>OZ004728.1:56196046-60996046 GCA_963924685.1 Dexiosoma caninum | reverse complement strand
CCGAGTTTCAGACTAAATCATAAAAACATCTCGCACTTTTTCTGCTGAGCATTTGTATGTGTCTTTGTGTCAGTTGTTGTGCGAAGGTTTCAGTGGCGAAGCCATAGTCACTGGTCACTGAACAGTATCGGCTTCAGCTGATACCAATCCACAGATAAATCAGAGCGCCCTCGTCGGTATTGTGTAGCACCGGCGAAGTATAATAATTCCTAACAATTCCTAAAAACCAAGCTTAAAAAAATTTAATACGTCTCCTTGATATCAGAGGCGCTACAACACTGCTATAAAATCAAAGAACGTGCAAAAACAGAGTTGTAAAATAGTGAGGCTTCACCTCCTGTTATTTTTCTTACTGTCCCTTTCCTCTGGTTCCAGCACAATGCATCGTTTGTTGCCTTTGATCTGATCGTTTTCTCGTCTGATCGTTAGTTGTCTTTGTAATTGGTGCTATCTGTATGAATTACTTTGTATTATTAAAAGCTACCCTGCAAATAATATTAGACTATGTGGTCCATTTTACCTGAAATGGCTTGGTCACAACATGGTCATATATAATGCAGCTTTGGACCATGTCATTGAAAACAACAGCTTATTGTTATACGGCAAGTGTTCGTGCTTTTCTTCGTATTTACGATTACTCTGTCTCATTAAAATTACTCTCTGAGGTGCTCCATGGAGTAGTTTTTGGGTTAGTCTGATGGGTTATATGGTCCACCCCTAGGACATCGTAATGTTAAATTAACCATGTCTTGGACTAGTCCTACTCCTCTGTGGACTACACTATACATGCATGTGTGGACTAGTCACATTATTTGCAGGGTATATTTCAATAATTTTGTAATGAAAAAGTTATACATGTAGTAATAAATGTATGAAGCTAGAATTTTACCTACTCCATCATTTAGCTTTGTAAAATTCCTCAGTTCAACGAGGGTTAACTACTCAGCCAACAGTACTGACTTCTGTGTATGGATTTATCGGATTGATTTATTTATTAATTTTTGCAGCTAAACTTGAAAAGTTTTAACGAGATATTAATAATATACTATAATAAACCCTTCTTTTTCTTGTGTCTGTTCCAGCAGTTTTTGGCAGAGGAAACAATCAGCTGGGCTGTTAAGGCCACTTGCTATTAATTCGCCTTGCAAGGCCTCATTCTCCTAACATAATTAACAACTTAAGGCCCTTTTACAATGTAATACTGAGTAATACGACAATGTCAAAAACTTAAATCACATGGGAATGTATAATAGTGTAAAAACAACATGTTATGAATCTGACCAAAATACGGAAGGGTAATTTGTCAGTCGTATGGCTCTCGCCATTTTTTAAAAATGTTCATAAAGCTTATACTTTTAATGTGATCAAAGAAAATAAGAAAACAACAAAAAAGTAATTTACTTTTAAACCGATTTTGTTCTTACTACTTATACTTTTTATTTTATTTCAAGTGCGATAGTGTGAAAGCAAAATATAATATTACTTTAGGTTTTTTGGCAGTCACACCACATCTCATTAGATTTCTCTCCCTTAAAGTATTATGAAAGTCTTAAGACTTGTATTATAGTGTGAAAGGGCATTTAATAGCGAATGGAAAATTATGAGTCATTATTGTTTGCAGTAGTAATGCACAGTCACGTGAGGTGTAACATTTGCCTCTCAATACCTGAATATCATACGTTGATATTTTATTTAATTTTTTTTTAACCAAAGATAAGCAAACAAATTTTGGCTATTTCGTAGGAAAAACTGACCATTATTTCCCACATACATGCATACGTACGTGCATACTTTTGACAGTTTTCCCACATATCTAGATACACAATATCCACGCTTATATCAATAGTTGGAAAATTCAAAATTCATTCAATTAAAAAACATGTTATTCCTTTCCTTTCAAAGTGTTGTGTGACTCATTTTTTTCTCTTATCTATAAATTGTTTTCATAATCTTAAAGAAAACTGTAAATGAAATGTTTTTGTTTTCACAAAAAAAAAAACTGTCAATGGAAAGTTTGAAATGAAAAGCAAAAAAAATACAATGGGCGGTGTGCAATAACTCCCAGGTGAAATAAGTCCCTGAGGAATAGTCCCAAAAAATATTCATAGAAATGAAATAACTGCCACAGCTTTGGTATACAAGGAATATTTCATTATATTTATGATATAAATTTATTGCATTAATAACAATAATATTATTTCATATATGAAAGTTTTCATCAAGTTTATTATTAATTAATTTCATATGTAATAGCTTCATAATATCAATGAAACATTAACATTTTATATATGAAAATGTTGCATTAAACTAGAGGAATATTTTCATTACATTTATGAAACACGCACCTAAATAGTGTTCATAAAAACTGATTTCATTTAAGCTCAGTTAGAGCTAGTGAGCAAAGGAACTAGTGAACTAAATTAGTGACACAATTCAAATAATTGAGAATTGAGCTAAAAAGAGCGCTCACTTGAAAGAGCTGATGAACCCAACTCTATGAATCAGCTCAGATGATGCACAGAACTTGGAAAACATTTTCAGACAATTCATTTGAATAGCCTTCTTCATAACTAAAATTTAACCACTGCTAATTTTCACTTACGGCCCACTTTACAATGTCCGATTAAAAGTTAAAGTGCACATTAATGGCATACAAAACTTGCTGTTAATTAAAACTCACGTCAAGTTTTAATAGAACATTGTAAAAAGAGCCGTTAAACTGACTTGCTCACCTTGTCGGCTCAAAATTTATTTCACTGCACCTGCTAACTTCAAAAATAATTTTCACAAAGAATATTGACAAAAATGTTTTATTATTGTTTCGTATAAAATAATAAAAACGAAATTAAAAGGGGCTGTTTGCTACAAGACAATACTTGTAGATGTGTAATAGTTTCGAATTATTTATTGTATCTTCAATTATAATTGGACTTATTGTTAAGTATTCGTATCTTAAATCTAAAAATGTTTTATTTATGAGCGGTATATGTTAGACATTGACTGAGCTATTGTGTTGGTACTGCTTGGGAATGAAAGCAGAAGTCTACCTCCTTTTTAAGCGAAAGTGTCTACGATAATTAAAAATGGGGGGATGGGGTCTCGGGGGTTTGATAGCCATATTTTATACATATAAAATTTGTCATTACTTAGTAGCAGACATAATCGTGTAAACTGATTACAACATTGCTAGTGTAAATCTCAGATGAAACTTTTCAATTGCGTGTTATAATTAATAAGAATATAGAACTTAAAAAAAATTTTAACAAGTCTCTAAAGGCATAAAGGAATACCAAAAAAAAAATAAAATCTGCAGTAATTGATAGTATTCTTAGAATTTCTATTGCACGGACTCAGATTGGCATCAATAGTTTTTGCCGAAATTATTCACTTAGTGGACTTTTTTGCATGTTACAAATAAGTTCATAAAAATATTATGAAATATTTCATGTACGAAATGATAGTTTGCTTACAAAATAACCCGCCAATCTTTATTTTTTATTGTAAATATTTGCACAATTTTCTGTTTGCGGAATAATTTACTCGTATATAAAATCGCGTGACTTGTTTTGTCGTAATAAATGTATCCTTTGTATTTTCATTGATTTTTTATATATACGAGTATATATATTTTTTTTTTGCTTTCTATTAACAGGTTGATTTATGTTTGTTATTTAGACAAATAGGCTGAATAAATATTGGTTTAAATCATAAAATAGGGAAGAATTTTGTTAAAGTATCCATTATATTTGCCTTCCTGTTGTAAAAGTAATCATAATAATTATAATAATTTGTCATTACATTTTTTTCCTTAAAGCTTTTGTTAAGTAAAATATAAATTTACATATTAAAGTACATATTAATGGAGAAATGGAGGTCTGTTCCAGGTGCATAACAAAGGTGCTCGAACTCGCACAAATTTACCCAGAAGCGTTCCAGAGAGCATTACCATATATTTTTTTAGAAAAACTTTTTACTTAAAAAAAAACTTAATTTTTCAACAAAAAACTTTTTTCCACAAAAGTGTCCAAATAATGAAAAAAGTTCAAAAATAAATATTTGAATTCAACAATGAAACTAAGAAATTAATCAGAAAATTTGTAAAGAAACGAAAAAAGGTTTCAGTTAAAAATTTATAAAAAAGCAAAGTGGAAGATGGAATAAACTTGGAGTTGTAAGTACATATATTTGTGCATATTTATCACTTTTTTCAATAAAAAAAGGCATTTACTTTTGTTCAGTTTATTTTCATACCCTGTTGTCAATGAAGCAAATGTTTTTTATTTTAAAATATTAACCATTTTAAGCGTCTAAAATCACTGAAATAAAAGTTATTTATGAAAGGAAGCAGCACTAGTATTTCAAGATGTTCAATTATGGTTTTTTGCGTTCCAGCAATTTTGGGCAACTTTGCAACATTCAGAGAGTAATATTCTTTTTACTTTTTGCTGATGGCGAGTAGTCAGCGTGTTGGCTCTGCAACCAGAAAGACCCAGGTTCGATTCCCAGCCGGGTCAAATCAGAAAAAAAGTTTTTTCTGAGTTTTCTGTGCTACAGCACGCTCCTTCGTTGGTATTTGAGCAATAAAACGTCGGCGAAGTAAAATAATAAATAAAATGGCTCCATTAGTTTAAAAATAATGCGTCAAAAAACATCATAGACGCCGCAACTTTGCTTTATAATTTACACGCAACTGCAAAGTTGTGCAAGAATTAAGCTCTATTTTCCTACCACTTTCACCACCTGTCTATTTCTTCCCTATCCTTCTCTCTAGTTCCAGTGCAATGCATTGCATATGTAGGGGATAGCCCCTGAGCACTGGTCCAAGATAAAAAAAAAAAAAAAAAAAAAGTTCGCAGACTTTTGTTATGCAACTGGAACAGACCTACTATTGAACTACGCTAAAAGTGTCGAAGTGTCTCAACGATATACGAATGAAAGGTATTAGCCAGCACTAAAGCTCAGGTGGGACAAATATTTTTAATGAAAAAAAAGTAATCACTGCTATAGGCAACAAGCTTTTCAATATTTCAAAACAAAATATTTGTATATCTAAGAATATAATGAAAATAATTTATACCTATTCCGTGTTTTACACGGTACTCGTTTTACAGGTAGTTCTTGTGGGAACTTGATAGCAATCGCATCTATTTTCGCTAGAACAAAATGAGAAAAAAATAATTTTGCAACTCTAAACGTACAGTGTAAAGATAGATAGGTTTTCTGCTCTTCACTTAAAAGACAAAATGAAAACTGTAGACGATTGCTTGACAATGTTTCTCAAAAAGTCACCAAAAACCAATCGGAAAAAAGTGTTGACTTGAAGGCACTTGATTACAGGGTTCCTACAGGGAATTTTATAACACGTTAGAAAATGTAATTATGATTCAGTATAGAGAGGACAGGGAAAAAGCGACATAACGACTATTTTTTTTTACGGATATCTTCGTTATTATAGGGTGGTCCAACCATAATACACGATGTTAATTGTGAGTCACATTTTTACGTCAAGTTTTTTGCCCAACTTAATTTGACATTTTTTTGGTTCAGTGTTTGAAAAATTCAACCATGGAGAGGTACACAATTGAGCAGCGCATTAAGATTATTGAAGCCCTTTACGAAAATGGGCGTTCAAGTCAAAATCTATTTCCTGCACTTCGTGACCGACCAAATGTGTCCACAATCGAGATAATTGTACGAAAATGTCAGTAAACCGGGCCAGTAGAAAATTTGAAAACACCTGTGCATGCTCGCCCAGTTCGTTCTGCGGAAAACACTGCTGTTCGCGATAGTGTGGCAGAAGCGCCGCCAACCTCAACTTCTCGTCGTGCCCAACAATTGAACATCTCACGAACATCACCAGATGCCAGAAATTGAGGATATGGACCTGGACGATATGTGGTTCCAACACGATGGTGTCACTTGCCACACAGCCAACGGAACAATGGCGCTTTTGCGCGAGAAACTCAATGGCCGTGTTATCTCTCCTCATGGCGATGTGTATTTGGCCTCACGATCATGTGATTTGACTTCTTTCTGGGGGGGATATTTAAAAGAAAAAGTGTTCGCCAATTACCCAAGAACAATTCAAGCGCTAAAGAAAGAAATAATTCGGCACATTAGCGATATTTAACCTCAATTATGACTCAGAGTCATTGAAAAGATCGAGCATCGGGTATGGAGGGTATACCACCGAAGACGTGGCGACCATTTGGCCGATATTTTATTTCACACATATTAAAAAATATTGAGATAATTCTCTGAAAACTTTTTGTTTTATTTACAATTAACATGGTGCGTTTTGGTTGGACCACCCTTCAGTACAAGAATTCTACGCAACAGCAAAGATCACTATGTAATCCCTTAACGACGAAGTCTTTATTTGACGTGATACCACTAAACGAGAAGAACGAACTGTTGCTATAGTACATAATACATACAATACATAATTGCATACTGGTGTACTTTTAAAAATATTTAGTTATAGTTTATTAATATATTGGGTGTCCTATTTATGAAACAAGGAGTGTACATTTCCTAATGAAGGTAACAAATATGGCATTTAATTTTGAAGGAAACAACATTATTGTATGTTTATTCTTTATTAATAAGTGTATTCAACTAATGGATTGTCATAATTCATTTGATAAATATTCATAGGAGTTAAAAGAGTAAAAAAGTGAAATAAAATAAAATTGTTTCGACTGAATAATACAGAAGAGATGGCATTATTAAGAATATACCACTCACTCTCAGGTAGGCTCTTTGTTTTTTGTTTTTAAACACTTGACGTCAATGCATTATACTGCCGAAGGTTCTAGCAAACTATTCACATTCTCTCAGAAATTATTATTTAATTTTTTTTAACTACTCCAGTGACAGAAAGGTGTAGGATAATTATGCGGTATTCACCGTGTTTCATTGCTACATTAGACGCAATTACAATTAACAAGTTTTCGTTGCGAAGGCTTGTCTCTAATACAGTGTTAATAATTACTTCTAAATATAAAATATATTAGTTGGCAAATGTTAACATGCATGGTTTATCAAACTTTGGCCAACACAATGGTGCAATTCATGTGAAGGGGGTAAAAAAACAACTGTACTTCTAGTAAATATAAATATAAACGTCAATGAAGAAAAACGTTAAATGTAGTATAGTAAAAACGGGTAAAATGGACAGTGTGACCACATTGGAAAAAAAGCTAAAATAAGCTAAAAAAATTTAATTTGAAGCCATAAAATGAAGCTAAATTTTTCACTTTTTTCTGGCTCACTTTCGGATATTTTTCATAATTTAAATAACATCGTTAACATAAAAAAGAAACCCCCTTATGACACTACAATTTTTCTGCATTCTTAAAATTTTGAAAAAAAGCGCAAATATATTTTAATGGGAAAATTAACCAGCTGCAAAGAGTACAACCAAATGCAAAAACGTTAAATCGTCTACTAGTGTTATCGATAAAAAATTAGTAAAAAAAAAGTAAAAAGTTTCAACTTAAAATCAACGTTTCGAACTTAAAATCTTTTATCTTTTTTCTGATGTGCATTTCTGTGTCTTTGTGTCAGTTGTTGTCGGAAGGTTTCACTGGCGAAGGCATAGTCACTGGTCACTGAACAGTGACGGCTTCAGCTGTATCCAATCCAAAGGCACATCAGAACGCCCTCCTTCGTCGGTATTGTGTAGCACCGGCGAAGTAAAATAATTACTAAAAAATGGCCACTAAAAACGAAAATTCAAAATTTATTAAGTCTCCTTGACATCAGAGACGCTACAACACAGCTGTAAAAACAAATAAAGTGCAAAAAGCAGTGCTGTAAGATAATAAAGTAATTAAGGGTCATCTCCTGAGTGCTGGTCCAAGATAAAAAAAAAATATTTTGACAAGTTGGCGATTTATGCCCAATGTCTGCTATTTTGAGCTTAGTTTGGTACCATATATTTTTCTTTTAACTTAAGGAAGCAACATTAAAAAATGTAAAAATTATATTTTATTTGTTTCTTTCTGTGCTGTGCCTTTCTAACAATTTTATATTAATTAATTAAAAATAAATCTAGTGTCCTCATGCGGCCTTAACTAATGTTTTTCTTACTATACAGGAGAGAGAAAAAAAATTCATTACAATTCATGTTTTGTAGTCGCGATTACTTTTAGATCAGCAACAGCATATTGCTATTATAGAGCATAGTGTTGAGGCAACTCACATTTCGCATCGCTTATTGGAATTTATATGATCGGAATTGGAAGCTACGGGTGTGGACGACATTTATTTTCTACAAGATGGCGCTTTGTAGGGGTCATCTCCTGAGGGCTGGTCCACCAAGATAACAAAAAAAAATTACTGTTTCTGGCGCAACGTTAACGCTCTAATTTATGTTACTCATTTCAGCGTAAAAGCTAACCTAACGCTTTGCGTCGTAATTTCGTTTGAACTGATATATATGTATGTATGTATTTTACAATTAAAATACTTTTCTAATGTGTTTACATGATGATAAAGAAAACTGAACGTTTTCAAACTTATTTGCAAATATTGGCGTTAAGAAGTCGCGATAATAAAAATATACAACATTATTATACGTTTTTATTTGCAAATAAGTCGCACGTATAAACCTTATATTAGATTTCACAACATAACATATTTTCATATATGTCTGTCGGATACAAACTACGCATTAATTTTAGGACACAAATGATAAATAATTCCATTAGTATTCATATACAAAGTGGATTAATGCATTAATAAAACAAATTTAATACAGATATTTAATTGAAAACGAAATTTCGAAGAATATATTAATAACAATTCAAAGTTTAGCCGCCTAATTCGCTTAATGGAAATTCACATCACTTGTGTATATGCTCTTCAAATTAAAAAAATATTAAAAAATCCTCAGTTAATTTGTTTTATTACATTGGGAATATATCTCTAGATTCATAGTCCAAAATGTTAATCTACAACATTTGACATAAAATTGTTTATATGATGAAAAAATAATAATAATATTACTATATCTATATATAGTAATCGTCACTCTTATAACAAATTTTCTTATTAATCGATTTCATTTTCCTCATATAACACGTATTTTTCACGTTATACCATGTTCACAACTATAGTGTTTCATATCTCAATCTTGTTTTCTTAGACTCAATTGTTAATTAGTTTCATTCGTCACAAAATTAATAAAACGAATTTAAATGTGCAAATATATTTGTATTAAATCGTGACTTTTATCAATTAATTTAAATTACAGTGAATAAAAGATGCTTTATTGGGTGGCGATGGCTGAAGTAGTCTGCACGTTGACTACAAAAACAAAAATAGTTCTGCGTTCGACCCCAGTTTCAGACTAAATCATAAAAACATCTCGCATTTTTTCTGATGTGCTTCAGTGTGACACAAAGCAATTGTTGTCGGAAGGTTTCAGTGGCGAAGGCATAGTCACTGCTCACTGAACAGAAACGGCTTTTCTTGTAACCAATCCACAGGCACCTCAGAACGCCCTCCTCCATCCGTATTGTGTAGCATATTGTGTAAAATAATTACTAAAAATGGCTACTAAAATGAAGCTTTAAAATTTTAAACGGCTCCTTCACTTCAGCGACGCTTAAACACTGCTATAAACAAAGAACGTGCAATAAGCATAGTTGTCTGATAGTGACGCTTTACCACCTTTCACCTCACTCACTGTCCCTTTCTTCTAGATTCTGCACAATGCATCGCATGTGTAGTTGTCATCTCTTGAGTGCTGAACTACGATAAAAAAAATAGTCGGTACTTACGACATTGTCGCAATGTGCACATATCCTGGTTTGCATTATGAGCGATAATCGAGTTACTAGTGTATTTAATTTTTTTTTTGAGCAGCATACCGCTTATATAAATATTTATTTTATTTGTTTTCTTTTGATTTCTTGTTTTTGCTTAAATATTGTAGTACGTTCAACGAATTAATTTATGAAATTAAATTTCAATAGGCACATAAATAAATAAAAAATCTGTGCCACAATATATAAATCATCTATCATTCTCAATTATTTCATTATTCAACATTATAATTATTTGGAGCATGTATTCATATGTAAATATATGAAGTGGTTTTTTTTTTAAAGGAAATCCACGTGTTTCCCGCAGAGTTTATTGAGCCTTTGAATTAAAACAGAAACCAAATCAGAAGCAGTTGTTGAAAAAGCTTTGTACTAATTAAATATAAATAAGAAATTGTTGGATTTAATCGCCCAAATACTGAAGGAAATTGACACTCAAATGCTATTAAAGCCTTCATCATATACGCGTAATTCAAGCAACTGCGTGTTTTTAATAAACACCTACATATATACTTAAAGACATACATATGAATGTATGCGTGTACGTATATAGAATACTATAACAGGATATTTTTTTTTCACTTACTCATTCTCGCGTGACCGCAAAAAAACAGGTGTATTTCTGGATCCAGAACTGCCTACCGCTTGCTTTTGTGGACTAACACGGCGCATACCATTTATAAGACTTCGTGAACGCGGACCAAGGCTACCATATTGCTGTTGGTCGCGTTTACGGGAATTTGGTGTAATAGATTTCCCGCCGGTCGAACGACGTCCTTTTTGAATGGCAGGACGACTCGGCCCACCACTTGATCCTTGATAACTGCCACTACTACTGTTACCACTGCTATTAAGTTGTGGAACACTGGAGGCACGTGTAACCATTTTTTAAGCCTTTGTTTTTTTATTAAAGAAATTTCACATTAAGGGTCTTCATGTATCTTCTTAAATCTGTACCAACTATACATTTTTTTTTTCAAAAATGTCAGAGAATTTCTAATTAGAAACTGTGACAACTTAATTTGAGTATGTATATTAAAGTTTTAATCAATATAATTATACAGTTGGATCTCGATTAAACGTCATGAACAGTTTAGACATAAATTAAGGTAATTTTGTTCTTAAATAATAAGCTTTTCTTGTGCTTTTTGATGATTTACTATGACGCGCTATTGCACAAAGTCCAATTATATTTTTATAATGAAAAAAAAAAAAAAAACACAAATATAACATAGAAATAAGTACGTAATAAAACGAATAAACCGAATTTTAATTATGTTTCCTTGGCTCAAGTGGCCCACACATTTAATTTAATTTTTAATATATTTAAAAGAAAATTTAGAAAATTAAGAAAAATATTAACTTTTGTTTGACTTTTGTAGCAAATTTAAAGTATAATACAGTAATAATACAGGTTGTAAAATAAAGCCGGTTAATAGATATGTAGGTAATCGAGGTTCAACTGTATTCTTTACAAAACGTTTATGTTGCAAATTTTCCTACAAAATTTACTATCGTATTCATATAGATATTTTTGATTTAGAAAAGGTTTAAATGGAAAACTTTTTATGTAAATTGTTAATTAAACATTTTTTATTTTTAAGAAACTAAAACATGTTTTAAGCTTTTAATATTTAAATATATTATAAACCAAAAATATTTTTAAGAATACGGCAAAAAAATTTTTCTGTTCATATTTCACGCTTTTTTTTATTATTTATTTGAATTTTTTAATTTAACGCGCTTATCCAATGGCGTTATTAACTCTAAATTTTAAATTCTAAAATTACATGCTTCTGGTTATAGAAGGAAACATTAATATTTACATGACACTAGAACTTAAAAGAAAATTTTAATTTGCACTTTGTAATGCATTAAGCGACAGAAATATTTACGTCACTGGAGTCGAATTATTAATTTTCACGATACACTACGATACGATTAATATACGACGAGGGATGATTTTAATGACAGTATTTTAATGAATAATACAAATTATTATTGTGTTTTATTTTAATTTTTTTTTCATTTTATTAACAATCGTGTTTTTTATGCGTTTCGTAATGCGCTCAATACAAAATTTCAACCCGTACTAATTTTCCCGCTACAAATGGTCACTGCATATTGCCCTTTTTACGTATTGAGATTTATGGTAATTTTAGTTTTTCAAAAGAGCTTTCTCCTGAGCACCTAATAAATGAGGGGTTGACCATTGCTATGAATTTAATAGTGGTCATTTTAATACAGTAGAGCAAGGTAATAGCGGACATCAGAAACCTATGTTGATTTGAAATTTCAGATGTGAACAAAAATTACGCATGCCAATGCTGATTTCGTAGTTCGTTATTTATTACCAGTGCTTAATATTGTTACACAATTTATTCCGAATATATTCTTATTTATAAAAATTTCGCATCACAGTTTTTTTTTTGAAACGGCTCCACCGATTTTAATTAATTTTTCTTATATATATTTTATATATATATTTTGTATATAGGTGGAAAAGTATCTTTCGCCCTCATGTCACAGAAATAGATCGTGGTAATGGTGGACCTTATCTGGCTGATTGTGATGAAATTTAAAACAAAGATAGATCACAGTTTAGATGCACACATAGGATACAGGCAATTTATACCTCTCCGTATCTATTTAATGCAGGCTACAGACGATGTAACAAGTTTATACAACACGTTTACTATTCATCTTGAATACGAGTATTTTGACACAAACACATCAACATCAATTCTGAATTGAATATCACTGCAGAAACACGGTTAAAAAAATACAACTTTACACCTTGCTGGTTTACACTGAAATGAATCAATAAAAACACTAAACACCGATTCACACTATGCAACGAACATCAACGCAATCAGAAAACATTAAAATATTTTGATGTTTTTGAAACTTGGAATGCAACACGAATTAAAACCATAAACTTGACTATGCAACTAACAAGGCAACTTGCCTGGTTGCATAAACATATTGCATCGTCTGTAGTCACCATAATTGATTGAATGTGAACGAAGTTACGGATAAAAGGCAGAACAAAGTTTGCCGGGTCAGCTAGTTGAGAATAAAACACAGATCAATTATACGCTCAGTGACACTAATCAAGTGATTTTTTTAACTCTTTATATTTATATATCGTGATTGTCAAAATATTTTTACGTTATTTTTACACATTTCTTTACTTTCAAAAGACAGTCAGTGCAGAAAGAATTAATATAAACATAAATGAATTTTAGGTTATTCGTTGCTATTGTAGCCGGTTTTGACAAACTCGGTAGAATTTACACGAACAAAATTCCCTTTGGTTTTGTTGTTGTTGTAGATTGCATCTACTTCTTCAAATTTTGCATTCAAAATAAATTATTCGTGGGCATATAGTAGTTATTAGTAGTACAGTATTCGAACAGTATTTTCTAGTGCATAACAATCGAATTTATGAATTTTAAATAATTAAGTGATTTTTTTAAAAAATCCATAACTTAGGGTAAATTAACATAATTTGCTATTTATTCCAATATTTTAATTGTTTGCGAAAATTGAAACGGTTGAACATCTTTAACTTGAAGTTCCTCTAAGTTAAAGCAAATATTCTCGGTAAAGCTATAATAAAACCAAAATTTAAAATTTTGCTTTAGTTTTAAATGAAAACCAACGTTTCAAATTTTGTTTTTGTTTTGGATGTAATTAGCCGACCACTCGATATCGAGTGATATCGTTGGCCATACAGTAAGCGTTGTTATTTTTTTATTTAATCCGTTTTATATTAATGCATAAACCTTTATAAAATTGCCATATAAACCATTCGTTATAGAGGTGTTCGCTAGTATGTAGTAAAATAATTTGAGTGGCTAAATAAAAAAGAAAATTATTAAGAGAGCAATTTCTGTTTTCACCAAGTGACTCTCTTTTTCACTACAGGATTATTTATTGTTTAACATTAATAACCTTGCCCCATGACATGCCTGTGCATGTCAGTCGGGAGAAAAGTAAAAACACTTACTACAAATGAATGTTTGGATGTATCTCTGGATGTATAGACTTACATACAATAAAATACATACAAGAATATATAGGACATTTGACATTAAGAGATACAAGTTTGCAAACTACTATTAAATACTTAGAAAAGTACAGCTATGTACGTTACGAATAGAGAAGTACCATTACTATGTTTTATACATTAAATCATAATTAACTTACTTACAGTTAATTACTATCCTTACAGTGTGTAACGATAAAATTATAAATTTCATTATATTTTTCGAACAATATGACTAAACGTGAAATATATATTCCAAAAAATAAAAAAAAATTATTGTCCTAGAATTGCATCACAGTTTAATTTTTAAATTTGTTTTTCATTAAAGCCTGCTAAATTTGGAAAAGATAACAGTAACAGTCCTAAAGTGAATTCGGAAGTAAAAATAATTTATTGAATTGCTTTTGGATGTGCAATAAAAATCAATAGTATTTTGAATTTTGCCAATATATTGGCCACCTTCGAATAAGACATACAAATTTTATTGCCAATGGGTAGGCCGCTTTACTAGTAAAAAAAGCTAATTCATATACAATGAAAAAGTTTTTGTAAAAAAAACAACGAAAACCAAAACAAAAAAAAACATTTACTTCTAAACATTGGAAAAAAACCACTTTTGGTAGAACGGCAGCTCTGCTGCCATCATACCATTTTTTTGCTCTGGAACAGAATGCATGTGCAAAGCTTCGAAGGAATTGTTTCAGTGGTTGTCTCAGTGCATATGTATGTAGGAAAAAAATTAATGTATTTAATGATGTACTTTCATAAGAGTTTTGAGTTTATAATTTGCCAAGGGTTTTAAAAAGCTGCATACATATGTATGCATATGTATGTATGTATTATAAGAAAATATTTTTAGTAACGTGTGTTGTGCAAATCATAAATTATACATAAATATGTTGAAAAAATATAAAATTTACATTTTTAATTTTAAATACATCTGGAACGACCCACCGTACATTTGATAGATTACTATTTCAAATTCACACCACTGTAGTTTTGGTACTAATGACCGATTCATTTTTAAACATTAAATTATTTGTGTCTGTATTGGGCATAAAGTGGTTTAAGAAATCCAGTGCATTTCCGGTCATGAAAAGCAACTATTAAATTACAATTAGCTATTTAAACTAACACACGCCCATAAAAATTAAATGCATATATACATATGTATGTGTGTGTATATACATACTTACCTCTATAAGGAAATATGAGCCACCTTAATGGGTATTAAGGAATTGAAATGATACAAACAAGAGATATGTTGAACACATTTTTATCAAATTCAAAATCTGCGAGCTACATTCGGTTTCGCTGAATTTTACATGTGCTTTATTAAGTGCCCATTATCAGTCTCATGATTTTGACACATAAATCAGCCTGAATTTTACCGACTTCTTAACTTCGCGTGGTTTGTAGCTTGTTCACATAGGCCTGCGATTACTAAAATAGTCAAAAATAATCTTGTTTTATGTTCCCCTTAAAAGCATCGAATATCTTAGTCCATTTGCGGACTTTACCGTATACTTTTAAAGATATACTACTAAATATTTAAATTACGATAATCGAAAAAATTACCTTTTATTTAATTTTGTCGATATTCTACTGTACTTATGTACAATCCTCGACCGATTTTCAAATTTAATTTGCACTGAGCTTAACAATGCAATGCTGTGCTTTTTATAATTAAAATCTCATTCCACTCGTTTCTCCCTGTCCACAATTGCAGTTCTTAAAAATTCTGCTTTGAAATTGCATTAGTGTTTGCATAATGCAATCCTAGTTTTACAATTTTTATATTTTTACGCTTTTTTCACTTAAAATACCAATCCACGTACAAAAAATTTAAAGTTAAATAGTGAGATTTGCAGAACACTCTAAACCGTGTACCCCTCCTCCAATTTTTTTAAATATTCAAATATACGAATTATTATTTCTTAAAAATATCGAATAATTGTTCACTCTACTTTCTACGCCCGAAACAATGTAAGTAATACATATTGCAATAATGAAACAAGTATTATATAAAAGAATATTTTTGATAAAACAATATGAGGTTTACTATTTTTATAAAATCCATAAATGTATACCTATTAACCTATAAACGTTACTCTGTTTCTCTATGAAAACAATAATGATATGCATGTATTAATCATAGTAGATATGTAATCTGTACTTATTGTAATAAGAAACAAAATTTTTTCATATCAGTAAAAACCTTTATCATAAAAGCAAAACACGAAGAAAGCAAGAAAAATATCTGAAAAATCAAACAGCTGTGTATAGAAGGCAACCCTCTGGTAAGAAAGTCTAATCAAAAATAAATCGAAAAGAGACAATATAATAAAAAACTAATAACTTAACGAAACTTTATTAAAATTCTGCCATTAATAAACGCCGGCGATACGAGGAAAGAGAAGCAAATTTTGTAGTGATTTTACAGAGCAACATAATAAATGTGCTTCGATATACCAAGTGAATTTTGTAAGAATTGTCTAGGAATAATTCACAATTAAAATTTAAAAATTCTTTTTCAAAAGGTAATAAATCTATAAAAAATATTTTGAATTGGCTCATTAAAGTCCAATTTAAACAAAGTTTGATCAAAAAGATTATGAAAAGTATCCTGAAGTGAAAAAACTAAAATTATTTAGCAGACAGTAAGAGAAGAAGAAGCATTCCGAATGTTTTCTGTGCAAAACTACATAAGTTAAAAGCAAAAGTGTTGTAGTTATAAAAAAAGTAAAAAATTGCAATTACAAAAAATGCTTAACCATTGAAGCTTGACAAGTTATAAATAGAAATTATTACATTTTTATATTTCTATTGCATATTCATTTTCTTTTCCATTCTAATAGTTGCACGTTAACGTCTTTGTTCTACGTAAAGAGAGCTGAACAGCAGGTAAATAATACTTATTGCGAAATAAAAGTGTGTGGTGTTGTAAAGGCCATAAAACAGGCGTTGAAACCAACATCATAAAGTCTTCAATAGTAGAGTGCCGGTTGCTTGTTTTTCTTTTTTGGAACCCAACTAATGGGAGAAACTTTCATGAATATTTAGAACTTTTTGGATAAAATTTTTGTAAACAGATGTCTTCGTCCCCTCAAGTTGAACCAGCAGCTTCCTCCTCTACTCTTGAGCAACCAGCAGTCAAGAAACGGAAGCTTGCATCTGACTCTTCACCAACCTCCACCAACAACCCTATAAATAACAGCTTAGTTGTGGGTGGCGCAAACAGCGAAGTCAACGCCGTTGATACTAACTGCAGCAACGACTGCGTTAGTAGTGCCGGTGGTAAGAAAGAGTCATCTGGTGTTAATAGTTCGCTTGTATCGTCGTCTTGCTCAGTTGTTTCGTTAAGTAGCGAACACACGGCCGCCTCATTTATTTCTACAACGGGTGAGAGTAGTAGCAGCAGCGGCGGCATTATTAGTACGTCGTCAGCAGTGAATAAAGAAAGCAAAGTTATAAAAAGTGGTGACCAGAGAATTTCCTCGTGCGTTGTTGGGCAACAAAAAGAAGAAAAATCCTCCTCCTCGCTGGTTGACTCCAACACAGCAACAAAACAAATAGCAACTAACGCTAATAACTCAACAGTCTCCTCGACAACCAATAATACCACTACAACGAACAGCAGCAATAACACAGCATCAACAGTGATGGCTTCGAATATCCAAAATGCTGGTGGATCTGCCGGATCATCCACTGGCAATGACATCGATGAATCTTTATACTCGCGCCAATTGTATGTATTGGGTCATGACGCTATGCGTCGCATGGCCAATTCAGACATTTTATTATCCGGCTTAAATGGCCTGGGTTTGGAAATAGCTAAAAACGTCATACTGGGCGGTGTGAAGTCCATAACTTTACATGACACCGATAATTGCACAGTGAGTTAACTTTTAATTAATATTTTAAGTTTCTATTGATTCCTATATGTGAAATGTTTGTTTTTCTTTTGTTCTACGGAAAAAAATCAAAAATCGATTTTTTCAGCGAAGGAAAATATTTTGTTTGGTTATGTTTTTCTCCCTCCCATTTTTTCTCTATTTTCTAAGTAATGTTGTTTGCTTCTTTGACTTTGTCATTCACGGAAAAATAGCTTCAAGTTATTGCACTAAATCAAAGTTCAGTTATTTTCTTAATTTCATAAGAAAATTAAGTGGAAGACATTGTTGAAGTTGGACAAAAAGAAAATTGTTGTGTCATTGCCTTCTCCATATAAAAATGTATACACAAGCAAACGCACGAATGCAAGTACATATATATAGAGTTTATGCATGGATATACATACATGCACATATTTTTCAAAAATCGCCAAGAGAACTGAGTCGGCTAAAATTACTATCAGCGGCGTCTAACTTTACGTGTATGAGACTGCAAAAACAGGATTTTTGTTTTTAATATTTTTTTTATAGATATGTATATATATGCACATCTAACGATATACAATGAATTCTCGAAATCGTGAATAACCGGAAATATGAGAAGCTCCTAAACGTGAACAAAAATTTTCAGAATTTTTTTTGGTATTAATTTGTCGCGGCATTATGCGACCCATAATTACACTATTGAATATATTTCATTTATTAATTCTTTTCAAAAAGAGAACCTAATAGGCCATAATCGGTCCCTCTATTCTACTCATAAAATATTTCATTAGTCATATTTCCATTTTATTCTGTATTATGCAAAATCGAAAATGATGATTGGAAAACGAAAATTTATTGAAAATTATCATTAACTACGACTCGAAAAAAAATGAAAGAATCGTCAGTCAATACTAAATTTCCTCTTGCGGCGGTTAAGAGATGTGACTTAATATATTAACGGCGGCTATTAGGTTGACGCCTTCGTGTTTGTGACAATTCCATTGTATATCAGTTTTGTTTTTATTCTCTCTTGACATTTATTGCTAACTTTTTAAAAGTTACTTTTAATGGTTTTCGTTAAGTTTTATTTATTTTTTGCTTCTGCCGCTGGATATGGCAACGCTATTTTTATATTATTTTGATTATTTTTTTTAGTAGATATTTTTACCACAAAATACCATTTTTACTAACAATTGTATTTATTACTGAGTCATTATCATAATTAGAACCGAAATTGCATGATAAACTTTTTATGGTAAATTGCATGTTAAAAATAAATATGATGATGAACTTCTGTACATGCTTCATGGTTCTCAGTTACTTTGTATGCTATCTGATTTTAATTTAGGTATACTACCTACATATACTTAAAAAAAAGTTTATGAAAGATGCAAGAATTGGCGGAACAAATGTCGTTTACGGACGCTTCACGAAATGGGAAAAAAATTAGATAGAACGATAAAAATTTCAAAATAAGAAAATACAAAGTGAGAAAAGTCCCGGCAACGCATAGTTGTCCAGTTTGGATCTCCGCAGTTTTAATATGGAAATTCGAATCTCCTCATTTCTGAACGCACATGCCCAATATTGGTATCATTAGATAGGTTTTAAAAATATCTTTCTATATGTACTTATAATTTATGTAAAAATTCTAAACGCTTTAAATGCCAATATAGTTTTTACATAATTGTACATCAAAGTATTAACAAACAGCACTAGGTGTAATTACATACTTATGTTTAAAGTTCAGTCAACAAAAATTGTAATAATATATAAACAGCCAATTAGTTAGAACTTCTGATTTACCATGATTTTTTAATTTACCTGATCTACCATTGTTGGCAGTATTTTGTGAATTTTTGTCATCATAGTCAACAAACAGAAAGCTTGCCTGCATTCAATCGCCTTATTGTCACAGGAATATATAAAACTACTAAGTAGACGTGAAATAAATTAGAATATATGTATATTGAATTCGAAATAAGCATAAAATTTAAATTAATGTGAACAAGACTTTTCTTTGCATAAACTACATACATATTGACTTATGTACACACTGCACTTTAGTAGCATTTCGATTTAAATTTATGTAAAGAGTTAAAAATTTTGCATATATAGAAAGGTATTTCCAAAAGCTTTCCAATTACACCAATAATGGCATATACCTTCAGAAATGTAGTGGAATAAAATGTCAAAAATTGCAGAGTTCCACAAGTCGAAAACTATGCGCTGCCTAGCCTTTTTTACATTTTATATTTCCTAATTCTCTACCGCACTATATAATTTTTTTTATTTGGAGAAACATAAGTAAATTAGATTTACTTACATTGACAATATTAATTCTTATAAGAAGAATATATGAAGTGAGAACTGCTGCCATTTGCAATATTTTCATTAAAATCGGTAACAATGCTTTAAGATTAGACAATCTAATTATAAAGTATATCTAAAACCTTATTCATAAATTATTTTTTGGATTTATAGAAGGTAATATACGTGGATGGAAATTTGGCTATTAAACCTTTCAAATCAAAAATATTATGAATACGACAGTGAGTCATTAGTATCTTTTTTTAAAAATGTATAATTTAGTATGTTTTTAAACAATAATAAATCAAATTTAACAATCTAATATATTAGTATAAAAAAGGAAAAATTTTACCTTGACACAGATAATGCTTCAGATCAATTGCATATAATTTTTTCAGCATGCATATTTTTCAGCTAATTTTCGAACTCTTGCAATTAAAACACATAAAAATTTAATTTTATAAATTATTTTTACTTCTAAATTATATTTCATGGCACTCGACTGTTTTCATCTGAGAACTATCGAAGTAGTTATTTTATAAAGGTGAATAATCTTAGAGCAGCTGTTCATTAATCCTTTTAGTTCTACCCAAAGTATATTTATCAAATTAAATCGACTTATCAGGTGACTTCTTGCTCGTTTGTGTATTACACGCCGTATATGTCAAAATTTGTTTACATTTACGCGTGCCAATATCATATTTACTCATTTGTTTAATTTGAGAGAGCGCGCCACTTAACAGTTTTACACATTTCTTTATTTTGAGAGAGGTTTGCAAAAGCAATTAAGGCATACATAAATGAAATTAATGTTTTTCTTGCTATTGTAGCCTGTGTTTGTTTACTTTTGGCAGAACTGTAAAAAAAATAAATTTGACATTTTTGGCTAGTTTTACACCAAAAAAATGCCTGTGGTTTTGGTATAGTTTTTTTTGTTGTAGAGTTGCGGCTACTCGATAAATATACTTTGGTTTTACTTCAACAGTTGATCAAGTCGGTCGCGTGTAAGTCGAATTCTTTGAAATATAATTTAGAAGTAAACATAATTTATGAAATAAAATTTGCAAGAGTTTGAAAAATATGCATGCATAAAAAATATGTGCAGAAAAATTTGTATACATAACGCATATAAACGAAATATTGCAAAGGCAACTGCAATTTGTGTGAAGGCTGTGTGTATCAAGGTAAGATTTTTTCTTTTTTATACAAAAATATTAGGGTATGTTAGGTCGGCAGATTGATGGATGTTAAGGTAAAGATATGGGCCAGCCCCCTTGGGTTCATTTTATTGTGATACCTGTTGTGAAAAAACGTTCACGTGGTGCAGTGATACAGACCACAGTCTCTGCTAGGAATCGAACCTAGAACCCCCAACTAATAAACTAGCACACCACTCACTAGACTACCCTTACAAAAATATTAAATTGTTACCGATTTTACTTCTCACTTCATATTTTTATAAGAATTAATTTTGTCAGTGGGTCGATGCTTATGGTTAGAATTTTCGGCTTAAATCTCTGTTTCTCCATATAAAAAATATATGTTGTAGAAAATTAAAAATTAGGAATATAATATAAAATTAAAATAGTCTCGGCAACGCATTGTTTTTGAGTTGAGACTTCTGAAGTTTTCATGTGGAAATGTGGATCTACACAACATTTCTGAACACATATATAAAATATTGGTGCTATTTGAAATGAAAGGTTTAAAATTGAAGCCGTGGCATCTTTACATTAGCCTTCTTAGTTATTCTACAAAAATCTGAATTTTTTAACTACATAAAGTGAATTCAGCATGATTGTAATTCAGTGAATATTTCGTGCGCACTGAATTAATATTATTGAATTCAAAATTAAAAAAAAAAAATTATTGAAAAAGCTATGCTTAGTTTTTAAAAAATAAAATATATCTATAGCTATTTGCGCTTTGGACTGTTTAATATTTAAAAAAAAGGCTGTTATCGATTTAGCATGATTTATGTTTCGAATTCAAATTGTTTAAAAATAGTGAATTTTATTTGTGCATGCTATTTCTGACTAGTGAAATTAAAGAAAGTATGTACATACATATGTATGTATGTGTATTGTATGATTATGGCTTGTGTATAATGTCTATGTCGATATCGAATTTTGGCACTTGTCACCATATTTTCTAAAATTGAACGCCATGGTATGTATATATGGATATAAATTTTAAAACTTTAATATTATTTCAGATAAATGACTTCTCATCACAATTTTATCTCTCAGAAGCGGATATTGGGAAAAATCGTGCTGTTGCATCTTGTAACAAGTTATCGGAATTGAACAATTATGTTCGTACTAAATCATACACCGGTGAATTGACAGAAGATTTCATCAAACAGTTCCGTGTCATCGTTTTGACTAATGTCAGTGATGCAGAACAACATCGAATTGCTAAAATAACACATGCCAATAATATTGCTTTAATTATTGCTGAAACTTGCGGTCTGTTTGCGAAGGTCTTTTGCGATTTTGGTGAAAATTTCACTATTTATGATCAGGATGGTGCTCAGCCCATTTCAACAATGATTGCCAGTGTCACACGCGACTCTCAGGGTGTAGTAACATGCTTGGATGAGACACGTCATGGTTTGAATGATACTGATTATGTGACATTTTCTGAAGTGCACGGCATGACAGAATTGAACGGCTGTGCCCCATTGAAGATAAGCGTTTTGGGTCCCTATACTTTTAGCATTGGTGACACTAGCAAATTTAGTGATTACATCAGTGGCGGTATCGTGACGCAAGTGAAAATGTCCAAGACCATCAGCTTTAAATCGCTGGAAGTGGCTGAAACACAACCAGAGTTTCTAACATCTGATTTTGCTAAATTTGATCATCAACAAACATTGCATGTGGCTTTCAAAGCCTTACACCGATATAAGGAGTTAAATGGTGGCAAATCACCACGTCCCTGGAACGAAACAGACGCTCAAAATTTCTTACAGTTGTGCAAATCAATTGATGGAAATGTTGTAGAAAGCTTAATTCTTACATTTGCTAAGATTTGCTCAGGAAACACTTGTCCCATCGATGCAGCAATGGGTGGGTTAGTGGCTCAGGAGGTTTTGAAGGCTTGCAGTGGAAAGTTTACTCCAATTTATCAGTGGCTTTATTATGATGCCATTGAGTGTTTGCCAGACAATGGCGTTGAGGAGGCTGATGCCCAACCAATTGGTTCCAGATATGATGCTCAAATAGCTATCTTTGGTAAAAAATTCCAAGACAAATTGGGTGACATAAAGTAAGTAAAAAATATAATGTAGATTCAAATGTGCTTTATATTTGTCTTTTTCTTTTTTCAAGATATTTTATTGTTGGTGCCGGCGCTATTGGTTGTGAACTGATTAAAAATTTTGCCATGATTGGTGCAGGCATACGCAATGGTCAGCTGTTTATCACTGACATGGATCTTATTGAAAAGTCGAATTTGAATCGCCAGTTCCTGTTCCGCCCGAAAGATGTCCAGAAGCCTAAAGCTCAAACAGCAGCCGCTGCCATTAAGCGAATGAACCCCGATTCAAAGATAACCGCATATGAACTACGTGTTGGCCCTGAAACTGAAAAGGTATTCTCCGAAGATTTCTTTGGCAAATTGGATGGTGTAACAAATGCTTTGGATAACGTCGACGCGCGCATTTATATGGATCGCAAATGCGTTTTCAACCGCATTCCCTTGGTAGAGTCTGGCACTCTCGGCACCATGGGCAATGTGCAGGTGATTGTACCATTCTTAACTGAATCATACAGTTCTTCGCAAGATCCCCCAGAGAAGAGTATTCCCATTTGTACTTTAAAGAACTTCCCCAATGCAATTGAGCACACATTGCAGTGGGCTCGTGACTCTTTCGAGGGCATATTTACACAGACAGCGGAAAATGCTGCACTTTATGTGTCCGAACCAAATTTCCTCGAACGCACTCTGAGATTGTCGGGCGTACAGCCTTTGGAAATATTAGAATCTGTGAAGGTAAACATATTTTTCAATTTCGAAAAGGAGTTATTTATTTATATAGAATTTTTTGGCTTTTGCAGAAAGCATTAATCGATGAGAAACCGAAAGACTTTCTGGACTGTGTGAAATGGGCTCGTCTCTATTGGGAAGAACAATATGTGAATCAAATTAAACAGTTGTTGTTTAATTTCCCACCAGATCAAGTTACATCCAGTGGAGCACCTTTTTGGTCGGGTCCAAAACGTTGTCCTATTCCTTTGGCATTTACTCTCGCTAATCCTTTGCACTTGGATTTCATTTCTGCTACGGCTAATTTACGCGCTGAAATCTATGGCATACCGCAAATTCGTGACCGTGAAACAATTGCCTGTCTGGTACAGCAAGTTTCGGTAAGAATTGTGAATATTGAAGCAGACATAAATAATATGTGATATCTTTCTAAGGTGCCTGAGTTTAAACCACGTTCCGGCGTTAAAATCGAAACCAATGAAGCAGCAGCTTCAGAAGCCAATCACCATGATTCATCAGAAGTTGACCAAGACCGCGTTAATAAAATTCTCAATGAATTACAGTCACTAGACAAGTGTAGTTTGCGAATAAGCCCCGTTCAGTTCGAAAAGGATGATGACAATAACTTCCACATGGACTTTATAGTGGCCGCCTCAAATCTAAGAGCTACAAATTATAAAATTACCCCTGCTGATCGTCACAAGTCTAAGTTGATTGCTGGTAAAATTATGCCAGCTATTGCTACCACAACCTCGCTGGTATCTGGCTGGGCTGTATTGGAAGTAATAAAACTTATTATGGGGTAAGTCATATTCAAGTATTGTTTGTGCGTTTGCATTATTATTTATTTATTACAGACACAAAGATCTTTCAAAATTCAAAAATGGATTTGCTAATTTGGCTTTGCCTTTCATTGGCTTCTCCGAACCACTACAAGCCGACAAGAATACGTTCTATGGCAGGGAATGGACATTATGGGATCGTTTTGAAGTGGCAGGCGAAATGTCTCTGCAGGAATTCCTAGACTACTTCGAGCAAAAGGAAAAACTCAAAATCACAATGCTATCGGCAGGCGTTTCTATGCTGTTCTCATTTTTCATGCCCAAAGCCAAGTGCGCCGAACGTTTGCCTCTCCCAATGTCCGAAGTTGTACGTCGTGTCTCTAAGAGAAGAATTGAACCCCATGAACGTTCATTGGTATTCGAAATTTGTTGCAACGATGAGGAAGGTGAAGATGTCGAAGTACCGTATGTACGCTATACTTTGCCCTAAAGGCACGCCCGTTAATATTAATGAGAATAGCAACAACTACATAATTTAATATAAACACCATTAAAAAAGAAGACATTAATCCCCCAGCAATTTTTTTTATAAGTAATTTTTTTGCAGTTTGACTCAAAATTCTTTTAAAAATATTTTATATAGAAATAATTTATATGCAAATGAAGAATAAAGAAAAGTTTATGAATTCGACAACTTGCCCCGTTTAATACATACATCCACTCGAAAAGTGCTCCCAATATACCGTTCCCCCTATCCTCTTTATATGAATGTTAGTTTTATAAAAAAAAAAGTTCCGCTTAAAATTCTTTTCAACCGCTCGAAATATATTTAAAAAAGAACAATGTTTAATTGTATTTGCAAATTAAATTTTTCTATAATTTAATAAACAAAAACTGGAAAGAAATAAATTACGGACGTTGGTCGTACTCATTTCTTTAAGATGGTTAAGTATCTTTTGTAAGTTGTGACAAAGAGTCTTCACATAAAGAATAAGCTTTTCGTAGGGAAGACGAGAAAGCACTTCACGATGGCTGAGGAAACATCGAGGAAAAAGAAAACAAAAGCAAAGAAGAAATGTGTTGCTCTTGTCGCATGTAATTGCTCTTTTAAGAATGTAAATTCCAAGGTACATTTGTAGTGTCCGACCGAACGCACTTTTTCAAACCGAACCGGAACGTTTTTTAATTTATTTATGAAAATAAAAATTAAATGAATGAATGAATGAAAAATTGGGTTCATAGTTAATTTAAATTACTTTATTTATTTTTACTTCATTATTGTTTATTTATGAAACAGCTGATTTCTTGTTCTTGCCCAAACTAGCCCCCTAAAAAAGTGCGGCTGTTTCGAGCTAGAAGAACAAGAACATTACTCTCTCAAAATGTGTCCCATTTACCCAATTTTTGTGTAAGAAAATACTTTCTGGCAAGATTGGGATCCCCCGGGTGCCCAACTTAGAGAGAAAAAAACAAACCTAATATAGTATATAGATAATAACTTTTTCTCGTACGGGTGCTATTTAAATTCAACCGAATCCATTAAATAGTTACCGAGCCACAGCCGAAGAAGCACGGCTACCTCGTTTTTTTACTTGAAATTTTAGTAGAAAAACTTCCATAACTTCGAAGCGGTTAAATCGATGTAGGTGAAATTTAGTTCTAGGTATACTGCTTACTCTAAATACTATTTGGAGCCGCTAGGTGGCGCTGCGGTTAATTTATAAGCTACATATATTGTTTTCAATATGATTTCAATGAAATTTAGTACGTTTGTTCAATTAAACATATACATACATATCATTAGAGACATTTCGGACAGCAAACTTTGATCCGTATAACCGGTTCCCGTAAATAAGGCGAATTTGGTTGACATTGTTGAAATTTGGTGAAAATATTCTGATAGCCATGCAGACAAATATGTGTAACAAAAAAAATTTTTTTTTGCAGTACTGGGCTCGTAAAATAGGTCAATGGCTCGATTATGGATAGCAACCGAACTTCAGTTGCGTTGTCAGGCGGCAACCATAAAATTGTGGTTGCTAGAAAAGCACTAAAATGTACTGAAATTAGGCAACTTTAGTTAATGCATTGTAAATCTTATTATTTTTAGTAACTGGCAACTGAACAACAGTTCGGTTGCTATCCATAATCGAGCCACAAAATCCGTTCCGCCTAAACGTTTGAACCGATTTCGGTGAAATTTGATTTACACGTGAGTGCCTATTTGAAGTGGTCTGAAGAGCTGGTCCAAACGACCAGATCCAAAAAGTAGGTAAAAATCCGGAGCTACTGAACGACTAGGCCGAAATTCAGACGGATAAGCGATATAAGGTTAGCCAGCCAGTGAAAGGTATCTAAGATTTGACACAGCCGATTCTTACTTTTTTTTTTTTTACTAATCATATCAAAGCATGGTTGTGTTATTTTCACATTTCTTTTATATACACACAAAAGAAAGTTCGCTGTAAAAATTTCGTAGAATATTCAGTCGGATAGTATAGATTTATTACAAATGGCGTTCTTAAAGCTTTGACAGAGGTGACAGCGCCATAAAGGGTTAATGCATATAATGAAGATAAAATTATATATCGTCACCTAAAATGCAAAAAAAACGTAAAAACACTACACATAACGTTGGTCTCATTCCGTTTGAAAGCTGTCTCATGTCTAATTCTTTCCGACTGAAAACTTTAGCCTAATTTCGATTTAATAATAACTAAAATATACTAAAATAAGGAAATTAGAAACGAGTATGTATTATATATGTAACGTGCGTGACGATGTTAAAAGTTAAAAAAATATTTTAAATATGGCTATTTCCACAGAAAGGTTACCAGGATCAAAAATTACTATGTCAATAAACAAATCTGATGTTTTTCTAACATTCTATAGGAAATGTTCAAATTTTAAGAAAATTATGTATTTTCAGTTTCTGTGTTTGTTATTTTCAGAAAATTGGTCTGGAAAGTGAAACTTTATTTAAAATATGTAAAACATATCAAATATACGAGTCGATTTTATAACATAATATTTAGAATTTACTTCAAAAAGAAAAGACATGTTAAATGTTTAGGGATTTAAATAATTCAGAAAAATTTTTCTAAGAATGGAGATGTCTCACTTTTAAAGTCAACGGTTTATTTGTTATATATACAGGGTGGCACAAAAAGAGCTATATGGTTTAAATGTTTTATAACTTTGTTATTTATGCAATTATTATACTTTTTTTTTTAAAAAATACAGTGTATAATTGGGGAATTTTTTGCAATCAGCTTTGAAAAATGATATCCTGTAAGTGATGTCCATTTTCTGCTTCGCACATACATACGTGCTCTTTTTAGCTTATTTTCCATAACTTTTCGCAAAATTTCGGGTGTAATGATTTCATGTCGAATGTTTCATAATTAATTCTCCAAGTCTTCACAAAATGCTGAAAAAAACCAAGAAAAAATAATAATTAAAAAAGTTGTGAAGAATTCAAACCATATAGCTTCTTTTGTTCCACCCTGTATATATATAACCTAATATTTATATGTAAAAATATCTATAAATTAATAAAATTTTTATTACAAACATTGTAGGAAAATATGTGCCGTGCGCTAAATCATATAAAGGTTGTTCAAAAAAGAGGAACACAAAATTTACATATGACAACCATCAGTGGAAAATCATATTATTCTATTTTAATTAAAAAAAGTTCCTTTCAAAAATGGTGTTCTAATTCGCAAATTGTTTTAATTTTTCTAAATGCAGTTGAAAGCAACTTCTAAATTTTGTCCCGTTCATGATACCATGTTTATTGGTTATACAACAGAAACAAAAAATCGATAAAAGCTACATTTTGCACTATTTATAGTGCCATTAATGTGCTAACAAAAACGTAGAAAAGAAAAAGAAAATTTAAGATTTCTTTATTTTACCTCACTGCAAAGGCAAGCGAGTGTCCCGTTCTTGATCATACATAAAATTTGCTTTAACAATATTATCGCAACAAAATCAGTTACAATTAATCGCATGCTTTAACAGCGTGCGTTACACGGATTTCATGATATGACTATAGCATAATAAACATTAATTAAAAATTGAATTTAATTTATTACTTTAGACATTTTGTATTTAGCTTTTATTTACTAAATTGTATGTTGTTTGTCTACTTTTTGGTTTATGATTTCATATTATTTTTTATTAATATTTTTTGCATTTCTAGTCTGCTGGCAGAAATTCAAAAGTACATCCTTGCGGCAACCTGTGTATGACTCAATGATTCCATTCATTTGGAGTGCAAGTGAACTGCCCAATGATGCTATAAATATTCAATTGGAAGTTTATACCTTTGGGGAAAAAAGGTACGTAAAAACCAATTTGTTATCTAGATAATATACTTAATAGAGGTGGAGGAGAAGCAAAATAATTTCGGGATTATTTGAAATAGCCTTATCATATTCAATATCACAATAAAGTTTATGATTGTCGCATGATTGTTCAAGCGCATATTGTAAATCGCCCGAAATTTGATTTTTTGATGTTCTGAAACTCAAGCGTTTTGTTTGGGTTTTGCTGCCTTTACAAAATTCTAATATTTTTATAAGGCTGAAAATATCACAAAAAGTACGCAGACAGCATTCAGTGAAATCTTGCAAGAAAACAGCTGATCGGTGTAAATAAATAAACGTTAGTTTATAGAGTTAGCAGCAGTGAAATGTAACCGAATTCAAATAAGACAATGCCGAGGTAATTGGAAATTAAACTACAGTTCTTTATTAAGATAAGAAAATGTGTACACTTAATTCAGTTTGTGACCTTACAGAATGATCAAAGTTATTGGAATGAAAATATAAATTAAAAGTATCAATAGTTAATTTGAAAAGTATGTATAACAGTTACAAAAGTAGAGTTTCACGTATTTGGCTTGCGAGCAGCGTTGTAAATTGCCAACAATAAATAATTCAGAACATAAATAAATAAATAATTCTGAACATAAATAATTAATTCCGGAAATAAATAAATAATTCCGAAAATAAATAATTAATTCTGAAAATAAATAAATAATTCCGGAAATAAATAATAATTCCGGACATAAATAAATAATTCCGAAAATAAATAAATAATTCCGGACATAAATAATTAATTCCGGACATAAATAATTAATTCCGGAAATAAATAAATAATTCCGGACATAAATAATTAATTCCGGAAATAAATAAATAATTCCGAACATAAATAAATAATTCCGGACATAAATTATAATTCCTTCGTCGTATAAGTAGTCGAAGAAAAAAACATCAATTATTATTATTGTTATTATTATTCAAATTATTAATTTTATTAAAATAATTTGTTTACTTACATAATTTGTTTATAATTTTAATTTGCTTACATGACTATTTATTGTTGTTAATAATATTAAGGCAAAATTGGTTAGATATTTGAGTAGTTGGATATCTCTTTCTTTTTTTTTCCTTTTCATATTGATGCAGTAAAAAAAAATTATTTTCACAATCTTTAGAGCAAAGATGAAAAATCAGAAATAAACTTTTTTAATATACATATAAAGAATATAAGCTGTTCTACATATTTATGTATGTATGTATGTACTTCATTCTTTGGAAAATAATTTGAAAAGTTTTTTCTTTTCTACAAAAAAAAAAGATGCCCTTTTTTTTGTTCAATAATATTGTAAAAGCGAAATGACTCACAGTATGATGTAAATTAATATTTATTAACACTGTGAGTTATTCATAACGATTGGCTTAATATGATAAAGGCGTGCAGCAATTTGTTCCAAAAATTATGTTTTTAATATGAAGTTCATTGAGAGAAGGTTACAAGTACTACATTTTTCTGGAGTTTAAAAAACTCTAAATATCGTTAGCTTCGTCGGCAAATATGCTTATTATATTATTTTTTAATTTTGCAGTAGGGACAGAAAAACTGTAGCCTTTTTTTGGGTTAATTTTTTTTTTAAATGTGTAAACGTAGTTTTTTCTTTATTTTAGCTTGGCTGAATATAAATCATCGTACAATTCCAAAATAAAAAAACTATTGCAGACTTATAGGCTCTTCTGGACGTAGCACATTTGCTCTTTAAGATTTTCTCTCATTTCATTGATTTCTTTTTTATTTTTTGATAGTGTTTTTTTTATAAAAAAAAAAATACATCAGACTCTTAATTGCTGGTGACGAAAATAAAATAAATAATTTGTAACTTAATACAGTCGTATTAAATTGCTGTTAAAAAAAAAGAAAATCATTGCTTTTTAAATTCTTGTATTTTATTTTTTAATTATAATAATAATTGTTATTGAAATAATTGTGTTTTTCTGATTTTAATTTTTTTTGACAGCAATAACTGTCATTTTCTGATTTTAATTAAAATTTTTTTTTTTTTGCGAGAAATAATTCTCATTTTTGCATTTTTTTCCTAACAAAACAGAATCACCCAAAATGTCTAAGAAACCGCCAATTTGCAATTGGTTATAAAGATAATTATTTGCATAAATTTTTGAATTTCTAACCGTGGCATATATGCCAACTGTAGTTATATAGCTCAATAATGGACTATAACGTAACACAGCTAATATCAAAACATATTTTAATTTATCTTAAAAGAAATAAAAATCAGTAAGAACTTTTATTTCTGCAAAAAAAAGAAATTAATAACCAAAAATTACAAATTGTTTTTGACAAAAAATAAAAATCGTAAAAATTACAACAAAAATCAAGAAATAATAATTATATTGTGATTTTTATAATAAATGTATTAATTGTTACAGTCCCTAGTTTTTAATTTTTAATTTTTAATTAAAATAATTAATAACTACAAACAATCCATTATTAAATTTATTGTGGTCTTTGAGTAAACGCGATTTTAAAAATTTAAAGCCTTCGTATTTTCTATATCGTGTCGTATTTTCTAGCTGTTATCGTTCTTCTTTCCTGGTTAAGTTGTTCCAAATTCGAAGGCTCTATAGATGCCATATATTTTTTGAGCAAATATGTTCCCACCTTAAGAGAAACGAACTTTATAATATGTGTATATCACTAATTGGAGTGCATAGCACGAATATCTGTTATTTTGGAATCCACTTTACCGCGTCCGGTTTCAACAATTTTATAAAAGTGGACGCTATTAAAATTTTTACAAAACTAAAAATCTCAAATGTGTGACATCAGGCTTTTTTGAGCTGTGTGCAGGGACATCCATATTTCAAAAGTATTTCATTTCTAAAAGTTATTTATTTTATTAAATGTAGGTACACTATATGTGTGTTGTTTTCAGCGGGACTTATGTTTTTCATAGTTTTATAATTTTTTTGGACATGAAAAAAAAGAACGTTTTGTTTTTTGTAACTGATGTATTTTGAGATAAACTAAGATTCTACATTAAAAACTCAATTTACATAAAAAGTGGACTTGGCATATTGACGACTAAGCCAACGATATTTAATTTCATAAATTCCATTAGGTTTTCTCTTCTCCTTAATCAAGTTAAACAAATGTGTACACCTTGTTTATATCAAGCTAACGGTATGGAATTAAACAAAAATTAAGTTTGCTTTTCTGTAAGTGTGATACTTTTTGTAATTTAATTAAAATAATTATTTAAGCTGCAGGTTTTTATATATACTTATGTATATATAATATTTACTTTTATTTCGATATTTCGCTGCTCCTTTGTGTAGCTTCTTCAGAAAAATTGGGTTTTGTTTATAATTTATATATTATAATATAATCAAAAAACAATTTTCCTGAAGAAGCTACACAAAGGAGTAGCGAAATATCGAAATAAAATATATTATATATAATTATTATATATATATACATATATTATATATAATTATTATATATATATACATATATTATATATAGACTGCAGCTTAAATAATTAGTTTAATAAATATAAAAAGAGGTCAAAAAACTGGAAGAATTAAATTTTTAATTAAATGAATTTAAAAATTGAAAAAAATAAAAATTTCAACGTTGGCATTTCAAAAAAATAATAGTCGTCTAAAAATTTTACAGGCTGCTTCTCTCTCTGTTAATAAATATTTTTGCATTCCTAGAGAGACCCCCATTTTTTTTTACACTATTCTAAGAAAAGCAAACGAAAATAAGTATTTCAGGGGCATTTTATTTTATCGTTTAGGAAAAGAAATAGTGATGTTATTAATATATTTTAACATAATATCACATTCTTATTATATACATATGTGGGATTATTTTTAATTTCTTATTAAATTACTAAATTTAATTACAACAATGAAATTAATTTATATTTAAAATTAAAATTAATAGGCATATTTTTTATATATGTATGTATGTATGTATATTTTTATTTACTGAGTGTTTAAAATGATAAAGGGGCAGTTTAGAGCAGATGTTTGGCAGTTTTTGACAGTGTTCTTTCCTTTTTGTTATTGCCATTTACACGTGGCACTTGATCAAGATTTTAAGATTTTCAGTACAAACGAATAAAAACAATTTTTTTATAATCTGTTTTCTTTGACCTTCTTTTAATTTATTTTATATTTAATTGTTCAGCTCGAGGTCTTTATTTATTTATAATTGTATTTTTGGTATTTATTTTCGATATTACGTTAACACTTTGTTAACAACATCAGGAAATAAATGATATAAACTTTAAAATAAAACTGTTTTTCTTTACATTTGCATGGTTTTTTGCGATGAAAAACTAAACTGAATAAGATGAAATTTTTACTTTAGATAGCTATTGAGGTTGTTAGTTGATTTCTTGTAAAAAGTGAAATTTTAAAATTTTTGAGTTAATACCCTCTTGTTGATCAAATGGGAAGTCTTTATATATAAAAATATATACATATTTACCATGTATATAGTATGTATGTATGTATGCGTGTATGTAATGTATTTGTGTAAATAGTGATTGATGTTTTCTTTTCTATAAAAACATGTAGCATGTTTTCGACCTTACACAGAAACAGAAAGTGAAGAAAAATTGTGAAACGTTCTGAATTGGAATGAAAAAATCGAAAAGAAAATATTTTCCTCAAAACAAGAAAGCCTTAAGAAAAAAAAAAAGACAACTCGATTTACAGTGGTCTCGGAATAATGTCAACAATACATTACGTCAACAGTATTTTAATAACATTGTCTCTACTCTAAAACGTCAACCAAACCATACTTGACTGTCGAAATATGTTGAAATTATATGCGCGTAATTAACAATTTTACACATATCTTTATTTTGAGATAGGGTTGCAAAAGCAATGAAGGCATACCTAAATGAAATTCACGTTTTTCTTGTTATTGTAGGCTGTGTGTGTTTACTTTTGAGAGAGTAGAGTCCTCTGCTTTTGACATCTCAAAGTTAATTAACACAAACAAAATGCCTGTTGTTTTTTGTGTTGTTCATTGTTTTAGAGGTGCACAGACCTAATAAATAGACCTTGATCTCATTGTAAATAGTTTTTTTGCTTTCGTTGAAAACGTTTTTTTATTTTTCTTTGGATTTGCTTTTTTGCATGGTTTAAATTTATTAACAATAAAAACGCTTTAAACTACAGCATCAATAATATTTTGATAGTAAATTCGCACATTCGTAAACGTCAAACACTTGCTGTTTTAATTAGTTGACGTTATGCCGAGCGCACTGTATAGTTCTCGGTTAAAAACTTTGAAAGAGCGAAAAAATGCCTTGCGATTTTTTTGTGGGAAAATCAAGGTTTTTATTTTTCTGCTACACATTTAAAGACATAAGAGTGGTAAAATTGAACGTGTTTTGTTTCGCGATATCGAATGCTATCACCTCAAATTACGCTACATTTCATTCGATATCGAATGTCATGATACTACATAAATAAAAATCTCTACCTCTACAGTTCTTAAATTCAAATTAATTAGAATACATACAAATCAAAAACAACCCAAAAGACAATTGTGACATTAGGCGAATTCTCAACTGAAAATCATTTGCCGAAATGAGTTTAAATTGTTGAATTCAAGTTGTATTGTATTTACAAATGAAACTAATAACAGTACGTTCGGCTTGTGGTACAATATTTTAATTATTTTTAAAATTTATTTAAGAATTATTTTTCAAGCTTAAGGTCTTATTTTATTATTTTATATATAATGGTGTATTTATGAAACAAAAAATAATATTTCTTTGAGTAAGCCACTGCAGAAAATTAACTGCCAGTCCCACGTTGTCACTCGATATTTGTTGTGTGACATCGTGGGTCAGGCAGTTAGTTATTTTGTAGAAATTTTGTGATTTCCAAAAATATATACTTATATTTGTTTTGAAATAAGTTTATTAAATTAAATTTTGTTGGCTTCAATATCGTAAAAAATGTTAATATGGCGCACACAATCGAAAAAATTGCTTGTGTAAATAGAAAATATTGCAATAATTAATTGGTCACTGCTTATCATTATTTAGAAATATGTATTTTATAACTGTTTTTTTTTTTTTGTTTGACAACTGTTGTTTTTGCGAAATAAATAAAACAAACATTTTACTTCGAACTTTTCGTTTCGAATGACGCCAAATCAATCTAATGGTTTGCACAACACCAAAATTTTTCGCTTTTGAAAACGATTCGGTTTACAAAATATGGTACTTGTTTGCTTTGCTCCAACTCATTATTTCAAAATTGGAGTGTTATTTTTAATTATAATGCTTATTTTAATTTTAGATTTTTTATATATTATTTCAAATATTTTTCATCTTTCTTAATTTAATTTTAAGTTATAAACTGTTCAAGCTAAAGCTCTTTATAGAAATTAATTAATTATGCACATTTATAATTTAAAAGTTCCATGCTAAGGCTACGAAGTAGCCAATTATCGGGAAATAAGAATTTGAGCTTGAAGAATTAAAAACCTAAAAGGCACATTTAATGCCACCTGTGCAATAAAATTTAATAATGACTTTTATGGTGTTCACAGTTAAAGCGCCACGCCATTTTACTGCGACTACATAGTTTTTTTTCGTTTAAAACATTTCGTTAGCAAAAATTTACCCTTATTCCAGTTGCCGACATCGACACCAAATCTTAGCCCCTGTTACGTGGAAAAGCTGCGGCTTTTGCACCAAATTTAAAAATGGTATTTAAAAAAAAATCTACATTTTCAGCAAATGTCAATTAAGCTTTTAACTGAAAGATATTGTGTATCGATTTGAGAGAGGCTAAGTTTTGGTGTCGACGTGGACAACTGGAATAAGGCTGTATAATAAACAAAGAGCCTGTCGTTAAAAAAATCAAACGAAAATTTTCTGGCAGTTTTATGGTATAAACACAACTGGGCATACTACGAATTTTTCGTAGCGATTATTCGTCGAAGAAAATAAAACTTATTTGTTTGTATGAAAATGCGCCCAATCGGATTGTATGACGAAATTCGTCTTGCGTATCGACCTTTGCAATAGATTATTTTCGAAGTTTTAGCTCGACGAACGTCGAAAATTTGCTATAGAGTGGCGGTTTTAATTGGTTTGGTTTTATAATTTTTAAGTAAACAAAGGTGTTTTACATATAAACCATTTTTAATCATTTCTTATTAACGTTACGTAATTTTCTATTTATTTATTTATTTAATTTAACTACTATAACTTACTACATGAAAATATAAATTTATTTATTTTTATGTATGTTGAAATAATCGCCCTTATTCTACTTGACGCCGTCAATTTGAAGACAACACCACTTTTTTTTCATTTCATTTTGCTTTTATTTGTTAATCGAGCCCTAGGGGCCATATATGATTAACAGAAGTAGTTAATAAGAATAGTAATAAATTGATAATTTTATAAAAAAAGGAGTATGTTTAAATAAAATTACATATTTAATAATATCTAGTTATATTTTGTAACTGGTTTAGAACGACGTCGACGTTGTTTGTGTCAGCTGATTAATTTTGTTTACTTTATGTTGTTGTCAAGCTGTGGAGCACAGGAAGAGTAAGAAAAAAAGTGAGATTTTGCATGTTTTTTGAAAGTTTATTTTATTTTTTTACATAAATTATTGTGCGAAACGAAACAACTTACAGAATATATGTACATTCTATTTTTGATAGAAAAAGAGCTGTGAAAAATATAAAAGAACATTTATGTAGATAAAAATGTTTTTCTTTTCCCATTCTGACGCCAGTGGCGAAGAACAAACAAAATTTAATAGTGGAAAGAAGACTTCAGAAATCGTGTATTTTTAACTAAAATTTAAAATCATAATAATTATCAAGTAATTAATGTTGTTACGTTTTTAAGATTTCAAAGATATTTTCGGCTGAAAATAAGACAGGAATTTGTGATTATAATTTTTTCCATTTTTATTTAAACTTTTTTTTTTTTTTCTTATTTTGTTACTTTTTAAAGGCAACATCAACGTCACATTTTCTTACAGAATACCAAACATACAGTGACAGTCATCAATAAACGGCAATATCGGCAACTGGAATACCGATTTGTAGTAAAAGATAAAAAACAGTTTTGTCTTGTATTGACGACGCCAAGTAGAATTAGGGTAGATAAGTTTGAGGTCAGTTTTTCTAAAAAACAAAACTTTATAAAAATTCTTTATTTGTCGATATTTCGATATCCTCGTTAAATAACTGACCTCAAGCTCATTATTTCAACATATTTACAATAAAAATAAATTTGAAAATTTAGAAATCACTATTTTTATTTTTTATATGATGTGGAAGACAATGCCATTTCTATCCATGTTTACAGCCCGTACATAAGATGTCGATCATGCTTAACATGATGTTTACAATTTTAACAATGTCCATATGGAGCGCATTTTGTTCATATTCTTCCAATATGTCTTTTTTAAGTATGTATGTACATAGTGTATATATAATTTTAAAATAATTTCACATGCCATTAACACCCGTTATTCTCGCACTAATTGTGTCTTATTCGCAACGAATTCTTGTGGACAAGTTCGTCGTGTTGGGCGAAATCCCTCGTTCGGTCCAATTGTGTTTTTACCATTATATTTAAAAACAAATTTTGATTTTTTTTTTATTATTATTTTCAGTATAAAGGGGCGATAGAAATATTTTAGCGCATTTAATCCGCGTGACAGACAGACTTTTATATAAAAAGGAATAAAAAAAAAAACTTAAACATATCTTGTGTACATTTCATTATAATATTTTTAAATAATTGTTCACATACATTAAAAACTACAGAGTATATTTAAAAATATTTTTATACTTATTTAATTAGTAAAATTACATACATACATGCATATGCACTTTTATTTTATAAGATCATCTTTAGTCTTAACTGTATAGATGTAGGGTGTAGGGTGTTGTTAAACATGTGTGCGTATGCATTATTTTTTTGCCATTCAATTTGTATTTCCCACTCGTACCCGATCTTTATCCATATTCTTTCAATTATTGCATAAAATACCTTTAACTATACTTGTATTATAAATCTAACTCCACAGTAGGGAGGCAATGCCACAGAACACTAGTATTATTGTAGACCCGCTGATATGGTGGGCCTTACTTAAAGTAGTATCAGAGTTATCATTTTCCGAAATCAATGGTGCTGTTCGTGTCACCTCATCTTCAATGTCATTCGATCTGCGCGGACACTTCATCCATTTATGGGCTGACGATAGTTTACGGGAATGTGAGACGCGCATGAGATCATCATTAAATTCCCAATAGCCGGTACCCTTGAAGAAGTATGTTTTACGATTTGTATATTGGAAGGCAGCATCTATATTGTAGCCAATACCCGCCCATATTGCTAAACTGCGTGGGTAGTCCAATTCAACTCGACCAGTTTCACGATCTAAGCCCCAGTACAGGGTGCCGCTAAACAGATAAGTACGATTGTTGTGTCCCCAAACGAAGGCAGCATCAACATGATCGAGAGAGACGGGCAAGCCCAAAGATGTCAAAGGTTGTTCCTGTATCAGAGTTACCGAGTCGAATACATAGTATTTGCGTCCTGCAATAAAAGCAAACGAATATATTTATCATTTTAAAGAGTTCCATTTATTTAGTGAATGGCTTCTATTATTTACCTATAAAGAAGACAATGTGACGTTGACGATTTTCGTATACGGCATCAATTTTATTATAATATTCAGGTAATTGAGTCCACAAACGTCTTGTTTCGGTAGGATAACCCGGGTATAGACCTCTATCACCAATACGCCAAAGGTACTGTAAAATTAAAAAACAATTATTTTATATAAAATTACAAGAATCACATAGAAATAGGAATGCAATTTTATGCATTCTTCACACATTCCTATGGTAGACAAGAGATTTGTTTTTTTTTTTCTTCTCAAGAAATGTCCCCTACGTCTGTAATACATTCACCGGAACTAGTTGCAAAGTAAAGAGATAGAACGATAGAAAGCTTAACCCGGCGTGAATGGGAATGAATGAATTCTTACACTAGCTATCAGGTGGGGTATGGCATATCCAACTTCTTTGGTAATTCAGCATAACAATAGTATGCTTTAAAAACTGAAACTAAAAAATTAAGAGAACATTGTTATGAGATTCAGTAACAGAGCATCAAGTTTACGCCCGAGTTACGTTTGCAAGTGACTCTATCATTACTCTAAAAATAATGCCTCACTGCGTACTGTGGCACCCTTACCTTCAGCTACTGTAACGATTGCGATGCCATCGAAACAATATCATTAATATCAAAAAATCAAGCCTCAAAACCTCATTCACGCCGAGTTCACTTCAAATTTGGTTGATAATTTGACCGGTTACGGTTAAAATTCAAAAATGCAACACTCCGAAAACATTTTCTTCTAAATACTGCCATCAATTTATTTGACGGGTGAACCCTTATAAAACGATTCTTCTAAAACTCGAACTTGCTGTAACATAATTAATTAACTGTGTATTATTTTCTATAACAGGGAATGTTCTAACACGATTTGGGAATTGTAACCATTCCCGTAAACAAAATCGATAAATTGAGGTGTACATATTTGAAAATTAGATGGGTGTGCGAATACATCTATTGCTTACTATAAGTAGCTTGCTGATGGCTGAGTAGTTAGCGTGTTGGCTCTGCAAGCAGAAGGGACCGGGTCCCATTCCCGGTATTTAAGCACTAAAACGTCGGCGAAAATAATAAATAAAATGTCTCCCCTTAGCCTCAAAAATAATGCATCAAAATTAACATCAGAGACACCGCAACTCTGCAATTGCAGAGTTGTGAATTAACCTCTATCTTCCTCCCACCCGTCTCTCTCTATCTCGTTCCAGTGCAATGCATTGCATATGTAGGAGATATCCCCTGAGTAGTGGTCCAAAAAAGTAGATACAGTATCCGAAATGTATAATAATATTTTATACTGCTGGGTATACAGAAAAAAGTAAAATCAAGATTCAATTCAATTAAAAAAAACAAAGATTCAATTAAAATAATAATAAGCTGATAGCAATCCACAATCATATCAGAACGCCCTCCTTCGTCGATATTGTGTAGCACCAGCGAAGTGAAATAATAATAAAAAAAAATGGCTACTAAACCGAATCTTCAACACTGCTATAAACAAAGAACGTGCAAAAGCAAAGCTGTAAAAAATAATTAATTAAGCTTCACATCCTGTCATTTTTCGAACTATACCTTTTCTATAGTTCCAGCACAATGCTTCGCATGTGTAGGTGTTATGTCCTGAGTGCTGGTCCCAGATAAAAAAAAAAATAAAAAAGATTTCAACCTTTCACGAAAATTACAGGATCACTTAAAACTTTTAATTGCAAAAATTTTCCAATTTTTTTTGTTATTTTACCATTTTATGGCCTTTTGAGAGCACATCAACATTAATTAAAATAAACGTGGATTTAATTAAGAAAAAAAAAATTGGGAAAAATTGAACTATTATTTTTTCTGTGTACTGTTGTTTAAATAGATAGTCCGTTGACTGTACTATCAAGATCGTGGGGTCAATACCCCGCCAAAAATTTTAGGTGATGTTTCTACGCCAACATCCTCTTCCCTTCTTCCTTTCTAGCTAAAAAAAAAGTAGTCGGTCTCTGCTTTAAAATTTAAGTTAGGTTAGGTGGCGGACCCTCCCCGAAGGAGAACGCCCCACTTAGGCCCATTGTAATACCACAAGAAACACCCATGGTCTAGGCGAGAGTCGAAACCACACCGTCAGATTTCCCGCAAGGGGGTTTAGGAACTTGTTTCGGGTGTTTGAGCGACCCCGCGGTACCTAGCTTAAGGTGTAGCATTACCTTGGTCTCCCCTTGAGATCGAAAATGACAGAAGAGGTGACTCTTCGAAATCTCACTAGAGATTGATGAGGACTGATTAAACCCAGTTCAATTCTCATCTAGCACTACGGGACCAGCTTAGCCCCACACCTTCAGCACCAAGTAAGGGTTTAATGACTGATGTACTCTTAAGTGAGTACTTCGTGTCCACCCTGAAAAGTTGGAGCGTGTGTGCTGGTTTGGGAATGGATTCGTAGGGGCTGTGGTTAAAACCTAAAGTTGCGCGGGAAGTCGAGTCTTTGGTTTGTTCGAGAATATGTGAGGGAAGGCAGATATTCTTGATACGACTTCTACTTAACTAGGTGCTGTTGCCATTCAACAGTAGTCACCGGAATGTGTCTCGAACTAACAGTACTACTGTTAAATAGTTCTTGACGAACAACATTCTGATGTGCCACAGAGTTTAGTCAGCTCGATCACCTCAACAAGGTGCATTATAGAATAAGGGATAACTATACTGATTTGCTACCCATCTCTAGGAGGCAAGTTTTACTTGCTGTACCTGTGCTCTGGGGGCGTTAGTGGGTCGTTCCTAATTCACTCGGTGTTAAGACCACCGTCAGATTAAGCCCCATGGGCAGGTACTGACGTAAATCTTGAACACACACCGCCACTAGGCTACAGAGGCACCCTTTAGAAATTAATACAACGCGCCACTGAAGACTTGTGCAATAATTAAGCTTTCTCTTCTCTAAACTATGATTTTTACACTAGTTCCATTGCACTACATTGCATACGTAGGAGTCATCCCTGAGCATCAGTAAAAAAGAAAAAATCATTAAGATTCATACTCACCTGGCCCTTAAAAATAAACAGTTCACCGCGTATCATAGAGACGGCATCGTAGGAGGTCATACAAGTATCAGGTTTCAGTTTTTTCTGATGAGTTATGCGACGTTTTGTAGGTTTCGGTGGCTGAGTTCGTGGCCGCCAAGTTGTCGTAGTCGTGGTTGTTGTCGTGCTGGTTGTGGTGCTGGCCGTAGTTGGTCTCTGTTCCGGATAGGGATATGTTCGTGATGGTGTATTATTGTTATTGTAATGCGGATAATGATGATGTTGGTGATGCCTGTTATTGTTACGATCAATGGGATAATGCTGCGGATGATGGGGCGTATATGGATTATTATGTGGATAATAACGATTCGGATAGTTATTTTGTGGATAATAAACTAGAGGTCTCATTGTTGTCGTAGTCGTAGTTGTGCTGGTCGTAGTTGGCCTTGTCTGAGGTATAAAAGAGCCCCATATTTTAACCTTGGACCCATATAGTTCTTGTATGGCAGTACGATCATCGTCTGGTAAAGCGCTGCCGACCTGATAACCCTGATACCAGGGAAACATTATAGCCTTTTGATCGGATGAGTGGCCCAGGCCAAGGGAATGTCCAAATTCGTGCACGGCCACATTGAGTAGATCTGTGCCTGGAATAATTCAAAAAAAGAAATTATTTATATAAAATTAAATATTTCTTGAGCACATACGAGTATAGAAAAATTTGTTGTTTTGTTTTGTTTTGTTAGAAAATGTTCGCATGGAACGAACGAGGGAATATCGGCGAACCGGCTGCCAATTGAATAAACACATATTCGTGTGTTACGCATTTAACACTTAATTGACATTGTAGTACATTTTGCTTTCAGACTAATTTGCTCATTAAAAGTATACTTTGTTTTTTGTTTTGTTTTGTTTTGTTGCTCTAGACTCAGTAGTCTAATCAATCATCTAATTTTTTTCCCCTAATTTTCTTTTCACACACTAATGCAACCGCAAATCATCAATCATTGCTCTTTCGAAAAAAAATTTTTATTACACGCTCACAAGTTAAAGACTACAACAGCCAAAATGGAATTTTCATGCAACCCCTTTTTTTTTTTGGTTCATTCTTTGCCTGTACGAGACTCTTTGGTAGAACTTGGAATTTAAATCCCAGAATATTCAATACCGTGGTGAAACCCATAGCCAGCTAAGAAGGGCTAGGGATGCAATGCATAAACTACATCAAACCAAATCTGTGTTGGCATCACGAGGGCAATGACGACTTGTCCGGCTTATGCAATAGGTGTGCTTTTGAGCATCCCGCCACTTTCCATCATGATAGAGAGAGAGAGGCATGTTCCGGTGCCCTGATATTTGAGGGCATTTCGAAGCAAAAGAGCGGAGCCATCAAGGGACGTTTAATGGTCTTGCGGGACTATATACACACACCAATTCTTTACAGTGATGACAAGGTGTCATCAAGAATGGTTCTTTGAGCCGGGATCTCAGGTATGGTAGACCGAAGGGTCCAAGCTGCACAAAGGTAGAACAGCCATGGGAATCAACGGGTCCCGCATCTCATGAGTGTATAAAAAACAGTTTCCTAGGCAGAACTTCATGCCATCGGAACATATGTGGGGGGAGTGCCTCCGCAGGAACATGACTGGGGCCCACATCTATATACTATCAGATAGTTAGGCGGGCCATGATAACCTTAAAAACAGTAAGCGAGTGCAGGAACCTTCTCAATGAGTAGGGAAACCTTAAAGCCGTTGTATTGGGCTGGGTTTCTGAACATGAGACGTATGAGGGCATTGAAATGGCGCAGTATCTTTCAAAACGAGGGGTAAATTTTCCCCCGAACCATTCTGTAACTTACGAAAATGTAATTCTTAGAGACTGGGAGGAAACGAAATTCGCTGCTCACTGGCATGATTCTGCTGACCAGCGTTCGGCCAATAGCTTCCTGATCCCGAATCTCCAATAATGTCAGTGAGAAACGTGCAAAAACAGAGTTGTAAAATAGTGAAGCTTCACCTTCTGTCATTTCTCTTTCCTCTAGTTCAAGCACAATGTAGCGCATGTGTAGGCGCCATTTCCTGAGTGTTGTTCCAAGAATAAAAATGTGAAATAAACTGTCCGCAGAAGTTTTCCCAGTTAATTGTGATGTTTTCAAATTCAACTCGTATGTCGTCCACAGACACTACTACCTCTATCCACTTCCCCAAAATATATTTCTAATCATACTTAGGGGACATCCCCTCAGCTCTGGTCTAATAAAGAAATACAAATTTTGGGTTACCCTTTCCAACAGCAAAAGCAGTCGCCATTTTTAAATGTTCATGTGTTTATGAACTTCATGAGCCTCACAATGTCAGACAGTGTGGGTCTGTTTAAAAACGAGTGTGAGACAATGAAGCTGCACATACTTTACTGCTGGATGATGATTTCGATTGATAATGAATGGAGGGTGTTTGCATTGCTTTTTAGCCGTTTTAGGCAGAAAGTAAATACGGAAAATTCATCCTGGACACCGTCAATCAAATACATTTGGTTTATGTACCATTTCTCTTTACTGAACTAAACAGTTGTTGCCGTTTTGATTTGATTAGGTATTTGGATTTCGATTTCGATGGCTGCTTGCACTTCAAATGTTTGTTTTGCATTTAAATGGCTGTTTTTTTTTTGACGTTTATTATGGACAGGTTGGTTTCCAGTAAAACTTGTAAATTAGTTTTTGGCGTAATTAAATTTTTCATCATTCAGTGATAAATTTAGGCGGGTTTGAAGATAATTTCTTTCATGTAAATATGGAATTGTGGAATAAATATTTTTTGTGGGGTCAATTCATTTGTGGGCCACATTCATTTTTACTAATTAGCGATTTGATCAAATGTTAATTGTGCCATGTAGCATTAAAACATGTTGACGTTTAGCGCTACGAGTGCAGCAGTATATGAAGGCAAGTGGTGAAAGAAATATGTACATACATAATATTTCAGTATTTTAATGCAAATTATTTAGAGCATATCACAAGTTTATTATTATTGCTTTGAGTTTAATAGCACATATTATTCTTTAAAATGTGTAAATAAATAAGAATTTTTTAAATTTATTTTTATATGTGGCAAAAGCAAAGTCAAAGCCATGATAGTATGCGCCACTATTATGGCATTGCTATTTTTTTTATTGTTCACATATAATAAAAATGTGAATGCAAATTAGTTCTCTGGCACTGTTTATACTCGTAGTTTAACATAAAAAAGTCGTAAAGGGTTTTTGATAAGACTTATCACAATTTAATATTCCAATGAAAGAAGACACGACAATTGCGGTGTTAAACAGTTGGAGGAACTGATGTTTGTAACTGCATCGGTAGAAAAAGAACACTATTATTGCGCAGGAAGGCCTATACAACGCCTGAAACCGCTTCCCAATTGGATACCTTAATGATTTCCCAGGGGTTTCCGATATGTTACAAAACTAATTGATGCAATTATTTATCTATGCTTGTTATATGGTTTAGCTGGTCTATATGCAGCATTTCATTTGTTGGTAACATCAAAATCTTCAGTAGACCTTTAACCAAATTCTTGAAAAACGCTAAGAAATTTCACATGTTTCTACAAGAACTCCCAAAAAATATTTGAGAATTGCGAAATATGCATACAAAACAAGCCAAATAGCTTCATTATTAATAATTTTTTGCCAACCAAATTGTTGACTAATTGTAAGAAAGACTTAAATAGTTTTAAAATCAAATAATAAAATGTTTAAAATGGTATAAGGAAAATTTTTTCAAAATATTTGTTAAAATTTGTGAGAGCACAAATTTAACATCAGCAGTTGCAAAACTGTTTTGCCTGAAGCTGCGACATATTCTCTAGTTTAACAAAAGCATCTAGAAAAGTAGTTTTCTGTTTGAATTCATGCATTCGGTCTGATGATTAAGTTTTCAAACAAAAAAAATTTCAGAAACTTCAACAAACAATGTCCAGTATAGGAAAAGTCGTAGATGCAATTCATTAATTTTATACCAGATGACATTCTGACGCGCAGTCAGGAAAAAATTCCTCCAATTTTTAAATATCGTGCATACGCAGCAGGATAGTGTGATATAAGACGCACCAAGAAAAACGTATGTAAATATATCCTCAAGGAGTGTGTGCATGTGTGGTCACCAGAGAACTTCAAAATCACGATTTTTCTTGCTTTTATTCAGCACAAAAATTTTAATGATGAATAAAAATCATATTCATTCTGCTGTACACATCAAATTCTGATTATGAGTATAATTAACAAAAGCATTTTATGAACAAGATCGCACAGGCAAGAGAAAAGCTTGCAGTAAATTTATTGTGTTCAAACGTTCTTATTCTCATTAATTCATACAACATGTTTGAATATAACGTCTGTGTGGCCTTGATCAGTATTATGATATACCAACAATGCAAACAACATAACCATTGATAAACATTGTTCAACAAAAACAAAGTTAGAGGGAATACATATGGGAAAATGCACGATGGTTTATCAGACTTTTTTTTTATTATTTTTTTCATTTGAAACAAATGAGTGTGTGGACAAGTTTGATCATTAAAAAAAAGCCTTGTGTTTTGTTTGTTTTTTTATTGTGAAACATGTGTTCGATTAATGGATCAAATTTAGTTGAATTGCATATGCCTAAATACACATGCAAATATGGCAGACGGTAAAAATTTTCTATTAAGTCAAACTTCCAACAACGTTTACACCTTGTCGCCGCGCCGTAAGGGAAAAAGTATAATATGGTCCATATTATGTGAAAGTTTGATTCGACCTATAATAAAAATAAGGCAGTGTTCAACCTGCAATTGGTTCGATTGCCTAAAAATTAACAACGTATATAAAAGTTCGAACAAGTTACATTTATTCATTCATTCCCAGTTTAAAGAAGATTATTTTTATGACAAGAGGCATATGTTCGGTTGCTTTAAAATGAACAACAAAACAGAGTGTGTGGGCAAGTTTGATCACTTGCAAATAAAAGACAAGTTTTTTGTGCCTTTGTTATTGTTGAACGGTTTTGTTAATCAACAAGTTAAGTTCTCTGGTGGTCACTGATTTTTATTTTGTATGTTACGAGACAAACGTTGAATTTTTCTTGCAAAGCCCCTGCTGTAGGGTAATAATTGCGAAACATTTCGCGAATTCTCGTAATAAACTTTCTCTAATAGAAATTGCTGTTAAGTGAATTAACTACAACCATTTTTTTTTCCTGTCAGTGTAGCAAATTTAACATACAAGAGCAACTTAAAACAACTACACTATTAAATTCCATAAAATGCTTCTTCTTTTTCTAAAGTATATATGTACATACTACAGTCGAACTTCTCTATAACGTAGCAGTTGGGGACCGTCAAATTTATAGAGAAAATTCTTTATAGAGCAACTGCAGAAAATTTTGGCTACATTTTTTTTATGTAGAAAATATATTTATTAAGACAAAAAAAAATTGTTTTTACATGAACACATTAATTTTGTTTTTTATTAATACATACATACATATGTGACTAAATTGATGAAAAAAATCGATTGCTAAAAACTTCGCAATAGAGAGATTATTTAGTGTGAAAAATTCTATTTAGGTCTTAAAAAATTGTATGTTACAGAGAGAACTTCGCTATAGGGAAGTTCGTTATAGGGAGATCAAAATGTATGAAAATACTCACAAAAATGTTGTGTTCACGAATTTTATTTGTTATAGAGAAGTTCGCTATAGAGAAGTTCGACTGTTTATATTTTTTTATCGCATAAATAGTCAAGTCAACAAAATATCAATCAAAAGATTTTTATGTTTCTTTTTTTTATCTCTTTTTATTTTTAGATTCATTGCTTTTCATTATTGGCAACAGCGGAAAATGAACGATGCCCCTGATAGTGAATGAAAAGTGATGACAAAATGCTACCAGAGTAAATTTATAAGCTACTTAAAGAGAGACGCCACAGAAGCAGCAGCAGCTTTTTTATGTTGCCTATTAAAATTGTTCAACGCCATGGGGGAAGTAGTTTAATATTTAAATATAAAGATTTTTTTAATATCGTAATTTGCATCTTTTACAGAGAAGTTTAGCAGTACACGTACTCGTATTGTGCATCCACTGCAGTATTGGCGTAAAGGATTTTTCTTAAGCTATTTAAAGGGGCGACAATAAACTTACTGGTGTTATAGAGCGTCATTAGTTTTCTTATGATGGCACCCCCACTGCCCGAGCGGCAGTGAAATTAATGAATATCAACTTTCTAGCTGCTCTGAAATTTTATATTTGTCGTTTATATCTTTCAAGCGCTTAAGAATATCCACAAAAAATGTATTATATATATATATATATATATATATATATACATTATTTTTATATTCTATTTATTTCACCAAAAACCAAATTTGAAAAAAAAGCAAAATTTAATACTTCCGTCTGATGACCATTAATTATAAGCAAATTAGATTTATTAATTTATGTATTTGTTACTTTTATTACTATGAAAAAGCACAACATGCAACATATTACAATAATGTTTAGTAATATTTTTCATAAATATGCTATCAAATCAATTTAACATCTATTTGGAAATTTTGTAAGCCATAAATAGTTCATAGTCGTATCGTATACACTACATACATACATACGTATGTGCAGTATGTATTATATTTCATTATTTTATATTCTCGTACATTTATCATTTAAGTCATAAAATGTAAAAACAAATTTATGAAAATTATGGTTTATTTATTGCACAAAAGTGCAAACCACAATCAACTAAATAGTCCGTATGTGCAGCGTTTAGTTTTTAAGTCCAAAAAATAAAACTAATTAAAATAGACAAATGTTATTTATTTCGTTAAAAAGTTTGTCTTCAAAAGGATTTTAAACCAAACAAAAAATTGACAATATGTTATCAAGTGAATAAAATGTATGCATTTATAATATATTTATTTAATTATAATAAAGAGTTTTTTTTTTAAATATAAATACTGTTTTATTATTGTAAAAGGAAATATGATACCTAATGAAAAATATAGATTAAAAAGGTTTAATTTTTTTTTATATCGTACTGGGCGGGAGCATGTGACAAGCTAAAATCAAATCAAATACAATATGCATCAATGTTTTTTCTATACAGAACAAGGCAAAAGTTCATGAAAAATCAGTAGGCGAGATTGAGGTAGCCAGAGCACAGAAAATTATTTCATCAGAGCTTTATTAGCGTGTTATTGTAAGCCCAAATAAGAAAAACAAATGCGATTCGAAGAAAAATATAGCTTTAGCCCTTCTATATTAAGGTAATGGTATGTATGTGCGTTATGGATCGCAAACCATTCAACAAATGTGCCCCAAACCGCTTCCAATAGAAAGGGAATGATGCGAAATAGGCATTTAAGCACTAAAAGGCGCCTAGGGCCAGTTACAAAGCCCATTTTTGGCGTTTCTAATACATAATTCCCCCATAATTTTCAAATTCTACCAAAAAAACACCATTCAAAAAAGAAAGCGTCGTAAAAAGACGATTTAGTGTAGTCGTCGTCACGTTACACGAGCAGAAATGACGATGAGATTTGGTGGGAATAATGGTGGGCGCCGATCGCAACACACAACGAATATGCTATATAGAGAGACAACGACGACGAACGACAAACACAGACGCAACTCAAACTACAAGGCGACACAGCAACGCAACAACGCAACAACAAGCAGAGAGAGAAGCGGGGGATAAGCACACGCACCACCACCAACTATTGAAAACAAACACCCTAACGAAAAGAACAACAACACCGACCGCAAACACCAACCAGCACACAACAACAAACAACCCAGAAGAACCATCACACACCAACAACGCAGAAGTTCAATCTAGACTACCGGCACTCGACGACCAATTGTTAAATCTGGTACAAGTAATTCTGCCTTATATACTTAATATCCAAAGAAAAAGAATACGAGAATAAAATATCATGGTGAATTCTAATTCACCATCTTCAGTGATGAAATATATACCATTGAGGTAAAATACTTTGCACCCCTTAAGATATGCTGTAACAAATGCTAAACAAAACTTGCGTGGTGATATTTTTAACTTATGAAACCAACAACAAATTACGATGTACATAACTCTTTGTTTTTTTTTACGATCGTATGATCAGCAAATAAATTAGCTTCATTAATATCGCAAAAAAAACGCAATAGGGAATGTTTATAAAAAATGTTTTATAAAAAAATGTTTTTTTTTGATATTTAAACATTTTTTTTTTAAATTTCAATACATAAAAGAAAAGAGGTAATATTAAATAATTTTTTAATTATATTTATTTTTGAGCGATGGTCTTTTATATACAAATTATTATTTCCTGACGATACTACCTATTTGGTAGCGAAATATTGAGAAATAAATAATAATTGAAAAACTTTTCATAAAAAAGACCATCGCTCAAAAATAAATATAATTTAAAAAAAAAAAAAAATTTTAATAAAGGTCAAAATAAAAATAGAAGTGATACTATTATTAAATAATTAAAATTTTAATTTTAAATATGATAATGTTTGAAAATGTCCAGGCAGAGTCAAATTGTTAGTGATAATGACTAAGAAATAAATGAAATCAAAGACAGTTGTCCATCCCACTGGCAAACATTTATGTATGTACATTTATTTCTTAGTATTTAACACAAGTTGCCAATAGACCATTAAAAATTAAAAATGTGTAATTAATTAGATCAAATGAGATTCGAACCCAGGCAAAACTTACAAATTAATATTAACGATATTACTCCAAAGAAAACTACGATATTTTATGTCATTTATTTCTACAGTTTTTCATAAAAATTTTTTATTGTTGTTATTAGATTTTTTTAAATAAATATATTGCATGTATGTATGTATGTATGTACATGTATTTTCAAACGTGGTTTAAAAAAAAACATTCAAATATTTGTAGTCAAATGAAAATTATTTTCTGCAAAACATAAAATTCACATCATTTAGTTAACTGAATATTTGTAATAATGTAGATACATACATAGATCCAGAGTTTCTATGACAGTAGTAGGTCACATTGATGCAAGTTTAGGCTTTTCAAGGCTAGATTTAAATTTCTTTTTGTCTTTTCGCCTCGAAATTTACGTTTTATCTGCATGCTTTTTTAAGCTTTTTTTTATATTTTATTTATTTCTCAAAAAAGTTAACTGCCGTATTCATTTATTAGACAAAATTCTATATAAAATTCAAGCAATATATGCACATATCTTATATATGTAAATATAAAAAAATTTTTAAATTTAAAAAAATTTACTTTCTAAATTTAAAAAAATTTACTTTTTAAATTTTTTTTAAATTTTCTGCTGACCCCATAAAATCATTTTGAAACATATTAAAAAAATTATGCAAATGCGTGTTCCGATTCTTCTGGCAAAATAAAGAAATTATAATGAAATAAATAATAAATTTACATATAAACGTATAACATATAAAATGTATATGCATGTATGTATGTATATGTGTATATATTTATTTTTTTTAAAGAGTGACGTATTGCTTGTATATACATACATATATTTTTGATCCAATACTGAATTAAACTCAAAAGAAATACAGTCGACGCCCGGTATAACAACTACACGAAATGAAACATTAAAACGTAATTTGCCTTTCTTATCGAGTTTTTTTGTGACTTTTTTGAAACGTAACATAAACGTTGTATTACGCTGGTTACCTATAAGTAGATGTCTGCAAATGTCTAAAAATTAAAACTGGATATTAAATAGATATAAACATTGCAATTTAAACCCAAATAACTTAAGTTGTTATTCAAAACATATTTGTTCGGTAGAGCAAATTTAGCATTTTAACGAAATCGTCTGACAAAAATTATATCATTCGTTAGACCGAGCTTCGACTGTACCTGATTTTGATGTTATATATCAGGCCTGGCCAGCTATACTAACTTCGGGTGCCACGTTTACTCATTAATATTTTGAACAGCTTTTTTATTATTTTTGAAAACAATACAATAGGTTTAAATTTTAATTGAAGAAAAAGTTTTTTTTCCCGTAAATTACTCGTAGTACGCGTCGAATTTTTTTTTAATATCTCTGTTAATATTTAATTAAAAACATTTATACAAAATAAAAACTTATTTTCCACATTTTTTTTAATGCATTAATAAATTTATGAAAAAACAAAATATGAGCGCCCAATAAAATGTTTCAACTAGCTTCCTTATTTATTTATTCTACATAAAAATTTTCTTATAGGATTACTAAATATTGTCCATAAAAGCATGTACATACATATATTGATTTATATGTATTTAAAAATATGCAGCTTTATTAATTATTTTTCTTGCTTATGCACTTGGAGGTACTTTTTATATTATAAATTTTAACATGTTTTATGAATTTTTTTTTATCAATAGTAAAGAAAACGTTGAATTACTCGTATGAATAAAAAAGAGTTATGCTTTTTTTTCTTTTTATTTTTAGTTCGATATAGCTTTTTCTAGCCTTTTGAAAACAGCCGATTTGGTGTTTTTTCTCCAGCTTCTGGCAACACTGATAGCTCAATATAATGTATATTTAGGAATGCTATAGGTATCTAATGGTATATCTTTTGTGCACCGCGACCAGTTCGATCTATTCTGCTCCCGTATTTGTTGTGCATTGACGGAGTATATCAAAGTACCGTACCAGCTCCGTCGGTAGCAGCATTGTGAAATCTTCCTCCTTTACTATGTATGCGCTCAGCAGTCTGCTTCTGCTAGATACCAGTGCTTTGCATGTTTGCATGGACTCCTAAGAAGATTCCAGGTATACTATTAGCAAAATCAATAAAGAAATAATTGACAGTAAATGACTTTAAAAGCTTGTTACGCGCAGGAATAGATGAGTTTCAAAACGTCATTTGGAAAGCGACTATGCAAAGTATCGCACTCCATAATGCAACTGTGGCGATTTTTACAATGTCATCCGTCCCAAAATGTACGAAAAAAGTAAGCGATGCGCATACAATATATAAACTGTGAATCGTTTAATTTGATGGTACATTCATTGCTGACATGCTATCAAATTCTGGTTCTAATTTACAGCATTCGGTATCGAACAAAATTACAGTACATTTTAAAACAACTTTCTTTGCAGTTAAAAATCGTATTTAATGCTATAATTTTAGCTCTCTGTTTTGGACAAAAATTCAAACGATTCAGTTGCTAACACTACGGCGATATAAATGCTAAAAATTTGTGGCAGTTGGAAACTCAGTTAAAATTAAACAGCTGTGAATGTTTACATATTTTTAAATTAAGTTTTCAACAAGACGAATTGATAACAGGTGAACTCACTAGCCAAGCTGGCCGACTATTTATCACTGTTTAATGTCAAATTGTATGAATTATTTTGACAGTACACAATGATTTTTGGTTGCTGTTGTACTACTGAGCTTAACTGGTATCAAGCGGTTTTTGTTTCTCGAAACATTATAGCCATGCCTAAACAAGAGCGGAAAGCGTTTTCTAGCTGTCAAAAATTCTCATGCCCATACAATTTCTATGTAGCATACCGAAATAACGCGGCGTCAACGCAACGGCAACGCTATGCAATTAAAAAATCCGATTTTGACAGTGCGTTTAATAGTGAAATAAGTTGCAAATAAAGAAGGTGAAAGAAATAAACATAAAAAAATATTTGTTATTTGAAAATAGAGGTAAGTAAATCCTCTAAATCGTCGTTTTTTTGTAAAATGCTTATTTAAAAATCGCAAACACCAATAAACTTTATTGTTAAAATAATCAGGGAGGGTTGTTATATTTATTTTTTTGACGACCCTGTTTTTATCGCTTTGATCTAGCGTTGCCACTTTTATTTAGGTATGTCATTGCAGCGTAAAAGCTAAGCGGAAAAAACGTTCTGCTTTCCGCTCTTGTTTAGGTATGGCTGTTAATTATAATTAAAATTTTACCAAGATTTTTTTCGGTAAGATTTGACTTGACCAAACTAACGAGTGAACGAAGAAGACATTTTTAAATTAAAGTTTGTGAAAAAATGTTAAATTATCAATTGCTTTTATTTTCATCGGTGCCATTGTTCAGCATCTAAAATATGTTTATTTTATTTGTGTGTAAATTAACCAACATTAATTATTTTGTTGTTCATGTTTTTATTGTTTTACTGCAGCTGCATTCCTGTTGCGTGTATCTTATCAAATTTAGTTAGCAGATTGCGGCGAAACCACAGTCCATTCGACAAAAACCACGTTATTGTTTTGCATTTATTAAGTGATAATGTAATTAATTAGTAAATAATATACAGTGCACAGATAAAAGTGCATTTTTATTTAATTAAACAGATGTTTGTGTAAAGCTCGTATAAAACAAAATACAAAATGCGACTAAATAATGGTTTTCTATTTTTTTCTTTTCAAATCTTAAGCCACACAAAAATTAAAGCACTTAAAATTCATAATAAATTCATATTTTATGTTTAAAAGAGTACAAAAGTTATCATGGACTTTTTGTCTTAAAAATCAGTTTTTAAACGTTGTATTCATAAACGAAAAATAACAGATCTATACCAATTGAAGACTTGTAGTAATTTTATATTTACGTACGGCAACTCTTATTTTATTTTACATAGAAAACAATAACAAAATTACTAAAATTTTATAAATTTGTTTTTGTTTTGCATTTTGTTAACTATGGATGGATGTATGTACATACATACACAAATTGAAATTTTTTTTTGTACAATACTTACATATGTACATACATACTCGTATGTAAATATTAATACAAAATATTCCAATGTCATATTATTACCCAGTGGCCTAAGTAAAAGCAATTGCCACCAATGACTAGAAAAAAAAAATTGTTAGCCATTACACTCAATTTATAAGAGGCGCTAATGATATGGTATAGCCAGTCGTACCTGCTCTTTTTATAGACACCAATATATTAGTTAAACTGTAAAAACTGATAGCCACTATTCACTAGTTAATTCTATAGCACTAGGTAATGCATAAAACAAAATTTCTGTAACTACAGAAATTAAGGGCTTATTTCTGATTTAAGAAAGAACGCTTTCATTCACATTCTATGAGAAAGAACATTGATTTCGATTTCTCTACACACTTTCTATGCGAACAGTGACTCGATCTAGAACTCGAATGAAAACGTAAGTGTTTTCATATAAAATCCGATTTCTCTGTTAAGAACGTGTTGTCAACACTGAGAATGAAATGTCAAAATCACTCACTTTTGGTTTTGCTTTCGTAAGAGAATTTACATATGAGTATACATACTTGTAAATAAAAAAAGAAGAATAAAAAATAATACTAAAAAATCTAAGTACAATAAAAAAGTATTTACAAATGGATAACAAGTGGTAAGTATAAACTATTCATATGATATACATATGAATGTATGTATTTAACAATTGTTTTTTCAGTTTAAAGAAGTCAACAATGCAGCAACTGAAACACTTTTATAAAATTAAAACAAAAAACACAAATTTACAAATATTTTTTTAAATTTTCTCACCCTTTTATTTATTGATACTTTCCACCAGCTGATCACACTTACACGCAGTTGTATTAGCTTTAGAATAACTTCGTAGTATTTTTTAATACTTTTAACAGAAATATAATAATTTATGATATGGCATTGCTTCTACTTATTAAAACGTAAGATACCAAAATTGACATACGTAACTTAGTGCGAAAGAAAGTGAGTGCCAATGAGAAATCCAAATTGATTCGAATTCGAGCGAGTGCTTTTCGTTCGCTTAAGTTATCTTTCTTAGCTCAGAAATAGGCCATAAATGTGATGAAGGATCCCGTTAGAAAATAACAACAAAAGCATTGCCTAACAAAAGTAAATAATCCAACGATTGTTTTTTTTTATCTTTTTTAAGAATTTAACAAAGTATTTCAGTTGTAACTGAGATTTTGTGTGGCGAAAAGATTAGTTTTTTTTTTAAGTTTCTTTACGGAAGGAGATAAATATGAGTCAAAGAAATATCAGAAGGGTTTTTAAAAAAGAGTGCGAAACATTTTTAGACAAATTTAATAATATATGTACATAAAGAAAGTGCGGAATTAGAGGCAGTGAAAAAATTTAAAAGAAAAAGAAGTTGATGATTTTATGGAAGCTTTTAGCAAAATTGGAGAGTGCAAAGCGTTAAAAAATTAAGACAGTGATTTGGAATTAAGTAATTACGTAATTACTTCAGAAATAAAATCTAAAAAACCAATTATCTAAATACAGTGTAAGCTCGTTAATCCGAATTAATGATTGCATGCCCCGATTTGGATTATCGAAATATTCGGATTATTGGATAGGCTGTTATAATAAATAAAAATAAAATAAACTCCTGATATTATTTAAAAACAAGTTTATTTCAATCAAAAAAGGAAAAAACAACGATTTAAAAAAAAAAAAACAAAAAAATATTTAATATAAAAAAGTCAACAAAATAAAAATTATATTTTTTTCAAAAAGTTAGTAATGTATGTTTGCTGCTGTTTCAATGCGCATCCTTCTAAAGCTTTATTTCGCAATTCTTTGAGCATCAATATATGATTTGTTTCTATTCCACGTTCCTTTGCCCAACCTATTGATGTGTTTAAAGCCTGTACAGCATCACTATTTTTAACATGCTTAAACAAAGGAGGCTCTTCTTCTATGTTTTCTGCGTCTGATTGTGAATTACTGCTCAAAGTAACGGAAGATTCATTAATCCAGTCAATTATTTCATCTTCAGAAATTTGCACGTCATTATTACAGAGAAATAAATTTTGTATTCTTCACTTTCTTCAAGACAATCTGCAGATTCAATCTCAACTAATTCTTGTTGCAATAATGCTAATGGGATGTTATCGTCTGAAGTCCATCTCTGAGAATGAATTTGTTTCCAACACAGAATTGGGCACCATGTTCCACGATCGCTTAAGCAACTCACAAGCGTCCTTCATACTGAATTGTTTCAAAAAGCCATCTGTGTTGTTCGCTTCAGAATTCACCAATTCACACAAGAGATCTTTCTTGTAATATAATTTTGTATTTTGAATTCCGCGAACAATGCTATCTAATAACTAAATCTGTTGTAACAAGACACTCTACATATTCATCACATACATAATACACATTCCAATGATGTCCCGTTAGTTTTCACATAGGATACGATAACAAACAACACAAGAATAAGAAAAAAAAATTCGGTTTAGCGAGCTGCAATCAATGGGGACTATTAGATATGTAATGCTTAATATGTTCAATTCGGATTACTGGATAATACGGATTACACACCGTTCGGATTAACGAGCTTACACTGTATAACTTTAGAATCGTAAGAAATGAACTTAATATTTTAATTTAATTTTTTCTATTACTGCCTATGTTTTAAAAATGAATTAATATATTTTCTAATAAAAATTAAATAATAATTGAGTTTATAATTTACTCGAACAGGTTAACTAAGGAGGTAGTCATTAAGTACTAGAAATTTCGCAGTCAATTAAGGAGTAGCGCATTCACTAGCACCATACCATACACTAAATACCAGGGACTAGCACAATAGTGCTAGTATAGGTCTATAGTGCGGTGTATAGGTCTACGCGGCTATACACATTGGTAGGTAAGGGTAATGCAGGTGCGGGTCAATTGTCACCTCCATAGGATATCCCCATGTTAAATTCAACAGTTAAAATCATGCAAAGTAGATTATGATGCACTAGCGGTGGTTCTAAAAAAGCTAGTGAATATACAGGCGCCGAACTAGCCCCGTAAACCACTGGGTATAATATCATTATTATTTGTATATGCGTAAGTATACATTTATGTATGTAAATGTAAAAAAAAAATTTATACCGATTGACTTTAATTTAAAGAAAGTAGAAATTATATACATATCGAGCCTTTGGTGCAATACCGTAGTAAATCAAAACTTGAATTTTTTGAGCTGGGTATGCAGAAATGATCTTTGGGGAAATATATATCTAAAGCAAAAAATATTATGGTTCTATCTCTAACTGTTCAGATTCTACAGCTACAAATGTCTTTATTGCCTCCAGCTATTTCCAACAATAATGAAATATTTCCTTTATGACAAGAAATTTACAAACAGAAAACATTAGAAAACATGCCTCCATATTTAAAAACTTGTAAAACAATAACTTTAGTAAACGAAAATACTATCAAAAAGATGGCTCAAAACTTCAAATGCATTTTTCTCAGTTCACGATTTTTTGAATTACGACGGTATTGCACCAAAGGCTCGATATGTACATACATAGTTTCCAATTACATTTCTATTCTAGATTGTACTTAAGATTTGTATTGATGTTGATATTAATATTGAGCAATATAACCACCAATATTAGTTATCTTTATATGGAGTCCATCAATAGTCCCTAATGGCTTTGATTATACTTCTGCCATGTCATGCCAAAGGCCGAGCAACTCTTCCACAAATTAATGATACACTTGCTTGTGTGAGGCAAGAATGAATACTTCAACACTATTATCTTGGAATCAAATTGTATTTATCGAGTACATATTATTAATTAATTTAATTTTTCTTCACAATATTGGAATAATATTTTATTAATATTTGTTTTATATGATTCTAATTTTAAAATTGTGCTTTTTGCCGAAAAAATATGTGAATTTATTATTACATACTTTATGATATTCTCATAAAGTATTTTTTTTTTCAAAAAGTAAACTCAATAACTGAGGAGGAAAGCATATCCATATACAAGGTGGGCCAAAAGAAATCACCGTATTGGAAGATGCTCTTATTTTTGCAAATGGCGACCAATGTCAAATCTGTTTTGACATTTGTGAACTAGACAGATGTAGAATACAAGTGAACTAGCGCGTAACCTACGCCCAAGACATCCTCATTCTCGAGGACGAAGTGGACGATTTTTCGACTAAAATCATAATGAGCGGGTACGTGAACAAGCAAAACTATCGCTTCTGGGGCACCACGAGTGATGCACGAGGAGCCATTACACCCGCTCAAAGTGACTGCATTGTGCGCTGTTCACGCTGGAGGAGTTATCGGGTCATTTTTTTTTCGAGGACGCCGCTAGTCAAGCGACAACAGTGGACGGTGCGCGCTATAGGGCCATGTTAACCGAGTTTTTTCTGCCGCAATTCAACGAATTTGGACTGGAGCACATGTGGTTCCAACAGGACGGAGCAACGGGGCACACTGCGCCAGCCACAACCGATATTCTGAAGGCGGCATTTCCGGGTCGACTCATCTCTCGTTTTGGCGATTTGCACTGGCCCGCAAGATTGCCCGATTTAACCGTTCCAGACTTTTTTTGTGGGGTTTTTTGTAGTCTAGTGTTTACGTGAACAAGCCCGAGACCCTGGAAGCCCTAAAGGACAACATCCGACACGAGTGCGAGAATCTGTCGCCCGAAGTTCTCGTCGCAGTGATGAAAAATGCCATAAAACGAGCCCGTATAGCAATCAATTGTGACGGCGCCCATTTGCCCGATAACATCTTCTCGACTTGACCAATAAAATTCTAAAGGTTCAGATAAACGTAATCAAAAAATAGAATCGAAGTTTTTCATTAAGAAAAAAAATGAGAGCACATCGGATGACTTCTTTTGGCCCACCTTGTAGTACTATTTCGCCATTGCTTACTTAGCTCATCAGCGGATTTTTCCTAAATTTTTTAAAAATAGAATCATATATAAAGAGATATTCCCAAAATAAATTCAGTTAATTACAATATTTGTTTTATTTAAATTTAAACATAGGAAGCGCTTAATGGCAGACCCTTTACAAATTAAAAACAAAAAAAAAAACGCCAACTGTGCAATACTTAACAACTCTTACGAAATTTTTAGCACTCTACTTTTTAGCTCTTTTTAAATAAAACGAAAAAAAAATTCAACACATATTTACCTCTATCCTCTTCCTCTTCATTTAACTGTTCTGCTGTAACAGCCCAATTTTCATCATCATCAAAATGAGCATCGCCACCACGTCCACTACCTGGATAAAAAGCATGTGCTAAAATTAGACCAGGACCATCAAATTTATAGCCATCACCATGATCACGTCTGTAAAAGTAGATAAAAAAAAATTGATGAAAGTTAAGAAAAACTTTGGCAAACAAGTGGTAGTAAAATGGAAATTTATGTCATTAATATTGAAAGCTTGTTAACGTTGAAAACGAAATAAAACGAGAGCGGAAAATTTATTTATGTATAAAAAAAAAATATTTAGAAAAAAAAGAGTAGTTTAGAAAATGATTAAATATTCTATTAGAAAATTTACAGTTTATAATCATTCTCGAACATGATGTACAAATGTAAAGAATATAAAACATTTATTAAGGGACAATTTGCAAATATTTCTTTAAATAGCAGAACATAAGAAAAGCTATAAAATGAAGCTATAAAAAGTGCATAAAAGGTAGTCTCATGTCGCTTCCACACTAACGAGTACATACACATATCGTCATATAAAAAGTAAAACCATGTAAGTGAAAAAATTAAAAAAAATCGGTTTCTGTATTGTATATTGTGCACCATGTAAAATAAACTATTTTATCATAATATAAGTGTTTCTTTTAATTTTATGCGAGTTTTGAAGAAACTTTTTTCCTTTAAAAACTAAAAGAGTTGTATTTACATGGTTTTACGGTTTATATGACGATATATTCATTAATATAGTTTACTGTTATGCGAGTAATGCCCAAATTCACAGTCATTGGTTAGCAAATAGCAATAGTTTAACCAATAACATTTGATTCACAGCTTTTTGTTTACTATTAGTTAAAACGCCAAATGTCATTGGTTAACCAATAGTTAGACATCAGCTGATTAGTAAATTATTATTAGTATTTTTGTTTCGATATCAGTTATCTTAATAAAATATATATGTATATACATATATAATACTATCAGTTTTTTTTTATTTTCGATAGTATTTTGATCTTCCCGAACCAATTTCAGCAGCAATTCACTATCTTGCGCGGTAAAGTTCGATGAGCGCGCTTGATTTATCCATTTTTAAGAAAGAATACAATAAATGTTGTTGTAAATTATCAATTTGCCATGTGGCAGAAGCAAGTACGCAAATTGCCAGGGTATCCCACACAATATATATTTAAACGACCTATGCCTTCACATAGGATGTTAAATTATATATAAAATTCTTGAGTATGATGGTCTCCACCAGTAATAGCAATGTGATTAATAACGAAAAGCCACAATCACCATAAATGATACAGTTACCAGTGGCAAATCCATTAACCAGTGCGAGTGAGACGCAAAACTCTCGAAGGCCAAACAACAAAAATAGGCATGACCGCACTTAAATAATAATTACGCTGACGCGTGAGTTGTTCTTCAACCCAGAGCTGCTCTACGACTGATACAATAAATGTAAACAAAAACCATATGCTATAACAGTGCTGCCAATATTTAAAATTAAAAGATTGTTTGGGTTACCATTGTTTGGTTATACTGAGAATGTTAGTTTAACAATACACTGTGAATATGAAGTATTAGTTAAACAATAGTCATCATTTTAGTTTACTAATAGTTAACTAATGACTGTGAATTTGGGCCTAAGTGACATAGCATAGTATAATCAGGGCTGCCAGATAAATTTGTCACAAAAAAAAAAATTAATAAAAATCCTGGCAAAACACAAAAAATGTGTGATTTAAATTTTGAAAAATCCCACAACCGCAAATGTATAATATATTTTGAGAAAGGAACAAACAACAACATGACAATTCATGTTCGTACATGCACAGAATATGAATGCTAATTTTCTTCGGTGCTGACTACATAGCATGCAGCCATATTTATGGGAATTTTGATTCTCTAAAATTTAAAAAAGAAAACGAAACTCACTGCATGAACCGTTATCACAATGGGTATAAGCTCTGAGCTAAGTGACAAGTCTATATAAAATTCATTGGTAATGATCGACATTTGCATTACTTCTGGATCACAATATTAGGTTCTTCTTCACTTCTTTAGAAACTCTTTTTTGCTGGGATGTTGGTAGCTATATAAACAGTCCGAGTGTTACTACTCAATAAAAAAAATTTTTCTCATAGTATATATATACATATGTATGTATATTCATATACAATCGGCAATAATTAATTCGAATTGATTCTCAATCAAGGAGTTGTTATATCCGCATGCATGTTCTCACAACAAATAAACACCATCAAGTAGTACCACTTTCAATACACTTCATCATGTTGTTTTTTATTATTAATTTTTCTTATTTATTATTCAAGCAGACACGCGCCATAACATCTCTGCATATTTTTTTTTTTTTATTTTTGTTAATATTTATGTATGTACATCGTTTTAACTTATGAATTCATTCATTCATTTATTTTGATTGATTTCTTTCATTTTCTTGCAAAAATTTTAGTTGTGTTCACATTGAAGCAATAGTTGTTAATTTGTTAGTTTATTGAAAGTTGTTATCGTGAAGATATTTTGAATATTTTTGTTTAGTTTGGAAAATTGGTAACACGAATAACTGTAGTTGGTATTATTAATTGGTAACACGAAAAGCTGTTTTTGTTTTTCATATAAAAATCTTGAAATTTTTTGTATTTTGTGACCCTGATAGCACTTACGAAACATTTCACTGTTATAATGTGCTCACTTTTTGACATTTATGATCACTGTACTGTTGTCTAGAAATAAACATGAATTAGTTTATTGTTTGTGATATTCGTACCACACTGACAACAAAGCTCGAGAATTGGCCCAAAATTGAATGTCCGCAATGCTTCACGTCAAGAGCAGGTGCGGTGGTCATATACCCGCAATCATTTTAAAATGCTATTATATTGATCTTTCGAATAGCAAAAATGTTTTTGATTAAACTTAAATTTTTTGTATAATAATAATAAAATAATTGCCGAATGCAGTGTGAACTCAACTCTTGTAAAATGTACAATGTCTTAATAATAATTATCTTATCTTTTGTTTTGGACACAAATTTGACTCTTTCCTATATATATTGCAAATTTTAATAGCTTCCAAAAATATGCGATACACTCAGTTCTTCTCAGTTTCATAATGTTCTACTGCTTCCATTACTTTTAAGTGGGATAAGTCAATTTTATGATGTTTTATTTTAAGAGTAACACTCAGAAAATTCAGATGCATGTCACATGACATTATTATGCTGTGTACACACTATGGCGTTGTGTGACATCACAAGCAAACATTATAGTTTGTAGTAGTGACAACGTTTGTCATTTCCGATAGTTATTGATTGCACGCATTTAACTCTTACCCAACTACGCTGTTGCGATTTTCCAATGAGTTATATATTTCATGTTAAAGGAAATAGCGACAAAGAAGGATGATGAGTGGCATAGGGGATCTGAATCTACAACTTCCAGGTCAAAGTGTCGCAACGACATGACACTTCAGTCAACAGAGGAAGAAGAAAAGATAAACAATATTAAAAAAAAAAATTTAACCGACTTAAAACCAGGATTAAAAAAGTGAAAAAATAATAAAATTTTATTTATGTGCCTGTTGCCCGTGAACTGCTGGAAGTCGGTGCTAAGCTGTAGGAACAAAGTTAATAGTCGCTATTTATTTACCATTCCTTGAGAACTGACACTCTTAATATACTACTGTATTGATGCCTCGTTTATATGTAATACGTTTTATGCATGTCCTTATCTACAAACAAATATGTTTATATTTATCTTTTCCTGATATCGTTGTTGTATTTCGAACTTGGCACCAATTTCAAGATGTTCAAGAACAACGCATACAAAACTAAAATTTTATTAATTTTACTTTAAGCTATTTTTTTAAGTCGCTTCAATTTTATACTTTTTACACAGAAAGAAATAGGCATGCATTTTCTTTAAGAAAATCTTGTTGCTAACGACAAAAGTTTCAATTAAATTTCGTCTTAACTTATTAAAATCTTTATCAATACTACAATCTTTAAAATATTAAATAATAAAAAGTAAAGAATAAACAGTTTATTAAATATTAATACATGTTTACTAAAAACAGCCACTGAATTAAACATTTACTAAACACTTAGAAAATTCTTAACAACAATTCTTACTGATTTTAAAATAATTGTTATCAAATGTTTTTGAAGTTTCCGAAAGAATTTTAGAAAATCTTAATATTGAGTTTATTAAAAGTATTTTTCTTAAAGTCGAATAAAATTTTCGTAAATTGAGTTATGAATTCTGCAAAAAAAAATTTTATCATAGAAAAATTTAAAAAATATTAATTGGATACAGGAATTTTTTTCTGTGTAGTGGTGTCTCATTATGTTAATGGTCTTAAAATTTCATTTCATTCTTGACTCGATTTTAATAAATAAAAAAATTAATTTTTGTATAGCGGGAAGTGTATTTCCCCCTAAGCGTCCGCTTTTAAAATGGGACTACAATGTAAGCACGAGCTTATCACTGGAAAACGAATCAGCAAAATCGGGCAACTTAGTAAAAATTACCGATAATTGATTAACCGATTTAGTTCCATTTAATTATTTGCTCGTCTAATTTCCTGTTTTGGCATAAAAACATGAGTAGAATAGTGGGACAGATTATGGCCTGGTAGGCTATGTCTTTTTGAAAAGCAATGAAATGAAAAACATGTACCCTTTTGATTCTTTAAAATTTTATTTTATACGTTGTTCAGACATGCTTTTTTTTATTGAGTCAATGTTTAAGTTTATTGACACAATAATTTTAGTGTTCAGACATACAAAATTGAGCTAACTCTATAAGCATTCGACAACGTCGTTACAATTTGTCGTTAATCAATTGTGAACGTCGTTACCATTTCTCGATAATTTTGACAGTGTTGTATTTCAAGTTTAATGGTGTTTTCTTTTCTGACAAAAATGTTACATATATGCTACATTTCGTTACTATTTCTGTTCCATTCTAAAATATATGTAACATTAAAAAAGCTATTTCGTTCCTTTCTAAATATGTTGCACAAATAACTGGCAAAATATGCAACATATTTGACCCTCTACTCTCAAGTCGGGGTGATATACTAACCTTTTTTACAACTTTGTTAAGTACTTTTTTATACAAATAAGAATTATGAAAATCAATATATTCTTCACTTTGATTAGAGTTCGTCAGACTTTTGTTAGAGGAAGATTCTGTTCAATTTGCTATTTATTTTAATGTAAACTTTTTTGATACATTTTTGGTTTAGACTTTTTGCAGTTTGTTCTAGGTAATAGCAGCTGATTAGAAAACAATGTTGCTGACGATTTTTATTGAAAAAAGGGTGCTAAAAACCGTAGAAACAGTGATACGCTAAGTATACATTAATGTGAAATCTAAAATATTTTGTACCATTGTGTCAATAAAAAATGTATCACTTTTTAAAGGTATGGGCAAACTGTAGAAAATGTTATCCATCGAAAGGGCAACATGTTTGTTCAGAAAGGAAATCACCATAAGTCAATTTTCTACTTATTGCTCAATAATTTAATTAATATTTTGTATGGAATATTGAGCTTAATAACGGCATTTATTGCATAAATCTCAATAAACGTATATGTCTGGACACCACCGTATTAAGTTAAAAAAGAATTGCAGAAATTAAATGTCTGAAATTGTGTTTGGTATACCAAAAAAAAGTTTAATTAACACATTTAATTAGAATAATAAATGTATGCAATTAAAAGTTTAATAAATTCAATTAAATTTTCAATTAATAGAAATAAATATTAACTGTTTTTTTTTTAAGAATACATCTATATATGATTATAATTTTAAAATTGTGCTTTTTTCCGAAAAAAATATGTGAAATAAAAAAAATATAAATAAAATATAAAAAAAAAAATACTTTATGAGAATATCATAAAGTATGTAATAATACATTTCACATATTTTTTTTCGGAAAAAAGCACAATTTTAAAATTATAATCATATATACTTAAATAAATCAATAATTTATATTTATTTTTGCTACGAAACACACAAATTTTTTAATTTAATTTTGATTACTTTACTTCATATTAGCAAACACTCTTTATACAATTAATACTCAATAAGCATTCAAATTGAATTCAAATATTTTTTTTTGATATTAAAAACTTTCCAAATATTTAATTAAATTTTTAATTATTGTAAGAAAAAATTTAATTGAAAATTAACAAAAATAATTTAATTGATATTATAGATTTCTTTACAGGTGTAAAACGAATTAATTTTTTAATTGATATTACAAACTGTTTAATTAAAATTTAGTTTTAGTTTTTTCTGTGTGTAAAAAAATTTTTTTTTTGATAGACAAAAGACCGGCTAGTTTTCACGCAGATTTTGTGGAGACAGAAAAACAAAAACGGTTCCGCTACTACTAATTTTTTCTACTCTAAATCTGAAAATATGACATTTGAGATCTTTTATGGAGTAATAAAATATTTAATTTCCGGGAAGTGCACGTAAAAGAATATTAAAAACAAAATTCAATTTACACTTTTCATAACGAAATATTTATGTTCCTGTACGTTGAAATGTAAACACATTAATACATCGATACGCTATCAAATATTGATAATTATTTGCACATAATAAAATCGCACACAAGCTGCTATAAATTGTAATAAAGTATATTTTTATTCGTTATATTCAACGCCAATGCTGAGGTTTATCATTCGTATAAAAACGGTGTAGAATTAATTTTTGGTATCAATCAATCAGTTTCCTTCAACATGCTGCAGTTCGTAATGCTTTTGTCCGTTGCAAAGTGGTCGTTAGCTGCCAGTATTGCTGAGGCTATGCCTCCGCAATTAGATGGTCGTATAGTTGGCGGAGAGGCCACTACAATAGGCTCGTTTCCCTGGCAGGTTTCTATTCTGAAATATGGTTATCACGCCTGTGGTGGCGCCATTTATAGCTCCAAAATCATTGTTACTGCTGCTCATTGTCTGGAGTACGTTTCTGCTGCTGCCTTGAAAGTGCGTGCTGGTTCCACATACAGAGATAATGGCGGTGTATTAGTAAATGTTAAATTCTTCAAAAGACATGAGAAATACAATCGTTACAACGTGGTAAACGACATTGCTATCATTAAATTGGTTTCTGCAGTGACTTTTAGTTTAAGGATCAAAGCCATTGGTTTGGCTATTTCAACGCCTGCTCATGGTGCCGCTGCTGTAGTATCCGGTTGGGGTAGCACCTCATTTGTTGGGCCTTTTCTGCCCACTCAATTGCGTTCGGTTGAAGTTAAAATTGTCAGTAGAGATGCTTGTGCTTCGGCCACTTATGGCTACGGCTACGCGATACATCCGACTATGATTTGCAGCTACACAGTAGGGAAAGATGCTTGTCAGGGTGACTCTGGTGGTCCTTTAGTATCTGGCGGAGTTTTAGTTGGCGTGGTTTCTTGGGGACATGGGTGCGCTTGGCCCAACTATCCCGGCGTTTATGCCGATGTTGCCAGTCTGCGTTCCTGGTTGCTTAAAGCTATTGACTCTGTTTAAATAGAATTATGTTGCGTGTTTTATTTCCCTGAAGGGGAACTATTGAATAAAAGTGAAAAAAAGTATTGCACAAACATGCATTTTTGAACAACAGCCAAACGGAATTGTTGAATGATTTGGTTGGTTGGTAGGAGGTAGCTCCGCCACAAAGGGGCGATCAATTAGCACAAAGTGCTGTTTTGATACCACAAAAACTCGCGTAACTCGAACATAAAAGAAGTAACTGATGTGCGCTGTAGTACTCAGCATCTACAACCAGTCGGCCACATCAAAGAATATTGAGAACATTGAATATTAATGGTGGCGATGGCTGAAGTACAAAATCAAAAAGTCCCGAGTCATAAAAATATGTCGCACTGTTCCTGATGTGTATTAGTGTGTTTTTGTGTCAGTTGTTGTCGGTGGTGTCAGTGGCGAAGGCATAGTCACTGGTCACTGGACAGTACCGGCTTCCGCTGATACCAAACCACCGTGCAAAAAGCAGAGTTGTATGACAGTGAAGCTTCACCAGCTGTAATCTCTCTCACTATTCCTTTCCTCTAGTTCCAGCACAATGCATCGCATGTGTAGGGGTCATCCCCTGGTCCAAGATAAAAAAAAATCATATGGTTGCTATAACAGCAACATGGTAACTGAATTGTATTTTGCTGTGAGCAAAAGTTAATTCTGCTTAAAACCATTTTAAATCAAATAAAAAACACGCGATATCAAAGAAATACACATTTCTTTTTTATTATTTCGGCCAGCAAACGCATAAAACTAAAATTTTGTTCTTCTTCGTTTACCAAGGATTTCCGAAATAATACAATTATGGAGAAAAAGTTATGTTAAGTGAACGTGTTTGTAAAATACATATTTTATTTCCTCATAACTTGGCATTGTTTAAAACGAAGGTTGGTAAGTAAAAGGAATTGCGTGAGAGTGGCTTTTTTATCATTGCTTTGGTTTGCTTTCGTCTGCCAATGCATGTGCGTGCGTGCGTAGATGGTTGTGAGTATAAAAATAATATCTTTAAAAAAATCCTGTTGGTGTTTTTTTTGTTTGTTTCCTTAAGTCCTTGCAAATGTTCATTTCTATTTTATATTGAGATTTGTGCAATTTCGCTTGAATTTCTTATTTCACATTCTTATCGTTACGTTGGCTGTTTCCTTGGAGTACCAACAGACAAAAAAAAAAAAAGGAAACGAACAACAAAACGCAGTTTGCTGTAACCAGGTGCATGCATGTATGTTGGGTGTTTATGGGCTTGTGTTAGTGCATGATTAAAGGAATTTCAATGCGTGTTTTATTGTCTGGTTTTAGTGGTATTTTATGTGTTTTCTTCTCATGCCACTTTCATGTGCTGTTTTCTCTCATGTTGTTTTCTATGTGGTACGATTTTAACACTATTTTTTTGGTTTATGGGTTTTGTATTAAAGTGACTGTAGGTTCGTGGCTGTGTGTGTGTGTATGTGTATGTTTTTTTTTTCCTAAAAAACAAATAACTTTTCCTGTTTCTGTTTGCTATGGTAAAGTTAAAAGAAAAGTTATTGTGTGGTACTTACTTGGCAAATAGTACTTGTATATCTGCTTGATCACTGTACACTTCACGGAATGTCAGTTTGGAGTTGCTTTCCCAAACACTTAACGCCTTGCGTAGCGTCATACGTATTTGACCTGCATTCGGCATTGATTGATTAACCAGACTGTAAGTAAACGAAAAGGAAGGAAAATATTTTCATTATAAATTTGAAAATTTTTTCATATTTTTTTATTTATTTTTTTTCCATCTTGGACCGCACTCACTGGAACGATGCACTGTGCTGGAACTAGAAAATTAGGTTGAAAGGCACGTTCAGTGAAAGATCAAAATAACAAATACCTGAACCTAACAGTCTTTGAAACAAAATCAACTCTGCGTTTTACTTGTTTTCAAGCGAATTTTTTTGCAGTTAAACATCATTAACTTTGCGTGTTGTGAAAACAACTCAATGTAATGGAAAACACATTAAATTAAACACGTTTAGCACCCAAACACTTAAAACTAATGTTGACTAGGCAGTGTGAACGCCATATTAGACGAAATCTTTTTAAACACTGCACAAAACTACTGCAACAATTATGGAAAATTCTAATTTTTCGCTAATATTGACACACCCTTTCATAAGGTGAGGTTAAGTTAGACGGGTCTCGACCAAGATGGGTCAACTCAAGTAGCACCGTAGGTACCGTTTTGTCATCTTAGCCCCGTAGAAACCAGACGACGTCACAGCTACCCTATGCCATTCACGTACCTCAATAAATACGTCAGGTTCAACAGAGCTCAGAGCACCAAAATGTCTAAGAAAGACAAAGGATCTCAACCTCGATATAGCCAGGTGGGCATTCACAGAGAAAGTGCACAAAAGTCTTCTTATCCGCAGCGTCCTCACAGCCGCTATAACGGGCTCTGAACGGAATGTCCATCCTCTCAGCATGCTTGCCGATGTCTTAATAGCCCGTGCAAACGGCCCTGAGTCTACTAATGGACAATCCTGGAAAGCACAGTAGTTCAACGCAAATCATTCCGCGGCCATAGAGCTCTTGCTATGGCGCAATTAGAGATTGAACACCACCTCTTCTGAGCTTTCACTCTGAAAAACTCAACTATCTGTCCCTTTGCAACAGAAAAAATAGCAGCGGATGGTGAACCAGCCAAACCAAGTCCTGCCAGCTCACCAGCCATTTCATTACACCTGATGTTTCTATGCCCCTGAACCTACACTAGGGCAACAGCACAAAAATACTGGAGGCTAGCCAGCTCATCCCTGCACTGACCAGAAACACGAGCGCAGACGCCCGGCGATACCAACGCCCTGATCGCCGCCTGACTATCGGAAAGAGTAGCAAAATTATCCTCCAAGCGACTTCTTTGTTTTATCTTGGACCAGCACTCAGGAGATGACCCCTACACATGCGATGCATTGTTCTGGAACTAGAGGAAAGGGATAGTAAAAGAAATGACAGGAGGTGAAGTTTCACTAACTTACAACACTGCTTTTTGCACGTTGTTTGTTTTTATAGCAGTGTTGCAGCGACTGTGATATTAAGGAGACCTATTAAATTTTGTTTGAATTAATTTACTTCGCCGGTGCTACACAATACCGACGAAGGAGGATGTTCTGATTGGTTAGAGCTGAAGCCGTTACTGTTCAGTGACCAGTGACTATTTATGCCTTCGCCACTGAAACCTTCCGACAACAACTGACACAAAGACACACAAATGCACATCAGAAAAAATGCAAAGCTGAACCTGGGGTTGAACCCAGGAAATTTTTGGCTTGTAGTCAACGTGGAGATTACTTCAGCCATCGCCACCATCAGGCAAGTCCCTCCTCCAGTCTCTCTTGCTAAGAAAGGTGGGTATTGTACGCCCCTCGAAGACAAGTCTTCCAGTGGAAATATCCAACGGGAAGTCCGCAATAAAGCGCGGTAGGGTTCGGAGAACACTGTTATGGCAAGACCTGGATTTACTGAAAAATCATTTCGTAGTATCAAAACAAATTATTGACTAAATTTGAAATACAGCTTTACTAAGACTCTATACCTTTTAAATGTATGTATAAATATGTACTGATCTATGTGCTACATACATATACAACAGCATACATAGTAGCAATTTGTAGCAGAATTTCATTTCATCAACTCCATATTCGCAATTTAATGAACGTATACTATAAATGTCCGTCTGAGTCTATTTTATTTGTATCCGCCTGTACAATCATGCATATGTATGTACATATATGTATGTCTATGCAACATATTTACGTTCACATTTAAACATACTGTTAGCAATGTGTTTGTAATGGGACTACAGTTCATTTAACAAATATTCCAGAAACGTGCTTTACATTCATTGTACGGTCTTGTCTTGGTTTTCTAGTGCTGTTGTTGTTGTTGTTGTTGTTTTTTGGACTGCTGTGATAGTGCATTTTTGTTGTTGTGTTTACATTAATGTCGGCTCAACATGTCCTTCGCAGTTGCAGTCAGAGTTTAGTATTACAATCCGTATTATTAACAGCATCAGCATCAACATCCTTCTCATCATTATTAAACATCTTTAACACAACGCCAGGCATCATCAACAAAGTCATCATAAATTTTCCTTTTTTTCAAAGGGATGGCTTTTAGTTGCATTAGCTGGTCATTTGTATGTTTGGCTCGTCACTTGCTCACTCTCACTCTCACTCTCACACTCACTCTTATAGTCAGTCACACAGGCAATCATACAGCTTTTCATTCCTTCGTTACGTTCTTTATTTCTTTATTTGTGTTTGATTTAATAGAAAAAATTCTTATATTTATTTTACAGTTGCATTTTATATAAACACAAATCTGAAACAGTCAGACACAAATGAACGTCAGTACAAATATGCCAACAAATAAGCAAACTGATTAAATAAACAAGCCCACCAAGAGAACTCCAGGACTAGCAGCAGCAGCAGCAGCAATAGCATCATTACTACCCACACCAACAATAAATAAGATTTAAAAAATCATTTCGTTTTCCAAGTAGGGATAAATGAATTTTTTTTTTTATAAAAAAAAGTGACCTACGAACATAATTTTTTTTAAACATGACATTATTGCCAGCATCAATGCCAACATTAACCTTATTTTACTGTTTTAGTCTGGTAACAGTCAAAACTCCCCATCTACCTGACAGGCACAACTTTATATTCTACATTTATGGAATTTATTTAACCAGGATATCAAAACAGATTTTTTTTTTCTATTAATTTTCTTTTCATTCTTTATGTTTGGTGAGTGTAAACATGTTTTTTAGATTTTATTTGTGACAGCTGTTTATGTATGTGTGCCCGGCTTTGTCGTCCGTTTCACACGTAATGAATAAAGACAGTAAACAATTTCTGATTCCTGCTAAACAAACTGTTGTCGTAATAAATTCTTATATTGGAGTCAGGGTAAGGATTCACTCTGTTATATGGATGCGAGACTTGGAATATGGTACCATGTGACATACAACGCCTTCAGGTATTTCTTAACAAATGCCTCCGTAAAATCGTATGTATCTTCTGGCCTGTAACAATATCCAATAACCAACTCTGGATGACAGAAAATCAGCAGCATATTAGAATGCAAATAAGCAAGCGAAAATGGAGTTGGATAGGTCACACCCTCTGTAAATCAGACGATGATATATCACCAGGAAATGCGCAGATTGGAATCTGCAGGGAAAGAGACGAGTTGGGAGACCAGCGCATACCCGGAAGCGGCAACTGACAAGAGAACTTTCGAGACTGCGTATTTTTTTTTATCTGGGAAAAGCACTCAGGAGATGACTCCTACATTTGCGAGGCATTGTGCTGGAACTATAGGAAAGGAAGTAGGAGAAACGACAGTGGGTGAAGCTTAATTAATTATTTTTCCAGCTCTGCTTTCGCACGTTCTTTGTTTATACTCGTAGCAGTGCTGAAGCTTCGGTTTAGTAGCCATTTTTATTATTATTTTACTTCGCCGGTGCTACACATAACTGACGAAGGAGAGCGTATGAAGTAGAACGAGGTCAAGCATCGAGCTGTAGATCGAGATTATTGGAACCACCTTGTTATGGGTCAATGCTCCCTCGAGGAGTGAAAGGAACATATAAGGATTTGCGAGTGAGTGCGGAACACACGTGCCGCATTTGAGTATGCCAATCCGCATACCTGATTGGAGTATAATTTACTTGAAATTGCAAAACAATGGTTTAAGCTTTCGTTCGGCTGTCGCTCCCTCAACATTCTAACATCTCTTTTACTATCCCTTTCCCCTAGTTCCAGTACAATGCTTCGCATATGCAAGTATCATGTCCTGACTGCTGGCCCGAGATAAAAAACTGCACTAACAGCAACCATATCCCATTATCATGTATAATTTCAGCGTGATGGCTAAATTACAATACGAAATTTTTAGAATTTTTCACCCCACGATTAATACTAAATTATACAGGGTGTCTGGTGGGAAATTTATATTTTTAAATACAATTATTTCAAAAAGTAATAAACGGTTGCGGAGGGAGGGTGGCGCCGTTGGAATTATCGATTGTGCGAATTTGTCAGTCACGAGTCGCTGCGGTCGAGTGAGCATCGCGCGTTCGCTGTGGAGACATTTTTTAAGAGTAATGATTCTTACGTAATTACTTGTCTGCAATTTTGTTCAAAGTTCGGTATTCGGCGAATAAGTGATGGACCGAGTGTAAATTTAATTCGTTCGTGCGTGCAGAGATTCCGCGCAACTGCTTCGGTTCACGTGAAAATCCGCGACTTTCAATATGGAAAAGAGCAGCCTCATTGTGATTTCCAAGAGCGATTATTCATGAAATTTTAAAAAAAGGATCTGAAGGATCTGGATGAGATACTCTTTAAAAAATAAAATCCGCATTTCCATTCTATCGTTCTATGTACTTAATAAAACTGCGTCAATTATTACGTTTTTTATTTAAGTTTGAAAATATAAATCTGCTGCCAGACACCCTTTACAAAATAAAAAGCTTTGACAAATTCCAAAAGCTGCGATGATGATGAATAAATGAAACAAATAAATAAACAAACAAACAAACAAACAAACAATAAACTGACATGTTAATTTTATTTAAAATATGCATAATACTTATTCATATAAAGAGTTATACATTTTAACTTGTTGTTGTTATTGTTGTTGTTGTTGTCGTGGAATTCCCTGAGATCCGCCAACAGTATGCAACTGGCACGTAGTTGTGGCACTCCAGTCGGGTTTGTTGTAGTAAAATGTTGCAAATGCATCAAACAGCAAATACAATTTGTACAGTGTTAACACAACAACAATCATAGCAATGAAAAAAATGAAACAACAACTGTGGGCACAATGTACAATTTAAATTCATTGAATCGTCGTTTTGCTGAACGGTTTCGTACAACCAATTCTTATCAACACACACTTTTACATACTGGAAGAAATTAATATTTGTGCCGAAATTCCTACACTCTTTTGCTAAGGCCTGATAGACCATGAGGAAATGACTATAACAACAGTTTAAAATAAATAAATTTTTTTTATTTTTTATTTAGGTTGTTTACGAAGGCTTTATGAATGGAAACATTTATTTCAATTTAAATATTTCGAAATAAAAAATTACTGATCATATTTTGTAGCCAGCGGCGATAAATACATACTTATTGATTGAAATTTTAAAGGAACGTGCATATTTATGCGGTAATTTTGAATGCCATATCGTCATAAAAAACGTAACACCATGTAAGTACACTTTTTTAGATTTGAATGGAGAGGGAAAAAACATGATAACCGGAAAAAAAGTTCTTCAAAACTCGCATAAAATTAAAAGAATCACTGATATTTTGATAAAATAGTTTATCTTACATGGACATGCGTTTTTACATTGGTACACAATATTCAATAGAGAAACCGATTTTTTAAATTTTATCACTTACATGTAAAAGAATCTTCAAATCTTGTTCTTTTATTTCAATTAAAAAAAAACAACGTTGTCAGGAATTCAAAACGAAATAAATTCAAAATTTTATAATCAAAACTATTTTATTCTTTTTATATCTTTTTATATTGTGCTTTTTCCCTTAAAAAAGTATATGTGAAATTTATTATTACATATTTTATGATATTCTCATAAAGTATTTTTTTTACAAAAGCAAACTCAATAACTGAGGAGGAAAGCAATACCATATGGTACTATTTCGCTAATGCTTACTTAGCTCATCAGTGGATTTTTTCTAATTTTTAAAAACAAACCCAATATCTATATGTTTAAAATTCAACTAATCAATCGAGAATTGAAGTGGAATACTAAACACAAAACCAAAAATCTATAAACAAAAACATAACAATCCATGAGTTTACTATTTTATACACACACACACATTTCTATTTTTAGATTTTTCTTTTCATCTTTTTATATCTATTTAAATTAATTGATTGAAAATTTATGACATGAAAAATATTACAACTCATTTCTCATTTTTTTTTTTTATAACAAGTGAAAATATAGCAAGTTGTAAATATAGTATTCAACACATGGTTTTACGTTATTTATTTATTTATTTAAAAATTTTTATATACATAATGAATTATGTAGATAAAAACGAGGCATACAAGGGACCAACAACTAATGTTTTCGCCCTAAAGGTTGTACGTTTTATATGACGATATGTATGTTGTGGCTGTCAAGATAAATTTCCAGACATATTACCCTAGACAAAAACCTCACAGTTTAACAGAGCTCTGTTAACGTATTAACATAGATATGTTAGGAATTCTAAACTATTCTTGGCGTGCTTAAAATGAGAAGAAACCAACTTGGGCAACCAGACTAAAATGGGATTTATGTACAGGGATCTACTCTATATTTCTGCACAAGCGGAATCTGTAACAAAGCGAGTTTAAGGTAGTTTCTTTTTACAATTTTCCACACTTGAAATTTTGAAAATTATTGATTATCTGAGGGAAGACCAATTTTTTTTTTTTTGAAAAAAGCAACGTGGGTTTTCAGACTAAAATGGGATTTATGTAAAGGAAACTCCACCCATTTTAGTCTCGTCGCCCACGTTGGTTCCTTTCCCAAAAATTCCCTTCGTAAGAACCCCAACAAAATTTTAGAATTCTTAACAGATCTCTAGTAAGTGCTGAGGTTTGTGTCTAGGGTTATTTGTTTAAAAAATGTATCTTCACACACATTTTTGTGGCGTATGTACTATTCAATGTTTACTTTTGAATCGGCTTATAATGTCCACAGCCATAAGGGATGAGTCGGCACTCGAAGTGTCAGACTGCGTTAGCGACCGGTTAATGGCCTGCTACTTTTTTTCAACTTTTCTATAGACTTTTCAGCGGCGAAGGCATAGTCACTGGTCACTGAACAATACCGGCTTCAGCTGATAGCAATCCACAATCACATCAGAACGCCCTCCTTCGTCGGTATTGTGTAGCACCGGCGAAGTAAAATAATAATAAAAATAGCTACTAAACCGAAGCTTCAGCACTGCTACGAGTATAAACAAAGAACGTGCGAAAGCAGAGCTGTAAAATAATTAATTAAGCTTCACCTCCTGTCGTTTCTTCTACTATCCCTTTCCTTCAGTTCCAGCACAATGCCTCGCATGTGTAGGAGTCATCTCCTGAGTGCTGGTCCCAGATAAAAAAAAAAAAAAAAGACTAAGCATGGTCTAATTGTAATGTCAATGTTGTTCGAGCATATATTTGTGTGATGCTGGTTCAATATAAAAAAAAATATAACAATACAAAAAATCAACGCAACGGCCAACAACCGGCTACTTAAACAATCTTTAGTAGGCATCGGCGTTTCGGGGAATTGTGCTCCGTTTTAGTTGCGTTGTTACGTTTTAGCATGTGTTCATATTGAACAAAACAGCTCGTCATGAATACAACGCAAAGCAGAAAAATTAAATTACAACTGAGCAGTTGTTCTTATAAATTAATCGGCAGACTAGAATGCGTTTGCCATGAGATCAAAAGTGTTAACATTTAAAAATGAATTCACATAAAGAAGTGCTTAAGAAGTCATAAAAATGCAAATGCGTAGTGAACGCATTTACTTTTTTTTTGATGCGTCTTGATGACTTTTTCTGAATTTATGCATAAAACACGTTTGATGTTCTTTCCCTATTGATCGCTAAATCTTACAGAAATTTTTCTTGAATATATTTTACTCATTTCTTACGTGCAAAGGATTCTTTTTTTTTTTTTTTTTTTAACTTTCCATGAATATACATTTCAGTATGTGTCCCTTAATACAAATATTTGTTTTTCTGTTAAAGTTGTTTTATTTCCCAAATTGCACATGAATACGCAGATACCACAGACCACGAGCAAGGAACTCCATTCACATTCAATTCACTGCCATCTTAAGGTCATACAGTTGTTGCCTTCATGCTATATCGAGGTTTTCTTTTTAAAGATTCCTTTTAAGAGCTGCATAAATTCTTGGCATCGGCACTATTATCGCTTACTGTGTCAGTTTACTTAAAATGACATTATGTTGCCAATTCTTATTATAATTTCAAAAGAAGCTTTCTGAAGAATGCATAAGGAAAAGTAAACTGACAAAATAATAAGAAACCCTTGATTGAAGAAAAACGAAAAAGGAAAAAAATAAAAACGAACAAAAGTTCGATATTGCTGAAGTAAAAAGCACGTAAGTCACCAACAGCAAAATTGGGTACGAGATGGTGCCAAAGGCATTAAATCATGGCAGCCCAAAGTTAAAGTTGTGTATCTTTAAATTTTGTCAAATTGTTTGTGAATTAAGTAAAAGTTTCTCTTTTCGAGCAAGGAAATTGCAAATGTACTTAAAAGTTGAATTGATTTGAACAGAAAAAATATACTAAAGTTACTGACAATTTCAGTTAAAAAAAACAGGGACAAAGTTTTCTCATACCTACGAGTACGAATAGCAAAATGAATATAATGTACTTCGTTTTGCAAATTATTCATATTTTAAATCTATGCAAGATTTAAAATATGATTGGATTTATTTTATAAAAAAAAAAAAAAATATACAAAATCTGCTCACCAACTGAAAGCCCAGAGATTGCTAAATGTATGAAAACATATTTAATAATTTTTCCAAATTCGGGATTTATCTAAATAATCCTACAGAAATAATGATAATATTTTTGTAGCCTCAGAGGATGCATAGAGGCGAATAGGCTTGTAAGACACTTTAAGAGATAATTCTACACCATCTACATTCTTCAATGGTATACAACTCTCATAGAGGTGGCGGCATTTGAAACTTTATTTTCAAGCTACTCGACCGAGAGCCAAGAGGCTTATCAGTATCGTAGAGTAACATACTCAATAGAAGCACGAGAGCATCAGTGCCATATGTGTATATCCCTACTTAGATATGAGGCAACTTGTACCCGAAATTTGCTCCCTCTTACATTCGACAAGATCGTCAGCAGCGGAGAGCAGTTATTGGTATCGATTTTCTACTAAATCGCACGGCGAGTTTTTTAGACGACTCCGTTGCTCTGCCGAATGAAGCCCCTGCAAAAGTCAACTGCGATGTTGGAAATCAGGTCTTCGCAAACACTACTCCCTCTGTACCACGCTTCAAAAAAAGAAAAAAATTGTACTAAATACTACAAAGGAGATAGTATACTGTTTCTTCCATCATCTTCCTTCCATTAAAATAAAAATTAGTCTTAATTCCATCCCAGGAGGCATCAAATTTACTGTAAGTACGGATTTTCCTACATCAACTACGGATTCTTCAAGCGATAAATACATACTTTTAGCTATATTTAATACCGAATCCGTACTTGAAATAAGCCGAAAATGAGATTGATTAAAAAAGAACTGAGATCGAATCAAGTATAAAATGAACTTGATTTAAGAATTTCTAACATGTTTATGTATTGGATTAAAAGGCCTTATAGGATTTTTATAGACATATACACATTATACATACATACACATTATACACACATACATATCTGCATATTGTGCGGTTAAGCAAGTCTGCATATATATTTTTAAAAAAACTTTCTTTCATGTTTATACAAAAACTACAAAAAAGTTATTGAGAATTCCAGAAAATACCAAATAAAATTCCGTAGTTAATTTATAATTTTTTTTTCATGATTTAAGAATTTTTTACTCATCTTCATAATTTGCAAGATTATATCTCTCAAGTAACCTCATTTTCGTCTAGTTTATGCACATGTGAGTACTACTCGTTCTTGAATTTTTAAGTACAACCCGTACTAATACTAAGTAGAAAAGGCTTAAATTTAGTAGGAATTTCTTAATTTCTGTCTTTCACAACTCTGCAGTTGCATGTTTTTGAGAATTTGTAAAGCAGAGTTGCTATGTCTCTGTGTGTTATGCTGACGCATTAACTTCTAAGCTATAAAGAAGCAATTTTATTCATTATTTTACATCTCCGAAAGTTTTTTTATTGCTCGAATACCAACGAATTAGGATACAATCAGATCATATAAAATTGAAAAAGTTTGACATGATTAGAGATTTGAACAGCGGATCTTCTGGCTACAGAATCAATACGGTAACTACTCAGCCAACAATATGCAGTTTATTTAAAAATATAAATAATCGTTGCAATTTTAGATATCTGAATGGATTACATTCTTTAGGGCTTCGATCGGATGATTATTTTAACGCTCCCCACAAATAATAACCATTCTAAGGAGTAGTGACCAGCCAAAAAGGAAAAACTTAAACAAAAGTGTAAAGACTTCAGCTGTCCATAATTCACAAGTGCCAGCAGAGTCCTCTTCTTCGTCGGTATAGTGTAGCATCAACGGGGCAATAAAATAATTAATAAAAATTGCTCCAAAGCTCCAAAACTCCTTGGAGAATCAGTGGTGCTGCAACCCTGCTATAAAAACAGTGCAAAATCAAAAATATAACGAAGCTTTCATATCTCTGGCTATCATTTCACCACCTGCCATCTCTATCACTATGCCTTTCCTATAGAGGGTAACACGTCCTAGTAGGCCAACATTATATAAGTATTACTTCTCTTTATTAAAAATTTAAGCAAATGTGTGTGTGTACATTTTTTTTTGTTCTTCCAAGACCATAAAAATATCCTCATGAATAATAATTTCTTTTCCCTTAAAATTTTTTTTCTTATAAAATAATTTTGCTCAAAACCGTAAGTCGAAGGTGGCTGTTTGGTAAATATATATGTTTGCTTCCATTGTAAATATCTTCATTTATAACAATATAAAATATGGAAGTTTTCCTTTTCAGCGAAATATGTAAGAAATAAATAATTTTAAATAGTAGTCATTACTCACTTTCTTTCAACCTCTCTATTATCCTCCGTCCACAAAGAAATTTTTAATTAAACGAAATTAAATGTTACTTGAAAATACCAGTTTATGGTCATAAAATGAGTGCAGCATATGTTTTGTGACCGAAGCTAATAAAAAATTAATTTGTTTTCCCTTATAAGACGTAAATAAACCGCACATAGAAAATTCTAAGCTGCAACAAGATACGAGAACGTTCCTACAAACTATTAGTTCAAACGAGACAGTGAAATGTTCAAGAATTTGTGACAGTCACAGTAAATCCTTACTAAATGAGTCGTTTATTTTGAAAGTGGCATAAGTCATTTTTTCAATATCAGGGAGGTACCGTGAAATTGTAATCAAAGTTATCATTAATTTGATATTTAAAAAAACAAGTGACTTTTTTTTTTTCTATCGGGGACCAGTGCTCAGGGGATATCCCCTACATATGTATTGCATTGCACTGGAACTAGAAAGAGAGAGGTATAGCGTGGAGAATAGACAGCAGCTGAAAGTGGTAGGAAGATAGAGCTTAATTCACAACTATGGGGTTGCGTGTTTTAATTATAAAACAAAGTTCCGGCGTCTCTGATTTTATTTTTGACGCACTATTTTTAAGCTAAGGGGAGGTATTTCATTTATTATTTTACCTCGCCGGCGTTTTATTGTTCAAATACCGCCGCTGTAGCACAGAAAACTCAGAAAAAACTTGTTTTGCTTGGGTGAATAGAACGCGGGTCCTACTGGTTGCAGTACCAACTCCCTGACTACTCGCCATCAGCACCCTTTCACCACTTTCAAAATAAACGGCTCAAATATTGATTTTACAAATATGAGCTAGTCAAAGCATTTCATAGATAAAATAATAAGTAAGTTTTTCCCAATTAAGTATTTGATCAGAAAGATTTTGTTTCTTAATTTAATTTAATTTAATTGAATCCACGTTTATTTTCATTGATTTTTCAAATGGACAATATTTAAAATTTTTTAATTATATTATTAATTGACCTTTTTTATTATGTTTTTTGATATATATTTATTAAGCCTGAGGTCTTTTTTTATTTTATTTTGTTTTTATTATTCGATATTTTGTTAATATTTCCTATTATTCCTGATGATGTTAACAAGCTGTTAACGAAATATCGAATAATAAAAACAAAATAAAATAAAAAAAGACCTTAGACTTAATAAATATATATCAAAAAATTTAAAATTTTTTTTTCTATTAAAACTCTTAATGGATTCTGCGCTTTTTGGTGATAAACTGAAATCCAATTATTATCTTAATTGAATCTTCGTTTTTTTTAATTCAATCTTGATTTTACTTTTCACTGTGTTTGATAAGATTTAAAAAAAAATTGATAAAAATTTTTTTAAAATATTTATTTCTCTTTTTTTTTTTTGAGCGTGACAAAGAAATATGAACGTTAAATAAAAAAGTAAATGCTGCGCGTTATTTAAAAGTTGAATGTTGCAACTTTTGCTTTAAAAAAAATTAACCACACGAAAGAAACTAAAAATTTTTTTATATAAAACAAACACAGAAACACAGAAAAAAATTATTTACAAACCAACATAAACAGAAATGTAAAGTAAGAACAAAATAAATAAAAACGCCATTTAGTTCATACGGAGTTTTCTTTAAATGTGCTGAATTTTTAACTGTAATAAAATATAGAAAAATAATTTTGTGATGTTTGGAGTATTGACACTGAAGAATTCGGAAATTACACATGACTGTGTTCACATTACACATTTGCAGATAAATTATATAAATATTTAAAAATTATATAAATAATTATTAAACATAAAATAGGCGACATCAGTCGTAAAGCAGCTCTAGGCTCAGGAACAGTTGTCGCGTTATTGTAATTGCTTTTTACCTGCGCTCAGGGTTGCATTTTTATTGTAAATGCAATTAAGCGAGAATTCCATATCGTGCTGGCAATGTAAAATCAACATTCTTAAAGAAACCACTCATTACTGAAAAATATCATAAAATTCTTAACCATTAAAATAAACAATGAAACTTAACTAATTTGCATAAAATGAGAAGAAAAAGCAAAAATAAAAAATGCCTTGGCTTAAAATTTCGAACAAGAAAGTAAATGAAAACATTTCAATGAAATCCTTCCAAAGTAAAATGAAACCTTAAAAAACAAAATAAAAAAAAAAATTAAAAGAAAAGGTACGCTGCTCATTGCTTTAAGTGCAAATTTAATGATAAAAATCATTTGAACAAAAGGAACAAAAACCTAGAGCACACACAGGTGGCACTGAACATAAAACCAGCAAAATACTCGTAATAAACCAGAAAATATGTTACAACAACAATAAAACATTTTTGATAACAAAGAAAAAAAAAAAACAAAAAACAAGAAAACTACATAAACGTTCTCACTTGCATATAACAAACAAACACACACACACACACACATACATAACCATAATTATAAACAACATGGAAGGACTTCACCACAGAAACGTAACTTTAAGGAATCCAAGTTGTGGTAAACAGTATTTTGCTTCCACTGCAACTAGTTTGAGTTTTTATATAAATTTGGTTAAGAAACAAAAGAAAATTAATTTACAAAAGGCCGTTTAAAAATTTAAATACTCGTAAACATGAACTCAAACTCCTGATAATTCTGAAGACTCTTTAAGGAGTTTTACACACAGAAAAAAAATTCCAATGTAAAATTAACATGAATTAATGTTAATTAAAATCATGTTTAATTTCTGCAAAATTTAAATTTAACATTGATTGTAAACCAACAAATTTCAAAATTACCTTGATTTGATATATTGCGTAGTAAAAATAAAGTTGCACAATGTTAAATACATAAAATCCCGTTTTGCACTAAAATTACTGCGAAGCCCACGATATCGAAAGAGTTTTTTTTTCGTTCGTTCAACTACAATTGAAACAAAAACAATATTTTAGAACTTGTTTTTATTTTCAATGTATTTGTATGAATGAAAAAATTCCTTCGACATTGTGGGCCAGTCAGTTAAAGTTTTATCACTTTAAATCAACGTTGCAATACACCAGTTTTCAAGATTTTCGGACAAAGGCAGACTCTTGTAAGATTAATATTGCATCAGATAAATTCCATATTGGGAAATGTTAAATAAACAAATGAAAAAATTTTAAATCAGCTTGAAACTACTAGAAAAAGTTGAAAAGTAATTCCTGAAGTCTTTTTGAGACTATTTATATAAACATGTGAGATTTCTTAGCCTTTTCAATAATTTGATTGAATATCTCACTGATGACTGAATAAAATCGCTCTCCTTTAGATTTAAATGAACAGGGCAAATTGAGTAAGATTTAAGCTACATTACAGATTGCCATTCTGATAACTTGATATCTTTCTTAACAAAATTCCTTCAAACATTGCAAATAAAAAAAATTTTATATTTTCATCACATAGAAACATCAGCTAATGGTTTTCTTCCTCGAAATTGTAATAACAATGAAAAATATTAATGCCATCACACTTAAACATTAACGTTATCAAAAAGAATAAACCATTTAATGTATGAGTTCATTACAAATGAAAGAAAATATCTCAACAAATCAACACTGGTAATAAAACATCTGTGTGCGTGTGTGTGTGTATGCATGCATGTGCACGTTTCTGGTAACATTTAGCTGGAGAAGAATTTTATATGGTTTTTGGAAGCAGAAAATCACATGAAAACGTAATGAAAAGTATTTATGTTTTTAAGCAGAACAAAAAAGAAAGCAAAACAAAACAGATCTTTAAAGCGTAATAAAATCAAATGTGTGCATGATAAAAATAAATATTCTTACAAAGTTGCTCATACATGTGTATTTAACATCGACTGACGTATTCAGTTGCAAAAAGAATATCATATACTCGTACAAACCAGTGAACATATTTTTGCCAACACGTCATATTCTCTTTTAATTTATGTATGATGTATCACAGAACCCGTTCGAATTAGTGCTGCTGGTTGATTATTTGGACAGCCTAAGGGGCCTGGGTTCAAACTAGGGCGAACAATTATTCGACATCTTTAAGAAACCGGCTTTCGAATATTCGAAAAAACCGGTTACGATTTTGCAAATTCAGAAAAAAACTGCTGAATGTTTTTTTTATTAAAAAAAATTGTAAGTATTACGCTGACATTAATAAATTTTATTAAAGAAAAGTTTTCACAATTCATATCCCACCAATTTTGTATGCAAAATTTCAAAAGAATCCGTTAAAAATAAAAAAAATAATTTTTCCACATATGGCAACCCTGATCTCCACTTTAAAAGGTTTCAAAACCTAATGTGAATTGACCCGAACCTGCGTTGAAAATTTCAGCTTGATAGATCTTACAGCTCTGGCTCATGCGTTACTAACAAACACACAAACAATTTTATATATAGATATACTCGTCCATATATACATACATATATGCAAAGAACTTCGGGTGACAATTTTTGCTTCTTCTTTGCATTTGTACCTATAACTGTTGCCATTGGCTGAATCTGTTAGCGCGTTAACTACTGAACAGCTGAAGCATTTAAGGGTCGCTTTTGGTATTCACCCACAGCCATTATATTTTAATATTCAAATATTTTCTAACGTGTATTACTCTGCCTGTGTGTTAGTTTAGAAAATGTTAACTGGGAATACTTTTAGGCTGATTTAATCCTCGTGGTTTTCCATAAAAAAAATTGCCTTCAGGGAGATTTTAGTAAAAATAAACTCATAAAACTGACTCAATAAAAAAGAAATAAAATTTAACAAAATGGGCAACTTTACACACTGCAATAAAAATTTGTTGTTTGTTTTTTTTTTGCGAGAAAATTCAAGTTTCCATGTTTGCTTTCAGTTCCTGTTATCCATAATAGAAAAGTTGTAAAAATAAAAGCCAAACTTTTAGTGGAAGCATTTCTAATGATATTTTGATATCAATTTTGACTTTTTTGGGTAGTTTTGTGTTCACCCAGTTATGAAAATTAGAAAATTTGTGGTGCTTTAGAGAAACATTCAATAGCGTCAACAAAATTCGGGTAGAGCTATAAAATATTTAAAGACTTTTTCTAGGAATAAAATAAAATCAAATTAGAGCAATAAAATAAAATCACATAAACAATCAGATAATGCTCACAAATAATAAAGAGACTGCTTTTTTTTTTGAGAAATGGACAACTTTCTGTTGAAATATAACAATAAAATTTTTTAAGTGCCTTATTAAACGCTTTAAGATTTGAATTTGATTGTAGTATCGGGTTACCCATTAACGGTATATTTCACAATGTCCGATTAAAAGTTAACGAGGACTTCAACGGCAACTTTGGCATACAAAACTTACAAGCTGACTTTAAGTTTCAAACGTACATTGTGAAAAGGGCCGTAAATGGTTTGCAAACCAACGGTCTGGCAAGGCCGTTAGCTTTTAAAAAGTTCCCCAAAATTTCTAAATGTTTCTTCAAAATAAAAAAGATATTTACCGCTTCAAAGAAAACAGGTGACAGTTGTGCATGGTTAGCGATTAGTTGCCACGACGAGCTGGCATCAGATATGCAAGCCATACCGGCGCGACTGGAGGCTAGCCATTTTGCCGATTTTTTTTTGAAGAAACTACGCCGTCGCTGAATTGCTCAGCTCATCGGCGGCTTAATTTTCAGCTGATGTGTTTAATCCACTTTTATTTTAGGTACCAAAGAAAAAATCGGGTTTCAATTAGTTTTTATTTTATGGTTACTTACAATGTAACTGATGTGCAGTGATGGTAATTTTGCTATTTTCCCTACAAATCTAGTGATTTTCATAAATAAAAATTGCTAGATTGTTGACTACTTTAACTTTTTCAGTTAATCCACTATATGCAGTATAATATTTTATTAGGCGAATATTATGAGCCATTCACCAAATATAATTTTAAAACTCGTATCCGCATTAAAAAAAATTCATATAATTGCTTCACTAATTGATCGCTGTCAGCGTAATTGGCCAACATTGAATAACTGACTAAAAAAAAATCCCAATGAAATTTTTGAATTTTGAATACACAGAAAGTTCCTGCATAACGCAAGAGGAGCTAATTTATAAAGAATTAATCAAAATATTAAAAAAATATTCACGAGAGTTAGCAGCAAACTATTCGGAGCAAGCTGGACCTTAAAAAAGAACGGAAGTAAGTTCTTTATAATACCTCATTAAATATTTTATAAATTTTTAAAATCCAGAAAATATCTGCAATTCTAAAAGAAATGATTGAGTTTATGGCATCTTCATGCTCACGAGTACTTGATAATTCCATTGGAAATGAAAGCTTATTTTGATGCAAAGCAGGAAAAACAGAAAGAGTTATATTTTAATGAATTTATACATTTTTGTTCCATTTGTGATTAGTTGGCTTTTTTTTAATGTTTTTTTTTTTTTGCAAAATTATCCAAATTAGCAGAATTCTGTTTCGGCATTCCTGCAACTTCCGCTTCATTGAAGGAAACATTTTCTGTGCACAGGAGTTCATTTACGGTAAAGAGACAATTATTTGTCCACGATATAAATCATTTAGTAGAACAAATTTTAAAAATGAAATAACGTTCTTGTTTCAATACCGGAATCAGTTTTAATTAATTTAATTAAATACCTGAGTAAAGTACACAATTTAAAAAAATATTAGAGAATATCGTTTTTATTAAACAAATTTTTGGAAACAATTTATATTCCCATAAACCATTTAATATCATTTTAAAACTTCGGCGCCAAGCCGTTAAGTCCCCGCCGCCAAAAATTTTTCCTCTTCAGCCGCCGCCGAAATTTTTTAATCGGCTGGCTTCTCTGGCTGGCATATTAACAATTGATAGCATTGATGCTTGATTACGCTGCAGGCAAATAAATATCAACAGCAATATTTTTATGCAAACAACATGATAAAACAACGTGTATTGAATATAAAGAATAATATGTAACCATATTTTTAACTTGTTTATTAATATACTCGTTATTATCTCCAGTGGAAGAGCGGAAAGAGCAAAATAAAAAAACACGTTTGTATTTATATACTGCTATTTTCTTATTTTAGCTTAACAAAATGTTTAAAAATAAACTGCCATATTTATAAAAATATTACAAATTTACAAAATTTAAAGACTGATATTTATATAGAGATTTATTTATTAATCTTTTTATGAAGCAAAAGGCCTTTTATTTTTATAAATACGGCAGTAAAACTGTTGTGGAAATCTTTTTATTAATAAAAACTTTTCAAAATAAAATGTGGATTTAATTTATTTTATTAATTATTAAATTGTATTGGAAATTTTTTGTTTTTTGGGGGATTATTTACAAGTGTTTTGTAGTAAATTTTATTAAAATTATACTTCATAATTTTGCAGTTAAGAAGTTATAAAGAAATATTTTTAACGCCTGGTATGAAGTGCAAAGATGACAGCTTTCCATTTTAAAAAAACTGCAACGATTGTCATTGCAACGTACATTCATACAATCAGAGTTTTGTTTATTCGAAAGCTGGTGCAGCTGGTACTGAAAAAAGAAACATATAGCACACCAAGGAGGTTATTTTTTTTAGAAAAATAAATTTTAGACAAAAATAATTTTATGGTTTAAATAGGCTCTGTGAAATAACTCACAGGTGCAATAATTCCCAGTGCAATAACTCCCAATGAAATAAATCACAAAATAAATGAAGCCAGTGCCACACTGAAGAAATGAAGTAAATCCCAAAGAAAATGAAATAGTACCCAAACCGGAAATGAAATAACTTTCAATGAAATTATTGAAACAACTCCCAAATTGGGAGCACTGAACAGAAATGAAATAAGGCCCAAAAAGAAAGAACCCCCAATAAGAAATTAAATCAAAATGTTATAAAAGTGCACTAGGCAACAAAAGGTTTTCTGTATAGCCGGCTTTCGGCTGAGTTCAATTGTTTCCTCCTCGATGGTATAACAAACAACGGTTTCATTATCGCACGCTTCTGACGCCCTCTCTAATTTTCTTCCAAATTGGTAAAGCCCCCATAAACTAGATTTAAGCGAAAAGTATTAAGAAATTGCAAATATTGGAAAATTAAATAACTCCCAAAGCAAATGAAATAAGAACTATAAAAAAAAATTTACATAACTCCCATATGAAATGCTTTTGGGACTTATTTAATTTGGCAGTAACTTTGAGTAATTTAATTTTTTTAACATTTTTTTTTATTAAACACAAAACTTCAAATTTGTTCTCCTAATTAACACAAATCAATTAAAAGTTCCCGTTTAAAAAGCGTTCATCAATGCAAAAATATGTTCATTTAAACATTGAAACATTGTAATTGACACAGAAAGATAATTTTATGGAGCAGTATTTATGGTGTACAACAAGTATAGCAAAAGCCTATGCTGAAGGGAATTTCTAAAGCGTGCTTTGAATGCCTGAAAGTATTTTCATTTTTTTAAAAACCCAAATTTTAAGAATTTTCCTAATTTAATAAAGCAAAATTAAAAAAATAATTAAAAGGTAGACAACTGTGCTCCTTGATTCACTATATTATTTCTTCTATGTTGTTCTAAACATTTTAATATAGTACATAAGTATTTTAATTAAATATTAAAATATGTATATAACAAACATAACTCCTTGACAACTTGCTTCAAAATGTTGTTTAGTTTGCATCCTAAAAGTATGCTCTTTTAATAGTGACATGAACATTTTAACACATGACAAAGCTTTTCAATTTTATATATGTATATCTATTCTTTTTTTTTTACTTATTTCTATTTAAAGTCCCTGAAAACTTTTGCCACTCATTAACACCCACAAAACACATGCAAATAATTATAACTTTTTTTTTTATTTGCATATCTTCAGGCAATCTAAAACGTTATGGCAAATGTTAATATTTTTGTAAATGCTTATGTATGCATGTGTATTGAAGTATGTATACATGAAACTCGTTAAGATGCTAAACGATTTACGCCATAATGTGTTATTAAATCAAAATTAGCAAAAAACAGAGAACAAATATCGAGCGTATCCCTAAAGTGTGCTACACATTTCAGTTATATGAACGTAACATACACATAAATAAATATTTTTATACTTGAACGTAGTTGCACATGTACACTACGCAATATAATAGCAGCTTAATCACTTGTATTTGCGTACGTCATATGTGAGCAGTAGGAAACACATATATAAACTTTTAGTAGAGACACATACAGAGATATTAATTTAAATAATAATAAATAATTTGTGTATGTATGAAGCACTAAAAACAGTGGTTTGGTGAATAGTTAAATATTCTTTTAATAAATAGAAAATAAAGTTTTCAATTAAACATAAACGACGCAATAAAACTATCTACTTTGTACATATGCTTGTGCTAATCACCTGCCGTTTGCCTTTATACTCAGAGCACCGTGTAGCAAATAGTTTTAATTAAATCTTTAGAAAAGTTATTTAATAATGTTAATTATTTTTCCAAAAATTTACAGTAGAATTCACGCAGACGCTGGCGGGTGACATGTGGGAATACTTTGTTAGGATTTCTCATTGGGAGGGCAGCTGTCGACTGCGGCAGACCAGACGATTGGTGGAGCCGTGAATAGCGGCTGCATAAATTACGTAGAGAAAACTTTTGTAGGATGACAGGTTTGCTTCACCTATTGTCATATCTCCTACTATCCCGTTCCTCTAGTTCCAGCACAAAGCATCGCATGTGTAGGGATTATCTCCTGAGTGCTGGTCCAACATTTTTTTTTTTTTTTTGTCTTGGACAATATAATGGAAAATATAATTTCATGGAAGGACATAAATAATAAAATTATTTATCTATGTTTGTTATATAGTTTAGCTGGTCTATATGCCCCATTTCATTTGGTGCTAATACCAAAATCGTCAGTATACCTTTAAACAAATTCTTCAAAAAAAAGCTTAAGAAATTTCACATGTTTATACAAGAACTCACAAAAAATCTTTGAGAATTACGAAATATATCTACAAACTTCCTGAAAAATTTTGTTTATAAAACAAATATTTTACTTTTCGATTTAAATCTATTTAATATTTCTAATTTGAAAATATCTTTTCCTGAATGTCCAATAATTCATGTATCGTCTGCAATTAGAAAAATAAATCACGAAGCCTTTTGTAAATTTACATCGTATCGCACTACAGTAAAATGTAATGAAAAATATATATACAAGTAAATATATTTACACAAATATATATGTACATGTATTTGTCTAGCCCATATTATTTGTTTTTGTTCATTTCGTAAGGCACAAGAGTTGTCAACATTGTCGCGTTGATAGGAAATTGTGTTATTACTGTTATTATGGAAAAGTTTTCATAATGTTTATAAAAAAAAAAGAATTAGAAACACACAATCATTTGAACCTATACAACCCAGGCGAAAACAAAGTCAAACCTTTGAAATACCTAAGAACGTGAATAATAAAGAAATAAAACGAGAAAACAAAGATTTAATCGCCCCTATTCTACTTGGCGTCGTCCATTTGAAGACAACACCACTTTAACACAACATCAAAATTTTATATGGTATTCTGTAACTGGTTTAGAACAACGTCGACGTTCTTTGTGTCAGTTGATTAATTTTTTTTACTTTATATTGTGATCATGCTGTGGTAAAGCACAGGAAGAGTAAGAAAAAATGTGCGATTTTTTGCAAGTTTATTTAATTTTTCAATTGAATTATGCTGCAAAACAAACAACCAATACGCAAGTTACAGAATATAATTATGTCCTATTTTTGGTGGATAAAGTGCTGTCAAAAATATAAAAAAAAAATTTTGATAAACATTTTTTTTCCTTTCCCATTCTGACTCCAGTGGCGAAGAAACAAATATTTATGGCTCGATTATGGATAGCAACCGAACTGTTGTTCAGTTGCCAGCTGCTAAAAATGATAATGCAGGTAATGCAGATTTACAATGCATTAACTACAGTTGCCTAATTTCAGTACATTTTAGTGATTTTCTAGGAACTACAATTTTGTGGTTGCCGCCTGACAACGCAACTGAAGTTCGGTTGCTATCCATAATCGACCCATTAATAGTGGAAAAAAAACATCTTAGACAGAAATCGCGTATTTTTAACTTGTCCGATGAGATGAGTAATTGATAAATTTAAAATCATATTTTTGCAGTAATTAATTTTGTTACGTTTTTAAGATTTCAAAGTTATTTTCGACTGAAAATAAATGATAGGAATTTGTGATTATAATTTTTTCCAAAAGCTAGAAACTTTTTTTTTTTTTTTGTTACTTTTAGAGCGAGACAGAACACAAAATCAAAACCATTTAAAGCTAACATCAACGTCACATTTTCTTACAGAATACCAAACATACAGTGACAGTCATCAATAAACCGCATTATCGACAACTGGAATACCGATTTGTAGTAAAAGATAAAAGAAAAAACAGTTTTGTCTTGTATATACGACGCCAAGCAGAATAAGGCTGAATAAGTTTCCAAAGCGATAATTGTATCTGATTTATGTTCCATATTTTTTTACAATCTAGATTTGCAAAACGTTTGAGCAGCACGCTTGAAAGCAAGATGAGAATAAATAAATTTCTTAAATTAATTAAATTTTCGTAATTTAGTTTTAAAATTATTTTCAAATCGTTTTCAAACATTTGTCGTCTGAGAAAAGTTTTGATGTAAAATCATTGAAATCAAGTCGTCGTGTTTGTTGGGTACAAATTACAATGTGTAAGTATGTTTAATGCCTTTGAGTAAATATTTGTAAGTGGTTGCGTAGTTGTTTTGCCGGCTTTACCGTACATACTCCTATACGTACGTGTTAGAAATGTTGTTAGAAATAAGTTTTTTCTTCTCTTTGTTTTTGCAAATGTTAAGAAATACAAACATTAAATTTTAAACTTTTCCGCTGGCAGTTGCTTAAGGTAAATAAATGAATTTATAAATTTGCTTTAGTCGCAGTATTTTTCTTTTGCAACTTCTTATGAATTTTCTATAATTCCTAAATTTACATAAAAATATGTATAAATGTATGGATGGGTGTGGGTGTGTGTGTCTGTGTGTGTGCATGTACGACTATATAAAATTCTTTTTGAAAGTTATTTAAATAATTATACAAATTTGTTATAATTTGGAGTGACAAATTTTCTTTTAAAGGAGCTTAACGTACACATTTCTCATTTATACATTTTGTTTGTTAAGGGATTTTTCTTATCTTGAAATATGAAGTGAAATACATTTTAGCCCTTTTGTCACCCCTGAATTATTAAATAACAATGCCAAGTGTTAAAGCCCGCAATATAATAATAAATTGGACGTCAACGATATGGCTGACGGTTGAAATTCAACGTGAAATTCCTTTTCAAACAAAAAACCATGCCAGCAAAATAATTAAAATAACATACTCGCATACAGTCGGAATAAAAGGGTTTAGAAAAAAAGCATGTAAAGCCATAACCTCAGATAACATCGTGATCGAATAAGCTTTCATATCGAATAACATTTCGTGACGTTTCGAATAGCCAGATCGAGGCATTCGATAGAGTTCGCATCGAAATTTATTTTAAAATGTAAAAGATTTTTGTGATTTCTCATAGAATAAAAACCGATGTTTATAATTTTTATATACAAAAAAAAAAAATTACAAGCTTGTATGGATGTATGTGTGTCTGTATATAATGGACAGCTAAATGGCTGAATGGATTTCCTTGAAATGTTCACAGTATCTCTCTGTATATCTGGATGGAACTATGGGCTATATAAATTACAAAAATTCCAACTGGGCATTGCCACGCCCATACAAAGTAAATGTTTATTTTTGTATATCTTGAGAACGTTTGAAGTGAACGTTTCTGAATATGGTTCAAATAACGTTGTAGTTAAAACAAATCATCAGTCAAAAACTGGGAGGGATTGGACTAGCCAAAACCGACTTTTAGATTGATTGTGATGGATTTTTGGCTAATTTCTTTTAATGACAATTTTTGATATAGTAAATTTTTTTAATTACATATTTAATAAAAAAATATGACTAAATAATAATATAAAATTTTTCTTTCTAAAATGGCAACCAAAAAACTAGTTTACAACAGCTTTTAGTCTATCGAATGACATTTCGCGAGAAGGTACTCGATTAACTACTCGTTATCGAATACCATGATCTGTAATTTCGATACGTGATATTCGATAACGAATATGACGATCTCAAAAACTAAAATTTCGATCAAATTTATTCGATCACGAATGCGACAATTTGGACCCTGGTCTAAAGACCGCCACCGCGACATCTTACGGGTACTTTGTGCCTCAGATGAGTAACAAATCGAAGTTTTCTTGCTTCTCCTAAAGCAAGTCAATACGGAGCGATGACAAAAGTTCAGCCTAATAGACTAGTTTCCTAATGCCATACAAAACGATATACTCATATGTGTGGTATGTAGTCGTCTCATCCCCTCCAGAATTAATTGAAAATAAGGTTAAGGAACCTGATTAAATATATTTTTGATGTGTAAACATCTATACGCTAGGGGGTAAAAATTTTTTTCACAATACAATCACAAATTTAGAGTAAGATTGTAATTGCGATAACGCGGTGTGAGCTGTGTATGAGTGTATTAGTGTAATCATACGGACAACAATAAGTACAGAGAAACTTAACAGCTACATAGAAATACACTAACACCATCTAGTGCGCAATAGTAGTAGTAGTAGTAGTAGTAGCAGTAGTAGTAGTTACTAATTTTCACTAATTGTCGTACATTATGTTATCGCAGGCAAATCAAAACAAATAAATAAAATGAATACAAAAACATTTAATTTTAATAACTTTTAAAAGGATTTTTTGCACTTATAATAAGAAATTTACTAAAACAAAGCAAAATAAGGAAAACAAAAAAATATTTCATTACTAGATGTTTACACATCTCCCCTGTGATCGGACTCAAATTTTATTTTTAAGACCTCGGATATACATATATATATATATGCAATGTATTGCACTGGAACTAGAGTGTAGAGAACAGACAGGTGGTGAAAGTTAATTATAAATTATAAAGCAAAGTTAGGGCGTCTCTGATGTTAATTTTAAAGTATTTATTTATATATTTACTATTTATTATTATTTATATATTTTATTATATATTTAAGCTAAGGGAAAAGCATTTTATTTACTATTTTACTTCACCGATGTTTTATTGCTGAAATATCGACGAAGGAGGTTGCTGTAGACTTGACCGGCCTGGGAATTGAAGCAGACTCTTTCTGGTTGCAGAGTCAACATTCTAACTAATCGCTGCCTCCACGCACAAACTTCCGAAGGAGGTAGCTCAGTTTGTAGTGCCAATACAGAAAACCAGTGATTTGGTGATTCATATCGAAAATCTAAATAGCTCAGTCAAATCAGTCCGCCTTATTTCATACGAGTATCTATTCCTTATAGGCTATCGTCCATGGCACACCTCAACATAAATAAATAGTTTGTCACAAAGTTCCCCCAAATAGATGTCAACAAGATCTTGGAAAACTGTTGCCATACAACATAATAATTACTGACCATAAAAGCTGCCCGATCACGCTGCCTCATCTGTAATTATGGGCGGTAGAAACATTGGACAATCAGAACATCTTGATGTTCTTGGCATAAAAACACAGTGTGATGTTCGATGGACTGAGCAAACTTTTCAGGTCTCAAAGGAAGCATTCAAGTGCCTAGGCTTTTTAAGGCGGTGTAAGACATACTTCACCCCATCTGATCTCCTCACTATTTATACCGCTTATATCCGACCGCAAATGGAATACAACTCTCATGAATGTGCCGGTGCTTCAAAGACTATTTTGAAGTTCCTCGACCGTGTACAGGAGAGGATGAAGAATCTCATTGGAGACGATAGCGGTAGCCAACTCTATAAACTCTCTTGAGCATCGTCGCAACGTTTTGTTGTTCTATCGTTACTTGTTACCAAAACACGGCCATTAATGGGCACAACTCATTAATCATTAAGAGCGCATCCTTTTGTGGTCGATTTAGCAACGAGTTTCACTACACATTACTGAGAAAATTCGATTTTTGGCCGAACAGCACGTATGTGGAATAAACTCCCTGCAGAGGTCTATCCAGGCACTTGCGACGTAAGAAAATTCAAATCTAATGCCCATAAACACTACTCCCTCTCTAGCAAAATCTTATTCCTTAGTTTCCGCACAATGCATCGCATGTGTAGGGATCATCCCCGGAGTTCTGGACTAAAAAAAAAAAAGAAGGAATTGAAGTAAAAATTATATAGTGTCACTATCAGAGATTAGGGGAGAACAGGCCTGCTATCGTTGCATTATTAGCCCCATAAGGGCGTTAGTGAACGTCGCAATAAATTTACTCGGTGTTTAGACAACCGTGGGGTTAGACGCTCAGCGCTGAGTACCCACGAGAATCTGAAACACAATCTGACAATTTTTACCTGAGAAGCTCCAACTCCTATGCCAATGACTCTCCTCCCTCTATCACCCGCTCTCCACATCAAATTTCTTACTTCCAGCACCAGGCTTTGCATGTGCAGGAGTCTTGCACTGACTGCCGATTCAGGACAACAAAAAAATAGTTTGCTAAATTTAAACATTTAACATTCTGGTGATATGTATGAGAAAATTAATGTCAATGAAATTATTATTTTAATAATTTTATAATCGTGCATGAAAATAAAAACCAGATTTATAATCATAAATTCTGTTTGTGCGTTGACATTTCATAACTTAATTTTTTAATGTTATTTTTTTTTTTGGCATGTTTTATGCAAAAACAAAAAGACAAAAATAGAAATAAATACATAATTTCCATTTAATAAAATTGTCTGCAGCAAATTTGAAAACATGTTTTATTTTTATTTATGCACATATTTTCAAAAAAAAACATTTTATTCAAAAAACGATTGGATTGGATTAGTTGCAAAAGAAAGAAAATATTTCATAATACATGAGACGAAATTAGCATACAAATTTCTACGTGCATACGAGTACGTAATACATAAATCTAACACCTTTGTGCGTTTTTCTGTCTCATCACTTCTGTCTACATAATTTGCTTAAAATTTTCTCTAGATTTTCTTATTTTATTTCTTGCTTGCAAATAATTTTAAGCAAATTGGAAAAAGCTGCATTTATAATGTCTTTCTGGTGTTTAGTGTACGTAGGTATGGATGTTAGTATGTGAGTGCATGTGTGTGTGCACACACTGACAGTTTGCTGAAAAATTATATAAAAAGCAGCAATTTTTATTATCGTTAAAATCCAATCAAGTTTGAAAATTATTCACATTTAATAATTTAAAATTAACATAATGAATTAAATTTTATGCGTTTATTTATTTAATTTCACAATGACAATGCAATTTTAATCCGTTACGTATACGCAATATATAATTTAGCACAATTGCAAATAACGTATACGCACCTCCTGACCATATAACTTGTAGCGATTACGTTTCTTGTAGAATGCACTTTGTAATAATTTGTAATGAGATTGACGTCTAAAATTCTAAGAAGCCAAATTACATGTGATAATTACAAGGGAACAAATTCAATCACAGCAAGTTGTAAATTACAATGACAACCAGTAGGAGAACCGAACAATAATATGCCGTCTTTACCATCAGCTTTCTAATGTTTTGTCCACTGTGTGTGGTTATCAGTTGTGATGTGAATCACTGCATTTACAATTTTCTTTTACAAAGATAATCTGTTCCTTAGTAATTATCATATGTAATATGGCTTTCTAGAGCATTCAAACTTTAGCCTAATAAAAAATACACGTTCGAAGAGGAATTAAGAAAAAAAAAAACAAAAGAAATAAATAAAAAAATTTTTTTAAATTTAAATAAAGCTGGCACAGGGGATTTAAAAAAAAAAAAAATGCTTTAATAAAATGGTGTTCTAAAAGTTTAAAGGCTCTATAAGCAAATGTGCATTGATACTATATTGGTGTCTTCAGAAATGACACGAAGAGCATTACGTGAATACTAAAAATATATCAAAAAAGTAACAACAAGTGTGGATGTGTGTGGGTGTGCTTTATACGTAGATATTATTCGTGTTTATTCACCATCAACTGCAGCATTCTAACGCGTTGTTATCACATGAAGATGAAATTCTATCCTGCTATCGCTCACTCAAGGAGGTTGTGATGGATAACATATCTAAAACATCACACCCAGGTTGAGTGAGTCAAAGCAAGAGAAAATATTGTGCGTGATAAAGATCCGTGCAATTTTAATGATTTACAAACGTAGATTAATAATTTTCATAATTTATTTGAAATTTTCATTGAGGAAATAAGAAATAACAAAATTACTCATTTTTAATATTTTCTTATTTTTATCATTCATCATTTAATAAGTTTTTTTTTTGTTTAAATTAGCAGTGCACAGAGAAAAAAATAAAATGAAGTACAGAGAAAAAAAATCAAATTAAATGTTACTTAAAAAATTAATTTGAATTTCATCTCTAAGCAAATTAATAATATCAAATAACATACACAATCGTAATCTTAACAACCGTATTAATAATAACATTGCAAACGATCTCAACATCTTAAACGTCAACCGCATTTATAAAATATCAGTTGCAATTGATTTTTTCAACGATCCCAGATTTTTACAATCAATCTGCCAAAACTACGAGACCAGAATGAATGTAGAAAAAAAGATTCCAGGTTCAAAGGCATAGCAACGAGTACGGACCAGTAGTATTCTCAGTGGTTATATCAAAGATATTCGACAAAATGCTTCTAGATGTCATCCACAAGAAGAAAATTTTTAAAAAGTATTTTATCAGCACGCAATAATTACACACTCGGCGATGACAGAAGTTCAACCAAATATTCAAAATGTTTAGTAAAATTAATTCATAAAATTTAAATTAACTAATAAAATTTATATTAATATTTATAATTCATAAATCTATTAATTTACCTGCGGACAAGCCGTATAGGCTTTGCAAGGTGTAAATGGAAGATGAAATGTAAATTTTTATAGAAATCGGGAATGAATAAAGGAATTAAATTATTATTATTTTTAATAATAATAATTAAAAAATCCATTGAAATAATTTTCAACTAAATTTGTAATAATAAAAATTAATAGTTTAATTAAGTATTTTAAAAATTCCAAACAAATTTAAAAAAAAAATTATTGATTTCAATTCAAATCCTTATTCGATATTAATTTATATTTGTTGCATGTCTATATACATATATGAAAGAGAGTGACTTTAGTTACTACGTTTATAAGTCACGAACGCCTGACTTAGTAACTTAATGGTCAGTACAAATCATAAGTCAAAAAACGAGGAATTAGTAAATAAATGCCATACAGTAGTGCCATGATTTTGTTCAAGCTTTTATATTAATCCATTTGTATAACTGCGAAAAATCAAAATGTCTTTGTAATAGTACGAAAGATAGTTATGAAAGTAAATCGATTCAAATTCTTCGAAATGTGGTGGGGAATTTATTGCTGATTACATTTCAACATGTGTAGGGATCATCCCCTGAGTGCTTGTCCAAGATAGAAAAAAAAAACATACTTAAAACTTATTTCTGATATTAAAAAAAAAACTGCGTACTGTGGCATTCACACGATCAAAGATGCACAAATTAAACTAAGTTTTTGAAAGAAAATAAAATTCATGGCATGTTACCATTTAAAACCACGTTCAGTGAAACAACCAAATCAACTGAACGCACCCCATTTATATGTTTGATCATTAAACACGTCAATTTAACGTGCACAGTAAACATATTTGGATTACGATTATTTATCTATGTTTGTTATATGGCTGGTCTATATGTGGCATTTCGTTTGGTGCTAAATAATACCAAAATCTTCAGTAGGCCTTTAACCAAATTCTTGAAAACAGCTAAGAAATTTCATATGTTTATACAAGCTATTTGAGAATTACGAAATATACAAACAAAACAAATCAAATAGCTTGTCATACAACAAAGATTTTTTTACTTGATTTTAAATCTATTTATTTTCTAAATCCAAAATTTTATAAAACTCCAAATGGCCCTCGAGGAGCGAAAGAAATATATATATATATATATATCGTCATATAAAACGTAAAATCATGTAACTACACTTTTTTTAGATTTTACAGTAGAGGAAAAAAACTTGATAACAGGGTTAAATTACCAACCTGAAAAAAGTTTCTTCAAAATTCGCATAAAATTAAAAGAATCACTTATATTTCGATAAAATAGTTTATTTTATATGGACATGCATTTTTACATGGTACACAATATTCAATAGAGAGCCCGATTTTTTAAATTTTGTCGCTTACATATATATATATATATATATATATATATATATACAGGGTGGCTGATGAAAGCCGCTACCAAAAAGAAATTTAATAACTTTTTTTCTATTTAATGAATCTGGTTAATTTTTTTTTTATTTTGCAGATTGATTTTTAGGTTTAACAAAAATGGATAATTGGGACACTGAAAAAAGAATTTGGATTGTCCGCCGCTATCACGCACTGCAGTCCGTAGTTTCGGTTCAAAGAGAGTATAGACGCACGTTTGGCGGCAATCCTCCGAACAGATGGACCATAATGAGATTTTGCCGAGTATATAACAGTCCAAAGAAGACCTTACCATCGAAACCCTGCAGTTTGGACGGAGGAATCAATCGCTGCTGTAGCTGCTGCCATACAAAACAATTCAAGAGTTTCGACAAGAACCTTATCTGCTCAAATGGGTATAAGCAGACAGTCATTGCAGTCAATTTTGCACAATGATTTAGACTTATTCCCATATAAAATTCAAATGGGCAACAAACTGAACGCAGCACACTTACCGATTCGCTTGGAATTTTGCCAGGAGATGCTTCAAATGGTGGAAGAGGACGAAAACATGTTGAACTGTCTTTTTATATCTGACGAGGCCCATTTCGATTTAAACGGCAACATAAACAAACAAAATTGTCGAATATGGAGTGCTTCAAACCAACAGATACTCCATGAGACGGAATTGCATCCACTTCGTGTCACAGTGTGGTGTGCAGTTTCAGCACGCTGCATTGTCGGGCCCTACTTCTTTGAAGAAAATGGTCACACCGTTACAGTTACTGGAGACCGTTACTTGAGCATATTGAGAGAGTTTTTCTATCCAGAATTACGCCGAATGAGAATTCCTTTCAACTCTGTGTGGTTACAACAAGATGGTGCAACTCCTCACATAGCCCGACCTGTTATGACAGAATTGCGATGAAAATTTCCCAATAAGTTGATATTCCGAAATTCCACATTCCGTTGGCCCCCCAGGTCGCCTGACTTTACTGCACCTGACTTTTTCTTGTGGGGTTATTGCAAACAGGAAGTCTACAAAGCAAAACCAACAAATTTGAATGAACTAAAGCAATCCATTCGAGAAACAATTGCGGCTATTCCTGTCTCAACTCTCCAAGCAGTAATGAACAACTTTTTGGTAAGATGCTGCACATGCATCAACGAGCGGGGGAAGGCATTTAAATTTCATTATTTTTAAAACTAATTAAGCATATTTAATAAAATTTAATGAGCTTTGACATGAATAAAAGAAAAATTAATTCCATACACTGAAAAAAAACTTATTTGAGTTTCTTGATGTAGCAATATTCATCAGCCACCCTTAATTGGCACTTAATTTTAAATTTAATTCCAAAATAGTTTAGATTAAATCCGCTAGGTTTTAAAACAAAACTATAACTTTTTACTGTGTGGCAAAACATAAACTTGTTTTGCTCCAAAACTTGTTTAAACAGGTCAGTGGGAGCACCATATGAGAAGAAACTAATAATCCACTGCATGATTCGTTGGCTCCGTTCAGACCATTTAATTTTTTTTAGTTGTTTTATCGTAAAATAATGGAGTCTTTTGTTTTTATAATTTACAGACTTATTTTAAAAGAAATCAACACGTGCATGACTATAATTACGCAACATTTTCATTTATGCTCTTCATTGAGTGGTACTATTTATTACAACAACATTTTGGTATAAATAGCACCCCCATAATGAACGAATGAAATTTCAATTTATAAAGTATTTGAAATTCTGTTCGAAAGCAAAAATCGTGCTTCCAATTCATTGAAAATCAAGTGTCCAAACTTTGCTAATCTGTTTGGAAGGAGAACTGTTTAACACATAAATTAAATATGGTACGTTAACAAATTTCCTTTTGTATTTCCATTTTGCTGTTGTTCTTGCTGAAGCTGAAAATAAGAAAAACTTTGATGTTGCACAGACAAAAGCTTTATGGCCATTAGATATCAATAGAAAAATTTTTGCAAAATTACTTCCAGCAGATTGTTGTACCACAAAATTAATTCGGTTGTAACGTAGAAAAGTCCTTAAACAATTTGTTGTTTAGCCAATGAATACAGATTTGCTTTATTTCGGTAACGCGGTTTTATTCACTTAAGTACTTAAAATGTTCTTGCGCTTGAAATAGCTGCGTGCTTTAACGCTAAAATTATTGACAACAACAACAACAACAACAACAACAACAATAACAATGAACAAGAGCAACAAGAGCAGTTCTGAAACTTTAAATAAACGATAATGGGATTTGACGCAGGATTAAGCAATAAACACTTTATGTTTAACGGTATTTCCTTATGCTCGTACTTTGTTTTATTTGACTTCCCATTTTAGATTTCCGTTTTTATTTCTTGTTTCTTCTAGGGTATTCCATTTCGTAAACATTTAATTAGTGGAAGCGGCAAATTATGAGCGATTAGTGGTTTGTATAAATTAAAAATTATTTATGGGTCAGGGTAACAGCCCTTTTTTTTACCTTGAAGTAGTGCCCACGGCATGTCCTCTTTGCATAGCAGCGGAACTAGTTGGAGAGGCTTACTATAGAGACGAGAGAAGGGGCAGATACTGAAGTATATATAATTTTTACACAACTCAGCAGTTGCAGTTGCAGTGCTAGGAAGCAAAGGAGCCTAATTCTTGCACAACTCTGCAGTGGCTAATTTTTTGTGAATTTCTCAAACCGATTTGCTCCGTTTCGAAAGTGCAGTAGACGCAGGAAGTGCTATTTATTCTTTAAATATTGAGGAGGACGATATTAAAATTGGTTAGGTTAGGTAAGATGGAGGACGCTCCCCGCGGGACAAAGGAGAGTTTATTCAACGATGCCAGGAAAAGAACCTCTGTCGTTGCAGGGCAAGTGTTGGTTAACTGACTTCTCCACAGACCTACAGCTCCTGCAGAAATCCTGTTCATAAATTCTAATGGGGTAATGGCCTGCGATAGTGCGATGGTTGGCCATGCGATTCATGGAAAAAAGACAATAGTCTTCTTTCTCTCTTGGTTGGTCCAGTAGAGCGTACCAATACTGCACGTTCCTTATGCTGCCAACGTAACTAGACCACCTCATACAACGATCAGAGCATACCCAGTTCATCAGCAACGCAATTTCCGATGATATCCCTGGAACCCTTAAAGAAGTTAGTCCGACTTCTCAAAAGCATGTAGCAATTACTCGTACAAGAATACAAATCTGTTTTGCACATAAATGTTTTGCATATCAACGGCTTTTAGGAAAGCCACTGTGCAATTCATAGAAAAAGAAAGTCTGGTGACAATCTGCCTCCGTAGTCTACAGCGTGAGCATTAGAATATTAATTTGGAGATTGCGGTTTCGATTCCCGCAAAGACCATGAGTGTTTTATTTAGACCAGCGATGAAACTTCGTAGATTGTGTGCGTTAAAATAAATAAAATAAAATAATAATGAAAATAAAAATAATAATTATTTTTTTTTTCGCTCGTCTGTACATTTTTTTTTACTGTAACATCAGTATTTGGCTCCTAAAAATATTTATCACAAATAAATAAAAAATCAATTGCTCTGCCATTGTAACATGAAGTGAAGACTATCAACTAATTTATCAAACAATTAACCGGTTTGCAAGAAAAGCTCGTTTAATTGAATACTCTAGTTTCCTTGTGCACGTCATATGCCTGCGAGAGTAGTTTTCTTTCGACTGTCTTGCTTTAATATCGAAATGTTTTTTTTTTTACTTTGAGATTTCCTATTTCTGCGTATACTTTGTTTTTTCGTAACTAAGTTTGACAATAAATAACATGACAAAAAGTAGCAAAAAAAAAAAGGAAAACCCATAAAAAAACAAGGAGATAACAATATCGTTTACTATAAAATTGCTACAGACAAAACGCCAGTGAAGACTGCCTGTAAAAACAACAAAACCTGTTTCCTTCAAGAAAAAAAAGCAGTGTTGCCAAATGGGTAGATAGATGGGTCTGTCTCATTTTTCTTCGTCTTTAAACATTCAGCAGCTGCATATCACCCAACAAAATGTGTAACCAGTATTACAAATAGGGGTCATCTCCTGAGTGCTGGTCCAAGATAAAAAAAAAACAAAAATTATATAACACACAAATAATGAAATATAAAAATTTCAAATTTACGATACTGAAAAAGGGACAAAAGAATGAAAGGGGTTCCACAAAACATGCTATAGTACCAAAAATGGAAAAATGGCACAATTGTGCCACATTTTCTCTGCCTGATGTGCACTTTTCTGAGAGTTACATACGAGTTCGTATGTGACAGGAAAAGTTAACAGCGACCTATGGGTCGAAAAAATCGTTTTTACTTTTTTTTGGTAATTCTTATAGAAGACAATATTCGGTTTCTAATGCAACAAACCGCAGCTTTCTAACTGCATTAGTTTTGTCATCAATTAGCTCCAAAGAAAGTAAAAAAAAAATCCGAAGTGACAAACTTTCCTGAAATTGATTTTATTAGTCCGTCTTATGGTTCGCGGCATTTTGAATTTTCAAAATCTAATACCAGATTCTTAATCACCGACCCCGAAAACCTCGCGGGTAACGAGTTCCAAAAAGCATACAAGCTTTCAGGCGCATCAAAATCAACTTGCTAATTTCAAAGTCGTTTTTCTCCAAAACTTATTTTGTGAGCATAGGTCCCTTTCAATTTTCCGTATCACATATAGAGTAGCGCAAAATTAATCACTCTCTCGTAAGATGTAATAGTTTTTGCAAATAGTATTTCAGGCGACATCTGCAGAATACAAACAGACAAACAATGGAGCGCTTTACTCTGCAAGAGCGTGGAATAATTCTGTCGAATTTTTTAACCAATCATCGGTGGATGCTGTTAGCTCAGCGTGAATTTCGTTGTGGATTTTCTAATCGTGTCACGCCAACTGGACAAACATTACGCAGCTTAGCTGCTGGACTCGAACCACAAGAGATCTTTCAGGGCCTGAACGCCACCGGACTGGTCGTTCTGTCGAGAATATCGCGGCTGTGGCTGCTGATGTTGCTGAGAAGAAAGAAACATCAACCAGATGACTTGACACATCAATTCGGCGTCACCGGGCGGGCCCTACGGCGAATTTTACTGACAGATTTACACATGTTGCCTTACAAAGTGCATCAGTTAGTTCCTCCCAATCGTCAGTCGCGTAAGAATTTCCTGATTGCGTAATCTTCCGTTTTGGCGATTTGGCATGGCCAGCAATATCTGCCGATTTAAACATCGCAGACTTTTTTCTTTGGGTCTACTTGAAGTAGCGGGTTTATGCCACCAAGCCACAAACAATTGCACTCCTTAAGGAGAATATTCGATGTGCATGCGTACAGTTATCACCAGAAATATTGCACAAAGTTATGGAAAATGCAATAAAGCGGGCAAAAATGTGTATAAACACTGGCAGCAGCCACTTGGCTCATATAATCTTTTGAATTAACAGCAAAAATTCTACATGTCCAAATAAAGATTTCCACCACTCAAAATGATTTTTTTTTCCACATAGTGAAAAAGTTATTCAAAAACAAAATTCGATGATTGCGCCACCTTGTCTATAAATAAATAAATTCTAAACTATTGACGCTCTTGAAGGGAAACATAAGACGTTTTATTATTGAAAAAGTTTCTGGCAACGCCGACTAACAAAAGAACAGGATGCGAGTTAAACAGATTTCACTCACGTTATTCATTTTATAAGTATAAATAATACTAAAGACCAATTGTGAGAAAAATGTGATTTTGTGTTTAAGTGTGGCTGTGGGTGTGTGTGTGTGTGTGTGTTGGTTTAGCAACAGTATTTTGCACTTATTTTCCGCTTCCTGTCCGTTACCCAGTACACACTCTCGCCTACACGTACATATATTCATGCTCATTTATAAAAAAAAAATCCTCATTCCCAATACAAATCACGTTTAACGGGAACGTGTTAAATTTTCACACTTGAAAAATGTTTTATAAATTGGAATTTGATTGAATTCTGTATGTATGCACTTGTATGTATGTATGGCTGCAAAAGTATGAGCGTGTTAAATGCGCACTAATGTGTGGGTGTGCTAGCAAAACGGAAACAAAGAATCTATTTTAACAGTAGGAGCAGCGTAGAAAAAAATATTAAAGCAAAAAATAACAATGAAAATAAATAAAAAATATGACAATACAAAAGACTTTGGATTGTATAACAAAATATATGTAGTTTTCCGTGCGCTGTTTGTTTGTGTCGTTACAACAAAAAAAAAAAAAAAAACAAAAAACAAAACAAATAAACGAAGAAGAACAAAGAGGCTAACAAGGTAAAGCTATTGTAGACAATAATAAAAATGTAGTAATAAATACAATGAAATGAAACGATAACAATATATTTTTTTGCCTATTAACACGTTCGTATAATGTGCTCTTTATATTGTATTCATACTTCTTTGTATCTTCATAAATAATATTTTGTATCATTTCTCTACTCAAGCTGTCAAAGTGTATTAACAAGGGGAACTAAGTATTTTGTTAAGGTATATAAATTTCTTAAGCGATTATACTCGTTGTAAACGCTATTGATGTCTACATTTAAGGGAATTCGGGTTTGTTTTCAATGATTTCTAGAATGTCAATTTCTATGCAATCGTACACGAACCATGTACATGTCCCAATGGGGGTTGTCACTACTGCTAGAAGCTGAGATTTAAAAGGAAAAATAAGAAAATTTAAATTTCTTATAGGTCGTAGTCATATGCAATTACTATCACTATCACTATCACTATCATAATTATTTCAGGTTCATCAAGAGAAATTTATATTAGCGAAAGGAATTTTGGGTGAATTTTATTCCTTTTTTAAAAACACACACTTTCAACAGATATTTTTCAAAGCGTGCAAGAAGAAGGGCTTTTGTCCACACAGCGACAGAAAGAAAAATTCGGTTGTACGAATAGTTAGTAAAAGCACAGAAATGAAGAATCTCACCAAATTGTTGAGTGAACACTCGCAGTGACGAAACGCCTAACAATAGTAGCAAACCAGCCAAAAGAAAAATATGAACAATAGCCCAAAGTGTAAAAAGAAGAATGGATGTAAAATCACAACAACACATACAAAGTGTCACTACTGTTGGCAGGCATCTTAATTATGTTATTGTTACTCTGATGTTTAAAAAAAGAAAATATTTCTGTTTCTTGAAAATAAAAGCACTGAAATCACTTTAAATATATCAAGCAGAACGGCTGTAAAAGCAATGTCAGCACTGTCCACGAAAATTAAGGTTCCGCCATAGTAATTTCACTGAAGAAATAAACAAAGAATATGGTAACACATGTAACCCTCTTACAACGCGATAGATAAGTTTCAAAAAATTCACGTGTTGTGTGAAACCTTATAAGGCAAACAAATTATAATAAAGAAGAGAAATGATATTTTAATGTTTATTTTATATTTAAATGGCATATTGCAAGGCGTGTACTCTATACAAGCAGGCTTCGTGTTCCGGGAAATTACCCAACTAGATATACATACACGTTCACAAACACCGGTGCCATATATCACGATTTATATAAATTTTTTGATATTAGTCTCACATCAATTTTTTTTTTTTTTTTTGCTACCTATTTTGGTAGCGAAATATTGAAAAATAAATAATTGTAAAAAAACTTTTCATAAAAAAGACCATCGCTCAAAAATAAATATGATTAAAAAAAATAAATTTTTTAATTTTTTTTTTTAAATAGTAGTCTGCACCAACGTGCAGTGAGTCAACACCCAAAATCAAAAAGTCCTGGGTTCGACCCCAGTTTCAGACCAAGTCATAAAAACCTCTTGCATTTTTTCTGCTGTGCATTAGTGAGTCTTTGTGTCAGTTGCTGTTGGAAGGTTTCAGTGGCGAAGGCATAGTCACTGGTCACTGGTCACTGGAACAGTATCGGCTTCAGCAGTATCCAATCCACAAGCACATCAGAACGCTCTCCTTCGTCGGTATTGTGTAGCACCGGCGAAGTAAAATAATTACTAAAAACGGCTGTTAAAAACGAAGCTTCAAAATTTAATATGTCTCCTTGACATCAGAGACGCTACGACACTGCTATATAAACAAATAACGGGCAAAAAGCAGTGTTGTAGGATAGTGAAGCTTCACCTCCTATCACTTTCCGCCTAGTTCTAGCACAATGCACCGTATGTGAAGGGGTCATCTCCTGATTATTGGTCCAAGATAAAAAAAAAATAAAACAAAGAACCTGCAAAAGCAGAGTTGTATGACAGTGAAGCTTCATCACCTGTCATTTCTCTCACTCTCCCTATCCCCCAGGTACTGCAGAACGCTTCGCACTTGTAGGCATCATCATCTGATTGCTGGTCCAAGATAAAAAATATGATTTTTCTAATTACATGTGACACTTATGCTCTTAATATTAAATTCTGAAAAAAAAAAATAATAATTCTATATGAATTTTATTGAGAGTAACAATGTTGACACTTTAGGTGGAATAAAAGCGATTTACTACTTTTAATATTTTTGATTTAATTTCATTAAATTGTTGTGAGCAATTGAACGTGATTAATGTTGTCTTCTTTCATTTATACGAGCATTCTGCTTCCCTTATAGCATCAGTATCTTTTTAATATCATATTGTTTTGTTATTTTGCACCTTTTTCCAAATTAAATCTTTTTTAAAAAAATACACAAAAAAGAAAAACAAGAAATTACAAAATCATATGATTTATTTGGGGAGGCGTTATCGTCGGTACTGTGTTGTTGCTGAGCAAAAGTATAATTATAGTCTCCTTAGTTTTTTCTTTTTTTTTATTATTTAATACAAAATAATATCTGTCGCTGTATTGTATTGATGCATGCATGTGTGTGTGTATATGTGTGTGGCTGTGTGTTGTATACACATTGATTTACATTTTTTGAAATGTGACAATTACACAATGACAGTTATTGAGACATTGATAAATTGCAAGTGATTTGCATAACTTCGTTCATTCATCCATTCGTTTGCCTTTCATTCATTCGTTCTTTCATTCATTCATTCATTCATACGAACATACGTGTATTCATTGCCCGACTGTTATTGTCAGGATTTTTGTTGTTGCTCTCTTTTATGATTGCATTAATGTAGTTGTTGTTGTTGTTGTTGTTGTTGTAGACTTAACAAAGGATTTGAATGAATTTAAAAGGTATAAAAACATGGAAGGAAAATAAACGCGTTTGCGTTGCAGGGAAATGGATACAAAATAACTGTTCAAATGTTTGTTTATCACATGTAATTGACACTTCTGTAATCTAAAAATGTAGAAAAAATAATATACTTTAATTTTAAATATACTAAACCCGAGTGTATTAAGGAGTGTATGATATAAATATATTACAAAATTGGCCTAATTTGCCTGGAGTTATTCACAACAAACGAGTATTTTGAAATATAAGAGATATGATTTCTATGTACAGAGATTTACAAATGTGTGGACTTTTAACAAAACATCATAAGTAAAGTTTTTTAAATTCTTCAGGAGAGCCATAAAACTTTCGTCTTACACTTTAATCATCATGTTAAAAAAGCGCAGACAAAGGCAAAAAAGGCCTTTAGTATATACAGCCCATTATTTTATTCAAAATATACAAAACCTGGGGTTAAAAGAATAATGTAGCAATCATTAACAAGGCCAATTTTAACATACGACTGTCCTATTAAATGTAACAACCTCAAACTTGGAAAAGTTTAGCGTTTTTGAAAGGAAATGCTTAAGAGCTGGCACATCGCTATATAGAAACCCTCAAATTGGACATTTAAAATATATTTCAAATAATAAGTTGTATAACAAAGCAAATATTAATCGTATAGATAATTTTATAATTAATTTCATCAGAAATTTGATTTTAAAGTGGTCACAGTGCTATGGAAATAACTCTGTAATGGCTCCATATTAAGTAAACGAAAATCACTTAATCGAATGCCTGAAAAAAAGATTTTTTGCTCCAGAAGTACTTTTTTTATCTTGATAGCAAAAGCATCATTCAAGATATAAATGACACTCCAGTCTTTTACCACAACCATAGACGTGCCAATATTAAAGTAGTAAACTGTAATTTAGATCAATAGAATATAAGACAACGTATAAGTATATCGCTTGAGGATGTACGTTTAGTGCATAAAACGAATTCCAAAAAATGGCTTGATGGCTTCATAAATAATTATAATTATACTCTTTTTTTTCATCGCTTGACACTACTTTTGCAAAACCTTGTTTTTTTTGTTATAAACGCAATGTTTTTTTTTTAATACTTTCATTGCAAATAAAATTATGTAAGCATATATTGATAATGTAAAGATATAAAAAATCATTAACATTTGTAAAAACCAACTATGATCACAACTTTCGTGATCACATCTCTACAATGGTCAATAAAGCCTATGGGGTTCTTGGATTCATGAAACGGTGGTCTAAGGAATTGCTAGACCCTTATATTAGAAAACTTTTATACACATCCCTCGTCCGGCCAAATCTTGAGTATGGTTCAACTGTTTGGGATCCCTGTTACTCGATTCATATTAATAGTATTGAATCGGTACAAAAGCAGTTTTTAATTTTCTGTCTGCGTGGTCTTGGCTGGAATTCGTATGTCTTGCCGCCGTATCATAGCAGACTTGCTTTAATAAAATTGCCAACGCTAAAAAGTCAACGGACGCTGCTGAGCGCACTATTTGTCATGGTTCTGATTCGTGGAGATGTTGACTCGGAGTTCCTTCTAGGTCTGTTAAACTTCAACGTTCCTGTAAGACCTACCCGCAATTTCGAACTCTTGGCATTGAAATATCACCGCACTGTATATGCTACTAATGATTCTTTTCGCCGTGCATGTGTCAACTTTAATAAATGCTACCACGTTATGGACATATCTGAGAGTAATGACGTTCTAAAAAGAAGTCTTACTTTATTTCTAAATTGCTAAATTAACTATTTTTATACTGTTTTACTTAATCGCATTTAGTCAGTAAGGATGTAAAAATCTATTGACCTAATAAATACATATATAAATAATTGTCGGGTATGTTCTGTAAACCGAACATCAGAGGCGGCGCAACTTTGCTTTAAAATTAACACGCAACTGCAGAGTTGTGCAAGAATTAAGCTCTATATTCCTGCCATTTTCACCATCCGTCTATTCTCTACCCTATCACGCTCTCTAGTTGCAGTGCATTGTATTGTATATGTAGGGCATAGCCCCTGAGCACTGGTCCAAGATAAAAAAAAAAAAAAAAAATACCGAATCCGCAAAAAATTCTTTGTTTTTAAAACGATTACTTAGGTGTTCTGTAAACAAAATTCCCATAACTTTACTCATTTTAAAATCGAGTAATAAGTCCACTCGACATTAAACCGAATGTACTATCTTCCTGATTAAATATAAAAAAAAACAATTAAATATTTTTACTTGAAGTCTTTCTTTTATTAAATTAAGTCAAATTATATACTCTGAAATAGATTTTAATACAAAATAATAATCAATTTAAAAGAACTCCAATATTTCTCCATGTTCTTGTTAAAGTATGCAGATAAAGTACATGGATGAATAAAAGCACATTCTCACTAAATTCATTACATATATCATTTAAAGATCACTTTTAAATAATTCTTATTTTACAGCATTATTTTGAACAAATTTTCAGTAGCTTTATTGACATATTGACGTTTAAAAATTCTTATTCGAAAGCAAGTTCGAATGTTGGAAATCGTGTGATTTTTAGAACACCAAATTAGCATTTATTCAGTTTTGAGAAATCACTCGTTTTTAAATCGACTCGGGTTACAGAACAGCGGAGTATATTAAAAATACTAGAGTGCTCGATTTATATACAACGTATATACGAGTACATATCGAGCTTTTGGTGCAATACCGTAGTATTTCAAAATTTTAATTTTTTGGGCTGGGTATGCAGAAATGATCTTTGGGGAAATATATATTTAAAGGAACAAAGATTATGGTTCTAACTCTAACTGTTCAGATTCTACAGCTATAAATGTCTTTATTGCCTCCAGCTATTTGCAACAATATTTATTTGCAATTATGAAATATTTTCTTTATGACAAGAAATTTACAAACAGAAAACATTACAAAACATGCCTCTTTATTTAAAAACTTGTAAAAAAAAATAACTTTAGTAAACGAAAATACCATCAAAAAGATGGCTCAAAACTCAAATGCATTTTTCTCAGTTCACGATTTTTTGAATTACGACGGTATTGCACCAAAGGCTCGATATGTATATGTTAACTATAGTTTCTTCTAGTAAAAATATGTACATATATCTTCTTTCTGCCCAATAAACAAAAAAAAAAAAAAAACTATTTAATTAGTCGTAATTTTCGTTTTGTGTTTTTTTACATTATGGTTTATCTTTTAAAAAATTAATAAAACTAATTTTTCTATAATTTTACTTTCTACTAAACTCTCTGTGAAAATCAAGTTTACAAATTAAACCAACAACAAATCCAAATAAATCAATTACTTTTTGTGCGATATCTCAAATCATATCAAAATTCAGTTTAGTATCCGGTGAAGTTTCCTTTACGATTAAAATACTAAGAAATTTTCTTATCTCGACTTATGATCTTTTGCAAAAGGCCACAGTAATGTATTTTATTATTTATCTACATTTTTGAATTGTTGACAAGCGCACGAGATCTCTTAATCATTTCGTTTAAAAATAATAGAGTAAAATTTTTTAGCACTTGACAGCTGCACAATGGGAATAAGAACATATTTTATACATGTAGGGCAAAAACGTATTGCGTACATAAGGATTAGAAATGTGGCAGATAGCGTTTAAAGTTTAACTGCCTTATTCATACAAAAATTCTTGGATATGTAGAAGGTATACTGATTGAATTTTGTATGGAAAATTAAATAAATGAAAAAAAAAAGAATTGTTTATGAATACGGCAGTAAAAGTTTAAGAGATAATCTGGTGGGAATACAGTCTGGTTTAAATGTTTAATTTTCAATTTTCTTTTCTATAGTTTTAATAAAATTAGCAATTCTTAAACTTTTTCTCTCGCCAGTAATTCATAACTAAAAATTTCTAAATTTTCTTTCCCAGGGGATGGCCTTGTGTGTGTAATACTTTAAACCGGAACTGGTTGGAAAATAATTGTATATTGTAGAATATTTCATCAAAAATAAACTTTAATTTTATGTTTTGAATTTAATAAATTAATTTATTTAGTTTGGCGGAAGGACGGACTACTTTTATTTTTACACTGATGGAAAACGTTTCATTCAGACAATGAATTTCTGCATTCTATTAATGTAATTTGCCATTATAAATAAGCTGACGATACTCTATATTACATCAATGAAAAATGTCTCTTTATAAAAAGGGTGATATATTTTAACAACTTTCTTTTTGGCAACACTGTTTTTGGCAGCTCAGCTGTTTTCACATAACATGTACAATTTGATCTATAATTTAACCATAAATCGACTTATAAACGAATAACGCTTGCAAATTATTAAATTTGTTTTTTTTTAAATTAATGATTGGTTAAGAAACTGCAATTCTTCCATTTTATGGTCAGTTTGCGCGGCCTTCAGAGGCGGCTATTCGGAAGCTTGTGACTAAATTTCGCAACAAATTTACATTATTGGACATTAAACCAAAAACACGCATAAGTAGAGTGCGGGCAGAAGAAAATATCGCAGCTTTATTCGCCAGTGTTGTTGATGACCATGAATTATCGATTCGTTGCCGTTCGCAGAAATTGCTTCTCTGTTATTCCACTACAGAATAGCTGGAAATTGGTTGGCAGTTGGTTTCAGCAAAACGGTGCCACATGGCACACAGCACGCGATACAATGACCCAATTGAGAGGCGAGTTCGGTGAACAGTTTATTTCATGTTTGGGGCCGGTCAATTGGCCGCATAGATCGTGCAATTCAACACCTTTAGGCTAATTTTTGTGGTGCTACGTTAAGGCTCATGTTTATAGGGACAAACCCGAAACGGTTGCCGTACTGGAAGCCAATATTTAAAAATTTACTCGTGACATACTGTCCGATATGTCCGAGAGAGTATGGCAAAATTTTACCCACCATATGAACTATATGTGGCGTAACCGTGGTCAATATTTACATGAAATCGACCGGTCTATCGACTGAAATAAAGATTTCATACATTTCTCTAAATTTTATGTCTGCTTTTTTTTAAATCAAATCCGAAAGCAGATCAGTATCATAAGTAGAATGAAAAACTTTAGATAAATGAAACTTTTAACAGTAATGAAATAATTTCATTAAATAACTGAAATTGTTTCACGAACATAATGACGGAATTCTATGCCATATAAATGGATTCATTTTCATTAATTTAATAATAATTGTTCATTGATGATTGTGTTTATTGTCATATATTGAGGTTTGTTGTTTGATGAAAATGGCCAATATGTACATTGCATTTGTGACAATGCCAACTGGTTAATGTAGACATTGAAGAGAAAATATTTGGAACCGCTAAGAAATCTCTTATGTTTATATAAAAAGTTCCAACAACCATTTGAGAGTTAGCAAGTATACAAACATATCGAACTTTATGTGCAGAAAAAGTAATATGTTGGCTTGCAAAGAAAATCTTTTACGAGCACAAAATTCAAAGAAACAAAACAAAATAAGTATAAAGGACATCTTAACGTAGCTTTAAAGTAGCGTCGAACCAATGTAACAACTGTTTATGTATACAACCTTAAGGAATTTTGCTTAGCAATGGTAATTAAAGTTGTTTTTAATTCGAATGTGATTCGATGTGATTTCTTATTTTTATATAATCTCGATATTTCGTTAACATTCGGTTAACATCTTCAGAAAATTTTTATTTTTAAAATTTTTTTCTTTTTTAACTTAATTTTTTTGAAATTTCTTGACGAAATATCGAGATTATATAAAAATAAGAAATAAAAAAACCTTAAAGCTTAATTAAATAGATTGTTTGAATAATAAAAAAGGTTACAAAACAAGTATAAAGAAAAGTTGTTTTAAATTCTTAAGAATATCACTTTCACATTTTAAAATATCATGTCATTGTGCTTCAACAGTGATAAAATTTTTATTTGCATTTTAATTTGCCACTAATTTTTAACACCTCTAACGACGATAAGAAAATTAAATAGTCTTAATTATTTGAATAATTTTATTGTTAATATTATTATTTTTGCATTTAGTTTTTATTTGTACACTTCCAGCTTGCACAACATTGCAGTCATTCAGATGCTGATTATCTTTAATGGATGTTTGTACTATTTTGCTCGTACTCGTACAACACCTCCAACTGATACTGAGTGTTTAACTGTCACTTAAGGAGCTTTAATAAAATTTAATTGGGTCACTTACTATAAAAGTGTTATTACAAGTATGTATGTTGTATGTTGTATGTTGTATGTGTTTGTTTATTTGAATGTGGGTATATGCAATGATGTGTATTTGTGTGTGAGTATGCACGAGTAAATAGCAATTGCATTTAGTGGAAGTGTAGTTGTAGTTACACACTTTAGTGCACTATTTAAGTTTTAATTGTTAAAATATCAAATGGTTGCACAAGACTGATGCTGAATTGTCGTAGAAATGTGGTAACTTTTATTTAATTATAAAAAAAAGTTCATTATGTAAATGTGTGAGTGTGTGTGTCAGCAATTTTTTGGTTCAACAATAATCAAAATGTAGGTTTTTAATCGTATTTTTGCTTATTTTATTTTACTGTTAAATCAACTGTGCATTCGTTTGTACATTAGTAATTCACTGACTGTGTGTGTGTGTGTGTGAGAGATTCATAGGTACTCATGTGACAAATTAACATACATAAACCTTAAAGGGGGAAAACAAAAAATATTTATCTAACAAAAGATGGTTTTGTCTTTGCCTGTCAAGCATTAGATGTGTGTGCAACATTCGAAATATTCATTTAAGCAGCCAGTGAGTCATGATGAATGTCAAAGGAAGATATACTACGTAATGTAAATTTTTTTTCCAATCCTACATAATACCGGTTAACAATACAGGTATAGTATAGTAAGTGGTGTATATGCATGTGAATATGTATGTGTGTGTGTGTGTGTGTATATTTGTTAAAATAATGTACATTGTGTCTCAAGTTATACAAAAACTCATACTCATGTACGTGTGTTGTTCGTCGATCAGTTGTGGTAAAACAACTAACTTGTGGTAATGAAAGATAAACTGCACATCAGCCAGGTAAGGTTGTTTGAATTTGAAAATAAGTGAAAACCAGCAGGTATACAATGTTCGCGAAACCCCACAAGCCAGCAATTATTACATTTCTCTAAAAGGAACTAAAAGTCATTTGGCATTGAAATGTGCAATAAAAAATTCAGATGATATGTGGGCTAAGGCATGCTTCTCTGCATCGCGATCTGTTCTGCTCCTTGTTTGTTGTTCATTGACTCAGTATATTAAGAAATCAGACCAGCCCCATCAGTGGGAGCTTAAAGAAAATTCTCTTACTTTTATGCATATGTATGTATGCATATAGCCGTCTGTTTCTGTTATGTTATAGTCTATATATACATACATATATATGTACATATATGTTTATGTATATATGGAAAAGTGAAGGTTTGTATGTTTGTTTCAAATGTTTGGAGTCCTGTGAACCAATCTCCCTTACATTTTCACTGTATATTATTGGTGGCCTGCAAGGACTATATGATTATTAAATATTTAAAATGGGTGGGCACCTTCCATACACAGTATGGTATTGTAAAATTATCTAACCAGTCGATCGATATTCCTGAAATTTGCAAAGTGTGTTGCAATATGTAGATATGACTCAATAAGAAAAAATAATCTTCGGAAGTCTGGAAGTTTAGGCACCCTTCCGAAGCACCCTTCAATGAAAATGTCATTTGTGTTTTCACGCTTACTATATTTAATATGAAAAATTAGTTTTAACGTTAAAATCAACCCTTAAAGCCTGATTGTACCAAACAAAATAATTTTGTTAAAACCATCCTTAAAATCTTTTTTGAATTGGTCTACTTGAAGTAGATTTTTAAAGAACAACTGTGTTTTTCCTGTACTAAACTTAGTGCTACCAAGTTCAAAATAATTACAACATCTGATGCTGTTGTTAGATGATGCTGAATTAAAACAACAACACACAAATAATACTTGTAATACTGTGAAATAATATAAAAAAACTTTTTTACAGCGTGTAAAATTAACGTTCTACAAAGTAGAAATAAGTACTGCGAGACATACACTTCTTTCTAGGAGAAAAAAAAAAAACTAATTAAGTAGACAAGCTGTATGTCAAATTCAAATTTAATGAAACTTATATCAATGCGAACGCTCCATATCAGTTGTTTCTAATTTTATATAGTGTTTTCACACTGACTGATTTTAAAGCAAAAGTCGGTTTTACGTTAAAACCTGGTTTTACCATATAAAAATATTTTCTGAAAACCATCTTTAAACATTTTTTGAATTGGTTTTAAGTTGATTTAATGAAATACAAGTTTGATTTTCTTGTACTAAAGGCAGTGCTACCAAGTTAACAAATTGAAAACAGCTGACTTATTTCAATGGCGCTCAATAAATAAAAAAAAAATAAAAATAAGGAAAATTTGGTAAATAAAGTCACTACAGTAATTTAAAACAATGGACGCAGCAACAACAACAATAAAAAAAGTGCAAAATAAAAAGAAGCTAATGGGTAGCGCATAATGAAAAGCCTTTTAATCGAGCTATGAAAGGAGAAAGTAAATGAAATTTTTATTACACAAACCGTGCGTTAAAACCTTACAAAATCAACTGTATGTGGTCTTAACGTAAAAATCAGGTTTTAACTTTAACTGCGAAAACGCTATTAAGTTTCATACCAGTCAAATCGACTAATCCCCTATACTGGGGATATTGTGTTGACATGGCCACTACTCTAGCTCCCACGAAATACTGGTCAACATTAAAGCTAAATTTAATACCAAAGATGGCTGAGTATACGAGTATATAATTTTTATATTTTAAAATACGCACCCTTATTGTTAGTTCGTCTATTACTCGTATTTATTTGAAAATGGCTTACTGGTTTCATTGAATGGAACTTAACAATGATTTATGAACCGTAACAAAATTTAAAATCAACAATAGATACTTGCAAATTATGAATATTAATTTTTATGAAAACTTTGGTAGCCTTAAAATATTAAATGGCTATTTCGTAATTTAAAGCCCAAAATAAATCTTTTCACGAAATAAATCTTAAACATTTAATGAAATATAAGTACCTGCTCGTTTCTAGCAAGTTTTGATTATTAAAAAGGCATATGAAAATGTCTCTTTTTTTAAGATTTATATATTTACCCAACCCCACTCCCTTTTTTATAATAATTATATAATTGAATTTAAAATTTTTCTTCCAATATTTTCTTAAAATAGTATATTTGAAATGCATTTTGTGTTTTTATGAATATGAGCCTTAAAAACTAAGAAGAAAACAAAGGAGCCAGCATTCATACATCTATTAAAGGCATGCCATTTAAGTGAAAAAATATGTTCTCGTATGTGTAGAGTACAAATGGCTTAAATTGCTTAATATTTTTTCATTTGCTTCTAACCAAGTGGTTTTGCATTAAAAAGTTACTTTTTGCTTTTGTAATACTCTTTGCTGCATTTAACCTATTTTAGTTTCGTTTTTAATAATTTTTTTTCTACATCCGTAATTTACCACATTCATGTAGCATGTAGCGTGTGTGTAGGAGTTTGTGTACACATACACACACCCAGCTAACTGTAAAAGTCTGTTTAAGCGAATATGCCTCCTTGATATAGTTTTTTTTTCACAACGTTTACAGCATTTTGCATATGTACGAGCATATCAGCAGCAGCAACAGGATGTTTTGTAACTTAAAGAGCAGAAAAAATATTTTTACACCACAATTTATGTGTCGTTGATTTTTGTTTATTTCGATAAAATTTTGCAGGTTCTCTTTTGTAATTGATGAACATTATGTATGGTTGGTTAAAGAAGATTGCTACTGCAACTTTTGTGTAAGAAACCTATTTTTTGATAAAAGAGCTCTTATAACATTGTGACTTTGTGACAATTATAAGATCTTTACTGATTGGTAACACAGGCCATCCGACACTAAAGTCCAAGCATGGTCCCATACCCAGACATCGGTGGGTATGGGCGGTCCTCATTGGGACGCCACTCTGGTCCTTCCCGGAATAATGGGGAAAGAAGGAATCTATCAAGGGGAGGAGGAGGGAATGTATTGGTGGAAACACCACTCGACGTAGATGCCGGGGGTCTGTAAGTGCGAAAGAAATTTTTAAAGCTTGCTCGCACGCCAAAAAAACCTTGGTCCCATTGTGATGTCCAAGAGGCAACCCATAACATGCAACTATCCGTTACCACGAAACTCCGACATCTACGCAAAAACCTACATTGCCGAAGTACTTAGAATAACCGCCTTCTCCCGTGCAGTGGCAGAGGAGGTGCTCCACCGTCTCCTCCTCCTTCTCTTCCTCACCATGACAACTCCTTTAGAAGGCATTGTAAAGCAGCATGCACCTCATGCACTGTCAACACCGCAACTTAAGTACTACAGCCATTGTCGGGATATCCCCACCATGACTATAGTCATCCTGCAATCAAAGCGAGGTCATATCAGCCTCGAAGCCTCCAGCAACCAACTGTTCTGCACGATTCCCAGTATGTCCATTCGCACATATGTCTTACAGTAGCTCATTGAAACACATACGTCCAACATGTAGATCTGTAGACCTAATCGCAGGCCTGCTATCATTACACAGCCGGATATTCCGCACTATCTCATCAGTCCGCCGCCTTCTTTATGGCCAAAAAGCACTGCTTCTTTTATGCAGCCCAAAGCTTATCCTCCCCACGTAAGCCCCCGCACGAGGGTTTAAACCTACGAACTTCCCTTTACAGAGTAAATACTGTAAGTACTCAGCCAAAAATTATAACTTCGCAAAATTTCCTCAAAAATAATACGAGTGCCATTACTTTACAACAATGTCAATCTCCTACAATAGGTGTCGCTTCAAAAAGACATCAAACAGCCAACGACACTATCTAACGCGGTGTTAAAATCGGATTTTCGACTGTTGTGGTTTTCGTCACACATTTCGTATGATCATGGTAATTTCTGGCCGATAGACAACACTTGACGGTCTCATTTATTGTAGGTTTGGCTTTAAACCATAAAAAGAAATGAAAATGAATAAATAAATGAACATTTTTTGAGGTTTAATTTTTTTTCTTTTTGAAGCCAAAAGTTAAACTTCAGTGAATATGAATGGAAACTAAGGTATTGTTAAGCTGAAATGACTGAAGGGCTTTTGCTAAAAATCTTATTATAATTTTGGTTTTTTTCGTATGTCACAAATGCACTTTGAAGCTCAAGCAGCTTTACGAATATTTATTCTATTGAGTTGCATATTTAAGCGCATTCACCTAAAAGAAGGATAATAATACGGTTACCCTCCATATGCAAAGACAGCAGCACACACACGCACTCGAACTCGAACTCATATGTGTACCCTGAAATATTGCACAAGTGCATAATGGTAGATGTGTTTAGCACGCACACACACACATCTACATCGTAATGCATGCATTTGTAATTCAACACTCCTTATACCATTAAAGTAATGACTTTGTTGTAGTTGTTCACTTTGCTATTTTATTTGTTTTGTATAAAATAATCTCTTTTGCTTTTTTATTGAATACAATTTATTCTTTTATATTCGTGGTTGTAGTTTATCGCTCTGTTGCAACATCAGCCATAAACGTTTTTTCGTTTGTGCAACATTTTTTTTATTATCTTTTGCTGTTAAAATTCTGTTGTTTTTGTTGTTGTTGTTGTCTCTGTCGTCTATATTTCATGTAACATTAACTAGCGGTAAATGCGGCTAAAGAACCAAAAAAAAAACAAGAAACAGAACAGAAATACGACAAAAATATTTTATTCAGTAGAGAGATTTTCTATTTCTCTTCTACTATGTCACACATATCACACACACACATTTCAAACTAAACTCTAAATATACGATACTCGTATGGTTTTTTAAGTTTTTAAAAACGCCACAAATTTACAATATATCGGTAATCAGAGGAAAAGGAAATTATTTATTTATTTAAGCATTGAGACCAAAAATTAATTAAAAATTTAATTGAATTGATTGAACTTTTAATTGAAAAAATTTCCTATTTTAATTAAAGGTTTAAAAGTTAAATATTTTTCTGTGTACAAAACACAATATCAGACATTTAATTTCCGCAATTCTTTTTTTAGCTTAAAACAAAATTAAAAAGAATTAATAATTAATAATAATTATTAAATAATTAGTAATTAATAATTACGGCTTATTTTCACTTAAATGGTGTCTTTCATATATGCCACACTCTCTATACTAATAGAAATCAATATCCAATAAGTAATCAAATCGAATACAATTATTTTTTATATAAAAAAAAATATAAATATTTATTAAAATGATAATTTTTCTAGTTTTTTGACCTTTTTTTTTTTTTTTTTTTATATTAGTAACACTAATTATTTTAAGCCTAAGGTCTTTTTATATATTTTATATTTATTTCAATATTTCGCTACTCCTTTGTGTAGCTTCTTCAGGAAAATTGGTTTTTGTTTATAATAAAAAAATTTTTTTAAAAAATTTAAGAAGCTACACAAAGGAGTAGCGAAATATTGAAATAAATATAAAATATATAAAAAGACCTTAGGCTTAAAATAATTAGTGTTATTAATTTATTAAAATGTTAATTAACTTTGTATTGCTGAATCTGTTGATTTATTAATGTTAATATTGTATTGCGTCTATACGATTCATTGAAATAAAATACTTTATTTTACGTTGATCTATATATTTCGAACCATAAGGTTCATCTTCAGGATATGTATAACAATTTTTATTTAATAATAATTATAATAAAATATATATGTTTTTCAAATAATTCAGTCAATTTTGATAACATAAAATTGTTAAAAATTTTATTATAATTATTATTAAATAAAAATTATTATACAGATCCTGAAGATGAACCTTATGGTTCGAAATATATAGAAAAACGTAAAATAAAGTATTTTATTTCAATGAATCGTATAGAGGCAAGACAATATTAACATTTATAAATATTTATTTATATTTTATATATTTGCTGAAAATTTATATTCGCTTCGCTCCAGTTATTATCTTCATCGGTTATACAGTTTCGGAGAGGCATGTGTTACTCCTACGTTCTCTCCTGGTCCTATGTAAAAAATATGTATGTATGCATATGCGTAGATAAATTTAAATTCCATTAAAATCAGTTGAATAATCTCGGAGGTGAGAACATTGCCCGTACTTTCCCTCGGGGTACTCGTATTGAAAAAAATTAACAGCCAATGTGTCTTTTAAACTCAAATACATCCAAGTTTTAAAGTTCATCAGAATCGGCTAAGTAGTTTTGGAGAGGCAGAAATTCTCCCCCTATCGCCCTCGTGGTCTTACTTTGCAAAATGCACATAGTCTATGTGAATTTTTAGATGCAGATCTATCCATTTTCTAAATTTCATTAAAATCGGTTTAAACGGTTCGGAGGGGTAGAAATTTCCCCCATATCGCACTTCTGGTTCTAGTTTTAAAACGAATACCCCAGAACATTCTCGGAGTTGCACAGACTAAATCCACCAAATTTCATCGCGGTCAGATAAGCGGTTTGGCCGCGCATAAAATACGAACTAACAAACATTAATTTTTATATATTAGATAATTAAATATTTAATTGAAAAATAATTCAAATAATTAATTAACAATAATAATTTAATAGCTACGATTAATTTCTTTAAAGCTGAAAATCTAACTAAATTTTTAATTGATATTGAAAAATTTTTAATTAAAATTTAGATTCAGAGTTAGTGTAGAAAATAGAGAAAAAATTAAGTAAAAAGAAGGAATACAGCGTAAATTTTCCACAACACGAGTTTTGTGAATTTGTAAAGCAGAGGTGATGTGTAATGAAGTAGAGCTATTTTAATTATTATTTTAATTATATATCGCCCAGGAAAAAGGGTGGCCGTCAGCACTAACACATCAGAAAAATTTCCGACCTGGAGGGTTGACTTTTTATATTTTATCCGAATTTTCATGATTTTTTGGCACAACTGCCATTTGATTTAATAAATTTCTCAATACCATAAACATTTGCTGATTCTAAGCGATTCCGGTGATGCGCAAAAATAAAACATAGTTTCCAAACCAGTTTTGATGATTTAATTAATCATACTCGTACTCATATGAAGACATTTCTTACACAATGTCTCATATTAAATAGACGCATTTCTTCTTTTAAGACCAAAGAAGCCCATCTCTATTTATTATTTTACTTCGTTGTCGTTTTTAATTGCTCGAATAAGTGTGCTTTGTGATGTACATTGCATATAATTGATCGAGTGGAGTGGGATTTCAAGCCAAGACTTTTGGACTCTAGAGTGCATGGGTGAAGCACTTCGATAACGAACACATTTTTAATCCATCATAGAAAGAATATAAAACTTTTATATTAAAAAAAGGAGCACTCCCCCCGGGATGAGTGCCCAGGATAGCAGTCTACTTTTCACTTATTTTAAGTTAGAACATTATTTCGTATTCGTTACCATTTCACACGATTTAACAACGAAAAATCGCAAATTTCGCTGTATTGAAAGCAGGACAAGAAAAAATTTAAATTTTTATAATCTTTTTTTCAATCATTCAAACTCATTAAAGCATGCATGACATCATGTTGCCGAAGAGCACTGCTATTAACTCGTATGCTGTATGTTTTTATGATGAAGTCAATTTTTAGTTGTCCGGTCAATTTACAGTGGCTGACACATGAACGATATGCATTTTGAACACACGAACTTAAAAAATATTAATGCAGTGTGCTGGTATTTCTTGGCATCATTGACGCCTTTCTTGCCATCTACTGGATTTTCTTTAAAAGCTTTTCATTTTACTTCTGCTGTTTTAGTTTTGTTTTTCTTGTAAGTAATTGTATTTTTCTTTTAGTTTTTCATTATAGTTTCATATGACAATGCATTAAATTTCATTGACCCTGCACTACGGTTTTAAGTTTTTTCTTTAGAACTCGTCTTCTGTGTCTGTGTTTAAAAAATGCATATTAAGTCTTCTGCTTGCTGCTGATATGTAAGACGATTTAATCGATAATTGATAAGGCCCGAATAAAGTCAGTGGCATATGTATATGTATGTATTTGTTGCCACATCAAGAAGAAGAAAACAACAACTTTCATACTGCAAAATACATGTGAGGATTTGTCGCATAAAATCAATTACAAAGTGACAGAGGAGAGTGTGGCTGGTCACTCTCTTCAGTTACGCCAACACATCAGTCAAACAGTCTCAGCACAATGATTAAAAAGTCTTTGTCGTCTTGGGGATAAAGTGCAATAAATAAAGTTTATAGAGTAACACCGACACACGTTCACATACTCGTATATAAACAAGTGCAAGTTTATGCAAAGGAAACCACAGAACTGTTGAACAACTCTTAAATAACTGCCCAGTGAGGTTTCTTTTTTTTCATATAGAAGTTTCTGAATTAAAGTCTAATGAAATGTTTGTGATATTTTAAAATATGAAATTAAAAGAAAAGCCTTATAGGGCATTCTGCTAAAAAGGAGCCTCCAATATATTATTTGTAATAATTTTTTAATGAGCTTTTCACAACGGAGGTCTGAAATCTTTTGAATTTTCTTTTACTACAAATTCACCGTTAATATAAATTATATGGTCGGTCTAGTTATAGTCCGTCCATTTGTGAGCAGTTATTTTGTATAGAAAAAAATTTTTTATTTTTATTTTTAATTATTATATATAATATTATAAGATTAAATTTTTTGGGTATAATAGTGCTTAAAATTATTATATTTTAGTAAAATTTCCAAAAAAGTCTAAACGATATATTTTTCTATTAAAAGTTTAGCCAATTCATTTAAATTTTTAATTAAGTTCTAGGCTCAATACTTCCAGAAATAAATAATTGATTTCCTTTTTTGGTATGAAATCACAAAATGACTGTTTATTTTTCTTTAAATATTCACCGGATTATTTTACTTCATACATATATGCAACAAATATACATTAAGACGAAATAAGCATTCCTACTGAATTCAAATATTATTTTTGCTATTAAAATTTTGTTTGAAATTTTCAAAAAAATATATATAATAACATTTGTAATTATTAATATTAAAAGTTTAATTGAAAATTAATTCAATTAAGTCAACAATAATAATACCAAAAATTTCTCTACAGGTGCACGTCTAATGAAATGTTTAATTGATATTACAAAATTTTTAATAAAAATTTTGTTTTATTTCTATCTTTTTTTTTTTATATAAAACTTCTTGAAAACGTAAGTAATCGATTATTGAGGATGAATGTCCCATGGACGCTGAGACACAAACCATTGTGAATACGTTGAGACTTACGTATTTAATTCTCCTTGTACAGGGCAGGAGCGGTGTGTGTAAGGAGATATATGTTGAGGGTGATTATGAATGATTATGATGATTATTTTATTTATTCATTAAGCAATTTCATTTTAACAAATTAGTTAATGTAAGGATAAAGTGCATATTTAATTAATTTAAGTTTACCAAATTAAGTAAATCAAGTATAGCGGTAAGTGTTTAATTAATTTTTTGTTCAAGTTTAAGTAATTCCAGTATAGCGGTAAGTGTTTAATTAATTTAAGTTTAAGTTCAAGTATATGGTGCTGGTTAACCGGTAGTTGAAATGCAATTGATTCTTATATTGATTAGTCAGTTTTTCATACCACTGGTGGTTTTGCAATCGATAACACACCACTTAAGCACTTACTTCTTAAGTGGTGCCAGATTATAGTTTGGTGTCCAAACCTAATTTCGACACGATGTAATGAGTAATAATAATAAAAGTAAAATTTGGATAAAAAAAAAAAAATTAAACTTCGTTATTCCTACGGCTACACAGAAAAAATTAAAATTACTTTCAAATGTAATCAAAATGAGCTAATGTTCGAAAAAATACAGGAAGTGAAAATTATATGTGATAATTAATGAGAAACAAACTAAACGAAAGACAAAAATTATTTATATCTTATACAGACAAAATTCATTTCAATTAAAGAGTTTGTGATATCAATTAAAAAATTGTTTAAAATTTCTTCAGTAAACAAATTAGTAATATCAATTAAATTTTTATACTTAATTATTTTGAATAATATTTAATTAAATGTTAATTGCAATAATTAAAAATTTAATAGGTTGTTATTGTATTTTTTTTTTATTAATTTTTTAATTATATTTATTAAATACTGAACTAAAAAAATTAAAAAGTTTTAATAAATTTTTAATTGAGCGAATTAAAAATTATGTTCTTTGTAGTGCTCAGGGAGTTGTTTTTAAAAAATCGATTTTATATTACTGATGTTTTTTAAGTGATTAAAAATTTTAATTGTATCGATTAAACTATTTAATTGAAATAAAAATTAATAAAAATTAATTAATAAGGGTCTCAATTAATAAAAAACAAGCAACGATTTTTTTGTGTAATATTAAAGCCATAGAGAGCCATTGTGAAATTAATATTATCACCTCTAAAAAATCTACATTGCCATTCTATAAATTATGAAAAATATTATTTTATTTACTAAAATCTTAATTTTTGAGCGTGTAATTTAAAAAATGGCTGACTATTCTATTTATGATATTATTTTTGCACCATACGGTATATCAAACAACAAGTCTTGAGAATTTTGTTTTGTTTGTTCTTTGCTTGAACATCAACAGCAATGTTTTTAAACTATTGTAAAATAATACAAAAAAAGAGTTGCCATACTTTGTGAATCGCTCCAATTTCGATTTTAGTGTGAATTTACAATATATCCGTTAAAGCGTATCTCCGTAAAGTGAATAAAGCAAAAGCAAAAATTAAATTTTTTTTCGTTGCGAATACATCCAATCAGCATCATTATCGGTGTCCTGTGGTTTCTAACAATATTCACACAGGTCTTTTCTTTTTTTTTTGATATCGATAAGTGAAAAGTGAAAAAAATCTTGTGTGTGCGGGAACGAGTACTTGCATTTGCAAACACTGTTGTGGGCGAGTAATTTCGGTTGAATAAGTTTGTATTGCATATTGTTGTGTTGTTTCTTTTTTTTCATTCGCATTCATAAAATTCAATGCATGTTTTGTGGATTCCAGTGAAAGGAATGTATGTATGCATTTGTCCACGTGTACGTGGGTGAGTGTGTATTTTTAGGTTGTTGCGGTGACAATTGCAAATCGTCATTTGGTTTACCATACCATGAACATAATATTGTATTGTATTTACACAAATACCCAGTGGTTCAAAACGCATTAAATAACAACTTAAGTCGCACATGTTACATAGTTCATTATGCTGTTCACACATATTAAAATTCGATGGTATAAAGGGCGCCGATTGAAAGTTTGAGAGTTGAAGAGCTTTCAGTGTTCTTCAATGTTGTTTATTTTTTATATTTAATAATTATTGAAATCCAAAAAAATTAGTGCAATTGTTTCGATATTGAAATTAAATAAGACAACTCATCAAATATGCGGCAATATGGAAAAAGAGGTTAAGTGGACTTAAGTGCTTAATCTATGATAATGGGAATGCTTAATTTCAATAAATTATTTATTAAACAGTATCAGAATATATTAGTTATTATATTATCTAATAATATATTAATTAATAGGGACTTTTCAGAATAACAAAATTATGGGAATAAAATTTCATGTGTTTTAAGTTTAAAAGTGGCCTTTTCACGTCTAATCGAAATAAAAGCCAGTCCTCCTTATTACCACAAAAAATAAGATTTCTACTTAGAAACGTCTAATTATTGACAATGATTAAGGTATCATTTTTGTTCGAGATGGCCCGGAAGGAAGGAATAAAATCTGCTATATGGTGTTAAAAAAATAAAACCCTTACTTGGCGACATTGAGAGCAACGTAGTTTGTGACTGTGAACGAGAAGGTTACGTTCTACGTGGATTGTGAGGCGGCGCTGGAGACATTGGGATGGCGGGTGATGTGGTTAGCGAATCCAGCGGTGCCCTTACCAATTTGATGGGTAGGTGCAGATGTGTCCATGTTTTACGTCGGTACCTGCCCCTAGAGCCTAACCCGATAGTGTTCTGCACAACGAGTGAAGATAATGCGTAACGCTCCCATGCATATACACGAGTACCAATTCGAGACTATGTGATCGGAAATGGTCTCCCATTTGGTGTGGAGGGGAGCCTGTCTAAAACTTCTACCGATCATTGCACCCGGTTGCAATTCAACTCCACATCCAGGAAAATTTGTTCTCCCCGCGATTTGGGGTTTTAACCACAAACACCAGGTACCCTCACCAATTGTCAGGCAGAAACCATGGTTCCTGGGGGTCCTGATAGCCGTGGTACCAGTTTTAACAAAGAACAAATTCTGCTGTAAGCAAAAGTCTATACAATCTGGGTAGGTGCAATATGGTCAGACCGCGAAGGCTACCGGGTCATTGCGGGGTTGAGGGAAATGAGACGGCGGATTAGTTGCCGAGGCTGTGCTCGTAGCTGGTCGAAGGGGAGTGGGAAATGTCGGTGCGGCCACCGATATGGTTCTACTGCGGCGACCTGAGGACATGGGCTGCGGCGAAGGTTAATCATGTCTTGAGGCGAAGGGGAAATTATAAGGTTTCGAGGATCTTATGACTTGGGTTGGATGGGACAAGAACCACACAGCTACTGGAAATGGGTAGGAGGGTTGTGATGGGAGGTTTGACTGTTCACCACTGGATTGGTGCTGTGGTCTCAGAAATTTTTTTTGGAGGGGGGGGCGATCTCCGATGTTTGCAGGTTTTGCGATGATTACAAGGAGACCATAGAACACAATTCCTGTTACTGACCTGGTCTGCAGCGAAGCAGGCTGAGGTATCCAGACAGTGGATTCGTGTTGGGGCAACGTGATATTGTGGAATTGTATCACTACAATAGATATAAGGGGGCTTCATTGAGGTGATAGACTGGATGTATGACGGGTGATGTGTTTGGGGGAAAACTCTGACTTCTTCTTATTCTCCTTCCACTCTACTGTTTTCTATTCCTCTACTCTCTCTTATCTAATATTTTTTTTTATTTTCGAAGGGATTCACAATGGGTCTCCGAGTGCAGCTGCGTTAGTGACCATTCTATACCTAACCTAACCTAAACTAGATAATTTTGAAGTTTGTTGAGAAAAAGAGATATGCCATAAAACGTATTGCCCTCTAAACGCATTTATTTCAAGCTTTTGTAGTTGATGAAACAATTGGGTATATATATATATATATATATGTTATAGATAGGCTTTTTTATTTCTCGCACTTTTTTATTTTGCAGTAGAGCGACAAATAAAAAAAGAATTCTCGGTTCTATAAAAAAGCGCATTTTAAAGAAATTAAAATATTTTATATTAACTGAATTTATTTTGGGAATATCTCTTTATATATATAGCGAAATAGTACTATATGAATATGCTTTCCTCTTCGGTTATTGACTTGCTTTTGTAATAAAATACTTTATGATATTTTCATTCTTTATGAGAATATCATAGGGTATATAATAATAAATTTCACATATAATTTTTAAGGGCATAAAGCACAATTAGAATCATATATATGAAATTAAACTATGTTATTTAATACTTTTTGTCATATTTATAATATTCTTAATAATTCAGTTGCAAATTAGGCCATAAGAAATCCATCACAATATTATATTATATGCCTGCTCATCAATGATTTTTAATTAAAATTAAACAAGTTTATTTTTAAGGCGAAACGATATGAAACGTAAACAAGCAGTTGCCCACAAGACAAATCAAATCATCATGAGAAAATCATCTCATCATAATTTAAATCTGATACAATTAATTAGATTTTGATGCTTTAAATAAGAATGGAAATTGTTATGATGCACATGCATTTCAATGCAACAAAATAACAGACATGCTACATAAATACGAATTAATATTATTAATAATTGCAATATATAAGAGGCAATATTGTAAGAACATAGTATGAGGATTATCACTAAGGACTACTCGTACACACAGCAATACAACTACAAATAAGTAGAAATATCAAATTTGTATTATATGTTATATGTTAAATGCAACAGAAACTGAACTATGATGGCAGAGCGAAAGCCATTTTTTCAGGCGCCCTTTTGAAGGCCTTTTAATGGACATTTTTTATTTTTGTTTGTTTGTAACTAAGAAAATTTATATGCAGTTTTCTTAGTTACACCACTGCCATTAGTTAACTAAAGATTGTGAATATGGGTGAATATGAGCCCCACGTCTCAGCTGATATTCCCTACTTATGTACTGAAACGAGGAAAGGAAAAGGACAACAAATTTACACAATTCTGCAGTTGCATAAATTTACAAGGCAGATTTGCTACGTCTGAAATGTTATGTTGACGCATTAATTGCCGTTTCAGTGGTTACGTGATTTTAATTCGCTGAATGAAGTTTTATTGCTAAAATAAACAGCAGAAAATTTGTGTTTCTTGATACACTAACTACTCAGCCACTGCCACTGCTTCGGTCGGTGTATGCGGAGGGAGAGTTTCGTTGACAGCATTAGGGCATGTGCAGTATTGTTAGCGTCTGCTAGACCAACCTGCAGAATAAGGCGACTAAGTCTCTGCTTTCCTTGAATCGAATGGCCAGCAATGATACTGTCGCGGTTATCACTGGTCTTTGAATCATTAAAAGATATGCCGATAGAATCGCCATTCCTTACGGAATTTTTGCAGGAGCTTTGGTTCAGTGGAGAAGGTTGCTCACCTTATATGGCAGTGGAAACTGGCAAGAGTCATGAAACGGCCGAGGTTCATTTCTTCTCATCATTGACTGAACTCTCCCGGCTGAGAATTTCTGCAATAGATGGATTCATTTTGGCATCGGGATGGTTTCGTGTGGCGAAATGATCAGCGGGTGTGAACGGCTTGTCGTATAATAATCCGCCCAAGCTCTGGCCTAAGTGGGGCGTACTCAGCCAATAGCAACTATGAAAATACACGAATAAAATATTCCCTCAATATTAAATCCGCATTCCACATCATATACCGTTGAGGGACCGAAAACTAAGAAGGCCTTTTAAAAAGACTTTGTGTACTGCTCTTTAAATGTTTCAATGTATTGACATTAGTATGTCACAACCACACACATACGTTCATTGTATGTTTCTCTGTTTTACACTTAATTCCATTAAATTCTCATGTTGATTGGTAGGATAAATTCCTGCAATAATCGTCATGATATGTACATACATACATACATACATACATACATGCATATGCATTTATGTGAAACACATATATAAATGATTATTTTTTTATTTATATTGAAATAATGATCTGGTTTGGCATGTTGACGTTGTGCTGCAGCTCAGTGTGTAAAGGAGACTGAATATTTAATACTGAATAACTATAGTTTCAAGTATTTATGAAATTTATTTAAAACTTAATAAATTGAGAATTAAAAATGTATTAAAGTTTATTTCATAGAGGAGTTATTTTTTTATTTGAGGTTTTTCATATACGATTAGGAAAGGAGAAATAATTTAAATTATAATGAATTTCAATGAAACCGTGATTAGTTTAATTGGGCTTAGGGACAATTTTTGATTTTAGCATTTAAATCGTATTTACACTTTAGTTCTATTTAAATACGAAATTCTGTTTTTTACTGCTGCTTTTTCTGATATTTAAATAGTACTTAAATAGCCAATGTCACTTATTTAAGTTCTAAAGCACAGAAAAAATAATAATAAAATTTTTGCCATTTAAGTCTTTGCTCAGAAAAATTCTTTTTCTCAATTAATAATTTAATTGAATCCACGTTTATTTCAATTGATTTTGGTGTTCTCTCAAGAAAGTTTAATCAACATGGTAAAATTTAAAAATTTTTTTCCATTAAAACTGTTAATTGATTTTGGATTTTTCGTAATAGAATGAAATATAATTCTTATTTGAATTGAATCTTTGTAATTGTTAAATGAACATTGATTTTACTTTTTCCTGTGCGGGTCATATAACAGACTATCTTGTTGAAGCTACATCTGTAGAATTATGTGTCAGTCTGTTTTTCGAAACCACTATGGACGATAATAAAGTTGTTTTTATCAAAATAGATGTTCTGCTCGTACTGCACGCTTCGCCCATTTTACGATCACCATAATCATCCTACCGAGAGGACTATTCACAACGTGCTGGATAAATTTGAGTTCATTGCTTAAGTAAACGATCGACCAACACATCCGTACGTCGATGAAATGCAAATTCTGTATAAACATCGCTGTCGATTTCGCGCCGCTCATAAGAATTTGGCATTTTGCAGATTACAACGTAGTGAAAGTTGCATAGTGACTTGGGTCTGCAAAATTTAACTGACCCAGCAGCTGAAGCTAAACGACCGTTTATGGCGATGCGTTTGCTGAATGGCCTCTGGAGCAATTGGCAACTGACCGTAATTTTCATAGAAAAAACATCTTCAGCGATGAGGCCCATTCTTATACGAATGGGTACATGAACAAACAAAATTGTTGAATTTGGAATGATATCAATCAACATGAGAACCAAGAGCTTCCAACTGTTTGTGGTGGATTTTGGGCTGCCGGCGTTATCGGTTCATATTTCTTTGAGAACGACATTGGCCAGGTCATCACTGACAACTTCGAGCGCTATATGTCGTTGATTACTGACTTCTTGTGCCCTGAATTGGACGATCTGTATAGCAACGACATGTGCTTTCAACAGAACGGTGCTACGTGCCACAAAAGCTAATGCTACATTGGATATTCTATACGAGGGTGTGCGGGCCTGGTCATCTCACGTGGTGGTGAGGTTTTTTGGGGGTTGTCTTAAGTCGCAGCTGTATGTGAATAAGACACAAACCACAGCGGCCCTCAAAGCCAACATAACTCAAGCCATCGGTTTTATGCCATGGAAAATAGGACATTGCGGATGCGCTCCACCCAGTGAATATTTGAAATTTGAAGGATGTTACATTTCACTCACTCAATCAATAGGTCTTTCCAATGAATAAACAATTTCGTTGATATCTCCCACACACATTGTTTCATTTAAATTTAAGGATAGGAAGTGCTTAATAAAAAACCCACTATTTAAGTTACTATAAGATTTGCACACTATGTGTTCTAATGTAATTAGGGAACTTGTTCCCGAAACCCGATCTATCATGAGCACAAGGGGTTCACTATTACGAGCGTATCCATATTTTTTTTTTCTTTTTTTATCTTTTATCTTTTTAGGGACGAATCATTTTTGTTTCATATTGAGACAACATAATTGTGTCTTATAATGTGAACGGCATTGAACGGAAATTTTAAAAATATCGTCACAAAAGGAATGCCACGTGTGTACTCGGCAATACCATCTTCTTTGCATTTAAATAAACATCCGATGATTTCCATAAAAAAATCTCATTTGTTTTTACACATCAAAATTAATTCTCTTAGTGGAAGACCGTTTATTTAGAACAGCAAACAAAACTTTGAGTAGCGTGAAGCAGTGTAAAATATTTCATACTTAAAACAAAGAAATTAGCACATGCTATCTGCATTGAATTTCTTCTATAAAGTTTCTAATTTTTTTATCTTCTTGTGAAATATCAATTTAAAAACGATTTTTCTAGTAATAAAAATATATCGAAGAAAGCACTTACGTCTGAAATAATTTAAATTGACTTCAATGAAATCGTCTTACCTGTAAAGAAAAGTGAAATGAATATTATTTAATTATAGTCGAAACATATCATTGTATATATAAGTAAATATTATTTAAAGTAAGTTTAGCATTAGTTTCGGCATTACATATCAAAACTGAACGGAATGCATCAATTAATTAGGCATAGAAAATTAAGTTGGCCTCATTTAATTAAATTTCATATTGAAATAAAGCAAAACCTTTCACTAATTTCACAGCTCAAGAACCCCACCTCATGCACGCTTTTGACATCAAAAACGTTTAGAAATTTTAATTAGCTCCATAATAATACGCGTTTGTACTTGACAAGCACATGTAAAATAAATAATTTTACTTTTGTATACTACATCGAAAATAGAAATTACATATTTATTTCAGTTTGTCATGTCGTTGGCAACATAAAAAGATTTCAATTGGATATACATACATATGTATATTCATTTCAATCTATAAAACTTTAACTACTGCAAGTTGTTGAAAATGTTATGGAAAAAAAGATTTGCCTTTTGTAACATATGGAAGTTCGACTGCAAAAATATTCCTACACCTTTTTAAGTTTGAATTGAGAAAATCGAAATTGTTATTGAGAAACTACAAATTGATATTGAGATATACAAATTCATATTGATTGAAAGTGGTAAACAAATAATTTGGATTGACGAAGCAAATTTCAATTTGAACCGCAATTATGGCATAGAGGTATGCCACGGGAGCCGTGGCAAGCATTTCGATGATATTTTTTTTCACACATAATTGTTCTTGATCTATCTATCATAATAAAAATATTAAGATAATTCTCTGAAAAATTCTTGTTTTATTTTAATTATATTATTAATTGACCTTTTTTATTATATTTTGATATATATTTATTAAGCCTGAGGTCTTTTTTTATTGTATTTTGTTTTTATTATTCGATATATCGTTAACAGCTTGTTAACATCATTCCTGATCGATCGAAATATCGAATAATAAAAACAAAATAAAATAAAAAAAGACCTCAGGCTTAATAAATATATATAAAAAAAAAAAGAAAAAAAAAATTCTTGTTTTATTTACAATTAAATTCGTGTATATAATTTGATGGCATTTCACAAGAAATATTGAACAGAGTACCAGGCTTAAGAAGCTCGAAATTCATCCACATTCTTTAAATAGACAGATTTTCAGATACATTGGTATGTTCGGTAAACCGAATCCGCAAAAAATTTTCGTTTTTAAAACGAATACACATAATTTTACTCGATTTGAAATCGAGTTGATAAGTCCAAAAAAATTACCAATTTTTACTTGAAGTCTTTCTTTTAAATTAAATCAAATTATGTACTCTGTAATAGATTTCAATACAAAATAATCAATTTGAAAAAACACTCCAATATTTCTCCATGTTCTCGTTAAAGTATGCAGATAAAGTAGATGGATGAATGAGAGCAGATTTTCATTAAATCCATTAAAACAATCACTATTAAATAAGAATAAACAGTATTTTGAACAAATCTTCAGTAGCTTTATTAACGTTTTGACGTATTGACGTTTAAAAAATCTTATTCGAAAGCAGGTTCGAATGTTGGAAATCGTGTGTATTTTAGAACAACAAATTAGCATTTATTCGGTTTTGAGAAATCACTCGTTTTTAAATCGAATCGGTTTACAGAACATGGGGAATAGTTTCAGTTAAGAAGAAAGGACACTGCAGTAGCTGAAATGAATATGAAGTATAAATTTGTCAGGGACCGGTGGGCCCTGATGTACTAATAGACTGCACGCCTTGTCTATGGCTTCATCGCAAATACCTCTATGCCACAGACATGACGTGACTTGTTCTTTCAGCCGCAATTTCTCTCGTTAACATTTTTTAAAACAACTTTCAGCAAACAGTTAAAAAAAAAATTCATCGAAAAAATGCAAAATGTACTGTTGCAAAAAGCAAAAACCAAACATTTTTCTAGGATCACTTTATGCCATATTTTATATCACATGGTTTAGGGTATACAAGATTTGGGCACAGCTCAACTATAAGCACACATATGGCGTGATAACATCTTCATGTTTCAAATGTATGTATGTATGTATGTGTGTATGTATGTGTGAAGGTGCGTAAGTGTTTGCTGGCATGTGATATGAAAGGACTAAATATTTATTCATTTATTTACACGCAGCATTTGGTGTTTTTTTTTCTTTTCATACGTTTATCGTTAACTTAATTTGAATAAATCAACATAAACACATTTGTAGCATTTTAAGAGTTTCGATTGTGCGAGAAAACCGTAACTAATTTAATTGTGCGAAAATAAATATGAAATGCAATTTAAATACAGACATACGATTTACACTCAAAAATGATATCTAAATAAAATTCGAGACAGTGAAACTAGAAGAAATGAGTTCATAAATTAAAAGAACTAAAAAAAAAATTTTATTTTGTTTTATTTTCACTTTATTAGTTGAGTTCCCAATTTAGACTAACTTAAAATTAAAGTTTACACGATTATTAATATTAAAATTAATACCGTTTTCTGCCATTCCCATGAATTCTTTTATTATGTTGACACTGCATAAGTGTGTTTTGTTAAATGTTTTGCAGGAAGTGTAATTTGAGTAGTTAAGTGAATTATAGTTTTTGTTCTTCACAGACAAGTGAAGTTGCACAAAAATTGTATTTAAATATTTTCCGTTACAATTTTATTGGTAAGCAATTCTAAGGAATTGTTTACCGATTTTTATTTGTTACCAAAATTATTATTAATTTTGTCTGTGTGACCGGAAGTGTAAAATGTTGATTGTTTTATTAAAAGAATTCATTGGAATTGAATGACAAAAGTAAGGTTGACCTAAATAATTATTTTATTGGTAACATTAGGGGTTACCGTAACTACTAGAATCGTATTGCTTGATCTTTTGTCGAAGTCACAACAATGTGTATTACTTGCAACTCCACCCTTGACCTTTCATAGCAGAAATCCGTGGCGAGCATCACAGACTACAGCACATTGGCAAAGGAGGTGCAGTATAGTCTTTTCCATTGCAATTCAAAGCATCCTACCGTATAATCCAGCGATTCATTAGCACTGCCACTAGTAATTCGGTAATCGAATTCGATCTTTTCTGAATATTGCGAGTGAACAATGCCAAAACAATGCCGATTGCGTTTTATGCAAACGTGCGATCCCTCTTGCGGAGAGGTTTGTCATACCAAAGCTTGTAGTCAGTTCACTTTTCTTCACTTTCTCCTCAAATCAAGTAGTAGTCTGCTATCAATTGATGATGCAAATTTTTCAAATTTCGACAGGAGACAATTGGTAGAAGCATCTTGATAGGAGCACTGTTGCACTTTAAGAAGTCACGATCTTATTGAGCCAAACTCGTATACACGAAACAAATATGTCTTCACATTCAGTACAACTTTAAATCATTGGATTTTGAGAACGGGTTTCGGAATAAAATATCTGATAAAGGCGCTGATTCGCTATTCCTACCTCCTGTAGGATAGTGAGTGAATCATGACCACAACTTTTAGTACCTAATAAAATTGAAAAATTTTTTTTTATTGGAATTATTTGTACTGTTTAAATACAATTAGACCCTGAAAGCAAATATTATAAACAAAATTGGATTTTGTCTAATTTTTTGCATTTGAAAATGTTTGTGGACTTTTTGCCCTGAGTGTGTGTTTGAAGGCAAATGTAAATGAAACCGCAAACATTGTATGCATGAATATATACATATAAATGTAGTGCTCTTATAACAAATTCTTAAATATACAAAACTTTTACAAAACATTTTCAAGTATAAATGTGCTTGTAAATAAATGCAGATGTGTGAGTATTAAAATAATGCATGTGGGCTTCTTTTTATGTTTGTATTATGGGATGCCATAGAATTTATTAACACTTTATTTAAAGATTATTTACGGTTTACGTCGTGTTGTCGAGCTGAAGGAGAGCGGAAGGAGACGAAAAAACATCGCAATAAGTAACAACGAGGGGAAAATTAACTAAATTCTCTATTGGTGTACAGTGAGATGTTGGCAAACAAAATAATATGACAACGACTAAACAACAAATAAATAACAAACAAAAAAAAAAAAAAAAAAAAACAAAAAATTGTGTATCTACGACATACTCGTACTAGCGTACATACACGTATAATGAGGGCAAAAACATATTTACACATTAACACTTGCAAACATGTTAAGATAACATCGGGGAATAAATTTACTTCACAAGAACATACACACACATCTATACATCTATGCATACGTAAGTAAACATGCCATTTCACTATCAAACTGATAGAAACAATGACTGGTAACGGTGTGTTGTTGTGCTCTTGCGTGTGCCTTTTTCCTACCAATTTTTCTCTATTCGTGGGACTCACGATAATTGCCTGTGGTAGGTAATTCCATAATATTGTATATCACCTGGAATTTTCTTCATCATGATGCTGCTGCACACTTTTCTCTAGTTTTTTCCGTCTTTATTTATACGCTAATCTTTGCAAGTCACCATTAAACGTTTTAACGCTGCTAATGTTATTGTTGTGTTGGTGACAACAAGAAGATAAACGAACAGCGTGACGGTTTAATGTTAGAATGTGTGGCTGTGTGAGTGTGTGCGTTGAACACAACATGTGCTGAGCGGAAAAATATTTGATTTATGTAGATACAAGCCTCAACCTAATTATAATTTTCAGAAATTATGCAAATATATTATTCAAATAAATTTGCTAAAAATTTATCGCTTAATACACAAAATACAGAACAGACGGACAGTTGGTGTGAAGTATTTAAAAATATTCTTAAAAAAAAAAAAAACCGGTGTGCACACTTTGGAACAAAAATCTCTACAGCAGCTTTGCGGTTTAAATTGTTAAGCAACATTTATTGTTTCAAGCACCCAAAGAATTTCTTTGCGCTGTTCAATCTCCACAAAAATTTTATTGCGGTGATCAAGATACCGGATACAATCGGTATGAGTACGAGTATGATTGCCGAACGTAGAAGTAAATATTTGCGAAGATGAGTATAACAGACCTGATATATACAGATGACTGATTAAGAAACATACTCATCTACAGAATACACAAAGTAGATGGGTATTGTGAATACTCATAGCAAATACACCACAACCGCTTTTAAGATGAATATATACAATGATGAGTCACAAAAACAGTTACTCTTGCAGTTCTCTGATTTCTATTAGGTTAGGTTAGGTCGGCAGGTTGCTGGATGTAAAGTTAAAGAAACGTCCCAGGCCATTTGGATTCAATTTATTATGCTCCCATTGTGATACCTGTTGTGAAAAAACGTTCACGTTTTGTAGTGATGCAGACCATAGCATCTGCTGGGAATCGAACCTACAACCCCCCACTGATAAACTAGCACACTACTCACTAGACTACCGGGGCACGCGGTATGCCACTGCAAACGTGCGATGCAGAAATCCAGTCCCTTAACCTGGAAACAGTTGGACACATCGTAATTTCCAGGTGCTTTTTCCCAAAAACTGATTTATATAGTAATTTTGCATTGAAATTATTTTTAAGTTTTATGTTCTCTAGCAGTGCACTATGTGTCTAAAAGCTGACATTGCGATATGATCATAAAACTAGGTGCAGAGGTCCCTCTTGCTAAACTGAGCATTTTAAAAAATGTTGACAATAACGCTGTTCAAATCCAAGGTTTTGGTAAACCCTCTTCCCAACCCCACCACCAACTCGTCCAATATTTTCCGTAATATTTGAAATTATTATTTTCCTGGCACTTTCAACAAATAGCATTTCTGCAAACGATGGACAGATCTCTCCCACGTTTTCCTCCACGAACAGGCCTAACAAAGTACTGGTTCGTTAAAACCGAAAACTGCTGTACTTAAATATAATAATTTATCACAAGTTTACAAAAATGTATACAGTAGACTTGGGGTAATTCGTTGCAAGGTGAATTCTCTCAACACAGACTGTCCCTTCAATCGAGATTGAAAATGAGAATAGTGGAAATTAATAAAAAATGTGTTTATTAATACTGTTGATATGTATAACAAATATATGCATTTAGTGTATTTATTTATTTTAAATAAGAAATATTATTTTAAGTAGTCCAACATAGTATGGTGACGGTGTTAAAAAACCGTTGAAATCATATCAAACGCTGGGTATAAAAAAAAAGTGAAAATTATGAAAATATTGCTGCTGAGGTGATGAAGAATTTTGAACGGAAGGATGAAAATATGTCCCACAAAATAAATTTTTTACATTCTCTTTCGGATGCGTTTTCCAAAAAACCTTGGAAATATGAGTGACGAGCTAGGAGAATGCTTTCCTTAGTGAAATAAAATTGTTGTTGTTGTTGTATCTATCAATTAATTAATTGCCATATGGCAGATGGCAGAAGCAAGTACGCAATTGCCTTCACATAGGAAGTTAAATTATATATAAAATTCCTGAGTTTGATGGTCTCCACCAGTAACAGCAAAGGATTAATAACGAAAAGCCACAACAACCGTAAATGATACAGTTAGCCGTGGCAAATCCATTAATCAGTGCGAGGGAGACGCAAAACTCTCGAAGGCCAAACAACAGAAACAGGCCTGACCGCACTTAAATAATAATTACGATAACGCGTGAGTTGTTCTTCAACCCAGAGCTGCTTTTCGACTGAAAATAAAATTCTTTGGGCGAAACTATCAAGGCTATTGAGACCAGCATATGGTAGGAGCAAAGTATATTTATCAAGTAGACGCATCTCTACAACAAAACAACAATACCAAAAACAATAGGCATTTTGTTTGCCTAAAACCCTTTAAAGATGTCAAACTTGTTTTGAATTGTTCTCTCAAAAGTAGACATACACAGGCTACAATAGCAAAAAAAAAACATTAATAAAATAATAGCAAGAAAATATTAAACATTAATAAAAAAATGAGTAAAACTGTTAATGACGCACTCTCTCAAATTAAACAAATGATTAAAAATGATATTTATTGACGCGCATAAATGTAAACAAATTTTGACATATACAACGTGTGAAACATAAACGAGCAATAAAAGTTGATTTTGCTTGGTAAATATACTTTGGCTAGGAGATTATTGTCGGAGTATCGTAACTGAATTAAATGGAAATTTATATACAAAAAGAACTTAAACTCTTCCTTTTTAATTTTTTTGTTCCTACACTAACGCTACTTTAATTTTTTTTTTCAATCTGAATAAAAATCTCACAAGTTTAACGTGCTGAATTTTTTTCAGTATTTTTTCCAAAGTTAGACAGCTTGAAGTAACAGCCCCAAATATATTTTAAGCTTTGAATGTTAATCGTGTAAACTTGTGCTAATAAAGGCAAATATATTTCAGCCCTGTCAGCGAAAAAGTTACCATTGAATATGCCAAACCATTCATTTAGATTAAAATATTTTTTCACACTTTCAATCACTAATAAAAAAAATATGAATTATGAATTATTTAAGAAGTTCAAAGAACAGTTTTCTACGATGAAACCAGAAAACTTGTCGCAAACTTTTTCCAATATTAAGCGAACTTTAAAAATTTGGTGCAAAACTGTTGTTTGTCTTGTATTTTGTTTTTTCCATCATATTTTGTTTAATCTTAAAAATTTATTGTTATAAAAATAAATATGCTTCCAGAGCACTAACTTTTTATAATTTTAGTGTAGAAAAAACTTATTCACTCTAAAAATTAAATTATTAAATACTCGTGTAAGTTTGTTGTGTTTTCAGTTGCAATTTTGGAAGAATTTAAAGTTGTATGGCGAAAATATTTCATGTCTATACACATACACTGGCATATTTTTTTATCTTAAATTTTTTCATACTGGGAATTTTTTTAACGCAGCATAGAAGCATAAATCAAACACATACAATAGAATGTACACACACTGAAAAATTCATTTGTATACGTACAAGTGTTTGTTTTGTTGAAAACATATTCAGGAATATTTTAAATGACAGTGACATTAGTATGGAGGGATAGCGAGAGAGAGAGAGAGAGAGAGAATGAGATTATGAACAGAGTTTGTTGATGCTGTCGTTGCCGTTGTCATCATTTGTTAGTGCACTTGAATTTCATCATAAACATTTTGATAATATTATTTATACATGAACACTCGTGCAGACACACATACACACATATATTAACAGGGTGGCCCAAAATGAGAGAAGGGCTTCGAATTCCTAATAACTTCTTTATTATCCTTTTTTTTGTTTTCTTTTCAGTATTTTGTAAAGAAGACTTGGGGAATTTAAAATGGTACAGTACACAATTGAACAACGAGCCAAAATCGTTGAAGTTTATTTCTCAAATCAACAATCCATTGTTTTGACTCAGCGTGCATATCATCGTTGTTTTAATGTGAGTCTTGGACGCTCACAATCAACAATAAACCATCTGGTTGCAAATTTTCGACAACAAGGGGCAGTAAGGAACCTTCTTGGTACCGGCAGACGATGAACGGTGCACACAGATGACAATATAAAATAAATAACTTATCAAATAACCTATATTCTTTAATTCTTTGGTTATTTATATATATTTTTATATATGTATATTCTTGTCTTTCCTTTTTTATTATTTGAAATATTTTTAATTCTTATACTTACAATTGATTTTTATTGATTGTGCATAATTATTACTTGTAATCTATGGCTATAATATTTTCTGTACAATACATAATTTATTGGCCACGAAGGCTTTTCTTGTATTAGTATTTGATGAAATAAATAAATAAATAAATAAATATTGAAGGGGTACAGGAGAGTATTCGGAAAGATGGAGAAATTATCAAACACTAGACGTTCGACACAACTTGGTTTCTAACGAGCGCCGCTGCAGAGAATTTTAAATAAAATAAAAATTATTTCATACAAAATTCACACTGCGAGTGACACAATGGCTCTTTTAGGCGACATTTTTAGTGAACAAATTATTTTCCGTACAAGCGATTTTAATTGGTCTCCGCGTTCATGGGTTTAACCGCTTCAGACTATTTCCTTTGAGATTATTTTGAAAAGAAAAGTCTTAATAAGCCTGAATCATACAGCAATTAAAAAATTATATACGCCACGAAATCAACAACAGAACACCTGAAGTTTTGCGAAAGGTTATGGAAAATGTTTTGTAAAGAGCAAGAATATGGGAAGCAGAAAATGGCCATCACTTGCGAGATATAATTTTTCATAATTAAATTAAAAATATTATCCACTTTAATGTAAAATAAAAAAAAAATTAATAATAATCTCTTAAATAAATAGTTATAATGAATTCGGTGTTTTTAGGCCACCCTGTATAACAGTTTGGTTTTGCGCCATCATGCCACCTACTTCACTCATATCCATTATGTATGTGTGTGTGAGATTGAAAGTGTGCACTCACCTTAAATTTTATTTTCAGCTGCAATTTTTTCTTTTTTTTATCAGTTGTTTAGAATTTTTATGTGATATGCGATGTTATTTCTTTTCAATTTAATGTTTTCTCTTTTTTTTTTTGTTGCATTGCATTGAATTTCCTGATCTTATGCAGTGGCAGCCTGCTGATATAATATAAAATTTATGGGAACTTTAAATATAATGATCAAAATAAAGAACTTATATTTGCTTTTGAATTGACAGTAAAGATTTCATTAAATGATTTAATTTAATTGCCAATATAGTTCATATTGTGTTCAGGTATCATTGATGAAATGAAGAAAATCAATGGTATTAAGAATGCAGCAAAATGCTGTGACATTGTTCAAGCCGACATGTCACATCATGTTCGCGAAAAGTTACTCACAGACACCATAATGCATCAGTGGAATCTTAAAATGGCTACCATAAACAGCTGATCTCACACACGCAGTATGTTTGCAATGAATGAATTCTTTTAGTTGTCTGTATGCAATTTGTAGAATATGTGTTGCATGTTTTTGCAAAATGTAAAATTTTTGTAAAATTGAAGTTTGACAATATTTCATTGCAACACTATTTTTTATTGTTGTTGTTGTTGTTTATATATATGTAAGTAATCATGCAGCTGCATGTTTTCCTTCTCCTATTTTTTTTTTGTTAATGTTATTGAAATTTGTACATGGGAGTGTGTGCGTATAAGTATGTGCATGTGTTTATTTAGTCAATATGTGCACATGCATCATGCATTTTACACTTTAGTGTTATCGAAAAAACAACTAAATTTCTGTACTTTTTATAAAAACAAAATGCCAGCAACAGCGGATAACATACATACATATGTGCAAACATATGTAAATAGTTGCATATACAACTACACATATAAAGATATGGTATATATGTATATACTTACGCACATATTTGTACTTCTCTTAATACGAGTACTTTGTATATTTGTTAGAGAAAATACGCAAAAAACTTTTTCTTCTTAAATGGAAAATTATCACTTGGTTGTTTTGTAATTGATTGTTATTACTTGGATACAGAGCTTAATTTAAAATGATTGAAGAAATAAAATAATATTAATATTGTCTAATCTCCAGTACATTCTGATTAAAATCTTACGATTTTTAGTGGAATACAAGAGGAACGTTAGATGGAGAAATTAATAGCTGGATTTTGGATTGCAATCGAACTTTTACGAAAAATGGTAATGAAAGTAATGCAGATGATCCCCAGTTGCCTAAATTCTAGTGCATTTTAGTGTTTTTCTGGCAACTACAAATTTCTGGTTGCCAGCCAGCTACGCAATTGAAGGCAAATTTATTGATTAAATTGTAAAAATTTATAATATATTTTTATTTTATTTTCTTTATTAAGAACAATTAATTTAAAGCACAACAATTTCAGTTTAAAATGTTTTCTTTTACACTTTTTGGCTTATGTTGCTTTGTTATTTCGGTTTTATACTTAAGAGCAATACAATTTTTTAAATATTCTGGCCATAACCTTTTATAGCCATTTCCATATAGTACATACATCGTAGTCGTCCATATAACACCAGCCAAAAATTAACAAGAAATGTCAATAATCGTTATATATTTTGTCAGTCAAACAGAAAGACTGACAGACAATTTGACTGACAGACACTCTGGCAGTCAATCAAATACACTGTACAAAATATACTGTACGTTAAATTAACCCAAATTTTTCTATTGTTTTTCCATATTGATTACATCAAAGGTAAAATAATATTATTTTTAAATATGTACTAAATTATCAATATGAATACAACTTAAGTTTTATGTGACTGACAAGTTACCCGGGTACTTATGGCGTTTTGAAATTGATTTTTTTTTGTAGACATTGAAGTTCCACATACTTGATATCTACTTCTTGAGAACTGCTAACTTTTAATAAATTTTCAATAAATATAGACTTTGAGCTAAGGAAATACGAAACGCGTGGCTGAGGAATTTACTTCTAACACCCTTCATAGAATGCCAAGGTACCTGGGTATCTTCATATAATTCATATAAAAAAACGATCATTACAAATATATTTCTAGTGCAATGTTACTAATAATAAAATCAATTAAATGTCAGACTGAAATATTTATATGGTCAAAGAAATATAAACTAACAGAAGTGCTTTTTACTTCTATGTGAATGGCAAAAAAAAATACCTTCAAAAGCATGGCAAGGTACTCGGCTATCTATACGGAAAAACTATGAAAAATCAATATATCAGGTAACAATACATTTCAATTTTACTTGACATGTACATGTATTGCAAATCTCAGACTTATTTTACATGATTTTATGACGATTTTTGCGCAAAAAATTACCTTGGCATGCACTTAAAGATGTTTCTTTGTCCCTCACATAAGGTTTAATAATAAATGGACCTAATAATCTTTAAAGCCGTCTGTGAGGATTTTTTTCACAGATTGTGAAATGAATAACAATAAATCAAACTCTTGCGATGAGGAAATTCCCATTTTTGTTTTATTCACTTTCAGCCAGATGTCACAGATTCCGTTCAGAATGGCTTCGATTTTTTATTCATCATTCCGTCGTTCGAATATGTTTTTGCTGTCACAAATTGCTATCGTTTCCGTCATTTGCCCCAATTCTGTGGACTTACAAAAACCCACAGAAAAGAAATGCTTGGAAACTGGGAAGAAAGGGAATTCCCTGCTCACTGGCATGATGGTGCCAGCCAGTGTCAAATCAAATGCTTCCAGATAGGGCAATCTCGTATAGGCTGCTTTCGCCGAATAGAACGGACTTAAGCCTATTCATGGGGTACTTTACAGGGCATTGTGACCGGAGGTACCACCTGAACAAAATGTCTATTGATTTTGTGAAAGTAACACTGAAAGCTCCGAACACGTTCTTTGCGATTGTTCTGCACTCGGCAGTTTTACTAGGGCACCTCCACTCCGAGACCCAATGGCCGATTGTTAATTCCTTTGAGGATAGAAGAAAGAGTAAATAAGAAAGAATAGACACCAATAGTGTGGAAGAAGTATAAGAGAATAACATCACTCGTCCTAGACCGGCCTGCTTCGCTGCAAGCCAGGACAGTGACAGGAAATGTGTTCTATGGTATCCTCGAGATAGTCATACAAGCTGCAAATACCAGAAATTCTCTTTCCCACTTGCTGGCCATAACTCTAATTTAGCAATCACCGGTCAAAGCTCTCATAAAAACGCCCCAAGTCCCTCAGTTAAAAACAAAATATCTAGAAATGACTGTACGGAATACTTCTTGCATCAACTACACTCCGCTACTGTAATTATATTCTGAGTGTACGTACATATATGTGTACAGAAGTATATAAAAAATTAAATGGTAAAATTTCATGTTTATGTACATACATACATATGTAAGTATGTATTGCTAAAAAGGTATGTACTCGTATATAAAAAAACGTTTCTATTTGGCAGACCCTTCAAACAAATATTAAATAGACGGAATGTTTTATTTATAATGTTTGTAAGAGCTGTTGCTGCTGCTGTTGTTGCTGTTGCTTTTTTCATTTCATTTGTTCTAATTGGAATAGTGCATTGGCAGCACCAATCATCAATTACTGTTGTTATTATTGTATTTGATAAAACTGACATTTGTGAGCTTAAAGGCAGCAAAGTTCACTAATGAATTTTTCGTTTTTGAATTTTCGTTCATAAATCAATGTTTGCATTTGTAATGCGATACAATGAGGGACACATTCGACATAAATGGATATAAATTGTTTGTAAGTGTATTATTTTGTGATTGAGTGTGTGTGTGTGTGTGGTGTGTGGCTTTGTGTGCATGTGATTGTCTACTATTTGCAGCAACTGAAGTTGAAATAAATAAACAATTACGTTATTTCCGTTTGTGTGTTGCTCTATAGAGCTGATTTTTAAATATTTATTGTATTTTTCGAACTACAAACACGCAAATGAAAATTTTATTCAATATTTAAAAAAAAATTCAATTGGTATTTTGTTAAATTTTCCGAAATAAACGAAATGGACATGGCAAAATGTCATGCACACAAGAGAAAAAAAAAATTTATAAAAAAAATGTGAGTACAGACAGCACAGCACGCCTGAGACTTTTTTTAATTTTAAATATTTTCATAATTTTTTTTGAATATAAAAACTTAATACAATGTTGATAGGGTGCCTCCATAGCCTAGTGCATTAGCATTAGTCTATCAATCTGGAGGTGTGCCTGCGATTGCCGCCTAGACTGTGGCTGTTTCTACAGACAGTTCCGCCGACAGTTTGTATAGTTTTGAAAAAAAAAAAAAAATTTTTTTTCTTTTTTCCTTGAGCGGGAAAGTACAGAATTAAGCCGTACTAATTGCTATTTATTGTCCACCTGTCTCTTCTCTACCCCTATAACTTTCCAACTAGTTCCGCTGCCTGAATTGGCACTGGTCCATGCACTCTCGCCGAGAACCTTGTTGTAAATGAGAAGGTGGCGATGGCACGATGGATGGTAGTCTCCACGTTGACTACAAAACCAAAAACAGACCTGGGTTTAACTCCAGTTTCAGACTAAAATTATAAAAAAAAAATAAAAATAAAAAACATCTCGCATTTTTCTGATGTGCATTAGTGTGTCAGTTGTTGGCGGAAGGTTTCAGTGTCGAAGGCATGGTCACTGGTCACTGAACAATACCGGCTTCAGCTGATAGCAATCCACGATCACATCAGAATGCCCTCCTTCGTCGGTATTGTGTAGCACCGGCGAAGTAAAATAATAATAATAACAAAAAAAATGGCTACTAAACCGAAGCTTCAACACTGCTATAAACAAAGAACGTGCCAAAGCAGAGCAGTAAAATAATTAATTAAACTTCACCTCCTGTCGTTTCTCCTACTATACCTTTCCTATAGTTCCAGCACAATGCTTTGCATGTGTAGGAGTCATCTCCTAACTGCTGGTCCCAGAAAAAAAAAATAATAATAATTTTCGAGTTTGAGAATAAGATCCCTGATATCATTTGAGCATATTCAATTGAAGTAGCAATGAAAATGTGAGATACACTCCTCCTTGCGATGTTGCTCCAAAACAATGGACTTCGATACTCTGATGTCGGCGAAAACCCTCTTCACCTTCTTCTGCACGCGCTTAAGTAGCTTCATAACAAATTTTTAATCGCCATGAAAGTTGTATGCCATAACAAGTTTTCATTGCAGAGCGATGGATAAATAAAAAATAATGAAACACACTGGCGGGCAAAATTGGAGAAATTTAAATCTTATTGTATGAAATACATTCAAGACAGCAGGCTACAAGCTCTTACATTGACTATAAATGTAGTTGTCTATATTCGTTGTCTTGTTGTCGGTTACTCAATTATTTTGAAGACCGCAACTACACCGTCACCAACTGAAAACTGCTAGTTCTTTGTTGTAGAGATATATTTTCAGTATTGCGATATTAAAATAATTTACATTTAAAAAAATTAAGTTACTTAAAACAAATAAATTTATTTGTTTAACTCCTTGATTAGTAAAGTACTTAATCTGAGTTTAATCGGGCGAACATTTCGAAGGGAAACATTTCGTTTGGCAGCATATTACAGGTGGGAAAGAGAGAATCGTTTTTGTGTTCGGTACTCGGCGATACACTTTGTTCACATTTTCGTCTGTGTGAACGCGAATGAAGAACGAAAAGTGAATTCCAAATGGGTTTCTTCTAAATGGTCGCCTGTCTAAACTCGGACTTACAGTTTTTTTTTACGTTTATGGTGGTCTCTATTCTCATTAACAAAATAAAATATTTATATGCTCTCAATTGTTTCATTAACATTAACAAAATAAATTAACAAAAAATTTAACATTGATTCGCATTGATTTGAAATGAACAAATTTCAAAATTACCTTTAAACAAATTGATTCTAAATTTTTCGTAGTAAAAATAACGTTGCACAAAGTTAAATGCAGTCAATAAAGCAAAATTAAAAATTTTCGAACAAATGTAGAGTAATGGAAAATTAACTTTGAACTTAAAGCAGCTTGAAACTACTTTCAAAAGTTCATTTCGGGTTGTATACAAAGTAATTCTCAAAGACTTTTTGTGACTTTTTATATAATAACATGTGAAGTTCTTTAGTTTTTTTTTTGTTTTGCAGAATTTGGTTGAATGTCTAAAATAATAAATCGTAATTAATTTTGATTAACGTTATATAAATGAAAGAATATTTACATGGCTAGAAATATAAGATGAAAATAATATTTAATTTTTTTCTTTTTTTGCTCTTCAATTTGTATTTTCTATTTCAAAATTATTGGTTGGTAAGAAGCAGAAGAAGTGTGCTTGCTAAATTTGCCAACACCACTGTAAGTGTATTTTGTAGCAATAAATCATTTAAGTATAATAAATTTAAGATACTGCAATGCAAGTTGCTTTTGTGTTGAATTCCCCGGACAAAAGACTATTTTACTTTTCATTGAGGCTCAATCAATGAATGATTGCGTTCCATTTTTTATATTCGATATTATCACGTTGCCATTGGCATTGTTGTCACTGCTGTTGTTTGTTGTATTATTGTCATTCTTGCTGTATTGTTGTTGTTGCTTTCGGGGTTTTCCTTCAGTTTAGAACAAGGCTACAAACAGGTCAAAATAAAAAGAAAGTACACCAGCCAGTAACCATTCTACGAGTAAAATGGTTGTCTCCTCACAGTTAGAATTTCAATTCTTCTGCTATTTTGATATTTTTTTTTTTATAATTTTTTATATTTTTTTTTAATAGAGAGTTATATAAAAATGAAGTAAAGGAACGCGCAATCACTCCAATGACGAAGCAATATGAAATAAATTTTTTATTCTATTCCTCCATCTATCGCTACAATTTCATATTAGCCAAACAATATCGAAATAAAATACAATAGAATTGTACAATAACAATAATAGAAAATAAAAAATCGGTAAAGAGATATACACACCATCACAAGAAAATAAACCCTGGAATGCATTAATGTTAAACGAAATAAAACGTACGAATAAAAATTCATCCTCAACTGGACACATTGAAAATAATAATCCATTTGCTATTGAACATGTAACAAGAGAATATTCGACGAATGGATGGGAATTATTCAATCTTGTCTGCAGCTTTACTTTCCTTTTTTTTGCTTAGTTTTTTGCAAATTTAAAATTAAATAAGTCGTAAATGAACTTTAAGAATTAACGAAAATGAAATGATTCTAGTTAATACTTAAAGTTCATTTAAGACTTATTAAATTTTAAATTCCCCTTAAATTCGAATTTACTAAAATAAATGCGTAGCGTGAGCCAGATACAGAGTATGCGGCGGTAATCGCCAATTGCCTAAAGACCGACCATTGTGGTTATTTCCCACTCGTGCACGAGGTGCCCCTGCTTTCGATTGAAAATGGCAGATCTAGAGAAGAAAACTTGATAAAATCGGTAATGCCAGCAGTTTTTCGGCCCGTCTTCTAACGGTGACCTCCAGATACTGGGGGTGCCCTCTAGTTGTAATCCGCTTTACTGTGACACCGGGCCACTGTTGCGGCTCAACTACTACCGCTCCCTTATTTGCTTACTTACGGAACGGAAAACGAAATAAAAACAATAAAAGAGTGCCTTACGAAAAATAACATCACCCAACATCACCGCAGAAGAGGAAGATAAATTCCTCACCTCTCCTGTTCATGGCTTCCGAACTGAGGACCAAAGTTTCGACTCATTAGAGCCGCTAGAAAGCGGCTAAAATACTTCCTGGGTAAGAAACATGAGATAGAGGAAGCAACAGTCAGCTGCTATGAAGCGACAACGCTCTTGCAGCACACCTCCGAATCAAAAGTATCTACGAGATAAAGGTCTGTCAATTTTGTGGAAATGATACACTGTCCTGCACTCGGCAGACAGAGGTTTCTTCACCTGGGTTGAACTGTAGTGCCTCCACACAATCTGTGGAATACCAGACCCCAAATAGAGCTTGGATTCCTTAGAGGCCTTAGGATCGGAGTTTAATATAAGATCTTTTTGGTCACGGTGCTTGTGGTCCAATAAGACACAGAAAAAAAAATTAAAATTAATTTCAATTGAGGGTGGCGATGGCTGAAGTAGTCTGCACGTTGACCACAAAACCAAAACAGACCTGGGTTCAACCCCAGTTTGAGACAAAAATTATATAAAAAAAAAACATCTCGCATTTTTCTGATGTGCATTAGTGTGTCTTTGTGTGTCAGTTGTTGTCGGAAGGTTTCAGTGGCGAAGGCATAGTCACTGGCCACTGAACAATCCACAATCACATCAGAACGCCCTCCTTAGTTGGTAGTGTGCTGGTCCCAAATAAAAAAAATAAAAAAATTGTTCAAAATTTCACCAGTAAACAAATTAGTAATATCTATTAAATGTTTGTACTTAAATTAATTCAAATAACTGAATTAAAAAAATTAAAAAGTTTTTAATTAATTTTTTAGTTGAGCGAATTAAAATCGATTCTCTTTTTAGTTCTCAGGGAGCTGTTTCAAAAAAATCGGTTTTATATTATTGACGTTTTTTAAGTGATTAAAAATTTAATTGTATCGATTAAACTATTTAATTGAAATAAAAATAGAAATTTATTAAGGGCTTTAAAGCATAAAAAACAAGCAATAATTTTTTCTGTGTAATAATAATAATAAAATAAAATGAGAAGAATATGAGAGCTTTATATAAGAATTTACTTTCCTTGGCCATCTTGGCTTTTCTCGTTTCAAAATGCACAAAATTTCTTCAAGTGTCTTAAATCGTGTGTGTTGTTTTACATCGTTACTACTACTGTATCTAAACATGGTGCTGGGTCAAAGTTGGTATTGCTTAACCTTCAATAATTTACTACGTTTGTAAACTATTGACAACTATACTGCTTTCTATTCTATACATAGCCGTATAAAGCTCGAAAGTCGTGAGTTCAAACCCTACCTGATGAAAACTGTTTCTTACAAGTTTATTTAAGCAATAAAAATATAGTGTCCGCAAGAAACGAAGACTTACTAAATGATGGCATATCCGTAGTGTAATTGATCATATCAAGCCTTTGGTGCAATACCGCCGTAATTAAAAAAAACCGTGAACTGAGAAAAATGCATTTGAGGTTTGAGCCATCTTTTTGATAGTATTTTCGTTTACTAAAGTTAATTTTTTTTACAAGTTTTTAAATAAAGAGGCATGTTTTGTAATGTTTTCTGTTTGTAAATTTCTTTTCATAAAGGAAATATTTCATTATTGCAAATAAATATTGTTGCAAATAGCTGGAGGCAATAAAGACATTTGTAGCTGTAGAATCTGAACAGTTAGAGATCGAACCATAATCTTTTTTCCTTTAGATATAATTTTCCCAAAGATCATTTCTGCATACCCAGCTCAAAAAATTAAAATTTTGGGTTACTACGGTATTACACCAAATGCTCGATATATCAAATAATTTCCGATGTTATACATGATGGGCCAAAAGTCAGCTCTGCGTGTTATAATTTTTATAACTTTTTTGTTTGTTATTTTTTTTTTTTAAATTTCATTCATCAAACATCATATTTTACACGCAGGCGTGACCTGCGGTCCACCCTGTGCTATCCCCAGTTATTATTTGGGGTTCATTTCAGAAATATTATTAAATGTATTACAAACTTTCGACCAATAATTGTTTAGGCATTCAATAATTTACGTATTATTAGCAGCAGACAACTCTACCGATTATGCAAACTATTTTCGATCCACTAGAGTGTTTGACTTTGATTTGAATTAAATAAATCATAAGTTTGATTACGCTTGTCAAAACTGTGTCCTGAATGAAGGAAAAATGCCATGTGTCTCTCACACTCTGTTCGACGTTCGACAATCGAAAATTCGTCATTACACAATACAGCCAGAAATTAAATGTTTTTCATCGTTAATACAATTGTATTATACTTTCATTGCTTTATATCCTCCTTTATATGACATTTGCATTTTTGACTTTTTAGCAAGTATTTTCTCATATCCTTCGCCGGCAATATTCACTTCAATGCAAACTTGCACTGACATATGGACGGACATATGGCGAAATCCTGTTGTTTCCAAACAGTTGTTTATATGTATATAAATTACACAACACACACACACACTCTCACACAAACGTGAGCACTCTAATTTAGCCAAGCCTACCTACCCATTTTAATACCAACAAATACGAATACGAATGAGTGAATGCTGAAGTGGAGTTAACCGCATTGCAGCACCTAAATCAGAATGTCAATTATGCGTAACTAAAAATCAACTGACGAACTAAGCACAGTAACTGACACGACTACATATAAAAGAGCCTAAAAAATACACACAGTTATACAAATACATAAGCATATGTATGTACATGTGTATGTGTATATTTTTCGTAAATATATGTGGTACTTGGTATCATTAACACTTGCAAAAGAGGCGACACACATATTACCGCACACAGCTTTTTAGTTATAGCCGGTAGTCTGCAAATGCTTTTAAAAAACCTTGCACTAGAAGTATGAATTGGAATGGACAGTACTTTCGAATATCTGAAGCAATCCATACACCCTGACAGGGACCAGGCAATATGGCCGGTGCCGGTGCAAAGCAAACCGTATCTGCGGAAAATATTGCTGTTGTTCACGATAGTGCGGCAATGAGGTCGGTCAAGCAGTTACCCTGAATTATGTTCGCTAGCGCGATATGATAACGGACTTTTTGGGGACAGAAATTGAGGATTTGGACATTGACGATATTTGGTTCCAATAGGATGGTGCCACTTGCCACACAGCCAACGAAAGAATGGCTCTTTTGAGCGAGAAATTCAATAGCCGTATTATCTCACGTCGCGGCGATGTTAATTGAACGTTACGATCATGTGATTTGACATCGTTGGACTTCTTTCTTTGGGAATATTTAAAGGAAAAAGTGTACGTCAATAAGCCAAGTACAATTCAAGAGCTAAATGAAGAGATAGTTCGGCACATGAACGACTTTAAACGTCAATTATGGAATAGAGGTATGCCACACGAAAGCCGTAGCGAGCATTTAGACGATATTTTGTTTCACACATAATTGTCATAGATCTTTCTATCACAATAAAAAATATCAAGATAATTCTCTGAACATTTTTGTACTGTATTGTGTAGCACCGGCGAAGTAAAATAATAATAAAAATGGCTACTGAACCGAAGCTTCAGCACTGCTGCGACTATAAACAAAGAACTTGCAAAAGCAGAGCTGTAAAAAAAAAAACCTCGTGCGTTGTAGTTGTAACACCCTTTATAACGCACATAAAATATTACAATACCGCCTCTTTATATAAACTATGTGTCTAATGGTCATGATATGTTTTTCGCAACCATGATATTGCTTTGTAGCTGATTAATACTTACAACCGATTCAGCAGTTTTCTATGCTATTTTGTGAATTTCCTTCGTACAGTTCTGCTCTGGCCATATGTCTATATGCATTCTTAATCACTCACATTAAAGCAATAGGAAAACAAGAAAAAGAAAAATGTTAAAAACAACTTTAAAATGCATTTGCCAAATTTACAAACATTTTGTCAACTACAATACAGGCATACAATTACATCAACATTCAAATCACATGAACAAAGTATTGTTTCTAAGAATACTAAATAGAAAAAATGAATGGGAGAATGTGTTATAGTTTTCTGCTGCACAATCTTTTATCGCATCAATCCTTTGCTGCCTTGTGTTGTACTACATAAATGGATGCTTTAAGCAGAAATAGATAAGCAGAAGAAGAAATAAAAAAAAAAAACTGAAAATTCACAAATTATAAAAGAACGAATGAACCAAGTGAGTCTACACAGTTGGGCTGGCTTAAATTGTAAACAATAAGCATACTTGAAAAATTTATGTAGCATATTAAGAGGCGTCGTAACATGTTTCCAAGATTATTTGTTTAAGTTTCACATTTGCTGTTGTTGTAAATGTAGTTGGCAAAATATTTTTGTATCAGAATGTTGTCTTTTATTGCCCAGAAATTCCAAACTGAAATTGAAATTGAATTGTATTGCCAATATTGCTCTGCCAATGTATGTGTGTATGGCTGCATGTCCAGCTACAAACTTTATTGTGTTAGTTTAGCAACAACAATCTTTAGTATACTTTTAGGCATGAAAGTCTTTAATTTTTAAATTAATTGTGTGTGTATGGGGTTCCTGTTTTCTTTTTCTGTTATTTTACAGATCTTGAGCAAATGAATTTTTTTTTACCCCTGAATGTAGAGCAGTTTATTTGGTTTGTAAGTTTAAATAACCGTTAAAAACCTATTGCCAACATGATTATTTCCCTGCTTACATTTCTTGCAGTCCTTACTGCAGCTGTTGAGGTTTGTTGGGGGTTTTAAAATTTTGCTTGATTGGACATGTAATTGATCGTAGTAAACGAAATGTTTTTGTAGAAGAAAAAGAGAAACATTTTCTATTTGAGGACGAACGTATTAATGCCCCATAGAAGACTCCTTCTTTAACGTTTCTACAACTGGCATATTGAAAAGGAGAAGTTTTATGGTTTGGCATGCTGGGGGTGGAAAATTAAATGCTGACACATTGACAATAATGCACATGAGTGTTGGTTTGTTACATGCTTTACGGTCTTGGTCGGCAAATATATACACTCTAAGTGATTTAGAAAAGGCAACAATAAAGGGTGGTTAAATTTTAAGGGCCGATGTTGAATGTGAACCACACCTAAACGACAAGTTTTTTTCTGCATTTGATTTGACATTTCTCAATTTCAGACTAACTCAATTTGAACCATGGAAAGATACACAATCGAGCAACGCGTTAAAGTTATTCAGGCTTATTATGAAAATGGGCGTTCTGTTGCAATCATACCCGGTGTCAACCCGCCGTAGCCTAGATAAACGAATCTGTCGCCCTGATGGGGGGTACTCCAACACCACCTACAGCCTGTGCACTGGCAAAGCACCCAGATGAACCGTGCTCTCCTATGAGAGGGCCGGGGAATGATAGAGGAAGTATACCACCGTCTCCTCCTCTCTCTCCTCCTCATACTCCTCCTCCTCATCATGACAATTTCTTAAGCATTAGTTTAAACTACAATTTCGTTACTTTGACATGATTTCCTTTATTTAGATGCCATGCAGTTTGCGAACAAGAAGACGAATATTTAATGTGTACCCGACCCTTGTTTTTTTTTCGGCGCTCTAACCACTACGTACCTGTTATTCGCTGCACCACCTGCACGAAAGCCACTCAACACGCTGCTACACCCTTAAGCAAATTAATGTCTTCTGGTTACAGCTAATTGCACTTTAAATATTAGATGCCACCCCCCGCAGTAGTAATGCTACATCCTACGTACATCAGGCAATGCTTTACGCTGCACCCTTTTTCGCTGCAAAATGCTTGCAATCCCAATTTACAATTGTACTTACATGCACATGCATATGCAGACATTAATGCAATTTAAATGTCCTTAATAATTCCAACAAACACAATTTTGAAATATGGATGATTATCACTTGCTAGCGCTTGCTGTCATATTCATGTCAGACCATCTACCGGGAATTTCTTGCTACTGACTATTTGCGTGCGTAAATGTGTTGGTATGGGAGCGTTGAAAATGCTTCGTAGTGCTCTTACAGTTTTGTAAATGTTCAATTAATAGGGTCATCACCATTCTCGCTTACTAGACGTACAAATAAATAAACGAAAAAATTACATCTGTGAAATTTTCTCGAAAAATTCGTTTCTTTTCTATTTTTCTGACTATTATATCGCATTATCAGCGTTAAGTTGCAATTCGGCTAATGACATAGTAGGCACGATGGCAATCAAATCCTTTGAAATCTTATAGCGACTGTGGTGTGAGAATTCTGTGTATTTTTGTGCACAATTACTTCATGTAGTAATTAGTAACGCAAATAGTTTTCGCAAGTTTATCCATTCTTTTCTGTGTGTGTGTGAGAAACACAAATAGAGCTCAGTTTTATATACATACATATAAACATTATCGACCATAATTTTCCAATCAAACAGAAAACATTTAACTTTATCTCTACTTTAAAATAACTTTCAAGGAATTTGTTGTGTACTTTTCACTTCAAATATCCTTAAATGTTTACACTTCACAAATATAAGTTGGCATTAATAAATGTATATGGATTTGTTTTATCTTGGACTAAGCACTCAGTAGATGACCTCTACACATGGAATGCATTGTGCTGGAACTAGACGGAAAGGTTGAGTAAGAGAAATGGCAGGAGGTGAAGCTTCAATTTCTTCCAACTCTGCTTTTGTACGTTCTTTGTTTTATAGCAGTGTTGAAGCTGAAGTTGATGTCAACGAGACGTATTAAATTTTGAAGCTTCGTTTTAGTTGCCACTTTTAGTAAAGATTTTACTTTGCTGGTACTACACAATACCGACGAAGGAGGGCGTTCTGATGTGCGTGACGGTGAAGCTATTGAGAGACGAGTTTGGTGAGCAACTAATCTCATTAATCTCATGTTTTGAAGCAGTTCATTGGCCGCCAAGATCATGCACTTTGGCCCCACTAGACTACTTTTTCTAGGAATAGGGGAAAACTCTCTTGTACAAAGAAAAAAACAGCCACAATTCCAGATGTAAAAAAAAATGCTGGAAAAAGTTTGGCAAAATTGTAGCTGACGAATGGATCACCTACAGCGTAGCTGCGGGTAACATTGACAAGAAATAATCTTTAAAAAGTAAATGACAGGCATTCAATTATCTGCCCAAATTAAATATTTCATTCACTTTTGCTAATTTTCTGTTTTTTTTTTTTGAATTCTGAAAACCCAAATGGCAAAAAAATTACCATTTACTTACACCAGGAGTAAAAATTATTTAAGTCCAGATCTCTCTGAAGACAATTTATAACTGGCACGGCATCAGCGTATTTGCAAAATTTTATTTTGAGAGGGAAATCAAATATGAAAAGCGAAAATAATATAGGACCCAGGTGACAGCCAGGCTGGACACCAGAGCTAACGACAATTTTTTTTTTGGAGCTGGTATTATGAAGGCCAACACACTGCATCCTATATATCAAATACTATTTAAGCAGCGCAGAATGTTGCTAGCTATTCTCAATAAGTTCAGCTTAACAAGAACTTATATTTAATGGCTGACTTTATTAAAGTCTCTGACCATCATTAAAAGCACTACCCCTTAGAATTGCTTAATGTTAAAGATCTGTCACAGTATACAACAATAACATTAACTAGAAATAATCTCGTGCAAAATAACAGATCTCCTTAATGCTTTTATATGTTACAAATGTCCCTAACAATTTCCATAGGAACTCCACAAAGTGTAAGAAAATATCTACCTTTTGCGTAAATTGACAAGACAATTTAATGTTTTCTAAGTAAAAGTATTTTTCCTTGTAACACTTAACATTCCTTAAGTGTACATACATGTTTAATGTTTCCTTTTTTTCTTTTCTTTTTTTCTTCTTTTCCAGATTTAAACATCACTGCGAGTATACTGCTATATTTTGTATTGCAAAAATATGTATATATAAAAATCTTACTAAATGTAACTGCAGGAAAATGCATAACAGCAAATAACCAGCAGTTCATGAAGCATGGACATTTTTCCCAGCAATCACTGTCCATCAGTCTAACTGTGGGAGTGTAAAAACGTTAGACAAATGATGTTCATCAAAGCCGTAGATTTTCTTTTATTTCACAGTAATTTCAATTGTACTAGTACGGCAATGATAGACAGCGGTAAGAATGATAAAACTAAAGTTCATGACATCACGCCGGCAAAAACTAAAAAAATCCTCCAGCTGATGTAGGTGCTGTGACGTCACACAACGTGTACTTTCATTGACAAATAATTTCTGATGTCTGTTTCTTCTCTCTCTTCTTTTGTTTCTCTTTGTACTGCAATAACAAATATGTAATTTTTTTCCAGAACTTTCTGAGTAAATTTATTGCAGAGTTGTCAAATTAAATAGGCAAAACCAACCATGCACCAGAAAACTTAACACATTTTTCATTAGTAGCGTCACAACTCCAATTAATATTATTTAAATGAAAGAAAACTATGCCTAAGCGCATTGTCATAACTAAAAATAGTGTTCTTTAGTTGGTGATGTACAAGCGACAAAAGCAACATATAAAAACAGACACAACGGTATTTTTTCAAGCTAAAAAGACAGTGATTTGTTTACAGTTGGCGTGACATTTAGCGATTTGATTTGTGAACTGGTTTTAGTAAAAAAAAAAAAAAAACAGATGGTCGAAGTAGTCTGCACGTTGACTACAAAACTCAACCCCAGTTTCAGTTTCATTCATCAATGAACGGCATCTTTGGCAATCTTTTAATGACAAATTTTATTGAGTGCTGATCCAAGATAAAAAAAAAGCAATTATATTTGCAATTGAATAAAATCTATGAACGTTAGAAAAAAGTCTCCGTGTAGGATTCAAATTCAAGACTTCTTAAATTCGATCGAGAAAAGCTCAGGAATTGTCGAGTTCTATGTGAATCTTATCGCCGCTACAGAGCTCTTCCTATGGCGCAGCTGGAGATGACCCCCACCTCTCCTGAGCCTTCCACCTGAAAATCTTAACAATTCTCATTATTTGATAATTTTTCTAGTTTTTGGACCTTTTTTTTATATTAATAACACTAATTATTTTAAGCCTAAAATAAAATTTTAAGCCTAAAAAAAAATTTAAAAAAAAAAAAAAAAAAACAATTTTCCTGAAGAAGCTACACAAACGAGTAGCGAAATATTGAAATAAATATAAAATATATAAAAAGACCTTAGGCTTAAAATAATTAGTGTTATTAATTCTCATTATTATTAACTTTCTATCCTAAGGCTCGTAAAGAATCCAAGCACAAGCTCTACGCTATCGACGCCATCCTCAGAAAGACGATAGACGTTCGTTTAACAAAGACCAATTTTGTTCAAGTAGTATCGCAGGCTACAATTACCTGTAGAGTAACACTTTTGCTTGTTCTTCTTCTATATTCCCACTGTTGCGGAGAGGGGGCGGAGTAAGAGGGTTGTAAGAGGGTGGCGATGGTCGAAGTAGTCTGCACGTTGACTACAAAACGCAAAATGTTCCTGGGTTCAACCCCAGTTTCAAACTCATAAAAACATCTCGCATTTTTTCTGATGTGCATTTGTGTGTCTTTGTGTCAGTTGTTGTCGGAAGGTTTCAGTGGCGAAGGCATAGTCACTGGTCACTGAACAGTAACGGCGAAGTAAAATAACTACCAAAAATGTCTACTAAAAACGTAGCTTCAGAATTTAATACGTCTACTTGACATCAGAGACGCTACAACACTGCTATAAAAACATATGACGTGCAAAAAGCAATGTTGTACGATAGTGAAGCTTCACCTGCTATCATTTCTCCTACTATACCTTTCCTCTAGTTCCAGCACAATGCATCGCATATGTAGGAGTCATCTCCTGAGTGCTGGTCCAAGATACAAAAAAAAATAAAAAATTCGAGACTGTTTATAATTCAGTGTGCGATATGATTAGTAGCTGTAACTTGAAAATGTAAGCTGATGGAAAAATAAGAAGGTCTGAATTAAAATCGGCAACATTAAATTAGTAAACAAAAGTGACAAAGTTCCATGCAACACAAAAAAAATATTCAACATATAAAATCAGCCCAGTATTGCAATTTTCTAGTCCTGGAACTGCTGGTTATAAACAAACACATATCCTTGGAATATATAGTACATACATATATGCATACATACAGCCATATATTGATTCTATATTGTAAATGTGTATGCTAAAGTGTTTGTGTATGTGTAAATAATATTGTTGCTGCAATAAAATATTGATTCATTTCGAAAAGATTTGATTTAACTTAATTTTTCTATTGCCATGTCGTTTGTAATTTTGTTTGCAACATTTAATTTGCTGTTATTGCATTTGCTGTAAGTGGCTTAACAGCAGCACTATAATTGATATTGTTTGTAATCCACTTTAAAGCTGAAATTAAATACGAAAATTGCCATGCTTGTCTGATGTACTTATTTTGTTCTAATGTGTGGAGATAATGTCAGATAACTTTCATTCATAAATTGATAGGTTTTTTTTTTCCAAAAACAAAAATTGCTAAATATTATTTATAAATATTACAAATTAAATTTATAAATATTACAAATTCTGGAATGATTGAATAGTGTTTTTTTTTCTAAAGAGTAGTAACAATCAGCTAATGTTGCCTCTTACTATGGGTTATCTTCTGTAGCAAAGGGAGATTAAGAGATAAGATGACAGGTGATGAAGGAATAGATAGAGACGAAAGCTTCATTATTTTTACATCTCGGCTGTTGGAAGGACGAGGCTCATTTTCACTTAAACGGCCACATCAACAAGCAAAACTGCCTTTACTGGTCTCCAAGAACCCGCAACCCTCGATTGAAACATCAAAAACTATTCCATTGCCCCAGGGTAACTCTGTTTGGTGTGCCTTATCCACGCATGAATTAATTGGACCATTTTTTTTCGAAAATTCTCGAAACCAGGCGACGATGTCAACGGTGAAAATTATCAACGCATGATTACGGAAATCTTTTTGTCAAACCTGCGAGCTCATCCATCGTACGCTTCACACACGTGGTTTCCACAGGATGGGGCGACTGGCACACACAGCCAGAGCTTCGATGAATTTGCTTCGGGAAAATTTCCCCCAAAAACTGATCAAACGCTTTGGCGACATCCCATGGCCACCGAGGTCGCCCGCTCTAACTCCCATGGATTTTTTTATGGGTCTACCTCAAAAGATGGTTTATTTATAATGTCAATCCCCAATCACTTGTGGCTTTAAAGCAAAATATTCGTCGAGAAATCAGCTCAATTGAACCAAGTTTACTGCCGCGTGTGGCGCAGAACACTAGACTCCGTTTTGAACAGTGTGTTCAAATCGACGGAACACATCTGAATGACATTCGCCTTTTCATTTTTATCGTTCAATGCTCTTAATAAAACTTTGTGTCAATTATTACGTTTTTCATTTAAGTTTGAAAAATAAATCTGCTACCAGGCACCCTGCATAAGTGTTGCAGCGCCTCTGATGTCAAGGAGAAGTATTCAATTTTGAAATTGAGTTTTTAATATCCATTTTTAGTAATTATTTTACTTCGCCGGTGCTATACAACTACGACGCAGGAGGGCGTGTAGTGGTATCAGCTGAAGGCGGTACTGTTCAGTGAATATACCTTCACCACTAAAACTTTTCGATCAGAACTGACACAAACACAAACAAATGTAAAGCAGAAAAAAATTCGACTCAGTCTGAAACTGCGCTCGAACACAGGACTTTTTGGTTTTGTTGTCAACGCGCAGACTACTTCAGCCCTCGCTACCCTAGAAACTGCTTCAAAAATTTGCCCAAACTTTCCTCTTTTTCATGTAAACTTTTAATAATCTAGTTGCATATATGCAACAGCATTAGTTTGCAGCAAGATTTCATTACAAAACTTCCAATCGATTGTGCAAAATTTTCAAAATATAAGATTTCCCTGGTACGAAACATTATTTGACCAGCACAGGAACTATTGTCTCCACTTTCATGCCATTTAAACGGCTCGTTCAAGGATATTTTGGAGAGACTAGGAAAGAAATTAACAAGTTTTTCTATCTATCTCATGCATAGTCTTTAGTTTTTGTAATTCAGAATCTTCAAAGAATTTCTAAAACTATTCAGGTAGTCTTTATTTAGAAATCATTACCCATATCAGTGCTGACATTTGAGTGGATATTATATTCAACCTCAATCAAGCCATCATACCACCAATACATCATTCCGAAATAAAAGTAATTATACAGGAATAATTTTGAAATAAGGATAAACATACCTCTAGATCACATTTCATTGTTTATAAGTTTTTCTTTAACTGACATGTTTAATTAGGCCATACATATATTGTATATGTATGTAGTTGATTTCTTTATAAGAAAAATTATTCTAAATAAATAAAATTTTCAACACGCTGGACCAATTATTTAATTTATCATCCTGATGGTATGCTATGTTTCTTGCTAACCTGCAGCAAGAGTTGTTATGCTGCTCGTATTGAAATTTCATAAAAATTGAATGAGTCAATCAACAGAGGGATGTGAGAAAAAAAATAATTCCCACCTTTTTAACTACCCTTGAAAAAAAAATAAAAAAAGAAAAGCATATAGATAAATCAATGAGCCTTATTGCTGCAATAAAGGTTTGCATGTTTGTATTTGTCTGCTGTAGAAAATAGAAAATTCTAACCAAATTTCACTGCTAACCAAATAAATTGTAACCACAATTTAGAAGAACCTTTTTCTGATTTTTTGACAAGAGTTGGGGTTGCTTTTCATAAAATGTTAAATTCATTTGAAGACTGTTTGTTTGAAAAGGGATGGATGACCGACCCTTTGTTGTATTGATTGTTGGTTACACAGGCAAACAAGTACACACATATTCACTTAGTAATGCGTCTGTATGCTACACAACAACAACAAAAAAAAGGCTTTAGATATAGTTGGCATAATCATGATATCTTATGGTAAATTATGTTTTGTCATGACAAAATAATGATTGTGAAGATTTCAACATTAATGGTGATTGTGATGGTATCAAAATATGTCAAGTATGACATTAGCAGTTCAAAGGAAAACTCTACAACCTATTTCACTGCTACTTGCTATTGTGAAAAGGATATATTTTAAATTGAAATTGATATTTTTCTTTATTGTGGGTAAAGTTTGAAATGTGGTTAACTTTCATTTGAGAATTTTTGGGAAAATAAAAAAGAAAATATTTGATTTTTTTTTTAAATGCATCGAAGTTGGCAAGAAGCTTTTCTAATCGTTAAATGTGCAAAAAAAATTGTTTGCTTGTAAATAAGAAGTTTAAATTGTGCTTTGAGTGCTGCACAGAAAATCCATTTCCTTCATATCACGTCAACTTTGTTAATTGCTTTTTTTTCGCCAACAACTATGCAGCCTACAATTTTGATGAAATTTCATCTTGCGCAGGAAAAAAATATCAAGACATAACAAGTCGCATGGAAAGCAATGCCGTTAAATACGAGGGTTGTTTGATAACTGTGTGACTTTTTGAATAAAAAAAATTTTTTTCTCGGCAAATAAGAGTTTTATATTTCATTCATATTCTCCTTTAACAACAATACACCCGAGCACTGATTTGCGTCTATCTTATTTGCGTCATTTCGAGTTCTGTCGCCTTTATAAATTTGGTTCAACCATTTTGATTCCCACTTGCGTACGCAAAAAATGAAACAATTTCCCTGAGTTTAGACGGGCGAACATTTGGAGCGAAACATTTTGTTCGGCAGCATATTACGGGTGGGCAAGAGAGCTTCGTTTTTTTATTTTTTAATTCACATATTCTTTGCTTACGACAAAAAAGCAAATAATAACAATAATATGGGAATGTCACTGGCGACTTTTTCAGCGAAGACACAAACCATTTATTTTAACAGAGCTCTTTTTCACGTTAACAGAGCACTGTTAAACACTTAAGAGCGATAGTAAATTTGATGAATTGGCTATTCTGCAAAAATTGAGCCATCTACGCACACTGCTCTATATTTAACATGATTTCAATGTTGATTCAACATGATTTCAATGTTGATTCAATATGATTTCAATGTTGATTCAACATGATTTCAATGTTGATTTAACATGATTTTAATGTTGATTCAACATGATTCCAATGTTGATTTAACATGATTTCAATGTTGATTCAACATGATTTCAATGTTGATTCAACATGATTTCAATGTTGATTCAACATGATTTCAATGTTGTTTCAACATGATTTCAATGTTGATTCAACATGATTTCAGTGTTGATTCAACATGATTTCAATGTTGATTCAACATGATTTTAATGTTGATTCAACATGATTTCAATGTTGATTCAACATGATTTCAATGTTAATTCAACATGGTTTCAATATTGATTCAACATGGTTTCTATGTTGATTCAACATGGTTTCAATGTTGATTCAACATGATTCCAATGTTGATTCAACATGGTTTCTATATGAATGACACCGAGTGCATCTCCAAAAACTGCGGCCATAACCTTGTTCATTGGCAGACCCATCTCGGGTTGCTTTTGTGCACGTTCAGCCGATGAAAGTCACTGTTTTGATTGTTCCCTAACCTCTAAGATATTGTGGTAGATCCATGTTTTGACTACGGTAAAAACTCCTCGGGATTGCGAAATTCACTTTTTTCCATTTTTGTGCAAATTTAATTTAATTCAAAATTTAATTACTGCAAACACAAAGCAAAAAAAAAATCACAGCTTGCTCTAAATTTTACAGTAGTCTACTAATAGATGGTGCTGTTGCAGTTGCAGCAGTGTTGCATTTAAAGTAACTGCCAAAGAAATTCAAAAAGTAACGAAGTCATCAAGCAGCTATCGTATAAAGAACTGCAACTGATGAGGTGATGTCACGGAATACGAAATTTTCTGCGGAAACGCCCATAGAGAAAATGAAGCAAAAGAAAATAAAAGAGAAAACGGATCGTAGCAACATCAGTTTTGATTAATAAATTTGTAATTTTTTTTTTTTTTTAATTTTGTCTTCCCATCCTTCTACGCTGGGCACTCTTCAATGTTATTTTGTTGACTTTTTAAAATTTAAAAAGTTTTCCAAATTGTTTCTGCAATAACTAAAGCACATTTTAATATTTATCACTTTGTTGCAACGATTGAAACTGACAAGGACAAAGTATAACAAGTTGAGGCAAAAATTCCAAAAAAAACCACCATCCCGTATCATCGATATCAGCTACCGCAACTAAAACAACGTCAAGAATAACATAACAAAAGCGAAAATTTCTCTTGTTAAAATGAGAAAAACATAAAAATGGTCTTTTATTGGCGTCCATAGACACAAACGGGCACATGCATGTAAGTAGGTACATACACACAAACATACGTTTGTACTTCTATAGGAATCTTTATGTTGGCAAACGTGCGTGTTAGAAGAACTTGTAAAGACCGTACGTGATTCAGTTTATATTCGTACGAAAGAAAGTACGCTCGTGTGTGGTTGTATGTTCTTGTCTGTGTATATGTGTGTGTGTGTGTGTGTGTGTGTGTGGTATAAAACCTAAACATATGTTAATGGCATTTTGAAAGCCTTCAAACTTCAAGTCAATAACATTTTGAACGATGACGGCGTGGCATTTGTTTTCGTTATGCCCGTTTATTGCTGTTGTTATTCGACTTGTCATTATAGTCAGCATTTGATTTGGTTTTAAGCTTAAATGAGTTCTTTTGTTCACCAACAGTCGTTGTAAATGGACTCTTACAAAGTTGTTATAAAGGATTAACTTTCCTGTTAAATACTGGCGAATGCTGAGCATGTGTTTAAGTTTAATATTAACAAGTTCGTGTTGGTTACTCGTACATATAATTAAAACTGAGATTACAACAAAAAGAGAAAAAAAAACAACACTACTTAGTTGTTTCCTGTGTTGTTAAAAGTTTTGCCAATTATAATACTCATAAGCCATAAACTTGTAATTATTTGTAATCATGTTATTAAAGTTTTATGGAGAATTTTGTTTTAATAAATTTATAATTACAAAAATTATGTTACTTATGAAGAAGTAATTATTTGCAAAAAAAAATATTTTTCTATTTATTTTGTACAGGGTGGTGCGTAATGAGCCATATGGTTTTAATTCTCTATAATTTTTTAATTGCCTTTTTTTTTCTTTCGGCTTCTTTGCAATGGTAAATTTTGGTTAAAGAAAAAGGTAAAATCGTAGCGTAGCCAAAAAATAAATAAATTTAATTGTTTAAACCAACAATCTATTGTGGTGGCACAGCGTGCATACAGTCGTCCTTTTAATATACGGCATCGGGGTTATATTGATTATTTTGTGTTTCGAATACGTTACCCCCGCATTCAGTTACGCACGGATCGAGAAAAGGTATTCGGCAAAAAAATTAATCGAAAGACAAAAAGAAGAAGAGAAGAGTCTGTTTAAAGCAGCAGCAGCAGCAGCAGCTTTGCTATGAAACGTGTGAAAGTAAAACAGAAAAAATAACCAAATTTGTAAACATTTTAGTACAGGGTGGCACAAAAGGAGCTATATGGTTTGAATTCTTTATAATTTTTTTAATTATTAGTTTTTCGAAATGAAATCATGACCATTACACCCGAAATTTTGCGAAAAGTTATGGAAAATATGTTAAAAAGAGCACGTATGTGTGTAGCAGGAAAAGGACATCACTACAGGATATCAAAGCTAATTGCAAAAAAATTAACCAATAATATACTGTATTTAAAAAAAAAAAAAAATTATAATAATCGCATAAATAAAAAAGTTTAATTTTTTTATGAATATAAATAAAATAAGAAACTAATTAAATAGAATATATATACAGGGTGGGCCAAAAGTAATCAGCCGGGGCATAAGTAATCAGTTCAGTTGCTGTAATTTTGTTTTAAGACAAATTTTGGCACTGCTTATTTTTTTTTTGTCTTGGACCGGCACTCAGGGGATGACCCCTACACATGCGATGCATTGTGCTGGAACTAGGAAATTAGATTATGGGAAGGAGGATAGAGGGAGTAGTGTTTATTGACATTTGATTTAAATTTTCCCAAGCTAAAAGTGACAGGAAACACCTCTGCGGGCAGTCTATTCCACATACGTGCCGTTCGGCCAAAAAACGAATTTTCCCTGTAATGCGTAGTGCGAGTCGGCGTCAAATCAACCACAAATGGATGCGCTCTTAATGATGATCGCGTCATGCGCGTGAGTGACCGGGTTTCGGGAACCAGTTCCCTGATTTCATTAGAACACCTCCCATTATAGTAACGATAGAACAACGAAACGCACCCCACGTTGCGACGATGCTCAAGGGAGTCAATAGAGTTGGCTACCCTACTGTCTCCTATGAGTTTCTTCGCCCTTTCTTGTACACGGTCGAGTAACTTCAAAATAGTATTTGAAGCACCGGCCCACACATGAGAGTTGTATTCCATTTTCGGTCGAATGTAGGCGTTATAAATAGTAAGGAGATCAGATGGGGTGAAGTATGTCTTACACCGCCTTAAAAAGCCTAGGCACTTGAATGCCTTTCCTTTGAGACCTGAAAAATGTGCTCAGTCCATTGGACATCACACTGAATTTTCATGCCAAGAACATGAAGAGCTTCTGATTCCTCAATGTTTATGCCACCCATTATTACAGATGAGGCAGCGTGATCGTGCATACGGCGATGGGTTAGCATGCAGCATTGGGTTTTTTTTGGGAATTGAAATCGACCCTGTTCGCGTGACCCCATTCCAATATTCTCGTGAGGTCACCTGTTAGCGAATCATTCATATTCTGCCGCGTCGCCGCGATCATAGTTGATGCCGGCCTACGATCAAATGAATATGAATAGATACTGCTGTCATCTGCGAAAGAGTGGATAGGGTTGGAAGTATGACATAGGAGGTCATTAAGAAAAATAAGAAATAGGGTAGGAGAAAGAATGGAGCCTTGTGGTACCCCTGAATTGATCTTGAACTCGTTAGATGAGATCCCGTCTATAACAACTCTTATAGCGCGATCCCTGAGAAAGCTCGATATAAATCGAGAGAAGATATCGCTAAGTGACCGCCGCCAGAGTTGATCATCATACATGCAGATCCAAAGGTTTTTATTAAATAAAATTACAGCAAAAAGACATCGGGTGATTACTTATGCCCCGGTTGATTACTTTTGGCCCACCGTGTAGAAACTAATTAGTTTACGTGACGGTTCCTTCCCGAAGGAGAACGCCCCACTTACATACATATGCCATAGCTTTTCCCATTGTGATAACGTATAGTAAATATTATTCCGAGTATAAAACTTTACAAATGCAAGTAAATAAATACATATTTCACCTATTAATGAAATTTTCCTCGTGTTCAAGTTCACAGTTAATTTATCACAATATTGTGAAGCAATTACATTCCTGATTAGAATAAGGGAAAAAGAACAGTGAATTTTATTGAATTTTACCTGAATTTGTTTTAAAAAAAAAACATCTATTTCAATAGAAAAAGTAGTTTTTTTCCCAGGAAATTAAGAATTTTTTTTGTCGATATGAAGATTAAAAAAAAAATATATAAATTTTCTTCCATTGTTATATTTAATACTTTAATTAGAAATTAATGCCAAGCACTTGAAAAACTGTTGGGGAATGTGTTGTGCAAGAATTCCGTATCTCTGGTTGGCTTTTCTTCAATGTATTGCCGGGATTAAGTTAATTAGTTTAGTTTTTTTTTCTATGGTTATGTGCGCCAGTGTATGTGCATGATTTTCTGCATACAAAGTATAGAACATAATAAATATCTGTCACGTTGTTGGTCTTCTTAAATTTCCCTATTATTCTATTTTCACTTCAATATCCAGGCAAATTTATTAGAATTAATTGCATGTTGTACACATGAGTATCTAATTATAATTCCTGTGGCCATGTGACTCATGTCATTCGTATAAAGTATCTTACGTACTCAATTTAATCCTGGTAAATTGTATTATACCATATAGACATAAGTACATATCCCTGTTGACTGTGCAAATAACAGGCAATTGATATTGTTGTGTGTACGTGTGTTGTGGCCCTGCCGGTAACGCAGTTAACTTGCAACGATTTTTATATATAGTGTTTTCACACCGAAAATTAAATCCGGATTTTAATGTTAAAACCACAAACAGCTGATTTTGCGTTCTCACTAGAAGTTTATTTAAATCAGGTTTTAACGCACAGTTTGTATAGTAAAATTCCATATATTGTTTTTACCTCTAACTCTACCAATAACTTGTTCTTATTTTGTACTTTTATACTGTTGTTCCACTCCTACAGAAATGGGCCTCATCGCCCTCATGCGCGATACGCACATAATACCCATTTTGAGAAAACATTTTTATTATTTGTACGCATTTTTGAATGCCACATCCATCCTTGGTGATTTGGCAAAACAGACTGAATTAATGACAGATGTAGCTTCGACGACAAGATGTCCGATAACAACTGTCAAAGTTCAAAAGTCTCGGTTGGAAGACCCTTGTTAAAATCTTTCAAAATATGTATTGTTTGGGAAGTGAGCGATGGTCGTGGCTGATATGGATGAAACTTGGCAGACATTTTTTATTTATTCTGGCAAATGTATATATAAAAATTGTAGGCTCTTTAATGAAAACAATATCGATTTGGATTGTATTGGCGGTAAGCGTGGTCGATTTTGAAGAAACTAATTTTTTTCCTTAATGTAGTCAATATAATGCTATTCGGTGGCAATTTTCAATTATCGAGTACAAGTCTTTATATTTTTTGCCCAAAAATGTGTGAAGCCATCCCACTGTGCGCTTTAGTGGCTTTCGATGCTTCAAAAAGGAAAGGCAAATATTGAGTTACATAAATTGATGAGGGGGGAAATAAAAGAAAAACAAAGCATAATAATGAACAAATAAAAGAACTGCATAAAATAGACACTCTTTGTTTTGGGACAATTCTGCACTACATTGTAGCCAGCTTGCAGTTGGACCATAAAAGTGACTACAAATTTGCCGGCAGGGTGCTTTGTTTAGGCTTACACATACATAAATATGTATATTCATTCGTTTGTTTAACTTATAAAGTTTGAAGATTAAATGTTATAATTGGTCAAAATGTGGGTCAGCGTCATTGGCATCATCAACAGCATATGTGCCGTCCTCTTCAGAGGCTATTCAAGTGCCTCGGAATTGTTTTGAATAATTTTAATAGAATGCTAAGTTCATTAATTATGTGACGTTTACAATATTGTCAGGATTAGCATTAAGAGAGTACAAAAGTAAATAAAATAATAATACTGCCAAGTGTGGCTACAGCATTTGGTAGTAAAAAAAAAAAGAAGTCATCGTTCAAAAAGCAGTTAATTATTTTCATAGAAACACGAGAGCAGATATTTTTTTATTGCCATTAATAAAATATAAATAAACATATGGCGTCGTGGAAAGCAATACAAGTGATATTGCAGCTTGTTTCTTGCTGGGATAATCCCTTTTCATCACATTAGTTGCGCGCAAATTCTGAAGAGCTTTTGCTCTATTTAGGTCCTACAATACAGGGAGCTTCTTTGGACATATACTTGTGAATTTCTGGGTATGACACACATTTTGTTATGATTTTTCTAAATACGATACAATTTTATTCCATTCCCACATAATTGCACGACTTTGCAGGAGACTCAGTCACGGCGTTTGGTGCCTAAGATTAATTTAGTTCACAGTGTCTTCCTTCGCCGGCATTTGAGCAATATAAACAATATATCGCTGCGTTAGCTTGAAAATAAATATGTCAACTTAATAGCAAAGATGCTGCAATTCCATCAATTCACCATCTCTTAATGGTTGGTACGCATCATAAACAAAAAAAATTATACGATTAGAAGAAAATTATAAACAAAATTAAATAAATAAAATATGGGAACGGCAAACAGCGATTCTCTTTGGTACGGTAGACAGATAAATCGAAAAAAATTTCATGGAAATTTCACATGGAAACAAAAGAAATACGTGATCTCTTAAGGACTACACAAAAATCGAAAACCATTTGTGTTACCAGAGGATTACGATGCTGACTATGAGCTGTTAATGCAGGACCCGTCACTGCTGATGTATCACATTTTTTTCTTCAGATTTTCCTATTCCAGAGAACATTATTTTTTTTTATCTAGGACCAGCACTCAGGAGATGACTCCTACACATGCGAAGCATTGTGCTGGGAACTATAAGAAAGGGATAGTAGGAGAAACGATAGGAGGTGAAGCTTAATTAATTATTTTTGCAGCTGTGCTTTCGCACGTTCTTTAGTTTTTATACTCGTAGCAGTGCTGAAGCTTCGGTTTAGTAACCATTTTTTTTATTATTATTTTACTTTGCCGGTGCTACACAATACCGACGAAGGAGGGCGTTCTGATGTGATTGTGGATTGCTATCAGCTGAAGCCGGTATTGTTCAGTGACCAGTGACTATGCCTTCGCCACTGAAACCTTCGAACAACAACTAACATACAAAGACACATTAAAGCACATCAGAAAAATGCGAGATGTTTATTTTTATTTAAAAAAATTTTTTTTTTTTGTCTGAAACTGGGGTTGAACCCAGGTCTGTTTTTTGGTTGTGTAGTCAACGTGCAGACTACCATCCATCGTGCCATCGCCACCCTCACATTAAAGAAATCTGTTCGATTGTCAAAAAAATTTGACGTGATAGTATTTTCCCAACAAAAGTTAAAACCTGGATTTTAACGTTAAAACCACAAACAGCTGATTTTACCATTCTCACTAGAAGTTTAACTAAATCAGGTTTTAAGGCACAGCTTGTTTAATAAAATTTCATTTACTTTCTCCATTCATAACTCGATTAAAAGCCTTTTCATTATGCGCTACCCATTAGCTTCTTCCTCTCTTGAACTTTTCTATTGTTGTTGCTGCAGTGTCCAATGTTTTAAATTATTGTAGTGACTTTATTTACCAAATTTTACTTTATTGTTTTTTTAATTTCATTGAGCAACATTTATATTGCCAGCTGTTTTCAACTCGGTAGCACTGATTTTTTTTAACTTGGTAGCACTGCCTTTAGTAGATGAAACTCAAGGTTGTATTTTATTAAATCACCTTAAACCGAATTCAAAAAAGCTTTTGAGACGGTTTTAAGATATATTTCGATATGGTAAAACCAGATTTTAAAAGTTGGTTTTAACGTAAAACTAGTCGGTGTGATGAGCGATAATCTTTGCAAAATTTTCTACTCCTCTTCTTGTTTTCGTCTTTCAACGAAAGTTAAGATTGAATTTCCAAAAATTATTTTTTCTATTTAAGATATTAAATATTACATGAATGCTAAGCGAATATCCCTTTTCCCTGTTGAGCTTATACATATGTACATACAGGCATATTATTATTATCCTGAAAAAAAAACCAAAAGAACGAAATGTAGGGAAACTATTCCAACACTTTTTCATACTTGTGCACACTGGAGCATAAAATTTTGTAACACAAATATGCATTCAATGCAGTAAATTGTAATAATAAAGTAATTTTTCTCTACGTTTGTAACCTTCAGCCCTGTTCTGTAAATGGAGTCATTTTGAATTCAATGAATTTTGGATACACAAGTTCTTTTTTTTTGTTCCGCATTGAGTTTAAAATATTTCACACAAAAATCTTAGAAATGTTGGCGTACATCATAATTAAATTTCAAAAGGAGCTAAACTAGTCCAAGGCGGCTGGCTCTATTAAGGGAACCGAGCAGTTTCTTTTACCACTGACTGTGCTGCATGGTACACAAAGACTTCGGGAAAAGGAGAGCACAAAAGCAATAAAAACATAAGGATTTGAAAATATGTATTCCTGCTGTACATTTACTTTTCATTATGGTTATTGTAGTCGCTTTCCATAGTCAACTATTACAGGCATATGAAAACTTGACTTGCTTTATTTATGCATGTTCAACAATAGACTATAGAGCATTTGTGTGGGGGCAAAAAAAAGGATAAAAAGAACAGGAACTACAAAAGAAGCAGCAAGTAAAACGAAATGAACTTAAAAGCGTAGAAGAATTTGTACTCAAGTGATTTATACCATTCGTGTGCTTTTTCTTTTTTTTTTTTCTTATTTTTGGAGCATTTGTTTGAGCGAACTGCATTCACTGAAAACAGTTTACGACGAAACACAAGGCACTTGTGGCATTACAAGGCAGAAATATAATATTTATACACTCGTGCTCGTACGCTCTCACTGATTCACTTAGTTTTCTATTTACTTACACGGTTTCCTTAAAGGAGGTTAATTTGAGTACATTTAGCTCGATTCGTTAAATTGCTGGCCGGATGGTCGGTTCGTTGCTTGCATTATAATTTAACCATATTTTCTTGCTGTTGTTGTTGTAATGACACTTACCTAAAAATGTAGAGAAAAATTTTAATGAACAAGGGATACAATGGAGATAAAGAAGAAAAAATAATTTCAAAGAGTTTAAAAGTAATTTTGATATTTAATGTTACTTTTGGCTGGCAAATTGCTTTATTCGTTTTGAGCTTTGTTCAAAAACAAAAGTAAAATTAATATATTTCGCTAATTTTAAAAGAGATAATCTATAAAGAAATAAAATTTCTTTTTAATAGCCGGCATAAATATAAACACTTGAATCTCCCGATTGCGACATACAATTTTGGCACTTTGCGGAAACTTTCCATAACAAAACCATTAAATTCTTAATTTCTTTGAAAGCCTGGAACGGATTAATTTGTAAAAGGAAACTTTAGTTTTTTATGTGTCATAAAATAATTAAACTCATCTAAACGTTTTTAAAGCATTAGCCGTAGCAATTGAATGTGCATTGTTGGGATATCACCGAACTTACGTATACGTGTCTATGGAAGTCATGAAATTGTAAAACACATCAGATTCTTCCTTAACATTCCATACAAAAAATCTAAATTAACTTGAAATTAATTCTTCTTTTTATTTGACCTTTTATTTTTTATTGTATGCAATAAATTATTTAGCACTGCAGGTCTTTTTTATAAAAAGTTTTTAAATTATTTATTTTCGATATTTCGCTAACCCTTGGAACAATAAAAAACAAAATAAAAATAATAAAAAAAAAAAAAAAATATAAAAACAAAAAAAAATAATCATCAGGAAAATTAAATTTTTTTCGAATAAAATTATTTAACACACATAAAAACATAAAATCAATATATTTTATAAAAAAAAAAAAAAATTAAGCAGTCGAACGATATAGTGACATCGTAGGCCAGGCTGTAAATTTTAATTTGTCGTATGGATTATTAAAGATGTATTTTATTTTTATTTTTTAAAATTATTTAAAAGTTTTTACAATAAAACATGAACTTTTAAATAGGAAATTATAAATTTTATTTATGTTCTAAAAATCTTGTGATATTGCATTTCTCTTAAATATGATTTGCTTGTTAAACATTTTATGTAAATTGTAATTTGAAATTAATATCAAAAAGAAAAAATTTTAAAAATAAAAATTTTCTGAAGATGTTAACCGAAGGCTAACGAAATATCGAGATTATATAATAATTATTGTTCGAATATTTATCCAATTTTAGTAAAACCAATTTACACATTTTTATAATATTTAAAGCTTACATAAAGTGTTATTCGTACATTTATGGCGGAAACGTCTAAAATTTAACTACAATTGGCCGTATTTGGCTTAGTTGTAATAAAATCGTACTTTTATAATATGTTTTTATGTGAAATATTTATGTATATCGTGTGTAGTCACATTATGACAAAGAAAACACATTTTGGGCTCCACCACTTAAAAATTAAAACTTTTTAAAATTACCGCATAAATATAGAAAATACCTACCCACCGTTCTAGGGTCTAAATTACCGTACGGCTAACATCACTGGTGAGAGGTAGTAAATTATTTATGCAAATTCCAAAGCATACTTTTGTGAGAATAGTTTGCTGTTTAATACCGTATAGTGCTGCTGCATACATACTCGTATGGGTAATAAAAATCATTAATATTTCATTATTATGGTAGAAGCAAACAGAATATCTAAATGTAGATAAATACGTACGTATGCACATTCGTATATGTATATGTACATACATACATATGTACTTATGTATAACAGTTTTATATTAGCTGGATCTTCCAAGTTCAACTTTTTTAATTGTACTAAATTTATTCAATCAGATCTTTTACTTGCTTTCTTTGGGTTGGTGTATCATTTGAAAAGCGTTAGTAAAATGAGTTCCAGTTATCTTTTTTTGTAGATAAAATGCCTTAATGAATTGAAAGGAAGGAGAACAAATTTCAACCTTAAATATGTACACGACAAAATATAAATTTTAATTATTCTTTTTGTGTTCGAATATCGTTGACTCATGTTCATGTCTTTACAAATTTAGTGAATTTTGTCTTAAAGAAATACTCGTTTGAAAAATAATTTAATTTCGAGTTAAATTTCATTCCAAAATTCAATTTGTCGCAAATTCCAATGATGATATTGTATAAATATTGCATCATTTATCATTCTTCAATCTAAATTAAATTTTGTGGTGGCCTTATTAATAAGCATAACTTAGCTGTATACGATTAGCTAAGACGTCTTATAATAACCAAAAAACTCAAGTTATATCTGAAGAAAGTATACAAAGAAATATTAAGGATTTGGAAACTCTAAAAGGAAAATATCAAAAATCGGCTTTGTTTCTAGTGGGATATTGAAACACTAAAAAAAAGGTCTATTTTCATATGTAAAATTATTGACAGTTTTTCTTTTACGTCATTATTTTTTTGAAATTTTTTAATAATGAGGACTGGTATAATAAAAATTATTTAAAGATATGATTTTAATGCGAGCAAAAGGACGTATTTAAAAACTTTTATTTTTATAGAAAATTCACGACTGCTGTCCAAATTCATCTGTTGAAAATTTTTCATTTGCTTCACTTAAATTGAACGAACTAACTAACAAGTGAAATTTAATAACACGGTATTGAGAAATGCTTGGCGAATAGGCGGCTGTAAATCTACATATCTCAACAATTTGAAAAATACATTGAATATTGAGAATTATTTTTTCGTTAGAATTTTTCGTTATCAGAAAATTTGTGGTTGCCAACAAAAAATAAAAAAAAAACACTAAAACCCAGGGCGTTTGATCTGCATTACAATTCACATCCGTGTTAAGCAATATGGCAATTAAATGGATACCAATTGCTTATGAGGCTTTACTGTAAGGTTTTGCATAATTTTAGCAAATTGAGCCATCTTGCCATACTGAAAGATGAGAAAGCAGAAGATTTCTTTTCAATGCCCTTCAACCAAATTACGCATTTGCTTAATGACTTATTCTTGCTCATCATAGCCAATCTGTGCACTCAAGGTGTCACTTTCGGTACCAGATATTTTAACAAGACCAACAAGCATAAGAGCCAGCACGGCGAGCATTGCCTTGTATTGCTTTCAAAACTAAATCACTTGAAAAGCTTTACTCGTTGTGCATTGGAAATAATAAATATTGTTTAAATTGTAATTGTACATTATCTATACGAGTATGAGTTGCTCGCATGTAAACATTATGACACAATATTCGTTTCATATCACTGCCAGTTTGACTGACGTGCAACGCACATGGCTACGTTATTTAGTATTTATGATTTTTTGGAGTCACCACTAAAACGTTTGTTCATATATCCTGCTTGCGTATGTTATGAATTTGGAATTGCTTGCAAAGTGTGGTTTCATGTACGGACTCTCAATCTAAAGCACAAAAAAGGCAACAACAAAAAAAAAAAATAAAAACGAAACGAAAATAAAACTTATCATAATTGCACTCACAGCGTGTGTCAAAATTTCACGCTATATATCAAATTAAACAGTGCATTATGTATTGTGACATTAACTCCTGTGACAGCCAACACAGTTGGAAGTTGAAATGTCACATCTACTATTCACTCTCATGAATGTGCGAACGACAACGTGTAGCTGTGTGCAGGAATATGTTTCAAAGGCACACACACACATACGTGTATGTAAGTATATTTAATAATGTTCATATATTATTGTGGAGGTGTGTGTGTGTGTGTGCGTACGTGATGGTGGATGTGGGAGAGTGCGAGTTTGTTTGCATGAAGCATTTTTTGGGTATATAATTTGACACATCGGCTGCTGTAAGTGCCAGTACTTCGTTCTTGTTATATTCCGGCACAAATTGTATAATAACGATGACAGTTATTATGTCATGATTGTTATAGAGGTTTGCATACATTTAGGCATTACAAACAAAAAAAAAAAAAAAAAAAGAGAAAAAAAATTACAAACAAAAAACTCCAATATAAATTCATGAGTAATTGTTACGAGTTCAGTTCAGTTCTGTACTGTCAAATGAGTGTTAAACGAAAAAAACAAAAATTAAGAAATAAAAATTATATTCTTTGCAGCACTAAAAGCTTTACACAAATTTAAACTGACATTATACACCAGCCATTAGATATTTATGGCCTGAAAATACAAAAAAAAAATCCAATTTTTAAACATAAGTTAAGGCGTAAATAATGTAATTCAATTAAACTTTGTTACTTGCCAGTTTTAATGATCTGACATTAAATGCGAAACCGTAATTATCGATGTAAATGTTTTAGGTTATAAAAGTACAATTATGTAATTACTGAAAATTATACCCTCAAACGCAGCCAAACAGATTAATAACACCGCAGCAGCTACACTATGGCATCATCAGAGCCTGTTAAACTGAGCAGAGTTCAGAGAAATAACTTAATGTAATTAACTGTGAAAATAATGAAGAGTAAAAATGAAATAAAATCAGTGTTTTAGTTTAAGACGAAATATATCTATATATATTCACTTTATGTCCCATTGGACGTGCAATTGCTCTTAATCAGAGTCAGTTACAGTGATTGGAAATATTACACCTGCAGATTGTATTGCTTTGTTACTTTACATTGGCCCAATGTGGCTGGCATGTAAGTCAAATTATGTATATTTAATATTTTTCTTTGTGCCCAATAGCACAAAAAGCGTGTAATCAAGACTTAAAGATAAATTCTCATAAATTTCTTCTATTTATATGCCACAAAGTATCATGAATCCTGTAACGACAATCAAATATTGATATTTAATGTCCTGGCAGCATGAAGCATGTTTATCATACTCTCAAAGCTATTAAATATAATGAAGCTGATTTAGTAACATTGGTTTCTTAATGCTCCAGGCATGATAAGTCTTTAGCAAAAAGCCGCAGTCGTGCATAATTATTTAATATTTCGATTTTAGTGATTTTGGTAAACATATTTACCACAGACGAATAATTATAATTAATATTTTCTAATGCCTTTATTTCTCTTCTATGATTTTCTATACTTTTTAATAATAACAGCCCGTTCAATTTATGTTAGTGCAATTAAAAAAACAGTAACCAAATATTTATGATTATGAGTAATTATTATTTTTAGTTAAATAGAAAACACAAAATATATCAAAAAAAAAAAATATTAAAAATAATAATGCCTAAAAGGATGTTCCAGAAATTTAATATTCATTATCAAACAAAAGCAAAAACCAAATTAAAATTATTAATTTAAAATTTTAATATCAAGTTTAAACTTGTACCAAAAGTGCTGGCCAATTAAATTGAAATGTCATGCCTTAAAGTATGCAAACAAATTTGCCAAGTATTAATTTCCATTTTATCCTATTATTACTTTACTTTGTTGGAAAGTTTTATATTTTTAAGACCTTAAATACTTGAAACAAAATGTATGGGTGTGTATGTGGAAAAGTAAGTCCGATAAAAACAGAAGAAAAAGAACATAAAACTTAATCAAAACAATTTGTTACCAACAGGAAATACTAAAAATAATTTCATACATTCACAAACAATTTCCTTAAAACACACGTACATTTAAAGCTTACACACACACATACACGTCCATATTTGCTGCCATTGCTACTGCCGAGATAAGAAAGAAATAATTGAATTGAAACACACACACAGAAAGGCACCCACAAAATTACCCTCTTTTTACTGCCAGTAGACACAATTGAATCCTTTTCTGTTAAATATAATTTTATGAAAATAAATTTTATTGGGTGTATATTTTGCATAGAAGCATTATTAACACAAAGTACCAAAAGAGAAGAATCCTAAAGTTTTTAAATCCTTAAAACAAACATGAAATTCTACAGACATCAGTAGATAAGTGCACTCTACGTGGTTGTTTGCATATTACGGAATTATTATTGTTCCGAGTTCGTGATATACGACACTGGTTTGTAGCGAGTGCAGTCATTGGTTCCAAGGCCATGCGGTCACCTTTTTTTGGGGGGCAAAGTGTTATTTTGTTTAGCTCCCCGTTCTTTTTCACATATATTTTGGGGGTAAAAAAAATAAGTTGTGAACAAAAATTAGGTTTCTGGAGTACAACTGCCAGGCGGTCGGTTCCAAAATTTACCTAAAAAGATTTGTGACTTTATTGCTCTATAATCCTTAAACTAAAAGCATGAAGTAGTTCAATTACAGTGAAACGACTCCGAACGGACACCTCCCATAACCGGAAAAACTTTCTTTAACCGAGATTTTCATATTTTTTTTTGCATTCCCATAACCGGACACTCTATTAAACGAATGCGGACACTAAATTTAAAAAAAAAATTGTGCCCGAAAATCCTTTTATAAGTGGGCAAAAAGCTTTAGTTTTAAAAATTAATTCATTTTGAACTCACGAAAAATAGATGCACTTCTTCATTTCTCAAGTCTGATTCATGGTTGTGCTCAAGCCATTGAAATTTGTGATTTCCCTGTTAACACGAATGTGCAGACTCATGTCTTGAGGATAGTAGAGAAATTGTTGTTTACTTAAAGAAATTGTTTGCTGTCCCACATGTTGTCCTCCACAAAATGCCACACAAAAAATATTTTATCAATTAAAGAAAAATGGAAATTACATGTCATTGATTCTTTAAACAATTGTGATGAAGCATTAAACGAAATTGCGGGTTAAGTAAGCTTAAGTTTTGTGGTAGGCATTCCCCGACGGAGGAGGCCAGAGATTAGGCGCATTGTGATAATACAAGAAACACCAGGGCTCTAGGCGGGAATCGCACCTACACATCCAGATTGATAAGACTAATTCTCATGCACTAGGCTACGGAGGAAAATTGCCGATTAGAAGCAAGCTTTTTGCTGCAAACGAATACGTCGTATTCCAACACATGCAATACCATTTAAAATCATTTGGAAAACGAACGGCTCAAATTGAGTCGATCTAAATTAAAGCAGCCTAATCTCAATAAATTTTTTCAATCACAAATCACTAGTCCAGCATTAAAACATGAATAAAATATTTAAAATAATAAATTTGTACCGCTCATAAGCAGACACCTCCTAGAACCGGACAAAGAAACTGTGACGGAAAGTGATCGGTTGGGAGAGATTTCACTGTATATATGTAAATTATTTTTTTTTGCAAAAATTTTTAAATTGCAAAAAACCGCTAATGGAGTTTTCATCGATCAAATGCAAAATTTGCGCCAAACTCGTAATTTTAATAGCTATAGCATGGTTCTAAAGGCATTTACACAGGTATGCTTTTAACCATGAAAATAAAAATTTTTTTTTGCTGATTTCAAATAAATATACTTTTAGTATGGTAATTCTATCGATCTTATAACCAAGAACTCCCTGCCGAGATACAATAACAATATTCGATACTGTGAATACTTACAAAAAAGAACTCTGGTCATTCGGGTAATTATTCGTTTCTATAAAAATGTCTTTTTTTATCGTTTAAGATTAAATATACGATTAATGGCATAAGAGTATACCATTAATCGGAAATAGTATACGATTAGTATAATAAAAGTATACGATTAATCGAACAAGAGTATACGATTAGTCGATTAGGAGTAAACAATTATTCGACTAGTCGGTTATTTTTTCACTTACATTGAAACCTATTGTACTGAATGGTGTTAGGGAAGAGGAGGGTGTTGAATTCATACACAACTATGCAGAAAAGTAAAAATTTATTAACATTTTGCAAAGTTCTTAGTTTATACCCACAGTCTAGGCGGGAATCGAAGACACAAACCCCAGATTAATACGCTAATACTCATGCAGTCGGCTATGGCTCGGCACGCTTGAAATTGAGCAACGATCAATCGAAAATTTCAATCGATAGATAGACACACACTTTACATATACAGTATGTCTGGTAGCAGATTTATATTTTCAAATCTAGATAAAAAACGTATTAATTGACCCGAAGTTTTATTAAGAGCATTGAACGATAGAATGGAAATGCGGATATTATTTTTTAAAGAGTATGTCATCCAGATCCTTTTTTAAAATTTCATGAACAATCGCTCTTGGAAGTTCCAGTGAGGCTGCTCTGTTCCGTATTGAAAGTCGCGGATTTTCACGTAAACTGCTTTCAACCAGTTCAATGTTTTCGGATGGACTGGGCCCTGGCCGTGGTACATTCATAGCAGAAACAGTTGCGCGGTATCTCTGCACCCACGAACGAATTAAATTTACACTCGGTCCATCACTTATTCGTCGAATACCGAACTTTGAACAAAATTGTCGATGAGCAATTACGTAAGAATCATTACTCCTAAAAAAATGTCTCCACAGCGAACGCGCGATGCTCACTCGTGATTGACAAATCCGCACAATCGATAATTCCAATGGCGCCACCTTCCCTCTGCACCGTTCATTACTTTTTAAAATAATCGTATTTAAAAATATAAATTTACCACCAGACAACCTGTATTTAAGAAAAATAGAATATTTTTTATCAAAAAAAAAAAATTTTAGGTATTTTGTCAAGTAGAAATGCCAAACATACAGTGGAATTTCTATGACAACCATACAAGAAATTATTAAATATTACACAACCAAATCACTCACACCCCTTTTTATACACTGTTGGTGATGTACCACCCCTGGCAATTGATGTGTGTTAATAAACAATTTGTCTCCTGCGGCCATCGTCAGCAATATCCGTAAAAATTCAATAAAAAATAATTTATATTTTAAAGAGGCCTTGTTTTCAAAGCAATTTCGATATATTTCTACGAGCACACATTTGTTCTTTAACTTACTATGAACCTGAAGCATTTTTTTTATTTTTTATTTTTTTTTAATTAAATCTCTTCAAAGTGTCAGAAACAGTCTGATAAAATTCAAATTTCAAAACTCAATCATCTGGGAATATGTGCTCCTTGAGTTTGTCAATATGGTTAAAAATTAAACATACTTATGTATGTATATATATGTGGGTACGTACGTATGTATGTATGTATACATATGCTCTTACAAAATTACCTTTGAGCATTTAATAAATTAATATTTGATTTTCTTTTAAACCGGATTTGTTTTTAATTCAAATGAAGTTTTGATTCTAAATAAATTTAATAAAAGAAATGTAAAACAAAATTTTACAATATTTACCGGAACCAAATCTATAAAGAAATTTTACATAAAACATTTTAAAACTGGAAATATGCCTAAATGAAACACAATACACATACGCAGCCACACACACCTATACTCGTGCATGTGCAGAGATCCAGCTAGCATTTTTAATCTTAAGAGATAATTCCGAGATCGAAGCGAATGATTAAATAAAACTTGAGTGAATTCATATTTGTGTCGCACATATTCAAGCCAACGGGAGAAACTGTGTCATGATGGCGACTCTTCCATATGTATCGTCTACTATGCTGCGAAAAGAATCGTGTAAAATTATTATACAGGGTGTCTCGTGGCAAATTTATATTTTTAAATACGACTATTTCAAAAAGTAATAAACGGTGCGAAGGGAGGGTGGCGCAGATGGAATTATCGATTGTGCGGATTTGTCAGTCACGATTTCGCAGTGGTCGAGTGAGCATCGCTCGTTCGCTGTGGACAATTTTGTTCAAAGTTCGGCATTCGGCGAATAAGTGATGGACCGAGTGTAAATTTACATCGTTCGTGGGGGCAGAGATACCGCACAACTGCTTCGGCTATGAATGCACCACGGGCAGGGCCCAGTCGATCCGAAAACATTGACTTGTTAAAAGCAGTCTAAGTGAAAATCCGCGACTTTCAATACGGAAAAGAGGAGCCACACTGGGACTTTCAGGAGCGATTATTCATGTAATTTTAAAAATAGATCTGAAGGATCTGGATGACATACTCTTTAAAAAATAAAATCCGCATTTCCATTATATCGTTCAATGCTGTTAATAAAACTTTTTGTCAATTATTACGTTTTTTATTTAGGTTTGAAAATATATATTCTGGTATCAGATACCCTGTATTTCTACTGCACACGAGCCTTGAAAAAACTGAGTTGAAAATAAGAAAAAATAATTTTCTTTGATGTTCTGTCAACGAATTAAAGTTTTGACTGAGTTTAGACGAGGAAACATTTACTTTGTAGGCATATTACGCGTAGGGAAGCGAGCATCATTATTGTGTTCGGAATGTCCCCGGCAACATTTTCGTCTATGTTACCGCAAATGAAAAAAACAAAAGAGAATTCCAGATGTTTTTCCTCACAATGTTTTCCCGTCTAAACTCACTCGTTGGAGAGTCATTTTATTATTTATTATTTTATTGCAGAGACGCTTTAGAAAAACTTTCGGCGGGACGGTATGGAGTATTGAACCGAGGTCTTCTGGTTGCGGAACCAAAACGCTAAATATATAAATAGCGATTTTTAAGTAAAGATATGTATACACGATTGTCATATAATACAATATTGAGAGAAAAATTGTAATAAAATGTTCACCAAAAGTGTGAACTCACAAATTTTGTGCGGCATCATTGTCACAAAATGTATTGTCCGTGCATTGTAAGACAATCGTGAGAACACCCTTCATTTCCATTGACACATAATTGCCTCACATTTTATAGTCATTTGTTATTGTCACATGTGCTTAATTTAGTGCAACGTACAATAACACCATTGACAGATAAATAATATAAATAAATAATATTTCTGTTGGCAACGCTGCAAATAAATATTTATATTCAATGTGAAACATCGAATCTGGCAACTTATGCCATGCAATAATCTGACAACCACGTAAACAAACAATTTTTGTCGACAGATAACTTTATTGTGTCACAACGAAATTGTACAGTTTTTTTACAATAATCTGAACAGACAATTGACACTTCGGTGATAATTTTTCATTGTGAGTATATTGCCATATCCTACAATATTGTAAAATCTGACAATCGTGTGTACATAGCTTAATATAAAACACATTTCACACGTCCAACAATCGTCAGAAATACTCGCAAAAGTATCATTCAAAGGAGTAAAATACAATTGTGATAAAATAACGATCTTTCCATGGTCGTCAGAATGCTAAAATGCCGATTGTGAGATGACTCGCAAAACTATCATTTGGAAGAGTCAAATACGATTACTCCCAATGTGACAATGTGACTAAAGAACGATTCACTCGCCCAACAAACGTCTGCACGATTAAAAAAAAAACAGTCGCGAAATGATCGCACTCGTCAAACAATTTTGTAAATGCAAACTGGGGGATATTAAGCCACTCAAACGAGTATTTGCGTAAAGATTTTAATTCTGGGACAATTACACATGCCTGTGCAAAAGTATGTAGTGAAAAATTGTTCATATATGTATGCCCAAAATAACAATAAGAACAACAACAATAATAATATTTTTACAAGATTGTTTGTTGATTTCCTTGTGCAGAACTTGATTAAAAAGAAAATTAAATTGCTGCAGCAACACAAAGGATGTGGTGAAGTAAATCTATTTATATTTATTTATTTTACTTCGAAAACAAAAAGAGAAAAATAAAATAGGACATAATAATAATAAATGCACTAGGCAAACAGGATGGATGTGTCATACAAATAACTTTACAGCATCCAGCTGCAGAATTTTAATAATATAAAATGTAATGAAATTTAAAAATTTTAAATGAATGAATTTAGGCGACCCACTTAAAAAACATTTGAATACATACTCGCATATAAAAATTGTTCATAGAAAGCAATATGGTTTTGTTAGATGTGACTTGTTGTTGAAATAAATTACAAACTGCATTGCTTCGACATAATTTTTATTGTTTTATTGGCTTAAATTTGGAATAGAGTAAAATTTACAGAAACATCTTTTTTTTATATCTTGAACCAGCACTCAGGGAATGATTCCTACACATTTGTACATTGTGCTGGAACTAGAGGAAGGTTATAGTTAGACAATTGACAGGAGGTGAAGCTTCACTATTTTAAAACTCTGCTTTTTGCACGTTTTTTGTTTATAGCAATGTTGCAGCGCCTCTAATGACAAGGAGACGTATTCAATTTTGAACGTTTGTTTTTAATTTTTATGATTTAGTCTGAAACTGGTGTTGAACTCAGGAAATTTTTGGTTTTGTAGTCAACGTGCAGACTACTTCAACCATCGTCACTCTCATAAATATAAAAAAAAAAAATTACAATTATAGAGGATGCAGAAACTGTACCCGTAGTCATGTGTTCAAACCCTGTGCGAGTCATCATCTGATGTGCTTTTGTGTCTACTCTAATATACCTCGCCCTGTTTGGCTTGAATTTAAGCAATCCATAATCGAGTCATAAAAAGCACTGGAATTTAGGCACCTGGCAATTGAACAATCCATAATCGAGTCATTAGTGGCAACAAAAATTCCATGATTTGTGGCTCGATTATGAATATCAAACAAAGATCAATTGCGTTGCCGTCTGGCAACTATAAATTTTTAGTTGCCAGAAAAGCACTAAAATGTATTGGAATTTAAGCAACTGGAAATAATACAGTTTCGTTCTGTATCACCTGCATTCCCATTTTTACAGTCTGGCAATGGAAAAAACTTCGGTTACCATTCATAATCATGCCATTGATTTTATGTGGAATACAGAGCAGCCCTCACTATCTCCTTTTCGGTACACATTACTGCCCAAACTCTACTAACAACATTGGATTCGATACATACAACAGGGGCCAAATCGCCGCATTCGTGATCGAATGAGCTTTCGTATCGAATAACATTTCGTGACGTATCGAATAGCCAGATCGAGGCAAAAGTAAAATTTTGATCAAATTCATTCGATCACGAATGCGACGATTTGGACCCAGATCTGCATAGTAAAAGGTCATAGTTTATTTTTAAAATGTAGTGGTTTTTAGTATATACTATTTAGGAATTAAATTCAAAATTAATTGCAAAATAGTTGAAATTTGAAGACAGGAAAATAAAATCAATATTTACCTGGAATAGAACTAACATCAAAATTTCGTAATAAACATACTATACTGGAGTAAAATTAACTCCCATTTGGATATGTTATGTGTTAAAATTGATCAAAAGTAATCCAAAAATTTTTAGTGTGCCTGTAATAGTGTTTTCACACTGATTGGTTTTAAAGCAAATTCAGTTTTACCATATCAAAATATTTTCTTAACACCATCTTAAAACCTTTTTTGAATTCGGTTTAATGTGATTTAATGAAATACAATTTTGATTTTCATGTACTAAAAGCAGTGCTACCAAGTTAAAAAATTGAAGACAGCTGGCAATATGTAAATGGCGCTCAATGTAATTATGAAACAATAAAGAAAAATTTCGTAAATAAATAATTTAAAACAATGGACGCAGCAGCAATAACAATAAAAGAAGTGCCAAATGTGAAGGAGCTATTGGGTAGAGCACAATGAAAATGCTTGTATCGAGTTGTGGGAGCAGAAAAAAAATGTAATTTTATTACACACACAGCGTTAAAACCTGATTTAATGAATCTGATACACATATATATATAGAGTGTGGCAAAATCAGCTATTTGTGGTTTTAGCGTTAAAATCAGGATTTAATTTTTGGAGTGATAACACTCTAAAAACGTCTAATTGCATGATATAATCTGAGCGTACAACTCCAGATATTTTCTTGTAAATATTTCGGAATTCCTGTAGTCGATTGGTGGCTGAACAGATTTTTAGGTCGCCCATTTTTCATTTCCATATCAATTAAATGATTCATTTCAATTTCGTTGTTTTATTTTACTCGTATTGACATTTTATATAAATAAATTGTTTATTTTCTTTTTTTTTCCTATAGAGACTAGCTTAACGATAAAACAAGTATATAAGTACATACATATATAAATAATCATAAATTCTTTATGTTTCCATATGTTTTTTCTATAAAGGTTCACGTCACATTTGTGTTGACCACTTAGCCCCTAGTTTTAAACGGCTTATGGGCTTAAAAAAAGGGTCAGTAAGTAACATGAAAAACAAGTAACACAGCCTTTACATTTCTGCTTCTTTGATTTTATTTGGTTAATAAATCTCATCCTATTGGATTACAAAAATCATATTGATTTAACAGTCAGTAGTCGTAGTGCAGGAAAACTAAAAATATTTTTTATCCAGGGTGTTTTTTTTTCGTTGTACCTTTCGATACAACAAAGTAAATAGAAGCATGAATACGTTTTTCTATAGAAACAATAATTGGAATTTTTTAAATTCAATCTACAAGGATTGTGAAATGAGACGAAAGCCGTTTAAAGCATTGACATTTCTATTTTCGACAATGTTACTAAATTATTTAGTGGCGACCAAGGAAAAAGAAAGGATATTTTTTAGAGACGACGAAATGATACTACTTTATAGTTGAACCAATTAGCCAATACTGCTCATCGTATACAAGATTGCAGTCATCCCAAAATTTTAAATAGCCTTTTTTGATAAATAGTACACACACGTCTATAAGTGATTATTCTAAGAGAAGCATTCATATGGAGTAGGTTTTGTTATTGAATTTAAAATTTAAAATTTTCAAAAATGTTGGCGAAAATTTTTTTTTTTTTTATCTGGGACCAGCACTCAGGAGATGACGCCTGCACATGCAAAGCATTGTGCTGGAACTATAGGAAAGAATAGTAGGAGAAACCACAGGAGGTGAAGCTTAATTAATTATTTTGCAGCTCTGCTTTTGCACGTTCTTTGTTTTTACGCGTAGCAGTGCTGAAGCTTCGGTTTAGTAGCCATTTTTATTATTATTTTACTTCGCCGGTGCTACACAATACCGACGAAAGAGGGTGTTCTGATGTGATTGTGGATTTTTATCAGCTGAAGCCGGTATTGTTCAGTGACCAGTGACTATGCCTTCGCCACTGAAACCTTCCGACAACAACTGACATACAAAGACACACACACTAATGCACATCAGAAAAATGCGAGATGTTTATTTTTATTTTAAAATTTTGATCTGAAACTGGGGTTGAACACAGGTCTGTTTTTGGTTTTGTACTCAACGTGCAGACTACCATTCATCGTGCCATCGCCACCCTCCGTTAATGGCGCCCTAATTGTCTTTCTGATTTTACCTGAAGTTTAATTTTTATTGAAAATTAAAAGCCACATATCAGGAGAGCTTTTTTGATTACACTGTGTTACAGCAAAATTATGCAGGGGTTCTCATGTACCAATCTTGTTCCGTTGGAAAACGAAAATAGCTTTAGTTTTTTTAGATCCCTTCGAAAAGTGATTTTATAACGGTAAATGTAGTGAAAAACGTGTTTTTTAGAGTTTCAAATTAAAAGACTCATAACTTCTTTTTCTATGATTTTTTTTCTGTTTGAAGGATCTGATATTATCTTTCAAACAATGCATACTTTTTGTAAATCGGTTAATAAATGGCTATATAGTATCATAGCTGGCCCACAAAAAGAGGCTGTATACGGGGCGCCTTCATATCAATGAAACATTACAATTTTTTGAGAAGTTTTCAAGCACCCTTCCTGTAGCACAAACATTATCAAGTTTTTATTTCTCCCATAAATTTCTTTAACATAAGTCAGCAACTTGCTTTAGTGGGAAATGAAAAAGGGATTCGACAAAGACACCGTGTTTTGTATAGATTTAATTAACCATTCTCCTTTTCCATAGAATTATTCAAACTTTTACTCTTTAAATAAACATTTTTCCAAAAGTGAAGGCATAACAACAAAATTTTCCTAAATGATTTGCCAGTAAAGAATTTTCTTTTCCCAATTGGCATCTTCAATATTCCATTTTCAATATTCCCAAAGCTCATTTTACTGATTTTATAAACAAGCAATTCAACGTCATAATTTAATAAAACTTTATTAATAACATTCCATGTTTCTGGAAATAATATTTCGCAGTAAAATTAAATGCATATTAAAATCAACTTGTTTGGCTAATAAAATATTTACCCACAATTTAACTTAAAGACAATTTAAAACCCAAATTAAACTGAACACAAAACGGCCTTAAGAATAAATTTTGCATAACAAATAAACAAAAATAAATGATAAACTCTCAATGCTGTTGAAATTCTTTGAGATTTTGAGATAAATTCATGACGATACTTTTGCTTCAATATTCTAGAAAATACATTAATTCTGATGCATTTATAATTATTTCATCATGTTTTATTGCTCGGAGTGTATAAAGTGTGTAGAATTACAATTAAGATGCTCAATTTAAATTTATTATTTTAATCCTTTAAGGAGCACAAATACATTCGAAATCCAAGTGATTTAAATCTTAAAGTAAGAAGAAAAAACCGTTCTTCCATACAATCTTATGAATTTCGTTTCATAATAAACACAAATACAAAAGGAAAAATTAGAATGGAAAGAATGATTGCTTGAAAGGAAGAAGAGCTGTACAAGAAACTGTGGCGGAGGGGATGTGACTTAACCCACCAGGCAAATTTAGAAGACGTTCTTACTTCAGGCCTTATTAAAGGCCTGCTTGGGCATTTCTTTTGAAACAGTTACCATTCTTATTTAACAGCCAAAGAATGCTTTATAAAAACCATCGGACATTCCGCCTGAGAAGGGTGAAGAGAAGTATTAGAATATTTTGTTTTGTTTTTTGCCAAAACAAAATTTAAAAAAAGCAAAGTTTTAAGGCCTTTCAGAATCTCTGGCGAAAGAAACGAGAGTGCAAGTCCTACCCCCCAAAGAGAATATGTGTAAAAAAGATGTGAATCTAGAATGGATCGAGCAGGTCTTGTACATCCAAAAGAAGGGAGGCAGAGACCTCCCATCCTTGTTTTTCTCACTGGAAATCTTCATAACAAGCTCACCATGAAGCAATTACAATATATGCAAAATTTGGCTTAACTTGACTTGCTTCAGCCAGCATTTTTTGAAATTATTAATCAAATTCAAGTCTAATTTGACTAAAAGAGCAAAATATACGCTCATTTTATGATTATAAAATATACTTTTGTCGGGAGCAACACGAATTTGGTACCAAGTCGTCTTATCCCTCCAACAATACAACAGTGCTGGACTGTGCCAACTATCTGTCAAAAAAATTTGCGTCTATTTTGATCAACAGATGGCAGGCATAGAATTTAAGCAAAAAAGCAGAGTACCGAAATTTTTCCCCACCGTTCGCATCAGCACATAAAAAGTGACTTTTTTTTTTTTAGCAACTTTCTGTTTGGCAGCTCAGCGGTTTTCGTGTAGCACTGTTACTGTTAAACATGTTCAGTTTGGTCTATAAGTTAACCATGAATCGACTTACAAACGAAGAACGCTTGAAGATTATGGAAAATTATTATTTTATGGTCAGTTTGGGCGACCTTCTGAGGAGGCTATTCGGAATCTTGTGACTAAATTTCGCACCAAATTTACATTATTGGACATTAAACCACCAACAAGAATACGTAGAGTGCAGCCACAGTAAAATATGGCAGCTGTATCCGCCAGCGTTGTGGAGAACCGTAAATGATCGATTTGGCGCCGTTCGCAGCAATTGGTTCTCTGTTACTCCTGTGCGGAAGAGCTGGAATTGGCTGACATACGGTTTTAGCAAGACGGTGCCTCATGCCACCCAGCACAAGAAACAAAGGCGCAATTGAGAGGCGAGTTCGGTGCACAGTTTATTTCACGTTTGGGGCCGGTCAGTTGGCCGCCTAGATCGAGCTATTCAACACCTTCAATATATTTCTTGTGAGGCTATGTTAAGGCTCAAGTCTATAGGGACAAATCCGCAAAAGGTTGTTGGCACTGGAAGAGCCAATTTATACGTGAGATACCGGCCGCTATGTTAGAGAAAGTATGCCAAAATTGGAATTATGAACCGCGGTCAACATTTACATGAAATCATCTTTAAACATTCAATTATATAGATCGTTCTATCGACTCAAATAAAAATTTCGAATATTTCTCAAAATTTTAGGTCTGTTTTTTTTTTTAAACCAAATCCGAAAGCTCCTAAAAAATCACATTTTATAAAAATTTTTATATATTTCATTTTAAATTCTGAGAAATACTTGTTTGTTTGTAAGTTTTTTGTTATTTGGCAAAAAAAAATGCATTTTTGTGATCTAGAGTTATTAAGAATTAATAAATAATATATAAAAAACAAATGTTTTTTTAATTTACTTCCCTGAAACACAAAGAAAATAATAAAAAAAAAAGTGAGTTTTAAAAGTTTACTTTGTAATGCCCCCTTTAATATAACCGTCGTCGATGCGACGAAGAATGGCCTTAAGGCAACAGAAATAAGTATGACTTTCCATGGTTAATAAAAGTTCAATCACTCAGTACTGGCTCAACTGCTTATTTTTCAGACAACCTTCTGAGTGCAAAAAATCTAAATCTTTATAAATATTTAATTTTGGAGGACAGTGCTAGACTCTTAAAGATAATCTACACTATTTTCAGTCACTATAAATAAAATTAATTATTGTTTATTATAAAGACAAAAGAAAAAAACATTATAGTGCCAACATTTGCCCACAAAACATTTAACACAGCAACTGCAATAAAAACAAACGCAACAATAATGTTGACGAGTAAAAAATGAAAAACACAAACAAATATTTTCTCATTTCCGTTACCAAAATATTTTGTCATTTCCGTTATTTATGAATGAAAACTAAGTGAAATCCAGACAGGAATATTTGGGGAGTCAAATTTGTAGAATGAAGTTGTTAAAACGGGGAATATCATGTCGTGCAATATTTGTTAAGGCAAATTGAAGTTAAATCATCAGCAAGCCAACAAAAAAAAACAACATTTACATCTATTAAAAAAAATAAAAAGAAGAAAAAGAGCGAAAGCATTCACGTACTTTGTAAAGCAATCGACTCAAACTCAGCATGTAATGAAATTGCGAAAAACATTTGCTTTAGCAGCCTGCAAGGCATTACAGAAGTACACGAGAAATTACTACGTAAATGACTGTTTGACAATAACAAAATAAAATATGTACACACTTCCAAGGGCTGAGCAAAATACGAGTATAACAAATGCAATAAAAGAATACTCGTGTACATGTGTATCATTAGACAAACGGTCGTCGTCTATTTTATGAATTTCGAAGAAAAAGAAAAACACAAACTCGATTATTTCCCAACACAGACGGTGACATTGCCACCCATCCTGCGAGCACGCCCAATTTCCTCCTGCAGTAATTCAAATGTAAAAACTTGACAAATAATAAAATAAATAAAATATAAAAACAACATTAGCAAAAAAGATTCTCTGTTTTTTTTTGTCTTGTTTTGTTTTGTTTTTGGAAATCAAGTGCGAATTTGTTGATTGACGATTTGCTAACATTTTGTTTGGCAGGATTTACTTAAAAAAACAGTGGGTGGTTTTTAGAAAAAAAAAAGAAAGTAAAATAAAATAATCAAAATAATGCAAATAACATCTGTCTGTTTGAAGAAAGCAATTGGAATGATGAATTCAAACACTCAGTTAAAATGAATGAAAAAAATAAATAAAATCGAAAATAACGAAAATGTATTTATAACGCAGACATACAGTGCGCGTCAAAGTCTTAAAGTTACTGCCTGTCACATGATGCCACACGATATCGTTCATTCGCTTAATTCCAAAAATGTTAAATTTTGTTTTTGTTTTGAATATAATTAAGCAATCGTACGTTATCGAGTAACATCATCGGCCCGGCAGTTGGTTATTTATAAGATTTCTCGTTTTTCAAACTCTTTCTTCAATAATAATTTTTACTAATTTTTCATTTTATATATTTTGCTTTTTTGAGAAATTATTTATTTTTCCATATTTCGCTACTCTTTAGTGTAGCTTCAGCTTAAGAAAAAAAAAAAGAAAAACTTCGGCAATGACAGAAAAAAAATTGTTGTGTTCAAAACTATGCACCCAGGCAGGAATTGCCAACCGTACAAATTGGGTTTGCGCAGGGAAATTACTGAAGAAATACAAAAAAAAAGAAATAAAAGCTGTAAAACGTTTTACCAATATTTTTATTTAAATAAATACTTGTACGTATATTGCCAAATAGCTTCTTTATACAAAATATTTTCTTTATACAAAAAAGAAAAAAAATAGTAGTACTCGTAAGAAAGGCTTAAACAAAATTTTTTTTTCATCTTGGACCAGCACTCAGACATGCGATGCATTGTGCTGGAACTATAGGAACGGGATTAGAGGTGAAGCTTCACTATCTTACAACACTGCTTTTTGGACGTTTCTTGTTTTGACAGCAGTGTTGTAGCGTCTCTGATGTCCAGGAGACGTAATAAATTTTTAAGCTTCGTTTTTAGTAGCCATTTTTAGTAATTATTTTACTTTGCCGGTGCTACACTCTACCGACGAAGGAGGGCGTTCTGATGTGCCTGTGGATTGGATACAGCTGAAGCCGTTAACTGCATTTAAAATCAAATAATAAAATGTTTCTTGTATAAGGAAAATTTTTAAAGAAGTTATTTGGTTTGGTTTTTTTCTCCGTAATTCTCAAATATTTTTTGCGAGTTCTTGTATAAACATATGAAATTTCGGAGTTTTTTTCAAGAATTTGGTTAAAGGTCTACTGAAGGTTTTGATATTTGCACCAAATGAAATGCTGCATTTGGTATATATGCAGCATGAATTTTGGTTAGCGTTGAATAATTGAAAGAAAAATTATATTGTTTTACTTATAATAATAGTTACATTTTTACAGCCGTATTAATAAAAAAAAGTCTTAAATAAGGTTTAAAATACATATTAGTTAAAACGCTTTTTAATCCTAAAACACGTTTTTAAAAATTCATATTAATAATCAGTATTTTAACTAACATACGTCTTAAGGCTTTTCAAAAATGAGGATGGCAGTCCTAGATTTTTTATTTACCACTTGACTCCTAATGATGCAAAAGCGTGTTTATTAATTCACGCAGTAATCGTATCTAAATAGTTTTATTGTCGTGTTTAATAAGAATATTGTTGTTTATAGAATAAAAAATGTATGATAAGCTGTATATTAATCAAAAAACTAATAACAGTAAAAATATCGCTGGGTAAGATTGCAATTTTAGTGAATTATTTAATTGCAGTTAAAAGAGTATTTGAATAACGAGTTTCATGCTATTTGTTTTGATTGTTTACACATCACTACTTAGTCAACATTAGTTTTATTTGAAATTTGTGTAACATTAATAAGAATATAAAAAAACAATAAAAATGGAAAAAAGGAGCATTGCAAACGCAAACGTTCCGAAAATTAGGTGGAATTGTTTTTCAGAACTAAACATTCACAATGAAAACAAACACTGCACAATATGACATCTTAAAATAGCTTTAAAACAGGGTCGAACCAATTTTAAAATTTCCATATTTACACAAGGTTTAAAATGTGCATTTTAAGCTAAAATTCGTTTATTAATACCATTTTCATGAATTTTGCTTAAAAATGCTTTAAAATGCGTTTTAGAATTTTTATTAATACGGCTGTTAGAGTTTAATAGTGTTTTAAAGCAAAAGTTGGTTTTACCATATGAAAACGTTTTTTTTAAAACCATCTTAAAACCTTTTTTGAATTCGGTTTAATGTTATTCAAGTATGAAATACAAACCAAGATTTTCATGTACTAAAATCAGTGCTACCAAGTTAAAAAATTGAAAACAGCTGGCAAATTTAAATGGCCCTCAATTAAATAAAAGAAACAATAAAGAAAAATTTCGTAAATAAATAAATCAAAACAATGGATACAGCAGCAACAACAATGAAACAGTGCAAATGAAAAAGAAGCAATTGGGTAAATCATAATGAAAATGCTTTCAAAGAGTTGTTGAAGGAGAAAATAAATGAAATTTTATTGCACAAACTGTGCGTTCAATGAAACTGCTAGTGAAAATGCAAAATCCGCCGTTTGTGGTTTTAATGTGAAAATTAGATTTCAACTTTTGGTGCGAAAACACTTAATACTGCCATAAGATCGTTTGATACTATTGATAAAACTGGTGCTTTTGGCACCGATACTGTATTAGTTATGCTGGATTACAGCTGGGATGGTTAATAAGAACTTTACAACCACAGTGTGATAGATAATATTTTAATTATAAAATTTAATGAAATTTATATTATGAAATGTAATATTTGAAATATAATATATATATATAATATAACCCTGAATTCTTGAAGAAATTGTAATGATGTTTAATTGGTTTTTCTTTGTTGTTTGGCTAAATAACTTTTTTAATTAACCGAAATGGAGTTGAGTTCCGTTTTTATTATTATAAATTGCTTACAATATTCGAGCGTGAGCCCTAATTCATATAGCCAACCAATAAAGAAGAGCAGAAAAATAAAAGTCAAATTATCTTAAATAAATATTGCAAATAAAGTACATGTAAGTTGGAACAATCAATAATCACTTTATTTGAACCGCTTCAAAGGTTTATAGAGAATCCACTTATTCCCTTCACTTTAACACTCTTAAACAATTTTTTTCTCTAGACATACGTATGTCCTAATTTCCCGGGATATATGCCCCTTTAGGTTTCTAACCCCAAAAGAATATATAAACACTATTATATGACTAGTTCGCATGGAATAATTCATGATACCAATTGTATATAAAGCAATCACAGTACTAAGTCTGTAGCTCGTTTCTTCCACAAGACATCGTTAAGTGTGCAAAAAGTAACAATTAACCCCTTCGTAGGACATCGCCTTGTTAAAGTGCCCGGCAGCCTTCATATAAAAGTTTTAAACTAGGACCGGTCCCTATACCTTAATTATTGCTCCAGTGATTGCTTTAATGGTTAGTTCCTTACCCCCAAGGGCTATTATAACTACAATAGATCTATTGCTCACTTACGTTATTGGAATTATTTTAAAATCTATTACTTACAAAGCAACAGAAGTTATGAGAACAAATTTTTGTGCAGCAATTGTATGTCCTCGAATAGATATTTTGCCAGCCAGACACACACAAGCACAATATGGAAAACTTACCTAGAAAGAGAAGAAAATAATAATAATTAATTTTCACGATAAAAAATTCAACATTCTTTAATACTACACACTAAATACAAAAATCATATGAAATCATGTGGCAAGAGATTATAAAATTATTCTCGTTGCAATTATTGCACATGAATATGAAGAACAAAAAAAAAATATATATATATATGTATATGTATGTATGTATGCATGTATGTAGTTTGTAAAATGTCCACCTTTATTATTTAAATTAAAACAGAAAAAGCAAACATACAGTGAACTGGTGAAATGGTCGTCGAAATTTATTCACATATTTTCAATTATAATTCTTGCTTTAGCCAACAGTTAACAGGATTACATTGGCGTTGAATGGGAAACTTTTCATTTGTTCATATTTTCGTATTAACGTTTCATATCAATTATAAAATCATGTAGTTCAACTGAGAACATGGTAACACAAACATTTATTTTTCTTTTTTCTTTTGCTCTCTTTTTAGCCATCAACGTTAGAGAAAAACAGCAGTGGTCATTGCAACAGTCAGTTGTTGTTTTTTTTTTTGCTACAATTTTGAAAACCTTTTCCACAAGTTTCTTCTGTGTCCACACTATCGCTGGGAGTTCGAAAAGAATTATGCGCATTTCAATTCGAAAAATTTACACTGGAATATGAAATAGTTTTTTTTTATTTTTTTCCTATTCTGATAAGTTGTTGTAAAACAACTAGGACTTTTTAAAGGCACATATTTATAACTGGATAAGTGTATATTAGGGAAGCTCTTGTTTGCAAGGAAAAGAATTCATATTGAAATTTTAGCACAAATTGAAAATTATTCCACCATTCATTATGCTTTAATTAAGGGCCTTTAATAAGACGTTAAAGTAGGCGCTAGTTAAAGGTAGCTTTAAAAAATGTGAAGGATAAAGTGACAGCAATTTTTCGTTATTGAAATATTTATATTTAAAATATTTTTTTTTCAATTATTTATTTTCAATATTTCGCTACCAAATAGATAGGATCGTCAGGAAATAATAATTTGTATTAACAAAAATATTTTTTAAAAGATATTTTTGTTAATACAAATTATTATTTCTATTTGGTAGCGAAATATTGAAAATAAATAATTGGAAAAAACGTTTCATAAAAAAGACCATCGCTCAAAAATAATTATATTAAAAAAATTTAATAAAGCTCAAAATAAAAATAGAAGTGAGACTAATATATTTAAAATATTTACATACGTGTTCTACTCAACTCGCGTTGGAGATTAATTGTTCTTTTTCTTTTATTCCAATATCAATAGTGATTTTCACATTATTGTGATATATTGGATATGAACTCGAACCCAATATTCAATCATTTGTACACACAGAAAAATTTCATTGGAAAAATCATCAAAAGTCATGTAAATAGAACATTTTACGGTATCGATTTTGCTTCATAGAGGCATCACGTCAAATCAACATGGTTTCAACAAGATCCCACTTTAAAATATCTTTGAGGCATGTCGACTTAATTCATGAGCCTAGCCTATTTAACATTAAATTAAATTAAGAACAATGTGACGAAACGAAATGATTTTGATATTTAATCAAAATGATTTTATTGTTAAATTAAAGACAAATTAGTACCAATAGTAAATTGAACGTAAGTCAGTATGAGTTGTATAACGTTATTTTTAATACGAAAAATGTAGAATCAATTTGCTTTAAGGTAATTTTGAAATATGTTCATTTCAAATCAATGTAATTCAATATTAAATTTAAATCAGGTGTTTATTTTTGCAGAAATTTAAATTTACATTGGAATTTTTTTCTGCGCGTAATAATTGTAGTTCAAATTAAATTAAATTAAAAATTTAATAGAATTGATTAAACTTTTAATAGAGAAGATATATTATTCGAATGGAAGTTATGTAAATACGAGTATTCTTTCATTTACTCAATGTTAGTCAAAATTAATTAAAAGAAAAATCATATAGATTTAAAATCGAATAATAAAATGTTTGTTGTATAAAGAGAATTTTTAAACAAGCTATTTGTTTTGTTGTCTTTTTATATTTCGTAATTCTGTAAGATTTTTTGCGAGTTCTTGTATAAACATATGAAATTTCTTACCTTTTTTTCCGGAATTTGTTTAAAAGTCTAGTGAAGAGTTTGGCATTAGCAACAAATGAAATTTGGAGGTAACCCATATATCAAAAACCATAGATATTATCTTATGAAAATTCTTAATTAAATATAAAAAAGTAGCATTTGTTCTCTATAGAAAGTAGAGGAGAAGTACGCTGTACTTCACAGCTTGAGCTAATGGCCTGAACTATCCAATGTGCTAGGGGGGAGCTTCGGTTCTTATTCCCTGAGACTGGGGAGAATAAACTGTCAGCTTTAGAGTTGGCTAGGCTGTTCTGATATTCCTTTTTGAATTTGTGTGGTTTACTGACTATTGATCCCCTGAACTTGGTAAATACGAATACAATTGTTACAAAGTGAATGACTAATCTTAAAAATAAAACACTGCATATAAAGCCAGATACATATGTTAAAAAAAAGTTTCAAGTGATTTAGATTTAATTTCCTTTAACCATGGGCAAGGGGTCTCACATACCTTCGGTGTTTTTTAATTTCCAATAGTTATTATACCTCCTTTGCCAAGACTTCCGAGTTTCGAATTTTGTTATCGAATGACCACAATAAAAGGAAGTTGCATACTTCGATTTGTATTGAGACAGTTAAGCTTATTCGAAGTTCTGTCGAAATCCTTCATGCATTTATTATTCAGAAAAAACTTGATCTTGTTTTAAAAAAAAAAAAAACGTCCATTCTTAAAGGTTAAGAAGAGATCAGTACACCCTTTTTTATTCAAACTATAATTTCACACTATTTAATATTATCAAATAAAAAAAAAAAAGAATAGGAATGACCCTAATGTTCACAGACACACACGTCCATCTTTGTTTTTATATACTTGACATTTATATCAAATGACATTCCTCCCGAGAGTAATAATAATTGATTGGATCAGGGACTTTTGCTTGAATTCATTTAAGCTTTTACTCGTATGTGGGTCTAGTTTGTATTTTAAATTCATTTTTATTTATTTTTTTTTCATAATTTTGTATTTGTGTTTCATTGACATTTGTTTCTGTTCACTTCAGAGTTGTACTCAAATATTTGCAGTTAAAATTGTTAATAAAGTTGTTCCAGCTATTTAAACATGGTCAGTTGTGGTGGCCATTATTTTTGGTAGGTTTTTTTTTATTTTCTTTTGTTCATAATTGTTCGTAGATTCAATTGAATTGTTTGGTACGTGTTTTCATATTTTTACAAGAAAGAAGGAAAATTAAAAAAGAATTTCTATATAATTGAATTTTGGCACAACGTCTTAAATGTCGTTTGCAAAGCAAGAAGTGCTATTAAAAATTTTATGACACTTTAGATTCATATATTTCTATGCAGTCCACTGCTACAGCTGCTACGGTTTTTTGTATTTGTTTTTGTTTAAATTTAAGTGCTTGTATTATGCGGTTTGTTTTAGTTGTTTTTAATGGAAAAAGTATAGATTTTTTGCCAGATCTTATAAAGGCTTAATACGGGCTACGGCTAATTGCCACATAAAATTATTGAAATAAATGATTATTTTTGTATAATTTCATCTAGAAGAGATTTCAGATTTATTTAATGTTATTAAATGATATTAACTTAACTAACCCTAAACGTTAACTTTCACTTCAAAATAATATTATTTTTCGTAGCTTGTCTTACACCAGCGTCTTTGTACAGGGTGGGCAAATTTGAGGTTAGAAAGTATATTGGCTGTCAAATGATGAAATGTCAAACATTGAGATGTCATCCTTTGACATTTGTTTAGTAAAAAGTTGGGAAATTTTAACCATGCAACGCTAGACTTTTGACCAAAGAATATTAATTGTGTAAATTTACTATTGAAAAGGTGAAAATTGTACTGCATCACTTCGTAAAATTCGAGCAACTTTTTCTCGTAATCAGGCTGCTTCTGAGACCGTTTTGCGGAAATTAATCCCGAAATACGAAGGTAGCGGTATTTACTTCCTAACCTCAAATTGGCATACCTTTTTTCCTAAAATTAAAATTGAGTTTCAAATGCATTTTATTTAAAATATTGTTTAAAATAGATTTCTACTAAATTTTACGTATTTCTTATGATTATGAACCTTAAAAGTTAAATCAATTATCATTCCCCAATTGGCTGTTTAGACGTTTCTCGTTCTAAAAATGATAATAAAATTTGCTTAGAAGTTTTGCATTGAAAATGCACAATATCTAAATAGTTCTTTAACTTTTTCTATTATCCTTCTAACCAAATAGTTTGCGCTACAAAACACTTTTAATAAGTATTTATCAGAAAGTTTTATTTTCGCATTTATTTAGCATTCGTAAATATAGTTTCAGTAAATGCAATAAGTCGTTTATAGTTTCAGATACGATGTAGTAAAGCAAACGTACTTCCCCCGCTCTTAAATGAAACAGCAGATGAGATTAAGTTGATGAAAGCATTGTGTATAGCAAAATGGAAGCAAATCTATATTTATGTTCATTTGAATTTATTAACTCTTAGCATTACTTATCGCCAATAAACCATTTCTATACACGTTCGCCGCACAAAAGCACATACGAAAACTATCTTCCAGACAAATAAATATAAAAATCAACACATAAAACCGTATAAATATCAACCGTAGGGGATGAGGAAGAGTGGGAGATTTTTGAAGTTGAATGCTTTAATAATGAGTATTATATTTATTATTTTCTATAAATAGAATACGAGAAAATTATAATAATATATGAGGCTTTAAATTTACCATCTCTAGCTTACAATAGTCCTTTTCATTACTTAATTTTTTTTCCCCCTTTATTAACATATTTAACCTTTTATAAACTTTAGCTTTATTTTGTATTTTAATATCAAAAATGTCTTCAAAAAGTATGAAAACAAATAGAAATTTCTGGAGACCTAATAAAACCAGAAGTTGCAAATCTTCAAAAATGTTGAATTTAGACATAAAACTCATGGATATAAAAAAAAGAAGCATATTTTCTGGCATTTGAAGTGACACTTCAAAGACGGTGCGTAGAGAATTGCTAACTGAGCTAAAATATATATGTAATGTATGGGGGAGGGGGCTGCTTACTAACTGCTGCGACTTTACAATAAATGACTGCTCATTAAATACTCCTTCTGTGGGTAAAAATGTTTCTTCCCACATACCTGCCTGCCACAAACACACATTTTTCTCATCAATAAATCGTTGGAAATAAACCGGGATTTTACATAAAAAGACAATACAACAACTCATAGAACATACTTATAAATATGTATAATATTTGAGAAATCCCCAGGATTGAAACAAAATGTTACAGAATATAAAATTTATGTCCCTAAAACACAAACACATTTCAAACACTAAGAACTCTGGCCCAAACACATACATACAAACACAAACATAGTTCAACAATAAAAAAAAACCAAACAAAAAAAAAATGAACACACATGCAGCAGCAACGCTAAGGAGCACTTAAATTTATTGTGATTTACTAAATCGAACGAACGACCCACTGGAAAAAGCGAAATAAATGCTAAAAAAAAAAAAAATAAATAAATATAAAAGAATATTTTATAACCATAAATAAAAAATATACATACACACACACACTTATGTACATATTATATAAAACAAAAAAACTCTAAGGACAAGGAAGTGAGTTTGTTTCTGCAGAATTTGTGCTGTTCCTGCAGGTAAAAGACAATAAAGAAAATGAAGTAAAATTTTTTTTTTTATGTCTTAAAAGCTTTTCATTTAATTTTCTTTTTATTATTTGGTGTTTCTTTAAATTTAATTTTTTTTTATATTACAAATAGAATTAGTAGTCAATAAAAAACCTTAAATAAAATGAAAATGAAAATTATGGCGACAAAGACAAGCGCCCCTGGATGGTTGAAAGCGTGTCAATAAAAGCTCGTGGCAGTGATTGCTTTTAAAAAATTACGTGAATATTAAAAAAAAGCTATTTCCTACACTAGTTTCGTTGATTTTCAACATCAGAAGATAAAAATAAAAATTTAACATAATAATAAATAATTTTATGCTTCGGTGCATATTTTACAAGCAAACGTTTTTTGGGGGGTTCGAAAAATAAAAACTCTACATCTTTGATAAGTAGAAATTTCATATGTTGGTAATTTTTATAAATAAAATATGCAATTAATATTTCTATCAAAATATGCATGTCGAAAATGAGAATAATTTATTGCATACGATAAAAATAGAAGGAGAATCAATTATATATTTTTTTAAATGTTAATTAACTTTGTATTGTATTGCTGAATCTGTTGATTTATTAATGTATATATATTTATTAATATATATTTTTCTTTATCATAAATCTTAGAAATCTGTAGGGGTCATCTCCTGAGTGCTGGTCCCAGATAAAAAAAAAATAAAACAAATCTTCCTGTAAAAAGTGAAAGGTACATAAGTAAATGACTTATGATATATAAATTATTATAATTATTATTACTAATTTTTATTAATTAAAATACTCCTAATTTTTCCTATATTCGCCCTATGAAACTCTATATCACTAATCTTCAATACTCTCTCAATCAGATTCTCTGCTCTATTAATAATAAATATTCTAGAATGTTTCGAATAATAATAAATAACCCTTCCCAATAAAGTAGGTTTTTGACAGCAGTCTATAAGTAGTTTTTTCCATTTCTTACGACTAAATAAATAAATAAATAAAAATAAAAAATATCTAAATACGGTATTCTAGAATCACATTCCCTTTCGCTTGTAAATTTTATATCCTCATGAATTGAATACAGTCCAAATATTATCAATTGATTGATTTGATATTACGAGTATACGATGAATTTCGTATTACTTGTTTTAACATGTTTTTTTTTTTGTACAAAATTTAAAATATTTTAATAACAATAACAAATACTTTTGCTTTGATGATATATTTCTTAAAAGCTAAAAGAAAGAAAGTTGCAGTATAAATATTTATCTTCTTAGGACGATGACTTCCGTATGTTTCTACGGACTTAGAATGCTTGAATACATTGAAGTAAATACGAGTAAAAAATATGTATGTATGCGATTGTGTGTGTGTTTGTATCTGTATGTCCATATGTCCATATGTATGAATGTAATTATGCTTATAAATTTCTGTTTGCTTTGGAACAACTCACGTACAATGTAGAATCTTAAAAAAGGAAAAAAAAAATCTTCAATGTATTTATGCATGTATTACACAGTCGCAAGGACGAGGAATTCATACACCCAAACACACATTGTGCACTCATATGGAGAGAACTTTATCAACAAATAATTTGTAAACCCAATAAAAGTCAATAAAATTTAGCCAAAACGTGCAAATGTTCGACAAATGGACAATTTCCTTTTGTTGTACACACGTTCTCATTTTTATTCTCCTTCTGCAGCATTGCATGTAACAACTATTGTATGAATGTACTCGTATGCATGTGCTGTGTATGGAGTATGTGAGTGGCTGTACGTTTAAGTAAAACATTTAAGAAATAGTAAATATTGTGTTTATTTGCTGAATTAATGGTCTTTTATAATTATATGGTTCATATGTTTATATTTACTTTTATCTGAAATTTATGATTTCTTCTGCTACGAGTATTTTGCTGGTGGGCTCTCTAACAACTGAATTTATATATTCTTTTGAAATAGTCTAACACACATATGAATTGGGGCTTTTTATGGAAAATTGTTCAGCTGTTCTTTTCTTACTTTTCACTACGGTACAGGTAAGCCTTGTGAAACGGGAGCGTTAGGCATCTTATAAATAAAATTTTTAGTAAACTAGCGTTGAGCGATGCAAGATACCACAAAAAAAAAATTTGCTTTACGTTCAACGATTGGGAAAAACAGTCAATCTGATGAGGAAATATTTTGAAGAGGCGTGGCAGACCAATTTAATGCCAAGGTACCTGAGTACCTTCATATAATTCATATAAAAAAACTATCATTACAAAAATATTTTTAGCGCAATGTTACCAAGAAAACAATAAACGAAAATCGATATGAAAATGTCAGACAGAAATATATGTGAAAGAAAAATAAACGCACAAAAACTCTTATTACTTCTATGTGAATGGTAAGAAAAATACCTTAATTACGTTGCGTTTTGCGTAGTAATTTAGGTTGGACTGTTACTGATCAGGCAGAAGTTTATGCGGTACAAACAGCTGAAGAAGAAGCAGCGAAAATACCGGTAATAACATCACAATCTTCATTTGTAACAAAGCCTAAACTTAAAAAACGTAATGCTCGTTGCGATCAGACGGTGCAAAGAAACACTGATGCGAATTCGCAGAGCGGTCAGCTAACTTTGCTTTGTGTTGTGTTTGGATACTGCCACATAGAAGGAAACAACAAACGAACAAGACATAACTGGAAGTGGCAGCTTTTCAAAACGAACTCTTTAAACGGCTTTAAATTACTCTAAATTATAAATTATTACATCAGCCAAAAAAAAAAATGAACCTGCTCATTTAATTATTTAACACCAGTAATTGAATTTAAAACAGAAACTGAAAACTTTTTCCATACGAAAAATTAACTCAGTTTAATGACGCTTTAAACGCTTTCCTTAGACTTGCCGAAATTATACATTTGACATGTTAAGAATGAAGTGAATGTTAAGCACTTTGTGAGGAAGGAGAATATCATAATTGGAAACGTAATTACTTTACGAAAATGACATAAAACACATTTCAAGTTTTAAGTAGAAATAAAATAAAAAAAAACAAAAATATGCAGCAACAGCAAAGCACAAAAAACTATGTACAAGGGATGAAAATCATTTAAAAATGTGACAACAGCACAACAAGTCTGGACCAGCACACACGAGTCGAACTAAACAGTGGAAGAAAGCGGCAAGAACCATTTAAAAAAGCAAAAAAAAATAACTTAATGGCTGCTAAAGTGTAAAATTTATTTTTAAATGAAGTTCTAACATTTTGTCATGCCTTCCAGTTTTTTTTGGTTGCTTTCGCGCCAACACTGAACTTGAATCTCGTGCAATACATTTAAAGTTTTTGGTAATTTAATCAAATATTTTTCAAATTAATGCAATTTTGGTGTAAATTTTAGCCTGAAGGAATTTTGCCTGATTGCTGGTACAGCAGCGAGTACAGCAATCCTTTTAGGGCATAATAAATGATGCCAAAAAATATGTATAAAAAATAATGATTGTATGAAATGCTTAAAGCAAAATTCATAAATAATTTTGTTTTATTAATACTCGGAAGAGAGAGAAAAAAAAAAAAAAAACTGTAATACCCTTATGGAAAAAGGGTAAAAAGAACGATTCAATATGATTTAAAATTAAAGAAATTTAGCAAAAAGAACGAAAAAAAGAACAAATATGTTTTGGAGGTAAATTGTATTCAATATGTATTCAATATTCAAAAATCTATACAAGGGAAAATGTTTATAAAATTTTAATAACTTATGTTTAAGTTTTACTACTTTCCAGCAAAATATACATATTTGTCACATGGCAGAGTGGAGTCATTATGCGAAAATATACTAGAAAGTAAACCAGAAAGTATACTAAAAAGTATACAAGAAAGTATACTTAAAGCGTTAAAAGTTCAATTTTTATTAATTTGTTAATATTAACAGTTGTCACCAGTAGGTACGGCTGCCTTCATAAACGTCAGCTGCTTTGCAGTGTTACAATGTCTCATGTTCCATGCAAACTTTGACCTTGTATGACATTCCTAAAGTCATCACATGCACAGTTTATGCGCAAATAAACGCAACAAAAACATCATTTAAATTGACAATAATTTTTATAAACAATGACAACTGAAGAAGAAAGGTACACAATTTCAATGGAATTAATACTTAATTTTAATTAAAAATTTTATTTTTTATTAAATAATAATTATTATTCTTATTAATTGCTTTCCAAACCTAAGTTTTTCGCAGACATTGTTTTTTTTATAGTGCAAAGCAAACAGATGTTTCTAAACGTCGACGATGTTACAAAAGTTTAAAATGATAATGTATGATTTGCAAGGTTTGTAAAATATTACTGCTTTACTTAAACACTGCTTTGACATTGCATACAGATGTTCAGGAAGGCAGCCTATTTGTTACTGATACTGAAATTAAAACCTACGCCAGTAATACTAATCGAATTATGTCTGCTCCGACGACGCAATGCATTGAAAGTATTGAAATTTACTACAAAAATTATGGAGATTTTGCGGTAAAAACTAAAGGATTTTCGGATCGCGGGGAATCATTTTCTCGCGCTCAGCAATTATAAAACATGGTTCTGCTAACGGAAAGAATCGAATTCGATTCCCAGCCTTATCTGTATTACAGTGGCCTGTCGCTCTTCGAGCAATAAAACGCCAGCGAAGTAAATGGCTCGAGTATGAATTGCAAGCAACCGAACTGTTGCTCAGTTGCCAGTTGCTAAAAATTGTAATGCAGGAAATACAGATTAAAACTGCAATAACTCCAGTTGCCTAATTTTCAGTATTTTTTTTTCTTTTTTAAAAAAAATTTGTGTTTCCCGCGCGCAACGTAACTGAAAAATAATAAATAAAATGGCTGCCATTACCTTAAAAATAATGCGCCATAAATTACATCAGAGACGGCGCAACTTTGTTTTATATTTAATGGTGGCTATAGACGATGCAACATGTTTATGCAACCAGACAAGAACATTTAATGGTTGTTCAGCCTGTAGTCTTGTTTATGGTGTCAATTCGTGCTGTATTCGAGTTTTCAAAAGCATCAAAATATTTTCATAATTTCTGGTTGCATTTATGTTGGTTTCATAGTGTGAATCGTTGTTTAGTGTTTTTACTGATTAATTTCAGTGTAAAACAAGCAACCTGTAAAGTTGTATTTTTTGCAACGAGTTTCTGTAGCGCTATTCAATTCAGAATTGATGTTGCCTTTATGGTTTACTTGTTGGTTGCAGTATTTGTGTGAAAATATGCAACATGAATGAGAAGCTTTATCTTCCTAGCACGTTCAGCACCTGTCTATTCTCTACACTATCCCACTCTAGTTTCAGTGCAACGTATTGCATATATAGGGGACATCTTTGAGCACTGGTCCAAGAAAAAAATAGCTTCATCACAATATTTTTATGTTTTAAACAACATAATTCAAATGAGAAATTAATTTACGAACAATATGCCTTCCAGTAGGCAGTGCTATTTAACAACTATGGCAACTCGGTATTCAAGAAAATTATAATGGAAGTCCTTGCTGGTGCAACTACTAACTTATTTCCATAAAACACTTTTTTTTGTTTCTTAACTAAAGTGTAACTGTACAGTTTTATTTTGGAAATTTATTGCTGTAGTGAAGTCGTCGTTCCCAGAAGTTGTAATGCAACAGCACGTCTCTTGTACACATTTACTAGTTTGCATAAGAGGCAACACTTTGTAACATACAAATTGCATAAGTTTTGTGACATTTCCGTTAAAAAGCTTAATGTCTACAAAAAGAATTATAAGTTGAAAATGCACTCAAACGGTAAAGTAAAATATAAAAAGAGCAAAATGAACGCAACGAGCAAAAAGGATTTAGCCTTCACCAAAATACTTTAATATGAATTTATTACGTGTGGTTGTGTGTGAGTGTCTGTTTGTTCAAGCAAAATGTTGCTTTCTTCTTTACCTTTTAACTAATTTTATATAATTTTCTAAACGTTGCATGCAACAGTTAAGAGTTTCTTTGAGCGAACTTATAAATTCTTTGCACTAAATTTTGCATACTCATCGCTTTTGATTCTGTTGACATTGCAAAAGCAAAATAATTAGAACAAGTCAAAAGTGTAGGCAAGTAATAAAAATTAAATTAAGGATCGCTGTGAAAAAAAAGTTTATGTCACAGATGTTCAGGTTTAGTTATGTATGTGTGTATATCTTGAGGAGAGAAATTGAAAAGATTTACGAAAAAAATAAGTTAGCTGCTGGCAGTGGCTTTAATATTCGAAAGAATATAAAGCTGGCATCACTTTCTAGTATCGCATGAAGCTGGCTGTTCAGGCCATATATCTTCCGCAATTATTGAAAATTTTGTTTAAGTTTTTGCTCATCGTAATATGTCAGTATTGGAGGCCATGTTCTCTAAACCGAATCATTTTAAAAAACAAATAAAATTTTTAAAACCGAATAAACGATTATATTCTGTTCAACATTTGTTTTGCTGTGATCCGAAATTCTTTTTGCAGTTAAATTTTTGTTTTATTTATTTAGCAACAACATATACGACGTATATTATATGTATTTCTTATATACGTATTACTTAAGCTTTAACTGAGGAACAGAATAGTCGTCGTAGTACAACGTAACGAGTAGCACTATAAACTGTCTAAAGATAAAAATGGGTGTTTTAAATGAGAGCGAAGAGCATGTGTAGTTGATGTAGTCATTGCAGTTCAAGTTTTGAACTCTTGAACTTTGTAGCGCGACAGTACTTCGTCAGCTGATTGTCAATAATACATTTTCTTTAAAGTGTCGAAAATGTTGATGGAAATGCATTTGTTATACTATTTGATATGTATTATGATTAAAAATTAACATAAATATTATTCTAGTATAATTTTCAAGAGCTTGTTTGGTAACCATGTAGGAAGCTTCAGTATTCTGTTCGCTTTTTCTCCTGCTGCGCTACTAGTTACGTCGCCAGCTTCAGCTTCAGCTACTACTCTGACGTTTTTAAAAACTTGCACCGTGTTTGGCGAGAAACGCCAATATGTTCAATACAAATATTTTAAATTCCACACCAACTACGACAGTTGTACAACGACTACGCCTAAGACAATAAGTGAAATTGACTAATTTTATTTTTAGCACGAATTACACTAAGTTAGAATAAAATAAATATGTAAAGGCCATTAAGTATAAAAAATTTAGATTTCGTGAAATGTTTTAAAATGTAAAGTAAATATTTAGAAATTTTTTACTTCAAATACAGATGTACATATTGTCACAGCATGCGCCAGAAGTCCTATCTAACATTTTGAAATGTTTACAGGAGAAGCAAAAATATTTATTTCTGAAAAAAATTAACATTTTGCTAGACCATTTTGAATTAAAAAAATGTTAAATAGGGTTTCTTATATTTTCTGTGGCGATGGGTACAAGTACACATATTCCCAAAACTACATACCTATACATATCGATCCTTTGGTGCAATACCGTCGTAATTCAAAAAATCGTGAACTGAGAAAAATGCATTTGAAGTTTTGAGCCATCTTTTTGGTAGTATTTTCGTTTACTAAAGTTTTTTTTTTACAAGTTTTTAAATAAAGAGGCATGTTTTGTAATGTTTCTGTAAATTTCTTGTCATAAAGGAAATATTTCATTATTGCAAATAAATATTGTTGGAAATAGCTGGAGGCAATAAAGACATTTTTAGCTGTAGAATCTAAACAGTTAGTGATAGAACCATAATCTTTTTTCCTTCAGATATTGTATATTTCCCCAAAGATCATTTCTGCATACCCAGCTCAAAAAATTCAAATTTTGAATTACTAGGGTATTGCACCAAAGGCTCGATATGTACATACAATTTTTTTTTTTTTTTTTTTTTTTTTTTTTTTGGTAAGTCAAGACAAAATGAGACACCGAATATGATATATGTACATACATATCTACAATCACACGCTGCCTTATAATCTTTTTGAAGAAGAATTTTAACAGTGCCGAAGCAGAAATATGTATGTATGTATGTATGCATTTAATTTTTAATAAAAAATTGCCTCAATTATATTTGTTAAAAAAAACTCACCTTTAAATTTTACTGAAATATTATTTTAGAAATTTTCCTTATAAGTATATGCAGACTTTTAAATTGATTAGAACGCTCGTACCGAAAACCGTTTAATTAGTAACACAATGTTATTTTTTTTTTTCAATTATATACTCGTATAAGTAACTATTCTAGGCACCACTTGCTCTCAATCCCTTCGTACAACAAGACATGTGCAAGTGAATGGATCCTTTTGCATAAATAAAATTATGTTATACTAATAAAAACTGAATTAAAGATAAGAAATTATACCTACATATGTACATATGTATGTACATATTTCATCACAAAATTTGTACACCTTTTGGTCATTTAGTACGCAATACATGCCTGCATACATATATATACATGTGTACATATTTTTAAATATTTTCCAAAATATGTTTTATTTCAAAATACAAAAGTAAAAAAAAAAATCAAAGAAACTAGAAGCAAATGAAATTCAAAAACACAATCCAACTGTATAAAATAGTGCTACAACTACTACTCGTTTTGATTTTTATCTTCATTATTAGGTTTAACATCATCATCATCATTACGCTGAAGATGCAGGTGCTGAGATATTATATACACAGATTATTAAAAAATTTGGCATAAAACAAGCAGAATTTATTTATGTACGCATATTTAAACGGTACATGCATGCAAACATATACTATGAATAGAAATGTAAGTTGCCATATATGTACATATGTACATAGGTATGTAAATAACGAAGAAGATTGACACCATGCATGAGCAAAACAGTAAAATCACACACAACAATTCACACACATGTTTTTGTATTGATATGAAGAGCAGTACATAATAAGTAATAAAACAATTAAATCAGCGGCTTCCAACAACACCAAAAAAAAATGACAGATAATAAATAAACATTTTCTTTACACACACACACACATAATATTATATGTATACAACATTTCAATCAAATATGTACATTCTTTAAAAATTTAATTTTAACATTCTTCTTAACTTTGAATTCCCATTTATTAAATATGTGAACATTACTGAAGTACAAACATATGTATGTACATATGTATGTATGTACATAGTTTCTTGGTTCAAAAATAAATATGTAATTAGAACACACAATGAAATTCACTTTAATAAGGAAACCGCAAGGACTGCATAGTATATTATTTAACAATAAATTTGCCAATTAAAATATATGTATATTAACGTTACATATGTTTATATGTATATAGTACATACACTCTATATGCACATACTGCGCGGTTACTAAAGGAATTGAAACGTTATGTGCATTTTTAACATTAATTCAACGACGAAGGCACAAGCATCTTTAAAATTATTTCTTCTAATTCCATGGACGACCGAGCACTGATGTTTAATAACCCAACAAGAAATAACAACACGAAAAAATATAAACAACCAAGACTGCAGCAGCGCAGCCTGCAGAATTTTTTATTGTATCAGAACATATTGAATTGACAATAAATGATACAGTTTGAAATGATTTGCTCAAATGCTAAAAACAAATGTGCACAATATTTTACAGTGATACAGTTGGGAATGCTTTACAAATAAATAAAGAAAGAAAAAATTAAAAAACAATTAAGAGAAAACTAATAAATACGAAAAAAAAAGTAAATTAACAACAGCAACACGATAGTTATAATCAGGGATGCAGGCGGCAAGCGAAAAAATTATGCCTTTCTCATATAAATTTATATTGTTAATGGAAAAATAACAACACATTAATAATAAATAAATTAATTTGTTTTTGCATTCTACGTGATATATGTAAATGTATTTTAAATAAGTAATTTTATTTTTATAAATGTAAAATATTTTAATGTAATAATACCGAACATGTAGGTATTTCTACTACAAACAGCTTGAATTTTTCACGGTAGATGCCGTCTTCCAAATTACTAAGTAGCTGACTAGAAGGCAGCAATTGTCTCGCCTAGAGTCATTTGAAGTCGTGTATTCGTGTAGTCTGCTGTGGTGTATTTGGTGAAGTTTTTAAAACAGACATTGTACTGTTTTTCTTCTACTGTTTTTATATTTTTGGGGATTAAAAAGAATCATGAAGTACCAGTGATGCCAGAATGAAAATTTTTTGATCCAAACAAGTTTCTAAAATATTTCTCTGACTGAAGAGTGAGATTCAGTTGCTAAAGTCAATTGACACTACATTTGTTATTCAATAATTAATATAAAATTGATAGAAGGGGACAGAAACAGCCAGAAAGAAACAAATACAATAGAATATTTACATTTTTAAGCTTAATTTCATTTAAAAAAAAAGCTAATGAAAAATATATCGTCATAAACAGCTCAAAATCGCAGACATTGTGCATAAATCGCTAAGTTGCCAACATATAAAAGATTTTAAGTTTGGCACCGTCAATTTTAAGTTGAAAATTTATACATTTTTGTCTGACAGTTACAGCCATACCTAAACAAGAGCGGAAAGCGTTTTCAAGCTGTCAAAAATTCTCATGCCCATACAATTTGTATGTAGCATACCGAAATACCGCGGCATCAACACAACGGCAACGTTTTGCAATTGGAAAATCCTATTTTGACAGTGCGTTTAATAGTGAAGTAAGTTGCAAATAAAGAAGGTGAAAGAAATAAACACAAAAAAGACATTTGTCATTAGAAAATGGAGGTAAGTAAATCCTCCAAATCGTCCATATAACTCATTGTTTAAACTTTTTTTTTATAAAATGCTTATTTAAAAATCGCAAACACCAATAAACTTTATTGTTAAAATAATCAGGGTTGTAATATTTATTTTTTTGATAACCCTGTTTTTATCGTTTTGACCTAGCGTTGCCGCTTTTATTTAGGTATGGCATTTCTGCTGCTGTTACTAATTTTTTTTTATCGATAACACAAGTAGACGATTTGACGTTTTTGCATTTATCTTAATATGGTTGTAGTCTTTGTTCCTGATTAATTTTCCCATTACAATATATCTTCCCCAAAATTTGCACAATGCAGAAAAAATGTGGTGTCATAAGGGCTTTAAAAACAATTATTCTTACAAAGCATTCTAGTTTTTAATACATATTTAAAAAGTCTGCTTTGAAATTGCATTAGTGTGCACATTATGCAATTACTGTCTTGCAATTTTTATATTTCTTACCCCTTTTTTACACCTGCATAAAAATTGAATAGTGAAGCAAACCAGAATTGCAAAACACATGAAACCGTGTATCTCAATCTTCTCACTTCTCTCACCAACAACCCAAAAATTGCTGCAATAAAAATTGCAAATGTGGACGGGGACTTAAATGCTTATGGTAGCATATAAACATCTTTATATATGAATGTAAATATGAGTGGATATGGATGTTTTATTAGCGGTTTTAGTTATACTTCTTGCATTTAATTAGGGGAACATGTTAATTATCATTAATACAACAACTAACGCAAGTCACCAGACAATCCTGCAAGTAGGGAGTCTTAAGGAAATAATCTAAATAATTAAGTACATATTTCTTTGTTTTTAAATTACACATCGTCTGTATGGTGCATACTTTAGTGCCTGCCCCGTCATAATTCATAAAACGTGAAAATTTTTGCGCTATATTACTTAACATAGCATTACGTGACCAACTGCAACGTACAGATATTCAAGTAATTTATGTAGTCTCTGAATACAGGCATTTAAGAAATTGCCAGTTGTGTTAAAAAAAAAACTTCTTGGTGCCTCCTCATAAAATCTGCAAAATATTTTTAAATACTGTTTTATATTTATGGTTTTTTGCTTTCTTTTTTCCGGCTGCTTAAATTTTTTATAATGAAAACAGATTGCCAAGTGTCACTTTATTAGGAACAAATAACAATTTTGTAACGCATAATTTCGGTGAAAAAAAAATCATTTATTTATTTATTCATGTGATAAAATTATATTTCAAGTTTTCTAAAATAATGGTTTTAAAGCTTTTAATTAAAAATAAGCCCCTCGGGATATAGAAAGGCAAATTCAATTTATATTCAAAACCCACTCCACCAGTGAGGTGATGCTAAGGCGTCTTCTACTACTACTTCAAATATATTATATGCTTAATAAATCTTATATAAAAATATGTTCATATAAATACATATGTATGTTTATAGGGTGTCCCAGAAAGAATGAATTTTTTCATTGTAACGCTTTCCATGATCTGCCCCTGAGTGAACAACTGAGTACCAGAATTTTGTACGCATTAAAGTGGAGGTCTTTTCGCTGTTGATGTTTTCGGCTTTTCTTAGATACTGTTGCTTACAGCAGCAATGTTTTCAAGAAACTCATCGGTACGTTGGTGCACAATGGTCTTACAGTTCTGAACCAACCCAATTACAGCAAAAATTTCTTGACCACTCTTCGAATGATTGACACAAATTCTGGGAATTTTTCTCAGAAAAAATTTCCAAATTTTTTTTCATTAATATTTCACGGTTAAAACGTGTTGTTTTTTCGTAAAGCGCTCTATTATTAATAATCAGAAAAAATATATCGCCACCTGAAATGGAAAAGGCCTTTACTACCAAACAATCAAAATTGAGTTTTTAATGGATATTCGTATAGTGCATCAAATTACACGTGTTCACAAATTTCTAGCTTTCTATTTTTAAAAATTACTATTTTATTAAAGATATTCAAAAGCTAGTAACAACAAATGATTGTTATTCACAATTCAAAAATGTGCCAAAAATTATGAAAAGAAACCTTTCTAAATATATCCCTTATTTTTTGTGTAGAAAAATAAACTAATTTTTTTTTAAATTAAATTTTAGGTGGCGACATGTCACAGCTGTTAAATTTCAGAGTTGCAAATTGCGCAAAAAAAATAACACTAAATCTAAAAAGTGCATTCTTACTGAGACACCAATTATATATGGTTTGATTTTCTGGAATATAAATATTTTAATAATGCCTTGATATTTGTTTTCGCATTGATACTGCTCCTTGGTGTTATAAAATTCTTTAATAATTCTATTACAAAGCAAATAGAAACACTTCACTTGAATATGAATGAACACATTATTTGCAACACTTAATATGTGCATGCAAATATTTATATCCATCATCAAATTTTACATATTCTCATATATTTCATGCTGAGTGGTCATTCGTCTGTTGCCCGTTTTGTTTTTTGTTTTTTGTTTTTTTTTTCCTTTTCTACTTCATTTTTTCCTGACAGCCGAATACAAGTGCAAATGTGTTGAAATTATCTGATATAGTAACTGCATGCAAATGTATTTGCATACATACGTACAACAAGCACATGTTTACTATCGCATTCTGCATGCATTTATATTCCTATTCAAATTTTTTACTTCGTGCAAATGATGCTTTTTGTACACAAACACAATGTAATATTTGTAAAAATGTTTCAAACATTATTTTCATACAATATGAGGACATACATGCATACATACATACATACATAAATAAACTCGTAAAATTGTATAAATTTAATGCTTTATATGAGTGCGTATGTATCACTGTAATATCTAGAATATGAGCAATTGAAAAGAAAACATTGTGTTCTTTCAAGCATTTTGTAAAATTTATATGCAAAAAAAAAATATACATACACATGCATACCCATGTACATATATTTCAGACAATTTGGTTTATTAGAATTTTTAAGAGAAGAATACATTTCCCAGATATTATTTATTGAACTTTATAAAATTGTACAAATTGTTATTAAAAGAATTTAGAAAATGGAAGTATGAGTGATATTTTTGAAATTTTTAATTATTATCACTCATACGCAGTGATAGCTCATTTCGAAATTTTAGTATATATATATATATATCTTCACCTAAAATGCAAACTGGCCTCTCATCACTTTAAAAAATTTTCCAGCAGAGCCAAAAAAACTTAAAACTGAGGGTGGCGATGGCACGATGGATGGTAGTCTGCACGTTGACTACACAACCAAAAAACAGACCTGGGTTCAACCCCAGTTTCCGAAAAAAAATTTTTAAATAAAAATAAACATCTCGCATTTTTCTGATGTGCATTAGTGTGTCTTTGTGTGTTAGTTGTTGTCGGAAGGTTTCAGTGGCGAAGGCATAGTCACTGGTCACTGAGCAATACCGGCTTCAGCTGATAGCAATCCACAATCACATCAGAACGCCCTCCTTCGTCGGTATTGTGTAGCACCGGCGAAGTAAAATAATAATAAAAATAGCTACTAAACCGAAGCTTCAGCACTGCTACGAGTATAAAAAAAAAAGAACGTGCGAAAGCAGAGCTGCAAAATAATTAATTAAGCTTCACCTCCTGTCGTTTCTCCTACTATCCCTTTCCTATAGTTCCCAGCACAATGCTTCGCATGTATAGGAGTCATCTCCTGAGTGCTGGTCCTAGATAAAAAAAAAAAAAAAATAAAAAAATAAAATGAAATGTATTGTGAGTACAAATATGATTTTTTTTGCGCAATATCATCCAAATCAAATACAGGGAAACCTCCCATAACCGGACAAACTTTGTGGAACCGAGATTTTCATCAGTTTTTCAGTACAAAAAGTATTCTCTTAACCGGACACTCTGTTAACTGGACACGGACAATGAATTTTAAAAAATTGTGCTCAAAAAGCCTCTCATAAGCAGACAGAATTGTTAATTTTAAAAATTAATTCGCTTTGATTTAAAATCACCAACAATAGTAGTATTTCTTCATTTTTAAACTATGATTCATATTTGTGTTAATTCCATTCAAATTTGCGATTCCGCTGTTAACACGAATGCACTCATGGGTTGAGGATTGCTTAGAAGGTGCTGTTTATTTGAAGAAATTGTGTACTTAGCTCGTATCACAAAATGGCTGAGAAAAAAAATTATTCTATCAATTAAAAAAAAAACCATGGAAACTACTCGTACTTGATTCCTTAAATACTTGTGATGAAGCATTAAATTAAATTGCCGGTTTGAAGTATTTTACTGGAAACGAACTCCTCGCTTTCCAGCACATCAACTAAAATTTACAATCATTTTGAAACTCTAAGTTAAAGCAATCTAATCTGAAAAATTCTTTTCAACCACAAATCACTGATCTAGCATTATAACATAAAGAAATAATAATAAAATAATAAATGTATACCCCTTATAAGCGGACACCTCTCATAACGGTACAAAAATACTGCGACAGTGAGTGCCCGACTATGGTTTAGAGGTTTCACTGTATACAAAAAAATGCAAATATTTTTTTTTTATAATTTTTGGCACATTTTTGAATTGTAAATAACAATCATTTGTTGTTACGACCATTTTGAATTTCTTTAATAAAGTCTTTATTTTTAAAAATAGAGAGCTAAAAATTTCTGAACACGTGTGCCTTAATGCGCTGCACCAATATGCATTAAAAACTCAATTTTGTTATTTTGGTAGTTACGCCCTTTCGCATTTCAGGTGACGATATGTAGAAATTATTTTCCCTCTGCCCTGGGCCTAGAATTTAAATGTATTTTTTCCAGGCTCACAACTTTGAATTGGCAACACTACTTCATTTTACAACCGATTTAACTAATTTTATTTTCAACAACTCACATTCTGCGAAGCTCTTAGAAATACTCAGGGTATAGGTGCGAATTAATCCCGACACCACTAGAATGTTCATGCACTAGGCTACAAAGCCACCCGGCTAATGATTGTGCTTTGCCATACCACATTATTTTGCTCTACAAGATGAGCTACAATTTAAGAACAAACTATTCTTCAAATAGTTTTTCCACTTTAAGGACACACGTTTGTAAAGTAGAAGTAGAAAAAAAAAGGTGACGTATTTAAAACAACATTCTCATTTTGCAGTGTCTGCAACAGAGGCATATTAATTACAAAAGTTGCCAGTAAAAGTAACAAATAAAGTCAACGAAGAATAAGGACAAGGTAGAAGGATGAAGTAAAGTTTTGAAATGTCATTTACTTTGTTAATTGCGAACGTTTAAACTGCGGCAACAAACAATAATTTCGAGTAAACTTTTTGCACAAAAAGGAGAACAAGTGTTGGAAAATGCTTACAGCAAGAGCAAACGAATAGAAACTAATTTTAAATTGTAACTTAAATATTTATATAAGAAATTTTTTATAGTAAATTGCAATTAGTTGCAAACTTTAGTTATGCAACTTGGGAAATGAAAAAAAAAAATAAAATATAAAAATCATAAATGCAGCAATATTAAGCTTGTTTATTTTACGATTATTATGTATATTATATATAGTACTCGATTAACCCGGTGGGCTTGGCTACAGCCCAACAGTTTATCGACCATTTGTTTTAGGTGTCGCTCAAATACCGACGAAGGAGTCTGCTGCAGCACAATAAAATCAAAAAAGTTTTTCACTTGACCGAGCCTCAGCCATCAGCATCCATCCATATGTGGATACAACAAATATTGCTACAGTTAGAGTTTGCTATTCTTCAATTTAGCCACTACAGTTTTCATTTTGTTAACAATAATTGTTTGTACAAAACTGCTACCCGTATATCCAATTGTCTTGTAATTTGAAAACATATAAATCATTTAGTAGACTTGTTACCAACACATATTTATGTCTCTCAATGTATTCTTTTTTAATACTTCGATAAATTTTATTTCCAAAATTTCTAGACAAAAAGTGTGCTGCCAACTTCTCTCCAAAATCTTGAAACGTGCAACTACTTCACTAAAATTCCCATTGAAACTTGTGGGTTTTTTTTTATTAAAAAAAAAATATATAACAATTGTTTTTTCAAGAAATTTAATTAAAAAGTTTTTCGATTTTTTTATTTTGGGAAATATTTTGTTAAACTTTAGTTATTTATTTTAATTTTTTTTTTTTTGTTTTGTTTAACTCATATTAATACTCGCATCACATAATAGTTTTGTTCAAAATATTTCTCATAAATTCCTTTTAATAACAAACAAAAAAAAAGCCAACAGAAATGAAAGCATTTAAATAAAAAAAAAAAAAAAATGAAATAAAAAACAACAACAAACAATAATACTGTTTGGCTTCCCCAAGTCAGTGTTCATGTGCGCATAAAGAAACTTCTGCTTCCAACAACAAATGTCATTCAAACTGTTTGGCTAAAAACAACAAAATCAAGAGCAAACAAAGAGAAAATAAACGCCAACAGTATTTTGTGGTAGAAGTTTAAATTCTATCATTTTTCATCTTTCACTCACTCCAAGAAAAAAAAAAAACAAAGAGGAAAAAGGAAGTAACAAAATAATAAACAACTTAAAGTTGGAGGTACAGAATGCTGCCGAGTGTTCAGTAGTTAAAAAAAAAAAATTCTTGCACTTTTATACAAAATCGAAATTCTCCTGGTGGCTATAAATTGGAAAAATGCTTTAAAATTTTTTGTTAACCCGCCAATGGTGACGCCGGTCTCACAGACCAGTAGATCACCATTGGCGAGTTAATTATTAATTTTTTATAGTTTCTGCCAGTAGATACGTTAAAAGCGTGCATGTGGTAAGGCCACATCTTTAAAATATTTATTAAGTATCTCTGGCTTCATATTGTTTAGATATCATTATCTCATGGTAGTGAACCGAAATGTTTTCCATGATTGTTCTTGATGTTAGCGAGCAAGCACGAGAAGAGCAAAAGCTTCTTATTGAGAATAGTTCTAATTTTAAGGTGGATGCTGCAAACTATTTCACAAAACATCAGATATAAAATAGCTGGCTTTTTGAGCTGTAGCTCTTAAGTACATACATAATCTTCACTTTAAGTCACTCTGGCTAACACAGAAGCGCAGAAGCCTTCTGAAGGCTGCCCAACGGCACACATCTCGATCTAAAGGATATTTTTTGTTCTACCATAAAACCATGAAATAAATATATGACCCCAGGCCCAGCTAATCCCCAGTTAACCAGAACGTCCGTCCAATAGCACTATTCCACATAATTGTTCCCCGAATAAAAAGGGGGAGGCCGAAAGCCATGTTCAGCCAACAAACTTTCCGCCCTCCAAATGAAGTCGAGTAAATCTCAGATAGGAACAGATCTGCCATCGGATCCAAACAATCACGCTTAAAGAAACATGCAGTCTGGGCCGTGGTCAGCGCAATACAGTTGCACAAAATATCGTCTGTTGTTTCATACTCCCACAGACAGACGCGATACTTAATCTCATTCGTAACGTAACCGTCAGCAATTTCATTACCAGCGATCCCGAAATCACCAGGGATTGAACAAAGCACAGCGCTATTCGCAGACTGCAGACCTTCAGCACCAGCTGTGATTCTAAAAAATTCGAAGCTGAAGGTTACTGCAGCAGTACTCTCTGCGCTGGTAAAAGACGAACAATCACGCAGCGCTACTTCAAGCAGTATTCGATATTTAACAATATTTTGTTTCCTTTCTTTAGCCATTCATCATCAATAGGAAGAGTACGATTTAGTGGAGTCAACGCGGCAACGTTACCTATTTGATTCCAAGATATCAGTAGCGTTACCAGAAACTTTCTATTCACTTCAGCCAAACACCAATCACTTGCAACGTTACTGCAAATTTCTATTCCCTTGGGAATGTGCTTGTTTTTTGTCTTTTTAATTTTAAAAACTCCAACTGAATTAATAAACTTTAAAATTATATTTCATTACGTAAAATATCCTGCTGTCTCTTCTAGGGGGAAAAAAAGCTTTTTTTTTATATCACACACTGATGATTATAGTGGCGAATAATGTGATGCTGGATGTTGGGAAATGTTAAAAACCGAGCCCAGCAGCTAAACAACCAACCGACTAAGAATATTATCAGCCACCATTTTGCCATAAAATATGTTGCAAACACGACAGTGCTGGTTATACAGCGGAGCGTGTGTTGCAAACATAATGAAAAATATGAGTTTAATTTCATATTAAAAACTTTAAGATTGTCCCCGTTTCGTTGAAATTATTATCGTTTGTTGTTGCAGTTGCTGTTGTGGCTGTCATTGCTGGCTGTATCTCTTCTAAAATTAAATTTTTTTTGACATATGAACAAGGTTTTTTTTTTTGTTTCAATTTCTATTGCAGACAAAATTTTATTAAATTAAAAGAGCAAACAAAAACTTCTTTTATTTATTGTTTTAATCTCTATTTTTTTTTAAATTATTTTATATATATACATACATATTTTTTTAATTATATTTAATTATTTCGTTTGAGAGTTTGCAGGAACATGAACATAAAACAGCAATAAAAAAGAAAAATTAAAAAAAAAACGAAATTTTTCTAACATATTAAAATGTAATAATGAAAAACTGCAAAAACTTTTAACGAAATATTTTATAAAATGTGAATAGTCAACCACAAAATGAAAATGTTAATTTTAAACTGCTGCCACAAATTGAATTAACCGTGAAAGCCTCAACATGAGCTGTGTAAGCAGTTTTAAACTGTTTGTGCAGCGAAATACCTAAAAAATTCATGTTATTTATAGAGTTCTTCCTTATGTACAGGTTAATAAGTGCATTACAATATGCAAGTTAATAAAGAAAAAAATTTACAAGAATTAAAATTCTTTAATTTAGATATTGACAAACTGTATGAGAATTATTAAACGCACTTTGAGACTGGAAATTTGTTATCAGTAAATATCTAGAAAAGATTTTGTGGTCAGAGAGCAATTTTATTTGAGGGGCTTAAATATGAGTTGTGCTACTGGCGAGTAATTAGCGTATTGGCTGTACAACCAGAAGGACTCGGGTTCGATTCCCAGCCCGATCATGTAAAAAAAGGTTTTTCTGAGTTTTGTGTGCTACAGCACCCTTCTTGGTCGGTATGTAAGTACTCAAACGTCGGCGAACTGAAATAATAAATGTAATGGCTCCCCCTCAGCTTGAAAATAATGCGCCATAATCAACATCAGAGATGCCGCAACTTTGCTTTATAATTAACACGCAATTGCAGAGTTGTGCAATCTACAATTTTCACCACCTGTCTATTCTCTACACTGTCTCTGTCTCTCTCTCCCTCTCTCTCTCTCTCTCTCTCTCTCTCTCTCTCTCTCCCTCTCTCTCTCTCTATGTAGTTCCAGTGCAATGCATTGCATATCACAGTGCAACATTTTTCAGCTCAATGATTTGGGACTCAATTCTGAGAATTCTACTTAGAAGTAGTGAAATGTCCCTCCTCGTTGTAGTTGACGCTTGTGGTTCTGGTGATCTTAGGTTCGTCGTACGTTGTTCATATTATTTCCAAAACTCAGTGAAGCTAAAATTAGAAAAGATCTGTCTGTATTTAAAAATTGTCATACCTAAATTTGCTCACTTCTCATATATTCGCATTACCAATAATTTTTTGTTATTTATTTCCGGTACCACCAGGTGACCATGCCAATGGAAAAGCATAAAATTAGATTCATTGCTTGCGGAGGTTTGTTGGTGGAGTTCTAGAATTATGCAGTTTGAAGATGAAAGCACCGAAGATGAAGATGACACACTGATTGTGGACACAGTGAAGAAAATTATATCTTGAATATTAAATCTAACTCGGATGATGATGCAGACTCAGCACATGAATATGAACGACCTACGAAGAAAACAAGATCATTAGAAACGCAAGCGTCAACTTAAACCAGGATGGATATTGACATTAATTGAAAATGTTGTAGATTTTGTTTCCACGCATAGACAACAAATAAAAATCGCATGTTTTCATGTTGAATCGGAATTTTTATATTCATGCAAAATAAAGTTTATAAAAAAAAACCAATTTATTTGTGGATTTGTAATCCAGCATTATTAAGCAAAAAAGTTTAAAAATGGGCATTTTTGCAATTTTTAAGACACTGGATGCACTTTTTTCGGATACGTTTGTTCAGATTTTTTATCTTCTTCTTCTATTCAGATACAAAAGAGATATTCCGTATACCGACATAGAACCGTGTTAAAGTATAGAAAAAGTGATAAAAATCCACTTTGAGCAAAAACAAATTGTATGGCCATTAAATTATTAATGCAGCCAACTTGACAAAACGAATGATGCAGAAGTTCTTATTTTTGGCGCTGCTTTAACGTGCAATTCTCAGAATTGAGTACCAAAATTATGTCTTGTACTGCGTATGTAGGGGATTTCTGCTAAACCTGGTCCACAATTAACAAAAAAAAAAACAAAAAAAACAAACTGTACACAGAACAGCTCCCTCTTGCTTTAAATTAATTTTTAGCCGCAAAATGTATGCTTTTAAGCCACTGTGCGCTGCATGAAAAATATTAAAAGAACTTTGAGGAGTGAAATTTATATCAATAAATATAGCACGAAAGCCATTTTATTTATAATTTTATTTTTCCGACGTTTTATTGCTTCAAGACCAACGAAGGAGAGCGTTGTCATCATAGACACATAAGAAAAATTTTCGACTCTAAATATCGAAAGTCGTGGATTTCAATCATATTCCTGATTTTAATGTCCATGCTAAAGCAAGTCACAGTGCTCTTCTTGGTGGGTATGGGAGCAACAATAGACATTGGCGAAGTAAAATAATAAGCAAATTGATTCTCCTGTAGCCTAAAACTATTAATTTTCCTATTGATTTGCAACAAAAGCGCTAAAAGAAAAATTGTTTCCCTAGATTAACATAATAATAAATTATTATTTGCAATTATTTAAATTATTTAATTATTTACATTTCAAATCTGTTCAATGACAATTGCAATTTTTGCTCATTTTGCAGTTTTTTTCTTTCTCATTGGCGTCATCGTTTAAAACAATTTACCTTTTTTTTTTTGTTTAAATTCTTTAACATTTTAGCGGTTGAATGCTGTTAAATGCAAATGAACAAATAAATAAATAAACACAATTCTTAATTATTGTAAATCGAAAATTATTTACTTAATTTTAATGCATAATCGAAATGTTTTGTGCACAAAAAAAAAGGAAAAAGTGTTAAAATATTTTACATACTGAGTTAATTGGAAAAACAAAAACATTACAAATATATTGACTGAAAATGTAACGAAATAGAGTGTTTGTTTGAGCAGAGAGTGACCCGAAAATTCATATACGATTTAAATTGCGAATTATGAGGAGTCAGTAAGTAAATCTGTGCAAAATTTTAAAACGGAACTAAATATAAATGTCGGAATACGAGAAGCATTGCGAAATTTGTTTTTTGTTTCCTCTCCATTTAATGCTAATTTTTTTTTTTTATAAATCCGAGGGTTTCCACTAATATTTCATAAAGTTTCTCAATATATTTAATCAATTGATGGTGGCGATGGCTGAAGTAGTCTGCACATTGACTACATAACCAAAAATTTCCTGGGTTCCACCCCAGTTTCAGACTCATGAAAACAGATCGCATTTTTTTTGATGTGCATTTGTGTGGCTTTGTGTCAGTTGTTGCCGCAAGGTTTCTGTGGCGAAGGCATAGTCACTGGTCACTGAATAGTAACAACTTCATTTTTTAATCCTAAATTTTTAAAAATATTATTTAAAAAAAAATATATTTAAAAAAAAATAATAATAATATTAGTCTCACTTCTATTTTTATTTTGATCTTTATTAAATATTTTAGTTATATTTATTTTTTGAGCGATGGTCTTTTTTATGAAGTTTTTTTAATTTAATTTTTTAATTAATTTGTATTAAAAAAATTAAAAGAAAAAAAATATTTTTGGAAAATAAAAATTTTTATTTCCTTTCAAAAATATTTTCTTTTCTTTTTAAATTTTTTTTTAATACAAATTATTATTTTCTGACGATGCTACCCTTATTTGGTAGCGAAATATTGAAAATAAATTATTAAAAAAACATTTCATAAAAAAGACCATTGCTCAAAAAATAAATATAATTAAAATAATAATAATAATAAAAATTGCCTGAAGATGTTAAAATAGAAAAATAAAAAATAAAAGCAAAATTTAAGAAAAAAAAAATATGTTCTAAAAAAATTTAATTTTTCCTGAAGATGCTAACCAAGGGTTAGCGAAATATCGAACAAATAAATAAATTAAAAAAACTTTTTTAAAAAAAAAGACCTTCATTGCTAATTAATATTATAACATAGAATAATAAAAATAGAAGGTCAAATAAAAAGAAGAATTAAAAAAAGGAAACCTTTAAGCTTAAAATATAATACTCGTATATAAATTGTTAGTAACAACTTCAGCTGTATCCAATCTACAATACATCAGAATGCCCTCCTTCGTCGGTATTGTGTAGCATCGGCGAAGTAAAATAAATATTAAAAATTGCCACTGAAACGAAGCTTCAAAACTTAATTTGTCTCCTTGACATCAGAGCCGCTAAAACACTGCTATAAAAACAAATAACAATTAATAAGTTGTAGATAGTGAAGCTTCACCTCTTATCATTTATCCTACAATCCCTTTCCTCTAGTTCCAGCACAATGCTTGGCATCATGTGTAGGGGTCATCTCCTGAGTGCAGGTCCAAGATGAAAAAAAGATGCCAGGAATTCATACACTTATATATATGACTTTATATTTCACATATGTATTTCTAGCAATAAGATATCTAGTACACAAATTGTCCTCTTGTAAAGCATTATTATAATTTGAAGAAAAAAATTTTTAACTGAATCCTACTAAAATTTCACACTTCTAGTAGAGGTTCTTTGTATTATTTTTATATATGACATCCGACATCGAACAAATTTCCAAAACATTTTGATAGAATAGAGATTTCGATGCGAATCGAATTTCGTAATTTGGTTAACAGGTTAACGAATTTCTAGTAATAAATTTTCGTGGTTTAAGCTTATTTTGTATCAAGAGAACAATTTGCTATACCTTTTCAATATCTTATGCAAAAAAACAAAGAAACATAACTTCAGCAAGATAAACGTTTTAAAAAACTTTTCACTTCAAAAACAAAAAATTAAAAGAGTGCAAATTAACTTATCAGTGACACAGAATTTTACGAATGGACTAAAAAAAAAAAACGTACCATTGAAATGTAAACAAAAGCAATGACTTCGGAAAGTGAATAAAAATTGCTCAAAAGTAAATATAAATGGAGTTGAAGCCATAAACTACAAAGAGAATACTCGAAAGGATATTGTCGCAAATTAACTCAGTGTAAAAATAACAAGAAAGAATATATTTTTGTTGAATCCTGCACACAATAGACACAAAAAAAAACCCCAAACGAAAATGGGGAAAAATATTACGGCAAAAAAACCAACAAGTTGGTAAAATCACAAAAATAAATAGAGCTTTAAAAAAACGTTTTTAATGGTAACAAAAAACAAAAAAAAATATTTCGTTTCAAATGGAAGTTTGTTAAAAATTCAAATTGGACTACACCTCGATTTTGTGCATAAAAGGATGCATACAAAACCATAAAAAAAACAAATAAATAAATCAAGAGACCAGGCTTTTACAGCTGGAGTTAAAGAAAGATTTACTTTGCATAGTTTATTGAGGGAAATTTGTTTTTAAAGAGAAATTTTCAATTGAATATTCTTGAATTTATTAAAAAGAGCAATAATTGCAGATTGTCCACAATTCATTCGCCCACATACACTTCACATCTTCACTTTAAATTGCTTTCACTGAAATTTATGTAAAAAATATCGTCTTAACTGCCAGGTAACTAATACATGGTGGCACAAAAGAAGCTGTATGGTTTAAATAGTTTATAACTTTTTTATTTATGCGATTATTATAATTTCATTTTTTTTTAAATACCGAATATTAGTGGGGAATTTTTTTTTGTAATTAGCTTTGAAAAATTTTATCCTGTAAGTGATGTTCATTTTCTGCTTCGCATATACGTGCTCTTTTTAGCATATTTTCCATAAATTTTTGCAAAATTTCGGCTGTAATGGCCATGATTTCATTTCGGATGTTTCATAATTAATTCCCCAAGTCTTCTTTACAAAATGTTGAAAACAATAAACAAAGAAAAAATAATAATTAAGAAAGCTATAAAGAATTCAAAACATCTAGCTCCTTTTGTGCCACCCTGTACAATTGCAGAGTCTTGCTTTAAGAACGCTACAAAATTGTGAAAGTATAGAAAACTGGAAGTACTGGCTGAATATTAAAATTTCGACATGTTTTAGCATGCATCTTGCTACAGTGTTGGAAAACTCAAACCATAAACAGCTTAACGTAATTAAGGAAGCAACAAGAAGTGCGAGTTTACTACTAAAAACACTTTGGTTATTGTGAATAGCGGCAGCCATTACCTTTTTATGCATAATATTTTGAAATTTATCTGCCAGGCTCACCAAATCGAAAGAATTTTTTTCAGTCCTTCTTTTAACATTTAAAACAAAAACAATATTTTGGAATTTGTTTTAATTTTAAATGTTTTTATTTTATTCTTGGTATTCTCATATGAAAGGAATAAGAATTGCTGCTGTATATGACTTTATAAAAATAAGATTAAACAAAATTTAATTTCTTTTAGCCCTGACAATATGAGTGTCTTTAATATTCTCAATTTTCATTCTATTCGAGTTTTAAGCGCTACAAATAAATAAAATAAAATTTAAAAAATAAGAGGAAGTGCAACACTAATGCCATATAAATGCTGCAGACAATGAAAAAAAAAAAACAATCGGCCAAATGGATTAACCAACTTAAAGACTAACTGGCTTACGGACTAACTAACAAATAAACTAAATAATAAAATAAAGGCGTTAACTGTTGTGTAAACCAGTTTAAAATTCCACAAAAAAAAAAATGAAAAAAATATAAAAAATAGAATTTTGTGCATTCAGTTCACTTTTATTCATTTGTTTTTGCGTTTAAACTTGTTGGTATTTCAAGTCAACTGTAAGTGAATTCGAAAACACAATTTAAAGCAAAAGAAAAATAATAATAAAAATGTACGGAAGTTTGTTGTGTTGCATTCCGACCAACCCACCAGCCAACCAAGCGAACAATCAACTAAATGGACACAAAGAACAGCAACAGCAATAACACTAACGTTGTAAAGTGGGAACGACAGAGAGAAAAATCTTTAAGCTGAACGTTAAAATGATAAAGTCGCTTATTTGATATCTTTTATCTATAAGAAGCATACAACGTCTCTCGCTGATAATCTTCAACTTAATAGCCCCTTAATAACATTATGCCTGCATAATCTAATTTCGAGTCTATGAAGACGTCCATGATGTTCTTATGCATGCAAGGCGTTATTTACATGCGTATATTCCCATAAGGCTGGGCCATGCCTCTTAACTTCGTAATTATTAAAACCGAATACGCTTTAATCTTAAGAAACAGAAAGTCATTTGTGCCTCCAAAGCAACAGGACACACATGTCGGCATATTCAATTTAGCTGACTCAGCTGTTCATATTCGTACAACAAATAAAAAAACAACAGCTGTTTTTTTTTTTATCTGAGACCAGCACTCAGGAGATGACTCCTACATATGCAAAACATAGTGCTGGGAACTATAGGAAAGGGAAAGAGTAGGAGAAACGACAGGAGGTGAAGCTTAATTAATTATTTTGCAGCTCTGCTTTCGCACGTTCTTTTTTTTTTATACTCGTAGCAGTGCTGAAGCTTCGGTTTAGTAGCCATTTTTATTATTATTTTACTTCGCCGGTGCTACACAATACCGACGAAGGAGGGCGTTCTGATGTGATTGTGGCTTGCTATCAGGTGAAGTCGATATTGTTCAGTGACCAGTGACTATGCCTTTGCCACTGAAACCTTCCGACAACAACTGGACACACAAAGACACACTAATGCACATCAGAAAAATTCGAGATGTTTATTTTTATTTTAAAATTTTAGTCTGAAACTGTGTAGTCAACGTGCAGACTACCATCAATCGTGCCATCGTGGCAGTACTAAACTATGAGAGTAAATATTATTAAGGACATGACAATAGTTTTTGGCTAAGGCAATATTGTAAGTCACGTCTAGTTGAACCTTTAAGCCCCGCTCTCTCACTTTTTATATTGCTCATATTTCCACCCTTCTCTGTGCTAGCTGTCTAATTCCAATAGATAACATAAAGGGAATTTTCGGTACACAAGTGGGCTGAACGCTATGATATTTTTTACTACCCCGGCGACCTGACTAACTGTACCTCGTCTAAAGATGTGAATGTGGTGGCCGAAGTCTGCTTTTCTCCTGCACAATGCATCAGTCCCATAACAATACTTCGTGAATGTAAACAAAACAAACCAAAAAAAAAAAACTGCTTCATTCCACATTGCCTTGCATTACTGCACCAAATAACAAGTGGCTTTATCACTTTAACGCGTACCTGATGAATTAAGGAACGTGGAAACCAACAACTAACCAAAGTATCTATACAGCCATGTATTTCGCCATCCTGGCAACAAGCCACCCGGTTCACCATTATTGTCGTCATTTAAACAACCGACAATATGTTTTTATTGTTGTTATTTCTCCTCGTTCCACGTTTTTCTACGTTTTTTTTTTCTAGATTTTATTCGCTTTTATTGTTATTTATCCGTTATATTGGATTTGTTGTTGGTGTGTTTATTAAATTTTAGTTGTTGTTATTATGCGGCCAACCTTAAATTTGTTTGCGACGTTGAAAGCTAAAAAAAAAATGTGTATTTGAGAAATAAAACGCCAGTCAAAAAATGGGGGGAAAAAAATAAAACAACACGGCTGCTACGAAACTGACTGTGTTACCCGGTCATTTGGGAAAAACCACACAAAAGCCGGAAAAAAATAAGAAATAATTAAGAAAATTATTATTATTTTGAGAGTATGCTTTGGTATCATAGTCGAAAACGAAATATCTTTTACGTAAAAACATTTAATTGATTTTCTATGTAAGTGAACCACCAGCAATTGTGGTGCTCTTCATGCCCCAACGAATGCAATCTTTACGCCTGGGGAGCTTCCGAAGAGTGCAACACAATTCGTGTGCATTTCAAAAAAATTGGAAGCCATTCAAATTTAATATCCATTTTGAAATGGACCAGAAGAGAATTAATAAATTTTGTGAAATGGCTTTTTAATTGGAATGTTTTTATGCTGGAGTACAGCAATTTGTGTTCGGTTCTTCTACTGATTCAATTTTATTTTTTTAGGGCTTCGTAAGCGATATGTTGCTTGTCGCGCCAAAACAGCATAAACGACATAAAATTGTTGCCTTACGTTATATCAAGGAATACAAATTAATTATTTAAAATTAATATTTGAAAATATTCATAAAGAATTTGCCAGTAAAATGGTAATAAAATTTCGATAAGACCGCAAAGTTATTTATGCCACATGTAGCTGAAAATTATATTAATTTACTATTAAATTAGTTTTTAGTGATAGATACTAATTGTTTTAGATTTTTAAATTGCTTTTTGTTGTTTAATTTTCAAATAGAATTATGAACATGAATTAATCCTGTTACGTGTGTGTGCCACCTACTTAAACCACTTACCCAGCTGCTTTAATACGTTTCCAAATCATGGTGTACATTTTAGTTTCGGTCATAATTAAATTAAAAACAATGAAACTTTATCAAAATTAAATTAAAATGAAAATCCAATATAATAATGTTGCCGGGTTTAGGTGCAATATTACCGGACAGACAATTGAGTCAATTTAGGCAAAAATATTCCAAATATATGATTAAAAATAAGTAACAATAATTAATAAAAATAAAATAAAAACTAAAATAAAAACTAAAATTGTAAATGCATACGTTTATTTATGTACATACATTGACCGCAGGCAAAAATTAATTTCTATTTTTATATAAATTTTCGATTCATTAATAATGTTTGTGGTCTGTTTAGACAGTTGCTTTGCCATTGAGGCTGTACGGGCGTGCATGAATGTGCATGCATGTGCATGTATATACATGTATGTTAATGTTTGTTTTATCAAGCTCGTAAAAGTTAATTTATTTTCGAGATATTGTATATTAATAATTTAATAGGAAAACCAATGATATTAAGGTTTTAATTAAATAAAATTACCAAATATATTGAGTGGCGCAAAATTGATCACCGTATCGTAAGATGTAATAGCTTTTGCAAATGGCATTTTACACGTCCATCATATTTGACATTTGTCAACAAGACATCTCCAGAATACAAAAAGACAAACAATGGAGCGCTATACTCCGCAAGAGCGTGGAATAATTGTGTCGAGTTTTTTAACCAATAAGCGGTCGGTGGTGTTAGCCCAGCGTAAATTTCGATGCAGATTTCCTAATCGTATCGCAGCTTAGCTGCTCGACTCGAACAGACTGCAATCATAGTAGATCTTTCAGGTCGTGGCCGCCACCGAACTGATCATTCTGTCGTGAATATTGCCGCTCTGGCTGCTGATGATGTTGCTGAGAAAAAAGAAACCCCAAACAAACGACGTGCGGTGGAATTGGGCATCACCAGGCGTACCCTACTGCGAATTTTAGTGAAAGACTTATACATGTTGCCATACAAAGTGCAAACAGTGCACCAGTTAATACCTTCAGACCGTATGAATTACTGTAGAGCCATCCACAATCTCAACGACGAAGAGGACGATTTTGAGTCGAAAAACATCATGAGCGACGAGGCGCATTTTCATTTAAGCGGTTCCGACCATAAAAAGAATGATAATCCGCATGTGATGAACGAAAAGCCGAGGCTGAGCTGTGGAGCGATTTTCACGCGGGAAGAGTGATTGGACCGTATTTTTTTTGAGGACGCCATGGGCAATACAGTTATTTTTACTGGCGAACGCTACAAATTAACGGGGCTTGTTGAACATGTGGTTTCAATAAGACGGAGCCACCGCACACACATCGAAAGAACCACAATGGATATTGTGAAGAAACCATTTCCTGGTCGCGTAATCTTCCGTGTTGGCGGTTTGGCATGTCCAGCAAGATTTTGAAAAGGAAATATTGGAAAAAATTAAATTTTAAAAGCAAAATATGTAATAAAAGATCTCAAGCTCTTTTAAATAAATTATAATTCAATAACAAAAAAACTTTGAGGACTTTTGCTTAGTGTAAGGAAATCCTGTAGACTCTCGATAGTGTGAAACTCGTTAATTTGAATCTCTCGATAGTTTGACGTATTTTCTAGGTCCTTTGACAAAACGTTAAATAAAATTAAAAAAACTCCGGGTAAAGTCTTTTTTCGGTAGTTTGATATCATGTGCAATTAATATTGCAGGGTGATACTCAACAGTTTTAATTGTTTCAATTGAAATTAACGAAGACATCGTATGTGACTTTCTTTTTTGAGATCTATGGCGCAGTACAGTGATCAGCCCAGTTTTCCAAACGTGTTTCGAACCGATTTTTTCCATGCCATGACTGGTGGTTTTTTTTTTTAATACGAAATTTTTTCTTCATCTTAGACCAGCACTCAGGAGCTGACCCCTACGCATGCAATGCATTGTGCTGGTCCTAGAGGGAGCGGATAGTAGGAGAAATGACAGAAGGTGAAGCTACACTATCTTACAAGCGCTGCTTTTGCACGTTCTTTTTTTTTGTAGCAGTGTTAAACCGCCTCTGATGTCAAGGAGACCTATTAAAATTTGAACTCTTCGTTTTATTTATTTTTTTTAGCATTTACTGTTCAGTTACCAGTGACTATGCATTCGCCACTGAAACCTTCCGATAACAACTGACAAAAAGACAAACAAATGGACATGGAAAAACTGCGAGATATTTTTATGAGTCTGAAACTGGGATTGAACCCAGGAATTTTTGGTTTTGTATTCAACTTCGCCGCCCTTCTCGAATGTCGAATAGTCCGGTTTTTTCTGAAACACGGGGGGTCGTAAAGGGACCTTATTTAGCGGTGGTGTGATCCATTGGCCGCTGGAAAAATTATATATTAACACGTGTCTGCCAATCATTTAATTTCGTATTGCAAACTGGTGTCAAAACAGAATTGGCAAATAATTATTAAAATATGAAAGCCGCTGTTTAAACTGCTGTCTTCAATTATCGATACTGAAAACCCCAGAAAATAATACTGCCATTCATAAAAAGAAATAACAACGAATAACCTTAAAAGTTAAAGAATAAAAAAAAACACCAACGACGTGTACAAAGAAATAAATCAAAAAAAAGAAAGAGGGAAAATAAATATTTTGACACAAAAACTCATTTATCATTTACACGCTTATTTAGCTGGCACTCACGTTGGCTGAGCAACAACAAATCTTTAGCTCACGTTTTACGCGTAGTTGTCACGTTATATTGCGTACGCAATAAAGCTTAACGGGACTACTTTAGTACAATAACAGCAACAACAAAATGAATATTAAAAGCAACAACATCAAATGCCATCTTCTATAATAAGAAAACTTTGTCAATGTCAAAGGTTAATGCTGCTTCTAATATGCGAAAGTGAAAGTTTTTATTTCATTTCTAAAATGAACTTTTCCTTTATTATTTTTTTTTTTTATGGCAAAATTGATAAAGTGTCAAAATGGATCAAAAAGAAAAGCAATAATACTTAAAAATATTGGCAAAGAAACATTTTCAAGTGGAAAAAAGAAAACTTGTTTTCACTTTTGATGGGAAAAGGAAAATAAAATTAGTTTACCATTTGTGCTTTCAACCTGAGTAGGTTTTTAGTATTCGAGGGAAAACAGGAAATAACTGTGTGCAAATGACTTTGTTTTCCGTCAAGAATTTAAATGAAAGGCTTTGCTGTGAATAAAATATGATGTGTTTGTGAACGGGGGGCGAGGAAATAGCGAATTCAATTACTTTGAATAATTGTATTAATTTCAGAAATTTGTTACTTTTAGTGGCACTTTTGACTTGAACTACTGTCATACAACAAACAGAATTCCACAGCAGCCGACAGAATTTAGCAATTTAAAGTGATAAAATAAATAAAAAGGACATTTAAGTACACTCGCCATTGCGGTTTTAGTGCTACATTGCGTAAATAAAGCTATGTACAGAAAATGATTGTCAGATATTACAATATTGTCACAAAAATAGTCATAAAAAGTTGAACTAGCGTGTGAACTTACAATTTTTATCTGGCAACATTGTCACAAAAAGCATTGTCAGTATATTGTACAATAATAATATTTGTGAGGCATGTAACAATCGTGAGAACACGCGCTATTTCCATTAACAGGTAATTGCCAGATGTTGTACATTCATTTGTTATTGTCAGATGTGATTAATTTAGTGCACCGTTCAATAACACCATTCTGAGATAAATATTTCTATTGGCAACGCTGCCCATAACTATTAAGTTGAACATCGCATCTGGCAATAATCTGACAATCGTGTGAACTGACAATTTTTGTTGGCACAAAAATTTATTTTAGGACAACTGTGTGACAATGAAACGGTCATGTTTTCTTACAATACTTTGAACTGACAATTTATCTTTCGGTGACAATTTTTCATTGTCAGTACATTTCCAAATCTTACAATATTGCAACATCTGTTAATGAAGTTTGCATGGGTTAAGTGTGAATCTTAACTTAGTGTTTCACAGTGAAGCCACACCATTTTAATATTTCGTAAGCCGGCTGCGCTCACATCTTGCGATTGGTCCTTGAGTTCTTATTGTTAATTAATATTGCTTGAACCACATTTAAGTAATAAAAAAAAAAATAACGAGCAACATAATAAGTAACATTAATTTTGTAAATTGTAAAATTAAAAATAAAATTAAAAAAAATTAAATTAAATTTTGTACCGAAATTTAATATAAAAATATCAAACTGAGTATTTCACCATTATAACCTTTCACTTCACTATCTGTCTACTCTCTACACTATCGTTGCATCGCTTACATAAGGGAAATCCCTGAGCTCTTATCGAAAAAAAATGAGAAGATTGGAAGAAATACCAGCTGTTTGCATGCCTCAAAATAAAGCTGCAGTTCTTGTTTTTGTGTTGTGCACCAGATCGTTTGCTAAAATGTTTCCTTAATTCGGATAATATTTTTGCACTTGGCAAATTTTCAATACTACCACCGGACACCCGTACCTCTGCAGAAGGATTTAACATTTATTAACACAAGAGAAAAGTAATTAATCACACAAAAAAGTAAATAAATAAATTTACAGGTGTGTTAAATACCTTTACTTTTTAACAGCAACCACAACAAATATACACAAGTTTCCCTTTTAAAAACACACACAAGCCGAGAAGGTGAAGTATCATCATTACCATCCGCATAATCATCAACAGCATCTCAAACAAACATTATCAACAACAACAAGAAGAACATCAGCAGCAGAACGTGTTTCAACATCCTGTAACACATAAAAATACTGGCACAAATGTACAGTGCGGAGCATAAAAAGTTCAGTGCTGAAACCATTTGCATAATGCATACGAGAAGTACACGATAAAGAAATCATCACTGCTTTTTGTTTGCTTCTTTCATTATGACAATTTCTACTATTTAATTGCTCAAATACCCTGCTGCACGTTTTATAAGGTCATTAGATTCCTATATCTCTAAGCAAATCAAACATATTGCGCTGTGAATGCCAGCGTTTAATTACTTGTGTGAAAATAAATTTCGAATATTAAACCCTAGACACAAACCAATTGCCTCAACAGAGCGCACAAAAAACAAAAAACATTACTCGATAGCTCTTGCGCTTACGACTAAAAACTCGCAAGGTTGAGTTCCAGCAATCGCTCGCTATCGACTGCTGTCATTAGAAATTTCGATACATGTTATACGATCACGACTGAGGGAATCCGAAAAGCGAAAAAAACTCGAATGTACGTATTCGATTGTATACAATTGCCAGACTTAGGGCTAGGCTTGCCAGATCCCAAAAGCCTAGAAACCGGACAACATAAATTTTCGCGTGGATTTTAGAAAAAAAACTGGACCATTTTTAAAATGCACTTAAAATTACTAGAGTTGGACTTAAATATACAATTAGCAAAAAATTACAGTGATGATACTTAATAAATTGTCAGTTATGTACAAAAAATTGTACTAATTGGAGTTAGGAAAACATAAAATCTAAACATTTGCAAATATAGTTGTAATTTTATTGTGTTTAGAATGCAATTTTTCTGTACAAAATATTAATTTCATTATAAAAGAATATAAATTATGAAAAAACCGAACTGGAAACGGGACCAGACATAAAAAACTGCAAAATCCAGGCGAATACAGGCCATCTGGCACGCCTACTTAGGGCCCTGTTGCGAAAATTGCTTTGTGTCTAGGATTTAAATTTTTAAAATTTTACTTAATTTATGACTCACTAAAACGAAAAATTGTTAAGGTGTTCAGTTAATGGAAACTAACAAAGCTCTTGAATTCTGAGAATGGTTATAGGATCGATTAAAACGCTGAACACCTACATGACGATTTCAATTTGCCAACAGTTCAAATTCTGATTGTAGTGAGAAATATTTGAAAAATATTCGATACCATCTCCCAGCTGGTATCGTCGTAAATTCACATTTATTAGCGAAGAAGGGACTTTAAAAAATAATTCGAAATGCTTATGGCCACATTCATAAAAATATTTTCGTTTCAAAATTAATTAAAAAATTTAATTTCGTATAAAAATTTTTGCTTTAAATCTTTTTCACGAAGAAAAGATTTTTTTTTATGGGCGGGAAATAATTGAATCTGTTGTGATATTAATTCTGTCAAATATGCTCTCCATTCCAACAAGTCCTAACGACTTTTCAGAACTACCGACTACAACCAGCGATTTCATACTTGTGATCACACTCACTGAGATTCTCTACATATGTATGTAAGTCAGCGACGGTACAACACCCAGCACAATGCACCGCATGTGTAGGGGTCATCTCCTGAGTGCTGGTCCAAGATAAAATAAAAAAAAAAAAATATTCGTCTACTATCGTTAACATCAAGTTACAGAATCCGAGAATCACTAGTGCAAACGTGAACAAATTTCACAATTGTCGAATGGTTAAAGCCAAATGAATGCCAATAATTCTTCTCATTCAGTTAAGTGGCATAGACATGAATAAAAAAAATTCACCTACACCAAGAGCTAATTATATAATAGTTACCACCCTCGTATCATTCTGTTCGCTCGATATTCATTCTGTTCGAGCATTCAATTATTTTGCATGTAATTCGCTGGTATGACAGCTATAAAAATGTACTGTGATTTTCAAAGTGTTTGTGTGTTTTTCCCCTCGTATTTCTATAACAATAGCGCTCTGTATTTCGCCATCAGAATATTTATTTTTTTCTAAGGATTAGGATTGTTTGTTTATTGACATTATGCCGACGTTGTGATTTGCATAAATTTGCTGGTTTTTTTTTTTGCTCATTTTATTTTTCTATAACTTTTCTCGTTTTGCTGGCAAACATTTTTCTTTTGCTCCACATTGTTTTTGTTGAAATTAAAGGCACCCACACAAAGGAAAATAATTTTCAAAAGCAACAAACAACTAATGAATTTTGCTTGATTTCAATTTCAATTTAAAACTTTTAATAAAATATTTTTCAAAATCAAGCGGCTTGATGAAAGTTGCTGCAGATAAACGTTGATGAGAGTTTAGATTAACGATTTTAATTAATATCGGTGCAAAAAAGAAAAAAAAAAAGTAGAAGGCTGATAAAATAACTGCAGGCGTTTAATGAAAAAAATTATATGAATATATTTGTTACGACAAAAGAATGTTTTTAATTTTTTAAATAAGCTGGCAAGGCAAATAAAGTCCTCGTTATTGGTAAAAGCTTTGCAGGCGCACAGTGAATTAATTAAAATCGGCATCGTACCTCTGACTGCTACTAGGCGGGGTAACATAACTTTAATATTTAAAAGTAACTGAAAACGTTGGCTTCTCTAAAGAAATTTTCGCTGACATAAATACAAAACAAATCTTTTTTCTATGAAAATCATTAAATTATAATTTCTATAATTATAAAACAAAATAGACAAAATAGAAATCAAAGGAAACGACTGAAAACTGATCAGTTTTATTTAACTTGCACCACATGCAATGCTTTGGGAAAGGAATAGTAAGAGATGTGATGTGGTGGTGCACTCAAAACAAAAATCAATCCATCCGTACGTAAGTCAATCCCAAGCGATGTCAGAACTACGGTAGGTACGGTTTTTCTTAAAACAAATACGTAATTCAAGTACGTATTCTCCAAGCGCAAAATAATTACTTTTAGAAATATTTAATCCTAAATCAGGACCTGAAACAAGCCCAACACGACATTGACTTAAGAAATGCCGAGATCGATTCAAGTCGCTTAATAAGTCTAATAATTTTTAAAACAAACTTGTTGTATCGTTAAGCATTGGTCTTTTCGTATTGGACATTTCGTTGGTGGTTGGTTAGTTCGACCAAATTTTTTTAAAAATGTAAAAAAATCTTTTAATGTTTATACAAAAACTGCCAAAAACTCTGAGAATTACAAGAATACAAAATAGAATTTTGTTTTAAATTTATGATTTTTTTTCTTGATTTAAGGATTTTGTACTTATTTTAAGAATTTCGAGAATTGGATCTCCCAAGTGATCTCATTTTCGGTTTGTTTAAAGTACATATGAGTGCAGTTCGTACTTAAATTTTTAAGTACGAGTCGTACTAAGATTTACCAGGAAAAAAACTTGAATTTAGTGACCAATGACAATACCTTCGCCACTGAAACCTGCCGACAGCAACTGACATAAAGATACAGATTACAAAAAATACGAAATATTTTTACCACTTAATCTAAAACTGGGCTCGAACCGAGAAGTTTTGGTTTTCAGACTACTTTAGTCATCGCCACGCACCTTCATATATTCATGTAATTGAAAAATTTCAATTACAATTACTATTTGTTGTAATTGAAAGTGAAAAAAACCAGTTGCATTTAAAAGTAATTGTGGTTGATAAAATTTCAATTACAATTATAATTACATGTAATTGGAAAAATAATGACGCAATAAAGTAATTACAGAAAATTTATATAATAATTACTTTTATTCAGTAACTACAAAAATATTCTAACGCAAATAATATAAAATTAGGGGACAAAAGTTTTGTCTTCACCTTTAGCATTTCACTAAATAAAAAGTACTTTAAATTACAATTACAAGTAATTGAAATTTCCCAAGTTAAATGTGATTGAAATTTCCTAAGTTTCTTGCCCTGCTATGTTAAAGTATGTGAGTAAAGTTCGAATCGATATAATTATTAGCATTCTGGGAATTACCGGATGACTACCGTATTCATAAAAAAATAATTTTGATTTATAAAAGTTTCAATAAAAAAATTTTCTTAGAAAATTTAATTTTTAAACCAAAAACATTTTTATGTTTTAAAAGTTTATTTTAGTTTTTATATGAATTGCCCTGTGAAACAGGAGAAAAACATTATAATTATACTCATATTGTTAGGGAAATACATTTATTAACATTAATTTTTGCACTACCCTCGCATAAATGTATTTCATTTTAACATTCTGGATATATTGATTAACTGACAACACAATAAACAAATACACGAAGCACACACCAAACTTAAACAAAGCCGAACAATTACATAGACTGATATTCACATTCATACAAAAATAGTAAGATAGCATAAGCCAAGGGCGAATTCATACGAGGTGACGTCTTCCCTACAACAACAACATTTTTTGTTCACAAATACAACTATTTTATGCGAGTTGTCAAAACAGTTTTCACAATTAAAATACTTTTATGTTGAACACAACTTTGACAAATGAACAAAAATCAGCTGATGAGAATTTAAGCTAATGCGTCCACCTCGTATGAACTCGCCTTGATATCGACCCCTGTGCGCGAAATTATCGTATGTTACAAAAACTAAATTTTACAGGAGAGCGTTTTTATTCCTTTTTTTTCATTTTCTTACCAGCATTAGCTGTCACATACGATAAAATGTACATGGTGTTATGTCCATAACTATAACAATTATCGCTATAATACTTTATCAGCAGATTAATTAATGGATTTAGAAACAATTTGCATAAAAAAGTCGATTTGGAAAAAAGTGTAATATACGATAAATTCGCGCACAGGGGTCAATATAAGCGAAAGATAAAAATAAAAAATATTTATCACACAAATACAAATGTAAATTCAAATTAATGGATTTTTGGAATATTATACACAAATGTCAAAGTTGCTAAACGCTTCGAGAATGTTCTAACAGACTTTAGTCTTTGGATTATAAATAAATATAAATTGAGAGCATACTGTTGTACTGTTGTAAAAAAACACTCTTGAAGCGAACGTTGAAATTAAGTGCCTGAAAGTAAACTAGAGATTGCAAACATTATTAAATTAACGTGGCATTTTGAAGGATTATTAAGTAAAAGGAGAAATTAATAAAAGCTTCTGAAACTAAATTGTAAATAAATAATAGAATACATACACCTTTGTTCTGAACCGCAATTATTTATAAAGTTTAGCGAAATATTGAAAAATGAAATAAATAAAATAAATAATTTTTTAATTATACATATTTATTTATGAAAAAAAAAAAAACTTTTCATAAAAAAAAACCATCGCTCATAAATAAATATAATTAAAAAATTTTAATAAAGGTCAAAATAAAAATAGAAGTGATACTAATAAAATAAATAATCTTATTATGGCAAAAAATAGATCTTAAGCTGAAATTAAATTTATTAATAAAAATAATGATTAATAAGGTCGAAGCAAAAATATATAGAGAACACATTACAATTGTTTTAAAATTCTCACAAGTTACAGAAAATTTAATTTATTAAAAATGCCTGTCTAATGGAAAATAGTTTCTTGGTCACATTACCATGGGCATTCATTTCCTAGGAATTTCCCATTAACATTAATTTCTCATAAGTATTTTTTTTTCTTGCTTACAAAAATTGCTTTTTACCACACAAAAATTTATTATTAGAATAAAATATGATAACAGAAAAACAAAGAGGAATTAAAACCAATTGTCGCATTTAAAAATATTAGTTAAAGCACCCTTTTTTTCTAAAAAAAAATTATCACCCACAAACGTGTTTTCATCATATTTTTTTTTGTGTCTTCTTTTATTTGTCGTAAAACTTCTGGAATTTCTTTATGTTTTTTTTTCTTTTCTTTGAGAATTAAATATGACTCATATACGTACGTACGTACAGCTGTGCATAAATTGTAATGAATAGTTTGTAATGTTCTTAAGTACATTTGTAAAAATTTTTTAATTAAATTAAAAGAGAGATAGTAATGAAAAACCAACTCTTGATTCGTGACTAAAATCCATTTTATATTTGCAACTTAAGAAAACAAGAAGATTACAACGCACTACAAGTTACGATGCCAAGGCGCTGCTAAGACCAAGAACAGTAGTGCAAAGTGACAATGTATGTGGTTAAAAATTAGATGAAACGAAAATCGTGTAAAATGAATATGTATTTTCATATCACAAAATTTTCAAGCTGGAATATGATTATGAATTAATTAAACACACGCGAATTAAAAAAATGGCGATGGCTGAAGTAGTTTGCACGTTAACTACAAAAACAAAAAGTCCTGGGTTCGACTCGTCATAAAAAAATTTCGCATTTTTCCTGATGTGCAATAGTGTGTCTTTGTGTCAGTTGTTGTCGGAATGTTTCAAAGGCGAAGCCATAGTCACTGGTAGACAGTACCACCTTCAGCTGATACTAAACCACAAGTAACATCAGAGCACCGTGCGTATTCTATAGCACCAGCGAAGTAAATGTTGCCGGCGACATTCCATTATTGTTGTTATTATATGCTCTTTTTTTTGTAAGCAAAGAAAATGTGAATAAAGCGTATCGCCGAGTACCGAAAACAAAAACGATGCTCTCTTCCCCACCCGTAATATGCTCCAAACTAAATGTTTCTTTTCCAAATGTTCGCCCGTCTAAACTCAGACAAACCACTGTCTATATGCAACATAAGCCGTCTACGGCTTAAGATCTACAGTTACTTGCTGACATAGAAAGAAAGAAAAAAAAAAAAAAAATGAAAATAAAACAATAAAGCGCCACAAATGCAGGCGGCTGGCTACAAAGATGAAATGAAGAAATGGCGGAAAAGGGAAATGAAATTAAAACCGTAGACAAGAAGAAAAGTTTAATACAACAAAAGTAACACTTAAAACTGTCATGTTGCATGACTGTTGGTAACAATTTTCAAACCACTAAATAACCTTAATTTGAAAGAATAACTTTTTCAAAGAAAATGTTTACAAACAATAAGGACGAATAGAAAATTAATGGAAATGCAAAAGATGAAAGTGTACAAGAATATATCTATATACAACAAAGAACAAAAATTGAGACAAACAAATGAATAAATAAATAAATGAATGGAAGGAATAAAACAAAAGTTTAAAAAGGCCAAACAACAACAGCAACAAAGTTTGCAAGATATTTAAAAAAACTACAAAAGGATCTGCTACAAACCAAATACAATACAATCACAATACAAATGCAGTTTGTGTTTATGTTTATGTGTTTGTTGTAGGTGGTTGTGTTTCTGTCTTAAACTTTTTGCTCGTTTTTATTTTCTAAAGCGAATTACGTACAACCACTGTCATTGCCATTATCATTATCCTTTTTGGCATATTTTCCTTTTTCTTTTCCAGATATTCGTTCCATTTTAATGCAATCATGATTACAATAATTTTATAACTTTTTCTTATTGCTTAGTTTGTTGCTGTCTTTTAAAATAACATTGTTGGCTATTTCTGGTTTCCTTTTTTTTAGAAAACTTTTTGGTTGGCATTTCCATCAGAAATTATAACTTTATAGTTTTATTTTCAATGAATTATTTAAATTCAGAATTTTATATTTTTGCAATAAATCATGAATGAAATTTAAACAAATGTAATTTTTTATAACCTTCACTTTAATAAGTGTAGCGGGAATACACGGGAATATAAGTTTCATTCCGTGTACATCTTCTTTAAAATTCATTTCAGGAAAAAATTCTTATATTTTCCGAATTTGATGAATAGAGAAAATTATTGAGCCATGTCCGTCTGCCCGTCTGTTCGTGTGTCCATCGAAATCAACTTTCCGGCCTAACTAAACATCGGATCGCATTCGTTTTGATGTTATTCAGTTAGTAGTAGACTTCAATCGGTTGCTATTTAAATTCAGCCTAAGCAGTTCAAAAGTTTCCGAGCTGCAGCCGAAGAAGCACGACCACCTCGTTTTTTTATTTGAAATTTTTGTACACCAGCTTCCGTAACTTCGAAAAGGCTGGATCGATTTTAGAGTAGTGCCTACCTGTAACTAGGTGGATTCCGATTTCAATGAAATTTTTTACGTTTGACCAATTAACCATAAACATACGTATAAATATTTCCCTTTTTTTTTTGTGTTTTTTTTTCTTTAAGACAATATAAACTCTACGAAGCTCTTACAGCTTGTCGGTAGAAACACCCAGGGTCTAGGCGGGAATCGAACCCGCACCTCCATATAGATAAGGCTAATGCTCATGCACTAGACTACGGAGGCACCCCTGCAAAATTTGGTAGATATAACGGGTGCCAAGAAATATGCCGAATTTTGGTCCACCTAAATACGATGGAATTTGACATAAATATTCAGGTCGGCGCTAAGACAGTTATCGGATACAAAAAGAAAGTTTGGCCTGAAAAATAGGTGAAAAAGCCGATCCGTGTAAACGGTAGAACCGATGCCACCTCGGCTTGCAGTCGGCTATTTATTTCTTTTGAAGATGTCAGCCACAGCTGCTGGTTGTATCGTGTAGAGATATGCTCGAAACACAATTGGAACGAACGACGAATTATTCGCTGCGAACTTTCGTCATGAGAAATAAAACACATTTTTGCTTATGAAAATTAACAAAATAACGATCTGGGACGAAATTCGTCGTGTGTGACGAACTCTCCGAAAGATTTATTTGTATTTCATACGCCGACGAACAAAGAACAAATTAGTACAGAGTTACCGTTTTTCATTTTTGTTTTCAAATAATGCTTATTTTCTTTTAATAACTGTTTAAAATTCAACACACATAATTCTAGTCAAATATACAGAATTATGTATCATAAAATTACTTTTTAATTGTTTCTTGTTGCGGCATTATTTTTTCTAGTAATTTTTTTATATACGGTAACACAGACAGTAAACAACTCTGCTGATTATGACAGCAGTAATTCTTTCGTCGGAATTCAGCGCCAACTTGGAAGTTTACGAACCGAATTGTTACTAGACGAAGTTCTTCGTTCATCCCAATTATGTTCTCAGCCATATGAATAGTAAATATTTCTGTGTTCCCACATTAAAATAACTTATTTTTATGCAAATAAAATTACTAATTCAAAATATATTTATATGAAGTGGAACTGTTTAAAACTTCTTAAATTCTAATTCATTTTAAATTTTTTAAGTGTATTGATTGCTTTTCTATCTCTTGAATAAAATAAAATTTTTCTATTACATTGGCAACACTAAATCTGTTTACGTCGGTAACATAAAAATTAAAATTAGCCAAAGTTGGCTAAAGTAATGCCGCTTGTTGTGGTCAAAATTAACGGTTTCATGTAACACTGTAGTTTAATTTTGACAGATTGTAGCCGGTAGCCGGTAGTCGGCCTTGGTCTATGTGTTTGGTGCTGCAGAGGTATATACTATGCAGGATTTAAGTAAACATGGTCATATACATATTTTTCTTTTAAATTTTGGTTGTCAAAATCAATATACATTTTTCTTAACCTTTTTGTTATTCAGCTTTAGTAGCGAAAGAAAGAAAGCACAAAGCAGCTGAATAAAAACTCATCAATACACGTTACTTGCAACTGCAGCAAGACAAGTGGCTTTAACGAAATATGAAGGATAATAAACGATCATGAGCTATAAAACTAAAGAAAAATATTAAAAGAAATGCAGAACGAAAACAAAAATCAACTTGTAAAACACGATTTCGGTGCCATACCTCACCAGCAGCAGCAGCAGCAGCAGCAGCAGTAGCAGTAGTTCTACCAAATTTACCTTTTATCGATGTTGTTAAGCCATGTTTTATGGTTTTTATTAACTTTGCATCTTTTTGCCTGGATTTTCTTATTTTGAATATTCCAGTATTAAAACATGTCGACCATGAAGAAAGAACACATTTTTTCCAACGTTATTTTTCCGTACAAAAATATTTCAGGTCAAAATACACACGAGAAATTTTATATGCTGGTAAAAGGCAACTGCTTAAAGTAACAAACAATAACTCTTTCAATGAACTAAACAATTTGGTAACTGAAAAATGATTTATTAAGTTTTACGAAACAGAATTTACCAACACTTTTTCCTGAGTGTAAGGTTTCGATAGTACAGGATGTGTTTTTATCACCGTTTATTTTCCTTTTTTTTGTTCCACTAACGTTTGCGGAAATGTACACATATTCCATTTGCAGTTTGTAAATTTTGACTTGTTCTTTTATGAAATTTGTTTATTTGATTTCTTACTTGCAACACTTGCAAGAATAAATTTCGTTTGCCTAAAGAGTTCACTTCTTTTCCTTTATTATTTATATTATTTTACATGACTGAAACGTTGGGTTGTTAAATTTATTATCCTTAAAACCAGTGTACATTTTAAAGTGACAATATGCGGGAAATTGAAATTGAAAAATATAAATATAGTTTGAGTTACAAAAAAATAGTGGAAAAGTTATGGTCTTGGGCAGACCGGCGTTTAAAATTGTTACAATAAGGAATAAATTAGATCAAATTCACTCTTAGATTAGGTTAGGTGGCGGACCCTCCTCGAAGGAGAGGAGGAACATTGTGATTGCCGATTCCAAGATAAAACCCACTATTGAGGAAATTATCACCCACGAGAGTTCAGTCAATGAGACGAAGAACATCCCAGAGCTGGGCTCTGCCACATGAGGTGAGTAACCGTCTCCTCCTCCTCCACAGACAACCTCAACGTCTACAAAAATCGCGAGAGGGAATGCCGGATCTAACGGCAAGCCTTCCAAAGAGGCAATAACCCGTGAGAACCGCGACAGTGTGATTGATGGTTCAGAAATTCCAGGAAACAAGACACTTAGTCCCCTACTTATGCAGGTTGGTTCAGCACAACGTCATCCTTATTTAAGAGGGATTTTCTTTCGTGGACCAGTGCGCAGGATATTTCTCTTATGTATGCAATATATTGCACTCAAACTCGTTCGAAATGAATAGTGTAGAAAAAGAACAGATGTTACAGCGCTAGAGAGGCAAATCCTTTATTCTTTTACAACTCTGTAGTTGGGCGCTTTCATGATTTACTAAAGCAGGGTTACTGCCTCTCTGGTGTCATGTTGACTCATTGATTTGTTTTTTAAACTAAAGCAAACCCATCTTATTTATCATTCTATTTTATGTTAAGTTAAAAGCCAGTCGATCAGAATGGGTTGACTCAAGTAGCACCGTAAGTGCCGTTTTGTTACCTTAGACCCTTCGAAACCAAAGGATTTCGCAGCCAGCACGTGCGGTGTACGTACGTCACATTTAGCCAACCGTAATATTGATGTAGTAATATCATACCATTATGAGTGACGTATGAAAACCTATGGAAATACTTTTCTAACCGAAATGTCCCATAACTATAACCTCGACCAACTGTAGAAAATCGTATTTTATTACCAAATTCAACAGACTATATTCCTCATCCGAGAAATTAACATTTAAACAAAAAAAACCGACAGCCATAGCACTGAAAAACCGGTTGGAAAACCGAGCTGATCACTCTACCATTGATATTAAGATTGACGTTCGTGCATATTTGTTGCACGCTGGCACTTGGTTCATAACATTTATTGCTCATAGTGTTAAATAGTCAAGTGCTTATTTGCTTTGACGCCACTCCCGTTCACCATAAAATTACATTGTCTTTTCAACACCAACACCAACATTGTCAGCATCAAATGCTACTAAATAAGTGCCAAATCAACAGTGTAAAAATCAAAGTTTACAGTTAGTACTGCCCCAGGTCATCAGGTTATCACAGCAATCCATACAATCATTTAAACATACACCTACACAAGGCATTCACACAAACGCACATTCACACGTAAACGAAACTTTTTAATTTCACTTGTGAAATTTACAACATGTTTCCAACATAAAAGGTTCTTCAAGGTGGATTTTACACTTAGTTTTACACTCTGGCACATATGAATAGAAAACTATATTAAAGATAGTAGGAGTTGGGAAGAGACATACACACATTCGAGAGTGATTTTATCTTTGTTCAGTTGACAGAGTGAGGGACATAAGCGTTGTGTTAAGCGGTAGCGAAGCTTTGGGGAAACCACAGACTATGGCGCGTTTCTTGCGAATGTTCAGTTGCTCTGCACTCGGAGGATTGGGCTCAGGGAGCTAAGAGTGTTTATTGACTACAGCGTCTGCGGCCCTGCCTACCTAACGTTCTCGCTAGCGAAGCGCCACTTATGCATGCGAGGGTTTTCCAAGTATAATAATAATATGTAGAGGTAACAAATAAAACCCATTGTATCGCGAGTACCATTTTGTACCTCCCAATCAACTCTATTATTATTATTATTATTTCGACGAAGTTAACGAAGTTTTTTACTTGAAGTCATCCCTGCCGATGTGTTCTCAAGTTGATATCCTCCCAGCGTGCTTGCTCTAATGCCAGCCAGAGACGGGCATGAGGTTCTGAGGTGGACTACCATGGTATCTTCATACACCCCACAAATAGTACATGCATTGACCAGATGCTCTCAGCCGAATTTTAAGAAGATGATAGTTGCAACCGTAGTGTTCACTGACAGCTCCGTATAGAGCTCTCAGACTTCGTCTTCATGAAGTTTCAGGACATGAACTTTTGCATACCTGTCATACGAAAACACATTCGAATTGATTGAAGAGGTGTCATGAAATGAAGGCCATCAACGAATATAGTGCTGGGTCTCATAGACTACTACATGCCGACACCCTTATTCGATATTGGTTTTCGGTTCTTTCTGTCGGGAGATCCGTCTCCCTCTTCTGGAAGCATCCTTGTATATACGGATGATTTCAAGTATGGGAGGAGGGTTGGAGATGGTGTCTTTATAGAGGAGTTTGAAGTCAGAATGTACTTCAGGCTTCCGGATGAGTGCAGCATTCTTCAGGGCGAGGTGACGACCGTGGGGAGGGCTGTGAACTGGCTGAGAGATAGGGCGATATCAAACGAGAATATCGCTCGCCATCATGATGGATAGCAAACCTGCATAAGGTGTCTCACGAGAGTTTATACCACATTCGATCTTGTCCGGGTATGCCGATCGTTTCTGAACGAGTTGGCGTGACAGTCCAGGGATACCTTGATGTGGGTGCGTGATGGGAAGATGTGGTGCCACAACATTGCGAATGATTTGGCGAGAGGGGGTACCTGTCTTTGGGATGGGGACTTGGTCGCATTCTGTGGGCTCCCATGAATAAGTTTAAAAAGTAATTTTTTTGAAAGACCAAACAATTTTTATTTTTTAATACGAAAACGGAACGCCACCTTCATAAGGCGCACGTCACCCAGGATTAGCCCATATGAATACGCAATTGAGATTTTTTACACTACTGCAGAATTGAATCATAAAAAACATTTGCCTTTAAATGATAACTGTAAATGTAAATAGAGATCTACGTCGGTAAAATTTCAGGGCGGTAAGGTCGTCGCAATGACTATGAGGTGACTGTCCAGTTGAAACAGCAGTGGCTCAAATAAATAGTTAAAATTAAATTAAAAAAATATTTAAAAAATTTAAATTTTACACATCGCTGAATTAATTGACTTTGGATATTTAGAAAATTAATTATATTTACACATCCATTTACCACTATGATTTGTAAATGTAATTTATTTTTCTTTTCCTTTATGCAAACTTGTTTCTTACTAAGGCAGTGGACAACAGATTGTAACGATGAGAATGAGAAAATATCTAGTTCAAACTTTGCCGAAGAAGTTTTCTTATGAAATAAACAAATTTAGCTGTAGTTGTTTCTTATGGAAACATTTTTTATCAGCTTTTCATTTTTACTGTGTATTTTTGTTATAAATCAATTGGCCATAAGCCAATTTCTCTAAGTATCATCTCGCTTTTAAAGACATAAAATCCAAACCGAACCAGTCAACAAACCATACAGCCATTCCAACAACAGTCAACAGCAGTGTGCAGTTGATATCACCAACAATATCTTAGCAGGAACAACAAGTTTTTATTCTCTATGTAACTCGAAAGTCATTGGCAGAAAAACTTATGTCACATGAAGACCAAAAACAAAAACAAAAAAAAAAAAACGGCAAAAGTTTGTTAAATTTTGCGTTCAAATCGCAGTTAAATGCAAATGCTTTTCCTACACAGCTTTACAGCGCCACACAATTACTAACCCATATAAAAAATCCACATGCTTGTACAACATTCAAACGCATTCACAAAAAAAATATAAAAAAAAACCTGAACGACTATTTGGCAATCAGACAGAAAGTTTCTTTAATTTTGGCAATTTTTGTGACAGCGTTATTTCTTTTTCAGCGGCTTGTAAGTTGCACAAAAAATGATTTCTACGATTTTCTTTTGTACTTACATCTTTCTATTAATAAAAATAAATTTCACCTAAAAGTAGACTACATTTTAAAGAGAGAAATAACACTTTAAAGTAGACTTTGAAAATTTAAATATATTTCAGTGGCAAACTTTATAAGGAAACGACTGGCAAATAATGACAACAAAATTTAATATTCCTGTTACATATTTTATTGGGTACTCCTCTGGTTGTGTTGTTACTGGAATTGACAGTTGGCATCAAAACTGTCATATAAATTGAATTTTCTAATTCAACAAAAATACAATCTGTTTTTCTGTTTCTATCAAAAACAAGAGCAGCATGGTTTGTTTTTTACGCAGGAAATTTTGTTGGAAATTTCAAAAAAAAAATAAAATAAAAAGAACAAACTCAGTAAATGTCAAAATCCCTCTATCGAACTGTTTTTTTTCCATGCTATTCATTGGTTTTTGTTGTTATTGTTTGGCAACATACGTTGCTAACGCACAGCAGAATATCGAGAGCAGTTGCATGTGATTGCGGCTTTAATAAAAACAAAATTGGGGTGGATGATGGCGAAAGCAAAATAGCTTAACATACTTTATCCATGTACGTCTATAGAATAATTCCATATGAATTTAACTTTTTTTTCTTGCTGGGAAAACGAGAAAACAGCTTTTGAAGCCCAATAGAAATACAATTCAAAGAAAAAGTGCTCGGAAATGAAATTAAAAAAAATTTCCACAGTTTGGTCAGTGACAATTAAATTGTCATGCGAACGCTTGGCAGCCATTTGAAATTCAGCAAATCCTTTAAAGGAAATTGTAAAGAAAGAAAGAAAGATTAAAAACAGAATGCGACAAATTAAAGAGTTTATCTCTAGAGATACCCCCCACTCACTCACCCGCCAGCAAAAGCAATAAAACATAGAAAATAAGCAACTTGTTCGATTAAGAAATAAATTAATGAAATACTTTCACAACCAGTCGAAGAAATGAATAAAAAGAAATCCAGCCATTTGCGCAACTTAAAAAGGAAAAATAATTGATATTAGAAGAAGGACAGCCGCACATATGAATAGAATTACGTTTTTCGAAACTAGAGCTTCGAACCGAAAACTGGAATTTATAAACAAATCGCAACAGAACCCAAATATTTTAAATACAAAAAACCGTAATCTGAATCGGTTTTTTTTTTATTCTTAAACACGAAAAACAAATTTTAAAAAATCATAATTTTTATACGGTTTAGCTGCTGCATGTGTACATTTCTTTTGGTACTAATATCTAAAACGTTAATAGACCTTTAATTAAATTCTTGAAACAGCTGTGGAATTCCATATGTTTAGACAAGAACGCCCAAAAAATGTTTGAGAATTCGGCAATATACAAGCAAAACAAACCAAAACCCTGCTTTAAAAATTTTAACTGCTTCTGGTATTTGGTATGTCATTTAAATTCTAAAAGAAAATATTTTTTAATTTTGTTTCTATATTTCGTATGAATGCTGGTTGTTGAGCCGAATCTAACAGTTTGAATAAGTTCACAGAAACAGTTTAACAAAAAACTTTTAAAATTATTTCGCTATTGAGAAAAAAATATTAAAAAAAAAATGTTGAACATTAATTGTTCGTTTTAAAAATGAAAAGTTATTTTACATATTATTGTGATAAATTAACTATGAAACGAATTTTCATTCATTCATTTGTAGTAATTATAGTTCAAATAAATATAATGAAGAACCAAACACGGTGGACAAAACACGAAGAATGCTGAAGATGAAAGTGTAGCAACTTTCGAAAACAGCATGTTGTTCCGTTCGGCTACTGTATGTCAGTGTGACTTACAATTTTTTCTCTTTGACTCAGTTTCTTTTTGTAATTTTTGACTGCGTGCATTTTAATTAATTACATATCGAGCCTTAGGTGCAATACCGGAGTGAACTCGTGAATCGTGAACTGAGAAAAATGCATTTGAAGTTTTGAGCCATCTTTTTGATAGTATTTTCGTTTACTAAAGTTATTTTCTTTTTTAAGTTTTTAAATAAAGAGGCATGTTTTGTAATGTTTTCTGTTTGTAAATTTCTTGCCATAAAGCAAATATTTCATTATTGCAAATAAATATTGTTGGAAATAGCTGGAGGCAATAACGACATTTGTAGCTGTAGAATCTGAACAGTTAGAAATAGAACCATAATCTCTTTTTCTTTTAGATATATACATATTTCCCCAAAGATCATTTCTGCATACCCAGCTCAAAAAATTCAAATTTTGAGTTACTACGGTATTGCACCAAAGGCTCGATATGTAAAAATGTGTTTGTTGTTAAATTATTTTATAATAATTACACAAGTATACACGGTTTTGGATTTAAGCAACCAAATGCTGTTTCTAAGGTTATTTGGGGTGCTGAATCTGTACTCCGTTTTTTGATATTGGTTCTAGTTTTCGAGATATTAAATAAACACATTTTTTAAAATTTTTGACAATTAATCTCCATTTTATTCATTAAAAAGTGTTAAATTGGAAATGAAGTGCAGTCAAACTGAGTCGCTTGTACTGTTTGGGGTCTGTTTCACGCATTAAAGTCCACCAGTAGTCGCTCATCATGCCCTCGTCCAAAATCCTTGGTATCGTTTTTCGATTTTCGCCAAATCCTGGTGTAGACGCTCTCCTTGCTCGTCGCTTGTATCACTCAAGTTTTCAAGAAAAAATTCGAAATGCGAATGCAGAAAATGTATTTTGAAAGAAATTGCAGCTCTAATCTTGCAATAATTTTGCAACAAACTGTCGATTATCTGCTTGAAATGCGGGTATTTGCGGTTACCGAGAAAGTTGTGAACAACATCTTGAAATGATACCCATGCTGCTGGGCTATTGGGCGTTAAACATTTTGTATAGTTTCTCTCGGCCATTAATTTTCGAATATCAGGTGCGACAAATATTCCATCTTTGATTTGGGCGTACGACAACAAAAACACTTTGAATCAACTTTATAATTCTGTTTTTGCATTTTCACACGTTTTGGATTCAAAAAAAAAAAATTTTTTTTAAATACAAATTAAAAAATATTTCTAGCGACGCCAACAGCTGACTGTCATTATTATAGCGCAGTGGTGCCAACATGAGCAAACACAAAAACTAGAACCAATTTAGAAAAACGAAACCCCGACTTAAATTCAGCACCTCAAATAACGTCAAGATTTGTTCTCATCTGCTCTGATCCAAAAGTTGATCGGAAAGTGTAAACTTGTGTTATTTTATTTAAAATTTTTCTGAGATGCTGGATGCTGGATAAAATGACAGATATTGGAAGAAATTAAGGAAAATTGTTTTTTTTTCCAAAGACCGGAATTTGTGATTTAAATTTGTTTAAATTTTTAATTCAACTTTTTTTCTTATTTTGTAACTTTTACATTTTTTTTGAACACGAAACAACACTATACCAAAAATAATGGCGCGATGACAAAGTCAAAGTCCATTAAAGTCAACATCAACGTTTTAATTTCCTACAGAATACCAAACATACATTGACAGTCTTCCATAAATGGCAGGGGTGTGCTGATGGCGAGTAGTCAGCGTGTTGGCTCTGTAAGCAGAAGGATCCATGTTTAATTCCCAGCCCGGTCAAATCACAAAGAGTTTGTTTCTGAGTATTCTGTGCTGCAGCACCCTCCTTCGTCGTTATTTCATCAATAAAACGTTGGCGAAGTAAAATAATAAATAAATCGGCATTTTTTAGCTCAAAAATAGTGCGTCAAAAATAACATCAGAAATGGAGTAATTTTGGTTTATCGTTAACACGCGCAACCGGTGCCCCGGTAATGTAGTGAGTAATGTGCTAGTTTGTCTGTTGGGGGTTCTTGGTTCGATACCTAACAGAGACCCTGGTCTGTATCACTACAACACGCGAAAGTTTTTTCACAACAGGTATCACAAAGCGACCATTATAAATTGGACACAAGTGGGCTGAGACCTTTCTTTATTTTTACATCCAGCAATTTGCAGACATAAACTAACATGCAACGGTAGAGTTGTGCAGGACTTGAATTCTCTCACTTTCATCCCCCTCCCTTTACCTAGTTTCAGTGCAATGCAATGCATATGGCAGGGATATCCCCTGAGCACTGGTACAAGACAAAAACAAAAAAAAATACCGACAACTGCATTACCGATTTGCAGTAAAAGATAAAAACAAAAACAGTGTTGTCTTTTATTGGCGACGCCTAGTAGAATACGGTTGATTATGTTTGCCTGCTGGCGTAATCTTTCTTTCTTGGGTATACATATGTATTTCATGTAGTACTTTTCTATATATCGTGTCAAATTTCCTATTGGTCTTTGAAAACTATTAGCAGTTCATATCTACACGTTATTTATTTTTTTCTTCTCGATCTGCATGCACATATCTGTGTTTTATTTTCTATTTATTTTTGTTGTTTTTATTTTATTTATTTTTTTTTTCTAGTCAAATAGATTGATATTTTTATTAGTTTATTATTTCATCTTAAAGATATTTGTTCGTTGGTGAACGTTGGAAATGTCATCCATTTCAATGACGACATATATGTATGTGTGAGTGAATAATTTTGAAATTGTGTAACTGTTGTCGATGAGGATAATGATGATGATGATGATGTTGTTCATGTTTCTGCTAACGATATTAAAATTTTGTTTTTGATATGCTGCTGGTCGTATTCTGATTTATGACACTTTGACAGAAATATTAAAGAAAATCTCCAATCTCTTTTACATTTGTGAAAATTTAAATTTTGCGAAAATAATAATTTGAAATTTAGAGAAGTAAATGGTAAAATATATTTACACAAAAATATAAATCTAGTTAATGATTTTATGATTTATGAATTTTCAAATTAAATTTTATTTTAAACCTTTTGAAAATCAAAAATATTTTTATGAATATGTCAGCACGATTGTCCACGTAAAACCATCTACACCATCAAACCATCTACACCATCAAAGCGCATATACATTTTTATAATTATTTACAATATTTAGAATTTAATCTCGAACTACAATTATTGCAAATGAATGAAAAGTTTTGCCGTGTTCATGTACACAGTTAATTCTATCACAATATTGTATACAAATTACTTTTGATTAGAATAAATGGAAAAAGCACAATTAATCTCCGACACAATTTCGGATTAAATTATAAATATTCAATGCTAGAAGAGTGGTTTTTCGTTGACATTCGCTGCAGCCCTCCATCAAAATTTTAATAAGGAAAGACAGTTAAAAAGTTGTAAAAAGCGAATTTCGTTCTCAGCTGTACTGAAAACAGAAGCTTTGATCTTTGAGATTATATAAAGTACAGGGTGGCCCAAATTGACCGAAGAAGTCCGATTTCATTATAACTTCTTATTTAAGACATTATTAATAATTTTTTTTTTTTATTTTAAATACAGTATATTAATGGAGAATATTTTTAAATTAATTATGATAAATTATATCACGCAGTGGTGGCCATTTTCTGCTTCGCATATTAATGCTCTATCCAAAATATTTTCCATAACCTTTCGCAAAAATTCAGGTGTTATGTTGTGGATTTTGCTGTATGGTTCTACCCATTAATATGGACTTTTCCTTTCAAATAACCCCAAAGGAAACAAACAGTCTTGAGCGGTTAAAAACGATGAAAGCGTAGGCCAATTAAAATCGCTTGTACGCAAATAATTATTTCACCAAAAATGTAGCGTAAAAGACCCATTGTGTCCGTCGCAGTGTACATTTTGTATGGAAAAATTCTCTGCAGCGGCTCGCGTGAGAGGCCAAGTTGAGTCGAACGTCTCCTGGTTGATGTTTCTCTATCTTCCCGAATACTCTTCTGTACTCGTTCAATATTCTCATCTGTGTGCACCGTTCATCGTCTGCCGGCACCAGGAAGGTTCCTAACTGTCCCTTGTTGACGAAAATTTCCAACCAGACGGTTTATTGGTGACTTTGAGGGTTCAACCCGAAATTTAAAAAAGTTACGCTGAGTCAAAACAATGAATCTTTGTTCAACGATTTTGGTACGTTGTTCATTTGTGTATTGTTCCATTATAAATTCCCCAACTATTCTGTACAAAAGTACAGAAAACAAAAAAAAAACAATAGAAATTAGAATAAAAAAGTTATAAGGAATTCAAATACCTTCGCTCATTTTGGTTCAGCCTGTATGACCTTTACTAAAAAACTGAAAAATAACAAAGCTGGCAACATTTGCTAATAGTATGTGGACAGTAACAATAATTCTCTTAAACCCTGTCGGGTTAAATAGTTGATATTAATGACTTAACAACGGCCTCCATACTGACACAAAGATTACTGAGGACATGTTTAGTGGCATAGAACATTTTTATATACGAGTTCTACTCAACTGCTCTTTGAGATTAATTGTTCTTTTTCCTTTATTCTTATCAAAATAATTTTTCACAATATTGTAATAATTTAACTGTGACAGAAAATTTTCATTCATTTGCTTTAATTATTGCAAATATTTGGGGGATTCAAATGGTAGTCATATGTTTTAAAATAATAATGGAAAAAAATATGACTGCTAGAACAACCAGTCATTATTTATTGTGCTATTTCCCAAAAATTCTTCAGCTGAAAACAACAAATCATATATAAATATTTGTTATCGAAATGCTAAAATACAAGAGGAAAAACTGAAATAATTCGATGTTTTGGAAAACAAAAATTAACTATCGGTCGTATTGATGGTGCCATCGATAGTTCTCCACCTCCAACTTATAATTGTACTTATATTAAAATTTTTTAATTTTTTTAGGGTGACATTGACTGAAGTAGTTTTTAAAGTTCTGGGTTCGAGGCCAGTTTCAGACTGAGTCATAAAAATATTTTGCATTTTTTCTGATGTCCATTAATGTGGCATTGTGTCACTTGTTGTCACTGGTCACTATAAACCTTCTAAATTGAATATGTTTTCTTGACAACAGAGACGCTGCAATACTGCTCTGAAAACAAAAACGTGCAAAAGCAGAGTTTGCTGATAGAGAAGCTACACCTCCTCTCATTTCTCTAATTAACAAGTTCTAGCACAATGCATTGAGTGTCGGTCCAAGATAAAAATATACAAAATTGTAACAAATAGTTATATTTTTAATACGATATCTCGATACACATCTAATGTCTCACACATTCCGCAGTCATAACTTCGCCTTTTCGACATGTCTTTTGAATCGATTGATTCAGATTTTTATAAATGCTTCACTCTACAACGGCAATGTTGTCCATACAGGACGATTTTTATCATCAGGCGGAGCAATAAGAACCCTTCCACTCAGCAATGTAACAAACATTCCTAATTTACAGTGGCTTTATATGTTCAAATGGGGGGTTTTCTTGCAAGAATTATATCAAATCTACACGTCAGTCACTTTAAAAATGTTTCAGCAGCAAATGGCAACATATCAAATTGCCCTAAAACACACATGCTGTTGAAATCTCTGTCACACAAGTAAATGTGTAACACACACACACACAAACATATGAAAGCATAAACTCTGGCAAAGAAAATTGCAATAAAAAAAAATAAATATTGTTTAAGACAACAAAGAAACCAAGAAATCAATAAGAGAAATTCTGACTTGGCAAAAGCTACAAACAAAAAAAAAAAAAAAAAATTAATAAAAAAAATAAAGAAATAAAATTGAATGTGTCTTTTTTAAGTAAAATTTTTTTCCTTCTTCTCATGTGAATATTGTCAGTGAGGAATATTACAGATAAAGATGAATGCAAGTTGCCAGATATCATGTGATGGGAAAATCACAACTAAAAGTGGCATGCTCGCACAAACAAACGAACAAACAAACAAACACACACACAAACATCTGACAGTATAAAAAGCAGTTTTTCGAAATAAATGAATACTGATGCATTTGTTGGTTGTAACATTGCAACACTGCTGTCTCGTATTTAAAATTAAAATTAAAGAAGACAAATAAAATAAGATTGAGAATTCTTTTGACAAAATCTAATGGGAATCATAGGGAAAAAATCGAGCTACCAAAACAGGGATGTGTGATGCAGTCATATGTAGAGGAGCTTAATATTTGACTGAATAAGATTACTCGTCTTAAATAGTTGACGCTGTGGAATTTTATTCAAATAATAAAATATCAGCATAATTTTGTTAAACCATAAAAGAGCTGCAAGCGTATCTATTCACTTGTAAGTGAATAAAAGAAAATTTTAAACCAGTGGAGTTCGGTTATAACGAACTTCGTAAGATCGGTCAACTTTGTTCATAATAGGCGAAGTTCCTTACAAGCGGAGTAAAGAAATTTTTTAGTTATAGGTGTTCAAGTATATTTTGCAATATTTTTTTTTTGTTCGTTATAACCATAATTTGTATAGGATTATATTATAAGATTAATCTTAGATTTTTTTCCTACAATGGGAAAAATTTTTTTTTAATTTCAAAACTGGAAATGTTCATCAGATTTTCAATCATATCCAGAGATTTCCAGACCTTTCAAACAAAACAAGGCATGTCGATTTAAAAAAATAAAATAAAAAACTAACCAGACAATGTTTACAAAAACGAAAACCAGTCCTTTTTGGTCCAGGTTTGATAAAATTTTCTTATGAAATGAAAGAAATACGCTTGATAGTCTCTATTTGGGTATTTCAGTAATTGGCCTGTCTTGTAAAAAACAGTTATACGACACTAGTCTGGTTTTCTTCGCCAACACCTCCTAATTTTTATTACTCTTTTCCCTTAATAAAAATACAAACGCCTTTCCTCGTATAATTGGCTGTTTGTTAAGACAATAGAAATTGCTTTTCTAAACTTTCCATCTTGGAAATCTGGGCATTAAAAATTAATCGCAAAATTGTTTATAATTTCAAAATAATTGAGCCTCTTAAGAAAAGCCTAAAATAACTTCCGCTTTTCCAGCATTATTTTATGATCTTTTTCCCCCCTTTTTTTATCTCACTTTCATTATAAAATTAATGAAATTACATTACGGTTTCCTCACGATTGCACAAATTTGATTAATACGCATTTTTCATTAAAAACGAATCTTTTCCCAACAAACTGGGTGAAATAATTTAAGTATATTTACAACTTAAATTTTAAATGCGCGTTAATAATGGCTATAAAGAATTATAAAATAAATGGAGAAGAAAATAAACTGAAAATAAAAAACAAAATATGTTAAGTCACATCATATTTCAATTAATCCCAAAAAAATAAAAAAATGTTTTTTTATTTTTTTCTAAATAAAATCCAACATTTACTACATCCTTAAAAAATAAACCCTGCAAGGATGGCAAAAGGCAGTATTATACCCCACTAATCCTAGTTACTTAACAGCATTATAAATGAATGAATGAATGGAGCTGATGTCGTACATAATTTTCAGTGAATGGGAAAAAGCAACACAAAAAAAAAATAACAAACAAGAATTGAAAATCCAAATAATTTTCTGTTGTATGGCTCGGTTTAAAAATTAATGAGGCTCAACATTTGAAGTGAGTGTACTTTATATGTTTCAATGCTTTTACCAGGCAGTTTGCCTCTCTGCTGCAGTTATTCATTATTTTTATTTATTTATTTCCTTCTTTCCTTTTTTTTTCTTTTTTTTGCTTCTTCCCCCCTTAAAAGCAGGCTTCATTTAAACAAGCCAACCAACCAAGAAAGTTGGAAGAGAAAACACTTATTTCAAGTTAACAATTTAAAACAAAATACACTTTAAAGAAATCAAATTTTCTTAGCGTCTTCCCAGAAACCGAAAATAAATAAAAGGAAATAAAAATAAATTAGGAAATTGATAGGACATCTTAACGAAAGGTAAGAAAATTATTAAAAATGAACGGCAAGCAATTCCAGCAGCCCCTTTAAAAATGAAAATTAAAAATCTTCATCATTTTTTTTCTAATCTCTTTTATCGTGCCACATTATTATTTTTGCTGTAGTTTTCATTAAAAAAAATTGATTTAAATGTCATTAAAGCCAGCGCTAAAGCCTTCAAGCATTAGACTATTTATTTTAGACCAGACGCTCAGACACACAAACTTAACTAAAAACTTGTTTCGTTCTACTTCCCTCATAAACCTTAACAAAGACGAATGCTAGACCATGATGAAATTCTCAGTAAATGAAACAAAATTTCTGTTTATTAAATTATTTGCAGGAGAATGTATGCCGGCCATACCCGTACATATTTCCAAAGACAAACTTGCTAGAAATCCTAACATGACAATTGATTGTTTTTTTTCTTGCGACTGTGAAAATGGATTTGTGTACTCAAACTTTATGAAATTTTATTTGGCTTTTGCAGTGGCATTTTTTCTGAACGCTGTAGGGGCTGGAAATTTTTGTGTAACTCAGGGATAACTTTCCGTTGGTAATTCAATTATGCTTATAAAGCTTTCTAACCTCAAAAACACTAACAAGATTTTACAGAGATTTTCCTTTTCTAAGACATTTCCTCAAACTTAAGATAAGTTTTCTTAAGAAAAAAAAAAACCATTTCCCCACTTTTATATTTGCTTTTAATTATTTATAAATATAATAAGTATTTTTAAAATTCTTCTGGGGATTACCAGAAAAAAGAATTTTATATCAATTTGACTTTAAAGTCGCAGTCACACGAAAATAAATAAATAATTCCGGAAATATTTAAATAATTCCGAAAATAAATAAATAATTCCGGACATAAATAAATAATTCCGAACATAAATAATTCCGGAAATAAATAAATAATTCCGGAATAAATATATAATTCCGAACATAAATAAATAATTCCGGAAATAAATAAATAATTCCGGACATAAATAAATAATTCCGGAAATAAATAAATAATTCCGGACATAAATAAATAATTCCGGTAATAAATAAATAATTCCGAAAATAAATAAATAATTCCGGACATAAATAATTAATTCCGAACATAAATAATTCCGGAAAGAAATAAATAATTCCGAAAATAAATAAATATTTCCGGACATAAATAAATAATTCCGAGTTTTTCCATCAAGTTTTTTACTCTATAACTCTCTCTCCCTCTCAGAGACAGACTCTTTAAAATTTTATTTGTCGTAATGCTACACTCGTAATTTTGTTGTGCAACAAATTTATTCAGATTAACTTTATCGGTTTAACTTATTTGGATTCAATTTGAGCAGTTGAATTGCAAAATACTTCAAACGGGCAATTTGTCAGTTGTTGTCGCAAGGTTTCAGTGGCGAAGGCATAGTCACTGGTCACTAGTAACGGCTCCAGACGTATTCAATCCACAACCACATCAGAACGCCCTCCTTCGTCGGAATTGCGTAGTAACGGCGAAGTAAAATAATTACTAAAAATGTCTACTAAAAACGAAGCTTCAAAATTTAATACGTTTCCTTGACATCAGAGACGCTACAACACTGCTATAAAAACAAATAAGGTGCACAAAGCAGTGTTGTAAAACAGTGAAGCTTCTTCTCCTATCATTCCTCCTACTATCCTTTTCATCTAGTTCCAACACAATGCACCGCATGTGTAGGGGTCATCTCATGTGTGCTGGTCTAAGGTAAAAAAAAAATCTGTTTGAATGCTTCGCCATAAAATTTTATAGAATCAGAACATATCATTAACATTTTTCTTTAAATTGATAATATAACGGGTGCCATTTTGTCCGTTATGAGAAATTTTACTGTATTTAGCACAGTTTCATAAAACTTAAAACACAGTCTCATCAAATCATAGAAAAAAGTATTCAAATTTGGGAAATCTTAAATGCGTTTTTAAGTCCTTTATAGAAATTTCAACATACGAGTATAAAAAATAAAATTGTACTTCTTTTTTAAAACTTTTTGTTTTATGAATAATTTTTGTATGTACATTGATCCTTTCCATGAATATTTTTTAATGGGACTCTACTATGAAATAGAAATGATTTCAGAACAGTTTTTTTTCCCTCTTAAAGGCACAAGAAAAGTTGCAGAGAGTGGGGAATAGGTAGGGGTAAATCTTTTTCTCATCAATACAGAAACATTCAAATAGTACAGGATATCGGACAAGTGGATGTGATACCTCCCATACAAAGACAGAATAGATTTCTATAAAGCTGGGGAAGGGTAACAGTAAATGTAACCAAATTTAGTACAAGTGTATGGGTTATCAATACACAATATCTGTCAAAAAGTGATTGCGATTGGGTAATAGGGGTGAAGGTTATTGAAGCGCACCGGGTTAAACTACTAAATAAATATATTTGCATATTTAGTTCCAAATGTATATTTTCGCATATTTGGGTATAAAAAATATATACTATATATTTTGGTATATATTTCCATATAATTTCTAAGAAATATTTTTGCATATTGAGTTACTAATGCATATTTTTCTATATATGTATCTGATATAAATGCATATTTTTGCATATTTTCATATAAATACTTAATTTTTCAACTTCTTATAAATAAATATTTTAGCATATGTAGTTAAAAATACATATTTCTCTTTTTGAATTGATATTAATTCTTCTTTTTTATTAGTCTCACTTCTATTTTTATTTCGACCTTTATTAAATTTTTTTAAATATATTTATTGTTGAGCGATGGCCTTTAAAAAAATATTTTTATTAATACAAATTATTATTACCTGACGATGCTACCTATTTGGTAGCGAAATATTGAAAATAAATAATTGTTAAAAATTTTTCTTAATACTTGTGTTTTAACCTTTTTGATTATTAGAACAATCTATTTAATTAAGTTTTAAGCTTTTTTTTTTTTATTTTTATATAAACTCGATATTTCGTTAACCTTCGGTTAACATCTTCATAACATTTTTATTCTTAAAATTTTTTCTTTTTGAAATTAATATAAAAATTTTTCTAACATAACATGTCTCCTAAAAATTGTGTAAAAAATATGATTCAAAATAATTTAGATTTTTTTTTTTTTTTTTAATATTTTAAATTATTTAAATAAAAAATTTTTAAAATATATGGAATCATATTCTTTACACAATTTTTATGAGACATGTTATGTTAGAAAAATTTTTATATTAATTTCAAAAAGAAAAAATTTAAAAAAAAAAATTTCTTGAAGATGTTACGAAATATCGAGATTATATAAAAATAAGAAATAAAAAACCGTCAAGCTTGATAAATTGATTGTTAAAAAAAAAAAAAAAAAATTGTGAAAAATTCCATAAAAAAGACCATCGCTCAAAAATAAATATAATTAAAAAAAATCCTTCTTTTTATTCGACCTTCTATTTTTATTGCATGCAATAAATACTTTTTTTTTTTTTTTTTAATTTAATAAATAAAATAATTTATTGCGTACAATACATATTTCTCCATAAACATTAAATAAATGGATATTTTTGCATATTTTATATCTTGAAATTTTTCTAAAAAAAAATAGATATTTTTGCATATTGAGTTACAAATGCATATTTTTCTATAAATCTGAAATAAATGCATATTTTTGCATATTTTCATATAAATACATAGTTATTTCTGGAAATTCTTCCAATAAATAGATATTTTTGCATATTTTTCCAATGCATATTTTTCTGCCATATTTTCATAAATATTTCATTACTTTTTATCTTCTTCTAATAAATAGATATTTTTGCATATTTCTATATAATATTTTAAATAACTGCATATTTTTTGCATACTTTCATATTAATAGTTATTTCTTCATATTCTACTAAAAAATAGATATTTCAGCATATTTAGTTACAAATGCATATTTTTCCATAAATGCATATTCTTGCATATTTTCATATGCATATTTTTCAACTTTTTCCTATAAATAGATATTTTTGCAAATTTAGTTAAAACTGATTATTTCTCCATAAATATTAACCAAATGCATATTTTGCATATTTTCCAAAAAAATTTTAATTTTTTCAAAATTTTCTAATAAACAGCCATTTTCACACATTTGGTCTTGAATGCATATTTTTGCTTTCGTAATTATTAGGGCATATTTCCATATTTATTATATACATACATACATACATATGTATGTTTGTATTTTTAAAATCAACACCATCCCACTTAATTCAATTGAAGTTAAAATTTTCTTTTTAGCACTCCTTCCCCATTCAAATAAGAAAAAAAATAAAATAAAATAAAAGTTGCAACAAGAGTTACAACATCCAGTAGACAAATTGAAATTTCTATAGCTAATATTATGTTTAATAATTAATGTCAAAAATGAAAATTGAAATTAGTTTTACACTTTGCTACTCCTATACCAGATACAAATTAAAACGAAGGAACAGAAACCAGACTGAGGAAAAATACTTGAATTCTACAATTTGCTGTAGTTAAGAAGCGTTATGGTGGGGGGGCATTGATGCTGGTAGAGGTGTGAATTGAAAGGAAGTAAAATAAACGTTAAAATAAAATGAAAATTTTTATATATTTCCATTAGTACGTTTGGAATAGAGATTACGTCTGTATTTGAGTTTCATAATACGAATATCATTTCGTTTTTTTTTTTTCTTTTTTGTTTGTCTTTATTGGTGGTGATTCCGTATTCATCTTAGGGAATCATATACATAAATTGTATGAGTATGCTTTGAATGTAGCAGGGAATTAAGGCAGGTAGTGAGTGAATGTAAATACGTGCCATCGACAGTGTTGTGTAAAAGCAAACGTACCCTAAGCAAATTATAAAAAGTGCATAATTTTTATTTTATGCTTTGCTTTTCAAAAAGCCTTCGCCTTTTAAAAAGTTTATGCTCTACAATAAATAAGTGTTACCATTGACAAAGTGCTGCCTATTTGTTAGTAAATGCGAAATTCCTAACTATCGCTTCGAAGGACCAAAAGTATTACATACACTTGTTTTCAAAAATGTTCTGGCTTTACAAAAGGTTTAATAAACAAATTTCCATGGAAAGTTTAATTTTTAAAATTTTTGCGCGACATGTATTACTGTGATTTAATATAATTGTGCGCACTGTACAGTTCTAGTTAAAAACATTTTTAACTATAGTTAGTTTACTTCGCTTGCCCACTGTATCTTCACACATACAAAAGTGTAAAACATAGTTTAGAGTTTTGATTTTCTCCTCGGTTATCGCTGGCGAAAGGAATCTTCCTTTTCTGTTTTAGTTTTAAATTTTTTATTTCTCATTCATAGTTTTTTTCTTCCAGTAGTTATTTTGTGAAAGGTTAAACGAGAGTATTTAGTTCAGCTGAATTCTTTTCTATTTGTTCCCTTGTGCTATTTTCATTTTGTGTTCAAGTTGTTAAATTTTTTTTTTTTACCAGATTTCAGACTCTTTTGTATAATTTTTTTTTTTTGCAATTTTTGTATTCAGTTGAAATATTTTCGGTTTTGCGTTTTTTTTCCAAATTTTATTTTCATATTTTGCTGCTTGGCTCTCCCTTGCCTTTGCTGGCGGTTGTTTATCATCATTTAATCCATAAGATAAATTGACTTTCAATCCTTTTTCAATGCTGGCTCCTTCTGTTACATTTCTGCTGCTGGTGGTACTTAGAATAGAATTTATTCTCTTGTAAGCCATTGACTTGGTATTTTTTCCCCTCATACTTTTAATTTATATTGGACGAAAAAAAATTGCGATTTTAGCAATGAGTTCTTCTGTTTTTGGACAAAAATTTATAGATTTTTAACTTACTGTGCAGTTTGTTGAATGCCATTATTTCTAAACAATTTATTAAAATATTGTTGATAATCTTACCTGAAAAGAGAAGAGTGAAAAATAATCAATTAATACTAGAATAATTTAATTGATGATAACGAAAAATATGTAGAGTAAAGCAATAGATTGCTAAGGAATTAAGCTGATGATGGAATTAAGATGCCTACTGACAAGGCTGAAATTACTGTTAGCATATCTTAAGGCAGGTATAGAGCAAAAAAAAAAAAACAAGACGAATGATGAAGTGCTTGCTAGATATGGGCTTCATTCTTGCACATTATTGCTAGTTTTGTTAATTTGTAAGGCGGAGGATACAGCTCCTCTGGTGTTAAGTAGACAAATTAATGTTTGTCTTTCATATACATATAATAATCTGCTTTCGGCATGAAAAATATGCTTTTGCTTATTTTTGCATATGGAAATTTATGCAAAGTGCATCAAAAAATGCAAATGCATGCTTTTTTCTTAAATTTTTCCCAAAAAGTAATTTTTGATACTATAATAATATTATTCATATATTTTATTTGGGGAAAATCACCATTTTTAAATTACAATCATAAATGTCATAGAAAAATTTCTAAATATTAACAATAAAATATTTATTAAAAACTTAATAAAGTTGTTGTTCATAATAGTGGTCCTCAAACGTTGACCAAGATAAAAAAGAAAAGAGAGACCGATGAATATAGAATATGAATATGAATATATAGTGTGCCACACTATAGATGTGAATAATTGGTTTTGAGAATGCGCCAGTACCAGCGACTGATGTTGATCTTATATTTTCAATATACTCTACGGCTTTGTGCGATAATAGAAGATTATTTCAATTCAAAATTTAAAAAAAAAACATTATACGATTATACTTTGCAATAAATATTTGTTCTAATAAAACTAATTAAAAATTAATAGTTTGTGTTTTTTCAGCTGCATATTTTTTTTTTTCGTAATATTGCATGCATATTTTAAACGGTTTTGTGTATATATTTAAACTCAAAATATTAATAAAATATTTATTTTCCTTCGCCAAAGCATTTTATTGCTCAGACACTCACTAAGAATAATGAGTGGAGTGCGATTTGAATCCACAGCCTTCGTACTACTGGCTCAATATATAGTTAGCCAAATAATTCTAATTTTACTCATTGATGCAAAATCATAAATCAAATCAAAAAAGCATAATCACAGAATTAAAAAAAAATTTTAATTAAACATTTTGTAATACCAATTTAATAATTAATTAAATTTTCATCGGCAGATAAATTAGTAGTAACAATTAATTTATTATTTAACATTTTTTCGAACTACAAATATTGTAAATGAATTAAAATTTTTGTTCAAGTTAATTTATCACAATAATACGACTTCCCTGTGGCATAGAAAATATATATGTATATATACGTGTTCTACTCAACTGGTGTTGGAGATTAATTGTTCTTTTTCTATTCAAAAGTAATTTTTTCAGAATATTGTGATAAACTAACTGTGAACTTGAATAAATAATAAAGAAATTACTATCGTTGACTTAATTTAATTAATTTTCAAATACATTTCTAATAATATAAATTAAATCAAATAATAAAAAAAAAAATATTTTTGTTAATACAAATTATTATTTCCTGACGATCTATTTGGTAGTGAAATATAAAAAATGAATATAATTAAAGAATTTTAATAAAAAATAGAAGTGAGACTAAAATAATAATTAAAAATTTAATCAAATATTTTGTAAATTTCAAACAGATTTTTAATAGCAAATAAAAAAACAATATTTGACTTCAATTCGAATGCTTTGATTTCTTATTGTATAAATAAAAATAAGTAATTTTTTGTGTTTTATATCAAAAAAAAAAATTTATTATTTATTTATGTCAGATTTTAATGCTAAAATTAAGTAAAAATTTAATTGATTGAATAAATATATTATTCTACTTCAAGGTGTTATTTGTTTTATTTTTTAACGAAACAAACGAAGCCACCCACATACATTTAAGTTGAATTTCTATTATAAGACATTTTTTTTAATTATTATATTTTAAAACTAACAAAGTTATAATTTTTTTTTCCGTGAAGATTTGAGCCAAATGGAAAATTGCAGTTTCCAAAAAAATATTTAAACACTCTTTCATTTAATTAAATAGCTTTATTTAAATTTAAATTTAATTTTCGCTAACTTCAATAATGAAATGTAAGAAAGTATGGTAACGCTTCGCTATTTATTTATTTTTTATTGTTATAAGAGTAAAAACAAATGAAGCACATTGAAAATATTTTTCTATATTTATATGGAGATTGATAACTATTTAAAGCAGCATTCAAAAAGCTGTCTTCCAAACAGCCAAAGCACCAAGAAATAGCTGTTGGCTGAATTAGCAATTTTTCAATAAAGTAGCTGTGGGGCTGCAGCTGTACAAATTTACACAGCAGCAGTTCAGCTTCGGATATATGAATTTTTTTTAGCTGTGGCTATAAAAATTTCAATAGCCACAACTAAGCTTCAGACATATGATTTGTTCAAATTTCAACAGCTCAGAGATTGGTTAACATTTTTAAAATTTAACTCTGGTCGCAGTCCATCTGGCTTGAAATATATATGTGTGGACAGATTTATCCACCTCTTCATGTAAAATTTTATTTATTTTTTTATTTAGTCTTCCTCTTCTCTCACGGCCGTATATTGACTGTAGACAGGCCAGCCATTCCAATTTCAATCATTTGAATTTTTTCTGAGCTGTAGTCGTGGCTGTGGCTAATTGAATTTGGCAGCAGCAGATCAGCTTCAGCTGTAAAAGCTGCAAATTTTTTAAACCCTGCTTTAAACAGTATTTAAATGAGCGAACAATTGATTGAAAACTACAGCAAAAGTATCTATTGCTGCCACCAATGTAGAAGCGGTCATTTAAAAAACATTGTATGTCGTACATAATGGTAACGTCCAAGCATGATAAACAAATAAAAGTTTCCGCGAAATAATAACTTTATGTGTGTTTTATTTAAATTTACTTTTAAAAGCGAAAAATGGATAACCCTGTATATGAATTATTTTAGTTTCGACCACCAGTGTAAATATGCATTTAATGATGAAAATATTTTTAAATGAAACATTTGTTTTGTTTTCTACAAAATCATTCACATTGAATGAATAACAGAGAGTGGTATTGTGGAAGTGCAGCAGAGTGGCAACCCAATAATTTTTCTTCAGCATTTTAAAAGTATTTTTGCTTTCCGGAAATATGTTTAAACTACACTTGTCCTCAGATTTATATCTAGATATACATATAAATAGATAATTCAATTCATTATCGATTTCTCTCATACACCTTCCAATGTTCTACATTCACAGTTTTCTACCTGTCAGCCAATGGCAAAGCCATTCACTCGCTTTCTTAATTAAACTGTTTAACAAATGTGCGAAATATCACTTGAAAATCGTTGTGGACATTATTAATATCGTCCATATGAAGTTGCTAAATTTCATATTTAATTTCAGAAAGCTAATTTCAACAATAATTAAAATCCAACGTTACACAAGCAATTAAATATAATTCAACCAGCTGCTTGCTTTGCTTTAACTTGGCTATAAAAAACAAAACAACAACAAAGCAAGAATAGAAAAATAGGAAAACAACAACAACAACAACGACTTTCAAAGGAAACTCGCAGACTAAAACACCTCAAAAGCATACAAGTGTATTTAAAAAAAAAAAAGAAAAAAAAAATTAAAAAGTTAAAACAAAAAGCGATTTTGTTGCAGTTGACACACTCCAAAATGAAAACAAGCAACGTACAACATCTTGATTGTTGTTGTCACCATAGTAAGTAATTAACAATTTCTTCTTCTGGTTGCTCGCTCGCTAGCTCTTCTCTATTGCTGGTGCTATTGCAGCCACAGCTACTTCTTCAGTTTCTTATGGCTCTTTCATATCAGTTGCAAACGATGAGTGTGTTTAAGTGACTATTCATATTGCATGTGTCCATGTTTACAGTGTGCGTGTGCTTCTGTGTGTGTGTCTGCATATTTTATGCAAGTTTAAATGTTATGCCGCTTGTTATATCAGAGAACAACTTCTTACATGACTGCAGTACACATCCGGTTGGTTGGTTGCAAGGCAGGTTGGTTCTAAAAAAAAAAAAACCGAAAGGAATAATAAATAGAAAAAGGGGTGCCAAACGAAGGTCCTGAATAAACTGGTAACAAAGACACACAACAACAGTAACTTCAGCAGCATAATGCAGTATGTTGAGTAAACACTCTGTTAATGATGACAATGTTGACGTGAACGAGAACGGCAACGATGGGACTGTTTAGGTAACAAAAAAAAAAAAAAAAATGAAAGAAAAAACTACTAAAATGTTTCGCAATAAGAGCATTTTATTTTAAATGCAACAAAATGTTAAGTGGCACAATTGAAACACGTTGTTTTATTTTTTTATTTTCCACACACAATCTTCAGTTGTTTGTTCACCACAAAGCTAAAATATTTATAAATGCAATTGTGAAGCTGAACAATTTTTTTTTATTTTTTTGAAATGAAAATTCATCAAAAGTTTAAAAAATCGTAGAAATTGTAACGATTTTCAGCCAAAAGAATCCAAAAATGGTTTGAAAATATCACATAGTAAATAGATATTATTCTATAACACTTAATTATTACCAGAAAATGCGTATTGATTCACATTAATTCACAGAAAAAAATAAATATAAATTTTAATAAAAAATTTTGTTATACAGGGTGGCACAAAAGGAGCTGTATGCTTTAAATGATTTATAACTTTTTTATTTATGCGATTATTATAATTTTTTTTTAAATACACTATGTTAGTGGGGAATTTTTGCAATTAGCTTTGAAAAATGATAAAAAAAAAACAGAGAAAAACTAATAATTAAAAAAGTTATAAAGAATTCAAACCATATAACTCCTTTTGTGCCACCCTGTATCAATTAAAAAATTAATTACACTGGCACTTATAATGAAATTAATAGCATCAATTAAACTATTATTGTTGATTTAATTAAATTAAAACAATTAACAATTAAATAATGAAAAAAAATTTTACTAGCAAGAAAAAATGAAACTAAATTTTTTTAAAAAATTTTGTTATATCAATTAAAAAAAATTAATTAGAATTTCAAATGTAAAGAAATTAATAGCATCATCAATTAAATTATTATTGCTGACTTAACTGAATTAATTTTCAATTAAAATTTTAATAATAAAAATAAAAAATTTAATTAAATATTTTGAAAATTTTTCTTAATACTTGTTTTTTAACATTTTTTATTATTTGAACAATCTATTGAATTAAGCTCTAAGGTTTTTGATTTATTATTTTTATATAATTTCGATATTTCGTTAACCTTCGGTTAACCTCTTCAGGAAATTTTTTATTTTTTTTTTTTTTATTCGAAATTTCGTTAACAGCTTGTCATCAGGAATAATGATGTTAACAAGCTGTTAACGAAATATCGAATAAAAAAAAAAAGTGCTTGAAGATGTTAACCGAAGGTTAAGGAAATATCGAGATTAATTAAAAATAAGAAATAAAAAACCTTAAAGCTTATTTAAATAGATTGTTCAAATATTTTGAAAATTTCAAAAAAATATTTAAATTCGCATGTTTAAAAAGTATCACAGTAAACTCGCTATAGAGGACACTAATTAATGCAAAAGCTCTTCTTTCAAACGAGAGTCTACTCGACCGACCGAGGTTGCGAATCTGTAAAAAAAAATCAATGTCTGGCCTACGGCGTTACAATAAGAAATTTTTTTTATTGTTTTGTATGTAATTAAGCGACCGAAAGATATCTTGCGACGTCGTCGCTCAGGCAGTATTACTGCAGTTTTATTACATGGTGTGGTGTAATTTTTTTCTAGCTTCCATTGATTTTTGGACAGCAATATCTCTGATATTTTTAAGTAAAATTACGTACTTCAGTGAATTGATGTTGTTTTCTGATTATTTTAAATTTAATGAATTCTTCTTTTGTATTTCATATAAAATATGACTCAAAATTCGTAGTTCATTTAAGAACCGAAAAAATATTTTTTTTAGTATTTTCTCAGTAAATTTCTGGCATAGTTGTCAACTATCACATTATACATACATTTGTTCAGTGAAATTATAAATTTCACATATGAAACAAACTTGGGAACCCAAACTATGGAACAAGTGCGTCATGGAGAGAGCAAGCATGCGCAAGCCGTAATTATTCTTGCAGTAACAGTTCTTTGCTGTTGACAAAATATTGTGAAATTAATAATAGAGGGTGGCGATAGCTGTTGTAACCTGCCCGTTGACTACAAAACGAAAAATTTCCACGGTTCAACCCCAGTTTCAGACTCACAAAAACATCTCGCATTATTTCTGATATCAGAGGCGCTACAACACTGCAATAAAACAAAGAACGTGCAAAAGCAGAGTTGCAAGATACTGAAGCTTCACCTCCTGTCATTTCTTTAACTATCCCCCCTCTAGTTCCAGCCTAATGCATCGTATGTGTGGGAATCAGCTCCTGAGTGCTGGTCCAAGATAAAAAAAAAATAAAAAAAAAATCGACCCAGTTCAAAAGACCCCATTTAGAGGTTGTTGCAAGATCTCGAATTAGTTTGTTGGAATGTGATGATCGTTCTTTCTCAGTTTCCTTACCCATAATGACTTCTTTTCGGCTCTGCTATGACGGTATATAGAAAAGCAAACTATTGTTATTCTTTCTTTTCATCCGATATTCCCTTGAAAGTGGAACCGAACCGGAAAGAAAAACTTAAATAATAAAACTTAACACAAATTTATGTCATGCTATTTTTTTTTCTTTGCCTTCATTTTTTTTATTCTATTTCTTAAGATTTTGTTGTCTCAGTATGTGTATTTGTATAAATTTTTTTATTTTTCAATTTTATTATGAGCATTGTTTGTTTCAAGTGGCACAACGTCTTATCATCAACTTGTTTATTTCAGTTTTTTTCTTCTTTCCTTTAACTTAACATTGTGGCTTAAAAAGTGCTCCCCTCCAATAAATTCTATTGTTAAATGTGGAAAAATTGAGATATAAACACACTTACACACACAAGCGCACATTCTTATACACATGAAAACCGAAGAAAACAACACATCAGCCTGCTCAGCTCACACTTTTGCCCACAAAATACATTTTTCTCTAGAACTTTTTGCACGTTCCTTAACGCAATATTGTTCCGATATAAAGCAGTTTGTTTGCTGTTTAGGTACAATATAATGCTTTTTTAAATTCTAAGGGAATTTCTTTTTTCAATTCCACTTATAAAAGTGCCATTGTTCTAGAGCTAAGCTTATGCCAGCTATTATTCCAGCCGGTAGCAGACCGGCAGACAATGACGAAGGTTTTTTTTTTCTCTTTTTTTTTTGGTCTGAAGTACAGCAGGCTGGTATTTGTGTTTCATATTTGAAGCTTTTGAATTTTTCATCTTAATTTTCTTCAATTATATGAACTTTACTTTTTTTTCTTCTAAAATTTTGACATAATTTTACTTTTACTTCTTTTGACTCAATAGAATATGCATGAAACACATGCAGGACAGCAGGCTCTAAGCACAATCTAGGGTCAGCAATTATTCGAAATTTTTAAGAAACCGGTTTTCAATTAGTTTGAATATTTAAAGAAAACTGTGAACGGTTTTTTAAATTCAAAAAAATAATTGCAATTATTACGCTGTCTCTAATTAAGTTCATTAATGAAAAGTTTTAACAATTCATATGTGATGTAAAAAATATTATAAATATGAAACTAAAAATAAAATAAAAATTAAATGAATTGATATTCATATCCGAACGATGTCGACATTTTGGAAAAGTGAATAAAAGAAAAATTTTATTTTAGGATTTCAATGAATGAATGAAAATTTTTCCTTTTTTTTTGCCGAAAATTATCTCATTTTTAAATTTAACTTTTGTTGTTTTAAATAAACTTTTCACTTGGTTTAAAAAAAAATATTTTTTAACGAACGACAGGCATAACAATGTTTAACTTGGTTTTTGGCAACAGATCAGTTTTTGCAACAGCCCACAATTTTTATTGGTTGCGTTAAGCGAGGCAACACTGTATATCTACATATGTGACGCGCAAAATAGAAAGGGACCTAAGGGTAAAAACCGGTTTTGTTCAGGAGAGCCATTTTAAAGATTTAAATACGTGTATCTTTCACTTTCATAAAACGAGCATATCTCTGGGAGGGAACACTTTTGGGGCATGGGATCATCGGTCTCATTCGATGCTCAGATGTTGTCCACATCAAAAAAAAAAAAAAGTGAAAATTGCTTTTTTTACCCTTAGGACCCTTTCTCTATGCGCTGTCACATATATGTATCTATTATGTAAGACACGTCATATTCCGCAATACTTTTTGTTCGCATATTGATGGGCACCGTACGTATGAGCAATATATTCAATATTCAATGTATTGCAGTATATTTCACCGAAGCAAAAATAACCCAGTGAGTAAGTCCGATCGAGCATTATAAAAGAATTCTTAAGGAACCCACTTCACTACATCTCTTGATGGCAAAAAATGGCTAACCACCGCAAACACAAGAGTTAAATAATTTTTTTTTTTCAATTTTCTTTTTATTTCCTTGTTTAATTAGTTCATCTAATTCACGGGCTACATGCCTTAATATCATTTGGGAAAATTACGTTCTCCCATACAAAAGTCCTATGAAAGCCCAAATTTATTTAACTAAAAAAAATATTAGAAGTCTTTGCTAAAGAACTAATTTAGATCTACTTCCGAGATATCAATAACTGTAGATGTTCGACTTCTCAAAAATTTATTAAGAACAACATACAGTAAATTAATATGAAAATGATTTTATTCAGCAAAATTGGTTTATTTTAATTTAAACTATAATATTTTATAAGCTTAAGAACAGTAAAGTTATTTATATATTTATTCTTTGTGTGGCTTCTTCAGGAAATTGCTTCTTGTTTAAAATTATTATTCACAATAAGGAACAGAAAAATTATTAAAAAAAAATAAAAATTAAAGATCTTTACTGACCTTGAAAAATATTATAAATTAAGTTCAAATAAAAAACGGTCAAATGAATAGCAAGAACTCTAAAATTCGTTTATGTTTATATATTTATATATTTGTACGTACGAGTATGTATGTATGTATAAACATTTGACTTTATAATTTATTATTTTTTTAATCATATAACAAATAAAGTAATAAAAACTACAAGTCAATTGTATTTTGATCAAATAAATGAAATAATATTAGAATTTTTTTTATAGAATTGGAATTTATCATAACCTGCTGTTGCATTATAGCACAGCAATAATTAACTTTTCATAGCTACGTAGGAGTAATAAAAAATTAGTTCAAATACTATGAGTAACGGCGATTTCTTTTCAACCAAAAATGCATTGCATTTTTTTCCTGATTTTTCCTACCTCTTTATGTACGTATTAAGCCGAAACACACTCGGATGGGATATTGCACATATTTTACACAAAAATTTTGCATTTACACCAACATTTCATGTTGAATGTTTTACAATTTTCCATTAAAACCAAGAGAATTAGTCACTGAGTCGAAATCATTTTCAGTTTAAATTATAATTTAAAAAGAATTATTTTAAGCCTAAGGTCTTTTTATATATTTTATATTTATCTCAATATTTCGCTACTCTTTTGTGTAGCTTCTTCAGGAAAATTGGTTTTTGTTTATATAAAAAATATATTATTATTATTTATTAATATAAAAAAAGGTCAAAAAACTAGAAAAATTATAATTTAAAAAGTTTATCACTGATTGAAAATCGAAAATGCCACCCGGGTGGATTTTGTTAGAGCGAAGGTTAATTAAAAAAACAGTTCCACTCTATTTTGTTTCATTTTAGAGCTCTTTAAAAGAGAACTAAAGTACAAGTTTTTCTAACAAATAAAGTGAAAAGCCTATGCACTTTTTGTTAATCAAAATCTCTATAATAAACATTAAAAAAGTAGATTTACTAAATATTCGAATTTAATGAATCGGCACCAAGAAAGAGAACTTCCGACAACGACATCGCCGTATAAAAAGTTGTAGAACTAATCCGATCAGCATATTATTGACTTCTTTGGAAGTACTTTTTTTCATTGGCATGTTTTAAATTTTATACTTTTCGAATATTTGAAGTTATAGTGTTTCGCTATTATGGCCAGACTTTAAATGTTACAACAAAAATAATTCATATCTGATAAGGTTCTCTCCATCAAACATGTCCGTGCAAGCATTTATATTTTCTACTCATTTCAATGTGGATCAAATAAAACCGTGTAATAAATATGCATATCAAATGCATACGAAACTAAATACAGACACTTAAAATATTTTTCATATGCTTTTTATTTATTTATTTATTTACATACATCTATGGATTCATGATCCTTACAAATGATATAATGATATACAGTACATAATTAAGAGTTTAAAAATACAATTAAACTAGATTTGACACTATCAACATTAAGCGAATAATCAATATGGTTATACAATTTATTAAATTGCTTACAAATTCTTAACAATGGTTCCGAATTAGCATAATTTACTCTGAAAACTTTAACTGCAAGCGGATAGTAATGACGTGTAAATCGTGAAGGAACATTAATAAAGATATTGCTAATCAAAAATTCAGAACAAACATTTCCTTTTAGCAAATTTAAAACAAAAGTAACATTAAGCATAGTCCTGCGACTCTTAAGGGTCGGCAGCTTTATCAAGGCAAGTCTGCTAGTATAAGGTGGGAGATCCAACGGATTCCAGCGAAGCCCACGTAGACCAAATAAAAGAAACTGCTTTTGAACGGATTCAATACTATTGATATGAACCATATACGTTGGATCCCAAATTATTGAGCCGTATTCAAGAACAGGTCTTACCAGAGATGTGTACAATTGCTTTGTAATGTACGGGTCGGAGAACTCCTTTGCCCATCGTTTTATAAATCCAAGAAGACCGCGTGCTTTAGCAACAGTAGAAGAGATATGTTGTATAAAATTTAACTTGGAATCAAGTAGAATGCCAAGGTCGGAAATAATATTTAAATTGTCTAGCGAGTAACCATTTAAAATATATTTTACGCTTAAGTTACGTCCACGGAAGAAGCTCATACATTTACACTTTTTATGATTTAATTCCATCAAATTACGATTACACCAAGAGCTAAATGCATCTAAGTCCTCCTGTAGGTAGTGATGATCAGCATATTTTCTATAGCTTAAGAAAATTTTGACGTCGTCAGCATACATTAAGACATGACAAAACTTCAATATTTTCGGTAGATCATTTATAAATAAAGAAAACAAGAGCGGCCCTAAATGGCTACCCTGCGGCACACCAGACAATACAGCAATCGGCTTAGAATAACAGTTTTTAAAATGAACATTTTGAGTTCTATCAGTCAAGTACGATTTTATCCACTTAAGACAGTTTAATGTAAATCCCATTGAGTCAAGCTTTTTCAAAAGTATTTCGTGATTAACCTTATCGAACGCCTTGCTAAAGTCGGTATAAATAACATCAGTTTGCTCTTGTTGTCTAAAACCACGATGAACAAGTGATGTTAACTGCATAAGATTTGTAACAGTTGAACAACCTTTACGAAACCCATGTTGGAAAGGAGACAATACAGATGATACTTGATGAGAAAGAATGTCAGTACTAATTTTTTCAAAAAGCTTCGGTAGAGTGCTCAGTTTAGCAATGCCTCTGTAGTTTTCGATATTATTTTTACTACCATTTTTGTATAATGGAATTATGAAAGAGGTTTTCCAAACCTGCGGAAAACATCCAGTCCTTATTGATTCATTGAAAATAAGAGTTAGTGGGGTCGATAAAGCTTCAGCACATCTAACTAACAGACAACTCGGTATTCGGTCAGGACCACAGTTAAATGAAAATTTCAGTTTTTTTAAGGTATTAACTACGGTAAGTTCATCAAGAAGTGGTATTGAAACAGGTGGATATGGTAATTCAGATAGTGGATGAGAATCTGAATCAGCAATCTTGACATCAGAATATGTGGACGAGAAGAAATCCGCAAACAAATCACAGATTGCAACATCATTATCGGATTCAATATCATGGTAATTCATCACAGAAGGAAACGAACTCGATCTTCTTTTGGAATTTACGAATTTATAGAATGTTTTAGGATCACATTTTAAATTTTGTTTGACTTTAATTAAATAACTGTAATAGCAGGAGCGATTAGCTGAGATGTATTGAGCACGAGCTACAGAATACTTGGCGTAATCAGCAAAAAGTCCAGAGGATTTATATTTCTTGTAGAACTTATTCTTTTTATTTTTTATAGCAGAAAGAACTTTGGAATTCCATGGCGGGCCAGAACGATTAGAATCAAAACATTTAGGAATACATTGATTCATGTACAGATACATTCTTTTGTAAAACGTGTCAACCATTTTGTTAATATGTATTGAATTAGTATTTAAAGCAGCATTCGTAAAAAGGTTCAACCAGTTTGTATTAGACAGAAGCTCATCAAGCCTATTATAGTTTGTTTTCTTGAAGCAAAACGATTCTCTTCTCTCTGTTTGAAATGATGACACAGAAACACGACTAGATGCAACAGAAATTTCAATTCCAATTGTAGGATGATGTAAGTCCTCAGGCAAAGAGATCGGGTAACAGCGATCAATGGAGATGTCACTCAGTACATTTAGGAATATTAAATCAAGTAGTCTCGAATTTGCGTTGTATAAGCCATTTAATTGGCAAAGATTCAAGTCTAGAAGAGAATTAACAAAATCCATATGGTAAGCATTACCTCCAACCATTCTCGGAATGAAATAATTAACTTCAGAAGAGAAGTCCCATGATAATAAAGGCATATTAAAATCGCCAAGAGCAATAACGTAATCGTATTGATTTGCGGCCTTAACAACATTCCCAATAGCTGTTACATGTTTCATGTAAACCACTTCAGGTGAAATTGGAGGAATATATGAACAGGTAATAAACATTTTCATATGTTTTAACTTAACTGCAACACCAATAAACTCGATGTCATACAGACCTTCACTATAAAGAACATCAGAAGATAGACGATTAGAAACTGCAATCAGAACACCGCCACCTTTGATAAGATTACCACGATCGCGTCTATAAATTTGATAATTTCCGCAGAAAATTTCAGTATTGAGTACATTATCGACAAGCCAGGTTTCAGTAAAAATAATAACATCATATAAAAAATCAAAGCTTTGGTTGTAAATTGAAGGTAATTTTGTATTTAAACCACGAACATTTTGGTAAACTATAGACAATTTATCAGGTAAAATATTTAGTTTTTTGAAATTGTCAGATTAGACGATGGAGCATTAATTTGTGGTAGGTGGACTATATCAGAAGGGACGTTTTCACTATACACGTATTCACGTATAAGTGCGTTCTTCGGCCAAAAATCTGGATTAACAACTGAATCAAAATTTTCTTCATTAACAATAATTTTGAAAGAGGATTTACGTCTCTGATTAGAGTACTTAAATTTGTAGACGGATAAGTCAATATCATTACCAATTTTGAAACAAATATAACGTTTAACAGCATCGGTACTTGTATTAGAATCAAAACGAGCGGCAAAAATAATCCTTTTTGGTGGAATAACCTTTAAACCTTTTTATTACAATAAAAAAAATAAAAAAAAAAAAATTAAAAAAAAGAGGAAAAGCAAAATAAGTTGAAGAGTGCTTATAAATGACACAAAGCAAAAAAAAAATAAAAACTTACAAGCACCGTCTCTGGCGGAATAAGACGTAAAAAAAAATGCAAAAACGTGTTCAATGGTTTATTATTCATTTCTTTTCTTTAACAAAGAAGAACTTTTCAAATATACAAATGTATGTGTATGTACATATACATACAGATATTTTTTTTTTCGAAGATATTTAAAGAAAAAACAAAAATGTTTAAAAGTTTTTTAAAGAAAAAGAAAATTAGTCTCACTTCTATTTGTATTTGAACTTTGTTAAATTTTTTTAATTATATTTCTTTTTTGAGCGATGGTCTGTTGTATGAAGTTTTTTTTTTTTTTAATTATTTATTTTCAATATTTTGCTACCAAATTGGTAGCTTCGGCAGGAAATAATAATTTCTATTAAATTATTATTTCACAATTTCGTATTATGAGAGAGATAAGAAATTAAGGAATTCTGCATTGATTAAAATCATAATTGTTATTATCGCTTTAGCTTCAGTCGGAATATCGGTTCGGTTCTTTATTGCCCAAATTTTCCTAAAAGTATGTGTAATACAAAGCTCTCTGATTCCATTAGAGCAAATCTAATATAGTAACGATTGAATAAGAAAAGTCATCCAAATTATTAATTTATTTCGATCAAATCTTCAATGATACAATTAATTGTTACGAACGGCCTTAAAGGATTTTATCGATTTAATTCCACCAAAGATTAATTTTTTCTTCGTAATTAAAAACGGATATTAATTGAAACAATTGATTTATGTATTTAATTCATTTGCAAACTAAGAAATTAAAAGAATCAATTTCTCAATTATAAAAGAGTTATTAAACTTAGATTGCTGGCAAACAGCAAAACAACTTAAAATTTGAAAAAAAAAAAAAACATTGAGAATGAGAATGAAGCTTTTAATAAAACGAATGAAAAACCCAAGCAAATTGAATTGATTTTAACGATTCATTGGCACTTTGCTGTTAATAGTCAACAGCCAGTCCCTTTCGATGCATGGCTTCTTATAAAGCAAAAAAAAAATTTATAAAAAAAAGAAAACACTGAATCGTAAAGAGTATAAATCGACAATACGAATAAAATGGAGAAATGACTGTCTTTCCATCTGATGAATTTCTGGTTGCTTTTGTCATTTGATTGAAAATTGTTTTTCCATTGTTTAGCAGAGACAACTGAAGAAGAAAAGCAGATTCCCTACTTTTTTTTTATGTGCCGTTTCATGTGCAAGCAGCGATAAGGAGCAGCGTACTCATCGTACTTCTATTGCTTTGGCTGGATGTGGCTGGCAGTAAGTAATTGAAGTTTCACTTGTAGTGGTTACTGTATGAAACAATTTCTAATGCGGTGGCACTGGGACTGGGGCCGGGCCTGCTGGAGTACGCAGAATGAGTGGAAGGAAGCGTCATTTTATCATTTTAGTGGCAACAATGGAGTGTAGTTTTTCTCTTATTTCAATTCTTGTCTTCTCATCTCTTTTGCAATTTTAAATTGATTTAATTGGGTTCAAATGAAAATGTCAACTATCAATTGTTTGCACGTTTGTGTCTGTGCTGAGTTTATCGTACATTTGCCACTCATCTCGTTACACACAAGAACACTTCCATACATAATTGCGTGTATGGCTGTAAGTATTTATGTATGTATGTATGTATGTATGTATGTATGTATGTATTTGTGTAGGTAGAACAATAATCAAACTGATATTTTGTATGCAATCTCTGATATCGAAGATTGTGTTTTTATTTTTATTTTATTTGTTTATTGCAGAAAGAAAAAGAACAGCAAATAAAAAAGTTAACATTGTTCGGGTTTTTAATTCAAAAACTTAATAAAAAATAAATATTAAAAAATAAAAATTCATAAAAAAAGAATATATAAGCGACTTACAAACGAAACTAAAGACTAACAGCCTATTTCTGAGCTAAGAAAGATAACTTAAGCGAACGAAAAGCACTCGCTCGAATTCGAATCAATTTGGATTTCTCATTGGCACTCACTTTCTTTCGCAGTAAGTTACGTATGTCAATTTTGGTATCTTACGTTTTAATAAGTAGAAGCAATGCCAGATCATAAATTATTATATTTCTGTTAAAAGTATTAAAAAATACTACGAAGTTATTCTAAAGCTAATACAACTGCGTGTAAGTGTGATCAGCTGGTGGAAAGTATCAATAAATAAAAGGGTGAGAAAATTTAAAAAAATATTTGTAAATTTTGTGTTTTTTGTTTTAATTTTATAAAAGTGTTTCAGTTGCTGCATTGTTGACTTCTTTAAACTGAAAAAACAATTGTTAAATACATACATTCATATGTATATCATATGAATAGTTTATACTTACCACTTGTTATCCATTTGTTAATACTTTTTTATTGTACTTAGATTTTTTATTCTTCTTTTTTTATTTACAAGTATGTATACTCATATGTAAATTCTCAATACGAAAGCAAAACCAAAAGTGAGTGATTTTGACATTTCATTCTCACACGTTCTTAACAGAGAAATCGGATTTTATATGAAAACACTTACGTTTTCATTCGAGTTCTAGATCGAGTCACTGTTCGCATAGAAAGTGTGTAGAGAAATCGAAATCAATGTTCTTTCTCATAGAATGCGAATGAAAGCGTTCTTTCTTAAATCAGAAATAAGCCCTAAAAAAAAACATGATTTTAAAACTTTACAAGAAGACATAAACAAATTAACACATTTAGTATTACTAAGGCTGGAAAAGGTAACGAAAATGTAAAAAATATTCACATCTCCACATTAAAAAAAAAAAATCAACAAATTTTGGTTGAAAATAACCTACAACGGCAACGCTGTTCATAGCTGTCAAAGTACTCAACGTACGTTAAAAGTTGGCCAACTTGCGTACTTTGCTTTGACGGAGACGTATTGAATGTGACAAAGCTCATAAGAAAACGTGTATTTCAACTTAGTTGTCAGTAGAAAAAGGCAAAGTATAACGGATGACGGATTCTATGTGCCCCGGACTTTACGCGTTGATCTGGAAAAACTAAAGTAGATTATGAGAGCTGGTGTTCTTTGCATTCTTATCTTACGGTATAGTGGTATTAATAGTCTCATAGTAATAAACTGTTTGAAATAAGAATCGATGAAGTTATACGAGTAGCCTGACACGTAATCAGAGACATTAAGGCTGTAGGCATAGCGTAGAATGCGGTTGTAACGGGTGTCCCAACAAGAACGCAAGATTTAAATGACTGATGCAGCAATTGAATTGTTTCTCTGGCTGTATGACATGTGGCGCCGTCTTGTTGAAACCACATGCCCTCCACATTCATTTCTTCAATTCTAGGCACGAAAAAACTGGTTATCATTTCACGATACCGAACACCATTGACTGTTTGCGCTTGACCTGCCTCATTTTCATAAAAAAAAAGGTCCAATGATTCCTCCAGCACAAAATCCACACCACACAGTGACACGTTGAGGATGCATTTGCTTCTCGTGAACCACTCGAGGATTTTCCTCACCCCAAATGCGACAATTCTGCCTATTGACGGAGCCATCAAGATGGAAATGGGCCTCGTCACTGAAGATGATTTTATCGGCAAAATCAGCATTTTCATGTTGTCTCTCCAATACCCAATTAACGAACTCCCTTCGCTGTCCATGGTCAGCTCGCTTCAGTTCCTGAGTCAATTGAACTTTGTATGCATGAAGATGCAAATCTTTCGTCAAAATTCGCTGCATAGTGGATTTGGAGACACCAATTTGCTGAGCTCGGTGTCGAATTGAGGTGGATGGAGTTTGAACGACATCATCACGTACAGCTGCGACATTTTCGGTCGATCGACCTGGTCGAAGGCGCGTTGTTGTCTTTACATCACTAACAGACCCAGTTTCGGCAAGTTTATCCATTAATCTCTTTACAGTTGACTCTTTTGAAGCATTATTGTGACCACAAATTGATCGCAATTTGCGAACTGTAGCCGCAAAACTTTCACCATTTTGGTAAAACAATTTCACAATGAGAATGCGTTGTTTATTCGTGTAGTGCTACATTTTTACTAACCTCGTACCTACTGCTAGAAGCAATAACAATTGTTCACATGTCAAACAATGACACTTCGAATGGCGCCAAATTTAAATCTTGCGTTGTTTTTGGGACACCCCTTATATTAATTGTAATTTCCTAATATTCGTACCAGTGGTACAACTTTTGAATTTATTTATTAAAATTATTTACAATCTCTTGTCGTCTGCTAAACTCCTGTAAAATTTCTTTATAGTGGAATAATAGAGTGCAGATCTTTTATTAAAAGGGCAAAATCGGGCAAGAAATGCAATAAATTCTTAGTTGAAAATAAAACGCCATTAGTTATGATATGTTGATATATTGTGAAAAAACACAAAGTCAACTCGAACTGTTGCAATGGCGCAAATAGTCACAAACGACTGCCAGGACAATTCAGACACTGCGCTTTGTCCCAGCAACAATCTTTGTATTTTCTTTTGGGGTCCCTTCGTAACCCCTCATGAGTTTACATCGTGCGCATTTTGCACATTTTGCTCCAACAATCAGGGGATTTTTCGATGTTTAATCGGTGTTGCCATATACATAACTCGAGCATTTGGTGCAATACCGGCGTAATTGAAAAAATCGTGAACTGCGAAAAATGCATTTGAAGTTTTGAGCCATCTTTTTGATAGTATTTTCGTTTACTAAAGTTATGTTTTTTACAAGTTTTTAAATAAAGAGGCATGTTTTGTAATGTTTTCTGTTTGTAAATTTCTTGTCATAAAGGAAATATTTCATTATTGCAAATAAATATTATTGAAAATAGCTGGAGGCAATTGGAGACATTTGTAGCTGTGGAATCTGAACAGTTAGAGATAGAACCATAATATTTTTTCCTTTAGATATATATTTCCCCAAAGATCATTTCTGCATAGCCAGCTCAAACAATTTAAATTTTGAGGTATTGCACCAAAGGCTCGATATATATGTATATTTGATTACACTGTTATTTGCAATTTGTAAAAATATCAATTAAACTGGTAACATGGCTCAAAGTTCTATTCTGAAAAATAAATACTAAAAAAAAAACTTCAAAATATTAAATTTATATAAAAAAGAAGGATAAAAAAATATTCAAACTCGGCAATACCGTTTATGAATAACATGTGAATAATGAGAGGTAAAGAAAGAAACAAAAAAAAGAACTGTCAAAATTGCCGCTAAAAAAAAAGAAGGAAAAAAATATTCAAACTCGGCAACACCGTTTATGCATAACATGAGAATAATGAGAGGTAAAGAAAGAAACAAAATTGCCATTCAAATCTTGTTTCATGACTCTTTGTTTATCTCTCTAGCTTCTCTTCACCTCTCGCCAATAAACTCGTGTCGCTGCCACAAAGCGCAGTGTGTGAATTGGGTATTGAAAGCACGATTTTTGAAAATTGGGCTAAAATATATGAGGGGGAAGTTAAAAAAAATTTATTTTTAGAGAGTTCGTATATTAAATTTGATGAGCTAGATTTTTGACTCTATCCTCCTGCGCAAAAAACAACTTTTCTAATGCCGCTGCAATGCGTTTCGTTGTTCTACCGTTACTATAATGGGATGAGTTCTGATGAAATCAGGGAACTTGTTCCCGAAACCCGATCATTCACACGCACAACGCGTTCATCATTAAGAGCACATTCATATGTGGTCAACTTGGCAGCGAACCGCACTACGCATTACAGGGAGAACTCATTTTTCGGCCGAACATCGCGTATGTGGAACAAACTCCCTGAAACTCGACTCTTCGAAATCTCACTAGAGATTGATGAAGGACTGGTTAATACCAGTTTGATTCGAATCTAGCACTACGGGACCAGCTTGGCCCCACACTTCCAACAATAAGTACGGGTTTAAGGACTGATATACTCCTTGCGAGTATTTCGTGTCTACCCCGAAAGTTGGATAGTGTGTGCTGGTATGGGTAAGGACTCGTAGTGGCTGTGGTTGTAACCCAAAGTTACGCGGGGAGTGGAGTTTTTGGTCTAATCGGAAATATGTGTGAGTCGTAACACACTTATTAATGATATGACTTTTACTCTACTAGGTGCTGTTGCCATTCGACAGTAGTCACCGGAATGTGTTTCGAACCAACAGTATTACTGTTAAATGGGTCTTGACGTAAAAACATTCTGATGTGACAAGAGTCATGACAGCTCGAACACCCCAAACAAGGTGCATTATAGAATCAGGGATAACTATACATGATTTGCTACCCAACTCTGGAAGTAGGTGGCCTACGGGCTCATTTGCTTATCAGTGCTCTGGGGGCGCTAGTAAATCGTTACAAAAATTTACTCGGTGTTAAGACCACCGTCAGATTAAGCCCTATGGGCAGGTGCTGACGTAAATCTAGAACACCAATTGTCACTTATGACGTGGGAAAATTCAAATCAAATGTCCATTCACACTACTCCCTCTATCCTCCTTCCCATAACCTGAATTCCTAGTTCCAGCACAATGCATCGCATGTGTAAGGGTGAACCCCTGAGTGCTGGTCCAAGATAGAAACAAAAAAAAAAAAATGCTATTGCAAACGTAGGCCTGCATCTCCTGAGCACTACAGCCACTAAAAAAAATTCACTCTTATCAACGGTAAATTTATACTGACAAGTACGAGAAATAAATTTATGCCTGTCGCTAGCCCGGCCAAAAATTATACATTTTTTTGGATTCCCATAAACAGCCAAAAATTTAAAAAAGAAATAATAATTTAAATTAACTCTTCTGCGAAGCTTCTTGTATTTCAAATTTTTCCCCTTAAAGCCACATTTAACGTATTTGAAAAATTTCCGCTTCAATTGAAAAGAAGGCATTAAATTAAAAATCTCTTTTTGTTGTTGTTTCCAAACAATTTAATTATGCAAATAGAAAGGAAATAAATTTCTATTAAAAACATCAAAGTTTTTAGTAGAATAGCAGATCGCTTAAGAACATACACTCAACCCACCCAAGCAACAGTCTCTTCATACTAATTGGGTCTAGAACAAGTGTGCGGCTTATTGTATGTGACACTCTCGATTGCAAAGTTTATTTCATTAAACTGCATAAATAACAAAAAAAAAGAAATCCATTTTAAATAATATTAAAATAAAATGGATGTGTGATACACAAACTAAAACAGGAATACAATTTGTATTTGAATTTAATGGATGCGGTGTAAAAATACTCTAAAAAGGGTTGTGCGATAAAAAAGCACAAACACACTTTACAGTAGACCGAGTTGAAAACAAAGAACATCAAGACGACTGATGACTTGATTTGCACGGAACATTTCTTAAAAACCGCAACAATAATAATTTGAAGTAATTAAATTCAGATGCTCTGTGTCTTGACTGGAATGACAGTAGAATTTTCCGGTGAGGCGGATTATTTGTGCGTAACGCTGGAACACATATCTTGAGAAGGTTACCACGAAGGCGGCGTATAAACTTCTGGACATTGAATTCGATGGCAGATCTCATAGTGCCGTATGCGTATTTGGTTTGGTGACCTAAGGCAATGGAAAAAAGTGCTGGAGACATGTTGGGCAAATACATGGAACCATCTGTCTTGTCATTACGGGGCAACTTTTTCGACTGATGCAAGGGCGGTACTTTTGGATAGCCAACCACTTACGATCATAATCGAGAGGGATGCTTGTTCCGGTGCCCTGAGATTGGAGGGTTTTTCGACGATTTAGGGTCTTGCGCGACCCCAATGCTCCACAGTGATGACATGCCTTAACCAGGAATGGTTCTCTTCAGGAACTTCCAGCTGGATAAAAACGACCTTGAGAACTGGATCATTAACTCTGAAGGTACTAAGATTGAGATTTGCTTTCTCGGTGTATCCTCTGCTCGATTCCTTTCCAACTAATTACGCTGAGCACAGGTAGAGAAAAAAATTATTGCTTTGATCATACCGTTTAAAACAATTACTTCAAATCACAAATTGATCTCTTGGATCTCTTCAATAAATCGCGAAATTATCAATCAGCCCCCAATTGAGGTATTAGTGTAGAATTAAGATTTTATTCAGAGTGTAAGCTTAAGCCACACATACATATGTATCATTAATGTAGCATTCATTTAGTGAAAAAGTAAGACAGATTTTAAATTTCATTAACGCGTGCAAACAGTAAAGAAAGCAACATGTTTGGCAGGTTCTTTTTTTCGAGCGATGACTAAATTGTATTTTATTGATGTAAAAAATTTAAAAGAAAATATAAAAACGTTGTAATTCTTTATTGCATTCTGCGTTTTAAATCGCTATAAAAACCCAAATACAATCAACACTGAAGGAAAAAACTTTACTAAAGAGCATCAGAATACACTGAGCAAAAACCCAGCTCTTGCAGTGAAATCCATAAAATTGTCATGAGATTAAAGAATGGATTTATTTACTGTGGCTGATGATATAAGCATCTATTTGTGCCATAATTTATTGTCATTTATAATGGCGGTATTCAGTGTTTGAAGCAAACGGCCTTGTCGAAGTTCAAATGCAAAATATCGTATCGCTTTTTTTTTTTTCAATCCAACACATTATTTTACAATATGACCTTGATGCTTTTAATGCTTGGTGTAGTCTTAATCTCATGGAATTAAACTCTAAAAAATGTAATCACATGTGTTTCTATCGTACTAGATGTCACATTAACGTAAACTACGTTTTGAGTGGTCATATGTTCAACAAAGTGAATGTTATTATCCGATCTTGGAGTTTTGCTGGATTACAAATTAAATTTCATACAACATATTTCAATAACTGCATATTAAGCTCGAGCCGTCTTAGGATTTGTAAAACGCTGGGCTAATGAATTTATGTTTAAGCAGCTTTATACTTCCGTTGTAAGACCAATTTTGGTATACGGCTCAATAATTTGGGACCCATCCTACAATGTTCATATCAATACGGTTGAATCTGTACAGAAACAGTTCTTGTTGTTTTGTCTTCGTGGCTTGGATTGGATTATGTTAAATCTGCCGTCTTATACTGGTCGACTGGCACTAATTAAGTTACCAACACTTAAGAGTCGTAGAAAAATGTTGCATGTTACGTTTTACGCTTAATTTAATTAAAGGAAATGTATGTTCTGAATTTTTGATAAGTAACATATCTTTTAATGCTCCATCACACCCTACACGTAATTTTTATCCGCTATACATTAGATTATTTAGAACTAACTATGCCAACTTTGATCCGTTATCAAGAATTTGTGCTGAGATTATAATAAACTTTACCAGCACATTGATTTTGCGTTAAATTTTGATTATATAAAACGTAATATTATTTATTTAAATTATAAAATGTTATTGTATGTAATATGTTTTTATGGTCTGTATGGGTCACGTATCCATAGACTAAAATAAATAAATAAATAAAAGAAACAACAGAATGTAAGAATTTTGAAATGGAAACACTGAAAGTAGTATAGCTTTTTTGTTATGTCTTTGCGTTTTCATCACTTGGATTTTCAAAAAAGAAGGAGAATCAAGATTTTGATATATTTCTCACGTTTAGGTTTCCTTGTGATTTTTCTGAACTGATGTCTGTTGCAATTAAAACCATGACATTGCTGACATTTAAGTTTCATGATAATTTCAAAAAATAAAAATCAGTACTTAAACCCAAAGACTGAGAAAACGTTTAGAGTGCAGTAAGCGATAAAGCATTCTACTTTCACTACGTTTGGTTAGATTAACCAGGTCCGGGAAAAGTAGAAAATCTCAGCGTTCGGCCCACTTGGGTCCTATCTTGTACCACTGTTCACGGAAATTCCCCTACATATGCAATGCATTGCACTGGAACTAGATATAGGAAGGGATAGTGTGGAAAATAGAGAGGAGGTGGGTATATCGCGGTTTATCTTTGCACAACTCTGCAGATGTGTCGTCTCTGTTGTATTTTTGGATGCATTATTTTTAAACTAAGGGGAGTGCCTCGGTAGTCTAGGGCATGAGCATTAGTCTTAACCATATGGAGGTGCGGGTTCGATTCCCGCTTATACTCTGGGTGTTTCTACAGACAAGCTTAAGAGCTTCGTAGAGTTTGTATTGTTAAAAAAAAAAAAAAAATTAGCAACGCACAGAAAATCAGAAAAACTGTTTGACCGGAGCGGGCGGGGAATCGAACCCGGGCTCGATTATGGATTCCAATCGTACCAGTTCGTTGCCAGTTGCTAATAATGGTAATGCTGAAAGCAACTGCTAAATACCAATGTCTTTTGGCAACCATAATTTTTTTTCGCTACCGCCTGGCAACGCATCTGAAGTTTGGTGGCTGGCCATAATCGACCTATACGAAAATTTAGATTTAAGATTTGAATAATTGTTGCAAGTTAAATATAATTTGGCAAGAAAAAAAAAATTAAACCAAACTTCTTATCCGTAGAAATTTGTATACATATTGGAAGAAGTTAGATTTCAAATTATCTATCTATCACTTTGAATAGTTTTTAATATTTTAAACATTCCAAAAAGTTTGTCTTTTATTTTGAACGAGCAAAAATAGGACCCTTCAAAGGGCCTTTTTTATCTTCAATTACACCTCAATGACAAAACGCATGTGCTTGAAAACGAAAAAGACCACATCAACAGCAACATAAAAGTGATAACACGCAGCGATTGTATTTAAAGAAAATCAAACAAAAAAATAATAAAATATAGAAAATATAGAAAAATGGCAAAAACTTTTATTTAATGAAATAAATAATCGAGATATTTCATTACAGCCCTCACTAAAGCCAATTCCATGTTGATATCAATGACGTTTGCATTGCCGTAGGCAGTGCTTAAAAATAATAATATGTGTAGAGAAAATATTGTATTACAATTAATTGCCAGTTGTATGAAACGACCTCAAATAACCTTTAAAAATTAACTGAGAACATTTATTTACACAAGTGAAACAATCAATTGGATAGTATTTTGTGTCCGATAATGATATGTTATTGACTGATTTAATGGCTGGTCAAATGCTAGCAAATTTAAATTAACAGTGTGCGTAATAGAATTGCTTTAATTATGGTCTTCATAGTGAAATAGAATTTCCAATAAAAATTTACATTTAAAATTACCAGATAGAAAAATGCCAAGAATTAATTGAAATTTATTAAAAATAAATCAATTAAAGCTGTTATTGCCGTACAGCAAAGTTGTAATGAACTCTAGTTTACGCGTGGTTTGACACTGGGTTATATTTCCAAGTCCCCGTTCACAATTGCAATTTCTGTTGCAGTATATCTCGACTTTGTTCACGATAGAGCGGTGAGAGTATATAGATTGAGTACCACTTAGATGTCGTGGGATGATGCACGCACTCGGTTCAGAAGATTTAGAAAATGTTTGAAGAATTATTTTTTATTTTCAAAAATAAACTTCGATTGCTGTTAATTTGACTAAAATCGGCTGATTTATCGTTAGATTTTTTCTGTGACCTGAGCACTGCAGATGTCTCCAGCAGACAAGCCTTAAAGCTCTGCAGATACTTTTGTGATATAAATTTTTTCAATAAATAAATAAAATTATAATTAAAAAAAAAAAAAAAAAATTAAAGTATGCAACTAAAACAGATTTTGCTTTTGCATGCATTTGCATGCTTTTGCACGTTTTTTTAATTTTATACCATTGTTGCAGCTTCTCAAGATGTCAAGGAGACGCACTGATAATTTAAAGCTGTATTTGGTAGACATTTTATTAATTAGTTTACTTGACGATGACTCTACACAATACCGTCGAAGGAGGGTGCTCTGGTGTTACTTGTAGATTAGTATCAGCTGCAGCTGGTACTGTTTGGCGGCCAGCGACCAGAAACCGAAAATTTCCGATAACATCTGACACGAAGGCACAATAATGCCATATTAGAATAATTGAAAAATTTATTCGAATCGGATATTTTGCTTTAACCCATGACCTTGGGTTTTGTAGTCAACGTGCTAACTACCTCATACATCAGCATAACTCCGAAAGTTGTAGTCAAATCGAGGTCAGATGTTTACTGATCTTTATAGACTTAAGAAAATTATTAGATGTCGCAAATTTCAGTTTCGAGCTGTAAAACGGCTCGAGAGATATCGATATGAAAATGTGATATGATTTGTGAACAAATTATCTCTTCTTAACTGCTTTGTAATTTCTTGTCAAATCGATTTTCGATACCCATTAATTTTTTTTGCCGCGTTCAGAGCAATTTTACTTTAAATGTCTTGAATTTAGCGGGAAGTTTAAAGAATGGCCTGCAAGATCAAACCCTTCCCATATTTGCTTTATTTTCCTTGCAAGTAACTGTAGCAAATATTGCACAATTGCAAGACTTCCCATTAGTAATTCGTAGACTATTGTAAAAATAATTTTTTTTTTATGTAATTTTTTTTACGCAAAGTAACGTCTTAACTAAAATAATAAATTTTTTAAAATTAAAAATGCAGAATAATTTTTCATACCGCATTTTATCTTGTGTAGAAAACTCATAGAGACAGCTTTTAAACTCCCCTCGTGGCAGATATTTTTTTCATTTCCCCATTAATGTGTATGTAAATGGAAAACTTTAAGTGCGTTTTTTACAAAACTAGTTTTTTTGAGTTATGACGTTGTTTGAGTAAATGAGCCATATGTTTATTTAATAATACATATAATAAATAAATTTATTTAAATTACTGGGTGCAAGGTGTTTCGTATTGATTTATTTAAGATTTTATCGCTGACGGTTACAGAATTCCAAACCAACACTTTTACACTTCATTCGATTAGATTGACTATAATCATTGTTAACTGATAATTTAGACTACAAATCAATTTAAATTTTAATTGTCAGCTTTATTATTTTCAATATTCCACTGTTTTACACCAGCGGCGAAAAGAGCAACGTTTTCAATTAATTAATTGTTGCTGTGATAGTATGGAAGAGTAGCTTAAGTCGACTTAAGCAATCACATGTCTACATTAATGTAACGAACGTACTAAATTCTAAGAAATTATTCATTAAAACTCTCTATAGTATGTCTGTACATATTGTCAGAGAAAATGCAATAAACTCTATCTAAGATTTTAAAAATTTTACATGAGAAGCAAATAAAACTTGTTTAAATAAAAAATTTATTGACAATTACAAACAACACAAAATATTGAAATATTTGTGAAAAAGTTTCCACAAAATTAATTTCGGAAAGAAATGTGACTTATTTGGACTTTACAGACCACAACTAATAAGTCAATTTAGAATTTTTTAATTGTTAAATAGAGCTTCTTGCTATTTCTGCGGCGATATATTCTGTTTGAAGGAAAATATTAGACTTCTTTAAAAAATTTATACTTTTTTATACCTTTTTTATATTTTTTATACTTTTTTATATTTTTTTATACTTTTTTTTTACAATTTTTTATACTTTTGTATACTTTTTAAATGGCCGACAATCGATCAAATTAGACTTAAGTTACTTTTGCATATTGCCGCATATTTATAAGAAATAGTTTCCAATAGAGAGATGAGAAACAAACATAGAATTACTTTTGTACTGGGCAAAGTGAAAAATTCAAAATAGTAGCAAACAAATCATATAAAAGCACACAACGGATCGGCTGGCAGGCAGCGAAATAAAAACAAAGCAAACATTAATTAAAGAAAAGGAAAAATTAATTAATACAAAACTTATAATAAATACAGCAATGAAAGCGGCAGCAGTAGCAGTAACAGCTCTTTTAATGAGCTTGAATTTTGTGGTGACAAATTTCTAAATTGAAAAAACTTCTATAAACAATAAATTTCAATTGCATTTGTTTTAATTTCAGCTGGACATATCAGCACAAAGTAAAACCTCGGACGAATTTCCAGCAAAATCAACGAAATGTTTTCAACAAGAACGTCTGCCCACTTCCTACAAGGCCAGATTTCAAACGTTTCAATATCCCGATGAGGAAATTGTTCACAAATATATACACTGTGTCTTCAGCGAATTGTCTATTTGGGATGATACAAACGGTCTGAATGTGGCAGAAATTGCTCAACAATATCGTGACAGGGCCAACGAAGAGGTCATGATACCAATCCTTTCCAAATGTAATCAAGACAATCGAAATCGTACTAAAAATTTGTGGTGTTATCGTACAGTTTTGTGTATTTTAAATACACAAGTGGGCGATTGGTTTAAAGAGGATCTGCGACGCAAACAGCAGGCGACTAATTTGCACAACGGCCATCTTTAAATCAAAGTTTCCCCTGAACTTTAACAAAAAATTTTTCTTCTCCGCAGAAAACAAATTCTTTAATTTATCGGTAATGGTATTGGGTTAAGCTATTCTAAGTATGTTTACTCGTATGTTGCCTTTCATTGGTGCCAAGGGCAACTAATCACTAGATCTTCTAAAAATTTAGTAGTCGTTATTTGACTTTTGACTCACATTTAATAAACAAACAAAAAAATAATTGAAAAGTTTATTCATGTATTTAATTAAAATGAGCAAATGATCGAAAACATACATGCGGTCGAAAAACAAACAAAGTCAAAGGCAAATTGACAAACACTAGCAGAACGGAATGACATGCTGTTTTCGAAGGCAGCTACACCTCAATCTTCAGCGTTCTTCGTGGTTTGCCCACTGTGTGTGGTTATGAGTAGATGGAAATAGTTATTATACATTTGTTATTTAGAACAATAAAGAACAATAATGCACAACCGTAATTTTGAGGGCTGCTTGTACGTGTAGCGTAATCACTCGTTTTTGGGATTTACATGGCACAGCAAGTGTGCACGAGTTAAATGTTCTACGCTTCTTTTTGAGTACTTTATTGAAGTCAAAAGTTAATGTCAACAAGCCTCAACCTCCTGAAGCCCTCAAAGGGAATATCTGCCAGCAAAACGAAAAACTAAAAATTATTATCGGTAAATTTGAACTTTTCAAATTCTGTAGTGTATGTTGAAATTGATATAATTCTCGTATTCATATTTCGTAAAAGAATTTGTAGAATCAAATTATCAAATTTACTTGCCACCACAGTGGGCTGAAAAGTGTTGAAATAAGGGTGGCCATACGGCTTGGAAGGGTGTGGATTATTGTTTTTTTGGGTTTTGTCACGTTACCAGCTAAACTATAATTTGTACAGTGACAGTTTTATTAACTACTTCTTTTTTAGTTAAGTTAATATATATAATATAATATATAAAAGAAACAGATAACATTTTCTGGACTTATACTATGATGCTGGCAAATGACAGTCAGCTACATACATACTAAGTGACAATTTATAAATAAACAAAAATATGTAAAAAGTATTTTTGCGAATTCTTTAGTTGAACCAACACTAGTATCAACATTTATCAACATTAAACAGCTGATCGGAAACAAGTGAAAGTAAGTAAGTACGTATATTTATTATCATACATATTTGTGAGTACATATTATTGGGGCTAAGTTCTGTAAAGTGAGAGTATATTGAAATTTATCTCAATAAAATCAACAAAATTAATTGAACACTAAAAAAAACGAGAAAAAAATTTTTGTGGTAGAAGAAGAAGAGTATTTTTCTCTCAATCTCTCTATCACTTATGCAAACTTTCATTAGGGAAACATTTTGCTCTAAAGTTGCAATCACAAAGGCTTCCACGTTGCGTGCGGAAACAAACCTTTAATTATTTCCTAAATTATACAGCTATTTTCATTTTTTATTTTATTTATTTCAAAATCCAGGTAAATTTTTTCCATTGCCTAGCTGGCAACCCTAGGTTATATGTATGAAATACATTCCAGAGATGGAAGTGTTTTGAGGTTTCTGAGAATATGTTCTGATCAACATGCATTTTAACTTTTCCCAATCAAGTCTTTAGGCAGTAAAATTTCTTTTCTTAATTCATAATTTAAATCATTAAATCTATGTTTGTTTTAATTGATTTTGTTTGGTGTTCTCTCAAAACAGTGGAAATGAAAAAAAATTGTGAAATTTTTTCAAATAAAACTTTCAATAGATCCTGCAATTCTCGTGATAGATTGAAATCTGATTATTATTTTAAATCAATATGCCATTTTTTTTTGCTTCAATTCAATCTTGATTTTACTTTTTCTTAAGTGGTTGACGTTAACTTCTTCTTTGTTCCCGGGGAATGTTGTCTCATGTTCAATTCTTTATTAATAAAACCTTTACCAGCCTCTGCCTAATTTTGATTCTATAAAAGCCGAAAAATATTGCTCTTCATTTATAAAACACAAAAATATACAGTCAAAGATCCTCTCTGCCCAAAGGAAGGCAGTTGTATGCCAAAAATACAAACAAGAAAACCATATTTATTGCTCACTTGTTATTGGTATAAATAAAATGCACGACCACAGAATTATTTCATTAAAAAATCTATTTATTCATAGATCGCTAATAGTAAATTGCATATAATTGCATTAAAAGAAAATCCAATATCGTAAATTAACTAGAAATATTCATAGTCTTAAATTAGGCAAACAGACAAGTTAGCAAGCAAACGAAGCAACGCATTTAAGGAAGCCAACCATACCAAAGAAGTTAAAATAAACAAAGCCATTAAATTAAATGCCAACATTAGCCCTGGCAGCCCGAAACACAAATGACTCATATAAGACACATAATAATTTGACGCCATTATTTATTTATTTTATTCATTTTCTTCCAGCATAATAAAACTTGCATAAATGCGACGATATAAGAACACACCAATACACTTACACGCCAGCACAACACATTACACCGCAGTAGAAGTTACCAACTTCCGGTTTTATGGAAGAAAAAAAAAATCTTATAAAAAAATTCATAATTTTTTTTTTACATTCATGTACCAGGTTTAAATATCATTAATATAACAGAGTCTATGCAAATACACACACATGCATATGTACGAGCATATGCATATGTGTGTATGTGCGTGTGTGTATTTGGGTTTGGGTATGTACCCTGTAGGAAATGTCAATAGTGAAACAGTACTTATTCACTACTGACATTGCTTTCAGTTCTATTGACTTACTATACGCCAAGCAATGTAATTTTCTATAGACATTTAACAAGGGCGTATCATTGAGAAAGCACTAGTTCTATAAGAACTACTGACTTGGTACTCCACTTGGGGACATACGTATGTAGATTATGGAACCAGTTATTTGCTATAGTCACTGAGACTACTGACTAGGTACTTCTTTTGGGTACATATGCAGACAATGTGGAACTACTGACTCACTATACCCTTTACAATGTTGTGGGCTTTAGACATTTTAGGGAGGAGCTGGCTGTTCTTCGGGATTTTTATGCCGTTTACCTTGTGTGGGTTCCGGGCCATAGGAACATCAGAGATAATGGGAGAGCTGATAAGCTGACGGGACTTGGTTCGGCCGGTGCGCCATCTGCTACTATTATTTCTGGCATTGGAGTCCCTTTTGCTGTTGCAGGAGTTTTTCATGGGGAAAACTAAGAAGATTTAAGGTTGTAACTCCTTGCTGAGCCATAGTAAGAATACTGTGGACGTGGTATGATCTATGTACAACTCAGCGACTTCTGAGCTTTTCCAGATTGTCCATGCCCGTCTGCACGCACGATGAGAGGATGGGCTTTCCGTTCTATGCCCGTTGTAGGAGCTGTGAGGAGGATTCGGAGAGGGGAACTGTTGTGCACTTTCTCTGTGAGTGCCCCGGTCTGGCTAGATCGAGACTGAGATTCCTTGAGGCGCCTTCTTCTGACAACTTGGGGCTGTGCTCAAAGTCAAATTTGTAGAAGACACAATCTTCGAAAGACTGCACAAAATCTATACAGTTTAACTTTCACTAAAATTCATTTCATCATTTATCACTATTTCTCTATTTTTATACAAAATTACATTTTGTGACATTTTTTTAATAAAAAAATTTTAATTCAGGGCATACCACATTTATTTTCAAAAAGAAGAAGCATAGATTTTCAGCGGTCAAAAGTTTCTCCACACACAATAACGGGAAAATAAAAAGTGTGGACGGTTTGGCGACAATGTCACCAAGTTATGCGACAAAACTGTTGAATGGGACACACTTCATCCCAGACTTCCTTCAGGGTAGCTACGCATAGCCTGACACACCCTTTTAAATATTTTTATAGACGAAATGGAAGGTCTCCTATACGTTTCTTCTATTTTTTTTTTCGTAATTTCCTTAAATTTTTATTCGGCGGTTGTTAAAAAGATAAAACTGACAATAATGGCTACATATAGGAGTTTAATGCTGTCAGTGTTGTAAATGCAAACTGTACTTATGTATATCAAATGTGTGTATGTATGTATGTATAGATGTATGTATGCATATGTGTGCGCTAAGGACTCTTAAAGCTTATGTTAGCGAGGCTGACAAGTAAATTAACATATGCTACGTTGGCAAGAAATATACAAAAATAAAAATAAAGAAAATGGTAATAATAAAATAGTACATACACATGCACAAAAATGTACTTGATTTTTCTGCGGCATTTTTTTTTCTTCTTATGAACCGAAAGAAAATGAAATAAAATGTTGCAAATAGTAGGGGGTGTGGCGTGTTAGAGGTTTGTGTGTTATTAGGCGGCAAAGAACGCAAAAACCACTGACAAGTCGCCTGAAATAAATTTCCCTTAACAAAAATAATAATAATAATAATAATAATGGCCTAGGTAGGGCGCGTGGTTTAGTGTGTTAAATTGCTCGCTAATTTGCGTTCTTCTATGCCATTCATTTATTATTGGCAACTTGGTAAATGGTTTGCATATAAAATGTCTCTAAATGAGCCTGATAATAATAAGAATAATGTCTTGCTTACAAATTATCTTGTGAAAACTTATTGTCACATGAAAAAAACAAAAACACACACACACACACACACACAATTAAAAAAAATATATTAAATTTTCAGTTAAATAACGCCAGAATATATGACCGAAATGCTAATGTCCCATAAATATATTATTATGACAAACATCTTTCGTTATTAATGAATTCATAAAATACAATCGAAAGATTTTGTACGTAGAAAATTAACAGAAATTGCAATTTAAAATACTCGTAAATAACAGACCAACAAAAATTACGAAGCAAAGCGTTGTCTTCACGCCTATACCAAATGTTTGAAACCAGCCGAAATAACGCGGCGTCAACACTGACGCAATTGAAATATACAATTTTGTTTGCGCGTAAAGAAGTGAAGTTGGCTGCAAAAAAAAATACAATTGTTAAAAAGTAAAGAGAATTTAGTTGGTTTCAAGACAATTCAGCGATTTACCTCTATTTCTTATTTCTATGTAAAGTTTTTTATTAATCCCAGTGAGTAAACATTACTGTTTCGGGCGCAAAGTTAACGCCCTAATTTAGTTTACTTATTTCAGCGTAAAAGCTAAGCGCTAAATTACGTTGCACTTTGCATCGTAATTGAGGTTGGACTGTGAAACTTCACTTAAAAACAGCTCTATTTATTTTTCATTTAAATTTAACGAAAGGATCATCTAAATCTTCATAGTAAGAAATTAAATGACTTAAATTCGTCAAAAAAAAATATATATATTTTTCTTTATTTAAATTTACAAATAAGAAACAACGACTTCGGTAAAAAAATACAGTTTTTCAATTTTCTTTATTTTAATTTATAAATAAGCAAAAAAAGACTTCGGTAAAAAAAATACTGATTTTTCAAGGTGGTCGAATAAAGCAAGCGCAATTGTTGACAACGGCGACGAATTGACATATCGCCATATTCATTCTTCGCATACGATTTGGTGGATAAATCTCCAATAAAGTGAAACTGGTACGAAACAGCGTGAAAAGATGTTCGGTGAGAGTTCATTTGATCGTTAGGTTCTATCTGTCTTAAAAGAAACACCCTTTATATACTTTGCGCTAGATCGACTAGATGCAATTATGTATAAAGAAGACCATTTAAAATTTCTACAAAACTCCCATTTAAATATGCTATATGGCCACGAGTAACGTTTTCAGTCTTATAACATTAATTTGGGCTTATTGCATGACTCTTTAGTGAAGTAAACAGCAAACATTTAATTGTATTTTATGATAGAAGTGCTTTTCTCTACAACTTTAAACAACATATAACTTTCAAATTGTTCTAAAAATAATATCCGCCTAAATGTATGCTTCCTATTTTAATGAAATACCCAACATTTGTTATTATTTTGTTTTCAGAAAATTAATACTGCCAAACACTTTACTTATTAAAAGTTTCTTGTGAAAATCATATTAAAAGCAAAATCTACTGCGTATTCTACAGAACTTTTAAATTGACTTATTTTGCAGAAACACATGAAACGCAAATGAGTTGTTGGTTAAAAACGGCGTTCAAAAGAGGGCGGGAGAAAACCACAAAAATAAATACATACATGCATATATTTGAAGACATATTTCAAATAAAGTCATGAGAAATGCCTTTTTACTATACAATTGAAAATGTGACACCGTGGGGTAGGAGGCAGTTAATTTTTTATAATTCCTTAAAATTTTTGTTTACTTCACACGAGTCAAATAGCAGTACGATTATATATTTAACTTGGTATATTAAGTAATTCTCAAGTAGTCGATGGGAATTTTTATATAAATGTCAAAGATTTCTTAAAGTTTTTTCTTTTTTAAATTTAATTGTAGTTCTACTGGCGAGTTGGTATTACAGCATATATATAAATAAATAAATAAATAAATAATTTTAATTTCGATTTTATTATTTTCATACATATTTACAGTCCCTCCAAGCCAAACTTAGACACTATAACAAAATAATTTAGAGCGCTTAACCCATTAACGCCCAAAAGTATGAACAATTTTACTAATTAAATTTTTAATATCACTATTAAAACACATTTCTTAAAATACTATAAAAGAAAAATAAAGAAAAAATAATGCTCTGTGGTGTTTTTAGAGGTGTACTAAATTTAGTAAAATGGGCGTTAAGGACTGGCATTTAGCAAAACATCGTTTTTCCAAAAATAGCGTTTTAAGGCACTTCTCGCACGATGTTTGTACTCGATTGGAACACATAACAGATATAAGTTGGCTTGGTATTATTTGGGGGCTATGAGCAATATTTTTTCTCTCTTTTCCATAAATTCTAGAGGATGATTGTTTAGTCTTATTCTTCTTCTAGGCGCAGCGGCTCCGGTGTCAAAGAGACCCAATCATATGTTGAAGCTGTGGTCGCTGTCAAAAGAGGGTGCTCTGATGTTACTTGTCAATTAGTATCAGCTGAAGCCGGTACTGTTCAGTGTGCAGAGCCTATGCCTTCGCAAAGAGTGTCACAGTTTGGTTTGTAGCGATTGATTATGTGCAATATATTTCTTCTCACTGACCATGTTTCCTATTTGTTTTTTCATTTAGTAAAAATATTCTGAGATAATGGCAACTCTAATGAATAAATTGTTGTTTCACACTCTAGTTTGTGTTTAATAATTCACACTTTTCACGCGCATTAAAAAACTCAAGTAATTTTTATCACCGCAGTCAACAACTTCTAAATGCCGGCTGTAAACAGCCGACCAGCAAACACAACATTTCAAATTCAAAAATTTTTCTTAAAAAAAGAAAATATTTTTTTTAATCAAATAAAAATCAATCAAATAATTTAAAGAAAACAAAAAAATCTATAACCAATAAGTAGATTACGGATGGTAGAGAAGCTTTAGCGTGTCAAATAATAAAATAAATGGGAGTAAAATAATAAATATTGCAAGTTTAAGTTATGAAGACCTATTTTTAGTTCAGTAAATAGCAAAGAATTTTAATAAATATATGTACAGTGGAATCTGTCTGGAGCGGACACTGAAGGGAGCATTGAAAAGTGTCCGTTTAAGGCTACGGGCCGGTCAAGAGAGAACTACAAATTTAACTGAGTGAAATTAACTGACTAAAATTAGGTCATTGTAAAGCAAAGTTGCAGCATCTTCTGGAGCTAGCGGGTGTCATTTTAATTACTAGTTTACTTCGGCTGAAATACCCACGAAGGAGGCTGCTGTAGAACAGAAAAATCAGAAGAAATTTTTTACTCTTCTAGATGTAGAGCGGCTAGCACGCGAAATTTTTGTTGGTGAAATTTTTAAAAATTGTGCAATTCTAGTTTAGCAATTTTTTTATTTCGTACGATTTTTCGTCACCTGCAATACCATGAAATTTCAAGTTGGGTACTTCTGTAGCCTACTGTGTGAGCAGGAGGTTGGCGGTTCGATTCTCGCCTAGACCCCTGTTCAATATTCTCACCTCGCTCGCCAACAAACTTAAAAATTGCTGCAACAAAAATTGGCCGGGACTATCTACTCAGCCTTCAGCACCCTTTGGCAGATGAACTCGTTATTTTAAAGCTGCCATACTTAATTATTTTACGATGAGCATGGTGTTACCACTTTAAACATTTTTAAACGCAAATAACAAACAAGGTGTTGAGTAGTGATAACTTGAACAGCATGCAAATTTTTTTAAAAATATTTTGGACCACAATTTGTGGTACTTAATCGGCTAATTATACAGGTTGGCCAAAATGACCGAGGGGTTTGAATTCAAAAAGCCATTGTGTCCGCCGCTGTGTACGCTGTGGCACAATCCTGTTGGAATCATACTTGCGGATGGTTTTCCACGGCTGCCTTTAAAAAATTTTCCAACATTGACCGATATCTAACACCAGTGATGGAAACGGCGACAAAGTGTTGATTTTCAACGCTGTAATTGTCGCTGTTGAACCTTTTTTGCCTATAACGAACACATTCAATTCGAAATGTGCATCCCCAGCAAAAACTACTGCTTCCAACGAAGCAGGTTTATAAGCGAAAGTTTAGTCGGCTCTTGCTTCGAAATGCGCTTCTAATAGGCATTATTTTTGTTCGCGATGTCCCAATTGGGAGCTCTCTTTTTTGACATAAAACTGCGCTTTTTTAAAGCATCAAAAACTCACTGATATGTCATGTCGTTAAAAATCGCTGTTGCATATGTGAGATCGTTAAATCATAAAAAGCAAATTGTTCAAATTACTATTACTCTTGCTTCTACGCAATAAGTGAGAGATTGTATTTATTATTTTGTGTTTGAAATCTCTTCCTTCTATTTGCGCATCCTTGAAAGCATGCAATTTTTTTACTACTTCCAGAAACCCTAAAATTTTTTGCTGGGTCGTCACTCATAATTAAAATATGAATAAAATCATTTTCTTCATCATTTTCTTGTTTCGACGATTTTGGCACGTTGTTCAATTGTCTGCTGTTCCATTTTAAATTACCCAAGTCTTTTTTACAAAATATTGAGAGAAAAAAAAAAAAAAAAAATTAAAAAATTATAATAAAAACGTTATAAGGAATGCTCCTTTTGAGCCACTCTGTATTAACCAGAAGTACCCGAAGGGTTCTTTAGCGGCGAACACACTTGAAATAATAATCGGGGGCGGGTTAGCCGCAGCCGGCAATGACCGCTTTATATTCCCACCACTTTAACCGCTTTTCTAGACTCTACACTATTCCTCTGCCTCTATCTAATTGCATGCATAGAGGATATCCCCTGAGCACTGGTCCAAGTAGTAAAATGCGTAAAACCCTAAATTATTTCAACTTTAATTATTGTGCTCGCTGGGTAAATGCTCGTATGCGTACGTATGTTCGTATACCAGAGCAGATAATTTTATGTTAATACTGCTACTCGTAATGTTGTTGTTCTAGATAATCTTAAACATAATGAAGCTGCTGATGATGATGTTGCTGATGATGATGATGATGACGATGTACTAGTTGAAAATTATAATGATGTGGTTGTTGTTGTTGTGGAGGAATTATGTTCAGTGCAAGTTGTAAGTAAATTGTTACCACTTTTAATCTTTCTGTTCTTATTTTTGTTGCTTTTTGGTTTTCGTATTTTGTTTTTGTTTTTGTTTTTGTTTTTTTTTCACTTTTACTAACACAAGGGGAAGTAGAAAAGTTTGTTGTTGTTGTTGACTTAATTAAAAAGTTTTGCTGTTAAGGAAGGTTCAAATGAAATGAAAAAAAAAAAAAACGATTTTTTTTTTGTTTTTCTCTCCGCCATTAATGCCCCATTCCACTTTGTTTTAATTTTAGTCCTTTTTTTTGTTGTAATTTTTCTCTAAATAACACATTTTAGTTAAAATAACAAATGAAAATATCAACAGCCAGCGTATAGAAAATTGAAAAAAAAAAAGAAACTCTTAAGTGGATTTTAATGAATTTGTTAGAAACTTTGCAGGATTTTACTTTTAATTTGCATTAGAAGGTGCTACAGAATGAGATTGTAGCTGGTGTTTTTTAACGATTATATGAGGCCAATGACGTTACAGTTGTTATTGGTCACCTGTTGTTAGTTGGAAACTGATAAGGTAAAAAGAACAATTATTTTGCAATGAACTTGCAATGAATAAATTTGGTATTTTAAGGGGGATTTTCGAGATTTTCGAGATTTTTTTATTTTTTAATTTTTATTTGGGACCAGCACTCAGGAGATAACTCCTACACATGTGAAGCATTGTACAGGAACTATAGGAAAGGGATAGTAGGAGAAACCACAGGAGGTGAAGCTTTATTAATTATTTTTGCTGCTCTGCGTTTGCACATTCTTTGTTTATACTCGTAGCAGTACTTAAAGCTTCGGTTTAGTAGCCATTTTTAATATTTTTCTTCGCCGGTGCTACACAATACTGGATTTTTAAATTCATGACTACGCTACGGAAATAAACACAAACAAAATTATTTGCTTTTTTAGAGTCACACGATGTGCAAAATTTGCCCATAACGGCATTATTTCAATATTCGGCCTGTAAGCATAAATATTTAAAAATTAAAAAAAAATTATAGGCCAGCTGCTGTACCATATGACAAACAAAGACAAATAATCGTAATTAATTTTAACTCGCGTTGAATAAATGAAAAAAATAGTTACATAATTGTATTATAAATTTCTATTTAATTTTGCCTTTTAGATACAGTCATTGTCTACCATACGATTGACTAATTTATTTAGTTTAGTTTTTTAGTCTATGAACTAATTTCTTACAGGCATATACATACATACAAAAATAATGATAACAAAGCTTAATAAGTATTAAATTATAAATATAACAAGTATAACATTAAAATAAAAGTAAACAATCATTAATGAAACGCATTTAAGTGCCTTAAAATATTGTTCTTTAAGGTAATAGTATCAATCGAAAAATCAATGGAAGAATACAGCTCATTAAATTGAGCACACAATCTACGGAATGGATCAAAATTGGTATAGTTGGAGCGGAAATATTGAAGTTTTAAGGGAACGTAATATCTTGTTGAACGATTTGAAACTGTGAATTCAATGTGACGGAGTAAAAATGCTTAGTCAATAACGTCATCTATTGGATTCATTACAAATGATACATTCATGTACATTCTACTACTTTTTCAAAGTAGGAAGCTTAATAAGTGCAAGTGTCAGTTGTTGTCGGAAGGTTTCAGTGGCGAAGGCATAGTCACTGGTCAGTGAACAATACCGGCTTCAGCTGATAAAAATCCACAATCAGATCAGAACACCCTCTTTCGTCGGTATTGTGTAGCACCGGCGAAGTAAAATACTAATAAAAATGGCTACTAAACCGAAGCTTCAGCACTGCTACGAGTATAAACAAAGAACGTGCGAAAGCAGAGCTGTAAAATAATTAATTAAGCTTCACCTCCTGTCGTTTCTAATACTATCCCTTTGCTATAGTTCCAGCACAATGCCTCGCATATGTAGGAGTCATCTCCTGAGTGGTGGTCCCAAATAAATAATAAAAGAAAAAAGGCCCGACTTTCATATGATGGGAGATTAACATTCCGATTCCAAGGAAGTCCACCCAGACAAAAAAAAAAAAAATTGTTTTTGAACTGATTAAATTTTTTTGTTTTTATGTGAATATCATATTGCGGATCCTTTGGGATAGTTAAGTAGATTTAAGCCCCTATCATGATTCACGACTCAACTAAGTTGAGTTGTAACATTGACAACTAATTTTTCGGATTATGGTTCACAACCAATTTTAGTTGTCTTCGTTAAGCTTTTATAATGTAAATCATAATACCATAAACAGCTCAACGAAGACAACTGAAATTAATTAATTAAATTAAAATATATAAATAATAAAATAATTAAATAATGCAAAAAATTAGTTGAGTTGTGAATCATGATAGGGGCATATTTCGAATAATAAAATTTTCTGAAGAATCTATTTACTTTATTTTGTTTGTACGCTTCGTAATTCTCAAAAACTTTTTTGGAGTTCTTGTATAAACATATGAAATTTCTTTTTTCTTTCTTGTTTCTAGAATTTGGTTAAAGATCTACTGACGATTTTGGTATTAGCACCATCTAACAAAGAAATCGCTTTGAATTAATTGACCATTTCAGAGTTTAATTCAACACCTATATTTTTTTTTTTTTTTTTTTTTGACTTGGACCGGCATTGAGGGGATGGACCCCTACACAGGCGATGAATTGTGCTGGATCTATAGAAAAGGGATAGTGAGAGATTTTGGTGAAGCTGCATTATCTTACAACTCTGCTATTGGACGGTTTTTGTTTATAGCATTTCTGTAATTATTTTACTTCGCTGGTGCTGCACAATAACGTCTAAGCAGGCCGCTCTGATGTACCTTTGGATTGGTTACTGTTCAGTTACCAGTAGACCGTACCTAAAAAAAAACTGTAATATCCAGTAATATAGCGTATGTTTGGACAGTATTTTACAAAAAAAAAAAATTTTTTTTTGCCGTTTTAAACTTTTTTTTCTATCTTTGGCATTTGCAGTCGGATCTTATAGAAAGATATATCAATGTTTTGGTCCCGAGAAGCCCAATACCTACAGAGATAGTTGTACAATTTGATTTTCGCGAAAAATATAAAGTAAAATAAAAAAAAAATTAAAACAAAATAATCATTTATTTTAGTTTATAAGGGGTGTTGTATATTTTAGACATGTCATCTGTCTCGCCAACGTTCTATAATTCTATACTCTATAATTTGCACTCGTAGAGTGAATGTTTTTGTGCGCTTGTACTTGAATAAATATACTTGCGTATTAATTTTCTAACAATTTATTTCATATTTTATTGAATATTGATGCCTTTATGTACGTAGTACATGCAGATGTCAAAAAATCTGAATACATTGTAGTATTGGGTTGAGGGAATGTCGTAAAAACCATATTTGTAATACAATTACCTTTAAAATAATTTAATAACTAATAACTTTGTATATCACGAATAAGAGCGAGTGCAATATTTTGTATGGGCTGCGAAACAACTGCCATCATGTTGTCAGTACATCCTGCACATCCACTATAATTACGACTTTGGGTTTGTATATGTGTAGGCGGTGTGTGTGGGTGTGTGTGAGTAGTCATTTCTACTGATAGTGTCCCGTCATAAAGTAGATATTGTGCTGCTATTAATGAAATTGTGGTCTTTTGTGTTAAATTTTATTACACTATTAAAATTGTATTTTATTTTGCTTCTTTTTTTTTTTAATTTTTCCTCTATGTTGCTGACATTACTGTTGCTGTTGTTTGTATTTTATTACCTTGACATTAAAATGAATTTGTGTTGTTGCGTTTGTTGTCTAGTTGAAGAACTCACTGCCTGCCAGCAACAATACTTTTCTGCCCTCGCACTCTTGATGCACAACATACACACATACAGACACAAAGTTTCACTAATTATGCACCATGCTTGTATGTTTGCAACAGAGAACGACAAAGTTTGAAGGGCAAAAAAAAAATTCATACGTAATCAGCATCCTAAAAGGGTGTCTCTGTAGCCTAGTGCATGAGCATTAGTCTTTTCAATCTAGAGATGCGGATTTGATTTCCGCCTAGACCCTGGCTGTTTCTTGTGGCCTAATTGGGGCGTTCTCCTTATGGGGCGATCTTAAAAATTTGCCTTTGCATTCAAACAATCAAAAATATCGAATCACACATATTCGCTGCTGCTTTTCAATCATTCAAATCATTCGCTCGTTGTTGCATCTGTGATTTTAATCATGTGTCGTATTATTGAAGTCCTTTTGAGAGTGGTTTCCTAACTGATGATAATTTTGATGAAGAATAAAATTCAAAATCAAAAATATTCGTTCTCATCAACGACAAATCGTTAGCTGAAATGCAAAACCACGTAACTAACAAAAATTTCGAAATTAATTTTTTTTGATTGATTTTGAAGCACATCAGAGAAATGCATGTCCTCAAAAATTTATAGATTTTTTAATAAAAATGTACTATTTTATTAAAGAAAATCAAAATAATGTTATACGTACATATATAAAAAGTACATATTTGTTTGTATGTATGTGTGCATGTATGTGTGTTTGTACCTTATGGACAGCTAAACGGCTGAACCGATTTTCTTGAAATTTTTCTGTATATCTTGAAGGAACTATAGGCTATATTAATTTCAAAAATTCCAACTAGGCTTTGCCACGCCTATACAAAGTAAATATTTATTTTTGCATATCTTGAGAACGGTTGAAGTGAAAGTTTCTGAATATGGTCCAAATGATTTTGTAGTGACAACAAATCATCAGTCAAAAAGTGGGAGGGTCCGGACAAGTGGGCAAGGCACCTCCCATACAAACTAAATATTTATATCATTATATCTTGAGAACGATAAGAGTTAAAATATCTGTATATCGTTTGAGTAACTTAATGAATGGTCAGTACAAAACATCAGTCAAAAAGTGTGGGAAATTAGACAATTGGGCGTGGTACCTATCACACAAACTACATATTGATTTTTGTATATCTTGAAAACTGTTAAAGCAATACCTTCTAAATTTAGTAGATATGACTTTGTAATTAAAGGAAATCTTTAGTAAAAAACTGGTATGTATTAAACAAGTGGGCGTGTTAGATCTCATACAAATTTAATTTTAATTTCTTTAGATCTTCAGAACGCTTATAGTTAATATTTCTGTATTTGGTCGGAATAACTTAATGTTCAGTACAAAACATCAGTCAAAAAGTGGGCGGAATTGGACATGGGGGCGTGGTTTACGTCATAATCACAGAATTTCAACATTTATTTCAGAGAAATAAAAAAATTTTAATTTTTCTAGATAAGTTCATGAACATATGTCTCATATTGAACTTTTTTTAATTTAAATAGGTGTAGCGAAGCACGCCGGGTTTTAGCTAGTTTAACTACAAATACATGTGTTACATATATTAAAATGCATTTTCTTCTCCGTGTAAAGAAAAAGAGTCAAAATATTAGTTACGTGGTTTTGCTTTTCATTTAATGAATTATTTTGATGTCGAAGAGGTAACTTACGAACAGAGTGACCAGCTTCTAAAATAAAGTAACGCTACTATACGACGGTTAAAAAAAGAGCTACAAAAAACTTAAAAATTTCTTTTCAAATGTAGAAAATGAAGTTAAGGTTGACTTTAAGATATTTTTCATAGTTAAAATAAGATACATTCTGAACCACATGCGGTCGTCATTATGATTGCGATTTTATTTCAAATGCGGTTTTGATAGCATGTTGAACAAATATCTTCAAACACTCAACCCACATTTGCGAGTATATAAATAAAGCTTTTACTTCAAGGATACTGAATTTATTGAGCGTTAATTTTTGTTGAGTGATTAAACATGAGCAATAATTTCTATGTGTGATGAAATCAAAAAAGTAACTTTTGTCATTCTCTGCTTTGCACACAGTTATTGCAACTATGACGGAGGAGTTTATCATTTGCAAAAACAAAAAAAGACTAATAAAAGAAAAACAACTCGTATAAGTGAATACAATAGGGAAAACAACAACAAATAATAAACTCTTGAAAATGACAAATACAATAACAGTTGAGGGCCTTTCGCTATCATACATTCATGCGAGTGCATGCAAGTGCATGCAAGTACATCATTTTCGTATAAAAATTTAAGGCAGACCGTAAAGTTGCTCAAAGAATGCCCTGCAGGGATATAAAAATAAAACTATTTTTGCACGTAAAAAGAAATATATTTTAAATTTCGTCGATATTTCCACTGGCATAACGATCATAAGCCACAACTACAACAAAATTAATTAATTAAATAAAATTTGTATTCTGTTTGAAGAGAAATTACATGGCATTAGTATTTTGAGAATACTCGTATGCCACTCCAGCTAAAGGAATTAATCAAGAGGTGACGAATCGTACGTTTTCAGTAGGCGAACAGAGAGCCTAGAAATAACATGCACGCTTCTACTAGTTGAATATGCCAATATCGATAGCAAAATGTAGTCACTTTGAAAACTTTATTTCATATTTGACAAGTGGAGAAAGCTGATTAGCACCAAAATGACGATTAAATAAATAAGATATCCCAAGATCACACTCTTAAAGCTCAAGGCATTTATTTTTGAATAACGCAAATTCATTGAGTATTCGTCAATAAAGTACAGAGTTCGACAAAAACATGCAACGCAGATAAACGAACAATGTTCTGACAAACGCAGCAATTTTAAAACGCAAATCATTTTAAAAACGCTAATCCGATATCAACATGTTCTGCGAACCGCACGATTTGCTTGCGTTTTTCTTTTTTCAAAGCTCTGATCGAGCTGAAAATATATGTTTCCAGAACAATCTATACATTTTTATTATTTATTTTTTGTTTTCTCAGAACAAAATATAATAATGGTTGCGATATTGGTTGAGACAGACGATTGATTCAAAGCAATTTTTCAAAGTTCATATTTTTAACTAAATTTTTTTTTTTTTTTTTTTGAAGACAATACAAACTCTACGAAGCTCTTACAGCTTGTCTGTAGAAACACCCAGGGTCTAAGAGGGAATCGAACCCACACCACCATATTGATAAGAATAATGCTCATGCACTAGACTACGGAGGCACCCGTGTGGAAAAAGATAAAAATGTTCTTTCGAATATAAATAAAGCATTTAAAGCATGCATGATTTTATTTTCTCTTTAAAGTGCAGTTTCAATAAAATAGACCAAATCGCTGTAGTTTATATGTACTAGCGGTTTGAAACAGTTTTCGGTTGTCCAAACACCTATTTGGCGTTTTCGATTATAATAATTAATTTTAAGCGGTATGCATTATTCAGAACATGGGCGCATACACATATATTTTAAATTATTGAACATAGAACAAAGTTTTCCCGTATTCGTTTCTTCTAGATAAAAACTCGAACTTTAGGGGGGTTAAATTGTACCTTGATACCTTTATGCTTATTTATTTTATTCAATTCTATGAAATGGGTCTCCAATTAAAGCGATTTTTCAGCAGGGAGTTTAAAAAATAATGAATTCTCTGCAAACACAGTATGGGGAACGTCCCAAAATGTTGAACCACTATTTTTTATCCACCAAATTTTATTAGTTGCTTTAATGCAAAATTAGCGAAAGCCTTAAAAAAATATATATTAAAATATGGCAAACAAATATGCTAATGGACCCCTTGTGTGCATTTTTTCCGAAATCGACTTTTTTATGCAAATTAGTTCTAAATCCATTAATTCATCTGCTGATCAAGTATTATAGCGATAGTTGTTGTAGTTATGGAGATAGCACTATGTAGATTTTATCGTATTGCTGTCAGGCAAATAAAAAAGCAATAAAAGAAAACGCTCTCCTGTAAAATTTAGTTTTTGTAACATACGATAATGTCGCGCACAGGGGTCGATATGAATTAAAAAAAAAACAAACTTCTTGTCATATGAAACACCCGAGTGTAACTTGTTTATAGTTGCCCACCCCATTTTTTAATAACCAAAATTCAACAACAGCAAACGATTCATTGTTTTTCTCTGTCACAAGCAACAATATTTAAAGTGATAAAAAAAAATGGCTGCAAGTACAACAGCAACGACATTAAAATTATATTCGTAAAAGTGCAACAACACACCAACAACAACAATTACATATTTCTCAATTTTGCAATTTTTCATCTTGATCTCGAATTTTGTTTTATTTTTTATTTGTGTTCGAAAGCTTAAAATGTACAATTATATACTGAACAATCTATGTAATCTATGTATTAAGACAGACGAGTTCATTTCGTATAAACTATATGCACTAAATTGCTTCCCTGCATGGGGATGGTCCATTTCGGAGTACAGCAGTGGTGTACCGCAAGGCTCTGCTATAGGACCTTTACTATATATGCATTATATGAATGATTTCCTTAAACTATACCTGTTGTAATAACAAAATCGATATAATTTTAAGCAAAAATAATTTTTCTACAGGAATTTAGGGAAAATAAGACCCTAAATTTTATCCAAAGATTCACAGTGTAGATGCCACAACATTTTCATAAAGTGGCTGGCGAAAAATTGTTACTGCTGCATTTGTTGTAGCTGTAACTTATTGCAGTAATCAAATGCATAATATCGTTATTTATGTTGCTGGGTGAACATGTCTCATTCTTTTATTTTGTTGTCCGCCACACAGTCGGTGCGCTGCTATACGTTTGTCGCTGTGTATAAATATATACTGCTTGTACAACATCGTTAGTTTTCCTGTTTTGCTCTCTTCTTTGTTGCGAATTGTAAACTTTGCAATTTCACTTGGCGAACGATTTATGCATTATTATGCATTGTTTGCATAATAGTTGCTAAGAATATGCGTTTACAATGCATATAAAATGTATAAGTAAATACAAAAAGTCAAGTTGGTGTTTACAAATGCACCAACACGAACACAAAAATAAATAGGCTAAGAAATTTTCAAGCAACGACTTTTCTCCTTCTTGGCATAAAACTCAAAACTCAAATAAATTTATTAACTTCTCTCTAGTTTAACATTTATAAATATTTAAGAGTAAGAAATAAAAAAATGTCACATAAGACCCTTTACTCACAACTCGCTTATACATCGTTTATCATTAAAAGCAAAAACGTCAAAAAAATAAAACGAAACTTCTTCCAGAACTTTTGCATTATTTTATTTTTTTTGCCGGTTTTTTTTTTATTACCATAATGCGAGCAACAAAATATTGCATGTTGCCACAAGCATTAAATTTGTAAAATTTGTTTATGTAAATTGTGCGTAAATAATGTATTTTTTATGTTTGTTTTTCAAAATCACTTTATAGGACAAAAAAAAAATATATCGTTTTGATTTTCATGTGCATAAATTGTAGGGATACAGCGGGTGGCGAATACGTAATATTAAATATACTGTTGAAATTGCTTTAATATTAATCATACGTTCCCAGTAACATAAAGCACGTATTCGAGATGAAATACACCTATTCCTCGATTTATACGTTTCCAAAGAAAAAAATTGTGTAAATCGAAATATAAAATTTTTGTATGAAAAATTGTGTAAATCAAAAATCGGGAAATAATTTCAATAAAACACATTTATTCAGATGTGCCACAGAAACCACAGTCTACGAAAGTGAGAATGAAAACGTAAATGAATGAGTAAATAAAAGTAAACAAAATAAATATAGAAATATTTGCGAAATAATAGTTGAAAATAAATCCCAAAAAAACAATTACTTGAAATTCTAATTTATTCTTAAAAAATTTTCAAACATTAACACTTGGTGATTCAATAATTGTAGTTCTGATAAAAAAAAATTTTAAATTTTTTTTTTTGCTAATTATAAAAACTTTAAAAAATATAAAAATTCTCTATTAAAACTGGTTTTGTTTATGTTGAATTTCCAACTGGGTATACTTTTTATTACTTGTCTCAATTAGTCAAATTCTTATGCAGCGGTCAATGCACTAGTTTCGTGCATTAAAATAATAACAACAAATACATAAATATAATGCAAGTTACTGCTACTCGAGACAGTCATTGTAAATCAATGTAGAAAAAACTAAGAATTTTGGGCCAAAACTTTACAGCTATCAATATTAACCGCTTAATAAGACAATAATTGAAAAACTATGCATAAAAAACGTAAAACTGAGTACCCAACAATACTTAAAATATATTAAGGGTTGAAATGAATTTTTGTTATCATTAAGTACAGTCCATTTAAAACCTTTGAATAAATAAGTTCTGAACAATTTGTGAAGGAATAATTATTTAACGATAAGTGATTTAAGTTTACATAGAATTCAATTTTGGAATTTGGTAAGTCATCAAAGGGCAAGAAAAAGCTCTTGTCCGCAACAGTTTATTTTTTAAGACCAACTTACGAGAGTGTTTTTGATTATTTGAAAAATTTTTTAAACGTTTCTTTTATGTTAGTGCTCGCAAACTAGCTATCCCACCTTACTATTTTTCAAATGAATTTACAAAGAAAAATTTAGGCGTTTTACGTTTTTGCCTTCCTCAGAAAACGTAAAACGACAGGCAAACGAGAAGCTTTCAAAGAAGTGTGGAATATTCAAATATGGTGTTCCGGAAGAAGTTCGAATGTGGAATTTTATATAGGCTTGAATTTGGGGGATGTTCTCTTTTTTTGGTGGCCATTCAGTGAGTCGGAAGCAGTTTTTAATATGTCAAACAACTTTTCATTCTGATGAAGCTCCCTCCACTGAGTTTCGTTGCTTCCGTACACAGAAAAATCTAAAACTAAATTGTAATTGAAAATATCAATTAAAAAATTAATTAGATTTTTACTTGTAAAGAAGTTAATAGTATCAATTAAATTATTATTGTCGACTTAATTCAATTACTTTTTAATTAAATTTTTTTATAGCAATAAATAAAAATTTAATAGAATTGAATAAACTTTTAATTGAAAAAAATATATATTATTCTAATTGAAGGTGTTGATTAAAAATAAAAAAGTAAAAAAATTTATTTTATTAAATTTAATTTTATGTCTTATTCAGAGACCCATAATCTGGATACTAAAACTGTTTCAATACTGACTGGTTTTAAAGCAAATGTTTGTTTTACGTTAAAAGCAACCATTGAAACCTGATTTTACCAATTACAAAATTTTTTCTTAAAACCGTCTTGAAATTTTTTTTTGAATTTGTTTTAAATTGATTTAATGAAACACAAACACGATTTTCATGTACTAAATGCAGTGCTACCAAGTTAAAAAATTCAAAACATATGGCATTTTAAACGTTGCTACAGTCACTAGAATAATTTAAAACAATGAACGCAGCAGCAACAGTAATACAAAAGTGCCAAAGAAGAAGGATTTATAGGATAGACAATAATGAAAATCTTTTCATCGAGAAAATAAATGTAATTTTATTACACAAACTGTGCGTTAAAACTTTGATTTAATTAAACTTCTAGTTACAACGTAAAATCAGCTGTTTGTGGTTTTAACGTTCAAATCAGGTTTTAACTTTTGCCGTTAAAACACCACTTACGCTGACCACAAATTGTTTACTTAATTTTGTTTTTTTCTTATTTTCCAGTTTTCTAGGGTTTTTTTTATAATTGATTTTAGCTAAAGCTTTGACTATTCTTTAAAATATATAAGCTGTTAAACCTTATTCCGTTGAGTCTAGAAATTTATTAATATGGATCTTCAGCAGTGTATAGTGCTCACATATGGATCATTTAGACACCAGGAATATATCTGTAAGAATGCTGGGCTGGTAATTAATTATAATAATTGTATCATTTAGTAAATAAATAAATGAAGAAAATAAAATAAATTTTTTATTTTGCCACTTATATTAGACGAATTTATAAACAAAAACGGTTAATAACGGTGCAAAACGGTTTAATAACGTGTACAATTTTAATCCTATATAATCGCTGAGATGAAATAATTCGGCCATCAAGTTAGTCCTTAAATGCTTCAGTTTTTTATATTTATTTTATTATTATTTTTTTTAAACAAATATGGTGGTATATTATTCAAAGGCACCAACCAAACTATAGTCTACGTTTGCTAACTGTAGCTGCATGTTTTACCACCAGCTTAACCCTTCATTAATATCCAAACCCTACATATTCGTAATGTTTCTTACTCGCTGAATTTCCAAAAAATCCTTATTTTCAAACAACATTATTTTTTAGAGTTCTTAACGCATTAATTTCCTTAATATGCATAATTCATCAAGTGAATGTTGGAATTTTTTTTTGTTTTTAAATTTGCAGTGAAAATATATTTTATACTCAGTTTTCATAGGGCGTACAGCCACATGCACACATAAATAATATTTTCTTAATCATGCACAAGCTAATGTACACACACTTGTACACAGGTCAAGAAACAAGCTACCAGCCAGCAATTAAACTTTTATTTATTCGCGTGCTCGGGTCATTTCTCTCAGGAAAAAGTTTTATTGTTATTGTTTGCTTTAATACCACGTAGAGCAGCTCTTATAACATCAAGTTTTGCCTCGCCTATAGAAACACAAATAAAACTATTTTATTTTATTTGCTTGTGTGTGTGTGTGTGTGTGTGTGTGTGTGTAAATGAAATGTAAATATTACAAAGCGGAAGTGAAGCAAACTGAACACGGAATGTAAAGACAAGAGAGAAACAGGTTTTAAAATTTTATGTATAAAATTTATGAATTTCGCAACAAAAGGAAATCGTTTTATACTCTTTAAATTAAATTGTTTTGAGTGCAGAAGCATTTCTATGAAAATACTTTTTAAAAATTTAAAAATTACATAAAGATTTGCAATTTATTTGTGTTCTGTAACAACTTCACCGCTGGGCAACATGAAAATCAAACTAGTCGTATCCAGTTCCGAATTATTGTTACTGATAAATATTTTACAATTATCAGCGCCTTGAGCATTTAACTTAAATATAAATAGAGAAAAACTTAAAGTGCTTCAAAAAATTCCGCAACCTCTTTCTGTACATTCAGTTTGTTGGTTTTGTGCATGGTCAGCAACTATTTGTTAAATCAACAACTAATGCAGCAGCAACTATTCTTGTGCCACTACTAAAAACTACTCGCAATAGTCTGAGTATTTGTCCGAAGTAGAAAGCAGCAAATTTAACGCAAAACTACGTTCGTAGGTTAAACTTATTCATTGTTATTTAGTCAATGGCATTTCCATCTCTTTTACTTATTTTTTGTTGTTATGCCAGTAGACTTCCAAAGCAACACGTTTTTACAAAAAATTGCCGCATTTAAATGGAATAATTGCTGGTTTGATTTTTTTTAAACTTTCGAAATTTGCTCCTAAATGACGTTGATAATATTTTTTGCCCCTCCAGAGAGGTACATATCTGGCTTACTAGGGTTGGCTAGTGCAGTGACTTTGTGATACCCTGTGTTAGTAGCTGAGATCGGAGCACGATCAAAAAAATGTTTTTTTTAATTATATTTATTTTTGAGCGATGGTCTTTTTTATGAAAATTTTTAACAATTATTTATTTTCAATGTTTCGCTACCAAATAGGTAGCATCGTCAGGAAATAGTAATTTGTAAAAATGTTTTTTTGTTATTTTTTAATTAACACTTTTAATCAGAATATATGTTTTTAATTAAAAAGTTTAATCAATTGAATTAAATTTTTTTTAATAAATTCAATTAAATTTTTAATTAAGTTGAATCCATTCTATTAAATTTTTAATTAAGTTATGGGCTCAATATTTAAACAACAAAAAAAATTTTGAAATATCTGTGCAAAATGACGACTTTTATTTAAAAGCTTTGCTGATTGTTTTACTTCAAACGCATATGCAACAAACTATATACAAATAGAAATTAATACCCGAAATTAATACCGAATTTTTTTTTTTTTTTTATTAAAAATTTGTTTGAAATTGTCAAAATATTTAATTAAATTTTTAATTATTATAATGAAAAATTTAATTAATAGAATTAAGTAAACAATAATAATTTAATAACTACTATTAATTTCTTTACAGATGAAAATCTAATTAATTTTTTAATTGACAGTACAAAATACTGAATTCCAATTTATTTTTTTTCTGTGTACCACAGTCACCGCTCCCTCACTTAAATACCCAGCTTTAAATGAATTGGACATGTTGATCATCTTCATACCTGACAATTCATCCAACACATCGAAGGTATAGGATTAGGAATTTCAAGTTGCGAACTGCAGACAGTGCACGATATTGGCAAGGAAAGTGAAATACATTCTGCTACTCCTCAGGATCATCATACAGCTCCTGCAATAATAATTGAAACTCCCACCAATCGTCATAGCATGATGCCCTACAGTCCAGTGCTCCGTTAGCAACATTGTAATAACTTTGACGCTTTAACGCTTGACTTAAGAACACTTGAATGTTTTTACTTTAAAACAAGTAGGTGGAATAAACTACCTGCAGAGGTCTATCTTGTCACTTCTGACGATGGAAAATCCAAATCGAATGTGTACAAACAATACCGCCGTTACCTAAGTTTACAGTTCCAGCACAATGTATCGCATTTGAAGGGTCATCCCAGACAGACAATAAAAGAATTTAAAATAATTCCGATAATCTTCCATTCAAACCAGTTACACTGACTAAAGTGGCCGAAAAATAATAAAAGGAAATAAATAAATAAATAAAACAAAAATTTTTTATTGAAACTTTAACAGCGTGTTCATCTATAAAATATCTTAAGAACTCCTCATGGAGCAGCCGCCGCTGCAGCTCAAAACTAATTGTTTAATCTTATTTATCTTTGGTGGCGTAAAGAAGAAATAATTTACAAATAATAAAAATATTTTTTGAAATATATTTATTAAGCTTGAGGTCTTTTTTATATTTTATTTTGTTTTATTATTCGATATTTCGTTAACAACTTGTTAACATCATCAGGAATAATAGGAAATTTTAGAAAAAATAAAATATTTTACTTTAATATTTTCGCTATAGATTTAGAATGCTTTTTCAATAGAAACAGAACAATTTAATTAAAAAGAATTTAATAGTAATAAATACTAGGCGACGTAAGTCAGCTAAAATTTTTGCAAATCAGTGAGTCGATATAGAAAAATAATTTTTGAAAAAATTAACAGCAGTGTTGTCAAGAGAATGAAAAATTAAAATACATATTCTTTTCGTTTTTAACTATTTCTTTTAAAAATTTTACATACACATTGAATAGCTGGAAAATCATATAGCGAAATCATTTTTAGAGAAGTGAACAGCAGTGTTGCCGGCTGCGGTAGAAAAATAAGGAGGGGCCGTAGCAGGCAATACAAACTCTCCAAACGATTTCTATAAAATTTAAAACATATATATATCGCAGTCTAGCAGAAGAAATTAATAGACCTCGAGGCGACGTAGTAGAATTTGTTCCGGTTATTTTGTTAGTATGTTTGGTAATTCTCAAAGATTTGTTGCGAGTTCTTGTATAAACATAGGAAATTGCTTAGCTTTTTTTTTAACAATTTGCTTAAAGGTCTACTGACGACTTTGGTATTAGCACCAAATGAAATGTACATATATACCATCTATATGAATAAGAAACATAGATAAATAATCGTAATGAATTTTGAGTCGCGTTAAATAAATGAAAAAATTAAAAATTATTAAGACGAAATTGAAATAGAAAAAAATGCTAAAAAAGCTATAAAAAGCTAACTGAAATACTTAAAGCTAAAGCAAAAATAAAGCTAAATTTAGCTTAAAAAAAATAATATTGGTTGTGAATTTTATTTATTAAATACATTTTCTTCCTTACAAATGGGAGAGACATAAAAGCTAGAAAAAGCTAAAATCTAACTGAAATATTTCAAGCTAAAGCTAAAATAAAGAGAAATTTAGCTTAAAAAAATATAATATTGGTTGTGCATTTTATTTATTAAATTAATTTTTTTCCTTACAAATGAGAGAGAAAAAAACGGTAGAAAAAGTTAAAATCTAACTGAAATATTTCTAGCTAAAGCTAAAATAAAACTAAATTTAGATTAAAAAGGAGATAATATTGGTTGTGAATTTTATTTTTAAAATTAAATAATTTTTTTCTTTAAAAATGAGAGAGAAAAATAAATTGAGTTATGAAAACGCCAGAGCATAGAAAAAAAGGTATACCAATTCACTGTTGTAAAAATGCAAATGCAAAATCGTGCTTGTATCGCAAAAAAAAATATATTTCATTTGCACTGCTGCAAAATCCGTTTGCATTAAACAGTGAATTGGACTATTGTCAGCATTGTCCGTGTTTAGACAGTAAAACATCTGGAATTCTCTTTTCGTTTTTTCATTCGCGTTTACACAGATGAAAATATGTTGCCGGCCACATTCCATTATTATTGTTATTATTTTGATACTTTTGTAAAAAAACTAAATGTGAACAAAGCGTATCGCCGTGTACCGAACACAAAAACGATGCTCTCTTCCCCACCATATTACGGCTACTGAACTAAATGTTTCCCATCCAAATGATCGCCCGACTAAACTTATAAATTGTTGATATCGAACTGAATTTCGTGAGTGTTACAAAATAAATTCCACTGCAAGCCAGTAGATTCTAAAAGATGGGTGAGGAGTAGCAGTATTATTTCCATTCACAACACTGTGCAGTATCCTACACATTAGCCTTAGTTTATGCTTTAATGCATTTATTGTAAGAAAAAAAAAAAAACATTGTATAACAAAAACTCACACACATGCATACAACATGGGTCAGTTGTTGGTTTTCAAGCTCGTCTGCATTTACTGACACGTAGTAATTCCGTTATGAATATTATTTTCCTGATAACACAAACTCGGAACGTAGAAAATGCCAGCAAATAATATAAACAACACTACGTGATGTCAACTGCAACATGAAACGAGTAAAGAAAACTAACAGAATAATAATCCAAAAAAAAAGCAAAAAAAAAAATAGAGAACTTCTTAAGGAAAATAAATAACATTTGATTTATGACAGCAACCGTTTTCGTAATGCAAACAAGACTTTTAAAACTACCAATTTCATTAAGAGCTGTTTTTGCTTTTTCTTTTTTATGCCACAAGAAAAGTAAACAAATTTCACTTAATTCACAACATGTTTCTTCAAGCCAAAGGATTTCCAGTAACTTACAGGAGGTGTAAAATATTCATCCTTAAAGCTTTTCTGTGTTTAAGATAATATAAGTTTTAGTTGTGCAAATTGCCTGATACTGCTAAGAGTAATCGGCCAATATCAGATTATAGTTAAAATTCTTTTGTTTGCTTTATAATTTTGAAAAAAGAAAAAAAGAGAAAAAAAAAGAGGATACTGGGTGGGGTAAAACACTTCCGTTTCATTTCGTAAAAGGATATATTGTTTCAACACTAACCAACATACCTTTACGAAGATACACATACAATACACACATGCACGTCAGTGCGAGCATTAGTCTGTAAACTATTTTGCTTTGTGCGTGTAAATATTTCTGCTTTGATATGCTTCACTTGTTTGCCAAACCATAAATCTTTTTTTGTGCCCACGTTTGCCAAAAATACCGGATAAAAAGCGGAATAAATGGCAAGAAGATAGAGCAGCTCTCGAAAGCACCTAAATGAAAGGCCGTCATATCAAAAACGCACATTTCTTTTCTTGACCACTGAACACAAAAACCTTTCAAAATGCGACTACATGCTTAACAAATCGTCGGTTGCTTTCCCTTTTTCAGCCACTTGATTTTATTTTTTATTTTGTGTGTGTTTATTTTTGTTAGATTTCCACGAATATTTTACATACGATGTGGTGTTTTGTGTGCCGTCGTGGGTGCTGTCATGTGTGTATTTTTATTTTACACTGGCAATACACTTTAAGCATATTGAAATGGGCTTTGAAAAGAAATTTTCTATAAAAGGTTTTAATCAGTTATGGCGAGAAAAATTCTAGTAGAGAATCCTATACTGTATTAGGGTAAATGCACTTTTCTGCTAAAGCCAGTGTGCCGGAAGCGGTAGGTCTTCTAGCACATCTGAAGAGGACGAAGACAAGCGATAATTGTTTTCAGTGAATTTTCTAAAATTTAAATTTGACGTATTTGCAAGAAAAAAAGACACATATGAAATAGTCAAAAATTATAAAACTAATGAAACAAAAGCGAAAGAGCAGAGCAGAAACAGGCGCTAAAGTGATACACGAAAAAAAATCTAATATAAATTTCAATTAGTTTTCTTATACCACGTTCACACTTATGTTTTTAAACGCGTTTAAGCAAAGTGTTTTAATAACTAAACACAACCGTTCACACTATATTTGAGGTGTTTAAGAATGACGTTTTATCAGCTGTTTATGGTTTCGTAAACAATTGTATACAAGTTTGAGAAAATTAAAAATATATTAAAATGGAAAAAAGTACAATTGTGGAATTATCAGCTGCATATTTGAGTTTTGTTAATGATGGAATTGTTAACATTGATGAACTATTTAAAGGTGAAATAAAGATGTATAAGAAAAAACATCGCCATTTTAATATGTGTTTAATAGCCATAAAAAAGTGACACATTCGTCAAAAACACACTGAACATATCCCAAAATTAAATGCAACCCTGCCATTTACGCGTTTAGCGAAGTGTTTAAATCTAAAACATTTCATTTTAGATGTTTAACAAAACACGTCAATGTATGGTAAAACATCTCAAAATAGATGTTTTTAATACTTAAACACGATTGAGATGTTAAACATGATAGGTGTGAAAATAGTATTAGTTTCTTAGGGAGCACAATGCCGCAGACAAATATCTACTCACCAACATCACGTGCATATCTTCTTCTTATAAAGAGGGTTCCAACCATAATGCACCCTGTTAATTGTCAGTCACACCTTAACGTCAAGTTTTTAATCCAACTTAATTTGACATTTCTTTATTACAGCGTTTGACAAATTCCATCATGGAGAGGTGCACAATTGAACAGCGCTTTAAGATTGTTCAATGAAGTCTTTTAAGAAAATGGGTGTTTAAATCAAAATGCTTTTCGTGCACTTTGTGATTTCTTTGGTCAGCATAATCGACCAAATGCATTCACAATCGGAAGAATTGTGCATAAATTTCAGCAAACGGAATCTATAGGAAATGTGAAAACATCCCGAGTATGCTCGCCCAGTTTGTTCTATTAAAAAAATGGCTGTTGTTCGCGATAGTGTGGCCGTCAACCTCGACTTCTCGTCGTGCCCAGCAATTGAACATCTCTCGAACATCACTGTTGCGAATTTTGAATAAAGATTTCAGTTTACACGCTTACAAAGTTCAATTGAGTCGAGAGCTGAAGCCTATTGACCCTGTCAATCATCTTCAGCGCCGGGGCATACTTTCACCTCAATGGATTCGTTAACAAGCAGAATTGCCGCATTTGGGAAAATTTGCAGCCACGCGGGATTGTTGAAAAGCCAATGCATCCACAAAGATTGGCTGTTTGGTGCAGTTTATGGGCAGGTGGAGTCATCGGCCAGTACTTCTTCGAAAATGAGGTCGGCCAAGCAGTTACCGTGAATGGTGTTCGCTGTGACGAACGGACTTCTTGTGGCCTAAAATTAAGGATATGCATCCAATAAGATGGTGCCACTTGTCACACGGCCATCGAAATAATGGCTTTTGCCGCGAGAAATTTAATGTTAAATTAGTTTCTTCGAAAAGTCAGTATTCTTTTTTGTTTTTTTTTAAGTAGTATCGAACTGTTTTTGAATGAAAATATTTCGTGACTACATAGATGTGTGCTTGGAGAGCCCGAAAAAAATAGAAAATAAATCATGCACTGAGGACATGTCTAGTTTTGTTCGACAGCTCCTCAAATTTTCTTTCCATCAAAATTTGTCATATACATATATATTTTTTTTTCCAATCTTATTTTTTGTATCTTCACAATGACCATGTTATCTCACATCGTGGCGATTATAATTGGCCGTCACGATTATATGATTTGACACCGTTGGACTTCTTTCTTTGGGAAAATTTAAAAGAAAAAGTGTACGTCAATAAGCCAAGAGCAATTCAAGAGCTAAATGAAGAGATAATTCGGTACATTAACGACATTGAAACACAATTATGTCGCAGAGTCATTGAAAATATTGACAATCGGATAGAGGTGTGCCACCGAAGCTTTGGCGAGCATTTGGCCAATATATTGTTTCACACACAATTGTCATAGATCCTTCTATGACAATTGTAAAAAAAAACTATCAAGATAATTCTCTAAAAACTTTTTGTTTTATTTAGAATTAATATCGTGCGTTTTTGTTGGGCCACCTTTTAAGTGTGAAAATCTTCTGCCATTCATTTCACATAATTATGATTGCCCTTACCTCCCTTAAAACAACTCCACGAGATTTTCTACATTTAAAACCAACAATGACAACAATTTGGTAACCAACTGCTGAACTGACAAACAATACAAATAACCACTTGCAAATTTGCTACTAAAAGTGAACCCAAACCATTTCAAACGACTTTAAAACCCTGCAAATAGTGTGGATGATAGTTTTTGGTTTCTGTACTTAAATATTTTCTTATTTTTTTTGTTTGTTTTTAATTTCTATAAAATTGCGTCCTTATGTGAATCCTTTTATTGTGCACAAAAGTGGATTTCTAGTAATGTATTGTTTCTTTTGCTCTTTTCCCGTCTATTCTTCACATACAACACACTTAAACAGTTTGTACAATCAGACCGCACTGACATCATTTTCTATTTGTTTTTACATGGCGCTTACACATCCTTAAAATGTGCAACAGTTTCTTCTACACAATAAATAAAACAGATAAAGCCAAGTATTTTTAAGTATGTATTTAACAAAAATAATACTGTTTTGCAGGTCCTTTGAAAGAGTCACAGAAAAAAATAAGAAACAAATAAATAAATAAATAAAACGAAATAAAGAAAGAAAGAAAAACATGCTGTGACGCATTTAAAATTACACTCAAAGCAACAACAACAAGATAATTATAAAAAAAAACAACACTCCAATTTAATATTAATTAATAAAATTACTAGTTATGAGTTAAAATTAAAATTCCGAATGTGATGTATATTAGACTGTTATAATTTTTTTCTGTCTGTTCGCTGCAAAAAAAACTTAGGCGTCCCGAAAATTAGAATAATTGGACCTTATTTCGAGCTCGGTAAAAATTTTGACTTTTAGGTTTTGTATATCAACTCTGCAAGGAAAAAAAGACATGCAGAAGCAATAGTTGAACTGCTTGAAAGCAGTTTACGTGAAAATCCACGACTTTCCATACGGAAAAGAGTAGCTTCACTGGGACTTACAAGAGCGATTATTCATGAAATTTTAAAAAAAGATCTGAACGATCTGCATGACATACTCTTTAAAAAATAATATCCGCATTTCCATTCTATCGTTCAATGCTCTTAATAAAACTTAGCGTCAATTATTACGTTTTTTATTTAAGTTTGAAAATATAAATCTGCTACCAGATACCCTGTATTATAGTATAAACTCGTAAATTTCTAGTGACCTTTAAGTACATGTTTATTTGGTCGATTGGAATTGTGGATTATAAAATTTTATTGTTTTTGCATTTTAAGCCACTCGATTACAAATAGAGATCAGCTTATAATAAACTTGAAATACAAACTTAGCAATTTTTTTCATAAAAAAAAATTTACTTACAATTACAGCAATAATTATTCAACTTTAGGGAATTATGGCAATTAAATACCAACAGCAACTTACCTGAAAAGAGAAAAACAAAATAATAAATTAGGATAATATTTCTTTAGAAAATGCCTCCTCAATTATATCAGTGTTAGTAAGACTTTAAACCTTTGAGGACCACAAACAAGTATGTCTGTGTGAAAAATTTATTTACAATATTTGTCAAGCATAACAAGTTTCCTTTCACGCCGCAGGCTACTATATTCCCAAAGCGAAAAGTGAAATAATAATAGGCTATAGATAACAAAAAATGTCTTTAAATGAATAGTAGAACATACAACACTATTCAAAGGCATAGTTACTTACAACTTACACAGCTGAAAAAACAACTCTAGTTTTGCTGTCCGTTACAGCTCTCCTCGTGAGTGTAAATGTGTATACCAGAAATCAGCAATGAGAAGTGAAAAAGTCACTATACTCGAGTCATGATTCATTATTTCTTGTACTTATACGCATTCATACTTATTTTAGCGTTATCGATACTCATAACCCCTTTACTATAATGGGATGCGTTCTCATGAAATCAGGGAACTTGTTCCCGAAACCCGGCATTCGCACGAGTTACATCCCTACTCTCATAAACAATATACTAAGCAAATAAAGAAATATGAAATTAGTAACAAGTAATAAAGGAATACCATTAACATTATCATATAAGAACATTGGCACCGATGTAAACACTTTTTAATCACTTAACTAACCTGAAACAAACAATTGTAAAACTGATAGACCGGTTGCTTGGCTACTTTAAACAAACAACATTCCAATCTCACTTAACATATTGTAAATGTCCTTGTGGGAAAAATAAAAAGATAAGACCTCACAATTATTTTATGTATTTAAGAAAATATATTATCTTTAACGAAAACTATTACTATAAATAGATGTTAAGCAAAAATTATGTAGACAGTCTTAAGATTCAACTCAACTCAACACAAAAAGAATAAAAAATTACCTTAGCTTCTAAAGAAAAATTGTTTAATTTCTCTGAAGAGAATATGTACATATATATATGTATATAAAAATATATATATAAATACAAAACATAATTCTCGCACAACGAGATCAACATTACGAGCGCATCCATTTGTAATCGATTTGGTAGCGACGCGCACTACGCATTACAGAGATAATTGTTTTTTTTGGCCCAACAGCACGTATGTGAAATAGACTACCCGCTGAGGTCTTTCCTAATGTGTGAAGATTCAAACCGAATGTCAATAAACGCTACTCCCTCTACCCTTTCTTCCAAAATCTTATTTATGATTCTGTTCACACATACTCATCGTTAAATATAGACGATGCAAAATCAGTATGTATTGAAATAATCATAACGAGGTTGTGTATTTGCTCTGTTGCAAGTTTTAAAAATGAGAAAAACCTAAATCATGTTTAAAATTTAAAATTAAAAGAAATTGATTCAGATGACATGGTGGCCTATTGGTCAAGCATTTGTTGGCAGTTGAGGAACTGCCAATGCTACGAGCAACTGACATTCCTCAACACAGGAATCACTATCCTTCAAATCCCATATTATATAATTCATTCCTTAATTCATGTTTTATTTTATTTACTTATTTTATATGATTTAAATTGTTTGTGAATTATTTTAACTCTGTTGAATTGATACAATGAAAACCACTTTCACCCAATTTCGAGTAAATGCTTCGCTATAAGTAAATATTGATACCACGTAGCTGAAAATCCTGTTCACTATTTTAGACTATCTATCCCTGTCATATACTCGTAAATTGTGCCAAATTTTATTACATAGTTCTCAACAATTCATGCTGCTACTAAATCATAAAACTTATAACTGCAATACGTCCATACATAAGTACATAAGTACATATGTAAGTATTTATATATTTTGTATTTTCTACAGCAATAAAACATATTTTCTTAACAAAAACGTCTAACTTAGACAGTAATGGGAATGTCTTTACATTTCTCTTACCACTTCCTACTGCAAACATAAAAACGATGACGACAAAGAGAATGATGATGATGTTGATGGTACTCTGTCCTTTGCACGGCTGCCAGATAAAATTCTCTAAAAAAAATCTTCAAAATCCCGAAGAAATTTAAGAAAATCGCCAAAAAGTCCAACAACGACTATGGTATATTTTAAATAGATTTTTCGTCATGCAAAGTATATCAATTTTCAGGAAGGTCTATATATTATAAAAATTTCTTTTAATTGAAGACTCATATCGAACTTGTAAAACTATAGTGTATTAAGCTTTAACTACGCAGGTGGTGGTAAATTTTACCCTCGCTTTACGGTTTTCTGATTTACTCTCTTCCGTTGAGATCTACGAATTTCATTATCTCACTATCTTCTGATGTTGTTATTATTATTATTAGTCAGTTGTATTTTGGCTGCAGTGCGTGTAACGTGTAAAGAGAAATGCTGATGTTGGTGTACCACTTGTCAGCCTATACGTTATTTCCTGCTGGAATTTTACCACCACGCCCAAGTGAACGTAATTTAATAGAAAAAAATTGACCAGCCCTCAGATTTAATGTTAAGTCGTTATAGATTTATTTTGACCAATCCTCCGGTTTTTAGACATAGACATATTCCAGTCTTCTAATAACTTTGAGTTCAAGGGCAGACTTTTTAAAAAAGCTGGGAAGGCAGTTGGTGTTACCCCATTTACAAAGACGGCAGCATAACTAAAGACTACCTCGGTTACTACGAGACACAATCGGTAACATTTTAGGACCAGATTCCGTACCTTCACCTCCGATGGAGCCGACCACCGTTGCTCGGAAATTATGCTACATATGCCCTAGTAGGCTGAAACGTAAAACAACATACATTTGTTTGCATTGTAGTAAGCCAATGTGTATAAAATCTCGAATCGAATAAAAATTTCCAAAATGATTGATTATAATTTTATATATATGTATATATGTATATTATTTTTTTTCTGTTTTCTTTTATTTTTTTATTATATTAAACCCTTGGCTGTGAAAAAATGCCTTTTATATTCCTTACTAGTTTTTAATTAATTTATTTTTTTATATTTTTTGAAATATATTTATTAAGCCTGAGGTCTTTTTTTATTTTATTTTGTTTTATTATTCGATATTTCGTTATAATATAATATATTATTATAATAAAATAAGAAAATTAATAACACTAATTATTTAAGCTTAAGGTCTTTTCAATATATTTAATATTTATTTCGATTCGATATTAAATATATTGAAAAGACCTTAAGCTTAAATAATTAGTGTTATTAATATAAAAATAGGTCAAAAAATTAGAAAAATAATAAAATAATAAAATAATTATAATTTCCTATTATTTCTGAGGATGTTAACAAGCTGTTAACGAAATATCGAATAATAAAAGAAAATAAAATAAAATAAAGACCTCAAGCTTAATAAATATATTTCAAAAATATAATAAAAAAGATCAATTAATAATATAATTAAAATTTATTTTTTTATAATTAGTAATGTAATGCTTTTTAGGTATAAGAAAATTGCTTATGAAATGAAGTACCTGTTTTGTTAAACTGAAAAATATATTATTTAATTTTATAAATTTTTTTAAAACTGGAAATGATGTCTTTTGCTTTTAATAAATAAATGATTTATAAAAAAGAATTGTTTGTAAACGTTTTTGGTAAAAATATAGGGTTTAAAATTTACCACCACGTCCATGATTACGTCCAAAAGGTTCAGCTCCGTAGTTAAAGGTTAAGTGAAAATTTAGAAGTACAGCGTGGGTTAAAATTAATTACCCAATATTATTTTGCAGTAATTTTTTTTTTTTATGAAAAACTTTTAGTTCTGCTCGTATGGTGATCAGCTCTGACGGCGGCCGCTTTGCCGATATCACAAACAGAACCAAAAATGTTCATCAATTTTAGTAAACCTAAAGAGCCTTATAATTTTACGTTGAATGTATGTACATAATATGAAAGGATAGATATACGTGTATGTTCTGTAAATAATAACAAAAAAAAAAAATACTCGAAGAATTTAATTTTTAATTCAAAATGCTGTTGCTTACAGTTGATTTTACAAAATTATATTGGACTCGTTTACGAAATATTGTAGTGCCAATAATAATTGCATTATTAATACTAACTAATACAACTCTGTACATGTATATGATACCACGATGGTAACTCTTAAATCTATATATATATATAACAGGATGTGTGTATGTGTGTAACGTATGGACTCCAAAACGTATGGGCCGATTTTGATGAAATTTTCAGGAAATCTTCAGAATATTCAGGCGGGTGACACTGTGAAGTCTGATTTTTGATTTTCGTTCTGCGGGCGGAGGGGCGTGTCAAAATCCAATTTTCATATTGCACCACCAATGACATATACATATATTTATTTCTTTATCCTTTTTTTTTATTTTAAATAAATAAATCGTGTGGTAATACAACACTAATGTTTGCTTAGGGCCAGCAACGCGGACCGGGTCAGCTAGTAGAATATAAAAAACTAAAAAAAATGAAAGAAGAATAAAGTTTTCAGTTAAAGACAGAATGCAGTGAGTTTCATTACATGGCGATCCTGCCAGACAGAATTCAGTGAGTTGCATTACAATAGTTATTTTGTTCGATGTCCCACAGACAACATGCATAAATTTCCCGTATTAAAATTCTTGAAAAATTTTAATTTAAAAAAAAAAAAATCTTCAAATCGTTATTTTGAATATTTATCGAGACCAAAAATCATCACATCTGGCAGCCTTTCTGGTTCTTTGTATTGAAAATAGTACTTGCATTAAACTATTTACATGAGTACACATGTTGAGCAAATAAATGTGTGTATAATGTATGTATTTATAATACACTTTAGCAGAGTTGTAAAATATCTTATATTCGTGATAAAATTTGAAGCTTAAAATTTCTTTTTGCACAACTTATAAGAACAAGTGCAATAAAAGCGAATTTGAAGAAGCAACATACGTGTGCATGGTAAGTTATTGTTACCAAGCACTTTAGCAACAAAAAAAAACCCTATTTCTGGAACGAGTTCTTGCAATACCCCAAATCATATATTGCAGTCGATGGAAAAAAAAAATTAAATAAAAAAAAAAATAAAAATTATATCAAAATAACAAAGTAACTTCTTATAATTGAAGATGCTGCATCATATAACTAGAGAAGTTTTCTTGCTCGTATTGCTCGAGTACCCAGCCGGTTGAGGCAATAAAATCAAATATTAACAAATGCAAGGGGAGTGCTGAAAAAAGTACTAAAGAAAAAATCAAAGTTTACAATACAATAAAAGGCAAGTTATGACATTCAATAGCGATTGCAGCAGGTTTAAGAAATGAAAAATTATAAAAGAAAAATAATATAAAATGTTAAGATGATTATTATGTTGTTCATTGACTGCACTCGAAATTATGAATTGAACTTTTTCAAAACATAGAAATTTAATTAATTTGTTCTGGCATTTACTGGCACATCATCACGAGACACTGCTTTTTAATTGTGTTTGTTATTATTTTTTTATCATCTTGGACGAGCCCTCCGGGGATGGCGCCTACACATGCGAAGAATTGTGCTGGATTTAGAGAAATGGAATGATAGTTGTGGACATTACAGGTGGTGAAGGCATAGACAGCAAGGAAAGCACACCTCCGCTTTTTGGTACGTTTATTGCATTAAAGCAGTATTAGTAGATCCTCTGGTGTCAAGGAGATACATTAAATTCTTGAAGAGGCGTTTAGTAGCCAATTTCATTAAATATTTTTTTTTTTTTTTCATTTTAACAACTACAAATACATGTAGTTGGTTATATTATTTGGACATAATAAATTTTACAAATTTGTATTTGGCCTGAGGGTCAAAAAGGCATTATTGAGGCAAGTTCAAGATAAATGTACAAATGAAATATAAGGTACTTACTTCGCCGATTATGCTAGACAATAACGGCGCAGGAGAGAACTGTGAATTTATTTTTAGATTAGCATCAGCTGAAGACGGAACATGTACAGTGACCAGCGACTATGCATTCGCCACTGAAACCTTTCGACAACAACTGACACAAAAGCCCACATAAGCCTCAGTTAGTAAAAACGTAACACGTTCGCGGCGATAAGCTGGCAAAAGCTGTAACATAAGTAATGCTCGTTGCTGTTTACTGAAATCGTTTCGTTGAAATTGTCACTTAGAAAATCTAGGTCAACTTGGTATTACTTACCAAAACCAAAATAAAACAAAAGCTTTTGAAAATATCCTGAATCTGGCCAGTTTTTATTAATTGGTCAAATCTGCCATCGTTGTAAACGTTTATTCTTTTTACTAGATTTGTGCTTTGTGCATTGCGCATAAATTAATAAGCATTGAATTGATTCCATTCACAATTCTAGCTTTCGGTTTGAATTTTTAAAATTGTTAAAAATATCGACAGCTGACTGAATTGCTTGAAGTTTTCCGTTTTTAATAACCGACCCCTAAAGTTGAACGATACTGACAAGTCTAATGTTGAACGATACGTTTTTACTAACTACACCTTAATGAACATCATAAAAAAAGCGAATAGGGAGACACTGCAGGTCAGCGGGTAAATACAATTGCATTTGTAGAATGGCAAAAAAAAAACGATTCCTATGATCCTGTACGATCTAAATAAAGCTGGAAAGCAGAAAAAATATGACATGAAAATTCCATACTTGTTTCAAAATCATAATTCAGCCATAGGCCGAGTCAATGAGATGGACCCGTCGATTTCAATGCATAGAATTGCTTTACATTGGAAAAAAAAATGTTGGTGGGCTTTATTCACCTGCATGTGGTCACATCAAATGCGTGGCGACTACACGTAATTTGTAGGGAAAACAAAATGTATCTTTATTATTATTCCGAGAAAATATAGCTAAATTTCATGCTCCTGCGAGTATTATGATTCACAATTAAATTGATAGTTGTCAAATTTTTATTATGGATTACAGCTCAACTTTCAATCAGCTGTTTACTTCGGTTTTATTGGTATTTTGATTTACATGACAATAACTGTACGAAGACAATTAAGGCGTGTTCTCTACCCCCAAAACATAAGCTTGTACAAAAAAAATTTATGACGTGCCACCTTTCAAAAAAACACGTTCAGTGAAACACAGAAATAAAAATAAAAAAAAGAACTGAACACACCTCATTATATATTTTCGAAAGTGTTTCATTTTTAAACATGTGAATTTTACAACTCAATTTATAAGAAAACAACTAAAAATAATCTTGTCTTTTTATCTTGGACCAGCACTCCAAGGATGACCTCTACACATACGAAACATTGTGCTGGAACTAGGAAATCTGGTAATGGGAAGAAGAATAAAGGGAGTAGTATTTATGAATATTTTATTTGAAATTTGCCACGTTAAAAGTGACGGGAAAGACGTCTGCAGGGAGTTTGTTCCACATACGCGCTGTTCGACCTGATGGCTGCGCCCTTAATGATGAATGTTTTCTGCGCCGGAATGAATGAGTTTCGGGAACGAGTTCCCTAATTTCAGCAGAGCACATCCCATTATAGTAGCGATAGAATAAAGAAACGCACACCACATTGTCACGATGGTCAAGGGAGTCGTCAATAGAGCTGGCTACCCTACCGTTCCCAATGATTTTCTTCGCCCTCTGCTGTAAACGGTCGAGTAACTGCAAATGAGACTTTAAAGTACCGGCCCATACATCAGAGTTGTATTCGATCTTCGGAATACAACTCTGAAACACCCAAAAGCTTTTTCAACACACGGCGATATGGACACCATATAAGTCTCCTTTTGGCAAACTCGGGAAATATATTTCTATTCTATTGTATTCAAGTCTGAAATCCTCTTGCTTTTTTGTTTTGTTTTTTTTTTATTAATTGATGTCGAACTGTAATTTCAAATTGAAGTGGTTTCTTCTTATCAAATAATTTGCTTCCTTAAGATTTTTCTTCTTTTTTTCTTTTTCTTTTGTAAATATAAATTTGACTACGAGCAATACTGAAATTTACCCAAAAGTAATAATTTTAGATTCTGGTAATTATGTATATTCTTCCCTACTAGCTGACAGAAAACAATCATAATAAATTCATTCTTTAATAATAAATAAATTGAGAATAACATGCAATATAACAATAAATTTATGACAGACTTACTACACTCATTCGTACTGCTTCAAAGATGTATGAAGTCAATACGAAAGAATATTTGCAACAAAGTCTTCTTATAAATAAGTTATTGATAAAACACAATGACGTCTGTACAGGTACAGTGTCGAGCAAAACATTCCTCCAATAATGGTTGTATTAAATTTAATTTGGTTTTTTTGGTTTGGATATCCTCAGTTGCCGCAATAAATAACAAGTTTTTGGTTATTAAATAATATAATTACTAGTTCTAAACTATGTGATAGTTACATGCGTTACATTATGGTAAAATTAAGTAAATAATACTATTATTTATGAAACATTTGGCATTTCCGTTTCTTTTATTTCTAAATCAAGCAAAAGATATCCTTTGGGAATTTTAAATATACGAGTATTTAGAGGGTTCAATAAAGAACCATAAATAAAGAATACAGAAACATTGAGGCTCGATTATTTAAAAAAAAGAAAACTATTTCAATACTGTGACAATATTAAAAATAGCTTAGCTGCATGCCCGATCATGCTGCTTCATCTGTAATTATTGGTGGTATAAATATTAAGGAAACAGAAGCTTTTGAAGTTCTTCTTGGCCTGAAGATTCAGTGTGACATTTGCCAGGTCTCAAAAGAAGCATTCAAGGCTGGCGATGGCCGAAGTAGTCTGTACGTTGACTACAAAACTAAAAACAGTTCTGTCTTCGACCCCAGTTTCATAATAATTACCATAAAAACATCTCGAATTTTTTTTTTTTATGTACATTAAGAGTGTCTTTGGCTTAGTTCTAGTTAGCACGTTGACTACAAAAGCCAAGGTGCTGGTTCCGGCCCCAGTATTCCCCTGACTTTATTCTACTACTTTTCAAAGTAGGAAGCTTAATAAGTGCAAGGGCATAAGTGCAAGTGTCAGTTGTTGTCGGAAGGTTTCAGTGGCGAAGGCATAGTCACAGGTCACTGAACAGTACCGGTTTCAGATGTAACCAATCCATAGGCACATCAGAACGCCCTCTTTCGTCGGCATTGTGTAGCACCAGCGAAGTAAAATAATTACTAAAATAAAAGCTACTAAAAACGAAGCTTTAAACAAAATTTAATACGTCTCCTTGACATCAGAGGCACTTCTGCAAATGCAGAGTTGTAAAATTGTGAAGCTTCACCTCCTGTGGGTGAGTGTGAGCGAGATGACAGCAGGTGACAAAATGTCGAAGAGTACTGCTGGAAGTGGTCATGCTGGTATACAATATGGACCAGTAGACCTGTTAGTCTTTAGGTCTACTGAAACCCTCTAAATTTTAACAGCATGCACCCCAAGAAATACACTTGGTATAGTCACAAATACTCTCTCGAGTACGCACAGGGATTGACTGCTCTGGGGCAAGTTAGAGTTACTTGCAATTTGAAAAAAAAATGAGATATTAAAGACAGGGATGGCTCTGTAGCCGAGTGCATCAGCTTTAGTCTCTCAACCTGGAGGTTGCTGGATGTTGTGGATTCCCGCCTTTAAGCGTACAAGCAGATTGTACATATGTTGTTTAAAGAAAAAAAAGCCGAAATATTTATTCTGTTATGATGTAGTTGTATCGCAAAGCAACTTTTTTTTAAAGGCCCAGTTAATAAATTTAAATTTAGTTTTTTTTTTTTTTTTATGTTGGACCATGGCTCAGGGGCTATCCCCTACATATGCAATGCATTGCACTGGAACTAGAGAGAAGGATAGGGAAGAAATAGACAGGTGGTGAAAGTGGTAGGAAGATAGAGCTTAATTCTTGCACAACTCTGCAGTTGCGTGTAAATTATAAAGCAAAGTTGCGGCGTCTCTGATGTTTTTTTGACGCATTATTTTTAAGCTAATGGAGCCATTTTATTTATTATTTTACTTCGCCGACGTTTTATTGCTCAAATACCAACGAAGGAGGGTGCTGTAGCACAGAAAACTCAGAAAAAACTTTTTTCTGATTTGACCTGGCTGGGAATCGAACCTGGGTCTTTCTGGTTGCAGAGCCAACACGCTGACTACTCGCCATCAGACTACTCGTTATCAGCCTACAGCAACAACGGCTGCATATATTTTCAGCAATTAACTTTGAACAAAAGAAAAAAAAATATATAAATTAATAATAAACCAACAATTTCAAATCACTTTAAAAGTAAAAAAAAAAACAGAATGATTTGTTTGTTGCCAAATGTTATTGATGGCTAATAGAAATTCATGCCTGTCTCTTCAAGTTTCTATCTGATAAATTATTACCCCGCTGTATTTTATTTTATATGCAAGTCAAGCAACGCTTTAGAGCCCAATAAATATTAAAGAGTTTCGAAGGGATTACATATAATAATACAACATACGTTTGGCTGTTGCTATAAAAAAACCACGTTGACACACAAACAAATTAACATTTATTAGGCTGACCATTTTGTCAAATATTCTCGCCAGCTCAGCAAATTTTAGTTGCAAATAACAATTTCTTAGGGCACCCTGAATCACAAACAAAATGCTGTACTTGATTGCAACAAATTCTTATATATGTACACACATACATATGCATAAATGTACTACACCTATGTATGTATGTGTGTGTGTGTGTATGTGGAAAAGTTGCTTAAATAGCACTCTGTTTAACTTTGGACAAATCCCCTGAGTTACAATGACTCAATAAATGAAATTTGCTAATGTACGAAATTTATGGGCCTCCAACAAATTTGGGTTAAATTAAACAAGTCACTTGGACCAAACACGACACACACACACCTACACACACACACACATACGGCAATCTCTTTATATGTAAACAAAATATAAATCTTAATGTGCTTATTTGTGCTTGTGTAAAATGAAAAAGTTTAGTGTCTGTCTTGTTATTTTATAGACTTTTTACCTGCAAAATGTACAAAATGTTTTTGGTATGCGGGCGGTTGGAGGGTGTAGCAAGGGTAAAATTTACGATAAAGCAACAAAAAAATATTATATTACACCCAGTCAATGTGCAACAATAAAAGATTATATTTTCCAACTATTGCGAGTACTGTGGTTTGTCCTTTTCGTTTTGTTTGCTTGGAATATTAAACTAATATTTTTGTTCAACTGCTCAAATGGCATTTAACAATAAATATTAAATTTCTATACATGTTTAATATATACTTTTCTGCTTTGCTTTAACTGATCCGAATTTATTTGGTTACTCAGGTAGACGTTGCATGTGTTGTCCCAAAAAAAAACTGAGAAAATTAAAAAAAACAAACGAGAGTAATCAAAAAAAAAATATTGAATTTCTTTAATTCGTTTAATAATTTAATTATGAACATGATTTTGAATATATTTTCAGGTATTTATTTATTTTTTTTTAATGAAAAGATATTGCAGCCATAATTTCCTACACATGCAAGCAGTGTTGTTTTGTTAAGAAGAGCTTTTATGGAGTTCAAAAAATGTTACGCTTTGATTTTTTTTTTCTTGAATAATCACTTTTGTAAGATTGTGAAGCTTCACCTACCGTCATTTCTCCTACTATCCCTTTCCAATAGTTCTAGCACAATACACCGCATGTGTAGGAGTCATCATGGTCCAAGATAAAAAAAAATTTGTTTTATTTACCGCCGGATATTAGTCAGAAGCATCTAACCTTTTGCTCATCCCGTACTTGCACATTTAATAATGTTTTCACACCAAAAGTTGAAACCTGATTTTAATATTAAAACCACAAACAGCTGATTTTCTGGTCTCACTTTCAGTTTAATTAAATCGGGGTTTTTACGCACAGTTTGTGTAATATAATATCATTTATTTTTTCCCCCCACAGCTCGATAAAAGCATTTGCATTATGCTATACCCCATAGTTGCTTTTTCTTTTGCATTTTTTATTGTTGTTGCTGCTGCATCCATTGTTTTAAATTATTGTAGTGACTTTATTTACCAAATTTTCCTTATTGTTTTTTTTATTTTATTGAGCGCCTTTTAAATTGCCAGTTGTTTTCAATCGTTTGCCTTGGCAGCATTGTTTTAGTACATGAAAATCAAGGTTGTATTTCATTAAATTAGCTTAAAACCTATTCAAAAAAGGTTTTAAGACATGATCTTTTTTTGGTAAAACGTGGTTTTAAACCTTTCTTATATGTCTTTTAATCATGTTTTAAATTTTACTAAATCGGTCCAATTTTTTTTTAATAAAATATTTTTATCTAATATATAAAATTCTCGTGTCGCGGTGTTTGCAGTTAAACTCCTCCGAAACGGCTTGACTGATTCTCATAAAATTTTATGTGCATATTGGTTAGGTCTGAGAATCGGACAACATCTATTTTTTTTATCCCCCTAAAATTAACCACGCTCGCTTTACTCCCACTTTTTTTTACCTACTTTTTCCTTTTTTTGCAATGTGGGTATTAAATGAAAGGGTATGATGAGGAGATTTTGATTTGCTCCGGTAATCTAGTGAGTAGCGTGCTAGTTTATCAGTGCGGGTTTTAGGTTATTTTTGACAATGAATTTTTAAATATAAATGGCAATCGAAGTGTAGTTTAGTCGGCAGTAGACAGTTGCCAAAATTACCATATTATTATGATAACAAATACATTTCAATAGGAATATTATTCCCTGGATATAAGCAATGAAATGAAATATATGTATATAAAAAATATAAATTTCATCTCGTTATCTACAGATGTAAAAGAGTTCACATTTTTTTCGAAAATTCTGTTTTTGATGCAGGCCAATAGAGTGAACAAAAACTCGTCGTTTGCAGAAAAAAATTACTAATATTTCTTTTCTAGTTGTTGTTTTGCAACGACATTTAAAAGTGTTACATAAAATAATGTTAAATAAAAAGTGCTAAAAGCCATTTGAAGTATGGAATTTCAAAAAAAAACATTTTTTTTCGCCTCTGGTGTAAAATTTAATAAATTGAACTCCTTCTCTCCTTTACGACTCAAGATATGGCAATAGTTTCTTTTAAACATCAAAACTACTATTTACTATTATTATGATTGATCGTATATCGCCTTACATTAAAAAATTTATATTAAATCTGACAGCAGTTACTAATCGGTTAATTGAAATTTTAATTGATTTGTCTGGATAAAAAAAAAAACCATCAAAAATTTTCCAAACACATTGAACTGATTAAATTTCAGTTGGATTTTTGTGTGTTTGTGAAATGTCTGTTTAATCAATTGTATTTTGTATTTTTTTATTGACAATTACATACGAGTACAGTGACGGGCAATAATATCATACCGTCAACGTTAATTTTAAAGAGAGCATGTGCTTTGTAGTCCGTAATAGAATTATTATATATATTTTTTTTAAATTTAATTTAGCTGGCAAAATTAAAAGAAGTCTCAAATCCTTAACACAGATAAAAATTTTACTTTTTTATTTTCAATTAACAGCTTTAATTACTCGTACAATAATATATTTCCCAATTGAAAGTTTAATCAATTCAATTAAATTTTTAATTCATTTTTGATCTCAACACTTAAATGAGTAATATTTTTTTAATAAAATTTTCTATGAAATATACCAATTGCCGGCTTATTTTTATTTAAATTCTGATTATATTATTTCATATATGGAATACTCTTTCCGCAATTAGAGATAAGCACTCGAATTAAACCCAAATGATTTTTTATTTTTTTTTTTAATTAAATTTTATAATTATATGAAAATTAATTAAATTAAATTAACAATAATAATTTAATTTTTTAACAGTTGAAAATGTAATTAATTATTTAATTGATATTACAATTTTAATCTAATTTTTTCCGGGTTCACCGTTATTTAAAAATATACTACACATTCCCATGAGCGTTGTATTCATGATGATCTGTTTTGTTAAATGCGAACACATGCCAAAAAGTAACCAATACATAGAACTTTCATAAGTTCTAAGCAGTCATTTAAATGACGAAGTGTTTTGTCAATTTTGGAATCATGCTCGCCAATGACACCCCAATGTTAAAATCATCCGTCTGCCGATAAGTTGCAAAATTTTTTATTATTTATCTTTAAGATTAAGCATTAAAAAATGCCCAGTGATACGAATGGCCCACCCTACAAAAAAGGTGGACCACCCAAAAAAAAATTTTTTTATTATTTATTTTTAAAATTAAGCATAATTTCGGCAAAATTTTTTTTATTTATTTTTTTGCATGCACTTCCCTTACAGCTACAGAGCTGAAATTCGATATACGGAAGAGTAGGTTAGGTAGCGGACCCTCTTCGAAGGAGAACGCTCCACTTTCCGGAATTATTTATTTATTTCCGGAATTAATTATTTATGTTCGGAATTATTTATTTATGTCCGGAATTATTTATTTATTTTCGGAATTATTTATTTATTTCCGAAATTATTTATGTCCGGAATTATTTATTTATGTCCGGAATTATTTATTAGTTTAGGCTCATGGTGATACCACAAGGAACAACCAGGGTCTAGGCGGGAATCGAACCAGTACCTACAGTTTAATTAGACTAATGCTCATGCAGTAGGTTACGGAGGCACCCAAATAATCAGAAAAATATGAAAACAAGCAATTTTTTTCAATGCGATCTGTCTAACCATTTTCTGCATGTAGTGAGCTGAATTTGGTCGTAAGGGAGGTAAATGGGCAGTTTCCGCGTCTCCGAAACTAACTGAACGATTTTAATGAAATTAAAAACATAGATAGGTCTACGTCTAGAACTACACATAGGCCATATATATTTTTTTTAAAAAACATATTAAAACAGCTGCAGTAAAGCGTGGTCGGTTCAGCCAGTAATAAAACAATTTTAATTTAATACTATTTTTTTTTAGTATCGGCCACACATGTCGCACTTTTGCGCGTCAGTGTAAATATGTATATTTGCTGAAATAAAAATCAGCAAAAACAAAGTGTTTTAATTGTAGCATGTGGCAAACAAGTAATTTACGTTGCTTCAAACACGAAACAAAGAAAAAAAACACACACGCAAACAGACAAAATGTATCTACAAATTAAAATACAAATGTGTCTACACTTTCAAATTCCCATTGATGATGGTGGCAATTCCGATGGTATTATTGTTTTATTGTTGTTGTTGTTGTTGTTATTGCCGTTTGGTGTCTAGTGATGATGACGATGATACAATATCACATTTTAACATCAGTTGAATTAATAAAAAGAACGAACAAAAATAAATATTTTGTTTCAACAATTTCAGATGCCAAGTACCGACAGAATAAAACTGGTATACGAAATTGCATTTTATTAGTTTTGTTTGCATATGTGTTTGAATTTTTCTCTAAAAAAAATATACTATTTAACAAATAAAAATATATAGAAAATATATGTATGTACATATATAGACATAAAGACCAGTAGGATGGAATAAAATAATAAATATTCATAGAGGAGTAATTAAATAACCTTAACCCAATAACGGGCTGATAAGTAGGTTGGGTATAGCGGAGCGCACCGCGTTAATCTGGTGTTTTATAAGGGACATTAACATGAAATGAAATTAACGAACAAAACAAGAAGAACGCTGAAGCTGAAGGTTTAGCAGCCTTCGAAAACAGTATGTTGTTCAGTTGTGCTAGAGTGTGATTTATAATTTTGTCTTTCATTTAGTTTTTAACTTATAACTATTATTTGTAAATTTGACTGCCTGTATGTTATCGATCACCAGCGTATTAAAAATTTAAAAATGTTTAACTAATTGCGAAATTATTTCAAATTATTAGATTTTTAAAGCACTCTGACATACTTATATTAAAAAATCGTTCACATCATTAATGGATATTTTTTATTATAATACATAATTGTTCACTAATTACACTAATTATTTAAGCTGTAGGTCCTTTTTATATATGGAATAATTATTTTTATTCCATATTTCGCTACTGCTTTCTATAGCTTCTTCAGGAAAATTGGTTTTTGTTTATAATGAAAAAATATTTTTTTTTTTAAAAGAAATTTAAAATAAAAAAAAAAAATAAATTAAATAAATAATTAGTGTAATTAATATAAAAAGAGGTCAAAAGAATTATCATAATTGTGCACATTAGTTTGTTAAATATTTGCTTAATCTGATCGAAACCTGTAAGTCAGCTTCCATTTTAATTCCTAAGAACCACAGTTGCACTACTCCCCAACAAATCTATGCTTTTTATACACTGACAATTTCATTTCCAAAAATCCTGCAGATTTAAATTTATCTTATCAACATGTCTCAAATATGAATTCTCACCATGTGTAGCGTTCCAAACTAAATTTAATTGTTGTTTAATTATTTCATTTGCATGTTTTGTGGTATTTTTCAAGTATTTAAACTGTGCTGACTGAAAACCTCAATAACGACTTTTACTGATTGCTCAAATTGACTGGCATCATCCAAATGCCATCGTCGTCGTTATGTGCGGATGATGTGAAAACATTTTAAACGCCCAATTAAGTGCCATATAAATTATTAAACAAAAGCAGATAATGAAAAACACACTATTGTTCGTGAATTTCTAAAATATTTTCAGTTTATTTTACGGCATTTCGAAAATCCCTAACAAATCATCATCATGATGGCGGACACCAATATTTCAACTAGAAAACTAAATGCAAAATATATTATTATATCGCTAATTATTATATGAGTAATTAGTGTATTAGTGATTAGTGAATTTTTAATTTTTATCCTTTTAGCGACAAATCACATTCAAATATTCAATTAAAAGTTGATAAATTACAGTGAAGAGATTGGGACTTCATTAGTTGGTGTTGGATCAAAAAAAGAAAAAAAAAATTAAAATACATTTTTTGGGAATAATAGAACTTACCACTGACCCTGTTGTTCTAGTCTAACTACAACAACAACAGGAAGAAATTCTAAATAAAATGTTAATTTCTTTTATCAGAACTGCTTCCTACGTTTTTTCTTTATCTTGGACCAGCACTCAGGAGATGACTCGAAATGCAGCACAATTTTGCTTGGGCCTCCAACTATGCCTCAGTTTCTGTAATAATTTTCTTATTTGGTTGATTACGGAACACTGACTTTGTGCTGCCTTCGATTCCAGAAGTAAAAAAAAATTTCAGATTTTTCTGTGCTACAGCACCATCCTCCTTCGCCAGTAGTACAGCAAAGAAAAACGTCGGCAAAGTAAAATAATAAATGAAAAGGCTCCCTTTAAGGGTGGCGACGGCTGAGGTAGTTAGCACGTCCTGGGGTCGAGCCCACAGCGTTCTACCCCCACAATATTTACAGGTCCTGATGTCAATACGTGAGATCAGTCGCAAATTATGGCTAAGGTATTTGAGAAAGAATAATGCAGGTGGAGAGATTTGAGTGTCTGCTTTATCTCAAAACAGGCTGGTGGCGATGGTCGAAGTAGTCTGCACGTTGACTACAAAACGAAAAATTTTCCTGAGTTCAACCCCAGTTTCATGCTCATAAAAACATTTCGTGTGACTTTGTGTCAGTTGTTGTCGGAGGGTTCTCTTAAAAAAAAACATTAAAAGTGATGCGTCGAAATTAACAACAGAGATGGTGCACAGTGGATCACATTTTGCAAAGGCGCCGAAAAAAAATTTTTTTATGGTTAGCGATTTTAAAGTTATGTCACTAATTGAAAGTAAATACCAGCTGGGAGCCAAACAATTAAAGCTCTACTTAGGCACAGCGAGCAGGGTGATTCAAAATGGAGTTTTTCATTATATCAGCGGCCTAGTGCAGGAGCATTAATCTTATCAATCTGTAGGTGCTGTTGCGATTACCGCCCAGACGCTGGGTGTTTCTACTTGTAGTATCGCAATAGAACTAAGCTATGGCCTAGTTTGGGCATTCTCTTTCGTATAAGTAACCTTGACAGAATATTGATGCAATTAAAAATTCAAATTTTTAAATGACTAATTTTTTTGTTTTAAGAAATTTTAAAGCAAAATAAATTTTTATCGCTCATTAGCTACCAGCTCTAGGATCTGCACGTTGACTACGAATCCAAAAACAGACCTGGGATCAACCCCAGTTTCAGACTAAAATTTTAAAATAAAAATAAACATCTCGCATTATGCTGATGTGGATTAATGTGTCTTTGTGTGTCAGTTGTTGTCGGAAGGTTTCAGTAGCGAAGGCATAGTCACTGGTCACTGAACAATACCGGCTTCAGCTGATAGCAATCCACAATCATATCAAAAAGCCCTTTTTCGTCGGTATTGTGTAGCACCGCCGAAGTAAAATAATAATAAAAATGGCTACTGAACCGAAGCTTCAGCACTGCTACGAGTATAAACAAAGAACGTGCAAAAGCAGAGCTGCAAAATATTTAATTAAGCTTCACCTCCTGTCGTTTCTCCTACTATCCCTTTCCTATAGTTCCAGCACAATGCGTCGCATGTGTAGGAGTCATCTCCTGAGTGCTGATCCAAGACAAAAAAAAAAAAAAAAAAAAAAAAAAAAGTGCAAACTGAAATCGAAGAAATCTTTCACTATTTTGTAGTTCAAACCGTCCTCTGTACTATTACACTTCATTGTATATTCGGAAGGTTCCGCTAGATCCATGCTTAGATATTTGGTACAAGTCTTTAAAAAACAATTTTTTTAATTCTTTTCAGATTTGCATCGTTTTTTTGGAAGTATTTTGGCCTTCTTAAAACAAATATGAAGACAAAATTGTTTTTGAAATTGCAGTTTGGTCTCTTATCTTGACCACTTTTTCCTCATCACCGCGCCATAATATTCCAAAATTATGGATTTTTGATCGTCTTCTTGGGAATTGGTCCACTGTGCACCGCAAATTTGCTATAAAATGAAGACGGAACTGCAGAGTTGTGCGAGAAATAAACTCGTCCTAAGTCCTTCTATCTCCTCAGAGTCTGTCTCTTCTGTACACTGTTCCTTTCGAACAAAGCACAAAAGTCCGAGTTTAGACAGGCAAACATTAGGGAGAACAACATCTGGAATTTTCTTTTAATTTTTCATTAGCATTCACACAGACGAAAATGTTGCTCTCGGCATTCCATTATCATTCTTGTTTTTTTTTGTAAACAAAGAAAATGTGAATAAAGTGTAACGCCGAGTACCCACCATAAATACGCTGCCCGGAATATGCTACCAAACTAAATGTTCGTCCCTCTAAACTCCGACAAAGGTAGAGCAAACGAAAGGATGTTTTCCTGAATGAACGAAAACGCAACTTCAAAATAAAATTCAACAAAAGCTGATCAGCTTAATGTGTGTGGAAGCAACATTAATAAACAAATGAATCATTATTAAAAATATATAAGTTGTAAAGAAAAAATCTACTTACTATTTGGTAAATGAAATATATTTAATTTGATTCCTTACCTGAAAGAAAAAGAAATTTCTATTAAATACGCTGTGGAAACAAACAACATACAAAAAGAATTAACTCTTTAAAAATTTATAAAGTTATAAAAGAGTATCCGTTAAATTAAGTATCTGGGTTTTTTTTCTATAAAGTTGTCATGTTTGGTGTGAGAGTTAAACCAATAAATAGAATTGACACTATCGCAACTTGTGCGCAAAAATAAAACAAAAAAAAAATTTCAACATTTCAAAGTAACGAAGAAAACAAACAGAAAAATGTGAACAAAAAAAAAAAAGAATTCTTATTTCCGCTTGAGTGAATTTTAGCAAATTCAATCAGTATATGTATTTTTGAACGTGAACATGTTTATTCTACTGTATATAGTGCTACAACAACATGCACGAACATGTTACAAATCTGTATTAGGGGTATGAAATATTCCAAAAGGGCACAGCAGTTAAATTCGAACATATCATTATTATGGCTTTCAAGGACATCAGAACATGGAAAGATGTTCCATGAAATCATAAAATATAAAATTATGCAATTTGTATAAAATAATTTTGTCGAAGCACAGCAGGGAAGCAAACAGACATACACATGGAGGGAATCTTCATACATGGAAATCGAACTCACTGATACTTTCGATCTGTGGAATCAATGTTCTAACTATAAAATACAGGGTGGCCCCAAAGGAGCGAAGGTGTTTGAATTCCTTATTATTTTATTTGTTTCACTATTTTGTACAGAAGACTTGGGGAATTTATAATGGAACAGTACACAATTGAACAACGTGTCAAAATCGTTGAACTTTAATTCAGAAGAAAGTCATGATTTTATGGATAATTTAATTATGAGCAAAAAAGCCAATTTGCAATTGAATGGGTTCCTTAATAGGCAAAAAGACCTACGGAAAATCCAAGAGTAGTTCAACAGCGATAATAACACCCTCTTAAGTGTACCGTTTGGTACTGTGTTTCGTCGCAAAGGATAATTGGGCCATATTTTTTTTTTTGAAAATGAACACGGTGTCACCGTTTCCATTACTGCTGTTAGATATCGGAGAATTTTGGAAAAATTTTTAAGGCCAGCCGTGGTAAACCATCCACAAGCATGGAGCCACAGCGCACACATACTGCGAAGAACACAATGGCTCTTAGAACTCAAACCACTACGGTCATTTTGGGCCACCCTGTATAAGCACAGTTGCATTGGCAATAGGTACCTTTGGATTTTTTATGTCTAACATGCTAACAGAGCTTTGTTATAGGCAACTGGTTTGTGTCTAGGATTAAAATTTCGTAATTTAACTTCACACAGGCTCTACTGGTCTAAATGGTCTAAAATTATTGGCAACCTGAGAATTTTTATGAATGTTTTGTAAAGCTGGTTTCTTTTCATATTTCCAGCCATTTTAGGAATATAGAAAATTTTCTTTATACACCTAATAAAATTAAAAGTCAACAGAAGCAGAAGTACCATCCAAAACAACTGCAGTTTTTGGAACTTGTTACCTAAAAACCTTTAAACAGTTTTTTTTTTTAAACAGTCGTTAAAGCGTATATAGTTCAAACAAAACAAAGAAGAAAAAATAGAAGTTCGTAATCTAAAAGATTTACTAACAAGCCAAAAATTCAATTTTCTACATGTTTTTCCATATTATTCATAGAAATAACACAGTTCCTAGTGCAGCGCAAAGGAATAAAAAAATAAAAATAAATAAGAAAATCTGAATTTACAAAAAAAAAAGAAAAGAATTTTGTTTCTTTAAATTTAAATAAAATAAAAGGTTATACAAAGTGGTGCAAATAGAATAGTTCCCTGTTTACGGGCAATTCCAAGCCAAATCAATCATGAATTTTCTTGTCTGCCTTCGATTCCAATAACATTTGGTATACTCGTAGTTGTTACTCTAGCTTGGGTGCCCCGGTAGTCGTGAGTAGTGTGTCAGGTATCACTACAGGTAACAAAATGGGGCCATATTAAATTTAACCAAGTCGCCTGAGAGTTTTCTTTACCTTTACATCCAGCAACCTGGCGACCTAATCTAAAGCTCTTAATGTGCACTAACAAAAGAAAGATATTAGAGAAGACCTCATAAGTTGAGGGCAGTGATAAAACATCTGTACCCCGCCGGGGGTGTTTGGGACAGAGTAGCAATCCCGCGGTACCTAGCTAAAGGTCTAGCATTACCTAAACTCCGCTGGAGTTTGAAAATGACAGAAGAGGTGACACTTAGAAACCTTATTAGAGATTGAGGAGGTTATGCTTGCATTTCCGAGTGACTGTTTAAATACAGTTGAATTCTAATCTAGTGCTACGAGGCCAGCAAAGCCCCACAGCTCCAACGCTAAGTAAGGGTTTAATGTAATTTAATGTACTCTTAAGTGAGTACTTCGTGTCCACCCTGAAAAGTTGGAGTTGTGTGCTGGTTTGGGAATGGATTCGTAGTGGCTGTGGTTAATACGAAAAGTCGCGCTGGAAGTTAAGTTTTTGGTCTGTTCGGAATATATGTGAGGAAGGCACATACATATATTCTGATACGACTTTTACTTAACTAGGTGCTGTTGCAATTCAACAGTAGTCACCGGCTTGTGTCTCGAACTGACAGTATTACTGTTTAAGAGTTCTTAACCCAAAAACATTCTGATGTGACACAGAGTTTAGACAGCTCGAACACCTCAGCAAGGTGCAATTTGTAGACCAGGGATAACTATGATTGATTTGCCACTCAGGCTCTAGTAGTGAAGCAAGATTTTGTATCTCCTAGTGCCATGGGGGCGTTAAGGGTCGTCTCGGTGTTGAGAGCACCGTAGAATAAGACGCTATGCGTAGGTGTCCACGCAATCTTGAACACATCATGTACCTCCACATAAAACCGAAGATATTGAATTTTGAAGTGATAAAAATGTAATCACTTGCGAATTTGAGGGGAAATTGTGGATAAATTTTTGTATTTTTTGGTCTCTCTAGAACAGCAATTAAAGAAAACTTTATTGAAAGCAGAGCTACACTAGAAAATAATTTGTTATTTTTCTTTGATTTCACTCGAAATGATCCATACAGGCTGCGTTCATATGATATCTTGCCAATAAACGAGCTAGAAACTTCCCAAGCACAATACCGTTATCGGTGTCATGTAACACCAACAAAATATTGCCTCTCAAAATTAATCCGCTTAAAAAAGACAATTCTACTTTGCATTCCCGTATAAACTTCAGGAATCATTTAACTTTCGCGTCTCAGGCGATCCATTTCATTAAACTGTATATATATGAAACTCTGCAATCTTGTTAATTGATATTGGAATATAATTCTTGTCGAAATTAAAAATATGCAAACTACAGTTCGCCACGTTTGCATGAACTCCCAACAGCTAAACGAGAAACTACATATTCATTGCAACGTATAGTAGCAGGACGGTATTTAATTTTACATTTATAATTCGAAAGAAATAGAATCTACCTATGGAAACGGACAGGCATAATGTTTGCAAGTTTTCTAATGGGTGGTAACCACAAACGAATTCATGAAACTTCAGTATCGCTTATACCACTGCCAAGGCTTCCTTGTCAATTTGGGAATAATTTTTTTTCGGATTTAGAGAACGTAGTTGCTGCCATAAAACGTGGTCTCTACTGGCCGTTAATAACAACACTAACTATTCCTTCTACTCCGTAGGGAGAAGCATCACAACAAGTGATTATAATCTGCTTCCTGGCATCAAAATGACACAGCACATTATTCTCACACAATAGCTATTTACAATTCGTAAAAGCCCACTCCCACTTTGTTGACAGCAAATAAAAATATAAAACTCTCTGCACCAAATATCTGTTTTATTATTTTTTATTTTTACAATATAAAATAAATATTTTGTTTAAAATAAAAACATATAATTCTTAATATATAAATATAAATGTGATTCAAAAGACTGGAAATTTTATATTAAAAAAACCCTGATGTTACTCACAGATCACATTCAAATATGGGGAAACAAAGAAAATATTGAATACGCATTTTGTAGAAGAAACTGGAGGGTGGTTTTATCATTAAAACCCGCAATTTATTTATGTTCTGTGTGGTGAACTCATTTTATTTTCGCACTGAAAAAAAATTTCGTTATTATTTTGCTAAGAAGTCATAAATATGCCCCTTTAAATGTCAGTCATAGTTTTTTTTCCAATGGAAACTTTAAATAATTAAATTTTATTTTACTGGTTATTTCTGATATCAGATACTTCTCACTATCGTAATAAATCACGCTAAGTGTGCGACAGAGATGAAAAAATTATGCCAGTGATATATGAAATGTGTAAATAACTGCTTCTCAATTAACATCCATAAATTTCCTAAAGCGGCCAATACATTATACAATATTATTGTGTATATTATTCGTCATATTTTTTCCATTTTGCCTATCTTATGCAATTAGTAATCCAATTTTTTCAAAGATAATATGGTGCACCTTTGTTCCAACAGAAAGTCAAAATAACCCATTGGACAATGTTGGCAACACATATAACAGTACGTTGCACTTCTTTTGGATGGGCAAAAAAAAATCTAAAATATTTAGATTTTTGTCAATATATTGTGCAAGTTTCGAATATGACATATGTACACATTGGGCATATTATTGCGCAATATGAACAATTACACAGTTATATGGCAAATGTATGGCACGCTTAATAAATAAAGTAATTTAAGAAATTTTTAAGAAAACCAAATCTTGCGAGAAAAATGATAACAAAATATAACCTTGACCTTTCTCCCTTGAGGGATACTAATAGCTTGGTTTCCGTTTCTCCAACATCTAATAGTCATAAGTGCTTTAAATACTTCTATTATCTAATAAAGAAAACAACTGCAAAATATTTTAAATCCCAAAGTAACAAAAAACAAAAAAATAAATAAATTCTTAAAATTTTATCTTGAACATTTCAATACCGAAACTTTATTATGATTTGAGTGCACATTCTTGTGGCAAAAACCAAAACAAACAAACGAAAAAAAAAAATAAAATGAAGAGGAAAATACTTACGTTCATAAAAACTGAAAATAGAAAGAAAAAAAAAAAACCTAAAATTCAGACGAAGATGAATTTCCTGTCTATGCTTGATGTAAAACTTCATTTGCAACCAACAAACATTTATCCTTAAGGATATTACAAACACTCATATGAAAAGAAACTCATCTCAGCTCAACTCTAAAGCAAATAAGCAACATTATGGCGTGTTAACGTAAGAACCAATAGCTTCCCGCTTAAGGAATATGAAGTACTTATGCACCATTCCAGAAGAAGTTGCACACTACAGAGCTAAAGAAAAAGAGAGAAGGAGCAATACATACAGGAAAAATTAACAGTAGAATATGTTTTTTTTTCTGTTTTTATAACAAAATCCTGCATATAGATTTTTAGTCAAAATGAACAGCAACTTAGCCACAAATATTTCAGGCAATTGTTTCCTGTTAAGTAGGATAAACGTACCTTTTTGATATTACTTTTCTATTTGTATATTTTTTGTTTTACTTTTAAGGACACAAGGATTGACGAACAAAAAATATAAATAAATTGAGTAGAGAAAAAGGCTTCCTGTATAAGATGTTCTTCGGCAAATATTAAATTCTTTTCTAGAGACAAAAGAAAATAGGTGGGAATTAAAATTTTTCACGGCGGTAACCTCGGCAGAATAGTCAGTAGTGTGATATTCTCTCAGCTTGAGGAGTTCGAAGACACTCTGGTGTGTTTCACTACAACCTTAATGGGACTCAGTGATGCGTTTGAAAGTTGAGAATTAACTTCCAACTGCCAGAGGTCAATATTGTCTAGAGCAAATGCTAGCTTTGGCGCGAATCTCTATGTTTAGTGGTTGTGGCAGGTATTGAAGGGAAGGGCAATAGTGGTGATCTGCTTCAAAGTCTCCTAGACTGAAAACGAAAGATGAAAGTGTGATATAGATAGATTCATATCCGGCATAAATATGGAAAGGAGTTTAGTCAGATGAATTTTCCGTAACACCTACATACCGAACATGGATTGTCTGCGGGACTCCAATTGAAAACACCTAAGCGAATATATAGAGAATGACTTATTTGAGTGAGGTCGAGGTACCCTGAATCTTCATCTTTTTTTGGGCAGAAGTGTAATTTCGTATGGATTGTTTTGCAGTTCCCTCTCTGTTCAATTTAACCTAAAATAAATATATATATAAAAATATATATATATATGTATGTATGCATGCCGATTATTTTGAGACCAATATCATCGGGGTGGAGGGGAATCCAGAATTAGAATTGACGAAAAATAAAAACACAAGATAAATTTTGTAAATTATTTGAATAAAAAAAATATTAAATACAAAAAAAAATCATTTTTATGAATTAAAATTTTTCTTATTTTTTTTTTAATTCGAACAATCTATTTAATTAAGGTTTATGGTTTTTTATTTCTTATTTTTATATATTCTCGATATTTCGTTAACCTTCTAATGAATGTTAGAAAAATTTTTATATTAATTTCAAAAGAAAAAATTTTAAAAATAAAAATTTTCTGAAGATGTTAACCGAAGGTTATCGAAATATCGAGATTATATAAAAATAAGATATAAAAAACCTTAAAGCTTAATTAAATAGATTTTTTTTTTAGATTTTGAAAACAAGATAAAATTGAAGCTTTCATCATCAAGTTATATGATAAAGAGAAAATGAGCTTCGTATATCCGATGCACAGTAACCATTCAGGTTTAATGAAGGAAAAATGGGGGTAAGCACATTTCTTGTTATTTTTGTAACAATTTGTTTTAGGGGTTCGTTAAAAAAAAAAAAAAAGAGTGAATAACAAAATTTTGTGCACCATCATGTGGCGGACGCCATCTTCAATTTACAGTAACGTCATTTTATTGGTCGTATTTTTCTTTCCAGTAAACTATTGGCAACCGCTCTATTAGCGAGGTACGTGAAAATTTTTTGCGTCGTGCAGCTTGAATTTATAGCACCGTCATTTGATACCTTGCTGAATGGACGCTGTCATTTCATACATATCAGAGACAGAGCATAAAATGTTTCGTGTTGGCGCCAATACTTTCATCTTCGCTCCAAATAACTGATTATTATGAAGAAAAAGATTATTTTAAACAATTATATTTTATTTTAAAACAACCAAATGACAATTTCCTTCATCGCATTCGTCAGGTACACTTTTTTTTTTTTTTAATTAAAGTTGCCAGAATAACGCGAAAAATATAATTTAAAGTAGGAGAAGCAAAAAAAAAATTCGGTTAAAAATTTATTATTAGCAAATTGCCAGAACAAGACTGTTAATGGCTTTGGGTTGCACTCTTCTTAAATACATGAAACAGATGAGTAGGGGAAAAAGTTAATGACTTAAACAAAAAAATATTTATGGTACTTGTCGCAAAATACAAAAAAAAAAAAATAAAAAAAAAATAAAACCTAAAAGGAACGACTTAACATTAGCACAGCTTTTGTCAATACAACAAAAGAATACTACAGAATGACAACTACAAAAATTTAAAGATAAAATACAAAGAAATGGCAGGAAAAAAAGAAGAAGAAGAAAAAGAATAAAGAGCAGAGCACACAAGTATAGGAAAATGCTAAATATACTCGCAGTAGTACCTGTGTATAAAGGACACTTGAAATCACAAGAAAAATAAAAACGGAAAGAGAAAAAGTAAGTTAGAAAAAAAGTGATATGATGCTTGTAATTTGTATGACATGGAAAAATGTCACGCACACATACGACAGCAACAATAAGGAGACAATCTAAATAAAGAACATGTACTATGCATGCAGATGACTAATTACAAACATTAAATGACAAACAAGAGCAGAAGGAATAAAATGTTAACAACATGCACAGTGACTTCCACATGCAACCATACAACACATATCCCAACTGGCCATGCCATTAAATCAGCTTAAATGAGGGATACAGAATAAAAGAAAAATCGGAAAAAAAAATTATTAAAGATATGCCAGAGCCATCAAGCTGAAAATAACTAATACGAACACACATTTAGAGCCATAATCGCCACAACCTTTAATCTTTGCATATTGCTAAATTCGTATTCGCTGTAAAATTGTAACGGCATTTTCACAGCTGACGTTTGATATTTGGTGAGTTGAAGCGACTAAAGATAAACAACTAAAAATTTTTATAAAAAAAAAAATCAATAATCATGGCGCTTACGGCCTCTCGGGAAGATGGAGAAACATCAACCAAGCGACGTTCGACACAACTTGGCCTCTCGTGAGGGTCGCTGCAGAGATTTTTGCATACAATTAGAATGTTTCCTTACAAAATTCACACTGCGACGGACACAATGGCTGTTCTACGCCATATCTTTGGTGAAAGAATTATTTGCCGTACAAACGGTTTTAATTGGCCTCCGCTTTCACAACTCCAGACTGTTTACTTTGGGGTTATTTAAAAGGAAAAGTCCATATTAACAAGTCTAGAAGCATAGAGCAATTAAAAAATAATATACGCTGGGAAATCAACAACATAACAACTGAAGTATTGCGAAAGGTTATGGAAAATGTTTTGGAAAGATCAGAAATATGCGAAACAGAAAATAGCCACCACTTGTGAGATATAATTTTTCATAATTAAATTAAAAATATTCTGCAATAACATACTTAATAACATACATTTAAAATAAAAAAAAACTTTAATAATAATGTCTTAAATAAGAAGTTATAATGAACTCAAAATCCTTCGGTCGGTACAACCCTGCAGTTTTGTTTCGTGAATTATATGCTGCGTCTCTGGTATTATATTGGCGCTAAAGAAGAACAATTTTATGTATTATTTTACTGCACCGAAAATGAAAAGTAGTTCGTTATAGGCATTTCGACTGTGTTTGAATTTAGTTATAACACACTAATCAATACAGAGCACTGTTAGTATATTGCAGAACAATTATAGAATCAAGAGCCTTCTATTTGCAGAACGAACGCGCTAACTGCTCAGCTAACAGCGCCGTCTATTGATTAGCGTATTATAACTAGTATGAAACACAGTCGAACTTGCCCATAACGAACTTCACTATAACGAATCTTTCATCATAACGGATTATTTTTTGAGAACAGCGTATTTTTTATTATGATTTTTCTCAAATTTTCATCACCCCTTAACGAATTGGTTTATGGCGTATTTTTTTCTGTAAAGAAACTTTTCTTAAGACACAATTTCCTTTTGTTATGCTAAATAATCTCAGTTGAATAACTGTGAAGACTTTGTCGAAGAGTTTAAATTTAAAAGTCTAAAACAAAATGTGTCTGAAATACATAATTTTATGTACAGGCTGTCTGGTGGGAAATTTATATTTTTAAATACGATTATTGCAAAAAGTAATAAAAATAATTGCTCGTAGACAATTTTGTTCAAAGTTCGGTATTCGGCGAATATGTGATGGACCGAGTGTAAATTTAAATCTTTCGTGGGTGAAGAGATTCCGCGCAACTGCTTCGGCTATGAATGCCCCACGTTCGATCTTCAAGGTCTCCCGAAAACATTGAACTGGTTTAAAGCAGTTTACGTGAAAATCCGCGACTTTCAATACGGAAAAGAGCAGCCTCACTGGGACTTTCAAGAGCGATTATTCATGAAATTTTAAAAAAAGATCTGGATGATATACTCTTTAAGTAATATTCTATCGTTCAATGCTGTTAATAAAACTTTTTTTCAATTATTACGTTTTTTATTTAAGTTTGAAAATATAAATCTGCTGCGAGACACCCTGTATTTTATAATGCTGGGTGTACGAAAAAAAGTAAAATCAATTAAAAAAACGAAGATTCAATTAAAAAGCAATTCGATTTCAATCTATCAATCACGAACATTGCAGTATCAATTAACGGTCTTAATTAAAAAAATTTTAATATTTTTTTTTTGCATTTGATCATTTTAAGCACTCTTTTGTGAGAACATCCAAATCAATTAAAATAAACGTGGATGCAATGAAATTATTAATTGAGAAAAAAAATTATACTGATCAATGATTTGATTGGGAGAAATTTTACTATTCGAGTGTTAAACAAGAATTTATTGGCCTGAGTTTTTAAGTTAATTTGAATACATATGGTACTCGGAGATTCAATGCCTATAAATGACTTTTTTTTGGAGTGGCTCTGGTTATCGAGTTTTACCGTCATATAGCAAAAAAACTGAGGTTGCATAATTTGCCATAACTCGAGAACTTGTTCTTCGATAGAACTAAGAAAAACACGAAATATTCGAAAATAAAATAAAAAAAAATAAAATCCGCATTTCCATTCTATCGTTCAATTCTGTTAATAAAATTTTGTTTCAAATATTACGTTCTTTATTTAAGATTGAAAATATAAATATACTACCAGACACCCTGTATTAATTCGGGCGCAGTTTCACATATATAATTAATTAAAATGGTCTTATTAATCGAAAATATACAGGCAGCCAAAATTACATGTGGCAATTGCTAAAAAAAACAAACTAAATCAGAGATAAAAATTGTAAGTCACGCTAAAAAATGTTTATACGGAACACAATGTTCATATTTAAAGATGACAACAAATTTTATCTGCAATGTAGAAGTTTTTCAGTTTCCAGCTACTACGTTATTGAGAAGTTGGACTATATTAAAAATAGCATTTATTCTTCCCAAACACTATTGTTCAATATCGTTAATGAAGTTTAAACGTGAAATAACACGTGATCGCAGACTCCATGATATCGGATAATTTGGTCAATTGGGTTCACGAGTATGCCCACACTCAAACATACAACAGGCATTTACAATGGACAAACAGGAAAATGTTAATGATGCATTAGCTTGTGTTTGCGTATGGGTGGAGCGAAAGCCGTAAAAGGAGGCTGCGAGATGGTGGCTGATGAAATGATAAAGATGAAAGGCTTAATTGCTTATAAGACTTATGTTCGTATGTCGTATTACGTTTTCCTACATATGTATTGTTTATACATATGCATATAAGAAGCACTTACACACACACACTCTTTCACATATTCACTTAATGTAAAGGAGTGGAAATCCTTTAAATATACATGCAAACTGCGAGATCAAAATGAACTCATATGTATGTTTCTATGTACAGTTATCTCTTGGCCACAAACGTTCACGCTACTTCCTGGCCAACATTTGGAAAATTTATCATTATTACGGTCAACTGTAGACCACAGAGCTGACGTCTTCGACACTACTTTATGATTATGGATACATTTTACCGAAACAATCACGAAATTTGTTTTCATTTTTAGTTTTTCTTTTTTTGCGCAAAATAATGTTTCCGAGAAATTGCGGAGAAGGTCAGTTTACGATAGTTTTGAGTGTAGTAGTCATTGGAAACAAAAGTAAAAGGTTTTTTCGAAATTGCATACGAAGGAAACTTCTGCTGAGCACACAAAATTAATTAAGAGGCAAGTGTAACTAATTTGATTGTTTATCAAATAAAATAACATTTTTAATTAATTACTCGCTTAATCGAGCATCAACCATTCGGTTAAGCGATCAATGTACGCCATGACGACACTACCAGAGACCTGCAAGAGTATCTGTTTTTATGACTCATAAGCCATAGATGCTCATTTCACCAAACAATTGCTTACAAACCACACGTCATTGTGTTTTATGCTGACGCGGCTATGCGGAACGGACAGGTGACTCTAGTTAAGGTACCAGGTCACTGTGATATGGGGGGAAACGTAATGGCCGACAGGCTTGCTAGAGAGGGGATGGCTTTATTCCACCCACAATATACAGATGTTCTGAAGCCAATACGTGAGGTCAGGCGGAGACTATGGCCAGAGTTTTCGAGGAGGGCGGAAAGCAGGTGGAGCAGATTGAGGTTCTGTGGCAGTCTGTACTGGCCACTGGCCATTGGGCAGGCACACTGGGCACCTTGGAATTGGTGCAAATATAACTATGCAGGACGATAGTGAGGAATCGGTGTTTCATCTAGTATGCGAGTGTTCTGCCCTGTGCAGGGCCAGGCAGAGGGAGCTGGGAGCGTCGTTCTTTGCGGATCTTGGCGGCATGAGGGATATTATCCCCACCAGCCACCTGTTGACGCTTTTGGATGCGTCCGCCTGCTTGTATATGCTGAGTACTACAGCCTACATCAATTACTTCCCTTATCTCCAGTTACGCGAGTCTTTATGGTATCAAAATGGCACTTTGTGGACCAACCAACCAACAAACCATGCTCTTTAATTTTAGTCGTCCTTGAGACAGCGACGAGTCAAAATACTTTGTAGCTGCGTTAATATTTCTTCAAACACAGTGTGTAACACTACCGATCGGAAACATTTCAGGCTTTTACGCAACTGTCATAAAAGCATAAATATAAAATATCACGTTTTAGTTTTCGTGCAAACAACTCCTATTTCTAATTTCAAGCTTTGAAGCAGGTAACACTGAATTTGCTATTTATTTACACAAACAAAATTTCTTTTGGTTTTTGTGTTGTTCATTGTTGGAGAGGCGCATATACCTTATAAATAGATCTTGCTTTGTATATTGTACTTTGTACTGATCTCTGTCCTGTAGGTGCCTCCGTAGCCTAGTGTATGAGCATTAGTCTATCAATCTGGAGGTTTCGGGTTCGATTCCAGCCTAGACCCTGGATGTTTCTGCAGACAAGCTAATAACTTCGAAAAATGTGTGTTGCTGAAAAAAAAATTAACTCAGAAATAATATCTGATCAGTTACTTATTATTATTTATTTTTCTTCCTTGCTTTATCTATTTACTAGTATTTACTACTTAGCTTCGTAAATACTTATATGTACGTGCGGCAATCATACTTGTACTCACACGCGAGTATGCGCTGTACTTATGCCGGTCTCTGGTCTACTACACCATTTCGATTGGTTCTCTGCACCCAGCTTATACATTTCTACCCAATAGCGGTATTTATATTGACAAAACCTTGGACTTACTACAATTGTAACCAATTTTAGAGCCAATTTCGATAGGAAATGTTTGTTGGGACATGACATACATTTAAATATCACATTCAAGTAAACAAGTGTCTTCAGTATATATGTATGTACATGTATGTATGAATAAATATGTTCTTGCATGCATACTGTACAATAGTGTACTTAAATTAATTGGGGACGGCGAAGGAGTTAAAAATAAATACGAAAGACACAAAAGAAAAACGGAATGTACGAGTAGTAACATGTGTATTTAAGATTTAACAATATCCGTTACTTCTTAACGGTAAATACAAAAAACCAGTAACTGTTTCAGAGAAAGCATTACGTAGTTGTTTCGTAATAAGAATGTTAATAAGAAGAGTATAGGCAGACAAGGCTACAAGTGTGTTACCCTACAGACGTGAAAATGGGAGAAATTTTAAATAATTAAACAAGAGGCTTACGAGGCCTACAAATAAGTTGCGTGATCTTTTGATGAAATTAATTTTGCTAAGTCGAAACCAGTGTTACCAAGATGTTCGCTTAAAAATTTTTACCAGACTGTTTTCTGAAATATCTGCCTCAAAAGTTTATATACATTTTTTTTCTGAAATAAACTTGAAATAAATTCGAAATCAATAACAAAAATTATTAACCACAAAATAAGCCTTCTCTTACACTAAAACTCAAGTGGAAGGTGTCAAAACATAAATTGTGTTGTATATTTAATGTCATACGATGCAAAATCAAGTGCTAATTAGAATATCTGTTTTGAAACTATGGAAAGTATTTGGAGATATTTCTTTTAATAATCCATTAACCTATAAAAATGTAATAAAATTGTTGAACTATACGTCACAGATTTTGTTCAGTAGGAGTTTTAATATCAGTCCAAATTTTATTCTTAATGAATCTTATTTAAAAACATAGAGAATAGAAATTTGGTATGTATACTCTTCTTTCACTGTTTAGATCCCCTAAGAAGGGATTTTAGGATGTTTTAACATCCTAAATGGGGTAAAAAACTTAATCGAATAGTTGTTCCTTCTAAAAATTCCCCCTTTCCATAAATTTGTTGTTGTGAAAAAATTCCCCGTGAATAATTTCATGTCAAAATAAAATTCCCTCCATCATGAATGATTTTTTTAAGTGAGTTCTTTCACTTTTCACTTTAATTTATTCACTTAATTTATTCACTTAATTTTTGCTGGGGAATTGCATACGAAGTGCAACTAAATTCTACCTTTATTTATATCTTATGAAAAATATAATTTTTTTTATATAAAAATCTGCTATTATAGTGGAAACATACAAAGATCTCGCGGCCCAATTTCGGAGTTCTCTTAGGGATTAACTTAAACTGCTGGTACATACTAGTTCCAAGTCTAAATATTTTACTTAAATATTTGTAGTACTGATATTTTTATTAATTTTATTCTTTGAATTCTTTAATTTTCACATTGCATTGTTCAAATGCAATACTTTTTAAGAGGGTGATGAATTAACTGGCCCCTGAATATTAAAAAAAAAACAATTTTACACTTACGACATGTAAATCGATGAATTTCTATTTCTGTTAAATTGGTTTGCTTTTTAATTAATTGTGTGTTTTTGAAATCTTTTTTCTCATCTTCTTACTTTAACTGAGAATGATAGCGGGAAAGAAATTCCTCGTGAAATGCATGATATCAGTTTTCATCTCGGAAGGAATGAAAATTTTACGTGAACAAAAATTTAATTTTTTATTGGGGATAGGGCTTGAATATCTCAGAAACTAAGTCATATATAGAATATAATACTAATGGGGTATTCAGAAGGTGGTCATATGTTTTAAAATAATAATATATATGACTGCTGTGAACAACCCGTCATAAGTAAGTGCACTATTTCAGCTGATAAGGAAAAATCTTTTATAAATATTTGATATCAAAATGCTAACAGATTAAGAAAATAAAACAATTCGACTTTTTATTAAAGTAAATAAAAAACTACCCGTAAATCTTGCAATAAGTCAATTTTCAATTAAAATGATGAAATTGTTATTTTTGCTTACAAAATTTTTGAACTAAATATAATCGAAAACAGCTGTTGCCAGTGAAGACAGCTGATTTTTTTTTTTTGACGGCGTCTAGTGGATAAACGCCAGATAACTTACAAAAAAAATTTGCTCACTTCATATATCATCAGATAGTGTGGTTTGTTTCTTTCTTTTTATAGAAAAAATTTAATTTAAAGTTATAAAAATGTGCAAAATTTTTAAAATTTTTTATTTTCATATCATTTTTAAAAACCGGCTGTTTGTAAATATAATTGCATTTCAGCGAATGAGTCAGAGCTCTTCTGTTATTTTACGACAAACCAATAAAGATAGCTCGAAAAGTCTTGTTATAAAATAATCTTATTATTTTATTACTTTTTTCTTCGAATCGCAACAACAAAAAATTTTTTTAAACTATTTTAAAATATTAAGACATTATGACAATATGGCTTAATAGCACATCTTGTGAATACACCAATAGTTTCTTTAATGTGCTAACAAAAGTTTAAACAAAAAAAATTAAGATTTTACACCACTTCCAAGGCGAGCGAGTGCCGCGTTGCAGATGTTGGAAATGTCCATATGTTATGGCATTTAAAAGTTTTTATTGAGAACAAAAAGTTTGCAAAGTTTCGATATGAAAAGTAATTAAATTGTAATTTTATTATTAAAATTAAATAATTCTTCAACTTGTTATTCAAATTAAAATATGCATGAGTAAATTATTTACGTGTCGGTACCTCATTAATAATTTACATTACAGGAATAGGGAACATTTTCATAAAAATAAAAGTATTATAGTGGCGATTACGTTTTTAAATGAGTTTCTTATTAAATTCTCAAAGCAAATTCGGTGTTGGAACGCATCAACTTTTTTTTTATTCATACAGAAAAAAAAAATAGAATGTAAAATGTACATGACTGAATGTTGATTAAAATAATGTTAAATTTCAGCAAAAATAATGTTTTACTAGCATTGAGTCACATTGATTTAAAACTGAAAATTTTTAATATTATTTTAAAACAAATTGGTTCAATATTTTTTGTAATAAAAATAACGTTGCACAATGTTACGTGCAATTGCACAATAGATCTTCTTGGTAGCGGTGCTTTTTGGTCCCTAAGATAATGTTAAGTACATTAAAACCCGTTTTATATTAAAATTAAAGTTTAAAATTTTTAAAACAATAAAGCTAAATTCAAGATTTTCGTAGAAAGATAAACTAATGTAAAATTAACAATGAATCAATTGAAAAACTGTGGTCAATGTTAAATCACCAAATCACAAATTTTAAAACAAAATGAAATCAACTTGATTGTATATAAGGAATTCTCAAAGACTTTTGCAGAGAAACTATAACAGACCTCAAGCTTAATTTGTTGGGGCCCTCTCTATATTAAGGTAACTGTTTATTCTATGGAGAGCGTTCAATATTTTATTATTTAATTTTTAGGGTTATTTTTTTTTTAATTTAAATAAAACTTCGTTATTCATAAATTTTTTTTTTATTTATAAATGATCATACAAATTTCATTCAACATATCGTTACCTAAAATGCAAAAAGGCATCACTTTTAAAAATTTTACAGGAGCGACAAAAAACTTAATAAAGTGTTGTGATTACAAATACGATTATTTCGCAATATCATAAAAATAAAATTACGAGTTTATTTGCAATGTTAAATATTATGTCTCAAAGAGGGTAGCAGGTAACATTTTTTCATTGCTCCACTATATTGGAACAGCAAGAAATAAATAGATTTTGAAAACATAGTAAAAAATGCCTATTGAGTTTCTCTAATAGTCTTTATTTTTAAAAATAGAAAGTTAAAAATTTGTGCAGACGTCTGCCTTGATGCGCTGTACCAATATCCATTAAAAACTCGATTTTGAGATTTTTGGTTGTTACGCCTTTATGCATTTCAGCTAACGAAATGTAAATCCCAAAAATTTTTTGGAATACGGTAGTAAGTCCCTATTTTTGTGAATAAAATAAACATTTTCGTTTGGATTTTTAGATTGATAGATTTTTACTTGAATAAAAAAAATAAAATTTAGTTTTGTTTTTGTATTTCAATTCAAAGTCCCGAACGAAAATATTTATTTTTACTTAAAATGACAGGCAGGAAGGCAAGTTTTAATCTGCTTATTACAAATTTAATTTAAAAAATCTACCAACAATTCGTTTTTTCTCACTAAGAAAAAGAAAATATCTCAAAGATACAGTAGTGGGCTAAAGTGGGTTTTTTAAATAGAAAATTTTTTTTTTTTTTTTTTTTTTTTTTTTTTTTGTAAAGGTATGAATTATCAGTTTCAACCTATTGAAGTAATGAAAATTTTTTTAATTTGTTATAACTTTTGTTTTTATTATAGAAACTTAAAAGATTTTTTTAAAGCATGGAAACGATTAATTTTTGTTTCATATGAGATCATATCACTCGTTTCCAGTCATCACGCAGAATAAAATGTTTTTACAATTTAAATACCAAAATCATTGATTCAATAAAAAATGTTCTTGAATTTTCTGAAGACGATTTTTGCATATTTAATAAACAAAATTGTAGGTTGGTTTATTGCAAATATTTATCTTTTAATTTAATAAAGAAAATAAGGAAAATAAGTGTTGATTTAAATTTTATTCCCAACAACGATTTTTGTTGTTTTGCAAACTTTTTTTTTAATTAAAAATTGTGTGGAAATCAAAGAAAACTCTTATTGATTCAACGAGGAATGAATTCTATGTTCTGCCTTTTTTAAGTTGCAATTTTCATAAACATTGCCTTTGAATGAAATACTAAGTGTTGTTGACTTTTTGTGCCATATTCAACAACACAGATCTTTCAAAAAAAATTTTGGAATATTTTTTTCTGTGCAATTGTCGAGTTTTTATGTGTTTTGCGAAGACTAATCCGACCCATCACATTCTTGCCCGACAGTGGAGTTTTTTTTTTTTTTTTTTTTTGCAAAGCAGACACAACTCTAATTCTGTGCAAAGTACTCCTTACTGTACTTACGGTCACTTACCAACTTTGCGAGAGCTTCGGCAGCCATTATTGGTGTCCTGGCGTTCGTAGTTTTCATTTTTCGTTCCAGCAAACGAGCATCTCCGTCAGAGAGCAATCTGAGCCTACCTGCTTTCTTAGCAGCCACAACCATATATCGCCAGGCTGACAATTCGATGGCACACGTTTAGCTTTCTTTTTTGCGATACTACGCCGCTTGAGTCACCTCTTTCGCTTAGTCTTACAATTTCATCTTCAAGATTTTTTGATATTTTTCTCATTTTTTTCGCCGTTCTAGTAAATACAATTTCTTCCTACATAATTTCTATTAAGCAATCAATTCCAACAAAAAATTGCCATCTAACGGGTGCCTGGTAGCAGATTTATTTTTTCAAACTTAAATAAAAAGCGTAATAATTGACACAAAGTTTTATTAAGAGAATGGAAATGCGGATTTTATATTTTTTGAAGAGTATGTCATCCAGTTCCTTTTTTTTAAATTTTATGAATAATCGCTCTTGGAAGTCCCAGTGAGGCTGCTCTTTTCCGTATTGAAAGTCGAGTATTTTCAAGTAAACTGCTTTTTCAACCAGTGTTTTTGGCACTCCTTGAAGATCAACTGTTATGAAACACATATATATATTTTTTTTTATTTCTTGAGTGACATCGTTAATTTTTTTTAATTAGACGAGTTATAGTAAAGACAGCACATGATATACACTGGAAAAATGTCACTTCGACGTACAACTATAACGTGCGTGCACCAGCTAAAGTCAACTTATGTAACTGTGCGATTACACGCAAATCGTATGTTTCGTTAACTGTCATTTGCTTAAGCAAGCTACGCAACTGACCGCACATTCCGTACGGAATCACTTGTTTTTAGAATTCTGAGTGTATGTGTGTATAAATTTTGTATATATTTGAAAAATGGAAGCCGCCGACGAGAATAATTTTATATATACTTTAATTAATTAATTTTTTTCCCATTTTTATAAATATTTGCACACACAAATTACCACAAAATCTGACAATATTATATTATATTATAATTTAGTGATGTACATTGCTGCATTTTTTAGTATTTTCGCCCATGAACAAAACAAGTACTAAATTGTTCATATATTTACTTTAAAATTCCTCTTAAAATTAATAAAAATAATTATAAATTTGCATATTTATGTTATGATATACATATGTATATAATATGTATATTATGGATATTTAATAACTTTTTGTGAATAAATTTCATTTATATAGGAAATGTGAAAAGAAATAAAATATTTTCAAAACTACGAATATCGTACCGATATGCAACTGTGGCGAAATGGTTTCTAAGTTCATGTAAGTATATTGTAGCCACCTAAAAGTCTCTTCTGAGTTGCTTAAGCATTTGACAGCCTTTTCGTTCAATTGTGACAGTAGCTTAAGCTATCGTACGCACATTATAGTTGGGCCTTTAGTCGCAAAAGTGTACATATGATTTAATTTTATGATTTAAATATTAATTTTTAAGATAAATTCAAAACAGATTTTTAACTCTTTTGTTTCATAAGATCAACGATCCCTACAGAAAAAAATAAAAAAAAAAAAAATTAAAAAAAAATAAAAAAAAAATTTAAAAAAAAAAACGAATAGAAATTCACGCTGTTTAATATTATTGAATGAATAAAATAATAAAGTTCATAAAAGCAAAAATCTAAATACGATACATAGTTAAAACTTAGTTAATGGATTGTATGGATTACTTTTTCATCGAAAAGTTCTTTAATCCTTTTAGACATGGAAGAAAATAGATTTTATAATATTTCCGTGCAAATATTTCCCCTTTCTCGTTTAAAATCATTTTCAAATAGGAAGCGGTGGAAGTCATTCTATTTCTTAATTTCTGTTTAAATGCGTTCATAAATGTCCATTGTTAAATATTTAAAAGTAAGAATATTCAAAAATTTTACTTTATACGAGTACATATATATAAAATAATACTCAGATTAAATGTAATTTTGATATCGTTTGTTTTTTTTTTTTTTTTTTCACTTCATCTTTATTAATATATTTTACTTAGCATATAAATTTACATTTTCTTGATTTTATCTATAGATACTACAGCGAATAATTTAGTTAAAAAAAAAACTTGATAATAATTTTTAAAATTATAACATTATTCAAAGAGGAAAATAGGTAAAACCTTTATATATAAAAAGAGATGTAAATTTAAATATAGTTAGAAAGTAGCAGGTATACCATGAAATTTTCCGAGGATTATACCTGCAGACAAGCCATAGAGGCTTCGCAAGGTTATCCTAATATTAATTTGTACACGACAGAATTGATAAATAAAATTAATGAATAGAAAAAAAAAATGCATACATGTCACTTTCAATTTAATGAATTCTGTTTTAAGTTGCCAATTAAGCCAATTGTATGCATTCTTTTAACATTTGAGAAGAACAATTTTGAATAGATTCGTGGTATTTATGGTTAAGTTTTTTTATGAAATTGATAATTAATTCATATCTCGTTTCGTAGTGGAGCAGTAAAGTTGAATATCTCCAATTTTTGTTGTTTATTAATTTTAAAACATTTATTTTCAATAATTTGTAGTTTTTTCAAATGTGTCTTTGCTGCATTATACCAAATAGGACTTGCATAAGTCAAAGTTGGTCCTATAACGCTTTTGAATATTAAGTTTAAATGTTGAACGTTTACTAAGAAGTTGGCCACAAAGTTCTGATAGTTTTCATAGTTTTTTTTTTTACAGATTTCACCGATGTGTTTCCCGAAATTAAATTTCTTATCGAGGCAAACGCCAAGATATTTGACTTCGTTTTCAATTGTCAGAATCTCATTTTGAAAATTTAACTGACGACTTGGTAATCGTTTGGGGGGAGTAGTTGTAAGGGAATATAATAGCCTGAGTTTTAATAGGGTTTATTTTTATTTTCCATTTATGAAAGTATTTGTTACATGAAAAAAAAAATCCTTTTTCCATTTTATTTAACAGAGCTTTAGTGAGTTTACTAGACGTTAAGAGAGCCGTATGTTGAGTTTTGTGTAACAAATTGAACAAAAGTTATTAATATAGTTTTAAAAATATTCAAGTATGTAACAACCACATTAGTCCACTACTGTAAATAATAATACTTTCCATGATTTGTATAAATTACTTTAAAAATTCATTTGTGCGAGCAAGTATTTAGATCTAAGTTAATGTCCCTTGTACACAAGTAAATGAATGAATGAATGAATATTCATAAATTTTACTTATAAAATACAGACATACATACGAGTATATATAGTAGAGTAATATAATCAAGCATATGCAGTATAATCTTACCATTATTTATTGTAAGGATGATGCCTGAATTAAGTCGTCTCTGGCACATCTTTTATTCAGCGGATTTAAGATTGAACGAGGAGATACTTTTCTTTACGCTTTTGCCATGTAACACAGCAGCAGTGTTTTTAATATGCTCGTTTGTAACCATCCCCCATGTAAATTATTTATTATTTTGTATTTTAATTTACTTTTCTTTGCATTTCTGTTAACTTTTTGGCTTGTTTATGAATTGTAGTTTTTGGATGTGTAGCGGTTTGAGAGGCCTCTGCGGCTTAAGGCAGTTTTTCAAAGTTTTTTGTTGCAGTACGAGTAGAAAAGTTTTTTTATTTCGAGGCACCATTTCACTTTGTATATTAATAAATATATTTTTAAATAAATTTAAATAATTTTTGTGCTTGTACTTTTCTCTAAAAATAAAGGCACTTTCGTTTTCGTCTCTGGGCACACATTAAATTTTCAATTATTTTCGCTTATTGATTTACCGACACTTATTAAAAAAAAAAAAAGAAAAAAAAAATTAAAAAGTCAAAATCAAATTCGATGACACTTTTACTATGAAACGTTTTTGTTTTTTGCTGTTCATTGACACTTCATCAGCCATTTAACACATACACAAAGCAAACTTTTGTTTATAATGTCCCAATCGCTATTGAATTTTAAGTGTACGAGGCACTAGTAGTATTTAATGAATAAATTAGCCGTAGGCAAAATTGTGTCCAACATCAGATGAACCGAAGTAGGAGTGCAGAAAAAAAAAATTAATAAATAAATAAAAATTAAATCTTTTCAGTAGAGTAGAGTGTAGAATGTCATGCAAACCAAACGGCACAAGCAACAGCAGCAAAATGTTCTTGTATGACAAACTGTTTTCCTTGGTAACTCAACTCGACTCGATTTAACTGATAAAAATTAAAAAAGCAAAACTGAAAACTGAACTTTGAATGCTAAAGAATTGAACAGAAACTGAACTGAATTTAATTCACAGCTTTCGCCAAGCAAAAACAATAAACGAACGAGTCGAACAACAACAGCAGCAACAGCAACATAAACTATGAAATCATTTTGTAAAAACATAAGAAGAAAACGAACGAAAAGGAAGCAGAAGAAACCAAAAAAAAAAAAAAAGTTTATATATCACAGCACAACAGAACTATAAAGCCAACTAATAACAAAAAAAACACGATGTTCGTGTTCTAATGAACAATTTTCCAAGTCGGATTCTGTTTCTTATTTTGGGAATACTGTTGCTAAATGCACCAACACCAACGTCCGCTTCCGTTGGACTTTGTTAGCTGTCTGCTCCAGAAATTCCTCAACTCAATAACATGAACATTGTTTTCGTAACAGTGTTACGAAATCATCAACTCGTTTTTTTCGCCATGCATTCCATAACGACTCTTTCACTCCCACTCTGAAAATCGCGCGCCCCCCCTCTCTCTCTCTCTCTCTCTCTCTCTCTCTCTATGTGCTTAAGTGTGACTTCGTGTGTTTCTCTTAATACTCAAAAAAATCTATAGCAAGTTGCCACTGAGAATCGTTGTGAAATAGTTAAAATTAAATACAACGCATGCCCCCTGCAATTTGCTTCCACATTAGTGGCGACGAACGAACAACAAACACTTCGTTTTCCTTTAAAAGTTTGTTGCTCCAATTTTTATTCAACAATGTGGGTTATTTTCTTAAATACTTTAACCTTTAGCAAAGCTTTGCAGTAGCCGGGCAAATGTAGCGGATTTTTAACAGCTTTTAATTTAAAAGAAAAAGGAATTGAGTAATTGAATTTGACATTTATTTAGCAAAAAGTTGGTAAAATGTAAAAAAATTCGAGAATTTTCCTCCTCAGGCTTCTTCTGAGATCGCTAAATTCGAGGCGATCGGGTAATTTAATCGATAACTTCGAGGCTCACGGTACTGTTGCTGACAATAGACCAAAACAATACGCTCGTAGTGGCCGTAGTGATGCAAACATCGCCGCTGTACAGTAAAGTATTGCCTGGAAACATCAACTCATCGACGTTCGCAACAATTAGGCATCACCAGAGGTACTTTGCGCAATATTTTGGATAAAGATCTTCATCTTCACACTTATAAAGTTCAACTCGTTCAAGAAATAAAACTGGCCGACCAATATTTGCGTCGAACGTTTGTGAATTGGCTGTTTGAAAAAGTGAACGAAAACAACAACAATTTTGAAAGCAGCCGAAAATCCGAATACTATGTAACGATAATTTATTGCGGTGCGATTTTTCATACGCTTTTAAAATAAAAAACGCGCAATAATAGACGGACAGCAGTTTGAAACTCCCGACTGGTGATAGTTGAACGATTATTATAGTGGGACCAGCGGGATGCTTCAGCGGCAACACGTTCGAAAATATTATTTACAAAACTATTCATGATACTCATGGCCTTTGATGAGATGATTTCAGTATGGGGATGTACTTGCTTCAAAACTTTTTAAAGTAGATGGCATAACTTTACGTGCGCTAACGTTTCTTGCCCTTGTAGCTCTTCGTAAAAGTCTTTTGGGTTTTGCGAATAGTTTTCGGAGGCATTATGTACTACACACACTCTTTTCAGAAACTACTTTGTTGGCGCTTGTCTATCATTAAGCGTAGTTGACAACACTGCACGCCAAATATTTTCTGTGTAAATATTCCTTTTTTTCCCAAAAGAAGACCCTGAAGCAGCTTTGCTGCCCATTTATGCCAGGGTTTTTTTTGTCTTAAAGTACTCACACTCGACATTTCTTCTGCTTTACCGAAACACACGTCACCGCGTACAACGAGGGGAAATTGTGAAAAGAGAAAAAGCTTTTCTTCCTGGCAGTTTGCTGGCATGTGCGTATAAGAGTTTGTCTCCTGGCAAATTTCAAAAAAAAAAAAAAAAAAAAAAACACTCGCACATGACATGCTATTTCAACAAACAAAACCTAGATTTATTTTCTTAAAGTCATTCACTGTTGCTTCTCGTGCAGGAAAATTTGACCGACCGTATTATTTTCGGGGCCAAAGAAGGGCAGGCAAGCCAAAAACTATTCCACAGCACAATTTTGCACATCCAGCTACAACAATCCATCCAGTATAACAAAATACAAAATACAGACTTTTTTGTTGTTGTTGTTGTTGTTGTTGTTGCCTTCTCATTTTCATTTTCTGGCAATTTGTTTGGCATATTGTTTGCCCTCCAGTTTTATGCCTGGCTTAAGGATGTGCATAGATGTGCACATGTATGTATGTACATTCCACACATTTGTGTGTGTGTGTGTGTGTTTGTGTGTATTTTTAGAAGCTGTTAAGGATCTGGTTTTTAAATGATTTTCCTTTGGGCTGGTAGCCACATCACCAGCTGTGCGTGAGTGCATCTGTGCGTATGGCAACAATAATTGTGACAGTCACTCATTTGTTAACATTTTCCTCATTACTTATTGCCGTTGATGTGCTGTTATCGGAATAGGCAGCCAGCAAATTTTGTATGCAATGCTGCGCTTATTTCTGAATTTTCCTTTGTTGTTTCTTGTATGTTAAAATATTCGGTATTCATGTCAAGGTGTTGTTTAACCTAAAATTATGCGAAAACAAATCCATTAACTTTTGCTCACTCCTGTTAACCATATTGTTCTTTTTATTGCCAGATTTATGAATCTGTAAAAAAGTTCCATTTTATTTTGGGTATGAAGAGTAGAAGAAATTTAAATTTAAATACTTTGGGAATAATTATTATTCACATTCATAATTTAATTTATATAAATATTTCCCAACTGCTATAGATACTTTCAGGCGTCACTTCTACACAGCGCTTAAACTTAGAAGACTTTCTTACTTCAGGCCTTATTAAAGGGCTGCTTAGGCATCTTTTAAAATCAACTACCATTCGTATCTTATTTATTGGTGATTTTTTAAGAGCTTTCGGATTTGATTAAAAAAACAAATAAATTTTAGAGAAATGTGTGAGATGTTTTTTGGAATCGATACCACGATCTATATAATTCAATGTTATAAGACGATTGCATGTAAATGTTGACCGCGTCTACGCTAGGTCCAATTTTGGCATACTCCCTCCAAAATATCGGCCGGTATCTCACGAATAAATTCTTCAATATTGGCTTGCAGTGCGTCAACCGTTGCGGGTTTGTCCCTATACAAATGAGCCTTAACATAGTCCGACAAAAAAATAGTATAAAAGTGTTGAATAGCGCGATCTAGGCGGCCAATTGACCGGCCCCAATCGTGATAGAAACGGTTTACTGAACTCGTCTTTCAATTAGGCCATTGATTCGCGTGCTGTATGGTATGTAGCAGCGTGTTGCTGTAAGCATATGCCAGTCAAGTCCAGCTCTTCCATTTTGGACAAAAAAAAGAAATTTGTAATCATCGCACGGTAGCGCAGCCAACTCAATAATTCACGGTCCTCAATAACACTGGCGGCTTCAGCTGCGATATTTTCCTCTGTCCGCACTCTACGTATTCTTATTGATGGTTTAAATTTACATTATGGGACGAAATTTAGTCACAAGATTCCGAATAGCCGCCTCAGAAGGTCGTCCAAAGTGACCATAATATGGAAGAAGTGCACTTTCTTAATTCAGCTTAAATTTTGATAATAAAATTCAATAATCTACAAGCGTTGTTCGATTGTAAATCGATTCATGGTTAAATTATAGAGCAAACTGAACATGTTACACGAAAACAGCTGAGCTGTCAAAAACCGTGTTGCCGAAAACAAAGTTGTAAAAAAAATCACATTTTACTAAAGAAGCCCTCTGTTCTTCCGTAGAAAAAATAAGTTATACAGGGAGTCTAGTGGCAAATTTGTATTTTTAAATACGATTATTTCAAAAATTAATGAACGGTGCGGTGGGAGGGTGGCTCCGTTGGAATTATCGATTGTGCGGATTTGTCTGCCACGATGTCGCAGTGGTCGAGTGAGCATTCCGCGTTCGCTGTGGAGACATTTTTTTAAGAGTAATGATTCTTACGTAATTGCGTATCTACAATTTTGTTCAAAGTTCGGTGTCCGGCGAATAAGTGATGGACCGAGTAATTCGTTCGTAGGTGCAATGATTCCGCGCAACTGCTTCGGCTAAGAATGACCCACGGCCAGGGCCAGTCGATATTCAAGGACTCTCGAAAACATTGAACTGGTTGCAAGCAGTTTACGTGAAAATCCGTGACTTTCAATACGGAAAAGAGCAGCCTCACTGGGACTTTCAAGAGCGATTATTCATGAAATTTTAAAAAGAGATCTGAAGTATCTGGATGACATACTCTTTAAAAAAAAATCCGCCTTTCCATTCTCTTAATAAAACTTTGTGTCAATTATTACGTTTTTTATTTAAGTTTGAAAATATAAATCTGCTACCAGACACCCTGTATATCCCACACTTCCTTCTATGAGAAGGGAGATGGGAAGGAGTATCATTAATTGTTTAGGTTTTTTTTCGCCATAGCAAAAGAAACGAGAGGGTATGGGCTATCCCCCAATGACAACGTGTGTGAATACGGAATAAGGCAAGCAGACCTGCTTCATCCAAAAGAAGGAGTACGGAAGCCTTTTAGAAGACAAACGTACTTTTCCCCGCTGGATAATAGGACTCACATACACACATGCAGCGTCATATATCTTTTCTGAAGAAGTGATTCTTTCTTCATTGAACAGATATGAGTTTATCTTATCCATAGAAATATGCCGTACTACTATTCACATTAATTAATTATTGCTCTCTCAAAAGCAGTAGTGCGTTTGGGAATATTGATTCTTTTATTTTTATAGAAAACTATAACAATTTTTAGCTACCAATAATAATATATAATAGACGCAGTCATGACAATTTCTCTATTTAGAAACATTTTAAATAAAATTCCATGAATTAGGAAATCAAATTCTGGTTGAAGACCATCAAAGCAGGCGAGATGAGTGAACGTCTGCGGCAAAACGTATATTCCCGAAAACAAGTCCACGTCCGATCGCGATTTGCCATCCCTGAAAACCCCCAAATAGTAAATCTCTTCAAAATCGTGAGAAGCATTTTCGCTTTAAACAATTAGTGACCACTAAGCGTTTCTCAGCATATACAAGTGTAAACAATATTAATAGGTCGCAATACCACCTTGAGGCTTTAGTGTCTCAGTAGGGGAATTTGAGTAATTTTTGCGTTCTTAACACATTGAGTGCCAAGCGGTTTTGACGAAAACCTTCCCAGGAGGCCAAACATTTTTTTTTTGTTAAATGGGTGTATTAGTGATAAAAAACGATTTCTGAGATATCCCTAGTCCATTGTGACCCTTACTTTTTATTTTATATAGGCTTTTTTGTGTCGTACATTTCTGTACGACGTGGCACTGCACGACGGGTATGCATTTGTAAAAGTCGCTGTCGTACAAAAACGTACGACGCTTTTTTTTTCTTGTTTTTTATTTTTGTTTGATTTCTTTTTTCTTTTTAGTTAAAGTAAAAATATAATAAAGTAAAAAGCAAATACCTACAATGTCGAAACGATCGTTAAGAGAAAAGGAAATATTGGAAGTCTTGACGGAGAGTGATGAAGATTTTTCTAATGATGATGATTGTGATTGGATACCGGAGGTTTCGGATTCTGATTCTGAGCCTGACATAGATTATTTGAGAATAGAGGACATGTTGTTTGAAGATGGTATCAATACGGAAGACGAAGCTGACGAAGCTGTCGAAGCTGAAGAAGACAGTTTAACAGCAGACGCGGAAATGTTAAATACCGAAGTCAATTGGACTGAATTTTCATCACGTCAAAAGACCTTTACATTTACTGGAAAATCTGGTATCCAGCAAAATATTTCATCAGACATTTCTTGTTTGGATACATATTTGCTATTTGTAGACATTGATATCATTGATTTAATTGTCAAAGAAACCAACCAATACGCACAAGAGATTTTAAACAAAGCCGCCGTAACTAGATCTTCGAGAAAAAAACAATGGGTACCGACAACAAACCCTGAAATTAAAAAGTTTCTGGGACTTCTTTTATGGATGGGTTTGGTGAAAGTTGGGTCTCTTTCAGATTATTGGTCAAAAAATCACCTATATAACTTTAGCATTCCTGGAAAAACAATGTCCCGAAATCGTTTTCAGTTGCTACTAAGCTTCATGCACTTTGCAGATAATAGTAGCATTATTCCAGGTGATCGACTTGGAAAAATCCAACCATTGTTAGATATGCTCCAGATGCGGTACCAAAAAGTTTATGTACCAGGAGAAAATATCGTTATTGACGAAACACTGGTTCCTTGGAGAGGCAGACTTGTTTTCCGACAGTATATTCCCAATAAGGCTCATCCGTATGGAATAAAACTGTTTAAACTTTGCTCTACTGAAGGATTTACCTGGTCATTGAAAATATATTCTGGTAAATCAGCTACTGGGGTAAGAGAAGTTGGCTTAGCAAAAAATGTTTGTGAATATTTAATCACTGAATTGAAAGGAGAAGGTCGTACATTATACGTTGACAACTTTTATACCAGCTACGAACTCGCTCGCTCAATGCTAAATAATAAAACCCACCTTGTCGGCACTCTTCGCGCAAACAAGAAATATTTGCCAAAAGAAGTGATGAATTCTGCGCTGAAAAAAGGTGAATTGGTGGCCCAAGAAGATGAAAACGGAATAGTGGTACTAAAATGGAAGGATAAGCGAGATGTCAGAATGCTTTCAACAAAGCATGCTCCAGTGATGATATCCGATTCAAATCAAGAAGATGATCCAAATATGCCATCAACTAGTACAGCAAAAAGACGCAAAAGTATAGTTAAGTCAAAACCGTTAGCTATCATTGAATATAACAAAGGAAAAGCTGGTATAGATTTATCGGACCAAATGGTCTCGTATGGTAGCACCCTTCGCAAAGGTTTGAAGTGGTATAGGAAATTGGCAATCGAATTATTACTTGGCCTGTCAATAGTAAACGCGCATATTGTTTATAAGGAAGCTACAAAGAAAAATATCAACATACGCAAATTCCGTCAACGTGTAGCTAATGACCTTTTGGATCTAACATCTCCGCAATCAGTAAACCAGCTGGACCGGAAAACAGCCAGGAATCACTTGAAAAAAACGAGTACTTATTGTCCAAAATGCCCCAATACCCCCCACTTGTGCCTGCAGTGTTTCCCAAAATACGTCCATCTAAAATAATAATATGTATACTTTATTGTATCCTTTCAAAAATGAATATAATAAAAATTACTTGTAAATTTAATGCAAATTTCAAAAAAAATAAATTTCATACATTTTTCACTAATAGAAACTCAAAAAATCATCCTAGAACCATACATCTTTTTGCGAAAATATTCAGTAAAGGGTTCTTTATTTAAAAATCGCAACAAATTTCACTCAGTGTCGTACATAAAAGAACTACAGGCTCTAAGTAAAAGCAATCACTGTCGTACGGCAACGTACGACGTGGCACTCAATGTGTTAAGAGGAGTAACACTCAGCCTACGGACTTTGAAAGTACCGCACAAGCTTTTCTGTCAGTTGCACTTCTGGAAGGTTTTAAGTGAGATCCCCACAAACAGCTTCTCAATCTAAAAAATTATTTTTCAAGTTCCGGCGAAATGCACTATATATTCGGGCGACATCACGTGAACACTGTTGCAAGCATAAATTGCTGGCATTTACCGAAATCATTTCTGATAACAAAAATTCTGTGATCATAACCTTAATCGGGAAGTGAGGACATTCCGATATCCATTGTTTTGCCAATGGCGCCAGCAGCGTCTGTTAAACGACAGTAACTTCCAAAGTATAACTCCCATTCGCCTAAGAATTTCAGTACATCACGTCCCAAGTTTGACACTATTTAAAAATCTAATTGCTTTACGACATCTACGCGTAAATCAGGACCACGACTTATTCAATAAGGTGTTATTTCCACTCTAGAAATCATTAAAATATTTCCACATTTCTCCATTTTTCTTTCCTGTTGTTGTTATTTTTGTTCTGCAGCGAATGACAACAGCAAAGTATTACACTTAATAAAAAAAATAAAAAATTAAAAAAAAAGTTTCGTATTAACACTTCACCTTTTTGGAAACCCAAATTTTAAACTCTGGCAAGAAATGAAATAAATAAATAAACACACAAATAAACATTTGACCCTTTTTGGCCATTAAGATTCTGAAAAATTTTAAAACTTTGATGTGAAAGTGTTTTTTGGGGAAAAAGTGGGAAAAAGTGCATGAACTTCAACACGCTTTTAAATATATTAAAGGGTTTTTCTAGGGATTCAAGAGTGGCCCACTGACCATAAGGGCTGTTAATAAATTCATCAAAAAAAAAAAAAAGGAAACAAAACTTTCTACTGGTATTTCTATTTGTTGTTCTCGCTTCAAGTGTAACTAATCAATTGCTGTTGTTGTTGTTGTATGTTTTAATAAAAAAAAAAAAAAAAAAACACAGCAACAACAACTTTACAAATCAATTTTCATAATCACTTGCAGTTCTCCACAACTAATTTCATGCCGTTTTCGCTAAAGAACCCAACGACTGGGTAGCCTGGCACACGAACAGAAACTGTAAAATAAACACAACAACAATTTCAGAGTTTGCCAAAGGACACCCAGAACCGTCTTGCACACATTCAAAAGTGCTGCTGATGTTAGTAATAGCAAAACTTAACAACAATTTAGCTGACGATAAGGATAAAATTAAACAAACTCAAACTTGATGTAACATGACCAAGTAGAATTGCTACCCCAGACAAAAAGGCAACACAATGGGAGAGAAAAAAAAAAACATTGTTTCGTAAGAAGAAAAGAAAAATCCAAATGTGGTGCATAATTCAGTTCCTCAGAGTTAGCGCGCTTAAATTTATAATGTGTTAATTAATAAATTTTCCGCTTAAAGCAGAGAGAATGATGATGCTTTTTTGGAAAAAAAAAAAAAAAAAAAAAAAAACTATTAACACATTTTTCCTGAAAAAAAAAACGCCATAGAAGAACATACATGTGCGAGGACGTATATTGTGAAGAAAAGGCTGCTGAAAAATAAAGAAATCGCGGGCTCAAAACATCGCTGCTATTAATTTTATTTTTCAATTTGAAAGCTTGGAATAATTTCAAAAATATTTTGCTTCTGCCCCACTGTGGAATGTGTCAATAAAGAAATTCTTAACTCTTCCAATTTGTAGGCCAAATTATTTCAAACAAACAACAAGAAATAAATAAATCAATTTTTTTAGAAGAATAAACAACGAATGGCATAGTTAATTTATTTAATTTTTGGGCCACCACGGGAATTTTTACTTTTATTTTATTCATTTATTTTTTCTTAAATGATGGTTTAAACGTAGTGTCTTAATATGAATGTGTCTTAGATTTTTAAATGCCAAGATTAATAATATTTCTTTTATTCTTTAAAATTAAAAAAAATTAATCCGCCTACTCAACACTCGAAGTCCTGCCTGAGTGCAAATTGATATTTAAAAAATTCGCAAACAGCATTTATCTAGTTTTTTTCTTTCCTTTGCTTTGTTTGGGTGGCAGTTCTGACACCTCAAACTCATAAAACTCAAACAAAAAAAAAAGAGTAATTCACGAAGTAGTTTTATGCTGAGCGATCGTTGCAGCCTTCCTTCCTTCATTACCTCGTCACTGGTGGACGGACTACTGTTCACCCAGGATCTGAATCTGCAAGGAGATTCGGGGTCTGGGTTGTGGTCTATCAGGGGCACAGACGCACCGACGGATGCAGACAGAGACAGACAACCTGACAACCAGCTGACTATCAGACAGACAACCTGACTACCAGACGACAACCACCTGACTGACAACCAGCTGACAGACGACAACCAGCTGTCTGACTGACAGACTGACAGACAGACAAGCACCTGACAACCAGAGACAGACAGACAGATAAAGGAAGGGCAAGTGAGTGTTCATTCCACACTTGGGAAGAAAGGAGGGACGCAGGATGAACAGTAGTTTTAGACTGGACGATCGTTGCAGCCTTCCTTCCTTCATTACCTCGTCACTGGTGGACGGACTACTGTTCACGATCTGAATCTGCAAGGAGAAATCGGGTCAGGGATGTGGTCTATCAGGGGCCAGTAGCAGTTCTAAGTTTGCGGTCAGCTATATCCAGCCCAATACATCCAAGAAATGTATGATTCTAGTCCGCCATACTGCTGAGATCGTGTTCTTCCGTGTCTTAAAGCCGCTTTCTTCTTTACGTTGTTGTTAGGTTTTATTTTCAACTTGACATTATATTGTGTGTTTTTTTTTTACACAAAAATTTTAACTCCCATAACGTGAGTTAATCTTTTTCAACGAAACAAAAACAAAAAAGGATTTCCAACGAATAGTGGAAGAGTTGCGAAAAAAAAAAGAAATCAACAAACTTTGGCATAAGCAGCTCTACTTTTGTACTTTATTTATCCGTTTCCCGTCAGGAACGATCAAAATTGAGTTCTTCTTTTTCCCCGGACAATTCTTTTTAATTTTATTTCAGTGTGTGTGTGTGCGTGTAGTTATTTCTCTTCTTTTTTTTTTCTTACGGATATTTTCCCAGTGTAAGTAAATTAAAAACATAATGTTACACATATTGAATATCCTGTATCAACATCCTTCCAACACATTCACATACACACACATACACACATGCACAGCCATGCACAAAAACAATACGCACACTTCCAAGTTCTGTATTTCAATGCCCACAAATATTTTTATTTTGCAAACACACCACCAACAATACCAACACTTGCCTGTTTCTATACCCTGTAGAAAGCGTCGGTCCAAGTCTCTGCAAGTCAGCACTTTTGTCGATTGTTTTTGGTGACTTTTTGATGAGAAACACCGCATTTGCACGATGTCTTTGAAATGTGTTTGTTTTGTTCATTAAATTTTTAATTGGGACAATTAAAACGTTAATTGTATTTTATTCTAAATTCAAACATTTTGACTAATACAATTAAAAATTAATTATATTAAAATGAAAAAATTCAATTAAGTTGTTAATTAAAATAATAAATTTGTTTGTTAAAATTAATTAAAATATAATTAACAATTTAACTCGTACAATTAAACATTTAATTAGAAGTTTTGTGCAAACTTTAATTAAACTTTTTAATTAATTTTAAAGTGAGGAAAAACTTGAACTTTACAATTCTGTTAATTGATATGATAAATTTGTTTGCTGGCCCAAAATTAGAAAAACACTTTAATTGACACAACAAATCTCTAATAACATTTTTAATTGAAGTCGGTTTGGAATTTTTTCTGTGTAGGTGAACGGGAAACACAGAAAAAATATTACTTTTTCATTTGCAATGAACACCTTTAATAAGAATTATATATTTTTTCAATTAAAAGTTTAATCAATTCAATTAAGTTTTTAATTAGTCTTTGGGTTCAGTATTTAAATAAATAAATAAGTTTTTTTTTGCTTGTTTGCCATGAAATACACAAAAAGACGACTTAGTTTTCTCCTTGAACACTTATCTGATTGTTTTCTTTGGCTGAGCTTAGACGGGCGAACATTCGGAAGAGAAACATTTAGTTTGTTAGCATATTACGGCTGGTGAAGCTGGAATCGTTTTTGTGTTCGGTACTCGGCGATACGCTTTCTACACATTTTCTTTGCTTTCAAAAAAGAGCAAAAAATAACAATAATAATGGAATGTCGCCGGCAACATTTTCGTGTATGTGAATGCAAACAATAAAACAAAAGAGAATTCCAGATGTTTTTCTTCCAAATGTTCGCCAGTCTAAACTGGAACTTTATACAAAGAGAAATTGATATCCTATAAATATGCGAAATGAATTTAAATTATTTTTTTTTGCTATTAAAAATTTTTCTGAAATTTTTATAATATTTAATTATTAATTCTTCTAGTTTTTTGACCTCTTTTTTATTAATTACACTAATTATTAAGGCTGTAGGTCTTTTTTTTATATGTAATATTTAATTTTATTCGATATTTCGCTACTCCTTTGTGTAGCTTCTTCAGGAAAATTGGTTTTTTTATAACGAAAAAATAATTTTTTTTTTTTTTTTTTTGACAAGAACTTTTTCTGTATTGTGAATTTAAAAAAAAAAAAAATATTTTTTCATTACAAACAAAAACCAATTTTCCTGAAGAAGCTACACAAAGGAGTAGCGAAATATCGCATAAAATTAAATATTACATATATATAAAAGACCTACAGCTTAAATAATGAGTGTAATTAATATTTAATTATTATTAATGAATATTTAATTGAAATTTAATTCAATTGAGGCAAGAATAATAATTTAATTGATACTATTTATTTCTTTACAGTTGAAATTTTAATTAATTTTTTCATTGATATTACAAAATTTTTAATAGAAATTTTTTTAATTTTTTTTTCGTGTAGAGAAGAAATAGATTGATTTTCATGTTCGTTTGTCGTATTTCTGTTTGCACTCATTTGTGTTTTTATTGTTCTGCTTTAGGAATATTGCAAAAAATCACTATCAAACGAGCTATTTGATAGCAACTTTAAAAGAGAATTAAAAAAATAAACGTGTCTCAAAAAAAATCTTGAAAATTGATAGTCAATATACAATACAAGGTTGTCGCAAGGTCGAAGGTCAAATTTTTTATAAATATAACACAACCTACAAAGAACGTATTAAATTAGTGTAATATAAGTTAAATTTAAATTAACTATTGCAAAAAGCATTATTAATATTAAATTTTTATAATTATTAAAGAATTCATAAATAATTTTCTTAACGTTTTCACAAAAATAAACAAACTTGAAAAATTCTTTACAATTTTTTGATACATCAGCGAAATATCTACTGAGTTTACCTCTACAATTTGTTGATGAGAAGAGAACGTTTCTGTCGCTTTGAAGAGAGGTTCAATCGTATCTCTCGTATTATTCCACAAGAACTACCCACTACTACTATTGACTACACAGGACCAAAACCAGTAGTAGATTTTCATGGAACAGGCACATGTTAAATGGCTCTAGTAAATTTCAATGGCTGCCAAATCATAGCACTTTTGCTACTGTCAATTCCTGCAGGGTACTTTCACGTGGAAAATAAATTTATATATATAATTCCGTTAACATGTGTGTGCCTGGCTATGCAAGTAGCAAATATTTCAACTCTGTGTTTATTTATTTGTATATGTTTAAGTTGAGTAAAAACCAAGAGAAAACAAAAACTTTAAAGAGTTAAAAAAAAACTTAGTCCTTGTATTGTGTTTTTTTTTTTTTTGAGACTGTTTAAATAAATTGAACTTTCGGTGTACTTTACAGTACGATTATGAAAAAAGTTAAACTAACAAAATTAAACTACTTCCGAATACAAACATACGCACACATACTCCTACATATATTTTACAATCATTCATATGGACAAAATCATATCATATTTGTGGCAATCCATATTCCCACTTACAGTTGCGACCAAAATATGACAACTTCAACTTTAGGTTTTAATGACACTTTTTATTAGACATAATAAATTCAAGTGTGCTTCGTTGTTTTACCGTTACTATAATAGAATGTGTTCTAATGCAATCAGGGAACTTGTTAGCGGAACGCTTATTTCTACTCAGAATTCGCTTCTCATAAAGATTGCATCCATTGGTGGTCGATTTGCTAACTAATTGTATACAGAAACAGTTTTACTTTGTTATTTTAAATTAACACCTTTACTTGGAATAATATATTTATTCAATTTAAAGTTTAATCAATTCAATTAAAATGTTAATTAATTTAATTAAAATGTAATCAATACTTAAATATATAAATGATTTTTTTTTTGGCTATGAACTACGTTGCTAGATTTCCGATGGCATAATTCACTCACGGTCCGGCTAATAACTTGAGCCTTGCGCAACACTAATATAAATATTCTGCATATGCCGCAAAAGCTCTAATACAAAGCTTTAATACAAAACTGAATTAATTTTTGAGAATAAACTATAAAAAAAACTATTTAAAGTTACTGCTATTTATTTGCACACAGTTATCTGCCCCATGTGTGTGCACGCGTGTGTGTGTTCGGCTCTGAATGTAGCACAAAGTTTGACTTGCATCAAAAGTTTCTGTTCGTTTTGCTTTTCTGACTTTTCTTCTTTTACCATTTCGAAAGTCTTCATTTTTATTATTTCCTTTTTTTTTTTGGATATTTTTTTATTCATCTTTTGCTCTTGCCACCACTCAATCTACCTCATACTATCACACTGCTGTTGGGTACAAATTTCTATAACTTAAGGGGCTGCGCAGTCAAATGTCAAAATCTTTCTTTGATTTTTGAAATCAACAAAACTTTATCTTTTTCATTTTTTTTTTGCCTTGTTTGTTTATTATTTTATTTCTATTCTATTTAGTTTTTATGTAAGAAAAATATAATGGGTGTGCCAAAAAAAAAACGCTGGATTTTAAATTTGTTCATTGTGAACGTGAGTGTCATTAATATTTAAAATTAAATTTAAAATTAAAAAAAAAATTTCGATCCTTGTTTCAGCCACATAAAAATATTTTATTGCTTTATTTTTAATTAACACATTTAATCAGAATAATATATTTTTTCAATTAAAAGTTTAATTAAGAGGAGTAATATATTTTGTTTTATGAAAAGTTTAATTAAGAAAAAAGTTTATTTTATTATTCTTTTAAATAAACACCTTTAAGAAGAATAATATATTTTTTCAATTAAAAGTTAAGAAATGAAGAAATTAATTAAAACAGAAAGAATTTTACTTTTTTCATTTTTAATTAACACCTTTAATTAGAATAATATATTTTTTCAATCAAAAGTTTAATTAAAAAATTACTTAATTAAGAAACAAATTTTATTTTCTTTTAAAATTAACATCTTCAATTAGTGTAACATGTTTTTTCAATTAAAAATGTAATCAATTCAATTAAATTTTAAATGAATTTTTTGGCACAATATTTAAATAAAAAATTAAGAACTTAATCTTTTGTTATGAAATATACAAAATGATGGCTTCTTTTTATTTAAATGCTTATCTGAGGGTTTTATTTCATATATAACACTTTTTAATCAAATATAAATTAATACCCAATAAGTATGCGAATTGAATCCAAATATTTTCTTTTGCTAATTTTCTCAAAATTTTAATTAAATTTTTAATTATTATTATTAAAATTTTAATTGAAATTTAATTCAATTAGATCAGCAATAATAATTTAAATGAACTATTAATTTCATTTTAGGTAAAAAATTTAATTAAGTTTTTAATTGCTGTTACAAAACTTCTAATAAAAAATTAGTTTTATTTTTTCTGTGCCTGTCAAATTATAGTGGGAAATTGGGACACCCTTTGTATGTATGGTTATATGTGCATATATATTTATTTCTTCTTTTTTTGAATGACATTTCGAGCAAAATTTCTGACATTGAGCAGTCATGGGAAAGATGCAACTGAATTTATAAGCAGCGGACTGCAAATTATTAGAACGAAGTGGACGTACGATTGAATAGCAGTCATATACTCGTATGTACGTATATTGAGTGAGGTTCCTGGACAGCTATAAATTGTTGGTCAAATAATTGAGTGAAATGTTCAATTTACTTTGATTTAAATAAGTCAAGAAGTAAATTTCTTTTCTGAATATGTAAATGAAACTTGTTGGGAATTTTACTTGGGGTGGCTTACAATTCAATTTATTTAATGCATTTAAGAATAAATAGTAATTCCTGGGATGTCCATAATTTAAAGATTTTATAAAATAAAATATTCTCGTAAATAATTTAACATCGTATTAAGAAATTGATTTCAAGAAGATTAAAAAAAAAACATTCTGCAGCAGACAGGTAGTTGGTAGATTGGCATTTGATGGTTTTTGTATTCCAGCCAAAATAATTGTAGTCGAAAACTAGACATTAAATAATAAATCAGTTTAAAATACTTTTGAATCGCATTCTTGGAGGCCACATTTTTACTCAAATATTTTATTTACACGCAAACGTTTCTAGAGGACTCTATTTCTCGCAGCAATTTACGTTTTTGACATGCTAAACTATACAGTCGAATAATTCGCCAAACATACGCAGCTCGCATTTGGATTATCATTTTACTAAAATCACTTTTATAAGTCTTCTTCGAGTACTTACAGTGATTAAAAACTGATTAATCACTTATACGTTTAAACTAACTCGAAAATTACTCACGCTTTTGTTTTAAAAGTATCTGATTTCAAATGCAACAACAACAACTATTAATACCATTAGAAAAGTAAAGAAAATTACTCTAAACTAACAAAGAAGAAAATAATAAATGACTCATCAAGAAGAGCCGCCGGCCGATACACAGAAAAAAATAAAACTTATTTTCAATTAAAAATTAGAAAAAGGGTTAAGAATTTAATTAGAGTTTCGCCTTTAAAGAAATTAACAGTATCAATTAAATTATTATTGTTGACTTAATAGACATAATTTTCAATTAAATTTTTGATGATAATGATTAAACATTTAATTAAATATTTCAAAATTTGGAAAAATATTTTATTAGAAAAACGAAAATATTTGGATTCCTTTTGAATTCTCATTTTGTATAAAAATCTATATGTATGAAGAGTGTTGATATAAAATAGTCACATACACGGAAAAAAATAACTATCAAAAAATTTCAATCATTTAATTAATCGAAAATTTTTATCGAAAATTTTTATCGAAAATTTTTAAATTCATTTCAATTACTTTAATGCTCAAAAATCAAACCAATGAAAAACTTTAATATGCAGAGTTAAATTTTTTAATAAAACTTTTTTTTTTTTTTTAGTAGTTCAAATTTTCAATCTATTCATACCCATTATTTTTTAATTACAAAAAGGATCTCAGAGCCACTATGGCATTCTTGAGACAATCTGGCAAAAGGTTTACATTATGAATATATAATATATTTGGATATAACATAAGAAGATATAAAATTATTATAAATTAAATTGAAATTTAATGTTTAAGTTAAAAATCAATTTTTATAATAAGAAATAACAAAAAAAAAGAGGAGAAACAAAAAGATAAAAACTATAATTAAATTTCTTTTACAAAATAGTTGAATCAGCAAATTTCGTTGTTGGTTGATATATGAAAACCAAATAATTGAATACGCACTAATTGATTTCAGGTTTAAGTTTTTTCTGTCTGTTTCATAGCAAAAAAAAGAAATAAATTATTAATTTAATTAAGTATAGAGCGCATAAATTAATTACAAAATTTAATTGAATTGATTAAACTTTTAATTAAAAAAATATATTATTCTAAATTAAGGTTTTAATTAAAAATAAAAAAGTTATATTTTTTCTGTCTATTGTAGCATTTTCCTGCCATAAAAAAATTTTTTATGATCAGAAAATGTGCGCATATTCAGCTTTTTCTTAAAAAATATTATAATTAAAATTAAATTTAAATATATTTTAAAAATAAAAACAGTTTATTAGAACTTTGCTACTATGGCTTTTTTTCAAAATAAATTTTTCATGGACTGCCTGAAGCTGTGTGTATGACATTTTTTTTATATGCAAATAATCTTACTAACTTATTAAGATAATCATGCTGTGATAAAGCCATATTATTTATAGTATACGAAATTAATAAACAAAACTTTAACTTTAAATCTGAAATGTTTACACTGCAAGTCTAAAAGATACGCTAACTGCAACACGCACACACACACACACACAGAGATAGCCCATACAGTCAGATATATTGATGTGTTTAATAAGTGATAAATATTGACTATAATTAAGTACGAAAACAATTGTAAATAATAAACCAAGTTTTACTTGACTTATAACAGGTTAAAATGAAACATGTACATATTACGACACAAGAATGAAATATTCATGTGGCACAATGGGACGAAAGTCTGAAAGGGATGCTGCCTTTCACAACAAAGTGTGACTGAATTAATTAAATTAATTAATTGAATTATTTTAATTAAATATATTAATTTTTTAATTAAAGCAATACTATATATTAATAGTTAATAAATAACGTTATATAAAAAATTAAGCTATAAGGTTTTTTTATTTCTTATTTTTATATAATCTCGATATTTCGTTAACATCTTCAGGAAATTTTTATTTAAAATTAAAATTAAAATTAAAAAAAAAAAAAAATATAAACTTTAAAAATAAGAAATAAAAAAACTTTAAAGCTTAATTAAATAGATTGTTCGAATAATAAAAAAAAGGTTAAAAAACAAGTATTAAGAAATATATATATTTTTTTTTATTGATGTTATTGCTAATAAAAAGGTATTGCTGCTTGCTAAAACAATATTTAATTAAAAAACAAATGAGTGCTGAGGGCCAGGCCAGCAGCCTTAAACAGCGAGCGTAAAGCAAGGTTATTAATTTTTTTTTATAACAATTGGCTGACGTTGGTCACAAATGACATGGGATTTCAACAGGACATTTGTATATTCTGCACGAGCACGTGATGATCACACGCGGAAGTGATGTCAACTGGCCGCCACCAAGACCGCCATACAAAATTAGCTTTTTTTGTAACCATAGTGCAGTGCTTATAATAAAGCAAACGTACAACCGAAACACACACGCACACGCACGCAGATAGACAGAAGCGCCACTACAGGCATGTGTCTATCGCTTGTTGATCTCGTGTCTTCTTCATTTATCTTTTTTTTTGTTTTTGTTTTTTTTTGCAGGCCTGTAATGCAATTCTTATTAAAGTGAAATAAAAATGCAATTTGTAGTACAAACAATAAAACGCAGGCGAGCATATGAAAAGTTAAAGCTCAAAATTCACAATCTATATGTTTCACATGAAATTACGTGCAGCTATGAAATCCACATTGCGGCAGAAAAGACATTCATTATAAACATACGAATATCATATTAAATATTGTAAATTAAAAACGAAATATGCATGTGAATATTTAAATAAATTAAAGGTGTTATTTGTTCGTGTGATTGTATTTTACGAAGGATGTTTATCAAAAAAAAAATACAAAAAAAATGCATAAATGAATAAAAAGTTTAAGTAAATTTCGTTGAAATTACTGCATAAATGAATGTATGTTAAACAGCAGCTTTGTATTTTATTTGTATACTTTTAAGAAGATTATGGGGAAAAAAATATGGATTTAATTGAATTTTATAAAAATGTTAATTCGAATCAATGGCAGTGCATGCCATTCAGGGAAATATACACATGAACTTTAAACAACATGCAATATGAATGCATGTGTTGGTGCATATTACACATGTATGTGAACAACGTATGTGCTATTGAGCCAATGGCCAAAGGATGTTCATATTCGACCACATATTCGACTAGCGTTGACACAAACACACACACACACACACACACACACACACACATAGAATGTGGTCATGTATATGTATCTTGACCATATTGTGGTCTTAAATATGATATAAAACTTTGCAAGAATAAAATATATACAAAGTATCTATAATACGGTTATATGTACATATGTTTGTTTGTATGTGTGTCTGCATATACTCTACACCGCCTTGATTTTAAACTCTTTGAGAGATTTTGAATTGCTGCAATTTATTTCAATTAAAACGATACAACATGTCACTCTCAAAGGACGATACGACGTAACAAGAGATTGAACGGCACACCGGACATTGCCCACCAATGTTTTCTCATCATGCAGTTCATCATAACAATTGGCCACTAAGAAGGGGTTTTTTTTCTACACTTTCGAAAGACACAGCTTGGTCGCAATGCCTCGATAACCCCAACCCAGTGTAGCATTTCCATTCGCCGTGCATAAAACAGAGACTATTTACACAATATCATACAATTTAATATTGTTTTGCTTTCATTAAAAAAATCGTTTGTTTACAGGAATTCCATCAGCAGTAAAACATTTGTAAGGACTGCCACTAAAAATTATTAAATTAATTTCTTAACACAATGATTAACATTTAGGAGATTCCTATCAAAGATAAATATGATTAAGGAAGTTTTTAAAAATATACAAGTATTATATTTTAATTTGACACATTGCCACATGCTTAACCAATTGACTTAAAATCAAAAGAATTAATTATTGAAATGTAGAGATATAATTCGAAAGACAAGGGGTTGTTGTTGGTCGACTGGTTAGTGGTGCTGACGACAGCAACCAGACCAACATTTTACAAACAGCGGCCATCTTCATCGATATTTGCACCATAAAACGTGGGCGAAATAAATTAATAAATACAATTACTCTCCTTTGGCTTAAAAATTAATGCGTCAACAATCCAGAGATTAAACACGACAAAAACACGCGCCGCCGGAGAGTTGAATTGTGCAAGAATTCAGATCCCTACACAGAAAAAATTATTTCTTGTTTTTTTAATTAATTAGGATGCTTAATTAGTTTTTATTTTTATTTAATTGATGCAATTAAATTTTTAATCACTGAAAAAAACATCAATAATGTTAAACCTATTTTTTGAAAACAGCTCCCTGAGAGCTACAAACAGAAACCTGTGTGAAGATAAATTTCGAAATTTAAACCCTAGAAACAAACCAACTGCCTTCACAGAGCTCTGTTAACACGTTAACAGAGAGAACGCTGAAAGATGGGCGGATGGAAATTGATGGAATTTATAGCTGTTGCGGCCTTTTATGAAATCCAATTCCATCAATTTCCATCCGCCCATCTTTCTGCGTTCTCCCAAAAATTCATCTTCTAGAGAAATACCAAATTTTAAATTTCAGTAAAAATTAATTTTTTTTATGAAAACACCTAATGTTAGGGGTTTTGGCCATTGGATTTCATAAAGGGCCACAACAGCTATAAATTCCATCAATTTTCATCCGCCCATCTTTCTCCAATTTCCTGGAATATGATGTATCTTCTAAAGAAATAGGCATTTTTTATTGGCAAAAGTAACAAGATTCCTTGACATATCGGGGATACAAGTTTATATTTTTGTGCAGGGGATTGGATGAACTACTTGCTTCTTTAATTTGTAACCATTTGGTCCAAAAATGTAAGCACAGTTCCGTTTGTTAACACGTTAACAGAGCTCTGTTAAGGCAGTTGGTTTGTGTCTAGGGTTTAAATTTCGAAATTTATCTTCACACAGGTCAAATAGAACTAAAAAAATTATTAAAAGTTTTTAAGTTTTTTTGTTCCGTAGTTCATAAATATAATTAAAAAATTTCTTTGGAAAAAAAAACACAATAACAATCTATTATATTTTTTATTTAAATATTATTTCAATTAATTTAAGTAAAAAAATTTTATTGATATTATTAATTTGTTTACTGGTGAAATTTTAAAAAATTTTTTAATTGAATTAATTTGATTTTTTTTTGTGTATCACTCTATCACTTCATCACCTGTATCTTCTCTACAACTGATTCTGAGGCAATGCATTGCATTCGCAGGGGGCATCCCCGAAGCACTGAATATATACGATGCATTAATAAATAGTGATGGGTTCTTGACAACAACAAAAGCAGGAGATAATTTGCCATTAATATTAGATTTTAATTTTTTTCCACTCTCCATGGCTTTTTTTTCTTCCATCGTAGAAGACATTTTCTGTTGACTTGGCAAATGCGAATTTTATGACGAAACGTTCAGTGAAATACCAAAAAAAATATAAAAACGAAAAAATAAAACTGAACATACGGCAGAACACTCTCCCATCTCCCGTCTCCGACCACTGACTTTTACTTTTTTTTTATCTTGGACCAGAACTCAGGAGATGACCCCTACACATGCGATGCATTGTACTGGAACTATAGGAAAGGGATAGTAGGAGAAGCTTCACTATCTTACAACACTGCTTTTTGCACGTTCTTTGTTTTACAGCAGCGCGTCTGATATCTAGGAGACATACTCAATTTTGAACCTTCGTTTTGAGTAGCCATTTCGTAGTAGTTATTTTACTTCGCTGGTGCCACACAATACCGACAAAGGAGGGCGTCCTGAAGTGCCTGTGGATTGGTTACCGCAGAAGCCGTTTTTACGAAAGAGTTTCAATTTCAAACATGTAAATTTTATATGTTTCCCAAGAAAAACATTTAAAAATAAATTTGCCGTGCTCTAAAGCAACAAAAACTTGTTAAAACATGGCAGTGTGAACACCACATTATATTGATTTCGATTCGCGAAGATTACATAGCGCTAATATAGCGTATCGTATCTTGTTGAGTTTGAGAGATATTTAGTGAAGTTTTTATATTCAAGTTTGGTTATTCATTTGATCATGCACGGCATTTTGACCAAAATGGCTAAACGTGGTTATAAACATATCAGACAGTGAGCCACACATAAAAATTATTTTTATATTGGCTGGAAATATCGATCTGTACACAATTTCCAATTATTCATTCTTACGGTATATGCTTTGCGCCAGGTAGTTTGAACATCCCTGTTTTATATAATTATGAGCTGGCAAAGCTGTCAGCTGTTAAAATAATGCTTCTGTTCGTCAAAGTTGATATTGAATTTCCATACCATTTTTATTTGAATGAGTACGTAAATAAACAAAATTATCGCACTTGGTGTGAGGATAATCCAGAAGTTTTTGTCCGAAACACTATTACATCCACAGAAAATTATTGTTTGGTACGCTTTATGAGCTGGCGAAGTTGGTCCATATGGCTTTTCAAAAACGATGGTAGTCAGACTGTTACTGTCAATGGTGAACGGTATAGGGACATGATTAGAAAATGTTTCGTAGCTGAATTATCTGGTATTAATATTGCTGACATGTGCTTTCAACAGGACGGAGCCACATGCAACACTTTTGATCGAAGAATGGTCGTATTAATTGGCCACCAGGACCGTGTGATTTAACCCCATCGGTTTATTTTCTTTGGGGTTATGTAAAGTCTACAAAACGGTACCTAAAGTGATAATGCCCTCTAATCTAACCCAACCCAACCAGCTGGAAATCATTATTAGCAGGGTTATTAGCGGAATACGACCGTAAACACTGCGGAAAGAATGTTAAAATTGTACCATCCATGTACGTGGCAGCCGTGACGGCCACATGCCCGAAATCATATTTAAACAATAAAATCATAAATTTTTCTGCCCAATAAAAGCCATTTCATTAATATTAAAAATATATTTCTTTGTTTTATAACGATTTAAACATGTGTAATACTAAAAATAAAAACACCCAGTACTTAAGTGTAGGACATTAAAACTCGATTTTAATACCAACAACAATTGATTTCCTATACACAAAACGAGAAATTATTTTTATAAAAAAACCAATTAAAAATTATTCAATGAAATAAATGGTTCGGCAACGGCCCTATTGTATACTAATTTAAGATTTTTTTTTCTCTTATTTTATTAACATTAATTCTGTACATTTCATTGACGTATTTGATTAAATTGCGTGTTATAAATGAAAATGCTCAATCATGAGATTTGCCTTACAATAACTTCCCGCCCTGCCAGAAAATTACAGACAGACATTAATTCGAGTACAGACACTCTTTTATTTATAAAAGAGAAAAAAATATGCACATTTCTTTATTTAGCTTCTCTAATATCAAATACGTGTGTATTTTTTATGCGGCAGTATATTTGCCAGGATAATAATAACCATCTTAATTTCAATATTGTTTGTTTGTATTCACCATAACGACACAGTATTGTAACGCACTAAATTAAAGACTGAATGTTTTTCTTACAATTTATTGAAGGCAACAGCTGCTTTAGATTATACGGCCAATTTCTTTTCCTTTTCCATAACCATATCATTATGGAGAAATTAAAATAAATGACTTTGCTATTATTATTTATTATAAATAATCCATTTTGTGTTTGTATGTTTGTATGTCTGTATGTATGTATATTGTTCAATTACAGATTTATGTAAATTTTTCAATCTCATTTATTTAAATATACATACGAGCACTTGAAAAGATTACTGTCACAAAATTTTTCCCAATGTATTGGTAATAATATGCCAGGCAATTGTATGTTGTGACAAAATAACAAATATTTAGAGCTATAAAAAAGTACACCCAAGCCTACTTGTTCGCTTAAAAATTGAAGTATATTTGTGTGTAACCACAGCAAAATAAACTAGTGGAACGATTTGTTGTTAAATTTACACAATGTTTTACTATACGCCCGGAAGTACAGATTATGTATAACATCAACGCCACCCTTGATAGCCTAGTCTAACAGTGATCTTAGGACCAATAACAATTCTGCTAAGACTACAATTCTAGCCACATATGGGTAGCAATTGTCGCATCATCGGCAAAGTGAAAAAAATGTCTAACAAATACAGCTTCAAAAATTTAATGCGTTTCCTTGTTATCAGAGGCGCTGCAACACTGTTATAAAAGCAAAAGCAGTGTTGTAAAATAATTAAGCTTTCTTTCACTCGTATCTATGTCTTCATCGCCTGTAATCTCTCTGAATATTCATTTCCTAGAAGTTAAATCCTAATAATGGGTGATTCAAGTAGAGATACTTTTTTCAACAGCCTTTTTTTGACAGATCACGTGTGAGTCGTGTTATGTTGTCATGTTATTTTTGTTTAGTATTGTTTGGCATTTCATAATGGAAAGACTTACGCCTGAACAACGTTTACAAATCGTTCAACTTTATTACGAAAATTCACGTTCTGTGAGGAATGTGTTTCGTGCACTTCGCTCAAGTTATGGTCAACATAATCGGCCTACTGAGCATACTATTCGCAACACCAGCACCCATTTTGAGACCCAGCATTCATTATTGGATAATGTTCGACCGAATAGACCACGTCCAGCACGCTGTGAAGTAAATATAGCGCCCGTAGCTGAGAGTGTACACGAAGACCGTGGAGAGTCGATTCGGCGCCGTTCGCAGCAACTCGGACTGACGTATGGTACGACTTGGCACATTTTACGTCGAAATCTTAAATTGAAAGCGTACAAAATACAGCTTGTGCAACAACTGAATGGTCAATGGATTTATTGAGAGAACATTTCGGTGAGCACATAATTTCACGTTTTGGGCCGGTCGATTGGCCACCAAGATCGTGTGATATCACACCGTTAGATGTAAAGTCTAGAGTTTATGCGGACCAACCCGCTTCGATTCAGGCCTTGGAGGAAAACATTACGCGTGTCATTCGCCAGTTACCAGTCGAAATGCTCGAACGAGTCATCGAAATTTGGACTCAACGGATGGACCATCTGCGACATAGCAACGGCGAACATTTGATATACATAATTTTAAATTTTATTTTAAAAAAATAAATGCCAAAAAATGTTCTTTCAAATGATAATAAACATTCTCCATTAAATTTGAAGTTTCTGTGTTTTTTTTTCTTTAAAAAAGTAGGGAACCTCGAAATGGATCACATATTACTAGGCAATTTTTTCCAGTGTTACTTCTCTTATAAAAAAAAGAAATATGAATTTGCTACACAGCACAAAAAAAATAAACGAAAATTTTCATTAAACATTTTATGAACAACAATTAAAAAATTAATTACATTTTGTAAAGAACTTATCAAGTATCAATTCAATTATTGACTTAATTGAATTCATTTTCAATTAAATATTTAATAATAATAATAATTAAAAATTTAATAGCATATTTTGAAAATTTCAAACAAATTTTTTATAGCAAAAAAAAAAAAAAAAAAAAACATTTGGATGAAAGTCTAAAGCTTATTGGATATTAATTTCTATTTGTGTAATATGTGTGGCATAATTATATGAAATAAAACAGTCAGTTAAACATTTACATAAAATTAAGCCGCCAATTTGTGTAATTCATGGCAAAAGACAAACAATTATTTATTTATTTAAGTATTGAGAACAAGAATCAATACAAAAATTTAATTGACTTGATTAAACTTGTAATTGGAAAAATATATTAATCCAATTAACAGTGTTAATTAAAAATAAAAAATTTGGTAGCGAAATATTGAAAATAAATAATTGAAAAAAACGTTGCATAAAAAAGACCATCGCTCAAAAATAAATATAATTAAAAATAAAAAAAGTTATATTTTTTTCTGTTAACAATTCGTTACCAAATCCACCATAAATGGATGCCATCTTTATGAGGAGAAATCAGAAGGGGTTTGATAACAAGTTCTCTAATTCCATTAGAACGCATTCTATTATATGAACCATAAAGCAACGAAAATTCTATTCTGTGTACACAGTTGGGACGATCTGAACTATTTGTGCTGCCGTTGTGACACAGGCACAATTGAAAAATTGTTGATCTGATGGGGGATTTTCTGGTTGCAGAGTCAGCACGCTAACGTCACAGCTACAGCATTCCCCAAAGCGTACAAATTCCATACCCAGAATTTGTTCTTCACACACATCTTTTCTTTTCTTTTTTTAGCACGTGAAACGACATCTGCTGGGTTTGCAGATCCTCGTAAGATGTTGCAAAATTATAATGATCTTATGAATTCAGACTCAAATGGCATCTGCCTGGGGTTTTTGACTCTCCTGTTACCAGAGCAATTCCTCCCTGGTCCAATGACGAAAGTATATACAACCCTCTTGCCACTTAAAGTCCCTGAAAGCTTTAGATACAGATTAATCGCTGGCACGTTTTGTTAATTTGTAAAGCTGACTTGCAGTGTCAATGGTGTTGAGAAGACGTATTGTTTTTTTTTTGTAGCTAATTTTGTTTATTATTTTGCTTCGTCTAGGTTCTCCAAGCTAAATACGACAAAGGTGTCCATTGTAATGGAAACACTAAAGCATAGCAGAAAACATTCCTATAACTACCGTAAGACTTGGACCCTGAACTCTCACGCTATACAGTCAAGTCACTAATCAATTCAGCCAACAGCACCTTCGTAAGAATTTAAGCTTACTTTAGCTCTGCTCCATCTATTCTTTTCTCCACTCCAGATAACAAACACTGTCATCTTTGTTGGTAGACATCTTAATTTGCCGAGTCTTACTTCTTTTCAGGAAAACAAAAAAAAAAAATCATTTTAATTTGAAGCAATAAAAAGCAGTTTTGTTCATTCAACCGTATAATTCAATGTTTCTGTTTACCTTTTTTACTTTATTTCAAATTTATTCTTTGCACTTTTGTTTAGAAAGGCATGGGGAAAGCAACATTTCATTCTTTGTCATTCAGCACATGTCAATTTAAGGCGAATGTTGATGAAGAAACCATATAAAAACGAAAGAAACTACTTCACAATTACAAAAATTAACACAATTGCAATTGCAATTGCAATTGTTTGTAAATCAACATAAAAATGAAAATAAAAAACTTTACCAAATTAACATTTCTCAAACATGTTTAAAAAATTAAAAAAAAAAATTTTTTTTTCTGAAGGAAATCATCATCCTGCAAAAGTTTTTGTAGGGAAACTTTAAGTGTAATTATTTTTATTACGTTATAAAGAAAATGAATAGCAAAACTGTTAGGGGCTGCTGGAAAAATTAAATAATTAACTACACAGATTTATAGACTTTGGAATATCTGTGGGGCAATTATGTATTTGTGCTTCTCAAGTCAAGTGTAAGAAGACCAGTAACTGTAACACTACAATTTTTGCACAGCACATTTTTCTATTTAGTACAATGCAGAGGAATTAAATTCGAAATAAAAATGAACACAGCAGCAGCAGCAACAGCAACAGCAACAGCGAAAAACCCATACACATTCATACATATGTATGTATGTGTGTACCAGTAAAGTATACAGTAGAATCTATATTAATTACACAGAAAAAGCATTTAATTTTTTTATTTTTAATTAACACTTGTAATTATAATAATATATTTTCTCAATTACTAGTTTAATCAATTCAATTAAATTTGTAATTTTTTATTTTTTTTGCTATGAAATGCACAAAATGCCAACTTTTCTTAAAATTTTTAACTGATTGTTTTATTTCGTATCTGCAACTCGCATTATTCAAAGTAATCACCCGCTGTTCTTTTGCCAGTAATTTTTTTTTTGCACTTTGTAAACGAATATTTTGAAATCTTTAACCACCGTATAATGACGAAATGGGTTGACATCGTTTGGTCGATTTTCCGCGATCATTGGGCAACATCAGCAATATTCCCAGCATAGCGGCTGCTGCAAGGCCGGTAAGCCATTGGGAACATCTCGTGTTGTCCCAGTCTTTTCAATACAAGTGGCCAAACGCCGCACTATTTGTCCAGCTGGTGTCGGAAATCCAGGAAATCTGCGACGAAATTCACGCTACCCGAATACAACCGACGAATTGTTGCCCAAAAAAATGGAAGTAATTATTTCGCGTTCATGGGGACTAATCCAATTCAATTTTTGTCCGATTTGTATTTTGCGCTTATTTACTTCACAAATGTCAAAAACCGAATTGACATTTGGCGGCATTTTGATTTTGCAGCACCCTGTAGAAATATAAATTAATACCCAATAAACATTTGAATTGAATGCCGATATTTTTCTTCTTTGCTATTAAAAATTTTTCTGAAATTTTCAAATTACAGTGGAACCTGGATTATCCGTTATTCGATTAACCAGCAACATTAATTATCCGGGAAAGAAAAACCGGATTACATCTATTATCCGTTATGTGAAGATAAATTTTGAAATTTAAACCCTAGACACAAACCAACTGCCTTAAACATGAAAAATCGAGATGTACCTATTCCAAATCGAACTGTGCATAAATTTTTGGACCAAATGGATACAAATTAAAGGACCACGTAGTTTATCCAATCCGCTTCACAAAAATATAAACCTGTATCCGCAATATGTCCAGGCACGTAATGTAACGTATCGTAACCTAGCCAGCCATCCACCTAGCATGCCAGCCAGCAAGCCAGCCTGTTAACACGTTAACAGACCTCTGTTAAGCCAGTTGGTTTGAGTCTAGGGTTTAAATTTCGAAATTTATCTTCACACAGTTTATTTTTCAACTATATATCAAACATGATTTCAATATCCCGAAAAGGGGGAATTATTCGACTGCATACTATGACTTGGCAGCATACTCAGATGTTTAATTAACAAACTTGATACGTGTGGATTAATGTTCTCACAATTAATCGGAATAATTGATTATCCATTACAGATAATCGAGGTCTTCCTGTATGTAATTAAAATTTTAATTATTTTTAATAATAATAATTAAACATTTAATTGAAAATTAACTCAATTAAGTCAACAATAATAATTTGATAATTGATACAGTTAACTTCTTTACAAGTGAAAATATAATTAATTATTTAATTCATAATTTTTAATTAAAATCTTGTTTATTTTTTTTTTTTTTTGCATAGCTACGACTGAACTTTCTTTGTATTAAAATTGACAATTAAAACATCATAAGAAAATTCGTGAAACGCCATCGATATTCTACTGTAATTGATTAGTGTCTTGGAAACGATTTGAATCACGAGAAAAAATATCTTGTTAATATTTTTGCAAAACAAAAAAACCTTTGTTGTTGGCCAAAAGCAATAAATTTACAAAATCTCTTGCAACAAAATTAACATTGTATAAATAATGTTGGAAATCCTCATTTATATGTTTTTAAAATATTTAAAATACCTGTTTTTATGTTCAACAAAAACTATCTAGTTACCATTGCTTTATAAGTTTTCACTCTGAAAAATATAAAAATTATTTGTGTAGATTGTCAAATAAAATTAATTGATATATAGTTTTGAACATTGAAGAACGACTTTTATTTTTATTAAGAAAAGAAATAAAGTTTTTGGCCTTTAATAGTGAGACTGATTGACTGACTGACTGCGCAGACAGACAGACGCAGTTTATAGAAACTACAAGTAATTATGTTGGAAGTGTGTAAATCAAATAGCGGAGTGTTTAGCTCCACTGTGGTTATTAATGAAAGAATTGTTTACAACTTAAACAAGGAGTCACAGAAGTTGTTGTAGAGAGTTTTCTTCAACACAACTCAACTCACAATGCTGATAATGATGACAATCATTTTCTTGCGAACAAATCAAAATATACCCTAAAATATTGCTAAATAGTTAGACATTCGCCAATGCACTATTAAACTAAAATTATACGTCAGCCATCAGATTTTTTAGAGGAAATTATTTTATTTACATTCGCGATGTATCTATCTCCACTTGGGTGTGATATTTTAATGTGTATGAAGTCAAATTTTACCATTTCTAACCCTAGACACCAACCAGCGAGTTTAACAGAGCTCTGTTAACGCGTTAACATGACAATGTTAAACAATTATAAACGATTTGTACTATAAAATTTTAAAACAAACATATTAAAAAGAAAAAAATATAATAAAAAAAATTATCTGCGGGACTTCTAAAAGTGTCTAAATGACTGGCCAATAGTTGGAAATGTAAACAGCTTTGTGTTTTTAGAAAATATGAAAATATTTCGAAAAAAAACCCTTTTTTACTACTGGTTAAAGGACTTTTATCCTTTTTTGTCTCCTACACTTTTCGAGAAAAGGAAAAAAAGCCTTTTGGCTAGGAAATTATCATTTCGTTTGGTGTAGCTCCATGTTCAACCATTCAGATTTTCACTATAACAGTGTCAGAGAGCTGGAGTCAACACTTTTTCCCACTGTGCCCAAAGAAAATATTGCTCTATTAGCACTAGTACTAGAAAAGACATAATAGACGAAAATAGTTCACTTGTTTTTAATTACAGTACGACGCACGCTTTAGTAGCAGTAGGGGTACCTTCACTTACAGCTCATTTTTAATTTGTTTTATTATGTTACTTCGCCAACTTTTTTCATCATTCTACACACATTCTAAACACATCTAGAAATTTTTATAAGTCTAACTACCATTCGAACTTAATTGCCCGTATTGCGGTTGTCAACGTCACGACCCAAAAATGTATTTTTTCGCTATAAAACTATTTTATATTTTAGAAATTTATTTCAAATTATGCTTTTCAACAGATTATAGTTATTGCATGAAAACTTATTTAATTTCGTTACAATAAAAACATGCAGGCAACACCATAAATTTTATGAAATACCCATTTGCGGAAGGCAATCAGCGTTACCGTCTTCGGTTATTTCCAACAAAAATTCCAATGTGAATGTGCCTATAGCCGTTTTTGAATATTAATTTTCAGAGACGTACATATGTCTGCATGACGTGCATATGTCGAAAGCGTTAGTTCTAATTAAAATTTTGCACTTTTAAATAGTGAGCGATAACATACAGACAGTCAGAAAAGTCAAAATTTTCGAAGGTTGATACACTATCATCATCATCATCATCAGCGTTCTTCGTATTTTGTCCACTGTGTGTAGTTCTCAGTAGATGTAAATTATTTTATATATTTGTTATTTTCTATCTCTAACTTACTTCAGCATTAAATGATTTTTTGTTTCCATTATTAACTGGGCGCACACAGCCTTTAGTTTTTGTTTCTTTTATTCTACTTGAGCAAACGTTTATGTCTTGAAGCTTCTTCAAGTATTTTGTATAATGAATTATATTGCTACAAGCCAAGAGCCGTTTTCAAATATTAATTTTAGATCGAATGTTATCGATGACTAGCATATTTAAAATTTAAAAATTTTAAATAACTTTTAGAAAAAGTTTCGGCACGGTTTTGGTCACTGAACGGATGTGACGGCTTCAGCTGTATCCAATCCATAGGCACATCGGAACGGCCTCCTTTGACGGTATTGTATAGCACCGCCGAAGTAAACTAATTACTAAAAATGGCTACTAAAAAGAAGTTTCAGTATTAAATACGTCTCCTTGACACCAGAGACGCTGCTGCTGTAAAATATGGCACTGCAGACACGTATCTAGCAAATAATATTCAAAACATATTTTCGTTTTTTTTTTATTAGACTTTTTTTCAATAAATTTTGGTTGCAAAAATTTCGTGATTGCGGCAACACTGATGACAACAGAAACAAACACTCACGTGATTTAATGACTTTATTATGAATACGAATACGAACGCAAAAAGCTGAAACATTAACTCTAATAAAAAAAAAAAAAAAAAAAAAAAAAAAAAAAAAAAAAAATGAAAAAAATTCGAGTTTATTTAGTGCAAAAAAATATGAATACGAAATTCATCCAGCCGTTTAATATTTACTCAGGTAATACGATATTTTTTATTTTTTATTATCCCTCCATGGGCTGGCGATATTTTTCAACATGAATGATTTTGGGTTGAATTTTACAAAAAAAAAAAATAAAAAAAAAAATCAAATACTTCAAAAAGGAAAAGTACAGGCTGTAAAAATTGGCTCATTTCGTTTTTATGTTTCCCTTAAATGAATCAACACGTTGAACGTCCAGATTTTAAATTTGAAATCAAGCACCTCCTTTAACTATAAAATCATATCGTTTTTTTAAATGGCATTAATTAGAGAATGGAATTATCGTTATCTATACAAAAATTGTCTTTCGCCAAATACAACCTCTCCATACCAGTGATTTTAACCGTAAAAAAATTAGGGTCAAATTGTTAAAAAAAAAACGATGCTGATTCTATAAAAAGAATGTCAATTTTATAAAAGCTTATGTTATTTTGTTTTATTAAAACGTTTTACTACAACATTCCCATAATTGAAATTATGATGTCTTTAATTTAAAAATGCCCGATAAGTAGCTTTATGCTGCCGCAAATCAGCTTAAGGTTCGAAGACCCTTAAGTAGACACTGGACATGACTGAGCGACCCCAGCCGAAGACAAGACCACGTTACAAGAGCCTTATGAGAGAACTTGATTATAGAGTAGGACAAAGAAGGCAACCTTGAAATCAAGAAAAGAAAAATTAACGGCAAAGAGCATCGATTCAAATCAAATATCCACAAACACTACTTCCCCTATTCTCCTTCCGATAACCTCAGTGCCTAGTTCCAGCACAAGGGGTCATGCCCGTAATGCTGGTTCTCAGAAAAATAAAAAATAAATATTCATATCTAATAGTCTCTAACTAGAATAGGATTTGCGTCCTTTGCATTAACATCCGCAAAAAAAAATTGCCTCACAAATATCAATTAAAAATTTTAATAAATTTAATGAAAAGTTTTCGAAGGTAAGTTTTATTCGAAATATTTCGCAAACCAAAAGCCCAACAATATTTCTGAAAAGTACTAAAGTCCTGATGAGCAAGGAAGCGGAAGGAGATAAAATATAAAATACTTATGATTCGCATAAATGTGAATTGTTGAAGTGTAGTTTCAGAAATCAAGATAAAAAGAACTTTAATGGCAGCAGCCTATACATTTTTACTTGCTGCATACAACTCAGCTGAACATATAAAACAATCTTTAAAATGGGGACAACGAAAAATAACCTCTGACGACAACATGATGTGAACGTATGGTTTTATCGACATTTGCAGTTTTATTTTTATTTTCTTTGTTTTTCTCTCAATTTTATTGTTATTTTTTTTTTTTTTGGTTTCTTTTGCTTTCCGCCTTTTTTGTTTTGTATGTAAAGTTGTCATTTCCGGCATGATTAATGGCCGCTTGTTGAATTGCAATGCCAAGCCAACACAATGTAAATTATACAAATGAATGTTGTTAGCGCTTATGTGCTGGTATGTGTGCGCGTGTATACAAGTGTAAGGTTATGTTTGATGTATGATAAACATACATACGGGAGTATAGAAAGAACACGAACTGGCCAGTGGATGTGGTAAGTCGATATTTACGCACAAGGACATTGCCGAAATTTAGTAGATCTACTGGTAAACAATGAAATGTTTACGCAAGGCTCCCATGCAAATACGCAAACGCTCTTTTGTAACCAGAGGCTACTGCAGTAGGAAGTGAATAGCCTTAGTAGAGGCCGCTAAATATTTCGTTCCATGATTTTTAACATTTTTAAATACTTCTGATCTGTACTCTGTTGCCAACAGTGGTAGAACTCCACACCCCAAAATCTACATCAGCAATAATTGCAATTGATTTTCGAAATATGTGTGTAAGGAATTTTATTTTTAATCTTGACTGACATTAAACAAGAAAGTTAAACGTGCTTTGCGTTCCCCACATTTTGTGAAGTGCAGACGGTTGTAATAAAAAAAATTTTTTTTTGCAAAAATGTGCTCTTGGTGGTGGAAAACTTTTGCTGGAGTTTAATAACTATTCCAAAATAATACTATTCATTACTATTAAATTTTCAAAAATTCAGCTCTATACTTCTCAAATTCTTTTTTTATCTTTGACCAACACTCAGGCATTGATCCGAAATATGCGATGCATATCAGCCAAATGTGAGTACTGTTGACTGAGTATTTAAAGCGTTGACTGTACAACCAGAAGATCCACGGTTCAATCACGCTCAAAAAATAATTTAAAAAAAATAGTTTTTTTATCTTTGACCAAACGATGAACCCAAATATGCGACGAATTGTGCTGGAACTAGAGGCAAAGGATAGTAGGATAAATGACAGAAGGTGAAGCTTCATTATCTTGCAACTCTGCGTTTGCAGGTTTTTTGTTTTTATAGCAGTGCTGCAGCCCCTCTGATGTCGAGAAAACGTATTCAATGTTGAACCACTAGCAGACGGTCATGATGAGTTAAAATTGTTGCCATACAAAGTCTAAATTACAAGTAAGTTAAACCCTTACGATTTGCCAAATTCGACTCGTGTTTTGCCAAAAAAAAAAAATTATTGAAATGGCCGAAGAAGACAACAGATTGATAAATCGCTTGTTTATATCTGATGAGGCTTATTTTCATCTAAACGGCAATGTAAACAAGCAAAAAAGACGTCTATGGAATGAATATAATACATTCCATGAGAAGGGACCGAATCCAGAACGTATCACTAGTTGGTGCCGTTGCCGCAACCGTTATTTAAAGATGTTAAAGGAGATTTTCTACCCAGAACTTCGCCGTAGACGTATTTGGTTTCAGCAAGATGGAGCAAATGCACACCTAGCCAGAACGGTTATGAAGGAGGTTCAACGAAAATTTCCAAAAAAAAAATTAATATCGAGAAACTTCACTTTTCGCTGACTGACACGGTCACCTGACCAGACTTTTTCTTATGGGATTATATCAAGCAAGAGGTGTTCAAGACAAAACCAACGAATTTAACTGAAGCAGTTCATTAAAAAAATAATAGAGGTGATCGCTACTTCAACCCTTCAGGCTGCTACGAATAATTTTCTGATTAGGTGTCGCATATGCGTCGATGAGCGTGGAGGTCATTTACCGTCTATCGTTTTCAAACAAAATTAGTAATATGAAATAAAATTTAATTTTAATAAAATTACATACAGTCGAACTTCTCTATAACGTAGCAGTTGGGGACCGTCAAATTTCTACGTTATAGAGAAAATTCGTTATAGAGAAACTACAGAAAATTTTGACTAAATTTTTTTATGTAGAAAATATATTTATTAAGACAAAAAAAATTGTTTTTACATGAACACATTAATTTTTTTTTACTAATACATACATATGTGACTAAATTGATGCAAAAAATCGATTGCTAAAAACTTCGCAATTGAGAGATTATTTAGTGTGAAAAATTCTATTTAGGTCTTAAAAAATTGTACGTTACAGAGAAAACTTCGCTATAAGGAAGTTCGTTATAGGGAGATAAAAATGTATGAAAATACTCACAAAAATGTTGTGTTCACGAATTTTATTTGTTATAGAGAAGATTTCGTTATAGAGAAGTTCGCTATAGGGAAGTTCGACTGTACATTGTTAAAAAAAAATTTATTTTAATTTCATTTTGTAGCTCAAAAGCATAAAAGAAAAAAATTTCACCTTTTTATTTTTAATTACCACCTTTAATTTCAATAATAAATAAATTTCAATTAAAAGTTTAATCAATTCAATAAAATTTGCAATTATCAATACTTCAATAATGATTGAAACTTACAATTTGTGACGCATCTAATGACTAAAACTGAAAGTTAGTCACTTATTAGCGACTTTTGTTGTTATTTTTTATGAGACTCGAAGGATTAAGTAAGTGAGTGCATTATTTCATATTTTAGATTTAGAAATCAGAGTCTTCTTTGTTAAAAAAAAAAAAATAACAAATAACCTTTGCACAAAGGTCCTTGGACACGGCCTGATAAGCAAAAAATTACACCGCCGGTTGTTTGTACGCGCTAAATGCAAAGAAAATAAAATTTATAAACTAAATGCGCCAACAAAAACAAACAAACGGACAGACAGAGAGACAGAGAGACTATCAACCAACGACACTTCAACTCAGCGTTACACAATCGTTATTTTGATAAATTATTATTTAGTTTAAATGCTGGGCTTCATTACAACATTTTGTGTTGTTCAATATGTGGACAACTGCTAAAAGGCAAGCACATGCACAACATAACGCACAGCCAAGCACAAACACACACACACACACTCTCATAATAATTTACTTATTAACTTTGGCCCGCAAGTAGTGAAGAATTTTAAGCGAATTTCCATGTCGCTCTCCCGCAGTAGAAATCTGTGGGTTTTTCACTAAAGATGACAAGTCGGGATAGGAAAATGTCTTACGGCCATTATTACAACTAAGCAATAAAGTTACTGATAGCTAAAATTAATTTTAGGTAAAATGGATAATAAAGTGTGACCTTTAACTTGTTTTCATTATTACAACTGTTCGATAAAATAAAATTAATATTTTTAAAAATATGGCAGTACCAGAGTAAATACCGACTACTTTTGACAAACAAAAAAAGCTACTGGCAACGACAAGGTTTTATTTTATTCTTTATTTAAAAATTAATTTGTATACATTTATACGTTCCATGTTGCCATATTTAAAGTGCATAAAATATGGCAGCTTCAAATGCTTTAGTCCACTTTAAAAGTTACAGGTAGGATGAACTGTCCGTTAGCTTATCGGTCACATTAGGTTAAACTCAACTTGTAATAACGAAAAACTAATTATTAGTCCGATAGCATCCCAACTTTAGCTATCGGCAAGTTATAATAATGGGCCTTAGTATTTTAATCGTAAAGGGAACTTTACACTGCGCTTTGTTGACATTAATCAGCGCTTGTGTTCTGTAAACCGAATCCGCAAAAAATTTTTCGTTTTTACAAATACATGCACATACTTAAGTATTGAGTAATCACTAGTTTTTAAATCGACTCGGTTTACAGAACAGGGGAGTATGTTTTAATTAAAGTTGTTATTAAAATAATATATTTTTTCAATTAAAATTTTAATCAATCCAATGAAACTTTTAACCAATTTTTGGTCTCAATTCTTAAATAAATAAATAATTTTTTTTGTTGCTTGCTATGAAATGCACAAAAAGAGGGAAGAAATATTTTTTCCATTAAATTCTTATCGGATTCATACGAGACTCTTCATACAAATACAAATTAAAATCCCACAAGCTTTCGAATTAATTTTTTTTTTTGCGTTCTGCAATTAAAAATATGTTATGAATTTTGACCATATTCAGGTAGCGGAGTCAATACTCTAAGTACTCATTATGTGTTATTCTTTGGAAACTTATATCTATGGAACCATAGAACAGAATTTCATAAATGGTCAAAATGAATTTCTTTGATCCGAAGTTTCAATACACAGATTACTACCTACTGTGTTGTGTAGTAGTGCCAAGCATGATGTTTTACTTCAATCTTTACAATAAAGCAAGCAGCAATCATAGAAAATTTCCAAACAAAACAAACACTGTTACACTTGAAAATACTTTCGCTTCAGTGCTTGACAGTATTTAATTTATTATTTTATAGTAATCAAGTTATCATGACTTTGTAGAAAGTAAAATTACAGCAAAATTAACTTAAATTTTGATAAAGTTATGCATTTTTTAAGACAAACTACACGGTGGGCCAAAAGTAATCACCCGGGGCATAAGTAATCACCAGATGTCTTTTTGCTGTAATTTTATTTAATGAAAACCTTTCGATCTGCATGTGTATGGACATCACCTCTGGCGGCGGTCACTTAGTCCATATCATAAGCAGTGCCACAATTTGTTTTAAAAAAAAAATTACAGCAAAAGAACATCGGGTGATTACTTTTGGCCCACCCTGTACTTAAATAGTTTTTTTCACTTTCCTGAAAAATTATAAAACTTCACTTATGTTGTTTTGTCAAAAGTCCCTAGAAATAAATTAAATGCGACACTCGCGGTAAAATATGAAAGAAGCAGGCAGAGCAGAAACCATAATAAAACAGTAGAGACGGCGTCCTGTTAGCGCCAACTGTCACTACCAATACCACTACTGTCTGATAAGTATTTACTTATTAAATTCTCCTTGTGTGTATTTAACTTATTTATATGTATTTATTTATATATGTATGTACGTATTTCCTTTTACTCATTTAAACTCTATAACAGGCAACTGTTTTATTTTATTTGGCATTTAATTTTTTTACTTTTTTTTTCATTTCTTTCACCACAAACAACAAGTCGTATTTGGTATGATAACTGCAATAAATACTCGTGTTCATTTTAATAACCATGAAAACGAAAAATAAAAAGAAAAGAAAATTGTATATGTTCAGAAAAAAAAGCAAAGGAAATGGTTTAAAGCATGTGAATGCAAATGAAATGAAAACGGAAGCGGATGAGGCAATAAATGACAGTTTAACTTATTTTTTATTTATTATTTTTTTTTGGTTTTTTTTTTTGGAAATTAATGATAAATGAGTTTAAATTGAATGAATGAAAAAAAAAAAACAAACATCAGAGAACTAATAATTTTCAAAGCCTTAATTCACAATTCGGAGCTGATGTCATGTAACGTGCATTGAAATACATTTTCGGAATATGCAAAGAAAAAAATAATTAATTTTTCGTGATGTTGCTAACCAAGGGGTAGAGAAATATCGAAAAAAATATATTACTAAATAAATTAAAAATTTTATAAAAATAAGACCTGCATTGCTGAATAATTTATTGCACTTAAAAAGGAGAATAAAAAGTTATATTTTATTATTATCCAACACGAGTTATTCATAAATTACAAAAAAAAAATACGGTAATCGGGATAATATCAATGGGAATCCAATACGAGTTATTCATAAATTATTGAAAAAATACGGTAATCCGGATAATATTAATGGAAATAGGAATATAGAAGCGAAAATTTATAAATCTACGACATTTATATCTAATATGTCGGAACAACTTGTAAGATCGAAAATATTTAATACGGAAAAATATAGATTAACATATAAAATCTATATAATACTTTAGGAAAATTATTTAATAAACTGAAAGATAGTGTTAAAAAACACATAATTATATAATTTAGTATACAGGATAGCTTGTGGAGGAAATAATTTAGAAAGTTGTAATAAAGTATATGTAGAAACAACAAAAAACAAACTTAAAACTAGATTAGCAGGACATAAGTCAGATCAAAAATACAGACATATAAATACACAAAAAACAGCATTAACTACACATTGTGCAACATTAAATCATTATACAAAATTTGAAGACACAACTATATTAGAGAAAGAAACTAATTATAAACGACGTTTTTTGGTGGAAATGTTACAGATAATTGAAATACCTGCGGACAATAGAATAAACTATAAATCAGATGTAGATAATTTAGCACAAAATTATAGATATTTAGTTAATATAATTTAGATTTAGATTTAGATTATGTATTATATATATATTTTTATGCGAAAAAATAGAGTTAATAATAGATAGTCATAGCTCATTTATTAAATTATTTTTAATAATTATGTTCTATTGTTATAGTTATATGTTATTATTACATTGTAGAAATATGTTATTTTACATACATGTATCTACATATGTACAAAAGAAAATAATTTTGAAAACATTTTTATTTATGTATACATATATATATTTATTTATTACATATATATATTTATTCATGTTTATAAAGAATATTTTTAATATCAATGACAAAAAATTTATGGCTGTGAAGATAAATTTTTAAATATATCACCCTAGACACAAACGTTACCACTTAACAGAGCGTTAACAGAGCTCTGTTAGGAATTCTTAAATTTGTTTGGGGTTCTCAAAAGTGGAATTTTTAAGAAAGGAACCAACGTGGGCGACCAGACTAACATAGGATTTGTGTAGGAGAATCTCCTCTATATTCCTGCATTAACGGAATCTTTAACAGAGCGAGTTTAAGGTAGTTTTTCACAATTTTCCGCACTTGAAATTTTGAAAAATATTGATTCTCTAAGAGATGACCAAATTTTGTCTGGAAAAAGGCAACGTGGGCGACCAGACGAGAATGGGATTTATGTAGAGGGATCTCCACTATATATATATATCTTCACAGCCATAAAAAATTTTCATTTCCTTTCAAAAATATTTTTTTTTTTTTTTTTTTTTTTAAATATTTTTGTTAATACAAATTATTATTTCCTGACGATGCTACCTATTTTGTAGCGAAATATTGAAAAATAAATAATTGTTAAATTCATAAAAGAGACCATCGCTCAAAAATAAATATAATAAAAAAATTTTATTTTTTTTAATTTTTAATTCACTTGTTTATTTAGAAAAAATATATATCTCAATTAAAAGTTAAACAATTCAATTAAGTTTTTAATTAATTTTCGGGCTCAATACTTAAAATAAATAAATAATTATTTTTTTTTGCTATGAAATTTCGGCTAATATTTATTTAAATGCTTGATTGTTTTTTTTTTATCTTCCACAAGCACTCATGGAATGACGGCTACTTATGCGCAGCATTATGCTGCTACTAGAGGAAAATGATAGTGATATAGAAGGCAGCTGGCGAAGCTTCACTATCATAAAACTCTGCTTCTGCATGTATTCGGCTGAAGGCATAATTTTCATTTCATTTCATTTATTAATTCCTTTTAAAAAGATCTAGTCTAATTGGCCATAATCGGTCCCAATATTCTACTCATGAAATTAGAATCATTTTATAATGTTTTTTTTCCCGATACAGCGTTTTGCAAAGTCTGAGCAGAAAGATTCTTTCCAATACAACATTAGTAAACATTAGGATTGACAGTTCATAATTGGCAGTCGTGAAGTAGACACGTGGCAAATTTATTACGGCAAAATATTCGATAAACCAACGTATTTTAATCGTTAACATTTTATCAAAATCAATCGTCGTTTACTGTGACGATGAGAAAGTTACGTGAAATTTTTGGGAGAACAAAACGCACTATTTATCGTGTAGTGAATGATTTAGAAGAAAGAGGGCCTGTAGGTGATAGGCCCAAGCATGGGCCACAACGTACTGCAAGATCGGCTGAAAACATTACTGCTGCTCAAGAAAGTGTTCAAAACAATACATCAACCTCAGTTCGACGCCGTGCTCAGGAGCTTGGTCTTCAAAGAACAACTTTGGCCACAATTTTGCACAAGCATTTGCATTTGTTTCCATTTAAGATTCAGTTGACACAATAGCTTCTTCTACAAGACCATTTACACCGACGTACATATGCCAATAGGATGTTACAGCACTCCCATGACAACCCCGATTTTAATGAAAAAATCATAATGAGTGACGAGGCACATTTTCATTTGAATGGATATGTGAATAAACAGAATAGTCGGTTCTGGGCAATGGAAAAGCCCAGGTTTATGCAAACAAACCAGAAACGCCTGAGCAACTCAAGCAAAATATTCGTGATGAAATTAATGAAATGCCGCGTGAAATGTGTGAGAATGTAATGAAAAATGCGCTTAAAAAGGGCTCGGATTTGTGAGGCTAACAGAGGCGGAAATTTTTCTGATATTGTATTCCATACATAATTGCCCCGACATTAAATAAAACATTTATCAATATAAGATCCATTCTCTTGCATTTAATCAAAAATTATAAACAAACAAAGTAGTATGCCTTCTCGGCGGACACCCTGTATTTGTTAAATCAAATGACAGGAGAGTTCATTTGGATGGATTAAAAAAAAAAAATAAAAGATCATGGCTAAAATTTTTGCTAAATATTTCTAATTTATTAATAAATTTTTCATGTTTTCTAAATCTTAATTTAATTGTGTCACTTTATAAAAAGATTCGTCAGGCCGATAGAAATTAAAGTAGCAGAAAGCTAGCCATCCCACGCCTCTCACAAATCATATAAAATTATACGCCCAAAATATAAATCTTATTGTTTTTAAAAATTAAACAAAAATGCCAAATTCTTTGAACGGGGCATGGAATTCCAAGTGTATCGAAAGACAAGGGCGATTGGAAATTAATGAAATTTATGTATTTTGAAGGACTTCTAGATTTTCCGTGTTTAACAGCGATATGATTCTCATGTCAACAGAACTCTGCTGAGACAATTGGTTTGTGTCTAGGGTTAATAATTGAAAATTTTTATTCACACACGTGTCCAGGCTTATGATATGAAATGCTTGCAAGCTGACAATGCAATGCTGACACCGACACAAATAAAATAGTTGGTCAAATAGATACATCCGAACGTACTAAATGATGGTGCGAAAAATTTCCAGAGTATCTGTTAAACCGCCACAGTGGTTACAGCAATGCATCCTCCGAAATTTAATGAACGTGAAACTCTAAATGTTTATTAACTTCAATTATCCCAATGTAGCCCCGAGCGACCCATTAGAAGCTGTTACTTTTCTTTGCTTCATATTTAAACTTAATATGTGTGTGTGTGTGTGCTGCTTTTTTGCCGCTTTTACTTTTTCGCACTAAAAGAGGTTTTTACGAGTTGCTGAAATTGTTTCTTAAAAAGGATTCCCTCCCGTCTGGCTGCGTAATATGTTCATGTTGATAGTCTGGCTCCTATTTAAATGTCTAATTACGTAAACTATTTTGCAGAATTGTTATTAACTTTTTGTTTATGGACTTTTCGCAGTTGCCTTAACTTTCTGGGTGTGTGCGTGACTTAATTTAGACTTAACTGTGCGTGTTCTTATGTGTGTGTGTGTGTGGATAATGTTGAATAGCTAGAGTGCTCGGTGTGTGTGTGTGTGTGCGAGCCGTATTATATTGCAATTAAGTTGTAGAAATGGCTATCTAAACCAGCAAAACAAAACGTTTCTTATGAACGAATTTAAAACACTTTTCATTCGTTTTTATTTGTTATTTCGTTTTTTTAAATTTAAGTTGTGGCAACTAAAAGTGCAAAACGAATAACTAGAACAATAATAACTACTGGAAAGCATTAAATTTAGCAAAAACTTTTTACAGCTTTAAGTAATCGACGCCAACAGAATAAGAAAAAACTAAAAAAAAAGAAGGAAGAAAAACACCAAACTCAAATAAATGATATGGCTTCTTTGCACAGCATTATTTTTCGATTTCGGTTTTATTACCATGTGTTAGATTTTATACATTTCCCAAATGTATTAGAAATTTTATTGTTTCATTTTCAGTGTGGCTCAATTTAGTTTTACTTTTTCTTCGCTCTCTCATTCAAATGGGACGATATGTAAGTGACCAAATTGTATTTCTAAGGCCGTTTTAGAGGGAATTAAGTGATTGTTAATAGTAAAATATCAACTAGAACAGGAATTGCTGTAACTACTTTTAACTTGCTAAATATTTAACAGAAATATCTCATGATTGCGAATTGCTTTGGTCGGAGCACTTACTTCGTTGACTCCAAAGAATCATCATTTGAATTCTCCGTCCAACCAGCTTCATTCCTCGGTATTCCATATTACTATTGTTAACTGTCGTACCAGGAAACGAAGAAATCTTTTCGTCGGGCATCAGAGTGTTCCCCTTACAGTGATACCGACATATGTAAGTGCATAAACAAAAGCGGTTGGAACATCTCTAAGGAACGAAACACATGACGACTCTAGACAGACTGGGCATAACTCCGCCGAAAATAAAACTGCATTACACAGCTTATTATATTTATTATATTTTGGAATTTAGCATCTCAGTAGTTTAAATTTTATTTGGAAAAAAAAAATAAATATTTTCAAAATCTATCAAACCTAGTCTGTGCTTCAACAAGTTATTGGTTTTGGAAAATTCCTAGGCATATATTCACACATATACATAACATCATACATCAAGTTATACATATCATAAGTACCCAGCTGCGAAATTAAGTAGGAAGCAGGAAGCCTATATTTGGCAGACACAAGGTCTTAGACCTTCCCATAGGAATTTTTATTTATGGTTTTGCATTTAGTGTTTTGTTTTACCAATGCGATTTTTTTTGTAATGTTTTTTCTCTTTTGTTGTTACAATACTGCACGTCCCCTAATGATACCAACGAAACTGGGCCTGCAAATGCACCGACCGGCAAATAACGAGATTAACCGAGGTAATCGATTTTCGAAAATCGGAAATTTTAAAAATAATATTTCATATGTGATATTTTTCTTATTCATATACATACATATATACCTTCACATAAGTAATTTTGTAGTTTTTGTATAAGTCTTCTTACCTGCAAAGAAACAAAAAGAAAATTCAATTAGTTTACAATTTATTTACAAACAAAGAAGCTTAGAAACTACGCAGAAAAGTAGTGTTATTTTTAATTTTTAATTAGAATTTTTAGTAAGAATAGTACAATTTTTCAAAAGTTTAATCCATTCAATTAAATTTTTAATTAATTTTTGGGCTTAATAATTATCGAAATATATTTTTTTTTTATATGAAATACATGAAATGACGCATAATGTTTATTTAAAAGCATTCAAATTGAAAACATATATTTTTTATTTTTTTGTAAATAAAAGTTTAATCAATTCAAGTAAATTTTTTAAATAATAAATAAACAAGTTTTTTTGATATGACATACATAAAATGCCGCCTTATCTTTACTTAAATGCATTCGAATTGAAAACAAATTTTTTTTTTTTCAATTAAAAGTTTAATCAATTCAATTAAATTTGTAATTAAATTTCGGGCACAATAATTACATAAAGAAATTTTGTTTTTGGATATGAAATACATAAAATGAGTCCTTATCTTTATTTAACTGCTTTCGTATTGAAAACAGATATTTTTTTTTTTTTAATTAAAAGTTTAATAAAATTCAATTAAATTTGTAATTAAATTTCGGACACAATACTTACATAAATAAATTTTTTTTTGATATGAAATATATAAAATGAGTTCTTGAGTCCAAATATTTTTGATTCTAATTCAAAGTTAATCAATTCCATTAAATTTTTAATTAAATTTCGGGATCAATAATTCAATAAATAACTTTTTTTTTATATGAAATACATAAAATGACGCCTTATATTTATTTAAAAGCATTCAAATTGAAAACAGATATTCTTAATTTTTTTAAATTAAAATTTTATTCAATTTAATTTAATTTTTCATTAAATTTCAAACTCAATAATTAAATAAATAAATAAATTTTTAGATATGAAATACATTTAAATTGAAAATAGATAATTTTTTTTTTAATTAAAAATTTAATCAATTCAATAAAATTTTTAATTAATTTTTGGGCTCAATTCTTAAAAAAATAACTATTTTTTTAAAGGAAATACATAAAATGACGCGCTATAAAATTCTTTATAGATGAAAATCTAATTACTTTATGAATTGATATTATAAAATTCTGAATTAACGTTTAGTTTAATTTTTTGCGAATATTGCAATTTCATTCGATATCCAATGCCAGTGCTCAAGGCTTCCCTAACATTTTAATGTCTGGTTTGAAAATAAGAAAGTATTGTGCCAGACAGTTTAGGTTTTCAAAATGTTGGGAAATATTAAAAACTTATTAAAATGTTAATTAACTTTGTATTGCTGAATCGGTTGATTTATTAATGTTAATATTGTATTGCCTCTATACGATTCATTGAGATAAAATACTTTATTTTACGCTGATATATATATTTTGAACCATAAGGTTCTTCTTCAGAATCTATATAATAATTTTTATTTAATAATAATTATAATAAAATTTTTAACAATTTATGTTATCAAAATTGACTGAATTATTTGAAAAATATATATATTTGATTAACAAAAAATAACATATAAATCAAATTTAAAGGATTTATTTAAAAGTAGAAATCAAATTACAATATGTATTTATACATATAATCTTTTTTATCACTTTTATAATTGCAAGCAAATTGTTCATGTTTAACTATTTAATGGACTTCATGTATTTGTAACTTCAATTTGTTTTCCTCAGTTCTTAAGATTTTTGCATTTTCAAAATCAAATTCATGTTTATTAGATCTTGCATGTTTGGCCAATGCTGTTATATTAACATTTGTATGTATTTACTTTTAATGAATTGTTACAATCATATTCATGTTGCTTTAGTCGTTTCTTTAATTTTTGTTTTGTTTCTCAAATATAAAGTGCCTCACAATTTTTACCTTGTATTTTGTATACAACATTAGATTTTTGTCCTTTTTCAGGGGGATTTTTTAGATTTTTAATAAATTTATCATTAAGTTTTAATGTTGGTTTCATTGCAAGTTGAATATTGGGTGTAAAATGTCGACATGATTTAGATAATTCTTCAGTTAAATTAGTTAAATTAAATCACATAAGTGATTGAAGCATAATTAACAGTTGATAAAGATGTTTCATTAATATTAGATGCAGTTGTTTCTTTATTTGAGAGATAAGCATGACTTAATTGTGTTGCTTTTAAATTGCTCATGATTTGTTTATAATCTATTAATAATTTTCATTGGAAAATTATTTTTACTTAGAATCTTCTCAATTCTTTCTAGATTTTCAAACCAAAAAAAATTTATGTGACAAACTAAAAATAAAGTATTTTATTTCAATGAATCGTATAGAGGCAATACAATATTAACATTAATTAAAAACTTACTTGAGAAATAGTAAAAAAAAAAATTATATCATAAACAAACCAAAATATAGAAAACAATATATAGCAATTATTAGTCATTTTGTTGATGAGAATTTCCCGCTCGCAAGAGGCAAATTTTAATATTTTTATGAGAAGAAAAATAGAAAAATAGAAAAAAGTCTTTCAGTCTGTCTGTAACAAAACAACATTAACCATAAACAATACATATGAAATGCAAAGTTCACAACTGCCCTTCACACTCTCTTCCATAATTTGTAGCAACCACATTAAATCCATGCGAGTTTACCGCATTGACTTTTCTAGTTCCTTGAATTCTGCACGCACAAGTGTGTAACTTAAAATTCTTTTTAACCTTTAAAATGCCAGTACTTGTATGTCAACTTAAAATTTATTGTCAACTTAAGAGAACCAACTATAGAAAATGTTTGACCTTGTAGGACGACGAATAAAAAAAATTGGCTGAAACAAGAATTTATTCATACATTTTATGTTCATTATATATGCAAACAGAACGTAATTTAATGCATTTTCTTAATGAAATATTCATGGAAACAAAGAGATGAACGTTATCAAACATTTACATATGGCCACCACCCTACACATACACATACATACATACATGCATGCATGGAGGAGTATGTATTTGGATGCGATTTTCATTTGCCGGTAGTTCACAAGAAAAAATTTTGAAATTTTGGATCCAGAAGACCTTTGTCTTATTTATGTTTAGCGGTCAACAAAAATTATGCAAATTCATACCAACCAGACACGGCTGCGGAATATTTTTTTTTATTCTATTGCTATTGCGAATTGGTTTATCTTTTTGGCGAAATTTTTTTTTTTTTTTTAACAAAACAAACTCTACGAAGATCTTATAGCTTGTCTTTAGAAACACCCAGGATCTAGGCGGGAATCGAACCCGAAAATCCATATTGATAAGCCTAATGCTCATGCATTCCTCAGGAAGTTCTTCTTATGTTGTCTTCATGATTCCAGCTGAGATTTATTATCGAAAAAATTTCTCTCCAACTGTGACAAGGCAAACCAAAATGAGGGCCTAAATTTCGGCATTCCATATCGGGCGAAATTTCGTTTCAATAAAATTCTGTTTGAAATTTCCAATCGCTTCGCAAGCAATTTCAAAGCATTTATTACATTTCGAATCGAATGCAATAATTTCCCCTCGACTTTTGGGAATGAACTCTGCTTTGCAGATCTGCTTCAAAAGCATCAGCATCCTTTATTGGGTTAAAGTAGGTGCCAAATTATGATCTCTAGCCCTGTCTCAAACCATCATTTCTTTTTTACATCACAATGCATTGCATAATTAGGGCTCTTCCTTTGAGTGTCGGTGCAAGATATAAAAATTTACTACCAAATTTCTGAGTTGGTGGATCACAACTTTAAGACAATTTATTCAAATTTTCGGCCACAATAATCGTGCTACCGTAAAAGCTGAGCCTGCAAAAGGTTAATAAATTTTTGTACACATTTTCACTACTAAATGTGCTCGAGCCAAAGAGAGGCTCTAACGTTCGAAACAAAGAAAATATCGTTGCCGTGAGTATATGAATTGAAAATGATCGAAATCAGTCAATTCAAAGTCGATTGAATATGTGTCAAAACACGCTGTGACTTATTATACATTCTTAAAAGATTAAATTGCCTTCCGAGCTAAAGTCACTTGATCATTGGAAACGTTGAAACTTTTGCAGTTCTTTTCTTTAAAAGCGATCCAGTTGAATGGCCGAAACTGTCATGCGATTCAATGCCATTGAACTTCTTCTTATAGCGCAATATCAAATCAATGGTTTATACCAGCGAGTCCAGCAACTTTCAACGAGCTCAGAGACGATATTGAGCCAATATAAAATTGTACTCAGTATAGAAGTGCTGTTGACGCTGGCCTAAGTGGGACGACGTTCTCACTCGGGGAGGGTCCGCCATATAACTTAAGGGCGTCTTAATTTTTTCTTTTTTTCTGGAACAGAGTTCAGGGTATAGAGAAGAGGTAGTAATTGAACTGCCAATTCTTGAGCAACTCTGCAGTATTTCTTGTACAGGGTGGCAGATGAGTTTTGCAGAACATTTTATTAATACATGGAATTTATTCAATCTTTTTTTCATTTAAAAAAATACCATTTAATTAGTCTTGAAGACAATAGAATTTAAATGCCCGCCCTGCTCTTTGATGCATGTGCGACATCTTAGCAGAGTTGAATCTGGAATTGCAGCTAAACTTGAAATGAGCCTGTTTAAGCATTTTCTGCGTAATCAGCCATAACCGGCTGACCTTTATGTGGAGTTGCACATATTTCCATTTCCATTTTTTTTATTAATATTAAAGATCAATCTACAAAAATAATAAAAAAAATTTCAGAGTACTTACATAGAAAGAAAGTTATAAAATTTTCTTTAGGTAGCGGCTTTCATCAACCACGCTGTATTACTGCGCTGATATTTTTATTGCTCTAAGAGCGAGGAAAGAGGGCATTATTAGCACCGGCAGTAAAAGAACCTGCAATCAGTAAAATGTTTGGATCATCTTACTGTAGAGTTTGTGTGCTAACTACGCAGCCAACTTCATGCACAAACTCACATTAAGCAGCAGATCTTATAGTCTGTTTATGTTATCGCGAGTGCACTGACTCAATTTCTTATGCCATGATACTTAAAGAAACTGAAGTGGCAACCAAAAACCCTAAAAATGTATCTGTAATAATTTTCAATTACTTAGCTCTAATTAATATGGTCAACAAACGAACTACCAGGCTCCTCAAATGCTCCTCCATATAAGGAAAATTTATTAGAATATTATCCCATATAGCACACACTCCCCCTTCCATAACACTTCTTGTGATTCTTTTTGATTTCGTTACATGCAGAAGAAGAAAAAAACTAGAAGAAAATGTGCTCTGACGACAGTTTTATGCTCGCACTTGTTCTTAAGTCAGGACATCCGTTGACATCAAATATGACAGTATAATCATTATTATCTGCAACACTTTATAGTCTGGCACTTGTAGTCCTTTTAACAAAAGCACCAATGACACTCGACAAATGCAAATTTTTGTTTCTTCTTTTTATTTATTCTATTGTTGCTGTAACTGTATGCTTGCATTTACACTTTCGTTATTATGTTCTATTCTTCGTTCACACTCTAAGGAGACACTTTGCTTTAATGCACTCGTTCCCTTTCATCGTACAAACTACTAACCAAATGTTTATAGACATCGTCCATATGTGCTTATATGTATGTAGTGTGTACGTGTGCACTCCTATAGAGTATACCAGGCAAGAAATTCCTTTCAAATCTTCTAAGGAATTCCCCATTGAATGAAAGACATTGATGAGCAGAATTCGTCATATTCGGTATCGTGTCAATTTTTTAAATTTCTACTAGAAATTCATTTGGCATTGCAAAATCAGATAGTCTTTCTGTCACATTTTAAACTTCTTTAGCGCCATTAAGACGATAAAATACATTTAGAAGCAAGGAACTGTCTCCATTTCCCCGCTTGGGGGGTTTATAAGGCTAAGCCCTGTGAACCTACTGGTGTAGCAACCGCGTGCAGAACCCAGCTTGGTTTTAGAAGAATTGGTTGAGAAAATCTTATATTTTATATTCTCATATGGTATTAGAATATGTTTTATCAAGTAAGTATTCTTAATTGAATACGCTTCTCCAGAAGTTTTGGAATAACCCAATCATTCCCCTTATCTTTACAATGAAATATGTCACAGACCTTTTTTACGAGGCAGTCAGACTAATATTTAGATCTTAGGGTCTTATAGGATATATTGGGAAGGCGATGCTTCGCCTTGAACCTACCTGCGTTTGAAGATAACAGAGGAGGCGACTGTTCGAGATCCCCGTAGAGATCTAATCTGGTTCCACGAGCGACGGGTACCCCAAACGGTTCTATACTGTTTACGTGTTTAATGATTTATGTACCGCTTCCAGGCTGCCCAGACTAGACCTTAGCGGACCAGGAATTCGCGGCTACCTTACAGGGTTTAAAGCCTGATAACTGAAGCCGAAGTTCTGGGTCAAAGAGTACTTTGTAGCCACCCCAAAAAGTTGAAGTTAATGGACCAGTTATGGGTTTGGATTCGTGCTGGCTGTCGTTACTACCTCAAGTCATGAGGGGAGATTCGTTTTTGGTCTGTCCGGGATATATCGTCATAGTTAGGATAAAACTCGATACTAGTTTAAGTGCTGTTGCCATTCAACGGTAGTCCCCGGAGCGTGTTATAGGAATGGAGTTTCTATGGTTGTTCTTTCTCAGAATGGAGTTAGTTTATGGTGAAAGGATGCCTGCATTAAAGAACCCACGGTTCAAATTCCGCTTTAGACAAATAATTGTTCAATTGTATCCGGGCGTTCTCCTCCGTCAGCTACGATGCAGCAACTCTGCTTTAGAAATTCGCAAAAACAGGCATTTGCACCTGTCCCTACACAATCATTTTCCCACTACTTATAAAGTAAATATTCCTGGGACATCTCCTGAGCACTGGTCCAACAAAAACACATTCAGATAGGAAAGTCTAGAGAAACACAAGTGATTAATTGTTAAAGTTGAGGTTAATTTTTCTGTAGCGCATTTTGTTAAATTTTCTTCGCTCGGATGAAGCGGTATAAATAGTAAAGAGATAAGTTGGAGTTGAAGTATGTCTTTTACCGTCTTAAAAAATCGAGGCACTTTAATGTTCCTTTTGAGACCTCAAAGATGTGCTCAGTCCTTCAAACGTTACACTCAATCTTCATGCGAAGAATATCAAGAGCTTCTAAATTCCTCAATATATAAACCACCTATAATTACAGCTGAAACAGCATGATCGGACAAGCGTCGCTGTATAATCATGCAGCAGCATTGGGTCTTTTGAGCATTGAAATCGACCCTGTTCGAGTGACCCCAATGAGATCTTTTTTTTGAGGCCACTATTCAATAAATGACTCATATTCTGTCTCAGCGCCGCGATCACAGTTTATGTCGTCCTACGACTAAATGAATATGAGTGACAAATTCGGCGGTCCTCTGCAAAAGAGTGGATAGGATTGAAAGTTTGACATAGAAGGTCATTAAGAAAGATAACCCTTGTGGAAATGAGCACAACCACATACATTTTGTTTCATATTAAAGACTCAGCAGAAATGACTATTTGTGGCTGACTAGTATGAGTAAACCATTGTATATGTTGTGTGTATGTCGTGTGTGTTTCTTTTTTCTCAACAAAAGCTGTTTCGTATCGCCAATCAGACTTTTGTTAACAAGGCTTAAATTGCACAAACATACAACAGTACAACACACGAAACTATAAACCTGAAAATGTTTAATGCACAAACTTTCACACTGCAGAATGCATGTCTCGCAAACATCGGCTATGCTCCATTTATGTTTGTTTGTTGGTTACTGGGTTTATAATGTGCATCTTCATAGGAGTATTAGCACCCGGAAATGTGCATGCTGGCCTACACACACACACACACACAATATTTATTCGCTTCTTTTGCATGCTTAACGCTTTCACATTCGCGCAATGAGCTTAAAGTGTCAACTGTCAGACAAATGACACTACGGCACACAACACGAGTAAATAAAAAGACAAACATACTCAAACTCATAAAAGCATAAAAAATATTTAAGAAAAAAAAAGAAGAAAAAGTAGCAACTGGCTGTGAAATTACTGCTGTTGTGTAAACTGTGCATTTCAAAAGCTCTGCTGAGATTTAGGTTTTTCTCCACCGGTAGCTGGATAATGCATGTGTCTGTTTATATGAGCATTAGCAGAAGATGTGTTAAGGACCTTATGATTTGTGTCTTGTGTCTGTTTGTAACCATTTGTAGTGAAATACCATTTCGGAAGAGAAATCAAAATAGTTTTCTTTAAAAATATTAAAAGAAAAATGGAACAATATCGGTGAATAGCAGAAAACCTGGTCCAATATGAAAGAAAAAACGCCCAAAATGCAGAGTTGTAGACTTCACCACCTGTTTTTTTTTTTCTTAAGCCTTCCAAAAAGAAGGTAACACACAACGTTACCACACAATTATCGTGGCTTCATACCCGAAGGCCCAACCCCACGCTGCTCTCCACACCGGCTGAATTTTGGAACGTTCACCACCGCCCCTAATGGACACATGGAAAGACAACTTATGACTGACTAGGTACACATAGGTTGCAATCCATTATCATATGATATAGACCTTGTTGGGGTTTTTCGGGCTGTCTAAACCCTGTGTCACACCAGAAAGATAAACTATCCGGTGACTTCTGTTCCGTGGCAAGACTAAAATTATAATAAAAAAAAAAAAAAAAAAAAAAAAAAAAAATCTCGCATTTTTCTGATGTGCCTTAGTGTATCTTTGTGTGTCAGTTGTTGTCGGAAGGTTTCAGTAGCGAAGGCCAAGTCACTGAACAATACCAGTTTCAGCTGATAGCAATCCACAATCACATCAGAACGCCCTCCTTCGTCGGTATTGTGTAGCACCGGCGAAGTAAAGTAATAATAAAAATGGCTACTAAACCGAAGCTTCAGTACCGCTCTAAACAAAGAACGTGCGAAAGCAGATGGGATGTGTTCTGATGAAATCAGGGAACTTGTTCCCGAAACCCGATCATTCACGCGCACGACGCGTTCATCATTAAGAGCACATCCATTTGAGGTCAACTTGGCAGCGAACCGCACTACGCATTACAGAGAGAACTCATTTTTCGGCCGAACATCGCGTATGTGGAACAAACTCCCTGGCGAGGTCTTTCCTGTCACTTATGACGTGGGAAAATTTAAATCAAATGTCCATTCACAGTACTCCCTCTATCCTCCTTTCCATAACCTGATTTCCTAGTTCCAGCACAATGCATCGCATGTGTAGGGGTCTTCTCCTGAGTGCTGGTCCCAGATAAAAAAGAGCGCCTAGATCAGTAAAAGTCGTATCAGGGCACATGTCATAAAAATGACGATATGTTCCAAACAGACCAATAACTACTCTCCACGCGTTAGTTGTGGTATTAAGCACAGCTACCACGAAGCCAACCGCAATAAAAACCGGAACACAACTACAACCTGTACACAAATTACCTTCCGAAAAAAATCTTCAACTAGAAGACCCAGCCATATTGTCATCAGACTTTAAACCCCGTGGGGTAGACATGAAGAGTTGATCCACTAAGCTCAAGAGTGGTAAGTGGCGGTACAGCAGTCATTAGTTATGTGCGCGCAATCGGTTTCCCACCGAACCAGACTAGACAAGGGCTGGCGTTAAGCAGTCAAAGACCTTAAAACATTCCAAGTCAGATCTCTGTTAGGATCTCGAGAGTTACCTCCTCTGTAATCCTCAAGTTCTGGAAAAACTCAAGCGATGCATCACCTTTCCTATTATAATACTTCACCGGACCAAAGGACCTATTTTACGAGTACGAAACTATCCTAAGACCGTAACGTACATCTTCATTAAAAAAGTTAAAGAACCATAAAGAAATTCTTCAACTATTTAGCTAGGTAGTGCGGGAGTGCTAAATTTCCCGTAAGTTGTGAACACACAACTCTTTGCGGGGACAACGTCAGTCAACACAGTGGGTAGGGCTCTTAATTGCCATGAAAGTTAAAAAAAGAAGCGGGATGTTGAACAGTTGCCAAGCAAAAGCTGATGACAAAACTGCCACAGATTTGCAGCAGTTTGCAGCATTTAAACAAACTACAAACTTACCCCGCCTCTCCCTTTAAAATACTTAATCACATCAACATTGTCAGACGAAAATCGCAATCTTCATAATATTTTTCAATATCAACTAACAGCGACTTAACTAAAGCTAATGCCAGTGTAAGAAATTCTTGCAAAACCATACACTTGAATATCAGCACACAGCAATACCGCACTGGCATTTGCATGTGTGTGTATGTTTTGTGGTTAGAAAACGGAAGTGATTCAAACGCACAGACACAAACATGCTGTGAGGCAGTTTATTTGCATCCGAAATACATTTTCTCAAAATATTCATACACAAATACAAACAGTTACAAAATACTTAAGCACACCGGGGGGAACAGTACAAGTTCAAGGACTTCTTTGAGAAATTATTTCATAGAAAAGGTTTGTGCTCTCATTGGATGTTCAAGAACTCCCCAGCTCCCTTTTGGACGATTGTTTAACGAGCGTGATCATTTCAATAATTTTTTTATTAATTCTGCAGATAATTGTTGTATGAGTGAAGTGCCGTTTAGGCATTTACCTTGGCATGCATTGGATCGTGCATTAAACATTTGGACGATCATTGAGAGATCGTTATTTCACTGCAATCGTCGGATGTTCAAGAATTCCCCAGCTCGTATTTAGAAGATTGTTTGACGAGCGCCATCACTTTACAACTTTTTTTCCAATCGTGCTGACAGTTATTGGACGTGGGAACCATCGTTTAGGCGTTCACGATCGCGAGCATTAAATCGTGCATTAGACATTCTCACGAACATTGAAAGCTTGTTACTTTACGGTTTTTGTATTTTACTCCTTTCCATGATGCTCTTGCGATACTTTTTGAAAATTGTTGGACGAGTGAAGTGTTTTGTGCCTGCGTTGGCTGAGTAGTTGGCGTGTTAGGCTCTGCAACCAGAAGATCTCACTTCAATGCCGTCCCAATAAACGTTTTTCTGCAGTGTCTATGCTATTTTTTTTTCTGGTACCACTGCTCAGGAGATATCTTCTACATATGCCATGCAAGGTATAGTAATAGAGATGCCAGATGGAGAAAAGCTTCATTATTTTTACAAGTCTGCTTTTGCAGGTTTTTTATTTTCATAAAAGTGTTGCAGCATCCGTGGTGTGAAGGACAAGTATTCGTATATTATGAAAAAGTGCCTTAATTCGAACGGCATTTTTACACATGTCATTAATTAAAATGGGCTAACGATAGGAAATATACATGCAGTGAAAATTAAATGTTATAATTGCTAAGAAACAAACTAAATCAATCAGACAAAAATTGCAAGTCACACTGACAAACACTGGCAGAATGAAACGACATGCTGTTTTCGAAGGCTGCTACACCTTCATCTTCAGCGTTCACCACAACACACATGTTGTGCACTGTGTGCGGTTATCAGTAGATGTAAATTATTCGGTTTATATATTTATTATTTCTTATCAATAGAATATAAGAACTGATTCTCCGTTATATTTCCGTTTCATAGTAGAAAACTCTTGCGCGATCGGAGCAGGCGATTAGGTCGGCAGCTGGCTGAATGTAAAGGTCCCAGCCCAGAAGGCGATCAAATTCATCATATTCCCATCGTAGACATTCAGAGCAAAGAGACAAATTGTGTCACGATGGCGACTCTTCCATCTGAATCGTCTACGATGATGCTCTGAAAAGAATCGTTACAAGATTCCCATATTCCTACTGGCAGCGTGCCTTGGAAAAATTGAGTCCAAAAGAAGCAAAAATAATTTGTTCTTTGATGTGACGTCGAAGGCATTAATTTTGTAAGCTTTAGACAGAAGAAAAGACCCATTTTGTTCTTGGGTTTTATGTACCATCGCGTCAAAAATAAAGTAAAATGGTTACCCAACACAGCTTCATCTTGACACCAAAGGCGCTGCAATACTGCTATAAAAAAACGTGCAAAAACAGAGTTGTAATATAGAGAAGCTGTCCTCTGTCTATCCCTCGCCACATGCCATCTCTCTCATTATACATTGCCACTAGTTCCAGCACAATTAATCGAGTGTATAGGGATTATTCACTGTAGCTGATCTAAGATAAAAAAAACCCCCCAAAAAAAAGATGAACTTCGGTTTCTATACTTTCGAAGTGTAGGATAAACTGCCACGGCTGCAGTTGGGGTTTCGAGATTTCCAAGAGAGTTCCATCTGCTCCCAAAATATCACAAGAAACCGAAATAGTGGATCCAAGTGCGATACCCTTCCAAAAAGAACTGCCCTTAGGAACCCAACTTAAACTCTAACTCTTCTAGCGCCATTGAAACAAGCTATAGCAGGCTTGTACTACCCAAAACTAATTCCAGCATAATGCATTGCATGCGTATCCCCGAGTGCTGGTCCAATACAAAAAAAAAAACTACCTCATGGTGGAGCAGCGTTTGAAGCAAATCTCAAAAGTTTCGTATTCATTAGCTGTCATTTATCCAAACACACCACTGTGTGGCAGAATGACACAGCACTCAACGATAGCCCACAGCATAATATTTAAAACTGCGGATACAAAAAGTACTTAAAAACAACTAAACAATCTGGTGCATGTAAAAAACACATAACAACCGACAAAAATCTCCCTCACAAACTGCTCAAATGTATCATGTACGTGTGCGTTTGCGGCAAAAGAACCTGTGGCATAATAAAAAGGTAAAGATAATTGTACTACAGCATTGTGTAGCTGGGTGTGTGCATTCTGCCAACAATATGCATTCATGTTTTAACTGAATAAAATGGAATTAATGGAAAACTTGGCAAATGTGAATAAATATGACGAGCGATATTAAGTTTTCATTTTATTTTCTGTTTTAAATTTTAAATCTAGTTTGTCTCAAACTGCTAGTATTTCATATTGTTGTTGTTGTTGTTGTTGTTGTTGTTGTTGTTGTTGTTGTTGTTGTTGTTCTATTTGTATTATCCTGTGGTTAAATAAGTAGGGTCTTTCTGATGACGAGGTTAACAGCTGTTGGTTGGAGAAGTTTCGTAATTTGTTAGCGAATAAATATACACGATACCTCGTGTATGTTAAAAGGGACATAGACATTTTTCTGAAACAAGTACTTAAACACGTTCAGAAAACCACTTATACATACATAAGAGCAAGCATACACTCAAACAAACACACAGGGCATACATGCAATGCAACAATACTCTACTCTACTCAATCGTCGTCTGGGTTTACTGGCATTACAAAGTGTATGGGAACAACGATTCTAAGGATCATTCAATACCAGCAAACCAGCACACAGTCCGTCCGCAGACCAACCAACCAACCAAACGTATGAATACCATCTACAATGTACGTGTAAATGCACTCCATTGCCACTTCAACAAGCAAGATCCGGATTGAGTGTATTATCTTTTTTTTTTCTTCTTCGCTTGCTTTTTTCTTGAACAAGTGTATGGGTTGTTACATCATGATGGTTGGATGTTTAAAATACTTTTAAACAAGTTTTTCTGAGCAACACAATCTTTTAGTTTGTCTGCAGAAAGTGCCGGAGAATAGGCGGGAATCGAACACGGACATCCATATTGATAGACTAATGCTCCTTCAGTAACAACTGACACAAAGTCACACACAAATGCACATCAGAGAAAATGCGAGATGTTTTTATGAGTTTGAAACTGGGGTTGAACCCAGGAAAATTTTTCGTTTTTTAGTCAACGTGTAGACTACTTCGACCAGTGCCATCCCCTATAATTTAGTCATGAATTGACTTACAAACGCAGAATGCTTGTAGATTATTGAATTTTATTATCAAAATTCATGCTAATCATGATTAACCCATTCCCAGCCATTGTACACGCTTGAGTACAGAAAAAAGGCAATATTTAAGTACGTATAAATTTGTTTGCAAAAAAAATTATACAACGTTTCTTCTGCTTTTGCATTTGTCACATTGTGCTTTAAAACACCCATAAAAAATATTTTGAAAAATATACCGTTATTGCTTTTTTTTTTGTTTGTTTTTGTGTATCACTTTATCATATTTGTGATTTTTACCTAGGTCAGTAACAACTGAGCTGCGTAGAGTAAATACTGTTTCGTCCAGAAAAGAGTTTCTTATAGTTTTCTGTAGAAGAGTGATTGTGTGTACGATAAAAAGAAAGTTACAGGCAAAAAATTGTTTTTTCGACAACCTTATGTGAGTAACAAAATCGGTGTACCCAATCGAGTACAATGGCTTGATATGTGTACATTTTTTAGAATTTTTCTTGGACCAAAATGGAATTTACATCTATCAAACCGTCAAGTTTTTATGGTAAAGCTTTTACAAATTTAAGCATGGCTCTTGATTTTGTGGGTAGAGGTGGTCACGAAAATTTCGATATAGCGATTATTCCACCAGATCCGGACTATAACACAGACGAAGAGGAGGCTAATGCTGATGATATTCTTTTTGATCGTATGCCAAATGATGTACCAGGTGAAGTCGAAGTATTTTTCAGCAGCGATAGCGAAGATGATATTCCACTTGAGCAGTTGCGACAGACAATGGTGTCTTCAAAATCAAGCGAAATAGTTTCTAAGTGGACAAAGAGACCTTGTGATATTCAAATGCATCAAACCAATTTTTTTTCGGACAATGAGCTCAATATGATCGCAGAGTGAAGTGGAAAATCGCCGGTTGAGGTTTTTGAAGTCATATTTGATGAAAAAGTGGTTAATTTAATCGTTGAGCAAACTTGTATTTATGCGTCACAAGCTAACGCGCACAATTTCTCCTTCAACGCAGAAGACTTGAAAGTATTTATCGAAATTTTATTATACAGTGGTTATCACTCAATGCCTAAAGAGGGTATGTATTGGCTATACCCAGAAAATGAATATTTCGAAACGGTCGCTGGCTTCTGGTGTTGCATTTAGTGGTGAAAACCACTTTCCTAAGAGGGTAAAAAATCAGTTACGATGTCGTGAATGTCATAACAGAATAAGATGGTTATGTGAACAATGCGATGTTGCTCTATGTGTTGAAAAAGTATGCTTTAAAAATTTTCATACCTTAAAAAAATAGCATACTCATGACGCCACTGTACTCACCCGACTACAGCTCTAAAAGTACACTTCCAAATATTTTTTTTTTAATTTTTTGTTTTTTCTATATATCTTAATTGTATTTAAGTTTAAAAAATAAATGAGTTACAATATTTTTTTATATGTAATGATCTTGGCATTTAATGGGTTAAGAAAGTGCATCGTGCATTTTTTCTATTTTATGGTCAGTTTGGATGACCTTCTGAACCGGCTATTCAGAAGCTAATGCAAAAACCGAATTGACATTTACCGCCATTTGCAAAAGTTATAGATTTTCCAATACGCTGATTACTTTTGGCCCACCTTGTATATATATATATAAAAACACTCGAATATTCATATGTATGTTGTATGGTTCAGGGACATTTCATATTAGTAGACATTCAACAAAATTTTTGAAAAAGTAAAAAAAAAAAAAATAAAAAAAGATTTAAAAAGTGCAAAACCGAATTCCGTATTTTTTTCCTTCATTTAAAAATTAGGTAGTCACTTTAAGAATTTCAAAGATTGCATCTCTGAAGGAAACTCATTTCGGTTTGTTTTAAGTAGAGATGAGTACTATTCGTACTTGAATTTTTAAGTACGACTCTGAGTATTATTAAGTAAAAAAAAAAAACTTAAATTTAGTACGAGCTATTTCTTTCTGTGTAGAATGGAAAATGATATCGAATTTGCCATGTTAGCAAAACGAAGTGTGAAGTTAAATTTCGAAATTTAAACCCTAGACACAAACCGATTGCCTAAACGGAGAGCTCTGTTAATATTTCTTTAATTTGTAACAATTTGGTCCAAAAATACAAGCTCAGTTCAATTTGGAATAGGTACCTCTCGATTTTTCATATTTAAAAGAGTTGTATTAACATGATAACAGAAATCTGTTAAGGCAATTGGTTTGTGTCTAGGGTTTAAATTTCGAAATTTATCTTCAGATAATTGTATTACAACTTCATGCTTTTTAGTTCGACTTAGACTTTGAATCGTTTATAGAAAAAACTGAGTGAACAGAAAGAAGGGTAATTGGCAGCCTGTAAAACATATCATAATTACATATTTTTTTTTCTTGGACCGGCAATTAAGGGACAACCCCTATGCATGCGCTGAATTGTGCCGTAACTAGGAAATAACGTTTTGGAAGAAAGGATAGAGGGAGTACTGTTTATTGACATTCGATTTAAATCTCCCCACGTCAAAAGACAGGAAAGACCTCTGCGGGTAGTCCATTCCACATACGTGTTGTTCGGTCAAAAAACGATTGCATTGCTTAAAAACAAATGTAAGTTGTGGCAAATTATTGAGGTCAAAAGACTTGACATTTTGTAACCAATAGTGTAAACTTAGTTAATTGAAAATTTTTTTAGCAAATCCAGCGGCAGTGTAGTGTTAGAGTTAGTGACTCTATAATCCTGCGTTCAAACCCTCTACACTTACAGAATTTTTCTAAAGTGTCTATGGGCGCCCTTTCTCGTTATTTAAGTAATGGAAAGCCCTGTATGCATTCTTCACATTCGCAAAAGTACGAGTACCAACATTTAAAACAAAATGGTGTAACAAAATGACTTCATTACAAACAAACATCCAGAAATGATGGTTAAAACAAGTGAATAAACGGAACATACTCATAGTCTTCCATCTGCATATGGATGAATGTATGCATGTACATGCAAACTCATACACATACGAGCACGTAAAATGACAGCGACAAATACATACGTATATCGGTCATTTACTCAAACAACGTCATAACTCAAAACAAAAAAAAAACTTGGTTTGTAAAAAACGTACTTTACACACATACGAAATGGGGAAATCAAAGTATATGCTGGTGTCACGAGTGGGATTTTTGAAGGTATTTGTAGGAATCTTTTACACAAGTTAAAAGCCGATATGAAAACTTATTCTGCTTATTATGAACTCAAAAATTGTATTTTTGAGTTACGACGTTGTTTGAGTAAATGAGCGATATACGTATGTATGTATATGCAAAGACGTACATATATGGAATGATATAATAAAAAAAAATACACAACAAATTTCACACAAACTGGAAACAAAGTAAATCCTACAGAAATTGAGAGAGAGAGAGAGAAAAAAAAGGAATCAAATAAAAAGCAGTTAGTGGCTTATTATTGCACAGAGAAGTTGCGGGTGAAAAAATGCGGTAAGACAAGTGCTCCTTTTCCAGCTACAACAATGAGAAATACAAGAACATATCATTTCCATCAGTATTGTGTCGAAGGGACACTTCGCACAAAGCCAAACAAAATGAAAATAAATGAATGAATAAAAGAAGAACAGACTGAAAATGTAATTGTGTTTAATAATATTGTAAAAGCATTGTGCATACTCCAGCGAGAAAGGTTTAAATGTATTTGAATGCATGTGTGAGTGTGTGTGTATGTGTGTGGCTGTATAAGTGTTTAGCTATTAAATGTATTCGATCATAAAAAGTGCAACGGATACAAGCAATTAAATTTGTTTACGTTGCACAAAAACAAACTCACCACTTCCACTAGTATGTGCACTTGTAAGGAGTGTGTATTAAGTAGAGAATAAAAAAACATGGCACACACAAACGCACATTAGCATTAATATGTATATGTGAATGTGTGCAAGGAAACAAGCACTTAAAGATTCCTAAAACATACACACAGCCACACCCACACACACAGCCATTTACGCCACACTTTTATAATACACTTCTCCGTTCAGTTTAGTAGATAAATTCAGATACTTATGCTTAAAAACACACTTACACTTATGCATGTACGCAATTTAGCTAGAAGAAGAAGAACGCCAACAGCCATTAACTCTAGTCATGAAATTTTCAAATACTGGCAGTGAGAAGTGACCATAAAAATTCATGCGTTGCGTTTTCTTTACAATTTCTTTTCTTGCGCAAACGAAAACATTAACGAGATAAGTATAGCAAAAGAAAACATCTCAATTTCGTTTCTATATTTATGATGACCGCAAACGGACGTACAGATGGACAGATGGACAGACGGACAACAACAACATAAAATTTCAATGTCACCTTAACATGTTTCCACTAACAACCAGTTCCTATAAAACAACTTCGACACACGCACACACACACACACACGCAAAATCCAAATCAAATGAAAATTAATGGATGATAAAAGAAACAAATAAAATAAAAACATAAAAATCACACTACAACAACAACAACAACAACAACAACAACGTTTTAATAAACATCGCCGTACGTGCTTGCATTCATTTCCGTTTTCCGTGTTCTTTCACATTTTTCTTTTCTTTTTTGAATTCAATATACTCGCACATACACACATACATACTCGTACAAATTTTTCGTTTTGGTTTAATAGGAATTTTAATCTTAAAAGGATTTTTATTAGCGACGCGTCGCACACAATATCCCTGGCCATTTTAAAAAATATATACAAGGATGTTGTGAGAAGTCAAACACAGTATGAAACTCTATAGATATATTCAGTGGAATTTGCAGTCAACAACTGAGGCTGTTGATGAACAAATGTAGTTCTAGAGCAGAAAATTTTACATTAAACAAGGCCCCGCAAACTAATTAATATCAGCATAAAATTTGTTGTCGTATACGGCTGCAAGTTACAAACAAACATTTTTAAGCACAATAGCACCACTCGCAATCTTGTGCAAATGGTCTGGCATCTTTGCATTTACCAAGTTGTATAGGAAATTTGTACTCTACAAAAAAAAAAACAAAAAACATTAGTGCGATTCACTAACTTTTATTACGATAATCGTAGCGTTAAAATAATTATGTATAACAAAATTTCAGCAAAATTGCAATTCAGTAAAATTTTTACCAATATTCGCTATCGCTTCAAGCCAGCTATTATCGTTAAGTTTGCGACAGTAATTTATGTGCTGTTTTTTTTTTTTAATGATAAAATGTATGGGTTGTTTAAAATGTTCTTGATGTTAGAATCTTTAGGTGTGAACATACAAACATACCATTAAATAATATGTGACACGGAAAGTTAAAACTGGCCTCTGCTAAAAAAAAATAAATCTTGAAGAAAAACGACTTCGAAGTTAACGAGTTGATTTTGATGCGCCTGAACGCTTTTATGGCTTGAAGATCGTTTCAGGAGATTTTGAAAATTCAAAATGGCGTATCCCATATGGAGGACTATTATTATTAGAACAATTTCACAAGTTTGTCACAACATCAGATTCAGATTAATAGAAAATACTAAGCATTCCTTGCATTCTCTTTGCGCTTTACGTATATTTTCACAGACATGCCATTTAATTGCAATGTTTATCTACTGTCTGTCAAATTACAGAATCGCACAGTCGTTAGTGCAAGCAAACTGAAACGTCGACAATTGTCGAATCGTTAAAAGTTACTGAATCGCACTACAGATATGCATTTGCTAAACTGATGTAAATAAGCTGCAAGTAAAATCATAGTTTTTATTTACAAAACGTTTTTTTTTTTATTTGCAATATGACAGCAAATAAAAAAAAAATGAGAAATAAAAAAAATTTTACCATACAAAAGAAATTTAAAAAAAAAACGTATAAATACAGAAAAATCAACGAAAAATGTATCGTGTAGGATAAAAAAAAATTTTAGAACTACAAGAAGCTCCGGTAGTAGAGATAAGACAAAACATACGACAGCCAATCATAGCAACTTTGCAACATTTGGTGGCAAATTTTTGCCATTGTCAAAACTTTGTATTACAAATACACAAGATTGCGAGTTGGGTTACTGTGCATGCGCGTGTGATTTTTTAAAATAAAAATTTTAAAAATGAAATTTTTTTAAACTAAATTTTTAATAAATTTGTTTCTAAATTAGACTGTTTTTTTAAAAAGCACGTTTTTGAAATGTACGTTTTTAAAAAGTACTTTTTTGGAAAGATCTTTTTCTAAAAGCTACCATTTAAAAGAACATTTCTAAAAGAAACATTTTTAAAAGAAAAATTTTTAAAAGGAAAATTTCTAAAAAATTTTTTTTTATCAAGTTTTTAAAGGATACCCTTTTTTAAATTTTTTTTTCTTTTAAAACTACGTGTTTGAATCGTAGTTTTTTACAATGTACCTTTTTGAAATTTAGTTTTTTTCAAAGGTTTGGTTTTGGCATATTCTATTTTAAAAGGTAACTTTTTGAGAGGTACTTTTTTAAAAGGTGCCTTTTCGAAAGGGGCATTATGTGATTTTTTAAGAGTATAAAAAAAGATTTTTAAAAATAGTTTTTTTTTTAAAGATTTTATTAAAAGGTAACTTTTTGAAATTTTCGTTTTTTAAAGGTGACTTCTTGAAAGATACTTTTTTAAAAGATTCTTTTTTTTCGACACTTGCTTTTTTAAAAAAGATGTATTTTAAAATAAATTTTTTTAAAAGGGTTATTTTTTAAAAAGCAATGATAATATTATACTTTTTAAAAGCTCACTTTTTGGCAAGTATTTTTTTAAAAGGCACGTATTTAACAAGCACATTTTTAAAAGGTACGTTTTGGACAACCACTTTTTTAAAAAGGTACATTTTTGAGAAGTACTCTTTTAAAAGGTACCTATTTGTGAAGTACTTTTTTAAAAGGTACCTTTTTGACAAGTACTTCTTTTAGAAGGTACATTTTTGTCTAGTACTTTTTTCAAAAGGTACGTTTTTTACAAGTACTGTTACAAGAGATGATTTTGTAACCAAAAATCTTTTGTTCAATACACCGTCAGACCAAAAATGTTTATTAGGTGCCAATACTAACAACGAACTCCTTTATCGATATTTTAAAAATGAAACGGCGAAATAAATTACTAAATAAAATGACGCTCTTTTAACTAAAAAAAAACTAATGCACAGCTGTTTGAGTTATTCAAAAAATTTAACCTTCTTAGCACCACACACTACCTGTCTCTTCTCTACACTTTCCCATTCCAACTAGTGGCGGTTTTATGCATTGCTTACGAAGGGAACTTTCCCTGAGCAGTGGCCGAAAAAAATAGCTGTCTTAAAAGGCACTTTTCCATAGGTACTTTCTCTTTTAAGGCACAGATTTGCAAACACTCAGTCTGGTTGAAATTTCTTTCTTCAAATTTTATTTAAAGAATTTGTGACTCAATACACAATCTCCGGATTTTTTCATCAGTCAATGGAGCAGCGGTAATAAAAGTAAAAAAAAAAAGAATTGTCAATGTTCTTCTGCTGGTACGCACTTAACAAGAGCACGTCTTTAATACCAAAATATAACCGAGATGAACAGAAAGTTGATGCTTGAATGCCACAGTCATATAATAATAAGAGTACGAACCATGTTCTATATAACGTAGATAATGTACGAGTATTTAATATACATTCAATGCAGTATTTTGTGCGTGTGTGTGTGTGTGTGGGTATGTTTGTGTGCATTTGTTTTCCTTGCAGTACTCAACTAGCAATTCGCAACTTCCTGTTGAGGTCCATTTCATGCAAGTTATAAAATTTTGTTGAACTGTTTTCGTTTTGTCATCATAAAATGTTATTTAATTTTTTAGATGTTTTCCATTGAAAATGTGTGTATCGTTTTAAAAATACTGCTGGTTTTCCTATTCAAAATAGATAAAAAAAAAAAACTTAACTTTTATTTAATTTGATTAAATCAAAATAAGGACTCTCCGGTCAGTTCTAAGTTGTTTAGTTTGTTCTGTAGCATGTAAATCATGTTACAAAAATAATTACAATATTGTATCACGATATAAATTTGATGAAACTGTTGAATTTTTTCATTCCCAAATTTCGTCCCAAAACTGTTACGGAATACCATATTTGTATTGATGTTGTGTTAAAGTGGACGAGGATATTGACGATGACAAATAGTATAATGGCAGATTAATTAATTAATGAAGGATTTTTTTCCAGTATAAGCGTATCAACTCCCGTATTAAGAAAACAATTGTTTCTGTGCATCTGGAGAAACGGTGATAGTGAGATTATCAAAAATTAGTACAACTGATTTTTTAATTATTGATAAATTATTTATCTTTGGAATTTCCTGGTAATACGCTTAGCAATAGTTATGCCCAAGAAATTTTATGAATGCAAACTATTTAAAATCTTTAAATTAAACTTTGTTCGTTTTTGTTTTTAGCAAAAAAACAAAAACTTTTCTTAATGGTTGCCAGTCACCATTTTCGCTTTTTCTTATTATTTGCAGACTATAAAACTCTTGCGAAACTCAATGCCAACTTTAAAGTTGTTTGTAATTAAACTTAATGAGAATAAAAAGTGGAGATAAATAATAGAAGAAGAAAAAGTACATCACAAAATATTTAGATGAAGAGAAAGAAAGAACAATATGAACCGATAAAAACTAAACGAGATAAATTAATAGAAACGGTCAAGTCGAATCTTAGATATCCAAGAAATAAAATATTTCATAAAAATTTCGCTGCCGATAATTTATGTGGATAATAAACTTCATGTGAAATTAAGCAAAAAAAATTTTAAATAATTCTACACTTAAATTTATTTTTAAAACAACTTATTTTCGCTTCTTGTTTGTATAGAATAATTCTCATTTATTTTTGGACAGTTTTTTTTTTTATAAACATATGAATATTTTTTGCTATAAATTTATAGAAGATCTACTGATGAGTTGGACTTAGCAATAACGAAATGCAGCATGCCCAGCAAATGAATCGTTTATTTCAGAAACACGTCAAGTGAACTTTTTTTTTAATCTTGGGAAAACTAAAAAAAAAAACATCCTAATTTAGAGTTTTTGGCTGGGGAAAATTTTAAGTGTTTCTTGTCACATTTCAAAAACAAATAATGCTTTGAGATAATTTAAAAAAAAAATTTTTTTTTTTTGCAAAAATTAAATTTTTTTTTTTTGCAAAAATTTTTTTTTTTTTTCAAAAATTTTTTTTTTAAATTTTTTTACTTTGACGGGTTTGTGCAATAAAAAAAATTATTAAAAAAATTTTTGGCTACAATATTGAGTTTTCAAAACGGTTTTAAGTTGCAAACACGGCGAATTCATAAGAGGTGAACTTACTAGCCCAGCTGGCCGACTATTTATCACTGTTTAATGTCAAAATAATGATTTGAATTATTTGAACAGTAGACAATAATTTTTGGTTGTGTTGTACTACTGAGTTTACCTGCTATCCATTCGCCTTGGTTGGAACATGTTATCTTTATATTTAAATTTATTAAGAATCAAAGAAAAAATTATGCAATTATTCTTTCACTTATTGAACGTTAGTCAAAATTCATCACGATTATTTATTTATTAATTGCACTAATTATTAATAATATTTTATTTTTATTATTATAATATTTCTTGAAATATATTTATTAATATAAATATAATATATAAATATTGAATATATTTATTAATATATTTATTTTTATTTCGATATTATAAACAAAAACCAATTTTCCTGAAGAAGCTACACAAAGGAGTAGCGAAATAAGAATTATGAATTATAAAGATTATAGCCTATTAGGTCATAGGTCTTTTTGAAAAGAATTAATAAATGCAAAGAAAAAATATTATATATATAAAAAGGATCTGCAGCTTAAATAATAAGTATAATTAATTCTATTCAGTAATTCTCAAATATTTTTTTGGGAGTTCTTCTATAAACATGTAAAATTTCTTAGCTTTTTTCAAGCATTTGAAGATTTTGATATTTGCAGCAAATGAAATGCTGCATATAGACGACCAGCTAAACCATACAACAAACATAGATAAATAATCGTAATGAAAGAAAAAAGTTCAAATATTAGTTAAATGAAAAACATGAAATAATGAAACGTATTGTCGATGCTTAAAGGTCCGGCGTATTGTTTGCTTTTTTATTCTACTCATCGTTTTATACTAAATCGATGCTGGAGTCGGCTGCGGTCGTAGTGAATTTTTTAATCAAAAATATATTCATAGCCTGTAGTATACTTGGGAAACTTTTTCGGGTCTTTGATTTGCTCTGCGTTGATCTCTAACTTTCCTGAGGGACATGCAATCACTGTTGATAGGAGCTCCGCAACTGCTGAATATTTTTTGAGTGTGAACGTTGAGGACTAGAAAATTCAACAGTGTGGTTTTCTAGGGAAGAATATTTTTTTTCCCACAATGAAATTAAAAAAAAAAATCCTACAACTTTTGCCATTAGTAGGCAGTAGAATTGTCTGCTTAAGATATTTTAGCGTGGAATTCATTTTTCAAATTTAATAAAATGTTTAATATTATTATTGTGGCTTAACAAGAGGCAGATTATAAAAGCCTTCTGCAATTAAATGAAAAAGTCTTAAAATATCTGTTATGGAGAACAGTTTATTTAGAGTTGCAGCAAACGGTATGAAAAACTGTAGTAGATTGCTTTCATTTCCCAGTTGATATTGGGCACGAAAAATGTCCTAAAATGAAGACAAAATAAAGTAGAGAAAAGAAAAGAATAAAAAACGAGAATAAAATATGGGTTACTGTACTGTACTGTACTGTGTTGGTCAGAAAGTATTTGGTTTAGCGGTTTGAAGTGGGTTTTTTTTTTCTCCTGCTTTTCGTAATTTTTGACTTTGAGCTGCAAACAGCTTCATAAGCTTCATTATGGACATTGTACGGAGAGTGTTGGCAAATGACAATAGAATAAGCAGCAGCAGCAGCAGCAGTAGGAGCAGCAGTTTAACCAACTGGTATGACATCAAAGTGACGTCTACCACATATTGCGGTTAAAAACAAAAACTCGTTCACTTCCCTTGCTTTCTCTGTTCTTTTTTTTTGAAGTAAGAAAAAAAATCCTTAATAATAATAAACGCAAGCAATAACAACAACAATGTCGTTTAAAGAAACAGCTTTCAAAATGAAGTCCAAGGGTTTATGAGTTTGGTTATATTTTTTTTGGGGTTTTTTGCCTTCTCAGGTTTTGACCTCAAAAAAAATTTTCCATGGCATTTTAGTGGAAATTAAGTAGAAAAATGAATTGCAGGATAATTAAAAAGTTTGCTCCACACAAAAGTTGTTTATATGGCATAAAATATCAAATGAAAAAGGAAACTCAACTTAATTTAAAAAGGATTTTGTTAATATTTATGGAAAAACAGCAAAATATGAAATTGAAACAAAATAAAAAAAAAAACGGCAAGAGATTTTGTATAAATATTTCTATATTTATTTCGGTGTCTTTTTTCTAGCAAAATCAACTAGAAAAATATCATTTGTTTTTTAGAAATAAATTTTTGAATTCTATTGCGTTATAACGAAACAAAGCCTCAGACACTTAAGTACAATATTGTCCATTCTTAATTAAAGTATGGACAACAAACATATGGGTCACCTACTCACAGCCTTTCGAACACTAGTCCCTGGAGTTGTTCGGTATGAACAACGTACAGAACATACACCACATGAGACCAGCTAGAAAATAAAATCAAATTTATTTCAATTTCAATTACCAGCACAATAAAACTCAATTCCCAAAACTGTGTTTAAAGTAAAACCATCACGTCACTCAGACTTAGTTTTTGTCCATTCAGGTTTGATTATTTCAATTGCAAGCGTGTATCGGTATATATTTTTGGGTGTTCGTTTTCGGCCCAATGGAAATTAGCTTGACCACTTAAAGAAAAAATAGTTTTCTATATGCGAAGGCATCAATGAATGTTTTAAATTAATAAAATTTTGGAAATGTGTAAAAAAAAAATAAAAACCAAAATCTTAACAATTTTTTCTTTAATACAAATGCATTTAAAATACAGGGTGGCACAAAAGGAGCTATATGGTTTGAATTCTTTATAACTTTTTTAATTATTATTTTTTTTTTGTTTTTCTTCAGCATTTTGTGAAACATTCGAAAGGAAATCATGGCCATACAGCCGAAATTTTGCGAAAAAGAAAAATGGAAAATATGCTAACAAGAGCACGTATGTATGTGCGAAGCAGAAAATGGACTTCACTTACAGGATATCATTTTTCAAAGCTAATTGCAAAAAAATTCCCCAATAGTATACTGTATTTTTAATAGAAAAAATTTTATAATAAACGCATAAATTAAAGAAATTATAAACCATTTAAACCATATAGCTCCTCTTGTGCCACCCTGTATAAGCTGTAGCGGACAAAAACGAATCAATCGTTTTTTTTCGATAATTCGCTATGATTTCCAAGAAAAAAATCTTCAGTTTAATTTTTTCGGAACCAAAAGTTGTGAAAATAACGTAAAATTGTCACATTTAGCAGCCATACTTGGCTTTCAGATTTAACGATTTATCTTCATTTTGACAATTAATGGTTTCGCAAATATCAAACTGACAATTCTTTCCTTGGAAATGACAACCTTTTTTAAAATAACATCTATATGACAAATTTCTCAGAAACTTTTTTTTGTAGATTTTAGAACGTTATTATACTTACATTAGGGTGGGTTAATTTGTTAGAGCGAGAAAACATGCAACATCCGTCTTGAAAAAACGAAATGTACGCAAAATTTTAAAAAAATTACCCCAACAAAGTAAGGGTCTAAAATGAAAAACTTAATTTACTGTCGAGTAGGACACCAAGATCAAGGACTGCTACCACTTTCTCAAGCATATAATTGTAGGATAGATGGCTTCCTCTATAGAACAGCATGAATTTGTATTTCTTCCAGTTGATGTCCATTGAATTGAATCCATTGACTGAAATTATTCAGGTCATATTTAATAAATGAACACAGGTCAGGATTACCTAAGCTGAGAAAAAGTTTTACATCGTCGGCGAACATTAATATTTTAGAATATTTGATACAAGATATTAGCGATATGCTTGTGCTAATAATAAATTACTTAATTGTGTTAAGCAAGTTGCATAAACAAAAAAATATAATGTAATTAAAATAATACTTAATAGTTTTAAGTTCTCTTAAAATTTTATGTTTGTAAATCCAAGTGATATGACGATCTTAGCGAATAAAATAAAAAAAATTCCAGACAAGAAATTTAAATTGCCATTTCACTAAACAATTCTAGCAATATTTTCCTGTCATCATTGGAAAAAAAAATGTTTTAAAAAAATATATGTTTGAAATATGCCCGTCCACGTGTGTTTGTAGGACTGTGTCTGTCGTGCATTGTATTTACAAAGTTGCAGATTTTTATGAATTTATCGTTTTTTTTTTCACTCTAAACATTTTTTTTGTTTTCCTTCACAAGTGTAATCCTTGAATAATCTAAATAAATTAAAGGACATACGAGACTATCAAAGATCTATGACTCTCACCGCTAGAGCCATTGTAAACAACAACAACACGTAGCACACATATTTTTTCAAATCCACTCGAACGCCGTGGCATCGGAGCAACACTTGCTGGATGGCTGTCTGGCTGGTTAGTTGAACCCAAAACACACTTGTTATTTGACCCACAAGCAAACGAATGAATGAATGAATGAATGAATTAAAGAGTGGACAGAAGGATACGACAGCAAATAAAGTTGAAAGCAAAAACAATGCTGCCTTTTGGCCTAAAGTGAATTTAAGAGTGTGTCACCACCGTATGCATGTGTATGAATTTGAAACCATACACAATTGAGAATGTGAGTGAAAAACACTATGCTGCCACAACTTAAAGAAGCAAACGTATTCAAACAGAGAACTCGACCGACCGTATTGCAAAAACACAAACTCTATTATTGCGGCAATAACTTATTGCGTGAATTAAAAAAAAAAACAGTCAAAATTATTTCAGTTATGCAGAAGTACATAAATGGCAATAAAAGAGATTTTAATACAATTAAATAAACGTAACTCATGTTCCGTAAGGCAACTTAAAGACAGAACGTCAATGGTATGCCGATTTTTACAATTGCAATTAAATGACTTGCATTCAAAGATTCCTAAAAAAGATTGTTTTCAAAATGTTTGCAATCACAAAAGATAGCAATTTCGATAGGGTTTCATTTCGAAATCATAGAATGAAATCAGTTTGATTGAAATCATTTCCGATTGCAATCACAGTTGATTGTGATATTTTACAGCTCTGCTACGTAAATCCTTAAAGTAATACAATCCATGAAATCAGCAATGAATACCAATAAATTAAAAAAATAATGATTATTGGCTCAAACGCTCCCTAAACATATGCTATAATTTAACATAGTTAAATACATTTATTTCTTTCTCTTTACCAGCGTTGTCAACTATGAAATTTCAAAACGCACCAAAATGGAGAAAATAACGCGGCATTTAAAAAACGCGAAAAAAGTTTAAACTTATTTTTTTATTTATTTAAAATTATTATTGAATTCATTTGGCATAAAAAGTATAATATTTTTGTATGAAAAATATAACAGGGTGGCGATGGCTGAAGTAGTCTGCACGTTGACTACAAAACCAAAACAGACCTGGGTTGAACCCCAGTTTCAGAGTAAGATTATAAAACAAAAAAACTTCTCGCACTTTTTCTGATGTGCATTTGCGTGGCTTTGTGAGTCAGTTGTTGTCGGAAAGTTTCAGTGGCGAAGGCATAGTCACCGGTCACTGAACAACCCCGGCTTCAGCTGATAGCAATCCGCAATCACATCAGAACTCCCTCCTTAGTCGGTATTGTGCAGCAACGTCGTAGTAAAATAATAATTAAAATGGATACTAAATGAAAGCTTCAACACTGCTATAAATAAAGAACGTGCAAAAAGCAGAGCTGTAAAATAATTAATTAAGTATATTTATTTTTGAGCGATGGTCTTCTTTATGAAAAGTTTTTAACAATTATTTATTTTTCAAATTATTTCCTGCGATGCTACCTATTTGGTAGCGAAATATTGAAAAATATATAATTGTTAAAAACTTTTCATAAAAAAGACCATCGCTCTAAAATAAATATAATTAAAAAATTTTAATAATCGTCAAAATAAAAATAGAAGTGAGACTAATATAATTAATTAAGTTTCACCTCTTGTCGTTTCTCTAAATATTCCTTGCCTATAGTTCCAGCACAATGGATCGTATGTGCACTGTCCTAAGCAAAAAAAAGCAATAAAATAGTCTTTTACGGAGTAGAGTTTTTAGGGAAAAATATAACTTAACAAATTTCTTTGTATTCATTTGTACTACATAATTATAAATCCTGTTTATAACTTCTTAAAAAGAGATAAAAAATTTATAATACAGGGCGGCGCAGAATGAGCTATATGGTTTGAATTCTTTATAACTTTTTTAATTATTATTTTTTCTTAGTTTTTTTTTCAGCATTTTGTGAAGAAGACTTGAGGAATTAATTATGAATCATTATACGATCGAACAACGTATAAAAATAATTGAATTTTATTTTTCAAACCAACTGTCTATAGTGTTGACATAGCGTGCATATTGTCGTCATTTTAATGTGCGCATTGCAACCACACCAGATTTAACAGCTCTTGACAGTTTTCTTTGGGGATATTTGAAAGAAAGAGTGTACGTTAACAAACCAAGAACAATATTCCAACTAAAATCCAACATTCGAAATGAAATCATGGCCATTACAACCGAAATTTTGCGAAAAGGAAAAATGGAAATGGAAAATATGCTAAAAAAAAAAGCACGTTTGTGCGAAGCAGAAAATTGACATCATTTAAGGGGTTTCATTTTGCAAAGCTAATTGCAATAAATTCCCCAATAATATAAAAGAAAAAAATTATAATAATCGCATAAATAAAAAAATTATAAACCATTTAAAGCATATAGCACCTTTTGTGCCACCTTGTAAAACGAAATTCTAACATAATATTTTTGTTTTGAATGTTAAATGAACGGAAAGAAAAATTTTTTTCGATATCGTGGGCATGACAGTAAGTTTTGAAAATGTTGGTGTTGGGGTTCCGTTCTTTGAAATCCAGAACCAATTAAATATAAAATAATACTTGAATATAAAAACGATTACGTAGAATACAAATGCAATAATTACCTACCTATAGAGAAAATCGCCGCAGCACCACAGAGATCCCTGAACCCCTTTTCGTAACCATTTCTACAGTCATTTATTATTATTTCTTTATTTAGTTTTAGCCTATAAACTAATTTCTTACAGGCTTATACATACATTAAATTCAAAAATAACAATAATAATAATAATAATAATAAAGCTTAATAAGTATTAAATTATGAAGAGGGTGTGAAGATATATTCGTGAGTTAAATACGTATGCAAGTAGCAACGTATTGGTTGTTTTTTAAGATGCCGCCACGGTTAAGCACATCAACAAAGAGCTCACAGAGGCTCGGTGACATCAAATAGAATACTTGTTTTATTGAAAATAAACAATTAACTTTCAATAGTTCGTTTAATAAACAAAAGTTTTACTAATTTTACTTTTACAGCACTATACAAATTTTTCCATACTTTTATTTTGCACCACACAATTTAATAAATTACTTTGTTATACTTATTAAACTTTTAACAGCCGGGCAACAACTTTTACTACAAAAACAATTACTATGAAAATCTAAAAGGAACAGCAAATTTCTTATAATGAAATGTTGCTTTTTCTTTACATAAAACAAATTATCTACAAAAACAAGACAGTTTTACTTTGTGCATATGATTTGGTACGTCTTAAGCATCATTACTTGTTTTTCTTATTGTGGTCTGTAAAATTGATTGTAAACATTTGGACAGTTGAATGAAATGGTATTGAAATTTTTGATTACAGAAAAGTTTTGTTGAATATGCTTTGGTGGCAACAAAAATTAAAAAACGTACCGAAATTAAAATAAATAAGGATTTTTTGCACAAAAAATTTAAAAACAGCAACGAAAACGGTGCGAAACGCACCGAGTTGACAACGCTGCTCTTTACGAACAACAAAAACAACAACAAAAAACCAAGAAGAAGTATTGCCTACTTTGCGGAGTAACATTATTAACCCAACTGGATTATGCAAAAGAAATCAACTAATGAAAATATAACAAACTTTCTTTCCCCTACAAACTTTAAGGAAAACTTTTAAATTTTTCATCTAATGTTCCATGCTGGAGCAGGCACAGAATCACACAAGCAAACAAAACAAAAATAATACTTTATCAATTTCTTTTTTTTTTTTTTTTAATGAAAAAGGATTGTTAGAGAAGTAAAAAAAATATATAATAAAAATAATAAGAGCAGAAAACCGTCCATTTCATTGACACTTTAACTAATAATCCAGCAATAAGTCCACTTTCAGTGAAAAGAAAACAAAGTTTTTCTTCACAATGGAAATAAAGAAAGAAAGCAAAAAGAAAATGAATCAACTTGCTTTAAACGCTTCATATCCTTTCAAAAGCTCTAACTCATTAATTCTTGATAATACAGATGATTGCCGGCTGGTTTTTTAAGATATATATTTTTTATTGTATATAATACCAATGAATCTAGCAACTTTTGCCTGCAAGTAATTTTATTTTTATCATTGGAATTTTTCTTAAGCTTTTCAATTGTCAATTTTTAAAGAAATTATAGCAGTGAATACAAATTTATTAACAAAGAATATAAATGGTGATTTTTTAAAAGCCTTCGGATTTGATTAAAAAAAAAACATTCCAACACAATGCACCGCATGTGTAGGGGTCATTCTCCCGAGTGCTGGTCCAAGATAAAAAAAAAAACATTTTGATAAATATGTATGAAATCTTTATTTGAGTCGATAGAACGATCTATATAATTCAATATTTGAAGATGATTTCATGTAAGTGTTGACCGCGGCTACGCTGGGTACAATTTTAGCCAACATTTTGGCCAGTATCTCACGAAAAAGTTCGTCAATATTGTTTTTCTATACATGAGCCTTAACATAACACCACAAAACTGAGTCTAAAGGCGTTAAATCGCATGATCTAAGCGGCCAATTGAGCGGCCCCAAACGTGAAATAAACTGCTCACCGAACTCGCCTCTCAATAGGGCCATTGTTTCGCGTTCTGTATGGCCTGCGGCACCGTCTTGCCGAAAGCATATGCCAGCCAAGTCCAGCTCTTCCATTTTGGGCAAAAAAAACATTTGTAGTGATCGCACGGTAGAGCTGCGAATGGCGCCAACTCATCATCAACACCGACGGATACAGCTGCGATATTTTTCTCTGTCCCCACTCCACGTCTACTTTTTGGTGGTTTAATGTCCAATAATATAAATTTGGAGCGAAATTTAGTTACAAACTTCTGAATAGCCGGCTCAGAAGGTCGTCCAAACTGACCATAAAATAGAAAAAATGCACGATGCACTTTCTTAATCATGATAAGCATGAATTTTGATAATAAAATTTAATAATTTACAACCATTTTGCGTTTGTTGAGTATTTACAGTATTGACTAGACTGCCAGAAGAGCGTGGGTTTAGACAAAAAATTTCAGCCAGAGACAGCCAGATCTGTTGTTTTTAAATTTCTCACAATATTCTGACTGAGTACAGTGCAGTTCCGTTATAAGGAACTCAGAGGTACCGGTCAAATTTTGTTCGTTATAAGCGGAGTAAATAATTTTTTATTCTTACCAGGTAAATTTACTAATACAACAGCAACCAAAAATCATTGTAAGTTGTTAAAGTAATTCACACAACTTCATATCAAACGGCGATAAATAGTCGGCCAGCTGGGCTAGTAAGTTCACCTGTTAGGAATTTGCCTAGATTGGTAGTAGTACTTGCAATATTTTTTTTATGTTGTCGTTATTTTTTTAAAATTATTAACAATGTTGACAGTGGAATTACAGATATTTCACTTTTTTTGTTGATTTTCTTTAATTTAATGAATTTCCTCCATATTTTTGTGTCTTTGACATTTTTAGTTGCTGTGAGTTTAAATTTATTATTATTAATTTTTTAACTAAATTGTGATAAATAATTTAAAGACACCGATTTGCTATTTTTATTCTTTTTGTTCGTTATAGCCGTATAAATTTCCATGCATTTTTGTTATGGGACGTCGTCATCGTCATCAAATCTTAGCCCCTTTTACGGCGAAATGCTGCAAAATTGTGGTTGCTAGAAAAGAACTAAAATGTACTGCAATTAGGCAACTGTGGTTAATGTATTGTAAATCTGCATTACCTGCATTATCATTTTTAGCAACTGGCAACTGAACAACAGTTCGGTTGATATCCATAATCGAGCCATAAGTTTTGGTGTCAATGTCAAAATTGCCAACTGAAATAAGGCTGATTAATGCAAAACTGTTGTTGCTAGCGGAGAATTATTTGTTCTTTGTAAGCGAAAATTCGTTATAATCGCTATTCGTTATAAACGAACGCCACTGTATTTACTTTGCTTTACAAAGGCCAGAATTAATGATGGGCTGCTGTTTAGTACAATTCAATTGAAATCATTTCGGACGCTCCTTTAGACTTTTCCAATTCCATTTTGTAGCGACCTTTTTTGTCATATTATGGCTTTATTAACTCATTTGAAATATATTACCCAGGGGATTTCTTATTTTACTTTATTATTCATGCAAATTTTACACAACAGAACGGAAATTGACACTATTTTTTAAATATGTTTCTTTTTATTTCTTTTTTTTTCTGTCATTTGCCTTTTTTATTATTATTTTTTATTTTTTTTTATTTTTGCTATTGTGGTATTTCAGTTTCCCCGTGGTTCTTTTATTTTTATTTAATGATGATTTTTTTTTAAACAAAATATACACAATACTTAACAGAAAATAAAAATGGAAAAGAACACAGTAGTTATTTCCGTTTCCTGTTACTGTTCATAACAATCTTATACAAAATACGAACAAGGCACACAAACCCATGCACAGCAATACACACCTACAATTATACAATCGCAATCATAGAAAATCCAGCATCATTTATGCAAATGCACTGATACTTTAATCCCGTTTTCATTTACCTCTCTCCCTCTGACTGTGTTTCTCACACGCTCTTTTACAATTTGCATTGTTGTTTTCTGTTAGTAATAGCGATTGTGTGTGTAGCACAAGTATTGCCAGCACTAAAAAATTTTTTCGGATAGTTCGGCTATTTTATTTTCAAATATTTAAGGGGCGTGAAATTTTTTTACCATTCTGATATTTAAAGATGAATTCAAAATTTAGGCAGATCTTAAGCGTCCATTATTTGTATGCAGATGTTTTTTGTTAACTTATTCCTGGGCGCACCGTTAGTTTGGAAGCTCTAGATTTGAAATTGTTGAAATACTTTTAAGTAAAATCTCAAAATTATCTGTATAATTATATTTTAAAGTGATGTGATGATAGATAAATAAATAATTAATTAAATAGATTGTTCGAATAATAATAGAAATGGTTGAAAAAAAAAAAAAAAAAAAAAGAAAGTTTAAAAACAAGTATTAAGAATAATAATAAAATTTTTTAATTTTTTTTCCGAAATTTTACTAAATTATAAAATTGTACACTACTTTTCCCGAAATATTTAACTTATTTAGAAATATATGTTTATTAAAAGAAAACATTGAAATTGAATTAAGAGCGGTTAACTAGTTCCTATGCGGCATTTCTCTATTGCTAAATCAGATCTTCAGGGAATCTTTACTCAAATTTTTCTTAGAACAAATAGAGAGCCAGCAAGTAAGAAAATGATAAAACGGATTGATTATGGAGTACTCGTTTTAATTTCTTTCTGACAAAATAATAAATTTTTGGTTAAAAGTAACCAAACCGGCAACACCGTTAACAGGTCATTGCTGATTTTCTTTTCCAACTGTTATTTGAAAATTGCAATTTTGTTTGCTGAATCTACCTACACAGCACGTTTTTTCTTTTTTAATTCTCTTTTTTTTTTTAGTCTTGTTGCTCTTGTAAAGCGATGCCATTTAATAAAATTGCTTTTGCTTTGTTGTTTCATACAATTAGCCGTTACTTTTGCATATTAAAAACCCCCAGCATTTTCTTTGTGATTTCGTTATTTGTTGGTGGAAGGAGTAGAAGGCGTATTGTGTGATTGTCACTAACTGTGTGAGACAATTGGTGAATTGTTGCACTCAAAACGGAAGTAGCACTTTTGAAATTTTTTAGTTTAAATTCAATTCCCACCAAAAATAACAAACTATTTTATACTTTTATTTTTTATTTGTTTTTTTTGTGTATTAAAACAAATAAAACTATTGTACAATGACAATACTCGTACACTTGAAAAAAATATCAATATTGAGAAATTGATTTTACAAAATAAAATCTAAAAATCAGAAATAAAAATAATGTAGATAAAAGGAAAAATCTAAAAATAGAAATATGTGTGTGTTATAAAAGTAAACTCATGGATTGTTATGTTTTTGTTTATAGATTTTTTTTTTCTTAATACTTGTTTTTTTAACCTTTTTTATTATTTGAACAATCTATTTAATTAAGCTTTAAGGTTTTTTTATTTTTTTTATTTTATATAATCTCGATATTTCGTTAACCTTCGGTTAACATCTTCAGGAAAATTTTTTTTTTTTTTTTTTTTATTTGTTGGATTTTAAACATATAGATCTTGTAAGCATTAGCGAAATAGTACTATATGGATATGCTTTCCTCCTCAGTTATTGAGTTTACTTTTGTAAAAAAAAATACTTTATGAGAATATCATAAAGTATGTAATAATAAATTTAACATATATTTTTTTTAAGGGAAAAAGCACAATTTTAAAATTAGAATCATATATAAATAAAAACGACATGACATGACATGACATTTTTACTTCCACATACTTTTGTATTGAAGCCAACTTACTCGCATATTTTTGGCTACACATAATCCTTTTGGAATATTTGTGGTAATTCTCTTAGAGCCTATTTCACCAATTCTATTTAAATATCAATACATATTTAAATGTCGATTTTCATTTTCATCTAGAATATTTAAATACTGTTTAAGTAGCCAGCACTCTGCATTTAAATATTGATTTTGCAACAGCATGAAACACCATCAAACAGCTTTAAAACAGCTTTTAAACAGCTTTTTAAAAAGCTGTAAATTGCCGCTATCATATTAAATATCAGAGCGTTACCATACTTTCTTGTGTTTCATTATTTCAGTTGGTGAAAATAACATTTTTTTAAACATACTTTAAATAAAGATCATTAATTAAATTAAATTGTGTTTAAATATGTTTGGTGAAAGAGACCCTTAGTGTACCAGACTTTTGAGATGATAAAATAGTTTTCGTTAAGAGCTTCAAATAATTTTAAAAAATAAGCAAACATTTGTTAAGTTCACACTCAGATCAAGTGTGAGATCATCTGCTGCTGTTGTCTGTGTAGTCAACGCATTGACTATAGTACCAGAAGATCGTGAGTTCAATTCTACGTCAATCCAAAAAATGTGTTTATGTTTCTATGGATTCTTTCGTCGACATTTGAGCAACAAAACGATGGCGAGATAAAAAAAATAAAATACCTCTCCTTTATCTTAAAAAGAGACGTATCGGCTTTGCTCTAAAACAGCGGATTTCTGCAGCAATTAAGCAGTACTCCTTCCTTAACTGTATATTCCCTACACTATACCTCTACAAACAGTTCCGTTGCAATACTTTGCATATGTAGCGGAGATCGCCTGAAAACTTATAGGAAGCTTTACTATATAGCAGCGAACCTTTTGCAAGTTGTGACGAGAAAAGTACCAGGAAATTAATTTCCACATATAATGGCGATGGCTGCAATAGTCTGCACATTGACAAAATAAAATCTTGCAAGACCAGATGCTTTCCCTTGTCTATCCCTGCAGCACCTGGCATCTCTCTCACTATCCCTTTCCTCTAGTTCCAGCACAATGCATCGCATATGTAGGGGTCTTTCCCTGCGTACTGCTTCAATATAAAAAAACAACATTAAATTTTTTCCGAAATTTGGCGGTTTGACTATGTGCCCATCTTTAAAATGTGAATATGAAATAAATTCATCGTTTGTGAATATTGGAAATTGGGCGGGGTTTCAGAGTGCCCGTCCCAAAAATTTATTTTCAACTGTTTGTGGTATTTTTTCAAAATATTTTTGCATATGGAAGAGGTCCACTCATTTTTTTTTGTGATTGTAAGGTGGCCGTGGTAGCGAAGCGCACCGGGTTAATCTAGTTATTTCTAAACATTGTCCACAGTTAATTGACAGCTTCAATAGAACATCAAAGTTGTTGTATCCCAACATACCCTTTTACATTTACACCAAGTTAACCGAGTTAAAATGAGAGCTAACCTTGTTCTACTCCTGCGTCATCAACGATTTTCAAATGAATTACAGGATATTTTTTTAACGAATTAAGATCTATGGACTTTTGACAAAAGACCTTAAGCCGCGAAAAGAAAATTTTGTAGTATTTTAATCAGAAAGGAATCTTCACAAGACGCTTTTTTCCACTAATCACAGTCTTTTTAAGAGTCTATAAGTCAACTTCTCTGGACTTGTAGTTGATTTAATTTGTAGGCTTGATTTTAATAGAGAAAATAAAATGATAGAAACGTTAGCTTAGTTACTCTAAATTTATAAATTTTTTAAAAGGCAAACAAAAAGGTTAAAAAAAGGATGAAACATAAATAGTTATTTAGCTCTCCTCAAAAATTTTTAAATTTCACTTATGTTGTTTTTCCACAAAAGTCCACAGAAATAATACCTGATATTTTCGAAATGATTTTGAAGTGAAATAATTCCAAAACAAAAATCCAGTGTAAAATTAATTTCAAAGATAGATGTATGTGTAGGTGTGCATGCATGTGCATGTCTATTTGTAGTCATAATAAGTATTTATACGTTTGGATTAGTTTTTCGCCTCTCTGTATTTAAATAACTTGTTTGCAATTGCAATTGCAATAGTAAATGGTCGTAGCAGTAGTAGCAGTAGTAGTAGCAGCAGTTGCTGTTGTTGTTGTTGCTCTTGCTAAAGTCCTTGGCGGCGGATGTCATTAAGTTTAATGCACTTCCTTTACTGCTTTTGCTTTACTCCCTACAACTTTTTACATTTAATGTTGCCAAATGACAAACATTATGCAGAAATGTTCAACTTCAACTTAAAACTCCAACACACAAACTGTAACACCCACCAACACTTGAATGTTTCTTCAAACACACACACATACCCACATGTGTTAGTACATGTGTGTGGCTTAGTGTTGTCTGTGTCTCTCTATGTATCCTCTTTTCTACTTATAAATGCATAACTTTAGTTCCATACAGCAGTCAGTTAGTAAAACGAGAATTGATATTTGAATTTTTCGTTTTAACTTCTTTCATATTTGAATAACTCGTTGTCTTTGCTCCTTTATTTTTCCTCACTTTAAGTTGCTTTTTCGTTTTGTTTGCCTTTTCCCCAAAAACCTTTTGCTTCAGTTTTATTTGTTGGTCTCCATTGGGTCGTTTGTTATAACACATATTCCTGTCATATTCCACAAATGAATGAGTTGACTTTTCTCTTGGTTTTTGGCTCACCCTGCCTTTAAACAATGGCGCACAACATTTTGAATTTATTTCATTTTATTTAATTTATATTGCCAATGACTTGTGGGAACTTATTACCCTGAACAATTAAAAATTTAACGTTCCAACTTCTGTGACAAATTCAATGGTTTTGCAGCACTTCGGTGAGTTTTTTTTTTTTTTTGTTGCTTGACTTTCGGTTCTCATAGTAATTTATAGAAAACTAATCAACTTGGAATGTCTGTATAACGAAGAAAACAATAGTTTTTAAAAGCAGGGGAGTTTTTTCTTTTAAATGGTCTTTGAAAAATTGGCTAAAAAAAAACCAGTCGCAATTGGTTATTGATATTTGAATTTCTTTTTTTTTTTAACACACACAACCGAAATAATTTTGAGTTGTCAGAATCATTTGGCTGATGGATAAAATATCTAGAGAATTATGAGAAAAAACGTCAAAGCTTTCGAACTAGAAGAGATATAGAATTGTAACTTTTGAAGTTTTTTCAGTTGTTGTCGGAAGGTTTCAGTGGCGAAGGCATAGTCACTGGTCACTGGACAGTAATGGGTTCAGCTGTATCCAATCCACAGGCACATCAGAACGCCCTCCTTAGTCGGTTATGTGTAGCAGCGGCGCAGTAAAATTCTTACTAAAAATTGCTACTAAAAACGAAGCTTCAAAAATTTAATACGTCTCCTTGACATCAGAGACGCTACAACACTGCTATAGAAACAAATAACGTGCCATAAGCAGTATTGTAAGCTAATGAAGCTTCACCTACTGTCATTTCTCTCTATCTATCCCTTTCCTCTAGTTCCAGCACAATGCAAAGCATGTGTAGGCGTCATCTCCTGAGTGCTGGTCCAAGATAAAAAAGAAAAGGCGTTGAGAAAATTTATTATTTCGAGGTAATAAAAAAATTGGAAAAACGCTACACTAAATGTATTGATCTAAAAGCAGATGTTGAAAAATAAACAAACTGCCCTCGTATTTAATGGCATTGCTTTCCATGTGAATTGCTATGATGGAGTAGCATTTTGACAATAGTGTAGAATTTTAATAGTAACCTCACAGCCATAAAGTCCTGGAATGAGCACTTCAGAAATTGAGAGATATATATATTGAGACATGATCTCTTCTCCTAAGCCGAAAAACAAATCTTATTATCCTGTTCACCAAGAGCTGTATACTACGGACATTTCCCAAAGCTGTGCTTGAAAAAACTTCAAAGCAATATAAAATTTGTGACATCAACATAGCATGAGCGACTCTACAGCGAACGTGAAATGGCATATACATATTGAGCGAGTACAATTTTGGCGGTTATCTGGAGAATTTTACCTGATAGCGCTGCTCATGTAATATTCTACACATTCGATTGAAAAGCACAATGTTGCAGATGTAAGAGACAGCAAGAAAAGCAATTCTTTCCAACTAATTTTTAAATTTTTTGTCATTGACATTGAGGATATATCAACAACAACAACAACAACAACAACAACAACAACAAAAATTAATAAGGAAAAAGTTCCTCCTGCGCTACACACCAAATTCTAGCTTTAAGTACAAAATTTCCCATTTCCTCCAGACAAAATGACAAAGCGAAATTACTTCAGACATGAACGTATTTTCTTTTTTGTTTTTTTTTTTGCTTTAATTAAAAATTTAGATTAAAATGTACAATCATTCACTTAAAATCGATGTGGGAAGTTTGTAGAAAAAAATGCTTTTAAATATCAATTACAAACAAGTTAAAATAGAATTGTTTTTTTTTTTTTGAAACACACACTGTGATAAAAACCGGTAGGTAAATGAAAGTGGTTGGGAGGCGATAGAAAAATCTTAAAAATTCGTTCGATTGAAAAAACCAAAAAGAAAATGATAATGAAAGGAATGCCAGAAATGCCCAGAAAATATAATTTTCTTATCGAAATATAATTACAGGATTCAATTTCCTTAAATTAATATTGATTTATCTTGTACGTTATTTAGTTTTGCTCATGTTGTGTTGTGATGTGATGTTTTAAAGGCGAACCAGTAATAATGTTGTTGCTTAAGTTCATGTGTGTGTGTGTGTGTGTGTGTATGTATGTGCGAGAGAGAATGTTTTAGAAGCCATTAAAAACGTAGAGAATTCAATTACTTTTGTAGCGTGTCCTGTCCACACTTAATTGCCTATTAAGCACAAACACACAATGGTATTGGCGTTGTTAGTTTCACTCATAATAATAGAAGTTGTAAGAGAAAACATTGGCGATAATTATAACATTGACGTCCTTATAGGGTTATTGGTATGGCGCTTTCTTTCAGCCGCACATTGCACACAAACATTCTTATGAAAGCAGGATTATTGAGTTATTTAATGGACTTTGGCACAGTTTACTTTCCTGCTGTATAAATTGAATATCATTTAGTTGTTGTAACAAATTCTTGTTAACACAGTTGGCTTTCTAAAGTTACTTTTCATGGTAAGTAAAAATATCTTTGCGGAGAATAAATAAAATTCTCTATTTTTCCCAATAAATATTTCTTGACGATGTAAAAATTCCGTTTAGATGTGAAGTGAGTGAGGAAAGAAGAGAATTTCAAACAAATAATTCATTTCGATCATTTGAAATGGTTTAGAAAAATTGTAACATTTGCAAGAGACAATTTTTTCTTTGCTTAAAAAAAAAAAGGAAAGGACAAGATCTTCAGCTTTCTTGCTTTCTTTATAGAAGTTAATTTGGTAACATGTGAAAATTTTTCGCACATTTCGTCAATTATCTGAGCAACAACTGACTCCAAGGCGAAGGCATAAACACTGGTCACTGAACAATACCGGCTTCAGCTAATAGCAATCCACAATCGCATCAGCACGCCCTCCTTCGTCGGTATTGTGTAGCACCGGCGAAGTAAAATAATAATAAAAAATGGCTACTAAAGCGAAGCTTCAGCACTGCTACGAGTATTAACAAAGAATGTGCGAAAGCAGAGCTGCAAAAATAATTAATTAAGTTTCACCTTCTGTCGTTTCTCCTACTATCCCTTTCCTATAGTTCCAGCACAATGCTTTGCATGTCTAGGAGTCATCTCCTGAGTGCTGGTCCCAGATAAAAAAAAAAAAAAACAAGCATTGATGTGTGTGAGCTGATGCATTATCGTTATGCAGAATCCATGTTTCTTTTCTCCGCAATTCCGATCGTTTGAGCCGTATTGCCTAACTTCCTTGTAGTATTCATTATTAACCGTACGACCTGTTGGCAAGAACTCATGATGCACCACGCCATTGTATTCGAAAAAAAAAAACAAAAATTCATATTTTTTTTGAACAAACCTCGTATATGTATGTGCTTAATCTGAGTATGGTATTTTATCGTAATCAATCGGAAGTTCCAGCACAATGCAACGCATGTGTAGGGGTCATCACCAGAGTGCCGGTCCAAGAGAAAAAAAAAAAAAAAAAAAAAAAGTAAAAATTTAAGTTCTTGAAGATGCTGCTGCCCTTAATTTTTAAATATTTTTATTCTTGATCACTAATCTTTTCTTAATCGTTCGGACGATTTTTGGACGAGTGAATCATCGTTTAAACACTTTGGATACTACAGACGCTTCGAAATGATATTTTTGCGAGTCGTTTTGATCATTGTTCTACGAGTGTTGTTTATTCTACACCACAATCGTGGCTTAAACTTTCTATTCTATTGTCTTTATTTCTAAAAATTTTACATCTATGCTGCAAATGTTTGGTCATTTGTAAGAATAGATGTATATGTATATAAATTTAATTAATAAAAAGCAATAATTATTTTAAATAACTAAATAATTTACCCTTCAGCCAAATGAACTCTCAATCAACCCAATGCTATAAAGGTTTCTATATTTCCTCTTCTCTTTCTTTCTTTCTTCTTTTCCAGTTAAGTGCAAGTATAAATCTAAATGCAATAAATGCATTGTCATAATAAAACTGCAAATAACCTTATAAAAATATATATCTACATATTTGAAGAAGGTATCCGCACAAAAGAATTTGTGATGTTTATCGCAAAGTACATCGCAATAATGTTGCAAAACACAAGACTGCTACGAGCATACGAAAATTTGATGGCATCTACACGAACGTGTCAAATATCTGCAGACAAACACTTGAGAATGAACATAAAACCATGTTTTTCTGAAATCTTATAAAACATGGTGTAATTATATACTTGGTAAAAGACTCAGCTTCACAGTTTAATATGGTATTTCACAACAAAAGTTGAAACTTGTTTTTAACGCTGAAACCACAAACACAGCTGATTTTGTGTTCTCACAAAAATTTTAATTAAATCAAATTTTAACGCCCAGTTTGTGTAATAAAATTTAATTTTTTTTCTCCACCCACAAATCAATGAAAGCATTTTCATTATGCTCTACCCCATAGTTGCTTTTTCTATTGCCCTTCTTTATTGTTGTTGCCTTTATTTAACAAAGTTTATTTATTTACCAAATTTTTCTGAATTTTTTTTTATTCACTGAGCGCCATTTGGCAATAAATGGCTGTTTTAAATTTTTTAACTTGGCAGCACTACCTTTTATACCTGAAAATCAAGGTTGTATTTCATTAAATCAACCCAATTCAAAAAAAGCTGTAAAGATGGTTTTAAGAAAATATTTTTATATGGTAAAACCAGGTTTTAATAGTTGGTTTGAACGTAGAACCAACTTTTTGCTTTAAAACCAGTCAGTGTGAAAACACTATAAGATGCTGGATGCCACTCAAGTCGCAGTTTGGTGACCAACTGTTCTTATGTCAGTTGTTACTGATGCCGATTTTATATTTCTTTGAAGTTTTATGTAATAAAATTTTTTTTTCCTTAAATGAGCGGTCTATAATTGAATGTAGAAATATATTCAACGTAGTACCTGATGATTAAAACTCGCTTAAGAATTAAAGCAAATAGGATACGGGAATTATTTGGTTTATTATTAATTATTAATATAGAAGCAAAGCTGTTCACAAATTGTAACTTAGACAATTTCGATGCACATCAAAGTAAATATTTTTCCTGCCACTGTCGTATGGGCAACTTCCCAATTTATACATACATATTACGAAGTTAATATTTTTTCCATTAAAAACATAGTTAAATTACAGTGGGATGGATGATATTTTCGTTGTTGTAACTATAGCAAAACAGTTTAATGTTTTTTTTTTTATTTTAATTTTTCCTTTTCTTATTCATTTTACTTTATTTCTATGTTCTCTCTTGTTGCTGTAGCCATATCCTGCCGTCTTACTGGCGCCATAATGCAATTTCAATGACGCATAATATACAGTAAACAATAAGTTCTTAACTTCTTCCCCTCTTGCCCCTTCTGCTCATCATTCCTTGTTACACTCTAATTCAGTCATGTTCAGTTTTTTTTTCCTCTCGGTATTTTTTTTTCTTTCTTTTTATAGCGTTAAATAACTAAATTGAAAGAAAATTATGCGACAAAATTGTAACAACGTAGCATGTGGTAAATTATGTGACCATATTAAGCAGAAAATAAATTCAAACGCTACCACATGCAAAACCATACGGGGTGGAAAACTTTATATGCATATGTAGGCATGTAAACACTGAGTACATGTACGTGTAATGGTTTTGATTAAATTTGAAATTTTAAAATTCCTTTGAAGTAGCTTTCGCATATAAAAAGTATGACTTTTTGTTGTTGCTATTTCCGTAAATGTTTCAAGCTGCTCGGGAGATGCTGTGATTCCGTCACGTATGTTTGTAGTTTTTGATATCACTCAGAAATGACTCGCTGCTCAAACACGCTCGACGCTTATTAAGCGCTACATTAAGCACTGCACAGAAATTGGATTGACCGAATTACCATCATCAGTAAAATGCAACGATTTAAATAACTTTTTCAACGTCTCCTTAGGCGTAATGAAATATGCGATAAAAACTAAAAATTTTGAATCAAAATAATGAAGATCAAAGGACAGAGACCCTCCGAAACCAGTTTTAGAATAGCTAAAATACCGCATTTTTCCAGGAGCTGGCGATGGATGAGGTAGTTAGCACGTTGACTACAAAACCCAAAGTCTTGGGTTCGACCCCGATTTGAGACTGAGTCAGAAGACCACTTCACATTTTTCTGATGTACGATACATTAGTGTGACTTTGTATCAGTTGATGTCGGACTGTTTTCGTGGCGAAGGCATAGTCACTGTTCACTGAGCAGTACTGGTTTCAGCTGATACTAATCCACAAGTAACATCAGAGCGCCCTCCTTCGTCGGTATTGTGTAGCATCATCGGCGAAGTAAAATAATTAACAAAAAATATCTACGAAATACAGTTTCAAAAATTTAATGCGTTATCTTGATATCAGAGGCGCAGCACCACTGCTATAAAATAAGAAACGTGCAAAATCAGTATTTGTAAAAATAATGACACCTTCTTCTCTATTTATCCCTTCACCATCTCTAATCTCTAACACTATTCCTTTCCTAGAAGTTAACACCTAGTAGTAGGCTGTCATTGCCTGAGTGTTACTTCTCTTAAAAAAAAAAAAAAAAAAAAAAAGAGACCAGTTTTCGGTTTTTTTTGGAAACCGATTCGAATATCCAAATCAACATTTTTGTCTCTTGGTTTGGGTGACTTTATGAGGACATTAGGTGCGTTCATGAGACATAAATGTTGAGCAACCTTTGAGTGTTTGTCTTAGCAACGCATAGTAGAATTTTCCGCTCAACTCAACAGTTGTGTAATTTATGACATTTAATCCATGATAAAATTTTTCGCTACATTGCGAGAACTGAAGTAGTCTGCACGTTGCACTGGGGTTCAACCCCAGTTTCAGACTAAAATTATAATAATTATAAAAAAAAAACAAAAAAAAAAAAAAAAAAAAATCTCGCATTTTTCTGATGTGCATTTCTGTGTCTTTGTGTCAGTTGTTGTCGGAAGGTTTCAGTGGCGAAGGGCATAGTCACTGGTCGCTGAACAATACCGGCTTCAGCTGATAGCAATCCATAATCACAACAGTACGCCCTCCTTCGTCGGTATTGTGTAGCACCGGCGAAGTAAAATAATAATAAAAATGGCTACTGAACCGAAGCTTCAGCCCTGCTACGAGTATAAACAAAGAACGTGCGAAAGCAGAGCTGTAAAAGAATTAATTAAGCTTCACTTCCTGTCGTTTCTCTAGCTATCCCTTTCCTATAGTACCAGCACAATGCTTCGCATGTGCAGGAGTCATCTCCTGAGTGCTGCTCCCAGATAAAAAAAAAAAAAAACTATTAACAATTTTTGTGCAATTTTGAGAGAAAATGGGAAAGTAAAATTGTTCATTTCCTGTACAAAGTTGTACGAACTTTTTCTTTGGGTAAATTCGGACTGGAATTAAATTATCAGCTGTTTTTTGTTTACATTTAAAAATCAAAAATTATTAAATAAAAGAAGAAAGTTTTTATTTAAAATTGATTAAAAATAAAAATGGAAGAATTTTCAAATCAAGTTGAAGTTGTAAGTACATATATTTGTTTATATTTAACACTTTCTTTAATAAAAATTGTCGTTTACTTTTCTACAGTTTATTTCCATTCACTTTTTACAGCTGTGTGCATTATCTATTACGATAAGAATGTAAAATTTAAATTTTATAATCTAATGAACCAAGAAAAATTAAATAAGGAAAGCCAGTTAAAAAGTTGTATAAAAAAAAATAATTTCGTTCTCACCCGTACTGAAAACAGAAGCTTAGTCCTTTGGGAATATATGAAACTACTAGAAACATAAAAAACAACAAAGCTGGCAACCCTTGTTAATAGTATATAGACAGTAACGATTATTCTCGTATAAATTTTCCTAAGCTCTGACGGGTTAAATAGATGATATTAATGGCTTTACAACTAACTCCCTGTTGACACAAAGAGTACTGATGACATGCGTAGTGGCTTAGAAAATACGTATTATACTCAACTGGTGTTAGAGATTAACTGTTCTTTTTTCCCTGATTCAAATCAGCAATGTAATTTCTTCACAATATTGTGATAAATTAACTGTGAAAAAATTTCATCAATATTTAAAAAAAAAATTATTATTAAAATTAATGTTAAATTAATGCAATTAATGTTAATGTAATGTTTTCTTCAAATTTTTATAAAAAAAAATTAATAATTTAATTTAATTTTTCTATTTAAGAAAATAATGATTTTTAAATTAAATTTTTTAACAGCGCTCTGGAACATAACTAATAGCAGTATGGGACGTATTTAACTCAGGAATTTATCTTGACACCCTCAATAAAAATTATTTTCTTACCGTCTACCTCATAAGAACTTACAACAGCTTTATAAAAGGCTTTTTAAAGTAAAATTACAAAAACTTGTTACCTAAAAAGTAGGGCCTTATAAGTAGGGCCTTACATTTAATTTCTTATTTTTACATAAAAAATTAACTAAGAAAAGTTATTGTAACTTTGAAGGAAGTGAGATCAAAAAAAATGTTTAAATATTTCAGGAATTTAGGTAAGCAATACGGTGGTTGTCTTTATTCCATTCAAGCAAAATAAAAAAAAAAACAAACATTGATAACTCTACTTTCATGCTGAAAACTTTTCTTAATAAATTAAATTTTAAAATAGATTTCGAGAATGAATAATTTACTTTTCATTTTGCTTTAGAAAAACAGTTTTCTCTTACCAAGTTTTTGTTGCTTTTATTGTCATCTATTTTTATTGCTGCACATATAAAATATTCTAATAAAAACTCGCAATTAGATAATTGCTGGAAATTATTTTCCAAGATGTAGCCACGTAATAAGAAAAGCTAAAAATATTATTGTTGCCATTAATGGAAAATTGTCCTTTTTTTTTTTGTTTGAATTTCTTTAATTGACAAACAAAAAGAAGAAAGCTTTCGGTGGTAATTAAATTAACTGCCATGGAGTGTAGAGTGTGAAAACAAACGTCTCAAATGAGTTTTTGTTAATAAAATTAGTTTGTATTACAGATAAATAGCAAATAGAGAAGAAAAAAAACTGGTATCGTGCTGCCATCATAAATTTTTATCTGCTATGTGAAGTCCTTTGTTCACACACACACACACACGCACCCACCCACCCGTATGGTGTTAAGAAAGCGAGTTTTGAGTGTGGAAATTTTTGTTTATGAATCAAATTTAGCATTTAATTATTAGCGAATTATTAATTAAGTTACATTAAAAGATTATTCTCACATACAATTATTGTAAAGTGTTTTTAAAAATGGATTTAAATCGTTGGTCGGCATCCATACCCACCGGGGGCAAACAAACGAACTTCGTCTATTCACATGTACATAAAAGGAACGGCAACAAAATTTTTAATGCAAGGACGAGGTACTTACAATCCGTGATACGTTATACGTGGACATTTTCAATGTACCGATGGGTGACCTGGACGCAATTAGTATCTTGTTACAGCAGCTGTATTTTGATCGCATGGAAACATTTTAACAGCTCCATGTTATTTATTTTTTGGTCACCACAAAAGCAACTGTAGATAATGCAGTTTCGATCTGCTTTACCATGTTTAGCAACTGGCAACTGAACTAAAATTCTATTGTAATCCCTAATCGAACCATAAATTTCACCCCAATGAAATATTCTCAATGGAATCAAAAATCAAACCAAAAACAAAATTGCATCAATTTGTTCACAAACACTGGTCCATGCGTTGCAAAGCCGCCGATGTGGCAACACTGTCAGCTGTTAAAGACCTGTCAAGTTAATTTTTTTTTTTTTTTAACAACGCAAACTCTACCAAGCTCTGATAGCTTGTCAGTAGAAACACCCTGGGTCTATGCGGGAATCGAACCCGCACCTTCATATTGATAAGACTAATGCTCTTGCACTGGACTATGGGGGCATCGTAACTGCCATTTATTTAGTGGAAGGTTTGACAGTTACGAATATGGATCGTTTAGCAACCGAAGAACGCGTAAAAATAATAAAAAAAAATTACTGTAGAAATTTGGTAGTTCAAAAGTGGCCACACTTCGATCATTACGGTTTGCCTATGGTCGTCATTATCGACCTACTGTGCACGATTATAAAGAAACTTGAAGAAACTGAAAGCGCTATAGATGTAGTCAGGCCTTTGCATCAGCGCAATATGCACTGCCGCAAAGTTTCATCGAGATCATAATTTCAATCATTTAGCGATAATTTTGAAACTGAAAAGGGGACAACCGTGTGTTAATTCATGTAATATTAAACACATTAAATCGTTAATTTCTACTCAAATATTCGTTTAAAATGTCCTTGCTGCGTTAGTGAGCATTTACAGGATATTGGCAATTTGCAAAAGCCTGTTGTAATTCCATTCACAGTATGAAAATTAATTAAATGCTGCACATTAAATGAAGCATGAACATGTTATGACATGCTTATTTATTTATTTATTTACTCTCTTCTCCGAAATATTACAATGACAATACTAAAAAAAAAGTTAAAGTAAAATATCTACAGATGTGTAACGAGGGATATTATTTATATTCCGGGAATAGCAAATAATAGCAAACATTTTGAAATGAAAATGGCTTTATTGATTGCGAAATAGTCTCCTTGATGATCAATACACTTTTGCAGTCGTTCCAACCATTTGACATAGTAGTTTTTCCTTTCCTCTTGAGACACCTACAAAACATGGTTTTTGCGCGCTTCAAGTGCTTCTTCACCCCTAATAAATCGTTGACCATGCAGTTTAACTTTGATATTCGGGACCACGAAGTAGTCTTTGGGTGCCAAATCAGGACTGTACGGAGAATGAGTCTTCAATTCGAAAATTCTCAAAAATTCACCTGTTTGACCAGATGTACGAGAGCGACATGACATGATGGAGCATGATTCCTCTTCGGCGGTTAGTTTTACGAATTTCTCCGCAGACTTCCGACAAACAAATGGTCGTATACCACTCAGAATTGAGCGTTCTACGTTGCTCAAGGGGAACAGTGGCCACATGAGCCATATGGCCGCGCTGTACTGCTTTCACGAACAACTTTTGTTGGATTTAGGCCATCTTGGAATAACCACACGTTCGATTCCCTTTTTATTTCCGGCTCATACGCATACATCCATGGTTCGTCTCTTGTAACGATTTTATACACGCCTTTTGAAACAGCACGGTCGAACTTTTTAATCATTTCCTTACGCCACTTTACGCGAGCCTTTTTTTTAAGCGACTGATAAATTATGGGGCATCCAACTAGAACAAATTTATTTTCCACAACTAAGAGTTCATGTAAAATCGAATGTATTGAGGTGGAACTAATGTGCAAGAATGCCTCTATCTCACAATATGTCACATATCACAGCATCGATGTTTTGTGGCACAATAACCGATTTTCGACGACCATCACGGAATTCGTCGCCGACCGAACTACGACCACAATTGAATTCACTATACCAGCGATATAGTGTGGTTTTCGATGCTGCTTTATCGTCATATAAAGAAGTGAATTCGTCGACACATTCTTGTTGACAGAATCCAAGTCGAAAGTTGTGAAAAATAATCCGCGAAAACTTTTTTCTTGAAATTTCCATTTTTTGGGTGGAATTTATTTTTTTAACTGACTGTAAACAAAACAAATATCTGTTGCGCATCAAAACGTTGGGCTAAAAAATTTCAAACTTTCTTATGATGTTGCCAGATTTTAGCTATTGACATTAGTGTTGCCAGCTGCCGTAATATAAATAGTACCCCTCGTAATGACGTTACTGTTTCTTAAAATAACAAAAAAAAAAAAATATGAATATTTAATTTTTTTCTTACTCCTTTTAAAAGATTTTTTTTTGTTTTCTAACCCTCCTTTTTCCAACAGATTTCCAAGGAAATTTTATATGCAACACTGCTTTAAAAAAAAAACAGAAAAAAAAAACCATTTTGCAAATCGTCAATGTTTTTATGCTTAATTATGCAATTTGCATAAAATAGTAATTTTTAGTCTATAGTTTGTAAGCAACATCCTAATAAACATCTACTTACATATATCTCCATGCTCAGCAGCAGCGGAAACACTCCCTCCACAATCACCACACACTTTTAACGTAACAGCCTTGAGGGCTACAAAAGAAATCGTAATTTTATTTAACACTCGAACATTAAATTCAATTTGGCGCAAAGTGTTTAATGAACTTTGAAACATGGTTGTCGACATGGACATCATTAAAAATACAAGAACAACAACAGCAACAATAACAAATAAACATATACTAGAACAATTAAACGTTAACAGTGCAAATTGTAAAATATAAAAAAAAAAAAAAAAAAAAAATAAGCAACTGCTCAGTACAACAGCAGCGTGTAACAATCACTATCACTAACATTTCAACAAAATAAAAATGAATTTTCACTGCAGATCCTGTAACTAGTTGAATCCTTATTATAATTAAGCACAATACAACAAAAAAAAAAGAAATAATGATAATAATAATAATAATACAATAGATATAACAAAGTGCAAGAAGGGTAGTCAAGTCGTTGGGAAATTTAATGCTGAGGAGTTTGGAGCGAGCGCATGCATCAGCTACGAAAACATTTTACACATCCATAGATAAATATTTCATTTAGTTTTATGATAAACTTAACTGAACAAGACATCAGGGATGCAATAAAAACAACAACAATAAGATTGAACACCAAAAAACATCTGTCGCTCAAAGATGCTGAAGGAGAGCGTTTAAAAAATAAAGTACTTTTTTTAATAAACAGCTGTTTAAATATACTAAATATGTGTCTGTTGCACGATGTCATACGATATCGATAACTCGCTTAGTTACATTTCAAACGAAAATAAAATTTAATAGTGTTTTCACACTAAAATTTAAAACCACAAACAGCTGATTTGGGGTTCTCACTATAATTTTAATTAAATCCGGTTTAAACGCGATGGTTGGAGTAAAAAGTGTCCTGGGTTCGCCACAGTTTCACACTAAAATGATACAAAAAAACAGCTCGCATTTTTTTTAGGGTGTCTTGTGTCAGTTGTTGGCGAAGGCCTTGTCAGTGGTCATTGAACAGTAACGGCTTCAGCTGTTACCAATCCACGGGCACATCAGAGCGCCCTCCTTCGCCGGCATTGTGTATCACCGGCGAAGTATAATAATTCCTAAAAATAAAACGAAGCTTTAAAATGTCTCCTTGACCGCTTGGCCGCTTTAACTCGGCTTTAAATACAAAGAACATGTTGCCAGATAGTGAAGCTTTACCTTCTATAATTTCTCTAACTATCACTTCTCTCTACTTCTAGCACACTGCATCTCATGGCGTAATCTCCTGAATGCTGATCCCAGAGAAGAAAAATTTCTTGTGTAATAAAATTTCATTTATTTTCTCCTCCCACAACTGGATGAAAGCTTTTCCATTATGCTCTATCCACTAACTTCTTCTATTGCATATTTTTTTTATTGTTTTGTAGATGCGTCCATTGTTTTAAATTGTTCTACTGACTTCATTTACCAAATTTTCCTTTATTTTTTTACTTCATTGAGCGCCATTTAAATTGCCAGTTGTTTTCAATTTTTTAACTTGGCAGCACTGTCTTTAGTACATGAAAATTAAGGTCGAATTTTATTAAATCAACGTAAAACCAATACAAAAAAGGTTTTAAGAAAATATTTTTATTTTATAAATTTTTTAAAATCAAGTTTTAATGGTTGTTTTTGACATCAAGACCAATTTTTGCTTTAAAACCAGTCAGTGTGAAAACACTATAAAAAGTTGTTTTTGTATTGAACGATATCGTACAAAATCGTGGAGAAGGCAGTAAATTTTAACGAAAACTTATAAAAGCCAGGGGTCAAATTTAAACATTCGATTCGTAGCGAAAATTCTATAAAAATTTCTGGTAATTTCGTTCGATATCGAATGCCGTAATTTGGGTCCCAGAACAGGTCTTTCTGTAACCAGAAACAGCATGAATTTACTGTCGCTGCTAAAAAGGCCCTATGAAATAACGCCCCCAAGTGTGAAATGAAATACGGTACTAAATTCGGTGCTACTTTACTGCAAATTTCAGCACATCGTATGGAAACGTTTTTTCATTCTACAAAGAGTATCTTTTTTTTAAAAAAAAAACAATTTCTCCTTTCAGTTTCCTTATTTTGCTCCCACAAGAGTTGCTCTGATGGTTGCTTTGCTTTTAATTTGAGTACTTTTTATTCAGCGTAGCCCTGCTACAAGAAATCACTACTCCAATCAGATGCACGAAATGAAGAGTTTGAAGATTCCTTTCAATGTTTTGCATAAAACGATAGTTATTGTACGCTTGACAGAAGCTTACGACACAAAAACTAAAGCAAAATAGAGATTTTCTCAAGATGAAATCAAAAGCTGCAATGCAGCCATTTCAGTGTTGCCAGTTTGCCGATTTTAAAACACAATTTTTTAAGATTATTTTCTTTAGATTCGCAAACAAAATCAAAATTATTAAATTAAATTGAATCAGGTTAATTGTACCTACAATTTTATCCCGTTTCTTGCAAATATCCTGACTTGTCTTGACTATCGTCAACACATTTATAACATCTCGCTGTGTTTTAAATTTCAGAGTTATGAAAGTGGAACCTTCCATTTCTTTTTTAAGTATGAGGGGAAATCGAATCAGACCATCACTAGAGCGGCGCCCTCTTCGACTCTCCGTATCCAAATGATTGCCGGTTCAGCCAACTGATGGCAAACCCATCAGCCATTCAGAACGGTGAAAATCCCAGCAATTTTTGTATTTTTTGTCTAGGAACAGCACTCAGGGCTGGGGTCGAACTCAGAACTTTTTAGTTTTGTAGTCAACGTGCAGACTACTTCAGACATCGCCACCCTCAAGAATCGATTGACTTCGGGCAGTCGAATGGTATTTCTCGACTTCCAGCCTCATCTCTGAGTACTTTGTTATGGGTAGCATCTGCCCCATCGCACTCTTATCCAGGATGGGAAGGCCTGTGGACATCTTAGTTTGCCATAAGTCAAAGCTGGACATTCAGGCTCAGCTTCCCCCAGGCATAGTCCACAGATATCATCCTCTACGACGCTAATACGCCTCATACGATACCATGCCCCGTTATTAGCACCGTGATACAGCTCAAGGTACCCCGCTCATACTCCACTACCCCTCGCGCTACCCAAACTTCAAGTTTCTTGAGCACCAGACGAACCTGTCTACCGGCCATCAAATTCCTCCACCGATTACGGCCAACGGAATCGAACAAAACGTCGGCGGCAATATGAAATAATGAATGCTTTGAATGGCATTTTGGTTACAAGAAATTGACAACATTTATTCGAACATGAATTTCCTTGCTACTTCATTCATTTAAGCATTAAAAAATTTACGTTTAATTTAAGAATTTAACAAAAACAAAACAAAAAAGAAATAATAAAAATGCTGAATAAAAAAAATTGCAGGAAGGAAGAAACTTTGAATGTCATGCAGGACAAATGTAGACGATATGCAACAATTTATTTTTATTTTATTCTCTTATCGCGCTGCTGTTGTTGTTATACTATAATATTCTCTACCCTCTCCCACACACTCCGCACGAAACTCTTTTTGATTTTATTTTATCGAGTATAAGGAGGGGGAAAAAAATGCCATATTGTTTGAAGATAACGAATTCCCCATGATAGTTTTTCTCATTACAATTTTTTCTCTTAGTGATGAAAATTAATTCAGATTTTCATAAAATTGCGCAATAAAAATTACAATTAACACGTTACGCTCCGTTTGACATTTGAATTAATTGAAAATATTGTAAACACACAAAAACAAGCAGGAGGAATGTCAAAGTTAAGACTCTGACTAACTGCTTGACTGGCAAATGAGTGAATGAATGGATGGATGGATGGATGGCTGGATGGATGGCTGGATGGATGCATGGATGCCGCTTTTGGGAATGGGATATGAAAGGATTGACAGGATAGAATTATTTATAGGGGGTGTTTGTATTGCACTTTTATTGTAGTTTTCATTTTTTTTTTTTTTTTAATTTGCGAAAGGGCACCCTATAAAGGAAAATTTGTTTACAAGTGCTATGTGGCAATATACAGTTGCGAGCAAAAAAGTGCAATCCAGATTTACATGTCTGGTTTTTATAACTTCCAATTTTGGAAAAATTTTGTCTAAATTCAAAAATTTTTTTTTAGAAAAAAAACCCATTGAACGGCGTTACACGAATTACAGCGCAATTTCACTCCATGGCAGACTGAAGAGGAAACCAATAAATGATCGCCAGCCAATTGCTATTACTTCCCAATATCGCCAATTGTTTAAAGCAATACGAATTGAGCGTTGTTATACAGCAATAGACGCTGGTAAATATGGCAACATGTTAAAGAGTACCGGAATTATTGTTCATATTCTCAAACCCAAATTAAATTAAAAATTTTTTTTTGAACAACGATCCTATAAGACACTGCTTTTTCGGACCAGTACTCAGGGGATGTCTCCTACTTGGTAAAGCGATAGGAATATTGTTTAATGCTGGTACAACTCTGCAGTTCCGTGTTTTTTTTGTGACTTTTTAAAACCAGAGTTACTCCCTCTTATGACGCATGCATTTTTAAGCCAGAGGAAAGCCTTTTTTACATATATAATTAATTAAAATGGGCTAATAACATGTGATAATTGCAAAGAAACAAACTAAATAAAAAACAAAAATTGTAAGTCAACTCACAAACACTAGCAGAATGGAACAACATGCTGTTTTCGAAGGCTGCTACACCTTCATCTTCAACGTTCTTTGTGTTTTCTCCACTGCGTGTGGTTATCAGTAGATGTGAATTATTAGCTTTCAATATTTATTATTTCCTATTAATAGAATACGAAAATTGTGTCTCTATTATTTTTCCCATAATGAATGAAAGTTTTATTTATTATTTTACTTCGCCTACTTCTTTATTGCTCAAAGACCAACAAACTAGAACGCTGTTACCATAAACACATCAAAAAAATATTTTGCTTGAAGGAGGGCTTTTAAACCACAATCTTCTGCTCGTCAACGCATAAATTATCAATACAACTGTCCCACGTGGGAACAATTAGGCAGTAAAAAAAATTTTGTTAAGTACTAGGAGCACTATGGCCAGCGTAGAGAAGAAAAAATAAAAGGCAGAAAGTTGACTTTGCCCAGCATTACTTACACTGAAGACTGCGCTGGAATAAATTTGTATCTGCCGACGAAAAATCAAAGATTTGCTAGCCGGCCACATTAAAGCATTATGGAGTCTAAGAACGATTTATTGTGATATAAAAAAATCAATTAAAAGAGACGTTGTGTTCAGGTTCAAGCAGTGCTGATGTAGACCAATTGCATGACGAAGCTCATTAGAATAGAAAATCAAGTAATCAATAAGGTCTGCTCTACAATTTTATTGGTTTTTTTTTTTTATTTTATAAAATTAAAAATGAGTTTTACGCATTACGAAAACTTCAATTGACGATTTATGATTTTTCTCTTTTTTAATTCGCATGATTTTAAACCCCTCGATTTACAGGACGAAATTAAACAGCACTTTTTACTAAAACCAATACCAGTTTCATTCATCAATGAACGGCATCTTTGGCTGACTTTTAAAGACAAATTTTATTGAGTGCTGGTCCAAGATAAAAAAAAAGGAATTAGATTTGCTATTGAATAAAATCTGTGAAAGTTAGAAAAAAGTCTCCGTGTAGGAATCAAATTCAAGACTTCTTAAATTAAATTTTTCTTTATTTTTTTTTTTGTTTGTTTTAACAATGAATTTAACTTTTTATTATAGAAAGCAGTGGCAAAATATTTATTCGAATATTTTTTCTGAGAAAAAAAGATAACAAAAATTGTCAGAATGTGTTGTCATTCGAATAAAAATTAAACGATTATTCGATTAATTGTTTTTTCATTCCAATAAGAATGTTTGACTGTCAAAAAAAAAACGATGAAAAAAAATAATTCGATTATGCGAATATTAATAAGAATATTCGATTAATTTTTAATCAAATCCCAAAAATGATTTTTCTTCTTAGCGACAGACATGGTGTCAAAATCTCACTCTATATGTTACAGAAATTTTCAATATTAAAATTAATTGCACTATAGTGCAACATCAATTCGTTATCTATCAATAAATTTAATATTTACTTATGTGTGTCATGCAATTGGTTTATATGTTTGTTTGTATGTACGACGAGTATATAGAAAAATTTCTTAAAGAATACAAAAAAAAAAAAAAAAAAAAAAAAAGTGGTGTAAAATGTGCATCACAAGAAAGTCATTAAAAATTTCTAGACGAAAGGATTTCCCTATCATTAATATGCCATGAATCCTGTGCCATGTACATAGTTGCGCAATTTGCAATGTTCTTAAAAATATGTTTTAATTAATATTCAAATTTATATTTTCATTTCAAACAAAAATAAAATTTTGCAATTGCTTGTTTGTTTTAGATTAATGACGCCTGAAATAAGAAATAAACTGCTGGGAAAATAAAAACAAAAGGAAGATTTCTTGATTAATTCTTCTAATACGGACGGGTAAAAAAAAAACTAAAAATATTGAAAATGGAATAACTTTAAAATAAATTCCATAAATAAAATAATAAATAAAAGCTGAATTTCTAATCCTGACACCACGCCTCATCGGTGCTATAACTTTGCTGATGGCGAGTGGTCAGCGTGTTGACTGTGCAACCAGAAAGACCCAGGTTCGATTCCCAGCCAGGTAAAATCAGAAAAAAGTTTTTTCTGAGTTTTCTGTGCTACAGCACTCTCCTTCGTCGGTATTTGAGCAATAAAACGTCGGCGAAGTAAAATAATAAATAAAATGGCTCAATTAACTTAAAAATAATGCGTCAAAAAAAAAACCAGAGACGCCGCAACTTTGCTTTATAATTAACACGCAACTGCAGAGTTGTGCAAGAATTAAGCCTACCACTTTCACCACCTGTCTATTCTCTACTCTATCCTTCTCTCTAGTTCCAGTGCAATGCATTGCATATGTAGGGGATAGCCCCTGAGCACTGGTCCAAGATATAAAAAAAATAAAAAATTCCGTATTCATAGAAAATGTTTTTGATTTAAACGAGGTTTAAACTGAGACTTATTTCAAATATTAAAATATTTTTATGAATACGGCATTAATTAAATAATGAATTAATAACTCGAGCACTTTGCATACTGGTTGACGAAAAATAGGTGATGAAAAACTCCATATGGGATTTAACAACTTTTTACTCTTGAAAACAGATCTGAAATGTGGGGTTAGGCAGGATGGAGTCTCACTGCCCGTGACACAATTGCACTTTTAAGAGAAATGTTTGGAGAGCGAATAATTTCTAGAAATTCGAAAATTAATTGGCCAGCGAGCCAGATTTGCCAACCCCCTACTATTTTCTCTGGTGTTATTTGAAGAATAAGAATATATGTATGTGAACAAACCCGACCCAATTCTTGACCTCAAGGCCAACATTATTGCAGAAATTCCATCGCTATAGCCTAAAATTTTGAAAGATGTTAGGGAAACTGCTCCAAAACTGAAACTGGTCCCATAATTGCGAAGCTGAAAAGGTGGAGTCATTTAACTGGCATTATTTTCCATACTTAGTGTAAACATTTTTTCATTTTGTATATTTTATAATCGATAAAAAAATAACAATAAAAAAATTATATTTAGCATTGCCATCCAATGGTGGGGTTAGTTAATTAACCAAAAAAAATTCCATAAGCAAAGAGAGTTATAAAGTTGTAAAAAAAATTTCATTCTCAGCTGTACTAAAAACAGAAGCTTTGACCTTTGGGTTTATATATAAAAACAAAAAACAACAAAGCTTGCAACCTTCGTTTATAGTATGTTAACAGCAAGAGCAATTCTCGTATGTACTTTCCTAAGCTCTGACGGGTTAAATAGAAGACATAATGACTTTACAACTACCTCCCTGTTGGCACAAACAGTAATGATGACGTGTGCAGTGGCTTAGAAAATATTTATCTACGTGTTCTACTCAACTGGTGTTGGAGATTAATTGTTCTTTTTCCATTATTCTAATCAAAAATGTAATTTCTTCACAATATTGCAATAAATAAACTGTGAACTTTAACACGACAAAAATTTTCATTCAATCAAATATATATAAAAATAAAAATAAAAAAATATATAAATAAATATATAAATTTTGAAGCTTAACAGTGACCTTTGGCCAAGCTTCTGATTGTAAATTCTGTACTGCGTTCGATTTCTTCGAAAAAAAAAATCTATATAATTTTCAATTCAATTCTCTACATTTTACATGTAAACATATAATTATATTTCTTTAATAAATAAATAAATAAACTTACCTCCATGTTAAATCAGTTTTCTCCCATTTCGGCCCTTGTAGTACGTAACGTTTCATGCGGCCATGATGCAGATTGTCAGGTGAAAATGCTAATGAATTATTATTATCGCCGACACCACAACGTGGACGTTTAATAAGTTTTGTCGTTTCACTATCGATTAAACCGGTCACTGGAATGTTGCCAAAACTCTGCAAGAGATAACAAAACCGCATAAAATAACACTTCGCATTCAAGATATTTAAATTTTCTTTAGCTTGTTGCATTAAATATGCCATTTGGTTTTTTTTTCCACTGCCTACCTGAAGATTTCGTATGGCCTCTTTAAGTTGTTCTTCAGTTCGTAAAGCTCCTGTTTCGATGTCTGATTTCGGTAGATAATCAAATTCCATCAAGTAATTATACTAAAAAAGAAGAAAAAAAAACCGGAGATTAAAAAAGAAAAACACACACATATTACTTTAATGCAAGAAAATAAAAAGTCAACGTTTTAGGTTATTAGCATTTTGGTGAGCAACATTTGAATATGGGCATTAAGCCAAAATGAACAACCAACCATCTGAATCACAAGAAGTACAAGATGTGCGATATCCAATAATGGCGAAGTTTTAATACGAATAGTTGTAGAGGAAAAAAGTAAAGAGATTTAATGCATATTTATGGCATTTTTGCTGGCCATGTTTTGTTTTTGTTTTTTGTAGTTATAAAATAACAACAACAAGAAAAACTTCTAAACAAACAATAGTTTAAATGTTTTACGGAAAACTTTTAGCAACACCCTCAATATTGTTCAGTCTCTACCATGTGATCATGTCTGTAAGAGTTCCTATTGGAACAGTGTAGCTAATGAACGATTTAGATCATATACTCTATTCCAACTAATGAACGAAGTGAGAATTCTTTGGATCCGCAGTTCACATATCTACTATTTTTATGCCAAGCCAGTAAAAACTAATCATCAACCATATACTATACACCACGTGCATTACTTAGAAGCATTTATGTAGTCCTCACTTGATAATCACTTGGTACAGAACTATTTATTATTGTACAAATAATTTCCACCGTTTCTAAGTGCAGAAATACTTTTATTACCGACATTTCCGTAAAAAAAATGAGCATGAAACATGTCGGTTTTTATGTAAATTCACATGCACTTCGTATTATTAAATCGCAATGGAATGAAAGTGTGTTGAATTTAGTACCCCTTTTTAAATATTTTCGCATTATAGTTAAATCGCTATAAAGCCATTTTACATCACTTTAAAAGAGCACAATAAAATCCACACATTTTTAATAAATAATGCGTTGTACCTTTCGAGAATCAAACAAAATCACAAAATATGAATTAGCCGGTCGTCGTTAAAGGAGGAGGAGTGGGACATGTCGGTGCGGCCACCAATGGAGTACTACTATGAAAATCTCATGAGATGGGCCACGGAAAGACTGCTCATTCCTGGAAAAATGCACGTTTGCGACCCTCAAGACCTGCATTGAATATTGCAAAGTCCACACGGCTACTGAGAATGAGCAGGAGGGACTTAAGGCTTCCGATAGGACATTTGACTGACATTGCTCGATCGGGGTGAAAGTGAAGAGATCAGATTATTAAGAGCAATTTTTTATATACTTCTTCTGTATAAAAAACATTAAGAAATAAATGTCAAGATATTTTAAAAGAATTTGCTCAAACTTTGAAGTCCGCCAGAGAGATCACTCATTTGAAATTTTTCAAGAGATTATGGCTATTTTTGGTGGCAAAGAGGCACCACTGATCTTTGTAGGCTGTGCGAAGAACAGGAAGAGACGTTGCAACACGTGTTCTGTCACCCCGGTGTACAACGCGGCAGGCTGAGGTGGGAGGCAGCAAATTTCTGCTTTCTGATTTGTAAACTTAAAAATATTACTTATTTCTAGGTAATGTAATTAATTAAAATGTGCCATTGATCGAAAATACATGCAGTCAGAATTACATGTGATAATTGTTAAGAAGCAAACTAAATCAAAAACAAAAATTGTAAGTCACACTGACAAACACCAGCACAATGGCAGGGCATGCTGTTTTCGAATGCTGCTACACCTTCATCTTCAGCTTCTTCGTGTTTTGTCTACTGTATGTTGTGCGAATTAATGCACCATTTAACAATTGATATTAAGTATTTATTTTTTAACGCTTTCAATTCATATACCACGGTCAATGTTATTTCAACTACAACTTTTACAAAAACAACTTTGCTTTTCGTTGCGTTTCTCGAGTATATGCACATGTCAAACGAAGGTATGTGAAATAAATGTTTGTGCAGATTTATAAAAATCTTTCCCCTTTAAAATTTCAATTTAGGCGCTTACGTCATTTTGGCCCTTACGGCTCGATATGATTAATCTATATTGATATATAACCATAAGTAAATCTAACAAAATTTTAATAAATCATTTACATTTGGCATAACAAAAGCTTTCATTTCAATCGTTAGGCGAAAAATTGTATAGAGAAATGGGCAGTTCGTAAACCAAATTTTTGGTCAACTGGTTTGCTGTGAATAATGTTGTTGCTACTTTTGTATGCCAAATTATTCGAGTTGTCTGAAATAACTTAATAGCCATTTTTATTTTCACATCAAGAATCTGTTGCCAGCCAAAAATGTTCCTTTTATTTCCTTCTCATATTCAATTGCGTCTGTATGTATTTCCCTCTCTCTCTGTATGTGTGTGTGTGTGTGTGTGTTGTAAAAGTAGTTTGTGGCCAATCTATAATGTATTTAGATATCTTATTTACTTTTTTCTGTTGTTGTTCTTTGTTATTGTTTTTTTAAATACTTAAAACTAGAACATGATTTTTAAACTAAGGCAAGCAGGAAGGCATTGCCTCAAAATTAACTGTTTCTCTGTTTCATTAGGGGTTTTGTTGCAAATTATGCCTTCAAATGTACATATATTTTACATTTTCATATTAACTAATACCGATTACCCATACATGCCTGCAGAGCTCTTCCCATACACGCACCCAGCAAACATTCCAACAAGATATTATTTCTTGGTTTAATGCAATGAAATATTTTTATATTCCGAATTTTTCTCTCAAAGGTGTTACGAAATTTTTGGGCATAAATTTTAATTAAAATATTTGATTTGCTTATGAATTACAGCATTAGAATCATAAAGTTATAAGTTACCAGAGGGGTGAAAAAGATAACATTATTCGATGTACGAGTATTCGATAGTTTTTTTTTAAATTTAGCTTTTTAATGGAACCCAATTTTAACCCCTATGGAAATAGCAAGCTACTTGGGTACTTCTATCGTTTTACGCTTAATTTTATTTTACAAAAGTAGTTGAGCCACGTAGGAGTCATCTCCTGAGCGTTGGTCGCAGGTAAAAAAAAAATGTGTTTAATAAACGAGCTGAATTAATTTTCGGAAAAATATTGTCTTAAATAAAATTTCGCAATATTTCTTTGCTCTTTTGGTTTCTTTTAATATTCCCTAATATTAATATTCTCGCCTCTTCTCCATGCCAGTAACGACCAGCGGTTACCATACATTTTTTAAGCAAAACTTTTTATTCAAAAAAAAAAAAAAAAAAAAAAAAAAAAAAAAAAAAAAAAAAAAAAAAAAAAAATTTATTTTTCAAAAAAAAGCTTTTTTTCACAAGTGTCCAAATAATGAAAAAAAACACAAAAATATATATTATGAATTAATTTTTATTCAAAATACGATAAACAAAAAAAGGTGAACAACAACAACACACTTATACTTCCCACGATTTTGAGCAGATCCCCATTTTATATAATTTCCTATTATTCCTGATGATGTTTACAAGCTGTTAACGAAATATCGAAGAATAAAACCAAATAGAATATCAAAAAAAAAGACCTCGAGCTTAATAAATATATTTCACAAATAATAATAAAAGAGGTCAATTAAGAATATACTAAAAATGTTCCTTACCGTTTCTCTCTAAATATTAACCATGCTTTTTAAAATAGAAAACTTTTTAGAAAAAAAAAAACGGGCATAAAAAAACTATATTATTAATACAGCACAGTTGTATTAAAGAAAGAATAGATATAAAATTTTTTATCTATATCTGTAATTTAAAAATTAATAAACAAAACTTGAAAACTTGAATAAATTTCAAAAAAAACTTATTTTTGACGCTAAAAACATTTTGACATTTCAAAAACCTTGAAAAATAAGGGGAAACTTGAGAAATGGTAACGCTGGTAACGACAGACAAATTAAACTGAACTAACAATAAATGTTCACATCTTAAATCTACTACATATTTTTAGTGAAGACGCACCAATGCCCTTCATGAATTCCTATACACGCCCCAGTATGTGCTTAACAGGTATAAATGTAAGAGACCATGTTTGACAAAATTTAAACACAATTTATTTTAGAGGTTAATCGATTGACTTTTGCTTCGAAAAAATGTTCGCTGGCAAGCTTAAATAATCTTGCCTGTATTTCAATACTTGATTTTTTTATGTTTTTTAATTTTTTTCTTTTTTACTTCCACGTTTATGGTGAATTTTTAAAGATAACAATGCACTTTTTATTTTTTAAAATAAGGAAGGCAGATTAACAAAAGAATGAAACACTCTTTTTGGCAGCCACTTCAAAAGATACATTAGCTTAACAGAAGTTTTTGTAGTTTTTAGGTTTATTTTTATTGTTACTTGTATGACATACATTTTAGGTTTATGGAATATTTTATAGTAGCAAAATCAAGTTAGTAAAATAAATACTGCAATACAAAGTACTTTTATTTGCTTTTCATTAAGTATTTTTTAGAATTTTTTTAAAACTTGCTAATTGGATTTAGAAGCCTCACCGCCCATTTTTAAATGAACATTCCAAAGAAAAAGAACACTAAATGCGTATTTTTTGGATAGCTTTAGGTTCGTATGCAAAATTATTTTAATATTAACAATTCAATTATGCTTTATGGCATGAAATTAATGCATGTATGTCTGTCTGTACGTGTTGTCCATCATAATTTTAAATGCAATTTGACCCACATAAATTCATATGAAAACGTGTAAAACCATAAAATTGCTCCAATACAATTCTTAACAAAATTCATATGCTTTCATTCAAATCAAGGATAAAATTATATTTAACTCGTCATTTGACCACATTAAAATAATTATTGTGTAAATACCAGGCAGTTAAAAGCTGCGCCACTTAAACCAAAAAAAATAATAAAAAAATTAAAAGCAGCTCTGAATTAATTGAAAAGTTAAAAAAAAAAGAAATTCAAATTAAATGCGCTGCAACAATAAAGTGTTCAATTAAACTCTGAACCAAAAATAAATAAAAGTGTAATCGTTTCATTTTTTCTTAATAAAAAAAAAGAGCGAAACACATAAAAATAAATTGCAATAAAACTGCATGCAATATTTATTTACGTGTTACCATTTCATCAATAATTTTTATTAAATAAATAAACAATTTCACCTACCCATACAGCGGAGATATAACGGATATTTTTATTTAGACTTTCGTAACTTTAAATTTAGAAAAGCAAAGGAAAGCAAGATATAATGCATTAATGCGACTTAGGCTATTTGGCCGTTACGCCTGCCGTGCACATGGTGGCGATGGCTAAAGTATAGAGAAAAAGATTTAACTTTTTTTATATTTCATTAACACCCACAATTATAATCATGTATTTTTTTCAATTAAAAGTTTAATCATTTTAAATGAATTTTTAATTAATTTTTGGGCTCCATACTTAAATAAATAATTTATACTTTTGCTATTTATTTACAAAAAAGACACTTTATTTTTATTTAAATATATGTTTTTTTTTTTATATAAAAATAGAAATTAATAACCCATAGCATTAAAATTTAATCCAATTTTTTTTTGCTATTAAAATTTTGTTTGCAATTTCGAAAATATTTAATTATTCTTATTAAAAATTTAATTGAAAATTAATTGAATAAAAAATAATAATTTAATTGCTACAATTAATTTGTTTACTTCTTTTACTACTACTACTACTATTACTACTACTACTACTATTACTACAACTACAACTACTACTAATACTACTACTACTACTACTAATCTACTAATACTATTACTACTACTGCCACTACTACTGCTACTACTACTACTACTTTTACTACTATTACTACTAATACTACTACTACCACCACTACTACTGCTACTACTACTACTATTACTATTACTATTACTACTACTACTACTTTTACTACTACTACTATTAAAATTTTTACAAAATTGTTAATAATTTCGATTTAATTTTTTTCTTAGTACTTAGTACTTGACTACAAAACAAAAGGTCCTGAGTTCAAGCCCAGTATCCGACTAAGCCATAAAAACACTTCACATTTTTCTCATATGCATTGTGGCACTTATTTTCGTCGGAAGATTTCACTGGTCACTGAACATTACCGGCTTCAGCTGATACTAATCCAAACGTTACATCCGAGTACAATGCTTCGTCGGTATGTAGCAACCTCGAGAAAGTAAAATAATTAATAAAATGGCTACCATAAACAGTTTATCCAAAATTTCAATGCGTTTTTTTGACACCAGAGATACTGCAATACTGCAAGTGTTACCTTGCTTTATGAAAACAAATAAAGAACTACAATTGAGTAGCTGACGAACAAAACTAGACTTGTCTTCAATAAATAACTTTTTTTTTATTTCGTTTTTTATTTTTTTAAGTTACAAAATAATTTCATTCAAAAACATTTCGATACTACTTTAAAAAAATAATGAAAACTGATTTTTCGAACAAAATAATGAGAATGGTGATGAATTATGTGACTGCTGAGAGCCAGATATGCAAGAATTTGTATCGGACTATATTACAAGGTTAATCTTAAAGTTTTGCATAATTTTTGCTACAATTGAAAATTTTTTTTTTAATTTCAAAACTGGACATTTTCATCAGATTTTCAATCACAACCAGACATGTCCAGACATTTCAAACAAAACCAGCATGTCCATTTAAAAAATAAAATAGAAAAATAACCAACCAATGTTTACTAAAACGAAAACCAGTCCAATGTGTGTTCAAGATTTGATGAAATTTTCCTGTGATAACAAAGAAAAATTGTTGCTGGTCTCTATCAGTTCAGTAGTTCAGTTATTTGCCTGTCCTGGTTTTATTGGCCAGCTTCTCAATTATCACACCCCGTCGCCAGCAATTCATGAAATTTTGATTTTCAATTAAACAATTGTCTCTCCACATTGGGAGCTGCCTTTAGGATGGCTAACGGATGGGATAATTGTGTCAAAAAGTACTTTTGAAAAGGAACTCGTGACAGGGTTAGTTTTTCCTAGTGGAAATTATTATCCAATCAAATGTTTGTTTCGAAGACAGGAAGAAATAATTTATTAATTCTTTGGTTGCAAAAAAAAAAAGCTGTTAAAACGTTTAACAAAGTATTTGGTGAAAATATTTGGCTTTAAAAAACGTTCTCATATTTCAATGATGAAGTTTTACTAACATGTCCTCAATATTACTGGGTCCAGAAAGCACCGCCAAATAAAAAGATCTATTGTGCAAAGCCCAACACACCAGACAGCCATCTTAAAACTTCTAAGGTATAAAGGCACTATTTGTGCTTTGGTGTTCCACAACTTATGCGAAGGCATAACAATGCCACCCAGATGGAGAAACCTCTGTCTGCCAAGTGCAGGACAATCGCTGATAGAACCAATCCTCATATAAATTCTTTTTAAAATATGCCTTTTGCATGCACTATATTTTAAGAAAATGTTGTGCCCGCTTTACTTGTAGCTTATGAGAAAAATTCTTAAAGGACATTTTCGCATGAACATTCTGCAGTAGGTGTGTTTATTGGTAATGGAAGAGCACAGTCTTCTTTGCTGAAATTAAAATTTTCTAGGCAACATGGGTGCAACCACCACACCAGCATTTAAATGAAATATTTATTTTGTTATACTTTTTCTTTCAAGAACAAATGAAAATGAATAGACAGAAGCAATTGATGTGACAGGAAATCTTCAATCAATTTGTCATAGAAATATTTTGTAAAACAAAAACTCATAACTGGCTCACTGCTGCAAAAAGGGGAGTTCCCTCGTACATGTCTATAAATTGCATAAACTTGTAATCAGTATTACGGCATTTCTTAAGTCCTAAATGCTTTCACTATCCCTGTATAAGTTATTAAAGGATCTCAGATGGAAGTCGTTACTAAAAACTTGCCATTTAAAAAATATACGTGATGTACAAATTTATAAATGAATACGCCACCTTAACTGCTATTTAGAAATATTAAAATAGAAATTCTTGAACCTAAAAGCTCAAGCAAACACACACACACACACACATGTTATTATTATCCCATATGATGTGCATGATAATGACAAAAGGACAATGACAGAAAAAAAATAATAAATATATTAATGCAGATCAAGGTAAAAAAATGTTTTACCGCCCAACTTTATAAAGATGTTTAATAAACTTTCTCAGAAATTTACATGCCTTGATTTGTTAGTTGTGCAGGTTGATGTAGCCAGTTTGTATGTGAAAAATTATAAATACACTGACGAGCATAAGTGAACCACGCGCAACTAGTTTTTGCTTTATTTCGAAAATAATATAAGTACGGAAATTAAAATTTAAATAAGCTGATATACTTGAAATAAAGTTATTATTTGAACTTTTTTAATTTAGCGTCTTTTTTTTGCAAAAAAGTAAAATTTATGAGGTTTTAAAATATTTTTTTACATTACAATGCCATCGCCAAGTGACTTTTTCACTCCATAGTAACTCATAGAACACCTCTGAGCAACCAGTTCACATTGGTGGTTCTTGTGTGAGTTTTCTATCCGTCGAGCTGGTACATTTATGCTCGCCAGTGTATGTGTTACAGTACATTTTTATAACATTTACTAACATACAGACGTAAATGTCAAAAGGCCATTAGATAAAATGCATTTATGATTTTTGAAATTTTGACAGCTACTTAATGCCAAATGTCAAAATAAAATCCTAACATACGTACAAACTTGATTTCAATATGTGTATGGATGTGTACCTACATATATGTCTATACATACACACACACTTGCATTGCTATAATCGTAGCGTTCAAACAACATTTATTTTTTTTTATAATTCTTATTTTATTCACACAAGTCAATTTTATTTCAACTTTGAAGGAGATTTTCAATGTTAGTGTGAAATGCTTGAGAAAGTAATTTTTTTAATTAATTAACCAGACCTGGGAGTTGCCATTTATATGTCGGGACTAGGAAATTAGTTCATTACAACCGAAAAATCGTTATAAACGTCATCGACAGAACCGAGTTTTACTGTAGTACTTGGGAAGGTATAGTGTACAGAAGAGACAGATGACAAAGGGATGCGAAGGAATAGATAATTTTTCTGCAGTTGCATGCTTTGTTAATTCGTACAGCAGAATTACGACCACTGAGTCTGTGGTGCACAGAAAAAAAATTTCCTTTTTATTTTTTATTAATTCGAATAATATATTTATTCCAGCAAAAGTTTAATCAGTTGAATTAAATTTGTAATTAATTATTAACCACAATATTAATATTGAATAAAAAAAATTAATTTTTTTGCACAATTTGAAGACTTTTTTATACAGAAAAAATCGAAAACAATAAAAAATTGTTCTTCCAAATAAAATGCTTTCCAATTTTCAGCCTGCTAACAAATTGTTCATATCAATTAACATATTTGTATTCATGAAATTTTTCAACATTTCAAATTCAAGTAAAATACTATATATTCTTATGTATTCCTATAGAAAAAAAATTAGAATTTTTTTCAACGAAGGAATTTAATTGGCGCAATTAAAAGATTGTTTGAAAAAAAAAATACTGAAAATAATTTTCATTTAATTGAATTCATCTTGCAAAAATTTTCCCTGTGTATTTAAATACTTATCTAATTGTTTTATTTCATATATGCAACACGATTTATACAAATGTTAACATTTTTTTTTTAATTTTCAAAATATTTAATTAAATCTTTAATTATAATTATTAAAAATTTAAAAAAATAAATTTAATCTTTAATCATAATTATTAAAAATTTAATTGGAAATTAATTCCATTAAGTCAACAATAGTAATTTAATTGATACTATTATTTGATCAATTGATTTAATTGAACACTATGACAGGTGAGAAAATCGAATAAATTTTTAATTAATATTATAAAATTTTTAATTAAAATTTCGTTTTAATTTTTTTTGTGTGTTATCTTCGCGCCTTCTTTCTTAAGACAAAGGAGAGCCATTTCGTTTAACTACTCATTATTTTAATAGTTCAGAGATGATGACTTTAATGAGTATCTTTTCGATACATAAAGATTGTTAGACTGGCGAAGTTATGACGCACCATGTAAAATTTTGTGATTTCCAAAAGTCGACTGGTAATTATCGAACCGTTCTCTTCGCTAACCCCTAAGCTCATATTATAGAAACTATTCTATTTCTATCTAATTTTTATTTTTTAATTTTAATAAAAAAAAAAACCAAATAAGAGTGCTGTATTCGGCTGTGATAAAATTTAGAATATGAATATGGAAGGAACACTTTGCCTAGAATATTGTCAACAACATTTAAACGTATTCCGATGGTCATAAATAATTCTAATTATATTATAATATAACGAATAGATTTAAGATAAACAAATAAAGAAATATCTTAATAAGTTGCAATAATTATATTTGAGTTGTTTTCTTAAGAGCAAAATGTTCTTATCTTTTTTATCAGATTTTTATTGAATATTTTTTATATATTTTTTATACTGTTATTCATTATTATACTTTGTATATTTGACGGCATTCAACAAAAAATAAATGAATAAGTAAATAAATGAAAAAAAGATACCCCACTTTATATCGCATATTCGTCTATGTTTCCGCCCTGTCGTTTAGTAGTACCGGAATAGTACCTAATTTTTAGATCTGATTTTTGGGAGCAGCTCTTACAAATCACTATAAAACTGCAACTAGCCAACCCAACGGGTAAACTAAATTTTAGTGAAATCGGTTCAACAATTTAGGCGGACCGGATTTTAACTTTTATTTAGAGTTGGGGAACACAGACCAACTTTTTTTTTCGCCCATAACTGTATTAGCACCTATCTGAATATTATAACTAAATTTCATATAAATAAGTGTAACTCTTTAACCAAAAATCGGGATATTTTTTGGAACCGCAACAAATTTTCCAGCCCGAATTATTTAATTGAACACACGCACTAAATTTCATTGCAATCGGTTAAGCCCTTCTAAAAATAACTTATTTATAAATTAACCTCAGCGTAACCTAACGGGTCTAAAAGGTATTTAAAGTAAGCAGCTTACGTAGATACATACAGGGATTAAATTTCAGCCATTTCGAAGTTATGGAAATTTTTGTATTAAAATTTTAAGAAAAAAAAACCATATGGTTCTGCTGCTTCGGCTGTATGTCGGAAACTATTGAACAGAATCGGCTGAATTTAAATAGCAACTGATTTAGGTCTACCGCTGACCGATTGATACCATAACGAATTTTGTGCGATATTTAGTTTGACTACAAAATTGATTTCAAAGGACACACGAACAGACGGACCGACGGACATGGCTCAACAAACTTCTCTATTCCTCACATTTCTGAAAATATAAAAATTTTTTTTTTAGAAATGAATATTAAAGAAATTGCACAAACTTATATATACCCGTTAGATTTGCAGTGAAGGGTGTAAAAACTACTTTTGCCTGTGCCACATCCAACTACAGGGTGGCACAAAAGGAGCTATATGATTTGAATTCTTTATAACTTTTTTAAGTACTATTTTTTTTTTGTGTTTTTTCAGTATTTTGTGAAGAAGACTTGTGGAATTAATTATGAAGCATTCAAAATGCAATCATGGCCGTTACACCCGAAATTTTGCAAAAAGTTATGGAAAATATGCTAAAAAGAGCACGTATGTGCGAGGCAGAAAATGGACATCATTTACAGGATAGTATTTTTCAAAGCTAATTGCAAAAAATTCCCCACTAATATACTGTATTTAAAAAAAAAAAATTATGATAATCGCATAAATAAAAAAGTTATATACCAATTAAACCATATAGATCCTTTTGTGCAACCCTGTTCTTCCAACACTGGTACACGAAAATATCGTCTAGAAATGCAAATAATATTCATACATTTCATAAATTTAATTGTTTTAGTCACACACTCGTTTCATATGTGGGTATTGCTGCCACATTAAATGTGTGTACAGCTGTGGGTGGTTTAGGGTGTGAACATTTATGTAATTATGACTGTGTGTTTTTGTGTGTGTTTGTTTGCAATGGAGTGTGCTTGTTTGCAAGTGACATAATTGAAATTGGCATAAAGTGGAAACTTATGTTTTCAAAATTTTAATGATTTTCTTACATAAAAATACAAACAAACACACACGCGCCCCTCTACTATATAAGGCACTCACACACAAACCATAAGAAACGTAAACATATACGTACTTACGAGTACATCTGTAGTGCATCTCGAACACTTCAACTTTAATGCACAGATACTTACATTACAGCACAAATGAAATTACGTTTATTTCGGTTAAAATTTTAATATTCATATTTGTCTTGGTATTGTAATTGCACCAAGTGTTTGCCGACTATTTGCATACGCCACCAGTACAAGAATGCAAATGCAAATGTGAATGGTAAGATAATTTTAAAACAATGCCAAGATGGTAGTAATAAGCTCAAGTGTTTAATGCAATACATACACGGCTATATGGGAAAATGATTAGCTTTCGATACACTGCGCTTCCAAAGGCATTTTAATAAAAAAAAAAAAAAACAGCGGAAAAAGAAAACCATTATTGCGACAATAGTAAATATTGCCGGCAATACTTCTGCTGCCAGCATAAAAACAACAACAGCATTATGAGGAGAAATTTTTCAATAAACATTTAATAGCGATATTCCAGCGGAAGAATGCAATATGTTTTACGAAATAAGAAATCACGTACATGAAGTTTAGGAATAATTGTAGTAATTAAATTGAAAAGAAGACTTGAAGGCATAAAAAAATATTCGGTTATGTTCGGTAAACCGAATCCCCAAAAATGTTTCGCTTTTAAAACGAATACACATATTTAGGTGTTCTGTAAACCGAATTCGCATAATTTTAATCGGTTTAAAATCGAGTAGATAAGTCCGATCGAAATTAAATCGAATGTACTATTTTTTCTAATAAATAACTGATGGAACATAAAAAAAACACAATTACCAATTTTTACTTGAAGTCTTTCTTTTATTAAATTAAGTCAAATTATATACTCTGTAATAGATTTTAATAGAAAATAATCAATTTAAAAAACTCTCCAATATTTCGCCATGTTCTTGTTAAAGTATGCAGATAAAGTAGATGGATAAATAAAACCACATTTTCCCTAAATTCATTAGAGAAGATCATTAAAAAATCACTTTTAAATATTAAAATAAACATTATTTTGAACAAATTTTCAGTACCTTCATTTTAATTTATTGTTAAATAAGTTATCTTTAACTGAATATTTATGAAAATATTTTAAAATTTTTCCATTATCACAAAATTTTAAATCAATATGGCGACCAAATTGTTGTGTACTGAGAAAATTAAAACTACCCAACTTTTTTTTAACAAATATATTTCAAAGTAACTCTCTGAATAACGTAGTAATTAATAATTTAAACAGTAATTAATAAAGAAACAATACGATTAAAAATTAAAAATTTTTTAAAATGTGTTTTTTAAAAAATTTTTTTTGAGTAAGTTTTAATACATTTAAAATAATTCACCTCATGCAATTATTTGGCATTGAATGATCTGGCAATACTATATTTTGGTAACATATGTTTTCATTGAAATATTGACGTTCAAAAAATCTCATTCCAAAGCAAGTTCGAATTTTGGAAATCGTGTGATTTTTAGAACGCCAAATTAGCATTTATTCGGTTTTGAGAAATCACTCATTTTTAAATCGACTCGGTTTACAGAACAGGGGGTAATTCTCTTGAAAAATTATTTATAAATACGAGTATGACTAAAAGTTTAATAAAACTGAAGATATGTAACTTTTAACACAGTTTCTTTTCCTTGTTTTTGCAAATAAATAAAGAGTGATCCAACCAAAACGAGCATCCTTTCCACCACCTCTCTATTCTCTACACTATAACTCTCTCTCTCTCTCTCCATCTCTCTCTCTCTTTATCTATCTACTTTCAGTGCAACGCATGGCATATGTGGGGTTTTTGCCTTGAGCACTAGTCCAAGATATAAAAAAGTCGATATTTGTGCACAATTTGAAGCAGCAGTTCGCACAAAGACAGAATGTGAATGCTTTAGTGCAATTACACTGAGAGAAAGATTTTCTCATTTCTTTTCTTTTATAATCTTTTGATGGAAACTTGATTTTTTTACCTTCACTTTTGTGTTCTGTGGCAGCCAATATAAAAAAGAATACAAAAAGAAAAATTGTAAAAAATTTCTAAAAATGGCTACTAAAAACAAAGCTACAAAATTTAATACGTCTCCTTGACATCAGAGACGCAGACAACACAAAAACAAATAACATGCAAAAAGAAGGGTTGTAAGATAGTGAAGGTTCACTTTCTGTCATTTCTCCTACAATCCCTTTCCTCTAGTTCCAACACAATGCACCGCATACGTAGGGGTCATCTCCTGAGTGCAGGTCCAAGATAAAAAATAAAATAAAAAAAAATAGGTAAATGAACTAAACTTAAAGAAATAAAATGGAGAACACACTTATTGTAGCAGTTGAAATGTTTGCATGCGATAAAAACAACAGCTGCTTTAATATCCGTCAACAACGTAATTCCGTAACGTATGACCGATTCTATGCGCCTCGATCTTTATTCGTTACCGTTCGTTTTACGTATATGTGAATTGACGAAGTTCGATTGTTGCCCCTGCCGGGTATGGATGGCGACCATCGATTTAAATACATTTCTAAACACTTGACAGTAATTGTAAAAGGTGGTCCAACCAAATGGTACGATGTGTCGTCCAGGTCCATATCATCAATTTCTGGCCATCTCGCGATAGCGAGAACCATTCACTTTAACTGCTTGGCCGACCTCATTCTCGAAGAAATACGGCCCGATATCGTCGCCTGCACATAAACCGCACGAAACAGTCACTCATTGTTGATGCATCAGCTTTTCAACAATCACTCTTTGATTTTCATATGCCCAATTCTCACGATTGTGGACACATTTGGTCGATTATGCTGACCAAAAAAAACACAAAGTGCACGAAATGAATTTTGATTTAAACGACCATTTTCGTAAAAGGTTTCAACAATCTTAACGCACAAATACTGAAACAAAGAAATGTTTAATTAAGATGGGCAAAAAACTTGGCGTTAAGGTGTTGACATCGTCCAGTATCATAATTTTACACTATCGTAGTGAACCGAAATTTTTCGTAATTGAACGATTGTAATAAAATTGATGCACAAAAAAAACTAAAATGTCAAACCAATTACGAAAACTGCGTATTCAATTATTTTGTTCTTAAATTTCAACCAACAATGCGAATTGTGGAGCCAATTACTAAAGTTGTATTGACAAATTATTCAACCTCTACGAATAAAAAATTTATATTGATTTGATTTTTGAGCATGAAAGTAATTGAAATAACTTTAAATTTTCGATTAAATAAATGATAGAAATTTTTTGTTAGTAACTTTTTTCAGTGTTATTAGGGTGGCACATTAGGGTGGCCTAAATAGGGGTACTTGAAAACAATGGCCACTGTGGCAAAATATTGATCTTCTCGAACCAAAAACAATACTATATTCTATACATCGGACGGATTCTATAAGATCGGACTGCAAATATCTAAAAATATAAAGAAAATTTTGAAAAGGGAAGAAGCCCTACCAGCGGCAAAAAAAAAATTTTTTGTTTTTCTGAAATTGTCGACCAAAAATATTTTAAATTAGGGAGTGTAGGGCGCACTTGTTATTGCTTGTAATGCGGTAATTCGCTAATGCACTACTATTGAGATGTACCAGCATCGACTTACTATTGTAGTTTCATGCAATTAATTTTTAATTTTATTGCTTTTAACATATAAATCACGCCACCATTAGCAATTTACTTAAAATTTAGTTTTCATTTCTATTCTAAAATATTCATTAACAATATTGCCAAATATTTAATATTCCACAAGTGAAGTGCATTAGAACTAGTTCGTTTAATTTACATTCAGGATTATCAGCAAAAAAGAAAAACAAATTCTTCTATCCAGTATAATTAAGTGAAGCTCACAATTTATCTGACAGCAATATTTTTAACAAATTATAAACTGGGTCAATTATCGAAACCTTTGGCCAGGCACAAACAGAAAATAAAAAAAATAAAAAAAACTATAACAACAACAACAACAACAATGATCAGTTATTAAAAGTATTGCAAATATTAGAACGATTTTCTAATAGTCATCTATTTGTGTAACAAAAGCCCACACACACACACACACACACACGGGCAAAACAAATCATTGGCAATTTGTTACCAATGCAACAATAAATAGTTAAATATCCATCAGATCTCATTAGAATTCAATACATTCAATTTCCCCATAGATAAAACGAAACGAATAAATTGTTAATTTATCAATAGTTTTGCTTTTAATAAATAACTAACTGACTGAGTGAATTATTGACGAACTGACAAAATGAAATACATAAAACAATTGATTGTTAAAGTTTGAAAAACTTTACATACAATATGTAAACTATTACAATAACACTCATATAAATATTTGACTAAGGTTTGTTTGTTCGAAATTCAGGCCAGATTTATACGAAGGAATTTTTTATGTTTGGGCGAGGGATTGGAATTTGAAAAAAAAAAAAAAATTTAAAAAAAAAAATCTGTCAAATTGAGGAAAACTATTACACCTCTCCTTCTGAGAGGGTCCCCATCAGGACAACCGTTTATAGAAATGCAAAATATTTGTTAAATTCACAAGCTCGTATGAAAGTCGTCTGATTTTTGTAAGCAAGGAAATTGAGAATAAAACGTGTCGCCGAGTACCGAACACAAAACACGCTGCTCTCTTCCCCCACCTCGTAATTGTTACCAAACTAAATGTTTCCCCTTCCAAATGTTTGCTCGCCTAAACTCAGTCTTACATATGTGTGTATTTTAAATGTCGGCTGTAGCGTTAAGCTATGCCATATGTACAGTTCGTTGGTGCTTATGCCAACTCATCAGTAGACCTCCAAAAAGTTAAAAAATCTCACATGTTTATACAAAACTACCAAAAAGTCTTTGAGAATTATGGCATATACAAACAGAAAAAACCAAGTAATGACGATGCAACACACATACACATATATATACGTAAGTATATTTAATTTAATTTTTTTTTTTCATAATAAGAATAATTCATTTTATTGATGAAATACTTTCATTGCATTTATGACACTTTAATTTGTGTTTTTCAAACATCATAAAATTAGAAATTTAAAACATTTTTAAGCAAAATAACTGCTAATTTAATTAGTTTTAGCATTAAGTTAGAAAAATATTAATTATATTTTATCGTATAAATTTATTAAAAATAAAACTCGTTTAGGCTATGAAACAATATATTCATTTATATAATGAACTATGAACATCTCATGAGGAACATAGACAGCAATATTTCATATATCTAATGTAATCGTTCATTGTACTAATGAGAACTTTCATTATTATAATGAAAAGCATTTAATGAAATCGTTTCATTATATTAATGATGGATTTTTTTTTCATGTGTTCCCAGATTATTGAGTAATAAGTATAATTTAATGCCTGGAATTAAGCGGTCTTTGCGAAATATCCATTAGATACTCTATAAGAGAAAGGAACATCCAAATGAACTAATTCTGAATCACTAACCGCAATCATAGAACGGCTTTCATTGGGAAATTCCAACATGTGTCATATACGCTCCGACCGCAGCTGTCACATGGCTGACATCATTTTCAAATCGAAATGCCATGAAATTCTCTTTTCAAAACGGCCAGTTTCAGTGATATTAAAAATATTTTTCTTTGTTTTATGTATTTTAATAGAAAGTTGTGAACCTTTTAAAAAAAATTTTACACTATACAACAAAGTTACTGAAGCGTATGTGAGTTTATGTACACGTTTGTTTATACAGATTTGTTGACCTGCCACATGCGAATTAACTAAATGCCATGCCAGCCAACTGGCTGGCTGGCTGAGCAGAGCTGAGCTGATTGAATGAACAGCAAAGAAAAATTTCCCAAAAAAGAATGCCACACAACTTGTATGGCAGGCTGACTAATAATTTATTTCGACCAAATTAACAAGAACATGAATAACAAGATACGATAGCACATTTGCACAGAATGAGTTTGTGGTATAAACGGTTTGTTTTTCTTTATTTTTTATTTCGTTTCGTTTTCGCCACGAAATTAAATGTTTCCGTTTTAATGGACGTTATTTCAGTAGACATAATTGTGAGATTTTAAATGATTTTATTTTCGCATACAGTAATAATTTAATGGCAAGAGTATTCAAGTATTTAATCTCTGTGAGTTGAGCAGTTTTCAGGTACAAAGTTGTGTGTTATTAAGTCTTATTGACTTCATATTTTAAAATAGTTGAAAGAAATTGTTGTTGTGCTTCGAACAAAAAAAGATCTTATAATAATAAGAGTTTTCGGGATATTTAAAATCTACATACATACTTACTTAAAGAGAAACTCTCCTAAAATTCTCTTCCTGAGGCACCCTCGCCACAAAGTGCCTCCACGTAACAAAAAGGTGCAAGACGTTATCAGTGAGCTAGAGGAATTCATAATTAAAAACACGGCAACACTCTTCACTGCGCACTAACTACATGGTGTGTTACTGCACTATATTTATACAATTACCACCTGTATATGATGAGAAGTGCGTAGCAGTAACTAAGTATTTTAAAGCACCTAAAACGCTCTAACTCTTTAACGGCTCGAGGGATTTAAATAATTGTTTCACTATTAGATAGATTGTGAAGTTGGGTATATAATGGGCCTACCAATGGCCCACCTAGGTGCCAGTCAACAAAACAATATTATATATTAATTTTGGAGAAACCACAACATTACCTTTCCACTTAGTAAGACTGAAAGCAGCGCCGCTAAAGACTAACCATCTTGTGCTCGATATCCAGGTCTATCCAGTGATGAAAAAATCACTCAAATTGCCGCAGGGCTTGATGAGTTACACTGTTTTAAAAAATATATCAAAATTTGTTTGGGAACTGACCATGATTATTGAAGAAGAAAAATTGCACGTTTTTTGTGAAATAGCAGGCCAAGAAAATTTCGCAAAAGGTATTCTTTCGTTCGACTGTTGTATATATACATGGAGTCATTAAATATTAGTCGCAGGAAATATCTTATCTATTCACCTTAAGCTGCTTTTAGACACTTACTATTATAAAGTGAGAATGTCAAATTTTCAACTAAAAATTGCATACGTGGTGTGGAAAAGAAAGGAAAAAATTTTGTTTCTTTAAAAGCCAGCCTGCTTTTCCAGTGTAAATTTTCTCAATAAGAGCGTGTTCCATTTTGAACTGAGAAAGCATCTCTGACATGAACTGTTTTCCAAGTCAATTGTAACTAAAAACCAAAAATATTTTTTCCACGTCTTGATGTCAACTTTGAAAAATTTTATTTCGGTAAAAATTAAAAATATATTTTTTTCATATTTGGTAACAGGGTATACTCAAGGAGAGAAATTTTTGATAAAAGTGACTTTAACCAAAAATATTTGTATGTCTGGCAACACTGCTACACACTTTTAAAAGCTTTATTTTGTTATACGCAGTCAAAGCAGTCAATGTGAGTGCAAAATTTTAAAACAATTGGCTAAAAACGAAAAATAAACTTTATTTATATTTGGCAACACTGCTGTCCACTTTCCAAATAAAATTTTTGCGGTATGCAATGTGTGAGAGAAATGTCAGCAGAATTGACTAGAAACCAAAATTATTTTTTTCATGTCTGGGAACACTGATGTTCACTTTGAAAAATTTTATTTGGCTAAAAATGAAAAATATATATTTTTTAAATATTTGGCAACGCTGCTGTCCAATTTTCTAACAAAATTTTTGCGGTATGCAATGGGTGAGAGAATTTTCAGCAGAATTGATCAAAAACTCAAAAAATAATTTTTTCCATGTCTGGCAACACTGATGTCCACTTTGAAAAATTTTATTTTCCTATACTCAGTCAAAGGAGTCAATCTGAGTGCAAAATTTTCAAATATATTTCTTTAAAAAATTATACACTGATGTCCGCATGTGCATGTGCCGCACAGAGCATGCCAATCCCAAACCTACTTACAATTACTACACAACAGAAAAAGTAACTCTGCCTTTAACTGTACGGTATGCAATCAAGAGTGAAAGCCGCTAATGTCACCAACATTCTTATTTGCCAGTGTAATATTTTTTTAATTATTTAATTATTGATTACTCATCAATGTTGCAAAATTTCCATTGTGTTTTTTTTTCTTCCAATTTAAAAATACACACTTTTGAGAAATAATCAAAACTATTTCCGTTTTAAAATCCCAATATAATTAAATGTTTTCTTTATTGAACAGAAAATTCAATATGTCATGAAGTGACACAACAACTTGTGTATGAGTGTGTGTATTCTAGCAGCTAATTGAATTTACTACGAGTGAGTGAGTTACTCTAAGTGAGTGCTACAATCATTTATTCATTATTGTTGTTGTCGTTCTTGTTCGTGTTCACTTCATTTATGTTGTATTTATGTTTGTCAGTTGGACACAATGTGACAGTTTATGAAATGAAACCAAGATACTTCGGCTCATAATTATAATAAAACTCATGCAGGTTGACATCTCTCGCTAAGTGTAAAATTATGTATGTGTATGTGTGTAAGAGTGGGTGGGTGTGACTATGTGTGCATTATGGAGAAATGTGAGTCATCATGTGTGTGAAGAAATGAAAAAAAAAAAAACAAAATTTATACCGACATAATTTTGACAGCAAAAGCAAATTCGTAGAAAACAAAAAAATTATGGGTAGTTGAAGAAAACTTTCACTTCACCCTACACAGTAGAGGGCGAATTTTCTCATTCGTTATAGAGCTGATTCACAGTTATCAAGTTTTCCTGATCAGTTTTTGTGAAATTTTCTTTTGAACACCTGAGAGAGAAGGAAACAAACCTTTATCCTTTTCCATGCTCTTTTCTCCGCACTTCCAAATATTCAGGACTTGACGAGTCTAACTTGCTGTGTGTGAACGATGAGATACATATGTAAAAGAGTAGCGTTACTGACTGACTGAACCATCATGGCCCGGCCCAAACGGCTAAGCCTATAGGTTTGTAATTCGGTATGTAAATTTGAACCACCCTCATTCGAACTCAAGCCCTTTAAATATTCACTTAATTAAATAATTAAGAAATCATTTTTTTTATAAAGTTCTCTTCAATAAAATAAAATAAAACGGACCAAGAACCATAACTTAATTTCCTATTTCCAGCACAATGCATTGCATGTGTAGGGGTCATCCCCAGAGTGCCGGTCCAAGAGAGAAAAAAAAAGAAGAAATATAAAGAAAATTACATCAATTATTAAATTAATCAATTCATATTAAAAACAAACTTGGTTCAAATCACAAGTTAAGGTTTCTGGAAAAGCCTTGAGTATTTACTGCATCGTACCCAAAAATATGTACTTCGTATGATCAATTAACTTTCTTCTCATTTCTATTGCATTGCACTAAATGACTGAATGGACAAATATATTAAAACATTGTGATTGACTGGCTTCATACGCATTGATGTTTGTATAACCAAACAAGCAAAAAAATTCATTAATTTTGTAAGAAAGTTTCTTCCCTTCATAATATTTCACTCTTTGTTTTCTCTATTTTGACTTTCCTTTTAATTATAATTTTTCTCGTTTTTCGTTTTTGTTGTTTTCAGTTTGTGGACATTATAAATTTATTATACCTCTACCAGGAAAATGACTATATCTGTCAGTTAAAAAAAAAAATAAGGTGTGTGTCATTAACCAAAATAAAAAACAAAATGAGTCAAATTAAAAACCCAACATAATAAAATGGCTCGACCGCAATTCTTCTCATATTTTCTTTATTTTTTTAATTTGTAGCAGTCAGTCAGTCAGCCACGCATAAACTCATCGCTTGGTAGGAAGTCATGCTTTTATTTCAAATTGTATGTTGCCAGCGTTATTTTTATGAAGACGTTAAATGAACGTATGGAAGTGAAAGGGAGAAGGTGTAGTGTGAAAACGATAACCTTTTATTACGCTCCATGCCAGAGATGGACAATACTGCTGGTAACAGTAGAGCGAATTTCGTGACAACATGTGTGATATTTATTTATAAAACTGGGCAAATTTGAGGTTATGAAGTAAATTGGTTGAAAACACACTTTTTTTTTATTAATATCAATGTAAAGTAGAAAAATGGGAAATATGATGTCAGGCAAACGTCGGCAGACGGCCGCTCTTTTTAGAAAATTTTGAACGACATTTTGCAACAAAGCTTCGCTTATCTCGGCAATGCAGCACCGAATTTTATCTTCAGAGCGTCAGTTATTGGTGGTTTGTTCACGTAAACCCGGTCTTTCAAATGACCTCAATGAAAATAGTCCAGCGGCGTTAAATCACAAAACCGAGGCGGTCAATTGACATCGTCAAATCAAGAAATTACGCGACCGGGATATTTCTCATCCCAAAGATCACCAAAGATCAACCAAAGATCACTGATGTCAACATTAGCGAATTGTGTCAAAAAAATCTGTTTGGTAGGGCAGAGAATTCACGGTTACGACGTTTCCTTGTTAATTTTCGACATTCTCAACACTTTGCTGTACAGCGGCTATGTTGGCATCACTACGGCCGCTATGAACGTATTGTTTGGGTCTATTGTCAGCAAAAGTACCGTGAGCCTCGAATTTAGCGATTAAATTACACACAGCGGTCTCATAAAGAGCCTGATTACGAGGAAAATCTGTTCCAATTTTACGAAGTGATATAGTAAAATTTTCATCATTTTTATAATAAATTTTCACAATTAAAATTCTTTGCATCAAGAGTGTAGCATTCCATGGTTTAACTTTTCCAACTTTTTACTACATAAATGTCAAAGCTCAATTCTAGACAAGTCATCATTTGACAGCCAATTTAATTCCTAACTTCAAATTTGCCCATCCTGTAAAAAGGCCATCAGACCAAAAACACGTATTGCAAAGGTGATAATTGCGAAAAAGTACAATCCAGAGTTAAAGAATAAATTTAAATTAAATTATAACAGCGATTATCGCAACTATCAGTTGTTGTCAGAAAAGATTTGGGATTCAATAACGAATTCAGCAATATGCTGAATACACAGAAAAAAAAATATTGCCGAAATATTATAAAAAAAAGTTAAATTACTTACATTTCATTTGGTGCTAATATCAAATTCGTTCAAAGCAAATGCTTGAAAAAATCTATGAAATTCCATATGTTTAGACAAGAACTTCCAAAAAATCTTTGAGAATTACAAAATATAGCAGCGAAATAAACTAAATAGCATCTTCAACAAACATTTTATTATTAAATTTAAATCTATTTAATTTTTCTAAAACTTTCTTACAATTAGTCGACACTTTGGTTGACAATGACTGTATCTAAAAGGCAAAATGAAAAATTCAATTTTTAATTTTCAATGCTCTAATTAAAAATTTTTCACTTGTATCAGTTATTTTTTTTTTTTTACTTAATTTCTTAAGCCTACAACGTATAATGAGAACTCAGCTTAAACATTTTATTTATTTTTATAAGTCCAGTCCGTTTTTTTTCTCGTATTGGAAATGTTGCCCACTTTCTCATCTCTAGTTCGGGCACAAACTCACTACAACGCTATAAAATCACATATGCATGTACGCACGCATACGCCTTTAGACACACACATACAAAGCTAATACATCATTTTAACAAATCATTATCAAACAGAATAGTAATATCCATATGTATGTAGTTACTATATTTGTGTACAAATTATTAATGTGGGCATTGTACAACTCTCCCTTTAAAGGGACTGGCCCTCTTCACGTGCATAATATTGAACATGCCAAACAAAAATTCCCAGTATAACGTGACCAAAACAAACAGTATTTATGTATGCACGATGTATATATCGTTTACATTGTATATCCTCATCGTTATTATTATCTCGTAAGTTTATTAGACGAGGGTGGGCTTCCAAATTCAGGAATTCTTAAGTATATGTTGTTCTATGGAAACACAAATTTAGCAAGAAGCAACTAATGATGGGATTTTGTTTATGGTCCTTCGCGCCAAGTTCTAGTTAAATGTATTGGCAGTACTAAAATAATATCTGGTGATTTTTATAATTCATGGCACTTAACAACAGTCTAAGATTTTTGAAATAATTATTTAATTAATTTTTTTTTCATTGAATTTTTCTTTCTTTCTTTTTTTTATTAAGCAAAAGCAATAATGTAGCCCACATGGGCCAAAGGCGGTTAGAACAATGGTTCTACTAACACGATTTTTTCGATCTTCCGATTATTGATTTTTTGTTATAATGAAAAATATTAGAAGTCATTGCTAAGGAAGTACTTTTGATCCACTTCCGAAATATCATTACCTGCATATTTTCGGCTTCTCGGGAAGTTATTAAGAACAGTATCCAGAAAATGAATATCAAAGTGATTTTATTCTAAAAAATTTGTTTTGGTTTGCTCTTCGTCTACATTCGTATAAAACATTTGAATTTATTATTTACTATTTATTTAATCGTAAAACAAGTGATCAATTGCATTCACTAAAATCAACTGAATCGCTAAAATCAAGACACTTTCCGGCAATTTTATTATAAATGCGCATATATCAGGTTTATTATTTGTTTATGTAATGTTCCTGTCAAATAAATGTAAAAAGGCAATCAATTTCAACAAGCTTAACAATAAATTGAGATAATTCTTGTTGCATATACTCGGAAGCATAAAATTTTTCTACTGCTTCGGGATTCTGAAAGTGATATTTTGTTTGGACGCTATCTGGATATCCATTTAGCAGTTTCCTAACCGCCGGTCAGGCAAGGCAATCAGCTGTTAAACAGCTGTCATCTGCAGTGTCAGAAAAAAAAAAAACATCAGATCCCATGATCTCACATTTGACTCCTTCTTTTAGGCAGAAAAAGCATAGTGATGGAAGGGACTAAGTTAAGGCTCATTTAGAATAATAATATTAATAATACACTTGATATATTTTCGTACAAGTCAGGTAGTGTTTATAACATATATCGTTGTATGAAACGCAAACTGCTCTGACTAAGAAAAAAACCAATATTGATTTTTTGTTAATTGCTGCATGTTTCTTAAGGAAAACACGAAATTATTATAAAAAAAAAAAAAAAAAAAAAAAAAAACTCCAAATATTTTTTGTTAGTTATGGCTTTTTACATTGTAGGTGACGATATATATTTTTTTAACTTTCTGTCTTTATTTTGATTACTTTTATGTTTTACTATATAAATAAAGCTAAATTTGAAAAATATATTTTTCCTCACCTTCACACAAAAATTTCCAGTGTGCGCCGTTCGCAACTATAGACGGCATATGGTTTCAACAAGCCGATGCCACGAGCCACACAACCTGACCGATTTCGGCTTTATTGCAAGAGAAATTTCAAGAATGCGTAATTTCACGTTTTGGCGACGTTAATTGGACACTCACATTATGCGCTTTGACGCCGTTAAGCTTTTTGTGTGGTCCTACGTTAAAGATCCCGTCCACGCGTATAATCAACATAGAACGTATTTTCACAATTACAAGTGAATATGAGACCCAACCAAATAAACACCCTGGTTACGACTTTGCGTGCGTGCTCTTTGCCCGGTTTAGCGTATACGATTATAAACGTTCACAAACTAACCCTCGCACACATTCGTAATTTAATAGTGTATTTACAGAAAACATATTTACATCGCCACAGACCCAGACACAAAGTATGTGCTCGACTTTTTGTGTTTGGTTTGTTTATTGTATGACTGGATGAGAGTTCACGTTAGGTGACAAATACGTAATTAACCTTATAACTTGAACAATATAATAAAATGTTTATCAGTCCTATAAATTAACTTAGTGATTATTTAGCCGTACTGTCTCAATAAGACCGCCCACGTTTAGTGTGTCGTCATCTTTACAAACACTAATTAATTGCAATTACCACAGAATATGTAACACACCGTAGAAGAACTCAATGAGAAATACCAGCGAAACATAAATATTTAATCTTGTCGCTGATTTTGATTTTTATAACAGGTGTGTACGTATCGTTAATTTTTAAACTTGGGAAGATCTGTAATGAATTTCTGCCAATTACGAAGGTAATTTTTACGAATTTTTAAATCACTAATGCAGCCTACAAACGGAGGAACATTGATTGGAACATGACCATGTTTCTGCCAATGTATTTAAAAGACACCCTTTATTATTATAGATTTCAAATACTTCATCTACTTTTTTTCTATTGGCAGATATCTCCAATCTCTTCAATGCATTGCACTGGATCAAGATAGAAGGAGAGAGAGAGAGAGGGGCTTGCAATCGATTGAAATTGAATTATTATTTCGATTGAATATTCGTATTTTTTTAATTGAATTTCGATTTTACTTTTTTCTGTGCATCGAGTAACATATCATTTGAACTGAATATCATATTTTTTTTGTTTACACTCCAAAGAAAGTTCAATGTTTTTTTTTGGCCATGGTAAGCATTTTCCATTGGGTATCTGGTCTTAATAATAACAACTACTTAAACATCCCCTTGTAAATGAGTTGTTAGGAAATATTACAATTTTTCACGCAACGAATTACATCTCGAACTGAATATAGATAAATTAATTGAATTAGAAATTTAAAGAAAAACACACACACACATTCCATTATGATAGCAAATCGCTGGGGGGAGTATTAAATATACAAAAAAAAATACAAAAACAAAAACAAAATAATTAATTCACATTATAATTACGAAAAAGTGTGGATTACATATTCGTATTAGAGCAACAGCAAAGTACATAATGAGCTCATTCTTCCACAAGAATATCAAGTTGTAAAGCTTTGATTTTTCCAAGTGTTATTAACAGAAAGATTTTTCTTCTTTTTTTTGCTTTCATTAAGGGTACGTTCTGTAAAAGGGACTTCAGTTTTTAGCACAAATTTTGCTAAACTACAGCATTAAGAGGAGAATAAAATAGTGAGAGGTGACTGTAGCAAAGGCAAAGGAGTTCTTGAACAAAGAAGTCTTCTTTTACTTTCTTTTAACCTTTAAACCTTAAGAAAACGGGGTAAATAAAGTTTTACTAGCAAATGAAACTAATTTATTTGTTACAGTACAAATAGACAAATAGACATATCGCCAAACTAATTGAAATAATCTTTATAATCTTTAATATTTTGTAATTTAATTTTTTTCGTTCTTAAGCCCTTATAACACTATAGTATATTTTTTTCTGCATTGTTGAAGTTTTGGAGAAGAGCGCAAATATATTGTAATGGGGAAATTAATATTAATATTAATAATATTAAGATAAATGCAAAAACGTCAAATCGTTCACTAGTGTTATCGATAAAAAATAAATAAATGTCAAATAAAAATGTAAAAAGTTTCAACTTAAAATTGACGTTTCGAGCTTAAAATCTTTTACAGGTTGGCAACTTTCTGCGATTTTAAGCTTATTTTTTGATTGTACATGTGTCTTTAGCGTTTTTTTTTTGATTTTATGAAAATAAAAAGGCAATACGTAAAAAATGTAAATATTATATTGTGTTTGTTTCTTTCTGGCTCTGCTGTCCCTTTCGATCAATTTTATATTAATTAATGTAAAATAAATGTAGTGTCACACGGGCTTTATGAGCCTTTAGTTTCAACACCAAAATTAGATTAGGTCGAAAAGATAGCTTTGACCTTGATCCCATGCGGAATTCTATGCCCAATGCGTCATGTTGTGCCTGAAAGGCCGTATTATGAGCTGACAGACGGCATGATTTCCTCACATTAAGATTTATGTCATAGAGTCCGTCCGCTTCCCACTTGGTCACCGGTTCTCGAACCGTCAGTACAAATAGCGGTTCCCAAATAACAGCTGACAACTACAAATTAATTGTAAATCACAGAAAAGCAAATAAAAACATTTTCTACAATTTCCTTTGCTTCCAATTTTTTTGTATATTTTTCATAAATTTATTTTGTACAAAATCACCAGTTTTGCTATTAAAATATATAATTTACATTTTTTTATTATTTACTTTTATATTAATTACTTGATGAATTTTTAATGAGATAAAAATAAAAAGCAGTCCTACATTAACCCTTAACCCGCCGGTGTGCCAATTTGGGAAGACTTGATTATGAGAGCCATTAAGAAAAAACCTGTTCACATTCTTAAACATATATTTGCGTTATTGCTGAGCTAAAAATTCAAATACAGTCGGGCTTCGATTATCCGTGATCCGGTTAACCGGTAACTCCGTTTAACCGTGATGGCCAACGATGAAGGTATTGTTTTTTGTTTGCAATGTTTTCAAATTGTTTGCTTCGATAAACCGTGATTACCTCTATTATCCGTGATGGCAGAATTTTTTTTTTTATTAACTTCAAATTCAGACATACAATAATATAATAAACATGAAAACGGGGAATTCCCTTGATTGCATACGATGAGTCAGAAGCATTTACAAGTGATTAGTTTAATTTTGAACCGTTTGTGACAAGACATGTTTTTTAAAGCTTTGTGCAGAGAGGATTCGGTGGTTTTATTTCGAAAAACTTTAAAGACAGCTGAAGAGCCAAAAGTAGATTTGGCACTTTACGAATGGTTCAGACAAGAGCGTTTTAAAGGCACTCCAATTACAGGACTGCTGATACGAGAAAAAGCTAAAATATACCACACAAAAACTAAACATTCATTCTGAGTGTGAATACTCCAACGGGTAGTTGCAAAATTTTAAGAATAGCCCTGGTCGTTCCGGAATTTCAGAGTAGGATAAAATTCAAGTTTATCGCATCCAAGAAAAACTTATAAAAAAAAATTATAAGTTGAAAAATATTAGACAAACAACATTACACGATTTTTTTAAGAAATTGCACTATTTTTTTTACTTAATGTTCTTTTTTTGCCTCATGTTTTCATAGGCTTATAGGACGACACTCTGCACTAGGCCTAGATATGAAGGTGCTGTTGTATAAGGCGATTTTAAAGCCTATATGGATATATGGCGTTCAGCTGTGGAGAATTGCTTCCGCATCAAATGTTTCAAAATTACAAAGAAGACAGTCGAAAATTTTACAAATAATCACAGGTGCTCCATGGTACATGAAAAATGCTAATATCCACAAGGACCTAAAAATTCCATCCATTAAATATGAAATCAAAAAAGTCTGTACGAGGTATAGGACGAAGATCACGGTGTATCCCAACCCACTTGATAGAGAGGTTTAATAGTCTTTGAGAGTCACAGAAGACTCAAAAGGACCCAAACGTTTGATCTGATGGGATAAAAATTCTGTGTGACCATCGGGTTGAAATTGCAGTGGCAATAGAAACTATTTTTTTTTTGATATTATATTTTTAGATTAAGATTTGAATACATTTTGTAAATTTCATATTGAAAGATCCAAAATTAAAAACAACATGAAACTAAAAAAAAAAAAAAAAAAAAAAAAAATTTATCAGTAGAAAATTTAAGTATACATAATTATTTAATTTTAAAATGTATTTAAACTTCTTCAATTAATTTTTTTTAATGTAAATATGTATGAACGCCACTGTTCACTTGTTAAATAATAAAAATATTAAAAAAAAACTGTATAATAAAAATTATTATTCGAATAACCGTGAAAATCGATTATCCGTAATGCTTCTGGTACCGACCATCACGGATAATCAAGGCCCGACTGTTATATATGTACGATATAAAAAAAATGTCATTTCGTTGCATGATTTTGTCTAAAAAATCTCTTCAATTTAACTCTAAATGAAAATGTATATCTACAACAAACATCCAAGGCGAATTCATACCAGGTGGCTGCATTAGCTAAAATTCTCATCAGCTGATTTCTGTTCAGTTGCCAAAGTTGTGTTCAATACAAAGCATGTTAATAAGTAAACATTTTTGACAACTTGTTGCATTTGTAAAACTGCTGTTGTTGTAGGGACGAGATCATCTTCGCCTTGCAAACATCTATCAATTTTCAGTTGGTCTTGTCCATCTATCTCTTTCCTTATCTATCGCTTTCTCTTTCCCCACACCCAAGGCTTTCTCTATCGATTTACCTTAGTGACCATAACTTGAATATATAAAAAGTCAAGCATGCATAATGCAAATTTTGCAAACCATTTGATAACTGGATTTATGAAGTCATCATTGCACACTCCCTTCCAAGCGGTTTGATTATTAATTTAATATTATTGTTGCCAGCAGCAGGATTAAAAACTTTTAAATTAAATTCGTCCAGCCGTTTTAATTTATGCAGCATAAGAGTCAAAACACAGGCATGCACGCACCAATAGGAACAAGTCAAGGGGTAGACAAAGTTAATTGAACGATTAAATAAATAAAAAAAAAAAAAGGAAAGAGCATTTAGTTGTGTAACTACAAAATGTTCAACCACTAATAAAAATGGGGGTTAAATAGTTTGATCCTTTAATTATTTGGCTAAAAATTTTTTTGCTGAAAAGTCAAAACAGCTGCACAAAAAGGCAACTTTGATTATTTAGGGACTTAATTTGTAATACGCAGCGCTGAACGTTGAAGAAAGTTTTGTGTGAAACTTGAGTTTCGTACATGAAATAAAAAACTATGTTTTTTTTTAATTTTTTTCATATTTATGAAAACCAAAACAAAAACGTTGCGATTTGAGAAATGTGAAAATTTTAATTTTGATGTGATTGATAAGCGTAAATTTAGAAATCTTATATAATTGACTTAAGGCTACAGCATATAATTTAGAAAAAAAATAAGTTTTTTTTTTTTTTTAACAACACAAACTCTACGAAGCTCTTATGCTTGTCTGTAGAAACACCCAGTGTCTAGACGGGAATCGAACTGCACCTCCATTTACAAGACTAATGCTCATGCACTAGATTACGGAGGCACCCGTATATATAGAAAAATATTTTTTTAAGGACATTTTTTCATATTTTTGTTCATTTTTTTTTTACCTACTTCTTCCTTTTTTGCAATATGGGTATCAAATGAAAGGGTATGTATGATGAGGAGATTTTAAAAAGTTTATCATCAACCTAAGTCCAATATGGCGACTGGCCCTAAAGGGAACAGCACGAACCGGCCTCCAGTCGTACTCACTATACAGTTGATAGTAAAAATATTAATAATTATTTTTACCGGGACGGTGATCTAGTATTTTTATAAAATTCTCTTTATTACAACTCTTTAGTAACAACTATTTGATATTGATATGTGAAAAAAAAAACTATTTAAAAAAATCATCCTTAAAAAATGTTAAGTCTCCTGTAATAAGAACACAAGATGAGGAAAGAAGAAACCCAGTATACAGGCTGACTTGGGTGCCTAGTGAATAGTGTGCTAGTTTATCAGTTGGGGGTTCTAGGTTCGATTCCTAGCAGAGACTCTGGTCAGTATCACTCCAACTCGTATCACAACAGGTATCACAATGGGGACCATAATAAATTGGACCCAAGTAAGCTGAGACCTTTCCATCCAGCAACCTGCCGACCTAACCTAACATACAGTCTGACTTGGTTTGAGGCCTAGTTTAATGGGCCTCTAGTCGTAGTACTGACAAAAATGAAACATTCATATTTATCGCACAGTGTAATAGAAAAAGAAATTGTTTAGCACAATTGTTGGTCTACTTTTGTGAGACACTGTTAAATTTCTATCTAAAGACAAAAAGTATTATGTTAACTTTACAACAGTTTGTGTTGGCGTTAAGGGATTTTGGGCGACAGCTAGGCATCACAAAGCTGTGGGTGACTGTTGTTGGTTTTGTATTAAGTTCGTTTTGTTTTTCTCCTCTTTCGCATTTCCCTGTACACTTTCGCACTGAGTATTGGCAACAAGTGCTCCCAGTGTAGTGTAAATTGTTTTTTTGTTGTTGTTGCTGCTTGTGCTTTAGTGTGTATTTTTTCCTCTTTCTATTTCCATTTCTATTTCTATTTGACTATTACACACAGCTATTAACAATTTCAAAGGACTGCGCTGTGCAGAAACATACACACACCTCAGCTGTTAATTTTAATATGAATTCTATCGATATTTATTGATACAGTTGAAAGTATTCATGTACAGTGCCTTCTCTCAGTAGTTTGAAAATAAATATGCAGCAGCAACAAAAATGGCAAATAAATCAAAATATAGAAAATGAATTGCAGAGAATGTTTATCGACTGTACAGACACATTTACAGAACCAAATAAATTGTGTACCACGGTGATAAGGTTAATTTCAAATGAAATATCTTTGAGATGGCAAGTGCTTCAAGTTTTATTGGCATTGCGTAAAGAGCCCCCACAAATTGTTCAAGGCAAAATGTTTCTGAATTCGCGGCCATTTTTATTACGCAAACGAACTACATTATTCAGGGTACGAATGTGCTGTACATGAGTGTACCCATCCGTACCTTGGCGCTGAGAATTTGTGAGCGAGTGTGAAACACATGGTCCTGCCAATATTTGTTTTCCGAAACATCGCCAAAGCTGAAGTGGGATATGGACGCAGGAATAATTAACGGAATTGTGTAATTGGAATTGCATTGCCCAATGTAGTGTTTCCTCCAAGTCAAGATGAAAGATCAAGTATATACGAATTGAAAGCGGGCATTCCACAGGGAAGCGTACTAGGCCCAGTATTGTATGCCATTTTTACTGAACTTATTCCAGTCACAAATGATGTCATGGTGGCAACATATGCGAATGACACAGCAATAGCTGCAACAAGCCAGTCACCATCAGAAGCTTCCAGAATCAAATTCACGTACTTGAAAAATCACTTACTAAGTGGAATATTAAATACAGATAAATCCAAACATATAACTTTCACACTAAGGCGAGGAGTAGATTGCTCAAGTGTGATAATATACGGGGAACAAATACCGAAAGAAAATTCTGTTAAATATCTAGGAATAACTTTAGACAGGCGGCTGACTTGGATGCAACATATTAAATCCAAACGAACACAACTGATGATAAAAACTGGTAAATTATATTGGCTACTAGGGCCAAAATCGGACGGTGGAGACAGCTGAAGTAGTCTGCACGTTGACAACAAAACCAAAACAGAGCTGGGTTCAACCCAATTTCAGGCTAAAATCAGAAAAAAAAAAAATATTTCCCACAATCACATCAGAATGCCCTCTACGCTACTAAACCGAAGCTTCTACACTGCTATAAACAAAGAACATGCGAAAGGAGTGCTATAAAATTGTTAAGCTTCACCTCCTCTCCCAGCACAATGCATCGCATGTGTAGGGGTCATCTCCTGAGTGGTGGTTCAAGATAAAAAAACAAATAGCGACGAAGCAGTGCAGTTGTATAGTCAAATGCTCAGTTAACAGCAGCCATAAAGGGGCGGTGGTTTTTCTATGCTACAGCACTCTCCTTCGTCGTTATTTGAGAAATAAAACGTCGGCAAAGTAAAATAAGAAATAAAATAGCTCTCGCCAAGTTTCCTTTAAAAATTTACAAAACCACTCAACTGTAGAGTTATGCAATTAACGACTGAGTCAGACACATTTTAACATTTTTTCTCGTCTGAGCGGGTCTTTAAACGTCAACACGCTAACTCTACTTAATCAAGTTACCAAGTGTAAGTGACCTTATCACTGTGACGCGCAACTTACTACTTTTATAAACGATTGTAGTGTTATCGCATTTGCTTAAGCACTTACAAACGTTTATGTTGTATTAATAGAGCTCTTTTTTTCTAAATATCATATTAATTCTTTGTATGGAATGGTTTACATTCTCCTACCGATTACAATTCCATTGTAGTTATTATGATTTTTATGCAATATTGGAAATCTTTGTCAGTGGAAATAATATTAAAATAATATTAATACATACAGATTTACATGCGCTCGTCGGTGTTTAGAAGTGTTAGAGTTAATTAACTACGGGAAAGCACAAATATGCAATTGAATGTTTTTTTCTCATGCAACGTATGAAGTCGTGTGTAAAATATTTATCCGTTTCTTGAATTTTTATGAATTTTGGCATCGATTGGTTTAATATTTTTGCTTTTAAGATCATATTTTGTTGTTTATTTTAATAAAAATTACTAATAAAAAAAAAATTACTAAAAATTTCATGTTATGTATTCAGTTCTCCTGAGAAATTAAAGAACAATTTTTGTTTCTCATTCTGTAATATTTTTTTTTTTTGTTTTCCTCATTTTATCTTCCTTTAAATGTGTACAAATTTTGTTGAATTAATGAATGACATTTTTCCTTTTAACAAAAAAAAAATAGTTTTTCGGAGCATATTTTTTAAATGTTTAAATCATATTTTCAGGTTTTTAGTGCATATTTTATGCGCATGAAATATTTTTTAAGAGCATATTTTTGTTGGGATTATTCTATAGTATTATTGATGCCCAGACGATGCTGACAAAGAACATAAATACTGTGCGCAAAAAATGTTTGACATTTTAAGCGATATAAAACTGGAAGCGGCAAGAAACTGCTCAGCTGATCTGATCTGTTAAGGCATTACGAATGTTTTGAAATTGCCTTGCAACATTTCCATATTTATTGAATTTAGTGACGCGCTCTAACCTCTAAAGTGCTGTATTTAAATAAGAATTCATTATTTAAATTCCCATATCTACAATGAGGAAAATATTCCATTTAAGAAGCACAAGTTGCAATGAAAATCAAGAAAAAAGAAAAAAATTATTGTGCGGAAAAATGTTCTAGCAAAAAAAAAACATAAAAAAAGTAATCTCCATATGGAGTTAATTTAACGTTTATTTAATTAACACCTTGCGTCTGCGGTTTATTAAAATGTTCATGTTGGCTTTTCAAATGCATTTCAATGAATCACAATTTCATTGAAATTGAAATAGAAAACATGGGAAAACAATCTCTCGCTGTGCGCATTAAGAGGATTAACACAAAAAGATTGACGAGTTGGAGAAATATATTTGATTTAATTGCCGGTTATTAATCATTAATGCCACTGACAAATTATTAATGGAATAAATTAATTTTGTGTAGCTGACGGTGATGGTGGTCTTGTCAATTGTTAAACTCGTGTTGAAAAAATATTTCAATTGTCAATTAAAAGACAAAACAACACTTCACATACTTTTACATATTTAATTATACATACACATGCATAGATATGTATGTACTCACATATATATACATTAGTATGTATATGAATCCATAAAACTTGCCAACTGGTAGCTAAAAAATATTTCATTGTTTAATGAATTAAACAAGAGGAAAATTGATGACAACACTGACAAATGACAGCTGGTAAATGTCAACACAATGCAACATTGTTTAATAATGGATGAAATAAATGACAGATCAGAAAATTTTTAACACTTAAATTCATTAGCAAAAAAACAATAATTAAAGGTGAAAATAAAATTAATTGTGCGAAATAATTTTCAAGATAATTGAATGTCCGCAAAAAAAAAATTAATGTGAATAAATTAATGGTTAAAGATATTCAAATATATCCGTATAATTTATATATGGTTGGTTGGTTCACGTGGCTGCTCTCATGCACAGGAGGAGAATAGCGTCGATTCTGTGTCGAAGATACCACTCACTCCCAAGGCAGTCCTAAACCATGTAAGTGATCTAGCGCTGCATCCATCGAAGAGATATACTAAATTTACACCATTGGGTGCAGGTATCGAATGAGGTCAGCTATATACACATGTGATACTTTCGTTAGGTCATGTTTGCCCAAAAATCAGTGTCGCACTTGCATATGGATATGGAAATCAGCCTCCTACTTATTTTAGCATTTATGTCGATGAAGTGTTAGAAATTGAATCGTAGATTTTTCCACCAAAAAACGAAAGTTGAAAATTTGAATTTTTGTCCCTAAAATAGAAATTTCAATTGCAATGAATGCTTATCGACATTATTAAATTATTTTCAATGATCTTTTGTTTCCAAAATGTTTGCAAGCGATATCTGTAGCTGGTTTGACATTTGACTTGCCATTGTAGAGAATTTTTTCTTTTCACTGAACAGACTTCCCACTAAACATACTTGTGAGGAGAGTTGCATTTCAAGTCTTACTCGATATTTGTAACAATTTCGTACATATTTCGCCATAACTTAATATACATTTTGTACGTAATATTGAGTTCATTAGTGGCATTTATGGAAAAAATCTCCATAAAGGTGCAGGTCTGAACACCGTAAAAGAGTGAAGCTTCACCATCTGTCATCTCTGTCACAATCCCTTTCTTCTGGTTCCAGCACAATACATCGCATGTGTAGGGGTCATCCGCTGAGTGCTGCTTCAAGATAAAAAAAAACTATTGCGTCTTATGAAACCATTGTTGAAAACTCCATGGCAATTTATCATTATTAAAAAGAATCCGCCATTGGCTATAAAATAAGAAATCCTAAATACCACTTAAAAATTTAAACAACTGTTTTGCAAAATGTTTAATCCCCCCTAAAATATCAGGCATTATAAAAATAACTTTAATTTTCAACACAGAAATAGAAAAATAACATTCATGAAACGAACAAACAAAAAATATCGAAAGGAAAACAACATCCCACACTTAATCCTACAAAAAATAAAAATTAAAAAAATTGAAAACAAAAACCTTCAACAAATTATTTTTAGTTGTTCAAAATCTACAGGTTATAATTTTCAGAACATAAATCACACAAAATTATTGGAACAACCAACGCATTTGCGCATGCAACACAAAATGTCAATGTGCACTAGCAACAACAACAACAACAATCACGATTATATCAACGGCAACTACCATGCCATACCAAACAACATCCACATGTAGAAGCAGTGACTGCACTACGGCAGCGACAGCGGTACAAATACAACAACATCAAGAAGAGTGACAAGACAATTTTGAACAACAACAACGACAACGACAACAAGTAATAATTGCATTCTCCAACATAAAAACGTAAAAACCGACCGAAGACGAGAAATTGAAATCCTTAAAAGGAAACTTGCTGCAAAAATCCTAAACAACAACTGCAGCTCAAATTGCAGCAACAAAAACTTATAAAAGCAGCAGTAACACGAGTTACAACATTAACAACAACAACAACAACAACAACAAAGACAATAAGAACACGTTGCACATTAACAATGACAAAAGCAATAGCACCAAATATAGAAAATGTTAAAGAATTTATTTTGTACGTAAAAGCATTCAAAATACCCAACAAACAATTTCTCTAGAGAAAAGGAAAATAATTCAACAGAAAATTAAGAAGCCCACTTTTTCAGAAAACTTGTTATTTATTTATTCACAGTAAAAAGTAGAAATCAATATTCAATTGAAAAAAAACAAATATGCAATTAAAACAATAATTAGATTTTCAGCTATCACGAAAATTTTAGCATCAATTAAAAGTTTTAATTGTAAAATTTCACTTCACTATTTTGAGAGAACTACAAAATCAATTAAAATAAACATAGATTCAATTAAATTATTAATTAAGAAATTAAAATGTTACGAAGATGCAATTAAAATAATAATTAGACTTGAAACTATCACGAAAATTTTAGCATCAATTAAAAGTTTTAATTGAAAAATTGAACTATTTTTTTCTTTTCAGCATATGATGGCATTTTGATTGGCCTATTTTGGGAGAACAACAGAATCAATTAAAATAAACGTGGATTTAATTAAATTATTAATTAAGAAATTAAAGAGTTACGAAGATGCAATTAAAATAATAATTAGACTTGAAACTATCACGAAAATTTTAGCATCAATTAAAAGTTTTAATTGAAAAATTTCACGATTTTTTTCTTTTTGATGGCATTTTGATTGGATTATTTTGGGAGAACAACAAAATCAATTAAAATGAACGTGGATTCAATTAAATTCTCAATTAAAAAAAGTTATTGATACTAAAAATTGGCACAAATTTAACTGTTATTTTTTCATGTTTTTAAGAACTGGCTGTCATACAGTTCAAGTTTATTTGGTTAGTTTTTGTTTAGTTTTCATTTGAATACGCGAATTGATACGCGAACACTGTTTTTCATCAAGTTTGTTTTGCTTTACGTTTTTAGAAGAATCCTAAGAATGAAAACAAATAAAATTAACAGGGAATCGTTACACACTTCCATTCATTTTATTTCTTCCTCTTAAAAACGCAGTTGCGGCTAAACGAGCATAGTAATCAGGGAACGAATAGGTAAACTCATGAGCGGCACATGTGTTGCACACTCACTCGCAAATCTACACCATTCCAGTAACAAAAACTTGCACTCGATGTAGACCAGAATTTTTTTTTTTTTTTTTTTTTTTATTATAAACAAAAAACCAAAAATTATTTTTTTATTATAAACAAAAACCAATTTTCCTGAAGAAACTACACAAAGGAGTAGCGAAATATTGAAATAAATATAAAATATATAAAAAGACCTTAGGCTTAAAATAATTAGTGTTATTAATATTTTTTTTTTGTGCTAGAACGAGTGCTGAGGGAAAGTTTCCTACGTATGTCATGCTTCGGAACTAGTAAAGAAGGTTTTACGGAGGAGAATAGAGGGAGTAGTGTTTGTGAACCTTAACTGAATTTGAAGCTGAATTTTTCCACATGACAGGAACATTTCTTGAGGGACTTACTTTCACTTACTGTTAAAGAAAACGTTCTGCCAGAAATTAAACCTGGAACCGCAATATTGCTCAACCAAACACTAATCACTGCACTGCAGAAACCTCTATATGATATTTATCCAACTTAATTGTTCACTGGGCATACTAATTGAAGCCTTTTCTAAAAACTACACACTCAAATTCGCATACGACAAATATTTATTTGTTTGTCTACGTATAGATGGATGCCTGCCTGGCTGGCTGGCTAAAACGGTCTGACACATGTTGCATGTGATGCTTCTTCCTTGGATTAAGCACTGCTGCTATTATGATGGCAAATGTGATAGGAATTGATTGCGATGATAATGGCGAAAATTACATAAGTTTAGCTGAAACAAGATAATGTCGAAATGACAGACAGACATTCGTCCATTTAAGGGGAAACCTCTTTACGAAATAGGAAACCATATAATCAGATGTAACGTTTACACGGTGGCACAAAAGTGATGTCATAATGTGAATTTACCATCACATTTGTTGTAAATGAAAAATATCCTCGCTGCTGGCACTTTCATCCTCACTAAACCAATTCATTTGAAAAAATAAAAAAAAAATTATATATATTGTCGGGGAAATGAAAAATTGCCGATTTGGTTCACATTTATATTCTGCGGCTGTTCTTGGCTGAGTAGTTCGAGCCTTGACTGCTCAACTGAACCGTTAGAACGGGAAAGACCAATTCTATTAACTTCGAGCCGGGATCTCAGATCGAAGCTGGAGGATGATAGATCAGGGGTCCCGATTCAGAAAATCGATTCCAATGTCATGGGAACATGTGTGAACATGAGTTTCTTTGTGGGAACATGTTCCCTCCCCGCACACATCGTAGCAACTGAGCTAAAAAGGGAATTCGCTGCTCACTGTTGTGATTGGGCCAAACGCTTAGCTATAGGGCAATCTCAAATAGGCTGCTTTCGCTGAATATAGTGGACTTAAACTTTATCAAGATAGAAAGCGCTTAATGAAAGATCCTGTAGTTTTTGAAAAGGCGAAAAAGAATATTCCGAAAAGGTGTGTGCAAAGCATATGCGATTTTTAAATTTAAAAAAAAAAAGACGTTCAAAAACAGTCAAAGGGACTTGAGCTGCACCTCAGAGTCTCAAATATCCGCCGATCAAGGCAGCGTTTTTTTAAGTAGAAATCTTAGCTGGCGGAAGCTCATCGGAGAGTGGAGTTTACCTGCTAATTACTCGAACAAAAGATTAATTGGGCCCACACTGGAGTACATCAGCTCAAGCATGTCAGCAGAAGGCAATTGAGCAAACTAATTTGGTGCTGGCGTGGGGGAGTTGCACTCCAAAGTTTCTGCCGCCTTCTTTAACAAAATTTTATTTAATTACTGGCTTAGGTTATCTGTGGACCAGGTATACCTCTCCATATATCCATTTGCTAGTTGTGTGAGAGTTTGCAATTCAAATGTATAACATCTGCTTTCGAACGCTTATTTGCAGAAATAAAACTCATCGCACAATTGTTTCGTATCCGCCTCAGTGTTCATTAGGATTTGCATTGCAAACACAATTTCAAAACTAAAACTTTGCGGGAAATATTCTTATGAAGGTAACACTCGATTACTTTAATTTACAGCACTGTATATGGCCTGTTAATATCTTAACACCGTTCAATAGCCCAACAAACAATATTAATTATCTTCCACCGCCCCCCAAAATGTGTAGCAATCCGCTGGGATTTCGGCGATTCTGTTCTGCTATTGCAAACATTTTACAAGTGTCGTAATAACAACAGCTTGACAACAAGTCAATTGCATTGTTCGGCATTTATTTTTTTTTTCTTTGTTTTTTTTCTTCCGGAAATTTACACATTTGATTCATTGCGTTCGAAACACACGAGTGTCAAAGTTTACGAACAAGTTGACTGGCTAAATGTGTAACTGAATGACTGACTGGTCCGTAATTATATGGGCAATATTTAAGCGTGCATGTGCAGCTGCTGTTGTTGTTTCGTTTTTGGATTTTCTAAAAATATGTTTTTTTTCAATGGGGACAGCAACAGCAGTTGTTATCGATTTAAATCAAGATGTTGTTCATGAGAATGCAAGGCAATTTAAAATAATTAATCAAATGGTGGAGACTCAGTATTGGTCTCTGTGGCATTTTTACCAGCGATGGCCAGTGTCCAACTGACTGATGTGACTCACGAGTGACTTAAATATTCAGATACAAACACTTTTAGTTTGATTTACAACTTGAAATGAATAAAATAGCGGGACCGAGTTAGGTATTTTTGAAAAGAATAAATGAAATGAATAGAGTACAGCCTGTGATATCGATGATAAATTTTCGTAAAAGGTGCAGCAAAATTATGAACGGCAACCGAACTTCAGTTGCGCAACCAAAATTTTGTAGTTGCTAAAAAGCAGTTGCAATTTACAATTATCAGTCACCAGCTGCTGCATCACCCTTATGATGTGTTTCGATTACGTTCCCGCATTCAGTTACGCACGGATCGAAAAAACTTCATCGAAAGACAAAAAGAAGAAGAGAAGAGTATGTTTAAAGCAGCAGCTTTGCTATGAAACGTGCGGAATAGGAACAGAAAAAAAACCAGTTTTGTAAGCATTTTAATTCAAAAAGTAGTGATTATTAAAATAAATAATAAAAAATTAAATATTGTGGCAACTATAACTTCATATATTTATAAATATAAGTTAAATACGGAAAAAAGCAAAATATATGTGAACAGTATTTGTGCCCGAACTATTCCAGTCTGAAGAAATCTGTAGTGGTGGAGTGGTGATATTTAAATTTTTTTTTACATCATTGTAGAAGAAAAATAAAGTTTATTTACAGGGTGGTGGCTGATGAATTTTGCTACATTAAGAAACTCGAATAACTTATTTTGTAAGGCATGGAATATTTGCAATCTCATTTCATTGGAAAGCACATCAAATTAGTCTTAAAGATAATCGAATTGAAATGCCCGACCTGCTCATCGATGCAGGTGCGGCATTTTAGCAAAAAATTGCTCATTACTGCCCGTAAAGATAACGGTGGAACTGCAGCTATTGTCGCTCGAATTGATTGCTTTAGTTCCTCCACATTTGTCTGTTGCGATTTGTACACTTCCTGATTACAATAACCATACAAGAAAAAGTGCGGTCAGGCGATCTGGGTGCACAACGGAAGGTAGAGTTTCTTGAAATGAGCCTGTTAGTTAGTTTAACCAAAATAGCAGACTCCAATGCGTGATAGCGGCATTCTTTTTCCAGTGTCCCACTTTTCATCTTCATTAAATCTAAAAATCAATCTACAAAAACCATCGCCAGGGTGGCGATGGCACGATGGATGGTAGTCTGCACGTTGACTAAAAACACAACCAAAAAACAGACCAGGGTTCAACCCCAGTGTCAGAAAAAAATTTTAAAATAAAAAATAAACATCTCGCATTTTTCTGATGTGCATTAGTGTGTCTTTGTGTCAGTTGTTGTTGGAAGGTTTCAGTGGCGAAGGCATAGTCACTGGTCGGCTTCAGCTGATAGCAATCCACAATCACATAAGAACGCCCTCCTTCGTCGGTATTGTGTAGCATCGGCGAAGTAAAATAATAATAAAAATGGCTACTAAACCGAAGCTTCAGCACTGCTACGAGTATAAAAACAAAAAGAACGTGCGAAAGCAGAGCTGCAAAATAATTAATTAAGCTTCACCTCCTGTCGTTTCTCCTACTATCCCTTTCCTATAGTTCCCAGCACAATGCTTCGCATGTGTAGGATTCATCTCCTGAGTGCTGGTCCTAGATAAAAGAGAAAAAAAAAAAAAAAAAAAAAAAAAAAAAGATTCCAGATTACTTATGTAGATAGAAGAAAAGTTATCAAGTTTTCTTTTGGTATCGGCTTTCATCGGCCTCCCTGTATTTTAATTTCAAGCAAAATTGGAATCGTTAGCAACGGTATTGTTTTCAGAAGAGGAAAATAACGCGCTCCAGAATACAAGAAGTCAAGAATTGAAAAGCAGAGATTGAGAAACCCGCCGACTGGGCTGCTCGTACTGTTCAGCTGTTAAATAAATCGTTAACATTTCAGTACAAAAAAAAAATAATTAAAAAATTAATTTATTACATTTCATTTCATTAGATTTCTTAACACGAACAAAAATCAAAGTACTTTCCGTTAGTAAAGTTACAAATTACAAAAACGTAGTTGCGATCGTAATACAGAAGACATACAATCGAAAAGAAACGGAACGCAGAATACTAAAGTTGGCAAACGGAAAAAATTTCGATTCGAATCGAAGCACAGAATAAGGTGAATGTCGTATTAACCACTAAAAAAATTATATTGTGGCCAAAGTAAGCACTGAAATTATTATTATTATCATTCTTTTATTTTGTTATTTAACTGCTCTTGCTTAAATTAGTGCCGCCCTAATCTATCAATCAATTGATTTAACTCTACTCCCCCACCGACCAAGAAAAACAATAAAAATCTTGTTTATGTTGTAACGTTTCTTTATAAATACTTCGTTTTTGGTTTTTTTTTTTTTTTTGTTGAAGAAAACTACTACTTTTCCTCTTCTTAAGCATTTAAGTTTATTGAACTTTTTTCCTTTAAAAGCATCACATTGCGTACAGGATTATTATGTGCATATGACGTTCAGTTTTAGCTTTTGGTTTCTTTTTTCCTTCTCAGTTTCATTTCATCTTGCAACTCATAATACCATATTTTGTTAAAATTCAATATTTTGCAACGACAAACTTTTCTGTGTTTCTCCCCTCGCTGCATGATGTAAATGTTTCAAGTGGCAGCATTGCCAGATGTGAGTTTTCACTTTTCCGTAGAATTAAGCAGACAGTGTTGTTTTGAAAATCACATCAATCGCTTTAAAATCGTACGTGTGATTTTGTGCTGTTATATAAATCACACGGTTTTTGTATTTTTTCTGTGTGATCTTCACTTGTCGACTACACAAGAAAACAGCTGATTTCTCTTGGTTTTGACACGGTGTTCTACAGCACAGTTTCTCTTTTTAATTTTTAATTGTTTAATAAAACAAATTATTAAATCCAAATTAGGCTAAAATTCATAGACATATGACAACATTCCAAGGGAGCATAGGCAAAGTCAACGTCAATCATATTTTTTATTTCAATAATAATATAAATAAAATATAAAATAATAAAATAATAATATAAAATAAAATATTGTTGGAAATAAATATTACATAACCAAAAAAAATTAATAATTGTTCAAGTAAAATAAGTAACAACGATTTATTATAAAATTCGTCTTGTAATAGTGACATAAATAACGCTGTGATATGCAAATTTTAGAGAGGAACGTTTTTTTTTCTTAGACCGGCACTCAGGGGATGAACTCTACACATGCCGTACATTGTGCCGGAACTAGGTATAGAGTTTTTAAAGGAAAGGGTAGAGGTAGAGGTAGAGAGTAGTGCTAATTGGCATTCGATTTGAATTTTCCCATGTCAAACGTGACAGGAAAGACCTCTGCGGGTAGTCTAAGCCACACACAGAGAAAAATGTTTTTGATATTTAAATACGAAAATTATTGATGCAATAACAAATTTTCTTGAATTTTCTGTGATAACGATTTTTCCATATGTAAAGGGTGGTTAAATTTCAAGGGCCGATGTTGATTTTGAATAAAACACAAACTATTTAGGAAATTATTGTAATTTTATTTTATTATGATATATTGGTATTACTCAATTATGTATGGAACAAAATATCGGCCAAATGGGTGCCGCGACCACGGCAACAGTGGATGATCAATTTTCGAAGAAAATCATCTTCAGTGATGAGGCACATTTTCACCTCAGTGGATTCGTCAATAAACAGAATTGCCGCATTTGGGCGAATGAGAATCCAAGAGTGATTGTCGAAAAACCAATGCACCCACAAAGAGTGACTGTTTGGTGCGGTTTATGGGCTGGCGGCATCATCGGGCCGTATTTTTTCCAAAATGAGGCCGGTCAGGCAGTTACTGTGAATGGTGTTCGCTATCGTGAGATGATAACGAACTTTTTATGGCCCGAATTGGAAGATATGGATGTGGACGATATGTGGTTTCAGCAGGACGGTGCCACTTGCCACACAGCTAACGAAACAATGGCTCTTTTGCGCAACAAATTCAATGGCCGTGTTATCTCACGTAATGGCGATGTCAATTGGCCGCCAAGATCATGTGATTTGACACCGTTGGACTTTTTTCTTTGGGGTTATTTGAAAGAAAAGGTGTACGTCGATAAGCCAGCAACAATTCAAGAGCTAAAGGATGAGATAATTCGGCACATTAACGGCATAGAACCTCCATTATGCCTCAGGGTCATCGAAAATTTGGACCATCGGATGGAGGTGTGCCGCCGTGGTCGCGGCGCCCATTTGGCCGGTATTTTGTTCCATACATAATTGAGTAATACCAATATATCATAATAAAATAAAATTACAATAATTTCCTAAATAGTTTGTGTTTTATTCAAAATCAACATCGGCCCTTGAAATTTAACCACCCTTTATTTGATAAACAAAATTGTAGGGTCGTTTATTGAAAATATTTCCATTTTAAATCAATAAAGAAATATTTTAAACCAAAGAAAAAAATTTTTGATTTAAATTGTATTTCCAACAACGATTTCTGTTGCTTTGCGAACTTTTTTAATTGAAATTTGTGTGGAAATCAAACAAAACTTTTATTGCTTCAACGACATGTTTTATTGGAGTTCGAATGAAAATCAATAAAAAGTGGGATTGAGAAAAACTATTACACATTTTTTTATTGTACACCCATAAACTCTTGAGTTTTAGTTTTTCTATTTGCAAATTTATTTTGATTGTAGATAAACTGAAAAAAAGAAAGTTAAGCAATTTTCTTACATTAAATATTTATATTTACAATTTTATTTTATTTATATTTTATTTTAATTATTGAGTACACTGATAAATATGTATAACACATCTGCATGAATGAATTCTATGTTCTGCCTTTTTTAAGTTGCAATTTTGATAAGCATTGTCTTTGAATGAAATACTAAGTGTTGTTGACTTTTTGTGCCATATGCAACACTGATCTTTGAAAAAAATGTTGGTATATTTTTTTCTGTGCATACGTGCTGCACGGCCAAAAAACGAATTTACTCTGTAATGCGTAGTGGGAGTCGCTGCCAAATGAACCACAAATGGCTGCGCTCTTAATGATGATCGCATTGAGAGAAGAACGTTTTAAAATCGCAACAATCATAGAGAAACTTTTTGTGGTTTCAAATCAATTTTATGAAATATGATTTTTGTTACATCGAGCGTATATCATCGCTCGCACCCCAAAGCACAGCACATACTCGCACATATTGTAAAGTTATCAGCCATAAGACATCCTTATTACAACCTATTTATTACATCTGAGTTGTAACATTTTCCACTGCACAATATATATAATATATAGGGTGCCGCCGCAGTCTAATGCATGAGCATTAGTCTTTTCTGTATGGAAGTGCAGGTTCGATTCCCGCTTGGACACTGTGTGTTTCTACAGACAAGCTATAAGAGCTTCGTAATGTTTGTGTTGTAAAAAAAAAAAAAAAAAAAAAAAAAATCTAATTTCAGCTATTTTAGTGTTGGCAGAAATTTAAGCCAAGAAACATTTTATTTGCAAAATTCCATTCAGGAATTACTTAGGCACAACCATTTTGTTTATCTATGTACTTCACCGATGTATTGAATTGCTCTAAATACGGCAAAAGGATAGAGCATTCGTTTCTATGCTCATGAGCATCGAAAAGATTTATTTATGACTTTCGGAGCGATGGCTGAAGTATCCTGCATGTTCTCTATAAAACCAAAAAAAAAAAAAAAAAGGCGTAGGTTTGACCCCAGTTTCAGACTGAGTCATAAAAATATTTCGCAATTTTTTTGATATGCTTTTGTGAATGCTTTTGTGTCAGTACCGGCTTCAGCTGTAACCAATCCACCTGACATCTCTCTCACTATTCCTTTCCTCTTGTTTCAGTGCAATGCACTGCATATGTAGAGGATTGCTCCTGAGCAGGGGTGCAAAATAAAAATAAATGCATAATAGTTATGTCGTCGAAGTGTGCAAGTGTGCGAAGTGCAATTGAATCGTTCGAAAATTGAAAATTTTTGCCGCTAAAATTGAAATTGGACACACAGTGCAATTCAAGAAAAATTAAAGTGCCATAAAAATTAATTTTGTTTCTAGAAGCGCTGTCTACAGAATCCTCTTCCGTAAAGACGGTATATTAGCATTCTTATAAAGCCTAACAAAAGTAATAATAATGTGAACAGTTTCTAATCTGTTAAAAATTTTAATGGTGTAAAAAGATTTCATATTTTTTGACGGGTGAATACCCACGAATTAATGGTTTTCTCTATCTGGTAACTTCTAATGCAATATTAGCATAGAGCCAACCAATCATATATTTGTTGTTGGCATTATGGTATTTTATTACTGTTGTTGTTGTTGTCGTTGTTGTTCTTGCTAAAGTATCATTATGTTAATATTTTATTATTTCTTACCACTAAAAAACATGAAATGAATACTTAATATTTCATATCTATAGTTTTTTTTTTCTTTGCTTTCTTGGGAATGAATTTGAAAATGAAAAAGGAAGTTTGGTTTTTCTTATATGTGCGCGTGCATGCTACTACTTCTTCAATCTTGTTTTCGTTTCCAAACAGTTTTTCTTTTCTATATTCTCTATCTCTCTTATTATTATTTTTCGATATTATGCAAAAATAACTTTAAATCAAACTTCTTGTGTTATTTTGATTATTATTTTTATTTTTTGTTCTTGTTTTCATATACTTCAACCAACCAAATGAAAAAAAATTAACGGTTAATAAATAAATCTGGGAACTCAATTCGAAAAACAAAGTACGAATTATTTCTTAGAATTCATAAATCATATTGGCAAGATAATGCAAAATTATTAGTAGTAAATGAGAATTGCAATGCTTGTGATTGTGAAATGACAGACAGCAAAAGTGTCAAATTAGCAAATGATAAATAAATCGAAATGAATAATTGTGAATGAAAATATTGTGATTTTGCACATGAATGAAAGTTTGTTTGTACATATTTAGAGTCCATTCACTCAATTAGAAAAAAAATCAACAAGCGGGGAATAATAATAAAAGTTGTTCAATAAAAAGCCAATTTGATAATATTGTAGTTGGAATTTTTATGCTTTGAAGACATTGAATGAACAGTAAGAAAGTAGTGTTAAAAATACTACATCCGGCAAAAATCATTAGACCACTATGGGCCGGAATAGTTGTATTTGCGTAACAAAATTCGAATTTAAAAATAAGAGAGATTCAGGTATAAGATGTAAATCGTTGTCAATTTAAAATCGATGAAAAAATTTACTAAATTGAGATGTACACATTAAATTTCGTTTCCATTCTGGTTGTACTTTAAATCGAAATCGATTTCATTTCCCATCCTGTTCTATGACAAGGTGAGAAAAAAAGATGTGATGCAATATGAAATTTGTATTGTGGATTTGCGTTTTTAAATCGAGTGGGTTCAGGATTTAAAAATGTTTGTGCATTTGTATTTGGAAAAAAGTTTGCGGGCAATACTTGTGTTAAAAAGTATTTTAATAATATTAATATAAATAACAATTTCTATATTAAATTTGAAGCTTAAAGGTTTGTTTTTATTTTTTATTTTTGTATTTCAATACTTCGTCAACCATCGATTAGCATCTTCAGGAAATATTTATTATTTTTTTCTTTAAAAGATAATATAGAAATTGCTAATTAAATTAAAAAATATAATAAATAATAGTAATAAAATAATATGAAAATAATTAAGACAGATTTATCTACACGGTGGGCCAAAAGTAATCACCCGGGCCAGAAGTAATCGCCCGATTTCTATTTGCTGTAATTTTATTTAATAAAAACCTTTAGATCTGCATGTCTGGTCATCAACTCTGGCGGCGGTCACTTAGCCCATATCAGAAGCAGTGCCAAAATTTGTCTTGGAAAAAAATTACAGCAAAAGAACATCGGGTAATTACTTATGCCCCAGGTGTTGAATTTTTGGCCCTCCCTGTACATACATATTAATATTTATAGGCGAAAGCATATAAATACTCAACAAGAATGGATGATTATTCTATTTATGGAAAAGTATCCGGCTTAAGCGTTATTGGGTTCAAATAAAAACAAACCAACAGAGTTAATTTTTTTCTAACCAACTCAAACGAAATTGGTATATGAAATCGATACGTTTTATGTCACATCTAATTTCATATTATTTTCTACGTTTTAAGCTTACGATTTCCATCACAAACCTGCATGAATCGTTTTTTTTATTGCATTTCCATGACTAAATCCCTTAAAATCTGCTGTAAAAGTTCTTTTTCAAGTTGCCCAAGTTACTATTTTAAAAACCACCAGCAACTGACGTTAAAAAGAAATTTTTTTTTTTACAATAATTGAGTAGCTGACCCGGCCACGCATTGCTGTAGCTGTTCTAAGAGTTTTATTTACAAAACAAAAAAAAAAAAAAAAAAAAAATACATGCCTGTTGTGTTCTCTATTAAAAATTGATAAGTTAGTTGCGGAGACGCGGAAGTTGCCCTCTACCACCCGTCGTGGTCTTATCTTTGAAAAAAAGAATATATGCTCTGTGTCCATCTAGACGCAGACCTATCTATGTTTTACCTTCCGAGTGCCTAACAGTATACACAATTTCAGCTCTCTGGCTCTATGAAGAGTGCGCACACGTACATCAAATGAGGGTGGCACATGCAAAAAAGGGTAACCTTAGTCCCCCTAATGAAAATTTCCAGTTTTCATATTTTTCCCATAAATTACTCTCCCCACTGTGCGACACGATAACTTTAATACACTGCCCATCATTTTTCTATTCCAAAGAAATATTTCGTTTAAAAAAATATGTTTTGTTCAACACGAACAGAGAATAATTAGGTCAACTTGAGCCCATTCAGTTTATTTGCCATCAAAATGTTTCTTTCCGTTCTTCTCACTCAAATTAATTAATTTTGTTTTCTTGGGATAATTAAAAGTACATTCACATTTTTTTATTTCTATAATTTTATTTGCACATGTTTTCCAAAAGCCTATCATGAATAATCTAATGTTAATATGATGGTAATGTTTGTACAAAATCAGATATTAATATGTAAATGAGTGGTAATAGGAAAAAAATGTATCGGATAAAAATTATGTTAATTCAATGTACGAGTAGTAATAATTTCAGTAAATAAAATCACTAATGAAATTTTATTAAATTGCAAATGTAAACGATATAGAAAATATGTATGTCTATAAGTAAAGTTAGACGTGACAAAATATTTAGCGAAAAAAGCCTAACAGTGTTGCCATTGTGTTGTATATGGGATATTTTTTAGACATCTTACAGGATGTTTTTCATTTTCCCGAGTACACAGAAAAAAATTTCCTTGTAAAATTTACTTGACGAAATGTTGATTAAAATCATGTTAAAATATTGACATTGATTCACATTGATTTGAAATGAAAAAATTTCAAAATTACCTTAAAACAAATTGCTTCAATATATTTCATAATAAAATTACCATTGCACAATGGTAAATAAATAAAATGTCGTTTTATACAGGGTGGCCCAAAATGAGCAAAAGTGTATTTTGCATATAATAAGAATGTTTCCACACAAAATTCAAACTGCTAGGGACACAATAACTCTTTTACGCGATAACTTTAATGTAAGAATCATTTCTCGTTCAAGCGATTCGGCTTCATCCGCATTCACCAGATTTAACAGCTCCAAACGGTTTCGTTTAAAGTTATTTGGAAGTAAAAGTATATATTAATAAGCCTAGAACCATACAGCAATTACAAAATAATATACGCTAGTAAATCAACAACATAACAACTGAAGTTTTGCGAAAAGTTATGGAAAATGTTTTGGAAAGAGCACGAATATGCGAAGCAGAAAATTACCACCTCTTAAGAGATATAATTTTCCATAATTAAATTAAAAATATTCTGCATTAATGTAATGTATGTAAAATAAAAATGAATTTAATAATAATATCTTAAATAAGAAGTTATAATGAACTCAAAACCCTTCGGTCATTTTGGGCCACCCTGTATTAAAATTAAAGTTTCATCACATTAAAGGAACGTTGCAATCTACTAAATCAATAGAGCTAAATTCAAGATTTTCATACAAAGAGAGACTAATTTAAATTAACATTGAATGAGGTAAAATTAACATTGAATCGTATAAGATGAACAGTGAGCAATATTAAATAAACAAATGACAAATTTTAAAATTAAATCAGCTTGAAAGTATTTAAGAAATTTTTTTTTTGTTCGTATGCTCCGAATTCTCACAGACTTTTTGAGAGTATTTACATAAAAAATGTGAAATTCTTAGGTTTTTCAAGAATTCTGTTGAATGTCTACTGATGAGCATTACACGTTTTATTCAACTGCAATTGTAATTTTTGAAATAATTTATATTAAAATACATATAATATACATATACACGTATATATAAAATATTAAAATTTGCCTGAAGATGTTAACCGATGGTTGACGAAATATCGAAAAAAGAGAAAAGAGAAAAAATATAAACAAACCTTTAAGCTTGAAAGAGTATGCAGAAATATTTATTACAAAAAATTATATTAAAACAACATTATAATCATAGTGAATCAAAAATGATTTAACAAAAATTAATTAAAATTCAAATAATATTGGTTCAACATATATTTCGCGTTACTCCAACTCGAATTGACCTTCAAATCATCATGATTTGTCATGATAATTGAACATAAATTTCATTTTGCTGCAACTGCACTGAAATATTTCAAAGGGAAAAATTCTATTTTCAGGTTTGTTACCGCCACTGCCCAACACTGGAACTTTACATCACATATAGTACATAAATCTATCTCTCTTTCCCATGTTTATGTAATTTTGTTCTTACATTACATATTCAGTTTGCTATGTATCTTAAAATGTTAAAAGAAAATAACAGATACTTTAAACGAGGTTTAACTTTCTTGGCTATTGCACTAAAATGTAAGATATTTTTATATATATTTTTTTATAATACATTGTAATATTGAATTTAATAATTATAGGAAATTTAATACTGTCTGAATAAGATTTGCGTTTTATTTGCGACATATTAAAATCTAAGCGAAAAGCAAGATTAAAAACGAGTTTACAAGGTTATTATAAAATCGTGTAAAATTAATATAAAAATCGTACTCGTATTAAATCACCACCGACAAATATAAAATTAACCTTGTTTTTAACATTTTCACGACTATTTTCTCTGTGTGTATTCTCTTTTTTTAAAAAAAAGGCAATTTTAACGCTTTTTTGTGTGCCTTTTGAAATGTAATAGAGAATTGAATTTCCAAAGTGTAAAATGACACTAAACTAAAATTTTTTATATAAAAACAAACTATTTTTATCACATAAGACTTTTCTTAAGAAATGTTTAATTGTTCAATTTGGCCAGTAATGGAAATAAATGATTAATTTTGGATTGCAGTGTTTTTTGCAAAGCCAAACGAGATATTTTCCAATACAAATTTCTAAATTTTTATTTTTCTGTCCTGGCAACACTGAAGTTTACCCACCAAAAATGAGTTATTTTAATCTTATTTAAACAAATATTGAGGACTTTCTTTTCTGCGAAAGAGTAATACTTTTTTTTTAATTTAATTAATTTTCAAAGACAGAAAATTTAATGCCTCCTTAAAAAACGTTTCAGCTTAATTCCACTTCTGCTTAGGCAAACCAAAACCGTTTCTCTATTTTTTATGTTTTTTTTTTTGCAAACACCAGCCTTTCCTCATTTAAAACTTTTTCTTAAAAATTATTCGAATTTGATCCACAATTTGTTTCAGATACATTTCTGCTACATTGTTTTATTTTTTTTAGCGAATATTTTTTATCCACCATAAAAATATACTTTTTAACTTCTCTTTTTATGTAATTTCAATAATGCATTTTATAACTTTTTCAATATGTCATAATAATTCTTAAAAGTTTGTTTCCCCATCATTTTCTTGAAACAAAGAAAAACTTGCAAAGTTGTTTATTTCTCAACAACGGGATAAATTTAAATCTATTTTACGATGGCAACAAACTTTATTCATATTGGCCAATCAAATCGCTTGGAAATATTTAAGAGTGTATAACGCAAAATATTACAAATGTAAAAGTGTCGGCGTGAGCAAAAATTGTGATTAATTTAAACAAGAGTTTGATTAAATTAACCCATCACTTAACAATAATTTTTTTTTAACAATTTCTTTAAGGACTACTATTTTTTAAAAGATATTTACATGTGTGCTCGTATTAGTAATGCTTATGTACATATACTAGGGATGGCAATGCCGATTGATTTTTAAAAACCCTAAGATTCAGAATTTTGAAAATCCTGATCCCGAGATCCCGGGGAGTTTCGGGATTTATTTTTATATTTTTATTTTATAAATCCCGGAATTCGGGATTTGAAAATTTCGAAAAATCCCGGAACTTAAGGATAAGGAATTCTCGTTTGGCTAACTTAATCTATAAATATCTGTGGACAAAGAGCACAGATGAATATTAATAAATTCGGAGCCTATCTATATGTTTTAAAGCATAGTTAAAGTTTAGCTGAAATCGAGTTTAAAAAAGAGCCTTAAAAAACGGAAAATAAGAAAAAAGAAATTTTAAATAATAAATTTGCGGTCACCTTAGTTAGGGAAGTGCCTCTGAACAAAACGTACAACTAAATTTAATTAAAAATTAATAAAATTAATTTTTCTATTGTATGCAATAAAATATCCAGCAATGCAGGTCTTATTTTTATAAAATTAAAATTTTTTAATAATTATTTTCTTCGATATTTCGCTAACACTTGGTAGCATCATCAGGAAAAAAAGAAAAAAAATTTATTTTTATTACAATAAAAATAGAAGGTCGAATAAAAAAGGAGAATTAATTTTACTATTTTCCTACCTCCACGGGAAGCAGGGAATCTAAAGAGAGCTTCATCAGAAGCAAGTTTTCCAGTATTGGACACTGCTTCCGAATCGCCGAGGGACCAGTCTATATAAAATTCATTGCAAATTAATGCACATTTGAGTTAATAATGGATCACAATATTAGTAAAGGGTGGTTAAATTTCAAGGGCCGATGTTGATTTTGAATAAAACACAAACTATTTAGGAAATTATTGTAATTTTATTTTATTATGATATATTGGTATTACTCAATTATGTATGGAACAAAATATCGGCCAAATGGGCGCCGCGACCACGGCAACAGTGGATGATCAATTTTCGAAGAAAATCATCTTCAGTGATGAGGCACATTTTCACCTCAGTGGATTCGTCAATAAACAGAATTGCCGCATTTGGGCGAATGAGAATCCAACAGTGATTGTCGAAAAACCAATGCACCCACAAAGAGTGACTGTTTGGTGCGGTTTATGGGCTGGCGGCATCATCGGGCCGTATTTTTTCCAAAATGAGGCCGGTCAGGCAGTTACTGTGAATGGTGTTCGCTATCGTGAGATGATAACGAACTTTTTATGGCCCGAATTGGAAGATATGGGTGTGGACGATATGTGGTTTCAGCAGGACGGTGCCACTTGCCACACAGCTAACGAAACAATGGCTCTTTTGCGCAACAAATTCAATGGCCCTGTTATCTCACGTAATGGCGATGTCAATTGGCCGCCAAGATCATGTGATTTGACACCGTTGGACTTTTTTCTTTGGGGTTATTTGAAAGAAAAGGTGTACGTCGATAAGCCAGCAACAATTCAAGAGCTAAAGGATGAGATAATTCGGCACATTAACGGCATAGAAACTCCATTATGCCTCAGGGTCATTGAAAATTTGGACCATCGGATGGAGGTGTGCCGCCGTGGTCGCGGCGCCCATTTGGCCGATATTTTGTTCCATACATAATTGAGTAATACCAATATATCATAATAAAATAAAATTACAATAATTTCCTAAATAGTTTGTGTTTTATTCAAAATCAACATCGGCCCTTGAAATTTAACCACCCTTTATCTTCCACACTTCTTTAGAAGTGTTTTTTTTTTGCTGTGAGTGAACCGGTATGGTTTATTCGATTTTCAAGAGAGAAGCCGATCAAATTCAAAATTTATATATCAGCTCTTAATTTCAAAAAAGAAACATTGATTGCTTAAAATTTCATTAAGATCGTGTGATTTGTTCCACAGATTTACGTGAGGAAAAATTTGCAAAAAAATGTGAAACTTAAGAACGCGTTTCCGTAATTGAAAGATATTCAGCTCATTTCGATGACCTGAGATAATCAATCGATTCGTTTCGGTAGATTTAAAAAATTTACTTTTCTTTTGTTTTTAAATAATTTTCAGTTTACTAAACCGTTCAAATTAGAAATCTTATCACCTCTTATAACTTAAAAAAAAATGTTAATTGCTGTCAATTTGACTAAAATCTAATTATTTGTTATATCGATTTTCGATATTCCCTGATTTTTATAGACTCGAAAAATGCATCGGATGCCACAAATTTCACCAAAATCTGTAAAATGGTTCCAGTAGTATTTGTTTTTTTTTTTTTTTATTAATTTCATGTCAAATCGAGTATCGATTTGTCAACTGATTCCCATATTGTTTTTTCAAAATTACTTACAGAATTTATTAGGACTAGTACTTCTAAATCAAATGAAAGTTAACGCTTACCTGCAAAGAGAAAAATGGATTTTAAATTAGCAAAATATATAAAAAATATATAAAGAATTATTTTAATTTAATATTTTATATTTATGGAAAATATGTAATTTGACTTGTATTTAATAAAGCTGTTCAATTAAGAATTAAAAATAAAATATAACTCAAATCGAAAGCCAATGCTTTCGAATATCGCAAGGGGAGATCCTTTAAAAGTTTATAATTTGTTCGAGAAAACGGACAATTGTTGGCGAGCACTCCTCCCACCCATTAATTGGGAGCGGACAGACTTTAGTTCTAACCTAAACCTTTCTCGGAGAGGTTTATAAATTATGGATTCCACAATTACATGACCATCGTCAATCAAGGGTTTACTGCAAGGGGACAAAATTGCTTGAAATACAAACAGTACCTCAGTTAGTATTTAGTGCACTGAAAATACAATTTTAAAGCTGACAGTTGCTTTGTGGTTAATTGGTTTACAATTTATTATTAATAGACTTACGCCACAGTTTTACCAATTATTTCAACTTGTACGATTAGAATTAAATTGCCAGTCAAAAAAGCATACGACATGAATCAACATGTCGAAATCTAAAAAAAAACAACAACTTGACAGCTGTAAGTTTTAATAAAAATATGCTTGATAAACAATTTAGCAAGAGTACAAAAAAACATATGACAGAGAAATTTTAACTTTTTTTCATGCAAAGAAAATAATTGAAATTTCTTTCCTATGGCAGTCTGGGGCGATTGTGTTGGTTACTTTTTTTTTTTTTTTTTGATAAGTCAGACTTAGTTGTTAATCTACAACGTATACAATTTGTTACAAGTTCAATTAGCATCTTAAACATGTAACGTAAATGCAGGTATGGATAATTGAAAACTTAAAATGCGACGGCATTTAAATTTAGGTGTATTTATAAAAAAAAAATATAATAATTTTATATAAAAGTAAACTTTTCAAAAGAATATAAAGCTTTTAACTATTTTCCTTTGAATAATGTTATAATTTTTAAATTGTTATCAAATTTTTTATTATCAAAATAGATAAAATCTCGAAAAATTATAATTTAAAAAAATTATTAATTTATATGCTAAATATAAGATATTAATAAAGATAAATTTAAAATTGAAAAAAAATCCAAAAAATTATTAATTAAATAAATAATCAAAAAATTACTGGAAAAAAATAATACAAACTTAATATTCAATCCGTGTGAACTCACAATTTTTGTGTGGCAACAATGTCCCAAAATGCTTTGTCCGTGCATTCTATGACAATAATATTGTCACAATTCCGACAATCGTGAGACCACCCTTCATTTCCATTGCCACGTAATTGCCACATATTTTACAGTCATTTGTTACGGTCAGATATGCTTAATTTAGTGCACCGTACAATAACACCATTGGCAGATAAATATTTATGTTGGCAACGCTGCCCATAAATATTCAGACACGATGTTAAACATAGGATCTGGCAACTTATCTCATACAATAATCTGACTACCGTGAGAACAGACAATTTTTGTTGACAGATAAATTTATTGTCGAACAATTGTGGGCGACAATGAAATTGTACAGGTTTCTTACAAGAGTCTGAATAGACAATTTACTCTTCGGTGACAATTTTTCATTGTGAGTGAATTGCCACCATATTGCCATATTCTATACTATTGTAAAATCTGACAGTCGTGAGTACATTGTCGCACAGAAACCTAATAAATCGCGATGCCAGGAACAGGCACATCAGAACGCCCTCCTTCGTCGTTAATGTGTAGTACTGGGGAAGTAAAATAATTACTAAAAACGAAGCTTCAAAATTTAATACGTTTAATACGTGCAAAAGCCGAGTTGTAAGATAGTGAAGCCTCACCTCCTATCATTTCTCCTACAATTCGTTTTCCCTAGTTCCAGCACCGCATGTGTAGGGGTCTTCTCCTGACAAAAAAAAAAAAAAAAAAAAAAAAACTTCAACATGAAAAAATTTGGGAATTCCCACTAAGTTGAACCCCTTCAAAGGAAAATTACACAATTCGATATAGCTTTTAAGTACTGGGAAATTATCGCTTATCGAAAATTGATTTGGCAAGAAATTACAGAATAATTAAAAACAAAAAAAATTTTTTTACTACAACTCTATCCCACCATTTTACTGGTTTTTTTTTTTGTAATCTTGGACCCAGCACTCAGGGGATCACATTTGTGATTATATTACTGTGAGTACGCCTTCGCCTTCGCTGAGAGCTTCCGACAGCAACTGACACAAAGACACACTAATGCACAGCAGAAAAATTATGAATTGTGCTCGAACCCATGACCTTAGGTTTGGTAGTTAAAGTGCCATTGCCATTCATTGATATTACAAAATTTTTAATTAAAATTATTATTTTTCTTTTCTGTATAGCGCAAAGTTAAAAAAAAAATATTGCTAAAGGAATATTTATTTTGATTATATGCAAACGTAATAAAAATTCCATTTAAAATTAAACAAAAAAATACCCAAAGACGAAAATAAATGTTTAAAAAGGTTTTGAAAGCTGACAAATTTCTTTAAAACTGACAAATTTTGCAATCTCAACAGAAATACCGTAAAGGTTTTTAAGACTACCAATATTGAAACAAAAATAAATTTTAAATTTTCTGAAAAATATAGCTTCAAAATAAAGGCGCCATTCTTTTCCTGTGTAGGGTTCGAACTGTGACCTTCTAAAAGTAGTTACCATGAACTTAATATTATATTCGCTACTTGATGCACATTTTTTTGGGAAAGCGATAATGTGAAGAAGAGGCTGAGGTAGAGGTGATGATGTGCTAGGGCCGTACTTAATTTTTCCACAACTCGTCTGTAGCAGGTTTTGATAATTTGGAAAACAAATGACTACATTGCACCCCAAAGATGGGATAAAATCCCATTATCTTATTAAACATAATAAACAATTCCCCAAAAAAACAAACATCACTATGTAAAACAATAGACATTAACCGCTTGATACGTTTGTGTCCATCCGGTAGTCAAGTGAGTAGTGTGCTAGTTTATCAGTTGGGGGTTGTAGGTTCGATTCCTAGCAGAGACTATGGTCTGTATCACTACAACACGTGAAAGTTTTTTCACAACACGTAGCACAATGGGACTCTATAATAAATTGGTCATAAGTAGTTGGCTGGGACCTTTCTTTATTTTTACATCCAGCAACCTGCAGACCTAACCTAACCGCCTAATCCATGATGTCACACAATATCGATCGGTCGCTTAATTACATTGAAAACAAAACCAAAGACTGAAATGTTGTGGGCCAGGCAGTAAATGACACATAAAACTACCGACGTTACAGCCCTGACTCAGTGTATTTGGAAAACCTCACTTGCACTTTTTAGAAAGTAATTTTGGCTGACATGCAACTTCAATGGAAACAGGTTTCCATTTAACCGTTTCCACACTAATCCACTTTAAAAATCTTAATTATTATTTAAGCCAAGTCAAGTTTTAAAATCTTGATGTGCAAATTATTAAAGATTTTTTCAACTTTTTTTGTTTGCAATTAAGCGAAATTAAAGATCTTTTGGTAGCATTACTTTTAAGTATTTCTTGTTTTTTATTTGTTTATTATTCCTTAAGGAATTTCAGCGTTTTTCATTTTTTTTCCTTCTTATTTTGTTACAAACTACCAAACAACTTTAAAGTGTCATTGAGTGGTTGTTATAAGTAGGTGCTGCTGCACTTGTAACAGTCAACTTCCAGCAGCAGCAGCAGCAGCACCACCACTATCAACAGCAATGGCACCAATACAAACGACATGCATTCGTTCAATCGTCATAAAATCTTGTTCAAGTGCCTCTTAAGTTTATTTCTATACAGCAAATTTATTTTTATTTGCTTAACTTTTGTATAGTTCTTTATTCGCCTATAAAGGCGAAGATATATGTTTGTATGTATGTGCATGAATATATCAATATTCTGTCTGGATATTGCACTTGTCTTTATTTGCTTTATGATTATTAATATGTACACAAGTGCTTTAACATCGTTGGGGCATTGGCAACAATTTATATCTATATGTACATATAAGTATATAAATATATTGTTGTGCTCTGCTCTACGGCACAACTTTATCAATGCAGTTGAAAATAAAATGAAATATAAAAGGAATATAGCAACTCCTGTTCATGGCAAGTGGTGCTTACTTTGGAAATTATAAAATCTGCTTATTAAAGTCGGCACAGAAATGCTTACACACACAAGACAGCAGTAAAAGAGGATTTTATATGCGACATTTTCGAATATGCATTATAAACAGTTCACGAAGAAAAAGAAAAATAAATTGTTAAAATGCGGTAATTTGGGCCGGTATATTCTATGTATTCGTATATGACCCTTCAGATCAAAATATCGAAACAAGCATTTATATACCGATTTTGTCCGTAGGCTTTAGTTTAGGCCATCAGTAAACCGACTTTAATCTGCCGGTGGCTGCAACGCTAATGACATGCGAAAGCTTGAACACAACACGCTATATTTTTGGTATAAATACAAACAAACCTAGACAAAAGCGTTGAGAGTTGCGGTTAATGCAGCATAACACTTAAATATATTACTATTCAATGTACCAAATATAGGGTGGGCCAAAAGTCACGCCTGCGTATTAAAATTTGCATAACTTTATTATTTATTATTATAATTGTTTTTAGATTTTGTTCATCGAACATCACATCTTTACACGCAGGCGTGACTTTTGGCCCACCCTGTATATAAATCTACTTATATATCAAACCGAATGTGTGTTTGTTTATTTATATCTTATAGGAGTGCAGACTTCTGGACCGATCTTCTTGAAATTTTCCCAGCATTTAACTGGAACACTTGAATGCACATTTTCATATTTCTACATTTTTAACCACGCTCACTTTTTCTCACGTCTACTTTTTTTCAATTATGTTACTCCTTTCACATAGTTTTTAACAGGTTTTATAATCTAAAAAACGAACTTAACTCCGCCATTTTTGTACATAAATCCGAAATTATTTTTTCATATGAAAAAAGTCAGCTTAAATTTTTTTTAAATTGGAGGAAAGACAAAGTGCCCGCACACAAGTTTCCATCGGTTGAAATTTGCACGATATGCACATGTAAATAAATTAATATAATAGAAAACAGCTGTTGCCAGTGATATGAGCTGAATAATTTTTTGGACGGCGGCTACTGCATAAACGTTAAGTGGCTGCCAGCCAGATGAGTTACACAAACAAAATTTGTGGTTTTTCCTTTTTTTTTTTATAAAAATGTAATTTAATGTGAAAGCATAAAAATGTGAACAATTTTTTTTTCATCTGGGACCAGCACTCAGGAGATGACCGCTACACATGCGACGCATAATTAATAGATAATAAAATTTTAAATAATTTTATATTGTAAACATTTTTAAAATAATTGTTATTTGAATTATCACATTTTTCCTATTTTACAGAAATCAAATTTATTAACATTTGAGTTTTTGAATTTTTGTTTTACCGCCGTTGTATACAAATTAAATTCTCATTATCAATTATTATTAATATATTTTTGCTTAAAGAAGTTTTCCATTGTGAAAACGAAATATTGAAAATAAATTAAATTTTGTTAAATTTAATACAAAAATTAATAAAAGATCTCAAGGTCATTTAAATAGGCTATAATAGAAATTTATTTATATGTATTAAAAAATCAATTACATTTTCATCTATACATACATTAATAGAATCTATTAAATTTTTAATAATAAGAATTAAAATTTCAATTCAATACTTAGAAGAAGAGTTCAAAGAAATTTTTCGTACCCAAAAATTCATTAAAAATTTAATGGAGTTGATCAAACATTTAAAATTTATGATTCTAATTAAAGGTGTTAATTAAAAATAAAATAGTAAAATTGTTTTCTCTGTAATTAAACTGCGACATACATATCGACATACATACATGTTATTTTTCATATTAGCAGCTTTTACCTCACGTTATTATTTTCAGCGTTTGTATACTTTCGGGGGGCATATATTACCCCATATTTCTCCTGTTTGTCTTATTAAAAAAAAAGTATAGCCTACGTTTCTTTTTAGATTCAGGTATATGTATGCATGTATTTTGTAACCCCAGATGGTTACTCTTCTTTTTAATACAATAAGATTACTCTTCGCCGAATCGACGAAATATTACAAAAAAAAAGTTCTATTGGAACGATATTTATAATAAAAAAATAAGCAACATATTTTTCTTCTTAGTTAAACATTTTATTATTAATAAATAAAGAAACAAATTAAAAATAAACACAAAAATTTCTTTTTTTTTTTTTTGTTTTTAATAACAATTTATATATTACCTTTGAATTTTAAAGGTTTGTTATTATTTTTTAATTTCGATATTTCGTTAACCATCGGATAACATCTTCAGGAAATAATTATTATTTTTTTTTTGTTTTTTTTTCGAATTTGTTATACAAAAAAAAACTTAAAACTTTCGTGATCAGTTAACGTTGTTGGCAAAAAGAGCGTAAAATGAACACACGTAAAAAAGTTTATACGAAAAGATAGTCGATTCGACGAAGAATATCCATCCAGATTTAAATACAACCAAAATCGGTCGTATAGTTTTGAGACATCGATTACACCCTACGTTCCGTCATGGTGCTAGTTTTCAAAAAAGACTATGTGTGCTTCTGAACTCAGATCTACCAGTGTTATACATTTCTTCAAAATCTTGTCTGCTGTTTAAGGCCGCTTTAAACGATAAGAGTTGTCGTACGTAAAATGTGAGAGAAAATAAAATGAACCCAGCAGTCCGGTTACTCATTACAAACTGAAAGCATCCGATTGTATAATATTATGGCAATAGGGAAAATAAAACGAAAATAGTTAAGCCCTTACAACTCGCATCTGATTCGGATTTGTCTTTTTCCCATCCAATTGTAAAGTTAAATGTTTATTAGAAATGAAGATCAAAACAAACACAAATAAAAATTTTGCATCGCATTACCATCTGCTTTGTAATGTATCATATTGTACAAAATGACGTCATTTCGTTTTAATTATGAATTTTGTTCTTTTTTCTGATATAACTTTTCCGTTATTCTTTCTTTTTCATTTTTATTATTATTCTAAAGTAAAATTTGTATCAAGTTCATAAGTGTTTTTAAAAGTGAAGTGTTAGCGGCATTTTTTGTGGTAATATTGTTATAAATTATTAAATAAAAATAATTAAAAAAGGTAAGTGACTGTTTTATTTTTATTTATGTGTTAATTTATATACATATGTATGTACTATGTATGTTTTGTATTTTTAGTGCATAAAGCCAGGCACTTCCGCAAACTTTCGTACAATAGAAAAATGGAGAAAAACTGAATAATCTACATGTCATAAATACAAATTTTAAAGACGCTTCGTTTAGTATAATTTTAATTTTCAACATTTTGTTCTATTTTTGCTCTCTTGAAAAGTTTGGAAATTTTAATTAAAGTGTTTTGTCAAAATTTCACACTTATACATATGTATTACTTTATCAATTATTTTCTTTAACTTTTATAATTAATTAATTATTTTTTATTTCTCATATTATAACAATTAATTTAATATATATAACAATAAAAAATTAAAATATTGAAAAAAATGAAGTTCCTAAGTTAATTATGCAATAGTTAAAATTCATTCCAAGATCAATGGCATTCAGATACATCTTATTGCACTCCGAATTCACCATAATAGTTGGACCCATCCAACCTTCGCTTACAATGTATATTGTGTTGGACCCATCCAACCTTCGCTTATAATGTATATTGTGTTGGACCCATCCAACCTTCGCTTACAATGTATATTGTGTTGGATAAATCTTACAGCCTAGGCCATCGCTGTGTAAATGTAAATAGAAATTGTATACAGACATTGGATGGGTCTTGCTTACATTGTCATTGGTCTCAAATCGAAGATGTATGTAGTAAAAATTTCACTGGGAAATTCCATCCGTATTTCAAAAAAAGAGAGTAAAAATCGGATGGTTGTATTCTGGCGTTTATACCATTGGTATGGATAAAATCAAGTAAGATGAAAACATTCTCATTTAATTTAACTACAGCTGTTTGCTTGTTTTCCCCAGGGATGGAGTTCTTGTGCAATTGAATTTTTTTTTAATAACCTTGAAAAATATTTTTATAACTTTGGAATATGTTATTTTCGTGGTCAAAATTTTTAGTGTACTTTTGAAAAATATACGTATATTTTTATAAAATTGTGCGCTCGTGGTCTAAATACATTTTGATTCTATAATTGGTATAAATTTATGAAAGCAGTTTTCCCTCCCTGGCTTTCTCACATTTGTTTACATAAAAATGCGTTGGTGTGCGTTGGTTTTTGAAAAATTTTAAAAAATCTAGAGAGCCATACGACTGTCAAATTTTCATCCGCATTTTCTCTCAGAATCTTATAGTTTCATTACATATTACGTTTAGACGATCCGACTTGTGCTCTTCTACACAAAATTTTGGCATGTCGTACGACTTGTGGGACAATGTAAAGCACCCTTTAGCAGTTAAAACGCGCTAAACAAACTTACTATAGCAGTTACCTAATAATTAAGTGTGGATAACTTATTCAGAAGATATTATTATCTTATTATTATCTTACTACTATTATTCAGATTAAAGCTTTAGAAAGGCTTCAGCTGTATCCAATCCACAGGCACGTCAGAACGCCCTCCTTCGTCGGTATTGTGTAGCACCGGCGAAGTAAAATAATTAATAAAAATGGCTACTAAAAAAGAAAGTTTAAAAATCGAATACGTCTCCTCGACACCAGAGGCGCTTCAACACTGCTATAAAACAAAGAACGTGCAAAGGCAGATTTGTAAGATTTCACCTCCTATCACTTCTCCTACTATTCCTTTCCTATAGTTCCAGCACAATGCATCGCATGTGTAGGTGTCATACCCAGAGTGCTGGTCAAAGATAAAAAAAAAAAAATACTGACTACAATACTGACTGAATATTGTAATGATCGAGATGCGGCCTGCAAATTTCCATGATTTTTTCAACTTATAAGTACATATATCCACAAAACCATTTCATTATTTTAAATGATTCAATCAAACTTTTTCAATAATAAAAAAAGAATTTCCAAGTAGACCACTAAATAATAATGCACTGATTTTAATTCGGATTCACTGCCTTCCACTGAAATGTTTAAAGTTAAAAAACTTAATTTTAAAAGGCAGCTAAAATCATTTATAAAATTTGGTTATAAATATTTTTTTTTATTATGTCTATCCAGCGTATAGTGTCTACTACAAATTCTGCAGAGCAGAAAAAAAAACTTCTTTATTGCATTTTAATTTTGTAAGAAAACTAAAAAAAAAATTACACTGAAGAGCATCTCAAATTGTTTTAATTAATGACAAGAAAAAAAGACGCAAATGAAAAATGTTGTGGCAAAATGCTAATGTCAGCATTTAAATGTTAACAACTACAAAAAAAAATGTATCTTAAGCAAAACACGAAATAAAAACCAAAATATTACACAGGATATTACAATTTTCCTAAAAATAAAACAAAATAAGTAAGAAAAAATTAAAAGCAAGAAACGAAATACGAAAAAGATCCAACATCATCATCTGTAGGAACTATTTCTGGTACAGAACTATTAAAGTCGTCAAATGACAGTGAAAATGAAAAAAAATATATATAAATGATACAGATACTCGCATGCAGATATTAAACTGAAACTGGGCTGACTTGTAGTTGTGTATTTAAGTTTCAAGTGGCGTTTCTTTACGTTTTTTTTCGTATTTTACGTTTTTAAGACTTTTTGCATAACAATTATTTTAATTGTAGGATGACGAATAACAATTTAACCTCCTGCTTCTGTCAACAATTAATGAAGAAACTGTATAAAGAAGTGTTCAATAAATAGTTTACAAACACAATTCGAAAGGCAATTTTGAATTAAGTTAAATATTATTACGGGTGCTACATATAGAGCTGTTCGAGATCGAAACCACAGAAATTGGCAACTAAGTGCAGAAATAATAATGGCAAAAATACTAGTACCTCAGCACAAAAAAGAAACATCCGAAGAAGTAAAGAAGTTTCTAATATTGCAATCCGGAAGTAAGTAGAGCATATCTGGATCATTTCCACTGAATTTTATAAAGGCTTGTCTTTGCGCGATGTTCTCTTTTTGAGCGCCCACTCTGCAAATTGGAAGCAGTGTTCAACATGTCAAAAGATTTGATCCTGATGACGTGACTTTCGTTGCTTCTATAGAGATATGAACATAGTGAAATTAATTTTATTAATTTTTAATAAAAATTTAGTTTTGTGTCTTGTTCAGAGGCCCATAACTCTGAATCTAAGCGACACCGCAAATTTTTTCTTTAATTTTTCTTTTCTTACTTTCCTATTTATTATAGCAAAACCGACTTGAACTTACAGTTTAACTTTAGGAATCGTTTTTTGCTTAGGTTAGATTAGAGGGCAGTCGATCAATGTAGGGTGACCCAAGTAGCACCGTAGGTGCCGTGTGATTATTTAAAAAAAAAGAAATCTAAATTCTGTTCTTTTTTTAAAATTCTAAAAACATGTGTTTTTCTATGAAATACTGTCATAAAAAAAAAGAGTTTATATTTTCTAAACACGTCACGACATGTCGTTTGTTCAATGAAACAAACTCAATGGCAAAGTATCCGCTCAGCTGTTAGACAAAAGCAAGTCTGATCGCACAGAAAGTCATCATTCTCTGATAAGTTCCAAAAGGTTAGCAATTCACACAGACTTTGTAAAATGTATGACTGGATGAAGGTGACTGAAGTTAAAATACAGGCGTTTAATATGTATGTATGTACTTGTTGTAGGGTTAAACAACCCTATATGTAGTAGTTTATGGGTTTAGAAAAATTAAATAGATTTCAATCAAATTAAAAAAAAATACTTGCTATATAAAATAATGTTTGCAAGGGTTATTTGGTTTTTTCTCAAACCTTTTTAGTGCTTTTTTTAACTTTAAAGTTATATTTCTCATTATTCCCAAAGCCCAACACGCTCAGTTTGAAAAGAAATGCGGAAATAATTACCCAATTAATTTGCAATAAAAAATAATTAAGTTTTTTGAAAACACGTACCTTACAATTTCACTGATTTTTTTATAAAATATATTTTTTTTTATAAATTTATTTAAGTAAATTTTATTTAATATATTAGAACGCCCGATAACCGTTTTATTAGTAACACATTAAATTTTTTTTAATTACATATTGAAAACCCTTCTACACATATTGTTAACCCTTCAATCATATTACATGGTAGGTACATACATATGTGTATGTGAATGTACTCCTCTTCATAGGAAAAAAAAAATTTTCGGTGAACATTTTTTTGAAATAAAAAGACCATGAAACACAATATGAAAAAGAAGGGAAAGAAAATGTGATTTTATCATCACATTATGACACCTTTTGCTCAATTAGTAGGTACAAATAAAACAACAACCAAGAAATAAATATCAAACACAACACTTTCGATTTTTATCTTCATTATCAAGTTTAACACCATCATCATCATCATCATCATCATCATCATTATGCTGAAGATGCCGGTGTTCAAATATATTATTCCAAACTTGGCATAAAACAGAATAAAGAATAATGTACCCATTTTCAAACGGTACTCATGTACCATATACCTACTAAGGAAGGCTATGCAAACGAAACACAAAAATTATGCACAACCATTCACACACACATATGTTTTTCCATTGCGGTGCAGTAAGCAACAACAATTAATTCAAAGGTTTCCAACAACAACACACAGCTTTTTAAAAAATAGATACACATTTTCTTTACACACATTTCAATTGAATATTTCTTTAAAATTAGATTTCATCAAATATTAACACTTATTTTAAATCGAAAATTCCATTTTATTAAATATATGGACATTATTTAAGTGGATGCAAAGTTAAACTTCATATTCTTTAATTAGGTATCACCTAGAAATACATATACATATATACATATATATATGTATGTACTTATGTAATTAGAACACACATTCAACTATCAACTTAATATGAAAATCACTAATATCCACTTCAACGCAAACGACCGTACTCTATAATGACACCGCGAGAACTAAATTATTTAGTAATAAGAGCAAACTATGCTAGTTCAAATATTAAAATTATATATGTATATACACACTACATACAGACACACCACACATTCTAACTGGGTATAAAAGGATTTGATAAATAACAAGCATTTTCAACATTTTTTCAACGACGTCGGCGCAAGCAACTTAAAAATTTCTCTTCCCAATTCCATGTTCGTCGGAGCACTTGACTTTCAAAGCATCCACATTTCTTAAAATGATACAGTTTGAAATGCTTTAGAGAGAAAATGAAAAATTATTAGACACGGGTATCATAATTAGTGATGCAGACGACAAACGTAAACATTATTCCTTTGACACAGTTATTAAAATGTTGCATATCGCCTGCAGCCATAAATATAGTTCAAGTGTTGAAAACAGGTATTGTTCTCTTCTCTCTGCTACCGTTTTATTTTTTTTGCTGGTGGGTTAAAAAGGGGCATGAATTATTGTTAGCTAGAGGCGCATGGTAATTTATGAACATCTACTTTCGTTTATGTATGAATGTAAATATGGGTGAATATGTTTTGCTTGCGGTTTTAGTTATTGTTTTTGCCTTTTGGATTTTGGGAACAATTAAGAAGAGGAATTAATATATGTAAGTATGTACGAATATGTACTCATACAGTGTGCAGTGTTTGCATTCATTCAATATTGTTTTCCTTTTATTTTCTTCTATTTTATATTGAATGTGGGAATATTTCTTTAGCACACTTTGAGTCTCTGTTATTGTTGTTATTTGCATAAGTGCCTTTTATAAGTGTGACAAAATAAGAAAGAATTAGGTATTCCCTTTTAATTTAGAATTTGAAAATGAAATAAAAAATATTACTTAATATTGCAAGTCTAGCGAATTAGTACTTCTCAATATTTGGCTGTATGAAAGGGTATCTGAAGTTGACTTAAGTTTATTTAATGATACGTTATTTACATTAATATGCTTACATTCTACTAAAACATTTACTACAAAAAACAACTGGGTTCGGTAAGGGAAATAATTAGAGCAGCGATCGGATTACTTTTAGGATAATTTCCATATAATAACACAGATATGTATGTCCATTAATGACGACTAAATGCTGTACGAATAATACATGTTATTCTAATTGTTTCAAAGTCTCAATAAAAAAATTGCCATAATAATGTTTTTTGAAAAACTTACCTTTGAATTTCACAGATTTCTTTTATAGAATGTTTATTTTATAAATCTTTTAAATAAGTATATTTTGAAATTTATTCTAACGCCCGTACCGATAACCGTTTTATTAATAACACATTAAAACTTTTTTTAATTACATATTCGTAACCCTTTTATCATACATCATGGCATCTCAATGTGAAAAATAATTTTTAATGAAAATTATTCTCAAATAAAAAGACGCTGAAACAAAAATTTTCACATATTTTGCTCAATTAGTAGGTATTCATACCTGCATACATAAGCATTAATTTAAAAATTTAACAATATATTTTTTGGTAGTAAAATAAGTTGTAAATAAAACAACAACAAAGAAATAAAAAGCAATTGAAATATAGAAACATAATTCTACTGTATGAAACAGTACAACTTGTATTAACTTTCGATTTTTTACTTCATTATCAAGTTTAAAACCATCATCATCATCAGCATCATTATGCTGAAGATGCCGGTGTTGAAAAATATTATACAAAAACTTGGCATAAAACAGAATAAAGAATAATGTACCCAAATTCAAACGGTACCTATTTACCATGTACCTACTAAGGAAGGCTATGCAAACGAAACACAAAAATTATGCACAACCATTCACACACACAAGTTGTTCCATTGTGAGGGGCAGTAAGCAAAAACAATTAATGCAAAGGTTTACAACAACAACACAGAGCTTTTTAAAAAATAGATACACATTTTCTTTACACACATTGGCACTACAGTTCAATTGAATATTTTCTTTAAAATTAGATTTAATCGAATATTAACACTTTTTTAACTATTCATTTTAATTTTTTTAAATATATTAAATTTACTTAAGTGCATGCTTACTTATCATTAACATTTTTTAATTAGGTACCACCTTCAAAAATAAATATGTATGTATGTACATATGTATTCAACTATCAACTTAATAAGAAATTCACTAATATCCACTTCAACGCAAACGACCGTACTCTGTAATGGCACCGCGAGAACTAAATTATTAAGCAATAAGAGTAAACTATTCTAGTTCACATATTAAAATTATATATATACACACTACATACATACACACCACACATTCTAACTAGGTATAAAAGGATTTGATACATAACATGCATTTTTAACACTTTTTCAACGCCGTCGGCGCAAGCAACTTAAAAATTTCTCTTCACAATTCAATGTTCGTCGGAGCACTTGACTTTCAAAGAATTGTTGAATAAAAGCATTCACAACTTTTTAGAATGATACAGTTTGAAATGCTTTAGAGAGGAAATGAAAAATTATTAGACACGAGTATCATAATTAGTGATGCAGACGGCAAACGTATACATTATTCCTTTGACACATTTATTTATATGTAGCATATCGCCTGCAGCCACAAATATAGTTCAAGTGTTGAAAACTGGTATTATTCTCTTCTCTCTGCTACCGTTTTATTTTTTTTGTTGGTAGGTTAAAAAGGGGCATGAATTATTGCTAGCTAGAGGCGCATGGTAATTTATGAACATCTACTTTCGTTTATGTATGAATGTGAATATGGGTGATTATGTTTTGCTTGCGGTTTTAGTTATTGTTTTTGCCTTTTGGATTTTGGGAACACTAAAGAAGAGGAATTAATATATGTATGTATGTACGAGTATGTACTCATACAGTGTGCAGTGTATGCATTCATTCAATATTGTTTTCTTTTTATTGTCTTCTATTTTATATTGAATGTGGGAATATTTCTTCAGCACCCTTTGGGTCTCTGTTATTGCTGTTATTTTTTTAAGTCTGACAAAATAGGAAAGAATTAGGAATACACTTTTATTTTGGATTTTGAAAAGATACCCATAAATACATACTTATTTACTTATTTTTGCACTAGAGAATTAGTACAAATATACGAACATACATACATACATATATATACATTTAATAAATATTCTCTATATATACATACATATGAGTATTTCTCTATTATTTTCCTATTAGTGGGGACTGTAAGAAAAATAATTTTTTTAAGTTTTAATTTATTTAATTTAATAAGCGATCGTATAAGTTTTATGGTAATGACCAGGACAAGTTTTTCGTGCCCTTTGCATGCAAAATATGCCTTTTGCCAATAAATGCATTTTTAATATACCTTGCATAAATTTGCATACTACGCTTTTTACAAAAAAAAATAAAAATATTTTTGGAAGGCAATTTAAAATTTGCGTGGATCGGCGGCCTCTATGAAAGCCATATTGGCAGTCGTTAAGTAAAATGTTGCAAGTTCAGCTATTTTTCACCGACTTCCAAAAGGGAGGAGGTCCTCAATTCGACTGTATTTTTTTATGTCTGTTACCTCAGAACTTTTTTAGTCGGTGGACCGATTTCCATGTTGGCGCCATATTAATGGTGGACGATCTGGGGGAATACAGCTTCCCCTAGACAGAATTTTTTACTGTGTCGACCGATCTTTAAGGTTTTTTTTTCATGGGCAAGCTCGTGTTACCGAATGGCGGGCGGATCGAGGGAATACAGTTCATCTTGGAGAAAAATTACATTGTTTTTAAAATAAGGAATGTACTATTTCCGAAAAATGGCTCTCTTTAGCCTAAGAGTTATGTACTACTTATGTATGTACATATATACTACTTACTTCACCACGTGTCTCTCTTCTGCACTTTTCATTTCGAAAAATAACTTAGGACCTGCAAGTGTTTCTGATACAATGCCATAATTAATGGCTCGATTATGGATAGCAACCGAACTTCAGTTGCGTTGTCAGGCGGCAACCACAAAATTGTGGTTGCTAGAACAGCACTAAAATGTACTGAAATTAGGCAACTGTAGTTAAAGCATTGTAAATCTGCATTACCTGCATTATCATTTTTAGCAACTGGCAACTGAACAACAGTTCGGTTGCTATCCATACTCGAACTATAATACTTAAACATAAAAATTAAAATGTATTTATTATTTTGTATTTATTATAAGGTGTAAAATAAAAATTAAAGAACTTAAAATTTAACCCACTTTAAAAGGGAACTAAAAGTCAGAAAATAATAAAACTTTATGGGTCGATTACGAATTGCAACCAAACTTAAGTTGAGTTGCCAGGGGGGCAAACACTAATTTGTGGTTGCCAAAAAACACTAAATAGCGCTGGTATTTTGGCAACTGTAGTTAATGCAGTGTTGATCTGCATTACCATTTTAGCAACTGGCAAGTGAACAAAAGTTCGCTTGCAATCCATAATCGAACCATTAATCCCAAGTCAGATAAAATATTAGCTGCGCGTTGCGTTACACATTCGCTTTAACATGTAAGATGAAATGTACATACTTATACGAAACATGCCACATATAGCACTTCTAACGCAGTGCAAAGCGAGAAGTACTGCAACTCTCTTCTTTTTACGTGCTTTGACAATCAGCTTGTACCTTCCGTTCTATTCTTTTCTTTTTAAAACAGAAGAACATTGTAAAATATATCGTCAAATAACATTGTGGACTTTTATTTTTATAAGAAAAAAATAAATAGCAAAATTGTCAACCACTTTTTTGCTAAACAAATAATGCGCGAATGTTGTCAAAGTTTTTATTGTGTCATACACGTTTTGCTTTACACTTTTCTATCAAAGTGAAAAACGACACGCCAAGCGACAAAGTTGCATATGACACGGCCTTTAGTTTTGTATGCGTTGCTCTTGAATTGCTTGAAGCCGGTGTTATGTAGTGGCAATAAAGTTTATAGTCGTAATTTATTATTTAATTGCCTGTTTTTAGAAAATGAAAATGGAAATTCTTCTTGTATTATTTATATTGAATACAACAAGAATATTAAGAAAATCGTTTTCATTTTGAATGCAGTAGTAAGTTCATTGTGTTGCCAGGTGCTAGCATTGCAGTTTAAATTTATAATGAATATACCTTATGGAGTGATCATTGAAAAAAATTAAAAAAAACATGCAATATTTCAATACAATATTAAAAATATTCCTTGTCCAAAAAAAAAACTGTTTATTTTCACACATTTTCCGCCTTGGTATATTTAAATCGGCCACATGTTTTCTTATGTCTGCAGAAAATAAAATCTATTTACATTAAAGACAACAACAGCAACACATTAAAATTAAAAAAAAAATAATAAAAAAATTATAAAATGAATTAAATCAACATTTGGTGCAGAAATGAAGAAATTATACAAAATGTTACTAAAAATAACACAACACAATGGCTGAGAAGAAAAATAATAAAGAAAACGAAGTCAGCATCATTCTCTGGCCTGTACATACAAAAAAAGAAAAGAAAAATGCAGTTAAACTCGCAATGTAAGAAACAAAAATACTACAAATTAACTCGACACTACGTATTGCACAAATGAAGCCCATCCCACAATTTAACTTTTAACTCGATTTCAGTATTCAACAGCATCATCAGCATCATCATCATCATCATCATCATCATCAGCATCATCAGCATCATCATCATCGTGCCTGCACTTCAGCTTCTCTAACCTTTTGTGGCCAGAGAGGCAAATTACTTAGTGTTTCAACACAAAGTGTTAAGTTTTTTAATCAACACTCACTTTCGTCTTATTTACAGACGAACTCTCGCAACCCCCACTATTTCTTTTTGATGGAACAAAGATTTTGCAATCTTGAGTTTAAAAAGGGAAATGCTAAGAAGAAAAAAAAACTATATAAAAGGGGTTTTCACCGTTACAATGCAAAACTAAAGGCCGGCGCACATAGAATTCGTCATACTGTGACTTTTTCAAATGACATTAACGTAACGACGGAAGAGATTGGCACAGTGAGTACTTTGTTGGCGGATATTAACTCGTAGCCAGCGTTAACACGTTGAAAAGTTAAAAAAAAAATACCAGAATATGTTTTACTTTATAAAAATAAGTCTTCAATTTCTTATATACTAGTCGGTAATTTAATAAAAAAAATTATATATAAAAATATAGTTAGAATATTTAAAGAAACCTGTAAACGGTTTTTTTAATTAAAAAAAAAATTTTAATATTTAAGAATTAAATAATTTTATTAACCAATTTGCGCACGGTGTGTGTATTCATATGGGGACGGTTGTTTATAAATACCACATATACCCACATTAATTATTTCGATGCTGTACGATTCTGTTTATTAACAAATTTGCATTGAAAAATATTGTGACTTTAAAATGAAATAGTATCTGTTGTGATTATGTGCTTAAATTTATTAAAACTGAACTTTAAATTTATTACTTTTAAAAACTAGATTTTTCACATTCCCGTGGACCCAGTTTTACATTCTTAGCCTGAATTGATTTAAATACATTTATCAAATTATTATGAAATTGGCAATATTTGGCCAATATTTGTCCCAACGGAGCCATATATTAGTATGGTGTCCCCAAATGGGTCCAATGGGCAGAAATTTAATATTATTCTACTTAACTTTTGTAAGTGGCACCAATGTATTGCTGGCACGCTTGTTTCTACAGGGTGTCTGGTAGCATATTTATATTTTCAAATTTAAATAAAAAACGTAATAATTGACACAAAGTTTTAATAAGAGCACTGAACGATAGAATGGAAATGCGGATTTTATTTTTTAAAAAGTATATCAACCAGATCCTTTTTTAAAATTTCATGAATAATCGCTCTTGAAAATCCCAGTGAGGCTGCTCTTTTCCGTATTGAAAGTCGCGGATTTTCACGTAAACTGCTTTCAAGCAGTTCAATGTTTTCGGATCGACTGGGTGTTGGCCGTTGTTGTGCAGAATCTCTGCATCCACGAATGAATTGAATTTACACTCGGTCCGCATACCGAACTTTGAACAAAATTCTCGACGAGCAATTACGTAAGAATCATTACTCTTAAAAAAATGTCCCGACTGCGAACGCGCGCATTGCTCACTCGACCACTGCGACATCGTGACTGACAAATTCACACTATCGATAATTCCAACTGCGCCAGCCTCCCTCAGCACCGTTCATTACTTATTGCAATAATCGTATTTAAAAATATAAATTTCCCACCAGACACCCTGTACATAAACTATTTAAATTTAAGACAAATAAACCCGTGCAAATAATTTCTTATCTATTTGAATTTAAATACAGTGTTCTTTTATTTTTGTTTCTGCTGCAGCAGTCTTGCATTTTTTGTTACAACAGAAACGATTTTTAATAAAACAACCAACGTTTCGCAATATAAAACCTTATTTTACAACTTTTCAAGTAACAGTTACGTATTGAGTATTACTTATGCGGGAAAATGTAAACAAAATGCAAAAAATATTTACATCTCCACCTTAAAAAAAAATCAATAAATTTTGGTGGAAAATAACCTACAATGGCAACGCTGTTCAAAGATGTCAAACTACTCAACGTACGTTAAAAGTTGCCCAACTTCAGTACTTTTCTTTGACGGAGACGTACTGAATGTGACAAAGCTCATAAGAAAACGTGCATTTCTGCTTACAGCCATACCTAAACAAGAGCGGAAAGCTTAGCTTTTACGATGAAATGCCGTACAAGCCATAAAAGCGGCAACGCTAGGTCAAAACGATAAAAACAGGGTTATCAAAAAAAATTAATATAACAACTCTGATTACTTTTTAACAATAAAGTTTATTGGTGTTTGCGATTTTTAAGTAAGCATTTTATAAAAAAAAATTTTAACAATTTATATGGACGATTTTCGGATCGAAATCGGATTTTCCAATTGCAAAGCGTTGCCGGTGCGTTGACGCCGCGTTATTTCTGTATGCTACTTACAAATTGTATGGGCATGAGAATTTTTGACAGCTAGAAAACGCTTCCGCTCTTGTTTAGGTATGGCTGTTAGTTGTCTATTGAAAAAGGCAAAGTATGACAGATGACGGATTCTATATGCCCCTGCCTTAAGGAATTTACATGAACCCAGAAAAAAAACAAATTTTTCTTTCCAAGGAAATTACAACTTTTGGGAAACTCTAAAATAATAACTTTTTTTAAAACACAATCTGCGTAGCTTATGTGTCATAAGGGCTTAAATTTATATATGGATATGGGGTATAAAGTGTGTTTAATTTCAGCATTTCTACGGGTGATTTTGTTGAATAAAACATACCACACTTTCTGAGAGCAAACGCCTTTTTTACGCAACAAAAACCAAACTGCAAGTTATTAAAATAATGGCACATTTTTTTTGGGGGCTAAAAAAGAAAACACCATAATGTTCTTGCACTAGGCTACGGAGGAGGCACCCATTTAATTACCTGATTAGAATTATTTTATGTTTTTCCTTTTTCTTCTTAAACGCTTGAGTTGCACAAAATTTTTATTTTTATTACATAACACCAACAACAAAAAAGAAATCCCTCTACTTAAATAAATTATTCCTGATCAATACTTTTTTAAATTAAAAAAAAATATTTATTTATTTTTATTTTTTGGAAGAAAATCTGTTATTCAGGAAAATATTGTTGCAATCGAATAAATTACTGTGTGTTTTTTATTTGTAATAATATTCAAATGAATTTAATTTAAAATTTTCATGACCATTTAAATAAATTATATGTATTTAACTTTGTTTTAAGGAAAATATTTTGTTTAAAATATGATAAATTGATTGCATGAAAAACATTTCAATTTGAGCATTTATGGCGAGCAAATTTCAGTGGATTGACAGCATTTTTATAAAAAAAAATAGTTTTTTCTTTGGTTTTCATTTAAAATGACTATAAAAAAATATATATAGTTTTTAATTTCATCTACTTGTTACGGTTATGATTGCTGCTGCTGTCGCTTGGCGTAGGATAAAAGCATGGCAGCGTTACACTATCAACACAGATTTGGCCATTTTAACCCTGGTAGGAATCGAACCTAGAACCCTTCCAAGTGATAAACTAGCACTCTACTCTCTAAACTACCGGGGCACCCACCCTTAATGCTTGGTAAGACCAAACATTTTCCTGATGTGTCTTCGAAGATAATTCGTCATTATTGGAGCAATGACATGTAGACGAAGTAAAGTAATAAATGAAATGCCTTAAAAAAACCCAGAGATGCAGCAGCAACTCTGCTTTGAACAATTAACAAAATGAATTAAGCTTCACCTTCTCCCGCTTCTCCAGCCACTCTATTCCAACTAGTTCGAGTGCAATATCTTGCAAATATAGGGCGTGATCCCCTGAGGAGCATTAATCAAAAGACACAAAAACAGGTTACGCGTTATAGTGGAACAAATATCAAAACTGCAAACATACAAACTTTCATGATGTATCGTATCACTCGTAGTAGGATAACAGCTTCTAATTTTTTTTCTGCATATTTGCATATTTTATAAAATTCAATCAGGCCATTGTCTACTTACTCTGTGGTGAAGTAGTGAAATAATTGAAACATTTTTTTTTATCATGTTGCTTTTAACTGCATTTATTATTTATTCATTTATTTTTTTCATTCTGAGGTTTAAATTAAAATTGACTTCATTGAATAAATTTTGTTTTTATTTTTAAAATTATATATGTATCATAATGGGCTGTTATTTTATTCTATTTTTCATGAAAATAAAAAAACAAAAAAAGAACAACTACAAAAATTAAAAATTAAACAAAATGTATGCAGCCGTTTGAACTAATTATTTGCGGAAATTTAAGAAAGAGTCACACAACTGTATACACCTCATCCCGTTTTTACACAATAAATAAATATGTACAAGGAACGACTACTGTGTTGGAAAACAATCGTACAAGATGGGTGCATAACATAAACACTACTCTCTTCTCTATCCCCCTCCCTTAGCCAAAATTCCTAGTTCCAGCACAATGTAGTTTCGCATATGCAGCGGTCATCCCCGTTTTTAGTTTTCTACCGCTTTCGTGTCAAGCCGCTTGCCTTCAAATGCTTGTACGTCTCCTGGCTATTTTCACTAACACCACCTCAATGCTGGATGGAAACTTTTATACACATCTGGTCCGTATGCAAATATACTACACATTGTGAATACCCCTTGTACGCACATATTTCCCTGTACCATCTTTTTTTACAAATTGCATGGAACATCATTACAATTTCGCATCAATGTTACATTTAGATGCTCATTCCTCGCCATATTCGCCGAGTTTGTTTGCTTGACTTAAGTCGAGGGGTCATTAGCTACTTTTTTTCACTTTCTTTAGTCATTCTTTTGCTCAGTTTGCCACTGTTTCTTTATTAAATGAATTGTAATCATTTTAAGTTTTGTCGTTTTTTCTTCGTTGCTTAAATTTTATTAGTAGATGAGAGACATTCTTGTGCATAAATTAGTTACTTAAAAGTTTTAACAAAAAGTAATTAGAATTTTAATTTTTAATTAAGCAAAGTTAATGCATTCGCGTTGTTGCTATTATCGTCGTATTTATTATTTTTATGGTGCAATTGATTTTCATTTTAAAGTTATTGTGGGATTTCTTTTTTTTTTTTCTTTGTTATTTGTTATTCGTATGTGTTTAATATTCGCATTTAATGCTGGTATTTCGCTCTTCATATTTTATTTTGCATTATTTTTATATTCTTTATCAACTTTACGTTAAAGGAAATTTACTGGTTTTACGCCAATTTTCGAAAATCGACTTTGGATTCGAAAAAGTTCGTGGACCGAATTTGCCCGAAAATCGTAAATTTTTTTGTTATATATAAAAATATATATATTATTATATAAATTATTATATTATATATAAATTATTATATAAAGAAGTTTAATTAAACCAAATATGTTCCTTTTGCCATTTGTGGGTTAAAGCCATTATTCCGTTTGTGTAGGGCTTCTAGCAAACTAATCCAAGTGCATTTTGCAGGCCTCTAGGGAATTTAAGTTTGCATCTTTAATAGAGTCCTGCCGAGATCGAGGAAAGAAGAGCCGCGCTATATATGGTAGATGCATCAAAACTTCCCAGCTAAGCTCACTCAGTTTCTGCCGGCTCTTCAAAATTGTGTGTGGTCTGGCGTTGTCATGATGAAACGCAGCACCTTTTCTGCTGATCAATTATGACCGATTTAAATTGAATTGCCTGCCTAACAGTAGAGATCAGTATCAGGTTGCAGAAGCTCCTTCCAATCCCACCAAACACACTTCATGGCAGCTTTCTTGGTATCGATATTGGCTTTTCCACCGTTTGCTAAGCTTCGCCTTCTTTCGTCAATGATCTTTTACGCACATTATTGTTATACATACGCCCGTAATTTTTCACTTCAAAAATGGTTCGATTTCGTTCCGTTTTAGCAGTGAGTGAACCGCAATTGGAAATTTCTTATTTAAAAATTTGTCGCTGGCAATTCATGTGGCACCCAAACCTCGAGTTTCTTTGTTTGATGCATAACTGTTTCATCCAGTATGTTCCAGTTCCCAGTTCCCTAAGCAAGATCCATGCTGCTTATGTGCCGTTCTTGCTAATTTTTTTTCATGATTTCATCGGCTTTTTCAGTGATTGCACATAAAATGTTATTGCTTGTTTTTTTTTTTAATTAAGACTTTTAATTCATTTTAATTTTCATTTCAATTAAATAGTTTAATTGACACAATTAACTTGTTAATCATTTAAAAAAAAACAACAATAATATAAAACCGATTGGCTGCCTGAGAGCCAGCAAGAGAATCGTTTTTAATTCGCTCAATTAAAAAAATTAATTAAAAGTTTTTAATTGTTTAAGCTCAGCAGTTCATAAATGTAATTAAGAAATTAAGTTTAAAAAAATACAATAACAATCTATTATATTTTTATATGTTGCAATAAACATCTCGAGAACGACTGCACACAGAAAAAATTTTTGGCGGGAATGAATGCAATTAAATGAAAATTATTTTAATTGCCCCAATTAAAATCTTTAGTTAAAAAAAATCCCAATTTTATGTGTATGTATGTTCTACATGAATACATAGGAATGTATAACATTTTAATTGAATTTTAAATGCTGAAAAACCTCACGCTCATGTTAATTGATATGATCAATTTGTTTGCTGGTCGAAAATTGGCAAACATATGAATTGGCAGAAGAATTTACTAAGTAACTTTTTAATTGAACCTCTTTCTTGATTTTTTCTGTGCCGTGATTTAGCTATTTTTTGGTCTTGAAATATTCGCGGAAGTGCAGGCAACAATTGAACGGAGAGAAATGTAGGACCAAGAGAAGAAGTAGGGGTCAATATATGGCACTCCGATTTTTATGAATTTTACAACATATATATATATATATATATATGTATATATATCTCAGTCTAAACACACACTTAGTGTAAACCTTTCTGCTTTTTAAATAGAACCTGGAGAGGGTTTAGGGGCAATATATGCCTCCCCGGAACTATCACACCGATTTTGATGGAATTTAAAACATAGATACATATATCTGAGTCTAAAAAGCCGCGTAGGATATACATTTTTTTTAAAAGTAGAACCAGGAGGGACCATGGGCCTCTCAAAAAAGTACACAACTATTTCTATAAATAAAAATTAAATGATCATCATTGTTAAGCGCATCAAGCGGGAACTGCTGCATCGATTTCGATCATGTTTTCTGTTGGTTGTTTGAAATATTCCGAGGATAGTTTAGAGGGAAAGAATAGTTGGACGTGAGCGAAGCCACGTGTAAAAGCCAGTACTTAATAAAAATCTATTAATCCCGCCACAGCTGAACGCAAATATTTTGTAGGTCTTAAACAACTCGTACAAATAATTGTTATGCCAGACAAATTCTATTGCCATTCATTTGCTGCAGTGCAAGGCAAAATTGTATAGAATGTGAAGTGAAAATGATACTGAAATGCTGGGGAAAAGAAAAAGCTGAAGAGGAAAACAGAAACAGATGAATAATATTTAAATGGCGACAAAACTGAAACCCTCAAGAAAATCAGTCAAAGTTAAATCAATTACTGTATATAAAATGCTTCATTTAATTGCATTGATTGATGATGGCGATGATGAATCAATAACACGAACATCTCACATTGCCATCCTGCTTTGCATTGCCAGGTCTGCTTTTTTTATTTTACACTATTCGTGCATAATTGATGATGAAGCAAAAAATATTTCTTTTTTTTTTTTGCTTTTTTAGTTTCTTTAATGAAAATTGTTATTGAAATCTTCAAAGTTGAATTAAATACAAAATAACAATCAATGGAAATTTTATCGTTCTTGATTAAAAAAAAGAAAAAGTAACAATAATAAAAATTAAGCGCACAAAAGCACAAAACAAAACACAACGGAACAAAATTCAATGTTAATAATTAGAAAGCAAAAATGAAAGATTTCATTGAAAGGAAGGAACATCATTTTTAATATTCTTTGTTTAAAATATCCCCCAGGACGTAGCGAGCATTTAAAGTGATTTGCTAATTAAGCTGAATAATTAAGAATTTTGCTAAAATCTAAATTTTAAAATTAATTATATTTTAGTTTCTACGATGAGCATACGCTTCAATTAAATCAAACAAAATTAACTGCAGAGTTATAAGCAATTTTTTCAGTGTAAAGAACTAAAGATTCGTGACATGACACAGAATTATCAGTAAAGTTTGCTATTTCACTATGAATTCATCAATTTAATTAATGTAACTAAAAAATTAATTGAAAACATTAATCTCACTTCTATTTTTATTTTGACCTTTATTAAAATATTATTTTTTAATTATATTTATTTTTGAGCGATGGTCTTTTTTATCAAAAGTTTTTAACAATTATTTATTTTTCAATATTTCGCTACCAAATTAATAATTTAATTAATTAATAAATTAATAAATTAAATAAAATTAATATTAATTAATTAAAAATTTATTTGATTTGATTAAATTTAATTTAATTACATTCTATTAAAAATCCAATATAATTTTTAATTCGCTCAATTAAAAAAATAATTGAAATTTTTTAATTTTTTAATTCAGTTGTTAATAAATATAATTAAAAAATTAATTAAAAAATCAATAATACCTATTAAATTTTTTATTGCTGCAATTAACATTTAATCAAAAATTATTTCAATTAATTTCAAGTACAAAAACTTAATTGACATTACAAATTTGTGTACTGGTAAAAATTTTCAACAATTTTTTAATTGATAACACATATTTTTTAATTGAAATTAATTTTTATTTTTTTCGTTGTGAATAGATTACCAAACGACAACGACAACGCTTGCAAATCATTGAATTTTATTACCAAAAAATTCGTGCTGTGTGAGAAATGTGTTTCGAAAAGCACTTCCATTTTTTTGGCCGTCATAATCGACTGACCGAACAGGCTCTTCAAGCTGTTGTTATCAAATTTCGCACCAGTTTCACTTTATTCGTCTGTAATTCAATAGCCCGTACTCGAAGAGTGCTTACCGAGAAAATTGCTCTATCGGTCAGTGTCAATGAAGATTACCCACCTACCGAACAGGCTATTCAAGCTGTTGTGACCAATTTTTTTCATCATTTACACTTTATAGAATACTAATTCCCCAAATAGTGTGCGAAGTGTGGGTACCGAGGAAAATATTGCCGCTGTATCGGCCACTGTCAATGTCCACTCGAGGCAATGAAGTGCTTCCTTTGAGACCTGAAAAATGTGTTCAGTCCACCGAACATGACAATGCATTTTCGTGCCAAGAACATCAAAAGCTTCTGATACCACAATATTTAAACCATCCATAATCCAACAGATGAAGCAGCATGATCGGGCATGCGTCGGTGTATAAGCCAATACTGGCTCTGGCGTCAATATGTAGTGCTGCTACCTGTTTCATTAGTTTTCTCTCGCTGAATTTTTGATGATTTTTTGTCCACCAAATACATAACTCTAGTCGACAAGGTTTCCTAACCAAGAATCATGTAGCAGCAATAAAAAATGCAATGTTCGCGTGATCCCTTTTCGATATTCCGTGAGGTCAGTATTCAGTGAATTATTTATATTGTGCTTCAGCGCCCCCATGTCTAATCGATTTTGGCTTATATAAATATGAAAGGCAAATGCTGCTGTCATCTGCAAAACAGTGGATTAGTTGGAAGCTTGAGATAGGAGCTCATTACGAAACATAAGAAATACATAGGATAGGATAAAGAATGGAGCATTGCGCTACTTCTTAACTGTTGGCTAGACGTATGAAGGTTGGTTAAGTTTTTGGAAGCTTTAGAAATCTTTATTGTATATTTTTTGTTTAAGGCGCCCAAACGAATGCATTACTTTAAATTTCTGTACTACTACAATGATTTTAATGCATTTAAGTTTGAAGAAATTTATTGAAATCTCCAATTCAATTGACAGATGCTTTTTTTGCGTTAAAAACTCATATATCATCAATTTACTAGAGACTTGAGATAATTTGTGGCTTTTGCTATTTCCTTCATCACAGGGTTTGTGAGTGTGTGTGTGTGTGTGTGTGTGTGTGTGTGTAGCTTTTAGTTTTTCTTATGTTCATTTCTAATCTTCTTGAAGTTAAGGTCAATTTATTCACTAGAATTATTATTTATTTCTTTTTATCCGGGTCAAGTGATGACTGTGTATTTGACTATCATTCTAATGAATACGAATAACAGCAGCAGCACAACAACAGCATCAAAAAAACTTGAATTCTTTTTAAAAAGCATTGGCATGATTTTTAATTTAATTGAATTTAGATTTTCAATATGCACATACACACACACACACACACACACACCCATACATACATACGTACGTATGTATGTACCCAGTAAACACGAGGACTTGATCTCAAATTGAGAATCATTTGAAAATAAGCTTGTTCTCAAACGGTAAACGTTTGAAAATAATTTGAAAACAATTTGAGAATAATAGCTTTCTCAACAAAAAGGGGAAATTTTTCTCAACTTGAGAAATGTATTTATTCTCAAGTTATGATCAAACGTTGTTCCTAAATGTTTTTCAAATGTGGATTGCAAGTAAATGTGGAATATAAATTAAATGCATTAATTTTTTTAAAGTTAATATTTATTTCACAACCATTGACAATATTAATGATAGATTCTGTATGTGCACATACAAAAAATAAGGTTATATATTTTATAATTAATTTAATTGCAGTTTCTTTTTCATATAATTGATCTTCTTTAAATGGCGAGTTTTAGCATGTTGAAAAAAACTAATTGAGATCCTTTGAAATACATCATCTGTTGCGGATGGAAATTTTGAAGAAATTGAAGCTACACACAAATGCATATAAATAGGTATTAAAAATTTATAGATTTTTTACTATGAATTAACGAAAAGATATACATACTTTTAATAGCAACAGTAATGCTTAAAGGCCGAACTGCCATTTTCGTTGTTGTGCCTTTCCAACACAGATTTTGAGCAACATCATCAGACAAAATCTTACGCCAAGCTGATTTTAAAAATGTTTCAAGTTTATGTGAAGCAATTAGTGACAGTTCTTTCACTTGAAAATAAAATATTTTCATTAACAATTGAATATTTAATTGTTTAATTTTGAGCCTTACTGTGTTATCATATTTGCTTTGGTGGTCTTGTAATTCATTTTCAAAAGATTTAAATTCATCGAAATTTTTAAAAGGAACTTTTGATAGAACGCTTATTTTGGAAATATGGCTATGATGACTTCTTTACTTTGTTTCTTCCAAAATGCGAGTAAGAGTTCTTTTAAGCGATTTGTGGTTATCACTGAAGTCTAGGAAGAAAATAATAATTAATAAATTGATATACAGTTACATCATTATGTAATTGTTACCACCTTTTAATATTTTTTCTTCGAATTTGCTAATTTGTTCAGTGATTTTCTTTTCGAATTTTTGCAAATCTGAAAACAAATGAGACATTATTATCATTATTTTAAAAGTAAATAATATGAATTTGTTTTGTTTTCAGTTGCATACAACGATTTGCACATTTACTTACCATTTTTTGTAATCGGAGAATTATTGGCGACGTGTTCAAAAGTTTCGTTAAAGTCCATATTTTGAAGGCGTTTAGGAAATCTTGAAGATGTTAACTATGATATCTTGAATATGTTAACTGCAAGACGAAAAAACATTTTCTTCGTCCTCATTTTCTTCAAAACTTTGAATACTTGAATTTTCTTCATTTATAGAAATGTTTATGTTTTCAGATGCACTTCGGCCATATAATAAATTTATTATTTCTTCACTTTCACGTTTTAATTTTTTTCTATGCACGTTTTGAAACATATTTGAAAATTCTTTTTTACTTACAAATGTTATTATTATTTTGTTCGCATAAAAACTATAAAACAAATTATTAAACGAATTTTAAAAAAGTTGATATCAACATATTAAGCACAGCCTACTTTTTTATAACTTGCTTTTATAACTGTTTTTAGTGATTTTTAATGCCTGAAAAATCCAAATGTTTAGTTTTATGTTTGTACATATGTTGTTCCTAAAGTTTGTATACAAATGTTAAGTTTTAAGACCGTAATCAAATTAAAATTTTTACTTGTACTTTTTCGTATTTATATACCCTTCACTTGAAGTGGAAAGGGTATATATAAGTTTGTCATTCTGTTTGTAATTTCTACAATATGCTTATGCGACCTATATAGTATATATATTCTGGATCCTTATAGATAGCGATGTCGAAGTCCGTCCGTTTGCATTAATGAAAACATCTCAGTATGCAAATGATGAGTTTTTTATTTGTTTGCTATTATTTGATCTCCATACTTGTTTTTTACGTAAATTTTAAAAAAAGCTTAGTGCTTCCTTGAGCATCAAATCACGCTTTCTGCTCCCAAAAAGTTGGCATTACTGGTAAAAACATAATTTTTGGATATTTTTTTTCGGTAATTTCAACTTTATTTTTATATTTTACAATGATTTGAGAATAACAGTTGTTAGCAAGTTGAGAAAACGCAATTTGTCAAACGTTTATTTTCAAATCACCTTCAATTTGTATTTAAATATTATATTCAAAGAACTGTCTACCTTTGAGAATGGTTTGACAATTGTGTTTGATATCAAATGATAAAAGCATCTTATTTCAAACGTTTGACTTCGTGTTTACTGGGTATAAACGAAATAAAATTAGTTTTATAATCAAAATTATTGTTTATTTTCTTGCAGTTGAAGCATCTTGTTGTTTGTTGTCCAAGTGTTATTTTAATTTCAATTGCTTGTAACATAATTATATTTCAATTGTTTTCCCAAATGTTATGCTTTGAAAGCCTAATTTTGTTAAGTTGCATATATTGAAATATAACTTGAGTAATTTTTATTTAATTTATTATTGCTGCAGAATAATAATAATAATAGTTTAATTCATAATGGGCCGTGTGAATAAAAGGGTAGCTAAAGCTTGTGCTGGTAATTTTCGAAGTTTTAACTACTATTGAGGTGACTAAAAATTTTAGCTACAGCTAGTACTGTATACGAACTAGTAAAAGCAAATTTTTCCAGCGTTGGCATAAAAATGATGTGAATAAAAACTAGCGATTGCTCAATATTACTAGTTTATGTTTTGATTTTTGTAAGCATCTAATTGCGGTGCTTTTTTTTTTTTTTTTTTTTTTTTCTCCTTTATGTTAAAAAAAAGTGTCGTTTTATATATAATTTCATTTAAATATAAACATGGTTGCTTTTATGCACGTTCGCCAAAGGAAAGGGTACCGCATGAGAACACATTCTCATCCATCCGACTATTTCAATTTATACAGATTTCGGGAAGAAAATGTTAAATGGTTAGCGGAACACTTTTTAGAGGAAGGTCATGAAAGCAGAGGAGCAGCGCTGTCGCAAATTAAAGGGATAGAAATTTTTCTCTGAGATTTTTTAAATAAAACATTGTAAGTTTTCAGCATTTGAAAAAAACATGCACTGCCTTTGTCACCCATATATTGTAATGCTTATAATCAAAAATATAATTAAATAATATAAATGAAAAAGTCACTGAAACTTACTTACATATATTTTGGTTGTATTACAAAACTTTTATGAAAAAATCAGAAATGAAATTATATGTCGTTGCCACTCTGGTTTTTTTTTTAATTTACCGCTTAAATACCTTTTGTGGGTATTTATTTGGGTATGTATGAAATAAATTTAAATTTACCATAAAACGAGAACTGAATGCATATTCAAAAAATTTTCATTCATTCATATGTACTTCCCTTCACCACTGGAAAATACTTTTTTGACTCATTTTCTCCAGAAGTATAAGGATAGCATTTCCAGAAATTAACAAATAAAACTTCATTTACTTTTACTTTTCTGTAGCATGCCTGATTAATTATAAAATAAAACGAATTATTTAATGTCGCAATAAATTTGCAATTCATACAATCAAATTCCGGAAACATTATGCCAGGATTTAAAATCAAAAAAAATGTTAACTCATAAATGATTTCTGCCAGCTGTTAAATTTTCCAGCTTATGCTTTCGCTTTTTAGCACTAGCAAAGAGTTATTTACACTTTTTCTAGTTTTAACTAGTAGCTTTAGCTAGTACAGAAAAGATAAAGCTAGTACTACTACTTAGAACTTTGTAGCATAAGCTACATTTTTATTCACTCTGCCCAATAACTTTTATATTTGTACAAGGAAAAAAGAAATAAACCAACTGAGGAGAATTATAGAAAATTGGGATAAACGTCGAGAATTTTCGTGGCGAACTTTCGTTAATGGAAATAAAACAAGTTTGTGTTTATGAAAACGAACACAACACCGCCGTCGAAATTCGTCGTGCGTGACGAACTCAGCGATATATTTATTTCTATTTCCTAAAGCCGACGAACGACGAATAGATTACTATAGAGTTACCATTTTTCATTTTATAAACTAAATATATTAGTAAAAAATATTAGTAATATTAATAATAAATATTAGTAATAATTAATAGTAATATTAATTTTAATTTTATTAATTTTATTAATATTTTTTTTTTTTTTTTTTGATATATATTTATTAAGCCTGATGTCTTTTTTTATTTTATTTTGTTTTTTATTATTCGATATTTCGTTAACAGCTTGTTAACGAAATAAAAAATAAAAATATAAAAAATAATAAAAAATATAAAAAATAAAAAATATAAAAAACAAAATAAAATAAAAAAAGACATCAGGCTTAATAAATATATATCAAAAAATATAATAAAAAAAGTCAATTAATAATATAATTAAAATTTTATTAATTTTTAACATACATGATTTAAGTTGAATATACATAATTATTTACCATAAAAATGTTTTAATTATGTTTTTATTGAGATGAGCTTGAGAATAAGGTAAGATTAATTAAAAGCGATAAATTCTTATAGTGTAAAGTTGATATAACAAATAGATCTTTTAAGACAATTAAGCACTTAGTTATGTTTCATACCGATAAGGGTAATACATAGAGTTGGGTTCATGAGCTCTTTGAAGTGAGCGCTCTTTTCAGTTCAGCTCTTTTTGGTGCGATGGTTCGTTTAGTTCGTTCAGTAGCTCAGTAGTATCAGTTGACTTTTAGCTCATTTGATTTTGATGCTCAATTGAATTTGTCGCCTCAGTTGATTTTGTTTCTGAACTGGTTTTTTTTAACTCATTTGATTCAATCAATTACAGCACCAAGGCAGCTTTAATCAGTAGTAGAAAGAGAAAATATGTTTTTGGTGCTGAAATTTGACATTGGCTAATATAAATATATAAAAAATTTCAAAAAAATTTAGATTATTATTATTCAAGTATCGACACTTAAATGAAATAAATACAAACTACAAGACAGAAATTTATTTAAGAAAAAATAGTGTTTGCACTAAATCGCCATTGACGTGAAATATTCGCATCTGGCGCATCATACAAGTTTTATTTAAGAAAATTTTTTGGTTCTGGTAGCACTGATGAACCAATAAAATGAACGAAATAAAAAAACATGGCAAGCGCTCTTCACTGAACTAGAATCATCAAAAAAAGTGAGCGCTCACTTCGCTCAGTTTACTGAATCGTTCAATTGAGCTAGCTCAGAGCTGAACGACGCAACTCTAGTAATACAAGAGTAGCTATTGCATTTCAAGGAAGGATAACATTGTGGCTGATATTACCACATATGGATTATTAAATAAAGATCCAACTACAAACCTACAGAATGAGAATAATTGTTTGGTTGAACATCTTTTTAGATTCAAAATTATTACGTCTTCGAAAAAAAGTAGACTTAAATATAAAGGCGCATAGTCAGAAATGATTATTAACTGTTAACTTTTTTAAGTGCCTATTTAAGTTATTCACAGTTGGTTAGTTCCAGCACGAAAAGTTCACACTTAATTATGGCTAAAGTTGTAACTAAATGTTAACTAACTTATACATTCAAATAACAGCTGATTGATTTCATTTTATACTTTCAGTGGCGAAGGCATAGTCACTGGTCACTGAACAATACCGGCTTCAGCTGATAGCAATCCACAATCCCATTAGAACGCCCTCCTTCGTCAGTATTGTGTAGCACCGGCGAAGTAAAATAATAATAAAAATGGCTACTGAACCGAAGCTTCAGCACGGCTACGAGTATAAACAAAGAACGTGTAAAAGCAGAGCTGTAAAATAATTAATTAAGCTTCACCTCCTGTCATTTCTCCTACTATCACTTGCCTATAGTTCCAGCACAATGCATTGCATGTGGAGGGGTCATCTCCTGAGAGCTGGTCCAAGATAAAAAAAAAGAAAATTTAACATACTTTTAATAACTTGTATGCATTTTGTAAACAACACAAACAAAAAATTTACACAACGAACTTTCACCGTCAAATTGATTGTGCTACACGAAATTCGTCGTCGTTCGACCCCAATTGTGTGCCCAGCATAATTGCTGTATTATGCCTGGCAACCGAATCGCCTTTCAGTCGCCAATTGTTTGAATGCTGGGATATTGCGGATGTCAAGTGCTAACTAACTGACAGTTATAAATTTCAATTGCTTTTTAACGCTTTTCGGTGAACTATGAAAATTCGTTTATATTTAAAAAAAAAATTGTTTTTTTTTGTTAAATACCACTGCCCTCCATTGCCTAAAATAAACTAAAAACAAAATAAAAAACGCCTATAAAATATATGTAAGTCAACTAAGAATCATTATTTGCCAAAGTGTTTACAATAAACCAAACAATCCAACCTCACCCACTAGCAAAAATAAAGATAAAAAAATTAAAGAAAAAAAAATTACAAAATGATATAAGAATGTGCAGTTGGAAACTATAAAAATGAAAATTGCACAGCTGGTGTCCCATATTTTTCATTGATTCATAATGTTTGTTGTTTGGTTTCTTTTTTCGTTCGTTCATTTATGGTGTTGCTTTATATAGTTTTTATTTTATTGTCCAGTGTTAAGAACAAGTGTTACGGTGGCCAACGAGAAGGGCTTCTTTTTTTTGCAAATAAATGGATTTGCAAAGCCGTCTTTTCTCACGAAATGAACTTCGATTTATTTGCACATTCGATAAAAAGTTTATTCCAGAAAGCGGTAGATCAGCAACGAAAAACTATTCATTTGCCGAGGGTACGGTTGTTTTTGGTGCTGCAGCAACAACGAAATGCCATATTTTGACATGTGTTTTCCTTGTTTTCAATTTTAGTTTCTGTTTTATGCACCAACGTTACCAACTGCTACGTAAGCGATTCAGAATAGAATGGTGATGGTAAAGAGGTTGGGGCGGAGGACTCCAGAAACCCTACCATTGTCCGTGATCTATTGTGCACCACATGCTGTCTATCGACCGTCGAGTACGCTCATGAATTGAACCAGCTGCTAAATTGAGAGAAACCGCAAATCCCTATCCGCGTACATGAACTTGTCCAAGAACCTTCTCTTCCTGTTCATTACTCCCGGACAGTTGGTGATGAGCAGCTCAATAGATTCATCATCCTCACAGCAGAACCTGCAGATGCTCGTTTTTTTTAACTTCGACCAGCACTCAGGGGCTGACTCCTACACATGGGATGCATTGTGCTGTTAGTGATGCGTAGTCTCTAAAGATGCTCGTTGCAATTTTAGTGACTCGTAAGAGCTCCGCTGAGTACACGAATGCTCCTGTTATTCAGTCTGAGAGCCTTTTCTGTTCTATTTGCATCAAAATCCAGAAATATAGTGGAATGTCTTCAACGGACCATGTTGAGCCAATATCGAACTACTTATAAGGATCACAGCCCAGTTTTTCAACTACCGTTTGTAGTCATTTCTGTTGAAGCCAAACATAAGGCCGTGTCCAATAAATTGCTGTCCCGCTTTCCTCTTCGCTTACAAATCCGACTTTTTCATTTCCATTGTCACTCTCACGTCTAAGTATCGGCATCAGTGTAACAGTGCTACTTACTGGCAGAGTATTGAGTGCCCTGTGGCATTCGAGAGACTGCCTGTTCGTATTCTTATCCTTACTTTTTAGTATTTCGGAAAGCTCCGCCTTAAATACGCTAGAATCCTTATTGAGAGCAAGTGATCTGTGGATTCCGGGCCCCACTACACCTGCAGCCACACCACCTCTAGTTTTCGATAGATGGGTATGCCATTTTTGTGAATCATCATTCATGCAGTAGGGATTCACGCGCCACTCATCCATCCAGTTAAGGGTAAGTTACCTCGTAACCCTTTGAGGAACGTGACAGTGGTGAATAGCAAAGTTTTGCATGTAGTTTTCGACGCATTAGTGTGCCTTTCTGTCAGTTGTTGTTGAAAGACTTTTGAGCGGCGAAGGCATAGTCACTGGTCACTGAACAGTACCGGCTTCAGTTACTACCAATCCACAGGCATATCAGAGCGCAACTCTTTCGTTCGGTATTGTGTAGCACCAGCAAAGTAAAATAATCACTAAAAATGACTGCTAAAAACAAAAGGAAATTTAAGAGATTGCTGGCAGTTATGTCTAGAGGCTGCTAACAACAAGAATTAGACAATCTGAAGAATTTTGTTACGATTCTTAACATTGCAGTCTCGGTCATTCAGAACAACTGGTCCAACGGATGTTTTCTATTAATATTTGCGGTATCACTAAGTTTATTTACAGCTGCCCACAACTCGTCAATGTTGATTTGGTGGTGTTAAGTATTGTCTTATACCAGTGCTCTGGGGTCCCCTACGTATACAATGGATTGCACTGAAGCTAAATGGAGAGAAATAGTTTAGAGAAGAAAACTAGGGAGCTTCAGTTCCTGCACAATTCTGCAGTTGTACTTCTCTTGCGTATTTGTAAAGCAGAGTTGCTGCTTCTCTGGTGTTTTATTGACACATTAAATTTTTAAGGTACAGCGAAGCCATTTTATTTATTATTTTTCTTCGCCAACAGTTTTTTTTTATTGCTCAAATACCGATGAAGGAGGTCACTGTTAGCACCAACACAATTTAAAAGTTTGTGGTCTGCCAATTCTTGAAAAGAGCACATTTCGTATGCAGAGTCAACGCGCTACCAGCAGGCCTATTGTAAAAACATAAACAAGCGGGAAAAACCATGTGGCAGCACGTTGTTCTATCAGCTGATAAATTGAACTGATCTTTTAAATTGGCCCACACAACAAGTAAAGTGAATAGAGTGTTAATAGTCCTGCTGTGAACTGAATTAATGCCTGCATTTCCGTAATCTAAGGCAGCTTCCTATAGGAAGGCCTAAGAAGCCGCCGCCTTTGCCGTTCCAATGCTGTGTAGTTCCGAAACAATGTACGTACATAGAAAACAATTTGTTTAGTTTGTTGTTGTTATAGTTTAATAAATCTAAATAAGTGCTATAGAAGTGTTAAATTTAGATTCATGCATGCTGCGGTTGGATGTTACATTGATACTGATATGCCCCAGCTACGAGTAGCAGTGCGTTGAAATGAAATACAAAAATTCATTTCTGGTTAGTTGTCCTGCATTTGTTTTCTTTTCCTTCCTAAATTTGTTTGTGTGTGCGGTTCTCTTATTGCGATTCGCTTCCTTCGTTTTTCTGTTGTATTTCTTTTTTTTTAGTGGAGCACTATTAAGGAACTCTAATGATTGTATCTGTGGTTGAATGCATGATTTCATTTATTCATTCATTCATTCATTCATCTGCAATTTCTTTTTCATAGTTCTTGTTTCTCAGCATCCGTGTAACTGCTGGCCTGTCCATCTGTCCCTCTGACTGTCTCTGACTCTACAATTCTGACCGATTTTTTTTTTATATTTTTTTTATTTTTAGTATTTTTATTTTTAGTATTTAGTTTTCTTTATTAGTTAACAAATCACTTGCCATAAATTTATTTTCGATTTTTTCTTTGACTAAACAAAGAATAAAGCAAAGCAAAGGAAACAAAATATTGTTTATTATTATTGTTGTTTATTTATTCGAAAATATGCAAATTAAATTTTTTTTTGTGTCAATTAGAAGAGAAAGAACGAATATGAAAATGAAGTATTTCATTTGGTTTTCTTCTAGATGAGTTTATTAACAAAAAAAATCATTATTTTGGAGCAATTAAAAATAGACAGGATGGGTTATCGCACGTTTGAGATTTGAACTCTTGACTGAAAATTTGACCAGAATTTTGGGCAATGGATCTGTAAATGCTTCCAGAACACTGCCACACCACGTCAAACTGCTTCAATATTTTGATGAATATCAAAACCATTTTGATATTCGTCAATATTACACAGAGCGTATATGTATGTAGGTATGACTATTTTTCGCACCCAATGACAAATATTGTAGCTGAACATTGATCGTGTAGCATGCACTTAAATCAATATTCGCAAAAAGCATTAGTGTTGTGTTGTAGCCAAAACAACACAACATTTATGTGTTGTAGACCATATTCAGGACATATTTTATAAGAAGAGCTGTGTTTGGAAAAGATACTTGCACATTGTGGAAAAGTATTATTTTGGAAAAAAAATTTTTTTGGGAAAGATACTTCTTGTTAAAAGTATTCTTTGAACGAAATTACTTTTTGCAAAAAAAAAACTCTTTTTTCCAACCTGGGGCCAAATCGCCGCACTAGTGATCGAATGAGCTTTCGTATCGAATAACATTTTGTGACGTATCGCATAGCCAGATCGAGGCATTCGATAGCGTTCGAATCGAAATTTGTTTTAAAATGTAAAAGATTTATGTGCGTTATCATAGAATAAAAACATATCGACCCCTGTGCGCGAAATTATCGTATGTTACACTTTTTTCGAAATCGACTTTTTTATGCAAAATGGTTCTAAATCCATTAATTCATCTGCAGATAAAGTATTATAGCGATAATTGTTATAGTTATGGAGATACCACTATGTACATTTTATCGTATGTAACAGGCAAATAAGAAAAAGACGAATAAAAACGCTCTCCTGTGAAATTTAGTTTTTGTAACATACGATAATTTCGCGCACAGGGGTCGATATGGTAACAATCTTTATATATGAAAATTACATGTTTGTATGTATGAATATGTGTGCTTCTTGAAATTTTCACAGTATCCCTGGTATGTGGAATGAATTTTATAAAATTCAAAAACTCCAACTGGGCGTTGTTACGGCCATAAAAAGTAAATATTTATTTTTGTATATCTTGCGAACGGTTGGAGTCTTAAGTTTCTGAATATGTTCCAAATGACTTTGTACTTAAAACAAATAATCAATAAAAAAACTGGGAGGGATTGGACAAGTAGGCGTGGTACCTCCTATACAAACGAAAAATTCAAAATCGACCTTTTGATTGATTATGACATATTTTGGCTAATTTGTCTTATGAAAATTTTGGATGTTAGTAAATTTTTTTTTATTTTTTTATGTATGTACTTACATGTTTAATAAAAAAATATTGTTGAATAATAAAATAAAATTTTTCTTTCTCAAATAGCAAGAAAAAAACTAGTTTACGACAGCTTTTAGTCTATCGAATGACATTTCGAGAGAATATACTCGTTCGACTGCTCGTTATCGAATGACACAATCTGAAATTTCGATACGTCTTATTCGATAACGAATATGACGATCTCAAAAAGTAAAATATCGATCAAATTCATTCGATCACGAATGCGACGATTTGGGCCCAGCTTTTTTTTGCAAAATCTACTTTGTGAAAAAGCCACTCATTGAAAAAAGTGCTTTTGATTCTTTTGGGACAAAACGAAGAAATTGAAAACCTAAAAAAAGTCACAAGTGCCAACGCCAGCCAGGTACATACAAAATGAAATACTTTTGTAAAATTTGCGACAATATACAATTTTCATGTTTCTTTTTTTAATTTTTTTTATATACATATGTAGACTGCCCAGTAACGAAGGAAATTATTTACGGCCATAAATTTCTTTAAAATATAATTTTACCTCAATATGAAATTTTTACGACAACAAATATAAACGTTTGAATTTTTAAAAAATACTCGAAATGAAATGAATTTTAATTCAAATTGTAATTAAAGAAAAGAGAGTTACATAAAGATGTTTTAAATTATACAACCGTATTTTATGCGTTCATTCTTTTGGTTAATTTTATGACGGTAAAGTGTCAGCCTGTCAGTCAGTCAGTCAGCTTATTTCTCACTTTATTTGTTTTCGGATTTCAGCGGAAATGACAATTTTTTGTTGGGTTTTCTTACCAGTCCAGCAGGAAGTTATGGGTAACTGTTTAAATATATTTGTGTATTCTTTAAATCACAAATATACATACACGTACACGTACACGTACATTTAAACGTACTACAATATATCGTCATCTAAAATCCAAAAGGCCGTAATTTCGCAAAAATATATTTTATTTAAGAAATTAAAAAAAAAAAACGAAAATTCATTATTGGTTACATGGAAATAAAACGAGTTCATATTGCAAAGTAAGATAACGAGATCTTGCTACAGGCAAACGTTGCATCACTTCCTTGTAGCATTCCTTATTAACAGTACGACCTGTTGGCAAGAACTCATGAAGCACTACGCCATTCTAATTGAAGAAAACTAAATTCATCTTTTCTTTTGAACAAACCTCGTACATATGTCCATAAAAAAAACCACCTTATTCACCAGATTTGGCTCCCTGCGACTTTTTCCGATTCCCAAAACTGAAGAGACCAAAGAAAGGAAAACGTCTTGCCACAATTGATGAGATAAAGCCAAAATCGAAGAACGAGCTTATAGCCATACCGCAAAGAGCATTTCAGCAGTGCTTCGAGGAGTAGAAGAAGCGCTAGCATAAGTGCATTATATCTGAAGGGGATTACTTTGAAGGGGATAAAAATGGAAATTGATGAATAAATAAATAGTGTCAAAATTCACCTTTTCTTTTGAACAGACGTCGTATGTGAGTTAAATTTTAAAGAAAGATGTATTTTGGTTAATTACATCATAATCAATCAAAAACCGGATTTTGCATTTTCTGTCGCTTATGGCCTTTTGCATTTTAGGTGACGATGTGCAGGAATAATGTAGCAAGAAATAAAAATTAAAAGGAGAACAGTGCAGGAATTCACATGAAACTGGAACAAATTAAAGGAAAACTTTAGCTCAACAATGTGCAGATATTTCAGAGGGATTGTAATGCCGAACTTGCAGACATAAAATAATGAGTGACATCGTCTTATGAACTTTAATTACTTCTCTTTTAGTTCTAAACAGGGCTTAAAAATGGAATCATATCATTTGCCAATCGATTTACTGTCGCTGAGTTGATTTTATGAAAAGGAAAACGACACAAAACTGAGGCAGAGTGAGAGCCTATTTCACCAATTCTATTTAAATATCAATTCATATTTAAATGTCGATTTTCATTTTCATCTAGATATACTCATTGAATATTTAAATACTGTTTAAGTAGTGAGCACCCTGCATTTAAATATTGATTTTGCAACAGCATGAAACAGCTTTAAACAGCTTTTTAAACAGCTTTTTAAAAAGCTGTAAGTTGACGCTATCATATTAAATATCAGAGCGTTACCATACTTTCTTGTGCTTCATTATTTCAGTTGGTGACGATAAAATTTTTTTAAACATACTTTAAATAAAGATCATTAATTAAATTAAATTGTATTTAAATATGTTTGGTGAAGGAGACCCTAAAAGTTAACACCAAGTGTGGCGCGATTTAAACAAAGTACTCAGTGTAAATATTGTGAATATTGTAATTTTAGCCACATCTGCTCGCCACTGTATACACAAACATACGAGTATATCCATGAACTCCAGTAAAAATTAAATTTTAAAATTAAATTTTTAACTTTTACAATCTTGTAACAGAATATTCACATTTTAAGAGTATTAAATTAATGTCTGCTCATAAAAAAAACACACACACATTAAACAGTGATGAACTTCAACTTAAAATTGTTAAGCAGTCAAGTTCATTTTGAAATTTCTGAGCACTATTTTTTTGTTTTTGAATAATAGAATTTTTATAAATAAATTTTAATAAATGGTAAAAGAAAATTTTAATAAGTGGTAAAGATATTTCTAAATAATATTTTATAATCAGCAGCAGGCCGTAGGCGCAGCAATGAAATTTGTAGCATAAAACACATGTTGCTTATCATGATGCAAAGTTCAATAAACTCAAAAATAGCATTTACCCAGAGTGATAAGCCATAATCAGAGTCACTTTATAAATTTAAATATAATTAAAACTATTTTTCATTTAATTAATTAATTAAATTAATTTTTTTCCAATATTTCGTTTTCACAATGTAAATCTTTTTTTTTCACCCCTGAAGAAGTTTCGCATTGTGAGAAAAATTTAATTTAAAACACAAAATAATATAAGATCTCAAGCTCATTTAAATAAACTATAATTCAATAAGTAAAAGATCGCAGAAACTAGAAAAATTCATCAATTACCGAGAGCACATCAGAATTATCAGTATGGAATATAATAGCAAGTACAGGAATTTCAAGAGCAATCAGGAAATGAAAAAGAAGATGAATAGATAGATATAAAAGTATTGGAACAAAATAGTGAAGGTCAAAGCATATATATCACTTTAATTCCAAAATTTATTAGAAATTCTATTAAAAATATTTTTAATATTTTTGAGCAAAATGGGATCAACAATTTTCAAATATCAATAAGCAGACATGTTCAACTTTTCCAGAACAAGTTTTTGAATTTGACCATAAAAAAGCAGCTAATATTTTTAGTATTTTATAGAAATCAAATTTATTAATATTAGAGTTTTTTACAATTTTTTTTTGTCAATTATTATCAAATATTTTTTGCCCTGAAGAAGTTTTACATTGTGAAAAGGAAATATTGGAAAAAATTTAATTTAAAACAGCAAATAATATAAGATCTCAGGCTCATTTAAATAAAGTATAATAATTCAGCAAGAAAAGTATCGAAGAAATCAGAAGAATATACTCCTAGTCGTTAAACAACGTTGTAGAAAACTTGGTTTTAAAACATGTTGCTGATGTGTATGACATTTATTCAATATTTACGAGACCAGCAAGTTTTACAAGGGTATTTGATATCGAAGGGTGAACACCGCTAATAAATAGTTCTTCACTGTGCGATTCGTAGGTAAACGAAGGAACTCTTGCTGCAATCGCATAAAAAAAACTTTCAATCTCTAAATAAAAAAGTCCCTGCAAGTATTTTCTGTTTTATATTCAACTTCAGCACGCATGCTTAGAAGATGGGCATTCCGTTCAATGGCCGATGTAGGAGCTCTACAAAGGCGGAGGGAGACTATTGTACACTTTCTCTGTGAGTGCCCCGGCCTGGCTATATCGAGGCTGAGTTTCCTTGGGGCGCTTTTCTTTGATAACTTGGGACTGTGTTCTCGGTTGGAGCTGACGGAATGAGTGAGGTACGTGAACGGTGCTAGGGCAACAAAACGACTTGGGTCGACCAGTCTTGGTCGACTGCCCTCTAACCTGACCTAACTTTTAAATTCAACTACATTAACCCAGTGCCCTTCGCTACACCCCACGAACTTATTTACCATATCTTGGTGAGCACTTTGCCTTTCAGCCCCCCAAATTAAAAAAAACTGTGAATAAAGAATTTTGGAAATTGATCCACAAAGAGAAGTTATTTGATATTCACCAACCACCAAATAACCTTTTCCATATGCTAAATGACTTTTGGAAATTGGTATACCAACGACAAAGTAATTTGATAATCCATATTCTTGCCGGTCACATTTCACCCCTCGAGCCATTTAAAAAAAAGAAGCCAAAAGCATTTTGAAATTTGGTACACAAATGACGAAGTTATTTGATAATCAATTATTGGAGAGAGCAATTTTGCCCAATAATTTCTAAATTCAAAAAATGTCTAATTTTCCAAATGCAAAAAAAATTTAGAAAATTGATCCACAAATATTCATAATCACAAAACAAAATGACACTAATTAATTTATATTACATAATCTGTTAAAATCTGTGTGGAAAGAGTAACATAATGTAAAAAAGTGGGCGTAAAATTGGGCGTGGTTAAAACAAAAGTAGCCTATAAATTATTCCAGGGTCCCAGTAAAATGTTGTGAAAATTTCAGGAAAATCGGTTCAGACTACTGGCCTCCTTTAAAGTACAAACAAACAAACATACAAACAAACACATTCCCTTTTATATATGTATATAGATAATAATACGCCATAAGTCATACGCGATAATTGCTTAAAATCTAGTAAATATTGTGTGTTCGTCAATTTATCTCTTTTCAAAAATACTGTTGTATCTTGAACTTAAAAAAAAAGGTTAATAAACTTTGGCAGTCACTGATATCCACGCATATCCGCGCTGACAGTGTATTTTAAGTAAATGCCCTCCATTAAAATTAACTTTATTGCTTTTTACGTATGCCTTAGGTTTTTTGCCAATGCCAGGCAGGCCATTCTGCTCATGTACGTATTTTCTACCCACGCATGCAGGCAAGCGCATCGCATCAAGCATAAATTATCCTTAAATGAGTTTCATAAAGACAAAGCCAACCTATTAAGCTTTAGCTTTATAAAGAGGCAATATATGCAAAATACTTTTATTAATTGAAGACAATTAAAATATTCTTAATCAACAAACAAAACGACACTAATTAATTTATATGATTTACAAGTAACATTCGTGTAGAAAAAAATGACAAGCAAAAAAAAAAACAAAGAAAAAAAAGATGCAACCAGCTTTTCTACTAATTGGATGCAGAAAATATTAAACTAAAAAAAAAAAAAAAAAAAAAAAAAAAAAACGTGCATTTGAGCGTGAATGTGACTGTTACTGCGACTATAAACGAAGTCGACAGTTTGTTTTGCTGGCTGCCTGAGACTGAGAAAAACTGCAGCTCAAGCCTGTGAGTGAATGAATTGATTTTAATTAAATTTCACGCTTTTTATCTGCAGTGTGTGTGTGTGTGTGTGAGTGTGCGTGCATGTGTGTGTTGTCATTGTTTTGTTGTTGTTGTTGTTGTTGTTGTTGTTGTTGTTGTTGTTGTTGTTGTTGTTGCTTTGTTTATGTTAAATTCAGTAAATTTGTTTAGCATGCAAATTGAAATTGGCGCTTAAAGTTGCTTTAGCGGGGGCATTAAACTGATTTTGTAATAAAATTTTAAAAGCTGTAATTATTGTTAAAACTATTAATGCAAAATGCTCCCAACAAATATTTATTGATATTGAGTTTTACGAGCGGAATGTATAATTTCAAAAGTAGTGGTATATTATTAGACGGCAGCGCGGAACTCTTTCGATTTGTGGTGATAGTGAATAACAGCGGCAAAATTACACTTCTTATAACTTCATGAAAATTTATTATAATTATTCTATTAGTTCGAGAAATGAAAACTCTAAAATTTATTTTAGAACTTTCTTAAATTTATTTAAAAATTTTAATTATATTATTAATTGACCTTTTTTTATTATATTTTTTGAAATATATTTATTAAGTTTGAGGACTTTTTTTTTTTTTTTTTATTCGATATTTCGTTAATAGCTTGTTAACATCATCAGGAATAATGTATAATATAATATAAAAATAATATTTAAAAAAAAAAAAAAAAAAAGACTAAGGTTTGTTTTCTTTATATTTATTATTTTTATATATATTCTCGATATTTCGTTAACCTTCGGTTAACATCTTCAGGAAATTTTTTTTTTTTTTTTTTTTTTTCCTGAAGATGTTAACCGAAGTTTAACGAAATATCGAAAATATATATAAAAATAATAAATATAAAGAAAAAAAACCTTAAAGCTTAAAAAAATAGATTGTTCATAAAAAAAAAGACTTCAAGCTTATTTAAGCCTGCCCCTCATATTTGGAAGGTTTAATCAAAAACATTTAATACTCCCAGACCTGCCCACAATACAACTATGTCGAAAGTACATATATAAAATTCAATTCTATAATAAGAGCACACATTTGCATGAGAATTAGCATCCAATAGATATGCAATACTGTATAATATAACGATTGCACAATGCATACGACAGTAATGCCATGCTGTGAATTGAACAAGTATGAATTCTAAATTTAATTAATTTCTATTCACATTTTTGCCCATGTGCAATGACATTCACAAACCTTTTCCGAATTTAAAGAGATTTTTTGTCCGTTGATAAGATTTGCGATTAAAATAATTAAAATTTAATGGAAATTAATTATTATGAATTATATTTGCCAGTTGATAATTTAATAATAAATAATAATTGTTATCGACCAATATGTAGTATTGAAATTATATACATTTAAACATTCGTATGTAAATAAATAAAACACCACCCAGTAAACAAAATTATTAGGGATTGCAAACACATTTGAAAATAAAATTTACAGTGCACAAATTTTAAAGCTCGCATAATTAACTTATCGATCTTATTGGTCACGGTGCTTCCTGTCCCAATAATAAAAATAATTTTCAAAATACTCCATAACGTGGCTGCTACAGAAGCGAAGTGCGCACTGCCGGAGTAGGAAAGTTGATCAGCTATTGCCCAGCAGTTCGATTATGCCGACCATAATCGAACCGTAATGTTCGAAAAGTGGCTACGTTTCAAAAGTAGCCAACAACATTTGTACAGTAAGTTTTAAACGATCTATATATTAAAATGGCAAAATGACAGATATTTAACAGTTGATATATTCGGTAGACCGGTGATTTTGAAACCTGATACTCTATAGACCGTAACGGACTATTCGATTTAGTCGTTAGATCTCTCAAAAATTGTGAATTGTATGCAAAAAGTATAATAAAGCGAGATACAGAGTAACCTCGGTTAACGTAACCAATGGGAATTTTGAGTTGTTGCGAAAACCGAGTCAAAAATTTCTATGACTATTTTTCGATATATAATAATATAAAATAAAACTTAACTTTATTTGCAAAGTTACGTTAATTGAGGTTTTGGTTGAAGACTTCCGTTAACAGAAGCACCAATGTTAAGAATTTAGGTGTTGCGCTTAGCGAGCGTTGCATTAATCGAGGTTACACTGAACAAGTTTCTATACAATCAGAGTTGCTTTTTCTGGATCAGCTGTACAAAAGAATTGCCATATGTTTTTGCAGCTGTTTTGCATGACGGTGTGGCATTTAAACAGTCATTGTATTGGGATTTCCCAATCTAGAACAAAATTCTATTAATATTCTTTCTATTTTTTTTTTTTTTGCATAACTGAACGATTTATACGGTCAGTCAAGGCTTTAAAAAAAGTTTAGGACGATTTTCTTGCTATAATTGACTTTATTATGAAAGCAAATATGTTGATTGGTATGATTACCTATTTTTATTATAAATTTCGCTGGGTAATAGTCTCAACGCAACAAACAATGAAATCTAATAAAACAATAAATTTCACACTATTGCTTTGACAACCATTGTACAATATTCTTTTGTATTAATTAGTATAATAAAGTGTATTTAAATTGACATTATTGAGAGCTTGTTAACATATTAAAAAATATGATTAACATTTTCACATGTAAATCATGAGATTTTTCAATGAATATTTGGGGCATTCACAATGACTGTTATTAAATCATATAGTCATAATATCTTAATATTTTAAAATAGTTTAAACAAAATAGTTTTGTGCTTCAAACAAAAAAAAGTTATAAAATAATAAAACCTGTTCTGTAAACCGAGACGATTTAAGAACGAGCGATTTCTCAAAACCGAATAAATGCTAATTTGGTGTTCTAAAAATCACGCGATTTCCAACATTCGAACTTGCTTTCGAATAAAATTTTTTAAACGTCAATATATCAAAGAAAACATATGTTACCAAATTTAGTATTGCCAGATCATTCAATGCCAAATAATTCCATGAGGTAAATTATTTTAAATGTTTTTAATTTATTCAAAAAATTTTAAAAAACATATTTTTAAAAAACTTTTAATTTTTAATCGTATTATTTCTTTATTAATTACTGCGTTATTTCTGAGAGTTACATTGACATATACTTGTTAAAAAAAAGTTGGGTAGCTTTGATTTTCAAAGTAAATAAGAATTTGGTCGCCATATTTATATAAAATTATTTATAAATTATTATATTTATATATATTATCTATTAATATATAATATAATATATATTAATATATATTTATCAAAAAATTAAAATCAAGCTACTGAAAATTTGTTCAATATAATATTTATTCTCATTTAAAAGTGATTTTTTAATGATCTTCTTTAATGAATTTAGTGAAAATATGCTTTTATTCATCCCTCTACTTCATCTGCATAGAACATGGAGAAATATTGGAGTGTTTTTTAAATTGATTATTTTGTATTGAAATCTATTGCAGAGTATATAATTGAATTTAATTTAATAAAAGAAAGACTTCAAGTAAAAATTGGTAATTTTTTTTTTTTATGTTGCATCAGTTATTTATTAGGAAAATAGTACATTCGTTATAATTTCGACCGGACTTATCTAATCGATTTTAAACCGGGTAAAATTATGCGAATTCGGTTTACAGAACATACCCGAATTTTTATTGCTTTGTCATAAACTAACAGTATAGATCTGAATTGTTTACGGAAAGTCTTCAGTCGCAGCTACTTATAAATGATATAAGAATAAAAAATTGTTTAGAAATGTGAACAAATTTTAATACCTTTATATTAAATCATATTTTTATAAGATGAAGAGAGAGAAAACCACAATATCTATCATTAGATAGATAGACAGACAAGTGTGCAATTTTGTTTGTGAAACTTATTTGGCTGGCAGTGCAAAAAATTATTCAGCTCATCGATGGCAACAGCTGTTTTCGATTACATTTCTTTCAACAATTTTGTGTGCCAAAAGAACAATTTTATAATTTTGTAATTTTATAAATTTAATTAATTATTGCAAGACTTGTTCATGTAAGTTATTATTTATTATTTATTATTTATTATTTATTATATTATTTTAGTAGATTCTTTTGCGATTTTGATATAAAATATTTAGAATTGATTTTTCTTTTTGTCAGCTGAATGAATTTTGTGAAATAGCACACTAAATTATGGCGGGTCGTTTTTATTGCTATTATTGTTTTTTTTTTTGGTTTATTATTTAAAAACATATGACTTTATGACTACCTTGTGAATACCCCAAATATGTATTGAGATGCAGTGCGAAACAGTCATCCCGGAAAATGTACTTTGTTATTCCCACGATTGCTGCTGCTGTAGCTACTGCTGATTTCACTAGCGGTAGCTTAAATTTAAAATAACGTATACAAAAATAACAAACAATTAAGCCCCCAAGTGTTGTAGAACAATGTCATTCATATTGAATATGCCTGAAATTTTAAATACGACAACAACAAAAATATTTTTTTACATTCTTCTTCTAAGAAAAAGTCAATAAATTCATTTATAATGCCCCCCCCCCCCCAACTCTTTCAGCTCTTGTTGCTAAGTGCAACAGAATGGAGACTTATCAACACATAAAAAAAGAATAAAATGAAATAAAATAAAGTAAGAATATAGTCTGCTCGTTGGCTTTGTAATCGTACAAAATATGGGCAACTACACAAAAAAGGAAGAAACATTTTTTTTTTTTTTTTTTTTTTTTTTTTTTTTTTTTTAGTTTCATAAAATCCGTAAGATACAGTTACTTATTATTTTATTATTTGTTTTGTATCCATTTTTTTCCATAAATAATATTTCAACAAGAAAACCTAATAAAGAGACCAGGAAAAGACAAAACAAAAACCAAGAATCAAAACAAAAAAAAAATTAAATGAAAGACGTAAAAGGCAGGCACATAAGCAGCACTTCAAAGACAATAAAACACAATTACCAGGCATTGTTTAGTTCAGTTTGTGCCTCATAAGTAGCAACTAACGCATGCCAATCAGCTAAAAAACAAAACACAAAAAGAACAACAATAGTCACAAACAACATCCACGGAATCAAGTTAAATCCCATGAATGTGCATTTAAGGTAGGCAGTGGGGAAATAATTAGTACACTATGCACAGTGGGTTATAAAATATAATAGTGCGCAAAGAAATCGAAAATTTCTAAATGACCCCAGTGAAAAAAGTGCTTCCAAAGACGTCAATAAGATCCTGAACTTGTGATCCGGATGTAGTGCAAAATCGTAGAGTTGTAGTTGCTGGAAGTGCACTTTTTTGATGCCAATTCTTTGGATTCGAAGAATTGCTCGCGATGTTAAGTAAATCTACTTTTTAATCTTTTTTAGTCAGCGCAATGGAACAAATTTTTTATTACTCCCATGGAGCCATGAAAACTTGCTTATCGCTTTACTTTAATGCTTTTAATAAGAAGCAATTTTACAAAAATTCTCTTTTAAATTTAATTTATTTTATCGAAATGCAATTTTTTATTACTTCATTTGTTTTACGATTAATTAATTAATAAATAATACAGTAAAATGTTTTATATATACATTTGAACAAATTAGTAATAAATAAGCAAACATAAACGAATTTTGTGAAATAAAATCACTTTCATAGTCTAATATATGGATGTTGTTCTTAATAACTTCCTGAAAAGGCGAAAATATACATTTATTGATATTTTTGAAGTAGATTGATAATAGTTCCCAGACAATGAATTCTAAAATTTTTCACTAGGACTAATAGTGGGTTTAGTATTCGAGCTTAACAGCAGGTTTATAAACCATCTGTAAGCAAAATTTAATAAAGTTGTGTTCATAAATCACAGTTTTAATAAAGCATCTACAAAATCTGAAATTTTTTGATGGATTTACCCTTCTTTAAACCAAAAATAATAGTGTTTTTATACAAAAAGTTAAAAGCTATTTTTAACGTTAAAACCACAAACAGCTGATTTTGCCTTCTCACAATAAATTTATTTTTATTTTTTTATTTATTCATAATATAATGTAATAATATAAGCCTTCATGTGGCCAAAAAATTTTACAATACGCATAGCGTTTAATTAAAATAAGGTTTTAATGCACAGTTTATGTAATAAAATTTGTATTTATTTTCTCCTTCCACAACTCAATGAAAGCCTTTCCATTATGCTCCACCCAATAGTTGCTTTTTCTTTTGCACTTTTTCTATTGTTGTTGCCTTTATTTAACAAACTTTATTTATTTAATAAATTTTTCTTTATTTTTTTTTGTTAATTCCTTGAGCGCCATTTAAATTTCTAGCAGTTTTCAATTTTTAACTTGGCAGCACTGCCTTTAGTACATGAAAATCAATGTTGTATTTCATTAAATCAACTTAAAATCAATTCAAAAAAGATGGTATTAAGAAAATATTTTTATATGATAAAATCAGGTTTTAATAGTTGGTTTTAACGTAAAATCAACTTTTTCTTTAAAAGCAGTCAATGTGAAACACTATAAAACAATTTAGACTTTTGTTTGATTACATTTTTACATTTGAAAATATTCTTGAAATATTGTGAAGAACATATTTATGGCTCGATTATGGATAGTAACCGAACTTCAGTTGCGTTGTCAGGCGGCAACCACAAAATTGTGGTTGCTAGAAAAGCACTAAAATGTACTGAAATTAGGCAACTGTAGTTAATGCATTGTAAATCTGCATTACCTGCATTATCATTTCTAGCAACTGAACAACAGTTCGGTTGCTATCCATAATCGAACCATTAATTAATTTATAATATGGACTCGATAAATATCATTTGATTAATACGTAAGTGAAATTGATATAGAAGAAGAAAATTAATGAACAATTTCCAATATTCGCAGAGACTTATGGGCAACCGAAAGTGCAAAAGGTATGAACAAATCCATACCCGGTGTTGGTGCTACGCAGCTGAGAACTGTCCAAGAGTGGCAGATTTGTAAGATAGTGAAGCTTCACCTGCTGTCATCTCTCTCACTATCCCTTTCCTCTAGTTTGAGCACAATGCATCCCCTGTGTAGGGGTCATTCCCTCAGTACTTGTTCAAGACAAAAAAAAAAACTGCAATACAAAAAATTGCACAATTATATGGGAAAGTGTGAGGTCCGATTTAGAGCATTTTTAAATTGTTTTTTTTTTCGGATACATTGGTCTAATAAAGACGTTCAGCAATGTAGGCAGTCATGCATGTCAAAAGTTTAATTTGTAGGGTGTTAAAGAGTACAAATAAAAAACGAAACACAAATAAATAAAATCATCATACTAAATCTAAATGAGCGCATACAAAATGTTGATTATTTCTTATGAGCAGCAGCACATTTACTTCAAATACAAACGCACTTGGCCAGTCATATCAAACCGGCTGCATATTGTATGCATAAGTATTTATGTAAATGCACATACATACATACATACATATGTATGTGTATATATGTACAAAACTATGTACGAGTATGTATAAATATGCTCATTTGTTTTGTTGAGTATGCAATCGAACAAACAAAATGCATGTGTAGACAGCATGCAGTAAATTCAGTAGTCATTGGGAACGTACTAGTCGCATGAAATGTATAGTCCAAATACCGATAACATCATTATCGTAAAGACTGTAAAATAAACCATGCAGTCACAAATTTACATACAAACAAACATCAGACACACAATTGTGATATACGAAGTACTTCTTTAAAGAACTTTAAGTCGATCAATGTTTGTCTTAGAAAATTTGTCAATAGGTGACTCCATAGCGTAGTGCATGAGCATTAGCATATCAATCTGAAGGTAGGGCGTTCGATACCCGCCTATACTGTGTCGGCAGACAAGCTAAGAACTTCGCAGAATGTATCTTTTTGTTAAAAAGAAAATTATCGCTGAAATTTAAAAAAAAACTGCTTCATTAAATAATTAATTTGTTGAAATTTACATTTCTTTTCTGACAAATAGTTCATCTACATTTGTGGGATAAAACTTCAGTTTTGCAGGAACCTCTAGGGTATAGGATGATTAACGACACCGTAAGCTCTGCAGGTTTCTGCCGAGGTGCCATTTCTAAATTTTTACGAACGAAAGAGAGCCTTTTTTGTACACTGAGAAAAAAATCATTCATTAATATAAGGAAACGGTTTCAATAAATGTTCTTCAGTATAATAATAAAAGTTTTCATTAATGCAATGAACAATTACATTAAATATATGAAATCTTGCAGTCTTTGCTCTTCTTAAGCTTTTGTTCGTTCATTATATCAATGAATATATTTTCATACCCTAAACGATTTTAATTTTTAATAAATTTCTAATAAATACTGCATAATCTTCTTCTACTTAATGTATATGATTTACCTAAGCTAATTAAATTAGCAGTTATTTTGCTTAAAATTATTTTATGTTTGTGATTTTATGATCTTTTTAAAATACAAATTAATACTGTCATAAATGCAATGAAAGTAATTCATCAATAAAATGAAGTATTCTTCATATTAAATAATAAATTTACAATTCATTTTTAGTTAGATTCTTCTGTGTGTTTATGCACTAATTCTCAATTACTTTTTTGGGAATTTTTATATAAACATTTAAATTTTTTTATTTTTTTCCAGAAATTGGTCGATGATGATGGCAGAAGCAACAACGGAATGTACATATAGACTTGATTAAGACCATTTCATACTATAACACAAGTCTTATGACATTCGTGACCCTTTGTGAGAGAGAAATCTAATGACATTCCGTGCGACTCTTGCACTTAATATTTGAATTTTTGACAAAATATTATAGTCGGAAAGGGCCTTTAGCGATACAAGAAACATATATTCACACAATGTAAGTAAATTTTACTATTTTACATGAAGAATATTTCATTTTCATTGAATTTATGACAACAATATTATTGCATATATGAAAGTATCCATCACTTTCATGAATTAATTTCGTTTATGTGATGTAATAACATCATTATATCAATGAAAACTTAACATTTTATATGTGACAATATTTCGTTAAACTAGAGAATTAGTTTCATTGCAATTATGAAACAAACACGCAAAAGATTTTCATAGATATTATGAAACATTTTTCTTTGATCCAATGAAGGCTTTCTTTTGGGTGACTTTTGATAACGAATTTCATCGTATTAACGTAAAAATTCATTGTATGATTTACGACTTTTTTCAATATAAAGGTCTAGTTCTTAAAAACGTTTCGTCCGCCGTTAGACTTGTCAGTATCGTTCAACTTTAGATGTCGATTATTAATTATATTATATATTATGTAGAAATCTATTTTCTGTAGATTTTCTAAGTGACTATTTCAACGATACCATTTTAGTAAACAGCAACGAGTATTACTTCGCAGCGAACGTGTTACTTTTTCACTAACTGAGGCTTAACAATATTTTTGATTTGTAAACAAAAGTATATCGCCTTGTCGACGGCATACTAATAATTTTAAAAACCTTTCTAGGACTACCACAGTTCAATTATTTGCCAGCAGCAATATTTAACAGAAAACGAACCCCAGTGCCCATTGAACAGTAGAGGCATGAATGCCATGATGAATTGGAATTGTATGTCGTAGAATACCATTAAACGATTAGGGATTTAGGGTCAGCCATATGAGACAAAAAATTTCTTCATGTGATGCATTCTTACATACGACCACATGTGTGCAAACAACAATTCACTAGTGTAACCATTTTTGCAATTTTCCAGCTAAATTTACCAAGTGTTTACTTTGTTTAAAACTCTAACTTGATTTTTTCTTTTTTTTTAATTTTTCATTCCTGGTGTTACAATTTACCGATAAAATTCCTGATTTTCAAGTTAACTTTAGCTACAGTGAACGATATACAAATAAATATAAAAAGACAACAATTTTACTAAAAAAAAAATGTTATGAATGGCACAATTGTGTCACATTTTCTATCACTGCCTTCCCAATATTGTGATAAATTAACTGGGAACTTGAACACGACAACAATTTCATTCATTTGTAATAACTACAGTTCGATTAAAAATTCTAAAAAAAAAAAATTTTTTTTTCAAGTTAATTTGATAAATATGGATTCTTATTAAAAATACAATAAAATTTTGTTCTATACGAAAAGCTGAACAATTCGCAAACGTGAACACGTATTCATGAGTGCACTGCAATTTGTTCACTTTGTTATTGTTTTTATTTTTAAAACAGCTGATTGCTTGTTTATTTGCCCAATCTAGCCGAATAAAAAGTTCGAGATGTTTGGTGCGACAAGGACAGGAACAGTTCTCTCTCAAACATCTTTCTTTTAGCCAATGTTTGTGAACGGGAACGCTTTCTGTTAAGATTGGGATCCTGCGGGTGCCCAATTTATAGCAAATTTACTTGCTTATTATTTCGAAGCATATTTAGCTGTTAGCTTTATCAGCTCCGGTCACACTGATTAAGTAATAATCAAACAGAGCCAAGCGAAGAAGAAGTAGCTAAAAATATACTCGACACATAAGTGCTGAATAATGATAGACACAATTAGAAAATAATAAGCAAACATTTGTTTGCCAAAAATCTATGAATTTGTAGTGAATTTATTGGATCGCAATAAAAATAGGAAACATTTTCTGTTCATAAACAGAGCAGAAAGAAGGTTTGTCGGAAACCGAACCAACGCCAGAAGCTATGGACACACGATTGTCAGATATTATAATATTGTCATAAAATGTTTAACAACCTTGTGAACTTACAATAGGCATCTGGCAACATTGTCAGTATATTGTGGAACAACAATATTGATGGGCATTTAACAATCGTGACAACACGCGCCATTTCCATTAATAAGTATTTGCCAGATATGGTGCGGTCATTTGTTATTGTCAGATATGCTTAGTTTAGTGCACCGTACAATAACACCATTTTCAGATAAATATTTCTATCGGCAACGCTGCCCATAAATAATAAGAGACAATGTTTAACATAAAATCTGGCAACTTTCACCATACAATAATCTGACTAGCGAGTGAACTTACAATTTTTGTTGGTACATAAATTAATTGTCGGATAACTGTGTGACAATTAAATTTGCCAGGTTTCCTAACAAAAGTCTGAAGTGGCAATTTACTTTTTGGTGACAATTTTTGATTGTCAAGTACAGCGCCATAACATTGCCATTTCTTACAATATTTTAATATCTGACAATCGTGTGTAAATAGCTTTAAATAATAATAAATAACATTTACAATAGGTCTGCAAGTTTGTGTATGTATGCATGTGGTAAGTAGAACTCAGAGATATTTGAGAAGTTTAGAACGAATCAGAAAATTTCTCAGAGGAGATGAATTGATGACCGGCAGTTAATAAATAAATTAAACATTTCTAAATAGCAGATAACCATCAACAATTCCAGGGTGCATTCCTGCGTACAAAGCGTTCGTTCACTATAGCAGCGAATCGCACTACGCATTACAGAGAGAACTCATTTTTAGGGCGAACGGAGCGCATGTGTAAAATAAACTCTCTGCAGAGTTCTTTCCTGTCACCTTTGAAGTGGGCAAATTCAAATCAAATGTATATAAACACTACTCCATCTATCCTCTTTCCCAAAACCTCATTTCCAGCACAATGCATCGCATGCGTAAGGTTCAATCCCTCAGTGCTGCTCCAAGATAAAAAAAAACGATTCCAATGTTTTCGTATACAAAATCGAATAACTTTATTTACGTTTCGAATTACAGAGAAACACACCAGCTGCCCAGCGTCTTCTTCACAGGGAATTGCCTTCCAATTCAAATTTTTCTATAGTCCTTTCTCTGCTTCATTTATTTAGCAACACTACAAAAATTTATCTTTCCTCAACCAGCTGCTTTCTAAAAGATCTTCATAAGAATTTCCGTTCGTGCAGTTTAACAAACAAACAAAAAAATTCTAAAAATAAAATTCAGCTCAAAAGCTCCATGTTTATTCATTTTTATTTTAAAACGAAATATGGGATAATTGGAATGATTTTGTCGATTATTGAAACTACTGAGAATTATGCAAAATGAATTGATAAAGGGGCTGCACATGCGTCTCACAATAGCCAGACATTTTTTATTGCGCCACAGAAAGAATGCACTTGAGAAACGAATAAAAAATATATTTTTAATTTTTATTATTTTTAAAGAAAATTTAGATTATAGAAGTTATTCAGCGGTAGTCTATGTCGTTCTGAAAACTTAAGTTTTTGTCTTTATATTTTTCAAAATGAATTAAAAAATGTTTGAAAATAACAATTTTGTTTAAAAATATCATTATTGATAAATTGGAAATTTAACAACAATTGTATATCAGTTTTTCCAGTATGTATTAGTATTACATACCACGAAATATGGACAATTCCCGTATTATATTTCCGTTAATGGTTTTGTATATATATTACAAATTTGACACACACATTAAGCGAAAAGTCGCAAACCAGAATGAATCAATACGAGGTTTTAAAGATTCTTTATGACACATAATGTGCAAATGAAACAGAAAGATTATTGCAAATATAAGACATTGGAAATGGTTTATGACTGCAAAATGAGCATTTGATTTCCGATACATACAACATCGACATGAAAAACATATGTTTACAAAGTAATTTATTATAACAGTAGTTGTGATTGTGTACTTTCACAGTCAATGCAATAGAAAAAGCTTCGGAGGAGGCGACGAGAGTAGGCTACTGACAACAAAGCGGTAATGCTGGCCTTGACTTAAAAGATATGATCTTCGAAGATGGTAACACAGTGCAGAGAAACCAAACGGCGGGTCCACAGGAACGGTCAGGTGACTCTACTTTGGGTGCCGGGCCACTGCAATATTAAGGATAACGAAATGGCCGATAAGCTTGCTCGTGACGGGACGGATTTTTCTCACCCGCAATATTAAGAGGCCCTGAGGCCAATACGTGAGATCAGTCGCAGATAATGGCTAAGGTATTTGACAAAGGACAAATGCAGGTGGATAGATTTGAGTGTCTGCGTCATTTCAAAACAGGCTTCACGAACCTATAACAAGCGGAGCACCGATAACCTTATGAAAATGTTAAGGAACAACTTCTACCTTTTGTGGTAAGGAATCGGTTTTCTTTCTCCTCTAGGTAATCTATGTGATTGACACCGCTCGCATCCCAAAAAACCGTGGTCCTGCACTTGTTGGCTGACAAACCCACCTTGGCCTTCTTTGGTGCACATGCACCCGGTGAAACTCAATGTTTTGTTTGTTCCTTGGTGAGTGATATATTGAGATGGATTCATGTTTCGCTTACGATTATATATCGGCGTAGAAACTCATTCGGATTGAACATCGCACACGAAATTCACTTTTTTTTAATTTTTGTTAAAATGCAGGAGGTGGTCTGCTTTTAATGGCTGTCAAACACAAAATTATGAAGCAGCTTGCTCCAAAACTTTGACAGTAGTCTATTAGTAAATGGCGGTTGAGGACAGCAGAGTTGCATTTACTCTTCACACTCCCAAAACTCACCCGGGTGGCATTTTCCATTTTCGATTTTCAATCAGTGATAACTTGTTGAATTTTAATTTAAACTGAAAATGATGTCGACTAAGTCACTAATTTTTTTTAGTTTTAATAGAAAAATTTAAAACATGTGTCAATTCAAAATTTTTGTGTAAATTATCTGCAATATCGCAGCCGGGTGGGTTTCGGGTAAATGAGTACATAAAGAGTTTTGGTAGTGCGAAGGTTAAAGTTACTGCGAGAGTAATTCTAAAAGTGACAGAGTTATCAAACAGCTCTTTTGTGAAATCTCTATAGAAAACAAAAACCCAACCCAGCAGTCCGGTTACTCATTACAAACTGAAAGCCATCCGATTGTATAATATTATGTCAATAGGGAAAATAAAACGAAACTAGTTAAGCCCTTACAACTCGCATCTGATTCGGATTTGTCTTTTTCCCGTTATTCTTTCTTTTTCATTTTTATTATTATTCCAAAGTAAAATTTGTATCAAGTTCATAAGTGTTTTTAAAAGTGAAGTGTTAGCGGCATTTTTTGTGGTAATATTGTTATAAATTATTAAATAAAAATAATTAAAAAAGGTAAGTGACTGTTTTATTAATATTTATGGGTTAATTTATATACATATGTATGTATGTTTTGTATTTTTATTTGTTGTAAAGAATAAAATGATTGGATTTAGTAAAAGAAATTTAAGAAGACTAAAGAAAATAGAAAATAGTTTGAAACAAAATTCCGAAATTACAAAATATTGAAAAAAATGAAGTTCCTAATTTAATTATGCAATAGTTAAAATTCATTCCAAGATCAATGGCATTCAGATACATCTTATTGCACTCCGAATTCACCATAATAGTTGGACCCATCCAACATTCGCTTAAAATGTATATTGTGTTGGATAAATCTTATAGCCTAGGCCATCGCTGTGTAAATGTAAATAGAAATTGTATACAGACATTGGATGGGTCTTGCTTACATTGTCATTGGTCTCAAATCGAAGATGTATGTAGCAAAAATTTCACTGGGAAATTGTAATTCGATTATGATTCACAGACAAAAGTTTAACTTTGGAATACAGAAATAGAATTTCTCCAACAAAAAAAAATACACAACCAATTTCTATCTTTATGAGAAGGACATTGGGAACACACGAAAATATGAAAATATATGTATGTGACAAAAATTCAAATGAAAAGAAATTTTAGAATGAGCAAATAAGTGGCTGAAACAACATGCGAAAACCAAATAATAATGAAAAAAAAAGCAACAAAAATATGAAATAAAGAAAATAAAGGAAAAGCCTGGCTAAAAATTAAACAAAATGAGCAAAATTAAACACAACCGGCAAAATGCGACAGACCGGCGCCAAATACTTTAATAGCAGAGCTTCCTTTGCAGTTTCTTTCGTCTCTTATCAACAATTCTCCCATGCACACACACACACACTACTTCTCATATTAATGCACATGTTGTTGCAGTTGTAGTGACATTTAGTTCAATAAACTCAAAAAAAAAAAGAAACGAAACAATAACAACATCAACAAAACAAATAGCAAAAGGAATTACAACAACAGCGGTCACAACACAACATAAATTACAGTATGTACTCGTACAAAGGAAACACTGTCTGACGTTGAGAATGAGTGAATGAGTGACTGCATGACTAGAAGGCTGCCTGCTTGGCTGATAAACCCAATAAAATTGAAATTTATAAGGGTGTGAGGGTATTTATGTGACATGTGGCGTTAAAGGAGTGTGCAACACTGTTGTCAAGTGGAAGTGTTCTTAAAGAAAAAATAAAACAAATAAAGCGACTTTTTAATCCAAATCATAATTTTATTATTTTATCGCCCTTTCTTAATTATAAAGAGTTCGCCTACAACAGGCCATTACATGCCTTTTTAATTTGGGACCACCCCTCAGGAGGTGACCCCTACACATGCGATGTATTGTGCTGGCACTAGAGGAAAGGGATAGCAGGAGAAATGACAGGAGGTCAAGCTTCCCTAACTTAAAGCTCTGCCTTTGCACTTTATTTGTTTTTATAGCAGTGTTGCAGCACCTCTGACGTTGTCAAAGAGACGCATTAAATTTTTAAAGCTGAATTGGGTAGACATTTTATTAATTATTTCACTTCGCCGGTGCTACACAATACCGACGAAGGAGGGCGTTCTGTTGTGCCTGTGGCTTGGTTATTGCTGAAGCGGATAGTGTTCAGTGACCAGTGACTGACAATGCTTTCGCCACTTAGACTTTCCGACTACAACTGGCACAAAGCCACACTAATGTTCATCAGAAAAAATGCGATATGTTTTCATGATTTAGTCTGAAACTGGGCCCAGGATTTTTTGGGTTTGTAGTCAACGTGCAGACTGCTTCAGCAATCGCCGTATACATACAACGTTTACGGTAGATGGACTTGTGTTGGTACTTCTTAGTATTTAATTCCATTAGATTAAGATCACACCAAGAACCAAAATCATTCTGTAGAAACGTATGATCATGATCAAGACTATATTGTCAACATTATCAGCATACATGAGAACATTAGAATATTTGTTTTATTTAAATTACATCAGTACGATTAACTAAAGTTGTAAAATGGAAAAGATTTCTAATCGCGGAGCAGCCTCTTCGAAAACTATGCCGAGAGTATTATACTTGATGGCCAAGACGATGCGTAATTGATTTTCTCGAAAACATTTTGGAATAGTACTAAGTTCTGCAATATCCTTTTTATATTGGAAATAATTATTTTCACAACCAGATTTCAATAATTAATTTAAGAAATTTTGGTAATCCTTAAAGCAGAATTATTTTACCGCAATTAACAACACTGTTTTCATTCCCAAGAGAACACAAAACTTTTCTAATAAACACGGAGAGAATACGCTAAAAATATTTCGATATTGAATTATTAATGTGATATTTATGTACTTAGAAATAGATATGTTTTTATATATGTTCAGTGATGTTAACCGCACGGTTAGATCTCCGAACGGTGGAAGTTCTAAACTCGAAAAAGTTTTTGTTCATAATCTGCCTACACATTGTATATGTATTTATTTCTCATAAAAACAAATCAGAAAGTACAATTTCATTACAACTAAGCAAATTAACTTCAATTTTCAATTAAATTCTATAAGTTTCTGCCATAAATGGCTAAATAACACTTTTCAGCCCAAATTCACAGTCATTAGGCAATTATTAGTAAACTAAAATGATAACTACTGTTTAACTAACATTCTTAGTATAACCAAAGAATGGTAACCCTAACAATTTTCATTATTGGCAGCACTGTTATAGCATATGGTTTTTGTTTACATTTTTTATATTATTTCTTAAAAATGGATCAAACTCATTAAACTTTACAGCGCCAGATAGTGTGAACTGCTGCTGAAATTGGTTCGCGAAAACCAAAATATCATCAAAATTAAAAAACTGATAGTATTATATATGTATATTATATTATGGTAGATGATATCAAAATAAAAATACTAATTATAATTTACTAATGAGCTGTTGTCTAACTATTTGTTAACCAAAGACATTTGGCGGTTTAACTAATAGTAAACAAAAAGCTGTGCATCAAATATTATTGGTTAAACTATTGCTATTGGCTAACTAATGACTGTGAATTTGGGCATTAGTCTATGATCACAAACTTAATTTTAATTGGGCAGCAAGTTTTGTCTCAATTTTCTTTTGAACTCGCTCTTAATTTTCTTCATTGAATTGAATAATTGAATGGAAATTTTTTAATCCTAATTTTTAAAATAAATATTTCTTGATTCTTTGTATATTAATAAAATATTAAAATTTTCTGCAGATGTTAACCCGAGGTTAACGAAATATTGAAACAAATAGAAAATATTTAATTAAAAAAAAAAACTATAAGTTTTACAAAAAGTCAAGAAACATTTATAAATTGAAATTGTTAAAACTAAAATGCATTTATTGTTTTTTTTTTTATATTTTACAATATTTGAAACAAATGCTTACTTTTTTATTCCAGATATCAAGTATGCCAAAAAACTAATGAAATAAAAAGTTAAATATTAATTGTAGCAAAAGAAAAACGAATGAGAGAGAGATACGGGCGATTATGTTTCCCCGTTTATTTCTCTCAGCGTATTCATCTGTGAACTCAGGGATTTCAGAACTGGCACTTAAGCTAAACTTTTTTTTATTATTACTACAGATGACACCACTATTTGCCATTCCTACTCATTTGATTGTAGGTCGACATCGACTATGATTTCGGCGATGAGGTATCATTAGCTCGCGAGAATATCGGAATGGGGTCACGCGAACAGGGTTGAATTCAACGCTCAAAAAGCCCAATGCTGAATGTTAACGCATCGACGCCTGCCCCATCACGTCGCTTTATTTGTCATTATGGGCGGTATAAAGCTCTGGATGTTCTTGTCATGAAGATTCAGTATGATGTTTCAGGGACAGAGCAAGAAGCATTGAAATGCCTCGGCTTTTTACAGCGGTGTAAGACATACTTCACCACATCGGATCTCCTTACTATTTATACTGTGCCTACATCCGACCAAAAATAGAATACAACTGTCATGTAAGCGGCCGTGCTTCAAACACTATTTTGAAGTTAATCAAATGTGTACAGTAGAGGGCGAAGAAACTTTTTGGAGACGGTGGGGTAGCCAACTCTATTGACTCTCTTGAGCATCGTGGCAACGTGGGGTGCGTTTCGTTATTCTATCGTTACTACAATGGAATGTGCTCTAATGAAATCAGAGAAGTTGTTCCCAAAAAACCCGGTCACATGCATGCGCACAACGCATTCGTCATTAAGAGCGCATCCGTTTGTGGTCGACTTGGCAGCGCATCACTGTACGCATTACAGGGAAAATTCGTTCTTTGACGGAACAGCACGTTTGTGGGATGGACTACCAGCAGAGATCTTTCCTGTCACTTTTGACGTGGGAAAATTTAATTCATAAACACTACTCCCTCTGCCCTCTTTCCCAAAAACATTATTTCCTAGTTGCGGCACAATGCATCGCATGTTTTCGGAAAGGGGGGCTCTTCCCCTGAGTTCCGATGCAATAAAAAAACTTAATTTTTCTTTAGGTTTTTTAAATAAATATATTCAATTACAAAAACCTATAAAACTGTTTTAATAAGAAAATATTATTATTTTTGTACAAGTCTTTTTAAACGGTAATTTTTTTTTAGGCTGTACGGAAATCCAAATAAAAAACTTAACATCACTGTATATGTGCATACATAAATACATATATACGTAAATAAGTTTGTCTGTATATGTGTAAAAAAATTTATCAATTTACCACTGAGTCCTCAGAAACAGCTGATTCCCTTTTGGCTGATTTGCGCAGATTGTAGGCCTTCATTGAAGGGCCGTCATTTGATTTGGCAAAAGCTTGAACATTTTGTTGCAACAGCAATAAAACGATGAATGATTTAAAAATTTTCATAGACATTTTCTCACTATTTTTAACTAATGACAATTTTCTTTTTGTTTTGATTTAGTAACTTAAAAAAAAAAAAATTATAAATACACTTGGCGGTGGTCGTTGGGCAATTTAAATGCTTTGTTTTACACTTTTTATTTTTATTTTTCTTCTTCTTCTTGTTTCTTGAACAAAGAACTATTTCTTTTAAGCAAACAATAGTTATTAGCAATTGATGATGATATTGAGAGGATTTTATTTATTTAATTGACTTGCTGGCACAATGAGATTTACTCGATATTTTTAATTTTTTCTTTCCTTCTTTTTTATTCTATGGCAGTGAATATTTTTTAAAATTTTTTACTTTTTCTTTTAATGTAGAATTTTTTTTTTCTGAATCGCTTTACTTTTGAATCACTTCACTTTTGTTCGAATGATTTTTGTTTATTTAACAAAAATGCACATGCGCCATTTACATTTCATTAGAAATACGGAAAATGATTAAGCAACAAAGGATTTCTTTCACTCACAACTCTTTCACTGTGCTTGTTATTATTAAAATTATGTATGATATTTTTCTTTTTTTTTTTTGTAAAGATTTTCTTTTTATTATCTTTTTATAAATTTTCTGGAAATGACTTGCAACAGAAAAATATGTGTTTGTGTGTGTGGGTATGTTTCAATATAATAATAATAATAATAATAATAATAAGAAAAAAAAGAAAACACACCCTAAAATTCCACTTAATTTCACGGCGAAATAATGTTGATGATAATTTGACTCTTGCAACACGCACAACACTAACAATGACAAGAACAACAGCAACAATACCAACAGCAACAGCAACAACACCAACAGCAACAGCAACGTTAGACGAACGGCGTAAGAAACCCAGAGTGGCCAATTAGATAAATTTTGCAGTACGCGTACACACCGATGCGTTAAGTTTCCTTTTGATTACTTTAGCTGCGCGTATTTCAATTATCAATAGAATTTTTTTTCCTTTTTTTCTTTTTTTTTGATATTTGTTTATGTCAATCTGTGCCAAAATGCCGGAAGAAGACAAAACGTGAAAACGTATGCGGTATTTTTGTTTTTGTTTTAAAGCAAATAAAATAAAATAAAACGAACCGCTGCTCACAAATCTCAAATGAACTGTGGCTAAAGAAATTGATTAAAATTAAATTTATAAAACAAAGTCAACACACTCAGTTTTATTGGCCAACCACTTCGCTTCGTTCGCGTTTGTTTGATTACTGAAATGACTTTAGTTAGGCTTACTACTGCTGCTCGGCTCGTTTGATATTAAAAGGCGACTTTCGACTTTGTTGGCTGGTTTTTTATTTTTTTTTTATTGTATTTTATTTTGCTGCTTGGCTGACTGGCTGGTGTTTTTCAAGTGGAACGCAAACGAAACACAACACAACATAAGACACTCGTACGTACATGGGCACAAAACAAAACAAACTATAAAAAAAACAAAAAAACAATGAAATTAATAACAATTCTTCAAACATGTGTATGCAACCAACAGCAACAACTAACTAACTGCTCATTACTAAATTTACCACCAACATACAAACATAATTTCATATGGATTCAATTTGCTAACAAACTCTCTCGCACACACACACACACACACACACACAATTGTTTTTGCTTTATGGAGCAGTTGAAATGTTTAATTCTAAAAACAGCTGATATCAGTTTGTAATTTATATTTGAAATTGTCTCTCTCAATGAATGGATGGATGCATTTCCTGCTCCCCATTTGTACGCACATTTGAAATGCACACGATCGCGTGAGCGCATTTATAAACAAAATCATAATAATAATTATTGGCTTGAGCATGACTCTCAAAGAGTGCCCAGACGGATTTGTGGAGTGTGTATGGCACACACGAACACGAAAAACTATCTTGTGGATTTTATTAGATTTGCTCTCATAAAAAAAAAATTAATTTAATGGTGATCAAAGAGTGTATTTTAGCTGGATGCATAATTATTATAATAGAAAGAGTTTATATGTCACTGTGAAGTGAAGAGTGGTACACTCAAAAAAATATTGCTGTTCATTATGAAAATTATGACACTTTAAACGTGCTTTGACTGATAAAAAAGTTAAACAAAAATTGCTTAGGTATTGTTTTCTTTTTATTTTGTACCAGCACTCAGGCGATGACCGCTACACATGCGATGCATTGTGCTGGAACTAGAGGAAATGGATAGTTAGAGAAATGACAGGAGGTGAAGCTTCACTATCTTACAACACTGCTTTTCTCTGTTTTTATAGCATCTAATCGCCTCTGATGTCAAGGCGATGTATTAATTTTAAAAGTTTCATTTTAGTCGCCATTTTTAGGAATTATTTTACTTCCTCGGTGCTACATAATACCGTCGAAAAAGGGCGTTCTGATGTGCCTATGGATTGGATACAGCTGAAGCCGTTACTGCTCAGTGACCAGTGACTATGCCTTAATCAATGCAATTAAGTTTTTAATTGACTTTTTGGCTCAATACTTGAAAAATTATTGATATTATTTTCTTTTTTTTCCAAGAAATATATCAAGTGCCGGTTTGTATTTATTTAAATGCTTAACTGGAATGAAAATTATGGAAATTAATACTCAATAAGCATTCGTAGTGAATTCAAATATTTGTTGCTTTTCAATGAAAAAAAAAAAAAAAAAAAAAATTAAAAAAAAAAATGTTAAAAAAATAAGTATTAAAAAAATTCAATTAAAAATTTTTTTAAAATTTTCAAAATATTTATTTAAATTTTTAATTATTATTATTAAAAATTTAGTAGAAAATTAATTTAATTAATTTAACAATAATAATTTAATTGATTAATATTATTTTTTATTATATTATTTTTATTATTTTTTATTAATTATTATTATTAAAAATTTAATAGAAAATTAATTTAATTAATTTAACAATAATAATTTAATTGATGATATTAAAATCTTTTTCAAAACGTCTTTTGCAAAAACGCAATGTTTTTTAATACTTTCATTGCAAATAAAATTACGTTATGTATATATTGTTATTGTAAAGATGAAATGTCAGTAACATTTGCAAAAACGAACTATAATTATATTAAAAATTTATAGAGTGCTCGATTTAGAGAAAATTATTATATATTTATGAAAAATTTATTGTTAACTATTGTTTATTATAGTTTAAATACATATATGCTTTTCCTGCCCAATAAACAATAAAAAAAAATTTTCTATACCGGTGACACTCTAATTACTTTTTTAATTGATATTACAAAATTTTTCAATTAAAATTTTGTTTAAATATTTACAATTTTAATCGAACTGTAGTTATAACATATTAAAGAAATTTCTGTCGTCTTCAAGTTCACTGTTAATTTATCACAATATTGTGAAGAAATTACATTCCTGATTAGAATAAGGGAAAAAAGAACTTTGTTTAAATTTTTTCTGTGTACAAGATAATGTAGAAGTTACAAAATTTTTTTGTTTGTTTTTTTTATCGAAATTACAAAAGCAAACCTAAATAAAATTATTCTTTGATTGACGTATTTATTTCAAAACTTAATTGAAAATTTTATATTTTCTCCATTGCCTTAATATTAATTGAAATCTATTACTAATAGTTTATAAAATTTAATATAATTAACATTTCATTCGAATTTCCTCAGTTTTATAGAAAAATCACGTACCTGTTATGAGTCTCTATTGACACGTGCATTTTTTATATGACACATTTTATACGTCCCTTAAAGTTACTACTATTTTGCAACAATAAATTAGCTAAAAAAAAAATTTTATTAAATTAAATACAATTTTCTTTTCGTACGCAAAACCAAAATCAGCGCAATTGCTCATACAAGATGTAGTATGACATAAACCCAAAAAGCTTCTTGCATTTGGGAAATGTAATCTTTGGCCATCATTATCAGCTGACAAGTGTTCACGCTGATTCTGATGCTTTACTAACCCAGAAATAAAAAGACATGCAAAAGAAATTGTTAATGCATGCGTTGTATGGCAAGTGAAATGGTTGAAGTTGAAGAACGCATTTTTAACTCACGGGTCACATTGGGGAGGCACGTGTTCACATTTAACGAAACAGTTCGGTGTTTAAATGAGTGTTTAGAACCGACGAATGTTCGATGATTTGGTTACATTGTAGCCTGTGATCATATTGAACAAAACAGCTCGTCATGTATAAAACCACAAGTACAAAAATTAAATTACAACAGCACAGTTGTTCATATGAATTAATTGGCAGACTCGAATGCATTTTCCTTGATTTTGTAGCAACTATTTTGAAAAAAGAAAACTTTTTTGATAAAAATAAATAATAAATTAATACCTTTAATTTTTATTAAATTGAAAATTTTATAAAAATAAAGACATAATTTATCTACATATGTTTGTTCTATGGTTTAGCTGATCTATATGCAGCATTTCATTTGGTGCTAATACCAAAATCTTCAGCAGACCTTTAACCAAATTCTTGAAAACAGCTAAGAAATTTCACATGTTTATACAAGAACTCCCAAAAAATATTTGAGAATTACGAAATATATAAACAAAACTAACTAAATAGCTTCTTTAAAACTTTTCTTTATAATTATATTTATTTTTTTAGTGATGGTCTTTTTTATGAAAAGTTTTTTTCAATTATTTATTCATCTTCAGGAAATAATAATTTGTATTAACAAAAAAATTTTGTGTTTCTTTTTTAAAATTTTAAAGAAAATATTTTTTTTGTTTATTTCTATTAACAAAAAAATTTTTCCTTTTTAAAATTTAAGAAAAAGAAAATTAAAGAAAATAAAAAAAAAATGTTTTTCTTCAATTTTGAAAAAGAAAAATTTTTTTGTTAATAAAAATTAAAAATTAAAATATTTTCTTTTCAATTTCAAATTATTATTTCCTGAAGATGCTATCTATTTGAAAGCGAAATATTGAAAATAAATAATTGAAAAAAACTTTTCATAAAAAAGACCATCACTCAAAAAATAAATATAATTAAAAAATTTAATAAAGATCAAAATAAAAATAAAAATGAGACTAATTTCCTTTATACAACAAACATTTTATTATTTGATTTTAAATCTATTTTATTTTACTAAACCTTTTTTTTGCAATATTAAATTAAAAAATTAAATAGATTTCAAATCAAATAATGAAAATAATGATCCCAGGAATTAGCAAAAAATTCTGTTACGACAATGTCATCAGTTTAGCTTCGTATTCCCAGATTTTGGAAAGAAAATCCAACAATTTGGTTTGCCCAGTTAGAGGCACAATTTGAAAATCATAACATAAAGAAAGGAAAAACAAAATATTTTTCAATATTGCCGGCACTAGAGCCTTTCTCAAGTAAGTGGCATTACAACAAAACGTCCAATTAATTCATACTCGAAGAAGAAGCAGAGCCTCACTGAAAATGTTACCAATTCTGCGAAAAAAAAAACGATTTAAAAAGCTCCTCAACGAAATGCCAATCGGTGCTCAAAAAAAAACCAAGCTCTTTAATGCGTGAAATGCGAAATCTTGCCAGAGGTGGCGTAAAAGATGAGTTCTTACGAACTATGTGGCTACAACGCTTGTCCCCTCAAACTCATGCCATTTTGGCTGGCAATTTCGTCGTATTGTCGAGATAATTTAGCAATTATGACTGACTAGATTGAAGATATGTCTTCGTCATCTGCACACAGCATATCCGGCATTCAAAGCAATGCACTGATTCTATTTTTCTGATATGCAGAATGCGAAAACACGTAGAATATATCGAGCCTTTGGTGCAATACCGTAGTAATTAAAAAAAATCGTGAACTGAGAAAAATGCATTTGAAGTTTTGAGCCATCTTTTTGATAGTATTTTCGTTTACTAAAGTTATTTTTTTTAGAAGTTTTTAAATAATGAGGCATGTTTGTAATGTTTTCTGATTGTAAATTTCTTGTCATAAAGGAAATATTTCATTATTGCAAATAAATATTGTTGGAAATAGCTGGAGGCAATAAAGACATTTGTAGCTGTAGAATCTGAACAGTTAGAGATAGAACCGTAATCTTTTTTCCTTTAGATATATATTTCCCCTAAGATCATTTATGCATACCCAGCTCAAAAAATTAAAATTTTGAGTTACTACGGTATTGCACCAAAGGTTCGATATCTTAAGGACAAATACAAAATTTGCGTAGAGTCCGATCGCTGTTTTATAAATTTAATTTTGTAGTGGAATTGAATTTATAAAATGCATTTCATGTGCGTAATGCAATATCAAATAATTTAAATCTGATTCCGCCACAAGCAGGGGGGTGTACAAACGGTAACAGAAAATATTTTAGAAAAACAACTCTACTACATTCACACACATCTTGTGTGTATGTAAGTATGTGTGAAATATAAATTTACTTGCCATTAACATTCGCAATTTGTTGTAATAATTAACAGCAACAACAACAAAATAATAACAATAACAAAAGAATCGTTTTTCAATTGTCAAAATTATGAATAACAGATTTTTATATGAATGCGATAGCCGAACTTGCACAACCATATTAAAATATAATAAATTCAATTTCAAATTACATATTTTGCATTCATACATATGTATGTATGTATGTTTACAAACATACATACGTGAATTTATTGCATTATTTGTATTATTTACTCGTGTTGCATTATCATCATCTGACGACGGTGTTGGCGGTCATCATCAGCCTCATGTCATAACAATTTGATTGATGATCCTACTAAAATAATTATTTTTATTTCAATTATTATTTTGTATTTTATATGAATGAAAGCTGAATTATTTGTGCAGGGAATTTCATTTTTTTAACCCTTCAATAAGCGAAAGGTATTGTCAAAAATTGTGCCCTTTACGATTATTTATTCGTCAGAGTATTTCTAAATGTAAAATTTTTAGTTCATTTCATGTGGAGAGGAAATATCAGTTATAAAAAAAAGACAAATTAAAGTGCTGCGTAGCAAGTACAAAACAGCGCTAACAATTTTGGGAATGTGCTAGTAAATAGAGTCGTCAATTTTTCAATTGGAAAGTAGATAGCAAAAAGTAAAATCAAGATTCAATTAAGAAAAACGAAGAATCAATTAAAATAATAATGGGACTTGAACCTTACACGAAAATAGTAGATTAAATTATGAGTTTTAGTTTTAAATTTTACGATTTTTATTCATAAGAAATAATTTAAAAAATTCAATTAAAACTTTAATTCAAAATTTTCTCGAGATTCAGTTAATGAATTAATCGAAAAAAATAGATGATTTTCACATATAAAAACTAAGCTTATACGTACTATATCCACACAATTAATATGTTATAATTTTTTTTTCCTTTTTATGGTAATTTTAATCAAATCTCTGATAGCACTGTTTTGAGAGACTAACAAAGTCAATTAAAATAGACGCGGATACAATTAAAATTTTCATTGAAAAAAAACAGCAAAGACTTAATTGGAAAAAATTTAACAATTATTTTTTCTGTATAAGAAAAAAACAAAGGTTTGTTTCACCAAACGTGTTTTAATATCTACACTTTAATTTAATGAAATAATTTTATTTAAAGTCTGTTTAAAAATTAATACTGTCACTGGTTCTCGTCAGCATTTTAGTGAGAAAAGATTATGATAACTTTTAAAAGCAGCACCATCAGGGAGGTGGCTGACTTAGGCCCAGCAGTTCAGTACCTTTGTGATACCCTGGGAGCAGTGGAGGACGAGCAGAATCTTTCCGTAAGTTCCTGTGCTTCACAAAACCATCCACATTCCCTTAAAAATGCGAACAGATTCGCTTAAGTATCTGAACTCTTCCCCTGACAGTTCATAAAACACAGCCAAAGTATAGGGGTCGAAGTTTTCCGGCGAACAACAAACCGTACAGGAAATTGGGAAACTACGTAAAGTACAGAGAAGGAGGAGGAGGAGGAGGAGGAGGAGAAGGACCTCCTCCAAATCATTTCTGCTCTTAAAATAGTCGTTGCAACTCTGGCTGCCTAATCGATCTCGATGAATGCCACTAATGCGCCAGTTCAAGTTAGCGGCCGTAAGACACGTACCTCCCAGTCTCCCACCTTGTTTGAGCAAGTCCATTTAACTTCTGCCTGATCAAACTTTTAAGAATGCCGGTCTAATAATTAAGTGAGTCATACATCTATTCCCTACACCCATGCAATTTGCGTGCCCGTAAAGAATAGTGACAAAGGACGAAAAATCATCATATAGGGTGGACCAAAAGTCGCTATGGTTTTTAAAAATTTAATACCGTTTTCGTTTGTATATATTTTTTATCGTTTTTTATCTTAGCATATCGTCGACCTTTTAAAGTCAGAATTTCGGTAGAGCACGTTTAATTCGTACTACGGAAAATATTGAACGTGCAGGGCTAAGTGTTCTCGGAGCATTGTCGAAAATGAAGATGGATGTGATGTAACCGTAAATGAAGAGCAGTTTTGGTTTCTCATACAACATTTTTTACCTCCGGGTCTTGAAAACCACTCTGATGTTTCAGCCTCAAATGGAGCCGCTGTCCATACTGCATTTTTAAGTAAAATATTTGGAGAGCGAATAATGCCCAGAAGTTTGGAAATTAATTGGCCAAACTATTTTTTTTGTGATTATTTGAAGAATCGCATATATGTATGTGAACAAGCTGGAGCCAATCCTTCAACTCAAGGCCAACATTATTACAGAAATCCGAGCGCTACACTCACAAATCTTGAAAGATGTTATGGGAAATGCCCTCAAACCAACCCATTATTGCGAAGCTGAAAACGGGGCTGATTTAAATAACATTATTTTCCATACTTATAGTGATTTAGATTCTCAAAAAGTGTAATGCACTTTTCAATTTATTTACAAAACAGAGTTTACACTTTGTTATATTGTTGTAAAGTGGTGAAAGTTGTCTTCAAATCGGAACTATAAAGTACAAATGTTTTAAATGAATAGGGGAAAATCGAGTAAAAAATGCATTGCACTTTTGGTTGAATAGAATACAACCTGTATTATAAAAAGATTCCATTTTATATATATTTTATAATCGGAAAAAAATATATAAACAAAAAACTTTGGAATTTTGAATTTTTTATTTAATTTTTTAATGGTAACTTTTGAACCACTCTGTATATGGTTAAGGCATATTTATTACTTTGGACGTACTATGAAGACAGTCAAAGGGTTGTATACGAGTTTTTAAACATTTTTTTAATAGAGCGTTGGCTTTCTCTCTCTCTCACTCTCTCTGTATTGGACCAAACGGTACTTTAACGGTTAATATTTTTTTTTAAATACGATTTAACACACTTCCTTCTGCGCGATGCATGCATCTGCTTGCCTGCCAATACTACAAATCGAGAAAGTCAGTCAAGGCTTAATTCCTACAATTTCGAAATATTTATGCATGAAAATAAATAAAAAAAAAAAAAAAAACAATAATAATTTATTACATTTTAATTCAGGCACAAAACAATAACAACAATAAAGAAAATTAGTACATACAATATGTGAAATTAAAGCTATTTAGTGAGTTACAACAAGAACCCAGCAAACCGATTTCAATGTACTTTACACTTGTTTGAATACGTGAATGGCGGTGAGTATTGCATTGCATACGTGAGTCGGTTTAAAAATGTGGCTATTTAAAAATTGTTTTTTTTTTGCAGTTTTAAATAAATAATGACAGAAATGAGCATTTAGTTTATAATGTTATGTGTGAATTTGCATAAAACGCACGTGCCCAGCTGAACTGCAGCAACAACGCCAACAACAACAGAAAATTATGACGATAATGGCGATGGTGATGCTGATGGTATTGTTGAATGCAGAGAACCCCTTTCGAAATGCTTGCAATTCATTCACATGCACTTATGCGAATAGGTCAACAGATTGCACAACTGCACATGCACATGGCTGAATGCATGCGTGTTTGTTTGTTGAATAGAGTTTCTTTTGTGCCGCTTATTGTAGCATACATTTAGGGAGAAATATGCATTATATAAATTTGTACATACATAAAACAACAACAGCAACAACAACAACAGCAATATAAATATGCATTGTGTAGGAATATTTATTATTTCGTTTGGATAAATTACTTTTTACTTAAACATGCAGCATATGGTTATTGTTTGAGTGTGTGTGTGCGTGTATGCCAGTTCCATTTCATTTTATCTGAATTTATACAGACTGGTGATTTGCGTGTTTTTGACATTTTTGCGGAAATTTCATTACGATTCGCATGAATGTTTATGTGTGAGTGTGCTTTTTTTTCCTTTTTTCTCGACTCGATTTATTTTGCCCACTCTATTCACTGACCCGCCTTGTTTACTGATTCCAACAGTACTGCCGCCACAAGCACCGTCTCACACTTTATTCCAACATCCTTCCATTCATTCAGAAACATTTCATGACAAGAATTAGGTCAAGCAAGTTAACAGCGTTAAAAATGCGATAATACAAGAATTAATTTTTTACACATATTGTGGTAAATAGTTTTTTTTTTTTTTAAATTTAAAAAATATTCGCATGTGCGAGAGTAGAAATAAGTATTTGAATTAAAAGAAATATTTAGTAAATATTTAAATATGCATGAATTTGCATGAATTGGCATGAATGTGCAAAAGATTTTGCATGAATTTCCTTAAATTAATGCCTTTCGAAGTTTTTCCCCTAAATTCTTTGCTTCACAAGCCTGCTTGGTATAAAGGGTCGCTGAACTTTAAGCTAAAATGAACAATAATAATAATAATTAATGTTTGGGGTTTAAACACTAGATGAGCTTTGCCCTGAATTATTTATCATCCAAGCCTTGTGTGTGCCATTATTTAAAATTAAAGGACACTGTACGTCAGGAAAGAAGTCTTGTAATAATTAAGGAAATTTTTAAATGAAAGTATGAAATTTTTATGGATAAAAATAAAAATCGAAAACATTTATTATCAATATTATTAAGATTAGAATATATAGTCTTAACCCTTCGTAGCCCAAGATCTTAAAAAATTTTGCTTTTTTTTTGAAATAAGATAGATTTAGATAAATAAAAAAACAGGTATTTCTCAGAAAATGAAAAGAAATCAATATTGTCCTTTTATTGAGGTCTTAGGGAGTGTGACATTTCTGTAACATTGGAATAAACGTTAAAAAAAAAAAATTAGGATGTATGATTTTTGTTGTATAAAGAATGTAAAAATATTCGTTGGCAATATTAATTATATAAAGTCATTCACTTACTTGCGAGTTCACAGAATAATAACGAAACACTACAGTTTTTATACATTTTTTTTTTAAACTAATTTTATTTCAACTCGGGTATTCTTTTATCAAACTCAAAATTAAACTTTGCTTTACACAACAGTGTTGTCATCTGTAGTATTTACCTACAGACATACAACAGAGTTCACTGGTATGATACAAAAGTATTACAATAGTTTGAATGAAGAAAATATACTTAGTACGTATTTTAGAGTGATTTTTGAGGTTTGTTACAGAAATGTTACATGAGGCTACAAAGGGTTAAGATTATTTTTATTAGTATTCATTTATTTAAATATAATAAATTATGATAGATTTTTTAGAATAATATTGTTAACTTTAAGAGTATGTGATGGAACTTTAGGAATTTAGGCTACAACAATCTCGTTTTTTCTTTTCACTGAACATACTTGTGAGAAGGGTTGCATTTCAAGTTTTACCTTATATTTATAACAATTTCTATGAAATATTGAGCTCAATAAAAAAAATTAAATAAAAAAAGGCAAAAATCTCTATAAAGGTGCATGTCTGATAACACCGTATTAGACTGGGACTTTTGGCCAGAATTTTCTTCCCCCTTTTTGCCATCGCATGACGCATTTCTACAACAAAACCATGCACACGAGTACGTTGAACTTTGCTCGAACAATACAAAGTTAAACATCTTAACACACTTATTTGTTTAACATTCTTTAAATTGTTGTTGTTTTCAATTCATTTTCAGTTGTAATACAACTTTGTAAAAATTTCTCAAACACACACACGAGTACAATGCCCAACAGCATCATTAAATCTTTTCAACATTTGTTGTTGTTTTTTTTTGCGGTTTTATCTTTACGAGTAAGTGAATTTTAACAATAACGGCAGATTAGTCACGGTACTTTCAAACACTTTAAGGGTTTTGGGTATTTCCCGTGCACATCATATTTTGATTGTTTGAAACGTCGCCATGAAGCGTCATCATATTTTTGCAGGTGAACGGTTTGCTCAAATACTCAGACTGCTGCCGCTCGTTATATTTTCTTTTTTTGTTGCCCATTTGAAGTCAAACTGGTTTTTAAAGAAATTGGTTTATTGCGATTTGAAATGAATGAATAAATTTTATTAACCAGAATTAATCACAATTTTATCATATGCAAACATCTTTATGATGTTGTGAATACTAAAACATTATTGAAACAGACTACAGAATTGTAATATTTTTCCAAATAAATAAAACGAATCAATTTTAAAATATTTAGTTTTATATATTTTTATTTCGTTATAAATTATTTCTATTTTTCTTTTATTAAATGCGAGACAGAAAAAGCTACATTAATTTTTTTTATATCTTTGACCAGCACTCAAGAGATGATCCCTACACTTGCGATGCTAGAAGAAAAGGATAGTAGGAGAAATGTAAGCAGGTTAAACAACACTATCTACAACTCTACTTTTATTTCGAAATCTCGAAATCATGTTCTGCATGCCCCGATAGCACCAACACATGTAGATCGCTGAATCCTACTCAGCCTGTTCCGATTGTAGGCGATGCCGAGTGCCCCCTCCAGTTCAGTCTGGATTATAGGGTCACCTCCAAATACTCAACACTCGACGATTGCTGGAGGACCGGTCCACCAAGGCGAGGGAAGCTGTAAGCAGCGGCCATGTACCTCCTGGTGAAGAGTACCAGCTCCACTTACTTGACTTGTAAGTGGCTAAGAAACGAACAAAAATATAACGCATTGAAAAAAGCATGAGAAACACAACGTTGAATCTATTGAGATGAAAATCGTTTCGCAAGAATCGAGAAATTCCGCGACCGGGAAATTTCTCACAGCGGTCTCAGAAGGAGCCTGATTAAGAGGAAAAGATAATTAAAGTAGTGATATAGTAAAATTTCCAACATTTTGATAGTAAATTTTTACAATTAAAATTTTTTGTTCAAGAGCATAGCGTTCCATGTTTAAAATTTCCCAACTTTTAACTAAATAAGTGTCAAAGGAAGACAGCTCAATTCTTGATATTTTAATATTTCACAGCCAATTTACTTCCTAACCTCAAATTTGCCCATACTGTATAAATGTATACTTATTGCAATAATTCTGTGCATTACTTAATCGAGAATGTTGAATTGAAAATATTTGTGTTCCGGATTTCCTATTCCTATTAAATTAATAATTAAGTAAGTATGTATGTATGAATATGTAAATGCTCACAAGGGAAAACATCCGATTAGAAATTGTGTGAACGGTAGAAAGTGTGCAATTGCACCATGAAAATGAAACACGATACGTCCTCATTTATGCATTGCAGCGATAAGGAATCGAAAGCCTTTGTTTCGTATGCAACAATAAACAATAAAAATAAACATCATCATTAAGGTGTGTCTTAATAAAATTTATAAAGTTTCTGATTAAACTGGTCTACTTGAGAATTCATTAGAAAAACTTTAAGAAATTTTTTTGGAGAATAATAATAAAAATAATACAAATAATAGCTGAGCTATTTTCTTTTCCTAATTTAAAGTTGGGCGGAAACTTTAACAAATTTTTTACTTTTTCAACTTTTAAGTGGCATAGTTAGTCCACGTTGAACCTCAGCACTGAAGTTTATTATTCTGGCAGTTTTCACTTTCTGCAACCAACTTCACTTAGTAAAGCACTGTCAAAATTTAATTTTTCTAACTATCGGCGTTAACGTTGCATTATTATTTTTTGCTCTATACAAATTGTATTAAAAACATCTCTCATTTTTTCTGATGTGCCGTAGTGTGCATTTGTGTCAATTGTTGTTGGTATATTTCAGTGACGAAGGCATAGTCTGGACTGGTCACTGAACAGTACCGCCTTCAGCTGTAGCCAATGCACAGGCACATCAGAACGCCCTCCTTCGTCGGTATTGTGCAGCACCGGCGAAATAAAATAAATACTAAAAATGGATACTAAAATGAAAACAAAGTTTACAAATTTAATAGTACGTTTCCTTGAAATCAGAAGCGCTGCACCACTGCTATAAAAACAAAAAACCGGCAAAAGTAGAGTTGTATCTATAGTGAAGCTTCACCTCCTGTCATTTCTCTTACTATGCCTTTCCTCTAATTTCCTCCAGCACAATACATTGCATATGTAGGAGTCATCTCCTGATTACTAGTACAATTTTAAAAAGTAATCGATAACGGCTGTACCAGGGCGAATTAATAATGGCAGCATTAGCCAAAATTCTCATCATCTGATTTGTGTTCAAGTGTCAAAGTTGTTTACAACACAAATCATGTTAATATGTACACTATTTCGTCAATTCCAATAAAATTGTTGTACAGGGTGGGCTAAAAGTAATCACGCGATGTTCTTTTGGTCTAATTTTTTTTTTAAGACAAATTTTGGCACTGCTTATGATATGAGCTAAGTGACCGCCGCCAGAGTTGAAGACCAAACACGCAGATTCAAAGGTTTTTATTAAATAAAATTACAGCAAAAATACATCGGGTGATTACTTTGGCGTCGGGTGATTATTTTTGGCCCACCTTGTATTTGTAAAATGCTATTGTTGTGAGTATTCGTAGAAGATCAGGCATGATGATTCAAACGGTGATGAAAATAGGACCAGGAGAGGGTGTAGGTTTAAATTTTTAACAATTAAAAAAATGGACTCATAAGATATATGTTTAAAAATTGGGCCGGAAGGGCCGTAGGCGGAATATATACCTCTCCGTAACTATGCAACTATTACTATAAATAAAAATAAAATGATGGCTGTTGTTAATCTTATCGCGCAGAACCTGCTGTATCGATTACGATAATATTTTTCATTTATTTTTTGAAAAATTCCGAGTTAGGCTCACAGGTCCAAAAAAAACAGCCACATCTGAGTCAAGATGCGGGTAAAAGCTAGTCGTAATTTATAAAGCCATACAAGCGAGTACGAATTCAATAAATATTAGCTAATTTTGACAAATCGAGCCTTTGGTGCAATACCGTAGTAACTCAAAATTTGAATTTTTTTTGAGCTGGGTATGCAGAAATAATCTTTGGAGAAATATATATCGAAAGGAAAAAAGATTATGGTTCTATCTCTAACCGTTCAGATTCTACAGCTACAAATGTCTTTATTGCCTCCAGCTATTTCCAACAATATTTATTTGCAATAATGAAATATTTTCTTTATGACTAGAAATTTACAAACAGAAAACATTACAAAACATGCCTCTTTATTTAAAAACTTGTAAAAAAATAACTTTAGTAAACGAAAATACTATCAAAAAGATGGCTCAAAACTTCAAATGCATTTTTTTCTCAGTTCACTATTTTTTGAAATACTGCGGTATTGCACCAAAGGCTGGAAATGATTATCAGCTGATAATTTCACTGCTGTCAAAATCTGCTATTGTTTTGTATCGTTTTCTATGATGCATCGCAATTAATTTGAATGAAAAAATTCAAGTTGTAGAAATATTTTTTAAAGTGTTAAAAATTGTTAAATAATATTTTTGACAAAAAGAAGAAAGAAAAACGAAAGCCACACAATTTGTTTAATACAAAAATGGTAAAAAAAAAAATTATTTAAATTGAAAGCAAGTACTTCCCCTTCCTTTATTACAAGCCTATCAAAAACACGATGTAAAATTTGCAACATAAAAGTCACGTTCTTAATAAAATATATTCTAATAAAAAACAAAAAGTAAAGTAAAAAAAAAAAACTTAAATATGTAATTAAAATACAACAGCAAAAGTAAAAATTAAATATTTATTTAAGATTTCATTATCAAGGCCAATTGAATTAGAGCAGTGCAATCAAATTAATTTGCTGTATTTTAATAACACAAATTAAATTACATGTGTAGCAATTAAAGTTTTAAAAATTAAATTAATAACTGACTGACTCCCTGACTGATTGAAATTAACGTTTTGCTTTTTTTATGCAACACAAAATTCACTTCCGCTTATTCCGTTCTTTTTTTTTTTTGCTATTCAATTTATGTAGAAAATTCATGTTGCTTTGCATTCCAATGAATCATTTTATAAAATTTATAATTACAATTTCTATTTGTATAAGAACAAAAAAAAAACAAAATTAATTTATTAAACAATTCTTTTTATTATAGGAAGAAAAAAAATAATAAAACTAAAATTGATAAAGTAAAGAAGAAGAAAATTATTAAACGATTTCTGTACGTTTAAAAACAAAAAATTAAATATAAAATTGTGCTTTCATTCATCACTGCCAATAATCAAGTTGAGTTCGTGACATTTGAAAAAGAAAAAAATAGAAATAAAAATTAATTTATAAACAGAAACAATACTTTCGAGATATAGAAATAGCCGTACTAGCTGGACTTGACTTGTGAATAGAAATGAAGAGGGAGACAACGCATGTCCTATAATGCATACATACGTACGTACACATAATCGCTAATAAGGCAGAGCAGTCACTAGCACACGCTTTGGGCGCGCCACCAGTAACAGTTTCTGCTCCATTTTCACACTGCTCATTATGATTGCGAAATCATATTCAACTTACATTTTGTTATATTTGTTTACTTCTTTCTTTGCTGTCAATTTCTATAAATTTTTTTTTTAATCCACTTTTTTTTTTTTTATCTGAGACCAGCACTCAGGAGATGACTCCTACACATGCGAAGCATTGTGGTGGAACTATAGAAAAGGGATAGTAGGAAAAACGACAAGAGGTGAAGCTTAATTAATTATTTTGCAGCTCTGTTTTTGTACATTCTTTGTGTATACTCGTAGCAGTGCTGAAGATTCGCTTTAGCAGCCATTATTATTATTATTTTACTTCGCCGGTGCTACACAATACCGACGAAGGAGGGCGTTCTGATGTGATTGTGGATTGCTATCAGCTGATCAATGACTATGCCTTCGACACTGAAACCTTCCGACAACAACTGACACACAAAGACACACTAATGCACTTCAGAAAAATGCGGTTGATTTTTTTTCACGATTTTAGTCTGAAACTGGTGGTTGAACCCAGGAAAAATTTTTCGTTTTGTAGTCAACGTGCAGACTACTTCGACCATTGCCACACCCTTAAATAAAGAAAAATAAATGTAGTGTCCCCTTCGTGCTATAGAAATGTATCCTACGATCGCTCTTTTTGCACTGAGCTACGTCGCTTGAAAGGAAACCGTAACGAGCGCAGAGAACATGAAGCTACTCACAAAATTTTGTATTGCCGTGTCTGTCACGCTACGAGGTAAGTTGCGGAGCGTAAATGAACTGTTTACGACTTTGATGCTGATTTAATTCAACGTTGATTTTTGTTGCATGATTAAACATGAACAACAATTTTCAAAGTGACTTATTTGAAAAAAAAAAAAAAAAAACAAAAAACTTATAAATTTTTCATTATCTTTTTTTTATGATTTAATTGATGATTTATTACAATTGAAAGTGACAATTTTATATATAAAAAAAAAACAAAAAAGCATTTGATTTGAGGTGCCAGGAATAGTTCATGCGTGCAAAAGATAAATTTCACTTTGATTTTTTTATTTCTTTTTTTAAGACAAACTGACGGACTGACCGTTGGTAGCATTGGTTCCGTTTACTTTTGATAAATCTGTTTATTATTTAACATTATCTGTACTCAGTAGCATTTTGTAAACATTTTTTTTTTCTTTCATTATTATTCAGAAAATAAAGAATTTAATTTAATTACAGCAACTAAATGGAAAGCTTTCAAATAATGGAATAATTTTATAAGTTAATAATTGTTTATGGGTATGTACATATATAATTTATGACTCTTTTTTTAAATTGTTACATTTACATTAATTAAATGCATTGTGAAAAATTGATTTCATAAAAAGTCATGATTCATTTATACATATGTACAACGTTTAAATTTGAAACTGCAATAGAAACTACATGAACACGTATTCATAAGTGGGGCTACTGTTGATTACAAAAATCTAGATAAAAACATTTTTAGCACGGTTATTTATTTGAATAAATTTTGATTTGGAAATGCATATTTTTCATTTATTTTATTACAACATGACTTGTTTCTATTCGACTTCCCATAAACGTTCAATGAGCGGTAAATTTAATTACGGCTGCCAGTAACACTCGAGTCATTCATTCATTAATCTATTGAACTACTGCGATGTATTGAATGCAGCGTTTTCTATTTGTAGGCACACTTTTGTTGTTGTTGGTTTTTTTTTTGCTGTGACATTTATTTAATTAATTTATCATAATTCAACTCCGTGCCTATTTCTCTGTCACTTCGAATGTGCTTCAATCTGGTTGCTTAATTTAATTTAATTTGTTTATTGTTTTATTTTGATTAAGTTATTTAAATATTTTCTGTATTATTTACAAATGTTTTGTTTTGACTTCATTGTTGGCGTTAATTTGTAAACATAATTTATTAATGGCAGTATTTTTGTGTTTTTTTTTATCTTGGACGAACCCTCGGAGATGACCCCTACAGATGCGATGCATTGTGCTGGAACTGAAGGAAAGGTATAGTTAGAGAAATGAAAGCAGGTGAAGGTTGACTATTGTCCAACTCTGCTTTTGCCCGTTCTTTGTTTTTATAGTAGCGCACAGTGGGTTGAAACATAGGTAAACTGGGGATTAATTCAGGGAAGCCTATTGTTATTGATGTTTATATATTTTTGGAATAAGTATACATTATTTAGTAAAAAAAATGGTTTTTGAAAAAAAAATTGATAGAAAATATTTTTGTATTTAAAAAAGAAGAGAAAAATTATACATATGTACATACATATATATGCATTTGAACGTATTTTAGGTATTATTGTGATAAAAGTCAACATTATTATCATCGTCATCGTCATCTTCTTCTTCTTCTTCATCATCATCATCAACATTGTCGCCTACTTCGGGTAGAATTAATAATTCCAATGCTAACTGTGGTATTTTGTGTGTATTTTTTTTTTTTTAATAGTTTTACTCATGCTGGTAATGAATGGATCTGCAGTAAGCAGAAATCTATTAAATATGTCTTCATTAGTTTTTTTTCCCGGCTGCATTTACCAGCAAAGTATTGCCTATAGTTTTTAAAAGATCTTTATTTCTAGCCTCTTGTGCTTTCTCTGAAAGCTCACCAGTCGGCAAAAGGGCATTGGATATTATTTCCGGTCCATGAATTAAAAATTTATGAAGAGTAGTTGACATTTTATACCGTGGATATTTTTTAACAAAATGCCTGGCACTATTGTGAGCAAAGTCTCTAAACTTTTCACCATTTACCTCGTGGCAACATGACACGAGAATAAGTATTATGTGCATTCTGTTAATTAACTCTAGATCAAGTTTTGTTATTTCTGAGGTAACTTCTGCATTCTTAAAGAACCTTCTCGCAGTATTGCCATCATTTGTGTTGCCAAAGCCTGGTTTTGGTTGGTCAATGATCAATCCAGTTCATTCTCTGAAATTTTTTTGTATTCTCGTTTTTGTGTCTTCAACAACTTGTTTGTCATGATCTGATCTAGCTTGCCACTTTTTAAGTGGTAATTTATATGCCACATGGAGAAGACACTAAAAAAACTTAATCCAGCCATGGAGAATAGATAAACCCAGCTGATACGTATCCTTGTTTACACTTCTGGTAATCATTTGATCAATACAGTTGAAATCTTTGCTCGTAGCACCACAAATGTAACATTTTTGTGTGAATGTTGTTTCGGTAGTAGCATTACACATTTTGCCATTTCGGTGATAATTCCGTGAGCTTTTTCGTAAGTGAGCGTGAGACAAAACTAACAATAACTTTAATACCGAAAATAAACACAAAAGAGGGTAAGAAACAAACAAGTTGAATTTTTGTTTGTTTTTTTTCAGCATATGTTTTTAGGAACTGGAGTTCTTTCACAATAACTTAAATTATTAAAAAAACGCAGTAACTCCACAACATTTTTTATTTTTTTTTGATATATAAGCTGATATCTCATATTATAAGAGCATTTAATAAAATTTGCTTTATCTCGCCCAGAAACTTGTTGAAACTCTATGTATATATCGAAAATACCACATTTATGGAGCACTTTAAAAAAAAAACATTAAAAATATTTGCAAAACATTTATCTTAACAAAAAAAAAAAATTGTTTAACTTTGACCGCTCACTGTCAATAAAGTAAGTTTTTCAAAGCAGTAATTTTAGCAATTAGTGATGTAGAATTTTATTCACTTTCACCCAATACCAAACATGTCTGTGCAGGATAAACTTCAGCTTTTGAATTAATCCTCACTTTTGGTACATTTCAACCCTCTGTGCATCGCCACCCTCAATTATTTTTTCGTTCTTGAAGAGTAAACCGTTGATTGTATTCTGTATTTTGTTTACTTCATAAATGTCAAAACCGAATTGACATTTGGCCCCATTTGCAAAAGTAATTACTTTTGCCCCACCTTGTACTGAAGCAGATAAATTAATTAAATGGGAATTCTTCCGACAACAACTGACACAAAGACTAATGCACACTAATGCCCTTAAAAAATGCGAGATGGTTTCATGTGTCTAGAACAGGGGTTGAACCCAGGACTTTTTTGGTTTTTCAGTCATCGCTCTGAGTGTTGGCAGCAATTCGCGAGAGAAACAATGCAATATATTATACTTTTGGGCCTTTCAAGGGTGCCCTCTGCGAAGCATAGCATGTGTGGCAATGCTACTGATCCCCAGCATTGCCCACCCTAATTTCTTGAAAGTTGTATCAGTAGGAAGCTCTTGTGCGTTAATCTGGTTTAAAAGATTTGCTTCAGGGGTCTAACCAGGGACCATTTAACTCTGGTGCTACGAGCGTTTGGATTCTCCACTAATGAATACCAAAAGGATTCACTGAATCCCAAACGACTGAAAATGAATTCCTAGTGGCCGTAGGTTTAGTACCAAAACTGGCTGGTAGCTTAGACTTGTATTTATTAAATAAAGTTAATTTGAATGCAGTTTAAGAGAACACTAAGCCATACATATTTGCCGTCCAACATATGAAAATACTGATCAACACAATTGAGCAGAACTATGGAAACACGGCCCAAAGTTGATCAGTAGCAGATTATTATCCAGCTCTGGACAACTCAGCATGGCGGGTTCATGGTTCACTGCTTCTTTCATTACAAAGGACTAATGTTCAGTATATGCAGTGTTTTACTAATTGGTTTTTTTTAGCTGAATACAACAGACATTTGAATAAGAATTTATACATAGATTCTGAACAACTTACTGTGTACTGTGCTGACATTCATTATTTCAAAAGAATTTATTAAAATATTGTTGATAATCTCACCTGAAAAGAGAAGAGTAAAAAATAAGAAATTAATTCAATTGCTGATAGAGAAAAATACAACAGGGAAATAGCCTGTAAAAAATAATAAATAACTCTACGCATTTGCTTTCCAAAGCAGTAACTGTGAGGCAATTAAGATGACTGTCAACAATGGTGCCATAGTGTGTTACCATCTTTTAGGAAAGGAATAGTGTAGAAGAAAAAGACAATGGTGACATAATGTGTTATCACATCTTAGGAAAGGAATAGTGTGTAGAAAAAATAGACAAATGGTGAAATGACTAAGAAGGATTTAAAATTTTGCTATTTTGTAATGAAAAGTTGCAGCGTCACTTGCTGTACAGCAGACCCATACATTTTTAAATTAAAGGGCAGCACAGTGATGTTCTAAAGCACATCAAAAAATAATTTTAACTGATACAGGCTTTGCATTAAACCTCCCTCCTAAATCCCAGACTTGTTTGGGGTTTAGTATTCTACAACTTCAGTGGAGGCACAACAAAGTCACCAAAATGGTGCTGCCTATATCTGCGGAGTGCGGGTCAATCGCAGAGAACGTGTTCCGAGCTCTCAATGCCAGCCGCACAAAATCGACAAACAGGTGATCTCAAAGGGACTTATTTTGTTCAGGTAGTAGGTCAGCTACTTATTACGGTTCCGTTTAAAAATATTCACACACAGTTAAAAACTTGTAAGAAACTAATTTCGTTCTCATCTGCACTGTAAAACAGAGGCTTTGCTCTTTGGAAATGTATGAAGTATGAGCTTTCCTAAAAACATAGAAACAACAAAGCTGGCAACCTTTGTTAATAGTATGTAGACAGAAGTAATTATTCTCGTATGAATTTTCCTAAGCTCTGACGGCTTAAATAGATGATATTAATGACTTTATAACTATCTCCCTGTTGACACAAAAAGTACTGATGACATGCGTAGTGGCATAGAAAATACGTATTCTACTCAACTGGTGTTGGGGATTAATTGTTCTTTTCTCCCTTATTCTAATCAAAAATGTAATTTCTTCACAATATTGAGCTAAATTAACTGTGAACTTGAACACGATAGAAAATTTTCATTAATTTGTAATAAATTTTCTAAATATTAATTTCCTTTACATATGGAATATGAAACCTCTTAAGCGAAGTCTTTTTTTATGTTAAAATCTGAGTTAGTGTCTCATTGCGGAAATCTATGGCAGCATATATGAACTTGGGCTGCTGTTGGCTGAGTAGTTAGCGCATTCACCACAATATGAAACTTTCAGCTTTAAATCAATTAAAATCTTCAAATAATTGCAATTACCTGAGCCCGCCCACAACAACATATGCAATCACTCAATCTAATCTACTCTTCGCACAAATCTTGAACATACACACGCACGCATATGCAAATCAACTATGCTGAGTATCCAAAAAAATTTAGTTGTTTTTAATCACAGCCATTTATGGACGAAATTTTATTTGAAAAATGATTTACATTGAAAAGCAATTTAACAAAATGCCGTACGATTAAGTACAAGGTGTGAATTGTGCATAATAGTGTTTTCACACTGACTGGTTTTAAAGCAAAAAGTTGGTTTTACGTTAAAACCTGGTTTTACCATAAAAAAATATTTTCTTAAAACCATCTTAAAAGCTTTTTTGAGTTGGTTTTAAAATGATTTAATGAAGTGCAGGCTTGATTGTCATATACTAAAGGCAGTGCTGCCAAGTTAAAAAATTAAAACCAGATGGCAATTGAAATGGCGCTCAATGAATTAAAAAAAAAAAAATTAAGTAAAATTTGGTAAGGAAAGTCACTAAAAAAAATTTAAAATCATGAACGCAGTAGCAGCAACAATAAAAAAAAGTGATCTATTGGGTAGAGCATAATGAAAATGCTTTAATCGAGTTGTGGGAGAAGAAAATAAATAAAATTTTATTATACAAAGTGTGCATTAAAACCTGATTTAATTAATCTTCTAGTGAGAACGCAAAATCAACTGTTTGTGATTTTAACTTTAAAATCAGGTTTTAACTTTTGGTGTGAAAACACTATAAAACGACGTAATTTCAAATGAAATCTTAAACAGAAAAATAAAAAGAAAAACATAAAACATAAAACAAAGAAAATAAGAAGAGCAACGAAAAACATCAACAGAAATTTTTGCTTAAAATCATAAACCATTGATAATGAGGGCGGCGATGGCTGAAGTAGTCTGCACGTTCACTACAAAACCAAAAATTTCAAAAACAAATTTCAACAAAACCCAGTTTCGACTAAATCATAAAAACTTCTTGCATTTTTATATGATGTTTATTTGTGTTTTTTTTTGTCAGTTCTTCGCGGAAGGTTTCAGTGGTGAAGGCATAGTCACTGGTCACTGAACAGTAACGGCTTCGGGTTTAACCAATCCACAGGCACATCAGAACGTCCTCCTTTTTCGGTCTTGTGCAGCACCGGCGAAGTAAAATAATTACCAAAAAAGGCTACTAACACCAAGCTTTAAAATTTAATATGTCTCCTTGACATCAGAGGCCCTTCAACACTGCTATCGAAACAAAGCACGTGCAAAAGCAGAGTTGTAAGATAATGAAGCTTCACCATCTGTCATTTCTCACACTTTCTTATTTTTCCTTTCTTCTAGTTCCTGCACAATGTATCGCATGTGCAGGCGTCATCTTCTGGGTGCTGATTCAATTTAAAAAAAAAACAGCTGCATAATTGTCAAATAAAGGGCCGCTTTTTTTTATTTGGGACCAGCACTCAGGAGATGACCCCTACACATGCGATGCATTGTGCTGGAACTATAGGAAAGGGATAGTTGGAGAAACGACAGTAGGTGAAGCTTAATTAAATATTTAACAGCTCTGCTTTTGCATGTTCTTTGTTTTTTTTTTTTAACAGTGATGAAGCTTCGGTTTAGTGGCCATTTTTATTATTATTTTACTTTGCCGGTGCTACACAATACCGACGAACGAGAGCGTTCTGATGTGCTTGTGGATTGGGATTGCTATCAGCTGAAGCCGGTATTGTTCAGTGACCAGTGACTGTGCCTTCGCCACTGAAACCTTCCGACAACAACTGACACACAAAGACACACTAATGAACATCAGAAAAATGCGAGATGTTCTTTGGAAAAATCCACCCGATATGTAAATAAAAATAATGAATTTTAAGTTAAAGCTGCTTCCCAATGTAACTTTTGTTCTTTTCTTTTAAATCTTTAAAAACATTGGTCTGCCAGCTTAATTTTACATAAAATAAACAGCCACTTCAGGTGATATCCATATGCCTGCCAATCCTGTCCTGGCATGCATGCTTACGTTGCCGTTATGCCAACCGCCATTCACATGCAGTGTAGTAATAGCAATGAAAATAAATGTAATTAAAGGAATTAACAAGTATGTATGCATGTAGGTGTAACAGGGCATGGCCTGCACATTTCTGGACAGTAATTGAAAATGAATGAAATGAAATTTTCAATTGAAGCATGAAATATTTAAAAGCAAAATAAAACGCACACATACACTACGAATGTAATTAATAAAAAGCAAAGCCATAATAGATGTGAACGCGCAATACACTCAGTCCACTGTTACTTGGCACAACTTAAGGCTGGCATTTTGTAGTGCACAAGAGTATGCCACAGTTTATTGAATTGTACTGAATTAAAACAAAAACAAAATCAAAAACATTCCCATTCACATGCCCATTAAAACGAAAACAAAAGAAAAATTAACACACATTGGAATGTGACGATGCTTCCCATTGGGGCCATTAAAATATTCGTGTGTCTCATTGTCATTCCACTTGGAAGTAAAACTGCCAAAGTATCAATTAATTCAATTGAAATGTTACAATCAATGTTTTCGATAAATAGAAGAAGGGGTTAATGGATTCACATGCCGCCACACATTCACATGCCGGCACATTCACATGCAAGGCGATGTAAACTATGAATGTAGGTATGTGTCTATTTTTAAATACATATGTGTGTGTGAGGGTGTAGTTTGCAGCAAGATGTTGATCGTTGCAAGCGCTTATTTAAATTAACACCGGAGGGCAAAAAGATAACATAAATAGTTTTTCTTAAATCTAAAATTTATTAATGGAAAAATAAGCAAAACAGCAGACAAGTGCCTGGTTAATAACGACAAAAAAATATCAATGGCAAGCCACTTGTAAATCAGAGATGGTAAATTTTATTACAAAACAAAAAATATATATGGGAATCGGTTGATCTTAAACTTCTCGCTAAATACAAGCCCTTCAAAGCAAATTTACAGCATTAGTCGCAGTTATTATGCCATAAAAAATTAAAACGTATCGAGATTTTGGAGCAATTAGAAAATCGAATGAATCACTCGATTTTAGTCGAATTTGCAGTAATCGTTGTCTCATTTAACGTTAAGAGCTGACTAGATTTGGAACGTTATCGGGTTCGTATTTTAAATTTTTTTTGGTGTAAAATCAGAAACTTTCTGTGGCGACAAATTAAAAAAAAAAAAAAAACAATGAACGGGAATTGTAGTACGAGAAGTTAAATAATTCTCGTATTCCATTTACACCCAGGTGTAGGTCACAAAATTATTTTTAAGTCAAAGTGTGTACCTACTATTAAGATGATAATTGTAATAATAATAATATTAACTAGCAGTGATGATAATTTAGCTATTATCTCATCAAATCTAAAGATTTTAGAACTGAATAAGCGGGAGGAAAAGCGTTTTAGTTATTGGCGGAAAATATAGAGTGTTTTAAGCAGATTGAAACTCAAAAAAATTTGCTTATCTCTTCTGAAGTTTCTAACTTTAAAGACGCTACAGAAAATAAGCTATTCATGGAACTGGCCAAACTCGACATTAATATTGAAATTGTGTTGAAGAGATTGAAAGGGTTTTTAGTCAATAAAACTTGCTTAAAATAAAACTAAAAAATAAATTCCTTGCTTATACATACAGTTAATCCAATTCTTCGTGTAAGATACTGACTTTTAAAAATTAAACATTTTACCTAGCAAAATTTCTAAAACTCTTTTTCTTGTCATATAAAGTTACAGTTTAAATTTAAATAAAAAAAATGCTGTCACGAATAGGTGGTTCCATCCAGACAGTGTCTTGTGAAAACATGGTACTGAATATGAAAATCAAAGTCTCGATTATTGAAGGCACTAATTCGAAGGTTTTTAAATTAAAATTGTTAAAAAGATCTGATCTCATTCCATAAATAAAGAAATTCTTGACTACAGTTATTAACTGACTGTTTTCAGAAAACAAAGGAAAACATTCGTACGAACCACGAGGAAATTATTATTATCTTTAAGTTTGATAAGAAATTATGGATAGTTTATCAGCACTAACTGAAAAAAACACAAAATATGAGTGTAAAATAAAAAGAATAAAAGCATTTGCAAGAATAATAAATAATAGACAGATATCTACATATGTTTAAAAAAAGCAAAAAAAAATAAAAAATTAAATTGAGAAAACGAAAAGCTGAAATGAACCACGAACAATTGCGTGAAACATGGCGGTTTAGCAATCATGAGAGAGATTAGAACCAAGTGCTTCATATTGCCGTGTGAAGATTTAATGTGCATATACAATATTGAAATAACTTTGCTGAAATTGTGTGTATAAAATATTAGATTAACCTGGTACGTTACGCTACCCCCAACGCTAGTTTTGTAGTTCTCCGACATATTGTCTTTATATTGATTTCCTGCTTAGAAATCCCTTTAATTTCATACCCACGGAGTGTAGAAAAAGAATAAAAAAATGTACATAAAATACCTAAAAGTACCAAGGCGCAATTTGACGCCCCATGTGCTGGAATTTCGAAAAGGTAAGAAAACACATTTTTTTTCTAGAAGAGAATATAACAGTAAAAGGATTTGTTTTATGTGCAATACTTTTGGCGGTATATGGTTGCAAAGAGATATACCAACATTCAGTTTTTAACCGTTTTACCCACTAAGAGTACAATGCAAAAAGTACCAAACACGTCCGCTTATTTTGTAGCAGAATTTATATGCTTGTAATTATAATAAATAATTTATAATAAATTAATATAATAATAAATAAATAAATATAATAAAATAAATATAATTAATTTGTTTCTAAGATATTATGTTATCGATTTTACCCGTTTGTACCCCACCCCTTTTTTAACCCCTTAACATGGATATAAGCATCGCAAGAAGAGTCTACATACCGATTTTTTCTTTTGTAGCAAATAGTACTCTTACCGTTTTACGGTCAAAATGTTGGAAACAAAAGTGCTACGACATTTCTCTATTAACAAATTGAATTTCTAATTATAAGTTTATTGTTTTTCTACTGAGCTCCATTTGAATTTATATACATATATATTTTTATATTTTTTTTTGTTCATAAATGAATGGAATTTTAAAAGAATGACGAATTTAAATTTCCAACTTTTTTATTACCCAAAAAAATATATTAAAAATACACAGCGGCCATGGGAAATACACAAAAATGTTCACCAGAGAATCCAAATTCCATGTAAAATTCTATATTAAAATGTACGAAAATGTGCGACGTGGCCTCAAGGTAACATTTAGGTGTCGCACGAAAATGTGCGACGTGGCCCCAGGGAAACATTTGGGTGTCGCATGAAAACGTGCGACGTGGCAGCCAACGTGTTAAGTCACTATTGATTAGGATTTGATGGTAAAAAGTCACCAACACTGATAATAAATAATACACCAACAACGTCATCATAAGCGTGCTTGTGTTTCGTCCAGAATGTGTGTGGTTATCAGACCATGTAAACCTTTATTTCAATGTAAATAGAATACGAGAATAATTATATAAAAAAGGAAATATAAATTTTTCAAAGAAGTTGTAAAATAAATTGCCTTTCCACTTCGAAAAAGTTTCGAACTCAAAAGTTTTTTTTTTGACAACAACACACATTCTGCAAAACTCTTAGCTTGTATGCAGAAACACCAAGGGTGTAGGCTGGAATCGAGCCCGCAACTTTCAAATTGATAGCATAATGCTCATGCACTAGTGTACGGGTGATTTATCTTTTTACGTTTTTTTACTCACCACTGTTACATTAATCGGCTTCTCATTATGCCTCAAATCAAATACTTTCGCTTGCGTTGTAATTAAAAAATCAATTCGTGATTTCAGTTACCCCGCCTGGACACGACATGGGGGCACTTATTATGAGTGTTTGTTTAAACTGATATCATTTCATTCATGACACATTCGCATCATTGATAATAATAAAAGTAACATTAAAACGAAACCAACAATTTGCATCTAATTGCATCGTGGTGGTGGTGGTGGCAGGCAGCATTTATGAATTGACTTGGCCGCAGTACAGCACATTGATTTTTGTTCGTCATTGTGCGTGTACTTTTGCACCAACAACTTTGGGTAGTTGGTTGCAAAGTTTATGCGAATGGAAATTAAAACCATTTTTTTTTTATTTGAAAAACAAAAACTCCTAATTTTCGTTACTTTAGTGATTATATTTCATGGTACACGCACATGTGCACTCAAAAACAAAACAAAACGGAGGCCGGCAGTTGACAATTAATTCTCAGGTTTCTTGCTTTTGGTTATTGAAACATTCCATTGATTAGAGGGAGCGTTTGGTAATTAAGCTTTATTGTTTTATTTTCTATGCACTCATTGATTTACACATGAAGAAAAGAATTTTACAAAAATTTTATGTAAAAGTATTATGAAATAAAATTGAAAAGAATTTATCGAACACACATCAATCTTATTCTCGTATTCTATTTACATTGAAAAAATACGTACGTACTACATAAAACAAATGATTTACATCGACTGCTAACCACACACCTCAGTCTCGTCATGCGAGGAATCTATTATTTTCACAGTGAATTCATAATTAAATTGTTCGTGCTCTTATTTTTGCAAAACTATATACGCTATGTGTCCTTCTAGACGCTGGACTTTTTCTGTTTTAAATTTCATTAAACTCGGTTTCGTTTCATTTTTATATACACGGCGCGTCATCATGTTAGCACACCTGTATGAGCTTAATATGATGGCTCTAGTTGTTGTTGTTGTTGTTGTTAATGTAAAGCTACTTTTAAGGAGTCTGTTCTTCTCGTCTCAGTATGTACTCTTGCTCGTAAAGAAACAATACGTTGAAAAATTCCCGTTATATGGTTTTTGCTATTTTATTTTATTTTAAATGGTAAAGCCTGCTTAATTTTTGCGCCACCAGGTTAGCACATGCAAATTCTTTTTAGTTTATCTTCATCATTTGAAAGCGCATCATTGCCAATTTTCTTTTTGCTGCTCAAGTGAACTATTGATATCAATATGGGTAAAGGAAAATCGCTTTCTGTGAAAGAGAAGTCAAAAATTTAAGCTTATGAGGATTTAAGGCTCTCAGTAAGTGAAATATCGAAAAAAATCGGAAAGTTATAACCTCATTCCTGCGCAAGAAGTCGGGTTATGCTAAAAATAATAAAGGAGGTAATAATAAAGTTCTTTCGAACGTTGATAAGAGAGCAAATTTGAGAGAGCATCAAATTCTCATGACTCAGACTCAAATGTTGGCGTTAAAGCGAGCTCATCTACCATTCAAAGATTAATAAAAAATGCTCCGCATTTAAAAAGACCAAAATTAAAGAAAAAAACACCAATTCCTACTTTGGTATGAGCGAGCTACAGTTTTTGACAGCAAATATGAACGCCAACACTTATAAAAATGTTCTTGGAACAGCTTTTCCCCAATTTAAAAATTTATTTGGTAATTTACCTTGGCATTTTCAAAATGATAATGCCCCTATCCACACTGCTCGTGTCATTAAGTCATGGTGTGAGCGCCAAAATGTCAGTTTAATGCAGTGGCCGCCTTACTCACCCGACATCAATATCATAGAAAATGTATGGAGATGGCTCGTTCGTAAAGTCTACGAATCTGGAAGACAATATGGCAATAAAATGGAATTGATTGACGGCATCAAGCGTGCCTGGTCAGAGATTTCCTTGGATTATATAGGAAAATTGTATGAGTCGCTACCAAATCGAATGTATGAGATTATTCTCAATAAAGGAGGATTAATCAACTATTAAATTATGTAAAAAGATTTAAACAAGTTGATTGATAAGTTTAGAAATAAGTTCATGCCTCAAATTTAAAGAAAAAAGTAAAACAAATAGTATGTGCTAACCTGGTGACCAAAATCGAATTGGTATAATTTTTTCTATTTTTCAAAAAAAATCATAAAAAATTTGTTTGAATTCGTATATCAACATTTTGTACTTTACTTAATTGAGGCTTAATAAGGTATAAATAAATAAAAATAATAATTTTAATGCTCTTATTTTGGTTGAAAATGATCCTAAACCACTTACGTGCTAACCTGACGACGCGCAGTGTATGTGGGAACTCGTGAAAAGACGGATACTCGTTAGGGCAACATTACATACCAGACAATACGACTCTGCAATAGTTACCACATAGACAGAAAACGAGAAAAAGGGGAAACGAACATGATTTGAGACAGACATTGTTATAGTGCAGGTGTTGAAGAAAAGACACACAGTGGCAGTCAACTAATTTGAATAAATGAAGTGAACTATTACTAATAATAAATAAATAAATAACAGCTTGTAAATCTTAAGGATTAATCAAAATTCTACAATTAGCATAATGATTTAATAATGAATTTATAATGAATTAAATAAAGTTTGGTAAATCTTAAGCATCAAAAATTTAATACGTGTCCTTGACATCAGAGAGGCGACAACACTGCTGTAAAAAACAAATAACGTGCAAAAAGCAGTGTTTTAAGATAGTGAAGCTTCACCTCCTATCATTTCTCCTACTTTTCCTTTCCTATAGTTCCAGCACAATGCATCGCATGTGTAGGGGTCATCTCCTGAGTGCTGGTCCAAGATAAAAAAAAAAAAATTCTGCAATTAATACAAGTGAAATTATTTGAAGTATTCTATAAACTGCTGGAAAAACTATAAAGACTAACCGAAATCCTGCATATATGGTGGATAACTGTATAGTTTCGGAGAGGCATCTTTAGCCCCTACCTGCCCTTTCCCAATATCGCGGTCATAGATCGAAATAAAATATAGCCTATATTCGAAGTTGGACAAAGTTACATATCTGTGCAATATTTCATTAAAATCAATTCAGTATTTTCGGAAATTAGCACGGACAAACATCGTGACACCAGATTTTTATATATACGCACTTACTTAAAAATGAACTTACCTGGCACTCCCCTACTGAGGCACCCTCGCTCCAAAGTGCGTCCACGTACCAAAAAGATGCAACACGTGATCACTGAGCCTGAAGAATTCTATCTATGATTCTATGAAGAATCACTACTCACTAACTACATGGTGTGTTACTGCACTATATTTATACTATTACCACCTGTATATGATGAGAAGTGCGTTGTAGTCACTAAGTATATTAAAGCATATAAAAAGCTCAAACTCCTTAACGACTCGAAGGATTTTAATGATAGTTTCACTATTAGATAGATTGTGAAGTTGGCTATACGATGCGTCTACCTATGGCCCACATCGCCCCCGCCCCTTAGGTGCCGCAGGGCAAAACAATATTATTTATTAATTGTGAACAAAAAGAAGGGTTGCAGGCACAACATTACATTGCAACTTAGTAAGACTGAAAGCAGCTCGGCCAAAGGCTGGCCATCTTGTGCTCGATATCTAGGTCTATCCAATGGTGAAAAAAATCACTCTAATTGCTTCAGGGGTTGATAAGTCAAAGTGCTTTAAAAAATATATCAAAATTATTTGATGACTGACCATTATAATTGATTAAGAAAAATAGCACGTTTTTTGTGAAATAGCAGGCCAAGAAAACTTCGTAGAAGGTATACTTTCGACCGGAAATTACATACAGCCATAGAGTTATTTATTATGAGTAACACGAAATATTTTATGTATTCGCCTTAGAGTCTGAACACAATGTTTGCGGTGCGGTGCGGTGCGATTTCTCGTTGCGGGAGAGAAAAATAAACGTAATGCAACGGAAGACGGCGACGGTAATGCTTGTTATTGTTTGTTTACATTTTTATTAATTTATTTGTGCATACATTTTTATAAAATTATATAAAAAATTAACGGTTTGTGTTAAATATTTTGCAATGGCAGTAAATAAAAAAGTTGAAGCTTTTAAAAAAATTTTTAATTTGGTAGAAGTCACGTTTGATTTATGTGTGGAATTAGAAACCACGACTTCTAAAACATGTTTTTTATTCAAAAACTATGGCAACATCAAAAGGAGAAAGAGTATAAAAAATTGACAGCATAAGAAAGCCCGCAATGAAAATAAAATAGATTTTAATTTTATGCCGGTTCGCACTGCGGTTTTTTACTTGAAAATCGTATGATAAGCCGCACCGCAATAAATTATCGTTACATTGTGTTCGAACTCTCAAGCTGCTTTTAGACACTTCCTATTTTAAAGTGTCAAGTGAAGAATAAGAAGTGAAAAGTCATCTTGATTTTACAGTGTAAATGTTTTCAATTGGAGCGTGTTCTATTTTGAACTGACAAAGCATCTGACATGAAATGTTTTGCAAGTCAATTGTGTTTGTCGTTCGCCAAATATACATATAATAGATTAACCCAGTGCACTGCGCTATCCCCCACCAACTTATCGGCCATTGATTTGGCGAGCACTTTGCAATTCCCTGCAATTTAAAAAAATTTTAATGGAAGAAGAATTTTGAAAATTGGTCCACAAATGGCCATAACTTCATTTATATTATTATAAAATCTATTAAAAGCTATGTGGAAGGAGTAACAAAATTTAAAAAAGTGGGCGTGGTGAAAATAAGTAGCTCATAATTCATTCAAGAGACCCAATTAAATGTTCCAACAATTTCAGAAAAATCGGTTCAGAGATCCGGTCTCTTAAAAGATACAAACAAACATACAACCACATGCCTATATAAAGGGTGGTTAAATTTCAAGGGCCGATGTTGATTTTGAATAAAACACAAACTATTTAGGAAATTATTGTAATTTTATTTTATTATGATATATTGGTATTACTCAATTATGTATGGAACAAAATATCGGCCAAATGGGCGCCGCGACCACGGCAACAGTGGATGATCAATTTTCGAAGAAAATCATCTTCAGTGATGAGGCACATTTTCACCTCAGTGGATCCGTCAATAAACAGAATTGCCGCATTTGGGCGAATGAGAATCCAAGAGTGATTGTCGAAAAACCAATGCACCCACAAAGAGTGACTGTTTGGTGCGGTTTATGGGCTGGCGGCATCATCGGGCCGTATTTTTTCCAAAATGAGGCCGGTCAGGCAGTTACTGTGAATGGTGTTCGCTATCGTGAGATGATAACGAACTGGCGATGTCAATTGGCCGCCAAGATCATGTGATTTGACACCGTTGGACTTTTTTCTTTGGGGTTATTTGAAAGAAAAGGTGTACGTCGATAAGCCAGCAACAATTCAAGAGCTAAAGGATGAGATAATTCGGCACATTAACGGCATAGAACCTCCATTATGCCTCAGGGTCATCGAAAATTTGGACCATCGGATGGAGGTGTGCCGCCGTGGTCGCGGCGCCCATTTGGCCGATATTTTGTTCCATACATAATTGAGTAATACCAATATATCATAATAAAATAAAATTACAATAATTTCCTAAATAGTTTGTGTTTTATTCAAAATCAACATCGGCCCTTGAAATTTAACCACCCTTTATGTATATATATGTATATAAAACCATTGAAAAATACCCCGATAATTTTTTTTTCTTTAACTTCATCAAAGAAAAATCCTGAATATCTGATTTAAGTGATGCACAGGGTTTGCATGTTTGTATAATTCAACAACAATAACAGAAAACGAAATGTCAACAATAACAACAAAAAGCCAACAATTTATTGGTAGTGCGAGCATTAATTTCTTGGGCTGTTAGTTTCTCTGTTCTGTTTTTTTTTTCTCAATGCACTGGATGGCCCCGGTCTAACATATTTAAGCTCCTGCCGATACGTTAGAATTAGCAGCATTGTCTTTTATATAAAATATTGTTTTGTTGCTATTGTTTTTATATGAAATTTATGTGGCCAATATATTTTACTTAAGAACTGTCCCCATAAAAACTATTTAGTAGGGTTTTCGCTACCAATAAAACTTTATACTGAAAATTATTGCCGATTAATCGAGTAAAAAAAAAATCTTTTCAATTTGAACTCTTTTGATAGTATTTGTGCTGCTGGCTCTACAACCAAATGATTCGCCGTCATCAGGCCAAAAGAAAATCTTTCTCATGTGTCTATGTTAACAGCACCTTCCGACTAATTGAACGTCGACGAAGGAAACCAATGAATAAATTCTGCTCCAAAAACAAAAAAATTATAATTTAAAAAATTTCTCCTATTTGCATATGTATTCGGCTTGCAGCAAATTATATGACGATACAGTCGGCTCTCGATAATTTTAAGTGTGAAAGACCAAAGAAAAAGTTCAAATAATCGACATTTTAACATTAACAAGAGTTTAATTGAAAGCAAAACTCAGGGTAAAAGCATGGACATACTAAAGCAAATGATTTCATTTCGTTTGCTTCAAATACGCATTCATATTACGAGTTCAAATTATCGAGTGTAAAAAGCCAAACCGCAAATTATAGAACTTCGAGCAGAATGTCATTTATATTTATAGAGCATTGTATATAAACTAAATTATTTATTTTTTATATTATATTTTGGATAAAACGCAGCACATTGAAATAATTCAAATTATGGAGCGTAGAGTCAATAAAATAATTTCTCAAGCAACCTGGAAAACAATTCAAAATATTGCGAGATTCAAATTAATGAGTTTGAAATTATCAGCAGTCGAAAGTATTTGTTTTATTGACTTCATTAATTATTTTCATTATTGATTCCAATAAAATCATTTTTGGATCATACTTTCTGAAACTTGTTTATTAAAATTATTACTATTTCTAATGCAAATGTATAATGTAATATATCTCTAACACGCTATTCAGCTCAATTGTTATTGGAATGACAGACAAAAGAAATTTTTTTTTGTTCAAAACTATGTACTTTTGTATGTACATTTTATCGGGAATAAAATGAGTATTTACCCATCGATTTTCATGAATTATGATTCTATTTATTTCTATTATATGCAGCTTTATGAATAAGTAATAAAACTGATAAGTATTTGCGGCTTTCTATTTTTTGTGAATTTTTAGAAATAAAAAATTTTATAATTTAAGAAAAAAAAACAAAATATTGCTTACACTTGTTTCCCAATAATTCCAATAATAATAATGGTTATACTAAAAATGATATTAGACAAACTTAAAGCTGGCATATTTTTTGTAATTTTTTCGCATATTACGTAATAAAATCGGATACCTCGTTACAAACTTGTGATAAGATGTGTGAAGCAGCTCCTCCAAAAATCCGAAAAATCTGGTATTTTACAAAAAAAAAAAAAAAAAAAAAAAAAAATTATCCATAGAATCTTAAATCGATATGATTTTTGTAGTTAAGCGACCATAGCGGTTATCAAAGGTCAGAAAATTGTTTTCCGATCGTTGCATAGTATTGTAGAGCTTCGAGCCGAAACTATTCAAATTACAACTTTCGGCATTCGAATAATTTCAAATTACCGAGGGGATCAAACTTCTTGGATATTTTTCAATTAATTGATTGTTTTTTAAAAGGCCCTGGGAAACAGTTAAAATTATTGCGCCATTTCAATGAACAAGTTTCAAATTATCTAGAGTCGACTGTATTTAAAACAACAAGGTGGTTAAAAAGTTGCCAATCGATGGTTTTTTTTACTGGATTTTGTGATGAATGAAAAAGTTTAGTTTTACATTTGCATTGTGTTTATTTGATGTAGACATTTTGCTTTTCATTAACGAATAATAGCATAATTATAAAAGGCATAAAAAGTTTAAAAGTTATAAAAAATATAAAAAGTATAAAAGTTATAAAAAGTATAAAAATTATAAAAAGTATAAGGAATAGGGGTTCCTGTTTTAGAATTGCAAAATATTAGACAACTGTAATTTTTAGAATTTTAACGATTTCGTTTGTTTGATGAATCGAACAATTGAATACCCTACCGTTTACACTTACATACAGTACGCTCATACCAGGCACTGTTTGAATTTTGTTATATATTGTTTTTCAGCTCCACAACTACAAAGCACTTTTCGGGAAGATGCTTAAAATTTTATGCTTTTACATGCACATGTATTATTTATGTGAACTATGCACAGTGGAGCAAAAGCAAAACACTCTTCAAAACGATTACACTTTGTAAACAGATGGTCAAAGGCATCATTTTTTATATTCATTATTTTTACAGTTTATTATCCAAAGAGTATAAGTAAAGCTAATCAATCGATCAACTCTTTTCTAGATTTATATTATTTAAGATTTAAAAATGAATTCAAATGGAGCTGCTTTTATTAAATATAAAGCAAAATTTCCGCATATATATAAGCGAGAACAACAAATACCAGTCCCAGAAATTTAGCTCAAGGATTTTCCTATTACCAAAAGTACGGTATAACTTCGCGAACAATTGATCAGTTTGACATACAAACAATAAAATATGTCAAATTTATTTTTTGTTTGCCGAAAAGGCAATAAAACTCTGGATTTACTTCAACAATTTGACACATATGCAAGCAAATGCTTTCCAACACAAGCATACACACACACACACGCATAACAGTTAGAAAGTCATCATACGTACAAACACACACTGAAACATACACTGAAATAAAAATATACTTTCCAGAATTTTTTCTCTTCATTGCTGCAGCATAAAGTCATTATCTTTTATTTTGGTGCGATATTGTGAATATTCTTTTTGTCATGTCCTGCGAATATTGCGCTGCATTTAAATATTTGTAAAATTAAATCAAAATTAAGAATCGCTATAAAACGGTTAAAACTTTATCAAGTTCTTTATCAAATAAAATAAATTAAGATTTTTATCTGCAGTTGTTGCTGGTGCAACTTTATCATTAGCGAACAATTAAATATACAAAAGTTCTAGGAGAAAATGAAACAATAAAACTTTTTTTTCCGTTCTAAAAGAAGAGAAAAAAATATTACAAAAATTTAACAAGTAAGAGAAGTTAACCCTTCTATTACTTTTTAAAGATATGGAAATAGTAAACAGTTATAAATTTTAAATAAAGCACACACAGTTGTGGGCGGGCCTTCCCTATCTTCTGCTGCCCTGACGGTTCCATAGCTGTGCTCGCTGGGTCATCAGAGGGTTTGCGTATCGTATGGCCAAGCCATATCCACTTTTTTCGCATGATTTCGGTTTGTATAGGTCTCCGGTTTGTGAATTCATACAAGTCAGTTTTACATATCATCATTTGAAATGAAAAACGGCGTAACAACAAAAAAAACTCAAAATTGTTTCAGCGCATCAAGGCACACTTGTTCACAAATTTTTAGCTTTATATTTTTAAAAATAACGATTTCTTAAAGAAATTCAAAAGGTAGTTTTTACTAAGTGATTATGTTCAAAGAAATTTATGGCGTACTGCCAATAAAAAATATGTCCAGTGAAACAAAGAAAAAATAAAAACCAACTGAACACACCTCAATGTATGGCAAAGCATAGTTTTGCTCTTAAACACCTACAACTTGCTTATACACGCTGTGTGAATACCACATATAAAATTCTAATTGGATCTAGAAGAATTTCATAAATACATTGCCGATAGCAGGGGCTAAGGTCTACAATCTGTCAAAATACACACACTCAAGTGAATACGATTATTTGGAAGCCATCACAGCTAAAGGCTACACGAAAACCGTTGTAGCTGTAGCCAACTTTAGATTAATTTCTAATTTTGTAACCAGCAGTGAATAAATATAGCCTTGGAAATATATATCGGTTAAATTGTAAGGGCCGATGTTGAATGTGAACCACAGCTAAACGCCAAGCTTTTTTCCGAATTTTATTTGACATTTCTCTATTTCAGACTTACTCAATTTGAACCATGGAGAGATACACAATCCAACAACGTGTTAAAGTTATCCAGACTTATTATGAAAATGGGCGTTCAAATCAAAATGCATATCGTGCACTTCGTGATTTTTTTGGTCAATTTGATCGTCCAAATGTGCGTACAATCGCAAAAATCGTGGAAAAATTCGAGCAAACCGGGTCTGTAGAAGATGTGAGAACACCAGTGCATGCTCGTACAGCTCATACTGCAGAAAATATTGCTGCTGTTCGCGATAGTGTGGCTGAAGAGCCGTCCACCTCAACTCGTCGTCGTGCCCAACAATTGCACCTCTCAAGCTCGTCGTTGATAAACATTATGCATAAAGACTTGCATTTACACGCTTACAAGGTGCAATTGGCTCAAGAACTAAAGCCTCTTGACCATTCCAAACGTCGTGAATGGGCAGAATGGTGGCAAGAAATGGCAACAGTGGATGATCAATTTTCGAAGAAAATCATCTTCAGTGATGAGGCACATTTTCACCTCAGTGGATTCGTCAATAAACAGAATTGCCGCATTTGGGCGAATGAGAATCCAAGAGTGATTGTCGAAAAACCAATGCACCCACAAAGAGTGACTGTTTGGTGCGGTTTATGGGCTGGCGGCATCATCGGGCCGTATTTTTTCCAAAATGAGGCCGGTCAGGCAGTTACTGTGAATGGTGTTCGCTATCGTGAGATGATAACGAACTTTTTATGGCCCGAATTGGAAGATATGGATGTGGACGATATGTGGTTTCAGCAGGACGGTGCCACTTGCCACACAGCTAACGAAACAATGGCTCTTTTGCGCAACAAATTCAATGGCCGTGTTATCTCACGTAATGGCGATGTCAATTGGCCGCCAAGATCACGTGATTTGACACCGTTGGACTTTTTTCTTTGGGGTTATTTGAAAGAAAAGGTGTACGTCGATAAGCCAGCAACAATTCAAGAGCTAAAGGATGAGATAATTCGGCACATTAACGGCATAGAACCTCCATTATGCCTCAGGGTCATCGAAAATTTGGACCATCGGATGGAGGTGTGCCGCCGTGGTCGCGGCGCCCATTTGGCCGATATTTTGTTCCATACATAATTGAGTAATACCAATATATCATAATAAAATAAAATTACAATAATTTCCTAAATAGTTTGTGTTTTATTCAAAATCAACATCGGCCCTTGAAATTTAACCACCCTTTAGAAAAAATATGAAATCAGTTGCAGCTTAAAAATATTTCACTTGTTAATGAAAAAAGAGCAACAGAAACGTAAAACGTTCATAATCAAGAAGTTTTAAAGCAATAAATTGATTTGTAATAAAAAATATTATATTTAAATAAAAAATGTATAAGTTTTCAGCTGATCACGACTGTCAAAATAATTAAGTAACCAATTATAAGGCAACGACAAGGCAGCCAACTACATTTGTAGTTTCTGTAGCTCGTACCCTGCTGTCGTGAATGTGTTTATGGCAGCAATGACTTGCAGTAATTTTATTGTTTTTTCTATATAAAAATAAAGCATATGTTAAGGCTTATATTATTCAAGAGCTGTCCAGTCTTAAGGCACCCCGAGCGCTGAAGTAAGTTTTAGTTTCTAAAATTTTTTTTTTTATTATTTTTTAATTTTTATTATCGAAAAAGAATATAGAGTGCTGAAAACTAAAAACGACTATAAAAAAAAAGCATTATTAAATATATCTAAAATAATTTAATATTTGCTTTAAATCTATTTAATTTTTCTATATTTTTGTATATTTCGTAGTTCTCAAATATTTTTTTGGAGATCTGGTGAAATTTCCAGGTGAAATTTTCTGAGCTTTTTTCAAGAATTTGGTTAAAGGTCTACTGAAGATTTTGGTATTAGCACCAAATGAAATGTGCATATAGACTAGCTGAACCATATAACAGACACAGATAAATAATCGTAATTATTTTTGACTAACGTTGAATAAAATATGGTATTTGAAAAATTACAAGATCTTAGAAACCTTGTTTAATTTCTTGCTTGAAAATCACTACTTTAGTCCAAAGACTAATTAATAAGTGCCGTATTCGTTTTCAAATGTTTCTGATTTCCTAAAGTTTCACGAAGTACAGTTTTTTGTAAATTTAACAAAAAAAAAAATTAGGAATACTTGCAAGCGACAAAGCACAACATCCTTAAAGGATACCTTCTCAAAACGACACTTTAAAAGAAGCGTATTAACCGGCTGCTTCAAAGAAAAATTCTAAAATGCTGATGGCACTTCAGGGAAGAAAAATTTAAATTATACATTTTATTTTCTTGTTTTATTATTTTTTTTTTTTTTTTGCCATAAAACTTATAAGACTACAAAAAATAACAAGAAACTAAAAATAAAAATTCATGAGTGTTGCAAACAATTAGCGACAACAAAAACAAAAAGAAAAAAATTGCTACAAAAAATCATAGATGATTCCATTCTCCAGTTCATTTCAACGACAAAAGGAAAATAACACTCCTAAACAGAAGAAGAAGAAGAAGAGGAAGAAATTCAGTTCATGTTCATGCATGCCACGCGCCGAAATGGTTGTCTTTTGTTTTGTAAGGATTTGATGCGAGAAAAAAGAAAAAAAAAAAAAAGAGTGAAAACTGCAACTAAAATAATTTTTGTTCTTATCTTCCCAACAATTTGACAATTTTTTTTCTTAGAATCACTTTCATGTTCTCAACTTCTAGTACAACAAGTTGCAATAGCCCGACACAAAGCAGAGTTTTATGGCAATTTGGCAATAGAAAAACACGTTTATCATTTCCCATCGCACAAATTTCAAAAGGAAAATATCGCAGGCCCATTTTAATTCTAAGATGAATTATTCACACAAAAAAAGTATTTGAAAGTATTTTATTAGTATTTAAAGGTTAAACATCAAAATGGAATTGATACCATTAATTATTTTAATTGACATGACAAAATTTTTAATTAAAATTTTTCTCTTATTCAAAAATTAATTTTGACTTTCAGGCATTTTAGAAATAAATTTAATTTTTTTGAAACAAAAGTTATTAGTACCCCATATAAATCTAAACCCTAGATGGTCGTGAATATATGTACATACATATGTATGTGTTTATATATATTGATGACTTTAAATATTAAAGAGGAAAAAATTTAAGTAAAAATTAAAGCGGATTAGAAGTGGTACAATGTTTAAGAGAGCAAAACAAATACCCGGATACATTGTACATAAGATCTGCGTAACGAAAGTAATTTGCCAGTACAATGTTATTCCTAACGCTGCACATTGGGTGGGCATAAAAATATATCGGAAATTATTAGATAATACAATTGAAAGAGATGATGATAAAGATCACGAGGAATTGAGAATTGAGGAGGCTGCTATTGGCTGACTATTTAGCGCTCCTACTGTGTAACCGGCGATCCACAGTTCAAGACCCGGTCAGACCAAACATTTTTGAATTGTGACTGTGCGAATAGTGCCCCTCTTTTTCGATATATGAGTAATAAAAAACATCGGGCAGTAAATTAATAAATAAAATCAATGCGTCAACATTACACCTGAAAATGCTTTACAAATTCTCAGAAAAAGAGCGCGCAATTTAGGTACTTGTTCAAAAAATTTTATTTTTAATTTATCAAAATAAAAATGTAAATATTTAAATTGAATATTTAAATAGATTGTTCGAATAAAAAAAAGGGTACAAAACAAGTATTAAGGAAAATTTTATTTATCAAAGTATATGATTTCTCAATTGGATAAATATAATAAAATATAATTGTTACTTATAAGAATATTTATTTTAAATAAAAGAAATATAAAAATAATTGAAATATATTAACTAGACACAACTGCACAATTGTGCAATAGTTATGCTGAAAACACAATTGCGACGACCGACGACGATTTTTCGTTGCGAACTTTTGTCATCAGAAATAAAACACATTCGTGCATATGAAAATTAACACAACACCGCCGACAGACAAAATTCGTCGTGCGTGACGAACTCTGCGATATATTTATTTCTATTTCATACGACGAGGTACGACGAACAAATTAGTACAGAGGTACCGTTTTTCATTTTAGTGAATAAAGTAGTTTAATTGTTTAAATAAATCTTTTAACTGAAATATACACAAATTACTTACCATAAAATTGCTTTTCAATTGCTTTTTGTTAATACAGTACGAGCTCGGTATGCGCAACCGAAAGGAAATCGGGGTTGTTGCTTTTACCGAAAAGTTGCAATAACCGACCACTAAAAATTTAATATAAAAACACACCATTATTTAACTTAAATTCATTCATTTTTATTACTTTAACATAAATTAAGCATAAAATTAATGTTTTATACATAAGTACATACTTAAATAAAAAGCAAAACAAAAAATAAAAATGAACTTCATATTTTATACGTTTATATATGAATGTATGTGAGTTCTATTATAAATAGAACTTAGTTTGAGGAAAAGAATGTTGAAATTTTGGTTTGAGTTTTAGACTTTTTAACCTTTTGGGAAATCGCAGCTTCCTTAATTTCTTGAAGAGCAATTAATTTTTCATAAGGAATATCATTTTCTGTTGCCCACTCCATACAAATGTCAAGGGCTTTAATGGCATCATCTAATTTAACTTTTTGTGTTTTTTCAATTTGTACATTCTCTGCAATTTCTTCGTCTGAAAGATCTATAGCTTCGGGCTCATCTGTATAGTCTTCTCTGATCCATTCACCGATTTCACCATCTGTCAAGTTCATATCCGGTAAAATATCCTGTAACAAATTCGAAATATGGTGTAATTGAAGTCAGTTCGTATCGCAAGCTCATTTTTTTTGATTCTGCTGACTATGGACTTGTTAACTTTGTAATCAATACAAATCTTTTTAACAGATTCGCCATTTTGCAATTTGCTCAAAATTTCTAATTTTTGTTTAATTGTTAGCTTAATCACTTTTTTTACTACTCCCATATTTTTTAAATGATGTGTACTTAACAATGATCTTCTCTTAACTCATGTAAAACTTTAAACGTGCAACGCATTGCAAAGATTGAGATTATGAAAACTGTTTAAGCGCCGCTCCTGCGTGAGCACAAAAAGTAAAGAGCATAAAATAAATAAAAAAAAGTCCACCACTGACATGTGGAAAACATTTTTAAGAAGGGTTCTTTGCTGAAATTATAAGTACTTGTGAAAACTACGTTTCTGAAGAAATAAATTCAGAGAGAAAAACGCTTAAAATTTAATAAAACAGAAAAAGTTGCACTTATCGAGACTGTTTTTTGAAAAAAGTTGCACTTATAAAGACTGTAATGTAAAAAAATTGCCTGTTGCGCTAATCGGGGTGTTGCGATAATCGGTGGTTGCGCAAATCGAGCTAGCACTGTATTTAATTTTTTCGAATAATTTTTTTTATGCGTTAACACAAACAGCAAACAACTGGGCTGATTATGACAGCTGCAATTTTTTCGTCGTAATTGTGGGCCAAACTGCAAATTTACACAACAACCTTTACCCGACGACTTCGTTGTGCTAGACGAAATTCGTCGTTGGTCGCAATTGTGTTCTCAGCATTAAGATCTCTATGCATTATACAATCAACAAGGTAATCGCAGTATCGCAAGAATTATGTCGATATTATATGGCAGTGTCAAAGTTTGTTTACAAATTAATTGAGTCAGCAATTGGTATCTCTAGTAAAACACATATAGCTGTCTCATATTTACATACACATTCAACAGAGTTTGATAATTTACTCGCATCCAGTGTTGCCATTTTCGGCCATTTTATGATGCTTTCCTGGTTACCCTTTTATTTATTCTGAATACCCATTTTTCAAGAAGGTTATTTTTGACGCGTTTTCTTTTTTTTTTCAAATAAGATATTTTTTTTACTACCCAAGCAATTAATTACGAGTCTGCACAGGTGGGCTGTTTCTTTCAGATATGCTTACAAAGAGGCTAAAACATTAGTTGCTACTGTAATGTTATTGGAGCTGTAGCATTAACACCACCTTAGAAAGTAAATTCGCGTTGCACGCAGAGTTGTTTTTGTGAAGCAACTGAACAGAAAATTTGCATATTTTTGGATTTTTTTTTTTGTGTGGGCACAGATTGATATTAGATTTTGTTTTACATAATCGCATGAATTTGGTTTCTTAGTGCGGCCACCGCTTGAAGACGCTGAGACTATTACTAAAATAAATTTTGATATACCCATTTCATTTCAATAAGAAAAATTTTTACTTTTACATCAGATATTGTGCAAACGCTCCCATTGTGCAAATATATTAATCCATAAAACTTGTTATGGTTTTTGAATTAAGATAAAATAAGTATTTTTTTATGGCGAAAACAAAATTTCACAAAAAAATACATATCATTCCAAACAACTGAATATAAATATCACAATCACAAGAGACAAAAAAAAAAGAATAAAGGAATTATTGAAACAAAAATAGCAACAACCAGGGTTTTTTGCAAAATAAAAGAAACGTGAAAATTTGTAAAATCCATCAGTTCATTCAGTTCCATTGCAAAGAACAGTCTTCCCAGCAAATACAATTCACAAAATGAAAGTAAGTTTTTGTTCTTAGAACTTTTGTAGCCTGAATTTAAAAAAAAATTAATTTAAATATTGTTTATTTTTTCATTTTGTTAGTTCGTCATCTGTTTTGCTTTTTTGATTGCTGCTGTGTCAGCTCATGTTATAAGTCCTGTTACCACTTACACTGCTGCTGCTCCAGCTTATACAACTTATGAAACAGCTGCTCCGGCCTATACTGCCTATTCAGCTGTTGCTCCTGCAGCATACACCAACACATATGCGGCTGCAGTTCCACGTTACAGCGCTTCTGTTTATAGTTCTCCCGCTGCTTATGTAGCTGCTCCTGCTGTATATAGTGCTGCCCCTGTTAGTGCTTATGCCGCCCCTGTCAGTGCTTATGCCGCCCCTGTCAGTGCTTATGCCAGCCCTGTTAGTGCTTATACTGCCCCGGCTACCATTTACACCTCAACATTATTGAAAAAGTAACAGACTCTTTGAAATTGGAATATGAATATGATCGATAAATTGTGGAAGATTTTTAAAATAAATGAAAAAACAACATTGGCAAATACATATATTGAATTTTATTTAACGAAACAAAATTAACAGCAATACAAAATGATTAATCATAAAATGTTTACAAAATACATACTCGTACACATCACAATTTTAATATAGAGTTTATTTTTAAAATGGCGATTTTTCCATATATCGAGAGATAATCACAAAGATAAAAATTTGTTTCTTTCGCCTGAAAATTGTTTGGAGAATTTAATAAAAATAAAAACTCGGTTATAAAATATTTTAATTTTCATGAACTTTCTTAGTTCCACACTGCGTTGCCAATTTTTTTTTCCAAAAGTCTTCAATCGACCAAAAAAAATTTTATTTTTCTTCAAAAAAATTTTGTTTTTATAAATATTTTTTTTTAAATTAAATTCAGTTAAATATTTATTCACATTTTTTATATATATGTATGTAGTAGCAATATGCATTTGAGTCTTAACATTTTTATTAATTTTTTTTAATTGTTGTAAATTTCTGCATTTAAGATTAGATTTTTCTTATTTAAATGCCACAATGCCATTAATTTTGTATTAGTGTATCTAATTAGTATCTTATATTGTCTCATATTCATAAAAAAAAATTTTCAGCGTTATCTATTGCTATTGGCATATTATATAAACTATTTTTTAAGCAATCGAAACGATTTCCATTCAATATGATATGCCAAAACATTTTAATATTTTCTTCACCCAATTAATTGCATTCCTTAAACTTAGAGCGTCACAATTCCGGCCATTATTCGTCTTAAATTTGTTGAATATTATTCGAATGAAAGACATTTGGAAGAATTTCGCTGATAGAGAAATATTTTTATCAGCTGGTTTGATGAACAAAAACTTCAATTAATATTCTTAAAGTAATAAATATCTTATATTTGAAAATCATTTTTTAAGTTAAAAAAAAATTTTTTAATCTTGTTCACAATTCAAAATCGAAAATATCGAGTAACGTTAAACAATGCCACTTAGGACCTTTCGATATTAAGGTAATAAAATCACAAATTTGCTTCGATGGAATGAAAGTGTACAATATTATATTTTGAATCATATTATTAATGCAATAGACATTATTGTCAATTAAAATACCGAAAGAAATCGTTGAGCTCAACGTGCCTTTTCGTAAATATGTGGACAAATAGTACATGACGAATTTTGCATTCGTGCACGTTTTCGTTTTAAAATGCAAAATTTTTTGTTGGTATTTCAAAAGAGTACCTTCAACTTCTACATAGTCTTTAGATTTTACGATACACCTGAAACGTTTCAACATTTCGAATACGGCAACACTGATTAAAATTAACTTTTGCATGCAGCGTTATCATTTGTCAAGTTTTTCCTGTTCTTTTTTTAGTTTTATGAAATATTAAAACGTTTTTAAGTTTTAATCTGCAAAAATAAGTTTTATTTAAATTCTTGCATATTTTCAAATTTTGTTTATTAATTTACAGTTACAGTGTTAAATGTCTATTCCCTCTATAATATAACTGTGCCGTATTAATAATATTATAGTTTTCTATCGCTGTGTTTTTTGTTCTAAAAAGTTTTCTATTTCCAAAAAAGCATGTATAAATATTTAAAGAGAAACGGTACGGATAATGGTATATTATTAGTTTTAAATAATTCTTTTGGAACAATCTATTTAATGAAGCTTTAAGGTTTTTTATTTCTTATTTTTATATAATACCGAGATTTCGTTAACATTCGGTTAACATCTTAAGGAATTTTTTATTTTATAAAAAAAAAAAAAAATCCCTGAAAATGTTAACCGAAGCTTAATCAAATAGATTGTTCGAATAATAAAAAAGGTTAAAAAACAAGTATTAAGAATAATTCTTTTGGAGTGAAAAATAACATAGAATATGCTACAAACACATCGGAGGCTCCAAGAAAAGCTAAAATATTAAATGGGAATCTAAATCGTGGGACGAATAAGAATAAGTTTGTTGTTTTTGTTTAAATTTTTGTTTGTGTGCTCTTCATTATGTGGACACTTTTGTAGGAAAAATGTTTTTGGTAAAAATATAATTTTTTTTTTTTTAAATGAAACGTTTTACTTAAAAAATATATGGTAACACTGCTGTGCAAGCTGCTGCATGTGAATATTTCTTATTATGAAGTTATAGTATGATTCATTCGTATAAATGTGTATACAAATATGTAGTGTAACAGCAACATTCCACTACTATACTACGTATTGACATCAGCACTAACGTGGCCCATTAGCTCAGTTGGTTAGAGCGTCGTGCTAATAACGCGAAGGTCGCGGGTTCGATCCCCCCATGGGCCAATTCTGAACTTTTTTTTTAATTTAAAAATTATTTCTAATAGAGAAAGAAATGTTTTTTATGTGGCAATATTAAATAAGTAAAATTTATAAATGCGTGCTACGTACTCGTAAACATAAAAATTGCAAATATATAAATAAATTTTTAAGCAATGAATAACTTTCTTGCAACATCTGCTGGTGTAGTGCAGTGTGGGTTCCTCTTAAAAGAAACAAAAACAACTGTATTTCTAGAGAGTAATTGCTAATGACGTAAAACGTACTAATAACAGATGTATATATGTATGTAATCTGTAATAGGGGGCGAGCGAACCAGAGATAACTGGTTCCTGATATAATTGTGGGAAATTATTAGAAAATTACTTTGATGAAGTTTTCATAAATCCAAGTACGTCATTGGCCTAGTCTTAATACTTTCATACATACATATTGTACAGGGTGGCCCAAAATGACCAAAGGATTCATTGTAATTTCATATTTAAGACATTATTATTAAAACTGGAACGGAAAAAGCTTGTACGGAAAATAATTCGTTCACCAAAGATGTCGCTAAAAAGAGCCATTGTGTCCCTCGCAGTGTGAGGTTTGTATGGCAACAATCTTATTGTGCCATGAGTAGAATAGTGGGACCGATTATGGCCTATTAGGATAGGTCTTCTTGAAAAGAATTAAGAACATCCATTCGGAAAAGAAGGGAAAGTGTTGCAAATTCTAACAGAGTCTAAAGAAAAATTTTGAAGCCAATTGTGAAGTACAACGCCATTTGTATTATTACAAAGATCTCCCCAAATAACATTTTTTGCATTAAAATAACCACCAATAAATATTCCGTCATAATTTGGATAATTACTTGCCAAGATAGACAGACCATTGTAAATCCTTGATTGATCAAAATTGCATGGAATATAAACTGAACCAAATAAAAAATTCCTCGGAGAATTATTAACTAAAATTTTTATACTAAGTAAAACATTCGGAAACTCAATGTCTGATATGTAAATTCCCGAACAATCGTAACGATTATTTAATGCAATTCCAACACCGTGAGAGCTGTTGTCTCTAAAAAGGGAATAATATCTAACGTTAAGTTTTGATTTGATATATCAATACTATTGCATTGTAACATATTTAACAGATCTACTCTACGACTCACCTCGATGAGGGATCTAACATTAAATGTTACCAAATTTAATAATTTACGGACCATAAGTCATGTTTATTTCATCCATTAAACTCATACATTGATTTCTAGCTACCTCTCTTGATAATGATTTGTAATTATTCATGAATTTCTCAATTTTTCCCTCCAATGTTAAAGGTTCAGGTTGACATAAAGATTGTCCAATTTCCAAGAACTCTTGAATAAAAGAAGGCAATTTATTGTGTGATTCAGAGCATTTCGAAATAAACTAGAATATGATATATCTTTTTTAACAAAATTTGAAGAATTTATAGCACTAGCAACTTTATTTAAAACCTTTTCTTTATTTTGTGTAGCCGATATCCTAATGTTTTTCTTTCTGTTAATATAGGTTTTATATTCTGAGCAACCTCTAATATTTGAAGGATGGCCATATTTATTACAGTTAACACAATATGGCAAATTTTCCTGAGAAGAAATAAATTTACATTCACCTGGTGCATGACCCTCCTGACATTTGACACATTTGTTGTAAGGTCTGTTACAATTTCGAGACATGTGACCCCATTTTTCGCAACGCCAACATTGAACTTCCTTTAAATTTGCTTTTGGGGACTCCCAAGTAACCCTTTGATTTAACAAATAATGTAATCCCGTAATTTCATTTATTTTCCCCGCCGGAAATTAGGGTGATTAAAAATAAACCAATTTCCAAATTATTTTTCTAAGAATAATTTGTGTAGAAAATTTGGATACCGTATCAACTGTGTTGGGAACCAACGAATCAATTTCATTTTTAATTTCAGACAATTCTGTTTTATAATAAAGTCCTCGTAATACTACACTAGAACGTTTTAGTTCCTTAGGAGTATAACAATAAGAATCTATCCTTTTATCCTTTAAAAGGCCCATCATCTCAGAGTGAGCTGCAGCATCTTTTAAATACAATTTACTTTTATGTCTATTTTTGTTAACAATCTTATACACAATTTTTTTTTCATTAAGCTGATCAACTAAGTTCTTACAGCCTATTTCTGAGCTAAGAAAGATAACTTAAGCGAACGAAAAGCACTCGCTCGAATTCGAATCAATTTGGATTTCTCATTGGCACTCACTTTCTTTCGCAGTAAGTTACGTATGTCAATTTTGGTATCTTACGTTTTAATAAGTAGAAGCAATGCCAGATCATAAATTATTATATTTCTGTTAAAAGTATTAAAAAATACTACGAATAACTTCGTAGTAAAGCTAATACAACTGCGTGTAAGTGTGATCAGCTGGTGGAAAGTATCAATAAATAAAAGGGTGAGAAAATTTAAAAAAATATTTGTAAATTTTGTGTTTTTTGTTTTAATTTTATAAAAGTGTTTCAGTTGCTGCATTGTTGACTTCTTTAAACTGAAAAAACAATTGTTAAATACATACATTCATATGTATATCATATGAATAGTTTATACTTACCACTTGTTATCCATTTGTAAATACTTTTTTATTGTACTTAGATTTTTTATTCTTCTTTTTTTATTTACAAGTATGTATACTCATATGTAAATTCTCTTACGAAAGCAAAACCAAAAGTGAGTGATTTTGACATTTCATTCTCTCACGTTCTTAACAGAGAAATCGGATTTTATATGAAAACACTTACGTTTTCATTCGAGTTCTAGATCGAGTCACTGTTCGCATAGAAAGTGTGTAGAGAAATCGAAATCAATGTTCTTTCTCATAGAATGCGAATGAAAGCGTTCTTTCTTAAATCAGAAATAAGCCCTTAATGTTAACGTTAAATAAGAAAATTGGAGGACAAAAGTCATTTCTCGTAGGGTGTGCTAATTTATCATTTCTATAACACTATTATTGCGTTCCTCTTCTATTTCTAATTCTCCAAGAATAGAAAACCTATTTTGTGTATTAACATTTGTTCTCGGTTGTGTTTTATTGACAAACGAAAATTTATATAAATCTAACTGGACATCCATGTGACCTTTTTCCTTTAATATAACTTTGTGTGGTACTTTTTTGGAAATCCATAGATTTGCATCTTGACTCTTGAGTGATGGTTACATTATCTTTATTGAAATGAGAATGATCCTCTGGGAATTTTGATTGCGCATCGTTACCAGTATATAATTTCTTGTTATTTAACACAACGCAGGAGGAGCAAGGCAAATCATTGCTTCTTCTCGAGAGTTCAACACAGAAACAGACGTCATTTATCATTTTCTGTACGGATGGTGAATTACCAGGTTTATCGGGAGGTAATTTTTCAAAAAATTTGGGATTATTATTATCCATAATAAAAGACGTCTCAATGTACTATATGCATGTAATTATATACACTTTCTATTTTATTTTAGTTATTTTTTTATATTTCTATATATATATATACTTACATATATGTATATAATTTTTCTTTTTTTAAATTCAAAAAACAAAAATTTTTAATAATTTTTCACAAGAAATACGTCCGTTCGATTTAAAAATCAAAGCCTTCTTCAACAAAAAGGTAAATTAGTCACCAACAGCTGTCACGCGAAAACATACCGTTTTAGCTGTCGCTGTGACACATTTCTTTGTTTTCTACTTTTCGTTTTTAATATACATCCATACATACTTACATATTTGCTCAGTTTTCGTCGAAATTTAAACTGGTAAGTCACCGTCCATACTGTTGAGTTTTTGCTGCAAAAGTTTTTTGAATTCTCTTTTGAAACTGCAGCACTGTCCATACATGAATCTTTTGCTTCATGTTTAGTATTTTTTATTCCTCCCTTCTATCTTCTTTTTTTAATTTTTTTTGACATTTCTCAATACCGAATGTAAATATAAAATAACTACCCTGTGATAGGTGTGAATATTTTTTTTTGGATAGACATTTGAAGCACAAGGTATAATTTGAAGCAAAATGGACGCTAAGAAGAAAAATTATATAATAATTTTTATATAATTTTATATTTTTTTTTTTAAATTTTTGATTATATTTCACAAAAAATTAACAATAAAACAGGGTAGCTATTATTATGATAGATGTTAACAGTATACCAAACGAAAATAAATAAAATGAAACGTCAAATACACCTCATGTCAAAAGATGCAAATAAGAAATTCAACAAAAACTGCATGTACATTAAACAGCGTATATACTTCCACTTCTCTTCCCCTTCTCATCAACAAACTCAAAAGTTTTGCAGCATAGCAGCTTCACAGTATGGACGGGGACTAAAGGCTTCTTTACATTGTCCCACAAGTCGTACGACATGCCAAATTTTTGTGTAGAAGAGCACAAGTCGGATCGTCTAAACGTAATATGTAATGAAACTATAAGATTTTGAGAGAAAATACGGATGAAAATTTGAGTCGTATGGCTCTCTTGATTTTTTAAAATTTTTCAAAAACCAACGCATATCATTAGATCAGGGATTCATTTGTATGTAAACAAATGTGAGTAAGCCAGGGAGCGAAAACTGGTTTAATAAATTTATACCAATTATAAAATCAAAATGTACATTTTAGACCACGACAGCACAATTTTATGAAAATCTACGTATATTTTTTCCAAAAGTACACTAAAAATTTTGACCACGAAAATAACATATTCGAAAGTTATAAAAATATTTTTCAAGGTTATTAAAAAAAAAATTCAATTGCACAAGAACTCCATCCCTGGGGAAAACAAGTAAACAGCTGTAGTTAAATTAAATGAGAATGTTTTCATCTTACTTGATTTTATACATACCAATGGTGTAAACGCCAGAAAACAACCATCCGATTTTTACTCCCTTTTTTTAAATACGGATGGAATTTCATTTTATTCTCTCTAACATTTTACGTACGACAAATCTTATCGTTTAAAGCACCCTTAAATAAGGCCCAGAGCCCTGCGCCGAGCGGCTAATAGCCGGCTAAGCCGGGCCGCCGACAGTTTTTGAAAGCCGCCGCCGCCGATAATTTTGCTGCTAAAATTGACTAGAAATAAGCTGCCGATTGCTTTTGCATACCTTCTGTTTCGCTATAAATGTGCTCGCTATTATTTTTTTAATTGATGTAAATTTGCAGGAATCTATTATCCGTTATAATAATTGTATTGCTTAATGTAGCCGTGGCTATTTGTGTGCCTATCATATTTTTCTTATGTGTACAGAAGACTACTTTTCAATCCCCGTGTTGAAAATCTCTGGCTGCCAGATAAAATTCTTCTAAAATCGTCAAAATTCCGATGAAATATGAAAAATTCATTTCAGCTTTGAAAAATTGTGAAAAAAATCGGACAATGGAAAATGCATATTTCAAAAACATTTTTATATTCATTAAGACGCAATCAAAACATAACAACTCATCATTAAATCATTCATAACAATACATACGTACATAGTGTATTAATTTACTAGGGGATCAATATATCATCACATATCGCGCTTGTGCTATAATAGAGCATTTATTCAAATTTGAAAAATTTTTAATATAAAAGTAAAAAACATTCTCATTTTAAATTGGAAGTATGCAATGAAAGGAATAATTTAAATAAAAAATTGTATTAATAAAGACTTTTTAGAACTACGCCAAATGTTTACAATTGGTTCATAGAACACTAAATGTTGATTTCTTATAAAAACGAAAACAAATAAGCCAATATATTCTATTGTTTTATGAGTGGAATATATGAAAAAATATGTATGTATGTATATACGTGTGTATATACATTATGTAATGTAAAGTAGCTGTAAACTTTACACAAATTTCAAGTCGCACAGGCAATATCAAATATTTTTAGCACCAAAAGGCAATTGATTTCACAAATATAAATATAGTTGACTCAGATATGAAATCCTCATTTTCTTCACAACATGCAGAAATTTATCATATTTAGACCAGTGCAAAAAAAAACTAATTTTCAAGGAAAAAATCGTCATTTTGCTATTTTCTGGACATAAAATCTTCAAATCTGCAGCCATGTTGTCGAAATACATTAAAAACCGTTAAAGCTGGCGATCATAGTAGCTACTCATTTAATAATTGACATTGACTGTTAAAGAAAATTAAACAAAGTTTAAAAATATATTTAATGAATTAGAGGGTAGCGATGGCACGATGGATAGTAGTCTGCACGTTGACTACAAAACCAAAAACAGACCTCGGTTCAACTCCAGTTTCAGACTAAAATTATAAAAAAATACATCTCTCATTTTTCTGATGTGCATTAGTGTGTCAGTTGTTGTCGGAAGGTTTCAGTGTCGAAGGCATAGTCATTGATCAGCTGATAGCAAGCCACAATCACATCAGAACGCCTTCCTTCGTCGGTATTGTGTAGCACCGGCGAACTAAAATAATAATAAAAATGGCTACTGAACTGAAGCTTCAAGCACTGCTACGAGTATAAAAACAAGGAACGTGCGAAAGCAGAGCTGCAAAATAATTAATTAAGCTTCACCTCCTGTCGTTTCTCCTACAATCCCTTTCCTATAGTTCCCAGCACAATGCTTCGCATGTATAGGAGTCATCTGATAAAAAAAAAAAAATATTTAATGAAAATTGTCAGAAAATAAAAAAATTACAAAATTCTTTAAAACAAAAAATAATGAAAATTTTTTCTGATTCCTCCTAAAAGTCTACTGAAGATTTTGGTATCAGGACCGAATGAAATGTGTGACCAGCTATAAACCATATAACAAACATAGATAAATAATCGTAATTAATTTTGACTAATGCTGAAAGTCACATAAGAAATATATACTTAAATCATTTCAATAATTAATTTTTTATTTGAAATAAACTTTATTGCACTAAATCGTAAGAGTTGTAAAGTGGTGTGAAGAACACCCTTGGTATTCAAGCCGATTTTTTGTATGAGCCATATAAAAAACGGCTAGCTGATTGATTCCCGGCTTTAGCCGGCTTTGATCCGCCGCCGCGTATTTTTTCGTTAGCCGCCGCCGCCGCCGATGGAACTTGCTCGGCGCAGGTCTCTGATAAGGCCTGCCTTCTTTGTTTAGGCTCCGGTATAACAAAGGGAAAGAGTGTCCCTGCATGTATATTTACATAAAGGAAAAATATCCTCGTGCTATTAATGTGTGTGTGTGTGTAGAAATCATAGAAAGATAAAATAGTTTATTGTAATGATCGCCTTACTTAGTTTACTTGTGTGTATCGTTCAGTTGAAACAGGTCGTTCGTAAGTTACACAGCTCTACAAGAATCTCATTAAACTCTGTGAAACTGTAGTGGTCTGCAATCTGTGTTCTATATAAAGAATAAACTACTCGTCATTGCAGGGAATAAACTGATCCTGTGTTATTTTGATTTGGTGAAAAAAAATATTCCAAGAATTGCAAACAAACAAAATTTAATCAGCGATGGTTGTCACACTTTTTGAATGTCAGTCTTCTCAAATTGAGGAAAATTATATTTTCAAGTGGGTCGTAAATGGTAATTCTGAATGCCCAAATTTCGCTGACAAAAATAATAGTATAGCATTTTGGTTTGGTAATTCCGACCAATACAGATGTCAATTAAGTATCGAAGGATCTGCTTGTGGCAAAAAGAATTACTATTTCAAATTTCTACAGTATCCTTGGAAATACAAAATACTTGTGTACTTATGGGTGAGCGGTGAAACAGAAAAGTTCCTTTCGTATATCTCTTCCCCAGATCAATTCGCGACCATGGAACTTACAAAAGAAGGAAAATGTCTGTTACATGCAGACAATTGCACAATAATGTGTGAATTACATTTGAAGACATGGACAACTAATTCATTTCCAACGGACTCAAAAAAAAAGTCAACAGTAACTGTAGATTTTACTAAGCTGTTTGAAAGCAAACAATTTTGGGATGTAACATTAGTGATGCCGGAACGTGAATTGCATGCTCACAAGGGCATTTTAGCAAGCCGTTGCAAAGTCTTTGCCGCAATGTTTGAAAATGATATGGAGGAGGCTAAAACAAACAAAGTGGAAATAGATGATATTGCTGCAGAAGTTATGGAGGAAGTACTACGTTTTATTTATACTGGTAAGGCAGAAAAGTTGGATCAATTGGCTCGGGAGATATTGGCTGCCAGCGATAAATATGATTTGCCTGTATTAAAATCGATATGTGCAGATGAGTTAAGTAAAATAATCTCTATTAAAAATGCAGCAGAATTACTGATACTTTCGAATTTATACAAATTGCCAGAATTAAAATTTCTGACAAAAAATTTTATAATGCAGAACCGCGTTAACGTTGCTCGCACTGAAGGTTGTCAAAAACTTTTCACCACATATTCTCATTTAGTAGAAGAACTTTTTTCGTACGAAATCATAACAATAAAACCTTTTGGATTTGTATCTTTAAAGTAACCGCATTAACGTTGCTCGCACTGAAGGTTTGCAAAACCTTTTCAACACATATCTTCATTTAGTAGACGAACTTTTTCGGAAATTTAATAATATCTTTCATCTAATTAATTACAGTTATTAAAACTTTCTTTTTTTTTGTTATAAAATATATTATTCTTGAATTCAAATCATATTTAACATTTTCTTTTCTTTCTGCTAAAACGGATAAAAATAGGTTGGTATATTCTTTTGGATCAAATTCTTTTCATATCTTCACCTTGAATTTATAAAAATATGTGAAAGTATTAACTACTACAGATGTAACAGCAAGTAAAATCGCATTCATAAAATATAACTTAAGTTATTTTTTCCTTTATAGGATTCACAAGAGTTATCGTAGAAGAATGAGTATTTGATGAATTCTACGTAGTGTCGTACGAAACGAAACAAAAAGGTAAATTAGTCACCAACAGCTGTCACGCGAAAACATACCGTTTTAGCTGTCGCAGTGACACATTTCGCCAGAAGGCAGTCAAAATTCATGAAAAACACATTCTTCATGTCACTGATTTAATTTAATGGGTTTTTTTTTCTATAAGAGACATGAGAACCTCGCAACCCGAATTGCCTTATTTTGGATATTTCTCTGCGAACGGGGTGATACCAAATGTGCATGTTGCTTTTTTTGGTTTTTTATAAATTTTTTTATGATTGTTTTTCCTTTACAATTTCTCTTCTTCAGCTTTTAATTTATTGAAGAAAATTTTATTTTTTCAATTGTGACAGCTGACGACAATTTTTTAATTGTATCGTTGAACATGTAAAAAAAAAGTTGGTACGTGCAAAACTAGAGTTTTTTTTTTTATTAAAAAATATCATTAAATGTAATTTTGTATAAAAATAGAAATAGTGAGATTGATGAAACAAATTTTAGTGAAAGTTAAAACTTTTGTCTTCTACAGAATCGACTTTGAGAAAAAATTTAAAAAATGGTGCAACTCTTTCGGAAGGTGTGGAGGTACCGCTTTCAGAAACAGTTTTGATGGGCAAAAAGCAACATGCATCAATCAGAAAAGTTTTCCGCGGGATTTATTTTCACATACATATGTATAAAGACTCAACTAAAGAAAGTAGCAGAAATTTCTAAAAATTAAGACGACATGAAATTGGATATAAATATCGACGGAATGCCATTATTTAAAAGTTCCCAAATCTAGAAACGCAAAAAAAGTTTTCCGGAGCAGTTTTAAATATTAAATAGTACTAGCGAATCTCTGGTTTCAATGTGTACACACATATACCCAAGTGGAGTACCTACAGTACTAGTGCTTTCTCAATTGCACGCACGTATTAAATGTCTATAGCACAGGACATTGCATAGTAAATACTGGTGACAATGTCAATAGTGAATCATGTTTAACCCTAATCAAATCAGATAAACTTTGTAACGAATCCAACTAAAATGTGCTGTAGAGGCACATATAAAGAAACCCATTGCATATTATATTTGGGAATTTATATCTCTTATTTGCATTTTTTTTCTTTCAAAGCAGTACTTGTTTCATATTGTAGAATAATATCTGCATCCTCCGAAAATTTACTGTCTTATAGTTTCTTCAAAATCAATCTCTTCAATAATTGTCTCGATTTCTACATATAAATATATTTTAGACATTGTGGGAAAAAGTTCCGTCTTTACAACTTTCTCTTTGAAAATTAGCCAACCATTTTATAAACTGTGTAAGTTTACATTGAATGATAAAAATTGAATGAGAATTCCCCGTAATTTAAGTTGTTGGTTCATGATGTTGTCGTATGTGCCTGATAGGCACATTATGACAGGATTAAGTATATTTGTGGTTTTATATACATAAATAAATAGAAATTAAAGAACTCGTTTTTTTTTTAAAGAAATAAAATAATTCAAAGTACGAATTCAAGAAGCACCAAGAACCATGACTTCAATTTAAAGAAGTTAGAACACTTCAATGTGAAAGATGTGTCTGAAAGGAACATGTTAACTGGATTAGGGTTAAATTGTGTATTGTTGGGTTGGTTTTCTTGTAAGTACAGAGAAACATCAACAAATGTTCAAGCACGAAAGTACGTACAGCAAAATAATGGGCGCCTGTTCTAACAGTGCCAACTAGTTTTACACGGCTGGAGTAGAACCAATATACTTGGTCCATCTGAACCAATGCTCAGTTGTGATAATTTTAATGTAGAATCTAAAACTGCAAAATTCTCCATAACCATAAAAGATAACTGTTAGATACATACATACATATGTATGTATGCAGTGGCTTATATCGACCCCCTTGTTTATGCGCTAGTTTTTACTTTTCAATTTTAAATATGCCGATAATCGTTACCATACAGGCAATTAAAATTACATGTGATAGTTACTAAGAAACAAACTAAATCAAAGACAAAAATGTACAACACACTGAAAAATACCAGCAAAACGGAACAACATGCTGTTTTCGAAGGCTGCACCGTATGTGGTTATCAGTTGATGTAAATTCTTAGTTTTATTCATATATGTACACTGTACATTGTGTGCACTTTATACATACTACATCCATATATGGAATAAGACTCGTAATAATAAACTGTGCCAGTGCTATTTTTATTCGAAAAAAAAATATTCCAAGAATTGCAAAGAAAATACGATTCGCAATGGCTTTAAATCCTATTGAATATTACGCCCATCGATATGAAGAAAGAATTTATTTCAATTGGAACAACCTTCATGCAGAGGTTTTGTATCGAAGATAACGAGTGTAGACATTTTCGATGGTACTTTTATAAAGCATAAATGTAAAATATACAATGAAGGACATAAGTGTTTGGAGATGGTTGTGTACAACCTTCATTGTAATTGTACTACAAAGTGAAGTTAAATTTTGTGTCATCTTGTTATTGATTGCTTTTATTTACTTTACACTTGTTACCCTGTAACGACGCAAAGCGCAACGTAATTTAGCGCTTAGCTTTACGCTGAACCTAAATTAGAGTGATAACGTTGCGCCAGAAGCAGTACTGTTTATTAACTTTGATTAATAAAAAAACTCCAAATGGAAATAAGAAATAGAGATAAATCACTAAATTGACCTGAAAACAACTAAATTGTCATTACTTTTCAACAGTTTAATATTTTTTTGTAACCAACTTCACTTCTTTACGCGCTGTAAAAATTGGATTTTCCATTTGGAAAGCGTTTACGCCGCGTTATTTCAGGCAAGAGAAATATTGATATTGTTTTATTTATATGGTGCCACCTTAAAACCTTTTTCGAAAAATCTGAAAAAAATTTCCAAAATACTTTAAACTTTCAAATTATGCTTATAGAGATTAGAATATACGAGATATTATTGCAATCACTAAGAAAATTCGTTAAAATTTCGAATGTTATACTTGAATTTTTCCTTATTGTCTGACAGTAAGATTCATACTGAAAGCTCTAGACTTCTGCGATGATTTCTCATAATACCGCCAGCAACAACTTCCAGTAAAAATAAATTAAACACTATATAATTATTTATTTATACATACATACATACATACATATTTATTAAATGCTTTTTTATCCTTAAGAAAACTCTGCAATTAAATTGTTCATTTTAACGCCCTCATAACCATTTTTTATTCTATTTGTGGTTACATTGTCTCTATACATTTTCCAATCATTTATTTCAACGCAAACTTTTCCATTTATTTTTATTTAATTTATGGTTTGAATAAAAATGTGATAAAAATCTCACTGTTTTCAATTAATTTCAGACAACAACAACAACAACAACAACAACAACAACAACAACAACAACAATAAAATATAAACTGTATTTTATATCAACAATGAACAACAATAACAACAGCAACGGCAACGGCAACAACAAATACAATAATACAAGCTCAACAAAACTTTTACAAATCAATCAGTTAAAATAATTACTATTGTAATTTATATAGATTTATTTTTTATTTTTTCTTTATTTTTTTTTTTTTGATTGTTTTGCTGCATTTGTGTTTTATGCAATTTATTTTCTACTTTTTATGAATTTAATGTTGTTGTTCTACGTACAAACAAACGCACGAGTAATTCATCACTTGTTTCCGACCATTGAGAATAACTTCCATTTGAAACAAATTGCATTCATAAATCTTGTAGTTTATAAACATAAACTATTGCATATCGTTGAGGAAGATGGATACATAATTACACACACACACACACACACTCCCACAAACATACACACCCACACACACGTACGGAAACGAAATTATCTTAATTGCGTCATAGTGAATCTGAATTATACATTTTACATATTGGATCAATCTACGAGCATCTATCTATTGATTCATTAAACGCACTCAAATTACAGCACATACTCAGGCATACAAAGTCAATAATACAGTAGAACTTGCCCATAATGGATAAATGCAAGCAAGCAAGCACACAATAAAACTTAATTACGTTTGCCCATGGTGAATTATCTTAACAAAGAAATTCAGTTTTACTGATATTTGCGCGTTAATAAGAATAGCGGAAATCACTCTTCGTTGCAAACTACCCTTGCACCCATTGGAAATCTTGCAAGTATAGCATATTTGCATAAGTTTGCAACAACACAACAATAAAATATATAAAATTAAAGTTTGCAACTGTTAAAAAAATATGCATCACCAAAAAGCATTCCAAACTGTAAATTTCCAACGTTTATAATGCTACAACAGCTGTCTTTTTCGTTTTGTTTTTACGTTCAAAACAAGTACAGAACTGCGCCCACGAAGTTTTTCGGTTGCTGTGCCGCCACAAAAATAAACAGTAGCTTCAAATGTAAGTTGAAATTTCTCAAAGAATTATTGCTAAGATTACATTAAACATTAACATTAAAAAAGTAATTAACTGATGAAGTTTGAAATTGGTGAAGTTTTTATAAAGTATATATGAAAACCACATGTTTGTACCACATAAAATTTTTTTCGTCGGCGGTGACATTAAAACCTACCTACGGCTAACTTTATTGCATGCGGCAAAGTTACTTTATAAAACTCATAAATAATGGTGTTTACAGAAAAGAAACAAACATGAATTGTGAAGAGACCAAAAATAAAAAAATTAAAATAACTAAAGAAAGGACTAACAACAAAAGGTGGACCGATGTTGAAGTCAGAAAAATAATTGAATATTTATTGGAAAATCAAGAATTCGAGGTATGTTGTTGTCCACTAAAGTACACATAAACAGAAACATTTGTTTTTTTCTTTTTTCTTAGAAGCCGACCGCGCAAATATTTTATAGAAAACTTTAATTTTTACTTTATTTATGATTTTGTTTTTTCCTGTTATCTTAGGCATTTTAATTAGTTTTACTTTTTCTGTTAAATATCTTAAGAATCAGCTGGTATAACAAATATGTTGACAGCGACAAAAAGGACACTCGATAAAATAGCAGATATGCTACGAAGAGTGATTTACGCTAATATCATTATAATCATTGCATTATTATGAAGTAACATATCGGTGAGTTGAATCGAAAAACATATACAGTTAACTCGCGATAATATGAACTGATTAAAACTAAGCCAGTTCACTCTTGCAAGATTGTTCATAATTCTTGTTCATATCTAATTTTGCTTTAAAAACTTTTTTCCCATAAAAGTAAAAGTTTCTTTTGTTTTGTTTTTCATTTTTCAAAAGCAAAAAAAAAAGATTTTTAAATTCTTTCAAATGCAGTGATTTGCTGTTGTTTTTTTTCTGGGATCATCACTCAGGAGATGACTCCTACACATACGAAGCATTATGCTGGAACTATAGGAAAGGGATAATAGGAGAAACGACAGGAGGTGAAGCTTAATTAATTATTTTGCAGCTCTGCTTTTTGCACGTTCTTTGTTTATACTCGTAGTAGCAGTGCTGAAGCTTCGGTTTAGTATTCAATTTTTATTATTATTTTACTTCGCCGGTGCTACACAATACCGACGAAGGAGGGCGTTCTGATGCGATTGTGGATTGCTATCAGCTGAAGACGGTATTGTTCAGTTGACCAGTGACTATGCGCCTTCGCCACTGAAACCTTCCGACAACAACTGACACACTAATGCACATCAGAAAAATGCGAGATGTTTATTTTTATTTTAAAATTTAAACTGAACTGGGGTTGAACGAACCCAGGTCTGTTTTTGGTTTTTTTAGTCAACGTGCAGACTACCATCCATCGTGCCATCGCCACCCTACAGAAAGTTAAGATTAGGAAGAGTGAAAGATATATCGTCATATAAAATACTGTGTTTAATTTTTTTCTATTTTTTTTTTTAATTATATATTTAATCAATATAAAGAATGTCGTTAATTGGAAAAAAAAAATTATATTTTCAATTATTTGAATTTCGGTAAATGAAAATTAAACATTTTTTTAATTGTTTCAATCATTTTGGTAATTAAAACCATTTTTCTACGTAGACGCTAAATTTGTGTATAGAAAGTAAAGTCGATGGTTGATATTTCAAAAACCACACACAATTTCGTAAAAGATATTATGATTTAAAAAAAAGGACATCTACAATACATGCGAGTATACATGCGATATTTAACTGAATATGTTTGAGAAATGTTCGGTGCGCCAAACTAATAATAAGCTGACGATGTATGTGTATGTACATACATTGTGTGCAACATATTTATATTATTCATTTTAAGTAGTTTTATTTTTTTTGTTTCTTGTTTTTATTCAACTAATGTAGACGGCATTGCCGGTGAAAGAAATACGGCTTTCTGCTGGCTTTTTAATTCTTCTAACAAATCTTTGCAGATACGAGAGTATTGTAAAAATAACTATAAATATTTTTCGATATTTTAAGGGTTGGCAGAAAAAGTAATATTGGGAATAAAGAATTATTGCTGTCAAGAAGTTTTGTTTTTCCTTTCGAATGGGTGTGTTTAGGAATATTTGTATGTGGGAGTGAAAACTTAAATCACATGATGGATATTAGGGGGAGAAACATTTTAGGATATCTTTTTCGGAAATTTCCATTTCGATTTTTAGTAAAATTTATAATAAATTAATAAAAGTTTAGTGGTGTTTTAAGTTCATAATTAATTTATTACAATAATGTGTGAAATTACTTTTGATTTGAGAATAAAGGGAAAAAAACAATTAATTTCTAACAGTAGTGGAGTAGAATACGTATATATATAGTACATACACACGTATGTGTATGCCACTACATACGTCTGCAGTACTGTTTGTGTCAACAGGGCAGTCGTTGTAAAGTTATCAAGAGTGGGTAGCATTCTGGAGAATCAATTTTCCCGTTTAATAGAGTACCAATTGAGAGTATTTTTTAAATTTTCGTACATATTTTTAATAATTCATAAATGATTATTATTCTATGTATGCAATAATATAAGAAAAATAATACTTTAAATGGAAAACTGTAAGCACTTCTTAAGGATAAGGAGGTCATTGTAAAAATAAACATTAAAGCGCACTACAAAAGCTGCTAAATTAAACACTAGAATATGTTTCCAACTCATTGCAAACATCGTTTCATTGCAATCATATTTGATAGTTCAAAAATAAGCTATAAAATTTATATTAATTTTACTAATTAATTAAGCTTGAGGTCTCTGGTTTCTTTTTAATATTCAAAAAATATTTAATATTCTTTTTTAATTTTATTCGATCTCTTTTTTTCTTTTTTTGATTAATTAATTATATTAAAATAATCAAGCTGAAAGTCAATATTTTAAAGAAAAATTAAATATTTATTCTTTTTTATATCAATATTTCATCAATATTATTGATAGCCTTCTTCAGGAAAATAAATTTGTTCTTTTTTAATATAAAAATGTTTTATTTTTTTAATACTTGTTTTTTAACCTGTTTTATTATAAGAACAATCTATATATTTAAGCTGAAAAGTTTTTATTTTTTATATTTCTATATATATGTCGATATTTCCTTAATCATCTTCAGGAAATTTTTTATTATTCGATGGTTAACGAAATATTGAGATATATATAGAAAAATAAAAAATAAAAATGTTTTTTTTTTTATAAAATTTACCTTAATCTCGATTATCTTAATATAATTAATGAAAGGAAAAATCAACAATATTTATTTATATTTCGATATTTCGCTACTACTTTGTGTAGCTTCTTCAGGAAAATTGGTTTTTGTTTTTTTATTATTTTTTTTAACAATTCACAATAAAGAAAAATAATGCTGATAATCCCGAATAATAGAGGTAATTACGAATAATCGAATAAAAGAATTTAAATCGATGGCGACATTTTTTCTTTTTCTTTCCCTAATAATTGATGTTGCCGCTTAAGCGAATCACAAATAATCAAGGCTCTAGTGTATTTTAAACATCTGTTTTCGGAACGTAATAAAAAATTTTAGAAAATTTAAAATTAAAATTGATTAGTCTGCAATCGAAATCCAGCAGTATATCTAATTTCATATTATGTACATGAATCGTAATATAAATATGTACATATATTTCCGATCAAACATTAAATTACAGAAGATATTAATAAACATATTGCTACGGAAATACATTTATTGAAGGCAGTTTGTGCACTACCCTCGTATAAATGTATTTCATTAGAACGTTCTGGATTTTCATTGACTGATAACACAAAAAAAAACACACAACTCACATACGAAACTTACACAAAGCACAACAAGAAACAATTACATCGAGAGATAAACACGCTAATCAGACTAATCCAACAATAGTAAGATAACATAAGCAAAAGATACAGATAAAGATATTTAATACACAAATACAAATGTAAATTCAAATTATCAGATTTCTGGAATTTCTGAGGGTGGTGATGTGCTGAATCAGTCTGCACGTTGACGACAAAACCAAAACAGACCTGGGTTCAACCACAGTTTCAGACTAAAATTATATAAAAAAAAACATCTCGCATGTTTCTGGCGTGCATCAGTGTGTATTTGCATGTCAGTTGTTGTCGGAAGGTTTCAGTGGCGAAGGCATAGTCACAGGTCATTGAACAGCACCAGCTTCAGCTGTATCCAATCCACAATCACATCAGAACGCCCTCCTTCGTCGGTATTGTGTAGCACCGGCGAAGTAAAATAATAATAAAAATGGCTACTAAGTCGAAGCTTTAACACTGCTATAAACAGAGAACGTGCTGGTCCCAGATGAAAAAAAAATAAAAGTTCTACATAAATGTCAAAGTTGCTAGATAGGCAGTTGTAAAAACAGTCTAGAAGCGAATGTTCTAACAGGCTCTAGTGGCAAAAAATTCTGGAATATAAATAAGTCTGATTCTAAGCAATCGTTAAGCAGTTGTAAAAACACTATTGAAGCAAAAGTTTAAATTAAGTGCCTGAAAGTGAACTACAGATTGTGAACAGAATTCAATTTAAGTAGCATTGTGAAGAAATTATTGAGTAGAAGAACAAATAAATAAAAAATTAATAAACTAAATTCTAATTGTAGTAAATAAAAGAATACATGTTTAAAGAGGTAAAATGTAACAATTCATTGTGTGATTTTGCAATCACTAACTCATGTAAAATACACGTTTTAATAATGTAAAACGTAACAACATTTTTACAAATTCAAACACATAGAATGTGCGCCGCCTTATGCACATCAATAAATTTATTTTAAGGAAACGTAAACATGTATTAGTTACTGCAATGTACCTGCTAGCAATCGACACCCTGTGATTTTTATATCTTTTTAAGAACAATTTGCTTATGGGTTTGAGCAGAAAGGAGAAAAAAATATAACAATATTATTAAAAGTGTTCTTGTGTGATGGGCCAAGTAGCTTTTTAGTAGTAAGAGCACGATATTATTTTACTGAGACTTAATTAAGAATATAAATCTTAAGAGTTTATTTCAAATATATTTATTACTTGACAATTTTAGAAGAACAGAAAAAATATGGCTTTTAAAAACTCCCAATAAAGTTGCAATATATGGTATGGTATGGTGGATTATAAATATTTGTTGCCCTAAAAATAATAAAAAAATGTTCGCTACTTGCTTTGGGTATTGAAAAAATTGCATACGAGTATGTAAAATAATGTGCTTTAAACAGCTGTTTTATTCACCTTGAAATATGCAATTAAATTGTGAAAATATGATCTAAAAACTTTTAAATTTGGTTTATTGCAAATAAATTACAGACTTTATGCGGCCAATTTTCAGAATGTCTACTATTTGAAATTAATAGCTGAGTTTTCACACTTCATATGGCAACTGTTTACTCGTTAAATTGCTCAAGTATGTACGAGTACTTTGTTCTTTTTCTTTATAAACTTTACAGCAAAAAATATTTATAATTTTATATGGAAAATTTGATAAATTTTACAAAAAGTGCTAAAAATTGGAGCAGAGGCTTTCAAATGACTTTTAACAAAGACCTATAGAGACCTAAAAATATATTGTTCAGAGAATTTAACCTCAAGAAAGAATCTATAATTAATTTCATTCATTATCTCAAATAGTTTCAAACTGAAGAATAAAATACCAGCCAAACAAATAAAAGTTAAAAAAAAGGAAACAAATAACCAATGCACATTGGGGCAAAAGTTGTTACGACGTTACGTTAAAATTTTTACTGCCATATACATAAGACTTTTTTTCGAAATCTGTTGCCGGTGCCCACAAACTCAAACAAACGTAAAATTTAAACTCTGATCGCGTAGAAGAAAAACAAAAAATTCTTAAAATTATGAAATCGGGAATTTGGGCCCAAATCGTCGCATTGGTGATCGAAAGAGTCCGTTTGAAATTTGCCTTTTTGGAGTCGCCAAAAGTTGCACATTGGGTTGTAAGTTGTAAAAATCGGCGTTTCGTTAAAATTTTTACTGTCGTATTCAAACAAATTTTTTTAATTTCTTGAAGGTATATTAAATGTATTTTCTATAGAAATTTATCTAATAAACAATTTATAAATAATAAACATTTTTTTTAATGAATACGGCAGTTAAATTTTATTTCCGAAATAATTTTTAATACACAACAAAAAAAAAAGTAATAGCTCTGTTCCAGATGCATAACAAAACGGCGCGAACATTTACAAAGTTATCGAAAAGTGCTCCAGATAACAATTTTTGTGCAATTTGGAGATCGAAGTTTAACGAACTTTTTACTTGGATCAGTTCGGACAGCTGTTTTTTGTTTGCATGTGAAACTAAAAAATTAATCAGCAAATTGGCAAATAATAGAAAAAAGTTTTCATTTAAAAATTTATTAAAAAATTCTTGTCATTTCTTGACTTCTTTTTATATTAATAAATAAATTATTTAAGCTGCAGGTCCTATTTATGTATGTAATATTTATTTTTATTTCGATGTTTCGCTACTTCTTTGTGTAGCTTCTTCTAGAAAATTGGGTTTTGTTAATAATCTTTTATAATTTTTATAATTTTGTTTATATTTTTGGATAATCTCATTAGTGCGGACTTATCAGAATTCACTGAAACAAACCTAACTTAAAGAAAAATTTCTAATATTTTTAAAAGTTAAATAACATATTTTCTTTTTTTTTTATTTTTGAAAAATTTATTACACAAATTTTCATACAAAATTCAATAAATATATATTTAAGCACAAAGTCAATAACGAGCCCTTCGATTTGGCAAAAAAAAAATATGCAATGTTATTTTTTAATTATGTGCAATTTTGCATCGATTTCGTCCCAATGTGCAGTGTGCGAGTATTTATGTTTTTAATACTTTTTGTTCAATTTGTTTAAAATTTATGTTCTGTACTTTGTAGTTAAATTAAATTCTTTTTTAATATTTCTTTTGGTCATGTATAAACGGCAGCCAGCCACGATAAGCCGGGGGAGGAGTACTCGTACAGTATGAATGTTGTCGGTTGATTGCTAGTGAAATGAAACTTGTGATCGCGCTTCCCTGCATATAAATGCAGTACAAAAACATTTGTATGCTTTTTAAAAATTAAATTGCTAACAACGTTAAACAACAACAACAACAGCAATATCAACAATGTTGTACATGTGCAAAAACGACAACAACAAGCAATTTAACAACCCACTGCAATAAAAAGTACAATAAAAAATTTTTTCTTACAACAACAGCATCAGCAGCAACAGCAACAGCAATATCACAGTGATATCCTGGCTTGCTCGTTTTTGTATGCAAAAGTATTTACAACTTCAAACGCCTACTTGTATGCTTCAGTAAAAAAGTCATTTGAATTTTTCACTAGAAATGGTGAAAAAATGAGCAGAGAGAAAAACACAAATAACAACTATGCCATGAAATATGAGAGTAGAGCACGTTGTACAATTAAAATTAGTAATTGGTATTTCTAAGTCACCCGGCTAAAGAAGGATGTTGTAAAATAAATTTTATTAGAGGAAAAATAGAAAATTGTATGCATACTTCTATCCGTAACTGTATATATAATATACATTGTGAGTGCATACAAAATGCAAAAAAATATATATGTATATAACAACAAATAACAACAACAAATATGAAATGGAACTAAAACTAAACTAAAGATTTACGTGACACAATTAAAAAATTTCACTTAATAAAAAAAAATAAAAAAAAAATGGCAACTGAAAACATATACACGTACACGTACACAAACACACAACCAACCAGAACATGATGTTATTAACAGTTTTTTGCATGACCGACCAAATAAAACAGCTGTTATTTAATTCAAAAATTCAAAACGCTACACAGCCAACAAACAAACAAATACGTCAGCAAACAAAAGCACCGCCGCGATCCAAAGAAGAAGTAAAAAGGTCAGGCACAAACGCTTCTGGTGCCATTGCATACTTATTTATTTTATTTATTTTTTTTTGTGGCAAATAGAGCAGATTGAAGGATTTATGAATCCAGGCTCTTGGAATGCCTGCCTACAGAAGCAGTCTTAAGAGAACGTTTTATTTAGAACTTTCCATAATTAAATCACCTACTGGAATTCCAAAGCTATGGACTCCCCAGAGTCCAAACATGCCTACAGTTCCCATCATATTTTCTGCAATTTCGGGTTTCTTAAAAGAAATGCAAATGCAGCTTCGATACCCTTTCCAACACTATATCGGAGATCGTCGGAAATTACCCAAACAAAGAAATCGTTATTGTTGGTGATTTCAATGTCCATAATTTATTGTGACTTCGTTATTTGATGCCGCAATTCGCACATTTGCGGCTATATGTCCTCGATGACTTCACGAATTATATTCTTGTGGCTTTGAATCGATTGTGTGCCATTGGTATGGACCTTATTTTCACGTAGGTGGAAAAAAATTAAGTCTAAACATGTATATGACAAAATATCGGTGGGCAATTGCGATCGCCTCCTGACCCAATCACCCAGTCAGCTAACTTTTCATGGAAATCCAGTCATCGTAACAGATGTTCCAAACTTATTTTCCAAAAGTAAGGTCGAAAAAGCGCACCAAACGGTCACACTTTACGTATGAAGAGGCTTTTCAACAATAATTCTTGTTGACTCCCCTACGAGGCACGACGTTGTTGACGGTCGGTAGACGTGTGTTCGTCTCTTAATTGAACTTAAAAGCCTTAAAACCTAAGCAATTTAAAAAATTTTAAAAAATTGTTTGTGGAATGTCCAATTCCGCAGAGAAGTTGACAAACCGGAATTGTGTTCAACATTATGATATACAACAGTATATTCGCAGTTGTTCTTGGGCGACGTGCATGAGTTCGATTCTTCACATCAGTAAGATCCCAACAGCTGCGCCAATTTCACATATTGCTGGCCCAGAAGGTTCTTCAGCATACTTTAGTTTTGTGAACTGTGGACGCGCAATTTTCAACTTTTTGTAGTGATTTTTAGTATTTCCAATAAGTTGTATAGGCATATGTCACTCTATCTTTATGAATGGCGGCCTATTCAAAATAAAACGATTTACGGGAACACCGCTTACATTAAAATTTTGGTTACTTTTTTTTTATCATTTCGGGCACAAAAATTTGTTTGTCGTGACAACGCTGGTGGCAACACTTAAAAAACTCGATTTACATATTCCCTTTCTGAAAAGAAGGCAGATGTAGCGTCTTTTTTAGAAGAGAGCCAGAGGCCTCCCAGAAGGCCAGTGTAGTGTATGGCTTGTAAATTTTAACGCTGGAACAAGAAGATATAGCCATACTTACGAGTACAGGCTGTCTGGTGGCAAATTTATATTTTTAAATACGATTATTTCAAAAAGTAATAAACGTTGCAGAGGGTGGGTGGAGCCGTTGGAATTATCGATTGTGCGGATTTGTCAGTCAGTCAGTGGTCGAGTGAGCATCGCGCGTTCGCTGTGGAGATATTTTTTAAGAATAATGATTCTTACGTAATTGCTCGTCGACAATTTCGTTCAAAGTTCGGTATTCGGCGAATAAGTGATGGACCGAGTGTAAATTTAATTCGTTTGTGGTTGCAGAGATTCCGCGCAACTGCTTCGGCTATGAATGCCCCACGGCAAGGGCCCAGTCGATCTGCAACGGCTCCCGAAAACATTGAACTGGTTAAAAGCAGTTTACGTGAAAATCCGCGACTCTCGATACGGAACAGAGCAGCCTCACTGGGACTTCCAAGAGCTATTATTCATGAAATTTTAAAAAAGGATCTGAATGACATACTTTTTAAAAAATAAAATCCGCTTTTCCATTCTATCGTTCAATGCTTTGTGGCAATTATTTTTAAGTTTGAAAATATAAATATGCTACCAGATACCCTGTATTTAATACAGACGTACGTAAACATTCACGTTTGCTGGTGTATAATTTTAAAAAGAAATGGAGCAGTAGTAAAACTTGCCCATAATTTAAATTTAGCAGGCGTAATATGATTAAAAATGCCAAACACGTAAATTAAAATAAATAAATTTTATAAATAGTAATTTTATAAATGTCCATTTAAAATAACAAAATAATTATTAGACAATTGAACGAGCTTGTTAACTGCGTTCATATGCCGTTTATTATTAGTTTTCGATGTGCAAAAATAAATTCGTTTGTTGGGGACGTTGGGTATTTTCTTAATTTATGGGACAAATAAGAATTTCTTATATATTTATTACAAACTTAGGAAATTTTAAAACCTTTTATTTTTTTCCTTGGATGTTCCCTACGTATTGCGTAAACAAAAAAATTATTAAATTTTTGAACACCAGGGTGACTTTTGGATAATATGCAAGTCCAAGCAGACCATTAAAGATCCGAGTCTCTCTTCGATTATTGTTTGCTTAATGGCACGTACGAATCATTTTATTGCATTTGACTATAATAGAAAACCGATGTTTTTGAAAAGCCCTTTCCATAACATGATTTTTTCGTTCCGTGACGTTTGAACAAAAAACTAATTTGAGAATTATTTCAAATTTTCAATTTTTATATTATTCAAGGTTTTATTATTCCGGCCGAAAATGACCGAAACGGTTTGTTTTCATTATAACATCTTATTTAAGACATTATTATTAATTTAAAATTTGTCATTTGTTTATTTAATTGCTCTTTGTTCATTTTACCTGATTCAATGTCAATTTTACCTGATTCAATGTTAATTTAAATTTGTCTCTCTATGTACGAAAAATCTTCAATTTAGCTGTGTTGATTTAGTAGATTGAAACGTTGCTTTACTGTAATGAAACTTTAATTTTAATACAGGGTGGCCCAAAAAGACCGAAGGGTTTTGAGTTCATTATAACTTCTTATTTAAGATATTATTATTAAATTTATTTTTATTTTACATACATTACACATTAATGCAGACTTTTTTTAATTTATTTATGAAAAATTATATCTCGCAAGTGGTGGCACTTTCGTGCTCGTTCCAAAACTTTTTCCATAACCTTTCGCAAAACTTCAGGTGTTATATTGTTGATTTCATCGCGTATATTATTATTTTAATTGCTGTATGATTCTTGGCTTGTTAATATAGACTTTTCCTATCCAAAAACGCCAAAGGAAACAGTCTGAAGCGGTTAAAACTGATGAACTCGGACACCAATTAAAATCGCTTGTATGGAAAATAATTCGTTCACCATGTAGATGTGCCGTAAAAGAGACAGTGTGTCCCTCGCAGTGTGCGCTGGGCTCCTTCCTGTTGGAACCATATTTGCGGATGGTTTTTCACGGCTGGCCTTAAAATATTGTCCAACATTGTCCGATAACTAACATCAGTAATGAAAACGGCGACACCGTGTTTATTTTCAAAAAAATCTGGGCTAAATATGGGCCTTTCGGACGAAACACCGCACCAAACGGTACACTTAAGTGGGTGTAATTCTTGCTGTTGAACTACGCTTGGATTTTCCATATCCCATATCTTGTAGTTTTGCCTATTTTACGAACCCTTTCAATTGGAAACGGTTGGACTTCGTCGCTCATAATGAAATTATGATTAAATTCATGATTTTCTTCATTTAATTTTTTTTTTCGACGATTTTGACACGTTGTTCAATTGTGTACTGTTCCAAGTCTTCTTTACATAATACAGTAGAGCCTCGTAAAAGTTACCCAAAATTTTCCAAGGGTAATTAACTTTTTTGAATTATTAACATTTATAAGCGACCTTTAAAATTTTTTAATCAATATTTTTTAACCTTTAACTTTTAATAACAATTTATATATTATCTTTTAAGTTTAAAAGTTTGTTTTTATTTTTTATTTTTCTTTTTCGATAGTTCGTTAACATCTTCAGGAAATTTTTATTAATTTTATATTTTTTTATTTTTTTATAAAAAATAATAAAAATTTCCTTTTCATTTAAGCTTAAAAGATAATAATAATAATATTTAATATAATAATAAGATAATTTTAATTATATTATTAATTGACCTTTTTTATTATATTTTTTGATATATATTTATTAAGCATGAGGTCTTTTTTTATTTTATTTTGTTTTTTATTATTCGATATTTCGTTAACAGCTTGTTAACATCATCAGGAATAATAGGAAATTAATAGAAATATTAATAAATAAAAAATAAATAAATAAATAGAAAAAAAAACAAAATAAAATAAAAAAAGACCTCAGGCTTAATAAATATATATCAAAAAATATAATAAGATAATAATAAAATAAAAATAATAAAAGATAATAATAATTTAAAAAATGCTTAAATTTTTCGGAAATAAGACTCTCAATTTATTTTAATAACTTCGTTTTCAGCAATAAGAAAAACAATAAGAAAATTCGGAGATTCAGTACGACTGGTTTGCAATTCAATTTCATGCATCGCTATTATTATTATCAAACCATATTATCTAGATATTGATATCTTTCAACAGCCTTAGAGGCGCTCACTTTTGGTTATGGATCGACATCATCGAACTTTTCTAAATCATCGTTATTTTCCGTAACTCAAACTTTGTTCCAATTTTCCATGTCAACAAAGGCTATTGTTCACATAATCAGCTATCCCGCATCAGCATCAATATTTAAACTTCTCGATGTATATCGTCCGTCGTAAGCAATATTTTATTTCATAAATTTAGCCAACATAATTGTATTTATCACTGACAGGTGAGTTAAAATGCACATTTTCTTATGGGACTTGTCACATTCAGTACGTCTCCGTCAAAGCAAAGTAAGAAAGTTGGCCAACTTTTAACGTACGTTGAGTACTTTGACAGCTATGAACAGCGTTGCCGTTGTAGATTATTTTCCAACAAAATTTATTGATTTCTTTTTAAGGTGGAGATGTGAATATTTTTTGCATTTTGTTTACTTTTTCCAGCCCAAGTAATACTCAATACGTAAATTTTACTTGTAAAGTCTTAAAATACCGTTTTATATTGCGAAACGTATGTTGTTAACACTCTTTTGTTTTATTAAAAATCGTTTCTGTTGTAACAAAAAAATTCAAGCCTGCTGCAGCAGAAACAAAAATAAAAGAACACAGTATTTAAATTCAAAATAGATGGGAAATTATTTGCAAGTATTTATTTGTCCTAAATTGAAATGGTGTATGTATATAATGTTTTTATATAATTTTTTTTTTAAATTTGTGACTAGTATAAAAGAAGTCGAAGACTTATTTTTATAAAGTAAAACATATTGTGGTATTTTTTTTTAAATTTTTTAACGTGGTAACGCTGGCTATGAATTGATATCGTTGTGCCAATCTCTTCCGTTGGTACGTTAATGTCATTTGAAAACGTCAAAGTAAGACGGATGACGGATTCTATGTGTCCCGGCCTTTATTCCTATTCTGTTTCACGCTTTTCAAAGTACCAGCTCGGAAAAGTTAACTGATAAGTAAACTTTTTAGAGCTGCACGAGGACGCTGAAATTTGATTAACAGCCCAGCTATTAACTTTTACGCGAGTAACGTTTTTCGAGATTCTACTGTATTGTAAAAAAAAAAAAGTTCTAAGGAATTCAAACACTTTCGTTCATTTTGACACCATCCTGTATTTGAAAATTTGTTAAACTAAAATCCAAATTCAAATTTAGTAGTGCATTAAATACAACAACAGAAAAAAAAGTACGTCCATCTCACAGATTGCCAAAAATAATTCCAAAAGCTCACTTGCATAATTTTCCGCAACTATTTTGGCCAGTGCTGCTTGAAATTATGATTATGTGCATGCACGCACACACGCACGCACGCACGTACGTACATAAATATTCTGCTTGTGAACGCTATTTTATAATAAAATTTACAACCTTTCAGTCTGTTTATGATGATCCACATTTAAAACTCAAGTTTATTAGATGCATGGAGAAGCATTGCCACCACCGCCGTTACTTATTTACAAACAAACTCCCAAGTTTGCAACTAAAGAAACTAATTCCACTTTTAAATAAATGTCACGATAATTTTCAGTATCATTTGCAATACAACAAATTGCATTTAGTGTTCCCATGATGATGACAACAAATACAATGCACAATCATACAAAAAGTAAATGAAAACATTGCAAAATGAAAACGAAAAAACAAACCTCGTACACATACACAATGAAATAATGCTATTCTCTATATATGATGCACTTTTGCTCACACAAATACTTGAGTGCAAAACTAAAAATATGAAAAAAAAAAAATGAATAAAAAATCGGAATGAATAAAGTAAATACGAAAAATGCAAATAAAAATGACTGAATAGTGGTGGGTGTTCGGGCGGTCTGAGATTTACACACAGAGATGCTTAACTTAGCGCCTTGAAATATGCAAACTGAATTTTATATTTTAAAGCGTATCACTTGCATTGCTTTGCAAGTCCTTTGCTGTTGTATTGGGGTTTGCATGTGTGACGGAATGAATGAAATGACTCATACATATGTATGCACAGAGTATATAAAAACACACGCATTCATCTACATACATACATTTGCATGAATGTATATGTATATTTTACAGTACAGAATGATGATGATTGCATAAGAATAAGAATAGATTACACAACACTGCTGACATGCAGTGAGTAGCAGCGTAGGTGTTGGGTAACTGACTGTGGGTGTTAATTGTTGCATACGTGTGTGTTACTTACTTATGCTCATTTGCACACACCCAGTCGGCCCATTCACGTTCGTCACTATACATGCATGAGTTATACAATTTTGCAGTTCTAAGAAATATTTTTTACTTTCTTATTGATTTTACTGCAGCTGGGCGATATTTTTAGTTTCAAAAAATAACAAAGAAATAGGAATATATATTACGAGTATTATCTCAATTCCTCTGCTCACCGATATAACTGTGTCAGGACAATTGGAACGCCGTGGCTCAATACGTAGGGTACGTCCTACGGCGAAAGAAGATGCTTCCTGGAGAGAGAGCCCCCTTCTGACGGGGACTTGAGAGAACGGGTCCCCGTCGTTGTGCTGACTTGGTCGACCCAGATTTGGGTATGGGCCGGTCCTAATTGGGACAACGCTCTGGGCCTTCCCGAAGTAATACGGATAGCGGTTCCGGAAGGGAATCTACCCAGAGGAATAGGCGGGAATGTTTTAGAAGGTAACACCACCCGACGCAGATGACGACGGTCTTTGTAGTGTGAAGACAATCTTAACCCTACCTCTAACTCCAAAAAAAATACCTTATAACAAGGCAATATAAGTACAGTGAAATCTTCCATAACCGAACACACACCGAGTCGATATATCTGCCCGGTTACGAGAGAGGTTCAAACTAATTATTTTATTTTTTTACAATTTCAGAGGGGTCAACTGTGGGAGATTTTTGATTATGGGAAGTTACGTTGTAAAAGAAATTACACATATATATATTTCATAGGTCATAAATTCGAGAATCTTTCGCAATTCATAAAAATTCAACAACAACCTGAATAGGAAGAGGATTAATTGTCTTATTTGCTTGAATCGCATGACCATCCTTCGCACTGTCGCCTTCCTCACATTCCCTCATTGCAAGGCATGCCGATAGACTCGGCATTACATTTCTAGATTTCTGCAGAAACTCTGAGTCTTTGGAGAAGGACGTGCTGACTATTGCTGACCTCATGTGTCAGTACCCAGCTCTTGCCATGAAACTGCAGACGTTCTTGGCACCTTCTCTTTCCTGTCATCGTTGACTGAAAATGATGATATCCACAACAGCGGTAGTTATTTTGGAGTCGGGATGGTAACATGTGGGGACTGACTGATCGCCGGATTGTACAGCTTGTAGTATCACAATGGGCATTACCTCTGCCCTAATTGTAGGGTCCGCCATATTACATAACCTGACTGCAATATATTAAAATAGGTTACGTTAGGTTAGAAGGTAGCCGACCGAAGGTGCCGTTTTGTTACCTTAGCCCCGCAGAAACCTGAGGACGTAACAGCCACCCTGTGACGTTCACATACCACAATAACCCCGTCAGATGCAACTGAGAACACAACCCCAAGTTGTCGTAGGAAGGGGCCCCAAGGTATACCAGCCTCGACCTGGGCACTCACAGAAAGTGTACAACGTCTCCCTCTCCGAAGGTTCCCCACAGCCGCTACACTGCGCATTGAACGAAAAGCATATCCCGGATGTTCCTATTCCCCGGAACTCACACAAGTGAAAATATATTATGATATTTCAATAGATCATGAATAGGGAAACACATTGTTACATCGACACCACAATGTGGCTTTGGACGAGGAATCATCAGGTAGTATACCGATAAATCCAGGACACCAGGAATATCTATCATGGCTGTATTGGGCACACGGGTGAACTACAACAATGGAACGTTTATGTCATTGAGCAAGAATAACTAGCGGGTTCTCACGGGCCAATGTAGTTTGAGCATTGTGAGTGACAGTCGGTTCAAATTTTGTAAGGATGAGGAGGAGACTCCAGAGCATATTCTTGGGTACTGTGAGGCCTTATACCAGAGGAGATATGGGTAATAGAGTAGGCAGCTATTGTAGGATTGGAAACTGCCAATGTTGGAACCGATTGCAATCCTGACATTCCTCTGGAGGGCAGATCTGCATGAGGTGCTCCGACACGAGGTAGGGGATACAATAAATGTTTTTTTGCCTAGTATCCTTATTTCCTCCGGTTTCTAATGTAATTCAACTATGACAATATATATTATTTCATTGGTTTTATTGAAAGTGAGGAACTTTTGTGTGATCACAGCGCCAGAACTGCTACTTGGCTGTCGTCAAAAACGCTAATTTTTCTGATGCACAATTTTATTCTACATGGATTCTGATGGACTATGCTGCACACTCTCCCGTACACGTTCAGTTCAATATTTTGACCAGTGTGTTCTTCGGGCAGCAGGAAGGGTTCTTACAGACCCATGTTGACGAAAATTTCCAATTAAATGGTTTATTGCTGACACTGTGGGTGCGCACATTAAAATGACGACGATATGCACGCTGTGTCAAGACAATAGACTGTTGGTTTGAAAAATCAAATTCAAATAGTTTTGTACGTTGTTCGATCGTGTAATGATTTATAATTAATTCCCCAAGTCTTCTTTACAAAATGCTGAAAAAGAAACAAAGAAAAAATAATAATTCAACAAGTTACAAAGAATTCAAACCATATAGCTCATTTTGCGCCACCCTGTACCTCTTCGCTTATATTCTTCCCGACATGAGAAAATGCAAAAATTCGCATTCTTTTTCAACCACTGTGCTGATTTAATTTAAAATTTCTTGTTCCTTCTCCTGCTACAATTTAAATTTCAGTCATTTATAAAAGTGGCCTCGCAACCACTATCCTCATTCCGCTTATTTTGTTATTGGATGTGTTTGCATTTTGTGGTGAAACCTTTTGTTTTTGTAATTGTTGTTATTGCAACAAACAAACGTTAAACAGACGTTTTCACACTTAAGTGAAATCCACAATTCAACAATTTTTAATTTAGTTTAAAATTCTTCTGCTTCTTTTTTTTGTTTTTTTGTTTTTGTCTTTACACTCTACATTCACTTTTAATTTTATATTATTATTCAAATTGCTGCTCATTTCGAGTGTGCTTTTCACTATGGGATGCAGTAGTTTGAGGAATAGTTGCAGTTAAAAAAATACTGTTGAGGGACAGACAGACAAATGTTAAATTAAACAAAAAAAAAAGGAAAAAAAAAAGAATACGTAAAGATTGGTAACCGCACAAAAGTGCGAAAAGTTACGTGACACAATTAAATTATTCATTCCCAAAGCAATTTATTGTGTCCTGGTGTTAGTTGCACTCCCATGCCATGACAAACAACAATCCTATTTGGCATTCACTCAGAATGATGGGAATAAATGCATAACGTTGAAATTGAAATAAATCCGTAAAGCAATGAAAATGATAAAAGAACGAACAGAAGTACACAACTTGTAGACTTAAATGAATAAAATTAACAATGAACTTTAAGAAGCACATAAATATATTACAAGAATTCTAATATATAAAGTAATATTTGTGGAAAACTACCACAATTTACATAACATTGCTAAGAACATACGCATTTGTACATGCATACATACGTACATACTACCGCCGTTTTATTCAAATAAACTTTTGTAAAATATGCATGCATGTGCATGCAAAATTAATTTAATTGTTGGAGACAATATTAACTGACATGACAAACATATTAAGTAAAATCTGCATAAATAGTTAAACTGATGGAAGTGAAATCTGCAGCCGTAATGGTAAAATTTAATTTAAAAAAAGCAGATTTGGAAATTATTTACGTCAACTGATAGAAAAGAATGTAATTTTCTGCAATCTGATTTGTTTAACTTCTTAAAGTTGCAGTGCAAATCTTCGTTTAATTCACAACTACAAATTGATTGCAAGTCAAGTCATGCGATTTGTTTTATTTAACTTGTGTTACTTTTATACGCTCGATTTGGTTGCAAGTAAGACAGAAAAATGTTGGCGTCTACACTTTCAACCACCTGACTATAGCACAATTTTCGAAAATCGAGGTTTTTTTATATTTAGACGTTCTGGGGTCCAGTGACTTGATTCTGACTATTTCGGAAATGATGTCAGTATGGCTGAAATGTGTGTGTGCGGGTATGTAAGTATATCACAACCCAGCTAGCATTTTGGTGTTAATTTTGTCAAAAAATCACTTAAATAAGTCTTTTCAGAATGAAAACGTATTCACATATGATTAATTCATATGATCCACCAATGATTTCTTAAAAATTCAGCAACAAAAAGACGGAAATTAAATTTTTAATCATGAAGAATTTATTGACCTGCTGTTGCTTTTGTTTATACCAAAAAACTGCTCAAAAATGAATCTGAAAATTGTATGAGATGATTTATACGAGAGTATCATTTATGATCGAAAAAGGAGCTCATATGCGATTATATTGTCCATAATGGTGCTTCCCAAAAGATTTCCTTATAATACCAAATGCTGGCAGGGAACTGTGATATTGATGTGATTAAATAATAAACCGATTTGAAAAATAATTTTTTGAAATAAATATTTAAACCACTGACCCGCCGCTCAAGTTCAAAATCTAATCAGCTCTTAATCTCAAAAAGAAATGTTGATTTCTGCAAATTTGGTGCTTCGTCTGTTTTTTCTAATAATTCCAAAAGTCTTCGCTAAATCGAGTTTAAATGTTCACCGATTTTTATAGACTTAAAAAATGTATCGGATGCCGCGCGATATTTGACAAAAATCAGCGTTGTAATTCTTCGTACAATTCAAGCGTAACAGACCAACCTAAATTACAACGCAAAGCGTTGTTAGGCTGTCAAAATTTCTCATGCCCATACAAACTGTATGAAAGCAACGCTTTGAAATTGGAAAATCCAATTTTGACAACGGGTAAGGAAGTGAAGTTGGCCGCAAAACAAATAAAATTGTTGAAAAGTAATGACAATTTAGTTGTTTTTAGGTCAATTTTTTTAAGAATCAAAGTGAGTAAATCTTACTGTTTCTGGCGCAGAGTTAACGCTCTAAGTTAGGTTACCCATTTCAGTGTAAAAGATAAGCGCTAAATTACGTTGCGCTTTACGTCGTAATTTAGTTGGGACAGTAAACGATAAAATTTTCTATTTAAAGCCTAGTACTCTGTTCGAACGTGCGGAAATTGTTGAGCAACATTGATTATACCGTGCGAAAAATTTGACATGCACAAAATGTAGTCCATTTTGCAAAGTGTGCGCTTTTAATGCCTGAAAGTATGCAACATTGTTTAACGACAGTCCGTCTTTTTTTTTTAATAAAAAGAATGAAAACAGAGTGAATGTTTCAATGAAAAACATTATTTTAAAATAACACAAATTCTTATTTAATTTAAATACCTTTTAATAGTATACACAACAAGTATATTTATACATATGTATGTATTTATTAGAGTGATCATTATTATTCGGCAGTTTTCAGAAACCGGTTTTTGAATAGTACGAATATTTGACCATAGTCACTGGTCACTGAACAGTATTGGTTTGAGCTGATACCAATCCACCCACATGCATAACAGAACGTCCCCCTTCGTCGGTATTGTGTAGCACCAGCGAAGTAAAATAATTCATAAAAATGGCTACTAAAAACGAAGCTTAAAAATGTAATACTTCTCTTTGACATCAGAGGTGCTGCAATACGTGTAGAAGCAGAGTTGTAAGATAGAGTAGGCGCCATCCTCTGCGTGGTGGTTCGCGATAAAAATAAAAAAAAAATGTGATAACAGAAATCTTTGATTCGGGCAGCGTTGGACAAAAGTGCATGATTTTAAGCACTTACTGTTAGTTAAGAAAATATTGAAGATACAATAAATAAAATTTACAAACAACACAATTGTGTTCCAAACGACTTAAATACTCAGGTGATTGATGCAATGGGCACAAGTAGATCTACACATGTCTAGGAGACCGGAACAAGTGAGGTGGCTAAAGTATTAAGGATTGAGTTTGGGAAAAAAATAAAAAAAGGAATATCAGCTTCAACTAATGATTTTTTTTAGATGTAAATCGAAAATGACCCTTTCTCCATACACGTATTCAATCTGCCTTATTATGACTATCGTTGTCATGAGGAAAACGGTAAAATGTGGCAACACGAGCTATATTTGATATTGGCTCGCCGTAAATACGCCTACGACAATGATACTCATCCTAAGGCTCAATAACTTCCATAACGTTAAGTTCAACTAAATATATTTTTTTAAAACATGGCATTAGCTGGCCAATAGTGCCAGATTAAAAGAAACCATAATCCATATTTCCTCACTAATGACGTTACTCGGCTCTGTAAAATCCAAAATACATAAAAACAAGCAATTATTTAGCGAAAACTCACTTTTTAAAACATATTTACCAGCTCTCGTTTAATTTATACGAGTATTATGTAGAATTGGTTATTGCAATCATCATTAGGATAAAATGATATCCACAAACAAAATTACATATGCATTTGCAAAATTTTAGCATTATTAAATTTTACATAAAATGGCACATAAATTTATACCACATACACACAAACAACAACAACAACAACAACAATGTGACAGTAAAATTGATCATCATCATCATATTGAATTTATTATTGGTTACCACAAAAGTGTCATTAAAAATACCAGCAACAAATAAAACAATCTGTGTAATTATTAACAAAACAATAATTAAAAAATTAAAATTTAATGATAGACAAATATCGGCAACAAACTATTTTTATTGCAAACATGCACCCGCATTATTTGAAATGGTTTCACAAAAATTACTTGCAAAAGGAAGACATAAGAATTGCATGCAACATTTTGAATTCAATTGAATGATTTTAACCATGAAGGCAATAGATTTTTGATGATATCATCATCATCGTTGGGAGAAAATTGGAAACATTTTTTTTTCTAAATACTCATAATAATACAAACAATTTATAAAAAAAAAAAATATTAAAAACACTGTACAACTAAAAAAAAACTCGATATTCAATAAGCCCCCACAACAGTGTTACCATATGTGTAGATTTATCTTATTTCCAAAGTTTTTTGACATGTGAAAAAGGTTGAAACATTTTTTTAAATATGTTATTTAATACTTATATGTCCATATGTACAGTATTTAGTTAAAAAGGATGTTTTAAACTAATTATATATTTTTATTGGCTTAAATAATGTCAACTACAGACTGTCAATATGTTAACTAAACCTGTAGATAAAAGTGTGTCACAATTAGCGAAACTATTTTCAATTGTCATTGTTTCCAATGTCGAGGAAATGGATAACGAATATAAATTAGTGGGTAAAAAATATTGAATCGTCTTTCGAAATCATTTTGTGTGCAAATTGTTTCGAAGCTTGTTATTTTTTTTTATTTGTATAAAAAATAAATTTTACTGTTTTGCAACAGCTAATGCTGAAAGAATTTTTTCACAAAGAAATATAATAAGAACAAAAGAAGAAACAAATTATATATTAAATTTTTCCAAGCACCAAGCACATCCATAAAATATTTTTTTCTTTGACCAGCAATCAGGACATGACACCCACACATGCCATGCATTGCGCTGAAACTAAAAATTACGTTATAGGGGAAAGAGTAGATGTAGTAGTATTTATGGACATTCGATTTGAATTTTTCCACTTTAAAAGTGACCGGAAAGATCTCTGCGGGTAGTTTGTATAAATATTTTATTTCATTTAGTTTTTTATTCCATATAAAGTTTTATTTGTCTACTTTCAACAAAATAATTTTTGAATAAATTTAATATGTATTAATAAAATCTTTAAAAAAAGCATTTTTAACAAGAGATATTTTTTGATGTTTTGAAGATTTTAGCAAATAAAAAAAATTGGCAACACTGCCCCAGATATAGCAAGTGTGCCGATTAACTAAGTGCCTATTCACAGCAGACGAGTGAAAATACTCGTTCAGCCATTTACGTAGAAAAACAATAAAAAAAACGCAAAAACAATAAAAAAAAACTACAGCATATTCACAAAATATTATTACCAGTATTATAAAAATTACGTTACTATTACTCCACATAGGAAAAATATTTGACAAAGTAAACAAAACGACTCTGGAACATCCAACATCAAATACACTGACCGTAATTCTCTGACAGAAAGCGTGATATGGATTTGCGGTGTTATGTTTTTTTATAATTTTAATTTAATTTTAATTAAAAAAAAAACAAGTCAATGAAATAAATTACAATTTTTATATTTTTTATGTGCATTTGTTTTAAAATTTTTAATTCAAATTTTTTATTTTTTATTCACAGTTTTTATAAAAAAGACAATGGCAACGCTGCAACGTGTTGAGAAATATTAAAGTGTGTATGAAACATCTTGTGCTTTTGAAGTGGTAAAAATTTTTTGCCACCTTGTTCTTTAAAAAAAAAAAATGGTGTGTTTATAAAACTCACCATTCCAGTTGGCTGGTTGTATGTTTATATAAATTGCTACACAAGAAGAAAAACCTGATTTAAATATTTCGATGCACAACCTTCAGTAGCCGTGATCGTCTAGTGGTTAGGACCCTACGTTGTGGCCGTAGTAACCCAGGTTCGAATCCTGGTCACGGCAATGTGCGACAAAATAGCACATTGTCACGGAGAAGGTTTTTTTTTTAATTTTATCAAAATTAATTCGAATTGAACTTTTTTTTTAATTTCTTATGCTAAAGTAATTTTAATTATTGTTGTTTGTTGTTTTATTTACATATAAAAAAATTTCGCAAAACGGGCTCTACTTCTTGATTTCTTTTCTATCCAGCTAGGTGAAATGAATATGTAGTCGTTACTTTTAGTCGGACGGGAGTCCAGAGAGTTAATTTTTGAAAATTCACTTTTTGATGCAGGGCAATAGAACAAACCAAAAGACATCGTTGGCAGAAAAAAATTCTTAATAATTGTTTTCTATATATAGTTTTCTAGTTGTTGTTTTGCAATGATATGTAAACGTGTTAAGTTCAATATTGTTAAAGAAGAAGTGCGAAATCTAGCAAAAATTTAAAGAAAAAGTGCTAAAAAGTATGAAATTTTAAAAATTTAAAACAAGTCTTTTTCCCTCTCTTGTAAAATTTACTCAATTGGACTTAGCTCTTTTGCGACTGAAGGCAATAATATGTACGTATGTATAGCAGTAGTGTCCAAAGAATATCGAACGAAAACGGCAATTAAGAAAAGGGAAAACTCAGCCAGACCCGGTTTTGCCCTATCCACGCCAATGGGAAGGACAGATATACCAATTTTTCAATTGTAAAATAAATTAAAATTTTTTTTTTAATTATAATGTATGTACATATCGCACTGGTTCCTCTAAAGGGAGATTCAACTCAAAACGTACAAATTTTCAGTATTTTATATACACTGCAAATATATATTTTTTTCAGATAGCATAACTATTTGTATAATCTACAAAAGCTTCTAATAATTATAAAGAAATATGAAAATTCTATCTAAAGTAAATTCGCTGAAATTTTAAATGGTAACAAATATCTAATTGTTGAAGGATAAATTTCGTAGCGCGTGTGTACGATACATTTTGCCCTATATCAACGAAATTAAAAATCCGATGAATAAAAACATTATGTATTTAAAAAAAAAAATGTAAAATTGAATAGCGCCAAATCTTTTTTAACAACAAATATTTTCTTAACAAAATCAGTTAAAATAATTCGCACGTTGTAACAGTGCGTTACATGGATTTCGTGCTGTACATATAAATATTCTAAAAAATTATTGTATCTGAAGTATAAAAATTTTTATTTTAGTTTTAGCTTCATTATTATAAATGTTTTTTGGTAAACATATGAATTGTTAAAACTTTGCATTCACAAAATTTATTAAGGACAGTGTAATACTTGTAATGCCGGTCACCGTAAACGATTTTTTTTCTAAATTCAAATATTCGAACTATTTGGAAACCGGCTTCTGAAAAATGTCGATAGTTGATAATAATGGACACCGTAATCCATTCATATACGCAAAAAGAACATTAGACACCACAAACGTAATTGTGTGGATACAAGTGATAATAAAGCGATTAAGCAGTAACGATTATTAATATTTAATTATAAATAGAAAATAAATAAGGTATATATCAATTTTAAGTACACAATTTTTTTGATATACATATGAAACTCAGCATCCTAAATTTTTGAATTTGCTTTGTATTAATTGCATCATATTATCGTTCACTATATTTATTTTTCCAAGTAGTCTAGGGAATTATTACAAATTAGTGTACATACACACAAATGATTTGAATCATGGATAAATACCATAAATCGCATTTTTTCGAAATGGAAATTTTTAGTTATTCCCATTAATTTCACTCAAATACACCTTGTATCACGAAAATTTATTGCGATAGTCACAAGCATTTTTAATTTGTTAATTGGAATTAAGTTTCAACAAAAAATATAATTAAGCTTTTTGAAAAAACTTACCTTAAAATTTATGGAATATATATTTTTTATAAATTTATTTAACAAAAAATTAATTTATTAGAACGCCCGTACCGATGATAACCGTTTTATTAGAGACACATTAAAATTTATTTTTAATTACATACATATTTGTAACCCTTCTATCATACAACATGGCATGTGTATGTGAATGCCTCCTTCTTCATAGGAAAATCATTTTTAGTGAAAATTTTTTTCAAATAAAAAGACAATGAAACGCAAAAAAGAAAAGAAAAAAGTTATTTTATCATCTAATTTGGACATCTTTTGCTACATACGAATTATTTAAAAAATTTTGCAAAATATATTTTGGTGGTACAAATAGTTGCAAATAAAATAACAACAAAGAAATAAAAGCCAAATGAAATAAGGAAACACAAACCTATTGTATAAAACAGTACAATCAAGTACTTTCAATTTTTATCTTCATTATCAAGTTTAACACCATCATCATCATCAGCATCATTATGCTGAAGATGCCGGTGTTCAAATATATTATACCCAAACTTGGCATAAAACAAAAAAATAATAATGTACACATTTTCAAACTGTACCTACATATGTACCATGTACCTACTAAGAAAGGCTATGCAAAAGCAACACAAAAATTATGCACAACCATTCACATACACAAGTTGTTCCATTGAGAGGGGCAGTAAGCAAAAACAATTAATGCAAAGGTTTCCAACAACAACACACAGCTTATACACACATTTCAATTGAATATTTCTTTAAAATTAGATTTTATCTATTAACACTTATTTTAAATCGAAAATTCCATTTTATTGAATATATGGACATTATTTAATTGGAATCCAAGTTAAGCTTCATATTCTTTAACTAGGTATCACCTTGAAATATATACATAAGTATATATGTATATACATATATACTTATGTAATTAGAACACACATTCAACTATCAACTTAATATGAAAATCACTAATATCCACCTCAACGCAAACGACCGTACTATATAATGACACCGCGAGAACTAAATTATTAAGAAATAAGAGCAAACTATGCTAGTTCAAATATTAAAATTATATATATGTCCATATACACTATTCTAACTGGGTATAAAAGGATTTGATACATAACTTGCATATTTAACATTTTTTCAACGACGTCGGCGCAAGCATCTTAAATATTTCTCTTCCCAATTCAATGTTCGTCGGAGCACTTGACTTTCAAAGAATTGTTGAATGAAAGCATACACAACTTTTTAGAATGGCACAGTTTGAAATGCTTTAGAGAGTAAATGAAAAAATATTAGACACACGTATTGTAATTAGTGATGCAGACGGCAAACGTAAACATTATTCCTTTGACACAGTTATTAAAATGTTGCATATCGCCTGCAGCCACAAATATAGTCAAGTGTTGTAAACAGGTATTGTTCTCTTCTCTCTGCTACCGTTTTTTTTATTGGTTGGTTAAAAAGGGGCATGAAGTATTGTTAGCTAGAGGCGCATGGTAATTTATGAACATCTTCTTTTGTTTATGTATGAATGTAAATATGGGTGAGTATGTTTTGCTTGCGGTTTTAGCTATTCTTTTTGCCTTTTGGATTTTGGGAACACTTCAAAAGAGGAATTAATATTTGTATGCACGAGTATCTACTGATACAGTGTGCAGTGCTTGCATTCATTCAATATTGTTTTCCTTTTTTGTTTTATTTTATATTGAATGTGCGATTATTTCTTCAGTACACTTTGGTTATCCGTTATTGTTGTTATTTTTATATGTGCGTTTAGTAGTGTGACAAAATAGGAAAGAATTAGGTATTCCCTTTTAATTTAGAATTTGAAAATGAAATAAAAAATATTACTTAATATTGCAAGTCTAGGGAATTTGTACTTCTCAATATATGGCTGTATGGAGGCCTATCTTAAGTCGACTTAAGTACATATATTAATTATATGTTATTTACATTAATATGCTTAAATTCTACTAAATCATTTACTACAAAAAAAAGCTGGGGTCGGTAAGGGATATAATTGGAGCAGCGATCGGATTACTTTTAGGATACTTTCCATATAATAGCACAGATAGGTATTATTTAATTGACGATTAAATGCTGTACGATTAATACATGTTATTCTAATTGTTTCAAATTCTCAATAAAAATATTGTGATAATAATGTTTTTTGAAAAACTTACCTTTGAATTTCACAGATTTCTTTTATAGAATGTTTATTTTATAAAACTTTTAAATAAGTATATTTTGAAATTTATTATAACGCCCGTACCGATAACCGTTTTATTAATAACACATTAAAACTTTTTTTTAATTACATATTTGTAACCCTTTTATCATACATCATGGCATCTCAATGTGAAAAATAATTTTTAATGAAAATTATTCTCAAATAAAAAGACGCTGAAGCGCAAATTTTCACATATTTTGCTCAACTAGTAGGTATTGATTTATTTAACAATATATTTTTTGGTGGTAAAACTAGTTACAAATAAAACAAGAACAACAAAGAAATAAAAAGCAATTCAAATATACAGAACATCATTGTGCTGTATGAAACAGTACAACTTGTATTAACTTTAAATTTTTATCTTCATTATCAAGTTTAAAACCATCATCATCATTACGCTGAAGTGTTGAAAAATATTATACAAAAACTTGGCATAAAACAGAATAAAGAATAATGTACCAAAATTCAAACGGTACCTATGTACCATGTACCATGTACCTACTAATAAAGGCTATGCAAACGAAACACAAAAATTATGCACAACCATTAACACACACGTGTTTTTCCATTGCGGTGCAGTAAGCAACAACAATTAATTCAAAGGTTTACAACAACAACACAGAGCTTTTTAAAAAATAGAATCATACACATTTTCTTTACACACATTTCAATTGAATATTTCCTTTAAAATTAGATTTTATCAAATATTAACACTTATTTTAAATCGAAAATTCTATTTTATTAAATATATGGACATTATTTAAGTGGATGCCAAGTTAAACTTCATATTCTTTAATTAGGTATCACCTTGAAATATACATATACATAAGTATATATGTACTTATGTAATTAGAACACACATTCAACTATCAAATTAATATGAAAATCACTAATATCCACTTCAACGCAAACGACCGTACTCTATAATGACACCGCGAGAACTAAATTATTAAGCAATAAGAGCAAACTATGCTAGTTAAAATATTAAAATTATATATATACACACTACATACATACACACCACACATTCTAACTGGGTATAAAAAGATTTGATACATAACATGCATTTTTAACATTTTTTCAACGACGTCGGCGCAAGCAACTTAAAAATTTCTCTTCCCTATTCAATGTTCGTCGGAGCACTTGACTTTCAAAGAATCCACAGCTTTTTATAATGATACAGTTTGGAATGCTTTAGAGAGGATATAAATTAAATACAATGCAATACAAAAATAACAAGTGCTAAAGTGTTCTACAGCAAAAAAAATAGTGTTTGTTTTTGTAATTAAAAGAAACTGCCTACATTTCAAGTATCTGTACACATTTAAAAAAATGTTATCATTTGGGGAATTTAAATAAGTTTATCATAGTTTACACACAAACATACGTATTCTAAAATTAGTTTTGTTGCAATAATTTTTGTATATGAAATCCATTTTGTTTAATATAAATACTAGTTTTAGTGAGAAATCCCACCCTACCAACGTACAAAATTTCATTTCTCTATCTTGAAAAATTTCGCAGTTGTTGACCTCTTTTTAAAGGCGTGCCTAAAGCAAAAGAGACATTTTCCATAAATTTATTCTCGATCATGTACTCTATCGGCCTACCAAGTTTTGTGCAATTATCTTAAAAAACATTCGAGTTATTAATTGCGGTGAAGTCTAAAAGGCGCGTGAAATTCCACTCTACCAACGTACAAAATTTAATTTTTTTTTTAAATTTCGGAGTTGTCGCCATTTTTTTAAAAAGTATATTAGTCGAAAGGGTACGTTCATATCTCGGGAACCGATCCATCGATTTGAATAAATTTTTTTTTCATATGAAAGCTTTTGAATTCTACTTTTATACAAATCGGACTTTACAAGAAAAAAAGCAAACAGAAACATCAGCACAACAGTAATTTTATATAACGCCCACTTTAGTGGGCGTTGCTTGAGTTTTTTTTTACATTTTTCACGCTTATATGTGCTCCATGCTTACGCAATTACCATTATTATTATTGCCCACAATTTAAAACACTTAACAGTCGAATCTGGTGGCACAGCATGGCTTTCCCCAGATGATGATGCATTCGACATTGTTGAATCTTCTACCTGCTGTAGCTCACTCAAAGAGGTTGTGATGCTATAGTAATTAAACACATCAAACCCAGGTTGAGTGAGGCAACGCAAGTGAAACCTCTACTTGATTTCCTTTTAATACACTTAACGTACATAATTTATACTCGTATTTAATATACCGACACTTCAACTACATTAATTTAATTACACTAGCACTTTCCAAACGAACTTATTCATTTAGCATTTATTTATTTATTAGTTTATTAAATGTTTGTTAGATTTTAATTACTTTTTGTACATAAGTGTGAATGTAAATATATGTATACACACGAAACACGCAATCACAATGCGTGCATAGTTAACAGTGTATTTTACAATTAATTGAAAATCGATAAATTTTTTTTATTGATAATAATTAATAGTCACTCATAAAGTTATGACTTGGTTGGGTGGTTGTGCATGCATGTGTAAATACTCACCTTCATTTGTGATGGCGATGGAACAGCAACAAACAAACGTACTCGTATGTATGTATGTATGTCTAATCAAAGGCTGAAAGTGTTTATAAGCGAAAAATATATAATTAATTTTGTACAAGGAAAATGTTAAATTTAAAAAATGTTTCTTAAGAACTGTGGCATGAGTTCAGGAAAACGTATATTCACGAAATGACTGCGAAAAAAATGGATCCAGACCTATTTACAGGTTACGACTCTACTTGAATGCTTTCATGCCAGCAGTCGCGTAAACCAATCATCTTACCGTTATATTTATGTGACCACATAAATTTATATCTACAGTGTAGCCTTGATTAACGCAACCCTCGATGAGCGCAACTTCACGATAACCGCAACACCCCAATTCTTAACATTGGTGACTCTGTGAACGAAACTTTTCAAAAAACAAAACCGCAATTAACGCAACTTTGCAAACACAAGTTAAGTTTTATTTTTAAATTTAGTTCTTTTTTAAATAAAAAAACAAAGTCATCTAAAAAAAACATTGTCGAAAATTGCACTCTTTGTCCGTTAAAAATAGAATTCTTTAACTTGACGTGCAACAACCATCACTTAAAATTTACATAGAATGTGTATTTTTTATATTTATTTTAGAGGGATGGTCTTTTTTATGAAAAGTTTTTTAACAATTATTTATTTTTCAATATTTCGCTACGAATTATTAATTATTGAAAAATAAATAATTGTTAAAATAGTTTTCATAAAAAAGACCATCGCTCAAAATTACATATAATTAAAAAATTTTAATAAAGGTCAAAATAAAAATAGAAGTGAGACTAATATGTGCATTTTCTATTTATTCTTAATATATATTTAATTTTTGTTTTTTTATTTTATTTTATTTTTTTATTTTATTTTATTCTTTATTTTAATTAAATAAATGCATTTATTTTAAAAGTAACCCCTTCGTTTTTTTAAATAAAATTTTTACTTGGTTTAAAATAATATTTTTAATCGAAAAACAGGCATAGAAATTTTTCTTTCGGTTTTCACAACACTCCAAAATTTCTATTGGTGGCGTTAACCGACGTAATACTGTATATTCCAGGTATTTGAAATAGATGTCAGATCTTTACACTGCAAGATATACTTCCTTATGGTGGCTACAGACGATGCAACATGTTTAAGCAACCAGGGAAGTTTTGTTGTTGGTTGCAGAGTCTATAGTCGTGTTAATGGTTTCAAATCCTGTTGTATTCGATGCTTTAATGTTGATTACGTTTTTTCGTGCTTTTACTGATTCATTTCAATGGCATCAAGTCAGCTGTAAAATTGTATTTTTTTTAACAGTGTTTCTCCAGCGATATTCAGTTCAGAATTGATGTTGCGTTTATGGTTTATTTGTTGGTTGTAGTCAGCGTTACCATTTTTCAAAGTTTTTGAAATGCCGAAAAGTTTTAAAGTTTTTAGCATCAAAAATAATTTTTTTTTAAATACATTAAAATTTTCAAATTTTAATTTTTAATTGACAGATATATGACGAAAATATAATTTGATGTTGCCGTGTAATGTGAACTATCTTATAATTGATCACTCCTTATTACTGTAACAGTATTAAATTTGTCTATTCCTTTTTTAATACAACTGTGCCGTATTAATAATATTATAGTTTTTTATGCCTGTGTTTTTTTTTTTAAGTTTTCTATTTCAAAACAATATGGATAAATATTTAAAGACAAACGGTACGAATAATGAAATATTTTTAGTTTTAAATAATCCTTTTGGTGTTATTAGTTTTAAGCAGCAATGCAAAAGTAGAAAATAGCTCAGAATGCGGTACAGATACATCGGTGGGTCCAACAATAGCTAAAAAAAACAGGGGATTTGCTCAAAATCGTGGGAAGAATAAGTTTGTTGTTGTTGTTAAACTGTTTCTGTTTATATTTTTTTAAATAAAAATTTATTCAAAATATATATATTTTTGTGCTTTTTCCATTATTTTGACACTTGTGGAAAAAATTTTTTTTGTTGAAAAATAATTTTTTTATTTTTTTTTTTTCAAAAAATATAATAAAAAAGATCAATTAATAATATAATTAATATAATTAAAAATTATTTTTTTTTATATATGGTAACGCTGGTTGCAGTGTATGTGTCAAAATATGCAACATGAATGACAAACATGTTGCATACACTTGTTGCATCGTCCGTTGCTTGCATTAGACACGAATGAAATTTCCAAGGACGCATAATTGCGTAACAAATATTATTATTATTCCTGGGCCAGAAAGCACCGCGTCCAAAAAAAAAAAGATCTATTCTGTCTGTGATCTGCCCAATACATTAAACCCGCAACCGAGTTTCAGTTGTGTTGCCTAGCGGCACTACAAAATTGTTGTTGACAAAAAAAATACTACCAAAAAGCATTGAAATTTAGTGGGTGGATTACGGATTGCAATCGAAGGTCAGTTGATTTGACAGGGAGAGAACCATAAATTTGCGGTTGCAAAAAAAACAATAAATAAAAACACTGGAATTTTGGCAACTGGGAATAATGCAGGGTCGATCTGCATTACCATTTTTAGTAACTGGTAACTTAAGTACAGTTCGGTTGCAATCCATAATCGAGCCATATGCAACTGGATAATAATACAGTTTCGAACTGCATTACCATTTTTTACAACAGTCAACTGAACAAATGCGTGGTGGCCATCCATAACCGAGCCATAAATTTAAATAAAGCCAGTAAATAAACACATATTTTTTTCTTTTATAAATTATTTATTCTCAATTCCATAAGCAATTCTCTATTTTCGAATAGTTTATCAATAAAATCTACTTCTTGAACACGCTGGTGGAGTAAGTGGCAACAGGAGCTGTGTAGGCTGCAGGTGCTACACCATAAACTGATTTCGTATAGGTGGGTACATCAGCAGTGTATGAAGCATATGGTGAAGTGCTGTAAGGAGCAGCTGACGCATAAGTAGTATAAGCAGGAGCAGCATGGTAGGAAGCGTAAGCAGGCGCAGCAGCAGCATATGACGTGTAAGCAGGAGCAGGGGCTGCGTATGCAGCATAAGCGGGAGCAGCACTATAAGTCGTGTAAGCGGGAGCTGGGGCTGAGTATGCCGTGTACGCAGGAGCAACTGCACTATATGTGCTGACTGGCGCTACAAGGCCAGCATGGGCAGCAGCAATGAAAATACTCAAACAGACAAGGAACTAGATTTTAAAGAATAAATAGTTGAAGTAAATTGTTATAGCAGTCTCAATTATTTCAAATTATTTCTAACTTACTTTCATGGTGAATATTTGTGTTTTTTTTTTTTTGATGTAGTTTGTTTGAAGCTGGCTAACTCAATTACAACTGATATCGTTTCATACTTGTTTCCTGGTTTATATAGCAAAAAATGCAGTCTTAAGAATTGCTAAAGATTATTTTACAAAAAAAAAAAAAAAAAAATAAATATCTTAAGCCACTTATTGCTCTGGGCTACGCAAAAATATGAATATTATTTTTAATTTTGGTCTTGTTAATTTCAAACAAAACAATTTAAGAATGAAAATAACAAAATATAAATCCATTTGACACGCTTCTTGCTGCTTTGTTATATTTTCTTCAATTTTATGTTACAGAAAAGATTATTTAATAAACAATTTTTTTTGTTTTTAACATTTATTAAATCCATTATGATGTGGGTGATGCTGCAAAAACAAAAAAAAAAATATCAATAACAAAGCAAAACCAGTTAAGGTTTTTTTTTGGACATTTGCTGTAGCTTAAATATTTGGTTAAATTTAGTAGAATTACCAATCGATTCGATACGCATAAATTGTAAAAAGGAATCTTGTACTTCTTCAGTCACAATCAAAAAAAAAGGCAATGGCCCCCAAACTATAGTCGCATTTTAAAGTCGGGGTTTTATCCATGAGTTTAAATTATCTCGAGCTCAATATCTTTCGAATGCAACAAAATTTGTGCGGATCCATTGGACCCGTTCTTAAGTCAACGATATCTGTGGAATGAATCACGAGATTTTAGTCAAAAACAGACATGTTTTTTTTATTGCGTCAATATTCATTTAATTGGCACAATAATTTTAATGTTCCGACATACAAAAATTAGCCATTTGACAGCTGGAAAACAAAATTGTATCAATTTCGCTCTATTTCGGTTGATTTTATCGACATTAATCGACGGCGCGACGTTACCATTTGTCGATAATCATTTCGCTCGCGTCGTTACCATTTGTAGATAATTTTGTTTACTAAACACACTTGTGACAGTTTTGTCTTTCAAGTTTTACTCAAAAATTCATAGAAATTTCGTACTTATTACTCCAGAAATTAAATAATATTTTGTATGGAATATTGAGCCCCCAATAACGGCATTTATTGCGCAAATCTCAATAAAGAACCATGTCTGAACATCGTATAAGATTAATAGTGTTTTCACAGCAAAAGTTAAAACCTGATTTTAAAGCCAAAACCACCACAAGCAGCTGATTTTACATTCTCACTGGAAGTTTTATTTAAATCAGGTTTTAAAGCGCCCCAGTTTGTGCATTAAAATTTTATATATTTTCTCCTCACAAAATTCGATGAAAGTATTTTCATTGTGCTCTACCCAACGCCTTCTGTTTCTTTTGCACTTTTTTAATGTTGTTGCTGCCGCGTCCATTGGCTAAAATTATTGTAGCGACTTTATTTACCAAATTTTTCTTTATTTTAAATTTTAATTCATTGAACGCCATTTAAATTGTCAGCTGTTTTCAATTGTTTAACTTGGTAGCACTGCCTTTAGTACATGCAAATCAAGGCTGCATTTCATTCAAGTATGTGATGAAAATCGATCGATTTGAAAAGTAAATCGTCTTTTGAAATCGACAGTAGTGTGATGAATTTCGATCGGTTTCATATTCCATATTTGTTTCGTTTCCACATAACTTCTCTAAATAGAACTGTATAAAATCTAATAAGACAACTGTAAAATATGTAAACATATGTATTTGTTTGTGAGTGACGTTTATAAAATATTTAAAAAAATAACAAAATAAAATTTGTATCAACATATTTTATAATTTTTATTTATAAAATGCCTTTTTTTGTTTCGGTTTCGCAAATACTCTTGGAAGAAAATAATACGATGAATAGCGAAAATATTCTAAGAAAACGTTTAAGAGATAAATCGGATCCCTTAAATTTGCCAGATGAAATGTGGTTATTTAAATTTCGCTTCTATATTAAATAGTATTTATTTAAATAGATTTGTTGAATATTTTCGTTTAAATGAGGATGGATTTATAATAATTTTTTATACATATGATTCTAATTGTGCTTTTTCCCTTATAAACTATATGTGAAATTTATTATTACATACCTTATGATATTCTCATACAGTATGAAAAATATCATAAAGCATTTTATTACAAAAGTAACTCAATAATTGAGGAGGAAAGCATATCCATATAGTACTATTTCGCTAACGCTTACTTAGCTCATCAGTGGATTTTCCCAACTTCTGAATACAACCCAATTTTTATTTTTAATTAGAATCATATGTATAAATGAATATTCCCAAAATAAATTCAGTTAATATATAATAATTTTTTATTTATTTTTTTACTTTTTCTGTACATTTCTTTACATTTTGTTCCAGTAAAATTAAACGATTTGAAAACGAATTTAAACTGGCATTATCGAAATGCGTCACATGTTAAAAACGTATTTTTTTCAATGAAACAAGATGGAATATGGAATCGTCACAACAAATCGTCACATACAAATTCATCACACTATTTGTCGATTTCAAAACGTTTTAACGCCGAAAACGATTTTCATCGTATACCTGAATAAATCAACTTAAAATAAATTTTAAAAAAGGTTTTAAGATGGTTTTACGAAACTATTTTTATATAGTGAAATCAAATTTACCGTAAAATCAATTTTAGCTTTATTTTTTTGCAGCTGATTAGATTTGAAACGTGATCGGCAAATCAGAAGTTTTTGAAAATTTTATTTACAAAAGGAATTTTAACAAAAATATAGACAACATATTTGAGTTACATATAGAGAGAGGGGACTGGGGAACAATTTCTGCACAGCGGTAAGTACACAGCCGATTTTGAAGAAATGCAAAATGTCGATTATTTTTTCTTAGACTTTGATGAGCAGTCAAGAAGTGGGCGTCTTCTTCCAGCGGTAACTACACATTCATTTTTTTTTTTTTAATTTTGAACATAAACACTTCCATCTAGATTCTAGAACAGTGGCAACCAAGCCCCGAACGCACGCGTACAAAACAATTATGTGGTTGTGTGCGGTCCCGAACAGAAGCTGCGGTCGCTGCCGAATTGTACACTGTGTAACAATATTAAATATTTCTTCTTAAACTTTCGAAAAAAAAATACAATTCTGTGTTGTTTTGTCAAAGGTCCACAGAATTGTTGTAATATAAAATTATATAATGCCGAAATACATATATTGAGTAGGGGGAATTGTATGAACATTGCAATTATAATTTAAGAACTTGAAAGTTTAAGAAGTTTTTAAAATTTCATCTATATTTATTTCGGTTTTATGAAGTTTAATTCTCAGCAAGTGTTCTAATTTTGTGTCTGTTAATCTATTCCTATGTTTGCTTTTAACGATTTTTAATATAGAAAAAGCGTTTTCGCAATTATATGTGGATGCAAACATGGAATAAAGCCTATATATATTTCAGTTGTGATATTCGGCTATTGTTTTATGCAAATTTGCTTCCAAAATTCTCTGCCCGTCGCCGAATTTAATAATGTATCATCTTCTAGCATTTCTTTTATTTCTTTTTGAATTGCAGGGCTTTGATTTTCTGCATCGCAAGCTATAGTGTTGTTGTGGAAGTCAATAGTCGGGGATATTTTTTTTTTTAAATCTTCAAATCTATTGCTCATGTTGTTTCATTTGTTGTGAGAAATTCTCGAAATAGAGAATCTGAAATAGGTAAATTTAGATAATGGAATCGCTTCTACAATTCCGGCCGTATCTTCCCCAACGTGGGCAAAGCATTTTAAAACGTCATGTTTTTCATACGGGCGACATTGCTGTGCCAGTGCAAGTGCAACAACGTAAGAGGCTTTTAATATTTCGCTATCATTTATCTTTTTCAATGTGATCTGGCTGTTTTAAAAATTTATTGGGAATTTTGGCTTTCATTTCATCAAGCAATTTTTGCCTTTGATTATTTTTAAATGTTTCGTAATTAATATGGCACGACAAGTAATGCCGGCTTATATTAAATTGTCGCATTTTGCTAATTGCTTCAGACAAATATAACATTGCGGCTTCCTTTCACGATTTTCAAAAAAAAAAATACATCAGTTCCCAAGAATTATTGAACATTGTTGCTCTGTGTGCTTTTGTGTTGATTACGAAAGAAAAAGTAAACAATGCCAAACAAGCGTGCGCAGTGTTGCTTTCACAAAGCTTGAGCAGAGACTGACGATAGACTGATGTTTTGAAACGAACAAAGTTGTTGTATATATGTGAATTGCCGACCGTGCCTGTGTGAAAAATACGATTATTGACTGTCTCGCGAGGCTATGGAGTGGCTATCACTGATCTAGATTCTAGAGAGACAAATAGTACCGGAAGGGGTTTCTGACCCACCAAAATAATTTAGATATTGGAAAAAATTTTCGTATCATAAATTTTTTTCTTGGTAAATTTCTTCACTAAATTATCTTTCGTTCGCACCGATTCAAACGTCTTTCATCAGCAAAGGCAACGGTTTTATAGTCTATACCAGCAACATCCGCATTCATTGACACAAACAATTAAAGAATTAGTGAAGAAAAATATTGGGGTTTTTTTTCTGTTTGTTTTTTAATTACATTTAAGCATTTAACGAGAGTGGTATGACTGTCAACAAAAATCCCACTAAATAATCTCTACGACTGACCAGAAACATGTTTCGTTTGTTGTCGCTGCCATTAGTGGCATTTATTTAAAGCAGGGAGAAGAGGGGCGGGGGCGGGTATTTAGTCGTCTAACACTCAATGACACTCCATAATTCAATGATTGATCTTGTTTTTTCTTTTTTTTTGCTCTCACATGTTTATCCAAAGAATTTTATTTGGTTCTTAGATGATGAAAGAACGCACAAAAAGAACTCAAGAATACTGCATTGAATATTAATTTTGTATAAAAACCCCTGCTGATTATTGGCAGTAGTATATCAGTTTGTCTTTGTTTAGGCCATAAAACGCAAAGTTACACACAATAAAACAAAATCCTGCCAAAATGAAAGTGAGTTGGATTCAATGTGCGCAAAATTAATTAATTAATTAATCCTTTTCCATTAGTTCTTAGTTTGTTTGTTTATTTTCGTTGCTGCTGCCCAAGCCGGTGTATTGGCTCCTATAACCACTTATAGCGCCATTGCCCCTGCTTACAGCACTTATGCAGCTGCTGGGCCTGCTTTTAACTCGTATGCTGCTGCTCCTCTTGCTTCCGCTTACACCGGCTACTCTGCTGCCGCTCCTGTTGCCACCACGTACACCGCCTACTCTGCTGCCGCTCCTGTTGCCCCCGCTTACACCGCCTACTCGGCTGTCGCTCCTGTTTCCTCGGCTTACACCGCCTACTCTGCTGCTGCTCCCGCTTATACCTCCAGTGTTTATACTTCATCGGCTCCTGTAGCTTATGCAGCTCCCGTTGCCACTTACTCCGCTTTATTGAAAAAGTAATTATTTTCCGATGACATGACAACGCTTTGAAATTAATAAATTGGGACAATTATGTAATTGAAAAAATTGGGTTGCTTTTCATTTATTCGAGCAGTTGCGTGTTTTTTTTATTTTTAATTTGGAGCAGCAATCATCACCATGTGACCCCTATACATGCTAATGTGCTGGAACTAGAGGAAAGGAATAGTTATAGAAATGACAGGAAACTGTGCTTTTGCACATTTTTTGTTTATAGCAGTGTTGCAGCGAAGCGTCTCTGAAGTTTGAAGCTTGCATTTTATTAGCCATTTTTAGCTATTATTTTAATTCGCCGGAGCTACACAAACCCGACTAAGATGGGCGCTCCGATGTGCCTGTGGAATGGATACAGCTGCAGCCGTTACTGTTCAGTGGCCAGTGACTACGCCTTCGCCACGGAAACCTTCCGACAACAACTGACACAAAGACACACACTAAGGCACATCAGAAAAATTTGAGATGTTTTTTGTTTTTTATAATTTTAGTCTGAAACTGGGGTTGAAACCAGGTCTATTTTGGTTTTGTAGTCGAAGTGTAGACTACTTCAGCCATCGTCACCCTGACACAAAGAAACACTAATGCACATCAGAAAAAATGTGAAATGTTTTTAGGACTTAGTCTGAAACTGGGCTTGAACCCACGACTTTCTGCTTTTATAGTCAATGTGCAGGCTACTTCAGCCATCGCCATCATCATCACCAATGACACCTACGGCCATATTTATTGGGATAAGTCGTTAAAAATTATACTGATCGCATGGACCATGTAACATGTAGCCGCGGCGAACGTATCACTTTCAGACCGTGATTGTGCTATTTGCCCTACTACTTGATCAATTTCAAATAGAGCCACATGCATCGCCTACGCTGATTGCTCTTTATGCTGGTTTCTCACATTATTAAGCCGCTGTTAGTGAAAACGTTACTCATTCGCGGCGATCAGCTGGCAAAAGCTGTAACAATAAGTAATACTCGTTGCTGTTTACTAAAATCGTATCGTTGAAATTGCCACTTAGAAAATCTACAGAAAATGGATTTTTACCAAAGTTTATTAATACAAGGTTGATCGCAAGGCGAATTCGTCTATTCCCGTTTTGTCCAAACGTCAAATTTTTTCTAAACATGTGTTTTGTTAAATATAACATAACCTAAAAAGAACATGTGAAATTAGTGTAATATGACTTCAAATTAAATTAATTATTACAAAAATTAAAATATATTTTGCATTCTCATTATTACAGTATTATATTATTATAATTATGAAAATATGTACAACCAGTTTTCTTAACTTTCTCACAAAAGTAAACAAACTTTGACTTTCGGCTCAAAAAATACGTTACAAATTCTTGTATCAGCTGACGGCCGAAATTGCTAATGAGTTTACCTGTAGCTCGTTTCAGTATTTCTCGCATCGTAAAATTCCTCGCATGGAACGAGCGAATTGTAACAAAACGAGAGTAAATTGAAACAAAACATGGTTTTTCTCACCCAACTGTTTCTGTGTCTTTACATTGCGTGAATTAACTGTCATTTAAATAATTTTTCAACAATTATTGGAAGGATGTGAGAAAAAGTGTTTCTGTACCAACGTTTTGCGAAAAGTTTTTCATGAGAACTGTTAAGACAAGTCACATCTAAAATTGTTGCGAGAACAGTAAAGTTTAGAAATTTCTAGAAATATTTCGTGCGGATTTTTTTTTGAATAATTAAATAAATAAAATAATATGGAGTCCAAATCAGCTGTGAAAAGGTGAGTAATAAATTGTTTGAATTAAATTTATTATGTATGTCTATAATAATGTGTTTGTAAATTATTTCTTTAATTTAGAAATGTGAAAGAATATCAAAAGAACAAAAACCAAAGCTAGTGGACTACATGTCATCGAATTTAGAATTTGCTAGAGTTCAATTTGATAAATTGTATTAGATTTTTACTAAATTTTTTATTTATATTTAATTCAAATTTTTTTTAACTTTTCACTGTTTACTGGGGTTTTTCATTTATTTATTGCTTTTGTTGACGTTTGACTTGAATTTGAGACTTAATTACTGGAAATATTCCAGTAACAAAAGAATCAGTATTGTCTGTTTTCGCATTCAAATACAGAAACACTTTTTTCTCACAAATAGAGAAACGATGAAATTGTTTTGTTTCACATTTCATGTGAGTAATTTTACGATGCGAGAAATACAGAAACGAGCTACTGCTGGTAATGAATTTGCCTTGATTTTTACGTTGCAAACGTCAACTTGGCATTACTTACATATAAAACAAAAGACGCAACAGCTGACTGAATTGCTTGAAGTTTTAAGTTTTTAATAACCGACATCTAAAGTTGAACGACACTGACAAGTCTCACGTGGGACGATATGTTTTTACTAACGAGACCTTAACGCTGCTCGAATTACCGTTACTTGCATTATTGCGAAATTCTAGCGTCACATTTCAGTGTCGTCAAAATGAACCGCAGGAGTTAGTTGTGCTTTCAATGACAAATGTACTAATCGTTAACAAATAGAGAAGTGGGGGCATATTTTTAATACAAAAAATTATAAATTTTTTTTTTTTAATTATATTTATTTTTGAGCGATGGTCTTTTTTATGAAAAGTTTTCAACAATTATTTATTTTTCAATATTTCGCTACCAAATAGGTAGTAGCATCGCCAGGAAATAATAATCGCTCAAAAATAAATATAATTAAATAATTTTTTTTTTTTTTTTTTTTTTTTAATATAAATAAATATATATAAATAATAAAATAAAAAAAAAGTGAGACTAAAATTATAAATTTTAATGCTTCAAACTTATTAAAGTCATCTGATGCAATAAAAATGCTTTTAGACCCACCTGCATCCATTGTAGGTGTCCTGAAAATCCTTAAAGTATATAAAAATGATAAAACATAATGATTGATTATATTTTCCTACAATATATGCCAAAATTATGAAAAAAATTTCCAGTAGTTTAGCGTCAGGACTGAAATCATAATTAAAAAAATAAATACCATTAATTTATTTACCAGATTATAACCAAAAAAAAAAAAAAGAAGAAAACATTTCAATCCAGCAATACCTCTGTCTTTGAATTACGATTTGAAGTGCTCAAGCAGCTAAAAAAAAAAAAAAAAAAAAAAAACACTCGATACATGCGCCACCTTTTCACAAGCAGATCGAACATATAATTCCTTCCGGAAATCATAATTAAAAAAATAAATACCATTCATTTATTTACCAGATTATAACAAAAAAAAAAGAAGAAAACATTTCAATCCAGCAATAAATCTGTCTTGTATTACGATTTGAAGTGCTCAAGCAGCTAAAAAAAAAAAAAAAAAAAAAAACACTCGATACATGCGCCACCTTTTCACAAGCAGATCGAACATATAATTCCTTCCGGAAATCATAATTAAAAAAATAAATACCATTCATTTATTTACCAGATTATAACAAAAAAAAAAGAAGAAAACATTTCAATCCAGCAATAAATCTGTCTTGTATTACGATTTGAAGTGCTCAAGCAGCTAAAAAAAAAAAAAAAAAAAAAAAAACACTCGATACATGCGCCACCTTTTCACAAGCAGATCGAACAAATAATTTTTAAAAAATATTATTAATTTCGGAAAAAAAATGGTTCACAACATTCGTTCGTTGTCAAGCATATTTTTCATAATGTTGTTTGTCATTCACTCACTGACTGACTGTTGGCATGCAAACGAACAAAAACTCATTAGTATTAATGGGAGTTGCTGCTTATTTAATCTCTTGGTCGGCGTTTATTTGATTGTACTGTAAAGGACTTTTAAATAGGATCTAACGACCAGCAAACAGTTTTAGGAATAGAAAAAGCGTAACTAGGATATTTTAAGCTTTGCATAGATAGATGTTAATGCCTTAAGCCAATTTATTTTTTATTGAGTGTTACAGTACGTGTGTGTGTGTGTGTGTGAGTGCTTCTGTAGAGGAGAACAAAAACAGAAAGCGCCATGGAAAATATACTGGACGCAAAAACGCTATAAAATGTTTTTGTCTTTTATTAGCAGCTAAAATATGCATACATTGTGCCTGGATGTGTGTGTGTGTGTGTGTGTGAAAGAAGTCAAAGGCAAAAGGACTAAAAACTTTAATAAACCTACGTAACCAAACAGCAAACTCATTTAATGTGGCTGTGTGTGTGTGTGTGTGTGTGTTTTGAAACCCTGTAGGAACTCTGGCAGCAAGTGTCTGCAAGTCAACACTTTCGTCCATTGGTTTTTGCTGACTTATTGATAGTTGTCGTGTATCATGGCTGCCATGTTAAATTCTCTAAAAACCCCGATAAAATATAAAAAAAAATCCTCAACAAAAATCGCACAATGAAAAATTTATATTTCAAATAAATTTTTTTTATATTTATTAAGCAGCAATCAAAAATGACATGACACATCATCTGCATACATACACTTAGTCGCAAAACTCTACATACAATATTGAAATTTCATTTAATTTATATATATTTTATATAGTAGAAAGTAAAATTTTTTCAAAAATTCTTTCTGCAGGGAAGTTATTGTATAAAAGCGATTGAAAACGGCAGTACGACAGAGTGTTTTGTAAAATGCCTTCCATTTTTAAAATGGTCAGTATATTTTTATGATGTGTTACTCATCATCATCATCATGTCCGTTTGGGTGCTGGTGTTTGCCCATTTGTATGGTCTGCACTCTGCCATACGTGATACTGCTATTGTTTTATTTTACTAGTTTTTTTTATTAAATTTTTCCCTTTGGTTTTTGCCAAACCGTATTTGTATATAATTCTATAGTTGCTACCACTCCATTTATTCATTTACTTTTTTAATATTTTTTTTTAACTAGTCAGTAGGGAGCTCAATTTGTCGACATTATTAAGAAACCGGTTTTCGAATATTTAAAACAACCGGTTACGGTTTTGCAAATGCGGCAAAAACCGGTGATATACATATCAATCCTTTGCTCGAAATGCTCAAATTGAAAATATTTTGATATGTGAAATTTTCTTTAAAGATTTTATATTTTTGTTTTATTTGCAGGGTTAAATTTTATTAAATTTAAGTTTGAGGGTGGCGATAGCACGATGGATGGTAGTCTGAACGTTGACTACTAAACCAAAAACAGACCTGGGTTCAACCCCAGTTTCAGACTAAAATTTTAAAATAAAAATAAACATCTCGCATTTTTCTGATGTGCATTAGTGTGTCTTTGTGTGTCAGTTGTTGTCGGAAGGTTTCAGTGGCGAAGGCATAGTCACTGGTCACTGAGCAATACCAGCTTTAGCTGATAGCAAACCACAATCACATCAGAACGCCCTTCTTCCTCGGTATTGTGTAGCACCGGCGAAGTAAAATAATAATAAAAAAATGGCTAATTAACCGAAGCTTCAGCACTGCTACGAGTATAAACAAAAAAAAAAAAAAAAAAAAACTTGCGAAAGCAGAGCTGTAAAACAAATAATAATTAAGCTCCACCTCCTGTCGTTTCTCCTACTATCCCTTTCCTATAGTTCCAGCACAATGCCTCGCATGTGTAAGAGTCATTTCCTGAGTGCTGGTCCCAGATAAAAAAAAAATAAAAAAAATTCAAAGATGAAAAAGAGAGCAATATTTATCCATGTGCTCAATTACGCGACATTTTTGGTGAACGAATTATTTCCCGTACGAACGATTTTAATTAGCCTCCGCGTTCACCAGATTTAACCGCTCCAGAGTGTTCGCTTTGCGGTTATTTGAAAGGAAAAGTCTATATTAATAAGCCTAGAAAAATAATATACGCAACGGAATCCACAACGTAACTCCTGAATTTTTGCGACAGGTTATGGAAACTGTTTTGGAAAGAGCATGAAGCAGAAAATGGCCACCATTTGCGATATATAATTTTTCATAATTAAATTAAAAATATTCTCCATTAATATTTTGTATTTAATAAATAAAAAAAAATAATAATAATAATTAAATAAGAAGTTATAATGGCACTCAAACCCCTTTGGTCATTTTAGGCCACGCTGTAGGTAAAATTATATGCTGTATAAATGAATAAAACGAAAAATTTTTACTTGCTTAATTTTAACTCTTTATCAGGGGATTGGGCCTTCAAAATGACCCCAAGTAAAACAATTCAATTAATTAGCGTTAAAGCTTTCAATTATGGTCGTTATTAGTAACTTCATTATTATTGTATTATTTTATTTAAATTTTTTTTTTTCTGTGATTGTGTGCATTTCAATAATCCATTTAAAATATCAAACTAACAAGTTTCCCTTTGGCTGAGAAAAAAGAAATATTTTTTCCTCTTTGGCGTATTACGAGTATTTTAAATTGAAAATGAATATTAAATGAGGGAACAGTTACATTTAGTAGTGTTTAGCATATTTTCTTTTTTATAGAAAATTAAAAGAAGTCATAATATTTTATATTTGAATTAAAAAATGTTTTAATTTTTTTATTTATTTTTTTTTTTTTTAAACAAATAATGCAGCAACTGTGTGTGAGAAAAAAGCGAAATCATCACGTTGCTGGAAATCTCATTAAAAATATCCTTCTGGCTGCAAACACGATAAATCTGCAAAAAGTCAAACATGATTCTCGACTTGAATGAAACAAAAGCCAGCATAAAAATCAACAACTAACAAGATTAAAGGAAAAAAACGATATTTTTTTTTTTATTAAATATCCACACGGTCACAAGAAGTGATAGTAGAATTTATTAAGAACTGCAATAGTAAAATAAGAAATTAAGGAATGAGCAAACAGTGTCTTATGGACAGAGAGACAGACAGACAGACATACAGCCATCCTTAGAAGGAAATCAAAAACTCCTTAGCCTCAGCCACAGACAACTCCTTTCCTTTCAATTTCTTTAAATGTGTAACCAAAAAAGGAGAAACAACAATAAAAATTCAAACACTATTCATTTTGCTTCCCTTTACCAGTGATATTTACGCAGTGATAAAAAAAAAATGAAAATAAAGAAGGAGAAGGAGGAGAAGAAAAAAAAGAAGAAACGGCTCACGTGTTTGGAGAAATACTTGACATTAAGTTGGGTCACAGTGTGGACTGTGGCGTAAAATTCCATTTAAAAAGCAATTATTTTGCGTTTATTCAATACAACACCCAACATCTGTGGCAGTTAAAAATGCTTCTTTGGAGTCAGTTGCAAAAAAACATCCATAAAAATTGCCCGTTAACAAGATATGAAATAAATAAATAAGCGCAGCAACGTTTGATGGACTACCACTACAGACGATTTCCTCTTTCCTTAAAAACGACAAACACACTTACATACATCGAAAGTTGCTGGGGAAAATATGACAATCAGCGTTAGAAGGAAAGCATAATGTGCCCCAAAGGTTACAACCATAATGTTGCTCTCCAATGACCATGCAGTAGCAACCAGCAGCAGCATGTGAAGATTGGTTGCCTTGGCAAAATATATTTTATGATTTTTCCATCTTCTTTCGCCACCGTATCTTGTCATCGCCAGCCCAGGCCACAACAAACAAACATCAGCATAAATACCTTGCTGGCCGCAGCAAAAATAACAAAAATAATACAGTAATACACCCTATAACACGGTGTAGTCGTTACGAGCATTCTTGACCCAGCTTTCAAGGCTGCAGTAAAACCGGCAATTATTGTAGTGGTCTTCAAAATCTAATGTGGGTAATCCCCGCGCTATATGTGGCACATAAAGGGTGGTCCAACCATAATGCCCAATGTTAATTGTACGTCCAATTTTTTTGCCCAACCTGATTTGACATTTCTTTGTTTCATTATTTGAGAAATTTAAACATGAACAGGTACACAATTGAGCAGCGCATTACAATTGTTGAAGCCTTTTCTGAAAATGGGCGTTCAAATCAAAATGTATTTCGTGCACTTGGCGATTTTTTTTTGGCCAGCATAATCGATAAAAAGTGCCCAGAATCGGGAGAATTTTGCTGAAATTTCAGCAAAACCACGTCTGCAGGAAATGCGAAAATATCTGTACATGCTCGCCCAGTTAGTTGTAGTAAAAAAAATTGCTATTGTTCGCGATAGTGTGGCCGTCAACTTCGTTCGACAGCCAACAATTGAACATCTCTCTGAAATCACTGATGCGAATTTTGCATAAAGAATAAAGTAAACACGCTTACAAGGTTCAATTTATTCGAGAGCTGAAGCATATTGACCCTGTCAAGCGTTCTCAATACGCCGAATATTTAATTGATTAAATCGAAGTGAATGGTGACTTTACAAAGAAAATCATCTTCAGCGACGGGGCACACTTTCACCACAATGGATTCCTTAATAAGCAGAATTAACGCAATAGAGCAAATGAGAATCCAAAAGTGATTCTTGAAAAGCCGATGCATCCACAAAAAAGATTGAATGTTTGGTGCGGTTAATGGGCTGGTGGCGTCATCGGGCCGTACTTCTGCGAAAATGAGGTCGGCGAAGCATTTACCGTGAATGGTGTTCACTAATGCGAGATGATAACGGACTAAAATTGACAATTTCGATTGACCTGCTTGTGGTTTTAAAAGGATGGTTGGTTGTACTTGCCACACAGCCAAAGAAACAATGGCTCTTTTGTGCGAGAAATTCAAAGGCCGTGTTATCTCAGCTCGTGGCGATGTTAATTGGCCGTCACGATCATGGGAATTGACATCGTTGAACTTCTTTCTTATGGGGACATTTAAAAGAAAAAGTGTAAATCAATAAGCCAAGAACAATTCAAGAGCTAAAGAATTGAGATAATGTGGCGCATTAACGACATTGAATCTCAATTGTGTGCCAGAGTCATTGAGAATTGCCATTATCGGCTGGAGATGTGCCTCCCAAGCCGTAGTGAGCATTTGGCCGATATTTTGTTTCAAACATAATTGTCATAATTGTCCTTCTGCCATAATAAAAAATATTACCATAATTCTTTGCAAACTTGTGGTTTTATTTACAATTAACAAGGTGCGTTTTCTCTTTATATGGTCACTTTGTTCGTCTGTTTGTTTTTTTTTTTTTTGGACCACCCTTTATAAAAATGCGTTACCTACCACGATTTAATGCGGCTTACTGCACTACTAATGTTACCCAGTGGACAAAGAGAGAAAAAAAAAATTAATACAAAAAATAAGAATTAATATGAAAATCGAGAAGGCAAAAAATTGAAGCAAGATTTCACAAGTATCCATTTTGGTTTGTTGGTGGCCAGCCATAAAGTACTTAGATTTCTTTTTACGAGCTTGTGGCTCATATTTATTAAGAGGCCTTCCTTCTTCTTCTTCTTATTCCTCTTAAATCCATAAAATTTATGAAGCCATAAAAAAAAAGCAAAACGTTTGCTGGATATTTAAATGGGCTGGCTTCACTTGCGCTTCGGCAGTTGTTAAATTTCGAAAAATCAACTTAAAAAAATATTTTTATCTCGTTTAAATTTTTAAAAAGAATGACACACACACACACACACTCACATACAAATTTTATTTAATTTTATATTTGTGCATTGAAAATGAAAAAAAAAAAAATTAAAATCGACACGAACATTAAAAGAAAAATAAAAAATTTTGCAGAATATTTCGCTGTATTGATGAAATACTTTTATTGCATTTATGACACTTTAATTTGTATTTTTTACAAGATTATCAAATGACAAATATAAAACATTTTAAAGCAAAATAACTGCTAATTTAATTAGCTTTGGAAAATCATTTACATTATTTTATCATAAATTTCTTAAAAATTAAAACTAAAGTGAGGGTGGGGATTGAAAACCAAAAATTTCCTGGGTTCGACCCCAGTTTCAGACAAAATTATGTGTCATGTGTAGGGATCAGCTCCGGAGTGCTGGTCCAATATAAAAAATAAAAACCAAAAATTTGGTAATTTTCTGATGTGCCGTAGTGTATGTGTTTGTGTCAGTTGTTGTCCGAAGGTTTCAGTGGTGAAGGCATAGTCACTGGTCAGTGAACTAGGACTAGAAAAATTTCTCTTTGACTACTTTCACCTTTATTGTCCCAATATTAAGGTGGTTTTTTCAGTTGTTTTTCCTACATTAGAAATTTAAATTATCTATGTACATTCATATTATAGTACGACATAAATTAATTACCAATATTCCCAAAAAGAACCATGAAATGGTCCACCGTGACTTAAAAAATCAAAAATGTTGCTCGAACAGGATACTCACTTAAGCAAAAAATTAAGTTGGATTAATTTTGTAGTATATTTTTATTTTTCATTTTTGAATAAAAGTTTAATTTTTTTGTTAAAAACTACTGAAAATATATGTAAAATTACTAAAATATGTATGAAGGTAAAAAGTGTCACGTGCGTAATGTAACGTGCGTAATCAACAATTTATTTTTTTCTTAGCCAACCCATGCATAGTTGTTTTTGAACAAAACATGATTATAAACGTCCACTATTAACCTTTATAAAAACATTTTTTCCGAAATAATAATCTCCAACAAATCGCTTTGTTTCGCATTTTTTCTTACGGCTCTAAAAGCCACTTGCATTTTTTGTCACGTGCGTAAGTCTACTTTGATTGCATGGGGTACCCAGTGCTCAATTTCCAATATATATACTTTTTGGAAAGAACTCATCACATACAATGTAACGATTCTAAAATTCCAATCCATTTCTATTTTCACAATATTCAAAGATAATTAAACGTGTACAAATGTCGCGTGCATAACCATGGAAACACCCATATATTTTCTAAATGTAAATGTACTAGAGTGCTCGAATATGAGACAGTGTACGATATACTACGTAACCTACTGTTTGTTTATTTATAGTGTAATTTGTTATAATAATATTTGTTAAATAAAGGTTAAAAAAAAACACGTGTTCTTCAGCTGAGTTGAACCAGTTCTTTGGTAATAGAACCCCAGCATTAACTATTACTCTTCCTTCTGCCTTCTTATTGCTGGGTAGTAATCGAATGGGATCCTTCCGCGCGAGTTCTACTTTCATTAAAGTGCGATCATAAGGTACTGGCAGTAGAATAAATCCCCTTACAGTACGATTTTCTATCAGAAAATACTGCTATAATTTCCAGCAAAATTTTTAAATTTCTTCAATAAAATACATCAAACCATTAAAATCCTAGTTGAAGAATTAATCGTAATTTTTTTATGGTTTTTGTTTGTTATAGCTTTTACGACAATGATGATGATGATGTTCGTAGTCTTGTTCTTTTTTTTATGACGAGTAATTTAATAATCTAATTTAAGTTTTCTATAGAGCATCCATATTAATTTATGGACACAATAAACAATGCCAAAATAAAACTGAATAGTTTCATCAACAAGATTTATTAGCTTGTCATTAAAATGAACCATCATAGACCCATCTAAAGGCAACAGCCAAATTTATTACGAAAAGTTTCTGTCTGTTTGCCATACCGCCACATTTTTAATAATAAATGGGGGAGAGATAGTGAAAATGAGCCATGTAATTTTTTTTTATTTTTCGTTTTTTGAAAACTTTTAAATTTTAAATAAATGTAAAAGCTATAAAGCGAAAAATAGCCTTTTTAAAAAAAAAAAAAAAAAAAAAAAACTTTTCATCATTATAATTTCTATTCTGTTTGTCTATTCACCGATTTTGCTTTTCTTTACCCTCAAAAATATTATTATACGGGTAATAATAAAAGTCTTTCTAGCAAATGGTTAATAAACTCTATGAAAAGAAACTCATAATGGCATTTAACGCACATTAATTTCACAATTTAGCACAACAGTACTAAAAAAAAAACCAAAAAAAAAGAACAAGGGGATGAAATAAAAAACAAAAATTTCCTTAGAAATTTTTTACCACCTGTCATGTCAGGTAGGAGGCTTTCACTGCCGCCTACCTACCTGCCTATCTTTCCTTATCAAATTTTCGTTTTGTTTGTTTGCAATAATTTTTCTAGCCATTTGGGTACGTAACGTGCCATATCGCGTTAATTTCAGTCATGTCTGTTCAAGTAAATGGTAGAAAAGCATTAAGACGAGTAATCTCAGCGCAATAAAAAAAGGCAGCAAATATGCTCTAAAACAAACTTTATATTTTATAATTTCGCTACGGCTCTGTAATGTAATTTATTTCATAACCAACAAATATAGTGAAGTAGTAGAGGAAAAGGGTTAATTTCTTTATGATTAATTTTAAGAAAAAGTTGAAATTACCAACTGCCAATGAAAAATTTCCAACTCTTAACTACAGAAAATTGTAGTCAATAAAGCCGTGCTTCGGTTTAATTTGTTGTAATGTTCAGGGGAAATAGTTGAAAAATGGAAAAAAAAAAACATTAACGATATGGCGAGTGAAGTTGTTGTGCAGCGACTTGCATAAACATGACAAGACAGGCAAAAAAAAAAAAATAAATAAATTAATCAGGGGTGTCATAGAATCCAAGTCGGTTTTGCAAACCGATATTGGTTTCATTTGGTGTCATGGAAACGTGTCGGTTTTATTATCATGGAATGCAATTAAAACCGATATTCGAATAATAATATAATAATAATGATATAGTCGAGGAACTTTTTAGGAAACAGATTATACGTTCAATTGGAAGAAAAAACTTAAAAACGAATATTGCAACAGCACCAAGGTTATATGGACTACCAAAGATTCATAAAGAAGGTTTTCCTTTAAGACCAATTTGTTCGCTCATAAACTCCCCATCTTATGGACTTAGCAAATATATCACCGATATTCTTAGGAGATTGACAGATAATTCAAAATATAATATTAAGAACTCATTAGATTTTAACAGCCGTATTAATAAAAATTTAAAACGCATTTTAAAGCGTTTTTAAGCAAAATTCTTTAAAATGGTATTAATAAACGAATTTTAGCTTAAAATGCACATTTTAAACCTTGTGTAAACATGGAAATTTTAAAATTGGTTCGACCCTGTTTTAAAGCTATTTTAAGATGTCATATTGTGCAGTGTTTGTTTTCATTGTGATTGTTATTTGTGAAAAAAATTTTCGGAACGTTTGCGTTTGCAGTGCTCCTTTTTTTCCATTTCTATTGCTTTTTTATATTATTATTAATGTTACACAAATTTCAAATAAAACTAATGTTGACTAAGTAGTGATGTGTAAACAATCAAAACAAATAATATTAAACTCGTTATTCAAATACTCTTTTAACTGCAATTAAATAAGTCACTAAAATTGCAATCTTACCAAGCGATATTTTTACTGTTATTAGTTTTTTGATTAATATACAACTTATTATACATTTTTTATTCTATAAACAACAATATTCTTATTAAACACGAAAATAAAACTATTTAGATACGATTACTGCGAGAATTATAAATCACGGTTTTGCATCATTAGGAGTCAAGTGGTAAATAAAAAATCTAGGGCTGCCACCGCATTTTTGAAAAACCTTAAAACGTATGTTAGTTAAAATACTGATTATTAATATGAATTTTTAAAAAACGTGTTTTAGGATTAAAAAGCGTTTTAACTAATATGTATTTTAAAGCTTATTTAAGACTCTTTTATTAATACGGCTGTAGATATTTAGTTAATAAAAAATAGGGGCAATTAATGTCATATAATAGAAATTTAAAGTTTACCTATTATAATTGTTAAATATTTCCAATATAGTTTGAGTTATTTTGAATTTTTATCAAAAAGAAAAGAAACATTTTTTCAAAATACTTTTACATAATTGACGAAAAAATTTTTCTTTTTAAATAATATAAAATATTTTGATTTCATGTTTGTTAAATAATTTTATTCTAAAAAAAACTTAAAATTTTCCTGAAGATGCTAACCAAGGGTTAGCGAAATATCGACAAAAAATAAATGAGGGTGGCGATGGCACGATGGATGGTAGTCTGCACGTTGACTACACAACCAAAAACAGACCTGGGTTCAACCCCAGTTTCAGACAAAAAAATTTTTAAAATAAAATAAACATCTCGCATTTTTCTGATGTGCATTAGTGTGTCTTTGTGTGTCAGTTGTTGTCGGAAGGTTTCAGTGGCGAAGGCATAGTCACTGGTCACTGAGCAATACCGGCTTCAGCTGATAGCAATCCACAATCACATCAGAACGCCCTCCTTCGTCGGTATTGTGTAGCACCGGCAAAGTAAAATAATAATAAAAATGGCTACTAAACCGAAGCTCTTTAGCACTGCTACGAGTATAAAAAAACTAAAGAACGAACGTGCGAAAGCAGAGCTGCAAAATAAATAAGCTTCACCTCCTGTCGTTTCTCCTACTATCCCTTTCCTATAGTTTTTTAAAATTTTTTAAAATTTTTTTGAATAAATTTAAAGACATTTAAAAATCTTATTCGAAAGCAGTTTGGAAATCGTGTGATTTTTAGAACACCAAATTAGCATTTATGCGGTTTTGAGAAATCACTTGTTTTTAAATCGAATCGGTTTACAGAACAGGAGGGGGGGATATACAACAAAGCCCTGCTGGTCGTTATTAGAGCAATAAAGCGTAGCGAAAGGAAAATTATAAATAAAATAAACTGGTTCTTCTTTACCTTTTTTTTTAATCTTGGATCCGCACTCAGGATACACATGCGTTGCAATGTGCTAGAACTAGAGGAGAAATGACAGGACATGAAGCATAACTGTCTTACGTCTGTGCTTTCGGGCCGTTCTTTGTTTTTATAGCTGTAGTTTTATAGTTGTAGCGCCTCTGATGCCAATGAGATGTATTACATTTTGAAGCTTCGTTTTTCGTAGCCATTTATAGTAATTATTTTACTTCGCCGGTGTTTGGGTTCGTCAGTCCGGAAGCTTTGTGATGTTCGGTATCTTTCAAACGAATAAGAAATTGCCATGACATTTCTGCGTATTATTAATCCTATTTAAAGTTAAGAAGCACGTAATGAAAGACCTTCTTTTTGTCTTTTTAACAATAATTACACAAGGAAAGCCTGAAAGAGTAAAAATTAAACCAAATTTACATAAATATTGTTGATTTATGAAAGGTTTACACAACAAATTACTGCCATAAATTACAAATATCTTTATAACCCAGTAACAAAAGCCCCATTCAGAGTAGCCTTCGGTTGCAGTTCCTATATTTGAATTGTTTTTTTTTCTATCACTTTAAATTGAGATCGTTAAACAAACAGTTTGCAAATCATTTTCATTTTTATGATTGATAACACTCATTTGGCAGTGTTTTCCCCTTTTGCAAAAAAAAATGCTGCTTATAAGTGGAATCCATAGCAGCTTCAATTCAATTCAACAAATGAAACCAACAAATATTAACATTGTCCTTGTCAAAATTCTAATACTGTGGCTTTTGTTGCCAGTGTTGCTTTTAATTTTTTTTTTTAATTTATTATTTTGTTGCATTCTGACCTAATTGAAAAAAACAAAGTCCTTATGCAAATATTTTCACTCAATTTCTGATAAGTGTTGCACTGGTAGTCTGTTTTCTTTTCTTTTTGTTATTTTCATTTGCCTTGTATGTTTAATAAGTTTCCATGTTTTTGTTGTCATAGTTGTTGTTTGTTTGTTCCATCTTTTTGCATTTAACAAAAGTCCCCTAACAACACGAACACCACGTAGAAACATTCACAGAAACACATTCATAACGAAATACATTTAATAGGTCTCCTTCCCATACAGAGCCTGACCAAGTTGGCAAGAAGCCAACAAAAGTAAATGATTTTCTTTCTCATCAAATAATTTCAATGTCTATCTGGCTTTCCAGCAGCAATGTGTTGATGTGCGATGTGACTTAAACGAGGTCAGGCTCTGTAGTAGTGTAGAAAAACTGAAATGGAGAGAAATTTATGATTTTGCTTTTTGAGCGAACTTTTTCTTAATCCTGTTTGAAAAAATTTTCAATTTGACTGGCCAGAAAGACATAACAAATTCCTATCAAAGCCAGTTAATCAAAGAAGAAGGTTGCGTGACAGAAATTTTTCAGGCATCCCAAGATATGAAAATAATTAATTTGTTGCGGCACCGTTGTTACGATGGGTGGTAGAACTCCTCAACTCTTGAGTTGTTACCGCTCATCTATTAGTAAATTCACAGACATCTGCCCGGCCCATTTTGTTTTTCCGTGTGAAGTTCGCTTAAAAATGTCTTCGCACTAACAGAGACCGTCGTCTCTATATCTAAAATATTCCTTCTTCCTGCTGTGGTTAGATTCTTGCCCGGGATCTCTTTCCGCATTACTTCGGGCAGGCCCAGAGCGGCGTCTCTATCAAGACTACCCCATGTTCACCCACGTCTGGATCCGCCAAGTCTGTAGCCAATACCACGACACCAGCCCGTCCTCCCTAGTCCCTGTCAGAGTGCTCCTCGTTCTGCAGCAATGCATTGCGTACCTTCTTCTTTCTTCGCAGGACGTATCCTACTTATTGCGCCACTATTAAAACCTGATTTTATCATATAAAAATATTTTCTTACAACCATCTTAAAACCTTTTTTTTAAACTGGTTTAAGTTGATTTAATGAAAAACAACTCTGATTTTCATGTACTAAAAAAGCAGTGCTACCAAGTTAAAAAATTTAAAACAGCTGGCAATTTAAATGGCGCACAATGAATGAAAAAAAAACAAAGAAAAATTTGATAAATAAAGTCACTACAATAATTTCAAACAATGGACGCAGCAGCAACAACAATAAAGAAGTGCAAAAGAAAAAGAGGACCGCCATTTACTCAGCCACATCTGGATCCGGCAAGTCTGTAGCCATTGGAACATCGGCTCGTTTGCTGAGAAAATAGGCATTTCTTTCAATCCCCGGTGTAAAAGTTTTAACGAAGCTTCGAACTAAGAGACTGTTACGCACTTTCTGTGTGGAAGCTCTGGATGTGGCTAGGTCGAGGAGGAGATTTCTTGGGGCGAATATTTAGCCAACTTGGATCTGACAGACGTATTGAGGTACATGGATAGCACAAGCTGTCTGTGATGTCCTTTGTTTTCCAGGGGACTAGGGAAATAAAACGGCTCTTACGTTGCTGCTTGAGTCAACCCGTTCTAATATGCTGACTTTTAACCAAAACTAACCCACGGCGCTGTTGAATTGGGGGAAGTTTAATTGTAGAAAATCATTTTTAAGGCCTGTTAGTAGATGGTATTCCGCGTTTTGACTGAACAATAAGAACTAAGCATGATTAAGTTAAGTTCTAAGTGCCGCACCTCCAGCGAAATGGCTCACTTGGGTGCTTAGTTCTTTGTTATGCTGTGCGGGACTGGATCATTACATATGCTACCTCACTAAACCATACAGATTCCCTTGGAAAATTTAACAGCCTGTTCAACTCCACTCCTGACAGTTCAGCCAATACTTCCAACGTCTTGTAGTCGTAGTTCCCTCTGCGTACATCAGGCGGTTCAGGGCATTAACCATAGTCGTAGCAACTTCGATATATCCTCAAAGCATGCCTATATCCCGGTCCGCTATTAATAATGCCATTAGTAATCGAATCTATTCCCTAGTGAACCACAGTAAACCATGAATTTTTCAATACTCTTAGTAGGGACATAATAAGTCCTAGCCGTGAAAAAAACTCCCCTCATTCTTGCACTTTGAGCTTGCCCGATCAAAAACTCGTAATAAGCCAGTGAAATGCCAAATCACATTGATTCATCTAACTTCACCCTCTACCTGGAAACATCTTCGGCGACGCAGTTACCCAAGCCGAATGCTTGTCAGGCAACCCATGCCTGAATGCATTAAATACAATGTGCATACCTTTTTATATATGATATACATATATGTAACTTATAATGTAGAAATTTGCTGGACTCCTATTACTTACGGTACGTTACAGAGAAGTCCGACTATGGTTATTACTTCGTAGGTATTAATTGCCTGGCTTTAAAAAAAAATACTAATTACTCTTTGTATAAAATCTTTTGGCATTAAAAATAAATTTTAAATTGATTGTTTAGCGCATCGGCACTACAGCCAGAAAATCGTGGGTGCAATTTCCCCGTTAGGCCAAAACTATTTGTTATGCGTCCATAGTAACAGCATCGTGGTCTTTATCGGTATTTCAGCAATAAAACGTCGGCGCAGTAAAAAAAAACATATAAATAAAATGAGTCTCCTTTAGCTTAAAAACTTTGACGCACAACATTAGAGACGCTACAACTCTGCTTTATAAATGAACAAATAAGCGCAAGTGCAGAATTGTGCAATAATTAAAATATATGCCTTCCTATCACTTCACCATCTATTACTTTTCTACACTACCCCCATTTCCAATTAATCTACAAAACATGCGCTGAACACTGGACAGAAGTAAAAAATTAAATATGCAATAAATTCGGTGAGCCAAATTTCGCCATCGGATTCGAGTCAAAATTTCAAACTTAATTCTATTAATAATAAATGAATCTAATTTTAAAATTGTGCTTTTTCCCGAAAAAATATGTGAAATATTTTATGAGAATATAATATATAAATATTAATATTAATATTTAATTTTTTTAAAATATATAAGAATTTCATTCGATATCGAATGCCGTGTTTGAGCCCGAGTTATTTCTGCAATAGCCATTGAAGTTAAATTTAAAAAAAAAAAACAGTTAAAAATAAATTATTATAAATTTATTATTATGTAATATTTTATTAAATAAGAAGCTTTCGGACAGCAGCCCCCCCTTTGGCATATTTAAAAATCTTTTGCGTATTAAAAAATCTTGCATACTGCCACATCAACACCGGAGTGCAAATTTGCAAGAAATTAACAAATAAAAAAATAAAAAATTCAACAGAAGAAGACAATAAGAAGTTTTGGGGGATGAAAAAGCAAAATGAATGCCTACGGGAAATGAAAACAGAAAATTGAAATGCATGTTAGATCGTGTTCAAACATGAATGACAATAAATTAAGTTGCTGAGCATCACAAACATATTAAGATGCTGGTAGTAACAAGCATCATTGCCTTATACAAATTTAGAAAATAAAAATACTCGCACGTAGTTGGTATGCAACTACAGAGACATATTCAGGTTGTAAGAAAACGAAATGTATCAGCTTTCGAGCGACGAAAAAAAAAGTTTCACTAATTTTCATAAATCTTTTCTGCAATGTTTTGCTTATTTAAGCATAATCATGATTAAATTCCTTGAAATTAATACTCTTAATATCAAAACGTTTTATTCAGTTATAGTTTTCATAATTCCTACAGAACAATTATTATTTAATAAGCAAATGGACACATCATGCGGAATGTAGCAGCAAAAAAATAAAGTCCAGAGCTGGGGCTCATTTGTGTGAAAATAAAAAAAATAAATAGCAAACACAGAAAAAAAGCGACATTTTTAACTTTAAATTTGGTTGCACTTGTTTGGCCCAAGTTAAATTATTAAAAATATATCGATGATTAAAAATAAAATTATAGTAATAAAATTAATAATAAAGAACAGGGTTTTAAGCAGTCATATAAATAATAATAAATACCAGTTGGGGCAAAAGTTGTCACCCATTTATTTAAATAAATGAAACAATTTGCTGCCTGTTCATTGAAGACGAGTGAAAATACTCGTTCGGCCATTTAAAGGGTGGGTAAATTTGAGGTTAGGAAGTAAATTGGCTTAAAAAGACACTTTTATTTCTGATAAATTCAGTTTTATTGATACCAATGTGAAATAGAAATATGGGAATTAAAAAACTGCATGAACATTAGTCTTTAAAAAAAAAAAATGTCCACCTCTAGCATTTCAGCAAACGACCGCCCTTTTCCCAAAATTTTAAACCACATTTTGCAACAAAGCTTCATTGCAATCTTGTCAATACAGCGCGGAATTTCATCTTTCAGAGCATCAGTTTTTTGTGTTTGGTTCACGTAAACCCCGTCTTTCAAATGGCACCGAGTAAATAATATAGCGGAATTAAATCACAATAACGAGACGGCCAGTTGACATCGCCAAATCGAGAAATTGCGCGACCGGGAAATTTCTCATTTAATAACTGAATTGTTTGGCCGGCTGTGTAGCTTGTGGTGCCGTCCTGTTAAAACTGATATCAGCATTAGCCAATTGTGGCCACAAAAAAGGGTTATTATCATATTGAAAACAAAAACAATTTGAGGGTTTTTTTTTTGCTTTTTTCAATATAAATGGCCGAACGAGTATTTTCACTCGCCTTCTGTGGACAGGCAGTACATTTTTTCATTTATTAAAAAATGGGTGACAACTTTTGCCCCAGCTTGTATTTATTATTTGACTGTGTCAAGGTATTCTTCCAAAGCTTAAAAACCTGTTATTCTAGTTCGGGTGCAATGCAGGGCATTGCTTAAAAAAATCTCGGTAAAGGGCGCTGGGATATGTATGTATCTGAAAAATTATTGAGGAGGATGCAAGGTTTCTTTCAACAGTTTTATAAAATAAAAGAACAAAAAAAAAAAAAACAAGTAAAAAAAGAGATTTGAATAAAAATAGTGCCACCAAGTCAAAAATTTCTCACCAAATGTGGCGTCGCCATTTTTGTTACAAAAACAATGTTTTAAAATGTATAGTTTTTTTTTGGTTTTATTCCAACTGTACCCCTTAAGAACAGTTGGTTTTTGCAGTATAAAAAAGTGGAAAATTAATCCAACATTATAGGCGCTTGGCTTATCCTTGACAATGTACAGATACACAAAACACATACTCTCCTACGCTAAATCCAATAGAAAAAGTTTTCTCAAAAACTAAGCTCTGTGCATGAAATTTGCTAGCTGATCCTGAAAACAATAAGAATTTTGTAACAATAATTGAAGCATCTGTGGAATCGGTAGTATCTTCAGATTGCAATAATTACTATGTTGATATGACCATGAATTTTGGCATTAGCTGCTTCTGGAGAGCCGTTATAATAATTGTTACAAGTAATAGAAACTTAGTTAGCTAAGTTGGTGTAAAAAGAAAAAATAAATTTTTAAGTATTTTGCGTTAAATTGAAAAATAAATGAATTTGAAGTTAAAAAGTAAAAATTTACTTAAAAATAAAAAAAAAATAATTTGAAATGAAAGACATTGACTATGACTTGTAAAAACTTTAATTTGTGTTGAAAATCATTTAATTTGCTTCGAATAAAATCTAATTTGCTTTGAAAAACATTGAGTTTGACTTGAAAAAACATTAATTTGAATCGAAAAACCGTTAATTTGCGACTAAAAACCTATATATAATATAAATTATTCTTTTTATTTGACCTTCTATTTTAATTTTATGTAATAATATTACTTAGCAATGTAGGTCTTTTTTATAAAAAAAAGTTTTTTAATTTATTTATTTTTTAAAAAATTCAATTTTTCCTGATGATGCTAACCAAGGGTTAGCGAAATATCGAAAAAATAAATAAATTAAAAAAACTTTTTTATAAAAAAGACCTAAATTGCTAAGTAATATTATTACATATATATAATATAGTTTATCTTGTAAAAAAGTTGTTAACATATGAATTAAGAACACAAGTTTCGTACATTTTTTCTCAACTTTTTGCTTACGTGGGGTGCATGTGGTTAGAGTTCCCATTTTATCCTTAAATAGTTCTGACATATTTATAAAGCCGTGAAAGCAGTTTCACGATGATAATTATACTGGAAGTATTTTTGCCCGTCAACTCCATACCGCTCCGACCACAGTGCATTGGTTCGAATGTTTCACTCATGGCAAGCGTAATCAAAAATTAAAATTTTGTTTTTTTTTTTTTTTGTTCCTTTTTCCATATTCACAGCCACGTTTAAGCATTTTCGTTATTATTTTTATCAGCTTATTTGATGTTTTGTTAATTTTTTTCCCATTGTGCCAGTCTTTTATTGCATTAAATAATTAATGGGCAACTTGGATGTATGAAACTGTAGCCTTAATTTTTGCCAGTTTTAGCTTATGGGATTTTGTGTAGGAATCCTTATGATGCTGTTGCCATAAATGCGATTATTATTTCAATAGAATGATGTTAAGCTACACATTCGATTTAAGTGCTGTTACTAGGCAACGTTCATTTTAGCCGCACACAAATAAATATGTTGTTTGCGATGAAACTATCATAACAGAAATCAAATGATATGTATAAAATATCTCGCCACTAAAAGCCTGCTGCAATAACCAATCGTACCACCACACTATGCCAGGCCATTTAATAACTAAATTTTCAAATGTATTATTTTTGGCAAAACAACAAAAAATTTTCTCAAGTGGTTCCCATAAACGACGAAAAGAAAAAGAAAAAAAAAAACAAGAGAAGTAAAATTTTGGCAAAAAAAAAAAATAACAGTGACAACAGATGTTGCCACTGTAGAACAATGTAAAGGATACCGAGAATCAGTTGGAGCAGAAACCATCACCGACTACAAAACAAGCGTCAGTTGAACTAAATCGAAAAACGCCAACCTTAAAAGACACAATCACAATTTTCCAGCATACTTAGACCGCAATCCTTTGCTAATGCTCATTCATTCATTCATTCGCCCACACTCTTATTTGCTTGTTGGTTGGTTGGTTGGTCGGTTGATATTTTGCTCGTTCCTTTAAACTTTTACACAATTGCCAAAACTTGCTGCAGGAAGTAATCGAAAGCACAAAATGTGTTTTTCACATTTTCCTTTCTGTTTTTTTGTTGTTGTTGTTGTTGTTGTTGTTGTTTGTTTTTGGGCAACAAGGGGTATTTTCTATTTCCTTGTTTTCGAGTGCAATCTCGTATTTGTGTTGGTGTTTTGTAATTTAACTTTTTTTTTTGTTACCGCTGTTGTTGTTGTTGTTTTTGCTCTAATGAAAAAGCAAACCAAGAAATTTTTGGCACCAAAAATCAAAACTAATATCGCAATTTTCCTAAGGCTGCGAAAACTAACTGAAACCATATTAATTTGGCACATATTGAGGTGATAAGAAAAACATCAACAAACTGAGTAACATTAAAGAACAAAAACCCAACAAAAAAGAAAACATTTATTAAAATTATTTTTGTGATAAGAAATGATTTTTGCAATGAAACTCAGGAGAAAAAAAACCAAAACATCATCAAGAAATATTATTTAATTGACCACAGAAAACATATTGAACCCATTTCGGCAAGTTATTTTTGGCAAATATATGGCATTTGATTTTCATTAACATAACAGCATTGAGAAATGTATGCATGTAGGCGTTTTGTTCATCAAAAACTACATTTCTACGTTGTGTGCTCATGAAACGGATACAACAACATATGGCTGCATCAAGTGATAAACCGCATTTCCGAGCGAACAAATAAACAGACAGACAGACGGACGGACAGACAGACAGGCACACACTGTCTAAAACAAATAGACAATATTTTTAATAATTTCTGCAAGCAAGTTTGATATGTGTATACATATATATTCAAGGGCCTATATGAGCAAATAAGTTCCAATGATTAGAAGTATGTGCGTGTGTGTGTGTGTGTGTGTGTGTGTGACTGTAATGTCCATGAACATACCAACTCATTTACAAACAACATCTACATCCGGTAACTAAACCTTAGGGAAACAGAGAAACAATGTTACAGCAGAGAAAAAAAATACTAAGAAGAATAATCGCCAGCTACTTACAGTGTACGTATGGCAAAATAAGTGTAGACCAAAAGAAAACTAATTTAGGCACGTCCATGTAAATGTATGTTTTCGAACGAAAACAAACGACTTACTTGAAGAGCAAACGAAGGTTAACCACAAAATAATTTTATTTACTAAAAACGAAAAATACTATAAACTGGTAACACTGGCGTGACGTACCTCATACACAGAAAAAATTTTTTATGTATTAAATTTTATTTATCACCTTTAATAAGAAAAATATATTTTTTTCTCAATTAAATGTTTAATCAATTCCATAAAATTTTTAATTAATTTTTGCACACAATATACAAATAAACAAATAAATAATTTATTTTGATTGATTGTTTCATTTTATATATGCAACACTGTTTATACAAATATAAATTAATTAAAATAATTTTTTTTCTTTTAAAAATTTTTTTAAAATTATCAAAATATTTAATTTTTTAATAAGTTTTAATTTTTATTATAAAAAATTTAATTGAAAATTAATTGAACTAAGTAAACAATAATAATTTAATTGAGAGTATTCATTTTCAACCAGCTGAAAACCGAATAAATTTTTTAATTGAAATTGCAAATTTTTTAAATAAAATTTTAATTTTTAATAATTTTTCTAGTTTTTTGACCTTTTTTTATATTAATAACACTAATTATTTTAAGCCTAAGGTCTTTTTATATATTTTATATTTATTTCAATATTTCGCTACTCCTTTGTGTAGCTTCTTCAGGAAAATTGGTTTTTGTTTATAATTATAATTATAATATAATTCAAAAAGACCTTAGGCTTAAAATAATTAGTGTTATTATTTTAATTTTTATTTATTAATAAATTTTTTTTTTCTTTGTTTTATTTGTTTCTGTGAAGGAATACCGGGGATGGGAATTAACATACCAACATGTTTATTATTTTCTGCATGGGAAGGAATAGTGTGGAGAAGAGTAGGCGGGAGAAAATCTAATTAATTTTTTAATTGGTATTACAAAATTTTTGATTAAAATTTAGTTTAATTTTAATTTAATTTAATTAATAATTTTGCTAGTTTTTTGACCTTTTTTTATATTAATTACACTAAATATTTAAGCTGCAGTTCCTTTTATTATATATATAATATTTGTTTTTATTCCATATTTCGCTACTTCTTTTTTGTAGCTGATTAATTTTTGATTGATTCATTGGTTTTTGTTTATAATGAAAAAAAAAATTTTTTTTTAAATTCACAATTTTTTTTTTTAATTTTTAATTATTATTAATACAAATTTAATTGAAAATTGGTTCAATTAAATCAACAGTAATAATTTAATTGAGACTACTAATTTCTTAACAGGTGAAAATCTAATGAATGTTTTTTATTGGTACAGTCGAACTTCCCTATAGTGAATCTTCACGGGGACAGACAATTATTCACTATACAGAAACTTCATTATACAGAAATATTTTTTTTTCATTTTTATTTATTTAAAATAGTCAGGTATTTTTGTTTGAACTACATTTTTCCATTTTTCTTTAGCAATAAAAGCTTCAATTACATTAAGACATTTAAATACATTTGTCGGAACGTTGTTCTCCATCACCAAAAAAGTTCGTAGTACATCAAGTGAGGAGGAAACGTGTTCTAATGTAGCTGACGTTTTATCAATATTTGCCATTACTTCACCGCCCAGTTCTTTGGCTTTTTGCTTCAATAATACTCCAGATACGGGAAGATTCTTAGAACGAGTGACCGTAATACATTTGAGCATTGCTTCGTCAATGTCTTCAAAAAGTAAAGTTCGAAGTCTTTTAATGCTGAATGCTTAAATGCTCGTCTTCTATATTCTTTTGAATAACTGACTTGTTTTTTAAAATGAATTCCAAACCCTTTAGCTACTATATCTTTTTTCTTTGATGTCCCTTCTTCAACTTTATTAACTACTAATAACTTTTTTTTACAGAAAAATGCTACTCCGGTACATCATTTGCATTCTCTGAACTCGATCATCTGATGTTAAAAGTCAAATCATTAACTTTTTTGTTTTCATTTTCATATTTTGGGAATCCCAAAAATATTACTTATTTTCTTTATAAATAGTGTTGCTAACAAGTTTAAAATAAAACTGCTAAAAATAGTTCACAATATGGATGCAAAGACACAAAAATGTATTTTCGTTTCCAAAATGTTGTTCATTGTAAAGAAAAATTCACTGTATGGAAATTTATTATACGGCGATTAAAATACATTAAAAGTGGAATGAAAAAGCTGTGTTCTTGATTTTAGTTCATAATAGGGAGAACTTCATTGTATAGAAGTTCACTATAAAGAAGTGTGACTGTTTTACAAAATTTTTAATTAAAATTTTGTTTTAATTTAGTTCTGTGTAGGGGTTTAGCAGTATTCGAACTCGAGACCAATGAAATTTTCGTGGCTCGAAATTAACTTTTCTACAGTTTTACCATTTAACTAGGCTGCTGCATTAATTCATAAAACTAATAAATACAATTTGTTGATCACACATTATTGTGTGCCATGCAATTTTTAAATATTGTATGTCAACTTATTTTATCTCAAAGAAAAAAAAAAAACCAAAAATTGTTTTATCGCCGTTTGTAATCCACAAAATCGTTTACTTATTTTGTTCTTTAGCCGTAAAGCTCTATCGAGAAAAATCATTTTTAACTTTTAAATCACTTAGAAAAACATAGTCAAAAGGAAATAAAACTGGGGTTTAAAAACTTTCTACTAAAAGTTGGGAAAAGTGGTAAGACAAACTGAGTGAAAAAGGAAGTCGAATTTATATTTGGCAAGTTCATTAAGGTGAAGTGCATTTTTCTTTGTGAACATTTCACAAGTAAACAGGATAAATTGAAAATAATGACATGAAACTTTTGTAGCTGACATGTGACAATTCACATTCTCGATACGAAAATGTCTTTCTGACACGCAGATGTCTTCAAATTAAAATGAATAGTTGAGTAACGATTATGAGCATTAGATAAATTTTTTAACAACTGTGGTTTTCAAATCACAGCAGCTTAACAAATGATTAAATAAAACAACTGTTAAGTTATTCATAGAAGGTTTTTGTTATCATTTTTTTTTGTGCAACAGCACAGTTTTATCATATTTACACCTTGCAATAAACACCGCAACTTTTGCTTGCAACTTTTTGTTTGATAGTGAGCGGTGTAGAGTTGTAATCGGTGTGAAAAAGTTGCATAGCGACGTTTGACGATGTAATTTTTGCATTGTTTTAGTTTTTGTTTTGCTCTATTTTCGTTTTTAAATTCAAAGTGTTGTCATCTTTTTTACTCAAGAAAAAAACGTTTAATTTCTGGGAAAATTTTTGTATGGAATTTTTTTTTTAATTACAATTAAATACGAATTGAATTAAATATTCTTTTAAATCTATGTTGTAAAATTGCTTTTTTTAGTTGAGTTTATTTATTCATAATATACTATAATATTATATATAGTACAGGGTGGGCTAAAAGTAATCACCCGGGGCGTAAGTAATCACCCGATGTTCTTTTGCTGTAATTTTTTTGTTCAAGACAAATTTTGGCACTGCTTATGATATGGGCTAAGTGACCAGAGTTGATGAGCATACATGCAGATCCAAAGGTTTTTATTAAATAAAATTACAGCAAAAAGACATCGGGTGATTACTTTTGGCCCACCGTGTATATAGTAGGTATACAGCAGTATACCATAATAATTATTATTAAGTGATTGACTGATATATCAACCCTTAGTCCAAACAGTAGCTAAAAAGTTTAAACTATTTACGTTGCTACAGCTCCATCCTATCAAATGGACAAGTGTTTAGTATTTTTTTTTAATTATCTATTCCAATTGTATGCAATAAATTATCCAGCAATGCAGGTCTTATTTTTATAAAATTTTTAATTTTTTAATAATATTTTTCTTCGAAAAAAAAGCGAAGCTCTGTTCGCCACGCGATTTATGTTGGAAGTAAAAAAAATATTGGATTAACTCCACAAATTTCAGCCCCCCACTTATTCCTTTAACTTTCTCCTTTGGGCACAGAGAACAAAGTTCCATTTTCCTTGAACAATTTATTTTTGCACAGACTACAAACTCTAATTTTTAGAAATTCTGCTTTAAGCTTTTATTAATTTTACACGAAATTTTATACTAGGGCGTAAAGCAAATTTATTACCAGGTAAACTCATTAGCAAATTCGCCTGTCAGCTGATACAAGAATTTCTAACGTATTTTTGTGCTGAACCTCAAAGTTTGTTTAGTTTTGTGAGAAAGTTAAGAGAAGTGGTTGTAAATAACTTAATAATTATTATAAAATAATACTATAATAATAAGAATGCAAAATATATTACCTTTGGTAATAATTAATATAATTTTAACTCATATTACAATAATTTAAGACGTTCTTTTTAGGTTATGTATACAAAAAATTTGACGTTTGGACAAAAAGCGAATTGACGAAATCACCTTGCGACAACATTGTATTATTAAACCTTGCTAGGGCGCATAAAAATAAAATTTTACAAATTTTCTAACAGCTGACTACAAATTCGCCGTTGCACCTAACTGGTAATCAATTTGCCTTGTTTCAAATAAGCATTAATTAATTTAAGAAATTTAATTTAGTTTTTACACATATTTAATTTAGCATAATTTAGCTTACTGAATTAGCATTTCATAGCTGAAAAAGAAACAACATGTTGTGGTATAATTCGCTGGTCATCTCTTTTTTCTTTTTGTTTTTGTTTTTTTTTTATTTACTGTTTCGGCATTTGTACAGAATTTTTTTTCCTTTCACTGAACAGACTTCCCAATTAACGTACTTGTGAGAAGGGTTGCATTTCCAGTTTTACTCAATATTTATAACAATTTCGTACTTATTGCTCGATAACTTAATTTACATTTTGTATGGAATATTGCGATGAATAAGAAACATCATTTTGAGGTATAATTCGCTGGTAATTTTTTTCCATTTTGCTTTTTTTCTTTTACTGTTTTGGCATTTCTTTTAACATTTGGCCAGAATTTGTTCCTTTCACTGAACAGACTTCCCACTAAGCATACTTCTGAGAAGTATGTTGCATTTCCAGTTTTACTAAATATTTATAACAATTTTATACATCTTCAGGAAATTTTTATTTTTATTTTTAAAATTTTTTCTTTTTATGGTTAACGAAATATCGAGATTATATAAAAATAAGAAATAAAAAAACTTAATGCTTAATTAAATAGATTGTTCAAATAATAAAAAAGGGTAAAAGAAAAGTATTAAGAAGAAATTTTATACTTATTGCTCAATAACTTAATTTAAATTTTGTATGAAATATTGAGCTGAATAATGGCATTCATTGCAAAATTCTCAATACAGGTGCATGACTGATGACACCGCATTAGTTTCTTAGGGGAGTTTGTTCTCAGTAGTGCACTGTATTTCTGTCGACAGTGTATTTAAATTTTATCTACACTGTCGACAGTGTGTATTTTTAAACTCGCCGATATGACCCTTCGATAGACTTTTCGGTATCACTGTAGTGGAATATAGTCCATCTATATTAAATCAATATCCTGTGTTTTTGTGGCCTACTCTAGGAAAATAATTTAAAATAAATTCTACATGTATTGTCTGTTAATGGAGTTTTGCTTACACCATAAAACTGCCAACATAACGAAAAAGAAAATTTAATAATATTCAAAATTTCCATGTAAATACAAACATACGAGTACACGCATAAATCTACACACTTTCTAGTTTTATCATAAAAATTAAGTACATCTGAACAATTCTTAAGAGACTGCTTTTGTTTTTCTTAAAGGCATCTATGTAAGTATATGATGAGCTTAGCAAAAACAAGCCTATTTATATACCAAATAGATTAAAGTATATTTGAAGATATGCTCGTACCAGCAGGAATTTTTATCCACTTTGTATGTCTGTTAAAATCGATTTACTGTGCAATGGTGCCTAAAGCGCTTAAAAGATTGCTAAGGCGTTTAAATTTTATTCGTAAAGAAGTTATGGCAAGTTGTTTCATAACCCACATAAGCCCTACATAAACATTTCTAATTTCATAACGTAATAATAATGAATATTTATATTTTGCTATTTTAATAAATACCAAATAAATTATTTTTTCTATGAGCTTTGCTCGACATGAAATTTTCCCAAAAACAAACACGCATAAATAAACACCCAACACACAAATTTAGATAAACTTATTTTAATAGGAAATGACATTATCGCTTTAATGGCTTTTCCTATTTAATAACAATAATTATTAATGCTGGCATGTATTAGTGAATACGTCTGTGTGTGTGTGTGTGTCTGAAGTAGTTACACATTCCCATCAAGTTATTGGAAAAAAAAATTTTCATCTGCCGACTCAACTAATAAAATACTTTCGAAACTTTGGCAAATTTTGTTACAGCTTAATAAATGTTTTAGAAGTTGAATTGTCATTGCAGTTATAAATAAATAAATAAATAAATAAAAAACAAGAGAAAAAAATTTAATTTTACTTAATAAAAAAGAATTAGACATTTTTTTTTTTAAACTTTCACATGACTATTTGTTGAGGTGCTGATGGTAGTATTTCAATTAGGATCCCAGCACTTTCTAAATAAAATAAAATAAAATAAAATATTGAAAAATGTTTAAAAACAATACAGTAGAATGTCGAATATATGGCGTGGAAAAAATACGGTTAATAGTTTTTTTTAATGGTCATTGTTACCTTAAAAAGCCCTACGATAAAGAGCCTTTCACTTAAAGTTGCCTTATAGCTACAGTGTACGATAAACTGAACTTTAAATTGTTACCCGCTGAAATAAATATATTTTTATGACGTTGTTTGACTAAATTAGCCAGGTCGTCGTCGTTTTTTGAACAATAAACCATAGAACTGAACTTGTGAATTGAGCAAAAAAAAAATGTATCTTTTATCTCTTTCTTGAAGAAGCTACACAAAAGAGTAGCGCCATGTAGAAAATTAAATAAATATTGTTAATATTTAGAAAAAAACGAAAAGACCGTGAGCTCGAAAAAATTAGTGAAAATATTATTAAAAAGAGGTAAAAAAAAAAAAACTAAAAACAGTATATATGTTAGGGTGGGTAAATTTTTTTGGTCAACAGGCGTTTAGCAAAATCGAAATCTGCATAAAATTCTAAGAAAATTACCACAAGAAAGTATGGGTCTCAAATCAAAACCTAAGTCCCGCCGAGAGATTTCAAAATTCAAATTTGGGTAATTGCAAGGTTTAAATTATTGAAAAAGTTTTTTTTTGGTAACAGTAGTCTCGTAGTGTACATTAAGAGCTTTAAAACGAAACTAAATTGGCCTCTGTAGCTGCAATAAAAAATAGAAGTTGAAAAGTGTAATGAAGTGAAATTTTAGGGAAAATTGTGGCCCCTGTATTGTCGGCTCCTCTAAACGTAGCGGGCTAAAAAATTCAATTTGTTTGCTTTCTTAGTAAGAATGACAAGTATATACCAAATTTTATTGACATCGGAGCCAAACTAGAAAATACATGATTAATTAACTTTAGTAACCCCGGATATTAAGAAAAATCTTCTTATGCCCTGAAAAACTTTAACACCGTAATTTCTTGATAAAATTTATTAAGGACAAGGCAACTAAAGGTTAAACGCGTCTTTTAACGCCTTTGGTTTTTTTTGGCGTTTCATTTTAAGAAAAATATGGCAACTTGATTTTTTATTTATAACTACTCTACAGCTTTCGTTATTTAACTTCAATTTATGCGTTTTTAAGCGAATCTTGAATTTTTCTTGCTTGCTTTAGTCTGCTTTTACAGTTGTGAAGTTTTTCTGCGGCAGGTCTGAGATTGTTTGAGAGAGAGAGAGAGAGAGAGACGTAGAAAATAAAGGGGTACAGAATTAGTTGTAGCGAAAAGTTACTTCAGTTCCTCTTGGTTTTTCCAAGCACATTTTTTTTCAGTTGACGCTGTCTTAATGTAAATTTTTTTTTATAAAATTTAAGGAACAGACTGTCTGCGTGTAAACAATCGAGCAGACATTACAAAAATAAAAGCAGACTTAGCAACTGTGGACGAATATTAACAATTCAGCACTTAAAGCGATTGATCTTCATTATTTGTCATGTCCAAATGTATCACAGTGATATTTAAATGTTACATCGATTGATGGAAAAGTAAAAGAAATAATGGCCCCAATAGCAAATAAGAAGTGAAATTTTTGTTCACTTAAAATTTTCATTCCCCTCGAGATGAAATTTGGTAACATGAATTTAAAGTTTAATATTTTTCACGTTATCTTTCTCAGTCAATAAATGCAGAAGAGGAAGAAGAGGTAAAAAGATTTCAAAAACATAAAAATTAGTTAAAAAGCAAACCATTTTAATTTTTAATACAGCAAGAAAAATTCGTGGGTTTACATCCCGACTAGCAATTCTCCCAATACACATATTAGTAACAATTTGGGAATGGTTGTAGCAAACACAATAGGTTCATCCTATTAGAGATCTGGTTGGGAGTTTATTGGTACAATGCAAAGGAAAAAGTTTCTGCTCTATCATCAGTTTTTCCCAAGTGGGGCCCAATAAAGTAATGAATTCTTAGGATATTTTCACACAAACAGAAAAAAATTACAAATTTAATAAATAATTTATGAAAAAATAACTTGTTATTGTTCATTTTATTATATATTCATTTGAAAATGATGTATGGTTTTCATACCGAATCCTCTGGCTAGAAATATCAAAAAAAAATTTCTCAGGACACACCAGGCTGAGAAGGAGGAACACTTTAGCTCTCTACCGATCTCAATTCACATAAATAATAATCTGAAACCCCTGTAGAAACGCTTCTTTTGGCCTGGCACTGGCTGGGCTAAATTTATTCTTTTTTTATTATTTAAGATTTGATTACTTATTATTAGTTCAATATACATTGAAGATTCAATAAATGGAAGAATGATATAAAAAAATATATAAAATAAGAGTTTTCAAAAATTATTTGTAGGAATTTAACAGCGAAAAACCAAAGACGACTTTCTGATGGCCAGCTTAAAGGGATTAACCAGTGGGAAATTAGAACGTTATTGCTTCGTCAGTTCCCAACTTACTTTTTGTGTTACATCCCATGGGCAACTCAATAGTGTATCCCTACCATTCAAATGCAAATGAAAGTTTCTAGTCGGGTTGGTATACTTTGATAAGACACACTCAACTGGTTTGCCTTTTTATTTATTATTTATTAATGTTTCCACTTTATAACAGCTGATTTTGATATATAAAAAAAAAATTATATTTAATATTTAAATAAAAAAAATTATTTATAAACATTTTGTATGCCATTCCCCAGCAAAAATCGAGTTAATATATTAAAGTGAAAAAACTCACCACGGGAAAAAAATTTTTCACAATAAGGAGAATTTTATTTGGACGTGAAATAATACACGGGGAATTTTTACACGATTGCAAATTTATGAAAAGGGGAATTATTTCGAGGGAAATAGTATACACGATAGGGATTTATGTTTTACCGAATAAAGATCTTAATAATCTACTACTATCCCTTTCCTCTAGTTCCAGCACAATGCATCGCATGTGTAGGGGTCATCTCCTGAGTGCTGGTCCAAGATAAAAAAAAAAAAAAAAAAAAATTTAAATTTTTTTTCATAAATTGGGATTTTGTTACGCACATCTAATGGGGAATTGCATTGTAGTTAATTAATTTTCGATCATGGCCCAGGAATTTAGCCTGTAAAGCCCAATATCTACAAGGAAGTGATGCTACGAAATAAGTTATTTTTCGTTTTTTTCTTTTTAATATTATTGCAAGATTTTTTATAAAATAATTTCATTTATATAGATTCACTGAAAATAAGTAATTTTTTTTTTTTAACAAAAAAAATTAGCTTAAGTTAGATAAGTTTTTAACTTTGTGTCATTCTTTTTTACTTTTTTTAAAAGCAATACAATTTAACACTTACCTTTTTCACTTTTGGCAAACTTTCTTATTAATTTGTTAATTGTCTGTTTAATATTTACTTTCAAAGTTCATTCACATTTCATGGCCTTTTAGCAAAAAAACAAAAAAAAAAAAAATAAAATAAAAATCCTTTCAGCACAAAATTTTACATCATTTTGAACACTCACTCACTACAAATTTTCTTTATCAAGCACACAAACTTTTACAAAGTTTTATTTTATTTTCATTTTTTTTTTATTTGTAGAAGTATAGGCAGCGTAACTTTGTAGCGTCTTCGTGGGGCACGTGTCACCAACTGAATGCAAAATTCAAATATTAAGCTCGTCAAACTTCGCTGGGAACCAGGATATATTTTTCTGTTTAGTTTGTTACAGTTTCGCTTTATTTTTATTTGTTTTTTTTCTTTTTGCTTGTGCCTCAGCTGCAAACAGGACACAGTTTCTGTTAAGACTGGAGCAAAAGTTTTTCTCTTCTTCTACATTTGCATTTTCGTTTCATGGCTTGTGTGTGATTTTATTACTTGACAGTTTTGTAAAATGGAAGCTAGAACCAGGACAACAGTGTACAAAATGTGTTGCCTTCCTTAGCCAACGCACTTGCTGGACTAAATGCTGAACGAATTGGTATTTAGATTAAAAAGTATTTTCCTGACTTTTAATGAAGTGGCACGAAAACGACAACAAGAAAACTTCTACACGAAGTATTTTCAACTGTATCCCTCGCTATCTCTCTCTCTCTCTCCCTCTCTCTATCAGTCTGCCACTCTCACTCTCTATGGCTCTTGTTTTTTCCACAAGGATTTGGTTGTTGCTCTTAATCAGGGGTAAAATGTATCGTATTTGTTAAACGCAAAATCAAAGTTTCTTTTAAAATGAATGGGATTGTAAAAGAGCTTTTTTAGGATTTCTTAACAGATTTTTTTTTTTTTTTTAAATGTTCCCTGTCAACCCTTGAAAACAACAGCTGTGGGCGATGATAAAACAACTGGCACTTATGGAAGAAGCAAAAAAAAAAAAGAAAAAAAAAATTATAAAAAGCTTTTTGTGTTCGGCCTGTATAAGAGTTTTGCAACAAATTTCCCCTTTTTTTGAACTTGTCTTTTGCTAACCCAAGTCCTTTAAAGCTTAACTGCCGACAGTTTTACTAAATTTCGTCTACTTTTAACGGTGCGTGATACTGCCTGAATTTTCAAAATGAAAAAAAAAAAACATGATTCATCAATATTTCAGTTTGAAAATAATACAATTAAGCAACACACAAACACACATGTGGATTATTTTAATTTTAATGAAACCACCACATTTATAAGGTTTCACTTAATAACAATAAGATCCTCTTTAACCCCTTCTTTTTTGTTTAATTTGTTTTTGGTGTTTTCTTTTTCGACATTTGGGTTTCCGGGGGAGTCCTTGTAAGATTATAAACATGTTGTTGCTGTTATTGTTTTTTCTTGTTCTTGCTTAAGAATCGATATCTATTGTTAAGGATTTTTTTTGTTTTTAGTTATTTGTTATTAATTTGCTTTGTTTTTTGTTTGCGTACACGTTCTTGTCTACTGTTACAGTCTCAGCCCGTATGCTTCATATCCCTTTTAAAATATTATTATTTTAGTTACCAGAACGAACAGCTACAACGTTTTCTGACCTGCCCGCAACAACTGCAAAAATTTTGTTTTATTTTTTTCTGGTAAAGGAAGACACGAAACAAATAATGTCTGTTGTAATTTGAGCTGCAGTAGGCTTTCAACAATTTTAGCACGTCTCCAGGCAGAAGTGACCAACAAGCCACAAACAGTTCATAATCATGTGTTTGTTTTATGATGGCATCATATCAATGTCCTTTCCCCCGCCCCCCTCAATGTTAGTTACACATATTTTTCTTATAAAATTAAACGTTGAGTTTAGTTTTGTTTTGTGTGTGTTCGTTTAAGCACAAACATTTACTCCAATTAAATTAAATGCACGAATTTGTCTGGAATGCGTATGGAAATTAAATTGTTATTTTAGAAAATCATAGCTCTTCGCTGTGCCACGCCCCCACGCCCCTTCAACCTATCATAACCATATTTGTATTCTTTTACTTTTATCATACGCCAGATGTACTGAAATTTATATGGTCCCGGTATGGGAGGTATCACGATCACCTGGAATTTGTTAAATATCTATAGCTTATACAGGGTGTCTGGTAGCAGATTTATATTTTAAAATATCAAATAAAAAACGTAATAATTGACACAAAGTTTTATTAAGCGCATTGAACGAAAGAATGGAAATGTGGATTTTATGTTTTAAAGAGTATGTCTTTCAAATGTCTTCCGTCGAGTTGAACGCACTGTTTAAAACGGAGCCTTGTGTTCTGCGCCACACGCTGCAGTAAACTTGGTTCAATTGAGCTGATTTCTCCACGAATATTTTCCTTTAAAGCCACAAGAGAAAGGGGGATTGTCATTATTAACCCTCTCTTTGAGGTAGCGCCATAAAAAAATCCATGGGAGTTAGATCGGGCGACCTCGGTGGCCAGGGGATGTGCCCAAAGCGACTGATCAGTTTTTGCGAAAAAAAAGTTCCCGAAGCAAATTCATCGAAGCTCTGGCTGTGTGTGCAGTCGCCCCATTCTGCGGGTTTTTGGAGACCAGTAACGGCAGTTTTGGTTGTTGACGTGGCCGTTTAAGTGAAAATGAGCCTCGTCGCTCCAAAAAATTGGATTTACAGTGCGAAAACGCTCCAACATCGTTTCACAAAAATTTTTGCGTAAATCAAAGTCACTTTTTTCCAGTTCTTGAACGATTTGAATTTTAAAAGGATGTAACTTCAGGTTGTTTGTGAAAATTTCATGAATAATCGCTCTTGGAAGTCCCAGTGAGGCTGCTCTTTTCCGTATTGAAAGTGGCAGATTTTCATGAAAACTGCTTTAACCCAGTTCAATGTTTTCGGGAGTCTTTGCACATCGACTAGGCCCTGGCCGTGAGGCATTCATAGCCGAAGCAATTGCGCGGAATCTCTTCACCCACGAACGTATTAAATTTTCACTCGGTCCATCATTTATTCGCGGAATATCGAACTTTGAACAAAATTGTCGACGAGCAATTACGTAAGAATCATTACTCTTAAAAAATATTTGCACAGCGAACGCGAGACTGACTGACAAATCCGCACAATCGATAAATCAACGGGGTCAACTTTCCTCAGCACCGTTTATTACTTTTTGAAATAATCGTATTTAAAAATATAAACTTGCCACCAGACACCCTGTATATATGTAAAATATGTGTCCTTCAAGACTCAAAAACATAAATACATTTAAATTTCATTAAAATCGGTTAGATGGTCTCGCAGGCGTGGAAATTGCCCCTATTTTCCCTCGTGGTCCTAATTTTAAACAAAGTAATGCCGTATAACCTTCCCGCAGTTGCACAATTGCCAATGTGTCTTTTAAACTCAAATACATCCAAGTTTTAAACTTCATCAAAATCCGCTATGTAATTTTGGAGAGGCCGAAATTTTCTCCCTATCGACCTCCTGGTTCTAGTTTTGCAAATGTACATTACCTATGAGCATTTTTAGATGCAGATCTAACTACGTTTCGAAGGGGTAGAAATGTACCCCTATCGCCATCCTGGTCCTAGTTAAAAAAAAAAAGTAATGCTCTATAACCTTCGCGAAGTTGCACAGACTAAATGTAGCAAATTTCATCGCGATTGGTCCACAAATGACGAAGTTAACCTCGTTTATATTATAAAATCTGTTAAAAACCATGTGGAAGGACTGGCATTATTAAAAAAGTAGGCGTAAAGATGGCGTGATTAAAAAAAAAGTAGCCTATAATTCATTCAAGAGTTCCAATTATATGGTGTGAAAATTTCAAGAAGATCGGTACAGCGGTTTCGGCTCCTATAAGGAACAAACAAACAAACACACATTCAGCTTTATATGCAGGTAAACCTCCTTTTGCGCGGTACTTTGTTTACGCGAATGCGGTATAACACGAATTGAAATTAGCAACCATTTTTTAAATATGCGTTTTTTGTTTACCCGATTTTTGTATAACGCGCCAATAAAATAGTGGCAACTCTTTTTTAAGCGAAGAACAACACTGTTTTTGATCATTTATCAGCAGCTGTTAAATTGGAACAAGTTCCTCCTCTTCTTCCTCCTCCTCCTCCTCCTCCTGTTTTGAAGTCATTAACAAAGAGCCAAATAGACAAACTTCAAGCTAAATCGACAAAAATCAAGGAAAATTTAGCTCTCAAAAAAACCAACATGGTCACTGCTGCTGAATGGTGAGTGAATAAAAGTAATTTGTTTCATTGAACTGTATTTGCATACTCCATGCCACTTGGCACTGGGCACATTTGACTGCTCAAAGGGGGCTAACGAATATTGTAATTTTGTGTGTAAATGTGTGGGTTACAAGTTAAACCACAAGATACTATTTGTTGTAAATAAAATGATTAATATGCCATTACATCGATTCCAAGTAAATGTTTAATTTAGTGTGCATGTATGTGTGTGTCTGTTGGGCTGTGTGTGTGCCAGCAATTGTATGTTTAAGTACGTATTCAAATAAAAACTATTTATTTCTTCACTCAATATGCTGTTCGGTACATTTCTGTAATTAAACAACAATTAATTGTATTGAATATTCATGTATGCATAAGTGTATGTGTGGATCTGTGTATGTGTGTATGTACATTTAAACTTATTTATCTACGTTTTAGCTGATTGTTTTACATTTTAAGTTTTGCATTTTGCATTCGAGTCGAGTCGAGTCGAGATTACTCGTGTATATTTAACGAATTGTATGGAAATTGTAGTTTCTTACGTGCAGCAGCAATTGAAATAGTCATACACGGTGGTACCGCAGACTATAAAAAATGCTAATAAAATTTCCACTGCCTATGAAGTCTTTTTTTTTAATTTTTCTAGTAAATTGAAGAATTTCAAAAATTATAAAGGGGAAATTCGGAAAATTGCGGAGATTTAAGGAACGTGCGGAGCGGAGTGAGATCACCAAATGCCGGAGTAATGGGAACATTTTTAAAAGATGGCATCACTCTAAACAATTCTTCAATAGAAACAATAAAAATTTACTGCGTTTTGTATATTGTATTTTGTAATACAAATTGTATAATAATATTAATAAATATAAAAATAATTAACAAAATTAACATCGATATATTCATCTATATTAGATATATGAGCTTGAGATTTTATGTTATTTTGTATTTTAAATTTAATTTTTTCCAATATTTCGTTTTCACAATGTAAAATTTCTTCAGGAAAAATATTTTATAATAATTGACAAAATGAATTTTCAATGAAAAATTAAAGAACTCAAAATTTAATAAATTTGATTTCTGTAAAATTGAGGGTAACGATGGTCGGAAGTAGTCTGCACGAAAAATTTTTCCTGGGTTCAACCCCAGTTTCACACTCATAAAAACATCTCGCATTTTTTCTGATGTGCATATGTGTGTCTTTGTGTCAGTTGTTGTCGGAAGGTTTCACTGGCGAAGGCATAGTCACTGGTCACTGAACAGTGACGGCTTCAGCTGTATGCAATACACAGGCACATCAGAACGCCCTCCTTCGTCGGTATTATGCAGCACTGGCGAAATAAAATAATTATAAATACGGTAACAATAAACGAAGCTTCAAAATTTAATTTAATTTAAAACATTGCTATAGAAAAATAAATAACGTGCAAAAAGCAGTGTTGTAAGATAGTGAGTGCTGGTCCAAGATAAAAAAAAATACTAAAAATATTATAACTCAAAAAACAATTAATTTAAAAAATGTTTATAATGAACGACTGGGCCCTGGCCGTGGGGCATTGCAGTTGGGCGGAATCTCTGCACCCACGAACGAACTAAATTTACACTCGGTCCATCACTTATTCGCCGAATACCAAACTTTGAACGAAATTGTCGACGAGCAATTACGTAAGAATCATTACTCTTAAAAAATGTCTCCACAGCGAACGCGCAATGCTCACTCGACCACTAAGACATCATGAGTGACAAATCCGCACAATCGATAATTCCAATGGCGCCACCTTCCCTCCACCCTCCCTCCACACAGTTTATTACTTTTTGAAATAATCCTATTTAAAAATATAAATTTGCCACCAGACAGCCTGTAGTTGCCGTATGAAACTATCAATTTAAAATAGTAGATATTCTAGAAATTTAAGTAAGTTTTTTTTTTTTGCCGCATATAGTCGGTAATTTATTTGCAATAAAACAATTTTAAAATTTTTACATCATATTTTCACAATTTAATTGCATATTTGAAGGGCAATAAAACAGCTGTTTAAAGCACATTATTTTACATACTCGTATGCAATTTTTTCAATTCCTAAAGCAAGTAGCGAACATTTTTTTTATTATTTTAAGGGCCAGAAATATTTATAATCCACCATACCTTGCAACTTTATTGGCAGTTTTTAAAAGCCATATTTTTTTAATTAAAAATTAATTTGTAATTTTTCTAGTTTTTTGACCTCTTTTTATATTAATAACACTAATTATTTAAGCTGTAGGTCTTTTCAATATATTTAATATTTATAAAAATATTTTTATTTTGAATTTTCATTGACAAGAACTCTTCCTATATTGTGAATTTTAAAAAAATATAATGAATAAACAAAAACCAATTTTTTGCTGAAAAAGCTACACAAAGGAGTAGCGAAATTTCGAATCAGAATAAATATTAAATAAATTGAAAAGACCTACAGCTTAAATAATTAGTGTTATTAATATAAAAAGTGTTATTAAAAATTAATTTCAAAATATAATCTAATATTTTTTGAAATATATTTATTAAGCTTGAGGTCTTTTTTTATTTTATTTTGTTTTATTATTCGATATTTCGTTAACAGCTTGTTAACATCATCAAAAAATATAATAAAAATTAAAATCAATTAATAATATAATTAATATAATCGAATATATAAAATTGTCGTGTCGCGGTGTTTGTAGTTAAACTCCTCCGATTCTCATAAAATTTTGTGTGCATATTGTGTAGGTCTGAGAATCGGACAACATCTATTTTTCATCCCGCCAAAAATTAACCACGCCCACTTTACTACCAATATTTTTTTTACCTACTTTTACCTTTTTGGCAATATGGGTATCAAATGAAAGGGTATGATGAGGAGATTTTGAAAAGTTTATCATCAACCTAAATCCAATATGGCGACGGACCCTAAAGTGATGGGAACGAAGCCGGCCTCCTGTCTTACAGACTATACAGTTGATAGTAAAAATATTAATAATTATTTTTAATGTTTAGATAACTATACAGAATTGTAATTTAAGATATATTTGTTACTTTGATAAAGATTAATTTATTAACCTAAATAAAGAAAGCATACTTTCATTGTCTACAACGCTTTAGATTATAACTAGTAGATAGTTATTTTTATTGAACTAAAAAAATGTTTCCTAGAAATAATATACATGGCAAATTAACGTTTACCGGGTCAGCTAAAAACAGCAAAACTTATTTTTTTTTTCTCATTAGTAAACAGATTCCGTGCGAAGCCGGGACAGTCATCTAGTTTAATATAAAATAGAATTTAATTTAAAAATATATATTTCCCATCAGACACCCTGTATAAAAATAAATATTAAATATGATTTAGTGGCATGAAACTAGATTTTATGAGAAATGATGAGCTAAGTAAGCATTAACGAAATAGTACTATATGGATATGCTTTCCTCCTCAGTTATTGAGTTTACTTTTTTATAATAAAAATACTTTATGAGAATATCATAAAGTATGTAATAATAAATTTGACATATATATTTTTTTAAGGGAAAAAACACAATTTTGAAATTAGAATCATATATAAAAGGATATTCCCAAAATAAATTCCGTTAATATGAGAAATTAAATTAACAGAATTTAGATACTTAGAATCGGTGCAAAATTTATATGCACAATAGTTTTTACTGACAAAGTGTTCCAAATACATTGTAACCTCGGTTAACGCAATCCTCGATAATCGCAACACCCAAAGCTGCTGATATCATTTGCATTAAGCAGTTTTTATCTCATTTTTTTTGCCCTCAGACACACTGTTCATTGCCCAAGGAAGGAGCAGGATTGAAAGGAAATGCAAGAAATACAACAATCATTACAGCGTGACCAACAATTTGCAAAATTTATTTAATAATGTTTCCTTAGTTTGTTTGTAGCATATTAACCTCCAGCGGGTTTTCCACTAACAGCGCTAAAGCTGTAAGAATAACGCAGCATCCTGGCCAACAATCTGCAAAACAACCTACATTTTAAACCCAGTTATTGCTGGCTGTAATCCACAATGCAAGAAACCATGAAAGAGTGTGTGTGTGCGAGAGAGAGAGAGAGAGGTGGTGATAGATAGAGAGAGAGCAAGCTATGTATGTATATCTATGCAGTCATCCGACGAAGCATCAAATGAAAACTCATTAAACATTTAATTTTATATTGGTTTCCGTACAACGCTTAATTAAAAACCTTTCTACAAGTAAAAATATTTGTAATGCAACACGGTTCGTCTGCGTTGTACTTTTTATGTTATACATTCGTCGAAGCGATTGAATCTCTATAGTTGTATGTATGTAAATATGTATGCACGGGTACAGACGTACATACATTTACGAGCATTTTGAAAAATAAACAAATTCTGAATATGCAATGAAGTCTGTGTAGTGTGTTAAACAAAAGGAAACAACGAAGGTGAGCAAAACAATTCATTAAGCTGCACAATTTATGTTGATGTGTGTGTGTGTGTGTGTGTGTGTGTGTATGCTTTGCCAGATATAAAATAATTAATCCAAAGCAAAATATTATATATTATTAGTTAAATTAATAAAACCACAGGATAAAAAAAAGATAAAATTAAATTTTAATTAAAAATATTTGTAATATCAATTAAAAAATTTTTTAAATTTCCACCTGTAAAGAAATTAATAGTAGACACACTAATGCACATCGGAAAAAATTCGAGATGTTTATTTTTTTTTTATAATTTTAGTCTGAAACTGGAGTTGAACCCAGGTCTGTTTTAGTTTTTGTAGTCAACGTGCAGACTACCATCCATCGTGCCATCGTGACTACAAAACCAAAAAGTTGTGGGTTCGACCCCAGTTACAGACTTAATCATAAAAACATTTCGCATTTTTTTTTATGTGCATTAGTGTGTCTTTGTGTGTCAGTTGTTGTCAGAAGGTTTCAGTGGCGAAGGCATAGTCACTGGTCACTGAGCAGTATCGCCTTCAGCTGATACTAATCCTCAAGTAACATTGTATTGTGTAGCAGCACCAGCGTAGTAAAATAATTAATAAAATGGCTGACAAACGCAGCTTAAAAAATTCAATGCGTCTAGTTGGCGGCAGAAACTATCCCTGCTATCAAAATAAAAAATAAAAACGTGTAAAAGCAGCAGAGTTGTAAAAATAATGAAGATTTCCTCAAACTATACCTTTACCACCTGTCACCTCCTTTATGATGCCTTTCCTATAGGTGAGGTGTAGGTGTTCTGCCCCAAACATTCCCGCTGCAGGATTGGGCCTTTTGCAGACCACAATTTGGCGAAATTTGCTTCGTGTTTTCGCCCTACAGACCTACACCTATGGCGATTACCTTGGTATTCTAGTGAGTAGTGATCTAGTCTATCAGTGTAGGTTGTCTAGGTTTGATTCCTAGCGAAGACTTTGGTAAGCTTTACTACAACGTTAAGGGGACTCATGATGAGGAGGTGGGAAGTCGAGAATTACCACTGCGGTACGGAAGCTCAATAACGTTCGGATTCTACCCGAAGGAGGAGGTAATTTTTTTCGAGTGGTAACACCACTCGACGCAGATGACGACGGTCTCTGAAAGTGCCGCACACGCCAAAAAAAAAAAATAAAAAAAAATAGCGTCCGCAGCAAATGTTAGATTCGTTGAGGATGTCAATGGTTAATCGGAGTGCCATCACTTGTTGGATGGACCGGCAGTTTTTGGTACCCGATGTAATGGTGTCGATTGCCCCCTACACTGAAGAGAATATATATTTAATGATGAGTGTTCGTTACATGACCAACTGCAGCAGTTGGAAACTGACCATAATTTTCATTGAAAAATTATATCCAATGAAGTGGCATTTGAAAAAACAAGCCGACTTTAGCACAGTACTTATAACCCAATGCATCTCGTAAATAACCCTGTTTGCTATGGTTTTGTTAAGTGTTACGAATACGACCGTCTACTTCCCATAAATGGAAACTCCAGTAAAATAATGGAAATTAATTTTACTGTTGTCGTCCCATAAAGAGCAAAACTTCTATCAATATTAACAATTTCTAAAAACCATACTCGTATATGGTTTCTTTATCCCCAGTCACGAACTGAAACTCCAACAAGAACGTATTTACTTTTGTGGACATTTAAGCAAAACAAAAAAGCGACAAAACTATTCAAAGAACTTAAGAAATCTTGATGAGGAATTTTATATTTTCAATTAAATGAAGTGGACATTAGTTGCCTGAACAAAGAAAGATTCAAATGCGTACAAACAATTTGATTATGGAAACTTATTTCAGCATAAATTGTGGTTGACCAATATATAAAATCATCATTGTGGCTCCTTAAATGACAAGGACTATGACTATGGTCTCGTTTAGGGTTAATCCACGTTTAATTAAGATAAATATGGTAACAAATCTTTTGTTAATTATAAATAAACTTTTTGAACAAACATGCAAATAAACTTTTCAGATTAAAGCAAATGGGTGGTGTGCTGAATATAATGGCTGATTTTCACCATAAATGTGTTGGTTTACAAGTGAAATAATTAATGGCAGGACATACACACACACACACACACATGCAACAAACTACTTTTTAATTATTTAGATTTAAAAGTAAAATGTTCACAACGTTTAAGAAATATTTGACAGCTTTTGGCAAATTTTTCAATTCAAATTAAAAAACAATTAATTTATTATGGCACATCACGGCAAGAATTTATTTACTGCGGTCAGAATATGTCCTGTAGGAGGCCTAAGACCGAGACACTTGGTCGATTGGTTTTGGTGATTTTTCGATGACATTGTCAAGTGTGTGTCCTGCCGATTAAAATCAAACAAGCATTACTTGCAATAGAGAAACAGCGCCTAAACTAAAGAGAAGCTTATAAAGCTGGTCCAAAATTAATAGTCAGAAAGAAAAATACTTCACTCTTATAGCAGACACATGGACCTGTTTCATCCCGAAATTTAATTTCTTTAGTCATTTTGTAGATGCCAGCGACAGATTTGTCCTGTCTTAACAGCTACGGACTGTTTGCTATTTTCTTTTCTTTCGTTCTGTATGCCTTGAAGAACAATTCTATTTTAATCTATTCTAATCGTAATTTCGTTTTCACTGATTTATCTAGTTAATTTATTTATTTACGTTTTTGTTTTCTTTTAACTTTCAGCTGTGCTGAAGCCACCAAAACGGTTCACTAAAACAGCTCGCGTTATGTTTTATGTTTTTTATGTTTTTCCTTTTTTTTTTTTAATAGTTTTAGAATAATTTTCGTTATTCTGGCATTTACTTCCTCTGAGAATTTTACGATGTACTTTTCATTATATGGTTTTTTTTTCCTTCTACACTTCATTGTTTTTTATTTGTTTATTTGCCATTAAGTTTGAAATTTGAAACCAACACAATACATGAACAATGAACATTGAATGATGATGCATTTGAAAAAGAGAAAAACAGAAAAGAAAAAAAAAATAAGAAAATAAAATTGCATGTGGAAAACGAAGCTTGATTTTCTACACAACTGGCAAGAATAGAGTAACCAAATGAATCGTTAAGGGGTTTGTGATAAATATTTGGAAGTAAATTCTTAATTAAATTAACCAAAAAGTAATAAAGATTTTAGTGAAATTGACTTCGTAGGGATAATAAAATAAAAAAAAAAGTAAAAAAATAATTTAAAATGAAAAATAAAAAAAAAATGGAAAAAAATATGTTAAAATAAAAAATAAAAAATAAGTTAAAATAAAAAATAAAAAGAAAAAAAATAAGTTAAAATAAAAAAGAAGTAAAAAAATAAGTTAAAATAAAAAAAAAGTAAAAAATAAGTTAAATAAAAAAAAAAGTAAAAAACAAGTTAAAATAAAAAATAAAAAAAAGTAAAAAAATAAGTTGAAATAAAAAACAAATAAAAAGTAAAAAAATAATTTAAAATGAAAAATAAAAAAAAAATGTAAAAAATATGTTAAAATAAAAAATAAACAAAGTAAAATAAAAAATAAGTTAAAATAAAAAATAAAAAAGTAAAAAAATAAGTTAAAATAAAAAAGAAGTAAAAAAATAAGTTAAAATAAAAAAAAAATTAAAAAAATAAGTGAAAATAAAAAATAAACAAAGTAAAATAAAAAAGAAGTTAAAATAAAAAATAAAAAATAAGTTAAAATAAAAAATAAAAAAATAAGTTAAAATAAAAAGAAGTAAAAAAATAAGTTAAAATAAAAAATAAAAAAAAAGTAAAAACATAAGTAAAAAAAAAAAATATAAAAAGAAATTTTAAAAATAAGTTAAAATAAAAAATAAAAAAAAATTAAAAAAATAAGTGAAAATAAAAAATAAAAAATAAAAAAAAGTAAAAAAATAAGTTAAAATAAAAAATAAAAAAAAGGAAAAAAATAATTTAAAATGAAAAATAAAAAAAAAATGTAAAAAAATATGTTAAAATAAAAAATAAACAAAGTAAAATAAAAAATGAAAAAAAAAACAAAAATAAGTTAAAATAAAAAATAAAAAATAAAAAAATACGTTAAAATAAAAAAGAAGTAAAAAAATAAGTTAAAATAAAAAATAAAAAAAAAGTAAAAAAATAAGTAAAAAAAAAATAGTTAACCATTTGCAGTTGGTTTAAGTTGAAAATATTTTAGCATATTTATGAAAAATAATTATTTTCCTTTAATTAACTGTTGTTTAAATTTTTAAAATTACAATAAAATTTTCTAGCTTAATTAACAATATTCTTTTTAGAGGTTTGGAACCCCTAAGAATATTAAACAATATAACAATTAATTTACACCGGTGTAAATAAAATTAAAGTTTCATCAGATTTAAACCTTCAAACTTAGAGAATTGTAAAAACTTTAAATAATTGTAAGAAACTTATTTTTTGGATAAAAATCTGCGGTCATACGATTCATGTCTTATTGACAAGATTCTTTCTTTTTCTTCTTTGAACGTTTATAGGTGTTCACAAAATTCATGTCTTGTTGACGACATGTAAAGTAGCAATCATGTCAATAGTTCCTGGTCCCAGACAAAAAAGCAAGAGTTCCCACCAACTATTGGTTCACGAACCGTTGATGAGAAAAACTTTTTTACGCGCAATCTAAGAAATTTCTAAGTCATTCGATAGGTTTGACAATGTGTGTATACAGAGTAGCATTAAAAATTTGCATTACGACTTTTGAAGGGGGAAGCCCGCTAAAAAAAAATATAGCACATGCCTAACAGATGCGATGAAATCATGCATTTCCCAGCACTAACTTGTCGTAGAGTCTTTTGCACGCTGAAATTACTCATTCAGTTGGCATATGCGTGAAATTGTTTCTTTGGCTTCATGAATAGAGTTTAGATTTCCATTTTAAATAACAAATTTAATTTAACACTCTGGAGTGTAGTTATTAACTAAAACATCCACTGATATTTTAAAAGACACAGCTACACAAACACTAAACAACTTGTAGAAATTGTTATACTGTAAAGTACCGTAGCAGTATTTCATCGCGTGTGTGTGTGTGTGTGTGCTTGTGTGGGTGTAAATTTCGAAAAACATATCAAATTGCTTAAGAAACTTACAATATACGAGTACAAATGGCTGGCACTTTAACACCCGCATGCACATGAAAGGATGCACATGTCTGACATGCTCTCACTCTCTATATGTGGTATTGTGTATTGATGTGTTGCTATGTGTCACAAATTAATGCATTAAACACATTCACCACCGCAGTCCACACGAAGACACGACTGCAAAATAAAATACACACGTTTGAGAAGAAAGCAGCACGGCTACAAACTACAAGCAAAACTACAAATCAGATGAAGAATGCAAAGTTCAAAATATCAGAGGAGAGGCACGCACAACAAAAGAACTGCACAACAACAATAACACCACCAAACCATAAATGAGAGGAAGAGCCCAACAGCTAAATGCCGGGGCAGATAGAATCCGGCATCCGTCATCCGTTGCTTTTTTCAACTGACAACTTAGTTGAAATATACGTCTTTTTTTTTTTTATCTGGGACCGGCACTCAGGAGTTGACTCCTACACATGCGAAGTATTTTGCTGGAACTATAGGAAAGGGATAGTAGGAGGAACGACAGGAGGTGAAGCTTAATTAATTATTTTACAGCTCTGCTTTTGCACGTTCTTTGTTTATACTCGCAGCAGTGCTGAAGCTTCTTTAGCAGCCATTTTTATTATTATTTTACTTCGCCGGTGCTACACAATACCGACGAAGGAGGGCGTTCTAATGTGATTGTGGATTGCTATCAGCTGAAGCCGGTATTTATGAGCTTTGTCACATTCACTACGTCTCCGTCAAAGCAAAGTACGCAAGTTGGCAAACTTTTAACGTACTTTGAGTACTTTGACAGCTATGACCAGCGTTGCCGTTGTAGGTTATTTTCGACCAAAATTTGTTACATTTTTTTTTAGTGTGGAGAAGTGAATATTTTTTGCATTTTGGTTACTTTTCCCAGCCTTAGTAACATTAAATGTGTAAATTTTTTATATTTTACTTGTAAAGTTTTAAAATCAGGTTTTATACCGCGTTTATGCGAAACACCCTTTTGTTTTAGAAGAATCGTTTCTGTTGTAAATAAAAAATTCAAGACTGCTGCAGCAGAAACAAAAATAAAATAACATTTATTAATAATCGTATTTAAATCCAAAATAGATCGAAAATTATTTGCACGGGTTAGTTTGTTTGTTTGCAATTGAAATGCTGTATGCACATGTTTTTACCTAATTTTTTTTTTTATAAAATTTGTTACAAGTGAAAAAGAAATTGAAGACTTATTTTTACAAAATAAAAGATATTCTGGTATTTTATAACTTTTTAAACAAATTTTATTTGCAGAAATTTGTGGCAACGCTGGCTATAAGTTGATATCCGTCAAGAAAGTACTCATTGTGCCAATCGCATCCGTCAGTACTTTAATGTCATTTGAAAAAGTCGAAGTATGATGGTTGACGGATTCTATGTGCCCCGGCTTTAAATAATGGAGAACCAATGCACAGAGCAATGGATTACAACAAACAATAACAACAAACATGAGAGGGTACTACCAAGCTACAGTTGTATAGTTTGCAAGAAAAGTATAAAAGCAGCTGAGCAATCAGTTAGCGGGTTTTCGTCTGCTGTACAAGTGAGATTAAAGTGAAGTAAAATTTGGAAAGCGACTAATTAAATGAATAATTTAGACTTGACTTTGACGCATTAGAGGCCGGTTAATACCTGAGCCAGAAACAGTAAAGAGCACGGCAAGGAGGGTTTATATTTGACTTGCCTTGACTATATTCATATGTAGTCACAATAAGAATAGCGCACTCGCTCTGTTTCAAGAGTATAGGATTCCCAGAAGTTCTTACACGGAATCACAGATTCCTGATTTACCATCTGGTAATCGTACACCTTCTCGGGTTTCTTCCGGAATATACACAGTGAGCATATAAGATCGTGCTAGGACGTTAGCAAGTCGCTTACCACTAGTAATTCCGTTCTACATATATTTATAGAAAAAAAAGCACAATCTAAAGAAAAGTAGAACAAAAAGAAAAAAAAAACATGTGAACAGTTAAAAATGAAAAACCAAATCAAGAAATGCCAAGGACAATTCGAGCCTTTGGTGCAATACCGTAGTAATTCAAAAAATCGTGAACTGAGAAAAATGTATTTGAAGTTTTGAGCCATCTTTTTGATAGTATTTTCGTTTCCTAAAGTTATTTTTTTACAAGTTTTTAAATAAAGAGGCATGTTTTGTAATGTTTTCTGTTTGTAAATTTCTTGTCTTAAGGAAATATTTCATTATTGCAAATAAATATTGTTGGAAATAGCTGGAGGCAATAAAGACATTTTTAGCTGTAGAATCTGAACAGTTAGAGATAGAACCATAATCTTTTTTCCTTTAGTTATATATTTCGCCAAAGATCATTTCTGCATACCCAGCTCAAAAAATTAAAATTTTGAGTTACGACGGTGTTGCACCAAAGGCTCGAATTGTAAGTTATAGATGGTAAATTTAGAGTTTCATTATGGAAAAATACTCACGGAGAAAAAATTTCCCGTATTCACTTAATAAAAAAGAATAAAAATATAAAGCTAATAATTTAGATCTACTGATCACCAATCACAGTAAACAAAAGAAGAACAATGCTTAAGAGCAAGTTGTAGCAACCTTCGAAAACAGCATGTTCTGTTCCATTTTGCTAGTGTTTGTCAGTGTGATTTACAATTTTTGTGCTGGATTTTTTCTTTGATTGGATTGTGTAGCTGCCGTCCTCAAAATAATTAAGTAGCTGGCTACAAGGCGACAATTGCAGCTGGCGACATTTGAAGCCGTGTATTCCTGTAGTTTGCTGTGGTGAATGTATTTAATGCATAAGTTTCATTTATTGAATTTCTTTACTTTGTTTTCTCGTCTTTTTCTTTTGTTGTTTTATAGCATTTTCTCTTTATTACTCTGCTGTGTTTTTTTTTTCATTTTTTTATTTATGTTGGCTGACAATATATCCTGGGGTAAAAAGTATTGATCATTTCAACAAAGACACAAACTTACAAACGATGCAGGGTATGTGTTAAAAAGTCCTTGCAGCCGTATCACCATTACTGCTGGAACAATGTAAAGGAAATCAAGTAATAGCGCATTTGTTGTTCATCGAATTCCAGCCGGTAATTAATTGTTATTGTTAGTGGGTTGGGAAGCATGTTAATTGCACTTTGGACTTAAAGGAAATTGAGAAACTAATATAATAACTATCGTTTGCTAATGCTTCGGGTATGTAGAGCAACATAATAATTGTTCTTTGTTAGTGTAAATCTGTAATCGAGGCCATCTTAATATGCATGCATTTCTTTCAGCTGGTCTTTGATTTTAGGAATACCAAAGTGATGGGTTGTAAATTTTGCAAAAATATTTTCTTCCTTGGACACCTTCCTTGCAATGCACTGCCCCGTAATTTGTTATGAAGGCAGAGTGTAGAGAAGACGCAGGAGGAGAAGTAATAGAAAGTAATAGAGCTTTCACAACTCTGCAGTTGCTCGTTTTTTGTTAAACAAACTTGCTGCGCCTCTGATGTTATGTGGACGTATATAATTTTTTAAGTTAAAATAAGAATTTTACTGCTCATAAACCGATGAAGGATTAAGCTTATACAAAAACACAAATTAGAAAAAACTTTTTAGCTGCAGTTGGAATTGAACTCAAGATCCTCTGGTTATGGGTACAACGCGCGAAATACTCAACCAACAAAATCTCGCTTTTCAAATAACAGACAGATATGAAGAGATCAGTTTGAAAAGGAATTACTAGAATTTGCTCAAAACGGCATTATCTTTAGTTACGAATGGTATACGAGGAGATATTAAATAATTAGAAGGTCTTGATTAACTCAGCATGAAAGTTTGGTGTGACGTGCGTTGGAATGACCACATTCTGCCCCAAGTCCCAAAAAAGCTATCAAGTATCTTGAAATCTTCAACTCTATTTTGAAGATTCTCATTCGTGTACAAAAAAAAAATTGCAAAGAGTCTTATTGGAGACTGAATGGAGTTTCGATGCAATGTGGTGTGTGTCTCACTATTTCAAAGGAATGTCTTCTAATAATATCTGGGAAAGCTTGTGCTCGACACGACATTAGTTTTCCAGCCGAACTTTTCTTTTCGTATGTGGAATAAACAACATGCAGAAGTCATCGCTATAAATTGTTGTGTTGGTTAGTTCCGCATACACTACTCACATTATCCTAATCCGCAAATCCTATTTTTCTCAACTCTAATCGCACCAAAGATGTTGTCATTTCTTTTCTTTTTAACTAGAAAACTGAACACACCTTTCACTAAACAATTTTCACACTGTTTTACCGTTAATTGACATTATCTTACCTTTTGAAACCACTTGTAATTCCTCATAAATCTAACGACGGAATATTAAACTAAGGGCTTTAACGTTAAGTTAAGAAACCATTGATTAGCAACAACGTTTTAACTCTAAATTTAAATTTCCAAAAATTTTCTATTTTTTTCCATAAAAAGAAATAAGCAGCCATGCATAATTTATAAAATTAGAAAATTTATGCAATTAAACTCCTTAATTGAGCTCAATTTAATATATAAATCAATTACTAAATTGAGGAATTAATATTTAATTGCAGTACTTATGGACTAAAATCCGAAATTAAACCCTTCTCATGTGTGTTTACTGGGAAGTATGTATGTATGTTCAGTGAAAAGAAAAAATTCTGTACAATGACAAGACAAATGTTAAAACAGTAAATTAAAGAATAAAAAACACACAGGGAAAACGGATGATCAGCGAATTATTAGCGAATAAAAACGTTGTTTTTTTTAATCACCTGTGAGCATATAATTGAATAAGCTAAATTTACTAAGTTCAAGTTGTATGCACACTAAAGTACATTGTTCAATTAAAATTAAAATGTCTCAATTAAAAAGAATATTTAGTGCATTATACAGGGTGGTACAAAAGGAGCTATATGGTTTGAATTCTTTATAACGTTTTTTAATTATTATTTTTTCTTTGTTTTTTTTCCAGCATTTTGTGAATAAGACTTGGGGGAATTAATTATGAAATATACGAAATGAAATCAAATCGAAAATATGCTAAAAAGAGCACGTATGTGCGAAGCAGAAAATGAACATCACTTACAGGATATCATTTTTCAAAGCTAATTACAAAAAGTTCCCCAATAATATACTGTATTTAAAAGAAACAAACAATTATAATAATCGCATAAATCAAAAAGTTATGAACCATTTAAATCATATAGCTCCTTTTGTGCCACACTGTATAACTGTAGCGGAAAAAAAGTCATCAATCGTTTTTTTTCGATAATTCGGTGATTTCCGAAAAAAAAAATCGTCAGTTTAATTTTTTCGGAACCAAATCGGAAAATCGTCACATTTGGCAGTCCTGCTCGAATGCCAGATTTAACGATTTATCCTCATTTTGACAATTAATGGTTTCGAAAATATTAAACTGGCAATTTTTTCCTTGGAAATGACAACTTTTTTAAAATAAAATCTATATGACAAATTTCACAGAAACTTTTTTTTTGTATATTTTAGAACGATATTATACTTACATTAGGGTGGGTCAATTTGTTAGAGCGTGAAAACATGCAACAGCCGTCTTGAAAAATCGAAATGTACGCAAAATTTAAAAAAAAAATTACCCCAACTAAGTAGGGGTCCTTTTGTGCCACACTGTATTTACAGTTCTGCTTTTCCAGATTTTATTTTTAATTTAAAGCAGTGATGTACAGGAGAGCCAATAAATTTTGAACCTTTGGCCCTTTTTTATTAATTATTTTACTTCGCCGATGACACAATACCGACGAAGGAACATGCTTCGATGTTACTGTTCAGTGAAAAGTGAACATAGCTTGGCCATTGAAATGCAAAAATTTTCTGCTTTCTCATTTTTTTTAATTTTCTACATGAATTAACAGTGTAGAAGATGTAAAATAGTTTTGTTTATCTCTTTGTCAATGGATATGCAACTGAAAAATATTTTTGCCTTTTTAAAATACAACAATTACAATTTTGAGTTAAGACGCTCTTGCAGCAACTGGCTCGTATTGCATGTGCATCACTTCTGTGTTACAAAGTGACATCTAAACATGATTTGTTTCTCGAGAACGATTTAAAAAGGAATTATGATGCTCGAAATGTACCCCACCCCCTCATTACTACCAACCAGGGAAAGACTATAAATAGCAAATAAACAGACCATAAAAAAAACTGTTTTTTTTTTAATTTCACCACAATTATTACAATTATTTATTTAAAACTGTTTTCACTTAAAACCCCTTGAGTAGCTAATTTAGCTCATCTGATTGTTTTCTCCCACCTGCAGCGAGACCTTCTTAATGACAAATTTATTAAAATTAAAATTAAGTGAATTGAACAACTGAATAATAACGACAACTATTTGTCTGCGAGATAAAGATTATTTTTTTTTATTGAAATAATATTAATTTAATCACAACAGTAAATAAGTATTATGAATAAATGCACTCATGTGTTCATGCACAACTAACAATTATAAAAACAGAAATTTATTCTTGCTTAAATAAAAGAAAAAAAATGAAAGTGTTTTTTGTGCCATTATAAATACGATAGTTTTATTAACTTTAAAAATTTTGTCATACATTTGAAATAATTGTAATTTATTGTAAAATTGTATGACATTATGCATACCTGCATTGAATTTATTACAGTGAATTTAAATTAATGTGGGTGGTATTAGTGAGGATCAAAATAAAATAAAAGTATTTTATATTTGAATTTTTCTTAACAAATTCAGCTTTTTGTTTGCATTCAATATCTACAAGTTTGCTTCAGACGCACAAAAGAGATATTCCCTACGGTATGCCGAGCTACAACCGTGTTGAAATATAGAAAATGTCATAAAAATCCATCTTGAGCAAAAACATTCGTATGACCAATTAATGCAGCCAACTTGACAAAATGAATGATGCAGAAGTTCTTGTTTTTGGCACTACTTTCACGTGCAATTCTCAGAATTGGGTTCCAAAATCATGTGTTGCACTGCGTAATCTAAACAATCGTGAACCCTTCTAATATCTACATGACCACAATAAAAAATATAAGTTTATACAATTTTTACATTTTACATTTATGATAAGTGTGCATATTATTTTATTATTATTTTTCAATGCATAAAAAAAAAAAAAATTAATCAATTTAAAAATGTTTATTTTACTTTTGTTCACATTAAAAGTTAAATAAAATAAAAAACATTAACAAAAAAAAATTAAATTACAAGTCAACAAGGTCATATGATGTACAAAACATATTAAATATCAATCTGGTTAATTAAAGTTCATTTATTGAAAAATTTTAATGCCTCAGTGCAGGAAATTACATACGAGCAGCGAGCGCATTTCGTTGGCAAATTTTTCGACATGCGATTACAATGATTCAATTTTGTTTTAATGCTCTTTTGAGAAAAAATTTATAGAATTAAAAAGATAACAATACACGCTATTGAATAGTTAATGTGAAAGTTTAATTACTATATCGGCAGCATATGTAGATGTGTATGTAAACATATGTATGCGTGTGTGTGTGTGTGTGTAAATATACGATTAATAATATGAAATATTTTGAAATTCTTATGCTCTTTTATTCAAGGTTAAATTATATGTACGTGATTTATCCATAACCAGAGAGAGAGAGAGAGAGAGAGAGAGAGCAACTGAGCGAACCATTGTTATGGCGTCTAATGTATTCACTTATAAGTAAGATTAGCTTAGAAGACAGTCGATCGAGATGGGTTGACCCAAGTACCACCGTAGGTACCGTTTTGTCACCTTCGCTTATAGCTGACTTAGAATTATGCCACAGCCATAACCACAACCATAGAAAGCAATTGAATTTTGGTTTTCTGCCATAACTATAAACCACTGAGCGAACTGAGAGGTAAACTGAATTGCCGCTCATATATTTTCTCACTTTTGAAATAATAAAAGAGAGACAAAGGCTGTATTTAGGTAAGGCAGCACTAATTGACGAGTAAAATTCGTTTTTTGGCCACACAGCACGTATGTGGTCTTTCCTGTCACTTTTGACGTGGGAAAATTTAGATCGAATGTCAATAATTTCTACTCCCTCTATCCTTTCTCCCAAAACCTTATTTCCTAGTTCCGGAACAATGCAGCACATGTATAGGGGTCATCACCTGAGAGCCGTTCCAAGAAAAAAAAAATTGCAATTACGATTATGGCAATGGCAAAAGTATAAGTCACATCTAATTTAACCTTAAAAATTACATACGGTGGGTGAAAAGAAATCACCCTATTGGAAGATGCTCTTATTTTTGCAAATGGCGGTCAATGTCAAATCTGTTTTAACATTTGTGAACTAGACAGATGTAGAATACAAGTGAACAAGCGCGTAACCTACGCCCAAGCCATCCTCAATCTTGAGGACGAAGTGGACGATTTTTCGACCAAAATCATAATGAGCGATAAGGCTCATTTCCACCTCAGCGGGTACGTGAACAAGCAAAACTATCGCTTCTGGGGCACCGAAAATCCACGAATGATGCACGAGGAGCCATTACACCCGCTCAAAGTGACTGCATTGTGCGCTGTTCACGCTGGAGGAGTCATTGGGCCATTTTTTTATAAGGACGCCGCTGGTCAAACGACAACAGTGGACGGTGAGCGCTATAGGGCCATGTTAACCGAGTTTTTTGTGCCGCAATTGAACGAATTAGTACTGGAGGACATGTGGTTCCAACAGGACGGAGCAACGGCACACACTGCGCGAGCCACAACCGATATTATGAAGACGGCATTACCGGGTCGCCTCATCTCTCGTTTTCGCGATTTTCACTGGCCCGCAAGATCGCCCGATTTAACCGTTCCAGACTTTTTTTTTCTGGGGTTTTTTGAAGTCTCGTGTTTACATGAACAAGCCGAGACCCTGGAAGCCCTCAAGGACAACATTCAATACGAGTGCGAGAATCTGTCGCCCGAAGTTCTCGCCGAAGTGATGAAAAATGCCATAAAACGAGCCCGTATAGCAATCAATTGTGACGGCGCCCATTTGCCCAATATCATCTTCTCGACTTGATCAATAAAATTCTAAAGGTTCAGATAAACAAAAAACAGAATTGGAGTTTTTCATTTAGAAAAAAAATGAGAGCCAAACAACATCGGATAACTTCTTTTGGCCCACCTTGTAGATACATGCAATACATTAGACTTCTTGTCGAACTATGGTATAAGAGCATTATAGTTTTTTTTATCTTAGAAACGATAAAAGTTCAAGAACAAAACCGAAAACCGGAAGAAATTAAATTGCAAATCAAAGCTCTGGTTACCACAGACAAATAATACACTTTACTATATTAAAAAGCTTGATTTGGGATCTTTTTTTATTTTTTGTCAACTTTTTTAACTGTTGTAATTTATTAGCACAATACAACATGCTAGCATACCTTGTGAAACCCTCCAATAGTCAATGTGAAACTGGAACTGCTGTCAGAAAGAGAATCTCAAATAATGCCATGCTGGGCTTAATAGAGAAGTTAAGCTTAAGGTAGACTGTGGTCTAATGATAATACTTGGCCTTGCCCCCAACAACGTGTCGTATAAAATCTTCTTGACTCATTCTGCATTTAAAAAAAAAGGCTTTTAAAAAATATTTTATATTTTTATTTAAACGCATAACGAAAAACTTATGAAATTGCTCTCTATCAATAAATACACATTGTTTTTTATTTTCGTTTTAGTGTGCAAATAGTAAAGGAATTCATTGAAATACGTGTTTAAAAAAATTGCATTCGGATTAGCCGCAACATATGTTGCTGCTGTCGCCACCAGGAAGGAAGCACATAAAATGCACAGAAACGACGACAAACAACAAGAAAACACACACACACACACAAACACACAACGGTTCCGATTTACCGGCTTCCCATTGTAACTTTTTTGTTTTGCGGTTTTATTTAAAAAAAAAGTGCTTGGTTGTCAATACCACTACAAAAAGGCTTAAAAAATATTATTGGTAACAAATGTGCATAAAATTTGAGATTTATTTGTAAAACAAATGCAAAGCATTTTGAGAAATAAAAAATTAAAGAATAAAAACGGAGTCGTAAGAAAAAAAAATTTTAATACCAAAAAATTCCAAATAATAATAATTCGGCAGAAATTCTAAGAGAATAAATATTTTGGAAATTATTTATTGTATTTGAAAATAATTGAAGTAAAAATAGATTCTTTTCTTCGTACTCTGCATAGAACCAGGTGTAACGTTCGTCTACTAAAGGCGCAATTTGATGCTTTTGTTTTTGGCGGTCTGTGACTTTTTTACACTCATCTAATTTGGCGAGTATTGCATTTTGTTGCGACCTTTTCCCCTTTTTTTTTTTTTTGTTATGTAAATCAGATAAAAATATTTCGTTTTCAATGCGCTGACAGTGATGGCCGGCCAACGTTGTTTTGAAAGAAATATTGAGCGATGACGCTGCCACCCCAAAATCCCAAACAATCAGTGACTTTTTCTTGATGCATTGGACGCTATTGGAATCCACACCAACCTGTGACTTTTTCGAGATCCATTGGACGCTCTTGGATCCCATGTGGATTGGTATCGTCCCAAATTCAACAATTTTGTTTTTTCGATGAAAATTAGGGTCAGTTTCCACTTGCCAGAACAGTTATTTTTGATAAAACACTTTTATTATTTGCTCGTCTTGTTGAAAGCTGTATCCGCCCACGATGATTTGGCAAAACAGACTCAATAAACGACAAATAATTTGACAGCTGTAGCTTCCAAGAGGTGGCCGCTATCAACTGTCAAAGTTCGACAGTCCCTGTTGCAAGGCCCTGTAGTTTCAACAAGACGCTACACCATAGCACATGCCACACGGCATGCCATTCTATGCACCTATTGAGAGACGAGTTGGGTGAGCAATTAATTTAACGTTTCGGAACAGTCCTTTGGCCGCCACCATCATACGTTTTGACCACACTAAACTCGTGTGCATTGACAAACCAGCTACAAATAGTGGAAAAAGTATGCAGCTCATCGATGGAGCACCTCCGTTTTCACAAACCAAACGGTTAAAAGAATCACCCTTTATTTCAGAATTCTTATCTATATTTAACTCAAAACATGAGATATGATTGTATTCTTCTGGCAGTAATCAACATTTGAATAATCGGAATGCTGTAAAGCATAAAATTGCTACTCTAGATAATCTTATTCATAATCTTATAGTTAATTGAAAATTACATTTATAATTACCAAGTCATTTTGAAGCAAGGTAGGAGACTTAGAATTACTGTGAGATACAGCTTTAACTTCTAACATTACTGCTTTAATTTCTCTCAAGACTCCTTTGCTTTTTTAATGGTTTCACAGAAGTAGGAGTTTCTTTTAATTCGAAATTTTAAAATCTTAAAATATGCAAAAAAATCTCATTCAAGGCGCTACAAAACGAATTATAATAATCTGGGCATCAATAATAATTGTTACTGAACGGAACTATTTATTCTTTTTGCAATTTTGATTTCAGATTCCCAGCCTCACAACTATGCCAGAGCCCAAGTGATGGCGTGCAGAATAAATTGCAAATTTATGCCAAACAAGTTTGCATATTCCATCTATATTATTTGCAGAAAAAAGAAAAATCATTTTCGTCACATAACAATTTTAGTGAAACATTTTGTTTAAGTTGTTGGGAATTTTCTATTGCCTCGCAATATGATGTTATTCGTTTTGATTAACAACATGATGGTGAATGACGCATTTTGTATCATAAAATTGTCAAAAGCGATAACAACAAGTGTTTTCACTATTCATAATGTAGAATACAGTTATGTATACGTTTAAACAGGGCCGTAAAAGAATTCATTTATGAATTGATAAGAAAAAAAAAATAAATAAATAAAAAACAAACAAACAAACTTTCTAAATTTCGCAGTTACAGATAACTTTGCCATTGATGTACATCGATACCATTGGAAAATTACTAAGTTTAGCAACACTTAATTATTTGCATTTAGAGGCAAAGTGAACTCGTAAAAATACATTAAAAAATTTTACTTTTTTATTTTTAATTAACTCTTTTTACTAGAATAATATATTTTTTCAATTAAAAGTTTAATAAATTCAATTTAATTTTGAATAATATATTTCTTCAATTAAAACTTTAATCAATTCAATTAAATTTTTATTTAATTTGGAATAATATATTTTTTCAATGAAAACTTTAATAAATTCATTACATTTTTAATTAATTTTTGGGCTCAATACTTCAATTAATAAATAATTTATAATTTATTTTTTTTTTGCTATGAAATACACAAAAGGAGTGCTTATTATTCTTTAAATGCTTCTCTGACAGTTTTGTCTCTTATATGTAACATTTTTTAATACAAATAGAAATTAATATTAAAAATTTGTTTGAAATTTTCAAAATGCGTAATTAAATTTCTAATAATTATTATTAAAAATTTAATTGCAACAAAATATTTAATTAAATTTTTAATTATTATAATTAAAATATTAACTGAAAATTAATTCAATAACGTGAACAATAATATTTTCATTGATACGATTAATTTCTTTACAGGTGAAAATCTAATTAATTTTTTAATTGATATAACAAAACTTTTAAATAAAAAAATATTTTTTTTTTCCGTAGTACACATTTCTACGAACTCATCAGTTATAACAAGACAAACTATCACCAAAGTTTGTTTTTATTCCTTTCCAAATCTGCATAACTCTTATGAAATCTGACATGTGTTTCAAGTAAAAAAAAAAAAAAAAATAAACAAAAAGTATGTCGTTGTTTTGTTTATTCCTCCAGTCAAAAACAATTTTTATCACAAGTTTTCTTTTATTAAAAAACTTTTGCACTGACGTTGTACAATTTAAACTTATTAAACTTTAACAGGAATACATCAGCGGCGCGTTGCATAATCTCTGTAAACAGTCATGTTTTGAAATTTTCTATTTCGCCTGTGTCACGGTTTTTCTTCTATTGTTTCAACAATATTTTTTTTTTTTATTCTTCTCTAAAGCAGGGCTTTATAGAAGTTTTGTTTTGAAACCTCTGTCAACATGCGTCAAACGTGACATCGTCAACGTGAGTGTTACTCTATTGTATTGTTGCATACAACATAAACTAAATTTGAAAACTTGGACAGCAAAAAGCTACTACATGCAACATCGGTCAATGTTTAAATAACAAAAAAAAAAATAAATTACTAGAAAAAAAACAACACTGCAGAAATGAAAGGAAAACGTGTTAAATCACTTTATTCTCGTTATATAGAAAATTGTTGTTCAATACCAGCTTCTTTGCCATATTCATTATTCAATTTCAATTGCGTGCGTAAGAGTCTTGCAAAGTATTGTTCCAGTGACTAAATAATTCGCCGTAGCAAAAGCATTTTGAAAAAATTAAAAAAAGAAAATAAATTCAACTATGAAATGCTACAAATATAGTAATTGAAATTATAATTGAACTTTGTTCCTTTAACATTGGAAATATATATATCGTCACAAGTTGTGATAAAGAGAAGAGCTGAACTACCAATTTAACTGTATGGATTTTAAGAGAATGAAATAATTAATTATGAAATAGCAAATCTCAAGTAAAACATCATGTCGAACATAAAATTATACAAGCAAAAGTCATTGAACAGAAGTAGCCTTAACAAAATACAAACGAAACTAAATTCAAATTCGACCAGCCTTCTAACAGCCTTCCGGTGGTTTTTCTTTCAGGGCGAAGCAGCAACCAGGTAAAATTGCAATACCTACGAGAATATAGTGCAAAAGGAACTGAAAAGACGACAACAGCGATGGAATTAATTTTTGAATGTAAGCCGGATGGGCTGGCCAAGGAGGGCACATCGATGGGTATATCGTGATTCCTATGGGATATTGCAGCATGTAGTTGGAGCGGCAGCTAAACGGGACTGCGCAAACTGGGTGGTCGAATGAGACTATCTGCTCGATTTCGCGGATGAATTGGCCTCGGTATGATACCGGTCGAACCGCCAGACTGGGGGTACTGCCGAGGGACCGACTCCGGATGATGGTGGCGGTGCTGACGGGCATTGTAACATTGGTCTGCACCCCAGAAGATTGTGTCTACCGTATAATGACTTCTGCAGTAGCTGTCGTAATGAGGAGGAGGAGAAGACAGTGAAACATTTACTATGTCACTGTCACGCTTTAGCCGCAGCGCGCACATCTGCGATGCGGTTCCCCTTCCTTTTTTTTTTTTTTGAGGACCAGCAGGTGAAAAGTAATACAAAAAAAATGCATGAAGAAATTGTAATTCATTACATGAAGGATTCCTATAATTTCGCCCAAAATAAAACAATTGTTAGCAGTTCTGGTTCTGGCTCGTTGTATAAATTATTTCAATAATTCGTACGACTGCATTTCTTTTTGCCATTGTGCAAGCGCTCACACGGTTTTGAAATTTTAGTACCCGTGCCCACTTGCAATTTTTGTTGCAACAATTTTTTTTGAGTTTGTTGGCGAGAGAGGGGAGAATATTCCCTTTTACTTTTACTATTCAACTTGAAGTTTGATGTACAGTCGAACTTCTTTATAGCGAACTTATCTATAACGAAATCTTCTTTATGACAAATAAAATTTGTGAACACAACATTTTTGTGAGTATTTTCATACATTTTGATCTCCCTATAACGAACTTCCCTATCGCGAAGTTCTCTCTGTAACGTACAATTTTTTAAGACCTAGAATTTTTTTTCACACTAAATAATCTCTCTATTGCGAAGATTTTAGCAATCAATTTTTTGCATCAATTTAGTCACATATGTATGTATAAATAAAAAAAAAATTAATGTGTTCATGTAAAAACAATTTTTTTTTTGTAATCAATATAGTTTCTACATAAAAAAAATGTAGTCAAAATTTTCTGCAGTTTCTCTATAACGTAGAAATTTGACGGTCCCCAACTGCTACGTATTGGTATTGGTATTGTACGTGAAAAAAAAGCCCAAAAAATATAAAAAATGCAAAACTAGAATTTCATAATGTGGACACTGATGCAATTTCATAGCAGAATTTTTCAAAATTGATCCAACAAACATTGCAGGTCTGGACAGGGACCGTTAGCCTACTGTGCAAGTAAAAAAGAGGCAAACACAGTATCAAGTATACGCCTGCATTAACAGCAACTAGACATGCAACACTTTTCATCACCGAATGATTTTTGCTGCATGCGTATGAGCGATATTATTTCATACAAGAATTTAATAACATGTATGCGTGCTAATTGTAGGATTTTGTTCAAGCACTTCATTAAGTGTGTTCAATATATTCATAATGAATGGTATGAACTTTATTACTGCTACGTAGATTCGAAATTTATTGCAATCATTTGTTTGGTTCAAAATTATTACATTTTTAATTTTTAATTACAATTCATGCACAATTATTCTTGAAAATTGTAATAAAATTAAGTTTATGGTAACGATAATCAGTAAACCTGGCCTCATCAAGAGGGCCAAGAGTTTTCAGCAGGCAAATAATGCTTTAAGCAATTTAAGTGCTTAAGCATGAAAACCTCTTGAAATAAACACGATAAAATTTTTAAAGCAACATTTACTATCAAATGGCGGTATGACGAATGTTGTTATGGCAGATGTTTTCGGTAAACCGGGAGATTCGTTATACTGAACAAAAAAGTTTTAGATAAAAATTAGACTCGTTGGGCATTCAATTCAAATTATTTATGTATGGAAGAATGTAAGAATAAATGCTTTTGAAACACTGATTGTCTGCTAAGTACACGTGTTGCATTTTGTATTGTTAAAAACATTAAATAAACAATTAAAAAGTTTCACTAAAGTATTTACTATTTCGTTCTACAAACTACATGTATCGGCTGCGCACTCACCGCAATATCTCGTTGTAGGGAAGTATTTCTTTTTTTAATTATTTCAAGCCCCTAATACACGACATATTTTTTACATCTGACTTTGAATCATATCCATGTAATCCATCATGCCTGTCAAAATCGTTATTTTTCAAATGATTATAATATGAACTTGCAAACGTACATGTTTAATTCTGTCTGTCAGTGATAGTCACTGATGTCAGTTGCATTGTCAGATCAAAATAGAACACGCTCTAATTGAAATTTTGTCATCTGACGTTTGTCAGATGCAATGTTTTTGAAAGCAATACAAGATATGTAAATGGATAATTTGACAAGTCAAATGTAAAAAGTATATTCTACAGCCCGTCTCCCATATGAGTAGATTTCGTTAAACTATAAAGACGTAGTGGATTTTGTTGCGCAAGGAAGACCCTTCGAATGCAATAGAATTCGACTTGAAATCTTTCAAGTGTTAGATTTGAAATGAATGTAAATGCTCTATATGACATATTTCAGTAGATATAAATTAAACTCACAAAGCACACGATGACAAATGTAATTTTAAACATCTTTAGATGTGAAAACATGTCACAGCAACACAAGTGATTTATCTCAGCGAAGATTTCCTCTGTGCAAAATTTTGCTTCTATGAACCCTCAAAGGTAACAAACGAACAAACAAACAAATAAATTATTTAATTATTTATAGTAAAAATATTAACAGAGATAAAGAAATATTAAATTAAATAAATAAGGGCATTGGATATTTTTACCATAAATTACAAATAAAAGGTCGAAGAAATTGCAGCAGTCATTAAATCCTTTTAAGCACATTTAACATACGTTTCTTGCTAAAATGCATAATTCAAAATAAGCGAAGCAGACTTGTTGATTTCTTTTGTGTTATGGACGAGACCATCATCGTATTAGCATAAAAAGAAACTACAAATTAACTAATGGTTTCGAAATGAAATTTTATTAGAAGCTTTTTAAAGGCAAAAAAAAATCCTTTTATCACTGTAAGCTAAGTTATTTACGTCATTGAGAAAGTTAAAAAGAAACTTAATTTTTTTCTTTTTTTTAGAAAAAAAAAAAAAAAAATTTTGATATTTAAATATCTCTTACAACGTGCATTGGCACTTGTTACATTTTAGTTTTCTTTGTTAACAATGTAAAAATTTAGCATAAAAAATATCACACAGACGATTTGTATTGTACAGTCTATATCAAGGCTGTGTTCACACGAGGTGCAATTATTTTAAGAAAGGTAAAGGCAATCAAACCGACAGATATTTCGAGAAGTTCATCAATTGTACATCGAAGCAATATTGTAATGATTTTAATTGGGGCTGAACGATAAATTTTTGCCTTTAAAATTTTAATACAGTCACACTTTTTTTTTAATAAAATCTATATGACAACGATATTATACTTACATTAGGGTGGGCCAATTTGTTAGAGCGTGAAAACATGCAACAGCCGTCTTGAAAAAACGAAATGTACGCAAAATTCTAAAAAAAATTACCCCAACAAAAGTACGGGTCTAAAATTAAAAACTACCGAGCATAGTTTTTGGTTAGAAATATAAAAAATGGGAATCGTTTGAACTTGCTAGCCATCACTATGGCTAAGGCTAAGCCTCTTGAGAGCTCAATGTCTTCAGAATACATTGCATCATATTTGATTCAGACCAACTAAGCCAATCTAATTTTGTGAATTCGATTCTCGAAAAGTGCCTTACACTTTTCACATTATTTGTGAAAAATGTCTGCACTTTATTGTTCTCTTTTGAAGTAATGTAAATCGGCTTTATAGCGATTTAACTATAAAGTGCAAATGTATAAAAATGGGTACTAAATGCAAAACCATTTTCATTTTTAGCAATATGGAGGTGCGGGTTCGATTTCTCTATAGACCCTGCGTGTTTCTACAGACAAGGTATAAGAGCTTTGTAGAGTTTGTATCGATAAAAAAAATTTACATAAAATCGACATGTTCCGGCGTTTCAGGTTAATTTGGTTACGGAAATATCGGTATTAAAAGTATTTATGCGTTTAGAAACGGTCCAGACAATAATAAATACTTCTGTATCAAGTGCCAATCAATTTACTATATAACTGCTTCTAAATAATGCAGTCAGTATGTAGTATATACTTGAAAAGAATGCTGTTTGGTAGCTGTAGAACATTCTCTAATTTTTGTTGGGAAGATTTTGGCTTAGCATCTATCGGATAAAATAATGATCATTGAATTCTGAACTTTCGAAAACAAGCCAAAATAACACGTAATTTCATTAAAATCTAATAATAATAAAAAGATAACGAGTTTCTTTTTTTATTTACCTCTTAAATAGTGAAGTTTGTAAAAAAAACTGCAGTTATAACGAATTTGTTCGTTAAAATTGCTGTATACCAAGGTTTCAAAAATAGCGGTAGGTGTTTATAAATATAAATATATCGGGTGGGCCCAAAGTCACGCCTGCGTATAAAAATTTAATAATTTTGTTATTTATTATTATTTTTTTATTCTTTTTTTTTTAGATTTTATTCATTGAACCGTGTTACACCATCGTGCAAAATTCTACCATCGAGCAACGAATCAAAGTGGTAGAATTTTACTTTTCCAATGGGTTTTCAATTTCACTGACGCAACGAGCATAGCGAAATTATTTCAACACCAGAAATGCACCTAACCAAACCGCAATTAATCGTTCAATTGCACGGTTCCGGCAACTAGGTGAAGTTTTTAGACTTGCGACGATCAGGAAGACCGAGAATAGTACAGAACATTGATCGTGTGCACGGGCCAGTGTTGAAGAATATCCAGAAACTTCGACGCGAACACGTTCTGGACAGCTGGACAACTGGACAACTGGGCATGTCTAGAACATCACTTCGACGCATTTTATCACATCATTTAAACATGCATTCATACAAGGTCCAATTGGCCCAACAACTTTTACCACTTGACTACAGTCAAATCACGATAATTCGTAATCGCAAGGGACCGGCCATTTCTTACGAATTATAGGGGTTTTCGATTTAGCGGGATTTCGCTACGGCGGGGTTAAAATAAAATAAATACGAATTAAAGGGGGTTTTTCAATTTATTTACTAAAACGATAAAACTAAGCATAAAAAACAATTATAATTTCCTATTATTCCTGATGATGTTAACAAGCTGTTAACGAAATATCGAATAATAAAATAAAATAAAATGAAAAAAAAGACCTCAAGATTAATAAATATATTTAAAAAAAAAAAAGTTATAAATAAAATACAAAATAAATAAAATAAATACATAAAATAAAATTCGCGCTTTAGCTTACTGGCTAAAAATTTTTGCATAATAAATTCTATTTTTTTTTCAATTTCAAATCGCTTAGCAACGTCTATTTTTTTTTCTCTCCAATGGCTGCAAAAATTTGTTGTTTTTGTAACACCGACAGAGTTTTATGCGTGCGCTTTGACATTTTTCTTTATTATTCATGTAACAAACTGATCTTAAGAAGATAAACACACACACGCACACACACACAAGCAAAAGCAAAAACCCACGCAAAAAAAAAATAGCGGTAAACAAAAAATAATTTTTTTCATGTTTCTGTTGTTTTTATTACGAATTATAAGTGGTACGTTTTATAAGAGGTAAAGAAGATTTTATTTGAAAAAAAAAAATTACGAATTAGCGAGGGGCCAAAAATGTATGGAAATTTTACGAATTAACGAGATTTTTTCAAGGGACCGATAGTTTTTTACGAATTATCGGGAATTACGATTTATCGGGGTACGAATTATCGGGATTTGACTGATCCAATCAAAGACGAATTTGGGCAAGACAATTATCTCAAGAAATTCAGAATTCAATTGGCCAGCACGTTCACCAGACTTAAATGCCCCTGATTATTTTCTATGGGGTTATTTCAAAGAACGTGTGTATGTTAATAAACCCTAAACTATAGAGCAGCTAAAGCACAACATTGAAGCTGAAGCTGAGATCAGGGCAATAGAGCCTGAAACTTTGCGTGCAGTTATGCAAAACGCCTGTTTAAGAGCCCAATTGGGCATCGGTGAAAATGGTGGTCATCTCTCTGATATTATTTTCCATAATTAAAATTTAGATCGTACAAAACTAATAATATATTTAAAAAAAATAAAAAATACAAAATAAAAAATAATAAGAAACAAAAAAGTTATTAAATTTTTACACGCATGCCCACCCGATATTATATTTTTTAGTTCTTCTAATACTTTCAATGGAGCAAATGATTGCACTTGTATTCTTGACGGCGATATTTTGAAAATAAAATTGTTTTTAAATTGCTCAAAACTGACGTGCAGCCTACGTCACAGCTAAAAAAATACACATGAAATTTGACAAACAGTATGAGTAAACAAAGCAAAGGACGCTGAGGCACAAACCACTGTAAAAAGTAATAATAATAAAAGTAAAATTTGGAAAAAAAAAAAAAGAAAAAAAAATTAACGGCTGCAGCGTTAATGAAAATTAAATATAATGCGCACTAGGCGCCTGCCATAAGAACATTTTACTTTATATGGCAAAATATCAAAAAAAAAAAATATATACAGTCGACTCTTGATAATTTTTTACAACACGTTGATTTGAATCTCACGATAAGTTTTTTTCTTTATCTTGGACCAGCACTCAGGGGATGGCCACTACACATGCGATTAATTGTGCTGGAACTATAGGAAAGGAATACAGAGAGAGGTGGCAGGTGGTAAAGCTTTACTATTTAACAACTCTGTTTTTGCATGTTCTTGCAGTGTTGCATCATTGCTCCTGGAAACGTATTAAATTTTAAAGCTTTAATTTAGTAGCAATTTGTAGTAATTATTTTACTGCGCTGGTGCTACAGAATACCGATGGAGATATTAAAAATGGTAGCGTCATGGATTAAAAAGTTCATTTCGTTTGCATATTGAAAACAAAAATATAAAAGCCTTTTTCCATCCCTGTTACTAATTTATTACGAAAACTGAAATGAAAAACGGTGACCCTGCACTAATTTTTTTATTGTTCGTCGGCTTTCGGAAATAAAAATAAATCTGAGATATAAAGCAGATTTCGTCACACGACGACGAATTTTGTCCGACGTCGGTATTGTGTTAATTTCCATAAGAAAAAATGTGTTTTATTTCCGAAGACGAAAGTTCGCAACGAAAAATTCGTCGTTCGTTACAATTGTATTCCCAGCACAAAGACATGAAAGGATGAAAGGGCTTAATTCCATCTTTCATGTGGATACCTTTTTGGTCCATAAAACAAAAACAAAAACAAAAACGAAAAGAAAAAAACGAGAATCTTGTTTGAATTTTCGTGGACGAATCGGAACGACTACGGGTGTGGAGTAAGAACGGTGGAGGAGATGTGGTGCGGGTGGCCGAGGTACACAAAATTTCTACAACGACGGCGGTAAGAACAAATTGCTGCTGATAATTCGGCGGTCAGTAAACGAGCGGGCCCTATATACAGCGAAACACGCGCACAGCAAGACAGAACCACAGAACCTATGAAAATCTGAGTAATATCAGAGATGGCAAAATGAGCTAATAAGGCCTAATATTTTAATGCAAATAAAACAACTGTTTTTATTTCATGCTTTTCCCGATGTTTCGTCAATATTTGTTGACTTTATATCAAGGGATCGAAATAGTATAATGGTATATATAAAAATTGAATACTTTTTTTAAAGGCAAGACACAAACTAAATCCAAAGAATAAAATTGAAAATTACACTGCCTTATACTAGCAGAACGGAACAGCATGCCATTTTCGAAAGTTGCCTGCTAATTATTTTATAATAAATTTTATTATTTGATTAAAACGTGTGGCAATTTCAATTCTGGTAATATTTTTTCAAATTAAACACTGCATTGCATTCAAAAAACACACTTAAGATGTTGCCCTCAAGCCACAAAACACCGAACAATGTTAACAGTTCTTATATCAAAATTAAATTTTATTAAAACAATTACATCGTATTCGCAGCAGATGACACACCGTGTAAAAGTTCCGCAGACAAAGGAAAAGATGAAGGCGCCAAAATTACTGTGCAAATTTCTCAATCATCATAATATCGAGTTTAATGAATTCTATATGCATTAGACTTATTGTCGCCCTAAACTAAAACGTGTACGTTTTATTAATAAGAACGGCTGGAAAAGAAAAAACTAAGAAAGACATCAAACAGTTTTTGTTTAAAATAGAGATTCTTAAACTTTTCTTTGACAAAGTTCACGAAGTATGTTCAATGTTTTTCCTTGTACAAGAAGAAATATTGTAGTTTTAATTCTTAATAGCAGTATTTAAAGTTACTGTATGTTTTTTTTTTTAATATATTAAAAAGAACTGTAATGAGTTGATGGAAGCTTTAAGAAAAAATTAGGATGGAAATAGGTGCACCATGGCAAGCAAACAGGAAGGAGTCAGATTACGACGTGCGATATCGAACGAAGTAAACAAAAGAATGTAAATGGAGACATCCTTGGATATCGATTGAATGACGATGACTAAATTGGCTTCAGATAGAAGTGCTTCTTTTACTCTATTACAGGGTGGGGTAAAAAGTAATAATTTATATCTACTGACAACCACACACAGTAGACAAATCACTAAGAACGCTGATGATGAAAGTGTAGCAGCCTTCGAAAACGGCATGTTGTTCCGTTCTACCAGCGTACGTATGTCAGTGTAATTTACAATTTTGTTCTTTTGATTTATTGTGTTTCTTAGTAATTCTCACATGTAATTTTTCGTGTCTGTACTTTTTCCACCATTAGTTCATTTTCGATTACATATGGAATCAGCCGATGTTCTTTTTGGTGATGCACTTTGTCTGTACTTTGTCAGGGAACATCTTCAAATCTTTCAACAAAAATCTGCATCTGCCCTGGACGATGTTTCGGCATCTTCTTCGACATCTTGAGCAACATCACCGATATTCTCAGCAGAACGGCTGCTTCGGGGCCGTCTATTCTAGGTTTCATCTCCTATTGTCCCAGTCTCTTCAAGCCGAGTGGCCAAACGCCGCTGTATTTGTCCAGTTAGTGTCCAGAACGACCAGAAAATCTGCGACGAAATTCACACTGCACCTACACAACCGATCAGAATGGAACCCTAATAAATTGGACCCAAGTGGGCTGAGACCTTTACCTCCAGGAAACTGCCGATCTACACAACAGACGAATTGTTGCGAAAAAAAAACTGAAAACAATTATTCCAAGTTCTTGCAGAGTAAACCGAATCATGTTTAGTCGATTTGTATTTTGCATTTTGTTTACTTTACAAATGTCAAAACCGAATTGACATTTGGTGCCATTTGCAAAAGTTATAACGTTTTCCAATTGCTTGATTACTTTTGCCCCACCTTGTACATTTCTATTTCACTCTAATATCACTTCTTAGCAGATGACAGCAGCATTTTCTATTCAAGTTCATTTCATTATAGACCTAGATCGACTGAGAGCGAAGCGATGAGGCAGAATGTGTCTGATTCTTTGAATAGTGACCTCACGAGAATTTATCGGAATGTGGTCATGCGAACACACCAGCTTGTCCAAATTCAAGGAGGAAGTGAAGAAGTAGAAATAGAAATAGAAATATACGAAATAAGTGACAGTCTAGTATCAGTGTACCAAAATTGTCTAACTAATCTGTCGTATTTTATAATTTGTCCAAGTACACACAAAATAACTGGCGTCAGTCACTTTTTGCCAAAAAAAAAAAAACATTGTCTTCTTAAATCGTCTTAAAATTACTTTTTTTTTATAATCCAAATTTTACTTTTATTATTATTACTTTTTACAATGGTTTGTGCCTCAGCGTCCATGGGACATTATTGGAGATGAGTTGGCAATAAAAGAGAAAAAAAAATTATATAAATTAGATTTTGCTCACAATCATATACATACATACATATATAACAAAATAACAGTTATTAAAACAAAAGAAAAATTTCCCTATAAAATTAAATTAAACGACAAAAATACATAAAAAAACATGTTAACTTTCAAAGAAGCATTTCAAAATTTTGCAATAAATATTCTGTAAGTTTCTTTTTAAAAATAGATATTCTTTCAATGTCTTTTAAATGTCGAGGAAGATTATTATACTCTAAACTACCCATGTGTTCCACATGCTGCTTAGTAGTTTCTAATCTGCATCAAGCTATTCGAAGATTCATATTATTTCTCGTATTTAACGTAGTTTGATTTCTAGCAAACGTTACTGTGTGGTGTCCAATATTATGCAACGATTTAAAAACATGTAGTAAAAGTTGCATTTTGTAAAGCCCATAAACAAGTAGAACCGTTACGGCAACATCTTTATATAAGCTTAAGGTGGAATAAAATAATGGCAAATTATAAACAGTTTTGAAAGCTCTTTAATGTATAACATTTTGGGAATCTCTGAATTTAAACAATACAGCCACCATTTGAAAGGGAGCATTAATAAGAAAAAATTTTAGGTTTCTTGGCCATCAGAAGTTCACAAGACTTAACAGTTTATTAAAGAGAGTGTCTGTAAAAGCAACAGCTCAACAACAGTGCATAACAACTTCGAAATAAAATTTAACTTTAAAAACACTAATGCGTAGTGAAGTTGTAAATTTGAAAGCCGTCATTATTTATGAACAAAAGCAGCAGAGATATTTCAACGCTTTTCTTTTACTCGTCTATGCAGGTAAATCAAATCAAATCAAATAAAAAAAAAACATCTATAAGAATTGAATTGATTTATTTTAAGAACACCATTCAAACAATGTGGCGCTTTCATTTCATAACAAACTGCAGGTTTTTTGTTTTAAGTTACGCATTCTTTAATACAGGGTGTCTGGTAGCAAATTTATATTTTCAAACTTAAATAAAAAAGCGTAATAATTGACACAAAGTTTTATTAACAACATTGAACGATAGAATGGAAATGCGGATTTTATTTTTTAAAGAGTATGTCATCCAAATCCTTTTTGAAAATTTCATGAATAATCGCTCTTGGAAGTCGCAGTGAGGCTGCTCTTTTCCGTATCTAAAGTCCCGGATTTTCACGTAAACTGCTTTCAACCAGTTCAATGTTTTCGGCAGTCCTTGAAGATCTACTGGGCCCTGGCCGTGGGGCATTCATAGTCGAAGCACTTGCGCGGAATCTCTGCACCCACGAACGAATTAAATTTACACTCGGTCCATCACTTATTCGCCGAATACCGAAATTTGAACAAAATTGTCGACGAGCAATTACGTAAGAATCATTCATTACTCTTAAAAAAATATCTGCACAGCGAACGCACGATGCTCACTCGACCACTGCGACATTGTGACTGACAAATCCTCACAATCGATAATTCAAACGGCGCCAACCTCCCATTCATTACTTATTGAATTAATCGTATTTTAAAATATAAATTTGCCACCAGACACCAGCAACAGATACTTTTTACACTTTACAATGGATTTTCATATTGTAGTTAAACAGTGATGAAGACAAATTAATTTTGATACATTTTGTTGTAGCGTATCACATGTTTTGGCCATACAGCAGAAGCTCGAAAAAGTTAAGTAGTTTGAGTGTAACTTTTTCGAATTCTTAACTTTTCCGTGACACAAAAAATGCATGATTTTTTACACATTTTGGGGGGATTGACAATGTCTGTTATTAACGCTTTCAGTCCCAATGTTGCCAATAGGCTTGTGCTTCTAACTGCCGCAAATCTTATTTTATTTTATAACGGTTTTCTTTGCCAGACAACTAAACACCGTAGCAACCCACGTACACGCACAATTTGTAACACTAAGCTTGGATACTATTCAGCTGCGATCAGTTTGTTTAAGTGTACTCACGCTGTGAAAATAAGTTGCAAAAAGTGAAATAAAAATGTGAATAAAAAAAAAACAAAAAATTTCATTAAAAAGAATTTAAAAAAAAAAAAAAAAAAAATGTACAATTCAGTTTTAGAACAGGTGAGTTAATAAAATAAATAATAATAAATAATAATAATAATAATAAAAATTATAAAAGTGAAAAAAAATTTTGATACCTTTTGCGTAGAATATTTTTTCTATAAAGTTGCCTATATATGTATATAAATATATCCTTTACCAGGATTGGTAGAAGATATAAATTTTTTTTATTTCATATTTAAGCATGTGCAAAATTAAAAAAGAAATTTTTTCCCTTCCCAAAAAAATGCGGGGCTGAAAGGGTTAAGTCATATTGTCATAAAGTCTTAACATTTAAAAATAGTTTAAACGAAATGTTGTTGTGCTTCAAACAAAAAAGTTATAAAATAATAAAGCTTTTGTTTTGTCATAAAATAAAAGTAAAAATCTAAGTTCCAGCACAATGCTTTGCATGTGTAGGAGTCATCTCTTGAGTGCTGGTCCCAGATAAAAAAAAAAAAAAAAAAAAAAAAAAGTCGTACACTGCAACTCTTCAGTCGAGCCGGCGATAATATTTACAAAGCACCGCTACTTATAAATGATGGGTGGCGATGATCGAAGTAGTCTGCACGGTTACTACAAAACGAAAAATTTTCCTGGGTTCAACCACCCAGTTTCAGACTTATAAAAATATCTCGTATTTTTTCTGCTGTGTATTTTTGTGGCTTTGTGTCAGTTGTTGTCGCAAGGTTTCAGTGGCAAAGGCATAGTCACTGGTCACTGAAAAGTAACTGCTTCAGCTGTAACCAATACACAGTCACTCAGAAAACGCTCCTTCGTCGGTATATTGTGTAGCACCGTCGAAGTAAAATAATTAATAAAAATTGCTACTAAAAACGAAGCTGCATAAATTTAATACGTCTCCTTTACATCAGAGGCGCTATAACACTGCTATAAAAACAAATAACGTGCCATATGCCAGTGTTGTAAGATAGTGAAATTTCACCTTCTGTCATTTCTCCTACTATGCCTTTCTTCTAGTTCCATCACAATGTACCGCATATGTAGGGATCATCTCCTGATTGCTGGTTCAAGATTAAAAAAAAAAATGCTTAAACGATAGTTCACTTGTTCAACCTTCGTCTGGTCGATTAACATTAACATTAACATGAAATGATTGCGCTTGTCACAAAATCATCCTAATGACAGCTGGACATCGTCATATAAGAAGACAAAATAGTGTTAGAAATAAAAAAATAAAAACAAAAATTATTCAAATAAGTTAACGTTCCTAGAGTGCCTTACCCTGCATTTACACATATGTAAGTAGCAAGTAGCAAATACGTTTTAACATCGAAAAAGTAAAAAATTAGTTCGAATATGTGGAAAGTTGACTGAGTGTTTACACACTTGCGTATAAGTTCATTTGAAAAATTTTGTCAACAAGTAAAGTTCTATCAAAAATTGCAAAAAATCTATACGAGTTCAGTATTGCCATCTTGGCAATATCTGAAAAAAATACACCAATAAAAAATTTTTTTTTTTTAAATATTAAATTATTATTTAAAATTACCATTAGGACGTGTTTTTGTATATTTTTTTGTTCCTTTTCATTTCTTATTTTTTTTACAAATACAATTGAATTCAATCTATCAACACTTCATTCATTTTAATGCGTACTAGTAAATTAATAAAAAAAAAAACTCGTACTTGGTAACACTGTTTCGTAATTTTGCATTTTACTTGCCGCAAGTGCCAAAAAGTTACTTGCAATAAAATTTTCTTGTATGTAGACTCGCTAGTTGGAAAAATGTGACTGTATTGGTGAAAAAGTTTGACCGTATTGAGTTTTTCGGACTTGCAGCTGCATGCACCTGTAAATGCCAGGTTATGGTGAGTTAAATGTGGTAAACTCAACTTTTTCCAGCTTTTACTGTATTTGCAAAACTAACAAGGCTTACTAGGGTATGGGTATGTTACAAGGCGAAGAGTGAAAACGCTACTATTAACTGGTTGTTTTTTTTTTTGTAAACCTTTGTAAAATATAAATACAAATAAAAGCCTTTACAAAAGTTAGTAGGCCCTTGTGAATTCCTTTATTGATTTAAGAAATATTTTAATACTTCAATTCCCTATTGTATTATAAGTATATGCATATATACACATACATATACATAAACATATACATATACATATATATGCAAAACTCTGCCATTTAAATTCTAATCCTCGCTTAATACTGATTTTATTCATTTGGCTTTTATTTCAAAGATTTTTTTGCCCAACTTCTCTACTTTTAATGCACGAATACATTCATGTGTATGTGTATGTATGTTTGTGTGTGTGTGTGTGTGTATGTAATATCCTTTCTAAGGTACACATACTTATTTTGAATGTAAAACAATAGTATCATCATCAAAATTCAACAAACAAACGTATAAATACGTGAGTAAACACGCTCAAACAGGCACACACATGCCACATATGCACATATGTATGTATGTGAAATAAAAACATTTGAAAATATCACAAACATACTCGTATACACGTGTTTTTGTATTTAGAAAAAGTATCTGGTTTAACATAGAAACGACTATATTCATTCTAAGCAAAAGGGAAAGGCAATCACGTCAAAACGTCAGTTTGTAGCAAACGATACAATCATTCGAACCAGCAAGACAATGACATATAGAATGTCGTATACAAAAACAAAAGCCTATGTCAACATCTATTCACCGATTTAAACACAAAATCAACTAAATCCGTATCTGCATATGTTTACCAACCAACTATAACGAGCCGAGTTTGTAGGAATCGTAAGAAAGATGTGGCATGAAATGAAATGTAATAGAAAAATTGATGAAAACAATAATAGTTTTTTATATAAAAAAAACAAAAAAAAAAAGAAAGAAAGAAAAATAAACACGAACTACAACGCATTCAATTTCGATTACGAACACCGAAAACGTATGTAAAACAATGCAATTCACGATTTCCGTTTCCTGTCATTGTCTTGTAAAACTTTCAACAGTGGCTCAGCAGATGCATAATTTGGAAACAAAAAAATATGCCCTAAAACTTTGCGCAAAACTACACACAACGAGTTTCACAAAAATTTTTGCGTAAATCAAAGTCACTTTCTTTCAATTCTTGAACGATTTGAATTTTAAAAGAACGGAACTTCAGATGGTTTTTTTAAATTTCATGAATCTTCGCTCTTGGAAGTCCCAGTGAGGCGGCTCTTTTCCGTATTGAAAGTCGCGGATTTTCACGTGAACTGCTTTAAATCTGTTCAATGTTTTCGGGAGTCCTTGAAGATCGACTGGGCCCTGGCCGTGGGCCATTCATAGTCGAAGCAGTTGCGCGGAATCTCCGCACCCACGAACGAATTAAATTTACACTCGGTCCATCACTTATTCGCGGAATATCGAACTCTGAACAAAATTGTCTACGAGCAATTACGTCAGAATCATTACTCTTAAAAAATATCTGCACAGCGAACGCACGATGCTCACTCGACCACTGTGACATCGTGACTGACAAATCCGCACAATCGATAATTCCAATGGCGCCACCCTCCCTCCACACAGTTTATTACTTTTTGAAATAATCCTATTTAAAAATATAAATTTGCCATCAGACACCGTGTAGTTGCCATATGAAACTATGAATTTAAAATAGTAGATATTCTAGAAATTTAAGTTAAAGTTTTTCTTTTTTTGGCGCTTAAAGTCGGTAATTTATTTGCAATAAACCAATTTTAAAACTTTTACATCATATTTTCACAATTTAATTGCATATTTCAAGGGCAATAAAACAGCTGTTTAAAGAACATTATTTTATATGTACTTGTATGCAATTTTTCCAATACCCAAAGCAAGTAGCGAACATTTTTTTATTATTTTAAGGGCAAAAAATATTTATAATCCACCATACCATACCATATATTGCAATTTTATTGGGAGTTTTTAAAAGCCATATTTTTTTAATTTAAAATTTAATTTAAAAATATAAATTTCCCATCAGACACCCTGTATAAAAATAAAAATTAAATATGATTCAGTGGCATGAAACTATAGTCTTTCGAAGAGCACGTAAGAAACTGTCTCCGCTTTCCCCTAATCTTGGCAGCACACTCAGAAGAACCCCGCCACTAGATTGTTTGCTATTCGTCGTTAACTCATTAAGATACTTGTATTTTGTTTCACGACTTTTTAAAAAGTGCTTATGGCACTTTTGAGGGTTGCGATGGTCGAAGTAGTTGGCACGTTGACTACAAAACGAAAAATTTTTCCAAGGTTCAACTCCCCAGTTTCAGACTCATAAAACCAGCTCGCATTTTTCTGATGTGCATTTGTGTGTCTTTGTGTATCAGTTGCTGTCGGAAGGTTTCAGTGGCGAAGGCATAGTCACTGATCACTGAAAAGTAACGGCTTCAGCTGTATCCAATATACAAGCACATCAGAACGCCCTCCTTCATCGCTATTGTTTACAACCGGCGAAGCAATATAATTACTAAAAACTAAACTTCAAAATTGAGTACTTGAGTCTCCTTGACATCAGAGACACTATAACACTGCTATAAAAACAAATGACGTGCAAAAAACAGTGTTGTAAAACAGTGAAGCTCACCTCCTATAACTTCTCCCACAATCCCTTTCCTCTAGTTCCAGCACAATGCAACGCATGAGTAGGGGTCATCTCCTGAGTGCTGGTCCAAGATAAAAAAAAAATGGCAGAGGTTGTGGCCATGCTGCCCTACACTTAATCACTTCATTCTATCGTATTTCCATTTTCCTAGAGTAGTGCTTGAAAATATTATGCTGCGAAATGATAGTGGGCTCGGCGCAGTATTACAGATATCTACAGTGGATCTAGTTATGTTCAGTCCATCTGACCGCGCCGAGGTAAACAGATACCAAAAAAATGCAATAGCCCTTAATTTAACAGGGTCCTCCTTCGCGTGTGTTTTTGTTTTATCTTCGACCAGTGCTCAGAAGAAATCCCAACAAATTCCAACAATCATCTCATGATAATGAAACCTGTTGTATTCATGCGTTGTCACAAGAACTTTTTCGACTAAAAAATTAAACGGTTGTACACAATCCCACTGTTCACTACATAACGGGTCGTTTAATTTTCTCTCAATAACCTTGTCTTCGCATTCAAAACTAGTCTATTCATTTAACTTTTATAAATACAATTCAGCTACTAAATACGTTTCTTCTCTGAACATCAGATTAGCATGTGTATCTGTATGTTTCAACGTAAAATGAATTCAATAGTATTCAGATCGCATTGATTTCGAAGTACAAATTAAAAAAAAAAAAAAAAAAACAAACCTCAAGCGAAGAAAAATCTTTGCATTTTAAAAGCAACTGAGAAAAAACTACAAATTTGCCAAATCCTAGCAAAAAAAAAAAAAACAAAACCCCTTCACTTGCATTTGGTATGGCAAACGTGTTGAAAAATACATTTCACAAAAGTTATTTAACGGAAGAAACTATAAAAAAAAAGAAATAAGAAAAAACCTTAAACGGAAATACAAATTCGGCTCCTAATACTTTCCACACTTAATCGCTTTGTCGTTCACATTGCACAATAGGCTGGGGTTGTTGGAATTTTTGGCAAAAAAAATTATTCTCTTTTAGAATTCCAAAAAAAAAAATATACACAGAAAAAAACCACAACAAACAAAAACAAAATTTTTAATTAAAAATTTTGCTACATCAATTAAAAAATTAATTAAATTTTCACCTGTTAACAAAGTTATAGTATTAATGAATTAATTGAATTAATTGTCAATTAACTTTTTAATAATAACAATTAAAAATTTTATCAAATATTTTGCAAATTTCAAACAAACATTTAATTGCAAAAAAAATTTTTTGTTGTTGGTGACGGGTGCTTCCATGTTGGTGTCGCGTTCGCCCTGGGTGCTCTTCTGCTGGGCGTCTTCACTGACTCCATAGTTGGGTCGTTGGGGTGGTCCTGCTGATGTGCGTGCGGTGCGTTCGACGGATTCCGGCTTTTGTTGAGGACTAGGCTATTCTCATGGATTTGTTTTGATTTGATTTTCTGCTTTGATGCGCGTGTTGGGGACATGGCGCTTTACCGGTGATCCTCGTGGTCGCAGGTGTTTCGTCATCTCTGCTGCTGATGATTTGTTGCTGACCCCTGCGTGAATATGGATTTAGCTTGGACTTCGATTGTGGATTTGCGCTTTGGATTGTGTGTGTGTGTGTATTGTGTGTGTGTTGGGGGCCACAAGTCCCATTTCTGTTTGGAGTTCAACTGGTAGTAGCGTAGTTACGAGGTCCGACCAGAGACCTATTATCACTTCATGTCCAATGGAGCGGAATTGTACTGGATGAAATTTTTATTTTTATCAGTGCGATTTTATTGATGTAATTCTGCTTAACATAGGTATGTCTTGATAGTTAAGTCTGGTACCACGGGCGTCAGGAGCCCCAGGAACTTCGGTTCCTGCCTGGCGATGGTGCGGCCCCTTCAGGGGAGCTACGTGGTGGTTGTGATTTAAACCCAAATCGCGGGTAGAGCAATTTTGCTCGGATGTGGAGTTGCATTGCAACCGGGTGCCTGACCCATAGAAAGGCTAAGTTTTAGACCGGCTCAACTGTTCACCAAAGGGGATAACTATGTCCAAACGCATAGTATCGAATTGGTACTCATATGCAGATGTTGTGCATAGCTGGCTTCTGTATGTGGGGGCGTTGGTGGACGCATTATTTTCACTCGGTGTTAATACCACCGTCAGGTAAAAACCCACGGGCAGGTACTGACGTAAATCTGCGAGTGCTCGGCATTGCACATGGTACGGCAGCAATTTTTGGGCAAATATGCACTGGACGCACTATTGGAGGTGTCGCATGTGGGTGAGTTTATCCGATTAATCCGCCAAGGAATACCTCACATGGGTTATGACTGTGACAAGTGCATGGTGTCTTCGAAACCGAATCTCAGGATTCTACTCAAATGTCTGCGGTCCAATCAGATATAACAAAAATTGATTTCTAATTGAGTTGACGTCACTTGCACAAAAATAATTAAAACTTGTAATAAGAAAGCGAACAGACAAATTCAAGTCAAGACAAGTTATTTATTTGGACAGGCATTTAAAGAACACTTCCTCATTTGCCCATTGTGCATATGTTTTTAATATCTTTTATTTTTATGCTTTCTTTTTTTGGTAAAACGTCCCAGACCATATGCAGATACACAATATGCATATAACAGAAGCATTGATATAATAGACATACTCCTATTTAGCTTTGCCGCTGACATCATACCCAGTGATACTTAAAGTCGTTACGATGCACAAGAACATCCTCAAATGAAAATTCAAACTATCAACAAACAAACAAACAATAACAACAAACAGAAGTATTCACTACCAAAATCATATTGAATTTCAGCGTCAATTGCATGGTTAGCGTTCAGAAGATGCCATGCGCTCTTCATTTCGTATGACATGACGTGTATAAGAAGAAGTAACCACCAAATTGCATTGAGCTGGAAGTGAAGTCAAATTTTAAATGCAAAACCTCGAACTAGGCTTTAGTAAATGTTTTGTCAAAGTTAATATACATGTCATTCTTATAGACAGAAGAATATGCACACGAATTCTCTTTGAAGCACATAAAAGTGCGCAACTAAATTATGTTTGTATGTGTGTGTGTGTGTGTGTGTTTATATGAGTGTGTATGCGTAATGACATTTTCAATGTGGTCAGTAGCGTAGCTTATTTATTTGTAAATAGTTCAGGGCCCGCTGTCTCACTAAACCATCCACATTCACTTGGAAATCTAAACAGTGTGACGAACATCAGACAGTGAAGGATAATGGCAGATAATCTAGCAGATGATTACAGCTCCAACAATAGTCAACCCACACTCTCCCACTAATAATCGAATCCGATCTTTGTTAAACATCAGTCCTCATATTGCGGCCATAAGATCATGGGCCTAAGACAAGATTCCTCCCTTTATCACCTTCGTTGAGCAAGTCCATATATAATGACCACACGACATACACATTAGATTAGATTAGCAGGCTGCCAATTTAAATGAATGGGCCCACTTGGGTCCCATTGTCTTGCATGATCGTGAATTATCTTCATTCCATCCTAGTCTGCCTGCCAAACCGCTTAGAATCCTTGATGAACAAACCTATTCCACCCATGCTGAATCTCTATGGTTTAGCAAGGTTCTGTGGAAATATGCAGCCCATTTCTTGCCAACAGCGGACAGTGAGAAATCAAGTACTCAACTGCCTCCTTCTCCTCCTCATCCTCATCCTCCTCCACCTCCTCCTCATCCTGATCCTCATCTCAACAACTCCTTCAAAACTCGTTATACTGAATTATTCAATCTCCTAGCACAAGACATGAAGGTGTTCAATACATTTTATTATTGAGTTGAGGAGCTTTAACAATTTAAGATGAGTGGGAGTAGAGGAGTCTCTTTGATTAGCCCTGTCTTCTCTGATGATAATTCGGTTACGGAAGATATAGAGATCTCTAGACACAAGAAACTGAAGAAAGACTCAAACTAACTCTCTCTGGTTGTACAAAAAATTTGTTAAAAAAAATTAAAAAAAGCGAAAACAGGCTAAATAACAGGTCTAAATCTTACACAAACAAAAATTAATAAATGAAAAAAAATATTCTAAAAATTTTACAATTGGCAAATGACAATTCCTCAACACGACACACGCTTCTGTTAAACCAAACAACAATTTGCAGTCCGTATTAAATTACCATCCGAAGGATTGAAACACTAAAGACACGATAGCAGTGAACAAAAAGGAGCAGTAAGTAGAAATTGTTAACTTTATCCCTGAGTTGCAATGATTTTGGGTTGTTTAGCTTTTTGTGAAAACTTTTTAAGCCTACTATTGTTCTGTTGTTGCAATTCGTGAAGTATGCAAATTCCGTTGGTTCTATCCACATCGTACATGTACTGTCAAGCTAAAAAGACAAGGATTGAGGTAAAAATTAAGGCCTTTCTTGTTTAGCAGATACATTCCTCATAACTGCTTTAAAAACAAACATGGCATTACATACAGTGCACACTACTGTATTGTATCCCTTTGTTACATTCATGACATACGGCAGAGAGTAAATGAGTTAATATTCAGTGCAACTACGTAGGGCAACATAGCAACTCTGTTTACGATGTCGGAGTTCATATTTATTGAGACACTAAATTAAGATTTTACAAGGTAAATTGCAAAATATAACTACACAGAATTGATTCAGGAGACTGGCTCATATGCCGAAGTTGGCATTAAGAAATCTTTAAAATAGTTTTTGTGACTTAAAACGACCTATGCCTTTCTTTTAGAAGAAACAACGTGCAAGAGAGCTGCAAAACTCTCGAAAGCCAAACAACAGACACAAGCTTGAACGCTCTTAAAAAAGTAATTACCGAGTTCACATTTATTTCAAGTATTTCTGCCACCATTAAAGTTTGCAAACAAAAATTTTAAAATAAACTTAGAAAACCTTGATCCTGATATATACGGATATACAGTCGTACACTGAGGAAAAAGCAAGATAAACAGATATTTTTATGACTTCCCTTACGTTTCATTAAAATTAATCAAAAATGGATTACAATTCTCATGTTTGTGCTTCAAAGACTATTTTGAAGTTACTGGAACGTGTACTGGTAAGAGCGAAGAAACTCATTTGAAGATGGTAGGATAGCCAACGCTATTAACTCTCTTGAGCATCGTCGCAACGTAGGGTGCGTTTCGTTGTTCTATCGTTAATATAATCGGTGGCATGTGTAGCGGTCATACGCTGAGTGCCGCTCCAAGAAGAAAAAAAATTAAAAATCGGTGGCATACAAAATTACCAGATGTGTAAACAGCACGATAATTAAATCGCTCTTTTAAAGTCGGAATTAGACATACGTATGTACGAGTATGTATCTCTACGAGGTATGTTTAACTAGTAAGGACTTTCGTGAGGTATCTTCAGTCGATTGCTGGTACATTCAGCTCAATCATATGTATACACCTCTACCTCAATTTGCAGTTTGACATGATTTTTTTTGCTTTCCGTGTAAACTGAGACATTTAATAATTATCTTTTTTATTTTTTTATTACTAAAGTTGTTAACAAAAAAAACAGCAAATGTTAGGCCGTCACTTCCAGCTTTGTAAATATGAATATATACACAACTTATTAATGTTAGGTTACATTAGATTAGCAGGCCGATGGGGAAATTCAGTCCCTTAACATGGAAACAGTTGGACACATCGTAATTACCAGACGCTTCCCCGCAAAAAATTTTTTAATGTTACTTTTCATTAAATATTTTCAAAATGTAGTTTGACGAAAAGGCAAAAATTTTATTATTTTTAATTTTTCTTTGCATCATACGAGTTCTCCTTCTTCTGTGACATCCTTGATAAAGAATGCGTAATATTTAATCTTAAATAAATATATGTCTGTATATGCATAATTTCTTAAGAGAATTTGTTTTAGTGAAATTATTCCAATATTTGCACGATTCTCATTTTTTTTTTATCTGGGACCAGCACTCAGGAGATGACTCCTACACATGCGAAGCATTGTACTGGAACTATAGGAAAGGGATAGTAGGAGAAACGACAGGAGGTGAAGCTTAATTATTTATTTTTTATTATTATTTTACGTCGCCGTTGCTACACAATACCGACGAAGGAGGGCGTTCTGATGCGATTGTGGATTGCTATCAGCTGAAGCCGGTATTGTTGAGTGACCAGTGACTATACCTTCGACACTGAAACCTTCCGGCAACAACTGACACACTAATGCACATTAGAAAAATGCGAAATTTTTTTTTTTTTTGTTTTTTTTTTATTATAATTTTAGTCTGAAACTGCAGTTGAACGCAGGTCTGTTTTTGGTTTTGTAGTCAACGTGCAGACTACCATCCATCGTGCCATCGCCACATTCATAAAAAAAAATTTAAATTTTCGATTTACACGATTTTTTTGCAAAAACGTATCTATCGTGTAAATTAGTATTCACAATTTCTTAATAAGACAGTCTTAAGTAAACGAATGCTACACGATCAATGTTCAGCTTCAATATTTGTCATTGAGTGCATTATTTTATAAAAAAAATAGTCATACATATACGTATAAGTGTCACTATTTTTATAAAATAACGCACACAATGACAAATATTGGAGCTGAATATTGATCGTGTAGCATTCCCTTTAGAGTTTGGATTCTCCGATTGGGATTTGCTCCAAAAAGTTCCCACCAGTGCTCGAATGATTTCGTATATGTGCAGGCAATCTGTGACACAATCGCAAACCAATCCAGTTAGCGGAAACAGCATGATCTAATATTAAGATTGTGCCCACTGTTCGTCTGGTTGGGAGAAGAAACCCTTAACTCAAGTGTATTAAATCCACGGTGTAATAATGTCTGAATGTTAATTTTTGGAACAAACTTTGTATATGAAAAGTTTTGATTTTCATACAAATTTCGTTGTTGTTTTGATGTGATTTTCCATATGCGCGTATGAAAAACAAATTATAAATAAAAATTCGATGACTTTGTAATTAGACGAAAGTCAATTGTCACTGCAACTCATTGCACGCAGTAATCACATGCATTTCAACGATATTGTGTAGGCCATGTACTAAAAATGTTCTAGTTTAAATTTTTGTTCACTTCACAGAAACAATTAAATTTGTATTTTTAAAATTAATGAAAATATTCATTTGAATAGTTTGAAATCAAGACAATCATAATTCAAAAAAACTAGTTTTGAAAAAACGGTCTTAAAGTTTTTAATTTACATGATCTTAATGGAGAAATGAAAAAAATATTATTTTGTCAGGAGGTGAGCTCTGAAGCTACATATTTCCATAAATTTTTTACACAAGATACGAATTATTCTGCGTTATTAACACAAAAAGTGTATTTTATTGGATTATGACGTTATTGAAGAAAATGAGCGATACGCACACAATTAGCGAATAGAAAATAAAAATGTATAATTTTCATAATGTAAGATAAAAATTACAAAAAAAAAAAAAATTATTTAACACTTGTTTCCGCCCGGGATCGAACCGGGGGCCTTCCGCGTGTTAGGCGGATGTGATAACCACTACACCACGGAAACAACTGTTAGTCTTTTGGCAATTCCTCCTTTTCTATTGTCATATACAGTTTTTATTTAATGATAAATAAATACTACAGGGTGTATCATATGAATTCTTTTCTTGTTGTAGGGCGGTTAAGAAATATTATAAATTATAGCATTGCCAGTGCGAAATAATAAAATTTGCTTCATAAGCGGTGTTGCCAATATATTTTCTTCAAAATTTGCTTAACGATAAAAAAAATCTTTTTTTTTATTGAAATAAATATTTTTTTAAAAATCAAATTCAGCTAAAATATTTATTTATTCTTATTTTATTTGTAAATTTTTTATACTCGATGTAACATTAAACATTTAGTTGTTAAACTTTTTATTAATTTCTATTTTTTTATTGTTCGAAATTTCTGCATTTACGATCAGATTTCTTCACATACATAAAAAATTCTTTCAACGTCAGCTGTTGATATTGGCATATTGCATAAATTAATTGTTAAACAGCAAAAAGTTTCCGAGGCAATCGAAACAATTTGTAGTTAAAATGCAATGTTGAAATATTTTACAATTTTCCTCACACAATAAATTGTATTCCTTAAGCTTGCAGCGCCGCAATTTTCGCCATTCGTCATCAATTTGTTGAATGTTGTTCGCAAGTATATTGCTGATTGGGAAATCGTTTAAAAGCAAGTGTAATGAACTGAAACTTCAATTAATAGTCTAACGGTTTTACGGTCCTTTTTACAATGTACGATTAAAACTTAACGTGAGCTTTAATAGCAAGTTTTGTATGACAAAGTTGCCGTTAAAGTTCACGTTAAGTTTTAATCGTACATTGTAAAAAGGACCGTAAATGAACTAAATTCATATTAAAAAAAAAAATTTTTTTTAAGCAAAAAAAACATTTAATTTTTTTTTGGTACATATCAAAAAACTTAGAAAATAATATAAATCTTCACATATGGTAACACTGGCCATAAGGATTGTCTATGCAATTATGTACTAATTTTGCCTGAATAAATTTCTTTAACGTTATAGATAAATATTTATTTATAACAACAATTTAAAAAACAACAAAAGAATATTTGTGAAATATAAAAACCCTAAATTGGGCAAAATGGCGGACATACAAATTATATAGTTTCGGTGATATGGGGACAATAATATGAATTATTAACATTACTCTAAAACATTAATAAATAAAAATTAACATCAATTAGAAAATGCGCACGACCATTGGCGGATTTACGCCTAGGTTCGTCAGACCCTATTTACTATTCAATTCCTAAGTCGACTTAGATGTTGGCTATCAATTCTGACCACAGATTTAATAATAGGAGTAAAATAAAATAATATTCGTAAAAATAGATTAACTAGCAAAATCGTCGGTAGACCTTTTACCAATTTCTTGAAAAAAGCTAAGAGATTCCTTATGATTGTGAAAGAACTCCCAAAAAAATATTTGCGAATTACGAAATATACAAACTAAATAAACTAAATAGTTTCTTCAAAAATCTTTCAAAGGTTGACTAATTGCAAAAAGGTTTAGAAAAATTAAATAGATTTAAATCGAATAATAAAATGTTTGTTGTACAAAAGTCACCATGGAGTTTAAAAATTTAATTATTTTTTCGTTTATAGGTTTTTTTTTATTTTAAATAGAAAAAAAAAATAAACGAAAAAAGTTTTTTATTTCGTTTATGTTTTCTTTTTAATAAAAATCTTCGGGTATTATTTTCTTACTACAGGGTGGGGCAAAAGTTACCATGGGGTTTAAAAATTTAATAAATTTTTCGTTTATTTTTTTTTTAAATATTTTTTAATTTTATAAATTTTTCGTTTATTTTTTTTTTATATTTATATTAATATCACTTCTATTTTTATTTTGACCTTTATTAAAATTTTTAAATTATATTTATTTTTGAGCGATGGTCTTTTTTATGAAAAGTTTTTCAATTATTATTTATTTCTCAATATTTCGATACCAAATAGGTGTAGCATCGTCAGGAAATAATAATTTGTATTATATATAATATATAAATACTGAGAAATAAATAATAATTGAAAAACTTTTCATAAAAAAGTCCATCGCTCAAAAATAAATAGAATTACAAAATTTTTTTAATATTTTTTAATAAAAAAAAAACATAAAGGAAAAATTTATTAAATTTTTAAACTCCTTTGTAACTTTTGGCCCACCCTGCAATAAAAAAATAATACCCGAAGATTTTGTTTCAATAGTTTTTATTGCATTTAACACGAACATAATTCCATTACAGTTCATTCTTTCATAATAAAATATTACACGCAAATTCATAATTGAGCCGTTTTCTGGGAAAGTGGCTTAAGTCTGCTGATATTACTTACATACACCACTTACACAAATATACTATATTACTACAAATATACTTTTTGACCAGCATTCAGCCTATGTGCTCAACCTATGCAATGCATTGCAGCGGAAAGGAATAGTGTTGGAAAGAGACAGGTGGATAGAACAAGAATAGAGATCTAAATTCTTAATCAATCCCATGCGTTTTCAATAGTACGGTAAGTACGGATTTTCGCAAAACAAGTACAGAATACTTAAGAATCCGTATTTAAAACAAGACGAATACGAGATTTATTTAAGAAAAACCGAGATCACATCAAGTCTGAAATGTGCTTGATTCAAAAATTTTGAAACTGATTCATAATCTAAAAGATCGTTCATGTTTATACAAAAACTCCCAAAAAATCTTTGAGAATTACGAAAATACAAATTAGAATTCTGTATTTAATTTATGACTTTTTTTGGATTTAATAATTTTGTGTTCATTTTAAGAGTCGGATGCAGTATTGGAACTCTCAAGTAATCTCAGTTTCGCTGTTTTTTTTCAAATATTTGTAATTATATTAATAAATGTGTCTCGTGTAACATTTAGTAAATAAATAATATAAAAATATGCTTTATAACTAACGAACATAATACATTGAAAAAACCCATACAAAAAAGTTCTCAATTAATCAGCCTTTATTGAACGATGGACTAAGCCTTTTCAACACAGCACTGGTTCAATTGCGATAACTCTGTTCCTCCAGCCAGCGTCAAATTTAATGTTGAGCATTTAAGGACAATATGTAATTGTTGAAAATATTATCTTGATTGTGCGCGTAGACAGAAAATAATTGTGCAAATATAAATAGAGGACATTATATCTATATTTAGAACAAAATTTCTAATTCTGTAGTCACTAGCCATTAGTAAAAGGTATTTCTAGTTGTGACGTATAAAGAAACATTTTTGTGTCATTGTTAACAATTGTGTGTGGCATTTTGTGGCATTTTAAAACGTGTAATAGCAACAGCCTTCATTTCCAATCTAATTAATGTTTGAATAAAAATACATTTCATTTTGCTGCAAGATAGAGATCGTATCTTCGAATTTTAACCAGTTAGGCAGGCACGAAGTGTCGCTTTATAAAATCCCTCAGGCTATGACGTCAAATGCAGAAGTATTAAGAACATAATAAAATGAAAATAAACTTCCCTAAGGTGTACTCCACAGGCTTTTTTTTAAATTATTTTAAAACTACAGGCAAATACCGGTATAACGAATGACATAATGTCAAGCGCATTCGCAATATCGCAAAATTCGTTATACTGCGAAGTTTTTTTTTGTGAGTTTTATTTTTATTATTGTATTACTATTGCTCAGTTGAGAACTATTATAAATATAATATTTTTAAATTAATAAATTTTAAATAAATAAAAAAAAAAAAAAAAAAAAAAAAAAAAATAAAAAATAAAAAAAAAAAAAAAAAAAATAGAACAAAAATCTAAAAATAGAAATGTGTGTGTGTTATAAAAGTAAACTCATGGATTGTTATGTTTTTGTTTATATTTTTTTTGGTTTTTGTGTTTGATATTCAATTTCAATTCTCGATTGATTAGTTGAATTTCAAACATATAGATCTTGGGTTTGTATTCAAAAATTAGGAAAAATCCACTGATGAGCTAAGTAAGCATTAGCGAAATAGTACTATATGGATATGCTTTCCTTCTCAGTTATTGAGTTGCTTTTGTATAAAAAATAAAAAAAAAATACTTTATAAAAATATCATAGGGTATGTAATAATAATAAATTTCACATATAATTTTTAAGGGAAAAAAGCACAATTAGAATCATATATATAATAATTTTAATTTTAATATTAAAAGCTCAGAAATTTATACGGTTCGATACAGCTATTCCTGTTGAAAAACAAATCGCTGATTGATATTTTTTTTTTTTGGATACTTTTTTTTAACCGTTTCCTTTCGAATTTCTCTCAAGACCAGCGATTTTAAATGACATTACGAGTTAAATTATGCTTTTCTATAATTTTTTGTAAACTTTACTTTAAATAGATTCACTAAATCAGATCTGGATGATGATAAGTTTTCTCCACTTCAGTTCAGAAGTCTAATCCAGTATCGTTTTTTGATTCTAGTTAACCGGGCATCACTTGTTTGGCAATCACCATCTTAAATTCTTTTATGTATTTCTCTGGCTTTTACTTTCCAATTCCAATTTAATTTTCAATTCCATTTATTGGCAAATTTTTCATCTATGATCGAGAAACAAGTCATTTAGCTTCTCTATCTTAGTGACGTATTCAACATGTTTTCAAGATGGACGATGTTGGTTAAAAAGCCATTCAAAAAAGTTATTCAAATTTTAACACGCTGGCGTGACTTTTGGCCCACCCTATACCAGTGTCATTTTAATTCGTACGAAATATTTTCCAACATAAATTTGATACAAAAAACAGAAGGATAGAAATTAAAGATAAACCGGCGCTGAAGTCCAGATAGTCCAGCAGTTGATGCATAAAATTTATTTTAACAATCGAAATTATTCAAAAAAACTTTTCTATTGTTTTTACAACACAAATTGGTGGAAAGAACAAAAATAAAATCAACTGTTTAGATTTGATTACAATAGAACACGCAAAAGCTTTGTAGCCAAATATATATAGTAAATCGATATTATTATTATTTTTTTGTTTTTACCATTCCAAGAGCTTATCATCTGTTGAATACATACTCGTATTAAGAGAAATTATATCTAGTACCGTCTTCTATGTAATTCAGAAGATAGTTAATAGAATTGTTTGGTATGTTTTCGGCCTGCAAGTTCGGCGGCATATTTCTCCGCATGTGAAGCGTTTTCTTGGTTTGTCGTTGAACAAGGATCTTAAACTAACTGTACTTTTTTTGAAGGTGGCGATGGCTGAAGTAGTCTGCACGTTGACTACAAAACCAAAAGCAACAGACCTGGGTTCCATCCCAGTTTCAGACTAAAATCATAAAAAAAAACATCTCGCATTTTTCTGATGTGCATTAGTGTGGCTTTGTGTGTCAGTTGTTGTCGGAAGGTTTCAGTGGCGAAGGCCTAGTCACTGGTCACTGAACAGTAACGGTTTCAGCTGTATCCAAAACCACAGGCACATCAGAACGGCCTCCTTCGTCGGTATTGTGTAGCACCGCCGAAGTAAAACAATAATAAAAATGGCTACTAAACCGAAGCTTCAAAACTGCTATAAAAACAAAGAACGTGCAAAAAAAAAAGCAGAGCTGTAAAATAATTAATTAAGGTTCACCTCCTGTCATTTCTCCAACTAGCCCTTTCCTATAGTTCCAGCACAATGCATTGCCTGTGTAGGGGTCATCTGCTGAGTGCTGGTCCCAGATAAAAAAAAAGTGTCATGCAACCTAAAGGTTTTACTTAATAACTTTGTTTTTTCTCGTTCTATGCGTGTCTCTAATATAATTATTCCCAGGGTCTGCAGATCCATATTTGAAAAGTCTTTTGTTGTAATGGTCGCTAGAATCTGGAATCCTTTCCACAGTCACTTAAAGACATTCTCGCTATCTGTAAAAAGAGTCAGTCGAAGTCAGCCTTCATCGCATTACATTTACATTTCTATTAATACTTTTCATTATCGCATTATTTCTACTTTAAATTCATTTGAATTCCCACCTCACTATTTGAAGTTTTTATATTTCCTTATACTCATATTGCACATTTTTTGTCAAACCTTTCAACCATATATGGCTCACAATGGGCTCGGTTAAAATAAAGCAAATTAAATAAATAAATGTTGGGTGATTCTTTTCATTTTTACATGACTGGTTTTTTTTTTTTTTTTTTCGTGGACTGGCACTCAGGGGATAACGCCTACATAAGGGTTTCGGGAACAAGTTCCCTGATTTCATTAGAACACATCCCATTATAGTATCGATAGAACAACGAAATGCACTGTAAATGTAAAGAGCGCCACCTCAACAAGGTCTCTTAAAATTATTCAGCAGTATAATGAATATCAGCGTTCTTCTGTTTTGGGGATCATCAACCAGTCGAGACCAGTATTGCTTTTACCATCAGCAATTTGGGTATCGCTGTTTTTTTTTTTCTCTTAGGATAAATAATTTTTCATGAGCTTAAAACGTTGCAGAAGTTTTCTTTGGCTTGTATGATAAGCCAAATAAGCCAACTGCGATTCGAGACTGGGAAGACAAAACACATGTATCAACTACAATCTAGTCATGGTGAATATTTAATCGAATTATCTTCTTTATTTTAATTTATTTCAAATAATGAAAAATTCAATTATCTTAAATAGTAAAAAATATTCTTTCAGCTCAACATAAAGATTCCAAATTCAAATTCTATTGAAATGAAAAGAACAACAACAAAAATATTCTAAATTTATTACCCGTCAACTACTTTTTAAGCTGATGTTAATAGTACCATTCTAACCTCCTTATTTAGCATACCAAGTTTATGCAATATTTCTGACCTTTTGCACAGACATTTAACATGCTGTGTTATTTGTGGCACAATTTACATCGACCTTTTAAATAAATGTCACATAAAAATATTATCTGTTATAAAGTTATAATTCTTTTACGATGTGTCATTTCAGTTGATACTATTTTAAGCTGTTCTAAGTCACTACATTTTACATTATCCAATGCGAAAAAAGAAATTTGTAGCAAATAAACTTAGTTGAGTTAATAATTTGTAACGTAGTTATGGCCTTCGCAGGCTATTTCACGCTTTTCACATTTATCCTTAGTTATAGATACTGATATGATGATGGTATTGTCTGACAGCATAAAATAAAGTTTTAACCAGGGATTTATGCCCGCTGTGTTCATACGCTTCACTAGGTATAACTTTAATTAATTCACCTTCAAAAATAGTGTTAATTAATTTCGGCCAATATAAACATTTTCCAATTATCATCACACTTTCTAAGTTGTGCCGCCATTAATACTTATTCTCTTGAAATGTGTGGCGAATGGCAGAGAGGAAACAATATCAAGTGTTCATTTGGCTTTATTGTTTAAAAATATTCATTAGCCGTTGCACAGTGGGTAGGGCAAGGTTTTTTTTTAGTTCATACAAAAGAAATAAATAAATAAATAATGAACGTCTTAATACATACCATATATTGTCTATGCAGGAAGAGCGGCATTTTAAATCATTCTATACACAATTTTCACTTGCAGTTTTTTTTGTAGCATCAGCTATGAAAGGTTCTCCAGTCTGTTGAGATTCTTTTAATTATCGTTTGTTTAACCTGAAATAATAAATAACACTGATAAATATTATTTAAGCCACATTGGATTAATTTCTAAAGTTATACATATATAACTCCAATAATTCTCATTTAGTTCGCAAAAACTACAACATACATATCATAGTACTGCTGGACTTGTAAAAAAAATCTATTTCAAAATATTTTTATAGTTGGTCTGGTTATTCACTTACAAGACTTAGGATAAGGCCAAGTTTTTCATAGCAAAAATCACTAAAAAGCACAATTTTCATCTCAAAAAGGGGCTGAAGAGCACTATGCTTTTTTGTTTTGTTTTGTTATTTAAGCGAAAATAAAAAAATAAATATAAATGAAGACCATGGTGCTGAAAAATTAAAATTACACACATCTGTAAATATATATTATCAGCCGTATTAATAAAAAAAGTCTTAAACAATGTTTAAAATACATATTAGTTAAAACGCTTTTTAATCCTAAAACACGTTTTTTAAAAATTCATATTAATAATCAGTATTTTAACTAACATACGTTTTAAGGTTTCTCAAAAATGAGGATGGCAGCCCTAGACTTTTTATTTACCACTTGACTCCTAATGATGCAAAACCGTGTTTATTAATTCACGCTGTAATCGTATCTAAATAGTTTTATTGTCGTGTTTAATAAGAATATTGTTGTATGATAAGTTGTATATTAATCAAAAAACTAATAACAGTAAAAATATCGCTTGGTAAGATTGCAATTTTAGTGAAACGTCTTACTTTTTTGATTAAACAATTTTTTTTCACAAATAACAATCACAATGAAAACAAACACTGCACAATATGACATCTTAAAATAGCATTAAAACATTGGTCAAACCAATTTTAAAATTTCCATGTTTACACAAGGTTTAAAATGTGCATTTTAAGCTAAAATTCGTTTATTAATACCATTTTAATGAATTTTGCTTAAAAATGCTTTAAAATGCGTTTTAAGATTTCTATTAATACGGCTGTATATATTTAATACCGAGCGAGGCCTTTATACCGAAGGTCGCCGGTCAAAGGGCGAACACTACAGTGCACATTATTTACAAATGTTGTTTCTTCTTGGACTTACCATGACTTAAATGCTATGTTTACCGATTATTTCGTAATTCACAGTTAATTGACAGCTTTAATAGAGCATTCACAATGGAACAATAAAGTTGCTAAGCCCTTTATAATACGAAAAACATATTATAAAAATCCAGGCGAATTCATATCAGTTAAACGTACTAGTCCAACAGCAACTAAACAACAACAATTGTATACTGTCAAAATAATTTATACTATTTGTTATCAAACAGTGATAAATAGCCGGCCAAATGGGCTAGTAAGTGCACCAGTTATGAATTCGCCTTGATAAAAATGTAAAATTGCTAAATGTATACTATTTATGTGATATAAAATCGGGTATTTTAAAAGCTCTCCCAAAAAAATATTTATATCTTGAATAGAAATACGTGCGATTTTCCGACATTAATTATCAAAATATAACGTTCCGAAACCACAGTGCATAGTCGTCAAGCAAATTTATGACTTATCAAACCACAAGTTGTTAAATTTTGTAACAGTCCTTATAATATGACAACAGTAGAGTCTCAAAGGAATAACTGATTTTAAATTTATATTCAAGTTAAAAATTTTAAGACTAAAAGATAAAAATATCAAAAGCGGAAAAATTAATTCTAGTTTTTTTATTACTCTTAAATTTCTTTATGCTGCAAGTATAGGAACGCATCTCATATGCTTGCAAGAATATTTTGCAGCAACATAAGGCTGATTAGTTTTCTATAGTTATACTGTATTTGATGTGGTCGGTTATTGAAAATATTCTGTAAATGTGTTTTCCAATAAAAAATAAATCTCCAAATCATTCGGAACAAATTTCCAATTTAAATTTTAGCCGCTAAAAATCAAATTTTCAACTTTCGTTTAAATAAAAAATAAAATTCGCGATTCAACACTTCGACGACTTAAATGGGAAAGTTTGTGCCAATAGGCTCAGGCTTCATGTTATATTGAACTTTTTTGCAGCTGAGTGGTTTTAAAGCAAAAGTTGGTTTTACGTTAAAACCTGGTTTTACCATATACAAATATTTTCTTAAAACCTTTTTTGAATTGGTTTTAAGTCGATTTAATGAATTTAAGGATTTTCTGGTACTAAAGACAGTGCTGCCAAGTTAAAAAATTGAAAACAACTGGCAATTTGAAAAATAAAGGAAAATTTAGTAAATCAAGTCACTGCAACACCCAATATTTTTTTAACGTGAAGCCCACAAGAAAATATTGGGAGTAATCTATCCATCGTTTGCAGAAATGCTATTTGTGGAAAGTGCCATGAACATAAAACTTTAAAACATTTCGGAAAATATTGGATGAGTGAGGGGAGACGGTTTACTAAAAAAAATTGCAGATGAACAGCATTATTGTTCACGTTTTCCAAAATGCTTAGTTTAGCACAGGGACTTCGGCGGCAATTTGTATGGTCCCAGCTCACTTGGAAATATTTTTTGTGGCAATTTCAAAAAAAATAAAATTTTTAACAATTTCTCAAACGCAGATTTTCGCTTTAAATTCCATCATTGAGCTCAATATTTTACACAAAATGTAAATTAAGTTATTCAGCAATAAGTACGAAATTGTTAAAAATTGTTGAAATGCAACCCTTCCCACAAGTACTTTTACTGAGATGTGTGTTCAGTGAAAAGAAAGAATTCTGTACAAATGTCACAACAGTAAATAAAAAAAAAGACGAAATGGAAAAAGAGATGACCATCGAATTATACTCAAAACGGTGTTTTTATACCAGCTGTGAAGCGTAGTTAAATTTACTAAATTAAATATATATGAACACTAAATTAAATAGCCTAAATTATCTCAATTAAGAAATAGTATTGACATAGTATTATAAAGCTGAAAAATTATTAACAACCAGAACACGACCCTTATGGTACTATACACAGAAAAAATTATTTTTGATATTTAAATACGAAAATCATTGATTCAATAAAAAAATTTCTTGAATTTTCTGTGATGACGATTTTTGCATATGTATTTGATAAACAAAATTGTAGGGTCATTTACTGAAAATATTTCCATTTTAATTCAATAAAGAAATATTTTAAACCAAAGAAAAAAATTGTTTTGATTTGAATTTTATTTCCAACAACGATTTTTGTTGTTTTGTAAACATGTTTAAATAAAAGTTGTGTGGAAATCAATTGATTCAACGAGGAATGAATTCTATGTTCTGCCTTTTTTAACCCATTTCTACCGGCTAAGAGATAAAATAAAAAATTGCAAATTTGTTTTTATTATTATGTAAACATATTACAAATGAAACTAATTATCGTATTTTTCAAATTTTTATTTGGACTCTTAGTATTACTTTTAGGACCTAGACTTATAAGTACCGCCAGTCTATTAGTGTTAAAAATAAAAATAAAATTCAGGAACTATTTAAACAATTTTTATTATTTGCCTCATGATATTCCATGAAACAGTTTTTCTTTTCGTTTAGGCATAAAAAAACATCACAGTGAGAGCATTTGGAATGAGGTTTTCACTGTACCTTCTTCATGCTACATACCTCACACCTCCCTCTTCTCGCCACAAATATTGTCCACTTCATACCTCTATTACCCAGCCTTACATCTTTCAATGTGAAGAAGTCTATTTTGCGCCTTTTGTTTGAACAAGGACTTGAAACATTAACTTTCGATGGTCGATTTTTCTTACTGAGATCTTTCGCAGTCATTAATCCTTGAGCTACAGATCTTCTAAAATCTTTCACTGCAGATTTTTCAATTATAAGTTCATGAACAACATATGCATTTACAAAGGCGATATCTAGCACACTCCAGGATATCCTATGCCACCATTTAGGCGATTTGCGGTCAATGCAATAGAGTGCTCTCAATCGATCAGCGGTGATATTTCGGCAGAGCGAAAGCTTTTGTGTTCCCACTTTTTTTTTAATTGACCGCATTACAAATTAGTACCGTCAGGGAGGAAAGGTTTAAGTTGCAATTTTGATAAACATTGTCTTTGAATGAAATACTAAGTGTTGTTCACTTTTTGTCCCATATTCAACAACACAGATTTTTGAAAAAAAATTTTGGTATATTTGTCTTCTCTGTAATTGCAATAGGAGGCCTTGTGAGTGCCTTATTATGTCTAGTTAGCAAATAAAACAAAAATGAGAAACAAAAACGTTACAATAATTAATTAAATAAAATAAATTGCGATTTTGAGTTATACATTTTCAGACCAAATTCTCATGCTTAATTAATTAGCACATTAAATTATGAAATAGTAAAATATGAGATGATGTCCATTGGAATTAAGGAACAGTTTTAACGTCAATTAATTACAAGTTCCACAGCAGACCATAAAATTGAAATTACTGCGTTGCGAACATTAGCGAAATTAAGAATGAATTTGATATGAAATAAAATATATTCAAAACGCACGCTTCTATACGATATACAAATTTTATATACTCCATGTTGCTACTCACTTAATACGACTAGCGGATATTTTACTGTTTTCCTTCAAAATAAATATTTTTTTTCTTTTACTTTTTACGTCGTGTCGTCTAAATGTGTGTTAAAGGAAAAAGAGTAGTCAGTATTCAAAATACTGTGTTATTTTCTTCCCTTCATTTTATTATTATTTAGTATTTTTGTTTTGTCATTTTGTATTCCAGTTGTAATTTAGTCCTTCGACTGTATGAATGTTCTAGCGTGCAAATCGTTTAAGATGAAAATAGTAACATAGAAATATATAACAATAAAATATAACATTAAATCAACCATAATTAAGCATAATTAAAATGCAATAAATATTCCGAATCGTTTACAAAGTATCGAAGTTATCGAATGAGATAAACAAAAGGAAAATAATATGCTTAAATCATGCGTTTTATTTAAATTTACGTTAAAATTTAAGTGACCGAAAAAAAAAACCAAAAGCAAAACCTGCTGGTGACAAAATTGTTATGTGATTTATTTTCAACTCTGTGAAGTCTGTGTGTGAATGTATTTTCGAATTCAATGGAAAATCAAAATTTTAACAATTTGTAAGTTAAATATTGTATTTATGCAAGCCAAGCCGGTTTATAGAGTCATTTAAATTTTTTTTAATAATAAAAAAAACGTGTTTTATAATCCATTTCAAATGTGGATGACCTCTACACATGCGATTCAATGTGCTGGAATTAGAGGAAAGGGGTACTGACAGAATATTGACAGATGGTGAAGCTTCACTAGCGTATAACTCTGCTTTTGCATGTTCTTGCATGCATGTTCTTGCAGTGTTGCATTGCCTCTGATGTCAGGAGATGTGTTCAATTGTGCAGCTTTATTTTAGCACCCATTTTTAGGAATTATTTTACTGTGCTGGTGCTACACAATACCGAGCTGGAGTCCTTTTATCGCATACAGCTCGATTCGGGTTATCGAACAATATTCTAGCAAAATGTATTCCAATCTCTTTAGATGTGGAATGCCGTAATATAAGCTCTGTTTTTCAGTTCCAGTAACAGCCAAACCTAAATCAGCTCGTCAAGCTCGTTTTCTACCTCTTAACTTTCTTAAAATTAAAGCGTCACCGTAATGCCATAAACAGTCAAATTAACTTTTCGTGGCTGATAAAAACCCGCTAAAAAGAAAAGAAATCGCTAGATTGTTCTGAAACTAAAGCTTATGTTAATTAACTATTCTTGAACAACAAAATCCATTTGTCATGTGTGTATAAAGGAAAATAATGATTTTTGTCTTCGACAACTGGCAATTAATTTACAAAAACGGTGTGAGTTTAAATTACCTGCTTGCAGTGCTAGTCTTTATTCTTTCCCCAAAGTTTCACGCTTTCGATAAGTTCTTTACATATCGAATAAGCGTTAAAAATAGTAAAACACTACCGTGATTTATTTAACAATGTCTGGCAAACAAAACATAATGATAATTGATTTACATAAAATACATAAATTTATAAGTCTGTATGTGTGTATGTATGCATATAAGTCATTAGTTTGTACATTTTAATACTCAAAAGTAGACTTAATTATACAATTACAATTCACTATTAACATAAAAGGCAGTCCCCAAGCCATCATTTGCACGACTTTAAATTTTAGGCTGTGGATGAAGCAGAATATTGTGTCATAATATATCAAAGATCTCACTAGGAGACAGCTCAGTTCCAAGTCAAAAGGACTAACAGGATAATGAACATTTTGAAATACTGTAGGCGGTCAGAACAAGGGTTCATCTCAATGTGCGCCAGAAATATCTGAAAGTACGGCGGCACCGTTACCATCAGTTCAGAGCGCTGTGGCCGTATGATAACTGACTTCTTTCTTCTGCAATTAAAGATTATCAACTGGTGGATATGTGGTTTCATCAAGATGGTGGCACGGAGCCACACAAAACGCCAGATTTTGGCTTTATTGCCAAAAAATATTTCATGGCATAGAAAAAACGTGTATTGCAGCAGCTCATAATTCAACTCTCACATTCAACGTTTTGCTCAAAATGCATTGTTCTAATTATTGTCTGGACAAGTCTACAGTTGTCAGCATTTTAGAAAATTATTACGTATTCCTTATTGTTATGACTTAACAATAAACTAAACTAACTTATATTTCCCACGTTAAAAAAGCGGGGCGTCCCACTTCTTTATAAATTCAAAATATTAGCGGAAAGTAAAAACTATTTTTCGTGCTATTCGTAACCGAAAACTTTTCATATTTAGCACCTAAAAAAGCTATGTTGGCATCACTGTCAATATTCAAACTCGGCAATAGATGGCAAATTAACATAACAGTGATGTTAACTTTTTTATTTCGATTTCCGTACAGACTTAAAGAAATTAATTACCGTCCTCTACTAAAAAAATTATATTTCCTTATAAAAACATGTTTATATATATATGTATATATATTTACTTTTTCTTCCTGGACCATTGCTCCGGGTAAATGCTTTGGATTGCACTGGAACTAGATAGAGAGAGGGATAGTGTAGAGAATAGAGAGATGGTGAAAGTGGTAGGAAGAGAGAGCTTAATTCTTGCACAACTCTGTAGTTGAGTATTATTTATAAAGCAAAGTTGCGACGGCTCTCATGTAAATTTTGACGCATTATTTTTAAGCTAATTGCAGCTATTTTATTTATTATTTTACTTCACCGACGTTTTATTGCTCAAATAGCGACGAATTGATGTGGCACAGAAAACTGGGAAAAATGGTTTTTTTTTTACATGACCGATCTGGGAACCGAAGCCGGGCTCTTCTTGTTGCAGAGCCAACACGATAAATGCTCAGCTCCAATATAGAATTTCGCCACAATTGCCGTTATTTTGCTTATACTTTTATGATTTGTTTTTATGAGAAACATGTCGATTATGTGTAGACATATTCACCCCTAACGCAAATTTTATGGGAATAAGTTGTTTGGAGTAAACGTATACCGTCGAACTTCTCTGTAGCGAACTTCTCTATAACGAAATCTTCTCTATAACAAGTAAAATTCGTGAACACAACATTTTTGTGAGTATTTTCATACATTTTGATCTCCCTATAACGAACTTCCCTATAGCGAAGTTCTCTCTGTAACGTACAATTTTTTAAGACCTAAATACAATTTTTCACACTAAATAATCTCTCTATTGCGAAGTTTTTAGCAATCGATTTTTTGCATCAATTTAGTCACATATGTATGTATTAATAAAAAAAAAATTAATGTGTTCATGTAAAAACAATTTTTTTTTTGTCTTAATAAATATATTTTCTACATAAAAAAAATGTAGTCAAAATTTTCTGCAGTTTCTCTATAACGTAGAAATTTTACGGTCCCCAACTGCTACGTTATAGGGAAGTTCGACTGTATTCGTATTCCCAAAAAATTGGAATAAAAGTGTCTATTGTGATTATATAATAGGGTACAAAAAAAATTCTATTGTGATTTGTTCGTCAGTGCTTTTTAAGGAATTAAAAAAAAAAATTTCAAATTATTTTTAAATAATTTGTTCTATAATAAAACAAAACACAAATAACTAATAATAGAAAATATTATATAAATTACTATTTAAATGTTGTTCCATTTCCATTAGCAATTGTTAAGAATTTATTTTGTAAAAATAATTCATGGGAATAAACATTGGCGATGTAAAATTTTTTTATTTTGTGAATTACTCCCAAAAAAATTATAATGGAAATAATTCACGAAAATTTGTGAATTTTTTCATGGGAAAATTTATTCGCTGTGATTATGAAAAAAAAAAAACATTAAAATTATCATACAAATATAAAAATTTTCTGCCTACCCCGTTCTGGGGTCTTCTAAATTAACGTTCCATACGGTAATTAATGTACGGTTAACAGCACTGCATACTCGTACTACATATAATTACAAATGCGTATTTTTGCTGTTGGCAATTCCATTGATAATATTAGCCGAGCTCCAACCCAACTTTGACAATCAGCTTATGCTGTTTTGCCAGCGGGAAGACTAAAAATTAATTTTCCTTTTTAACACCCGGTCAATAATTATAAACTGTAATATATGCAACATTTATCGCTATAAATGTCATACGCAGAAATCGTTTTTTGTTTACATTAGTGCAAAATTACAACAAGAGTGTTTTAAGCATGAAATGTCATGCTTTTGCAAGCACAAACACTCTTGTTTCTGTTTATTTACCCACATCACTCACTTGAAAACAAACCAAAGCAGATAGAAGAGCAAAAAAAAAACAAAACCAAAACAATTACAAAATGTGATTTATTTATGCTGCTTTTAAAATTTAAATACTAAAAACTATGTATTATTGTAATGATGTCTTGCTCTTTCCTAACATTTACTTGTATGTGTATAAAAATTTTATATATGAATGAATACGCGGCTTCAACACTCATTGTACAAGCACCAGTTTGAAATTAATAATTTTTTTTTTGGTTTGTTTTCAAAACTTAGTTGGTTGTGGTTGGTGTTAGCGTGCGTTTGCAATACGGTTGTGTTATTTTTTTTTGCAAATGTAAAATCAACTGCCGAAAAATACATGGAAATTCATATTAAATTACCACATACATATGTACATATAACCAAGTGAATATCAAGTGCTTAGAAAGTGAAATGATTCAATAAGTGTTGCAAAATCCAAAAAAAAAACGTGGAAAAAATTAATTATTTATACACATATAATCGTAAAAATTTTTATATTTTGGGTCAATCAATACATATTAGTTTTTTATTAAGCCATTGCACAAAATATTTCTAAAATAAATAATATTTAATTTCTTCCTTCCGTTGTTTCGTTTGGTTTGGTTAAAAAAAAAAAGAAATCCCATTCAGGTGAGAATTGTATTTTCAATATTTCAATGCCACACTCTGTCTTGCATTTCATAAAACTAAGAAAATATTCACATTTACAAATGTGTTTTTAATTTTTCTACATTTCTTGCTTTCTTGGCTTGTGTCAGATTTTTTTCAGTGTCATGTTATTTCGTTCGAGACAGTCTTTGAGATATTAAATACTCTGTTATTGTTAATTTTCCGACAACTTTTATTAAAAAAAAAAAACTGATTAGAATATACATATGTAGTATGTATATGTGTATTTGCAAATATGTTAATGTTTTTGTTATTTCCTTACTTTAAAAGGAAGTCGAAATATTTTCAGAGTGATAGAGAAGAATTTTATTAATTCTCTACAAATATATTTTTCGTCTGTTACTGTTAAGTGATGATTTAAAATCTAACGGTAAAAAATTGCAATAGACTTAATTTCGATGTTGTTCATAAACCCTTCCCTTTGTAGGAATATATCAAGTATTAATTAAAAATTTTAAAAACCGCCGAAAGTATTAAAGTGAAATTATTAAAATATAAAAGAAACTACAGAAAAAAACTCACGTTTAATTTCAATTAAAAAGTTCGTGATATCAATTAAAAAATTATTTAAAATTCCACGAGTAAATTAACTTTTTATATTTAAATTAATTTAAAAAAAATGTTTGATTAAATCTTAATATCAACAAATAAAAATTTTATAGATGGTTATTGATAATTATTTTTATAAACTACCTCACCAAAAAAAATCTTAAAATTTAAATTAATTTTTTACTTGAGTGACTTAAAAAAAGTATTAGATTTTGAATTGAATTTAATTAAATCTTTTAATCAAATCTATGAAGTTTTTAATTCATTACGACTATCTACATATGTTTGTTATATGGTTTAGCTCATTTGGTGCCAATAAGAAAATCGTCAGTAGACTGTTAACCAAATTTTTTGAAAAAAGCTAAGAAATTCCATACAAGAACTCCCAAAAAATCTTGAAGAATTTAGAAATTTACAAACAAAATAATTTCAAAAATTCTTTTTTACACAACAAGCATTTTATTATTCGATTTAAATCTATTTAATTTTTTTAAACCGTTTTAACTTTATTGAAAAAGATAAAATCTCTCCATTCACAATATAAAAAATGAACTTAATATTTCATGGACCTCATATTTTACACCTAATTTCAATCATTCTAAAATAGTAAACAAATAAATTTTTTTTGTACTTGAAAGGAAATGAATGAATAAAAATACGGTTTTCGTACGGACCATCTATATCAGTACGTAAAAAATTTAATTTCTTGTATAACATTAAGAGGTCTGGGGTATGCTAGAATTTGGTAATTAATTTCATTTAATGATCATAGTTTTATTTTTTTATATTTTTAAAACAAAATATATATAGTCTAATAGTGTTCTAACACTGACTGGTTTTAAAAAAACAAGTTGGTTTTACGTTAAAAACCAACCGCTAAAAGCTGGTTTTACCATATAAAAATATTTTCTTTTTGAATTGGTTTTAAGTTGCTTAATGAAATACAACCTTGATTTTCATGTACTAAGGAGAGTGCTACCAAGTTTAAAATATGAAAACAGCTGGCAATTTAAATTGCGCTCAATGAAATAAAAAAAAATTTGGTAATAAAGTCACTACAATAGTTTAAAACATTGGGCGCAGCACCAACAACAATAAGAAAATATAAAACAAAAATAAGCTGTTGGGTAGAACATAATGAAAATGCCTTCATCGAGTTGTGGGGGGAGAAAACAAATTAAATTTTCTTACACAAACTGTGCTTTAAAACCTGATTTAATTAAACTTGTAGTGAGAAGGCAAAATTAGCTGTTTGTGGCAGGAACGGAAAATAATAATTATTTATGAATTTCCAAAGGAAAAAATCAATCACAAGAATATATCGGATATTCGAGTACATAAATTCATTAAAATCATTTGCTTTTTACATTGTTGATTTTTATTTTTTTGCCCGCAATAATTGTTCTTTTTTGATTTTTATATTTTTTTGGGAGAAATAATTTTATTTTTTTTGGCAGAAATAATTGTTATTTTCAGATTTTTATTTTTTTTTCTTCGGGAGATATAATTGATATTTTTTGAATTTTATTTTTTTGGCAGAAATAATTGTTATTATCAAATTTTTTTTTTGGCGGAAATAATTGTTATATTCTGATTTTAATTTTTTTTTTTGAGAAATAATTGTTATTTTCTGATTTTTATTATATTTAGGACAAATAATTGTTATTTTTTGATTTTTTTTTTGCAGAAATAATTGTAATTTTTTTACCCAAGAAAATAAAATCACCAAAAAATTTTAAGAAACCGCCAATTTCCAATTTGTTATAAGGATAATTATATGCATTTCCAAACGTACTGTAGCATGCACAGTTTGTCAATACAGCTGACACACAAGTAACGCAACAAACAGTTGTAAATGCCGACACATTTGCATTAATCTAAAGGGTGTCAAATAAGCCAAATTTCTCAAGTGTAATATTTGGTAATGTCTGCATTGCATTGCATATGCAAATAAAATAAATAAAATCTGTTGTTTTATTAGTTTCCACTACATGGCGATCCTGCCATTCATTCACTACAGTACATTGATGGCATATGTACATGCCAAATGTGCTTATATAGCTAAATAATGAACTATATCAACACATTTTAATTTATCTGGAAAAAATAAAAATCAGTAAAAATTTTTATTTCTGAAAAAAAAAATAAATAAATATCAAGAAATAATAATTACATTGTCATTTGTATGTTTGTGATTTTTTATAAATGTCATAATTGTTACGGTGCTTGGTTTGTAGTTTTAACGTTAAAATAAGGTTTCAACTTTTTTTCATTAAAACAAAGTTGTATTAATTTTTCAAAACACTTTCGGTTGATAGGCTGTTTCTGGGACTTGCCCTTACGGTGATTTAGTTTACTGATAATAAAATGTTCACTGAACAGATATTATTTTAAATGCACTCAAGAAAAGGTTATTCAATTTCAGTTTCAGTTTTAGTTTTATATAATGCTTGATTCCCATTTAAAATGTGTATTTCGTATTTCTGGGAAATTAATAAATACAAACTTTACTTTCAGTAACGAGTTCTGAATCGGAATGAAAGCAGCAGCTCATTAAAGACGTTTAACGAATACTTGAAATTTGATAATTATAATCTGTTCATAAATACATTAATAATAACGTGACATTTGAGTCATATATAATTTATTACTCCATAATAAAACTTTTACATTTCCGTCTTACAAAAAAAAATCAAGAGATATTTATGACTTAAAGCAGATATACATACATACAGCTTGTGTGTATATTAGGGTGGGGCGATTTGAAAATCTTAATGGGCGCTTCGCGTTTCTGATTCTTGCGATTGTACTATTTGATTTGAAGTCAAAATTTTAGGTTTTGCCATTAGATCGATTTACTAGAAGGCAAGCGAAACGTTTAGTTGTGTCTCTATATAATAGACAGCTTGCGCTTGATCCGGTATTTGATCTTTCTTTAATTCTAACTCTCAATTTCCAAAAAATTTTATTAAGGCGTGTCATCAAATGTTTTCATTACTTCCTTTAGATTGGTTTATAATATTTTTTTTTATTAATTTATTTCTATGATCAGCTGGACTTTAAAATTTTCTTATTATTCTTAAGCTTTATGTTAATTATTTAAACAATTTTACTAAAGTTTCCAAGACATGGAAACTTTAGTTTTATTTTTTTTTTAATTTTAAATAAAAATAATAAATAAAAAAATAAAAATAAAATAATTTAAATAAAAATTAAAAAAAAAAAATTAAACTTAAATTTCAGAAGACAAGACAAACTCGTTTCGTTTCATTCGTCTTTTCAACATTATTTCACGTTTTTTTTATTATCAGAATTAAAAAGAAAAAAACTTCCCATACCGGGAATCGAACCCGGGCCTTCTGGGTGAAAGCCAGATATCCTAGCCACTAGACCATATGGGATATGCATGAGTCTATTAGCATTTGCCGTTAAATACATACAGTTATTGTTTACTCTGTGTTTGTAGCACAACAAAAATAAATATAAATTTATGACTATTGATATCGTTATATATCAGAGACGGAAAACTGGTATTAATAAATTGGAAATCAACTTTTCCCATTCGTTTCTTCAATTAATAACCAAAAAAAAAAAAACAAGGGATGTTACGGTATTTTTTTGGTAGGTTTTATCGAGTACAACAACAATATGGTTTTGAAGTCAAAATCATGAATTGCATGCATTTATCAACCCGTAAATTAATTGCATATCTACCGATTTGAAATGTTTAAATGAGTTTAGGAAGAAGAGACTTTGCCTTTCGAAAAATATATATTTTTATTCAATATAAACTTCAGATTTATGTGCGCATTTTTTCCATAAATATATGTATATCAGGGCCGGTCAATTTGTTCGGGTAAAACAAAATGTGACAGGTGCATACGAAAATCAAAATGTGGATAACATTCTAAGAAAATTACCAGAAGAAAGTATGGGTCTAAAATCAAAACCTAGCTCCCACCGAGACACAACAAAATCCACATTTGGGTGATTCCAACCCATCGGCTAAATCTAGAGGGCTTAAATTCGGTATATAGAGTTCTCTTGCGATGTTTATATTCACTAAGGACTAATAAATCAGTGCGAGTTCATCTCGTTGTTTAGTTTAACGAATGTTTAAACTGATGAAACAATAAATCAGCAAATATTTATACCATCTTTAAACGGGCAAAATTGGTGGTACTACTTTTCTGGTAGGTAGCGATGAGTACAAAAACAATTGAGGTAATCACAAGGTGGTCATAAAGTCATATGTTTTAAAATAATAACACGAAAATATATGACTGCTATGAACAACCCGTCATAATTTAATGTGCTATTTGAAAAAAAAATTTGAAAAAAATATTCAGGAAAAAACACTTATAAATTTTTCTTATCAAAATGCTAGAAACAAGTGAAGAAACTGAAATAATATAATTTATATATTAAACAATCGCTTACATATATGTTTGGTAATAATTGCATTTTTAATTAAAATTGTAAAATTGTTCTTTTGACAAAATTTTTAAATCAAATATAATCCAGAACAGTTGTTTGAGCTGAATAGTTTTTTGGACGGCGGCTAGTGGATAAACGTTAAGTGTCTACCAGTCAGATGAGTTCCACAAACAAAATTTACTTACTTGTTTATCATTACATAATGCGGCTTTATCTTTCTTTCGTTTTTTAAAAATGTAATTTAAATAAAGGTTTAAAAATGTGAACAATTTTTAAACAATCTTTTATTCTTATACCATTCATAAGTAGCGGCGACTGCAGAGTTCAGTGCACGACTCAGATTTCTACTTTTATTTTATGACAAAATAATAAACATACCTCGAAAGTTTTATTATTTTATGACTTTTTAGTATGACGCACAACAACAACAATTTGTTTAAAATATTTTAAAATATTAAGACATTATGATTATATGACTTAATAAGCGACATTGTGAATCCCCCAAATATGTATTTAACGTTTCCGCAAGGTGCAAAACTGACGCCTTGTTTTAGTTTCATTTGTTTTTCGCTCTGAATTTTTTGTTTTTCATTTGTTTTAGAATTGAACATGAAATAAATTTAAAAAACGAAGTGTTTGTTATTTGCTTTATTCCTATTCAATAACAAATTCACCATGAATATATGACAGCAAAGAGAAGTTTTATTTAAACTTTTTTATCTTAATTTTTTTATTAACTTTTTTTTATAAAATCTTAGTTTCGTGCTGTACAACTTTCCAAGACTGCAATTATCTTGTTAGTAAATACATTTCTTAAATATAAGTATATATTTATATATATGGAGTCTTTAGTGCAATACCGTAATAATTCGAAATTTTTTTTTTGAGTTGGGTATGCAGAAATTATCTATCATATATATCTAAAGGAAATAATATTATGATTCTATCTCTAACTGTTCAGATTCTACAGCTACAAATGTCTTTATTGCCTTCAGCTATTTCCAACAATATTTATTTGCAATAATGAAATATTTCCTTTGTGACAAGAAATTAACAAACAGAAAACATTGCAAAACCTGCCTCTTTATTTAAAAACTTGTAAAAAAATAACTTTAGTAAACGAAAATATTATAAAAAACATGGCTCAAAACACCAAATGCATTTTTTCCTCAGTTCACGATTTTTTGAATTACTACGGTATTGCACCAAAGGGTCGATAAATTATCTGGAATTACCCCTTATTCACATATTGTAAGTAGGATATAAAAAAGAACCACCACGAATGAACTCCCCGACGGGGAATTGAACCCCGGTCTCCCGCGTGACAGGCGGGGATACTGACCACTATACTATCGAGGATGTTAATTACAATGTCTTTTAATGCTTATTTCATATTCGAGAACGATCTTCTTATTTATATAATAGTCAAACATATTGGACATAATTTCTGTGAAAAATTGAGAAAGGATTTGTATTCCTATTTAAAAATGTTTTTGATCGAGTGAATGCCATTCTTTTAGAATTTTAAAATTTGTTTTAAATTTTACAAGTTAATATTTCTTGATTCTTCCCGATACCATTTCTCATTTCCATCAAATATAGTTTAAATTCTAGAACTTTAAAGTTTTTGTTTTCTTGGAGAATTATCTTTCTCTTGTTGAAAGTTATTTTAGGATTTGTTCAGCAAGACACAAATTTATAATTAAAGACATGTAAAAGGAAATTTAAGAAATATGTCGCAATTAAAAGTTACAGAGTTTCGTAGAAAACAAAAAAGCTTTTGACAATACATAATATAATTATGTACATGTTATACAAATTGTATAACATAATTTTATTCTAAGAAAAAAAAAAATAAAGGCTGGAATTTTGACTCGCGCTGAGTAAAAAAAATTAAAAAAAAAACACACACAAAGATCTCCCCGACGGGGAATTGAACCCCGGTCTCCCGCGTGACAGGCGGGGATACTAACCACTATACTATCGAGGATGTTAATTGATCATGGAATAATTGTAGTATTGACCAAGTGTCGCAATTAAAATTCAATTTTTCAAATTTATAAAAAAAAAAAAAATTTGGAAATCTTTGATAGCTGATAACTGGTAATCTAGCAAAATTGTATGTAGTAAAGTTTTAGTCTACACTAACAAAAAAAACACATGCATTTGCTGCACTCTGTAAATAAACTATAACTCAATTCACAATCTTGTGGTTTTGAGATGGCAAATTGTGCAATAGTAAATACTGGATTAAATTAGTGCGCTTCTCTGCCTTCAAAACTTCTTTAAGAAAAATTATTTTAATTTCACTATAAAATTTTTCAACAGTTTTATTATGTACTCCCACCTAAAAATGAATATAATGCGTTAATTTTTTATTTACTTTAAGAGAGAGAAACAAGTCTTTATATATAATTTACTAAATTTTTTTGTTTCTGTAAAAGCACATACACGTAAAGCAAAAGTATAATTGTTCTTGTTTTAACTTGCATCTAATAAAAAAGAGAAGAGTTTTGTTTAATGTTGTGAGTAGCAACTTTAAAGCTGTGTTGGAGAGAAAGTTACCCAGCATACAAGTTATGTTTTTGCGGTTTGTTTGTGTTAACTTACAGAACGTACATATCGTCATATAAAACGTAAACCCATTTATGTTTTTTTTTTTTTTTAATCGGTTTCTTTATTGAATATTGTGTATCATGTAAAATAAACTATTTTATCAAATTATAAGTGATTCTTTTAATTTTATGCAACTTTTGAAGAAACTATTTTCAGGTTGGTTACTTATCCCTGTTATCAAGTTTTGTCCCTCTCCTTTAAAATGTAAAAAAAAGTGTAGTTACATGGTTTTGCGTTTTATATGAAGATATAATATTTTAAAAATTATGGTGCATTTTTTGCAATATTATTTATTAAGCTTGAGGTCTTTTTCTTTTATTTTATTTGGTTTTATTATTCGATATTTCGTTAACAGCTTGTTAACATCATCAGGATGATAAATTTGAAAATAAATAAAACCAAATAAAATAAAAGAAAAAGACCTCAAGCTTAATAAATAATATTGCAAAAAATATAATAAAAAAGGTCAATTAATAATATAATTAAAAATTATGGTGCATTATAAATATTCAGCAATATTTTAGACTTTCAAAGAAATAATTATATTTTTTTTTCAAGACTTTGCAAATACAGTAGAATCGTGGTAAAGGGAACCCAGGATTGTAGGAACTACTCGGTTGAGGGGACAACTAAAATTCTTTTCTTGAGTAATCTATAGAGCGAACCTTTCATATTATGAGTACTGTGTAGAGGGAACTTTGTAGTATTTGTAAATAAAAAAGTCTAAATTCGTTATATTACAGTTATTCTACAGAAAAAAGAATAAGGTACTCTTGTTTTCTTTGCCTAAAACAAGAGCAATTTATTTCACGTTCGTATCTTACATAAAGCGGTTGTGTCGTTGGGTGAAAGTAAGATTCTTTTTTGGTATTTTACTATGAAACACTTAAAACAAAATGCGAAATTATAAAAAAAGCTCGATAAAGACAATTATTGTACTGATGTGATGAAGAAGTTATCGACCAATCTGATCATATAGTTATTGATTCTGATGAGGACGAGCCTGACGAAACAAACAATCAAAATTGTAAAATTAATGCATCCGAAGCAATTAAAACTATCGATAAAGTAATCGATTGGGCAGAAGACAACACCAACTCGCTAGACTATATCGTTGTCCTCAGAAATATCAGGCAAAAAAAAAAACAACGTACTATGTTGGATTCCTTAAAATAATATTAAATAAAAAATTAAATATATAACTTGACTGTAAAACAATAACTGTAGATATTATTTGAATATAACACAATATTTTGTTTTATATTCAGTGCAACAAATTTGAATCTCAATTGAGGGAACAGTCTGGTTTGAAGGAATGACCTGTGCAAAAAATAGGTTCTTTCAACCCCGATTCTACTGTATTAGCATTTCCTTATGTTAATATAATTATTAAAAAATTGTTTTTGAAAATATTTCCTGCTTTTTTTTTATTTATAGAAGGTATATTGATTGAATTTTGTATGGAAATTTATCTATTAAACCTATTAAATACAAACAATTTTATGAATACGGCAGTTAGAATCTGTGTGAAATGGAAAATTGTGCAAAACGTAAACTAATATAGAAATTCAAATTCAAACAATAGTAGTTTGAAGTAAATAAAATAAATAAATAATAAATAAATAAAATAAAAAAAAATTTTGAACATCACTGCTTTAAAGCTGCTTTAAAGATGTTGAAAAATAAAATGAAGATATATTGGGGAGAGAATTTTCCCAACAAACATAATGTCAAACGTTTAAAATAAGAAAGAAAATGCCAGCTATATACAACTTATTAATTTAATGTAATTTAAATTTTAAGAAAAAGATAAGAGCATCAGGGACCATAAATAGCAGTTATCAATTTCAATAAATAATTTTAGAACACTTATTTGGGGGGAAAAAAACAAAAATAAATTCATATAAAACAGTTTTTTTGGGCTTAAATATTATACTAAAAAGTTTAACCATCTGTCATTCCTCATTATAATTTTTAAAATCGCTTTGAAAATTTTAAATTAAACATTCCATATTAATATTTGCATGGCAACTGCGAATGAGTAAAATATTTTTTAAATTCAACGAGGTCATTTTATTTCGCTGCTTGGAACAAACGTTTTTCATGTCTGAAAATATTTGTTCGCATAAGTAGTGGAAAAAAATGATAAATATTTTAAATACATTTTTTTGAGCAACATCTAAATTTTTCCAAAACTCTAGAGTTCTAATTTTATCGAAATCTTTTACCTCAGATCTAAGTATTATTAGCTCGGATTGAAACGTGTTCATTACCCGCTTTTAATGTTTTGTAACATAAAAGGCATTGAATGTTTTGAAAAGCATCGTTTACCATAAAATACTTTTCACATTTCATTTCGTGAACTTTTATTATTTTTTAATTTTTTTCGTACTCAATTCTAATTGAATCGCGTGTGTTTATTGTGCTTCGTCCAACAAGAAACAACAACAATGCTTAATAAATTTCTGAAAAAAATGACTACAACCATCCGCATGTGTATTCATCGCTTGCTCAACGACGCCTGAATGAAAGTTTTTAAAAGAGAATAACAACTGTCTGTGTAAATTTTTCAACAAATGTTGTGCGTGGCGAACATCACTGCTTTAAAGTCATATTATTAGCAAAATACTAAACCGATCTGAATAAAATGAAGATTGTGCACAACTGTGCCGACAAATCTTTAAAACCATACACTATATACATAAATCTTTTCAAAATCGGAGCAATAGTACGACTGTGAAAATGGTTTACAAAAACGTATTTCCCTATTAATATAATGATGATGATTTCCTATCAATTGTGAATGGCTTTTTTCGTTGAGTTTACCACCATTAAACAAGTTCTTGAAAAAATCGAAGAAATTTCATATCTTTGAGAATTACGAAATATACAAACAAAATAAACTAAACAAGTTTCTTCAAAAAAAATTCTATTATCATTATTCGATTTAAATATAAATCTAAACCATATAACAAACATAGATAAATAATCGTAATTAATTTTGACAGGCGCTAAATAAATAAAAAAAAATTGTTATTTTTCTTTTTCTATTCAAATACATATCGTCAGCTAAAAGGCAAAAGGGTCTAAAATTTTACAGGAGAGACAAAAGACTTAATAAAATGCAAATACGATTTTTTTTTCGCAATATCCATCCAAATAAAATGATAATTTTATTTACAACATTAGAAATTATGTATCAAAAAGCGTAAGCTGGTAACATTTTTCCATTATTTCATTATTTCTCAACAGCCAGAGATATATTGATTTTTTTTTTTTAAAGTTTAGTAAAAACTGACTTTTGAATTTTTTTAATAAAGTCGTTATTTTTTAAATAGGAAGCTAAAAATTTGTGAAGACGAATCATAAACGAATATGTATAATAAAAACTATTTTTGTTGTTGTTGTTGTTGTATGCAGTGATGTTAACCGTGCGGTAATTACCGTACAATACGGTTGTGTACGATAATTTAGACCCCTTGAAAGTAATTTCTATATTTATATGATGGCTTTTTTTTTATTATAATGTATCTATACATAAGCTACATATGTACGTATTTCTCATAAAAACAAATCATAAAAGTATAAGGCCAATTGTTACGAAATTCTATATGTTTCTGCCATAAATGTTTGAATAAGGCCCAAATTCACTGTCATTAGTTAACTATTAGTAAACTAAAATGATAACTATTGTTTAACTAATACTTCATATTCACAGAATTTTGTTTAAAACTAACATAAACCATAACCAAAGAATGGTAACTCTAACAATCTTTTAATTTTCAATATTGGCAGCACTGTTTAGCAGATGGTTTTTGTTTACATTTGTTGTATTATTTCTTAAAAATGTATAAAACAAGCGCGCACTCATCGAACTTTACAGCGCAAGATAGTGAATTGCTGCTGAAATTGGTACGGGAGAACCAAAATATTATCGAAAATAAAAATATTATACACGGAGGGGCGAAAAGTAATCACCCGGGGCATAATTAATCACCCGATGTTCTTTTGCTGTAATTTTTTTTTAAGACAAATTTTGGCACTGCTTATGATATGAGCTAAGTGCTGGCGGCCAGAGTTGATGACCATACTTGCAGATCCAAAGGTTTTTATTAAATAAAATTACAGCAAAAGGACATCGCGTGATTACTTTTGACCCACCGTGTATATATATATATTTTATTATGGTAGATGATATCAAAACAAAAATACTAATAATAATTTACTAATCAGCTGTTGTCTAACTATTGGTTAACCAATGACATTTGGTGGTTTAACTAATAGTAAACAAAAAGCTGTGAATCAAATATTATTGGTTCAACTATTTCTATTAGTTAGCTAATGACAGTGAATTTGGTTATAACTCTTTTTGCTAAATTTTAAATATTACAAAAATGCATGCTTTCAATTTATTGAAAGTACAAATTCTAAATGCTTTATATTACTATTACTATGTAATTGTTTCTTTTTTTAAATGACTGTATGCAATTACAAAAATATAAATCCGTTTTTAGAAAAGAAGAAAATATTATTTTTTTTTTAGTTTTTAGAGCACTAGCGTATGGTTATTTTATTTAAAAAAAAACGCTTATTGTTGTAAAGCTGTACGTAATTCGTATTAAGAAAAAGTTAACATCACTGGTTGTATGTACGTTTCAGCTCAAGTGACCATTAAATAAAATAAAATAAGTACATACCGAAGATAAGAAAAAAATGATGAGGAAAAAGTAGGCGTCGACATCTAATGACAATTTATAAATAGTTTGTATTGTATTTAACTACAGAATTTTATCATAAAAGTAGGACTTTTAGAAGATATTTCCCAAAAAAAAAGAGAAAAAAATGCACATGTACAGAAGACATACATATCGAGCCTTTGGTGCAATACCGTAATAATTTTTTACTTAGAATTAAATTATGTTATACACATGTACATAATTATATTATGTATCTTGTCAAAAGCCTTTTTGTTTTCTACGAAACTCTGTAACTTTTAATTGCGACATATTTCTTAATTTTCATTTTACATGTCTTTAATTATAAAATTGTGTCCTGCTGAACAAATCCTAAAATAACTTTCAACAAGAGAAAGATAATTTTCCAAGAAAACAAAAACTTTAAAGTTCTAGAATTTAAACTATATTTGATGGAAATGAGAAATGGTATCGGGAAGAATCAAGAAATATTAACTTGTAAAATTTAAAACAAATTTTAAAATTCTAAAAGAATGGCATTCACTCGATCAAAAACATTTTTAAATAGGAATACAAATCCTTTCTCAATTTTTCCCAGAAATTATGTCCAATATGTTTGACTATTATATAAATAAGAAGATCGTTCTCGAATATGAAATAAGCATTAAAAGACATTGTAATTAACATCCTCGATAGTATAGTGGTCAGTATCCCCGCCTGTCACGCGGGAGACCGGGGTTCAATTCCCCGTCGGGGAGTAGATCGTGGTGGTTTCTTTTTTATAATCCTAATTACAATATGTGAATAAGGGGTGTAATTCCAGATAATTTACTTAAGTATGTGCATATCGAGCCTTTGGTGCAATACCGTAGTAATTCAAAAAACCGTGAACTGAGAAAAAAAATGCATTTGATGTTTTGAGCCATGTTTTTTATAATATTTTCGTTTACTAAAGTTATTTTTTTACAAGTTTTTAAATAAAGAGGCAGGTTTTGCAATGTTTTCTGTTTGTAAATTTCTTGTCATAAAGGAAATATTTCATTATTGCAAATAAATATTGTTCGCACTAGCAGGAGGCAATAAAGACATTTGTAGCTGTAGAATCTGAACAGTTAGAGATAGAACCATAATCTTTTTTTCTTTAGATATATATTTCCCCAAAGATTTCAGCATACCCAGCTCAAAAAAATTCAAAATTTGAGTTACTACGGTATTGCAGCAAAGGCTCGATATGTAGTCTTCTTGGAAGTTTTCTTTTTCTTAATTTGATTTTATACTATATTCTGTAGAGTCACAACAGATATTGTGCATTTATTGAAGTAAATTGCTGAAATAATGACAAAACAGTTCACATATGTACGCAGGCTATAGTACATATGCATACATACACACACATATGTATGTGCATATGTGGTGTGTATGGATGTGTGTATGTATGCATGAGTGTGCATACTTCCTTTATTTTAGTTTTAGAATAAAATTAAAATAAAGTTAAACCCAAGCTATGTGAAATTCTTATCAGCCACTTACAAATGTAGTTCATATTTAGTTCAATTTTAGATTCTATTCAAATGTCGTCTTATTCCTATCAGCTACAATTGCAATTGCAGTCAACGCTATTCACATGCCATCCATACCCAACAAACATAAAAACAAAAGTGCAGATAGTACCCAGTAATTTAGAGGTAAACAGCTTTTTGTCAGTAGTATTTTGCGAATTGCTGTTTCAAATGCGATATCCAAAACCAGCAGTGATATTCTGAAGGAACAACGAGGAATTTGCCAGGCGATATATGCAGGAAGAGCGTGCAAACTATTTCAGTTTCAAATGTTTTGACCCCTATTGCTTTTTTTTTTCAGCACTCAGGAGATGACTCCTACACATGCGCAGCATTGTGCTGGAACTATAGGAAAGGGATAGTAGGAGAAACGACAGAAGGCGAAGCTTAATTAATTAGTTTGCAGCTCTGCTTTTGCTTCTACTCGTTTTTTGTTTCTACTCGTAGCAGTGCTGAAGCTTCGGTTCAGTAGCCATTTTTATTATTATTTTACTTCGCCGGTGCTACACAATACCGACGAAGGAGGGCGTTCTGATGCGATTTTGATGTGAAAATTAACCTACTTGTTTGCTGGGCAAATACAAAAAAAAAAAAAAAACTTTCGCACTCCTACAATGAGAAAACTTCCGCAAAAACCAATCAATGGGATGTGGAGTTATAGTGTTGCCAGATTTAATAATTATGTAATACAAAGTGCAAAACTAAATTTTTTAATGTTTTCGCAGAGTAAATTGGAAATCCATAATTAAGAGTCTCTTTCACCAAACATATTTAAACACAATTTATTTTAATTAATGATCTTTATTTAAATTATGTTTGAAAAGATTTTACTTTCACCAACTGAAATAATGAAACACAAGAAAGTATGGTAACGCTCTGATATTTAATATGATAGCGGCAACTTACAGCTTTTTAAAAAGCTGTTGCAAAATCAATATTTAAATGCAGAGTTCTGACTACAGTATTTAAATGAGTATATCTAGATGAAAATGAAAAACGACTTTGAAATATGAATTGATATTTAACTAGAGTTGGTGAAATAGGCTCTAAAAAGTCCTAGTTTGGAAAAAAAAATTAAGTAATAACAATAATGATGACGATGACGACATGATGTCAAATGAAGAACGCATCACAGATACTGTCGTGATAGGTCTTGTATGTCTTGCCTTGCACCCACTAAAAACACCCATCTTTTTTCCACTCTCGCATTTATTTTATTTTTTTTATCTTAAACTAGCAGTCAGGGGAAGAGCCCGCCCACACAAGGGGATAGTTTTAGTTTTGCTTATTGTAGATTCGTACTTTTAGCAGATCTTGTAGCCTCATAAAAATTAAGAAGCCTTGACGGTACGCAGATTGGCGAAGTATTTAGAATTTTTGCTCTACGCTTTTAGCTCTGATATAGATTGATGGAGTTGTCTGGACGTGAGAGAGATGCCAAATGCTTTTGCACGTTTTTTGTTTATAGCAGTGCTGCGACGACTCTGATGTCAAGCAGACGTATTTAATTTACATGTGAATTGGTATCAGCTGAAGCCGGTACTGTTCAGTGGCCAGTGACTATGCCTTCGCCACCGAAACTTTTCGACAACAACTGACACAAAGAAAAAATGCGAGATGCTTTTATGATTTAGTCTGAAACTGCGGTCGAACCAAAGACTTTTGTTTTTGTAGTGAACGTGCTAACTATTTCAGCAAGTGCTTCGGAGTGGAGCTCTTCTTTTGTCCCTATCGAACAACAATCACTGTACCTATGTCTAGGTACCGTTTTTTTTTTGTTCCACAATACACTCTCGACATAAGTTGTATACGTTTCCAGTTCTCCTAGTTCTTCATCATCATCTCTATATTATGTATTCTGGAGTGAGTTCACTAACGTTTCGTTCCACAACATTTCGTTCCTTCCTCGATCTCTCGTACCGGAAGAATGTGCGTTGTATGTCGTATATACAGTTGCTTTCCTAGATTTAGATAGATATGTTCACCTTTCCCCTCCTGTGCGGGCATTGCAGGATGTATCCATGTGCAGAAAGCATGTGTGAGGTTTAGTAATTAATCTCACCGTGATTTCTACTGTTCTGAACTATAATAATCATACTTATAATGATGATGATGCTGATGATGATGACGATAATAGTAATAATGTCCCTAAGTGGCGCCGGAACACTCCGTGGACTTACGAAATTCCACCGAAATGATATGCTTAGAAACTGGGAGGAAAGAGACAGCGTCAGGCCAAACGCTTCCTAGTCCCGAATAAGGCAATCTCCAATAAGCTGCCTTCGCCTTAAGACAAACTTAAGCCTTTTAGCAGTACTTTACAGGCCATTGTGGCCTGAGGTACCACCTTAACAAAATTGTTCTCTCATGTCTGTCGATTTTGTGAAAGGGAGACTGAAAGCTCTGAACATGTTTTTTGCGACTGTCCTGCACTCGGCAAACAGAAATTTTACCATCTGCTTGGAATTGCGCTGCCTCCACACAAGATGTAACACACCATACCTCAAATAGTGATTGTATTCCTTAGAAGCCTTAAGAAGGGGGGGTGTTTAATGTGAGGAGCTTTGTACAAAAGATCTTCTTGATCGCGGTGCTTCCTGCTGCAGCAATAATAATAATAAATTCTTTTAATTTTTATCGATATTTCGCTAGGCACCGCTTAACATCTTCAGGATATTAAATTGCAATCAGTAATTCTAGAAATTCCAATTAATTAGTCTCACTTCTATTTTTATTTGACCTTTATCCAAATGTTTTAATTATATTTCTTTTTTGAGCGATGCTCTTTTTTATAAAAAGTTCTTTAATTATTTATTTTCAATATTTCGCTACCAAATAGGTAGCATCGCAAGGAAATAATAACTTGTATTAATAAAACAATTTTTTTTTTTTTTTGAAGGAAAAGAAAATATTTTTGAAAGGAAATGAAAATTTATTTTTTATAAAAAAAACCATCGCTCGAAAAAAAATATAATGAAAACAAATTCCAATTAATTATAATTTACATTTTTGAGAAATGCACCTCAGGCCTTGATGATGCAATAAACAATATTTTAATTTCGCTAGTGTACGCTTGGCTTCGAATTGCGCCGCGTTTTATAGAAAGAAGAGAATATTTTATTTAAATTAAAATTTTCGTATAATTTTTTTTTCAGTTCTGTGGCTACATTTTCGTTATCGACACAAATGACAATAACAATAACAATAACAATAACAAGAAAACATTAGATAAAACAAGAAATACGTACAACAATAGAATAGTGGGCGATATTTTTTGAGTTTTGTAAGCCCTTCATTGTTCATGTGTCAGCTAAAGAATCACGAGATTAAATTGACCTTATTACTGCAGACGAGTGCGAGTACTATGGCAAATAGTGTGAAAAAGAATCGCAATAGAGAGCAAATAAAGAAATACAAAAGTGACTTAGCGGAACGGCCCTTCATTTTTTTTTTTTTTTTTTGCGCAAATGAGACAATTTTTATATACAGAAATGCATATAAAATACAATTGATTTCCAATGCAAAAATTGGCATGAGATAAACAGTATTTAAAGTAGTCAAATAAAAGAGTAACTAACAAACCAATTAGAGGCGAGCACATTGCCTATTCAAATTGTGCAATATACTCAAGGAAATTTGATTAAGTGCGGAGATGGTAAAATTTTGAGTTGTACGGCGATGTAGATACATATGTATTCCAGAGTGACTGTGTTAGTAAAAGTGCTTTTTACAGTAGAGACAGTAGGATGGTGCAATGGAAAAGTATCCCAAATTAGTTGAATTACTTTGAATTCATTTTGACATGTAAAGACGACCATAAATAAAAAAATGTAATTTTCAACAGCTTTCGGTTTTGATTTAAAATAAAAAACACACACACAAAATATTTCGAGAAATATATGAAATCTTTATTTGAGTTCATAAAACGATCCAAAGTATATTTATTAATTCGCTACAAAATGACAATCAAAAAACAACAGGCATTTTTATTGTGTAAAACTCATTGAGCATGTCAATAACAGATGACTACAATTACAAAAACAAAAAACAAAAAGTTTGTTTACGTATGGATTAATTGTTTCTGTACTGCTCTCTCAAAAGTAAAGAACACACAGGCTACAATAGCAAGAAAAACATTCTCACAAAATAAAGAAATGACTACAACTGTTAATTGCGTACTCTCTCAAAATAAACAAAAGAGTGATGATTATATTGGGGCGGAATAAAATGTAAACAAATTATGACATTTACGTTGTGTGAAACATAAACGAGCAAAAAACATTCATATTTTGTGTGTATATCACGGTGACTCCGTGAAAAAAGTTCTTTCTAAAGCAGAGACAGTAGGAAGGAGCAATGCAAAAGTATACCAAATTAGTTGTAATGTGTGATCCATTTCGAGGTTCCCTACTTTTTTAAAGAAAAAAAAAAACACAGAAAATTTAAATTTAATGGAGAATGTTTATTTTTCAAGATTATGTCTATCAAATGTTAGCCGTTGCTAAGTCGCAGATGGTCCATCCGTTGAGTCCAATTTTCGATGACTCGTTCGAGCATTTCGACTGGTAACTGGCGAATGACACGCGTGATGTTTTCCTCCAAGGTCTGAATCGAAGCGGGTTTGTCCGCATAAACTTTAGACTTTACATATCCCCACAGGAAAAAGTCCAACGGTGTGATATCACACGATCTTGGTGGCCAATCGACCGGCCCAAAACGTGAAATTATGTGCTCACCGAAATGTTCTCTCAATAAATCCATTGACCATTCAGTTGTTGCACAAGCTGTATTTTGTACGCTTTCAATTTAAGATCTGGACGTAAAATGTGCCAAGTCGTGCCATACGTCAGTCCGAGTTGCTGCGAACGGCGCCGAATCGACTCTCCACGGTCTTCGTGTACACTTTCAGCTACGGCCGCTATATTTTCTTCACAGCGTGCTGGACGTGGTCTATTCGCTCGAACATTATCCAATAATGAATGCTGGGTCTCAAAATGGGTGATGGTGTTGCGAATAGTACGCTCAGTAGGCCGATTATTTTGACCATAAGTTGAGCGAAGTGCACGAAACACATTCCTCACAGAACGTGAAATTTCGTAATAAAGTTGAACGATTTGTAAACGTTGTTCAGGCGTAAGTCTTTCCATTATGAAATGCCAAACAATACTAAACAAAAATAACATGCCAGCATGACACGACTCACACGTGATTTGTCAAAAAAATGCTATTGAAAAAAGTATGAATCACTCACGACTTAATTTTCACTTGTAAAGCGGCCCATACATAAAAAAAGATGATTTTTAAGAGCTTTCGGATTTGATTAAAAAAATAAAACATACAATTTAGAGAAATGTATGAAATATTTATTTGATGCCATAGAACGATCTACATATATAATTCAAAGTTTTAGGATGATTTTGATGTTGACCACAGCTACCACAGCTAAAATGGTTCTTACACTGAGTCCAATTTTTTTGATACTCTCTCCAACATATCGGCCACTATCTCACGAATAAACTTTTCAATATTCAATGAAATATTTTGATTTTTGCCACTTCGAATATGCCATACACATTGGCGATATTATGATACGTTAGGAAAGATTGCACAATTATATTGCAAATGTGTGGGCTCCTTAATACGTTTTAAGTACCACCAACAGAATCAAAACCGTGAGTGGGTTCGCTTTTAAGCAAAAGCACTTAAAAGGACTGTCAATAGATGCAAGACACACCATGTCTGTAAACTAATCAAAAAATTTATGAGTAGTGGGGTGCTGGTCGCAATCGCTAACGAACTGCTCTTTTCAAAAGGTGTCGAAATTTTTTTTTTACCGATGTAACGGCATGAAGCTCTGAAAGATAATTTGCATAATAAATAAAATTTACGCATGCGCTTGAAAAGAAGTAATAATACAGGGTGGCTGATGAATTTTGCTACATTAAGAAAGTGGAATAACTTCTTTTGCAAAGTTAACGCTGGAACTGCAGATATTATCGCTGGAATTGATTCTTTTAGTTCTTCCACATTTGTCTGTTGCCATTTGTACACTTCCTGTTTACAATAACCACACAAGAAAAAGTCCGGTGGAGTTAGGTCAGGCGATCTGGGGGGACAACGGGAGGTTGAGTTTCTTGAAATGAGCCTGTTAGTTAGTTGAACCAAAACTACGGACGCCAATGCGTAATAGCGGCATTATTTTTCTTTTATTTTTCGTTAAATCTAAGAATCAATCTACAAAAACCAAAAAAAAAATTCCAGATTACTTAGATGGAAAAAAAGTTATCAAGTTTTCTTTCGGTATCGGCTTTCATCAGCCACCCTGTACTTTCAAAATAGTACGAATTCTTAACTGTGCGGCCCATCCTTGTGGTGATTCTGGTCGTTTTAAGGGCTTTAAGCGCCGCCTGACTATCAAACATTAAATAGATGTGGGCCTCTTTCATCCTCATACGGAGACATTTGCCCCACAAATACCAATGGCCTACATCACCGCCTAGAAAATTGTTGGGTAGACAGTCATCGGCATCGATTTTTTAAATCTAGTGATGTCTGCCACTCCATCCTCCAACTTGAACGCATACCATACCTGAGAGCCCGATCGGAAGTTGATATCATCCGCCCTATAATCTCCACGCTGATTTATCATCACCAGGAAGTTCCTGAGAAGAGCCACCCTTGGTAACGCCATGTCATCGCTATGGATAATCGGGCTGCATAGGTAGTCTCGCAAGACCACCAAATGTCCTTCAATATCTGGCACTCTTCAGAAACTCCAATCTCAAGGCACTGGATGACGCCCTATCGAACTTGATCGACAGTTGTCCGATACCCAAAATTAGCCCCATTGCATTAATCGGACAACTTCTCATTGCACCGGTGTTGCCAACACAAATGGTTCGATGCATTGAAGAGACTATATATCATCCACATGTGCCAGGCAGCCCCAGAACAGCTGACAGCTGTCTACCCGATATCTGCGACAGAAGGTGGTACGGAGAAGACCCAGCCTACCAGCATATCTGCCAACCGCGCCAGCCTTGATATGCTCTTCCGATTTCTATTTATATTCTATTTGTTCAGAGCATTTATCATGGCAGCAAATATTATTTCAGATTAAAATTGACATTAATCTTATAACCCGGACTGTTTATGCTTTCAATATGCAAAATCCTATGCGATTTTCATAGAGTTTTAGATTAAAATGAAATTAGAAATGTGGCTCGAAGAATTTATTTTCATTTTTTTGCATCAGTTTAATGAACGGCTGTTTGTCGTTGTAAAGCAAATCAGTTTAAAAAAAAATTTACAAATCAAATTACATACTCGATTGTGAGGAGTTTTATTCCTATAAATGTTGTAACGCAATGCGCTTTTCTATACAGTTGTCATGTCATAAATTTGAAGTTTTCGGTAAGAAACGTGTACGACATGTAAAATAAATACACTGTGATATTTTGGAAATTCCAACTGTGTTTTCTTATCAGCAGAGAGTTCTTTAATTTGAAGACATTAAAATGGGGTTTTTTTTTTTTTTCAAAATTAATAACGATGGTGCCAACAAATATATGTGACTGCAGAAAGCAAATCGGGTCATGTAAGAATGTTTATTCTAGTTGGGCTTTTATTATTATTTATTTATTTGTTAGTTTTTTTTTTATTACTTTTACGATTTGTAAGTAAACGAACAAGTGGCGACTTTAAAAGCATAAAACTCTCTTTGCTTTGACTTCAGTTAACAAAGTGGCAGTGTTAAGAAAGTTACTTACTATACGAAATACAAAAAAGAAAAAAAAAAAACAGTTGTTATTTTTAATTGTTGTAAAGGAAATCAGGTAAAGAAAAAAACAAAAACATTTATATAAAAACTAACAGCACTGAATTCAGGCGATTTGTGTTCAAAGGATTTTTTAAACTTTCGCCGCATTAACTTTCTATTAGAAAAATTAATTTTTGAAATTTAAAAATGCCAAATACAAATTGATTAATATTATCTTAGTGATTTTAATTCTCAAATACTGCATTGCACTTTTTAGTTCATTTATTAAAATTATTTGCACTTTATTGACTCTGGTTTTAAAGTGCTGTAAAATGAATGGCTTTATAACGGAACCATAAAGTGCAAATGTTTTAAATAAATTTAACAAAATTGGGCAAGATCTGCATTTATGCAACAAGTAGCTACATAAGGTTCATCAATGTAATGAAACAATCCACATGGATCCAATGAAGGACTGCCTTTGGGGTGACTTTTTTTTATGAAAAATGCCATTGTGTTAATGTAAAAATTCCTTGCATGAATGGCCAGTTTTTTCCCAATGTGCAATACAAGAAATCTTGAGAAGAAAACACTGAAGATGGCGATGGCTGACTACAAAAACCAAAAATTTCCTGGGTTCAAACCCAGTTTCAGACTCATAAAAACATTTCGCATTTTTTCTGTTGTGCATTTGAGTGCCTTTGTGTGCCTTTGTGTGTCAGTTGTTGTCGGAAGGTTTCAGTGGTGACGGCATGGTCACTGGTCACTGAACACTACCGGCTTCAGCTGATAGCAATCCCACAGGCACATCAGGACGCCCTCCTTCTTCGTCGGTATTGTGTAGCACCGGCGAAGTAAAATAATTACTAAAAATGGCCACTAAAAACGAAACTTCAAAATTTAATACGTCTCCTTGACATCAAAAGCTATAAAAAAAAACGGTGAAAAAGCAGTGTTGTAGGATAGTCAAGCTTCACCTCCTATCCCTTTCCTCTAGTTCCATTACAATACATCGCATGTGTAGGGCTCATCTCCTGAGTGCTGGTCCAAGATAGAAAAAAACGATAAAATTTCCGTTCCATTCTGGTAAAAAATTATTCAATTTTTCACTTCATTATGGCGAAGATTTCTGCTGGCAAATTATAGCAAAAACTTGAAACAAAAAGTAATAAAAATTGTTTGTCTTCGAATATATACAAGGTGGCCCAAAATGACCGAGGGTGTTTGAGTTCAAAGAGCCTTTGGGTCCCTCGCAGTGTGCGCTGTGGCTCCATGCTGTTGGAACCATACTTGCGAATGGTTTTTCATGGCTGGCCTTAAAAAATTCTCCTACATTGTCCGATATTTAACACCAGTAATGGAAAGGGCGACAACGTGTTCATTTTCAAAAAAAAAATCGGCCAATTATCCGTTCCGACAAAACAGCGCCCCAAACGGTACACTTAAAGGCCCTTTCACACTATAATACATGTCTTACGACTTTCATAATACTTCGTCAGAGAGAAATCTAATGAGGTCCTGACAAAAAAATCTAAAGCAAAATTACATTTTGCTTTCACACTAGAAATAAAATGGTGTAGAAGCAAATGACTTTTTAGTTGCTTTCTTTGGTTGCTTAAACAAAATCACATCCCTGATAAAATGAAAAGTATAAGCTTTTTGAAAATTTTTAAAAATTTGCTGAGAGCCATACGACTGTCAAATTCCCATCCGTTTTTTTGGTCATATTCTTTTTACACTATTATACTTTCCCATTTGCTTTAAGTTTTTGACATGGCGTATTACTTATTATTACAATGTAAAAGGGACTTAAGTGGGTGTAATTCTCGCTGTTGAACTGCTCTTGGATTTTCCGTAGCCTTTTTTTGACACATTCAATTGGAAATGGGCTTCGTCGCTCGTAATTAAATTATGAAAAAAACCATGATTTTCTTCTAAAATAAAGTTCAATGAATTTGGCACGTTGTTCAATTGTTTCCATTCCATATTCCATTTTAAATTCCACAAATCTTCATTAAAAAATAGTGAAAACAACATTTTTTAATTATAATAAAAAAGTTATAAGGAATTCAAACACCTTCGCTACCTTTGGGCCATCCTTTATAAGGTGCTCAGTAGAAAAAATGTGGTTGCTCATTAAATCGAATGTTCGTTAAATCGGAAAACTACTGTAAATTATTGCATACTTTTCGAAATAGTTAATTTCTGGTCTTTTTTATTTTAAAACAAAGTTGTTGCCCCTTTTTAGTAAAACGAAACCTAATTAAACATACGAAAGCATAGTGTTTTGCAATCGATTTTCTTTGATAATACTTTAAGCCAGTCAATAACATACAAATAAAAATATGTATGGAATTTTACTTTCTCTTCGAAGCTACGTAGTTAATCCCGTTTTTCCTAGTGGCTGACCCAACGCCCTTTTTTAATGCAATAAATTCTTTCAAAATTTAAATGCAACAAAATGTTGGATGTGCAGTGATGTCGCGATAATATGACCCAATTAAAAAAAACTCAGTTTATGCAATTAGTTAAAATTTTTTAATTTTAAATAGGTTGTGATCGCTAACAAACAGCTTATTTAAAATTTAAAAATTTTAATTAATTGCCTAAAACAAAGGCAGTTGTTCACTTTTGTGAGATTGTTCATTAGGGTAAATATTTTTCCTCACAAATCGTATAGCAAAATTCCAAGAAAAATTTCCCACGAAACCATGGGTCTGCGATCAAATGCTATTCTGCGCAAATCGGCCTAAGGATTGTGTTTGCTCCCATTATTCTCTAAACTGTAAAGCTGCATTTTGTTTTACAGCAGTGTTGAAGCGTCTCTGGTGTCAAGGAAGATTCATTTTTAGTAGCCGTTTTAGTATTTATATTACTTCGCCGGTGCTACACAAAGCGACAAAGGAGGGCGTTCTGCAGTGCCTGTGGATTGGTTACAGCTGAAGCCGTTCCTGTTTGCCACTAAGACCTTCCGACAACAACTGACACAAAGATACAGAAAAATGCGGTATGTTTTTATGCAACTGGAGTCGAACCCAGAAAATTTTTGGTTTTTTGTAGTCAACGTGCATATTCTCGGTTTATCGAACAAATGTAAAAATAGCATAACTTTCAAAAACAAATTACTAAAAAGGAATGTAAAGAAAAATATACAGGGTGTCTGGTAGCAGATTTATATTTTCAACCTTAAATAAGAAACGTAATAATTGACACAAAGTTTTATTAACAGCATTGAACGATAGAATGGAAATGCGGATTTTATTTTTTAAAGAGTATGTCATCCGGATCCTTCAGATCTTTTTTTAAAATTTCATGAATAATCGCTCTTGGAAGTCGCAGTGAGGCTGCTCTTTTCCGTATTAAAAGTCGCGGATTTTCACGTAAACTGCTTTCAACCATTTTCGGGAGTCCTTGAAGATCTACTGGACCCTGGCCGTGGAAGTTGCGCGGAATCTCTGCTCCCACCGAACGAATAAAATTTAAACTCGGCCCATCACTTATTCGCCGAATACCGAACTTTGAACGAAATTGTCGACGAGCAATTGCACGCGATGCTCACTCGACCACTGCGACATCGTGACTGACAAATCCGCACAATCGATAATTCCAACGGCGCCAACCTCCCTCCACACCGTTTATTACTTTTTGAAATAATCGCATTTAAAAATATAAATTTACCACCAGACACCCTTTATCTTTTATAATTATTTTTTATTTAAAAAATTGGTTAAGCTTTAGGTCTGTTATATTTTTTTCTATTTTTGTTTTATAAATTTGAGAAATATGGTTGGTGAAATTTATGATATAAAATTAAAAAAAAGGTCGACTAATTTATATTAATAAATAAAAAGCTATAGTTAGTTTTCTTCTTCTGTGTTTTTTTTTTTTTCGATATTGCAAGTATTAATTTTTTTTACAAAATTTAAACTCTCAATTTCAATTTTTCGAAATTAATTTCCCTGAAAATTAACGTAAACGCTTTTAAAATAATATAACGTTCATGGAAGAAAACAATATTTATAATTGGAACTAGTAACAGAGTAACGTTAATTCTGCAATCGTTCTCAAACTGTTATTTATTGGAGTGGATTCAATCACAAATACATCGTTACGTGTTACGAATTTTAATTGAACATGACTAGTCAATCGTAATGCTTTTGAAGCAAAAGTTTTAACGTGAAGCTTTTGTTAATGGACTTTGTTAGTGCAAAAAGCAAATCAAGAGACCTGTTTAAAGCTTTTTTTTTTATCTTTTTTTGTTTTTTTTCTAAATTGATAAAATATTCAAATCAAAATACACTGAGTGTCATTATTATTCGTATATTCATTTAATGACAGAAATAAAAAGATAAATAAGCATTTAAGATTTTTAATTCCACGCTATGGGAAGTTACTGATTTTACCCCAATTTTCGAAAATCGAGTTTTTCTCATATTTCGAATATTTTAAGTGCTAGAAGTCGATTCTGAAGTCGCGAAGCTATGGGTAAGAATGTGTGTATGTACACTGCAGAAAATGACAATAGTAAAACTGTCGTGATTTAATATTGACTAATATGCTGTTCACTCTGTCGAGTTTAAACAAGTTTTAGGTTTAATTTTATATGTTTTCCCGTATATTAAGTTGTTTTCGAAACACATTTCAAAACAAGTAAAGCACAGGGCTGATTTTGCTGCAAAGGCTGTCTTCATGTGTTTTTTATTTTGGTCTTCCACTGAACGTAGTTTTTAACGAGGGAGAATGGTGTAGTATACCACACACGTTGTATGTTCACGATATGTCAAAAGCATCTAATGCAAATATTACAAAAACAATGTGTTTTGAGGTTTGAAGGACAAACGTAGGTGCAGCAAGAAATTGCCAACTGTTTTAACAACCGCACCTAGTCCACGCCTTGGATTGGACAATACATTTTGTGACAATGTTGCCACACAAAACTTGTGAGTTCACACGGCTGTTAAACATTTTATTACAATTTTTCTGTCAATATTGCAATTGTTATATATTATCTCGTGCGTACATATCTTAATACTTGCTGCAGAATAAAGAAATCAATTATTTTTTATTTATTCAAACCGAGTCAGAATAAATTACGTTACACGGCAGAACAAAATTAAATTTTATTTTTATGTGGCATAGAACTTGAGGTGGTATTTTAGATTATTTGGGGCGCTGAAATCGAATTTGTTTTCCATTTGTTCGAAACAGCTCTAGTTTTCGAGATATACTATTTTTATTTTCTGAAAAATGAAGGGACTTGCATGACAAGTATTGGCATACCATGAGAACGGTTTGCATTTTCATTATAAAAATACAGCTGAATCTCGATTATCCGGGTCACACGGGACCGGCCTCAGAACGGATAATCGAAAAACACGGTTAATAGATGTCAAATAAGAAACAGCATAATTTTCGATGAAGAATTTAATCGTTGTATTTTTTCGATATTCACAAAACAAGGGAATTTTGCCTTTAATAGAAATAAATTTTCTAGCTCGTTAAATGTGATTTGTATTTATGAAGAAATTAAATGAAAAGAAGAAACCATTTGTATGTGAAACAAAAATTGCAAATCGCATGCAAGTCGTGATTGGCTTAGAAAAGAAAAATTATGTTTGCTACACGGATAATAGATATAAAACACGGTTGATAGAGTTATAAAAATGGAGCAGGGGTAAAATAAGTTATAAAACAAGACGAGCAGAAGGCCGGTTAATAGAGGGCCGGATAACCGAGGTTTAACTGTAAAAACGCAAGTCCCCAATTAAATCATCTTTAAACTGTCTGTTTCAGAGATATCGTTGAAATTTGGTAATAAAAGGAAAACATTTTGATACCAAATGAAAAATTTTTGTTTTTAAAAATTCTCCAAAAATTAAAAAAAAACACAATACAGAGCACATTCTGGGCACAGCAGCATGTAGTCGAATATATATTTTGAATATATTTGCCTAGAATAAAATAAATCGCCATTTTTTTGTTTAACGGCTCTCTTTATTTTTTTCATTATATTAAAATACCCATTTTTAGAAAAATTTAACAAAAAATTTTCGATCAACTGTTCAAATAATAAAACTATTTGCTTTCGTTTTAAAATTTCATTATCATTCTTTTTTTTTTTTGTGTAACATACTTAAAATAAGTAGCACTTAGACAATTAATGCTACAAAATAACTTGACACTGTTATCTACTTCTTTGAAAGTGACAGTGTTGTGATAAGGACAGCTTGCGTAAAGGGCCGAAGGGTTTAATTATTACACAACTCCGCTATTTAGTTTTGATAATTTTTAAATAAAAAATGGACGCATGTGTTTTTTTTTAGCTATTGAGCCACTTACATGTAATACATTACTTCTTATCGAAGTAGAGCGCTGTCATAAATATTACCAGAGACACTCATATGGGTCAGCAAAAAAACGTTTGATGACTGCTGTAGGTGCCGTCGTAAATTGTTATAAATTTTATAATCAATGTGCTCACTACAGCAGCGTGTTGGGTTTAAATTTTTTAAATATTTTTATTTCAAAACAATGCCTCTAACTTTAGGAAACTTAAGAAATGCATTGCAAATGAGCTTGCAGGCGATCCCTGAAACTTTCCGCTAAGTTTAACACATTCAAAGTAGATTTGCAGCATTGGACACATTTTTCAAGTCCAGAAAAAAAAAATTAATGCGTATGGAATTTGAGAAGCATAATTAAAAACAAAAATTTTTTTTCCTAAATTTTAACATCAATATCTTTCGAAATACTTGACAAATTTTTGTCAAAATTGCGACATGCGATACCTTTTTTGAGTTCATAAAAATCGTCGAATATATGAACACGATTTGACGAAGCTTTTTCGAGTTCTTAGAAAGAAATAAAGATTTTTTCGGAATTTTTCGCCAACGATATTTCTCGAACGAATCCCCCGAAATTGCCTGCAATCGACATTTGTTCTTGAGTTTAAGACCTGATTAGATTTTGAACTTGATGGGATTTGTAGTTAAAAATTTATTAAAAAAAAAACCACTTTCCGTAAATATTATTTTCAAATTTCATCGAATCGAATGCAAGCTTTATTTCACGACAAGTAAGTGAATATTTTTCTACTGTGTTTGAGTTAACTACGCCCTTCTTACGTCCGTGAGCGAAGTAAAATAATAAACAAAAATTGGACTCCTCTAGCTTAAAAATTAACACCAGAAGCGCAGTAACTACACATTTCATATTCTCAATAAATGTGCCCCTGCAGAGTTGTGCCAAAATTTACCTCTATTGTGCCTTCACCAGCCGTCTATCCCTCTTCCCCATTATACTCTCCTTTTCCCTTTAGTGCGGGTGCAAAGCATTGCGTAGGTATGTACATCTCCTGAGAACTGGTATAAGAAATAATACATTCCATATATTTTTTCGGAAAAAAGCACAATTTTGAAATTGGAATCATATGGAAAAAAAAATTAAAAGTGGTCGACGAATATTAATGGTTTTCAGTGTACGAAAGATAAATGAGCACAGAAGGTATTCACCGTCGCCAATGTTGCCGTTGCTTTTAATTATTAATGGAAAAATATATTTTCGACTTTTTTTTAATCCTCACTATTCTACACATTCACAAGGAAATCTTATAAAACTACAAGAAATGTACCACAAAGAAAACATTTTCAACGGAACTTTTTTTTTTTAATTTCATTCGGTTAGGTTAGGTGACGACCCCAGTTAGGCCCATTCACACCCGGTTATCAGACATTCGTCACACAAAACCATCTCGATTCAAGGCTAAACCCCGCTATTGCCGAAATTCTCACCCAGGAGAGTTCAATCAATGATGACAAGAAATGTGAGGCGAAGATTCTACAAATACTGTACGTCCGCTCATGCTGCCAATGAAACTGGTCATTCGCATACACCGACCGAAGGATACTACACTACCCAGCAAAAAATTAGCATAAAAAGTCCTTTTGTGGTTGCCAAATTTAACTATTCGATTACTAAATACACTCTACAAATTATAAAAATCAGAAGTATTAATTGAACTGGTTCTTTTTTTTTTTGTGTATGAGAATGTCTGAAAACGTTTTCAAAAAGTATATACATAAATTTGAATTTGCTAGTGAGTTTACCTGGTAATGAATTTGCCTTGGTATATATAGAAACCTTTGTTCATTCCCAAGGCGAATTGATACCAGGTAAACTCAGTAATACAACAACAACAACCAAAAATCATTGTGTACCCGCAAAATAATTCATACAATTTGACATTAAACAAAGAAAAATAGTTAACCAGCTGAGCTGGTAAGTTCACGTGTTATGAATTCGCCTTGCACCTGCCAATACATACTTACATACTATTTTAAATTATGGTGATTTCTTTTCTGAACAAATATGTATGTTGCCCTTTCGATGGATAACATTTTCTACAGTTTGCCCACACCTTTAAAAAGTGATACATTTTTTACTGCCACAATGGTACAAAATATTTGAGATTTAACATTAATGTGGACTTAGCGTTTCACTGTTTCTATGGTTTTTAGCACCATTTTATCAATAAAAATCGTCAGCAACATTGTTTTCTAATCATCTGCTATTACCTAGAACAAACTGAAAAAACTTTACCCCAAAAATTTATCAAAAAAGTTTACATTAAAATAAATAATAAAGTAAACAGAATCTTCCTCTAACACAAGTCTGAAGGACTCTAGTCAAAGTGAAGAGTATATTGATTTTCATAATTCTTATTTGTATAAAAAAGTACTTCACAAAGATGTAAAAAAGGTTAGTACATCACCCCGACTTGAGATTAGAGGGTCAAATATGTTGCATATTTTGCCAGTTATTTGTGCAACATATTTAGAAAGGAACGAAATAGCCTTTTTTAATGTTACATATTTTTTAGAATGGAACAGAAACTGTAACGAAATGTAGCATATATGTAACATTTTTGTCAGAAAAGAAAACGCCATTAATTAAAACAAATTTTGGTTATTAAAAAAAATGAAATTAGTTGTAATAACTCTTGGTCGTGGCAACACTGCTATCCTAAGCAAAATATACATTTTTACATTATTGACTGAATTATCATTAGTCAGTCAGCACAAATAGTCTGTATTTAACAGATGTGAAACGATATTAATGTGTCAGCCGGTCGCACACGATTGCTAAAATATAAGAAAATAAGAGAAACAAGAGGAAAAGAAGTGTATATTTTGTCCACCGGGCATGTTGTCAAATGATTATGGGATTTCGTGGATTATTTAAATGTTTGTGTTAAAAATTCCTAAATGCCACTTTAAATTAATAAAAACAAAAGAAAAGAAACAAAGTCTAAAGAAACGGTTAAACAACACAAATTTTATACATGTACATATGAATGCATGGCAAATTAATTTACAATTTGTGACCAAAAATCACTAAAGCATAAAGTTTGTCTGTATGACTATACATATTTGCAATTATTTAACACGTAATAGTTGACATCATTCTGTTAAATATTTTGTTAGAAAAAATCCACCTTTTATTATTATAAATTTTTTTTTGCCTGAAATGACGTCTACAAGTGCTGCAGTGATGATAAATACGATTTTAACATTGTTTCGCCATGTTGGTACTTTTTGGCATGAATTGTACCCTACAAATTCTATGCTCAATGGAATTTACACCAGTTGCAAGTAATTCTATCAATAACGTGAGCTTATTATTGAATGAGAAAATTCACAAGAACGCTTCTTTACAAAGCAATTCCTATAAATATTTGCCTTAAAGCTGAACGCATTCTCGCATGTTTCAGAAAAAGGCAATCAGTGTCTTTGTCTGTCGCAGGTTGCAGAACACAAAGCATAGAAAGCGTTATACTATGTTCACACCTATCGTGTTTAACATCTCAATCGTGTTTAACGATTAAACACATCGATTTTGAGATGTTTTACCATACATTGACGCGTTTTGTTAAACATCTCAAATGAAATGTTTTTGATTTAAACACTTCGCTAAACGCGTAAATGGCAGGGTTGCATTTAATTTTGGGATATGTTCAGTGTGTTTTTGACGAATGTGTCACTTTTTTATGGCTATTAAACACATATTAAAATGGCGATGTTTTTTCTTATACATCTTTATTTCACCTTTAAATAGTTCATCAATGTTAACAATTCCATCATTAACAAAACTCTAATATGCAGCTGATAATTTCACAATTGTACTTTTTTCCATTTTAATATATTTTTAATTTTCTTAAACTTGTATACAATTGTTTACGAAACCATTAACAGCTTATAAAATGTCATTCTTAAACATCTCAAATATAGTGTGAACGGTTGTGTTTAGTTATTAAAACACTTTGCTTAAACGCGTTTAAAAACATAAGTGTGAACGTGGTATAAAGTAGATCACAAGGGGTAATGATTAGGTCAAATCAACTCTGCAGTTGATAATTTTTGTTTTAATCTTTTCGTTGTCAAAAGTTGTTGAGATTGTTTGTGCGCCATTGTTACAATAAATTTACACAAAATGAATTTAAATTAAATGTAAACACTAGAGTTGGGTTCATGAGCTCTTTGAAGTGAGCGCTCTTTTCAGTTCAGCTCTTTTTGGTGCGATGGTTCGTTTAGTTCGTTCAGTAGCTCAGTAGTATCAGTTGACTTTTAGCTCATGTGATTTTGATGCTCAATTGAATTTGTCGCTCAGTTGATTTTGTTTCTGAACTGATTTTTTAGCTCATTTGATTCAATCAAGTATAGCACCAAAGCTGCTTTAATCAGTAGTAGAAAAAGAAAATATGTTTTTGGTGCTGAAATTTGTTATTTTACGGAAATTTGTGAAATGTTTTATATTGGCTAATATAAATATATAAAAAATTTTCAAGTATCGAAACTTAAATCAAATAAATACAAACTGCAAGACAGAAATTTATTAAAGAAAAAATTGTGTTTGCACTAAATCGCCAAAGACGTGAAATATTCGCATCTGGCATCATAAAAATTTTATTTAAGAACATTTTTTGGTTCTGGTAGCACTGATGACCCAATAAAATGAACGAAAAAAAAACATGGCAAGCGCTCTTCACTGAACTAGAATCATTAAAAAAAGTGAGCGCTCAGTTTACTGAATCGTTCAATTGAGCTAGCTCAGAGCTGAACGACACAACTCTATTAAACACAATAACTTCCAATTTATTAAAATATTACAAAAGTTTATTAACCAAACAGATTTATTTTTAATGTTGCAGTCAGATGCTTTTGACAGCCGAAAGATAGCAAAATGCTGTTATTGCAGAGATGCATTGACCTAATTAATCCCAGCTAGCATTTGGAAGATAATTTTTTTAAAAATCACCTTAATGAGTCTCCTGCGAGTACTTATGGTGATCTAAAACTGATTAATCACTTACACGTTTATAAAAGGTCTCGAACATGATTCCCGCTTATGATTTAAAAGTGTTTGATTTTAAATGCAAGAACGAATTGTATAGCAAAGACTACGAATACCATTAGAAAAAGAGTCGGGAAAGACTGTAATGGCTCGATTATGGATTGCAATCGAACTGTTGTTCAGTTGCCAGTTACTAAAATTGGTGATGCAGGTAATGCAGATCGCAACTGCATTAACTCCTGTTGCCAAAATTTCAGGAATTTTTAGTATGGCAACGCAACTGAAATTCCATTCCGCCTCGACCCACGAGATTATAATAAAAAAGAACTCTTGTTCAGTTGCCAGTTACTAAAAATGGTATTGCAGGCAATGCAGATCTGCACTGCATTAACTCCAGTTGCCTAAATTTAAATACATTCTATTGCTAGCAGCTCAACTGAAGTTCGATGTAAATACATAATAGACCCATAAAGTAACCAAAAAAGAATTCACGAATGGCTCATCAAGAAGAGTCGTAAACGGAGGCAACATTTTCTCGAGGAAAAAGTATCTTTTATGATCATAAAATGAGCACATAATCGGCTTATAGACATATTTCCTGCTTTTGTAAGTGTTACAAGCAATGTGAGACTTGGCAAGCTGATAACGATAGAAACAGATGACAATTTATATTTTATTTTCTAGGTTAACGATAAAGAAATTTTTTAATTATATTTATTTTTGAGCGATGGTCTTTTCATAAAAAAACCTCAAAAATAAATATAATTAAAAAATTTTAATAAAGATCAAAATAAAAATAGAATTGAGACTAAGATAAAGAAATTTTTCTTTTTATTTTATTTCACTCAAGAACGTTTACAACGAACATATCCAATTTCATATACTAATCAATTTAATATAAAAATTTATAAATTGAAAATTTTTATTGTGAATAAAAATCACATTTCTCATTTGAGGCAACAGAAAATGTACGCATGTATACAATTTACCCGTATTTCTTTTATCATCCCTGATATGCCCTGGAGATGGCGGCATGTTTTTATTGCAATCACGTTGTTTGCCAAAACAAGAGATAGAAATAAAGGGAAAAATATGTTTTTGTTTGCATTACTTTTGTTGTTTGTTTTTATATGTTGATTCAGTGTTGCCAGTCGTGTTATATATTTTTATAAAGAAATTAAATTATCGGGCTTGAGAAAGAAATTTTTTCTATACACAATAAATTAAAAAAAAATTAGCCAAATAGCAAACCACTTTGCGTGCGTGTGTTGCAGAAAACCGATGTAAATGTGGAATTGGCCAGGGGAAAACAACAAAGCTACAGACGACTGCAATTCTGAGCGAGGGAAAGCTGTAACGTAACGAAACACATGGTCTTTGAAGTACCCACAGCAACGTTTTTTTTTTTTTAAACTGGTGTTACTTAATGATTGAACGATGACAAAAACAGCGAGTTTCTCGTGGAAGTATAAAACTGTGCAGGACATTGACTTAGGAGAAAAAGTGCAGTGTACTCTTGCTATAAATACAGTCTCTGCAGTTGTTCATACCAATTCTAAAAGTGTGACTCCCTACAGCGCAGTGTCGCGTTCACACGCCAACAGTAATCCGATCATTACTGAATTCGAGTAACCCGCGAGTTCTCCGTTCACTATAGTGATGCCACAGTGTACTGACCGTACGACAAGTGCATTCATTCTCCCACCTTCGTTGAAAAAGTTCATATATAATTCCTGTGCGATAAAAGATTTGCAATAACCCATCCGAATGCTAGTGAATTGCCTTATCATGGAGTCGTGTAATTCCACGCCCTCGCCGGCAATGCCAATCGCTACATAGTTTCCCAGGCAGCTCGCGTGTCCAGAAACCCACGTCAGTGTCTCCCTCCATCTCATCGGGAAACATCCGGTATTCGGTATTAGCTCCAGGGATCCCATTCACATCACGCCTTGCTGTCGGTAAATATATGTATGTACATATATATTAACGGATAATAGCAAAGATTTCAGATTGCACCAGACTACAATCCTCGGCAATCTAAATCGAATCCGTACTTTAAAATTCTGCAATCTTTTTGCTCTAAGAAATCCCATGTTTCTGGAAAAACTTTCAGACTGGCAACACTGGCATAATTGTTGATACACGCGTTCATATGTACATGCACATGTTTTGTTTACATCGTCTTTTCTTTGTTTCTGTTTGACTTGAATTCGCTTGTTTGGAATTTTATTCTAATATTTCTTTTGTCTAAAATTATTTTCCGTTTCGTTTCGCATGATGTTCCGGAATGTAAATAACAACGCAACGTAAGTATGAATTGAAATTGTGATCCACCCTTTAAAAACATATTAAATTGCATAATACAAATTGACATATGTATGTATGTACAGTGAAACCTTTTCTAGCGGACACCTACCATACCCGGACATACTTTGTAGAACCGAGATTTTCATCAGTTTTTCAGTAAAAAAATGTATTCCCATAACCGGACACTCTATTAAACAGACGCGGACAAAAATAATAATTTAAAAAAATTGTGCGCGAAAAGTCTTTCATAAGCGGACAGAAGTGTTAATTTTAATTAATTCGCCTTGATTGAAACTCACCAACACTGGTAGTATTTCTTCATTTTTCAACTCCGAATCATATTTGTTGTGTTAACACGAATCTATTGGGAATTGCATGGAAATTGCTGCTTATTTGAAGAAATTAATTGTTTGCTTAGCTCGTGTTGTCACCTTGAGAGTCCCAAAATGGGACAGAAAAAAAATAGATTTTCAATTAAAGAAAAAATGGCAATTAGATGTACTTGATTCCTTAAATACTTGAGATGAAGCATTAAACGAAATTGCCGGTTTGAAGTATTTTACTAGAAACTAATTCGCGCCATTTAAAAACACTTAAAATCATTTTGAAACTCAAAGACTCAGATTCAACCGATCTAAATTAAAGCAATCTATTCTAAATAAATTTTTTCAACCACAAATCACTAGTCTAGCATTATAACATGAAGAAAATATTTAAAATAATGAATGTGTATCTCTTTTAAGCGGACACCTCTCATAAGCAGACAAAAATACTGCGACCGTGAGTGTCCGGTTATGAGAGGTTTCACTGTACAAACTTTAATTTCAAAATTATGGGAATTTCAACGCCACATATATAAGAAAAAAAAAATATATGTCTTTCATAAAACTTAAATTGGTGCAGTAATTACTTAACCAGGTACAAACATGCGAACATTTTTGCTCTCTACTGTTTATCTATAGAAGAGAACAATTAATTTCTGTTTGCGTGGCATTATAGTTTGTAACCAAATCTGCTCAAGTATCTAAAGTGATGAGTGCGCATGAGGAAGTATAACTGACATTAACTGAATGTCATGTCTCGATAAAAGTTAAAATATAATTTAAAGTTAGTCACTGCCCAAACAAATATGCCTTTAACTATTTTTACAGTCAATTTATTTTTAGAGTTTGTTTTTGTTTCGTTTTTAAAAGCTACAATTGGAAAAAAATCATTTGTTTTAATTGAAATGGGAGCAGTACGATTTTTAATGGAAATATTTAATTAGTTAAGTCTTTAGCCAACCTAAGAAAGAATTATAGTGACTAACGTAGGGTTTGAAACCAAGGCTTTCGCGCTGTGGCAGCAAAAAAGCAATTCAGAAACTAATGAATTTGATCGCCTGATGAAGTTATATCCTCCAATTGTTATAATCAAACACTAAACACTAACTTAGCGATTAGATATAATTGTTTAGGTATTTTTTTCTTCAAACTAGCATAAATAACGAAATCAAAAAAAATCAAGTCAATCATAATTGGCGTATTCATAAAAAATTTTTGAATTTATAGAAAGTTGCATATTCAGGGCTGTCATAGAATCCAAGTCGGCTTTACAGATTGTCGGTTTTGCAAACCGATATTGGTTTCATTTGGTGTCATGAAAACGTGTCGGTTTTGTTTCTCTTTGAATGCAAATAAAACCGATATTCGAATCAGCTGTTTTATGGTTTTGTTCTTTTGTTAACTACTTTTAATGCAATTTTAGTTTGAATTTGTTCGTGAAAATACATATGCGAAACGAATTTATCGAAAATAAAAAATTGCTGTTTAAAATTAAATTTTTTATTTTTATGTGTTCCCCTGTTAAGGACAAAAACATGGAGATAAATACTTCTTTTTTTTTTTTTTACAAATTTATCAACTAAAATTTATTTACATTTTCGCCGAAAAAGTAACTTGAAAAACAAAAACAAAATGATAAATGTAGTTTTTAATCACTTTAAGTAAATAAATGTACAAGATTTTAACAAAATATCTGATGGAATTAATAAAACTAAATGATTGGAATTGAAAACCAACAGCTGTCGGCTGCTTGGTTTATTTCCAATAAAAATCCGATGACATTGGTTTCTGTGACACCTAAAACCGACATTATTTCTAGTTCGAACATAAAACCGATAACATTGGATTTCATGACACCAAAGTATTTTTTTTTGTCCGTTTCAAATCCAATTCCGATAAGATTGGTTTCTATGACAGCCCTGATTGATTAAATTTGGTATGGAAATTTATTAAATAAAGCTTTTATAAATATAAATATATGGTAGCATATTACGGGTGGGGAAAAGAGCATCGTTTTTGTGTTCGCTACTCGGCCATACGTTTCGTTCACATTTACTTTGCTTCAAAAAAAAAACCACAAAATAATAACAACAATAATGTAATGTCGCCCGCTACATTTTCGTCTGTGTGAGAACACGAATGAAAAAATAAAAGTGAATTCCAGATATTTTTCTACCAATTGTTCGCTTGTCAAAACTCGTATAAAACACAAAAAAAAAACGTTTAGCTACAAAACACATTCGAAAACAAGTAAAATACAGGGTTAATTTTGTTTCAAAGGCTGTGTTCATGTATTTTTTGTTTTGATCTTTCACTGAACGCACTAGTTTTTAATGGCGGCACTTCATAAATTTGATTTAATTTGTTTGGTGTTGTAAGTGACGGACGGCTCGATATGCATGAACAATAAATTAAATTGCTTCAATTATCGCACTTAAGAATGCATGTCAGAACATAATATTAAACATACATTTAAATAAATTAGCTTTCTCCAGTTATACATGGCTCTACCTATCGAAATAAAATTTTCTGCATTCTACAGGAAAATGATCAAATTAGATACATACATATTTAGCGATAATGAGTTACAGGGAGAATCCGGGAAAAATAATACGGTCCGTAGGAGTTTTAATAATAATATTAACAATAATATTTTGTTACTTACCACTTGCGTTATCTGTGAAAAGAAAAGAAAATTACTGTTAGTGTGAAGTATAGAAGGAAAAAATACAAAAAAGTTAAAAGAATAAAAAGAATTAAAGATAAATTATATATATGTATATTTGTATTTCTTGGACCAGTGCTCAGAAGAAATATGCTACATATGCAATGCTTTGCAATGGAATTAGATAGGGAGTGGAATAATATAGAGAAGGGTCAGGTGGGGAAAGGGGTAGGAAGAGAGGGCTTAATTCTTGCACAACTCTGCAGTTAAGCCTTCCTATACATTCATTACACTTGTAAAGCAGAGTTGCTACGTCTCCAATATTATTTTGACACATTATTTTAATTATCTAAACGAAATAAATTTAATTTTTTTTAATAAGGAGAATTAACACTCAGGCAATGATTGCCTGCTTTTATAGCAGTGTTGCAGCGCCTTTGGTGTAAAGAAAACGCTCTAAATTTTTCTTTTAACTTTGATCAGTAGCCATTTTTTTTAAATGATTTAGCCGCGCCGATGTTGTTACTACGACTACTACGACAACAACAGACACAAAGGCACAATAATGCCCATCAGAAAAATACGAACTTATTTTCTTACTTAGTCAGATACAGTGCTCGAACCCAGGGTCTTTGGTTTTGCAGTCAACGTGCTAACCAGCCCATTCATCGACGTCGACGTTTTTTTCTTGTTGTAATACAGACGAAAGAGAAGGCTGAGGGGGAAAATTTTATGACTGGACGGCGGTTTGATCCCACGATCTTCAGACTGTTGATCAGCTACTACTCAGCCAACAGTAACAAGAACAGTTTCGTTTCAGTTAAACACAATTGTGTTAAAATACTTGACACCACTCTTCAATGTGGATTTTGACAATTGCGAACAGAAGAATTGCTACGTGCAAACGTAGGCTGCTAACAGAGACAGATTTTCAGGGATAGAAAATTTTTTTAAGCAAAATGTACAGGGGCACGTCTATATAAAATTTAATATTTAATTTTAGATATACCCATTCCCATCAAACTTGGCATACATACCAGTAGCCCCTGCCTACATATACAGTGAAATCTTCCTTAAGCGAACTTTAACCATCGATAAAATTTGTATCCCTTAGATAGATATATCCGTTAAAGTTAACGAAATGAAATCTTTTTATATGATATTTGAAGCCAAGATTAGAAAATTTGTACGCCTATGAGAGATGTTCACATACTGCTTGGCTCACGATGTCACTCGAATTCGTTCGTTCGCATAACAACATTTTAAATGTGCGTGAGCCACGCAGTTAATGTCCTTGAATAGAGATTTCGTTATATGTACATACCTCTCATTTACTGAAAGAACGTCATAACTCGTTAAAGTTAATTTTGAAGAAAAGAAACGATTTTAATTTCAATAGTATTTTCATACAAGAGGTTTCTGTCAGAAACCATGTGACGATCTTTTCTGTATTATTAATGCGATATGTACGTTTACCAAAGTGATTTTTATGAAACGTTGTACTTCTAAATTAATACAATATTGTGCAAAATGCAATACAATTTTTTTCTATTTCATTTTTTACATCTAATAGTGTTTTTGTTTTTACACCAAAACATTTCCCCACTTTTAAATTCCCAATTTGAAACATATGATGAAAATACCCACAATGTTGCCGTGAAATTTTTCCCGGTTTTTAAATTCCTATTTTCGATGCTAACTTATCGACGCTATCTTGGCGCACGTAAAATTAAAAAGTGATTTTAACGTTAAAACCACCACCATCTGATTTTGTTTTCAATTGTTTAACTTGGCAGCACTGCCTTTAGTACATGAAAATCAAGGTTGCATTTCATTAAATCATTTTAAAACCAATTCAAAAACGGTTTTTAAATGAATTTAAGAAAATTTTTTATATGGTAAAACGAGGTTCTAATGTAAAATCCACTTTAACTTTAAAACCAGTTAGTGTGAAAACACGATAGCAATACACAAAAAAAAATGTTTTTGATATTTAAATACGAAAATCATTAATTCAATTAAAAATTTTCTAGAATTTTCGGGGATGACAATTTTTGCATATTTGATAAACAAATTTGTAGGCTCTTTTATTGAAAATATTTCCATTTTAATTCAATAAAGAAATATTTTAAAACAAAGCAAAAAATTGTTGATTTAAATTTTATTTCCAACAAAGATTTTTGTTATTTTGTAAACTTTTTTAATTAAAAGTTGTGTGTAAATCAAACAAAACTTTTATTCATTCAACGAAATGTTTTATTTTTTTTTCAAGACAATACAAACTCTACGAAGCTTTAAAGCTTGTCTGTAGAAACACCCAGGGTTTAAGCGGGAATCAAACCAGCCCCTTCATATTGACAAGACTAATGCTCATGCACATGACTACGAAGGCAATTTTTTTTTTTTTTTTTTTTTTTTAACAGCCATACCTAAACAAGAGCGGAAAGCGGAACGTTTTTTGCCGCTTAGCTGTTACGCTGAAATGCCAGACATAAATAAAAGCGGCAACGCTATCTCAAAACGATAAAAACAAGGCTATCAAAAAAATGAATATAACAACCCTGATTATTTTAACAATAAAGTTTATTGGTCTTTGCGATTTTTAAATAAGCATTTTATAAAAAAAAAAATTTAAACAATGAGTTATATGGACGATTTGGAGGATTTACTTACCTCCGTTATCTAATAACAAATATTTTTTTTGTGTTTATTTCTTTCACCTTCTTTATTTGCAACTTACTTCACTATTAAACGCACTGTCAAAATCGGATTTTCCGATTGCAAATTTTAAAATTGTATGGGCATGAGAATTTTTGACAGCTAGAAAACGCTTTCCGCTCTTGTTTAGGTGTGGCTGTAAGACAATACAAACGCTACGAAGCTTTAAAGCTTGTCTGTTGTGTGGAGTTTGAATGAAAATCAATAAAAAGTGGCATTGAGAAAAATCTTTAAATATTTTTTTTTATTTTACTCCCATAAACTCTTTAAATTTTTTTTATTAAAACAGATTCTTAGCTTTAGTTTTTCTATTAGTTTATTTACATATACATATTTTTTGAAATATATTTATTAAGCTTGAGGTGTTTTTCTATTTTACTTTGTTTTATTATTCGATATTCCGTTAACAGCTTGTTAACATCATCAGGAATATTAGGAAATTATAATTATATATACATACATATGTATATAAAAACAGTTATAATTTCCTATTATTTCTGATGATCTTAACAAACCGTTAACGAAATATCGAATAATAAAACAAAGTAAAATAGAAAACTACCGCAAGCGCTTAATAAATATATTTCAACAAATATAATAAAAAAGGTAAATTAATATAATATAATATAATAAAATATAATATAATATAATATAATAAAATTAGTTTATTTATTTTGATTGTAGATAAAATGCAAAAAGGAAAGTTAAACAATCTTCGTACGTTAAATATTTATGTATATGGACATTAGCCGATGTATAACACAAGTGCAGGAATGAATTCTATGAATTCTGCCTTTTTTAAGTTGCAATTTTGATAAACATTGTCTCTGAATGAAATACTAAGTGTTGTTGACTTTTTGTGCCATTCTGCAACGACACTGATCTTTGAAAAAAAAAATACATATTTTCCCTATTATCTAAAATATTTACATATTTCTTTATCTTACATTCTCTTTTAATTTAGCACTGTGTTTAATTGCCATGGGCATTGTTGGATTTTGTATACACTATGCCATAGCACTGGTAATATTGAACAGAGAAATCACACCAACTGTTGGTATGTTGTATCCACGCGAATCTGAAACACGTGAAGTACGTTCCTTAGATGGCCTTTGGAATTTCGTCCAATCCGATATTAAAAGTCCTACTCAGGGCATTAGGGAGAAATGGTTTTTGGACGATTTGAGCCGTGTTCAACAGACAATACCGATGCCAGTGCCGGCCAGTTATAATGACATAACAACAGAAAACTCTTTACGCGATCATGTGGGAACTGTGTGGTATGATCGGAAATTTTTTGTACCAAAATCATGGTCCAAACAGCAAAGAGTTTGGCTACGATTTGGTAGTGTTCACTATGAAGCATTTGTGGTGAGTTTTGTGTTTAAAAATTTCAATATTTTAATTGAATTCCAATTAATTTGCATAATATTGATTGGCAGTATTTAAATGGTGAAATGGTGGTGAGACATGAAATCGGTCATTTACCTTTCGAGGCTGAAATAACAAATAACTTAAAATATGGTGAAGAGAATCGCATAACCGTAATGTGTGACAACGCTTTAATACAAAACACTATACCTCAGGGAAAAATTACAGAAATTTCAAGGTAAGATAACGGACACGTATGCTGTATTAGGGTGTGTACAGTGCAATTTAATTTTTGCCTGTCAGGGCAATACACTCTACTCGTACATACATACATATTTCTAGAACTACATAGTCAAGTTATTTTTTTTATTGCTTAAATTGTTGACAATTGCAGAGATGACGGTCTTTCCGTAGTACAACAGTATTCATTTGATTTTTTCAATTATGCCGGCATACATCGCTCCGTGCATTTGTATACCACACCTTTGACGTTTATCCAAGACATTGAAATTACCACCGATCTGGCGGAAGGCAATAAAGGTAGACGCTATTAACTCTTAATTTCATATCAAAACAAACATTTCAAACAAATACGAATTTTTTCTTGTGTATTTTAGTTGGCTGTGTCTACTACAAGGTCATTACAAATGGCACCTCCGCCAATGAAGCTGCTAGTGATTTATACGTGCGTGTACAATTACGTAACAAGGAGGGTGAGATCGTTGCCAACAAAACTTCTGATTTGAAAAATGTAATAGAGTTGGAAAACGTAATGCCATGGTGGCCATATTTAATGCATACCGAACCCGGTTATTTGTATCAAATGGAAGTTTTCCTTCATGGCTGTGGTGATGTGTTACTCGATGTCTATCGCTTACGAGTCGGTGTACGTACTCTCAGCTGGACTAATTCAACTTTTACGATTAACAATCGACCGGTTTATTTGCGTGGTTTTGGAAGGCATGAAGATTCTGACGTAAGTTGTTTCACACATACATACATACATACATACATACATATAAATTGGTGGACTTTTAATTGTGTGTGTGTGTGTTTTTTTTACTAGATACGTGGCAAAGGCTTGGATTTGGCGTTAATGACTCGTGATTTTAACTTGCTCAAATGGATTGGCGCAAATTCGTATCGTACATCTCACTATCCGTATTCAGAAGAGTCAATGCAATTCGCCGATGAGAATGGCATCATGATTATTGATGAATGCTCGAGCGTGGACACAGAGTAAGTTATTTCTTAAAAAAAAAAACAGTAAAAGCTCTTGTAAGCGGACACTCAGCGCCAATGAAATTTTTGCCTGCCCGTTAGTTGCAGATGTCCTTTAAAGAGAATCAAAATTTAATAAATGTAATAAATGTCCGTAGTCATTTTTAAACCAGAGTAAGAAATTTTGCTAGCCTAGCAGTGATGTACATTTATTTACAAGAGCTAACCGCTATTAGAGTATATATATTTTTTTCTTTTGTAACTAGTTGCAGTTTCGCTGCAATGCATTGCATTGCATTGCAAGTAGGGGACATACCCTGACAAAAAAAAAGTTTTTATTTTTAGAGCCTGCTCTAAACACCCTGCAATCTTTCATAGATTCATTCCAAGTGAACTAACTGAAAAAGGACACATTTTTTCCCTGTCTGCCTGCGATGTCAATAAAATTTAGTATACTTGCGTTGCCAGGCGGCAACTACAAATTTGTGTTTGCCAAAAAAAAACACCAATGGCTCGATTATGGATAACCTGATGTTCAGTTGCCAGTTCCCATAAATGATAATGCAGATCGAAACAGCATTAACTGCAATTGCCTAAATTTCTGTGCTTTTTTGAATTTTTTTTTTGGCAACCACAAATTTGTGGTTGTCACTTGGCAACGCAACTGAAGTTCCAAAATGGCTCGATTATGGATGTTCTGATGTTGAATTGGCATTTGCCAAAAATGGTTACGCAGGTAATGCAGATCGAAACTGCATTAACTCCAGTTGCCTAAATTTCTGTGCTCTTTACAGGCCCCTATTATGAGTTGAATTCGATTTTCGACTGTGGTCGAACAAACTGATCGAACGAATTTTTATTTAGTATTATGACGCGTATTCGATACAGAATAGTGTTATTGTGAATCTCACTCATTTCGTACATTGACAGTAGTAAATATTTTATCAGCTGTGACTACAAATAAATACTTTTTGTTTTTTAATTTTAATTAAAATAAAAAAAATATGACCACGACGAGTTATGGTTATGGTTAAATTTTATTTATACAGATATTATATAATAACTTATGTAACCTGCATGCACTTTGCTGCCGATCTAACAGGTGGTCCCAAACAATGAAGTTCTAGTGTTAAATTTTCCCCATGTTTTTTTGTCGCCTGAGATTCTGTGGAGATTCTTTTTGCAAATTGAAAATTGTCCTTCATTTGGTGCTCACAACCTTACACCTGCCAACAAAAAAAATTACTTTTTAAATGCTCTAAAGAAAATAATAATTTTTTTTTTTGAAATATATTTATTATTTATTTATAATGAACAATTATTCCTGATGATGTTAACAAGCTGTTAACGAAATATCGAATGATAAAACCAAATAAAATAAAAAAAGACCTCAAGCTTAATAAATATATTTCAAAAAATATAATAAAAAAGGTCAATTAATAATATAATTAGAAAATAATAATTTCAAAATTCTTACATTTTGATAAATTTTCTCACACTACACTGAACTATCGAGACCAAAATTGTGGTAGCCAAAAAAATTCGATACACAACGAAAATTTCGTTAGTGTTGCCAGTTCATAATATCAATTAGACATTCGATGTTCGCTCTTCGATAACCAGCGAAGATCGAACATCGAATGCAGCTGATAATAGAGGCCATAATGTTTTTGGCAACCACAAATTTGTGGTTGTCACTTGGCAACGCAACTAAAGTTCCATAATGGCTCGATTATGGATGTTCTGCTGTTGAATTGGCATTTGCCAAAAACGGTAATGCAGGTACTGCAGATCGAAACTGCATTAACTCCAGCTGCCTAAATTTCAGTGCTTTTTAACAACCACAAATTCAGGAACACAACTAAAATTCAGTTGTAATCGAGGGCTTGTTCTTCCAGTAAAGGAACCAAAAAAACACAAATTTTTAACCCAAGTTTACAGGGGCCGAAAACACAGTGCTCCCCTAAACTTCCCAAGTCATTATTTAAACTCTTGCAACTTCAAAGTACAACTTTCCATACACAATTTAGTTTATAAATCTTATGAATATGAAAAAAATTTTTGTAATGAATGTGGCAATAAAAGTATATGTTTCTTTCTTTTTCAGAAACTATAACCAAGAATTATTGGACAACCACAAATCCGCCATGGAACAGTTAATACACAGAGATCGCAATCATCCCAGTGTTATAATGTGGTCCATAGCTAATGAGCCCCGTACAAATAAATTGAATGCCGGCTCATATTTTCAGTGGGTATTTCAAAATTTCATTTAAATTGATTCTAAAGAAATTGTTTCTTTCAGATATGTTGCAAATTATACCAGAGAATTAGACCCCACAAGACCAGTGACTGCTGCCATTGCAGTAGATGCACAAGTCGATAAAGCTGTAAGTACCTTTTAAATTTAATTAAACGAAAACTAAATAAAAAGTATGTAATTTTTTTTTGTAGGCCAAATATTTAGATATAATTAGTTTCAATCGTTACAATGGCTGGTATAGTAATGCCGGCCGCTTGGATATGATTACAAAGCGTGTTATTGATGAGGCCACAATATGGAATAAACGTCACAATAAACCTGTCATAATGTCTGAATATGGTTCGGACACAATTGAGGGTTTGCATTTAGTAAGTGATTTTTCGTTTTTTTTTTTTTTTTCATTCTTAATATTTCCAAAATAATTGAATGTTTTATTTTTTTACCAGTTACCGTCCTATGTTTGGTCTGAGGAATATCAATCAGAGCTATTTTCGCGCCATTTCAAAGCATTCGATACTTTAAGAAAGAAAACATGGTTTATCGGAGAATTCGTGTGGAATTTTGCCGATTTTAAAACCGCTCAAAGTAAATAAGCACAATTTTATAGAAAATATATATTGTATTTCTAATTATTTTATTTTAATTACAGCCTATACCCGTGTGGGTGGGAATAAAAAGGGTGTATTTACACGTAATCGCCAGCCGAAAGCTGTGGCCCATCTATTGCGCAAACGTTATTTTGCGTTGGGTCGCGAAATGGATCAGTGCAATTATCCAGACGACCTGTTTACCTACATTACTGATGACGGTTCTTCGGGTACGGGTAAACGCAATGCTGCCGATTTATAATAATAAACTTGATGCATTTCTTTTAAGGCATTTTGTTTAGCTCTCCTTAAATTTAAAACGTTCCACTTGCATTTTGTATGCCCCTTTTTTTACAGTGTAAAAAGTCATATTTTCGTTGTGACAGTATTTTTAATTTATTTATGAATATTTAAATTTATGATATATTTGAATATGTGAATTTGTATATAAATATCTACAGAAAATAGTAAAATTTAGCAAATAAAATATTTTTGTATTAAATTTTAAATATTTACAAAAGCGTTGCATTTAATAATTGTCGAGAGACGATAAAGCGAAGAAGAAGCAAAAGTGCATTACACTTATTGCCCTCTGCATTTACAACAATTGCCTTTTATTGTTCCGCTATGAAAGAATTTTACAGCACTTTCGAAATGAACAATAAAGTGGTAATAGTTTTTTCTTAAATAAGGTGAAAAGTGCTGTGTACTGATACGCTCAAACTGCTCCTCCTGTTAAGGGGTCATGCTTACGCATCGACGCATGCCCGATCATGCTGCTTCACCTGTAATTGTGGGCGGTATAAACATTGTGAAATCACAAAGCTCTTGATGTTCTGGGCATGATGTTCGATGAACTGAGAATATTTTTCAGGTCTCAAAGGAAGCATTCAAGTAACCCGGCTTTTTAAAACGGTGCTAGACATACCCCATCTGATTTCCGTGTTATTTATACCGCCTACATGCGATCGAAAATGCAATACAACTCTAATGTATGGGCCGGTGCTTCAAGGACTATTTCGAAGATACTCGACCGCGTACAAGAGAGAGAGCGAAGAAACTCATTGGGGACGGTAGGGTAGCCAAACTATTCACTCCCTTGAGCATCGTCGCAATCGTTGTTCTATCGTTACTACAATAAAATGTGCTCTAATGAAAGCCATTCATTCCTGCGCACAACGCGTTCATCATTAAAGGCGCTTCCATTTGACTACGATTTGGCAGCGAATCAAACTCGCATTACAGACAGAACGCATTTTTCGGCCGAATAGCGCGCATGTGGAACAAACTTCCTGCAGAGTTCGGCTGACTTCCTAAATGTATGTTTACAATGTATCAATACAGTATTAATACCAAGTTGATACATTATGGAGTTACTTTTTTCATACCGTGTAAATTCGATAATCCGGACAGAATTTTGCAGCTCATTGTGTATTCTATAAACCGTATTGAATAACACCCGTTTTTATTTATTTTTCTATTCAAATCACAGCATGCTTTGAAAAATACAGTTAGAATAGTGTGATATGAGTATGTTTTGGAACGTTGCACATGCGTTTTTAGTTTAGTATTGATGCAAGATGCCTGCAGTGAAGAGAGCACACAAGACTTTATCTATTTTAGACAAAGTAAAAATTTTTGAAGAACTTAGTAAAGGTATGAGTGGAATGGTGTTGGCTGACCAGTATGGGGTTGGTATTTCCACTATTGGATTACTTTGTCAAACGAAATTAATATTATTTAATGTTAACCTTCCTGACCATTTCGTGCGTCTGTGAGACCAATGAATCACTTTTGTGATGTGTGTTGGAAACTCCGTCATTCTCTCAGTATCTTCATTATTTCTCATTAGACAACGTTTAGTGTAACAAGTGCGTTTGAGTTGAATTGTTGTACCGGTGATTGCTAATCGGACGGTCTGTGAGACCGACTTATAGTTAAGTGTTACATTTTCGTCAGGTAAGTTGGTTTTGCTAAATTAGTAATTTTTAGATGAAAATGGACAATTTTATGATTTAATAAAAGAATTATGTTCAAAATTAATTATCGTGATATTTTCTTTAGATATGGCAGATATTGAGCGCATAAGAGCTGCTCTGAATTAAATCGATTCAGATCCAGATTCTGATGTAGAAAGTGATACTGAATACGAAGATAATATTGATGTGTATGAAGCAAACACTGATACTGAACAAGAAGACTCCAAGGAAAGTGATGTTGAAGATTCACAGGACGCTGAAGCTCTAACGACTCATTGAAATTTACAAAGACTAACCTCATAATGAGGCATACATATATTTTAAGCATTTTTAAATTAATTTTTTTTTAGTGTACTTTTTTTTTCTTGAATTCATTTTATTGGTTTGTTTACTTTTAAGATATATTTTAATAGAAAAACAACATTTTATAAATGTTGTGTTTTGTGAATGAATTTTTTTTTTTATTTTTATATTAGGTCTAATATCAAAAATGCCAAAGTATTGTGATGAAATATAAATTGATGATGTGAGCTAAAAAAAATTAATTTTTGTTTTTTTCTTGCTTCAGTTATTTGAAATTAGTTTCTTAAATATGTCCACTGCACAGGTTTTGAAAATTTTAGAATAGTTTTGAGATACCGAGAAATACTTGAAATCGGTCTGCGAGACCGAGAAATGTGAATTTGGCTCAAAAAAAATGAAAAAATAGTCAGGAAGGTTAAGTATGTATGTAAGTAAATGTGTATTTTTTTTCTTTTAACTGAACTGTACAAATTAATATTTAGGTTTTTATGTTTAATTTTGCTATGAATTGTTATAATTTTTAATGCGTAGTAATCCGGATAATTCGCTCCTCCGGATTGGGGTCTGCCATCAATTAGCCGGATTATCGAATTTTTACTGTACATTTTATACTAATGCGTTGTGTCCATTTTTTACTGTATAAAAAGACGAACAAGTGAATACAGAAATATATTAAATTATAAGAAAAGCCTCTCACTTATCTTCCTGCGTCGCCATTGTGCTGCGTGTTGTATTTATTTTGCATCTAAATTTATTTGGATGCCTTTCTTGCGTATTAACTACAACAGTGTTGCAAATGGGAACATAATACATTGTCAAAATTTTGAGCGTTCCATTTATAAACACACTGCATTGTATTATTGTTTTGTCGCAGTCGGCTATATAGTTTCGGAGAGTGCAAAATTACACCCTTCTACCCTTCGTGATGCAATTTTTGGAAAACTGTTAAAGTTATGTTTCGTTCTATACTTTAATATATCCAAGTTTAAAGTGTCATCGCAATCGGTAATTTCTTGGGCCTAGTGCTTTGCCTTTCGCCACACAATTTCCAAAAAAAAAAAAAAAAAAAATTAGTGAACCTTTTCCACATGCAAACAGAATTTTGAAAATTGGTCTACAAATGGCGGAGTTATTTGGTAATCCATATTTTTGTCGGGCACATTTCCGCATAGCTATTTAATAATCAATTATTGTGGCGAGCAATTTGTGACAGCCGAATAGTAGGTTTGTAAAATGGACTAGCCGCAGAGATTTTTCCGGTCGCTTTTGAATTGGGAAAATTCAAATCGAATGTCCATAAACACTACTCCCTCTATCCTTTTTTCCGAAACCTTATTTCCTAGTTCTGGCACCATGCATCGCATGTGTAGGAGTCATCCCCTGACTGCCGGTACAAGAAAAAAATCCTCTCCCCCATTTTCCAAAAAAAAGCAAAAAATTTAGTGGATCTTTTTCATATGGAAAAATTATTTTCAAAATTGGTCCACAAATGGCAAAGTTATGCTCGTTTATATGCAAAATCTGTTAAAAACTATGTGGAAGCTGTAAAATAATTTAAAAATGTGGGCATGGTTAATTCATTGTGAAAATTTCAGGAAGATCTTATAAGTTATAAAAAAAAACCAAACACACATTCCATTTCCAACTTGTAGTTGCACTCGCATATTGCACTCTCTCTTTTGTTTACTAATATTCTTTGTTAGAAATAAGTATTTTAAATTAAACATCAATGCAATAACAATATATTATACATATTACATACATACACATATATGGATGTATGTAAATACAAGAAATACACATGTATTTGCGTGTACTATTGTGATGTTTGCCGGCTAAAATGCGATTGCAGGTTCTTTTTATCAAACCTGTCGTCTGTCCTTATTTAAAGCCGCGATAATTGCGTGTTTCATTTAATGACGCATCACTGTGGAGAGAGAAAATTAATGTGCTGATATTAGGTTCATTCGTTTACTTTCCCAGTGAACTCCAGCGGTTGAGTAAATTTTATTTAATTTAAAAAAAAATTACTCTCAAAAATATCTCTAACACAAAAAAAAAGTAAACGAATGGTAAAATTGCCAAAAATTTGTAGATTACTCAAAACAGCTGATCACTAAAAAGCATAGTGTTGTAAAAATGTGAGATGTGGTGACTACTCAGTATATCGTCACCTAAAATGCAAAATAAAGTAACATCACTTTTCAGAAATTTACAGGAGAAGCAAAAAAAACTATATAATATGGAAACGGTTTGAGGTATAGAAAAAAAATTTTTTACACTAGATAGACATGAAACAAGAAATATATTTTGGATAAAATAAATCTGTTTTTTACAGTACATTTTGTGCTATGTGTGTTATGTTATTTTGAACTGTTGTTTTCTTAAACAAACTAACATATCATCAACCTTTTAATCTGTATGAAAAATTAAAAACAGTTATATGTTTTTTTATATTTTGTATTTTGATGTTAATTATAATTAATTATTATATATGATTATAATTGTGCTTTTTCCCTTAAAAAATATATGTGAAATTTATTATTACATACTTATATATATTATATACCAATTCTCGATTGATTAGTTGAATTTTAAACATATAGATCTTGAGTTTGTATTCAAAAATTAGGAAAAATCCACTGATGAGCTAAGTAAGCATTAGCGAAATAGTACTATATGGATATGCTTTCCTCCTCAGTTATTGAGTTTGCTTTTATAAAAGAAAAATACTTTATAAGAATATCATGAAGTATGTAATAATACATTTCACATATTCTTTTTCGGGAAAAAGCACAATTTTAAAATTAAAATAAAAAAAAAAACTTTTATTTTTATTTTTTGTTACAGTTTGAATTCCTTTTTTTTAAATATTTTTATGAGAAATTGTAAACTTTTTTTTGTTTTTTTTCGAAGTCTATGTTTTTCTTTTCCAATGAATTCTACTGGCAATAATTCGTTCAGTAAAAATTTGCAAACTCTATCAGCCATACCTAAACAAGAGCGGAAAGCGTTTTCTGGCTGTCAAAAATTCTCATGCCCATACAATTTGCATGTAGCATACCGAAATAACGCGGCGTCAACGCAACGGCAAAGCTTTGCAATTGGAAAATCCGATTTTGACAGTACGTTTAATAGTGAAGTAAGTTGCAAATAAAGAAGCTGAAAGAAATAAACACAAAAAATACATTTGTTATTAGAAAATAGAGGTAAGTAAATCCCTCTCTCAAATGGTTTTTACTAGAATCCAGTGCACACTTGCACGAATTTGCACAAATTGTTGTGGTAAACGAATGGAGCTATTATAACATTTAAAGTAAAGGCCAGTACATATTACATGTCACTCTACACAAATTGGAATTCTTTTATTCATTAATTTTTAAGTGCATATGAATGTATAGATGTGTATGGATAAAAAAAGTACTTTATATTTAATTTTCATACATACATAATACAGTAGAATCCCGATAATTAACAAGTCCAAGAAATAAAAGAAAAGAAGAAAGAAGAAAAGAAAATCCCAATAACACTGGTCTGCAAATTTGGGGGGAAAAAATTAACAGCAGAAGCGAAGCATGTTTTTTTAAATAACCTGAGTGCGCTGAATTCGAATCTGGCTTAAAAATTGGACTATCACGTCTTGCTAATTGCTTTTCGCATGCACTGGCAATACTGTAAAACAGTCAATACTGACTACTTTTTGGTTTTTTTATCTGGGACCAGCACTCAGGAGATGACTCCTACACATGCGAAGCATTGTGCTGGATCTATAAGAAAGGGGTAGTAGGAGACACGACAGGAGGTGAAGCTTAATTAATTATTTATGCAGCTCTGCTTTTGCACGTTCTTCGTTTATACTCGTAGCAGTGCTGAAGCTTCGGTTCAGTAGCCATTTTTATTATTGTTTTACTTCGCCGGTGCTACACAATACCGACGAAAGAGGGCCTTCTGATGCGATTGTGGATTGTTATCAGCTGAAGCCGGTATTGTTCAGTGATCAGTGACTATGCCATCGCCACTGAAACCTTCCGACAACAACTGACACAAAAAGACACACTAATGCACTGCAGAAAAATGCGAGATGTTTATTTTTATTTTAAAATTTTAATCTGAAACTGGGGTTGAACCCAGGTCTGTTTTTGGATTCGTAGTCAACGTGCAGACTACCATCTTGTTGAACGATTTGGTATTGTAAATTCAATGTGACGGAGTAAGAACGCTGAGTCAATAACGCCATTTATTAGATTCATTATAAATGATACATTTATGTACATTCTGCTACTTTTCAAAACGGGAAGCTTAATAAGCAAGGTGACTTTCATATGATGGGAGATTAAGATCACGATTCCAAGGAAGTCCACGCAGACAAAATAAAAGAAATTGTTTTTGAACTGATTCAATTTTCTTTATGTGGATATCATACTGCGGATCCCAAATAATACAGGCGTATTCAAGAATGGGTCTCACCAACGACGTAAACAAAAGCTTTATAACGTAGGGATCATTAAATTCCTTACCCCAACGTTTTAGGCATCCCAAAACTCCTTTGCCTTTATTCACTGATTGGGAAATGTGTAAATTAAAACTTAATTTTCTGTCGAGTAGCGCACCAAGTTCAAGGAATGTTTCGACTTCCTCAAGAGTATAATCATTAATATAATAATTATAGGATAGATGGCTTCCTCTACAGAACAGCATAGATTTGCATTTTTTTAAAGTTGAGGTACATTAAATTGATATCACACCATTGACTGAAATTATTTAGGTCAGATTGCAGTAATGAACACAGGTGAAGATTATTTAAAACTTGGAAAAAGTTTTACATCGTCGGCGTACATTAATAATTTAGAATATTCGATACAAGATGGTAAATCATTTATGAATAGTAAAAATAAAAGCGGTCCTAGGTGGCTAACTTGAGGAACTCCAGATGGCACAGAAATATATTTGGACTTTATATTTTTGAATAATACGCACTGAACTCTGTTCGTAAGATAAGTCGATATCCAACTCTGAAAAGCTGCAGAAAATCCAGAATTTTGTCCAGCTTGTATAGTAGTAGTTTTTGATTTACTTTATCAAAGGCCTGACTGAAATCGGTAAAAAAATGGGTGTGTCTGCATTCCAGAACAAAAAGATTTAGTTATACATCGGAGGCGCTGCAACACCGCTATAGAAAAAGCGTGCAAAAGCAGGGTTGTATGAATGAAGCTTTCTTCTGTCTCTCGTTTTAATACCTGTCCTCACTATCAACATTCCTTTCTTATAGAAGATAACAGCTGCAGTAGGTAAAAGGCCCATTACTAGGAAATTAGCGATGGCACGATGGATGGATGGTCTGCACGTTGACTACACAACCAAAAAAACAGACCTGGGTTCAACCCCAGTTTCAGACAAAAATTTTAAAATAAAAATAAACATCTCGCATTTTTCTGATGTGCATTAGTGTGTGTCTTTGCGTGTCAGTTGTTGTCGGAAGGTTTCAGTGGCGAAGGCATAGTCACTGGTCACTGAACAATACCGGCTTCAGCTGATAGCAATCCACAATCACATCAGAACGCCCTCCTTCGTCGGTATTGTGTAGCACCGGCGAAGTAAAATAATAATAAAAATAGCTACTAAACCGAAGCTTCAGCACTGCTACGAGTATAAAAACAAAAGAACGTGCGAAAGCAGAGCTGCAAAATAATTAATTAAGCTTCACCTCCTGTCGTTTCTTCTACTATCCCTTTCCTATAGTTCCCAGCACAATGCTTCGCATGTGTAGGAGTCATCTCCTGAGTGCTGGTCCTAGATAAAAAAAATTTCAGGTTTTCCAATGGTTTTTTTTCAAACTCGATTTAAGTTTTAACTCGTATCCTTCCTCCGTTGATCCTCAGCATTTACTAATATGGATCTTAAACAGTGCATATATCATTCTCTGAGAATGATTTTCAAATGTTTTTAGCAGTTAAATAAATTGTTGGTCACATGCACAGGCATGCCAATTCGCACTTGCGCATTTCTTTTTATATATGTGACCTACTTAAGCAGGGACCACTGTAAGTTCCAAAATACACAAGAACAAAGAGCAGACTAGATGTGCTTCACACAGTTTATAGATTTTTTGCTCGCATTCAGTTTCGTAGCAACTGTGCTGGTATGAAGTGCGATTGGAAAGCTGCGCACCGTAATTAAATAACAATAAAACAAACAAACGAATAATAATAAAAACATTATTAACAATTCAATGTTGTGGTTTAATGTCTTCATATTTGCGGTAACTTTTTTTGCCAGTTCAGCAGCATTGAAGTTGTCCAACAACAACAAAAACAACAAAAACATTAAAAATGATCCCGTCAAGACGAAAGGTTTACTGTATCCCATTGACACGGAATCACGTGAAACGCGTTCATTGGATGGCATGTGGAGATTTTTAAAATCGGAAACGAATGAATCTCTTCCTCTTCCAGTAGAGGATTGGTATAAAACCGATTTAGATAAAGTAAGTTTGATTTTCGTTATTTTAATAAAATTTTAAATTTTGAAAAAATTGCCAATGAAAAGTGTTTGCGCAATCGTAAAATTTTAAAGGGGCCGCTGATGTGTAAAGAGCCTAATAATGATTAAATAAACTTGATAGGCAAAAATGTTTAGCATTTATTACAAGTAAAATTTAATATAATTTTACTTATCCTGAAAAGATGTCTACGAAACTTTGCAAACCCTCTGAGATCCTGCAATAAGGAAATCTTGCATTGAAAAAAACTGAGAGTGAACGGTAAAGAAATATAACGCCCATATACGTTTATATTAATGGGATTTGTGTGAATGACAAAGAAAGAACAAGAGAGCCAAGAGAGCTCATTATAATGACCGGCTCACTTGCGCTGTGAAAAAAGTTCGAATAAACTTCAGTTGTTCACTCACTTGTCAAAGTTGTTCTGTTGTGAAATTATTTTTGGGCAAGTTTGTTCTAAGGAGTGGGAGTGAGAATTAGTAGTTACCGTGCTACCTAAATATAAAAGGAAAAGCGTATTTTTTCTCTCAAAAATTATCATGCCCAGAGAAATTGTTTTTGTTTTTATCTTGGACTAACACTCAGGAGATGACCCCTACACATGCGATGCATTGTGCTGGAACTAGAGGAAAGGGATAATTCGAGAAATGATAGGAGGTGAAGCTTCACTATCTTACAACTCTTATTTTGCACGTTCTTTGTTTTAAACCAGTGTTGCAGCCGCTGATGTCAAGAAGACGTATTCAATTTTGTAACTTAGGTTTAGTAGCCATTTTAATCATTATTTTACTTCGTCGGTGCTACACAATACCGATGAATACATGAAAAGACAACTTGTGACTTAAGCACACACTGGTTGCAATCCACAATCATAGTTTTTTAATTTTTTTTTTTAAATTTTTTTTTATTTGAGACTCATTAGATGACTCATGCACATGGGATGCATTGATACTTAGGGAAACAGCAGGAGGTGAAGTATAGTTAATTATTTTACAGCTCTGCTTTGCGCACGTTCTTTTTATTTATAGCAGTGTTGAAGCTTCGGTTTAGTAGCCATTTTTATTATTATTTTACTTCGCCGGTGCTACATAATAATACTGACGAAGTGGGGCGTTCTGATGTGATTGTGAATTGCTATCAGCTGAAGCCGGTATTTGTTCAGTGATCAGTGACTATTCCGCCTTCGCCACGGAAACCTTCCGACAATAACTGACACCAAGACACACAATTGCACATCAGAAAAAATGCGAGATGTTTTTATGAGTCTGAAACTGGGGAAAAATTTTTCGTTTTGTAGTCAACGTGCAGACTAATTCGACCATTGCGTATGGAGAGCAAAAATACGCTTTGCTCTTTTAATTAGGTAGCGTGTTGGCTCTGCAACCAGAAGATTCAAGGTCTGAATCACCGATCACAGCAAACATTTTTCAATTGTGTCTGCGCCAACAGTGCTCACCTTCGTCGGTATTTGAGCACTAAAAACCTCAACGATAATAATAAATAATATGGCGCTCCTCGAGCTTAAAAATTAATGCGTCAACAAAACAGCTGAGCTGCAGCACAACGGCAATCTTGGCAGCGTTGGGTGTAGTTGGATTTTAGGGCTCCTGATGTCGATGTTGGTAGAACGCCTCAGCTAGTTATTCCGGATAGGAGACTCTGGGCTCATAGGAATAAACTATTTACGGTGTGGCCTCCATTTACTGATGGATCGAAGATGGAGCAGGGCACGGGTTCTGGTGTCTACGTGATGGGGATCGATATAAGGAGATCGTTGGGCTTTGGGCGCAGTGCAGTATTTTCTGGGCAGAGACACGGAATTGGTGTCTCAAAGGGTGTCTGTGGACGAAGGAGTTTCCTTATACGTCGAGAATCAGCTGGTGCTTAAGGGGAAACAGTGTGAGATCGAAGATGGTTAACGAATTCAGAGGGCTCTTTACCGATCTGATGGGTACGTATATGCAGGTCAGGCTGGGTGCATCCGTAGCATAGTGTATGAGCAATTAATCTTATCAATCTGGAGGTGCGGGTTTAATTCCCGCCTAGACCCTCATGTGGTATCACAATGGACATGACTGGGGCGTTCTTCTTCTGGGACGATCCGCCATCTCACCTAACCAAAGGTCAGACTGTGCCGGGTAGCGGGTCATTGCTTGGCTAAGGATAGTGAAACGAATGATGAGTTGCCACAGCTGGGCGAGCAGCAGTAGAACATGTTAGTTGCAGCAACAAATAGGGTACTACTATGAAGAGCTCAAGAGCTGGGCAGTAGGCAGAGTGAATAATTCCTGGATGTTTAGGGGGGATTGGAACGTCTCAATGGCCTAATAGCCTGGGCTGGCCGGTGCAAAGACCAACATGGCTACCGGGAATAGGTAGCAGGGACTTGAAGGTTCTATGAAAGCCTTGACTGGTTACTGCTCGATGAGAGCTATGGTCAGCTGTTTGACAGGGAAACCTCCTAACGTTGCAGGTTCCCGAGGACACTATGGAACAAATGAACTATTACTGGCATGCAGCGAGGCAGGCTGAAGTGGCTTGGTCGCGGTTTCCTGCTGGAACTAGGTGATATCGCGAATCGTAGTATAGAGGATATCAGGGACTTCAATGTGGGGATAGGTTGGCGTGATGTATGGAGGTGGGTACTGCTTCTTCTTCTTTCTCTATACTGTATTCCATTCCTTTCTTTCTTCGAAGAGATTCACAATGGACCCTATGGGCCTCAGAGTAGAGATGCCCTGCTGTACCTAACGTTCTGTAGGAAAAGCAAAAAACGCTTGAGTGATGAACGTTGTAAACTTGTCTTATCAAATTCAGCAAACCCTATAGGAAACCAGGGTATGCTGGGATCAAGCGTCTCCATGTCAAGACTTTTATCGATTAGTTTTGCCGACTTTTTGATGTCATTGTCAACGAATCGTCTACACTTTTTATTTTAACCTTCGCTTTACAGCTGCAAAACGATTTTTTTTTGTGTCATTTTGTTGTGGTAAAAATAGATGCGGTTGCTCTAAGTTTCTCACATGAACTAACCACTACTCTATTGTGCAACATAGGACCAACGCCAGTAGTACTTTTTCCATGACACGTAAATGCCAAATGTCTATAGTTAATTACATAGCCTGGGGGGTATAACAAGTCGCTGCCACTGATGATTAAGTATGTAGGCAATCAGTACAGTTTTACTGTTGTCATTTCCTGCAGGGATTCTAGTCAAGTGCGAGGTACATATGCAGAAGCCAGCACATTGTTATTTTTTATAGTTGAATGTGTTGTAAAAGATATCAGCAGGAATAAACACAATACAATACAATGTGCTGATGGATCATCTTACAGAATGTTAATTTAATTTTATTGTTCACATGACCATGATAAAGAACTTGACATTCTTAAAACAAAAGAAAATATAATAAATAGTACATCGAATGCATTACGCGTAACATTTAAGCATAAAATACTTAAATTTATTATTTCTTCTATGACTATGAAGTTATGATAACATGAAGAAAATGCATTTCTGAAACTCGATATATAAAAATGGGGATGCATACGAGTGCGTTTTCAATTAACAATTTAAACAAACGGTAAAACGAATAGCATACAGCTAAAAGATTGAGGATGTATAAATTAGAAATGGCATGTTGAGTAATTGCGGCATGGCGACCGCGCATATTTCAGGGAGGGTAATTAAGTGAAAGTGTGCATTAAAAGCGTGAAATGTTTAAAATTCACATAAAAAGAGATAGACTCAGAAAGAAAAGCATCATGTTTAGAAGGGCTGAGGGCCTACGCTATAATTCGATCCAAAAAGAAATCTATTCGAACAACTTTAAAACAAATCAATGTGCTGTCTTCTGCATATGTACCGCGCACTTGAGTAGGATTCCAGCAGGAAATGAGAATAGTAAAACTGTAGTGATTTGTTATTCGAAAGCATTTGCTTTCTTTTCTGTATATCAAATAACGAAAGAACCCACTGATCGAAAAACTTTTTTTCCGAATTCTGTTTTTTTTTTTTTTTTTTTGACTTGGACCGGCACTCAGGGGATGACCCCTACACATGTGATGCATTGTGCTGGAACTAGGAAATTAGGTTATGGGAAGGAGGATAGAGGGAGTAGTGTTTATGGACATTTGATTTAAATTTTCCCATGCTAAAAGTGACAGGAAACACCTCTGCGGGTAGTCTATTCCACATACGTGCCGTTCGGCCAAAAAACGAATTTTCCCTGTAGTGCGAGTCGCCGTCAAATCGACCACAAATGGATGCGCTCTTAATGATGATCGCGTCGTGCGCGCGAATAACCGGGTTTCGGGAACAAGTTCCCTGATTTCATTAGAACACATCCCATTATAGTAACGATAGAACAACGAAACGCACCCCACGTTGCGACGATGCTCAAGAGAGTCAATAGAGTTGGCTACCCTACCGTCTCCTATGAGTTTCTTCGCCCTTTGTTGTACACGGTCGAGTAACTTCAAAATAGTCTTTGAAGCACCGGCCCACACATGAGAGTTGTATTCCATTTTCGGTCGGATGTAGGCGGTATAAATAGTGAGGAGATCAGATGGGGTGAAGTATGTCTTACACCGCCTTAAAAAGCCTAGGCACTTGAATGCTTCCTTTGAGACCAGAAAAATGTGCTCAGTCCATCGGACATCACACTGAATTTTCATGCTAAGAACATCAAGAGCTTCTGATTCCTCAATGTTTATGCCACCCATTTTTACAGATGAGGCAGCGTGATCGTGCATACGGCGGTGTGTTAGCATGCAGCATTGGGTCTTTTAGGAATTGAAATCGACCCTGTTCGCGTGACCGCATTCCAATATTCTCGTGAGGTCACCTGTTAGCGAATCATTCATATTCTGCCGCGTCGCCGCGATCATAGTTGATGTCGGCCTACGATCAAATGAATATGAATGGTAGATACTGCTGTCATCTGCGAAAGAGTGGATAGGGTTTGAGGTATGACATAGGAGGTCATTAAGAAAAATAAGAAATAGGGTAGGAGAAAGAATAGAGCCTTGTGGTACCCCTGAATTGATCTTGAACTCGTTAGATGAGATCCCGTCTATAACAACTCTTATAGCGCGATCCCTGAGAAAGCTCGATATAAATCGAGAGAAGATATCGCCGACACCAAAAGCAATAAGTTTGGACAAGAGTGCTCCATGCCACACTCTGTCAAATGCTTTTGAAATATCTAGAGCCACTACCTTACTTTCGCCAAAATGGTGGATGGATCGAGAGGAAGGCTAATAAATCACCCGTGGAACGTCCTCCACGGAAGCCATATTGCCGGTCGTTAAGTAAGCTATTGGACTCCAGATATTTCATAAGATGGAAATTTAGCATACTCTCCATTACTTTAGAAATGGTAGAGCATATTGCGAATGGGCGATAATTTTCAGGGTTGCTTGCCTCTCCCTTCTTGGGGATCGGCGTAACATTTGCAACTTTCCAGAACGACGGAAATTCGCCTGCATGATATAGGGTGCTGAAAAGGATTGCCAGAGGACGCGATAACGTCGAAGAGCACTGCTTCAAGACCAGTGCCGGAATTTCATCCGGGCCAGGAGACTTATTTATGTTGAGGTCCGATAAAACCCTTTTAACTGCACGAGCCCGAAAGTATATCTTTGGCATAGTTACGGATACACGCTCGGATGCGGGCAGTGGTTTATAGCTTTCCGGCAGGTGAGAATTGCCTGCAAACATTTCAGCAAGGAAGTTAGCCTTTTCAACCGGGTCAGTGAATATTTGATCAGCCTTTAAAAGAGACGGAATAGAAGAACTAGCATTTCCCTTAACTCTTTTAACGAATGACCAAAAGCTTTTACTTCCCCGTGGGGCAGTAAGAACTTTAGCGCGAAGACTCTGCTCGTACAAAGCTTTTGCACGTCTTAGCACTTTGGCACACGAAGTTCTCGCCCTTTTGCGCATCATATCAGTATCAGCGTTTTTATTATTCCGCCAGACACAAAACGCTTCCTCTCTGGATCTGACTGCAAGTCTGCACGTCTGATTAAACCAAGACTTTGGTCTAGGCCTAATCGAAATTTGCTTCGATGGTATGAACGTTTTCATACCAAGCATTATTATATTTTGGACCATTTTAGCCATGGCATTGACATCATTGCCGAGGAAGCAGAGCCTCCAATTGAAATGCCGAAAGAAATCGTTGAGCTCAGCCCAACGTGCCTTTTCGTAAATATATTTCAAACGTTTCATAGCTGGCGGTGAAACGCCTCGAAGTTCCGCAAACGAAAAGGAGGCAGAAATGGTGCAATGATCCGAATTACCGAGAGGTGCGCTAATGTTCATTTCATACTTTTCAGGGTGTGAAGTGAGAAAAATGTCGAGGGTGTTGTGTTGGTGCCCGTCAACACATGAAATATGTGTTGGTTCATTCACTAATTGCGCAAGGTGATTGTGCGCTGCGAATAGCTCAGCATATTGGCCTTCTGGAGTTGTATTGCTTGTATGGACATTGAAATCGCCAGCAATAACGATTTCACTGTTCGGGTAATTTTCGAGGATCCCCGATATATTGTCGGAAAGGGCATCGAAGTTCTGTATAGTTTTCTCCCTTTCCGTGTTTGGGCTTCTGTAAAGAAACCCGAAGTGCAGAAGATGTGCCCTGATTTTGAATTTAACCCAAAGACAGCTAAATTCGGGATCATGCGTGTCTAAAGATTGCTGGCACTGGTACACAACTTCATTGCGTATATAAATTGCAAGGCCCCTGTGTAGATAGAAAAGAGATAGGAGGTGATACCCAGGTATGTGAAAATTCTGTGGGTCAGCATCCTCAGACACCTGAGTTTCACTTAAGGCGAAAACATCCGGCCGATGGAGACAAACGTGAGCATAGACAGAGAAGAAATTTGCCCTTAGACCACGTATGTTGCAGAAGTCAATTCTAAATCGGCCTGTCATGAATAACGCGAGAAAACATAAATAAAATGTCTATCTTTTGTATTGTAGTTGCCACTGAGCTAATCGCTGCTTGAACGACTGCCGGTGATCAGTGTTACTCCTTCATCACCAAACAGTCTAGCAGTAACCAAGACAATGGCACCAACAATGCAAAAGATTTAGTCGGGTATGGTAGAGGGAATTAGCACAATGCCACGAAAAAGGCCATGAAAGACCTCATCCGGTCACCGTGACCCGAAGTGACAGCACTTGTTGGTAGTGTCAGCACTGATTTTTGTTTTTCTCGCCTGTCACTGGTATAGCGGTTTTTTTTTCTTCTCAGTTGTTCCACCGTCTAATTTGTTGTTGTTTTTTGTATTATATTTGTTATATTAAAGTTTATTGTTTTTTTATTTGTTAATGTAAGTTGAACAAAAAAATTTTTTCTTTCTTTGAAGTTTATTTTATTTCGTTGTTTGTCACTAAGTTGATTGTTTTTTTTTATTTTAAATTGTTTTTTTTTCCACTTGTATTTTTCTTTTTTAATTTATTTCTGTTCTGTTTTAATTAAATTGAAGACCGAACAGCGGACCAAAAGAAGATACGTGTATACCGGTCGAACTAACAAACACACTGTTGGATCGTTCAATGTATTTAAATGAAATTTGCAAAGAATAGATTTACTGCAATCGCATGGTTCGCTATTAGGAATCAGCGAACATAGTCTTATACTCCTACTTTCCAATCAACGGCTTTAAAAGTTGATTTTACTTCATATTAGATTTACAGTGATGTCTCTTTATATTTCGTGTTCGTTTTCCACATTGTAGAAAATCATGAAAAAATGTGTCCGCCATTTTAGAAGACCGCCATATTGGTTTAAAAATGACGTCTCTTCACTTTTCGAGGTATCCTCAGCCTGCTTTTTTCATTTGATTCCCATATTGTAGAAAATCATGAAAAAATGAGTCCGCCATATTGAATTTAGAGCATAGATAACCAAAACTCTCAATAAATGAAATGCGTCTATATTGGATAAGATAATATTGCCAGCAAATACAAAACTAAGCATTACAAATGTAATGAATTTTACTTTTAAAAGCAAAATGGAAATTAAGTTTAGAAAAAGTTAATAAAATTAAATACAAAAATGCCTCAGTTTTTACAGAATTAGGCAATTTTTTTCACACATATTTGATTGGTAGAGTTCAATTCATAATTAAAACTTAAAAAACTAAGTGTATTTAAGCATTATAAATTAAGTTTTCCAAATTTAAAATTTTGTAACAATTTCTTATTAACAAAATATATTTTAAATTTGAAGAACTTAATTTATTTCTCTGCTTGGAACAAATAAATTTTAAGTCGGAAAAAATTTGTTCGCAGCAATATGTAGAAGGAAAAAGGGATAACAATTTCAAAGCATTTCTTTTTAACTCTGGAAAATCGAAATCATTTAGATTTTTCCAGAATTCTATTCCCATTTTTCCCGGAGCTTGGCCTTCGGTTCGAAGAAATATAAGTTTTGATTATATATCGAACTAATATTGAGTACCCATCACAGTTATAAGGGTTGTTAAATAAATCCAACTGCAGTTGTATACTCTTAAAATCTGCAAACCTGTCCTCAAAACTGTTGAGCAGTGTATCAAAAATCTCAACTCGCTTAGTTTTCGCAGCATCGCACAGCGATTCGCGCAATAGAGATGTTTTTTTAAAACTGGAAAAGTCATCTGACTTAATTTGGCAAAGTATAAGAAAAGTTTTGTTTTAAAATTAAATAAAATTTTACAAATATCAGATATATTCTTTTTCTTGAAGCTCTAAGTTACCAAAAGCATTTTTAATGACAAAACAAAAATTTCTGTCTTCCATTATACTATTTTGTTTATTGGTTTATTTTGAAATTAAATCAAAGCTGAAAAAAACAATAAAGCTGAAAAAAAGCAGTAAGCATCCGCACATGTGCACTCGTTAACACTCAATTAACGACTGAAATCAAACTGAAATAGAAGAGAACAAGCGTCGGTTTAATTTTTTTTTGATTGTTTTTGTAGCACAATTGTGCACAGGAAATGAAGATTTGGATTACACTGATTTAGAGTGATGTCTCTCCATTTTTCGAGTTGTCCTCAGCCAGCTGTTTCATTTGGTATCCACATATTGCAGCAGTGCAACTAGTCCGCCATGTTGGGTTTAGAATGAAGTCACCCAGCGAATCATGCATTGCCATCCAAACTAAACATGTATTGAAAATTTCAGGTCAATCGGTTGAAAAGTTCCAAGATTTGACCCGCACACACATACAAGTTAAATAAAAAGCTTTTAAAAATGGCTCTACTTTAGCTTTAGCCATGCAGCAACCATCACAGAAACGCGCAACTGCAGAGTTGTGCAAGAATCGAGAGAAGGATCTATACTTCTAGCAATTCACCACCCTTCTCTTCACTACATTAAAACTAGAGACAGAATTAAGCCGTATTCCTTCCTATCACTTCTCACCATCTCCATACTAGTTCCATATTACATATGTAGGGGACATCAACTTAACCCTGTTCTAAGAAGAAACAAACTTACATTGATTCACTCATTATAAATGACACCATTTACTATTTTTATTTTACCACAGATTGGACGCACTATTGGCATGCCTGTACCTGCCAGCTACAATGATTTGACTGTCGATGAGACATTGCGCGATCATGTTGGAGGCGTTTGGTATGAACGGAAATTTTTTCTATCATACGATTGGTCAGTGGATAAGCGCGTTTGGCTGAGATTCGGCAGTGTTCATTATTCAGCGATAGTGGTGAGTTTTATTATACGATTACAATGAAAAACAGTTAAATTCCCCACTATAGGGTCTTCCAATAAGGGGCACAAATTTAATATGTAACAAAACATGAAAAGAAATGTATATATTTTCAGAAATGTGATGAATGGAGAAGTTTATTGAGCCTTGTCCGTCTTTCCGTAAGTCCGTTGAAATCAACTTTCCGGCCAAACTGAACATCGCACAGAATTTAGTTTTGGTATAAATCGGTTGCTATTTAAATAAATAAAAAACCAGAATTAGTTCAATAGCTTGCGAGCTACAGTCGAAGAAGCATGACCACCTCGTTTTTTTTTCTTTGAAATTTTAGTACAAACACTTTCATAACTTCGAAACGGCAGGATCGGTTTTGGTGAAATGTAGTTCCTCTATTGGTATTTTCTAAACGGCTCGACTGATTTCCTTAAATATTCGGTATGAATGTTCAGACAGGCATGCAGTCAAATATGCGTGCAAAAAAAATTGGTCTAGAGCACTGGGCTCGAAAAATATGTCAAAATCCGGACCGCCTAAAAGGTTGAACCGATTCTTTTTCACTGAAATTTGATTTACGCTTTGAGTTGGCTATTTGAAAATATATAATAGTCTGACAAAGCTGGTCCTAAAAGAACCAGATCAAAAAGTTAAGTAAAAATCCGGTACATTTTTCATAGTGTAAACCGGGAGTAAATAAATATTTTTGTTTACTATGAAAGCGATAGAGAGAGAGGAAGTTATAAAAACGCAAACACAGCAACAAAAAAAAAACTATACTATTTCACTGCAAGGCGATTTCATACCAGTTGTCAGAGTTGTGTTCTACTCAAAGCATGTTAATACGTACACTGTTTTGACAACTTGAATAAAATTGTTGTATTTGTAAACCAAAAATGCTGTTGTTGTAGGGACGACATTTCGCCTTGTTTTAGTGTTTGTGGAAACGCTTTCAACGTTGTAAATGCAAATTCGTGAATTTTGTTGTTGGATTGCAAAGAAAAGACTGTCGCATCTGACCCTGAATACCGCTAATATTATTTTTCCCTTTAGAATTTCTTTGCGCGAAATTAAAAATTAAATTCGAGAATTATTATTTTCGTTCTTCGATATTTGTTTTCTTATTTGAATGAACGAATGTAAACGTAACATTATTTGAAATACAGGGTGGTGCAAAATGAACTATATGGTTTAAATGGTTTATAAGTTTTTTATTTATGCGATTATTATAATTTTTTTTTTTAAATACAAATATATTATTTTTAAATATAAATATATTATTGGAGAATTTAATCCTGTAAATGATGTCCATTTTCTGCTTCGCACATATGTGCTATTTTAAGCATATTTTCCATAACTTTTCGCAAAATTTCGGTTGTAATGGCCATGATTTCATTTGGAATGTTGGTTTTCAGTTGCAGTATGGTTCTTGGTTTGTTAACGTACACTCTTTCTTTCAAATATCCCCAAAAAGAAAACTGTCAGGAGCTGTTAAATCTGGTGAACGTGGAGGCCAGTTGAAATCGCTTGTGCGCGAAATATTGCGTTCGCCGAATATGTCGCTTAACGAAGCCATTGAGGCACCTGGGGAATATGCTGTGTTCGATCGTGTAATGATTCATAATTAATTCCCCAAGTCTTCTTCACATAATGCTGTAAAAAAAAACAAAGAAAAAATAATAATTAAAAAAGTTATAAAGAATTCAGACCATATAGTTCATTCTGCGCCACCCTGTATAAATTGTGAATATTGAAATTTGCACAAAAAATAATTCTGATGCAGTTTGAAAATGCAAAAATGCACTTCACTATTCCCTAATTCCACAACAACAAAGCAGATCACTACTGCTGCAACTCGCTTTTTTAAATCTTAAATTAAGCGAAACATTTCTTATTATATTTTATATTTAAAATTAAAACTATTTATATATGTATATATTTCTATATTCACTGCTTTTCAGTGGTTAAATGGGAAGGAAATTATGAGTCACTCAATTGGGCATTTGCCTTTTGAAGTCGAAATAAGTCAACATATAAATTATGGAGCTGAAAATCGTTTAACGGTTTTGTGCAATAACACGCTAACCCGTTCCACGGTACCGCAAGGAGATGTGGTTAGAGCTCTAACCGATACGGGTAACAAAACTTTTCAATTGTACGCGTTTGATTTCTTCAACTATGCTGGCATACACCGTTCGGTCGTTTTGTATACGACACCCAAGGTTTATATAAAAGATATAAAGGTAGCGACAGATGTCAAATTAAGTGAAGCGGATATTTACGATATTGAAGTATTTGTGGGCCTGATCAATTACACAATTGAAATTGCCGGCTATGAAAGCAATGAAATAATTGATGTGGCAACCTCATCCGATTTTTCGGCGTCCGGTCTCTATTATTTACAATTGCAATTGCGCGATAAGGCTGGTGATATTGTGGCGAAACAGAAATGTAAAGAATTGCCATGTAATGGCACTCTAACAATTGAAGATGTTAACTTGTGGTGGCCATATCTCATGAATTACGATTATGGTTATTTGTATAATTTGGAAATTTATTTACATTCAACCGGAGATAATTCAATACTCGATGTTTATCGCATGAAAGTCGGCATTCGTAAAATTGATTGGGACAATATGAATTTACGTTTGAATGGTCAAAAGGTTTATTTGCATGGCTTTGGCAAACACGAAGATTCAGATGTAATTTTATTTTAATGCTGCTTGATTGCATGCTCCATGAGTCAATAGTTTTTTATTGTGATTTTCATTTGCAGTTGCGTGGCAAAGGTTTAGATTTTGCTGTATTGACCAGAGATTTTAATTTGATTAAATGGATTGGCGCCAACACCTATCGTACTTCGCATTACCCCTATTCGGAAGAATCGATGCAGTTTGCTGACGAAAATGGTATCATGATTATCGATGAATGTTCGAGTGTGAATACGGAGTGAGTTAAAAAAAAAAAAAAAAAAAAAAAAAACACGAAGTTTTTAATCTGAACTTAACAGTTCACATATTAAAATTGCCTATCCCGCGTACGAGCGCTTCTTTTAGCTCATTCTAAATCTATTTTCCTACTGCAGCACTATTACCAGCACTGTTATTTTTTTTCTCTTGGCAAGACTAACTGTCTGGTCCACGACGTCACTCGATATCGTCAGCAAAGTACTCATTGTGCCAATTTCTTCCGTCGACACGTTAATGTCATTTGAAAAAGGCAAAGTATGACGGATGATGGATTCTATGTGCCCCGGCCTTTAACCAAAAAAAAAGTTTGTGCAATGAAAAATTTTACTCTCTCATTTTCTTTAAAAAAAAAACCAAAATTGTTATCTTGAACGCTTTTGGGTAAATTTGTGCAAGTTCGGGCACTTTTGTTATGCACCTGGAACAGATCTAATAATCAAGATTTTTTTTTTTATATTCAAATAACCGCGCACAACATTGCAATTGGTATGGCTATTGTTTATATAAAAATGCTCGGAAAATAATTGAGAATTATAAATATAGAAATATAAAAGCGTAGAAACTTTTACAAAAAAAGTAGAAAAATTAAATGAAAATGAAATAAATTATTTCTTTTGTATTTTTCACAAAATTTATACGAAATTTTCGATTAAACTAAATTTCTAAAGAAAGATGGGCCAGTGAATAAATATATACATACGTATAGAAATGAGTAGAACTTTAAATAAAACACACGATACAAACATGCATAGAAAAAAAGGAAAATCAAGATTCAATTAAATTAATAATGAGATTTCAACCTATTACGGAAATTTGCAGAATCAATTAAAAGTTGGCCCTATGGGCTCGGTTAAATAATTAAATAAAAATTAAATGAAATGAAAAAGTTTTAATTGAAAGAATGTCATAATTTCATTTTATTTGACCAGTTTATGGCATTTTGATTGCAGTATTTTGAGAGAACATCAAAATCATGTGCAATAAACGTGGATTCAATTAAATTATTAATTAAGAGAACAAAATTTTACTGGCGAAAATCTCAATTGGAAAAAATTTAACAATTATTTTTGATGCGTGAGTTTGCTTTACTTTCGAATTTAAACGAAAGCACTAGGGTGTCGAGGCAACATTTGAAGCCAGATTAGGTCTGTCTGCGTACACATATTTTGCATCATTTTGTGCCACATGTTGCAAAATCTTGCAAAATGTTGTCTGCGTACTCCAAATCTCTTGCAGCGAGAGAGCCAAAAAGAGAATTTTTTGACTGTTGGAAGTTAGAGAACTTGTAAAATGTTGTTGGGGAAATTTCTGCTTGCAAGATTTTGCAACTAGTTTGAACAGCTGTGTTTATTTACTGTTTGAATGAAATAATTTTTCTGAAATGAAAATAAAAATTTAAATATAACAATGGCTGGGGGATTCTGCTTATCCATGCAATAAATATTGGATAACTCCATACAAAGATAACGGACATCTGACAAGAGCTCAGATACAGTTTAATATAAAACTATGCTCTGGTCGTGTCCGTATCGAACATACGTTCGGTATTTTAAAACAGAGGTTTAGGCAGTTGTACTACTGCAAATTATGAGGAATTAAAAAATTATGCCACTTCATTAGAGCGTGTTGTGTTTTAATTATATTTTTAATTCAATATATATTTCTATAATTCTTTTGCTTTGTTATTTCACCGATCAGCTGTTTTCTTGCAAGATTTCACTGGATGCTGTCTGCGTACTTTTTGAGATATTTTTCAGCCGACAGAGTAAAATTGGTGTTACTGAGTATTTGCTACTGGAAAAGTACTCAGACAGACCTATTATCGATTATCAATTCTGATGCATTGAATGAATTGAATAATTACGAAAAAAATTTCTTTTAGTCATTTTGGAGCAGAACTGATGCACAACCATAAATCTGCCTTGGAACAATTAATACATCGCGATCGACATCATCCCAGTGTCATAATGTGGTCCATAGCTAATGAGCCCAGAACTTCAAAAAATCAATCGGAAGCTTATTTCAGGTAAAAACAAAATATTTAATAAAAAAAAAACCCTCGATAACGAACGAAATTTTAAATAAAATTCAATCAATATCGAAAGCCTTAATTTTACCCTGTTTCCGAATTGCATTTCTTGTTTTTTTTTTCCACAAAATTATTAGAGAAATTGTAAGATATACGAAAACTTTGGATCTAACTAGACCATTGACGGCTTCCATAAATGTAGAAATTGATAAAGATAAATTGGTAATTATAGTTTTCTTATAAAAAATATAAATAAAAAAAAATATAAATAAAAAAAAATATCACGTGGAAAAATTAATTATAATTTGCATGGCTTGTTAAGGCCCAATTTTTAGACATCATAAGTTTTAATCGTTACAATGCCTGGTATCAGAATACTGGCCACTTGGATATGATTATGAATGCTGTTAAAGATGAAGCGACCAGGTGGTGGCAAAAGTATAATCGGCCAGTTTTAATGTCCGAATATGGCGCCGATGCTATGGAAGGTTTACATGCTGTAAGTACATTCCACAAATACGCACAGAGTGGCCCAAAATTATCGTCGGTGTTTGTGCTCATTATAACTTCTTATTTGAGACATTATTATTAAATTACTTTTTCATTTTAAATACAGTATATTTAATTTAAGTATGAAAAATTATATCCGCAGAGGCCTTTCCTGTCACTTTTTACGTGGGAAAATTTAAATCAAATGTGAATAAACACTACTCCCTCTATCCTACTTCCCATAACCAAATTTGCTAGTTCCAGCACAATGCATCGCATGTGTAGGGGTCATACCCTGAGTGCCGGTCCAAGAAAAAAAAACAAAAAATATCTCGCAAGTGGTGGCTATTTTCTGCTGCACATATTCGTGCTTTTTCCAAAACAAGTTCCATAACCCTTCGTAAAACTTCAGTTGTTATGTTGTGGATTTCGTCGCGTATATTATTTTTTAATTGCTGTATGGTTCTAGGCTTATTTATATAGACTTTTCCCTACCAAAAAATTCCGAAAGGAAACAGTCTGGAGCGTTTAAATCCGGGGAAAGCGGAGGCCTATTAAAATCGCTTGTACGGAAAATAATTCGTTCACCAATGATGTCGCGTAAAAGAGCCATTGCGTCCCTCGCAGTTTGAGGTTTGTATGGCAACATTTTTATTGTATCATTAGTAGAATAGTGGGACCGATTTTGTCCTATTAGGCTAGGTCTTTTTGAAAAGAATTAATAAATCAAATGAAATGAAAAATTCTCTGCAGCGACCCCTAGTGAGAGGCCAAGTTGTGTCGAACATCGAACGTGGCTGGGGTTTTTTCTCTCTTCCCGAATACTCTGCTGTACCCGTTCAATATTGCCATCCGTGTGGACCGTTCGTCGTCTGCCGGCATCAGTAACCTTCCTTACAAGTTCCTTGTTGTCGAAAATTTGCAACCAGACGGTTTATTGTTGACTCTGAGGGTCCAAGCCGCACATTCAAATAATTAAGATATGCACGCTGAGTCGAAACAATGAATCGTCGATTTGAGAAATAAAGTTCAACGATTTTGGCACGTTTTTCCATTTTAAATTCCCCAAGTCTTCTGTACAAAATAATAAAAAAAAAAAAAAAAATTATAATAAAAAAGTTATAAGGACTTCAAACACCTTCGGTCATTTGGGGCCATGCTGTACAAGTATGTACATATCGTTTGGTGAATTGCAAAACCGCGTAACTAACATTTTTCGTTTTTTTTTTGTAGAAAAAACTTTTTAAAATAATACACGCATTTGAAGTGACATTCTTTAGATTTTCGCTTCTAAAATAGCTAATTTTTTAATTCTTCTAGTTTATTTTTTTGACCTCTTTTTTATTAATTACACTAATTATTTAAGCTGTAGGTCTTTTTTTATATATGTAATATTTAATTTTATTCGATATTTCGCTACTCCTTTGTGTAGCTTCTTCAGGAAAATAGTTTTTTTTTATAATGAAAAAATATTTTTTTTTTAAATTCACAATAATAAATATAAATAAAGGACTTTTTCTGTATTGTGAATTTTTAAAAAAATATCATAAAGTATGTAATAATAAATTTCACATATAATTTTTAAAGGATAAAAGCACAATTAGAATCATATATATAAAATATTTTTTCATTATAAACAAAAAACTATTTTCCTGAAGAAGCTACACAAAGGAGTAGCGAAATATCGAATAAAATTAAATATTACATATATAAAAAAAGACCTACAGCTTAAATAATTAGTGTAATAAATAAATAGCTAATTTTTATTACAAAAATTTTAAAATTCGTCAGGACTTTCATCTTAATCAATCAAAAACTCAATTTCATAATTTTTGTTTGTTACATGGTTTTGCATTTCAGCTAACGATATGTAAGACGAACTACATAATTTACATATATACATATATATGTATATGCTTTCAATACATTTCTAGCTACCAGAGTATCTGTGGTCGGAAGACTATCAAATCACTTTGCTGGGCAAACATTTCAAAGCTTTTGATTACTTGAGAGAAGAAAAATGGTTCATTGGAGAATTTGTCTGGAATTTTGCCGACTTTAAAACGGAACAATGTAAGCAAATACCATATTTATTTTTCTTCGCAATTATTTTCTAATTGTTATTTCACACTATTAATTTGTTTTAGCAATAACACGTGTGGGTGGCAACAAAAAAGGCATATTCACGCGTAATCGTCAGCCAAAGACATCTGCCCATGTGCTGAGAAAGCGCTATTTTAGTTTGTGCAATGAATTTTATGAGTGCGAGACACCAACAGACTTACTTTTTTAAAAGAAAGATTTTCAAAATGGCATTATTCTTGGAATAGAACAGGGTGCTTTGTTGCTTTCGTAGTATCAGTATTTTACAAGCACAAATAAACTTTGTTTCTTATCCGCATTAAGAAATAAATATTTACATTTATTAAGAAATAATTAAGCAAATATTTAAAGATTCTAACAAATTTGATTTTTTTGGTTTGTATTTTAAGTATTTTTGGCTTTGATTTGGCTAAAAAAAATTCTTTTCAATGGCTTTTTGACACTTAAATTATGTTTATTAAAATCTTGTTGAACTTCTCAGCAGTCGCAGTATGGAAACTCTTTTCGAAGGACGATCAAATACGAATATCATTAAGTAAAAAAATTAATTAAGGGATTGTTGATAAATTAAACGAGTATCATGGTTTTATTTATTCATGGAATCAGGCTTTAGAGCGAATCAGGGCTGTCATAGAATCCAAGTCGGTTTTGCAAACCGATATTGGTTTCATTTGGTGTCATGAAAACGTGTCGGTTTTGTTCTCTTCGAATGCAAATAAAACCGATATTCGAATCAACTGTTTTATGGTTTTGTTCTTTTGTTTACAACTTTTAATGCAATTTTTGTTTGAATTTGTTTGTGAAAATACATATGCGAAACGAATTTATCGAAAATAAAAAATTGTTGTTTAAAATTAAATTTTTTATTTTTATGTTTTCCCTTATTAAGGATAAAAACATGGAGATAAATACTTCTTTTTTTTTTTTTTTTACAAATTTATCAACTAAAATTTATTTACATTTTCGCAAAAAAATTAACTTGAAAAAACAAAAACAAAATGAAAAATGTAGCTTTTAATTACGTTAAGTAAATATAATTACAAAATTTTAACAAAATATCTGATGGAATTAATAAAATTAAATGATTGGAAATGAAAACCAACAGCAGTCGGCAGTTTGACTAACCAAATTCGTGTTTTTCGTCACCGTTTCTCTCAGATATCTTGCAGACATTACATATATAATAATTTATATAAATAAACATAATTTTTTTTATAACATAATTCTTCTAGTTTTTTTACCTCTTTTTATATTAATTACACTAATTATTTAAGCTGTAGGTCTTTTTTGATATATGTAATATTTATTTTGATTCGATATTTCGCTACTCCTTTGGGTAGCTTCATCAGGCAAATTGGTTTTTGTTTATAATTTTTTATAACATTTTTGCTCTATTTTATTCGACTTAAATATATTTCTGTTTTCAGACGTTTTAGGGCCCTAATTACAGCCTTTCGATATCGCAAGAAATTTCTATACATTTTAATGAGTTTCTTTTCAATTTCGATTCGTTTCGATTTAACGTTGCTGCATGAATTGAATGCCAAAATTATAATTCTTAATGGTTCGTTGAAAAGCATTTATAATTCACTACGTTTCTTTAAAAGCTGCTGGTAGCACAGCACATATTTAAATTGACATAATATGTACATACTAAATAAATTAATCAATTAAATTAAATTTACAAACTATCATTATCAGTAGTTGGTTCAACTACTTTTAAACAGATGTCGGCAAATTCCAGAAACAATGGCTCATGCATTGCCGCTTTAATGGCTTTCCATGCATTTGGTGCTGTATCGATTTCCTGCAATAAATTCCTCAGATGGGGATTGTAAAGCAGATGCTTTAGATCATCGCTGGTACCTTCATGTGCGAAAGAATTATTCATGTTATTTTAAAATGTTGTATATGCATAGTGAGCAGCGCAAATATAACAGGCTCAAGAATTTTACTTAAGCAAAAACTAAATTTTTCCTAATCAAACGAAATAAAAAGTGAAATGAACTATGCCAATTTCTTTTTTAAACAAAAGGCCGTATGGTAAAAAAAATATGAAATGGATTCTCTTCTGCTACACAATATATTTAGCTTTTTTGTAGCATCTTAAGAATGCCACACAATAAAATCAAATAATTAATGCTGGAAATAGCACTTACCTAATTGTTGCAGTTTATGCTGTGGCACGGTGTCTTCTGTTTTAAAAGGTTCATGGACGGTGGGTTCATTTTCGATGCAGTCCTCTTTGGTATTTGCTTGACTTGTTTTATCTTCAAGTGTGTCCAAGCATTTTTCTGATGCCGTGTGTTGTTTATAGCATTCCATGGAACAGCTGCGTTAACAACAAAATTTTTAGGCTTAACTAAATATTATTATAATACAGTACTTACTAGGCTGCCAAACACTTTGGGCATTTGTATTTATTGGTAACTTGTGCACAAACAATACACTCCGACATTTTTAATTTATTTTAAAATTAACTAAAATCTCTTTCAAATAAAAAATATCCCAGAAGTCAATACTTATTTTAGATTTCTTTTTTTAAACTATTTTCCATTTCAAGGAAAGAAATATAAGTCAGATTTGTTTGTAATTTCATTCCCGCGTGTTATTACCACAGAGGTTAGCCTATGGTTATTACTCCATTCTTCTTTGCTACGCCATTCTAAACATTGCCATATGAAAGAAATCAAGAATTTGGTAGTGGTGTAAGACAAGGCAGGTTTTACACACACACTGTGGTGAATTACTATTGCATGTTTTGAGTAGTATGGACACAAACCACACATACAAAATTTCATGTAAAAAACACGTTATTTTTAAATGGTAAAAGATTTTGTTTTTTTTTTTAATTAAAAATAAAAAATATTTTTGAAATTAAAAATTTAATATTTATTTTAAACATAAAATTTTTTTATATCTAAAATTTAATCAATTTATCTGTTATCTTTTAAGCTAAAAAATTTTGTTTTTATTTTTTTTGTTTCTATTGCGATGTTTCGTTAATCATTGGTTAACATCTTTAAAAAATTTATATTTTATTTTTTTTTTTTTTTTTAAAGTAATAAAAATTTTCTATAGATGTTATTAAAAAAAATAATAAAAATGTCTTCACTTAATAAGATATGAATATCTAGTACAAAAGAAGCGTTTTTAGGTTTACATCAGTGTAAAAGAGTGGAAACAACCCGTCAACTGTTTTGCATCAGTGTGCCTTTAAAAATTTAAAAATTAAATTTTAAATTAAAAATGTTTTTATAGAAAAAAATCATTTATATTAATTTTTTTTTTAATTTTGAAATTTTACTATACAGTGCGCTCTGGATAACGTTATATCTGTACAAAAGCGGTCAACATTAGATAAGTTGGTGTAGGGTAGTAGCGGATTCGTTGACGCATTCTTATATTATGAGATGTTTACATACATATATTTCGTTGGTCTAATGCATAAAAGCCCTATCTCGCATTTTTTTTTCGAAGTTAAATTATTTTTGGTGATTTACATTAATTTTTCACTAATACATTTAATCACGAAAACATAATGTTTAATAATATCAAAAATAACAGTTTTGCAAGTATTTAAATTTTAATAATTGTTTCTTTCTTTTCTGATTTTGTGAATTTTGTTAGTTAGGGCCTTTCTACATGTGACCAACGATATGGACTTCATACTTTAGAAAATGGCGGATGTAGGTAGAAGTGGTGTGTGTGTGTTTTTTTCAGCACAGAAATGTGACAATAATGAGCAGTGAATGCAATTTTTGTAAATATTCCTTGAAGAAGTCGTTTTACTACCGCCATTAGAAATGAAAATAAATAAATTTTAGTTATTAAGTTGAAGGTCTGCTAATGACCTACGAGTAGTAACAATGAAATACATATATTTCATTTGAATAATTGTGTGATTCGTTTTAGTTCGACACGTGAGGCGAGATTTATTTTCTATTACGCAAATTTGCATTCTTTACAATAGATATGTATGTATATTCCAACAAATTCCAAAAATTAACAACATTTTGTTAAGCAATACCGGCAACTAAAATTCTGTTTAAGCTAATAATAATGGCCGCCAAAGTAAATTGCAGTTGGCAAACTGCCTCCTAATAAACATCCTTAACTTACATGTTAAATTAAATAGCAATTTCAGAAATAAAAGTATAAATCACAGCGTTGCCAGTTAGCTAGAAAAAAAGGGGGGTAAATATCTGTAATGAAAAAAAAAAAAAAAGCTGTAACAGAAGGACGCACGAAGTGAGAATGAAAACTAAGTAATTTGAAAATGATTTACAATTTTACAAGAGTAAAACATAAAATGAAACATAAATCTAAAGACACATGACGAACACAAAAAGATAATGGCAAATGCTGTTTGTATTCTGTTGTCCTAAGACGACTATAAAATATGCTGCAGAAAAAAGTTAGTTTTTCTTTTATTATTATTTTTCAAGGAATTTTTTAAGTCAAGGATTGCTGTTCCATTAATTTTTGCAACTGTTATACTTTTCCGCTTAATTGATACACCCGCTTAATTAACTCGCCATATAAAAGTCAATTCAAAAAAAAATCACACGTAAAAAACAAATTAATTGTTACTCACACAATTCACCAAAATGCAATTTCGCATTATTCATACATCCATACATATATATATGAATATTTTGTCGGTGCAAATGCTTGACGAAAACATTCTTACATTTTGTAGGGTATACAAAGCAAATAAGCGACGCTAAAAACAAAAGAAAAAACCAACTGTTAAAATAGCAGCAGGCCGTAAGTCTAACAAAAAAGTAACGGTAATAATTTCTATAAGTATGTACATGCCGTAATGCATACATGCACACCAAATTTGCACTATACTTGCAGATTCCCTGTAGGAAGCCCGCGTCCAAGTGTCTCCAAGTCAACACTTTTGTCGACTGATTTTGGTAATCGGTACAACACTTTTGTGATCTCGTCCCTACAACCACAGCATTTTTTGTTTACAAATACAACAATTTTATTAAAGTTGTCAAAACAGTTTACGTATTAATATGCTTTGAATTAAACACAACTGACAACTTGTTTGTTTGTAGTTATCAATTGCCATATGGCAGATGGCAGAAGCAAGTACGCAAATTGCCAGGGTATCACACAATATAGTATATTTAAACGACCTATGCCTTCACATAGGAAGTTAAATTTATATATAAAATTCTTGAGTATGATGGTCTCCACCAGTAACAGCCACGTGATTAATAACGAAAAGCCACAACAACCGTAAATGATACAGTTAGCCGTGTAGCAAATCCATTAATCAGTGCGAGTGAGACGCAAAACTCTCGAATGCCAAACAACAAAAACAGGGCTGACCGCATTTAAAAAATAATTACGATGACGCGTGAGTTGTTCTTCAACACAGAGCTGCTTTACGACTGACAACTGAACAGAAATCAGCTGTAGAGAATTTTAGCTAATGCAGCCACCTGGTATGAATTCGGCTTGGTTAGTCGTCTACAATTTTTATTTTGTCTTTGATGAGAAGAGAAGAAGAGATACGTTCTTATCTTTCTCTTTCAGGTAACAAAACGTAGTTGTATTCCTTCATTTTGTTGTGATGAAAATCGCTGCGGTTGCTCTAAGTGTCACACAAGTTCTACCGACTGTTCTATTGACTACAAAGGACCAACGCCAGTAGTAGATTTTCAATGACACGTTAAATGTTAAATCTCTATAGTAAATTACATTACCTAATGTATAACAAGTCACTGGTACTGATAACTAAGTCTGTAGTAAGTCAGTACAGTTTTATTATTGTTATTTCCTGCAGGGTTGCTTCATTCACACATTTCACAAATGTTTTTGAGAGTAATAAAATCTAGGCCTTTAAAGTAAATGCTACACGGTTCAATATTCAGCTTAAATATTTGTCTTTGGGTTAATCAAAATATAGAAGCCTCTGACAGACTACGTTATTATTTCTTACACTCACACTACGTCGAACTGCTTAAATATTTCAATGAATAAAGAAACGCACACAAATACAAATATTGAAGCTGAATATTGATGCATGTAGCATTCACTTACGTTAAATGGCGTTGCCCTTGGCTGGACCTCTGCTTAAAAAATAATGCGTCAATATTGCAACAGCGACGTAGCAACTTTGCTCTACAAATGCTCAAAAAATTTGCCACAGTGCCAAGAACAAAAAATTAATTAATAATTTATTGATTTTATTAAGTTCTTTTGTACAGTTCATGCTCGGTCCAGCCAATGCGACAGCCTAACAGTTTTACTAATACGATTAATTAAAAGTCTGTTTGCTTTTAAATTATTTAAATAGAATAATAACTAGATGACCCAGTTCAGCTATGAACACACGATTGTCAGATATTACAAGATATTTAGAAAAATTGTTTAACAACCGTGTGAACTTACAATTTTTATCTGGCAAATTTTATCACAAAAAGCGTTGTCAGTCCATTGTACGACAATAATATTGTCAGGCATCTAACAATCGTGTGAACACCCGCCATTTCCATTAACAAATAATTGCCAGATATTGAACGGTCATTTATTATTGCCGAATTAGTTTAATCTAGTGCACCGTACAATAACACCATTGTCAATTAAATATATCTATAGGCAACGCTGCCCATAAATATTAAGAAGCAATGTTTAACATCGACTCTAGCAACTTTTGCCATACAATAATCTGACAACCGTTTGAATTGATAATTTTTGTTGGCAGTTAAATTTATTGTCCGAAAACTGTGTGACAATGAAATTGTACAGATTTCTTACAATACAGTCTGAACTGACAATTTGCCAGTTCGGTGACAATTTTTCATTGTCTGTACATTGCCATATCTTACAATATTGTAATATCTGACAATCGTGTCTGCATAGCTTTATGTTTACATATCAATATATTAAAGTTGAGACCAAAAAATTATTAGCCCATGAGAACAGATGTTGTGCGACGTCACGACGTGTGTTTGGCTGAAGGCGTAATCTTTATTTCTATTATTCTTGATTATATGGAATTATTAATTTTTAAATAAATAAATAAAAAATTTTAACATTCAGGTAATTAACATGCCTACCAACAATTGTGGCGCATTGGGTCTCATGCATAAAAACGAGTAAAAGCGCTGAGTTGAGGCAGGTGAGCAATTGCTCGTAAGTCGAGTTCGATTTAACAGCAACAGCTTTTGCTCAATTTCGTATGCATGAAAATGAGTTTAAACCAATTGCAATTACTTGAGCAAAGGGAGATGATCTAACGTCTAATTGTTATTGAAGTGAAAGTGAAGTAGAAGTAGAATCAAATAATAATAATAAAATTGAAACTGAAACTGACGACATTTCTAAATTTTTAGTAGGGAAAATAAAACAAAATAAATATTTACTAGAAAAGGGTCAATTACCAAGCATTAAAAATAAAAAAAAAAAACAAACAATAGAAACATGTGTAACAGAATCAATCACTCCAATTGCAAATGGAAAGCAATAATTTGCTTGCCATTTCTTTTGAGCATCTTTTATTTCATCTGCATCTTTCGGAAATTTTATCCACTCGCTTGCTTTGGCAGATATAAGTTTCGCAACTTCCGCAATAGTTCGCGACACAGTTGATTGATGGATTCCAATATCTGTGGCTATACCATTTTGGAATCCAGGATCTGCACAAAATCTTAAATACAGTCGAATTTTATCAATGTTGCTGAGGGCACCACCACGTGTCTCTTCTGACTCCTCAAAAAAAAAAATAATTAGCCAACCAGCAGATGCTACTATCATCAAACTTGTGTATTTATCATTTTATTATTAATTAAGTAGCATCAGAGCGCCTTCCTTCGTCGGGATTGTGTAGCATCATCGGCGAAGTAAAATAATTAATAAAATGTCTACCAAATACAGCTTCAAAAATGTAATGCGTTTCCTTAATATCACAGGCTCTGCAACACAGCTATTAAAAAAAACAAGAAACGTGCAAAAGCAGTATTGTAGAAATAATGAAGCCTTCTTCTATCTATCCCTTCACCACCTGTAATCTCCATCACTATTCGTTTCCTAGAAGTTAACACCTGGTAGGCAATCATTGCCTGAGTGTTACTTCTCTTTTGAGGGTGGCGATGGCACGATGGATGGTAGTCTGCACGTTGACTACACAACCAAAAACAGACCTGGGTTCAACCCCAGTTTCAGACAAAAAAATTTTTAAATAAAAATAAACATCTCGCATTTTTCTGATGTGCATTAGTGTGTCTTTGTGTGTGAGTTGTTGTCGGAAGGTTTCAGTGGCGAAGGCATAGCCACTGGTCACTGAACAATACCGGCTTCAGCTGATAGCAATCCACAATCACATCAGAACGCCCTCCTTCGTCGGTATTTGTATAAAAACAAAAGAACGTGCGAAACCAGAGCTGCAAAATAATTAATTAAGCTTCACCTCCTGTCGTTTCTTCTACTATCCCTTTCCTATAGTTCCCAGCACAATGCTTCGCATGTGTAAGAGTCATCTCCTGAGTGCTGGTCCTAGATAAAAAAAAAAAAAAAAAAAAAATTATATAAAAAAAATTAATAATTAAGAATACAAACCTGTATAATTTTTTTATCCTCACTTGCTAAATTTGTTTTACGCTGTTGATAATATTTTGTATTTCTTTGTGGCACAAACTATTCAGCCATGATTCCTTTTTAGTGTACGCGAGTCAACTATAAGGCAGGCTCAACAAAATTTGAGCAAGATCTCAAAAAAAAGAAAGCAAAAGCTTGTTTTTATGCATATGAAAATGAGCACAAGCTCATCTAACTTAGTTCAAACTGAGCAAGACGAGATCAAAAGTGAGCAGTGAGTAAAAGCAAATACATCAAATTTTATTATGCATACGACAAGCACCTTTTACTCAAAAAATCGAGTCCGAGCTCAAGCTCACGTTTTATGCATGAGGCCCATTGTTTTTTACCTCTTTCGTTGGATGGACGACAAATCTGCATTAAACCGCAACAAACATCGTTGGAGTAGAACAGTTTTACCGTCTTATAATTCTGAGGTCAGCTTGAGAAGTATGACTCCGCGAACAGAGGCAAAATATATGTTACGAACTACGAAAATATTCTCGACGAGTTATACATTTCATATCTACATATCGTCATATAAAACGTAAAACCATTTAAGTGAAAAAATTTAGAAAATCGGCTTCTCTATTGAATTTTGTGTACCATGTCAAAATGTATGTCCATGTAAGATAAACTATTTTATCAAAATATCAGTGTTTCTTTTAATTTTATGCGAGTTTTGAAGAAACTTTTTTCAGGTTGTTACCAAGTTTTTTTGTCTTCTCCTTTAAAATGTTAAAAAGTGAAGTTACATGTTTTTACGTTGCCGATATAGATTTTCGGCTGTCATACATGTATAACAGTCAACCAAACCTCGTATCATAATGATATATCATGGCTAATTCTTTTAGTTTTCAGTTTGTTTATTAATAATATGTTCTAAATTGTGATTTTTTTCCCCCGTTCCTTTTCACAAGAATATAAATATTCATTGTATAGAAATCATAAAGGGTGAGAATATATATCAAATATTACACACACACACACACACACACTTACACACTTCACACACTCAAACGCAAATTCGTATGCCCAACATTGATGGTCATAAATTACAACTTAGTTGTACAAGTAACAATGTGCCCAGAAAACAAGGAAAAAATTTTGGCAAAATGTGTTGAAAAAAAATAAAAAATTAAATGGGAAAAATACAAGAGACACACTCCACATTTGGCAGGTTGCATCATAAATTTTGAACTGCGTTTGTGCTTTTCTGCCGAAGTACAAACATACGAGTACACACTTCATACATTCCAATTGTATAGAAGTTGTTTTACATTCGAAATAAAAAAAAAAAAAAACAACAACTGTTTGCTTTTGCAGCAACATGGTCTATTCCCCTTTTAAATGTATTATGTTGGCAACTCTGTCAAGGATTTATGACGAGCGCCACTGCAACTGCAATTTTGCATCATTTCAATGTACTCGTAGTTCGTTTATTCGTTATCTTTTCGTGTTTTTTTTTTCAATTCCATTTTGCACTTTCAAGTCAAGTTTTGCCGCAACATCGTGCAATTTTCGCCCATCATATGTCAAATATATGTAACGGGTGTTTTTTCCAGTTGCATGAGAACTATCGATAACGATAACTATGGTTAGACAGCTGTTAAGGTCAAACTGTGTTGACATTTCTGTTCCATGGGTGCATCCGTAGTCTAGTGCAAGAGCATTAGTCTTATCAATATGAAAGTACGGGTTCGATTCCCGCTTAGACCTTGGGTGTTTCTACAGACAAGCTATAAGACCTTCGTATATTTTGTGTTGTTTAAAAAAAAAAAATAAAAAAAGTAAAAACAGCTGATAATTTAATTCTACTCCGAACTGATACCAAAATTATACGAATTTCATGTTGTTCGAATGGACCATGTAAAAAATGTCATTCCAACAATATTTTTTGCAAATTCGTAGTCATTTCAAATGCTCATGCAGCTAAAAAAAAAGAACACCCGTTATGTATATCATTTGTTGTTGTAGCCCTGTCTGATAGATGTTATTATAGTTGTCAAAATTTTGATGTTGTAGATTTATCTTAGACGTCATCTTGTTGCTGTGGCTGCAATATTTTTTTTTCTGTTTTCCGTTTTTATATTTCTTTCGTTTATTTTTCTTCGTCGTTGAGCGAAATAATATTTATTTTTGCTAATTGCAAGTTGAACAATTAACGGAATTGTTGCAGTCGCTTGTACCCTACAATTACTCAGGCAGCTGTGTTAATCCTAGAGGTGCTTTGTTAGTTTGATTTCACCAACAACAAATTTAAATTGCCTGATTTCTCATTACTCCCACTGTTGTTTAAGTTTGTACAACAGCAGTCGTCAAGTAGATAGATCCCACAGTACGCAAACATTTGTTGCTCTGAGTAGGCTAGAAGTAAAAGCTTCCAACTTTCTTCCCTGTTGGGAAACATTTACTTTAACTTTGTTTTGTTTTTATTTATCAAATAGCTGTGTTAGCGCCGCCACTTATTCGACTTTGCTATTCATTTAAGTCAACTATCAAGCTTCTTGTTTTTTTACGGCGTATTTCGAAATATTTGGCTTGAGATGGAAACGTTACTATTAATGGAAAAATAGGAAAATTTCCACGCGGAAAAAGGAAAACTTCCAAAATTATTTTAATTGCTAACGAGGAACTTAAGTGAAACACGTTTGACTTATCACTGCAGTTTGCTCCTATTCCTTACTAAAAACGTTTTTATAAATATGTATATGAATTGTATTTAATGTATTTATGTTTATATATACAGTGAAACCTCTCTTAACGGACAGCTCCTATAGCCGGTCACCTCCTACAACCGGACAAACCGATCTTTTCATCAGTTTTTCAGTACAAAACGTATATATCATATGCGGACTAGGACACCATATTTTAAAAAATTATGCGCAAAAAGCCTCTCATAAGCGGACAGAAGCGTTAATTTTAATTAATTCGGCTTGATTGAAACTCACCAACACTGGCAGTATTTCTTCATTTCTCAACTCCGATTCGTATTTGTTTTAATTTTTTTTAATTTGCCTTTTAAATTGGGTGTATGAGACACAATTCTACACTGGCAACACTGACTCTTGCTCAGAAAGAGAATATTTTTAACACATACAACCGAAAAACGTAATAGTATAGGTTTGCCTGCCACTGGATTAGACAACGAAATACACTCCATATTACAATGATGATCGAAAGAGTCAATAGAGTTTGCTACCCTACCGTCTGCAATGACATTCTTCGCCCTCTTCTGTAAACAGTCGAGTAACTTCAAAATAGTCTTTAAAGCACCGGGCCATACATGAGAGTTGTGTTCCATTTAACGTTGGATGTAAGCTGTATGAATAAGAGGGAGATCATCTGGAGTGATGTCTTGCATCGTCTTAAAAAAGCCGAAACACTTGAATTTTTCTCTAGAGACCTGCAAAATGTGTTCACTCCATGACTATCATGTCTGTAGAGATTTTTTAAATAATTAACATTTATTTAAGCTGCCGTTATCTGTAACAAATTATCAAGTTTTAATTAAATCACAGTCGGTCGACAGCTATACCGCTTGCTGTAGGGTACAACAAAAATAAAATCATCTTCATAATGACACATCCATAGTTATTTGTTGCACTCGTATTATTGTGCAATATTTATTGCATATTTGGCCAAAAATTCATAATGAACGTTTATTTACACTGTCATGGCACATTATCCAAGTTTAAAAGGCACAACCAACAACAACTGAACCAACTTTTTTTTGTTTATTGTCCGGTACAAAATACGAGTATTCCTAAAAATACTGCATAATGGCTGGCTTTTATTTTGATTTACTTGTATAGAAATTTTGAAATAATTTTTAGATTGAAGAAATTGAACAACAACCAAAAACAATATACAAAAAAAAAAAAAAAATAGAAAAACTTTTTACTGGTCACACAAAAAACAAAAAGAAGGAAAAAATGAATTTATTCTTGAATTTGACTGCTCAGCTTGAATTGTCTCATCAATCATTTTTTACTTGACATTTTATAAGAATAAAACAAATACATAACTTAAATATTTATAATAAATAAAAGCAAAAATAATAAATAAAAAGCAAAAAATAAAAAAAAAAGGCAAATGACCCCGTTCCTTGTCAGGCATAATTTTTCTACCTTGACTGCATAAAATCAAATTGTTTTTAGAGCGAGAGAGAGAAAAATGTTCATCAATTATCCAATGTATTACTTTCAATATAATTTTGGGGAAATTTTGCAGCTGCATATCGTCAGCAGACATATAAAAGGGTCAAACGTCACTTGTTTTTTTTTTATAATTTTACAAGAGAAAAAAAATTAATTTTAAATAAAATTAAATTAAATTGAAATGCACAAATTAATAAACCGTACAAATGCTCAGTTATCCTTGTCTTCTTTACCCTGTCCCTTTCCAGCTACTTCAGGTGTAAAGAATGGCACCCTCGATTACATCCCTTGAGCTTTGTGCCCAGGAAAACAATATATTCCTTTATTTGCCCATTTAATAGCCTGCTTTTGGCAATTATGTGGCTTAAAAACTTTAATGAAATGAAAGATTAAAACAAATCTTGCGCATATTCAACTTTATAAATAATTTTTTTTTTTATTTTGGAAAAAGTGCATTTTGTTCCATTTTAATTTATGACTTTTATATTTATCGAAATAAACTTTTTCTAAGTAGATATTATCAAGCAGTTGTACTTTGAGATTTACAAACTAAACACATAAAACATATTTTATATTTTTATAAAAGGAAAAAAAAAAAAACTACAACAAAAGAGAACGGCAACAGAAATTGCTTTATTGCGTCAATAATAAACAATAAAAAAGAAACAGTGTGATTTATGATTGCAAGTTTAGTATAGTCTATAAAACAGTCCAAGATTTAAGTATCTTACACTCTCAAGGCACAGTGGTAATTCATACGAGTATATTAAGGGCACGTTAAGCACAAGCAGATTGAAATAAAAATTTATATAAAATTAAAATAAATAATAATTTATAAGAGATAAAAAGAAATTTATAAGAAATAAGAACAAAAAAAAGAAAAAGAAAGTAATAGTGACAGCAACGGGTGTTGAATTCTAACTGGGGCTTACAGTTTTCAGCACGCAAACAACTGTTCTAAGCATGAAACTACCGTGCAATAAGCATGAGGCATTTTTTTAATCCAGCATTTATTTATTTTTTATTAAATGAAAAAATAAAAGAAATTTAATTAATTCAGAAACTTTTACATTAGTCTCACTTCTATTTTTATTTTGACCTTTATTAAAATTTTTAGTTACATTTATTTTTGAGCGATGGTCTTTTCTATGAAAAGTTTTTTAACAATTATTTATTTTTCAATATTTCGCTACGAATTAAGTAGCATCGTCAAAAAAAAAAAAAAAAATATTTTTGTTAATACAAATTATTATTTCCTGACGATGCTATTTTTTTTTTTTAGCGAAATATTGAAAAATAAATAATTGTTAAAAACTTTTCATAAAAAAGACCATCGCTCAAAAATAAATATAACTAAGGAATTTAATTAATTTAATTTCACAAATGTAATTTCAAAACTAAATAATTTATCTTATAGTTATAGACTTGAGCCTTGTTCTGTGTCATGGTTACAATTAACTTCTTAATGCATTTTAAAATTTTCCATGCTTAAACTTCTCAATTGATTTGCCAAAATATTTCCATAAGTAGAAAAAACGGTAGCGTGAAAATTGTGCAGAGAAATTGGCACACAATATAACCCTCCTTCAATACACAACAAAAATTCGAAAATGAGCTTCAATTAAAAAGTGTTTTAGTAAATTGTTCTACCAATTAAAATGTTAACCAATTTTCGGCTTGCAAAAAAAATTCATCATATCAATTAACATATTTATATTCATTAGGTTTTTCAGCATTTAAAATTCAATTAAAATCATATAAAGGGTGGGTAAATTTGAGGTTTGGAAATATTTTGGAAGGGAAATGATGAAATGACAAGAATTGAGCTGTCATCCTTAAACATTTATTTACTAAAAAAGTTGGTAAATTTCAACCATTAAACGCTGCACTCTTCAGGCTACGGCTAATTGCCACATAAAGTTATTGAAATAAATGACTTTTTTTATAATTTCATCTAGAAGTTATTTGAGATTTATTTAACGTTATTAAATGATATTAACTTAACTTAACCGTCCATAAACGTGAACTTTCACTTCAAAATAATATTATATTTCGTAGCTTGTCTTACCAGCGTCTTTGTATAGGAAGTATCTTGGCTGTCAAATGATGAAATGTCAAGCGTTGAGCTGTTATCCTTTGACATTTATTTAGTAAAAAGTTGCAAAATTCTAACCATTGAACGCTGCACTCTTCAACAAAGAATTTTAATTGTGAAATTTTACTATCAAAATGGTGAAAATTTGACGGCATCACTTCGAGCAGCTTTTCCTCGTAATATTCATATGGATTCATATAGAATATGCAAACACATAAAAAATTTAGAATTTTTTCAACTAAGGATTTGAATTGGCTCGATTAAAAGATTGTTTAAAAGATAAACTGAAAATCATTTTCATTTAATTGAATTCATTCCCAAGAAATTTGTTTTTGTGTAATACACGTACTCCACACACAAACAATTTATGAACTACGTTCTATGTTCAAAATCTGTCTCTTCTCCGCGGGTATTACTTCACAGAAAAAAATAAAACTAATTTTTTTTTTTTTTTTTTTAAATATATGTATTAAGCTTAATTTTAATTGAAATTTTTTCATATCATTTAAAAAATTAATTAGATTTTCATCCGCAAAGAAATTAATTGTATCAATTATATTATTATTGTTGATTTAGTTAATGATTTAATTAATGCATTAATTTTCAATTAATAAATAATAATAATAGTAATAAAAATAATAATAAATAATTTTCAATAATTAAAAATTTTATCAAAGGTTTTGAAATTTTCAAACAAATTTTTAATAGAAAAAAAAAAAATTCCAATGCTTATGGGGAATTAGTTTCTATTTGCATAAGGATTGTTGCATATGTGATATAAAACAGCGTGATCTGCATTTAAATAAAAATAAGCCGTCATTTTGTGTATTGCATAGCCAAAGAACTATTTCTTTATTTATTTTAAGTGTTGAGTCCAAAAATTAATTAAAAATTTCATTGGATTGATTAAACATTAAATTGAAAAATATGTTATTCTAAGTCAAAGGAGTTAATTTAAAATAAAAAGTTAAATTAGTTTCTGTGTTCTGTGTTGGGGGTGCTGATGGCGAGTAGTCAGCATGCTGGCTCTGCAACCAGAAAGACCCAGGTTCGATTCCCAGCCGGCTCAAATCAGATAAAAGTTTTTTCTGAGTTTTCTGTGCTACAGCACCCTCCTTCGTTGGTATTTGAGCAATAAAACGTCGGCGAAGTAAAATAAATAAATAAATGGCTCCATTAGCTTAAAAATAATGCGTCAAAAAAACATCAGATACGCCGCAACTTTGCTTTATAATTTACACGCAACTGCAGAGTTGTGCAAGAATTAAGCTCTATCTTCCTACCACTTTCACCACCTGTCTATTTCTTCCCTATTCTTCTCTCTAGTTCCAGTGCAATCCAATGCATATGTAGGGGATAGCACTGGTCCAAGATAAAAAAAAAAAAACCAAAAAAAAATTTATCCGAAATTCTACTAAAACAGTATAGCTCTGAAAGACCCGAACAGTGAGCCAGTATAATTGTATTTTAGAAGTATTTTTAAACAACACATAGTCTGTTAAGCTTTTAATAAATGCTTGTCGGCAGAAATACCCAGGGGTCTAGGCGGGATTCGAACCCGCAACCTCCATATTGATAGATTAATGCTTACGGAGTCGGCTATAGAGAGCCACTCTCATTTAAATTAATTAATTAAATTAATTTTTTTTTTTTTTTTTTAATATATTAATTAATAATATAATTTTTTTAGTTTTTTGACCTTTTTTTTATTTATATTAATAACACTAATTATTTTAAGCCTAAGGTCTTTTTATATATTTTATATTTATTTCAATATTTCGCTACTCCTTTGTGTAGCTTCTTCAGGAAAATTGGTTTTTGTTTATAATAAAAAAATTTTTTTTTTTTTTTTTAAAAATTCACAATATTTTTATTTTGAATTTTCATTGACAAGAACTTTTCATATATTGTGAATTTTAAAAAAAAAAAAAAAAGAATTTTTTTATTATAAACAAAAACCAATTTTCCTGAAGAAGCTACACAAAGGAGTAGCGAAATATTGAAATAAATATAAAATATATAAAAAGACCTTAGGCTTAAAATAATTAGTGTTATTAATTAATAATATAATTAAATTAATAATTAATTGAAAAGAAGCACAGCAACTTCACTGCGAACCGGGTACATGGTTGTGGTGCGGCAATATATTTATGCAATGTCCCTTGTATCTGATGAGAAGCGCGTAGTAGTCACTAATTATTTTAAAGCACCCAGAATGCTCTAATTCGTTAAGCGCTAGAGCGATTTTAATGATTTTGTTGCATTATTGGATAGATTTAATTTTGGCTGTACGACAATGGCCCATCTCCATGGACTCCCAGGTGCAATTGGGACAGAACGACTGCACATATAAAAAGAATTTTTAATTTAGTTACAGTGAAAATAGTGCGGCGAAAAGATGAACATTTTTTGTTATAAAAAAAATTTATAAAACTGTCTGATGACTGTCCATGATAATAGACCGTATAGGCAAAACTCTATAGGCAGTTCTTGAAACATCTAAAAGAACATATTCATTGAAAAGTTTCTGGTTTTGTTCAGTGAATACAAGAAGAAAAAAAAACACAGAAGCAGAAACAAAGAACATAATTCTAATCAGCTGATGCAATTTCATGGTGTGCAATCACCCACCTAAACCACCGCAGCCAATAATGTGGAATAGGTGGGTGATTCCACCTCATACATTCATTCCCCATGAATGTTGTTTTATTTTTGCTGTATAGTGGTGAATTTAAATTCTTTTAAACATGCCGTATCGAACTGGTATTAAAGTGTTACAATTTGTGCAGCAATTGCAAAGGCTAATCAATGTTTGAATGTTTGAGGGATTTATAAATTCACGAACTAATCGGAAGCAAAAACCTTAATTCCCTGTGACAAATATGCTTCAAATACTTCACTCCAAATACTCTTTATTTAATAAACCGAAATGTATTCATGCATTAAACGACCAAATTATCTGAAAAGTTAATTCCATTCTTTTTTCAACAACTTAAGAACTATAAAATGGCCAAAGACAAATTAAAGAGTATTTTTATATACAGATTTATTTTTTTTATATTTCATTTTCTTTTATATTCACACTCTCTTACACGTGTAAAAGGGATTCACTACTACAATGTGGCGGCGCCTTTTTGCCAACAATTTCGTATTTTCACGTGTTACATCATGTGCGATAATTGCTGCAAATTGTATGACCGACTCTGGCTGAACGACCTTAGCATACACAAATAAAATGAATAAAAGAAGAGTATTAACAAAAAAAGAAAAAAAGGCCAAAATAAATAAAAAATATAAAAGAAAAGCGAAGTGAAGCAACAAAAATTGGTAACTACAAACAAACGAATTGAACAGTTTTCCAATTCATGTCAGGTGGAAAACAAGATGTGTTTAACGGACTTTTCAGACTTTGATTTACCACACTTTATACACTGAACTCGTATTGTTTTATTTTTATATAATTCTTTGTTTTTTTTTTTCATTTTATTTTATTTTATTTATATTAAATACAATTGGCGTTTTATTATATTTCGTTGTTGTTTTTCTTTCTTTTTTTTCTTTTTGTAGAGTACGAGAAAAAAAATTGCCTGAAAACCACCTTAGCAAAAGCAACAACAATGGCGGATATAAAAGTTAAAACGTTTTACCAAAATGTTGGAAAAGCGAAAAAAAAGAAGAAGAAAAAAACATGACCAGTCACAAAAAATATTTATTTGTTTTTCTTTACCACCATCCCACGAGGTGACCATACATGAAGTACCATAAATTTGTATTGCAGTATGTAACAATTTAAAAGTCGCTAAAATTTAAGCTGGACAGTGCGCGATACATGATTATTGCCACAAGCAAGTTCAAGAAAATAACGAATTTAGAAGAAATTATAAGAAAAAAAAACATTTAATCGGAAATGTCCTTTACAAATAATAATAATAATAATGCCAGCTCACTGCTGCACTAATACAGGGTGTCTGGTATTTTTTTCAAACATGAATAAAAAACGTGATAATTGACACAAAGTTTTATTAAGAGCATTGAACGATAGAATGGAAATGCGGATTTTATTTTTTTAAAGAGTATGTCATCCAGATCCTTCAGATCCTTTTTTGAAATTTCATGAATAATCGCTGTTGGAAGTTCCAGTGAGGCTTAGTGAGGACCGAATTAAATTTACACTCGGTCCATCACTTATTCGCCGAATAATGAACTTTGAACAAAATTGGCGACGAGCAGTTACGTAAGAATCATTACTCTTAAAAAATGTCCCCTCAGTAAACGCGCGATGCTCACTCCACCATCTGCGACATCATGACTGACAAATCCGCACAATCGATAATTCCAACGGCGCCACCTTCCCTCCGCAGACTTCATTACTTTTTGAAATAATCGTATTTAAAAATATAAATTGCCCACCAGACACCCTGTATAACCACTTTATCGCACAGGGTTGCTTCGGCTGAACGCGTTTTATCAAAATTAATAAATTTTCTAATAGACTGAACGTAAAGACTTCCGACTCCATGCTTTCATATCAAAATGTAATCCAAACACAGCTGGGCGACTGCACACCAAGTGAGGAGTTCATTAATATTTGTAGTTCCATATTGACATATCGTCATATACAACGTAACTGATTTTGCAGAAAAAAATGAGAAAAACCTAATAAAGTACGTAACCGGAAAAAAGTTCCTTTAAAACTTGCACAAAATTAACAGAATCACTAATTTATAGTAAAATATAAAAAATTTGTACGCACGTACAGTTTCACATGGTACGCAATATTCAATAGACAAGCCGATTTTGAAATTTTTGTCACTTACACCGTTTTGTTTTTTCCCTCAAATACCCTTTTTGAGACCCTTTTTTCCCAAAGACCTTTTTGTGATCCTTTTTGAAATTTGTCAATTGTAATGCTGGCGTGAACAACCATAACCTAAAAGTATGCAATATTTTGTGTAAAAAACAAAAGAAACGCATGTAATTAAATATCAAGTATACGCGTACGTAAATTAACGTATTATTTTCAGCGTTGTCAACTCGCTGCTTTTCGCATAGTTTTTGGTGTTTTTGAAATTTTAGACGCGTGATTTATTTTAATGCTTAAATTTTTTGGGATTTTCTTTATTTCAGTGGCACCAAGTGTAATTTTATCACAAATCCAAAAATGTTTGTACACAAACAAGTCAGCCTAAAAATTAGTGTTTTTCTTTTTGGGGATTTGATTTTTGGATTTGAAAAAAAGATTACAATGTAAATAACATTGGCGGTGAAATAAAAAGAGAAGTATAAAAAAAATGCTACAAATTTACAAATTTACGTGGCACATTTTCTTATTTTTTAATTTTTTCATTTTAACAACTACAAATAAATGTAGATGGTTATTTTATTTGTACACAATAAATTTTACAAATTTCTATTTGTCCTCAGCGCCAAGAAGGCATTATTGAGGCATGTTGTCTTCGAATTTTGAAATTTTATGAAAATAAATATAACACAGCTGTTAACCTGTTGAGCTGATGGCTTTTAAAACTATTATTATTTTTTTAAATCAGCTGTGACCACCTAACTACAAAACTCATAATTTTTTCAAATTCTAAGGTAAGAGTTTTTCTAAAATTTGGGTTTTTTGAAGAGGCTGGTCCCCTATAGCTGGTCGTAACCTTGGAAAGACTTATTCAATCTTGCTATGCAATACATTAAAAAAATTTTAAATTACGCCAGCGTTAAGTTTGAGCTTTGTTAATATCATTTTTTGATTTAGCCATTAGTTTTGGAGTTATTGATAAAAAAAACAAACTTTACTTTATGAAATTTCATGGATAAAGAAGTGTTTCATTGCTGTGTAATTGAAGTCGCTCATTTTTACAAAATATTAGTTTTTTCTTTGATATACATAAAATTGAGTAGTTAATGTTTTTCTTTCGATTGATTGAATTTTGAAAACATTTTCCCCATGCTATGTTTAAATTTTCACATCGAAAATGCATCATATAGTAACGTTCGTAAGCCGGTAGGTAACAAATACTGATTCTATTCTTCGGAAAAAATATTTGAAATTGATGAGCTTAAATATATTAAACAGTAGAACATATGTATTTCATTATTTAAATTTATTATAAGATATAAAGTAAAAAAATAATTAAATAAATAATTATTATAAAATACAAACTGTTGAACTTTCTTTTATTCGATTTTCTATTGTCATTGAATAACGCAGTATTATTCTGAATACTCCAGCAAAAATATGTTAATGTTATATCCAAGATATTGAGTTAACATATCTTACCTTGATTTATGTATTTAGATGAGCACAGCGGATTAAAAAAAAATTGTGTTTTTAGCCCCCAAAATTTTTGTTTTGATTTTGTTTCGCTGTGTTATAAATGTTGTATTCCATTTTGGGAATGACATTGTGCCTAGTGAATAGTGCTCTAGTTTACCAGTTGGAGGTGTTCTAGGATCGATTCTTAACAAATACTAAGGCCTGAATGGTTTTTCCCAACGGGGAACATTTTTATCTTTAAAATTATAAAAATTTTTTTATTATAAAAATTTTAAAAATATAAATTCAAATTTAATGTTAAAGTTTTAAAATAATTAATTTTTTAAATAAATAAATTTTTAATTTTAAATATATTTATCTTTAAAATTATAAAATTTTTTTTTTATATAAATTTTGGATCTAAGTGAGCTGGGACCTTTTGTTACTTTAAATCCAGTAACCTGCCGACATAACCTACACAATTTAATTCTAATGCCGAAATTTTATGTAGTACTGAATAGGCCTTTTGCGCTATATTAATTCTATATTAGATTTTTGGAAAGGACTGTTGTTAGATTTCGTTATAAAAAAAGAAATATTTTTTTTTCTATGAGAAGAACAAAATAAAATAAATTGTTTATATATATCGCATAAAACTAAATATTTTAAATTAAGTGGCTTTTTCCTAACATACGTTTTTTTAGGTTTTATTTCTCTCGGTTTTAGTGCGTTTTAATATTTAAAAGTTGACAACGCTGATTTAATATTTAAATTTTTTTTTTTTTTTTTTTTATCTGCGTAAACAAAAATGAGACCGCTTTTAAGCAGCTTAACATCAACTTCGTGTACCATCCAGTCTTTGTTGGTATCACGCATAAAAATATTTTCTTAGCAAAAAATGTTCTAATTTTTCTGTAAATAATTATTGATTTTTATGTCTAGTACTGTAGATCATGTGCTAGAACCGAAAAATATCAGCGCACCTTCTTCGATCGCAAAATCGATGTTGAAAATTAAAGCTTTTTCTATTCGTCTTTCTGTTCAAATTACACTGCATAAGGATTAAAGGATAATAATAAAATACTCGCAAGAAAAACAAAAAAAAAATTCCCTGCCCAATTTATTTAAATTGTATAAATCATGCTGTTGAAATAAAAAAATACACAAGAGTTAAAAACAAGTGTTATTATTATCACTCCTGCTAAACAAAACAAAAAAAAAGGCAGCAACTTTTTTGGGTTTTTCCTTTTTGTTGAAAAAAAAAACTGAGGAAAACTTCTAAAAACGAACATTTCACTACCGGACTGAAGTCACGAAATGTGATATTTAAGTTAAATCTTAACAAAAACAAAAAACAAAAAAACTATAAAAAGTTTTTGGTTTTACTCATATTTAAATTGCACAAAGGGAACACAACTCACACTTGGTTTCTTTTTCTTTTTCTATTTTTTTTTTTTGTCCAACATGCATGAAGTTCTCCTTCATTTTTTATTCAGGTTTGTTGTTCCAACATGCTTTTATTTGCAGTTTTTATTTTTCTTAATTTTTATATAAAAAAAAAGTACGAAATAGGTGTTTATTTATATACGAGTGTGTACCTAGGTAAACTGAAAACATTCTGGTATGTAGTGTAGTAAGTCCATTGTTGTTTTTTATTGTTACTTTTTTTTTTTTATTTTATTTTTAAGTATGAATAAATTGGGGTAGAGAAGAGAAAAAAAGTGCTTTTTTCTACACATACATACATGTTTAAATACATATAAATTTTTAACTATTTACTTTAGTTAAAAAGTTTGATTAAATTGCCAACTTATTGAATACTTTAAAGCATTAATAAATCTATAAATAAATATACATTTGTATAACAGTGTTAAATTCCATTCGAAAATGGAATTCAATCTGCATTTTGCTGTTTCATAAAACCGAAAAAATTGTAGCCGAATGAAATCACATTGCAAATCTGCGTCTTAAAGTACAAATAATTATTTAAAACTACGTTTTATTGGAATGCAATTAGTTGTTTAATTTATACAGGGCCTTTCATTAAGCGCTTCCTATCTGTGAATTTAAATTAGGAAAATGTGTGTGTAAGATGTCATCGAAATTCTTTATTAATTTGAAAGGCAATGCCATTATTTGATGCCATTATGTAGGGAATATAACATCGATCAAATGCCCTTCAGGGTTTTTCTGGGTGGAGCGCATACGATATTTCCAATTTTCCATGACTCTGGCGCAAAAATCAGAGTAAATTTAACCCATGGCATGGATTAAACCACTTTTGTGGTTTATGGTTTATTCGCACCTGCGACTTGAGAATACTCCACAGGAAAAAGTCTAGCAGGGTCAAATCGTACGATATCGGTGTCCAGTTCACATCACTTCTACGTGAGACGACCATTCCCTCGTTGTCCAAGGTCGTTTACCTTAAGTTTGTAGATCAGTTTTTCATTTCTTTTTTATCTTGGATACAGCTGAAGCCGTTACTGTTCAGTGACCAGTGATTATGGCTAGAATTTTTTACGGGTGAAGGCCCAAGATACGACGTAAAAATTCGTAAACCGGTTGTGGTCTGCGAATTCTTGTGAGCGACGCGAAAACGACTACCTCCGATTTTTCTGCACACTCTCACGGACAGCGGCGATGTTTTCGGCAGATCTTGTGTTTCGTCGATGTACGGGTGTTGGTAGATCGATTACTGTACCTGTGGACTCAAATTTATCCAGCACATTGCTAATACGCCTCTCGGTAGGATAATTAAGGTGACCGTAAAATAAGCCAAGCGCCCGGTGCGAACACACTGGTCCAAGATAAAAAAAATTTTTAAAAACCTTAAATGGTTGCTACACGCATCAATATTCAGCTTCAATATTTGTATTTGCAAAAAATAGTCACACACAGGTCGTATCAAAATGCGTGGGCTCGTTCAAAGAGGTGCCAATTTTTTGCTGTACCTGCGCTTGTGCTTCAAATGTCAAAAACTTTTTTAACGTTTATTTATTTCAAGTGCCGTTAAATTGAAATCTCTGTTTTTGGTGCGATCAAACTGTGTATTTAAAGTCTGGTGCCTCCATAGTCTAGTGCACGAGCATTAGTGTTATCAAGGAGGTGCGTGTTCGATACCAGCTTACACCCTGGGTGTTTCTATAGACAAGCTTGAGAGTTTCGTAGTGTTTGTATTGTCTTAAAAAAACACAGAAAATTGATTTTAAAAAATTAAAAATTCTTACACACACTTTATGTTCATAAAGAAAAGGTATTTCCTTTGTTATATTTGCATCAGTTGTTTTTGACATATGGCGCACATAAAACGTGTGCGGTTGTTGGATTGTCATACAACAATCCATTCACCACCATCTAGTTAAAAACGCCTTGCTCACACATATACGTGGTGTGTAATATTGTATTTAAAATAAAGCAAAAAATATATGATTTATTTATTTAAATATTGAGCCAGAAAATTAATTACAAATTTAATTCCACTGATTACAGTTTTAATCAAAAAAATTTTTTTTTATAATTAAAGGTTTTAATTAAAAACAAAGAAAAAGGAAAAAATGTTTACGTGAAGAGAAAAAACAACGTCAAACAAATACCACAGTGGAAATCAGTGGAATTAAATTTTTAATTAATTTTTTGGCTCAATAATTAAATAAATAAATCATATATTTTTTGCTTTATTTTAAATACACAGGCTGAAAACTGAAGTTGTAGTGTATGTTGGAATCAGACAATTCTCGTATTCAATTTCGTTTAAATATATAGAGACTCAAATTTGCTGGCAACCAGAGCCACCTAACAAGTGGTGAAATCTATAAAATATCCAAAGAGCACTGATTATGGAACTTTGGCGACAACACGTTTCGTTTGGTCTGAGAATTGGTTTCTCCATTGTCACCTTGGAATGTTGTCTCATGTCAGCTGTGAGCGAATTATAATATTTGCATAAAATTTTATTTTCAGTAGTAATCAGAGTTGATTTTAGTTAAGCAGCAGATTAGAAAATTTTGCGTATGTTTTTGCATAATTTTGTTAAAATTTTCCTAAGTATGTAGTACGGAATTCTGTTAGATTTTTGTAGGCTTTATAGGCTTTAGTCAGTCGCGGCTTTGAAAGATTTTTCAATAGAAATTTTTTGAAAATTAAGCCGTTTCTAATTAGTTCAGCACAGCTGTGTATGGTATACGTGTATTATATTATTTTGTTTTTTATCTTATGAATACTTTAGCTTAAAGTATCGTGCATTTGAAAATGTTCTATGGGAATTTCAACAATTCACATTTCACTGGCTGCACGAAATTCTTTAATTAGAAAAAAAAACATTATACAATATGAAGCGGAATTAATACTTTTTGTTCTTGTATTTTTCTGATTTTCTGATTTTCTGTTTTTTTGTTTCTTTTTTTTTTGGGAATAAATAATATTTATAATTAATTCTTTGTTTTAGTTTGAGCTAAAGAAAACTAAAATGAATTGCAATAAGCAAATACAATCTTAATTAGCGAAACCTCTTAACATATTTAAAACACGTTAAGACTAGATTGGGCGAGGAGAACTCGATGCGATTAACAAAGAATGTTCATAAAAAATATACTTATTTTTTATTTTTGCACTATAAAATTGAAATAAAAAAAGAAAAATGGGTCAAACTATTCTCCACTGGGTAATATGAGCTGAAATTAAATTAATTTGTAGTGTTTTATTTCTTAAATATAATACATAAATAATTAAAATAATTATTAATGGTGCATTACACTTTTCAATTTTATCATAGAAAATATTTCCACTTTCATGTTTATTTGGAAAATGCTGTAAAATGGCTGTATCGGGGAACAATAAAGTACAAATCTTTTAAATGAATTCGGCAAGAAATGCAAAGCACTTTTCATGGAAGAAGAAGATTAAAATAAAAACTTATAAAACCAAAATATACTCTAAACCATTTAAGCAACATTTATGCCTGACACTGGTCGGTTTTAATTAACAAGTTTCATAAACAGTTATTAATTAACCGTCGTATTCATACATTTTTTTCTGTTTATAAAAGGTTTATTAGCCAAATTTCCATACAAAATTCAAACAATATACCTGCCATAAATCCAAAAAAAATTTTTATGAATACAGCATTAAGTTAATGAGTTATTAATCATTGCTTCATGTCATAATGCATAATGCAACTACTTATTTGGCAACAAACGAACACAACTGATGTGAAATTAATTGGCCTGATTTAAAAGCGGCTAATAGTGTTTTCACACCCAAAATATAAAACAGATTTTAACGTTAAAACCACAAACAGCTGATTATGGTCTAACCAGTAGCTTCTATTTCTTTTCCACTTTTTTATTGTTGTTGCAGTGACCTTTTTCTACAAAATTTTCCTTTATTGTTTTTTTTAGTTCATTGAGCGACATTGAATTGCCAGCTGTTTTCAAATTTTTAACTTGGTAGCACTGTCTTTAGTATATGACAATCAAGGTTGCATTTCATTAAAATCTACTTAAAACCAATTCAAAAATGTTTCCAAAATGGTTTTAAGAAAATATTTTTATATGGTAAAACCAAGTTTTAATAGTTGTAAAACTAACTTTTGCTTTAAAACCTCTTAGTGTGAAAACACTATAAAGTTTCTGTTTAAAATATAATGAAACGTACTGCTCCTCAGCTGAGATTCAATATCAATATACATTTTTTTTTGTATAAATCGCATCGCAATGAAGTCAGACGATAATTTTACATCGGGTTTTCCATTAGAGACATAACAATTTTATATATAGAATATTCTCGATACTGACATCATATTCAAATATTCTGGTGTAGTGCAATTAGTCGTATGATATTTTTGGAATAGAAAGTGTTTCCCGTCATATGACAGCGATTGTCTCTGTGAATCCAATTAAATACTTATTTGTTTAAATACAGTTTAATAAAATTAATATGAGGGTGCAGTTGGCTGAGTTGATTGACTACGCAACCGGAAACGGTTCGAATCACTGATCAGACCAAAAATAAAATGACTGCCCTTCGCCTCAAAAGTTATTGCGTCAACAGAACACTTGAGATAGCAACTCTGCTTTATAAATTCTCAAAAAAACACGCAGTTGCAGAGTTGTGCCACAATTAAGCCTTCTATACTTTCCTCTCTTCTATACTCTATTTCTTTCCAACTGTTTCCAGTGCATAAGTAGGAGACATCTCCTGATAGGACAAAATTTAAGGATTGAGCCCAAAAATTAATTAAAAAATTTAATTGAATTGATTAGAATTTTAATTAAAAAAAATTTATATTCTAATTAAAAGTATTATTTAAAAATAAAAAAGTAAAATTCTATAATTCTTCCAGTTTTTTAACCTCTTTTTTATTAATTGCACTAATTATTTAAGCTGTATGGCGGTTAATATTTTTAATTTGAATTTTCGTTGACAAGAACTTTTTCTGTATTGTGAATTTTCAAAAAATAATTTTTTCATTATAAACAAAAACCAATTTCCCTGAAGAAGCTACACAAAGGAGTAGGGAAATATCGAATAAAATTAAATATTACATATATAAAAAAGGAAGAAGTACAGCTTAAATAATTAGTGTAAATAAAGTAAAATTCTTTTATGTGAAGACATTTAATAAAAAAAAAATTTTTTTTTTTCTAAAATCCCCCAAAATATCAACCATTTTTCTAAGAATTAATTACCCGCAGTATAATTCCTATTGATTAGATTTCTGCTAATAAAAATTAATTAAGTCCTAAGATAGACACCATTGCTGAAATATAACTAATTTACACACTAAAGCTTATTGGTTTAAAGCAATGAACAAATTAATGTTGAACAAAAAACAAAAAAAAAGAAAAAATCCCATTGGAAACCTCTATTGAATTGCCAATATATTGAGGTACAGCAAAACAAAACAAAAAAAAAGAAAAAAAAAGAATAAAAACTGGACAGAAAATGACTTCATATCTGCATTGTAAGGTAATAAACTAAAAATTGTCAGCATAAAAAATCTCTTTGAAAATCGTACAGAATCAACAATACCACACAACCACAAACATGTTGTTTAGTATATAATTATGTCTATACAGTGCATTAAAAAATTAGGCAGACCATCTTTTCAACAAGCAAAATTTACACAGACAAAAAGTAAGTTTTTCATTTTTAATTAACACTTTAATTTAATTAGAATAGTATATGTTTTCAATAAAAACTTTAATCAACTCAAATAAATTTTTAATTAATTTTTGGTTTCAATACTTAAATAAATATTGAATTTATTTTTTTTGCAAGGAAATATACTCTTTATACGAATATTCGAATTGAATTCTAATATTTTTTTTGCTATTAAAAATTTCTTTGAAGTTTTCAAAATATTTCAATAAATTTTTAATTATTAATATTAAAAATTTAATTGAAAACTAATTCAATTAAATCAACAATAATAATTTAATTCATGGTATTAATTTCTTTACAGGTGAAAAACTAATTAATTTCTTAATTGAAATTGCAAATTTTTAAAATAAAATTTAAATTTTTTTTTATTAATAAATTTTTTAAATAAAATTTTAATTTTTATTTATTAATAAATTTATTAATTGCAATAACAAAATTTTTAATATAATATTGTTTGTTTTATTTGTTTCTGTGAAGGATTACCGGGGGGTAGGGGTGGAATTAACATACCCACATGTTTATTATTTTCTGCTTGTGAAGGAATAGTGTGGAGAAGGGTAGGCGAGGGAAAATCTAATTAATTTTTTAATTGATATAACAAAATGTTTCATTAAAATTTTGTTTTATTTTTTTCTGTGTATATGAAGCGATAATGTTATGATTTGAGTTCTCTGTCTGATATGCGATCGCTTTTTTTCTATGGGTAACCCTCTCGAGGTTGTCACCCAAAACAGCTATCATCTCTTGAAAAATTTCAAATGAGTGATCTCTCTGGGGGACTTCAAAGTTGGAGCAAATTCTTTTAAAATATCTTGACATTTATTTCTTAATGTTTTTATACAGAAGAAGTATGTATATAAAAAATTGCTCTTACTAAAGAATTTGATATCCAGAACCTTGTGGTATTATAGAGACAGTCAGATGGAATTTCCACCAGCAATAGTGATATTTTGTCTTACCTTGTTTTTGGACAGTCATAGTGCAGAGTTGAGCCAGCCAAAGTGATAGATTAAGAATTTTTTGTTTTGAACCAGTTCTAACCAAATTTGCTCTACGTAATGTACTGAATTGATAGAATGCATAATGGTATAAACACAATTGTGTCGAATGACGAACTTCGCATAGCACGACGAACTTATCATCAAGAATTCGTTGTGTAAATTCGTCGAATAAGACACAATTAGAGCGAAAATAACAGCTGTTAATGTCATTTAAATTTATATGTTATTTAGATACATAAATAAATAAAAATTGTTAAAACATGAACAAAAACATTTTACGTTTTGAGCAACTTATTAAAATTATAAACATCATGTTCATGATGGTAGAAACTTTTATTTCAATCAAATTCCACCAATTTTCATTAATTAATGAATTTTCCAATACATTGTTGTTTACATATAGCAGGTGCCAGTGTGACCATATTTCAACAAAAAAAAAACATTGATATGAGAAGATAAAATAATGACAAAAACGAATTAAAACAATACTGTATATATTTAAAAAAGTAGTTATTGAATTTATGTACTGTAAATAAAAAAGAAAACAATTCTTAAAGGAAAAAGTTAATTTATTTACTATACACTAAAAAATGTAAAAGGAAAACGGGCACTCTGCACCAATTTATTCGTCATTCGTCGGCGTAAGAAATAGAAATAAATCTATCGCAAAGTTCGTTGTGCACGACGTATTTCGTCCAACGTACATATTGTGTGTATTTTCATTTACACAAATATGTTTTATTTACAACGACGAATATTCGTTACGGAAAATTCGTCGTTCGTCCCAGTTGTGTTTATAGCATAACTCTGTAGTTGGGCGTTTTCTTGAGAATTTGTGAAGCAGAGTTCTTGCTTCTCTGGTATAGAGTAGACTTATTATTTTTTAAGATAATAGAGAGCCTTATAATATATAATAAGAGGGTAGTATGATGTACATGGATTAGCACAAATGCTATGTTGATTACTGGCATGGGATTTGAACTCATAACTTTCGCAATGCCAGTGAGTTTAAATTTTTAAAGGAAATTTTTTTATTTCGAAACCTAATTACCATATAATTCGTGGCCGCACAAAAAAAAATTTTACTTTTTTATTTTCAATTAACACTTTTAATTAGCATGGATAACATATTTTTTCAATTAAATGTTTAATCAATTTTATTAAAATTTTTAATTAATTTCTAAACTCAATATTTAAATAGATAAATAAATAATTTAAAATTTGTTTTAAATTTTCAAAATATTTAACTAAATTTTTAATTATTATTATTAATTATTATTATTAAAAATTTAATTGAAAATTATTTAACCCGCCAATGGTGACGTACTGGTCTGTGAGACCGGTTGTGTTAAAAAATTCGCATAACTTTATTCTCCGTTATTGGTTTTTGTTGCGATTTCGGGTAGCTGCAGCATTGCACATCCCCCACTATCAATGTGAATGACGAAACTGCTCAGTGAGCACTTAGTGAGACCGTGAGTCACCGTGTATGTAAACATTATTTTCCTTAATGAATATTTGTTTTTTTTATTTTTTTCTTAATTTTAAAAAATGTATTGCTAAAACATTGTTATTTTTAATGCATTTGTGAATTTTAATATTGAAATAGAAGAGCTTAAAATGATTAAATATTTTTGTTTTATTGTCAAAGTACATAAATAAATAAAAAAAACATTAACTATTAGCAACACGTTTCGAAAAATCTTCAGTTGAAAACACCGGTGCATGAGACCGGCGTCACCATTAATCGAAGTCAAATTTGATCGCCATTGGCGGGTTAATTAAGGCAACAATAATAATTTAATTGATTAAATTAAATTTTTTGCAGTTGAAAATCTAATTAATTTTCTAATCAATATTACCAAAAATTATTTTTTTCTGATTTCAAATTGCACTACCGATTGGCAAAAGAAATTTCTGAAATCCAAACATTGCTCTACTTGTCTTATTATAAAAATATTATTTTTCCATTAAAATTTTTCTTTCGATTTGACTACGCATTACTTTGAGTACCGAAGTTTGTTAGAAAATATTCTAAAAATATATTTTTTTAGAGGAGCATTTGTTAATTCCATGCTATTCAAAACTTCTTTGTCTTAATTATTGAGCGTAGTGTGTAGTCCCATAATCACTTAATACGAATACGAATGTTGAAATATACAAACAAGCCAACAACAACAACAACAATAACTTAGTAAATATTGCGCAGGCAGGTAATTTTAATTATGGTTATACACACAGAAAAAAAAGGATAAAAAAAAACAGGACTATTCTTCCCAGGTTTTATGCTGTTATTGTAGTTTCTTTTTAATGTTTTTATAAATGCACTCGAAAATGTCCATGTTGTAAATATCGTATTTGTATACTTTTTTGTTTGTAGTTGTTATGTTTCATTGCATGCGACATGCCAAGCCAAATGGGATGCAAGCCAATTGCAGATGGACGCAAAGACAAATTACATAAATTAGACAAAGTTAAACACAAACGCAAACGCACATGCACATACACACACTTACTAAAAACGTACATACATATAGACACACGCACACAGTAAGCCAGCCATACAAAAAAAAAAAGAACCAGCAAACCCATGCATACCGACATACATACTCGTCCATACAAATTGCCCGAGAACTCTTTCGGTGAGCACATTATTATTTAGTGATGGTGACTATTATGGTGATGATAGTGTTTGTGGTCTCACAATCATGCCCACCAACTATAAATAGTAGAAGAAAACTAAAAAAAAAGCCAATAACAACAACTAAATCAACCGAAGAGAGAAATCCACAGGCAATAATACCAAAGGAATTGATTCAGTCAGAAGCCATTACAATCATTGCCCATCAATGTGAATATGTGATATACTGTGCTTTAGAAACTTCTGTTTGCGTTTGAACAAGTAAATTCACACACGCATACAAATACTTAAAAGACTATAGAACCCATTTGACCATGCTATAGGGATTATGAATTTGTTGCTTCAGCTGTATCCAATGCACAGGCATACCAGAATGCCCTCCTTCGCACCAGCGAAGTAAAATAATTATTAAAAATGGGTACTAAAACGCAGCTTCAAAATTTAATACGTCTATTTGACATCAGAGGCAATACAACACTGCAAGAGCATGCATGCAAGAACATGCAAAGCAGAGTTGTAAGATAGTGAAACTTCTCAACCTGTCATCTCTATCTCTCCCTCTCTATCTCTCTACTGTTGCTTTAGATTCAGCACAATGCAACGCATGTGTAGCGGTTATCCCCTGAGAGCGGGCTAAAAAAAAAAAAATGAAAAAATAAAGTGCAGAGCTAAAAACTTCTTTCATGATAATTTCACAAAATGGAAAAAAAATAATAAATAAAAAACCTTAAAGCTTAATTAAATATATTGTTCAAATAATAAAAAAGGTTAAAAAAACAAATATTAAGAAAATAAAAAAAATTAGAATAAAAAAATCAACAATTTTGTGGTGAGTAAAAAAGGCCTGACAGTCCTAAAGGAGCCCATTTTGACGAAATACTTCTTGAGGCGGCGTGGAATAACTCCCAAGTTGTATAACCCAAGGAAAAATTTAAATAAGTTCCAAAAAATTTTCATAAAAATAAACTAATGAAATAAGACCTTCAAGATCTTCAATTCCTATAAGAATTTCCTTTGGAACTTAATTCATTTGGTCACCCTCATTATGAAATAAATCCAAAAAAAAAACAAATAAATAATTCCCCCCAAAAAAAATGAAGTAAATCCTAAACGTGTGGGGGTTGTTTCATTATGTAATAGGGCCTATTTCATTTTCGGTTTAGTATACATTTCATTTTCTTTGGGATTTATTTTAGTTCTTCACTGTGGGACTAGATTCATTTATTTTGGGATTTATTTCACCTGGGAGTTAATTCACAGAACTACATCTTGAATAAAGTGCTTTTTTTATTATTAAATTTAAATCAAATAAAATCTCTGTAAGAGACTTTATCGAAATATTATATTTTAATCGTCTGACAGGTCTAGCGATGCCATTATGAATGCCATATAACATGGTGGAAATGTCCGCGGAAGCATAGCCGGGTCTTTCCGAAATGCTGTAGAATACGGAATTGCGGAATGATAAATAGATTTTATTAACTTTTTTTTTTGTAAAAATAGCAGTGTTGCATCTTCTAAATGAAGCTCTAAATTTACCATCTCCAACTTGCAATAGACCTTGGCATTCCTAAATTTTTAGTTTCCATTATTAACTGTGCACCTATGTTTAGATTTTCGTCCGACATGTGTGTACACTTAATAATAGAAATAAAAAATGAAGGTATGGCAAGATCTATTGCAAGTTCAAGATGGTAAATTTAGAGCTTCATTTAGAAAGAGAAAAAATAATGGAGAAATATTTCTCGTATTCTATTTATAGAAACTAATAAATATATAAAGCTAATAATTTACATCTACCGATAACCATACAAGGAGGATAAAACACGAAGAACACTGCTCATGAAAGTGTAGCAGCCTTCGAAAACAGCGTGTTGTATCTGTTCTGCTAGTGTTTGTGAGTGTGATTTACAATTTAGTCTTTGATTTAGTTTGTTTCTTAGTATGTAACTAACATACGCAATTTTTTAATGCCTGTAAGGTATCAATTATCAGTCTATTTAAATATTGAAAAATTTTAACTAATTACACAAACTGATATTTCGCATACATATCGCACTGCGTCCTCTAAAGGAATTCAACTCAAAAATTATCAATTTTCACTTTTTGCAAGAAATCGATTTATCGCTCTTTTTTACCCACTGTAGAAATCTTACATAACTTTCGCTACTCTTTCGCCAAAAAAAAGTACAATTGTATGCATCGCTGTTATATAAGACTTTATTTAAAAAAAACAGTTTTTTTCTCCACTGAAAATTTGCAAATTTCGAGTTGAAGCAGTGCGATATGTATACATTTGCACAATTAAAAATATATTTTCCTTAAAGTTTTATGTGTGTGTGTTTTATGGCACGAGTGTAAAACAAAGAGCATGCTTTTCGGCATATGAGCATTTGGGTAAAACACCAGGTATTTGTGTAGGTCTATAGATTTTCATTCATTGGCAGTGATTATAAAATCAAAATATACAAATTTAATACACTCTTGTGTAAAGCATCGTAAATAAGATACAATCTCAGTTTTTCGTAACTCGATTGTTGCTGCTGATTTCTAATGCCACTAAAATTTTCAATGCATACGAAAGTACTGAGAACAGCACTACCGTCGACTTACTATACCTGCCGGTGTCCTGCTGTTTTATTTATTTGCTTCTACGTACTTCTTTTTTTTTCCAAAGGGTTACCTCATATTCTAAGGGCAATACGCAATGTTTACGACAACAACTGCTGAACCAAAAAATCCAAATGGATACAAAATAATAGCAACAAATAAAAAGAAGAAGGTAAAAAATCTCATTTCATTAAATATTGTTACATAAATTTTCGTAAAACAGTGGTTACAATGCTGTAAGATCCTTGAACTAGTTTGTTTAATACATTAATGGCTAATGTTTCTTTTAAACGTTAATTTGGTGGCGCTAAAAAAATTCAAATAAATATTTGTAAAGGTGATAAATCTTTTGAAGAAGAATTAAAACTCTTTGAGCAGATTTATATGGCATTGGAAACCATTAAAGGAAATCCCAAAAAAAAAAATTATTTTCCAGCACGAAGTTTATTAAGAACTTTGTAACCTGCAAATTAAATATTTTCAGAGGAATATTAATAAGGGTCCTCTGAAAATTGTCATTTGCGCAATTGTGCATATTTGGGGGACTTGTATCATGAACAGCTCTAAAATGTACTGGAATTTAAGCTACTTTTTTTTTATCTGGGACCAGTACTCAAAAGATAACCCCTAAACATGCGATGCATTGTGCTGGAACTATAAGAAAAGGGATAGTTAGTGGAAATGACAGTAGGTGAAGCTTAATTAATTATTTTGCAGCTCTGCTTTGTGCACGTTCTTTGTTTATACTCGCAGTAGTGCTGAAGCCTCGGTTTAGTAGCCATTTTCATTATTATTTTACGTCGCCGGTGCTACACAATACCGATGAAGGAGGGCGTTCTGATGTGATTGTGGATTGCTATCAGCTGAAGCCGGTATTGTTCAGTTCGCCACTGAAACCTTCCAAGAACAACTGACACTGGCATTAGGCACATCAGAAAAATGCGAGATGTTTTTTTTTTTTTTTTATATATAATTTTAGTCTGACTTCAGCCATCGCCATCCTTATAATGCAGCATCAATCTGCATTACCTGCATAACCATTTCAGCAAACCTCAATAAAATAGAAAAAATAAACATTTGTGTCTAAAAATTTTTATTTGCTTTAAAAAAAAATGCCTTAAGATGGGCGAAACACTCAATTGCTCAGGATATTTTTTAATTGTATTAAATTAGCAATTGGTGTACTCGAGTTTGAAAAGCTTCAAAAACAATTTGTACCAACTTTGCCACCTCTTGGCTTGAGATCTATTTTTTTTCAAAATATAATTGTAAGAAAAGCTTAGAAAAATTATATAGATTTAAAATCAAATAATAAAATGTTTGTTGTATAAGGAAAACAAGCTATTTGGTTTGTTTTGTTTGTATATTCCTTAATTCTTAAATATTTTTTGAGAGTTCTTGTATAAACTTGTGAAATTTCCTTAACTTTTTTCACGAATTTGTTTAAAGGTCTACTGAAGATTTTGATTTTAGCACCGAATGAAATGCTTTATATAGATCAGCTAAACCATATAACAAACATAGATAGATAATTATAATTATTAACATTTTTTTCGGTTATTTTTTCATGTTTTCAGCAAAAAAATTTTAATAACACGAAGCGCTTTAAAAGCGGCATAATATTTGATATTATATTAAAGAAAATGTATGTTGTTGCCACAAGTTTCATATTTGACATGTTAATGACAAGAAATTTATTCCGGCACCTTAAACCGCATGATTGGGCTGAAAATTTCAGCGGCATGAATTAGCGGCGCCACACATAACTGAAAAACTTTCAACGGCGGGTTCAAGCAGCTCTACTTCGCTCTCTGGTTCATAACAGTGCCGTGTTATAAGTCAGCTTTAATAAGCACCATCTTCAAAATTCGTTTTGAAACTTTTCCATATACTCTTTTCGTTTTTACGAAATTAGATTTTTTAAAATTTTTTTTTTTGGTCCGCCACTCAGGGAATGACCCTTACACATGCAATGTATTGTGCTGGAACTAGGAAATGAGGTTATGGGAAGAAGAATAGAGGGGGTAGTGTTTATTGACATTTGATTTAAATTTTCCCACATCAAAAGTGACAGGAAAGGCCTCTGCGGGTACTCCATTCCTCATACGTGCTGTTCGGCCAAAAAACTGTTTAATTCTACTACTAGACGCTTATGAATTGCATTTAAATTGTTATTTTTTTTATTTAATTAATTAACACAAAAACACATTTCTTCAAAAAAAAAAAAAAAACTAAATGCGAGCACCACACACTGTGCCATTTAGTTGCTCTTTTTAGGTCGCTTTGTTTGTTCATATGAACGTAATTTTTTTCTTGCGTATGTGTATGTGTGTGTTTAATATTCTTTAAAAATTTTAAACTGTACGAAACCAAAAACAACATCTACGTTGCAATCTCTTGCTCTTTTGCTGTTGTTGTTGTTTTTGTTGTTTGTTGTTGGCTTGTGCTCTTTGCTGCTTCCATAAACTAGTACAACGCCGTCACTGCGTATACGTAACGAAATGAATGTTAAATGAAGAATATTTGTTACATATTGCTGCAGTTTGGGAATTGGGTTTTGCTTCAATGAATGTGCATTCCATTTCTATTAAAATTGCTTTTATTTTTTTTATTGTTATTGTTGTCCTTTTCAGTTGATTCCGTTTATCTGCGCTCTACCCTGCTAAAGCGTTTGCAGTCCGTTTCGAAATTGAAGAGTGTTTATTTTACGGCGTGTTACGCTTTTCATTTTGTAATACTTTTTAGATTGTGTGCAATTTTTTTTTGCTTCTATTGCTGTCAGTATTTCACCTTAAATATGCTTCAAGTAGTAAATGGGAATGAGTGTTGTGTGTGTGTGTGTGGGTGTGTGTATATTGTAGGGTTTCTAATACGAATTTTATTAAACATAATTTACATTATTTTTTTTTACTTAGTTGATTCTTAATTTATAAAATAAGGTAACAGAATTTATAAAACAAATGACTTGTAATTGCTATAATGTTCATGGATAATCTAGGGGAATATTTTCGAATACAATAAAATCAATAATTTCGGAAAATGGCAAATATCAGTTGAAAACAAAATGTAGAACAACAGTTACTTAAATATTAAACATTTGTGAAGCATAACTAATTCTTTTAAAACACCTTAACTATTTTATACGCTCCATGAAGGGTGTTTTACTTGGGACTTTGATGAATAAAATCCTGTTACTTTTTTGCTTTATTAATACTTGTGTCTGTTTTTCCCAATGTGGCTTTTTACGAAGATTTTTGCGCATACTTTTTGTATATTTTGTGTCTTTCTTCTTAATTTTTTTTCCATATTTTTTTTTGTTATTTGGCAAAAGTCAAAGGTTTATGGATGTTGTAAAAAGATACACATGTTGTATGTATACATACCTGCAACCAACACATGCATATTATTTTAATACGAATAACAAAGGTGTATGTGTAAGCCTTTGAGTGTGTGTATTTTTTTGTGTAAAGTTGAGTTACGCAGTTGATAAAGGTGTAGTAGCTGTGGCATCACCATCGTCATCTCATGGCATTATTCTCCATATACATATAAACATACATATATGTGTGTGCTTGTATGAGTAGGAAGCAGTGGCTGTGGCAGCAGCTTGGGGTAATTTAATTTATGATGCAGTAAAATTGAAAACCCTCATGAGAATATGTGGCTGCTGCAAGGCATGTTAGATGTACAACATGTTTACTAGAAGTACTTTTTTAGAAATACCCACACACACACACAAACTCGCTTATTCTTTCACTTACTCACTCAGGCGCTCCCATTAATATGGCATATCAAAAGAAATATTAGTTTTAGGTTTTTAGTCCTGTCACATGAGGATATTTTGCAATGGTATTAAATTATTAAGATTTGTAAGTTATTTTCGTTGTGCAGATTTTGATGGCTCCACAAATCACAGATTTTTTGATGATGGATTTTTAATAAATTTAAACAACAGTGCAAGTAAAAGACAAACGATGCTTAATTGTTTTTGGGGAGTAATTATCCTGGGTATGAAGATAATATTTTAAGCAGCATTGTTGCTGTTGAATGAATTGGTTGGATTTAAAACTAGTGTGTAGCAGACTCAACAGGTGGTAGTGTGTTCATATGCTGCTTCATTTTGCTATTAATGGGATTAATTGAAATGCTGTGATATTTAATATAAAGCCTTTGGGTTGACTTGTTTATTTCTAGATTTTACACAATCATGGCAAAAGTTAGTTATTCTTATTCAACGCTATTGACATTGTAATTAAATCTTAGTGATTTATACAGAGGATTAAATATCTTTGTCGATTTATTCCAGACATCATTTAACATTTTAATATTTTAAAGGATCAGTGAAAGAAATTGTTGAGTTTTTTTAAGTGACATTTTTGTTTTTCTTATGTTAAACATCATCTCGATGATGTCATTCGGCTTGTTAAGAGTTATAGTAAATTTTATTAGTTTATTTGGAGTATAACAAAGAAATATATATATATAAGGGTGTCAAATAAAAAAAACCGCAATCTATTTTGAAAATAGAATTGCTGGAATCTCTAAGAAGAATATATTTTTTCGTCCTTTCCTGAGTTGTGAAGAAAACACACCCACTGGTATCAGTCAGTTATTTTTGCGCGTTGATTTTTACTGCCTGGGTATACATGAATTAAATTTTAGGAAGCAGATATTTCAAAAAACGTTACGAAAAAATATTTTTTAAAAGCAGAAAACCATTCTGCCTGTTATAGCTGCCTTGCGATTTTTGGAAGCCGAATTCATATCACGAGCATCAATAAGCATATTTATAACCTCTTCTGGGAAATAAACGTTTGTCTATTATTTTAATTTGCAAGAAAATATAAAAAGTGCATACTTTTAGCGTCCACAGGAATTTTGTCATTAATATAGAGTTTAATTAAATTCTGTGTCTCAATAGGCCTACGTATTTTAAATATTATTTTACAAGTTTTTATTATTGTACAATAATATTGGCAATGTGTATGTCATATTTGGCACAATATATTGGAATAATCAAAATAGTTTTGATTTTTTTTTACTTATAAAAGAACTGCAATATACAGTGAATTGTGTTTAGTTTTTATTATAAGAAAGGAAATAATTAGAAATAAGAAAGGGACTTAAAAATTGTAAATTATAATTATCACAACCTGGCCGTAGTGATTGTAATTTATCAGAAAAAAAAAAATTGGCGGGAAATGTGAATTTAATGATGTCGATGAAAAAATAAAGGAAAATCAGTTGGTTATTTCTCGAATATGGATTTAATAAATTTTTGCGCTACAAAAGTTCCTCTGGTCATTGCAATAACGGTTATTGTATTAGATCACTTTTTATTTAACATGTTTTGAATGGAATAATTAATTTTAATATTAAAAAAAATATTTTTTTTCCCACCGAAATTGATAAATTTTTCCTTTTTTTTGGTTTTTTATAAAATATATAAAATTATAATGACATAAAACGGACGCATTTTTGATACTTTGTTCTGAAAGTATATAATATCTTTAATTAAAGTAAACGAATTTATAGTTTGAGGAGGCATCATCTAAGCACTACTGCCAATGAAGCAAAAATGTACACAAAATTAACGTTGATATAAAGAAAATTTATTAACGTTTTTCTAACCGTTCAATAACTACAACAATCTTATCAATTATGTTAGTGACAGGTCTCCTTGTGATCGATACATTTGATTTCAGAACTTAAAAATATCTATGGCATTCCGTGGAGGACTACTTTTAACTTTGGACAACTGTAAGAGGCTCTAAATTGTTCAAACTTTCCAATTCCTCAAGTCAATTTTTCCAGTGATCGTTTCACTTCTTTCTTGCATATCAGAAAAATGCGAGAAGGTTTTTTTTTTTTTTTTATAATTTTAGTCTGAAACTGGGGTTGAACCCAGGTCTGTTTTGGTTTTGTAGTCAACGGGGAAACTACTTCAGCCATCGCCACCCGTATTTACATATTCAATGTTGTTGCTTTATTTATTATTGTTTAGTTAAAAATATTTTAAACATCAGACTTTTTATCATGTATCGTTGATATTATCTTTGCTTCCAAAAATCTTTATCAATTGTGTTTCATAGTCATCAATATTACGTTTCATGATGTCCATACATGGCCCCAATAGACGCTCAAATGCCTCAACCTCGAGGAGTGCCACTTTAACCTCACTTTCTGCATTTAGTGTCTAAGTGCTGTTTGTAGTAAACATCGCCAATTAAACTTCGTCTATAAGGCCAACTGTAAGCCGTTCTTCCGCCTAATCAAATACTTGTCGCAAAGAAAAATCAGCCATTTTATACCAGAGACCACAGAGTAGTAAAAGAGACTACTGAGCTGACCAAATTGAAAGCTTTTGGAAAGACTTATTTTTGTAATTCGAATGAGATGAAGTTGGCAAAAAAATTGTCAAGAGAAACACTGACTGTTTAAAAAAATTCCAAAACATCTTACGCGTGTTTAAAAAATTATACTCGAATTTAATAGCTGTGAAACTGAAAACTCATAATTGTTTCTGTTTTTATTAAATAAAAAATAATATTCCTTTGAACTGCACACGATTCCTTCAAAGCAAAGTATATCTGAGTCAGAACTTAGCAAAATGTCTACTATGATCATCTCTTTGCATTTCTTTAATATAGACTACAGATTTATACACACAAATGTGTACCTTAAGGCGACATTTACTACATGTTTGCAACCCAATTATCCTGCATTACTTTGCAAACGATTTAACCTGAATGCTTGTCTAAATAAACGACGATAACACGATTTGAAAGGTTAACAACATGTCAAGTAAATTTAAAATATTAATTAATTCCTTTGCAAAAAAAAGATTCAATTACTTAAAAATGTTAAAGGTGAGCAAGTTTTTTCTCCTGCTGAATACATGCGAATTGCAATTGTTTCTCACGGTGCGAATATAATTTTGCTTTATTAGCGCTGAGTTTAAGTGTATGAATTTATTTTACTTCAAATTAATTTTTTTATTCTTGCTTGTTTTTTTTTTTCTTGTCTCCCAAGATTTAACTTTTTATTTTGGAATAAATAAATTGTAATTTGACTGATGTTTTACCAAAGTATCTCTGGGGTGAATTTAATTATTTCAATGGAAAAAATACTGCAGTTTATTAAAAAAAATCCCCAACGGTAGGATGACTACAGAAACATTTATAAACCACTGGCATAAAAATGAAAATTGATTTTTTTTTTCTACAGCAAAACAGTATGGGGCATAAATTTAGTAAATTCTATAGAATAAGGAATTACTTCTAGAAGTAGTTCATGGAGTGTTTTTAAGTGGCGGCCAGACAGCACGAATATTTATCGTATGATATATTCATTGGCAGGATTGTCTACATCTATAGTTGATAGAGTGATTCTGGCTCAATAGAGCAACGAATAGCCAATGTGTTTAAAGTAATTTTTTATTTTAATTTTTATTGAAAATTATATAGAGAAAAAACAATTTAAAAATAGAATTTTCACATTTAATTTAATGTAGAACAATTCCAAAAAATACGAACGCTTTAAAAAATTAGACAAAAGATTTACGAAATTTCGGGAAAAACTGTAAATTAAAAATTGTTTTATTTACAAGAAAAAAATTTCTGCTGGTCAATTAGCAGCAGTCAATAAAAAATAATAATTTTGCTCCTATGTCAGAATACTTTACACTCTCCACGGCAATGAAATATATAATTTTTACTGCTATAATAGCAAACACAACTGTTCTACTTGCAATACTCACAAGATGGTCGAGCATACCAATGCAGTAGAATTAACCATGACCGTACGCGTTTTGTTAGCCAAAAAGTAAACACTGGTTGCATTCATCTTCTGACACACAAATACATACGAGTACAAAATTACTAAATGAAAACGGGGAAAAAGAAACAAGAAATTAACACATGAATGAAATAGAGTCAAAGGTTATTTCTTGTAAAAACATTGTAACTTAAACCAGCACCCAGTTACAAGCACAACAACAACGAGTGCATCCTCTCAAAAAGATGTTACAACGGCCCTTGTAGTGGCAGCTACAAATAAACGGAGCGGAATACAATCAACCACAAATGGCAAAAAGTAAAGCGAATGTAATAAAAGAAAAAGGAAATCATATTCAATTTGCACAAAAGCCAACACACACACACGCACACCCGAAAATAAGATTTAAATGCAGTTTAAGTGAAAAAGCAAACAACAGCATTCACACACACACACACACACACACACACACACACACCCAGGTTAGATTTTTATAACCTAAGAATGCATAAGCTGGTCAGGATGTGGCCAGTTACACCTATTTTTATGTTCTCTTTTTCTTTTATTCTTTAATTTTCCTGGTTTTTTTACGTTTTACTGCTACTTTTCGCAACACACTTCTTGCTGGTGTTAGTAATCGTACAACAGTTACCGTTACATGTGTAATTATTTTATGAGATTTATTTGCAGTTAAAGTTGCAACTTCCACTTACAAGCATGGTCATCCATAAACGGTGTTTTTTTTTTTTTGTTGGCTGCTGCAAGTTAATGCGAAGCAAGTAAACAATGTTACTTTTTCCTTTTCATTGTTCTTGGTTGTTGCAATCATGCATTCATTCCGTTGGCCACAAGTGCTTTAAAGTCTTTTGGGCACCGTGGGTATTTTTTTTTTGTGGTCACTCATCACCCAAATGAATGAGCAAATGAACGTACGTATAAACGCGAGGCTATAGATGCATGAATAGATTGGGGTGATTAAAAGAAATGACTGATGGAATGGTTGGTTGGTTGGTTGGCTGGTTGGCTGCATGGCCGGCATGGTTAGTGGGAAAACGCGGTTGCAAATGCGACAAAAATTCCAATTGAAGCGAAAAAAAGTTCACACACCGCAGAGAAAGAGCGACAATTGAATGAATGAATGAATGAATGAATGAATGCAGGAAAGCTAATTCTTTATGCAAAAAGTAACATTTATCCGACACCTTTGTGATGTGTTTTCCTCACATTTACAAAAAAAAAAAAAAAAAAAAAGGAAAACTTAAGCTGTAATGTATACATCCGCTAACAAATCAGACACACACACACACACACACACACACACACAACAGCACCAGCAGTGTTTATGTTTGCTTTTAAGAGTTACGAAACATGAAACCTCAAGTGACCACCAACGTGTGATAAACATTCATCTTTTCTTCGTATCATATATTTTAAACACTTTTTCCCCGTTCAGCGATAACGCACGTCTGTTGTAATACTTGGGAATTATCCTCGCAAAGATGCATGCACGTTTGTCTGTATATATGTATGTATATGGCAAATACCTTGGAGATTACTTTGTAACATGCGATATTTAAACACACACACTATAACGACGAGCGAGCTCTTACGTGCTGGTCGTAAAACAGCTTTTAATTTCTTTTCTACCTGGATCATTTTGTCAGTATTTTTTTTTTTTTTTAACTTAAAGGATTTTATTCAATGTGCACTGTGCTTTATGAGATGACACATTTATTATTTTGTACGTTTTATAAACTATTCTCTTTTTTTCCATTTTAAATAAATAAATTTATCGCAAATTATAGAACATAGTCAGGGTTTACTAATACACGGTTATTGCAAGGCAAATTCGTCAATTCGGTTTGCTCATAGAACCGTCAGATTTTCTGTAAACATGTTTTGTTAAATATAAAAAGAACGTTTTAAATTAGTATAGTACAGTGTAAGCTCGTTAATCCGAACGGTGTGTAATCCAAATTATCCAGTAAGCCGAATTGAAAATATTAAGCATTGCAGCTCGCTAAACCGAATTTGTACAGGCTTTAAACACATCAATAGGTTGGGCAAAGGAACGTGGAACAGAAACAATTCATATATTGATGCTCAAAGAATTGCGAAATAAAGCTTTAGAAGGATGTGTGTTGAAACAGCAGCAAACATACATTACTAACATTTTAAAAAAAATTAAATTTTTATATTGTTGACTTTTTTATATGAAATATTTTTTTGTTTTTTTTTTACAAAATCGTTGTTTTTTCCTTTTTTGATTGAAATAAACTTTTTTTTAAAATATATCAGGAGTTTATTTTATTTTTATTTATTATAACAGCCTATCCAATAATCTGAATATTTCGATAGTCCGAATCGGGGCATGCAATCATTAATTCGAATTAACGAGCTTACACTGTACTAGCTTTTACCCGCAGCTTCGCTACCGTTATTATCTCTATGAGCTATACAGTTTCGGATAGGCATATCTTAACCCTACGTCGCCTCCTGGTTCCATTCAAAAAAAATATTTAAATATATTTTAATTCAACTAATCTATATATATGAAAATTTGTGTTTGTTTGTTTGTACCTTATAGGAGCCCATACCCCAGTTTGAGACTAAAATTATTAAAAAAAAAAAAAAAATATCTCGCATTTTTCTGATGTGCATTAGTGTGTCTTTGTGTTTCAGTTGTTGTCGGAAGTTTTCAGTGTCGAAGGCATAGTCACTGGTCACTGAACAGCTGATAGCAATCCACAATCACATCAGAACGTCCTCCTTCGTCGGTATTGTGTAGCACCGGCCAAGTAAAATAATAATAAAAATGGCTACTAAACCGAAGCTCCACCACTGCTAAGAGTATAAAAACAAAAGAACGTGCAAAAGCAGAGCTGTAAAATCATTAATTAAGCTTCACCTCCTGTCGTTTCTCCTACTATCCCTTTCCTATAGTTCCTAGCACCATGCTTTGCATGTGTAGGAGTGATGACTCTGGTCTGATCTCTGGTTCCAAATATAAAAAAAACCGCTAGACCGATCTTCCTGAAATTGTGACACCATATAATTGGGACTCTTGAATGATTTATAGGCTATTTTTTCTTTAATCACGCTCATCTTTACGCCTACTTTTTCAATTATGCTACTCCTTGCACATGTTTATTAACAGATTTTATAATATAAACGAGATTAACTTCGCCATTTGTGGACCAATCGCGATGTAATTTGGTGCACTTAGTCTGTGAAACTCCGGGAAGGTCATAGGGTAATAGTTTTTTTAAAACTAGGACCAGGAGGGCGAAAGGGGGAATATTTCTGCCCCTCCGAAACGTTCAAACCGATTTTAATGAAATTTAAAAAAATTCACATAGGTAATGTACATTTTCAAAACTGGGACCAGGAACGCGCTAGAGGCAAAATTACGGCCTCTCCAAAACTACATAGCCGATTTAGATGAACTTTAAAACTTAAATGTATTTGAGTTTAAAAGACACATTCAGGTATGTGATGAAAATCGTTTTCGCCGTTAAAACGTTTTGAAAACGACAAATAGTGTGATGAATTTGAATGTGACGATTTGTTGTGACGATTTCATATTCCATCTTGTTTCTTTGAAAAAAAGACGTTTTTAACATGTGACGCATTTCGATAATGCCAGTTTAAAGTCGTTTTCCATTCGTTTAATTTTACCTGAACAAAATGTAAGGCAATATACCAAAAAAATAAAAAAAAAATAAATAAAAAATTATTATAAATCCGTTCTTATTTAAACGAAAATATTCAACAAATCTATTTAAATAAATACTAGTTAATATAAAAGTGAAATTTATATAGTTGATATATAAGAGGTTAGGAGACTGACGAAAATTCATTATGCATGAAATTTATACCAATGGGCTGCTAAAGGAAATCCGTGTGCTAGTTATCATCTCGATATACGTAGTGTCCAACTACCTGCTAAATTTACATTATGCATACAGCCGCCATATTTCATCTGGCTAAGTTAAGGGATCCGATTTATCTTTTAAACGTTTTTTTAGAATATTTTCGCTATTCATGCTATTATATTATTCCAAGAGAATTAGCGAAACCACAGCAAAAAAAGGTATTTAATAAATAAAAATGATAAAATATGTTGATACAAATTTTATTTTTTTATTTTGTTTAAATATTTTACACAAACATCACTCACATACACATACATATGTTTACATATTTTACAGTTGTATTATTAGATTTTATACAGTTGCATTTAGAGAAGATATGTGGAAACGAAACAAATATGGAATATAAAATCGATCGAAATTCATCACACTACTGTAGATTTCAAAAGACGATTTACTTTTCAAATCGATCGATGTCCATCACATACCTGATTGGCAATTGTGCAACTCCGGGAACGTTTAGGGTATTATTTTTTTTTAAAACTAGGACCACGAGGGAAGGTAGGGGCAATTTTCACGCCAGCGAGACCATCTAACCGATTTTGAGGAAATTTAAATGTATTTATGTTTCTAAGTCTAGAATATATATTTTTTAAATATAACCAGGAGGTGACGTAGGGGTAAGAAATGCCTTTCCCAAACTGTACAACCCATGGAGATAAAAACGGGAGCGAAGCCGCGGATAAAAGCTAGTTTAGCATAAAATTGTTTCTCGTTAATGTTAATTAATTAATTTTTTTTCAATTAATTTTTTTATATACGGTTACACAGACCGTAAACAACTTTGCTGATTACGACGGCTGTAATTTTTTGGTCATAATTGTGCGCCACGCTGCGAATTGACACAATGAACTTTTACCGAAGAATTCGTTGTGCTAGAGGAAATTCTTCGTTCGATCCAATTCTGTTCCCAGCATTACTTGCATAGGAAAAGCATAGAGAAGTTTGATGCGGTGAAGTGAGAAGAAGGATAGATGGAACTTAATTCTTACACAACTGTACAATTTATGTGTTTTTTTTTTGAATTTTTTTTGTGCTTTTTTTTGTGTTTTTTTTTTGTGTTTTTTTTTTGTGTTTCTTTTTTGTGTTTTTTTTTTTATCTGGGACCAGTACTCAGGGGATGAGCCCTACACATGTGATGCATTGTGCTGGAACTTCTAAACCAAAGTTGCGGCGTCTCAGCCTTTATTTGTAAGCTTAACTTGGCCGACATTTTATTGCTCACGAACGAGGGTATCATTGGTGCAAACAAACATAGTTTGTAGTGTGATCGAAGATTTGAACTGCAGAAGTTCTTCTGGTGGCAGAGTCGACAAGTTCAACCCTTAAGAAGCATAGAAATATAAGAAAATCTGCATCTTTATATTTTCTCCAATTTATTATTATGCTTTTAGAATATGACACCACATTTGCCAATCAAGCATCTGTACTTGAATATCCAATATTATTATTAAAATCCAATACAAATACCACTTACACACACACACAGCCACACACACTCCCATATCTATTTACATGATTTGGAAGAGTTATTTGCTGGCAAGTGCCCACAAAATAGAAAATATAATTATCTTAATTATTACACGTACCGGTAACAATTACTATATTGGCCGACAACATAAACCATTTGGGATAATTGTTATAACGATATTTGAAAAGTTTAGTTTCAGCGGTTGTTGTGTTGATTTTGAAATTGTTTGATTTTTCATAAACAATTTGACTGCAACCATAATGTGGTGAAATTTTCAAATATTTTATAATAATTTCAATAATTTTCACTTAATTACTGGTTTTAAATAATAGAGTTGGGAGTGCATCAAAAGTTATTTGATGTGTTGTGCATGTGCGAACGCAGATAAAATAATAAAATTCACACCAAATTAATGTTCAGGTTCATATATTGCATCCATAGTGTTCAATTATGTAAGTTGTTGTATTTGTGCACACACATATACACACACCCACATACATATACATATATATAGATCTACTTAGTCGTATGTATGAAAAAGCCGGATTCATTTATTGGGTAAAGAAAATGCATTTTTCACTGAGACTGATGACTGCTGAATATTTTCGTTCTAATAGAAAAAATTTCATATTTTCAATAGAATAGTTTGTTATTTAAATTTTTAAAGCTTTTTTACACTTAATTAATTTGTAATTTTAGTGATAAGTGACATAGACACCATCAAGCAGCTTGCGTGTGCGCGTACATGTACCGAAAAGAGTGTAACGACTGAGGAATTCGGAAATTACACACGACCGTCTCCAAATTTAAAAATGTTTAATTTTTTCGAACCAGTACTCAGGGGATATCCTCTACATATGCATTCCATGCACTGGAACTAGATAAAGTTAGGTATAGTGTAGAGAATAGACAGGTGATGAAAGCGGTAGGAAGAAACAACTCTGCAGTTGCTTGTTAAGTAGAAAGCAAAGTTGCGGCGTCTCTGATATTAATTTTGATGCATGGCGGCACTAATGGTATGATGGGCGGTGGTGACTCCTGCTTAGTATATGGGTCGGAGTTGCAATGGCTATTGTAAGATTTTTAATGATATGGTGGTGAAAGAGGAGGAGGAGGAGGAGGAGGAGGAGGAGGAGGAGGAGGAGGAGGAGGAGGAGGAGGAGGATCAGGAGGAGAAGACAGTAGGTCACCTTCTGTCTGGTTTTTGCAGGAAGAACTATGGCTACTATACTTGGGCTGTGATAAATGCGAGAATCTGAATGATTTGGTGACGCAATGGGGTCTATGTAATAATTTCGGCCCGGTCCCGTTTGCTACCACGTTGCAACAAAGAGACCGCATCCCAAGTGAGATTAGACCATAAACTAACGTAAACTACCTCTTCAAAAGTACCTTAAAGTTTCATCCAGGTCAAATCATCCAAATTCATTAAGCATGGTTCGCGGTATTTTTTTTATTCTCCAAAATATTTATTGTATCTCTACCATCTGTTGGTACCATGTTCAAACTCTTTATTGGACTTTATTGTTTAATGCGACCTGCACAGAAAAAAGTAAAATCAAGATTCAATTAAAAAAAAAGACGAAGATTCAATTAAAATAATAATTAGATTTCTACTTATCACGAAAAACGCAGAATCAATTAACAGTTTTAATAGAAAAAACATTTAAAATTTTGGCCATCTTGAGTGCCCTGTCTTGAGAGAACACTAAAAATCAATTAAAAGAAACGTAAATTAAATTAAATTATTAATTGAGAAAAAAAATTTCTGAGCAAAGTCGTAATTGGGAAAAATTTAATTTTTATTTTTTCTGTATACTTCATTCGTATATTTCTTACGTTACAGAGTTTCACAATTCGTTTACGTATTTGGCATTGATTTTTAAATACCAATTGAAGATAAAGATATCAAAACTACGATGTGTGCACCAACATGGAACCGAATATTGCAACATGCTAACAGACTATCGGCAGATTTCTGGTCTCATCATATTGAAGCGACATGCAGGATACTCATTTCATAGGGATAGATGGAGAACACTGACGCTCCTGAGACTTTCCGCGACCCAGAACGAAATGGCTGTGATTACGGCTCATTATCCGTTCAGGTCTTCTCTAGAAAGACTACTGTTCTAGCTCTAGTTAAAAGGAAGAGAAGCAGGATATACTCATGCTTATTTTGTGCTTTCGTTCTGAACTACACAACTATGGCTTTCGTTCTTTATGTAGGTGAAGTTCCAGCAGTCTTCGAAACTAGACGCTGAAGACCTTAAGAATATAATTTTCTTCGTTAAGGTAAGCGGTTGACTCTGATATTTGTGTTTGATACGATGGCTTCTATCTTTTGTCTTTCGCTGCATACTTCTGAGCATCTTCCTAGCGTTCGTGTCTTTTTCTTATAACTCACTTCTTCTCTCCCTCTATCTATCTCTCTCTATCTCTCTCTTTCTTACTCATCTATCTATCTTTCACTTCTACAAGGTGGGGCAAAAGTAATCAGCCTATTGGAAAACGCTATAACTTTTGCATATGCCGCCAAATGTCAATTCGGTTTGTGACATTTGTGAACTAAACAGAATGCAGAATAGAAATCGACAAGCCATGAATCAATTTACATCGCAAGAACGCAGAACAATTATTTCTATTTTTTGCGCAAGACCTTGTCGATTGGGTTGGTGCGGTGGTATGAATTTCGTTGCAGATTTCCTCGCCGTCAGACACGAACTGGAAAAACACTGCCATGTTTGGCCACTCGCTTTGAAGAGACTGGGACAATATGAGATGTTCCCGACCCCGGAGCAGATGTTCTGCTGTTGCCCATGATGCCGCAGAGGAGCCCGTAATATCGATCAGATGAACTGCCAACCAATTGGGCATTAGCTGGGGAGTCCCTATGCAGAATTTTGGTGAAAGTATTGAAGATGTTCCCTTACAAAGTGGAGACAGTGCATCAGCTGTCATCAGCAAAAGAACGTCGGGTGATTACTTTTACCCCCTCTTGTATATATTGGGGTAGCAAAAGACGAATTTTGAAAATCCCGGTGGGTGTGGCAACCTGGATAACCTAAACTAATCTAATATACTCAAAACTTTAATTCTTAAAATTTTTATCCGTTGCAATAACATTTTGAAAATAACAAATTTTCTATCCAACCCAATATTTTCATGGCTCTTATCAATGTTAACAAAGCCGATCGTCATTTTAATTTTTATTGGAAAAGTTTGTTATTTTTATCAGCGTTTTTAGTAGCTTTATAATATTAATTTGAAAGAACGAAACATGGAAATACCTTTTCAGTTACCAGCGTTGTCATATTTACGAAAAAAAAAATAAATAAATAAATAAAAAATAAAATCCTCGTCATCAACAACTCAATCAACTACAATTTTGATGGCAATTTATATATATATGTAAATATGTATATGTATATATATGTATATGTTTATGTAAATGCACGTATGCATGTACATACATATGTATGTATGTACAACCATCATACAAACAAATTGAAAGTTTAATAAAACACACTGATATGTACTCGTATGTATGTCATATTCATTCATTTATGCAACACTATTTTAATTTAAACTTATTCTGACCATGTTTTGTGTTTGGTTATGTCTGCATTTTTAATAAATCTTTCATCATTATTGCCATCATCGTCATCATCATCATCATCATCATCATCAACATCACGATTACCAACGTCATATTGGTACCACATAAAAATTAACTTTGTTGCCACATTGTTTGTTTGTATGACAAACTCTGGACTTGGTCTCACATTGATGGTCTGTTGCTAGGAAGCCACCACCTACCTACCCCTTGATACTTTTGTATACAGTACACATACATATATGCATGGATGTGTGTATGTCTTATATCACTATTTGTATGTTTATAACGATTGCGGTCAATATGTCATGCAGTCACTTCTCTACTAGCCAGCCGGCCGGCCGGCCAGCAATCCAACAATTATGTTCCAATGTGTACGTGAACGATGCATGACTGTTGTAACACTTTTGCAGACAAACAAATGTTCATTCATAGTTGCATGAACCTTCTGTTTTTCTTTTTTGTTTTTTGTTTTTGTTTCAGTACACTAAATTTGAACTACTAAATTTAAATAATAATATGTCCTCCATGTATATTTCAACGCACAAGAAGAAAGAAAATTCATGGTTATTGATATTCCGAGCAATACAATTTACATTGATTTGCATCACTGATCCCTCGTTTAACGATTTGTTAATATTTATATGGTTTGTTTGGCAATGTAAATACAAAATGCTTTCGAAGGACATTGTTGTTTTCTTTTTTGGTTAAGAGAAGCAAAGACAGGTTTTTACAATAAATTAAGGCTGAGTGTAGCCAAACCTAAGTTTTATTGTCTCAAGTGTGGTAAAGCTCGCAATAAAATATTTCTTTCTATTCCAAAATTAGCACAATATATATAACACAAATAGTCAATAGCATTTTTCACAAAATTATATACTTATTTTAATTGTACAGGGTGGTCCAAAAGAAGTGAATGTGTTTGAATTTCACTAAAGTGACACAACCAAAACCTCATAAAATAATATTTTAATTGTAACACTATACCTTACGCTTAAATTAAATTTATTAATAAAGTTAAAACAAAGATATTTTATTTATTAAAAAAAAAAAATTATATAAAATTATTATTTTGGTCTCGCTTCTATTTTTATTTTGACCTTTATTAAAATTTTTTAATTATATTTATTTTAAAATTATATATAACATTATTATTGTTGAAAATAAGAATGTTTCATTAAAAACGGCAACTTTTTGACAAGTTACAAGATACAATTGTGATCCTGAGGTATTCTCTTTCTTTTACAGTTGTAAATTTAAAAGACCTTGTTTATTTGCGATTGGAAGCCCCTAATGCAGAATTCAATTCGCAATTTATCGCTTGTAACGTTTTTATACCAAAAGTTAAAACCTGATTATAACGTTAAAACCACAAACAACGTTCTCGCTATATGTTTAATTAAATCAGGTTTTAATGCACAGTTTGTGCAATAAAATTTCATTTATTTTCTCCTCCCACAACTCCAATGAAAGCATTTTCATTATGCTCTACCCAATAGTTGCGTCCAATGTTTTAAATTAGTATAGTGATTTTATTTACCAAATTTTCCTTAATTTAATTTTTTTTTATTCCATTAAGCGCCATATAAATTGCCAGCTGTTTCCAATTTTTTAACTTGGCAGCACTGCCTTTAGTACATGAAAATCAAGGTTGTATTTCACTTAGAGCCTATTTCACCAATTCTATTTAAATATCAATTCATATTTAAATGTCGATTTTCATTTTCATCTAGATATACTCATTGAATATTTAAATACTGTTTAAGTAGCCAGCACTCTGCATTTAAATATTGATTTTGCAACAGCATGAAACAGCTTTTAAACAGCTTTTAAACAGCTTTTTAAAATGCTGTAAGTTGACGCTATCATATTAAATATCAGAGCGTTACCATACTTTCTTGTGTTTCATTATTTCAGTTGGTGAAAATAAAATTTTTTTAAACATACTTTAACTAAAGATCATTAAATAAATTAAATTGTGTTTAAATATGTTTGGTGAAAGAGACCCTAAATCCACTAAAAATCAATTCAAAAAACGTTTTAAGATCGATTTAAGGAAACATTTTTAAATGGTAAAAAAAATGGTTTTTAATAGTTGCTTCTGACCTAAAACCAATTTTTGCTTTAAAACCTGCTAGTGTGAAAACACTATAGATCAGCTGAATTTACACCTTTGAGTTCTTTTATTATTATTTTTATTATTTTCTGCCAAATCGAAAGGGTTTGCCGGAACTCGAACGTCAATTTTACTCGCATAATTTGGTACTTAACGGTTCCAATAATGTTAACAGTGATCGAAAATACTGCCTACTGAATTAAGCAAGTAAAGAGCTTTATATATTGCAATGATTCCGACTTCCAATTTTTTATTTTTATTAAAAAAAAAAAAATTAAAAAATTAATGGTTAGCTGAGTCATACTTGTTAAACTGATGGCCTTTTAATTGCAACAATGTATTAAAACATTTTATTAAAGCCATTTATTTAACTCCTGTTGCAATTGTAACATCCATTTTACAGCAATTTGAATTTAATTCTTCAAATCTACTTGTGCTCAAATACGAGTACTGCATGCACGAGTATGCACGTGCATGAAATATTCATATAAAACTTTTTTTTTTCTATGTCGGATTTTATTTATACATTTTTGAGGCTTTTAATACTGTAATTTAAAGTAATCAGTTTGTAATTTACGACTTTAACTAAATTCAATTTTAGGTATGTATGTATGTGTGTTTGCGTATATATATATACATACATATGTGTTGTTATTCATATAATTTTAAGTTCTTTTGTGTTTTTGTTATTTTTTCAATGCCGACAGAGGCAATAATTATGCCCAGGATACATCATTTATATTTTTTCCTATTTAGTAATTGGGATAAAGAAATTGCAGTGGTATAATAAAAGATAAATACTTTAAGTAAGTATGTACGTATGTATGCATGTGTATATATTTTTAGTTGTATTTAGCGTTGTGAATGATATTACAATATATATAAATTTTTACTTGTAAATAAAAATTTTAAATGTTAAGGCCACAAATACAAAACTAAGGATTTTTTACTTATTAAAGTAACAAGTTCAATTGAAGGTTTTTTGCCTCTTGATAGTTTTTTTTTTATTTAATATTGTGCAATATTTTCTTGATATTATGTAGTCAGGATTTCACAAATGATTTTTGGGTTGCTTGAATATCCTTAAATAAGAGTAAATTTAGCTGTACACAACTGCGTGTTGCGATAATCGGTGTTAATCGTTTGTTGTTGTGAAACGTTTAAAATCATTTTAGCGTATTGTGTAAAACGAAAAAGTTGTATGTTTTATTTTGGTATATAAGGTGACCAATACGAACAAAATTCCAACAAACAGCGTGAAAATCTAAAGTGCAAGTTCTATGGGGCGACAAGTCAAAGCAGTGTTCCCTTTTTTCTAAAGCTTTTTAAGACCGAAAGTTTTAAAAAGTAGATGCACATTATGGTAGAGAGTTTATTTAATTGGTAGAGGCTACTACTACTTGTGCTTCAAAAATATCATTAGAAGGAATTGTCGGGAAACCCTAGTGTTTATTTTTTCGAATTTGATAGTTTCAAAATCTTGGCTTAAAAACATATTGACACAGAAAAAAATAAAACATATTTTCAAGTAAAAATTAGACACAAAGAGTACTGATGACATGTGTAGTGGCATAGAAAATACGTATTCTACTCAACTGGTGTTGAAGATTAACTGTTCTTTTTTCCCTTATTCTAATCAAAAATGTAATTCCTTCACTGTAAATTAATTGTGGACTTGAGCACGACGCAAAATTTTCATTAATTTATAATAACTGTAGTTCGATTAAATTCTAAATATTCTGAATATGTAAATATTTAAATTAAAAATTTAATTAAAAAATTAATTAGCTTTTCACTTGTATAATAATCAATATTATCAATTAATTCATGGTTTTCGAATAAAATTTTAATAATAATAATTAAAAAGTTAATTAAATATTGTGAAAATTTCTAACAAATTTTTAATATCAAAAAAAAAAAAACGTTTGAATTCAATTCGAATCTTTTTTGGGTATTAATTTCTATTTGCATAAAGTGTGTTGCCTATATTTCTGAAATAAAACAATCAGTTAAGTATTTAAATAAAAATAAGCCGCAATTTGTGTATTTCATAAAAAAAAAATTTTTTTTCATTATATTTCTTTTTTGAGCGATGATCTTTTTTAATGAAAAGTTTTCTTAATTATTTATTTTCAATATTTCGCTACCAAATAGGTAGCATCGTCAGGAAGTAATAATTTGCATTAAGAAATATTTAAAAAAAAAACAAAAATTTAATAAAGGTCAAATAAAAACAGAAGTGAGACAAAAAAAAATTAATTATTTATATAATTATTATTGAGAAAAATGCATTTGAAGTTTTGAGCCATCTTTTTGATATATTTTCGTTTACTAAAGTTATTTTTTTGCAAGTTTTTAAATAAAGAGGCATGTTTTGTAATGTTTTCTGTTTGTAAATTTCTTGTCATAAAGGAAATATTTCATTATTTCAAATAAATATTGTTGGAAATAGCTGGAGGCGATAAAGACTTTTGTAGCTGTAGAATCTGAACAGTTAGTTATAGAACCATAATCGTTTTTCCTTTGGATATATATTTTCCCAAAGATCATTTCTGCATACCCAGCTCAAAAAATTAAAATTTTGAGTTACTACGGTATTGCACCAAAGGGTCGATATGTTCTTCAGTTATGTGTTTACTTGAGACTGGCAGCAGCTGGACGATGGAGATCAAGGGCTTACGGATATGTGCGAAGTATGGATCGGCTCCCTGCGGAGCTGAGTACGGGTCGGAATACATGGCGTTTGAGGTGAACTTTGGAAAAACCTTCGGAGTCCTTTTCTCATCCAGGGGACGTGGAGTAGGGCGCGAGATAGGGAACGGTTTCGACGGATCAAGAATGGTGTGCACAGTTGGATCTGTGTTCATCTCCAGCAATCATACCGACTTGCGGAAAGGGGAAATATGTTTCAACTAGTACAATATGTACATACATATGTATGTAAGTATGTTACAAAACATAAAGGCATTTTTGAAGGGAGCTTAAAATATAATGAAATCTGGGCAAATGGCGCACGCCTCAAAATGGCGAACCATTATTTTATATGCACCGCGTGATATGGGCTTCAAAGAGAAGAGAACTCAAAATCAAATATAATCGTAATAAACAGGACGCCTCAAAATGGCTGATGACTATTTCTTATGGGTATCAAATGAAAGGAATTGTTGTGAAGAAAACTAAAAGCAAATTAAAATGGCTACTTTTCGGAAAAACTGCGTTTTGTGGAAAGTACCTGTTGTGTATTATTGCATAAATATATATCCTTAGATATTATTTCTAATACTACTATTATTTAAGTAAAACGACAACACCATTAGCTGCTACTGACAAGTCAAATAATCATTCCAAAACAGAAAAATAGCGTAAATAATTATCGTGGCACTCGGAATGTGGAATTCAGAAAGGAACTACAGGTTTGGGTGCGAAATTATGCTAATCCCTATAAATCTAGTTGGACATAAGCAACTAAGAATAGAAAATTTGGATTAAGAAATTACTTATGCCTCTTATCTCAAAAATTACACATAATAAAGAGCTACTTAAAACAGATTAGGAGGCCATGTGCTCGATAGAGGCCAACAAACAACAAGACGTCAGCACAGATGATGTACGTACATTATCCGGTATGAATGCTGATTCCAGCAAATCATGGGGGAGTCAGAGCAATCGTATTCATATACAAGGCTAGATTCGATTAAGCTTCCAGTAAATCCATGTTCCAAAAAAAATTCAAGACCTCGAAAAGACGGTAGAGCACTAAACTATATATTTATGTATATATTGCAGCTAATATGGGGACATGTTGTGTATTATTGCATAAATATAGCATAAGACATAATTTCCAACGCTACTAGTTATAAAAATAATATTAATAATAAGTCACTCGATAATTTGTTGGAACGAGATTGCATGTTTTAATTCTGATTGTCTGGTTTTATAACGGGACATCACAGTACCTTTCTATTTTTTTTTTTTTTTTTTTTTTTGAAAAGGCACTGTCGATATAACAACAAAAGTAGCCAAAATTGGTGCAAAAGTGAGCGATATGAAATAAGTTGGTGTGAGGTAGCAAAACGCATCGGGTTAATCCAATATAATATATTTTATTACAAATTCATAATTTTTTATATCATCATTATAAATGCATATATATTTGTATGTTTTGCCATAAATACATATTAAAGTTTTAGATAGAATATTATTGATAATATATGTTAATTTTTTCTTTATATTCTCCCCAGCTATTAAATTAATAGGCAGAAAAAAATTTATGCCAGCCAGCTGGCTGTTTAAAATTGTATTGCAGCACTGGACCATCAAGTTAATGTTAACTTTAAAGACTATTTAGCAACAATATTTATGGTTCTTAAATTCTTGCAATAAATATTAGTTTTTTTTTTGCATTTGCAAGAGCATTTTTAACAGCCAAAAGAGTAATCTTCTAATAGCAAATTCCGTAGATTTTTATTCATATATGCTCTGCCTGCCGCATTAGTCTCTTTTGCAAAAGTATACGTCAGCATGTCGCCATGATTCTTCCTTTTTTTCTGCTTAACTTTGCCACCTATTTTTCATTGGCAAATAAAGAAACAAAAAACAAAAAAAATAAATAAAATCACTAAACTCATATATTCTGCCCTGTGTATTGGCTCTAACGGAAACGGAAGTGCGAAACATTATTTTTTGCAAACCACTTCAATGACAAAAAAAAATTTTCTCTGTTTCATACAATCAACCGCACGCACACATCTACTTGCATTAATATTTACTGTGTGTGTGTCTGTGTATACTGGTATTAGTGCTGGGCACTTTTAGATGCACCGGTTTTCAATTACTACCGTGAGCATACTGCATACGTGACGGCAATTATAGAAAAAATCCAGTTGCGAATGTCTCGTAAACAATTTTAACAGGTGTGGCCTGAAGAAGCCGCATGATATTTAATTCATTCTTGCGAAATGTCAATAAGCTGTGGAACTCATACTTACACCAGGCTCATACGGTGCTGTTTTATAACTCCGTGGCTATTTGAATAAAATTTTTTTGCGCAAAATAGTCAATTCATTTAGTCCAGCGTTTTTCTATTTATTTTATTCCTTCCAAATAATAGGTTCTCCCAAGGCCCTCAAAATAGGCATTTGTTTCGGTTATGAGCTCTTTATTTCACCCAAATCTCTTACCTTCCAGCCATTTCTTCAGCTTTGGAAAATTAAAATAGTCACAGGGGCTAAATCTGCAGAATATGCTGGACGGGGATAGCAGTTCGTAGCTTAATTTATGGATTTTTGCCAAACTCACTGCACACGTGTGGTTAATTGTGCTGGTTAGGTGGTACCGCCGCCAAGAAAGGGTCCTCAATTAGCACAAAGTGCCGTTTTGATAAGAGAAAACTCGTGTCACGCAAACGGAAGTAAGTGAGGTGGTCTGTAGTACTCAGCATCTATAAGCCGCCGGCCACAAACAAGAATCGCACCATGCTGATGGGAATCATATGCCCCATGCCGCCAAGATCCGCAAAGAACGAGGATCGCAGCGTTCTCTGTCTATCCCATAAGGCCGCGGAATCGCACAATAGATGGAAAAGCAATTTCTCACTATCATTCTCACCACAGCGACTGCGTATTGTAAACTACCTTAACCAAGGCGTACGGCTTGCCTCTCCAATGCCCTGAGAGCAGACTGCTACAAAATGGAAAGTATTATTTCTTGACTTCTTCGTAAGGTTTGCGATCCTCTGCTTATTATAGGTCGGCCCAGTCGGGATAGAGATGGAGCACACCTCCTATCTCCTCCATCTGCCTTCTGCCTTTCTTAAAATCCCTAGGCATAGTCACCGTATGATCTCACGTCTTGGTATCAGAACATCTGTGTATTGTGGGTGGGATAAAGCCTTCTCCTCACCCGGAAGCTTGTCGGCCATTTCGTTTCCCTTAACGCCACAGCGGCTTAGTACTCAAAGTAAAGTCACCTGACCGTTCCCGTGTTGCCGCGTCAGAGTTTCCCTGAAACGTGTGATCAGCTTCGACGATTATGTTCTCGTGTGCACTCGTGCATGGTCTTTATGGAATAGTACGTTTCCTTTGGCCAAATGTGGTAGTTTTTGTTCTAAATCAATATGGAATCTGTCTGAAAGTTCTGAATTGTAGTGGCTGGTGATCGTTCTAACCTTCTCTAGATAAACTATGCATCCCAAAAAAACTGTCGTTATTACTTTGGTGGCTGACAGACCCACCTTGGCCTGCCTTGGTGCACGTTCACCCGGTGAAACCCACTATTTTGATTTTTTCTTGGTCTCTGGACTATTGTGATGGATCCGTGTTTCGTCTACGGTTATATAATGTCCGGATATCATTTGAATATCACACACAAAATAAATTTTTTTCCTTTTTTGTTAAATATAACGAGGTTGTCTGCTTTTAATGGCTAAATCAGGCAGCGTGCTAAAAATTCGACAGTAGTCTGTTAATAGATGGGCTTGGTGGCGGCAGTGTTGCATTTAAAGTTACTGCCAGGGAAATTTAAAAAGGCACGGAGTTATCAAACAGTCCTCGTATTTTCCATAGTGGTAAGATTATGGAGTTTAAAGATAAATGAACAACAGTGCGTCCCGGCAATATTCGCATTGTTCAGAGAAACATGCTCTTCGTAAACCATTATTGGCTTAACATTCGCATAAAAATGCTGCCTTTTTAGCAAACGAAAGTGCAGTGCATTTTTAACTTGGCATAATTTAAATTAGTTCACTGTGTGTGTGTGTGTGTACGTTATAATTCACTATGCCATCTCTAATTTACAAACAGGCCCATATGAATCTGCTCTCATAAAAATCCATTCATCTTTTTTAATTTTTATATGAAGAATTTTTTCACTCATGCATTTTATACCAAATCCATACTGGATTTTTTAACATAATTTTCTTAAATTTTTATTATTATTTCTGGCTTTTTTTTCATTTTCTTTTTGTTACTCGTATCTCCAACAACAGTTGTTTATCATTTTTTATGGCCACTGTTGCTGTAATAATTTTTTGTTCTTGCTGTTGTTGTAGTGGTGTTTTTTTTTTTTGGTGATTTTAATGGAAATACTGCACATACAAATGCCACGCAAATGTGTGTGTTCCTGTGTGTGTGTGTGTGTGTGTGTGTGTGTGCGTGTGAGTAGAGTAGTATCCTGGAATAGTTGCATTAACAATATTATGCTTTTGAGCCCAGTGTATAAAACTTGAAAATAAAATTTACATTGAATTATATTTTGTTAGTTTTTTGTTGCTGCACTGTACTGAAATACACAGAGAGAATGTCAGTGTGTGCCATTCATTGCAAAACTAAAAATAAATAAAGGCAATTGTATCCACTTGTAGTCTGCAAATCGTAATTTTTTTTTTTTTTTTTGGTTTTTTGCTGGTTTGTTTGTTTGGTCAAGGTTCATAAATATACTGTTTTTCTTCATTTTCGTATTATCCACATAGTATTATTTCTTTTGTTTTTAAATCCCATACGTTTATTTGCTGAGCCTTTTCGCATAAATATTAATTTAAAAATTTTAATGTCACAATGTTTGAATTTAAAACGCAACATGCACGCTTCATTTAAAATTGTTAATTTTCTATTGAGCTGAATTCAATTTTGGCATCGAATTAATTGCTTGAAAATGTCATGTATTTCATTTATGTACATGCATATGTATTTATTATATACGTACATGTACGTGCATATACAATAGGATTGTAGAAATTTAACGAGAATGTCATTTTTCCTTTAAGCCAGCAGCATTAAGGCTGCAAGCCTTTGTTAAATTTAATAAAGTACAGGAAATAATTATTGGAAATTTTAGTAGTGGTTCCATTTCTTTTACTTATTCTTATATTTTTTAATTCGACCATTCGGTTTATATATTTTTCCCCCTCTAATATGAGGGTTCCAGGTTGGATTCTTAGCGGTCACTATTGAAATATTTTACTAGAACGTTTTTTTTTTTTATCATGGACCAGCACTCAGAGAATGACGCCTACACATGCCAAGCATTGTGCTGGAACTAGAGGAAAGGGATAGTTAGAGAATTGACAGTAGATGATGCTGTCACTGCCTTACAACTCTGATTTTGCACGTTATTTATTTTATAGAGGTGTGGAGCGCCTTTGATGTTAAGGAGACTTATTAAATTTTGAGGCTTCATTTTATTAGCAATTTTTAGTAAGTAATTTATTTCGTCGGTGCTATACAATACCGACGAAGGAGGGCGTTCTGATGTCCCTTGGATTGGTTACAGCTGAAGCCGGTACTGTTCAGTGGCCAGTGACCATGCCTTCGCCACTGAAACCTTGCGACAACAACTGATACACAAAGCCACATAAATGCACATTAGAAAAAATTGTAGATGTTTTTATGAGTTGGAAACTGGGCTTGGACCCAAAAAAATGTTCGCTTTTTAATCAACGTGCAGACTATTTCAACCATCGCCAGCCTTTGTTACTAAATAAAAAAAAACATTATTTTGAGTGGTGGAAATCTTTCTGTTAATTGGAAAATATGATATCGCCGACAATAACAGGCACACTAATGCACATCAGAAAAAAATGCAAAATGTTTTTATGACTTAGTCCGAAACTGGGATCGAACCCAGTACTTTTTAGTTTTGTAGTCAACATGCACACTACTACAGTAGTGTGACCGCAAGTTATATGGACAATTTTTTTTTTTTTCGTATTTTCACTTGGCAAACAAATTGCACCAAGTTCGTTCTTGTTGAAACGTTCTTTTATATTTTTTAACCGTTCTGCTCGTATTTTTTTCACTTGCATTATGTATAGACATTTTATTTATAATATAGTTTTGTACTTCAAATGCACGGCTTTTCGATCACTGACCTTGCAAACATCTAAAGCGGTTGCAAGTTTTGGAGTCATTATATTTTAAAATCCTCTCATTTTTTTGGCTGACGTTGGCGTTACAGCTTCTGCTCCCAAGACCTGCTAAAAAGGAATTAAATGTACTGGTTATATTTTTGTACGGTAACCCTGTGTGTTTCAATTATTTCTCATCTACGTTTTATATAGTTTCATTCTCACGTTTTACTTATATTATATTTATATTATATTATGATTGAGAAATAAAAAAAAACATAACGCAGATGAACAAAAGCAATAAATACTAAGAAAATAAGTTTGTATGCAAAGAATGCGAAGATATGCGAAAATTTCGTTGTTATTTTTTAATTTGGTTTTTTCGGAATTAAATATTAATGTTAAAAAAAACTAATACAGAGCAAAATTGTTCATCATAACCCTAGAATATTTGTGAATAAGGTTTTTCCCTAAAATAAATACTACTGAAGTTATGAACAATTAAAGCGAGCCATAGTGAGAAAAATAGCATTTTAGCAAATTTTGTGGGCTCAAGGCACGCGCAATAATTATGCAAACGATCTAAAATTTTTTATATATTTTTTTTTTCTAATTTGGAATCAATCTAAGGGGTTTGCCAAGTGAAAATACGAAAAAAAAATTAACGGTCACACTACTACTACAGCCATCGCCACCCACAGTATGGCAAAAATCCTTAAATTGGGCTACGAAGTGATACGGCATCCAGCTCATTCGCCATATTTAGCGCCCTGAAACTATTTGCATTTTCCAAACCTGAAGAAATGGCTGGGTGATAAGATATTTGTGTCAAATAAAGAGCTCAGAACCTTAACAAACGCTTATTTTGAGTGCCATAGGAGAGGAAGGAAGTAATAAAAAAATTGTAAAAACGCTGCACTAAATATGTTGATCTAACTGGAGATTATGCTGAAAAATAAAACGTTTATTCGCCGAAACAAAAATTTTTCTTTCAAATAGTCATGGAGTTATCATAGAGCCTTCGTATGTTTGCCATTGAATGCAATGAACTTTCTGTTTGTTTTTCTATCTTGGACCAGTTCTCTGCATTGCAGCAAAACTCTTAGCAGTCGGACACGACCTTCAATAGGGTAAACAAATACAAACTTTCTTTTGTTACACACTGTATTTCTTGCCGCAAAAATGTTGCACTATAATTTATATCTGATTACATGGTCAAAACAGCTGCCAAATCTTCTCAAGCACCAAATATGCGATCATTAAAATCACATTAATTTTAATTTTAATTAAGCTGAGTTTCAGAGGTCAACACCATATCAGTTTGTGTTTCCGTGAGCAAGTGTACGAGTATGTACATAAAAGACACTTTTAAAATCGTATATTATTTTAGCAATGACATTATTAAATGCAAAAAACTTTATCTTGTTATGGGAAAAACTAATGGAGAAAAAGATACCTTTTAATCTACAATTTTACTGCACTAAACATATGCTTTTAAATGCCACTCAAAATGTCTTTCAAAATCTTTCGAATACAATTTTTAAAGAAAAGAAATGACAAATGGCAGTTGTCTTCTACTTTTTGCAACTGCAGTCATTTTAAGTACAGCCGAAAATAAAAACATCTTTGAGTTGTCACAGCAAAAAAGCAAAAAAAAAAAAAAAGAAGAAACTTCGAGTATCTGCTGCGAAAGAAAAATTGTATAAAAAATACAAAATCGTTCCGAAATAATGAGACGAAAACAAACGGTACGAGTAACGAACTGCCAAAATATATTTGAAAGTGTGTTGCTCTACAACTGTTCTCTTATAAATAAGCACACGCACATACACACACTCACACCACTACAAACACTGACATTAAAGGATACTCAAATGTGTACAAGTTTGTGATTTTTTACTACACATTTATTTATATAATTTGTGCTCGCGCATGTGTGTTTGTGTTTGTGTGTGCGTATATATATGTGTGTTTAAAGCAATTGAAAACTATTAATTTATCTTTCAACTTAACGTAAGTTGAAAGAAGTTTTTTTTTCCTTGGATTATAAGAAACGAGGGGTTATTTTATTCTCTAACAGCGTTAAAATAAATAAAGAAAAAAAAAAAAAAAGAAAAAGAGCTAAATGACTGCAAACTTCATGACATCATGCATCATGACCGCCAGGACTTTATTTATGGTATGTCTGCAAATGTGTGATGTATGTCTTTTTGTCTTCCAAATGGAAATATTTATTTTTCTTAACGGTTTTCTTTCGATTTCATTTAAACCACATGCGAAATTTGCTAAGATTTTTTAAATACAAATTTTACACTTCCTACAACTTGTTTTGTTAATTGGTTTTAGTGGGGATAATATAAAAATGTTTGGAAAACTTTGAAAATTTCCTGGAGAATAATGAAATCAATATCCTTAGATTTGCTACTGAAAATTTTGCTGATCTATTGCAAAAAATATGTACACAGAAATAAAAAACTAAATTTCAATTAAAAAATTTGTAATATCACTTAAAGAATTAATTATATTGCCAGCTGTAAAGAAATCAAAAATATCACTTAAATCATTATTATTGAAAATTAATTCAATTCCAATTAAATTTTTAATAATAATAATTAAAAATTTAATAAACTATTTTCAAAAATATCAAACAAATTTTTCATAGTAAAAAAAATATTTCAATACAATTCGAATGCTTGTTGGGTAATAATTTCTATTTGTATAAAGAGTGTTGCATATATAAAATACATATATCAATTAGATAAGCATTTTAATAAAAATAAGTGGTTAATTTGTGTATTTCAAGCACAAAAAAAATGTTTATTTATTTAAGTATTGAGACCAAAATTTAATTCAATTGATTAAACTGTTATTTGAAACCAAATATATTATTCTAATTAAAAGTGTTAATTAAAAATAATAAATAAATAATATAATAAATAATAATAAAGTAAAATTTTTTTTCTGTGTAGAAATATAATTGGCGGATAAGTTGTCTTCATTGTGATGCTGATTTCGATCTGGTTGCAAATTACGGCACTCGATTCAAAAGAAAAAAGAAAAAGTAAACAGAAAAATAACAGTTAAATTCTTCACAATTAACTGACTGTTTTTATAGAAAGCGAAAGAAATTAAAAAATTGTTCGCTCAAAACAACATTAAAAAAATTATTTTTGTTTTCAATAAAAATACACGAACGCACTTTTCCTACCGTTTTAAAAAACAGGCAGTAAGTTTCTGCTCTGTAAATTTATTTTATTTAATTAATATTTTAATAGAATCAATGTTTATTGTACTATCCATAAAATAGTCATAAATGCCATAAAATAGTCAAATGGTGAGGTCACGAAAGAAATTCACTTTTCAACTAAAACTGTTAATTGATTTAATTAATTTTTTAAATAAGTTTTTTTTTACCTTGGAACAGCAATAAGAGAATAGCCCATACACATGCTAAGCATTTTGCTGGATTTGGGAAATTAGATTATTAGAGGTGGCATAGAAAGACTAGTGTTTTAAATCGAATTATTAATTTAAATGAGTTTTCGTAAACTTTTAACTGAACCGAATTAAATTTTTTCTGTGAAATTTTGATTCAAATGTTTTGCAGTTTCATATGATATTGGATGCCGTAATTTAAGCACTAATTCAGTTAATACCGAAATGGTCAAATGTAAAAATTAATTAATGTTACAATTATTTGATGTTACAATTTTCAGTATAGTATTAAAATCTCCTTCGATATCGAACGCCATAATTTGAGCACTAATAAGACTGCTCAGCAACAAAATCCTCCTTTGATGTGCTAAACACAAATACGTTTTCGGCTTTTATCTATCACGTAGGTTTTTTTTTGGATGGGCGTGGCAAAATTTTTCCTTAAATTAGTCAGGTACGAAGACATATTTCAGCATAACTCGAGAGAATGACTCATCCGATTTTCATAAACGAAACACCAAAAGATGCGTAACAAAATTATATTTAATTTAATTCAACATAATTTTTCTTCTATATTTTATCGTTTATGATTACGATCTGTTATTAAAAACCACTTTGAGAGAAACACCAAAATAATAATGAACAAAAAAAAAACAACAACAAGACAAACCCCATTGACGTGTTTGCGAAAAAGTGTAATTTTTAAACACGTAAATTCTACGTGTTTTACAAACAACTCAATGTATGCGAAAACATCTAGAAGTAAATCTAACACTAGTTTAAACCCGATAGTGCTTAATGCCCTATAGGTTAAATGTGTTTTGATGAGCTGCTTAAGAAAAATTCCAAATGGGATGTACATACTTCTATGTGTAGAAGGTGTAGAATCTCTGTTTGATTGCTAGCACCCCAGGACGAGTAAGAGAGGAAGGGAGAGAGAGAGAGAGAGAATTTGTATCAAGGCGAGTGAACGTGTGGGATATGTGATTACGTATCATTATTGTGGGCCAAAGCAAATACTATTGCGGCATAATAATATAACAACAGCTTTGCGGTATTTGTTGAACACAAATCTTTTAAATTATCGTAAATTGTGTGGTGGTTTTAACAATTTTCTTTGCCTGTTTATTAGACTGTTGCTGTTATACCAACAACTGTTGGTCTCTTTGTCGCTTTTTCTTTTCTTGCTGTTGCTGGTCTCTGTATCTGAAAAGTCCAATGAAAGCAATTTATGGCTCTTGACAATTTTCCATAGGTTTTCGTTTTTTTATGTTTTTTCTTGTTTTCTTATTGGACATGTGATGTGTACTTTTTCTCTCATTTGGGTGTTTGATTGTTTGTCCAAGTGTATGTGAGTGAACTTTTAATAGTTTTATGGCTAATTTAAGAAAAGGACATGTAAGCAATTTTGATCAAAGGCCAACAACTAACAGTTAACAAGAATTGCAATGAATTACAATAAATGACATTTTATTTTATAGTTTGCGAAGTGAAATGCCGTTTTTTCTATTTAAAATTCACCATAAAATACATAGAATATTGAAATCGTTGGCGGCTGACAAAGACTTCAAATGTCTCTTCGTGCTTTTTGCGTAAAAGGAAAAACTCTTCTTTTTTTCCTCTTAAATTTTATTAGAAAAACACGTAATTTTCTTTAAACTAGTTAAATTGTCTATAAATTTTTGCTATTCAATTTTTCAATGTCGGATATAATATAATCGTAAATATAATTTAAGTTCATTTGTATGCCTCAAATAATGCGGTCGGTAACCACAATTCTGCTCTTAACCGAGGGTGGCAATCCACCACCATTTAGTTCACGAAGTCTTTGGCACAAAAAAATGTTTACCCACATATAAATGTGATGATGCACGCCTTGCAAAGTTACTACGAACAAGCAAGTGTTCTTTTTTTTCATCTTGCACCAGCATTCGGGAAATAACCCCTACATATGCAATGCATTATGGTGGAGCTAGAGGCAAGGGCTAGTTCGGGAAATGATAGGAGTTGAAGCTTCACTATCTTAAAACTCTGCTTTTGCAGGTTCTTTGTTTTATAGCAGTGTTGTAGCGCCTCTGATGTCAAGGAGATTTAATAAATTTTTAAACTTCGTTTTTAGTAGCCGTTTTTACAATTTATTTTACTTCGTCGGTGCTACACAATACCGACGAAGGAGTGCGTTCAAATGTGCCTGTGGATTGGTTCCCCTTGGATCCCTTTCTTAGCTATTGTAATCGTATTCTAAGGTATGGAAGAATCTTTTGCAATTCTCAAAGGGTTTCTATTTGCTGTCATTTAATTGCATGTAACAGAAAATTAAAAATACAATATGGCAGTGTCCATGAAAGAGCATAAAAAATATATACAGGGTTTTTCCACAATCATACAGTGATGAGTATAATCAATAAAACCGTTTTCTTTCTTTATTTACTTATTTAACACAAATATTTATAGTTTTACATCACTGACATCTTAATAAAAGGTGAACACTCAAGCGTACACCAACGCAATGTACCCACCACAAGTTGTACTTTTTTAACCTTGATTATGCAGCAGGAAATTTGTGAAGTGCTACAAGCTACCTAACACAAATTATTGATTGTTTTTTTTTATTAATTAAAAAGTTTAATTCGTACAATTAAATTTTTAATCACTTAAAAAATATTAATAATAAAAAATGATTTTTTTCAAAACAGCCCCTTGAGACCAATTTTAATTCGCTCAGTTAAAAAATTAATTAAAATTTTAATGTTTAATTAATTTAAAATAATACAATAAATACCTATTAAATTTTTAATTGTTACAATTAACATTTAATCAATTATTATTTCAATTAATTTCAGTATCAAAATTTAATTGATATTACTAATTCATTTGCAGGGGGAATTTTTGTTAGAGATTTGAAATTTCAAATTTCAAATTTGGAATGTCTCTACAAGATGAATTTTTAGGTAAACGCAGAAAGATGGGCGGATGGAAATTTCAGTAAACACCTAATGTTAGGGGTTTTGGCCATTGGATATCATAAAGGGCCACAACAGCTACAAATTCCATCAATTTCCATCCGCCCATCTTTCTCCAGTCTCCTGGAATATGATGCATCATCTAAAGAAATAAGCATTTTTTATTTGCAAAAGTAACAAGATTCCTTGACATATTGGGGATACAAGTTTATATTTTTGTGAAGGGAATTGAATAAACTAATTGTCCTTTAATTTGTATCTATTTGGTCCAAATATGTAAGCACAGTTCCATTTGGAATAGGTACATCGCGATTTTTCATGTTTAACAGAGGCCTATTAACACGTTAACAGAGGTTTAAATTAGGGTTTAAATTTCAAAATTTATCTTCACACAGGTCTAAAAAAGCATATACATTACAACTTATGAATATTATTCTTACTCAGTTGCATATTATGTTACGCATTAATGTATCATGCAATCGTGTTGCCATAATTCTAAAAACAGTAGTGGAATTTATTCTTAATTTTTAAACAATTTTTTGAATGATATCACAAATTTTTTAATTCAATTTAATTTCAATTTTTTCGGTGTACTTTTTGCCTACCTATGAGGTTCGTATTGAAAATGGACACATATATAAGACTTCGAAATTGTAAGATTTTTTCTCTTCTACTGAGAAAGTTGTGACGTCAACTTAAAAGAACGATATCGACGATGAGAGCGTGTGAGATCTTCCTCTAAATAACCAATGTATTTTTTTTCTACGCTAGTGGTGACTTCTTTTTATAATGCGAGTAAAATACTATTCTTGTGTGTGTGATTTCATGATATACGGAAATTTCAAAATTTTAAATATCGACAACATTTTCAATTCGCAACACTTTGTGGCTCCATACATTCATTTATATGAGAATATTGGAGAAGGTGTGTGCATTTATTTCTTTTGAGCGCCTAATAAATTTTTAAAATCAAATTCTTTGCGTAACCATGCCAATAATATGTTAGTTTTTTCTTTATTTGACCAATGTTAGTATAATTAGTATAATCGGGTGTTGTTTCCCAAGGCTGAATTTTTGGTCAATTTTTGTTTTTGTTTTGTTAATAAAACAAATTATTTGGATGTTATTAAATTTATTTGCTCAACGTTTCGTTGGTTTTTTTTCCAACTTCTTCAGGAGCTTTCTTTATTAAATTAAATCTCTCAAAATAATATACAATTTTAATATTACTGTATGAAAATATATGTTGTCTGGAACTTGCTATTTAATTTTTACATTGGTAAATTAAAAAATCGTTTTATATAAGTATGTACATATATTTTTGTTTAACGGAACATCACAAGCATAAGATAACTTTTGAAAAAAAAAACTAAATTAAAACTGGTCGTCACAACATGAAATAACAACATGTAAAAAATATATATGTATATATATATATATATATGTATATATTATCAAATAATAATTGAAGATGTATGTTCTGCAAATCACTTTGAAGTAAAAGTAATTTGAAATCACTTCAATTTGAATGTTTAGTGTTCTACATTCTACTTTTGACATTTCATTTACTTTTTGTTTTCGAACATTAATTCGTAGTGAATTGCCATGTTCTATAAACTACTTTAATTTGAAAAGAAGTGGTTTAAAAATATTTTTTTGAGACGGTTCCTTTTTTAATATCAGCACTGAATTTTCATTGATCTCGCTATATTTTTAGTTTAAATTTTTATTTTTTTTTATAAAAAACATACTTTAAGATTTATTAAATAATAAAATTCATATAAAAAAATCAAAGATGTATATCTTATTAACTAAAGTCGGTTGGCGATATCATCTCTTATTGAAGTGGCTACGGAATCAGTTATTAATTCATTCCAATCATTGTCATGAATTTCATTTCTTAATATATATACCAAACTTTTGCATAAAATGACGCTTGGACAAATTAAGCTCATCGTCGCTCATGATCAATGTGATCCATCTAGCACAAAATGTGCCTTTCTAAAATGATAAGCACGCGATTTAAAATTTTGCACGTGGTACTTCGGGCTAAAGCCACATCGCTGTCTTTTCCAACACCTCGTTGAAATCCGCCTTCTGCTAAAAATCTTAATGTAGCAGCAAGCTGTATTTGTGCCGGTATGGAAGAAACAGGCAGCCTACATTTTATAGAATTTAAAAGAAGATGAAAAGCATCCTTGTTACTGCGGTAATACTGTAAAAACCTAAATACATATATAATTATAATTTAAAATTTTCATTGAAAATATACACATCATGTATGCATGTATACTTACATGGCGTCATTTATTGGATTTGAGTGGTCTCGCAGAATCCTCCTCTGCACTTTTGCTGCCGCGAATTCATTGTTTTGAAGCACCATGGACACTAATATCACATTCATTGTTTAATTATTAATTATTCCTGAATATTTTTTTACGAATTCTTTAACTTTTATCCGAAAAAACATTCAATAATTCAATTATGTATAAAGTAAAATTTTATTTTTAGAATCAGCTGTTACTATTTCTGTTTTCGAACTTCATTTTAAATGAGAAAATGTAACACCAAACTACTTCTTTTGCAGAACACCAAAAATGAAAAGTTTACTTTTCAAAACGTATTTTACTTTCATTCCACTACTTTTGTAGAACATGCCTGTATATCACAGTTGAATCGAAATGTATTGCAATTGAGTATTGTAACTTAATGTTGTCTTTGTCTTTAGTGTTAATCGCTTCTTTAATCCGTTCCTGTATTCTTAACCCAGCAGTCCGGTTACTCATTACAAACTGAAAGCCATCCGATTGTATAATATTATGTCAATAGGGAAAATAAAACGAAAATAGTTAAGCCCTTACAACTCGCATCTGATTCGGATTTGTCTTTTTCCCATCCAATTGTAAAGTTAAATGTTGATTAGAAATGAAGATCAAAACAAACACAAATAAAAATTTTGCATCGCATTACCATCTGATTTGGATGGCTTTGTAATGTATCATATTGTCATTTCGTTTTAATTATGAATTTTGTTATTTTGTCTGAAGTAATTTTTCCGTTATTCTTTCTTTTTCATTTTTATTATTATTCCAAAGTAAAATTTGTATTAAGTTCATAAGTGTTTTTAAAAGTGAAGTGTTAGCGGCATTTTTTGTGGTAATATTGTTATAAATTATTAAATAAAAATAATTAAAAAAGGTAAGTGACTGTTTTATTAATATTTATGGGTTAATTTATATACATATGTATGTATGTTTTGTATTTTTATTTGATGTAAAGAATAAAATGATTGGATTTAGAAATTTAAGAAGACTAAAGAAAATAGAAAGTGAACGTTTGAAACAAAATTCCGAAATTACAAAATATTGAAAAAAATGAAGTTCCTAATTTAATTATGCAATAGTTAAAATTCATTCCAAGATCAATGGCATTCAGATACATCTTATTGCACTCCGAATTCACCATAATAGTTGGACCCATCCAACCTTCGCTTACAATGTATATTGTGTTGGATAAATCTTACAGCCTGGGCCATCGCTGTGTAAATGTAAATAGAAATTGTATACAGACATTGGATGGGTCTTGCTTACATTGTCATTGGTCTCAAATCGAAGATGTAAGTTTCACTGGGTTATTGCATTGTTCTCTTCCAATGCCTTCGCACTTTATTTCATAAATGACGTTATCCATCTTCATTTTGTCAATTTTTTTTTTTTTTTTTTGTGCGTGAATAGGTGTCAGTCTGGTGGTATTGTTTGACAATAATAATGATTGCAAACAATACTAGAATAAATGAATTATTATTAGGTGTAAATTATTTTGTTTTTATCAGTAAACAAATAACATTTTTCTAACTAAAATAAAAAAAAAAAAAAATCAAAGTGTCACTTGCAACCGATTAAAATTCACAAGAAATACTTCTAGTAAAATAATGTGCACGTACTACTATTTAATTAAAATCGTTTTATATAAAATTCTTGTATTTTAAACCTGAAATATTTTAAATTTAAGACTAGCAGCAAAGGAAATTTTAATAAATAAATTGCACAATTCTTAACAAATTATTGCGCACATAAAAAAAGGCAAGAAAAATGTGAAAGGCAGCATTCAAGTTTGTTTGTTAAAAACTAATTTAAATTATTTTTCCATTTGCATATGGCAATTTGTTTAGTTTCTGGCTCTGTTTTAGGACAAAACAAAAAAAAACATCTTTCTGTACACCAATGCCTCAAGTTGCACAGTATATAAATGCTTTTTATACGAGATTGCAGTTCTACGCAGTTTAGATTGTTTTAATTTTCTTGTAACGAAAAATCAATGATTAATTCGTTTTTAGCTGAAAAAGAAACTGCATATTCGACTGTATAGATGACATATATTGATTATGAGACGTTTAAACTTGATTAAAGAAAGTTTTTTCTAATAATGATCTCTTAATGATCTGATAAAAAAAAAATTAATTGAATGTGCCCAGGCTGACATGATGATATTCAATTAATTGTAAAAGGAAATTTTTTATTATTATTTTTAAAAATATATTTATATTATATTTAGAAGAAACTCTACAATTATATAACAATAGCAAAAATAGCAGGCATTTTGTTGGTGTAAAATAAAGGGTGGCCGATGAAAGCCGCTATCAAAAGAAATTCCAAGTAATCTGGAATTTTTTTATATTTTTGGAGATTGAGCCTTTGATTAAATAAAAATAGAAATGCAAATGCACATATATGTATGTATATAAAGCTAATAATTTACATCTACTAATAACCACACACTGTGGACAAAACACGAAGAAGAACACTGAAGATGAAAGTGTAGCAGCCTTCGAAAACAGCATGTTGTTCCGTTCACAGTGTGACTTTGCTTTAGTTTGTTTCTTAGCAATTATCACATGCAATTTTGACTACCCGTTTGTTTTTGATCCTTGGCCCATTTTAGTTAATTACATATGTATTTAAAAATTACATTTGTTTGGCAACGCCAGCTATATTTGACACTTCTTAGAATAAAACTGGAGAAAAACAGAAGAAAAATTCCATTCATTTAGTAAAAGAAAAATATTATAAATTCAGCAAACTGGGAAAAATAATATTTATTTATTTTTTGCTCTAGTATTGACAAAGCAAGGCGCGGTGATGTATATCAGCATTGACATTAATAACATAGGGTTTCATCCCAAAACCTGGGCACAATATAGAGACCACGCTCTAACTACAACTAACTAGACCACTTATCATTTATTTGTCAATAGAGGGATTACAGTTTTCGTTCCTTACTTTGGAATAATGACTGTAATTATAGTTCTGGAAACTTCCATAGAAAAACAACATTCAACAGCCACTTACTTAGTACTCTATAGCAAGTATTTCTAAAAACTTAAATCTTCATATCGCCAGTACAAATGAGACTGCTTTATTTTATTTTATTATTTTGGCTGCTCTTCAGCTGTCGCCTTTTACTAATGATTTCCGTGGAGAGGAGCCCTCAATAAGTCTATGAATAATAATAATAATAAAAATCTTATAGAACTGGGGAATATCACAGACCTTTAGAAATACTACGCGCATTTCCATTTCTAATACAAGAATTTTATTTTAAGGTAGCGGGCCCTGAGCATGCATGTGCACGTCTGTTGCTTGATAAATATTTTCTTCTTTCATATTTCTTATTTTACAGCCAAATCTTTCGTATCTCCTTTCTTTTATTTTGTACCCAAATAGGCATATTATTTTTGAGAAAATTCTTTTTATTTAATTTAAGTTTTTTTTTTTTTATATTTTTGTTTTTCAATTTCTCACATTTTCTCCAATACGTTTGGGTGAGAGCTTTAGCACATACTTTCTTCTTTCTTTTTCGTTTTTATATTTGTCAAAAATGTGAGTACGTGTTATGGATATGTGGAGCTCATAATAAATACAAGTATGTATGTAAGTCCTTCATGTGCCATGGCTGAAGGCAATTTTCATTTCATCATTTTTAAGTACCTTCTAGCAAAATACAGCAAAATGAAAAGAGAATAGAATATTAAAAAAAAGAATACAATAACAACAACAACAACAACTACTACTACTACTTATTTATATCCAAATTTATGTGCATAAAAGGAAATTTTCTTCCAAAGGGTGTGCATTTAATGTGTCCATAAACGATACGATGAAAAGTTATTTCTTTCATTCTGTGTGAATGGCATTAAAAATTCAATTGTTTTTTTAAATTGACTAAATATTTTGTTAATTTGAAAAATTGCTGTTTAAAGTAGAATAACAAAAGAGAAATTAGCTCTCAACCTTTTTTTTTTCTTAAATTCACATATTTAAAATTGATAAATTTACTCCATGAGGAAAATATTACGTTTTTGGGCAAATCACAGCGTGAATGGCAACAATAATAATTCAGATTGATTTTCTTGACATGGATGGTAACATCTTTTTGGCCGAGAAGTTGCTGCAGACGTAACAAAATACATTAAACGAAAGAGATTGTGAATGCAATATGATTAAAAAAATGTATATATGTAAATAATTAACGCAATATAATTATCTTTCAATTTCACTTAAGTATCCAATGTTTTTTCAATGCACAGGCTCCAATATTGGACACATAAATATATTTAATGGCAGACATTAATAATTCACGACACGCAAATATTTCAAATATTCAAATATTAAAACAAACTAATCAGGGATTCACATCAAAATTAATTTTATGCATGTCAGCAATGACAATCATATGTTCGGGCAAATATAAAATGCGTATGTGTTTTAGTTTCGATCATTCATTTCTTGTAGGTGTGGCACATGATTAAAGTTACCTTGAGTGCCACCTAACCAAATGTGCCACGCGTTGTGTAGCTGCAAAAGTTCTCATGCCAATACAATTGATATGAGGCAAACAATACAAAACTCTGGGACAATACGCATCAGTTGGAAATTCCAATTTTTAAGTTGATTTCCAGAAAGTGGAAAAAGCACAAAATACATATCGGTGAGGTTTGAGTTTTTTTCGCTCTCCTGAAAATTTCTAAAATTTCACCGCTGTTGTTCTGACACTGACATAGCGCTGCCACTTTTGTTTACATATGCCACTTCAGCGCTAATGCTAGCCGGCATAAACCGACACGCTCAATGGTTTTGTAAAGGGTGTTTTTTTTTAGGGACATCGTTTTTTTTTTTAAATAAAACACAACAAATTCAATGGCAGACAAAAACCTCAAGGCATTTGAGTAGGTTCATAACAAAACCGAGTTCAGCTGATAACAATCCACAAGCACATCAGAATGCCCTCCTTCGTCGGTATTGTTTAGCACCGGTGAAGTAAAATAATAATAAAAAAAATGGCTACTAAACCGAAGCTTCAACACTGCTTACCTAGACTGCAAACTTTGTAAAATTAAATAAGTTTAATTAGATTTCCTAAGAATTTTTTAATTTAATTTAATTTTTTTAATTTAAAAAACCTTAAGAACCACAACAAATAATTTACTGAAAAACTTAGAAAAACTCAGATTAGCCAAGAATTTTATTGTATTGACACTTTTATTTTCCATTTTCCTGGAAACTTTAATAAATTATTAAAATGCAACCACAACTGTTTTTATTTTTTTAAGAAAAAAAAAGGAAGTTGAAAAAAAATCAAACATCAACATCAACTGGCATTAAATGTAGTTTTCATTCTCCCTCCGGTTACTCACGGTATGGGCTCGTTTTCCACGAATTTTATCCAAAAGAGTAAATCGTTCCTGCATCGATCCTTAGTATTGCGTAGTAACTGCTTAGATGGACGATTACGCGCACCGTACACTTGACTATAAATTTGGCGAACGGGGCAGGAATTTTAGAAATAAATTTCCAAGATTTGTAAATTTTATACTGGTGATTTGCCAAAGTCTAGTGCAAAACAAAGTTAACACACACTTCATTAGTATGACAGCTATTCGGACAGTTATGGCTATCGGAAGTTCTATAGCTCTAAAGAAAACACCCTATATGTTTGAGGTGCTACCAAGCGGCTTAACGCTCGCTATTATAGCGATGCATATTCTCCCTGTATATAATTTTTTTTGTAATGGATTCTTGACTCGTAAAAAGTTTGTCTGCTAAGAATGGTTCCAAGTAAAATTAAATTTGATTTTGATGCATCAAGAAAATTCTTTGCAGCATTTTTCCTGTATTTCTCAGTTATTTCAGAATAATTTTCAATTAAAACTTGTGCATTTTGATTTTATTTTGGTTTTTGCGGCGTGGCGGGCACCCTATAAAATCATATTGTTAGCGCAAATATCTGTTTATATTTCTGTTACGAATTTTTTTTCTTCTTTTTTAATTTCAAGTTTTTAGTTTTCTTTCATTTTGTGTGATTTTTTCTGTTTGTCCTCTGACGAGTACAAACAACAGCCGCATTATACGAATTGAAGTACATTTATGTTGTATTTTACACACGAAATCACTAATAATAAAATTGAAACAACCAAAGAGCACAGAAGCCTTAGTTCACCAAACAAAATGCAAGTATCCAAATGTTTATTTGATTTGTAAGTTTATTTGCAACATTTCGGAAAGGAATGTGTGCTTGTGTGCATGTGTGCTTGGGTGTGTGTGCATTTGTGCATATGCCAAAAATGTTTTTACATAACTGTGTAGGTAAATGCATGAGTGTAAATGATTTTTGGATGGATTTTCAAGAAATTTAGAATATAATCTATTCTGTTAACGTGTCGTATCGTCATGTGTTAAAAGAGGCATTGAAATGCACTGCTTTACAATGCAATTCAAATCGAACAACTATGAAGCAGAGTGTTCTTGTAAATTTTTGCTATTAACCCATTAACGATCTTAAAAATATGTTGCAGATCCAGATTTTTAAAATGTTGTAACGTAAACAAAGCGTGCGTTAATCGGTTACGTTTTTCTATATTCAAAATTGTCTAGAACGAGATATTGCGCATTGTAAATGTACATGGGCTCGAAATCTGGTACGGGTGTAAGGAGAACATATTTTTTCGTATACACTTTAGTTGTATATACTGTATTTAGATATATATATATATGTATAAAATAAAAAAATAAAAAAAAATTAATTTTTTTGAATATATTAATTTTTTATTTTTTTGTCAAAAAAATTTTTTTTCGTTTGTGGCAAATGATTATTTTCGTTTTACTTTTTCAAACAAACAGTAACATGCGCATAGTTGTATTTTCCTCATAATCGATAACAAAACTAGTATATAATTAAAGTAAATAAAAAAGTTTGCGAACTCTAAAAAAATGACAGCTAAAAGTCATATTACAAACAAGTTGGAAATAGAATTGGCTCTATTTTCAACAGAGCTCAGATGAAAATTTACAACTTTTTATCAGATATGCTATTACACTATATGATTTCGTCACACCTAATAAACTCAGATCAGAAATCAGGTAGTATAAATATAGCTTTAGTAAGAGCTTTTATTTCTATCCAAGTACTCGTACGGTGCTGCCTGCCTACATGAAACAACATTGGCTGTTGAGAGCGTTAAAATCAATAAAATTTGTAATTTTAATTATTTTTCGTGATGAAATGTTTTGAAAACATAAAAAAGGAAAATAATACAATGGCGGTTTAATCGTACGCAAGTTCGACACCTTTCACATTCCAGTATATAACAAAATATATTAAATAAAAATTATAGTACTACCTCTTTAATATTTTTAGGGCAAGAGTGTCTGTCTATTATGTAAAGGCCAGAATAGAACTACATAGTTGTCTTAGTCTATTCACGGGTTAATAAAATCAAAAAGAAAACAAACTTTTAAAGTGTTATAATAATAATGATAATAATAAAAAAAAAACTACAACATCGAATTAAAATAAGTAAAAAATATAACGAAAAACAAAAAAAAAAAAAAATAAAAATGAATATAAAATAGTCCTGAATGCAATTCCCAAACAGAAGTTAAACTACGGCAATGCGGATGTTGAGGACATTGCACTACATTCTGACCCATATTTTCACTACAAGCTCACACAGTTAAAACGAAAAAAAAATACAAAAAAAGAAATCAAATAACAAATTCTCGCACACGAACATGCAAAACTGATTGTAGAAACCAAAGAAACGATTTCATACGAAATTCAAATACGAGCCACAATAACCGAAAAACTACTGATAAAACAGGAGTAACAGCAGAGGTTAGTTAACACATGCCTACAAACATGTGCGAGTATGTATGCATTTGCGCGTACGTAATATTGTGTGCGAATGTGTTAATTTGTATACTGCAAGCATTTGGGTATGCAGCTGTATAGCCACCAGCGTCAATGATATGTAGTTGAGTATGTTGCTGTGTTCGTATGTGGTTTGAGTTATGACTGAAAAAGGCCACTTGTGCCGCCAAAAATCGTAACCCGAGTTGATCAACAAACCTAGTCAAATGAACAGAATGTTGTCGTTGCTATTATTGCAGGCCATTTTTTGCCTTCCTCTTTACGAATTTTTTTTTACCAACAAAGGCACTAACAATAGCTTAACACCACCAAAGGGCAGAGAAAGATATGAGTAACGGCTACAACGAATTGCTGCAATGGTTGCATGGCAAACAGCAGTATCTTATTTTTTAAGCTCGAGGCATTTTCTACCACAATTACTATTTTTCTTCAAAGTTTACAAGTTTTTAAGCTACTGGATTTGCAAATATCTATTGTTCTATTCATGAAAAAAAAACAATATTTTTAAATTCTTTTGATTTATAGGAGCTTTATCTAACAAATTTCCATACAAAAATTGATTTTTAAACTAGAGATATATTCATCCCAGCAACAAAAAAAAATTAGAAATATGGAAGCAGTATCATTTTCTGCCTTATGAGTGTGATTTACAGTGAGCACCACGTGACCGATGGTCGAGTGCGTAGTGCGCTAGTTTATCAGTTGGGGGTTCTAGGTTCGATTCCCAGCAGACACTGTGGTCTGTATTACTACAGCACGTGAAAAGTTTTTTTTTCGCCACGTGTATCGTAATGGAACCATAATAATTTGGACCCAATGTAGGCAGGCACCCTTTCTTTAAATTTACATCCAGCAATCTGTCGACCTAACCTAACTTACCCTAAGAACACATGTATTGCCTTCACAATACAAATAAATTTAAATTATTAAATTAAATTAAAATTTTTATTATTATTTTTTTTTATCTGGGACCAGCATTCATTGTGCATTGTGCTGGAACTATATTAAAGGGATAGTAGGAGAAACGACGAGGTGAAGCTTAATTAATTATTTTGCAGCTCTGCTTTCGCACGTTCTTTTGTTTTTATACTCGTAGCAGTGCTGAAGCTTCGGTACAGTAGCCATTTTTATTATTTTACTTCGCCGGTGCTACACAATACCGACGAAGTTGGGCGTTCTGATGTGATTGTGGATTGATATCAGCTAAAGCCGGTTCAGTGACCAGTGACTATGCCTTCGCCACTGAAACCTTCCGACGACAACTGACACACAAAGACACACTAATGCCCATCAGAAAAATGCGAGATGTTTATTTTTATATTATTTTTTTATTTTTTATTATATTGTTATTTATTTTATATTAACTGAATTTGTTTTGGGAATATTCATTTATATATATGATTCTAATTGTGCTTTTTCCCTTATAAACTATATGTGAAATTTATTATTACATACTTTATGATATTCTCATACAGTATGAAAAATATCATAAAGCATTTTATTACAAAAGCAACTCAATAATAGATGAGAATAAAAAACTAAAAATAGAAATGTGTGTATGTTATAAAAGTAAACTCATGGATTGTTATGTTTTTGTTTATAGATTTTTTGGTTTGTATGTTTAATATTCAAACAATTCTCGTTTGATTAATTGAATTTTAAACATATAGATCTTGAGTTTGTATTAAAAAATTAGGAAAAATCCACTGATGAGCTAAGTAAGAATTAGCAAAATAGTACTATGTGGATATGCTTTCCTCCTCAATTATTGAGTTTGCTTTTGTAAAAAATACTTTATGAAAATATCATAAAGTATGTAATAATAAATTTCACATATATTTTTTAAGGGAAAAAAGCACAATTATAATAATATATAAAGAGATATTCCCAAAATAAATTCAGTTAATTTAAAATTTGTATTATATTTTTATTATATTGTCATTTATTATTATACTTTCTGTATTTGAATTAATATACTTTAGGAAAGTGAATAATGTATTGCTCATAAATCAATTTCTTAAGATTGTAATACACATATGATTATATTTCTGCCGGCAAGCTTTTCAGCTTTGCGGAGTTATGGTATAAACACAATTGTGACGAATGACGAACTTCGCACAGCACGACGAACTTATCATCAAGAATTCGTTGCGTAAATTCGACGAATAAGACACAATTAGAACGAAAATAACAGCTGTTAATGTCATTTAAAATTATATGTTATTTAGATACATAAATAAATAAAAATTGTTAAAACATGAACAAAAACATTTTACGTTTTGAGCGCCTTATTAAAATTATAAACATCATGTTCATGATGGTAGAAACTTTTATTTCAATCAAATTCCACCGATTTTCATTAATTAATGAATTTTCTAATACATTGTTGTTTACATTTAGCAGGTGACAGTGTGACCATATTTCAACAAAAAAAAAAACATTGATATGAGAAGATAAAATAATGACAAAAACGAATTAAAACAATACTGTATATAATTAAAAAAGTGGTTATTGAATTTATGTCCTGTAAATGAAAAAGAAAACAATTCTTAAAGCAAAAAGTTAATTTATTTACTATACACTAAAAAATGTAATAGGAAAACGGCCACTCTGCACCAATTTATTCGTCATTCGTCGGCGTAAGAAATAGAAATAAACCTATCGCAAAGTTCGTTGTGCACGACGTATTTCGTCCAACGTACATATTGTGTGTATTTTCATTTACACAAATGTGTTTTATTTACAACGACGAATATTCGTTACGAAAAATTCGTCGTTCGTTCCAGTTGTGTTTATAGCATTAATTACAGAAGAATGCATTCAACCGGAAATAAATAAATAAATAAAAAAAAATATATTAAATAAATAAAAGAAAATAAAAATAATATATTACCTTCATATTTAACTAAATATGTAAGAATAATAAGGGATGGGCAAACCTATAATTTAAGAAATAATAAAGATTTTAAATTTAGAAGTAAAAAAAAAAATAATCACCCCTATTCGGGATTTCGTTTCGAATCGAAATTTTCTCCGTTTGGCAACTTTAATATTGCACATTCCGTTTTGTTTCGATATTTTACGATTGTATGTATTCTGCATTACGGCCGTAACGGGGATTTTCTAATTTGTTAATTTTAGTGAAGGAGCAGCTTTTGATTTTTGTTTGTTTATCTTCAAAAGTGTGTAATTTAAAAGAATGTAAGTACAAAATGCAATAGAAGGTTTCATTAATGATCTAAATACTTTTTTAATATGTTTTCTGTACTGAAATGTGTAAGATTTATTTGATTTATTGCAGGTCGAAAACAACAATGCCTGAGCAGTATGAAAAGTTGGTGAGTTTAATGGCAACGAAGGATGATATTGCGAGCGGATATCATAAAAGATCAAAAGATGAAGTGCAGGCATTCTGGGAAGAAGTCACAAAGCCACCAACAAAAAATGCCGTTGCATGGAAGAAAGTATGACTTTTTAAAATTGTGTTGCATGTATTAAATATCTTTTTGTAGGAATTGCAACAGTCTGTCAATTTTTGCTTTTCAAGCCGAGTCTCTGCATTCTGGAGCATGTTATTCTCCTCTTCCAACAATAACGCCGCTGCTATGGATTCCATTTTTCCTTGAAATTAAAACAAACAAACAAACAAACAATGATGGAAAAAAATGATAATATCACCTCCGGCGTGATAGAATTCTTCACTCTGGAATATTTTGGCCACAAATACTTCTTACTGATGTTCTGGCTTTTTTTGGTGTTTCTGTACATACCTGATGTGTTTATCTAATTAAAGTTCCCACAATATTTATTTGTTTAATTTGTTGAATAACTTTTATTTGCGCAAAATTGAACATTTTTGTAAAATGTTAAGAAAATTGTTTATATTTTCTGTTCTAATTTCATGCTGCTATTGAACATACTCTTTTCTTCTTCTTTTTCTTTCAATTCAGTTTTTTGTTGGAATACCTTTTTTCGATCTTTGCGTAACTGAATGCGGGAACATAATCGAAATGCCGAATAGGGATGAATGTAACAAAACAATAAAAATATGTGTTCACTACATTCCCTTACTTTAGTGCATACTAAGAAGCACTGTTGTAATGCAATGACACAATGATCAATTTTGCGAAGTAAAAAGTTACCCAGCCTCGTTATGCTCAGTGCGTCCGGCGCTCTCAAAGATCTGCTACTTTTGGCACCACTCATCTATTACCAACGTAGCGAATACTACGCTTACTTGTGGGTAGATTTATCACCGTAACACGGCTAAAACGAAAGCCGCTTGCACAATTTCGTTTGCTTCAGTAAATTATAGACTGATATGAAGGCCCCGTTCGGCCAACCACGGTTCTGTATTAAATACAATACCACGAGCTAAATGCCACTGACCTCAATAGGCTAACTACGGTAATCTAAATATAAACAGACGAGATAAAATGTTCCTAACTACGGTAAAATAAATATAATCGGACAAGATAAGTGCTTCATACGCCAGTCGGCTAACTAGAATAAAACTAAGGCAAACGATCATATTCGAATTCGTTGTCCCCCTGGTATGCAAAACTTGATTACTTATTCAATATAAAAAATGAAGTTAATGAGAATTATGACTGTTTGTACATTTTAATTTACAATCAGGTTTTAACTTTTAGTAGGAAAACACTAAAAGAAACAGAGAAAAAATGCGATGTGTTCTTATGACTTGGACGGAGCAATTGGGTTCGAATCCACGACTTTTAGTTTTCTAGTCAACGTGCTAATTACTGCAGTAAGCGCCACACTTATTTATGTTTCTTGTTTGAAATAAATAAATAAAGCGGAATATTTAAAACTTAAATTTTAATTTTTGAATTTTTGAAATACGCCCATGGCAATGCCTACATTTGTTAAATAAATAAAAATTAAAAAAAAAAACCACACACATTTTCCTAGCTGACATCGTTCAATACTGGTATTGTTGGATTCTCACAAGCTTATTTTCAAAATGCATCTTTAACCGTAAACACTTGGGATATTATGGAAGCCTTTAGATTAGTTAGTATTACGATGCGAAACTCTTGGTGGCTGACAAAACAGTGGAGTAAATTGTTAAATGCATTGTGGCTCTTTTCATTTTCTCGTGCGAGCACCTAAGTGAGTGTGTGTGTGTGTGTGTGTGTGTGTGAGTGTGCCTGTGAATATATCGCTGTATGTGTGGTGGTAGCTGATTTGTTAGTATTGGTAACATGGTAAGCAAGAATACGTGCTATTTGTCTAACCTGCCACACGTATGGAAACTGGTACTCGTACTCGTACTCATACTTTTCTCACACCATCGTAGCATGTCTGCCAATTTAACTGCTCTGACAGACAGACAGACAGATAGACTGTATGACTTTCATTGGGAGCATGTTTACTGCTACCGAATGTTAGAGGCTCTGTTGCCTCAGTGGCGGCTTAATATGCATCTTAATAGTTTTCCAACTGGCATGGCATGCCACTCATGGTGTAGCATTTCTTTATTTCTATACAGAATATGATGGCTGGTTGTGTGTGCCTGGGCCTCTGAAATACTTAACCGTACGATTCATAACCAGCAAAACTCCTTCAATTTCATAACCAGGTACCCGGGTACCCGAAGTAGGTTGTTTTGCGTTTATTGAAATAAAATAATATTTTCCTGTAAATATTTTTGTTGTTGATTATATTTTGCGTTCTCAACTGTACAAATTTGATATTTGGAAAAAAACTGGTTTCTGTTCGTATATAAGTACCTAAAGCGACACAAGTAGGCAGAAACTGGTTTTATGTAAGGGTTGTTTATTTGCTTATTTTGCTTATTTTCGGTACCTACTTGCTTAATTGCTTTTGAATTAGATAGCAGATGTTCATTTGTTAAATCATTTTTTAAAGAAAATATTGAAAATATTTTGAATTTTTTCGTATTTAAATCTTAGTTTAGCCTAAATCTCTCATGATTCGGAGTTTTATGTCCATATCTCAAAAATTATAGGCACAGCAGCACTTTTAAAGTCAAAAAGGTACACGGGTACCCGGTTATGAATCGTAGGGTTAAGTGACATTTTACTGCAAAAAAATTTTCCAAAAAAAAAAAAAACCAAAAAAAAAATTATTTTATGTTTTATGTGTTTACACATATTGTATGTTTATATGATTTCATTTGCACGTTTATGTAAAATGTACATATGTATGCTGGTTGTTTGTTTGTAGCAGGCACATGGTGTTTAAACGAGAATATTTTTAACGAAAGAGTTTGTGCAACAGCAACGTTATGCACGTAACTTGAAATTTTTTTGGTATGTACATAATGCTACGATTTGATGGTTTGAGTGTGTGTGTGTGCGTGTGTGTGTGTGTGTGTGTGTGTGAATAATTGTGTCGAAGGATTTTTGTCAATGTTGCATGTGTTTGATACTGGTTTTAAGGTATAAACTGGCGTATGCATCAGTGTTAATGTTGAATATTGTGCCACTAAAAATGGGTCTGTTTTATTACTGGAGTTTTTTTTCTTTTCCTTCTTCTCTGCCGCCGACATTTAAGACTTAATACATACGAGTACTACTGAACGTCTAATCTACATGTAATAAATTGTAAATCATAAAAATGTTTTCATTGAAATTTCATAGAATGGTGTCATCCTTTTTAATTTTAATTACAACATAAATAGTAGGCATTCAAGAAATTGTGAAATTAAATTTTATTGCATTAAATTTTTATGTCAAACTGTCATTGTGTGTGCGTGTGTGTGTGTGTGTGTATGCACAACAGTGTTAGCATATTCTTCGAATTTTTTTGAAATGTCGAAAAGATTAAAAAGATTTTTTGACTTAAAAAAACTGTTTAAAAATATGATACTTCAGTACGCCACACCAAAAGTTAAAATCTGGTTTTAATGTTAAAACCACAAACAGCTGATATCTCTTTCTCACTATACGTTTAATTAAATCAGCTTTTAACGCACTGTTTATGACGGTTAGGTTAGGTCGGCAGGTTGCTGGATATGAAGGTAAAGAAAGTTACCAGCCCACTTGGGTCCAATTTATTATGGTTCCATTGTGAAAAGACTGCTAGGAATTTGTGTAATAAAATTTCTATTATTTTTTCCTCCCACAAATCGATGAAAGCATTTTCATTATGCTTTACCCCCCATAGCTTCTTTATATTTTGCATTTTTTTTATTGTTGTTGCTGCTGCGTCCATTGTTTTAAAATATTGTAGTGACTTTAATTACCAAATTTTCCTATACTTGAACCACATTTAAATTGCCAGCTGTATTAAATTTTTTAACTTGGCAGCACTGCCTTCAGTACATGAAAATCAAGGTTGTATTTCATTAAATCAATTTGAAACCAATTCAAAAATGGTTCTAAGATTGTTTTGAGAAAACATTTTCATATGGTAAAACCGGGTTTTAATAGTTGGTTTTAACGTAAAACCAAATTTTGCTTTCAAACCAGCCAGTGTGAAAACATTATTGGACACCAAGCCATAAAACTCAATTTAATTAAAAATAATTTTTTTCTAGTTTTTTGACCTTTTTTTATATTAATAACACTAATTATTTAAGCTGTAGGTCTTGTTAATATATATAATATTTATTTTGATCCGATATTTCGCTACTCCTTTGTGTATTATTAATATTACATATATTAAAAAGACCTACAGCTTAAATAATTAGTGTTATTAATTAAAAATAAATAAAATTCATTTCAATATTTTCTTACCTTCATGGAAGCAACGAAACTCACTAAAAGCAGCTTCATCAGAAAGGAATTTTTTGACATGCTGAAATACTGTTTGCGATTCACTGAATGGGTGCGAAAGAGCAGAACAAACCGCTAGGACAAGCCTAACTTTATACAATTCATTCGAGATAATTCACATTTATACTACTTCCTGATGACAAGTTTACTTATGACAACTTATACGATGACACCTTAATGGGAGATCATTGGCCACGCCTGGTTACGTATGTATATTAAGAACTGAGACAGCTTCTAGACGAGGTGGCTCTAGATGGGGTGCCTCCGTAGTCTAGAGCATGAGCATTACTCTTATCAATATGGAGGTGCGTGTTCGATTCCCTCTTAGACCCTGGGTGTTTTTACAGAAAAGCTTAAGAGCTTCGTAGAGTTTGTATTGTCTTAAAAAAAAAAAACAGAAAAGAAGTTGACTTTGCAAACCATTTATATAAAGCTATCAAAAAAGTGAAAATATATTTAATAAATAAAGTGAAAATTACAATACAGCTTTCGGGAATCGAAATCACTATTACAGCCAAACTTAAATCAGCGTGTCAAGCGTATCGTTTTCCAGCATTCAGCTTTAACGCTTCAAAGACCTCCTTAAATTAAAGTGTCAACGTGATGCCATAAACAGTAATGTTAACTTATCGTGGATAATAAAAACTCGCTAACTAGAAATAGAAAATAGAGATAAATCGCTAGATTGATCTGAAGACATGTAAAAAAACTGTCGTTACTTTTCAACAATGTCACTTTTGTTTCCAGTCAACTTTACCGTCTTATGAGTTGTCAAAATCGTTGATCCCACTCTATTTAAGTTTGATTCATACATTTTGTTTTAACATGCGAATTTTCAAGAGATAGAAAAATTTTAGCAATCTAATTTAGCTTTGTCTCTTAGTTCTAGAATTAGATTTTCTTTAATTACTTTTCTTTTAAACCTTATTTTTCCTTATTAAAGTCTACTTCATTTTGTTAAACGTCTTAAATTTACAATCCTTGCAAAGATTTGATAAAAAAAAGGGGAAAAAAAACGAAAAAATAGCAGAAAATATTTATTAAGTTCAATTGAAATACTTTCGTCCAACAAAAGAACTTGGCAATTTCAATTTACGTAGAAAAACATGAACAGCAAAGCAACGAGTAAAACTGAGATCTTAAATATTTTCTTGTAATGCAAACAACTTACATTAGCGAAATCTTATTTAAATGTAAAAGGAAAAGGAAAAGAAAAGGAAACGAAACGAATCGAGGGAAGCAAAAGAAGCCTTAAATTAGAAAGCAAATAAACTCTGACATAAAACTCATAAAACAATTGAACCAGTCATTTGTAGCTGCACAGTGTGTGCAGCACCATTAGCCCACATTTTAAATGCCAGCTACGGTTAGGGTTGTCGTCTTGCTTTGTATTAATATTTAAAAGTATTTGGCGTTTTTTTCTGTAGAAGATATAATAACCAGGCCATTAAGATGCCAACTGACAGTTGTGTTATCTTTGCAAGTTCGCAGGCTGCTAATTTCATTGAAATTGCCTGAGCGGTATCGATTATCGTCCTAATCCAGTTGGTGCCACACCACGCCGAATCCGGGATAACGCAGCAAGACCCTATAGAAACGGTCACTGCATCACAAACGATAATACAACGGCGAGATTCGGACGATGACAGAACAAGTGTTAAACTCTATCCTCCTCCTCCTCTTCCTCCTCGTCCAGGGCACTCCTATACAGAAAACATGTTATGGAACATGTCGTGCAACTCGGAATTTTATATGGGGTCCCTCTTTCATCCCGTTGGAGATATATTGATAATGGTCTTGAACAACTCCTACTCCAAAACAAATGCATCGGGAGTCCATTCTAGAAATGAACGCAAATTTTAAAACACTTCTCAGCGCAATTGTGTGGTCTCATGGAGACAATTCGGTATGCGATACAATAATTCCAATGGTTTTCGAAGATTTCCCAATGTCCCCAATTTTTTTTCTAAACTATTTGCAATCAATTGCTGTTCAAAAAAAAATATCGTCCATATTCCAAATATCGAGAATTTTGGACTTACAAAAAATCTCTTAAGAAAAGTTCTCGATTTTTTCCGTTTTCTAGAAGTTATTGTTAAAAAAAATTTCGTATTTATAAATCTTATTTTATTACTAAATAAATCTATTAAATAAACATTGTATGTCTTTTGAAATATTTAAAATTTGGCAATCTTTTTTAACGTATTAAAAAAAAAGTTCTGCTATGCTCGTATCATATCAGTCTCCCGCAACGCATTTCTGTAAAGTAGAATATAAATTCTAAAAATATGAACGTGAACTATAAAAAAAAACTTCACAAATTTCCTAAACCACATTCTAACACACTCCTTTGTTTTTTTGTTTTTTTAATTCACAAATTGTCAGCATTAAATTCGAACAATTCAATAACTGGGATGTGGCAAAGAGCAACTCAAAATACACTTCTAGTTTTAACAAGTAAAAAAATTGAGTTGCTGTACTCGTTTTATGCCACGTAAAACACTCTACTCCACATCTTTTGTTAAAGCCACTACCAATAAAAAAAATAAAAAGTACCATTTAGATGTTTTACCAGCCAATAATTTGAATAACACCATTAATTTGAGAAAAATTTTAAAATTATTGCGAGATGTGCCGCCCTCTTGCCGTTAAGAGACGACCGACTGTAGAGTAGGTATTCCACGGTATCACCCTCCTCCAACGCCTCCTCTTGTTCTTCTTTTTCCTCCTCCTCCTCCTCCTCCTCCTCCAACGCCTCATCTTGTTCTTCTTTTTTCTCCTCCTCCTCCTCCTCCTCCACCGCTGCTCCTTCTCCCCCCTACCTCCTCTACTGACTCCTATTGTTCCTCTTGCTCCTCCACCGCATCCTCCTGCATCGGGTCCTCCTCCTCTGCTGTTGCACCTCCTTCTCCACCTCCTATCCATCCTTCACTACCTCATCCTCCTACCAACTCCCACAGAAGTTCTTATAGAGAGTCCTCAATCTTCTACCATGCACCCCTGTCACTACAACCTCGATGTCAAACAGGTGACCTCTCACAACGATCTGGTCTGCGCTTCTGCTGAACATACCCACTACAACAATTAATTAGAACACCCATCGTAAGGCCGGGTGAATTATATGAAAAAAAATTAATATTGCTGGTTTCTCCGAGATATACGTAACCATGTATTAGAAATTATTTAATGAGAACAACGTTGAGCGGAGTTGTTGTAATTCAAAGACAACTATTTTCTTTTTAATTTTCGAACAAATTTTTCTTATTTTCTATTTTAACTGAATTTATTTTGAATATATTGGTCCTGTATCCTTAAGCAGTTTAGAACATTTTGTTACCAACTTGAGGATGTGTTTAAACTGCCCCTCACATTCCTGCACTTTTATTGTGGGCTACAATCACGCACTCAGCGTAAATCAAAATAGAATCGTCTCCTACTGCCAGCATGCGGAAAATGCATTCAACCAAACACATTCATGCAGCAGATTATAAGCTTTCAAAGTATTCAGCACAGTGTGTAAAGTATTTACCACTACTTACCACTTCTTTTCGTAAATTTTTTTTTTGTAGCGCCGAGCATTGGGAAAACATGCTTTTCATTTTGTTTTTTTTTTTTTTTGTTCTTTTCAAATTCATAAATTTTAAAGGTGCTGGCGGATGTTGAGCGAACTCCAACGGCGTAAGGTGGTGGGTGTGGATGCCAGGGAGAATTAACAATAACCGTGGCTACCTGCCAATATGGGTCGCAGTGTTTCTCACAAAAACAAAGTGGTTCTGTTTTGTGGCAAGTTTAAGCCGCCAGTTGAATAATTGCTTGCAAAAGCGCGCAAATTGAGCGCACAAAAGCTGTATGGCTTAAGTTTTTTTGTTTGCTTTACTTTTTCATTTCGTTGTTTTTGTTTTTTTTTTGTTTTTTTGTTTTTTCTCCTTTTGATGCAGAAGATGAAGAAAAATATTATAAAATTCGTACAATAAGCCAACGTACAGAAAACAATTTTGCGAATGAAAACAAAAAAATAGAAAAAGAAAATTAATAATACTTGGTTCTGCCACAGAGGCTGATGTAGTGCGTATAACAAGTTAAAATACTTTGTGCAGAATAATAATAAAAAAAAAAAAAATAATAATTTTTTTTTCGCTAATACGAACGCAGGCAAAGACCAATCAAAGAGAGCAGTGCTAAAAGAAATTTTCTTGAGTTTTTCAAAAACTCAGCCATACATAGTTTATATCCATTTATGTGTGCGTGAGTGCGTGTGTGTATATGTGTACGTATGTATGCGTTCGTAAATAAAAAATGCTTGCTGAGTGTCAGTCATATAACGTACACAATGCTTTGATGTAGATTTTCTTTAATCTGGGTTTATATTCCATTGAAAGCTTTCTGTTTAGCATTGCAAAAGGCTTCATTTGAAACAAACAAAGTCTTCTAGTGCTACGAAAACGCCAACGGGTTTGTAAATTTTTTTTTAAAATCTTGAACCAGTCCCAAATGATGGAACTATCAATTGCAATGAACTCAATTAGCTCTGTATTTAGCACTTGCAAACCCAGCATCATACCACTCATATGTTGAATATCACATTTCGTGAAAGTGAAAAAAAAAAGAATTTTGTGATTTGAAAGCAGCTCAATACAATCTCTAACCCTTTCAAATTACTTGATAATTTTTGCGACTTTTAAAAGGCTTTTTTTATGGTCAGTTATTTATAATAATTTATTTAATGTGTGTTTTATTACTATTTTTAACACTTGTAATTCCAAAAAAAAAAAATTAGAGACACTTTGTCTGCTATTAAAAATATTATTTGTTTTTGTGATTTCTAATACAGTGAAAATAAAGAAATCAGCTGTTTTATTGTGTTTTTGTCATATTGAAATCATAACGAACAACAGGAAATTCGTGTAATTTTGGTGTCAGTTCGGACTAGAATTAAATTATCAGCTGTTTTTACTTTTTTTTTTAAACAACACAAACTATACGAAGCTCTTATAGCTGGTCTGTAAAAATACTCAGGGTGTAGGCGGGAATTGAACCTGCACCTCCATATGGATAAAACTAATGCTCATGCACTAGACTACGGAGACACCCGAGTTTGTATTTATTTAAAAATCAAAAAACTATTAAATAAAAAAATAAAGTCTCACTTATATATTTAGTTTGACCTTTATTAAAATTTTATAATTATATTTATTTTTGAGCGATGTCCTTTTTTATGAAAATTCTTAACAATTATTTATTTTTCAATATTTCGCTACCAAATAGGTAGCATCGTCAGGAAATAATAATTTTAAGTGTAGATTCTTAAATTATTTCTTAATCCAATTCTTAATGCGACCTCGATCGCAATCTTTTTTATAAATAAGAACTCTCAAATTGATATTATTTTACATGATACTTATTATGTTGTTCCTGATACAGGAGCTTCGTTTACTATATACCTTTATTTCGGAGGATTTGGTAATTGATTAATTCCATTAATATTAGGAGCTCCAGAAATAGCATTTCCTCGAAGGGGGAATTTTTGGAATTTAAAATTTTTTTTTTTTAAATATTTTTGTTAATACAAATTATAATTTCCTGACCTATTTGGTAGCGAAATATTGAAAAATAAATAATTTTAAAAATGTTCATAAAAAAGACCATCATCGCTTAAAAATAAATATAATTAAAAGAATAAAGTTTTTATTAGAATTTATTAAAAAGCAAAATGGTAGATTTTTCAAATAAACTTGAAGTTGTAAGTACATACATATATTTGTGCATATTTATCACTTTCTTTAATATAAAATGGCTTTTACTTTTTTTCAGTTTATTTTCGATCACTTTTTACAGCTGTTGCCAATGATGTAAATATTTAGCATTTAAAATATTATGCATTTAAGCGTCTAAAATATCTAAAATAAAATTTATTTAAGAAAGCCAGCAGCATTAGTATTCAATACTGGATTTTCAACTTCCAGCAATTTTGGTCAACTTTGTCACATTCAGCGAATAATTTTCTTTTTATTCTCAATAGTATGGACTGTTTAACAGAACTCTCTTAACGTTTTAACCTTCGCACTACCAAACCCAGCCGGGTAGCATTTTTGATTTTCAATCAGTGATAACTTTTTGAATTATAATTAAACTGGAAATGATTTCGACTAAGCGACTAATTCTCTTAGTTTTAATGGAACATTTTAAAACACTTAATTGTAAAAAAACATGAAATGTTGGTGTAAATGCAAAATTTTTGTGTAAAATAAGTGCAATATCCCAGCCGGGTGGGTTTTGGTAGTGCGAAGGTTGATACGGATTTTCAGTGACTTTCAATAGATTTTAATTATCCTTTGTTTACGTTATAAATTTTTGACACAGTAAAATAGAAATAAACAATTTTTTAAGTGTTTAAATCAGTTAATCTGTTGGTGTTACGGAACTTGTGGTTTGTTTTTGGAAGGCTAAAATATTATGGAATTCTCAAATAGTTTAGGATAATTTTTATATAAACAAAAAAGTTTTTAGATTTTAGGAAAAAATTTCATTGAATTGTTTACGGGCGAAGTTCAGCATATAAATAGGCAACGAACATTAATTAATATTTTAGTCTCACTTTTATTTTTATTTATAAATGATTATTTTCTGACGATGCTACCCATTTGGTAGCGAAATATTGAAAATAAATAATTGAAAAAAAAACCGTTTCATAAAAAAGACCACCGCTCAAAAAAGAAATATATTTAAAAAATTAATTAATATTAAAGAAATATATATAATCTGACACTACTATTTGATTTATTTATTCCACAGTTGCGCTTTATAAAAAATAGGGTAACAATCAGTTGTTTTTGCGGAATTTGGAGTTAATTAGATGGATGGTAGTCTGCACGTTGACTACGAATCCAAAAACATACCTGGGTTCAACCCCGGCTTCAGACTAAAAAATTTTAAAATAAAAATAAACATCTCGCATTTTTCTGATGTGCATTAGTGTGTCTTTGTGTGTCAGTTGTTGTTTGAAGGTTTCAGTGGCGAAGGCATAGTCACTGGTCACTGAACAATACCGGCTTCAGCTGATAGCAATCCACAATCACATCAGAACGACCTCCTTCGTCGGTGTTGTGTAGGAGTCATTTCCTGAGTGCTGGTCCCAGAAAAAAAAAATAGCAAAAACAAATGAGAAATCAGTAATATATACGGTAGTCGTTATACGTTTATTTGTAAGTTAAAATCAAGAAGAAGGCAATTGTTTTTACGGTTTTAAGTCATTTAATTTTTGGCCTTAAAAATTAAATAAACTTTTCGTTAAATTTAAATGAAAAATAAGTAGTGTTTTATTTATTTTAAATTACTAATTGAGTTCATTTTATGTAGAGAATTTTTGCTGTGCAGCGTGAATATCGCCCTAAATCGTCTACAATTTGTATATGGATTTAAAGTTAATAGCTTAGCTTAGCATATGCAACGGCTGACAGCTACCAACTTCATAAGTCAACTACGAACTATAAATTTAAGATAAAATTTATTAGAAATGTAACCATATAATGATTGAAAGCATATGTGCATCCTTTTTGGATCTAGTTCTTTCAGACCACCATATAACTGCAAATAGCCAAATCAACGTGTAAACCGAATTTCACCGAAATCGGTTCGACCAGGATTTTGACCTATTTTTTGAACCCCACATTTTTGAGAAAAAATCGGTTGTCCATATTCGAGTATACATCTGATCACATGTAGCAAATTTTGTTAAAAAAATCCTTCGAGCCATATAGAAAATACGAATTTAGCTTATAAAATAAAGCAGCAGCGGCACTTAGCAAGTCCAAACATAGTCGGCTTGACGCGCTGATTTAAGGTTGGCTGTTAATTATATGGCCACCGGCACTACATACTTGTACACGTTTTACATTGACACAATATTTAATTTTGTGCTTTTTGTTAGCAAATATTTTCAATAGACAGACCCACTGTTAATTATGTTTTTGGTCATATTGCCGCCAAAAATTTTAAAATTTATTATTAAAGTTACCGTTTTTTTTTTACATACACGCCGTAGCCACTTTATTTGCACTCTTTCTTTTAAAAAGAGACAGAGACAGAGAGTGAAAAAGAGGAAGAGGCAAAAAAACGAAAAATTAATGTGCTGCATGAAATAAAGTATCGCAGTTCTAGAGACGGTATACAAAAAACGCATTTATTAGTGCGGTAAAAGAAGCAACAACATTTATACGAATCCATATAAATAAATACACATACATACATATACCAACTAAAATTCCTGCCAATTTTTAATAAAAATTTCTCATGCAATACGATTTTGGAACTTTTACAAAAAAAAAAAAAGGATAAATAAGAAAGCAAATGAGAACAAAAACTAGCAGACAACGACGCTGGTAAAAAAAACAGGACAATATTTCCTAGCGCCTGCTAAAGAAATTGAGAAACGTAATAAAAAGGCACAGGCAAACAAAATTTACTCGCAATTCCCAGTGCTTTCGAAAGTGTAGCGTAAAAAAACTACCAGTTGAAAAAAAAGCAAAAAATTGTTAAAGAGGACACTTAAGCGCCGTTAAGTCTGTGGCATTGTATTTATTGGCCATATTAATGAGATTTTAGTAGAGTACACAAACGCAAACGAACACACAGCTAAACATATGGCACAAGTGAAGATTATTAGCTCGTCAACTGTCTTCCGCAATATGAAAATCATATTCTCCCACATGCTAAAGCATGCTTAGACATGCTAAAACATGCACTACATCAATCAGTCATTTATGAATGTGGTCTATAAACGACGATTTCGAATTACCTTGTACTACTACTTGTGTTGTTGGTGTGATTATTCTTGTAATAAACGGTACGAGATAGTGTTCGTAATCGTATAATAAATTGCCTTACTAGACAGTAATAACAACAAGAAGCACGTTGGTGTCACTGAGTCGCACAACTTTATTGTTCTGGCCATGGGCAATGCAATTTTGCCTGTGGCATTGAGTAGATCTTTGATGCAAACAGCTGCAGGCTAACAAAAAATAATGTAAGTAATTAAGAAAAATGCTTAAAGTAAAAGATGTTACTTTTACTGTGACATCAATGTTTTGTGTTGCAACTTAAGGACTTTTTCTTTGCAAGGCAATAGTAAGAACAATTCTTGAAAAATCAATTAGTAAATTTTCATGAAATTCCATTACATACGCTTAAGAATGTGAGTAGTTAAAGCATTAATAATATGATAGTAATTGCGAGAAATTCTTGTTATAAAAACCAAGACTCAGGACGACCTCGATATACATACATTCGCTTTGGCAAAGATAAAAGTAACAATCAGGCAACCCCACTCAGCGCTTTGCTAAAGATCTTGTGGTGTACGTGAGCGGCTAGTATGATGGCACCACTTCGGAGCTTATGAAACAAGGCCCGAATCTGTTAAAAGGGTGGTATGCCAAAAAAAAAAATAATAATAATATTTTTTAAAATTATATTTCTTTCACAGAAAAAAGTAAAATCAAGATTCAATTAAGAAAAACGAAGATTCAATTAACATATTAATTGGATTTCAACCTATCACGAAAATAGTAGATTCAATTATGAGTTTTAAATGAAAAAATTTCAAGATTATTTTGATAAGAAATTAATTAAAAAATTTAAAAAAATCAATTAAAACATTAATTGAAAATTTTTTCGAGATTCAATTGAAACATTAATTGAAAATTTTTTCGAGGTTCATTTAATAAATTAATCGAAACAATTTTAAAGATTCGATTAGAAAATTAATTCTTAAAAGAACTCTTGAGCGATGGTCTATTTTTTATAAAAAGTTTTTTAATTCTTTATTTTCAATATTTCGCTACCAAATAGGTAGCATCGTCAGGAAATAATAATTTGTAATTACAAAACGATTTTTTTTAAAAACAAGAAAAAGAAAATATTTTTGAAAGTAATTAATAAAAAAAAAAAAAATTTAAAAAAAAAAAAAAAATTTAAAAAAAAAAAAAAAAATTTAATAAAAAAAACAAAATTAAAAAAAAAAAAATTAAAAAAAAAATTAGAAGTGAAACTAATATTAATAATAAAGTATTTGAAATATTCGTTGCATATACGGACTATAGAAATGCAGCAAGTGCAACTTTTACTTGTAGTTTTTTATTTTTGTTTATTAAAATCTACGACCACTTATTACTCTCCTTGCCGCTCACATGCCCATGTACACTAGACAAATATTTATATTTATTCTAGTGGTAAAACAATGTTTATGTTTTATTATTGAATTCGAAAAATTCGATTTTGCCTACATGAGGGACTGAAGCATAACATGCTGTGTATTCAAATCAATAAATCGGATTTTCTTCAATAATAAAATTTAGCCAACAACAACAACAACAATAACGAAGCACAGGGATTAATTGAGTGTAATAATCAGTGTTATTAAGTTAAAGCAAATTCTCTGTTTTATGCTTGATGTTGCAATTTTGCTGCTATAGCAACACAATTACACACACAGCTACAGCTGTGTTATTTAAGTTTATTAACTTGTCTTTAAGACACAAACTAATGATGATGGTTTCCAGTAGTGATTTTATCTGGCAATTATTGTTTCAAGTGTGTATCTTTGTACAAATGACCAGTGTCACCACTTAAATATATCCTTAAAATGTTCTCATATTTCCAACAGCTACTGCTTGCTCTATTCACTATATACACTTCTATTGTATTTCGTTAGACGAGAGTATTTAGTGTTGTTATTGCTATTGCTGTTGCTTTTCATGTACTTATTATCGTGTAATCCTTTTGTTAAAAGGAGAAGTTTAAGCTTAAGTAATTATCCTTTAAGACATTAATAACAGTATGAATTTTGCTATGCTTTGCAACAATAGATACAATGGCCAACGCAGTTATGTATATATACACACACACTCACACATAAATATATTAAGTATTTAGAACATTATGAGATGGTTGAAATGTTTTTGGTAACCTCAGGCGGTCATAAACAACATGTTGCTGCAGCACAGCAGTGATAATTATGTAAAAGCACTTGTAGAAGTAACCGCAAACTAATTTCGAGTGGTCTAAGAAACTGATACTTATATTTTCTTATGACTTACTTACACGGACGCACAGGAAATTTCCAGTAGTTCGCTAATTCTAAGCCAGACATTAGTTTCCAAAGTTTCTTTTTAATTTTTAATTAACTCCATTAATTAGAATAATTAATTTTTACAATTAAAAGTGTAATCATTGCAAAGCTTTCTTTTTTAATAATGAAGAAGATCTTGTAGTTTTTGTGTGCATTTCAGTCGTGATAGAGCACGCATTAAAGCCACCATTGCGAGTGAAGTGCCAATGTAATAACACGGTTCTCCGCAGCCATCACTCTTGGCAACGTAATTTTTTTTTCTGGGACAAGTACTCAGGAGATGTCTCCTGCTTATGGAATGCATGCACCGAAACTGAGGAAATGGATAGTGATAGAGATGACAGAATTTTTTGCTACAGCTTATTTTTATTTAAATGCTTATTTGATTGCATTATTTCATTTATGCAATACTCTGTATGCAACTAGAAATTAATATCCAAAAAGCATTTGAATTGAGTTCAAATATTTTTTTTTCTCAAAAAAATTGTATTCGGAAATTTTCAAAATATTTCAAAAAATTTGTAATTATTATTATTAAAAATTTAATTGAAAATTAATGCAATTAAATCAACAATAATAATTTAATGGAAACTATTAATTTATTGATTGGTGGAAAGCTAATTAATTTCATAATTGATATCACACATTTTTTTAATAAATTTAATTTAATACAAAGCTGTGCATTTTTTACGTAGCATAATTAATTATATTTCAGCATATTAATTGCTAAATACATACAAATATATGCCGTGCCTTATTTCGAAACACAGTTTATGCAATTAGTTAAAAGTTTCAATTTTAAAATGGCTTATGATCGATAACATAGAAGCAGTGAAAATAATATGTGATAATTACTAAGAAACAAACTAAATCAAAGACAAAATTCTAAATCAGACTGATAAACACTAGCAGAACGGTAGAACATGCTGTTTTCGAAGGCTGCTATATCTTCAGCGTTCTTCATGTTTTCTCCACTGTGCGTGTTTTTATCTGCAGATGTAAATTATCAGCATGTCAACAATAAACTATCGTAAAAGGTTTTTATCGGTCATTTCATAAGTTCACAAAATCTAGTGGACGCTCTTAAAACGTTTTCCATGAAAGGCGTAGCTTTTTCGATTTGTAATGCTGCGGTTAAAATTTATGCAAATATTCTAAAATCTTATTTTGAATAAAATTCCTTATGATGCAGAATGGAACTTAGACGATGAAATACTTCGAAGAGACATCGATATTGCCGAAGTAATTGAATTACCTGTCAAGTAAGCACTTGATATCTATAATACCAATGTACTTCATTCGTAAGATGAAATTGAAACAAGCAATGAATAAAGAATATGATGAGTTTGAATTATTGAATGGAGAATATTGCTATACCGGTGTGCAAACACTTAAGCAATATCTGTCCTCAATAATTGTATAAAATATTCCGAAAAGCAGCATCCTTCTACTGGTATCATTTTAAAATTCGCAATATCGTGAATGTAAACTAAAAATTGTGCTACAAATAACGGAAGCATTTGGTAAAAATTAAATATGTAACCGTAAATTTTTTAAAGTTTTTTTTCAAGTTTTTCTTTTGCTGCGGAAATTCAGACATATCGTAATTTTGAAAATCACATGGTTTCCAAACTTGCGAATTATCGAGATTATACTGTATATAAAATATAACTTTTGCTAATTTACTAAAGTGAAATTTCTACGTATACGCAATATAAAATATTCTGTATTGCGTATACGGCTCCAGAATGAAATAATGCATATGGGAATTTCTCCAGAAAAGTTAACCGCAGTCAAAAAAATTGAAAGTCTGTAAAAGCATTATGTCAACGTATTTTTATAGAGAATCGATAAAATTTAAGTAATGTTATCAAATTTTACATTAATTCATAATATAGTTTGAAATATAAGAGTTCAAAGTCGAACAAGTGCAATAGTTCTGCTTTGAACTTGTTTATTTACATGTATTGTTTTGATGACTGATCTTTATTAGAAGCAGTGATATTTTTTTTTTTATCTCTTTTTATGGTTAAATAATATGAAAATTATGTAATGAAATTAGGGCAGGTATGTAACTCTGTCCAACATAAAATACAGACTATATTGATTTCAAAAATTTTAATTGCGATATGCCACCCCATACACAAATGGTAACGGGAAGATCTTTTGAATTTTTTCCAGAATGCTTAAAAGCCAATGTAATTCATCGGTCAAATAGAGATGGAATCGGATAAGTGGGCATTGTGCCTCCCAAACAAAGTAAATTCTAATTTTTGTATATCTTGAGCACGGTTAAAGATAAAGATTTAAAATTTGGTCTGAATGACTTGGTAATCGATACAAATTAGTATTTTAAAAGTGGACGGGATTGGACAAGTAGACATGGTGCCTCCCATATAAAATAAGTACTATTTTTTTTGTTAAATTAGACTACAACGACGGGACGTCGGAGGCAACTTTATCGTCTCCGAAACTAACTAATTTATATTTATGAAGGACACAGAAGGTATATATTTTTTTTTAATAAAGCTATTATAACAGCTACAGCAACGCGTGACCGGGTCAGCTAGTTGTCGGTAGAAATTGATTGTGCAAGTCATTTGTTACTTTTTATAATAATAGAAATTTTATTATAATAGAAATTAGATGCAAACTAGATACAGAACTGACTAAAGAAGCCTTTTTTTTAGATCTCAAAACATTTAAGGAATTGTACAGTTGTTGGTTTTATAAAAGTAACCTTAAAACTTTGTTGGGCATTGTATCTTCCATGATTATTGTTTTCTACTGTGGGCAGTACAATTTTACCTGTTGGGAACATCTGGTAAATTGTTGCACATACTCGTATATTAACATGTGTGTGTGTGTATTGGTGGAAACTAAGTGCCGCACATACAGTTAATATAATTATTTGAAATTAACTTTGAATGCTGTGTGAACTATTTGAACTGTGAAGTCATAGTGACACTAAAGATGTCTAGAAAGAAGTGTTGTTGGTGTTGTTGTTGCCAGTATCCAAGAAAACTGTATTTAATTGCAGTTGTTGTAATTAAAAAAAAAATTTCCAACGAGCTGAAGTTTTATACATTCAAGCACTTTAATATCTTTTGTTTATGAGAACGGGCAGGGGCAGGGGCAATATATTTTTTTTTTGCTTTTTATAAAATTCAGCTGTTTGTTTGAAAAGCAGAATAGAAGAACAGAAGAAAGAGAATTAATTTCATAATCTTTATTAAGTAGGTTTTTCTTTAAAGAAAACTTTTTCCCTCAATTTTAATGTCGCTTCTTTCGACAGCAAACAGTAAGCGGCGTTTTTCCAAGATCAAATTGCATTTCAAATTGCAATTGCATTTCAATAGCTGAACTCAACTTTCTTTGATTTGATTAACTCATCAATTGTATCAATATTTCCATTGAACAAACAATCTGACAGTGATGGTGACGATGATGATGAGACCAACAAAAACAAGTGGTGCAACAACAGCCACATAAACCAACATGTGCGACAGCAGCACAACTGTCGACTGTTTAATTTACGACATCAATTTAACTGGGCAATCACATAAATATAGACATGTTTCCAGTTTTGTCGTCAGCATCTATCAAATTATAACAGCGAAGGTTCGCTTGAATCGGTTGTTTTGTACATCACAAAAATATGCAGTCAAGAGCAGAAATTAGAAGAAGGCTAAAAGGAGCTGTTGAATTTTTGCACTTTAAAAGGGAAGCAGAGACAGTTGTCGTACAGAGTTATTTTTTAAGGCTGATATGTTTGCAACATAACTTCCTTTTTTGTGTGCCTAGAACGACTAGGGAGTGGTTTTTTTTTTTTTTTTTTTAAAAAGGGTTAAATTTTAATATTATAAATTGGCATGGGCCGAACTTATCAGAATTTAACTGTATATTTGTTGTGTTCATATCTCAGTGTTTTACATAAAACTACACAAATGTGACATCTGGGAGTAAGGATGGAGGAAGCAGTGTTTATTGACATATGATTTACATTTTCCCACGTCAAAAGTGACAGAAAAGACTTCTGCGAGTAGTCCATTTCACATACGTGCTGTTCGGGCAAAAAACGAATTTTCTCTGTAATGCGTAGTGCGGTTCGCTGCCAAGTTGACCACAAATGGATGTGCTATAAAATGATGAACACGCTGTGCGCTTGAATGACCGGGTTTCGGGAACGAGTTCCCTGATTTCATCAGAACAGATCCCATTATTGTAACGATAGAACAACGAAACGCATTCCACGTTGCGACGATGCTCAATAGAGTTGGCTACCCTACCCTGTCTCCTATGAGTTTCTTCGCTCTTTCCTGTACACCATCGAGGAACTTCAAACTAGTCTTTGAAGCACCGGCCCATAGAAGAGAGTTGTATTACATTTTCAGTCGGATGTAAGCGGTATAAATAGTGAGCAGATCAGATGGGGTAAAGTATGTCTTACACCGTCTTAAAAAACTGAGGCACTTGAATGCTTCCTTTGAGACCTGAAAAATGAGATCAGTCCATCGAATATCGCACTGAATCATGCAGGAAAATACAATCGATGTTACTAGTGTATGATATTATCAATGGTTACATTGATTGTCCTGACTTGCTTTTCTCTATTCCATTTGACATTCCACCTAGAAATTTGAGATTGGGTAAGCTTTTTGATGTACCCTTCCATCGAACTAGTTATTCGCATAAAGGGACTTTAACTCGTGCTTTCGTTCAACTTAACGAAATTAATTTTAGCTTGCAACGACATCATAAGTTTTTTTTATCGAATTCAGCATTGAGAAAACTGATTTCAAAATTTTTCTTTCTGGTGTTCTTTATTATTTAATATTATTTATTGTTTTAATTTTAGTTATAATATTTTTTAATCTTAACGGCTGTAAAGTTCTTTAATTTTTATTTATTTGTTCCATATTTCGCCAATCCTTTGTGTGACTTCTTCAGGAATTTTTTTTTATTTTATTGTTTACATGTGTTGGTTTTTACTGTAAAATAAGTAAATTATCTTAATCCATAATTGTCTGTAAGGATATTTGTCCATAGACTGAAATAAATAAATAAAATGAATGAGGTCATGAAGTCATTGTTCACTTTGAGCCGCCGGTTGTTTAGGAAATCTGCCGACTGTCCACATCCCTTAAGATCTAGCATTTGATGAGCAATATACTCTTAATTCCTGCTGAATAGTAACTCCCTAGATCTACCTGCTTCTATATTATAAGGTCAAGAGGGCACTTACCGTTTAAGGAAAATCCCAGAAGCTGTACGTGTGCTTCCCCTACATCCTGACTCCTGTTACACATAACCCTTCTTAAAGCTCTTTTCAGCAGCTTCTTGAAAGTGTAATCTAATTGGAATTAAAAATGAGCACTCCATATCCAGTCTTTGAAATATCCAGCTACAAATTACGGCACTTAATTGGATTTAAAATTCCAAAGAAAACTGGACTTACAATTTAATATCGAGTGCGGTAATTTGCACCCTCATTTTGTTTTCATCAATGAAAATTCATTGCAGTTGAACTTACTACCCCAGCTGGCGGCTATTTATCGCTGTTTGATGTCAAAATTGTATGAATTATTTCGACAACGTACAAAGATTTTTGTGGTTGTTGTACTAGCACGATTACCTGGTATGAATTCGCCTTGGTTTTTATACATTTCAGAAAGTTTATGGACGACATTCTTTCACAGCTTAATTGAAATATATGCCGTGGAAGCTTGTAACGTGTCGTTACTATCTTGATATACTGCGTTACATATACCTCCAGTAGTGTGGGGTACAACGAACTCGATTCGTTTGTATTTTTGCAACATTAATGTTAACAAATAATTCTCAGTTAGTTTGTAAGTGAAATTGTATAAGATGTCAAGTTTCGAAAAAATAAATTTAAAGGATTTTGGCACGTTATTCAATTGTCTACTGTTCCATTTTAAATTCTCCAAGTCTACTTTGCAAAATACTGATACCAAAAAAAAAAAAAAAAAAATTATTATAAAAAAGTTATAAGGAATTCCAGCACCATCACTCTTTGTGGGCTAAGCTTATAATATTTATTTATTGTGTAAGAAGTCTTCTATTCTCTTCCGAGTGTAAGATTACAACAAAGCAGACCACCACCAAATCGGGTAATCACTTTGTATGCCACTCATTGCCAGACCATCCAACAAATGGCAATATCCATCAGACATTGAGGTCTGCTCTAAACCAGCGCACAATAAAGTGCAAATATTTTGAGTAATTGAAGTAAAAAGTGCAATGCACTTTCTGACCATTGAAATCACTTTGAGTCCTTTTTAGTTCTGCCTCTTTCAAATATTTGTTTAACTGTCCAACAGTCAACATATTTTTTTTTTAAATTTTCCTTGTTCACTGTGACAAATTATCAATTTATTCTTATGTGCGTCAAGGCGTACATGCCGTTGTGAGATGAAAAGGTAATTTCAACAATTCAAAGTTTCTTAAATATCTGCAGATATTTTATAGTCAAACATGTGCCAGTGTGTCAAATGCTATCCGTATCATGGCTGTTGTATTTGCAGCAGGAGTTGAAAGACAAAGTATTGTATATAAATATCAGTTAAAAAGGATGCAATTGCTAAATGCTACATTTGCACATTCCTGAAAAACAATCTTAACTCTTGTTGAACAAGAAATTAAAACGTGAAGTAGTTGAGGGCACAAGTAGTGATGTTGTTCCCGGTGTGCTGTGGCAAGTGTCTTTGCTGATCCTGAAGCTAAAGTTTTCTTCTTTTTGTTTTTGTTAAATATTTGCTTGATTCGATGGATGGATGAATGCAGAGATGAGTGAATGGATGGATGGTTGGCTGTTTGGTTAATTCGCTGTTGCTGAATCGATTCAAGATGAGTTTTTTTTCGTTCACCATCTACTGGCACTGCTACTGGGTATCGTATCTGTTGAATTTGCAAAAGCACAGCATGAACAGATTCCATTGTTTTTTTTTTTTTCACAACTTTTTTCCTTGACAGTTGCTCTAGCAAATTAGTGTTGATGTTGATATTGTTCTTGTTCTTGTTCTTGTTCTTGTTGTTGTTGTTGTTGTTGCTGTTGCTGTTATTGCTACTACAATTCCAGTCATAATGATGGCAACGTTTTGTTTTCATAGCTGATGCCAATGGTGATGACGACGATGGTGTCGAAAGTGAATTTGTATTATTTGTTATACGGAGCGCAGAAGGTCTCTTATCTGGCTGGAAGCATTTCATTGCATTTGTCGTATTTTAATTTTAATAGTTATGAAACACTTGTTTGTTTGACTGAGAAAACATTTGTACACACACACACACACACACACACGCACATGTGCGCACGCACTTACAACGACCATGGAGTTGCTGCGAGTCAAAGTGTATAAATGTAATTGACAAACCGTTCACATTTGCATTATCACATTGATTTGTTCTAGTGTGCCATTTATCACAGTAGGTGTTTGTTTCTCCATACGTCCGTTGATGCTGTTATCTGCTCTTTGTTGTTATTTCTGTTGCAAGGAGCCAGCCATTCGTTGCCTTACTTACGCACATGACTGTAGTGTTTTTGCCCATAAATACATATCAGCACATGACAATTCATTACGGTAAATTGTGATTTTTATTTTCTTTTGTTCTCTTTGGCTTTTTGCCGTCGTCATCAACTTTTATTGCTCCGAACAATGGGACGTATTCAGGTGTTTTCGCATGCAATTGCGGCATAAAATATTTAACATAATTGTAGGTTAGGGATGGCATAGGATAGGGGACCTTTCCCCACCAGCCATAAGTCACGTTCATTAGTTGTCTTTGATACAGTTAAAATCCTGTATAAATTACAAAGTATTGATTAATGGCACTTTGAACGCTTTTCCAAGATCTTAAACAAGCGTTGGCAACCCCAAGTTAAGTCACTTCGCATAGAAATTAAAAGATTTGCAATTCCCTTTCTGTTAGTCAGAGACAGGATTTTGAAAAAATCTGTTCGTGAAATCAGTGCCTATCAGCAGTATTATTATTATTATTATTAACTGAATTTATTCCGGGAATACCCATTCATACATATGATCCCAATTGTGCTTTTTCCCTTATAAACCATATGTGAAATTTATTATTACATACCTTATGATATTCTCATACAGTATGAAAAATATCATAAAGCATTTTATTACAAAAGTAACTCAAAAATTGAGGAGGAAAAAAAAAAAAAAAATGAATTAGTTATGCTGGCCAATGGCAAGCCTGGTGTAGATGGGAATAAAAAACTAAAAATGGAAATGTGAGTATGTTATAAAAGTAAACTCATGGATTGCTATGTTTTTGTTTATAGATTTTTTGGTTTGTATGTTTAATATTCAAACAATTCTCGTTTAATTGATTGAATTTTAAACATATAGATCTTGGGTTTATATTCAGACGTTGGGAAAAATCCACTGATGAGCTAAGTAAGCGTTAGCGAAATAGTACTATATGGATATGCTTTCCTCCTTGTAATAAAATGCTTTATGATATTTTGCATACTGTATGAGAATATCATAAGGTATGTAATAATAAATTTCACATATGGTTTATAAGGGAAAAAGCACAATTGGGATCATATGTATTATTATTATTATTATTATTATTATTATTATTGTTGTTATTATTTATTTGTGGAAGTAACTCTCAGGCAATTAAGATACATATTAACAACGGTGACATTGCGAGAAAATTATATTGGTGTGTCAGTGCTGCGCTCAAACAACTCTGCTGTTGCTCGTTTCAATAATTTGTAAAGCAGAATTGCAGCATCTCTAGTCTTAAACCCTCTGACACACTACATCAATATTTCTCATCGATGTTAATTTTTTTGGGTTCTTTCAAGTGCAAACATATAGAAGTTACCGTCGGCAAAACATTTATTTGATAAAGAAAAGCACTGATGATATTTTTTTTTTGTTTTTGTCAATATATTTTTTAATTTGCACGTCCCAAACAAACAAATTAACCCAAATTGTACCCGTGTGACCATATAGACACATTGATAGCTCGTTGCTTATAAGACCTATCAAATGTAAATAAACTTCTCAAGAATAACGGTACAACATTTTTTTTCAAGTTTTAAAGTAGCAAAGCTTATTATCACTAAGCGTCACTTCAGTTGATGAATGTTTGTGGACAGCAGCGTGTCAATAAAAGTGTAAAAAAAATGAATGAATGAAACAAGAAATTTTCAGATGAAGAAGCAAGTATTGCTAAATATTGTCGCTTACGTTATTAATAATAAAATAAGTTATGTTATATAACAAAGCCAAGTAATTGTTTAATAAATTACAGTTTTAGTTTTTTAAAACTTTTGTTTGTTTAGTGTGTTTTTTTTTTTGTAAATTTTGTAGGTGCGCCCATATGGACACACGGGTACAAACTCAGGCGCAATTATTTTTTGCCAAAGTGTAATTTTTTTTAATGTTTTTATTCAAATTATAAAGGAAATTAACGTTGAAAGAAGTTTTAGACTATATTGAAGAATTAGATGATGGATATGACAACGACGAACGTCAAGTGCGCCAGATTTTTATCGAACTACCAGAAAATGAAGGATATTTTAGCGGCGAAGATGACGCTGAAGGTGAATTCGAAGGTGCAACGGAAGATTTGTGTCCTAATCAACTAAAAGCCGGTTGTGAAATCGTGTTTAAAAACGGCCGTAGATTATCTACAGATGACGATCTACCCCAATTTTCAAACAAATGTAGAGGTGGATCAGATACAACAAAATGTGCTTGATAATTCTACTTCAAACATATCAGTCAATTTACTGGATTTATCGTCCTCAGATTTTGCAGAACAGATTTGTAAACTAATTGCCAAAAAAAGAAAGTAGTGCCCAATAAAAGTCGTGCTTGTGAATTTAAATGGGATGTTTGCGATGGCAGAGAGGGTATGATCCCAATGTTCCCTGAATCAAATTATGAAGACTGTCGTGGGCGAAGAAAAATGAACTCAAAAATGAAAAACGTGGGTTTGTGTTAGTGCTACTGCAACTAAAAATGGCATACATGTCGTAAAGTGGGTCGACAACAATGTAGTAAGCGTTGCTTCTACTATATTTGGCATGTTACCTATGTCTCACACTTCCCGATATTGCCGAGAAAAACGAACTAAAGTCAGCGTTCCACGACCTTCTTCTATAACATATTGCAATAAATTTATGTGTGGTGTAGATCGAATGGACCAAAACGTGTCTTTATATAGAATTGCGTACAAGGGGAAAAAAATGGTGGCAATCAATTTTTACGTGGCTTATAGATGTTTCCGTTCAAAATGCTTGGCAGTTGTCGCGAAAAGAACATCCAGAAATTTCGCAGCTTGAATTTAGAAGGAATGTAGCTATTTTTTACTGCAATCATTATGCAAAAAAAGCCACAACGCCCAGGTCCATCTGTTAATCGGAAGAGGAAAGAAAGCGCTAACTGCGTTCAGACGTCATTACGTTTTGACGGATGTGGTCATTACGTTGCACCAATTGAAAACAGAAGACGATGTGCCTGGGAGTATTGTAAGTCAGTTGTTCGAACAGTCTGCATCAAATGTGATGTCGGTCTCTGTGTTAAGTGCTTCATATCGTACCACAGCGAACCCAATAAATAAATAAATAAAATAAAAAACCAATCTCATATACTTTTATGTAATTTGATCTCACATTACTTTGTACCTTATATAGTATCAAAATGTAATAAAAATTTTTATTAAAAACAGAAAAGAAATTTTATTTAAAGTCGTCGTGTTACCATATAGACACATCACTTTTTTGTCCAAAATACACATTAGATTATTCAAAATTACTTTTTTTCATTATATTTACAACATATACTATAGAATGTACTGATTCCAATTATGTGAAAATGTTTTGAATTTCTAACAAATAAAAGGTTATGGTACAATTCGGGTTAATGAGCGATATACTTCAATTAATTTTATTACAAAAATTTTTTACTCTATTTGTAATGCGTCACAACTACGATGTACACTCAAAGTTACCAGAAATAAAATGAATATTGACGATAACGATGCCACTGCTTCAATATTGTGATGAATGACAAATGACAAATATTGAAGCTGAGCGAGCAGTGATCGTCTGTCAGGCGCTAAACACTAATGCACATCACGATTTTGTTGTATTTTTTTTTTTTTTTTGTATCTAGGACCAGCACTCAGGAGATGACTCCTACACATGCGAAGCATTGTGCTGGGAACTATAGGAAAGGGATAGTAGAAGAAACGACAGGAGGTGAAGCTTAATTTATTATTTTGCAGCTCTGCTTTCGCACGTTCTTTTTTTTTGTTTTTATACTCGTAGCAGTGCTGAAGCTTCGCTTTAGTAGCTATTTTTATTATTATTTTACTTCGCCGGTGCTACACAATACCGACGAAGGAGGGCGTTCTGATGTGATTGTGGATTGCTATCAGCTGAAGCCGGTATTGTTCAGTGACCAGTGACTATGCCTTCGCCACTGAAACCTTCCGACAACAACTGACACACAAAAACACACTAATGCACATCAGAAAAATGCGAGATGTTTATTTTTATTGAAAAATTTTTTTTTTGTCTGAAACTGGGGTTGAACCCCACAATATTATAAAAAAAAACAGAGGTAGTGAAGTCCCAAACACAACTCTGTTGTTGTACTTACAACATCTCAGGTGTTCATTTTGAAGGAGAGCGATTGTTTTTTATTTTATTATTTATTGTTATTTTACTTGACGAACTTTGTCATTGCTCAACTACTGGCGAAGGAGAGTGCTTTGATGTTTATTAGCCTAGATACAAGTGCACGTCACATCTAGAATAGGTTTTGAACCCACGGCTTTCGAGGTACGCTAACTATTCAGCCAACCGCTCTTATTGGTTTCATCAATCTGTATTTTAGAATTATTAATTAATATAAAATAGACGAGTAGAAGCGATGTGTGAAATTGTTAAATTATGAGTGTCGTTGTCGTAGTCAATATTAACCATGTGGCATGTGTTGCCACATTTTATCGTTTTTCTCGCGATAATTATTTCTCTCGTTCGTGATCATATGAAATTATGAAAATGCCATGTAATTTTCAAGGTGATTTATTTATATTTTCCAAATCTTAAAGCATTTTTTTAATAATTAAAAAAGCGAAACGGCTTATTTGCCATTGATTATTTGCCCCGTAACATATAATGCACTTAACACGTTATTTTTCTAAACGATACATTTCTGTGTTGTACAAGTGACAAACTTTTGTTATTTATAAGCCCCACTGTGCAGCAAGTTAACTTAAATATTACACAATAGATGTTTTATTTTTTTTGTCTTCTTTTATTTAAGTGACACATGGAAAGTCTTTATTCCGCCTTTAGCCTTTCGTGTTTAATTGCATTTTGCAATGATGGCTGTTATAAAGATGACGATGATGACGGTTGATGCTGAAAACTTTATGGTGATTTAAAAACGGCGAAAAATAACTTAAGGCATTGCACTTTCAGGAAGCTAAATAACACACGAATCGGCGCATAACGATGGCAAATATAACAATGTAATAATGATGATAATCGTGACGATGAAGATGTCGATTTGTCCTGCTGTTGTGTGTGCCTGGCGTCGTGTAATTGCCATGATGAAGTGGCACATTGTGAATGGGAGCGGCAGTAGTCGTTGTCAGTGTTACTTGTATAAATGGCTGTAATGTCATAAATATCATTGATTACTGCAGTAATACGTATAACAAAGGCAGAGGTGGTGGGGAGGCGGCAAACGATATAAATAGCAGTGATAACCGCATGAATATTAAGCGACTTTTAAGACATTATTCACCTACATTTTATATTTTTCAGTGCAAAAATTTAATACGCTGTATTTACTTTAATGATATATATTAAATGAATTTACTTTAACAATATCTTTAATGATTCTTGTTTAAAAATTGTGCTTTTCGTGGAAAAAAAATATGTGAAATGTTTTACAATGACATTCTCTTAAAGTATTTTTTTTTTTTAAATAAATTCAATAAAATAGATCATTGGTTTTCAAACTTTTGGAAGCCGCGACCCCAAAATGATTTTCAAAAACTTTGGCGACCCCTTAACGTTTTTGCTCTCAAAAAAATACAACTGGCGAGTGTTTGTATGAAATGTTTTTGAAAGCCGCCAAAGATTTGAACTTTGACTGGGAGCTTTGTGTTGGTATTTGCACTGACGGTGCTAGGGCAATGACTGGCAATAAAAGTGGATTCGCAACAAGACCTAAAACTATGATGTCGAATGCGTAGTGGACGCACTTCTTTCTTAATCGTCAAGCCTTGGCAGCCAAGTTCTTACCGTCAAATTTAAGCGATGTGCTTAATACTGTCATCAAAATTGTAAATTCCATTCAAAAAAAATCTTTACAGTCAAGGTTGTTTCGAACAGTGTGTGAAGACATGGGCGCTCTCTCTCAAAATGTGCTTTATCACACAGAGGTGCGGTGGTTATCCAAAGGAAATATGCTGACAAGAGTAATTGAATTGACATCAGAATTTAACACGTTTTTTCCAGAAGGAGAATCCGAATATGAAAATTTGTTTACTAATCCTAAGTGGCTTTTGAAATTAGCATATATTGCAGACATTTTTCCTCATTTGAATATCATAAACGCGAGTATGCAAGGGAGAGACGAAACCATTATATCAGCGAAAGATAAAATCAAAGCATTTATTTTAAAAATTTAAATGTGGTCAACATCTTTGCAACAACTAAAATTTGATTCTTTCAATAGCTTTGAAAGTATTGCAACAGAAATTTCATCGGATGAATTTGTGAGCGATTTTATTCCTACCATGATAGAAACGCTGCAAAATTTAAAAAAGGAACTATACCGCTCTATTTTCCACAAGAGCAGCAAGAAGATAATGGTGATTGCTGGGTATTAAATCCGTTCATAAATAACTTCGTTGAGTTCGCCAATCCTGCCAATAATTTTAAAGAAAATTTATGTGAGCTGGCAGCGGACAGTATGCTCAAAATGGAATATTTATCTCAAAATAATTCTACATTTTGGCTAACGAGAAAGCCTGAGCTATGTAGCTAAAAAAGCACTTAAAATATTAATTCAATTTTCAACATCTTATCTGTGCGAAATGACTTTTTCACAAATGGTGAACATGGGGGTGCTGATGGCGAGTAGTCAGCGTGTTGGCTCTGCAACCAGAAAGATCCAGGTTCGATTCCCAGCCGGGTCAAATCAGAAAAAAGTTTTTTCTGAGTTTTCTGTGCTACAGCACCCTCCTTCGTTGGTATTTGAGCAATAAAACGTCGACGAAGTAAAATAATAAATAAAATGGCTTGCGTCAAAAAAAAAACATCAGAGACGCCGCAACTTTGCTTTATAATTTACACGCAACTGCAAAGTTGTGCAAGAATTAAGCTCTATCTTCCTACCACTTTCACCACCTGTCTATTTCTTCCCTATCCTTCTCTCTAGTTCCAGTGCAATGCATTGCATATGTAGGGGATAGCCCCTGAGCACTGGTCCAAGATAAAAAAAAATAAAAGGAATAAACTAAATTTAGAAAACGATTTGATTGTTTGCGTGTCACAATTGCAACCACGTTTTTCGAATTTAATTAAAAATAAGCAAGCCCAGGGTTCCCATTAATTAATATAAGTACTTATATGTTTTTCAATTAAAATTTTTTTCATGTTTTTGAATTAAAAAAATTAAATATTTAAAAAAAATCAATGTATTTTATTTAGATCAGCTAGAGGCCCACCAGGGGTTTGCTCGCGACCCACCTGTTGAAAACCTCTGAAATATATTATTGAGGAGGATGGCATATTTATATACTAATACGAAGAAAAGCACGAACATTTGTCGTATAAGCTGTTGTTTTCAAATGGACCACGTAGTCCAATATTATTAGCAGGTTTTTTTTTTTTTTTTTTTTTGGCGTGTGAGGTAGGGTTGAAAATGCCTTCGCACTTACAGAGACCGTCGTCTTCTGCGTCGAGTGGTGTTGCCACTAAAAAAATCCCTCCTCCTCCTCTGGGTAGATTCCTCCCCGGAACCGCTTTCCGCATTACTTCGGGAAGGCCCAGAGCCACGTCCCAATTAGGACCACTCTCAATCACCCACGTCTGGGTCCGCCAAGTTTGCAGCCGGCGCCATGGCCCCGGCCCGTATCGCCTGGTCCCTGTCAGAGGGGGCCCCGATATGCAGCAGCGCATCGAGGTCCCTCTTCTTCCTCCGCAGAACGTATCGCACGTACTGTGCCACAGCGTCCCAATTGTCTTCACAATCGAGCATCCTCCCTATCACGGTGGCAGGAGCGAACCCGCCAACCCGCTGCGCCATTGCACCTCTCTCAGCATGCCACCTGGTGCAGTCGAAGAAAGTGTGTTCTGCATCATCATCCGTAATACTACAGTAAATGCAGTCGGGACCATCTGCCCTGCCCATCCGGTACAGGTACTTTCGAAAGTATCCGTGGCCCGAGAGGAATTGTGTCAGGAAGTAGTTAACTTCCCCAAATTTCCTCCGAATCCATACTTCCACGCAGGGAATGAGCCTTGCCGTCCACCTGCCGACCGTGTCCGCGGTCCACCTGTCCTGCCATCGCCGGACAGTTTGGGGTCTCAGACCAATAGCACCAACACCAGGGTCCTCCCCCCTCGAGTTCCAAGCCTCCCACCGCTCGCGCGCCAAGAGGTCTATGGGTATTTCCCCACATATCACCAGGACCGCAGCGCCCGAGACCGTGCGGTAAGCCGAAGCAACCCTAAGGGCCGCCGTCCGCTGTACCGCCTCGAGTACCCTGCGTTTGGTTCTCTCACCCAGTACATTTCCCCAAATCTCGCTCCCATGCAGCAAGATCGACTTCGTGACCGCCATAATCAGCCTCCTCTTGCTCTGTGTCGGGCCTCCGACATTCGCCATGAGTCTGCTCAGCATGCCAGTCATCTTCGCCGCCTTAGTCGCCACATGCCGTATTTGGGCCCAGTAAGTCAGCCTACAGTCGAGTCTGACGCCCAAATACCTTATGGCACTCTGGGTAACCAGAGACACATCCCCTATCTGCATGCCGACATCGAGTGGTATGTGTGCCCGCGTCATCAACATCACCTCGGTCTTCTCCCCGGCCAATTCCAAGCCGTGGTCCTCAAGCCACATCCGGGTCCTAATCATGACCCGGTTCAGCTTCCCCCTGGCGTCATCCATATCCCGCGCCAAGATCACCGCCGCTATATCATCCGCGTATCCCACGAGCTGAGCATCCTCGGGCATTTCCACCCCAAAGATCCCATCGTAGGTCAGATTCCATAGGTCCGGGCCCAGCACAGATCCCTGGGCCGCGCCGGACGTGATCGTCCTGCTCCTCCGCCCCGTCGGCGTATCGTACAACAGTACCCGATCGTCCAGATAGCTACGAAGAATTCTATACAAGTATCTGGGAATACGAAACCTCCCCCGTAGCGCCTCTAGAACATCAGCCCATCGTAGGCTGTTGAAGGCATTCCGAACGTCAAGTGTTGCCAGGACAACTATGCGCTTCGGATAATAGCGCCTCTCGCTCTGAGCGCGCTCGAAGCACTCAACCACATCAGCAATCGCCCCGAGCGTTGACCTGCCAGGTCTGAAGCCATGCTGTCTATCCGACAGCCCCCCAGCCATCCTCACGGCCTCCGCCAGCCTTCTTTGCAGTAGCTTCTCCAGCAGCTTGCCGGCACCATCCAACATACAAAGTGGCCGATAAGCCGATGGCTGGGTCGGATCGCCCCTGCCCTTGCTAACAAGCACGAGCCGCTGTGTTTTCCAGCGTCTTGGGAAGACGCCCTGGACTAAACAAGCATCATATACCGGAAGCAATGCTTCCGGCCTGCTCTCAGCCAGGATCTTGAGCACCTCCGACGGTACCCCATCCGGGCCAGGGGCTTTCCCCGTCCTAAGAGCCCCGGCGGCGATCCTCAGCTCCTCCCCGGTAAAGGGCGGTGGAACCTCATCATCGTAGGGCCCACGTTCGCCAACCAGCGGAGGGTGTGTGGGGAACAGACCCCCTACAATCGTATCGATCCGCGCGCCGTCCAATTGCACCCCAGGTTGATAGTCATTCAATACTATACTGATTAGGTTATTCTATTAATGGGATTTTTAGTTTAATTGGTCACGCTTTCGCTTAATCGGTTATTTTTCAATTAAAAACTACTTTTTTTTTATAATAATTTGCCATCGATTAATCAACTTTACATTTTTCAGAAGAGCAAAAATACTTGTGAAATTATTATTATTAAAAATTAACTAAATCTTTTGCTATATAAGTACATACTTTTAACAAAAAGGGAAGAGTATTTTACATAAATATAGCAAAAGGTGGTGCCCTGAAAATTTACCTTTATGAAAAAAAATCTGGAAAGTCGACTTATGTCGTTCTGTCAAAGGTTCAAGTTTATGTACGAGTATATATGTAGGTTTTTTTTTGGTAGTATTGGTTTTGACTTTGATGCGCTTGGACAATATATTTATTTTTATACGATGTTCAGACATGCTTTCTTAATTGAGATTAAATTAAATTTTAATTGAGCAATTTCGTTTAGTGTTCACACTTATTTAATTTTGTCAATTTAGCTTATCATAGCTGACAAAAAACAACGTTTTGAGGCATAATTCACTGGTCATAATTTTTTTTTTTTTTGTTTTATTTACTATTTTGACATTTGGCCTGCCATTGTACAGAATTTTTACTTTTCACTGAACATACTTGCCAGTAAAAATATGTTATGAGAAGAGTTGCATTTGAAGTTTAAGTTAATATTCATAACAATTTCCTACTTATTGGTATAAACACAATTGTGACGAATGACGAACTTCGCACAGCACGACGAACTTATCATCAAGAATTCGTTGCGTAAATTCGTCGAATAAGACACAATTAGAGCGAAAATAACAGCTGTTAATGTCATTTAAAATTATTTGTTATTTAGATACATAAATAAATAAAAATTGTTAAAACATGAACAAAAACATTTTACGTTTTGAGCGCCTTATTAAAATTATAAACATCATGTTCATGATGGTAGAAACTTTTATTTCAATCAAATTCCACCAATTTTCATTAATTAATGAATTTTCTAATACATTGTTGTTTACATTTAGCAGGTGACAGTGTGACCATATTTCAACAAAAAAAAAAAAAACATTGATATGAGAAGATAAAATAATGACAAAAACGAATTAAAACAATACTGTATATAATTAAAAAAGTGGTTATTGAATTTATGTCCTGTAAATAAAAAAGAAAACAATTCTTAAAGCAAAAAGTTAATTTATTTACTATACACTAAAAAATGTAAAAGGAAAACGGTCACTCTGCATCAATTTATTCGTCATTCGTCGGCGTAAGAAATAGAAATAAACCTATCGCAAAGTTCGTTGTGCACGACGTATTTCGTCCAACGTACATATTGTGTGTATTTTCATTTACACAAATGTGTTTTATTTACAACGACGAATATTCGTTACGAAAAATTCGTCGTTCGTCCCAGTTGTATTTATAGCATATTGCTCAAGAATTTAATTGACATTTTGTATGAAATGTTGAGCTGAATAATGGCATGTCTGAACACCGTAATACAATAAAATTTACATAAGTACATATGATGGCTATTTGCCAGCTTTCTAGATCCAGTAGCTTCACAAAACACTTACACATATGGGCCATTAAAATAGGTACCACCCATATTATCATTAAAAATGCATATTTTTAAATTTTTTGTGCACTAAAATTCAATTCCAATTAATTGAAGCATAAAAGTAAATAGAAATAACATTATGATTTATCAATTAGAGATAAACATAAAAATTAACAACTAAAACTCGAAATTCAGCTGGTCATTAAAATAGGTACAGTTAAAGAAATGCAGAAAAAACGAGATAAAAAAATTATTTCAAACAAAAAAAAGCAATTTAAATATTTTAATTATATTAATAGCCACTATGTCCAACATTGTTTTTTAATACTTTCTTGAGTCTGTATGGCGTAGAGGCGATAACCTTAGGACAAGTCTCGACAGGGGTATCAACCATATTTCCTGAACTTTTTGCCACAACTGAGTCTTGTTTGGGACATTTTGCTTTCCTAAGCGATTTTTTAGGTCTTCCCAAAGATTTTCGATGGGGTTGAGATCAGGTGATTGGCTTGGCCACTCCATGAGATTTATTTTATTTTTGCGATACCAAGCACTGACTAACTTAGACGAGTGTTTTGGGTCGTTGTCTTGCTAAAAACTCCACCGTGGCATTTCCTGACAAGCAAATGGTAGCAAGACTTTTTCAAGTATACGCTTGTAAACTTCCTTGGTCATTGTGTCGTTTATATAAGGTGAATAGGGCCTACTCCATTCCTGCAAAAACAACCCCAAAACCATCTTTTGATAGTATTTTCGTTTACTAAAGTTATTTTTCTACAAGTTTTTAATTAAAAAGAGGGATTTTTTGTAATGTTTTCTGTTTGTAAATTTCTTGTCATAAAGGAAATATTTCATTATTGCAAATAAATGTTGTTGGAAATAGCTGGAGGCAATTGGAGACATTTGTAGCTGTAGAATCTGAACAGTTAGATATAGAACCATAATCTTTTTCCCTTTAGATAGATATTTCCCCAAAGATCATTTCTGCATACCCAGCTCAAAAAATTCAAATTTTGAGTTACTACGGTATTGCACCATAGGCTCGATATGTTCAATAGAGTAGTTAGTTTTTTTTTTTGGGCAGATAAAAATGTTAGACATGGTTCTCGGCGATTTTCAATTATTGTCAAAAATAGAACAAAAAAATTTGCATCGAATTTGGTGCGAAAAATGCCATCAAGTTGCAATGTTGACAGTGGTGTACGGTACGACATTAATTTATATATACTAGCCTACTCTTACGAAACACCGAGTCTCACAAAGATATCATTCCATCAATTAAACATATTCTAAGAGGAAATTTCAATTAATAGACTTTTATATTGAAGAACATTGTTGACTAACACAGCACACACACAACCACACATGCACGATTAAGTTGTCTATGCGAGTGTTGACACTGGATAATAAAAAGAAAAAAAATAAATGAATAAATTTCAAATATTTTCTAAGGATAAAGTTATGAAAGTTATTCTTTATGAGTTAGTAAACCTTTTAACGTAAACAAATCTTTGATGATTGTTGTAAAGCTGTCGAGTTTCCTTCGAGAAGAAGGAAAATTAAATTACTACGTGACATACAATACATTGTACACCATGTAAAATCATTGATTGCACATGTACAAGCCAAAGCCAAAGCCAAACAGTACAAAGACACAACAAAATTGCTTTAAATCGCCACAAAACTAACAGCAACAAAAAAATAGTAATGAATATGACAGTAAGAAGGAGTAAAACAAATGATACTTAAGAAGCAAAAAAAAAAACAAAAAAAAAAAAACATAAAAGTAAGAAAACATAACAGGACACACTCAATAAGTGTCGTAAGTGATGTAAGTGCAACAGTAAATAAAGACAAAGTGAAATTGCTGCACATACACAGCGGAAGTCATCTACCAACTGACACAGGCACACAGCCATGCATAAATATAAGTATGTATATATTTATATGTGCAGGTATGTGTGTATATTATTTGTGTGTGGCTCTGTGTGTGTGTGTGTGTGTGTGTGTGCAATACAAAGTGAAGACATAATGGCAAACAAACCACAACAACGATATTGACAACAACACAAAACCATTTTAGTTATGTGTTGCAGATGCACTAAAATATTTGAAACATAAAACAAAAAACAAACAAAAACTATGGAAGCAAAAAAAATTAAAAAAAGAAAAGAAATTTATAAAGAAACAACAGCAAGCAAAAGAAACACTTGAATCCCTAAACTCTTAAGCGAGCAAGGCAGACCTACAGACATTCACACTTCAAATTTTTGATATGTTAGTTATGTTTGTGTTGGATATGTCAGCGCCTGACAGCGCACGTTTGTTGCGAATGTGTGTGTGTGTGTGTGTGTGTGTGAGGAACTGTATGTTTGGAATAACAAACGGTAACCCAACAGGATATCTGCATTGCTAAGTGGGTCGATAGTGGCCAATGGCATCTGAAACTTAGAATACTTACAAACTCATGCACTTTAAGACACACATACAATGCATGAGGTACGACTGAAAATTGTTTGAAAACTAAATTATTTACAAAAAAAAAAAAATAAAAAAAAAAAAAAAATTAAAATCAAAACAATTTTTAAATTTGCAAAACCCAAGACACAAACCATTACTTTTAAACACAGCACTGTAAAGCAATTAAGGACGATAGTTTTATTTTTCCTTGGACCAGTACTTAAAGAGATGTATGCATTGCTGGCTGCAGAACTAGTTGGAAAGACACAGGTGGAATTGAGTTTAATTCTTGCACTTCTTAATAGTTTCGCGTGTTTGTAAATTTTTTAAAGCAGAGTTGTTGCGTCTCTGAAGTTTGTCCGTCAACTTCGACAATTTCTTGGCATGGCTGGTTAGTATCGTCGGTTTATTGGCGACTACGCTACACATACATTTCGTATGACAGAACTTTTATTTAATAGGAAAAGTTTTTCTTGGAACTATCATGCTCAGAAATCATTTGATGCTGTAAAAAGGAAGTTAACCGCAGCATCTGTTTTGGTGCCTGATAATTTCGAGAATTTCGAGTACTATTGGCATTGGTTCTGTTTTGGGCTCAGGTTGATGAAGATGGAAGGAAAGGCATATTGCGTATATGCCGGAAAACTTTAAAAAGGCCAGAGAAATTATTCAAAAATACTGAATTAGTGGGTTTGCCGGTCATTTTAGCCATTAAAAAGTTGAGGACTTTTATTGAGGGTAATCACGGATTATGCGAGTCTTAAATGACTAATGAGGCAAAAGGATTTATCAGGACGTTTAGCTGCAAGTCTTGGATTTTATTATTTAATATCGGAAGGGTGAGGACAACGTAGTGCCTGTTCGAATTAAACTTGGAAGTTCTTCCTTCTTCATCTCGCATTTTTCTAATGTGCATTAGTGTGTCTTTGTGTGGCAGTAGTTGTCGGAAGGTTTCAATGCTTCGCATGTGTGCATCTCCTGAGTGCTGGTCCCAGATAAAAAAAAAAAAAAATTCGGATACTTTTGAAAGTCCGGAATATTCAGGTTTGAGGGATGAATTCATTAAATTATTAAGCCTGACTACAGAGTTGTAGAAAAAATTTATATACAAAAAGAGCAGTTATGCTTCTAGTAGTTATAAAGACACAGTATCATGGAAACTTTTTGTTCCAGTAGAACTTTGACAAAATGTCATTTATTCATTATAAGTTACATGCATTTATTTTTAAGCTGAAAGGCTCTGCATTTTATTTATTATATTTTTTTTTACTTTGCCGACGTTTTATTTCTCAAATACCGACGAAAGAGGGTGTTGTTAGCATAGATACTTCAAAAAAACTTTAGGTCGGCCGGTGATTTGAACCGCGGATCTTGTGGTGGCAGACTCAACACGCCAACTATTCGGCAACAGCAGTCCTTTGCGTAAATTTCATAAAATTTTTTTAGATTGACCTTTGGGATTTAACATGGAAACTCCCTCGTATATCCCTCTATATATATAAAAAAATGGCATTTTAGGCAGTTCTCCATTGAACAGAAAACCTCGTACATATTTGCGAAATAATTTGAGACTTTAGAAAAATGTTCTTGAAAGAAAACCATTTATTGCAAACACTTTTTCAGAGGATTAGGCGCCATACTTTTCAATGCCAGCTTTCCTTGTCATTATACAACTCTCTCAAGCAGCATTTTCATACAGCGTATTGTACTTAGAAGCCTACATTTTTCAAAAATGGCCTATAATGTTCCAAGTTTAATAAAATTCGCTGTTAACTCATTGACACACAGCTCTGCTAAAATAAATAAATGGTTCGTGTCTTCGGTTTGGAAGTTTAAATTTCTCTTCACACGTCCATATAAAAATTATAAGACTTTTTAAAGTTTGTCCTCATATCTGCACTAGTCACACTTATTTGCACACTCTCTAATACTCTTCAACAGCTTGTATGGAATTTGAAAGTATTTCTTACATTGTTGCTCCTGCAGCTTTCAAAAAAAAAGTTAATAAATAAAAAAAGTTGAGATGGAAAATATGACAACTTTAGTCATTGACTTCCTTCTATATTTTTTTTTTTAGCAAATTGTAGCATTTTTTTTTTAAGTTTTGTTACAGTTCTCAAGAAGTAAATTTTATTAGTTGAATAAAGTGTTGCCAGATGTGGAAAATGAAATTAATCAATTCTGTTTAAAAGTACACAGAAAAATTATTAACAAATTAAAAATTTTGTTATTTTAATTAAAGAATTAATTAGATTTTCTCTAGTCAAGATATTAATAGTATCAGTTAAATTATTATAGCTGGTTTAATTGAATTAATAGAATTTTAAATTAAAAAATAATTAAATTTTTTGAAATATATTTATTAAGCTTGAGGTCTTTTTTTTTATAAGGAATAATAATAATTCCTGATGATGTTAACAAGCTGTTAAAGAAATATCGAATAATAATACCAAATAAAATATAAAAAAAAAATAAAAAAAGACCTCAAGCTTAATAAATATATTTCAAAAAATATAATAAAAAAGGTCAATTAATAATATAATTAAAAATTTAATTAAATATTTTGAAAATTTTGTTTTTAATTAATTATTAAGCTCGAGGTTAATAAAAATAATTAAATAAATTATAAAGCAACCTAATCTAACCTAAGTTTATACGGTTTTATGAAAAAGCCATCAGGGATTTTTTGAAACTATTTTTGCTGTGTACCAAATCTGTTTTAATAATTATTAAAATTCAGCCATTTGTCACTCTGATTGTATTAATTTATTTAAGCTAGAAATATATATGCAAATGTTCTTAGTGAATTGAAACCATGTGGCAATACAACCACGACCATACTCACACTCAATTGCATGCAGAGGGTGGTGATGGCACGATGGATGGTAGTCTGCACGTTGACTACAAAAACAGACCTGGGTTCAACTCCAGTTTCAGACTAAAATTATAAAAAAAACATCTCGCATTTTTCAGTGGCAAATATAGTCACTGGTCATTGAACAATACCGGCTTCAGCTGATAGCAATCCACAATGACATCAGAACGCCCTCTTTCGTCGGTATTGTGTAGCACCGGCGAAGTAAAATAATAATAAAAATGGCAACTAAACGAAGCTTCAGCACTGCTACGAGTATAAAAACAAAAGAACGTGCAAAAGCAGAGTCGTTTCTCCTACTATCCCTTTCCTATAGTTCCAGCACAATGCTTTGCATTTCAGAAGTCATCTCTTGAATGCTGGTCCCAGATAAAAAAAAAATAAAAAAATAAAATGAAGCTTTCGAATTGTTTGTTAGCGCGTTAGAAATTGCATTCCAAATGATGCCTGAATGTTAAAAGTGTCGCTCGCTTTAAGTGCGACTCTGGCAATTATAAAAACTTTTTGCTATTTTTAGCGAAACTGAGCATATTGCCAAAGTTTCTTTATCTTTCATTTTCATTCTTTCCTCTACGTTTTTTTTTTGTTTTTTTTTGTTCTCAATTGTTTGGTGCGGATAATACTTATGTGACCCAAAAACTAAAAGCGAAACAACATTTGTATGAAACATGTGAGAAATCAAGCACAATTATAAATGTTGACTTAAAAAAAATGTCCTTCACAAAGTTGGAGCAGATTTTGTTAATTGAAAATTAAAAGGGAACACAAATTAAAAACAAACGACTAAAACAGATGGCACGGTTTAAATTGCTGAATATAAAATCGCTTATTATTTTATTTATTTTTTTTTTTAACAACAGCATACATTCTGCGAGATATTAGTTTGTCTGCATTAATAGTCAGGGCCTAGACGAGAATTGAAGCCGCACCTCCAGATTGATAGACTAATGCCCACTCTCTAGGATACGGTGGCATGATACGCTCTCAATAGATTCGCAATTTTTTTTGTATGTTTTTGTGATAATTTAAGGGTGCAAATCTATTATCTTGAAATCAATTAACCGTAGAGTACTGTAATAATGATTTCTATTGTGGAAAAGTGCTTTGCACTTATTATTATTAAAAAATTATTTTGTATTTTAATTTGAATTTAAAATGAGAAAAATCGTAATTTTGTACTTTAACATTGTTGTCGAAATCCTTGATTTTTTAGAAATTTTATTTTTATTTTCTTTCTTGAGGAATAAATTTCAATTTAACATATTTTAATTATCTATAATTTTAATTTAATTTAGCAAAAATATTTGTTTAATATACAATTAATATCGTATCAAACTTAAGGAGAATTGGATAACTTTTGTACGAGTAAGGTCCATTATTATAACTTGCCGATAGCTAAAGTTGGGATGCTATCGGACAAATAATTAGTTTTTCGTTATTACAAGTTGAGTTTAACCTAATGTGACCGATAAGCTAACGGACAGTTCATCCTACCTGTAACTTTTAAAGTGAACTAAAGCATTTGAAGCTGCCATATTTTATGCACTTTAAAGTATATATATTTAAAAATAAATGTATACAAATTAATTTTTAAATAAAGAATAAAATAAAACCTTATCGTTGCCAGTAGTTTTTTTTTTGTTTGTCAAAAGTAGTCGGTATTTACTCTGGTACTGCCATATTTTTAAAAATATTAATTTTATTTTATCGAACAGTTGTAATAATGAAAACAAGTTAAAGGTCACTTTATTATTCATTTTACCTAAATTTAATTTTAGCTATCAGTTACTTTATTGCTTAGTTGTAATAATGGCCTTTATAGTATTTTTATGATAAAGAAGATGTGGCAGGGCCTAGAAACCTTGCTGCAATCACAATAAAAATTGCCACACAACTCACTACCAGGGGATGTAAAACAGCTACGGTCTTTTAAAAAAAATTGGATTTTTGACATATGGGGGCGGTAGGGGTGTCCTTTGTCCAATTTAAAAAAAAAATAATTTAATTTAAGTGTAACAATTTTAAAAACTTTGCAATAAATCCTTCTATTTTTGTTTCTTTGTTATATGCGATCAGAGCACTGTGCGTCGTGTGTTCTAACCCTCCTCCAGTTATCAAGAAATTTTCTCTGCGCAATAGCAGAGCTGTGTATGAATTAAGCCCCATTCTATCACTTCACCAACTGTCACTTCTCACACTATCCTCTTGCAAAAACGAAGGAGACACACAATGGTACCATTGATGTAGGCAGGCATATTAACGCTTTGACTATCCCAAGAGCCTCATGCACTGATGCACTGACGTTGATACGCATTATATGTGGTGCACAATTTGTCTTACTTTCTCTGACACAAATTTTTGTTTGACCTGATGCGAAAAACAATCGATGAAATCTTGTTTTATTTTTCACAAAATTGTAACTGTGGACGTCACACTAAATGAAAAGAAATTTCCCATGGAGCAAGGAGCAGTCTGCATTGCTCAAGTGTTAATTAAAAAATGTTTGTCACATGAAACTGCATCGATCCGTACTGCTATGGAGAGTCATGCTCGCATACTTAAACATTTTTAAATTCCTATGAAATATAAACAGTCCTGTAATAAATTTTGAACGCATTAGTATTTGTATGTACGAGAACATGCATACAAATGTATGGTCGTTGTACAAAAAGTAGTCAAAACCATTTTGACATTAACAAATGACCGTTTCGAAGCAGTTAAGTAAAGTTGCGTTAAACTCCTGATGTTACAACTGCTGCTGGCAGAATGACAGCATGTCTGCTGCTGTTAAAAGACTTTTCAAAAATTCAATTTTCTTTTAATGAGCGTCATTTTTCTTTTACCCAATTTCAAGCACTGCACCTGCCACGCATCCCTATTTCCAGGAGACATTTAAAATTACAAGAACAACAACAAGTAGTTGCAGCAAATCGCTACTGGAGGAGAGGAGAGGAACGAAAAGCCTTAAACGTTTGCCCTTCTGCGGAGTGAACTGAAACAGGCTTTTAAATAAAATATTCTTTAAAATAGAAAATTATTGCGAGAGCCAGAGAGAAAGAGAGTTCATGTTGTAGTGTGTATCTGTGTGTGTGTGTGTGACACCATTAGTCTTTTGGCAATTAAAGTCACAAAATTCTTGGTAAAACCAACACTTTATTATGGTTTTTGCTTTTCCTAACAATCATAGGGTTTTACATTCCTTGAAAACAGGTATATTCTATAGAAAGCAATCAGAAAGACTCTGTGAGAATTTCAACATAAAATTTAATTTTTTTTTATTATCAGATTCAGTTAAAATGTGCCACAAAAAAGTTGTGTTAGAAAAATATGCTGTCCTTTTTTTTGTTGAGAAGTTATTTTTTTTTTGTAGAAAACAAATAAATAAATAAAGAAAATAAATAAAAATACATTAACAATTTTTTTTAAGGTAATACTGGTCAAAGAAATAATCAAATAAAAATAAAATTTTTATTAACTGTCTGGCCGAAGATGTTGCACGATATCGTTCGGTCGGTCGCTTAATTACATTCAAAAGAAACACAAAAATTTTGTGTGTGTGTGAACAATAAAAAAATTTTATATATTTATTGCTGTAGATTTTATTGGTAAACCTCAGCACAACATACATTAGATCAGGTGGTCGCCGGTGTACAATGAAAGCGTGCGACCCAATTTTAACTGTAAAGTTCCATTTATGCTGCATCTAAATCTCCGTCTACACTTGCAATTTTTGTTGCAGCAACTCTTGGGTTTGTTGGCGAGAGCGTTGAGAAGATGCTCTTTTGTTTTACAATTCTTCCTATTCAACTTGAAGTTGAAGTTTATGTAGTTGTATTGGTATTGTAGGTGACAAGAAGACGTAAGAAATATAAAACTTGCAAAACTAGAATTGCCTAGTGTGTGTTCTAATGCAATTCAAAGCTGAATTTTTAAAAATTGCAGTAACAAAAATTGCTATTGTTGACGGGTACTAAGAGATAGCAGACAGAAGAGAGGAGTATACAGATGAGTAAGAGAGAGTAAAAAAGAGAAATACATAAGACAGAAGTTGTAGTGCATAATCAAAATGTCTCTCTCATGAAGGAGAGTATATCCCTAAAGTCCATCACGTATACATAGTTCAGAAAGGCTAGTAAAACACCCTCAGAGAACCAAGATGACGATTGTTCCGTGTAGTCCATAGATACTGCAAACGTGCCACTAGCACATGCCTCCTCCTCGTCTTAATAACTACAACACTAGTTACTAGTAAGCATAGTTCCGAAAAGGAATATGCCCCGTAATCACTGCTACAAAATTCTAGGTTTGTGTTCTCACGAACCTCAGTGTTGTTCTCATATAAATACCAAGACAAAGAGCTCTCGCCATGCCACAAGTAGCCTCATGCCGACACATGATTTCCCTGATTTCTGTAAAGCTGCATGATTCCAGAATGATGAGAGCAGAATTCCAATGAGATCGGCATTATCCCGCATTGTCAAGCATTATCCCACATTTAGCCAGAACGTCTGTTATGATGTTGCCATCATGGATTGCAAATCACTGCAGCCATAACACAGTGGAATTGCCGCGCCGCCCACTGAACACAGAGATGCAAAACTTTCACACACTGTGCTCCATGTAGTGTGCACCTCAGTGAAACCCCTTCTGGTTACGCATCACTAAAATAAATTTAGTTTTTAGGTGACCAGACTTGTGCTTAAACTTTTATTATTTTCTTGGCAAAATACTTTTAAATCATACAGGCAAACCCTGACTGTGCAAAGAAGTTTCTTAAAATTTGCTTAAATCGTTTATTTTATTACATTTTTTTTTTTGTTTTTTTTTGGTTCTCTGGTGCTCTCGGGTTTTTCTTCCTTTTATTTTTAACTAAACTTGTGTTCTAATAATTCACTTAGGCTTTCTGCGCTGCGGTTTTATACAGTATAACACTGATTGTTGGCTGCGTTGTCGCGCGTTATTAACGACCAGTGACACGCAATTTTAATGTGTCGCGTTTTATCGTGCCAAGGGTCGAGTAGGAGACATGTTAAAATGTTTCTTTATTTTAGTTTTATTTTATTATTTTTTTCCCCCATTCAGTTACAATGTATTTCGTTTAACAAAATTCCGCAAGTTCATAAATTGAGTTTTAAAGTTTGTTTAGTTTTCATGTTCAACTTGTTCATGCAAAAGTAAACGACTGAACGGGAACGAGAGAGAAAGAGGGATATGCAAGGCTATCCCAGTCTAATGTTCAATCATGCCTGTGAGTCATAAAAAAAAAAAAAAAACCAAAAAAATTTGTTAAGTATTTTAACCTCCTTCTATGCGCCTGCAGTCAGTTTTAATTTTTTTTTTACTGAAATTTTTGGCTTGACAAGTTTTTTAATTGCAAAAAACTGCAGTAATTTTTGCCTCAATACGATGTAATTGAATATATTGTGCGGAAATTAGCAACAATTTAAACTTAAGTCAGAATGCAAAATAAAGGAAATTTATTAGCGCCATGTAATACTTTTATGTACTTTTAGTTGGAAATTATTTGGCTGTTGCCAGTTACCTGCAATAGGATGAGTTAAAAGGCAAAAATCAATGATTTGTTCAGTTGCTTCTTCCGGTTAACAAATTGTTGATTATTTACTTTGTTTACTGCAGCGGTAGCCGTAGCCAAACTTAAAAACTGTTGTAGTGAAAGAGAAACTTTTATAACTCAAACGATTAATATTCCGTAATAAATTACTTGCACAATTAGCAAAGCGTCACAGAAAAGCAAGTAATAAATTGCTTTTATTTCGCATTGATTTGTTTGTCTTAATGACATTTTTTGAATGATGTCTTTTGTGATTTCATACGATTAAAGATCATAATACAAAGTTTCATAAATACCAATATAGCTATTTCGGTTAACAGATTAAAAAAGAAAATTGTAATAATTTGTACCCAAAAATAATTTAAAAAATTTTAAAATTTTACTTTGAAATATAAAATAAAAAATTTTTAACACACAGAAATAAATGTTGAAATTATTTAATTTCAATTGTCATCTTTAATAAAAAGAGAAAAATTTTTAATAAAATATTTAATTCGGTCACTTAAATTTTTAATTAATTCAATTAAATTTTTAATTCATTCAATTCAGTTTTTAAATGAATAGAAATAAAATATTTAAATTGTTTTCAATTATTATCTTTAACTAATTTTTTAATAAAAATTTAATTTTTAATTCACTTAATTATATTCTTAGGAACTTACACAACTACACTTTTAATTTATACAGTAAAATTTTTAAATCATAGATTTAAATTTTTGGTGAAATCATTATAAAATTTTATTTTTCACTTACAAATTTAATTAAAAAAACAACGAATTTGTCTATACAAAATTTGTAATATAAATTTCTTATTAATCCAATTAAAGTTTTTGCTACACACAAGGAAAAATATTAAATTTTTTTTCAATTATTATTATTAAAATTATATTATTAATTGACCTATTTTTATTATATTTTTCAAATATATTTATTAAGCTTAAGGTCTTTTTTTATTTTATTTTGTTTTATTATTCGATATAATTATTGGAAATAATTTTCTATTATTCCTGATGATGTTAACAAGCTGTTAACGAAATATCGAATAATAAAACAAAATAAAATAACACAAAAAAAGACCTCAAGCTTAATAAATATATTTTAAATATATTATTATTAGATTTAATTAAAAAAAAAGAATGTTTCAATAAAACATTTTTTTCGGTCCAATAAATTGTTAAGTTAATTATATTCTTCCTTCCATCAACCACACATTTAATTTATACAATAAAATTTTTAATTCATTGAATTCAATTTTTAGCCACACAGAAATCATTATAAAATTATATATTTCGATTATCATATTGAATTTAAAAAAACAACGAATATTTCAATACAAAATTTAATACAGTTTTTATTAATTCAATTAAACTTTTTGCTACACATGAATAAATATTTATTCACTTTTCTATTATTAGCTTTAATTAAAAAAAGAAGCTTCAATGAAACATTTTTTTCGGTCAATTAAATTGTTAATTCATTCAGTTAAATTTTTAGCAAATTTTTAGTAAAATTTTTTTTTTTTCAATTATCACCTTTAATAAAAAAAGAACTTTTTAAAGAAAAGTTTGTTTTAGTCAGTTACATTTTTAAATCATTCAATTCAATTTTTAGCTGCACGGAAATAAAATTTATAAAATTTTTTTTTACATATTATCTGTAACTAATTTGAAAATAAAAATTTAATTAAGTCAATTAAATGTTTAATTAATTCAATTAAATTTTTAGCAACACAGAAATAATTACAGAATTTTTAAATTTTTTAAGTTAAATAAATTTCTTATTTATTCAATTGAATTTTTTCTTACACATGAATAAATATTTAATTTTTAATTCAATTTCTATTAAAAAATAATAATTTTTCAATAAAAAATTTAATTCGGTTAATTAAATTTTTAATTCATTCAATTAAATTTGTAATTCAGTCAATTATATTTGGTATTCGTAACTAAGGAAGAGCAATTTTATTTATTATTTCGCAGACAGCCTTCTTGTTGCATAGTCAAGGGGCAAACTGCTCACCCAATGGTATAAATCATTCAGAAATGTTAAAAAAACAAAAAAATTTTAACAAGCAAATTATTTTCACACGGGAATAAACGCCATAGTTACTATATAAATGTGAAAAGATTCAAATTAAACGATTATATGTATACAAGCACACATGCATACAGTATGAAGCATTATTATTAAATTTGTGTCATATTTTTGCAACGTACATTTTGATAATCAATACTGCCGGCTAATCGAATGCCATAAAATCTGTGTCAACTATAAATTGAACAGTGCAATATCAGCATCATATGAAACACATGCTGATTTTTATTAAATTAAAACCCCTGTGAAATTAATAGCAAGAGTGATTTTTAAAATATCGTTTTTTTTTTCTGCAATTAATTAAGATATTATCAAATTATTAAAATTTTGACTGACACCAACAAAATAACAATTGACAACCAATTTAAATGCACAAATTGTCCATGTTTGATCGGTGTACAGTAGAATTTATATCTTATAATCAGCTGGGCAGATGATTTTTATTAAATTTTGATTCGAAAATGTATAGTTTTAATTGTAAATGAATGAGAAGTACTGCACTGGAGTGAACGATTTTCTAGAGAAATTTATATATAGAAAAGAATTCGAGAATTAAATCATTTAAAAATTATTGTTGTAATCAATTTTTACGAAAAGTGTTACATGAACTGATGTACTCAAACATTTGCCTTGATGTTCTAAATATTTTTTACCGACTCACACACACACACACTCTCAAACAAGCAAATGCCTACATACACCCATATAAATAAGAACACACACCCATGTTAAGAGCTGAGCAAACAAGCAAACAGTGTTAACAGTGTTCCTTTTTTTTTTTTGCCAAAACCAGCAAAATCATCAGCCAAACAAGCTTTAATTTTAACTGCAATCGCTTTAATTGCCACTCAGTTGGTTGGTGTGTTCACTCATTCATTTATTCATTCATTCGATAGTTTGTCTACAAGTCAGACTATTTTGTTTGTGTTTTGTTCGTCTTCAAAACTTTTTTCTTTTCTCCAGTGGTATTTGGTTCATCGTTGAAATGAGACGCTAATAAACGAATGTACGTGTGTGGGCAAATGTGTTTATGTGTGTGTGTGTGTGTGTGTGTGTGTTTGTAGAATTTTGTGTGATTAAGCTTTGTCCTCTTTGAGCTGTACTTTTGCCAGTTTCTAATGAAGTTTACCGTCGCCATTGTTTAACAAACGTGCTTTGGCCTGCGTTAAATTGTTTTTTTTTCATCTTTTTCTTTCTATAGTGCGCATCTTGTTTCATGTCAAATAGAAAGTGTGCGTGTGTGTGTGTGTGTGATGTGTGTGTATGCATGTGCATACTTTCTTGTCTTCTTGTATGACCCGTCATCATTGTTTACAGCGGTTTGGCAATCAACTTGTTTAAAAGCAAACAACGTCATATTTCAAAATGATTGCCTTTCGCTGAACTAAGGTGTTCTTATCCTTTAGTTTTTATTTATTTTTTTTATATAATTTCTATTATTGTCTTGGCAAAAGAAGAATGCATTTTAAGAAACAAAGAATTTACTGTAGAACAGCCGTAAACGTAAACGTTTCAGTTGGATGCATTTATTAATAATTTCATGAAGAAGCTGTTGTCATACAAACTTCTTTCTGGAAAATGTAAAATAAAAAAATCAAATTACGTTTGTAAAGCGGTCGTTACTGTAAAACGAAAACTTCCTTGAATCTAAAGCTGCGCAGAAAAATGCATCAGGGGGCATCCCCTGAGTGCTGGTCCAAGATCCAAAAAAAAGAGTGTTTGTACGTTTTTTGATTTCTAATGCAAATGTAAATGTTTGTCTTGGTGTTTGTGTTTCTTGAGTGTGTGTGTGTGTAGCATATATTTATGTTGCCGGTTGTCAAGTACTGTTTTTTTTGTCTTCGCTTTGTGCTCTCGTGTTATAAAATTATATCCCTGTTAATAAGTTTGTGCCACTACCTTTGTCATTTGCATCTGTGCGTATGTTTTTTAGACTCCGGTGTTTTGTTACTGTCTGCTCTGACACAAATATTCGCCAACTTTTGCTTATTCATTCTCAACAAAGTACACTTTTCTTTTAAAGATTTCCTCCCATTGTTACACCAAAAAGGTTCTTTTGTTTCAATTATTTTATTTAACAGCAATTCATTTCAAGAATAATAATAACAATAATAATAATGCTGTGTAAAAGTACTTACGTAGTAATTTAGAGTAACGAAAGGTAATTTAGCATTTAGTTTTCCGCTCGCCATTGTTATGCATTTACTTGAAGTATTTTCAAGTTTCTAAATTCATTTACTTTGTTACTTTTCAGCAAATAATGAGCTTTTGTTTTGGCTGAGTGAAGTAGGCTTATAAAGAAAAGAAAAAAAACTGCCGACAACACTCTTTAGTGAAAAATTCGTAGCCTAAGTTGTTCTACCTACACAGGTGTGATGCGATGATTATGAGAAAAATATAGTAAAACAAGATTTTTAATTATATACGAACAAGATTTACTGCCGCTTTCATATACAATTTTTTTTTTATTATGTAATTATTCTTTTTTTTTATTGTATTGGAAGATTTAATTTTTCATTTTGCCTTTTAAATACAGTCATTGTCAACTAAAGTGTCGATTAATTGTAAGAAAGGTTTAGAAAAATTAAATAGATTTAAAATCAAATAATAAAATGTTTGTTGTATAAAGAACATTTTTAAAGAGGCTAGTTGGTTTGTTTTGTTTGTATATTCCGTAATTCTCAAATATTTTTTGGGAGTTCTTGTATAAACTTATTAAATTTCTTGGCTTTTTTCAAGAATTTGCTTAAAGGTCTATTGAAGATTTTGGTATTAGAAGCATATAAAATGTATATATAGACCAGCTAAACCATAAAACAAACAGATAAATTTTTTTTGATATACAAAAGGTTTAAGAAACAAATGTCTATAAAAAATTATATTAAACAGTTTATAAATGAAAAAAAAAATGTTTGGATTATGGCAGTTATACTCCTACAGTTAATGGGTCAGTTGAAGTCTGTACGGCTGCTGGTACAAGTCACGACGCAAAATCGACTTCCTGCCAGACAGCGACTATGTTTTCGACAGATCTGGCATTACGTCGGCGTATTGGTGTTGGTCGATCTCGGTAGGACGATTATGGCGACCGTAAAATAGGCTCAACGTTCAGAACTTTGAACGAACGTGCTGTTCGTTTCCATTTTGCTAACATAATTTTATTATTTGCATGTGTAGTTGAATAATATATCCATCCATTGTGCTTTAGTAAAACAGACTGAATAAATGACAACTTTTTTTGAGAGCTGTAGCATCAACAAGATGGCCGTTATACACTGTCAAAGATTGGAAGTCCTTGTAGGAAGACCCTGTAGATATATGCATCTAAGAACTTCATAAGATTCTTAGCATTGTCCATATTTGATGACAAATAAATTTATTCCTACAATAATCTGAACAGACAATTTACACTTCGATGACAAGTTTTCAGTGTGAGTCTTTTGCCACCATATCCTACAATATTGTAAAATCGGACAATGATCAGTATACAAAGCTTTTTATTTAATATATTTTTATTTAATTTTTTTTTTGTCTTAAAAATAAAATAGGAATACCGGAGAGTTTGTTGCAAAATACGACTATATGTACTTCTAAATCTAAATAGTGCGTACAAGCGTCGAAAAATATTGCTGCCCCAGCTAGGGTTAAGCATTCACCCGTGACTATCACTTTTTGGTATTCGTCCATGTAAACAAATTACCGCACTCTCCCTCCCGCTTCCCAATAGATTTTAGTTACTGTCTATCATTGCGAGTACGTATGAGCAATATTTATAAATTTTCAATATCAATCATACGGAACAAAATTCCCAATTCTCCATAACTTTTATGCAGTAATACGGTGTTCCGATATTCAATTTTTTTTGAGTCACTATTCAGTTTATTGACAAAATTATTTTAGTATTCACACATATAAAATTTAGCGAACTCAATAAGCGCCCTGTTCTGTAAACCGAATCGATTTAATAACGAGTGATTAATCAAAACCGAATAAATGCTAATTTGGTGTTCGAAAAATCACACGATTTCGAACATTCGAACTTGCTTTCGACTGAGATTTTTTAAAAGTCAATACGTCAAAAAGTGAATAAAAATTTGAAAAAAATTTAATTGAAAATTTGTTCAATATAATGTTTATTCTTATTTAAAAGTGATTTTTTTAATGAATTTAGTGAAAATGTGCTTTTATTCATCCATCTACTTTATCTGCATAATTTAACAAGAACATGAAGAAATATTGGAGTGTTTTTAAAATTGATTATTTCTATTACACAGTATATAATTTGACTTAATTTAATAAAGAGAAAGTCTTCAAGTAAAAATTGGTATTTGTTTTTTTATGTTGCATCAGTTATTTATGGGGAAGATAGTAAATTCGATTTAATTTCGACCGGACTTATCTAATTGATTTTAAACCGAGTAAAATTATGCGAATTCGGTTTACAGAACACCTAAATATGTGTATTCGTTTTAACAGTGAAAAATTTTTCCGGATTCGGTTTACAGGACATACTCGAGTATTTGACAGCTGTAAAACAAAATAGTTTTTTTTTGTTTAATAAAAAAAACTAAGTTTACAAAAATGCAAATAAATTCTGCTTTTAAAATAATTTGGAGGATAGTTTCAGAGTAAAAAAATGTGTAAGGAGATCCACCACATCTCCATTGCCGCCTTTGCTTTTATGCAGAAATGGTAATTTTAAAACCGTTTTATAAACACATTTTCAGGTGATTGCTATTTTGCTGCAAATAACTAAAACGAAATGTTTTTATAATTGTATATTGTATGGGCAGTGAGTGGACAAATAAATTTTGTAGCAAATCTCATATTTAATACTTCGTGTTCAAAATCCATGCTATTTCTTTTAGTAAAATTATAGTGGAACTTCAGAGGCCCATAACTCCGAATCTAAGAGTTCCCCTCATTTTTTTTCTACTTTATTTTTTCTTCTCTTCATTTGTAAGAGGAGGCCCTGAACTTTATTTGTTCAAAATTTTTTTCACAGTGACAAAAGATTAACCACCAAACCAGTTTTCATTTTGTGACAATATGAACGTAAATACCTGTACCGGTATGTGAAATTATGTAATTTAACATGGATGTCCCGGTGACTACAACAGTATCCCTGTTGACGGAACTCATCGGGCATCTCTGCTAATTTTTTGTACAAATAAAAATATGTGTGCATAATTTTTTTTCCTATCTCTTGGCAAACTTTTCGATTAAGTATTTTTTTTTAACGTACAATTTGTTTAAGGTCACTTTGGAAAATGTCCGCACATTTATGCTATTGGAAATAAAACTTAAAATGCATAAAAAACTGCGTTATAATTTTAGTGTAACAAAAAATAACAATTTTAAACAAGGCACCAAGTTAAAGCGACAACATTAAACATTCAATATGTGTTGGGCATGGCCAGTTGCAAAGTTTTTTTTTTATTTAATTCAAAGTTTTTATCTCTTAACTATTTGTATTTATACATATACATATATATATTTTTTCCTATTTGGCTTACAAATTCATTGTTAACGAATTGCAATTTGCACAGTTTTTCGGTGTTTATTTAATTTATTTATGTTGTGTTTTTCTGTTTTCAAACAATTTTTGTTTTCCAAAATTACAAAAAAAAAAAAATTCAAGCAATAAAAACTAAACGAGCACATTTACAATAAGCATTTGAACGTATTTGTATGTGTGTATGTGTGTGTGTGGCGATATGTGTGAAAGATAGAGAGAGAGGGAGAGAGAGAGAGAGAGAGAGAGTACATTTGACCAAATGAATGGATGAATGAATGAGTTTTCTACGTTTTAATGCATTTTTCACTTCGTTTTGTGGTTGAAGCGTGAACAGACTCATAGAGAAAAAATTAGCTACTGGACCAGAAATTGAAACAAATGAAAAAAGAAAACGGAAAAACATACACACAGACACATGAATATTAAATGGGCAATCACTTACACACACACACACTCACACACATTAACGTACAATAGAATTTCAAAGATACAAGCAAACAGACAACGAATAACGGCCAAACAAATAACATTTTTCTAGAAATTAAGTTATAAAAATTTATCTGTGTGTTTTATTTGTTAAATAAAAAAAAAATTAAAATAAAATAAAATAAAACCTAGTCCACTGTCACACATACACACACACACACACACACTTTTTTATACAAAAATATGCTGTATTTGACACAAACACTAACACGCACTAAAATAGCACTACACACACACACACACACACACACACATACATACATACTAGTTTATTTATTTTGAAGTTTACTTGTCTTTGAATTTCATTTCATTTTATTTATTCATTTTTTGTTCGCCAAACACATGCACTTGTAGCCAGTGCGTTTGTGTTTTCGTTTGTAATTTGTGGCAATTGATGCAATTTAGCGGAAGTTAAAACAATAGGATATTAAAACCTACCAGAACTACATGGAAACAAAAATGGAATAAAATAAAAATAAAAATAAAAATTCCGTAGAAGTACAAACTCTAACAAAAATTGTCGAAGAAATATTCAACACATTTTGAAGAGCAATTAAGCCGACTTTGCAAAACACTTTAGTAGCCTAAAAGTATGCTGCATATAATAAGTACAGCAATAAGAGACTTTTATTTTTATATTCCAGGTGTTATTTATATAATCTGAAGGAGAAAGAAAATAAAAATAAATAAAAATATATAAAAATATATGTAAAGAACATTAAAACCATAGAAAGTATTTGAAGTGGAAATATCGTTAATTTACTCAAACAACGTCATAAATCAAAAATTTTTGTTTTGTAAAAAACATACTTAAAGATTTCAATTTATATACACCTTAATTGAATTAATAATTCATTTAAAAATTTCATCAAGAAAAATAAATTTACTGAGCAACGATTTAATTATTATTTTTTTCTGTTAAAATTTCTTGCACAATTTCGCTCTATTCACTTGAAATAGATGCACCTTTTAACTGAACTTTAACAAGAAAAAATAAAGTGTAAATATTTTTAAGAAATGCAGTTGCTCCTTTCGAGAATCGAAATCGCTATAAAAAATATTCCCCTGCTGCGTGGTGCGATTTGAAGCTACTTCTATGAATTTTCTTCCACAATCTAAAAGCTCATATGAAAAATTATTGTGCTTTATTAAAGCAAATATTTGTCAGTTTGCCAAGATCGATTATGCAGGACACTACTTGTTCATTTACGTAAGCAATGCCACAAGAGAACTTATTTAATACATCATTCTGCTGTTCATATGTAAAGGTTAGTTGCTTAGGGCATCCCCTTAAGCGAGGGGGCCCACTGCTGTCGGTCAATCCCTTTGTGAAAATCTTTGATCTCTTGCGGATTCGATTCACACCTACACACAGGGTGCTTCTGCAGACAAGTGCTACGCAGTTTCTGTGTTGTTGAAAAAAATAATAAAAAATACCAACAAAGAGAAACGTTATGGCGAGATTAGTGGCACTAGTGCACATCAGAAAATTTTTGCTGACTGGAGTAGGTTTTGAACCCACGACTTTCTGACTATTGAATCAGCGCACTACCTACTTTTTTTGAATCCATGATCAAGGGTATATTAACCACATACAAAAAAAATGAAACAAAATTTTAATTAAAATTTTTGTAATATCAATTAAAAAATTAATTATATTTTCACCTGTCAGCAAATTAATACATCTTAATTAAATTATTATTGTTGACTTCATTAAATTAATTTTCAATTAGTTTTTTCAAAAGTAATAATTAAAAATTTAATAAAATATTTTGAAAATTTCAAAAAAATTTTTAATACGAACAAAATATTTTAATTCAATTCGAATGATTATTGGCTATTAATTAATATATTTGAAGAAAAAGTGTGGAATGTATGAAATAAAATATTTAAATAAAAATAAGTCGTCATTTTGTGAGTTCATAGCAAAAATAAAAATTATTTATTTATTTAAGTATTGAGCTCAAAAATTAATTATAAATTTTATAGAATTGATTAAACTTTTAATTGAAAAATACATTATTGTAATTAAAATTGTTAATTAAAAATAAAAAAATTAAATTAATTTTGTGCAGGCTTTTTTTTGGTATGTATGGCTCTATGGCTTCAGAACTAGAAAAATAGAAGTGGATAAATGGTCAACGCCACCCTCAAGTTTATTACGTGTAGTTTTTATAATTCGAGCAGTCAAAGTTTTCAAAATAAAAGAAGAAATTTTTAAAAAAAATTTCATACATTTCTGAGTGCATTTCATATAAATTAATATTTAGATGTTACCAATGCTGTAGGGTGCTCAAAAAAGGTTAAAACTAAAAAGTCTAAATTCAACTAAAGGACACGCTGTCTAACTTGGTTTAAAAGTCTTGACCACATAATTAGTTTGCAACTGCAATCTTTGCCATTTATTCCTTGACTAGAGAACACAATGACAAAAACTATTAGTGAAAGCAAAAAAAAACAATTTAAATTCTTTTAAGCGCAATTTGTGTGATTACAGCAACAACCAGGCAACGGCATGGAATTAAAATAATTTATATCATGGTGCGTCAAGAATTAAGACAAAGATTGAAAAATCTTTTGAAAATTTTCTTGCCCCATCAGATGTATTTTGAGGTCTTTGAAAAAAAAAGAAATTTTCGTGATATAATTTGTAGATATAAGATAAGTTCCCATTTGCCAACAAAGAGTTGAGTGGAGGGTGTATTCCAACTGGATGCAAGATGATACACAACAATGATATGCCGATGCATCCAAAACAATCGGTGGTGTTGGATCAGAAGTAGTGGGACCCAGAATCCACTGAGGAGTTGCTCTCAACAACGATTTTACCATATTTCAGGCGAAGCTTTTCGTAACATCGAAAGCAATATACATACTGCAGGAGAAAGGTGGCAGAAGGGTAAGTATAAGAATACTCCCGAACAGTCAGTCTGCTCTGCTGCTAAAGCTCATTGCACGGAAAAAAATTAAATCAACATTCAATTAAACAAAAAAAAAACGAATATTCAATTAAAATAATAATTACATTTCAACCTATCACGAAAATTGAAGAATAAATTAAAAGGTTTTATTAAAATATTTAAACAATATTTTTTTCTCATTTGGCCTTTTGTTGTAGGTCAATTAAAATAAGCGTGGATCAGAGATGTACATGAGTTGATTCACTTTTTTTTTATATGTATGAACTGATTTTGTTTTGTTTTCAATCATTAACATGTCTAATTATATTGCTTACAGTGTTTGCGCTCTCACAATTGCTTGTCATTCTCTCAATCACTTTTTAAATGCCGTTAGCAATACCAAATCAAAAACTATATGTGTGTTTTGATTTGTATGCAAAGCATTCAAATGATTCATAAAAGCTCAATGATAAGTTGAGTGCATAGTGCAAAATCAGTGCGTTAATTTATTTTAAATAAGTTTTCGAGATGAACTCCGAAATAATAAAAAATATTGAAAATTCTGTTTTTCGTATTGCAAAAAATAAACAAAGCAGAAGTAAAATTTGGGATATTTTCTATCAAATTGAAAATGACGAAGGTAGGCTTTTATTGATGGAGTGGTGATATGTGAGAAGTGTAATAACATATTAAAATATAATGAAAACCAAACATCTAATCTCATCCGTCACAAGTGTTATACTGTACGAAATTGCAACGTTGCTGTAAAAAAACTTAGCAATGCAGATCATTATCATTATTATAATACATATGTTTAAGCACTAACAAATAAAATAAAAAGGAATATGCAATAAATGTCCCCATAAATGTAGTCTTAAATTAATTCAAACATACGTATATAGGAAAGTGTATATTTACTCAAAAAGCTCTGCGTATATTCATAACACTCATACTGATGCAATGCTTTTGTGAATGGTAAGTGCTTACAGAGTAATCAAGCAATTACATTCATTTTGTAACAAACCGCTTGCAGTGGTGAATCGTGCAATGACAGCTTTCGTTTAGTTTATGTATAGGATAACTTAGTATTCACTTTTGCTAAATAATAAATATGTTATTTGAATGGTGTTCATGCACATCTCTGGCGTGGATTCAATTAAAAATTTAATCAAGAAAAATAAATTTACTGATCAACGACTTAATTGGCAAAAATTTAAATATTGTTTTTTTCTGTTTGCATTTCTTTGCCCACAGAACTTTAACGGGAAATAATAAAGTGTAAATATTTTTAAGATATGAATTTGCACTTTTCGAGAATCGAAATCGCTCTCACAAAGCCGAAATGTAATATAAATATTCTATATTTTTTGGTTAAAAATGTCCCTTTATATTTTAATGAATTCGGCATACCAAAGGATTTTCAAATTTTTAAAACTAAATTTTTAAAAATTAAAAAAAAATGACAAGAACAGTAGATGAGTGGTTAGTTGGAGGAATGTGGGTTGCGGCGACTACATTGTACGTCTGCTGCTCCGGCAGAACAATGCAAATATTTTTTTGAATTTTTTTTAATTTTTTGTCATGAAATGACAAGAAAAAACGTCAACACAATTGTTGAAGGCTATAAAAAATTAAAAAGCATTTCAAGCCGCTTATTATGTTGTTAATTTTTTTTTTTTTTTTAAATAGTGACCAAAAAGTTTTTCTTCAACAAACAGAATTTGTTGAAACGTAAAGATTGCACACATGCAACATGTAAGTATTTTCACGTGTTCTTCTTACTGCAGTTGTTATAATTTTTTTTTTGTTTTAAGTATGTCATTTACTTTAGAAATATTACTTTCGTACATTTAGCTCGCCATATTCTTACAGAAATTTTAACAAAACATGCCGGTTAATTTTTTTTTTGTTTTGTTTCAAGGAAATTAATTTTTTTTTCACTGTGTTGTCCTTTGCGTATGTTGGTTCTACCGGTCTTTTTTAAATATACATTTCCGTGCATTTACTTAGGCCGCTAGGGCAGTAATCTTTATGGAAAAAAAATATAAAATATTACTTTTTTTGCTTGCTGCTGGCATTGCAGAACATTAAATAAAAGTCCAGTAAAAACCACCAACATGAGCAAAAATGTTACTTCTCTTCATCACATGTCAAGTAAATATTACTTCGGTCTACTCACAAAATTACTAGGAAAAAAATTTTTCTTTTTGGAATTTCTGGCTGGCTGGTTCTTTTTAAACAAAGATTTTTTTTGTTATTTGTTTTTATAATTTCTTAATTCGCGGGTTGTTATGTCACCATTGTATATACACGCTTTTTTTTTTAAATTAATAAATATAAAGAGAAGTAACACTCAGGGAATGTTTGCCCACTACCAGGTAATAGATTCTGTGGGAAAGGGATAGCAATAGAGATGACTGGCGGTGAAGGGATTGGCCGAGGAAAACTTTATTATTTTAGCAACTCTGTTTTTGCACGTTTTTTTTTTGCTGTTTTTATCGCAGTGTTGCACCGCTTCGCATTCAATTTGAAAGCTGTGTTTAGTGGTCACTTTTTTTAAATTATTTTACTTCGCCGCTGATGCCACACAATGCCGAAGAAGACGGACGCTCAGATGTTACCTCTAAATTCGTATCAGCTGAAGCCGGTAGAGTTCAGTGACCAATGCCTATGGAGACCATACAGTGGTATTTTCTTGGCAATTTTTCGACCTTCACTTTTCAAAAATCTTATAATGCAGTTCTATAGAGAACTGTTTCACTAACGGGGGGGTTACACGTTCAATTTTCGCCAATCAAATTTTAAAATTCTCTAATTTTTTTCACTTTTAGAATTTGAAGAGAGTTTGCTTTCACATTTTCTGTGCAACTTTTGTTTGGGCATTTTATAGGAAAGAAAATAGCTCGTACAACGACGCCATCTTGATAAATAAATTTGCTTTTAAATTGATTAAAACTGGCGTGCAGCCTACTTTACAGTCATCAATATACAAGAATTTTTGAGAAGCTGTATGTGTAAAAAATTTTAAAGCAAAAAAGTGAACGTGTGGCTGCTGTGTAAGAATAATTCGTACTTATTCTGTGCTAGAAAAAATCTAGTGAACTTCAAATATTTTACCAGAAAAACTGAAGAAAATTCTATACAACTCAGTGTCTTGTAGCAGCTTCTTTTTAATTAAAAAAGATTATTTATATTCCATATATAGTTTCGATATGTGAGAATTAAAATTGCCTCATAAAATTCTGCGTTTGCAGTTTTCCTTGGTCAAAGAAAAATTAACTCCATCTACCTCTGTCTTTTTAATGGATCCCAATGAAAGGTGAGAGTGTATTCTTTAAATTAACGAAAAAAAAAATTGGAAGCTTTCCAAGATTGCTGAACAAATTTATAAATTTTATAGCAAAAAGTCAGTAGCACAGGTTTGTACTGCAATTAGTGGTTTTCATAGATTATGTTTTCCAGAAAGTCCAATAGAACTTAAATAAATACTGATGTTTTGCATGGTTTGCTTGCATCATCATTCGTTCGTATTCGGCGAATAAGTGATGGGCCGAGTGTAAACTTTATTCGTTCGTGGGGGCAGAGATTTTGCGCAACTACTTCGTCTATGAATGTCCCACGGGCAGGGCCCAGTAGATCTTCAAGGACTCCCGAAAACCTTGAACTGGTTGAAAGCAGTTTACGTGAAAATCCCCGACTTTTAATATACGGAAAACAGCAGCCTCACTGGGACTTCCAAGAGCGATTATTCATAAAATTTTAAAAAAGGATCTGAAGTTCCATCATTTTAATTTATTCAAATCGTTCCAGAACAGAAAGAAAGTGACGTTCATTTACGCAAAAATTTTTGTGAAACGATGTTGGAGCGTTTGCGCACTGAAAAATTTAATTTTTTGAAGCGCACATAAACGGCCACGTCAACAAGCAAAACCGCAGTTACTGGTCTCCAAGAATCCGCAACCCTTGATTGAAACCTCAAAAACCATTACATTGCCCCAAGGTAACTGTTTGGTGTGCCTTATCCAGGCATGATTGGACCATTTTTTTTTTGCGAAAATCTCGAGGCTAGATGACGAATGTCAACGGTGAAAATTATCGTGGCATCATTAGGGAAATCTTTTCGCCAAACCTGCGAGCTCATCCAATGTACTCTACACACACGTGGTTTCAACAGAATGGGGTGACTGCACACACAGCCAGAGCTTCGATGAATTTGCTTCGTGAACATTTCCCCCAAAAACTGATCAGTCGCTTTGGGAACATCCCCTGGCCACCGAGTCGTCCGATCTAACTCCTATGGATTTTTTTATGGGACTACCTCAAAGAGAGTGTTTATAATGACAATTCTCAATCGGTGCTAATTTTCAATGATGTAGGACAATTCCTTATATTTTTTACACAAAAATGTTTGAGGGCAGCCCACTGTGCGCCTCTGAAATTAACCACTACTATTAATTCTGTATACCTTTGTTTATTATTTAAAAATATGATTTGAAGTATATCTTTATCTTAAATAAAAGACCATAGGCACTAAAAAATTTATTAAATCACTGCATTTTGACTTTTATATCAGTTGTAAGATTGACTAACTATTTGGGCAAAAGAGTGGCGATGGCTGGACCTACAAGTTCTATCATCGAGCCCTGGTTTTTGGTTTTGTAGTTAACGTGCTAAGTACTTCAGTTATCGCCATGTATTTGGCCATATATTTCAATTAACTTATTTTGTAAATAAAAATATTTTTTCAAATGACTTCTTAGCAAATTTTTGCTGTGGTTTGTTGCGTATTGAAATATTCTTTTAACAATATTTAAATAGCTGAAAAACTTAATTGAAATCTTAAATATTTTTGAAGGAAACCGTCAGTAAAGCGTTAAAAAAAAAGTCAACCCAGAACTAGCGAAATGACGCATTTATTCAGTAGAATATTTGCCTCCTGTGCAACATTTAATTTTACAGGCCATGTGCAACGAACGACATTAACACCAGCATGTCTGTTTGTGTTTGTAAGTTCACATATAGAAATATTCAATAATTATTTATGATTTCGATGTGAAAAACATTTTATTGCACCTGAAATGTTACGATATTTTATTGTGTGAATACAATTTGGTTTTGTGTTTTATTCTACTTACACCAGGCAACAATGATAACGAGAAAATATTTGTGGAAAATTTTTCTTTAAAATAAGAACAATGAATGTGAAATGACGAATAATGGATTTTTTAGCACAAGGTTTTTTAAATAGTGCTTTTTTCTAATTTATTTTTGGGAGATTTATTAACAGAGTGCCGATCCTCATATTGTGCGGTTCAGCTGGACAAATGTTGTTTGCCCATCGGTTATACAGCACATCCAATCAATAGGAGAAAAATTACATCCAGCGACCATCGGACAGTGTAGAACTTTGACAAAGGAGATGAGGCACAGTCCCTCCTCCTCCTCCTCCTCAGCTCTTGCAATAATCATTCAAACTCACATCTAACCTCGAAGCATGCAACCCTCTTAACCACTGTCGCGTTGGCAACGCCATCGGTAATCGAATATGAACCCATTGGTTATACAGAACATCCAATGAATAGGAGTGAAATTGCATCCTGCGAGCATGGGGCAGTGGAGAAGATTGGCAGTACTCCTCCTCCTCCTCCCCCTCACCTCTTGCATTAATCATTCAAACTCAGACCAAACCTCGAAGCGCGCGACCCTATCAACCGGTGGCGCTTTAGCAACGTCACCGGGTATACAGCACATCCAATCAATATGGGACAAATTACATCCAGCGAGAATAGACCAGTGTAGAACATTGTCACAGTGAAGCACAGTCTGCTCCTCAGCTCCCAATCATCTTTGAAATTCAGAACCGAACGTCAAAGTATGCGACCCTATCAACTAGCAACGCCATCAGTAAACGAATCCGAACCTGCAAGTCCTCCGTGTCTCATAGTAGAGGCATAGGGTTGTTGCTATGAAACAAGTCTCCTCATTCTCCCACGTACGTTGAGCAATACATTGCACCTCCTTATCCATCAATGACTTGTAATAATTCATAGGAATGCCAGAGTAGTAGCTGATCACCGAGTCATCTAATGACAACTCCTCCCTGGGAATACCAGCCGCCACACATTTATCCAGGCACCCAGGAACCCACGTCATTGTCACCTTACAAAGTCTTGCTATCTTATCGACGGACAGCCGGCAGTCAAACACCACCAAGCATATCGAGTACAGCTCATTTTTACCCAGCCCTCTCGCGGGGTTATTACAATATTTTCCACACCTAAAGCGAATGAAAAAAATTTTGTCAATATTGTGATCACGTTGAACTATTTTTCCTGTACAAATTATTTGTCGCAAACAATAATTTCACTTTAAATGCATCCTAATAGCTTTCCTTAGGCAAATCATTCCCATTTCTGTTATAGCAGCGCTTTGTTACATATGATATTTTCGCCCAGAAGCATCAATTATGTATGTTGTATTGCTTTATATACATATTTAAATCTTTTGGATTATAATTGAATAATTCATGGCTGGTTAAGTTTAGTTTTCAATGCGAAAGAGAATTTTTGTAATATGGTGTCAGTGAGGACAATAAACAAATTGTATCTTCTTACCTCGAAATGGTCGATGTGCTTTGTTGGTGTTGCTGCAAAACATTTTTGTTGTCGTTAAAATTGTTGTGTATGAAAACGAAATAATGTGTATTTTTCATTTATTTGCTGGTTCTTGTTCGGCAGTTGTTATAATTTTTGTTTCATTTTATTTATATTTTATTTTATTTTATTTTATTTTATTTGTATTTGTGGACAGTGAGAGAGGGAGAGAGAGAAAGAAGCAGCGAATAAGTTTTTTGTATTCAATGCATGACAATTTTCTTCTTAATTTTTTTTTTCCAGCAGTTTGGCTGAAATAAAGAAATTTTATTACCGCTGATTGCAGATATATACCAAACTTGTTTTATTGTGTTGGTTTATGCACTTTTTTTTCATTTGTACCGAGCAGAGGAAAACAAGAAGCAGAATGGCCTCCGCGAAAGCCTTTAATTAGCGGGTACAAGCGGGAAAAACCTCCGGCTAGGGATGTTCATAATTTTGAATGCACCATTTTTTATACTTATTTTCTTAAAATTTTTGCAAATGCTAAGCAGCAACAACAAAAATTTTTTTTCTATCCATCCCTGAGTGTAAAATAAAATTGTTTTAAAAAAGTTTGGATCCTGCTTATTAAAAATAGAAATACATTTTCTCTCATTGTTGTCTAAGAGTGAATAAATGCTCCTGTGGCATTTGCTCTTATTAAATATGCATTTACAATGAATACGATGTTGAGTTTGAATCCTGTGATAGAAAGAAATACTTTTAATTTTATTTTTTTATTTGACAGAATTCGAACTCAAAATTTGTTAAAATGAAGGAGACTCATATTGTTTTATTTCTTTTATAAAGAGAACTATATTAGCCCGTGATTCCCTACCACACACAAACTTATCTAAACTCGTCAACTTTTGTATATATATCAGAATATTTAAAAATTCCTTCTTAGTGGACGAGTTTACATGCCGAACTTCAACTTTTCAGCTTTAGCCGTTTGGGCTGGACGATTAAAGGCAGGGCGTGCATTTTGCATTTAAAAAAATGTTAGCGGAATTTTTCCATATGAAAAAGGAATATTGGAAATTGGTCCACAAACGCCGAAGTTATTTGAGATTCACTTTTTAAAGGCGGGCACTTAGCACCCCCTTTAAAAAAAATTTTTTTCTCAGTATTTTCCTTGTACAAAATCCTTTTGGAAATTCGTTTTCAAATACCAAAAATATTTGATGATAAATTTTTGGGGCGGACACCTTGCAGCCCCCTCCCCATTTTCAAAAAAAAAACAATTTTAGTGAATATTTTCCAATTTAAAGAATTTTTTTTTCAAAATTGTTACACAAATAACACAGTTTTTACATAGTAAATTTTTTGTGCGGGCACTTTGCTTTCCCCACCCCACGGCAATTTCAAAAAAGAAAAAAAAATTGCTGGACCTTTTCCATATGCCAAAAGATTTTTAAAAATAGGATGACAAACTACTTTGTCCTTTTTCATTTTTTTTTTTTTAAAAAAATTAATTAAACCTCTTTCATCATTATCATTATGATTAATCATTACAGGGGCGGGCAATATGTCGAACAGTAAAACTTCGATAATTCTAATCGCAATGTTATAAAAAACTTTGACTTTGGCAAGCTAACAGTTTTTTTTATTGCCAACATAAGAATACATACGTACACACATCTTTTAAATCATGAGCATCTTCGTACTGGATCAAAAAGGTCCCAAATTCTGCAAACTATACTCCCCCATAATTGAAAACAACGTTCTAATATAATAAGCCTGAAAAATAAAGGCCTTAAATTTCGATAACTGCCTCTAGCTGCAATAGTTTAAATGGACATGTACGTAAATGTTTGTGTGTATCTATACAAATGCATACGTGTGATTTGTATCCTTATGTCGCATGTTGTACGAAACTTAAGTGTGTCGTATTTGCCAAACAAAAAAGTAAATAAAATAAATTAACAAACGCAAAAAATATAACATTAAATAAAGCAGAAAATTAAAAAAAAAAAAAAAAAAAAAAACAAGTCTTAAAAACATTTTGTTAAATGTCCAAAAAACAGAAACTTTAAAAACACAAACTTTCTAGAGAACATATTGAAAACAAACGCAAAAAATGTTAACAAACACACAATATTTCTACAATTGCTAAGTTGAGGTCCTGCTCTAAAGGTTACGGCAATATCAACCTCTGCCAAGAGTAAATGGCATGGTGCATAGTTTAGCGTCAGTAAATTTAAATATAAAATAAAATTGCCTTCACTTTACTAAAATTTACAATTAAAGTTATTTTCCTTTTTCGACAGGTGTCAGAAGGTATAGAAAATTTAAATTTAAATTTTCTAAAATGAGTTTAATTCCTTTCGGGAAGCGTATAAAAATAACTGAAATAATTAAAAAGAAGGCTCTTTAAGTATTATGAATAATATTATTGAAAATATTAATAGGCAATCTTTCAATCGTAAATAAAACATTAAGTTAAGAAATGGTAACACTTCATTCATTAAAATTTTAATATTTCATGTCTGGCAACCGTAGCAACATTAAAAAACGGTTAAAATTTCCATTCAAAACTAAAATAAAAATACATACTTCAAGGACCCTGTATTTCCTAATTAAATTTTGTAAATTTTTATGGAAGATATCCAAAAGCGATCACTTACAATAGACAAAGAAAGAAGGGCATGATTATGCCTGAACGTGCATGCCTTAAATCACATGCAAATGCAAAAACCGTTAACGGAGGCAGTGATGTTAATATGTACGTGTTGTAAGCAGCACTGAAAATGGACATTAAAAAAATTTTTATAAAACATTTAAATTCAAAAGAAGGATATAAACTACAAGCAGACAGATAGATGACTATAAAAATGGATACAATTTAAACAAATTTAGTTGTGTGTGAATGTATGTGCTTTTTTATTTGTTGTCAAGCAATTCGGAACGTATTTCTGTGTGGTAATTTTATACCCAATTTTCTTAAACTTTAAAGAAAAAAGAAAGAAAAATCCTAAGCACGCAAAGCCGGCGAAAGGGAGGTAATATTAGAATTTTCCATACCCATACCATTGGATATATTATCTACATACCTACTTACATACATACATATATGCAATTAGGCCTTACAGAATGGCTCTTTAAGAGAATTAGCAACAATAAAAATATTACAACATATTAATTTGACAACAATTACAACTTGACAGAAAAAATTAAAAGTTTTGCATTAAAAATTAAAAACTAAAAATTAAAAATTAAGAATTAAATATTAAAAATGAACAATTTAAAACTAAAACCTAAAAATTAAAAATTACAAATTAAAAATTAAAAATCAAAAATCAAAAATTAAAAATCAAAAAATAAAAATTAAAAATTAAGAATTAAATATTAAAAATGAAAAATTTAAAACTAAAACCTAAAAATTAAAAATTACAAATTAAAAATTAAAAATTAAAAATTAAAAATAAAAAATCAAACAATTTAAATTAAAAATTAAGAATTAAATATTAAAACTTAAAAATTAAAAACTAAAACCTAAAATTTAAAAATCAAAAATTAAAAATCAAAAAATAAAAATTAAGAATTAAATATTAAAACTTAAAAATTAAAAACTAAAACCTAAAAATTAAAAATCAAAAATTAAAAATCAAAAAATAAAAATTAAGAATTAAATATTAAAAATGAAAAATTAAAAATTCAAAAATTAAAAATTAAAATTCAAAATTAAAGATAAAAAATCACACAATAAAAATTAAAAATTAAGAATTAAATATTAAAAATAAAAAATTAAAAATCAAAAAATAAAAATTCAAAATTAAGAATTAAATATTAAAAACGAAAAATTAAAAACTAAAACCTAAAAATTAAAATTTAAAAATTGAAAACTAAAAATTAAAAATGGCGATGGCTGAAGTAGTCTGCACGTTGAATACAAAACCAAAACAGACATCGAACCCAGGTCAGACTAAAATTATTTATTAAAAAACATCTCGCAGTTTTCTGATGTGCATTAATGTGTCTGTGTGTGACTGTTGTTTGCGGAAGGTTTCAGTGCTGAAGGCATAGTCACTGCTCACTGAACAATACCGACTTCAGCTGATAGCAATCAACAATCACATCAGAACTCCCCCCTTCGTCGGTATTGTGTAGCACCGGGAAAGTAAAATAATAATAAAAATGGCTACTAAACCGAAGCTTCAACATGCTATAAACAAAGAACGTGCAAAAAGCAGAGCTGTGAAATAATTAATTAAGCTTCACCTCCTGTTTCTCCAACTATCCCTTTCCTATAGTTCCAGCACAATCCATTGCATGTGTAGAGGTCATTTCCTGAGTGCTGGTCCCAGATAAAAAAAAATTCAAAACTTAAATTAAAACCTAAAAATTAAGAATTAAAAATTAAACATTTAAAATTAAAATTTAAAATCTAAAAATAAAATTTTAAATACAAAAAATAAATTTTTTTTAATTGTCAACATATTATTTGGAACAAATATTTGATAATCACCAAAATTTGGTGAGCACATAATATCCCTCAACATTTTATATTCGTAAACCATTATGATGTCACAAAGTTGTTCTGAAGAAGAATTTCCAAGGCTCCCAACAACTGCTGAAAAAGTCTGTGTTTCTGTCAAGTTATAGCCATTTTTGAGACCACTCCTGCATAATGGTTGAAGTGGAAATATTACAACTAAATTGCACACTGCTGTTGGTTCCATTGCATCTGTGTATTCTTTGCGAATAATTAAGCGCCATACAACCATCAGCAATTGTCATGTATCGACGTTTCAGAAGGAAGATAGTGATTTAAGAGATGTCCACTCTAATCATCTGGTCCACTTTCATATAAAATCATGAAGAATCTATGAATGCAGAGATTACGAAAGCAACGCGAATACGTAGGAGTCCATTGAAATATAAGCAGTTTCCACATCGTACGAAAAAAGTGCTTTGGAAATGAAACTTGACGATTATGCAACGCAGTTTGCAACTTTATCTTGCGATAGAGATCGAGCTGGCGCGACTGGGGAAAATAGAGTAGGACATGCTGGTGCAGCCACCGACGTATAGTACGACACCACTATAGAAGATAGACGGTGAAGAAGGTGATATATTCCGGGAAGATAATGTCTCGAGGACATTATAGCCCGATCTGTACGGAGCGATAACCACACGCTTAATGGGAATAACTGCTCAGTGATCGATTAGAGCGATGGTCAGCAAATGGGAAAAGGCTGCGTTCGATCTTTGCAAGCTGTGCAAACCTCACCTAATATAACCTAGAGATGGCAAGCCGTGCATGCTATGTTCAACACTCCCGCATTATTCGGCCTATAATCTGTCGTAAATTTCCTTTCTTCCAATGTTACGTACCCCGTTCAGGTTTCTTGAGCTCTCAGTGTTTCCCAGTTTACAACTTATTAGAGAAATCATAATTTTAAACCTGGAAAATTTCTATCACCTAATCAAAAAGCTTGTAAACAGTAAGTAAGAACCCATTTGCTGCCACAGTTGTAGAAAACATTTAATTTTATGTGCTGGCACAAACTATCAAATTTTCTAAAATAAAAAAAAAAAATTAAATGCCGGCAGTAAATTTTTATTATTTACTAAAAACTCCTTTGAACTACCTATAGTGTACGGTTTTATTAAAGTATTAAACAGTTTATTGTTACGGTAGCTTTGTTATTTCTGTGCCATCAATTTTATGTGCATATTTTTGCTTCACAAATATGCATTTTATGCATGTGGCTTTAGTTATGCCAAAAGTCTATTAATATTTATTAAGTTTATTTTTACGCATACTATTTAAATACAAATTCAAATGAACATGTCGTTGTTAAATGTTGCAAAATGTTTCAATTGACTGGTCTTGGAAGTGAAGTGATTTGTTTTGGTGTCAAAAACTCTATTATTCAAATACATTGTGGTCATTTTGTAAAACATGTTTATTTTTACCAAAAAAAAAAAAAAATACATTATTGCAGTTCCGTTCCCAGTGCACCAGCATGCTTCAGTTTTTCTGTTTTTTTTTTTTTTTTCAAATGAGGTGTAACTCGAACGAATTTGTATTTTCATGAGTATCTTGAAAGGAAAATGTTTAAATTTTACTTTAAAGTTTTTAGGGGAAACTAAGAATTGCTGTAGAAATATGAACAGCATTGGTTGATGAGAGCTATTAAATGGCATAAAAGTTTTAAAATAAAAAAAAAAAAAATCATTTGAATTATTTCATTATTGTGCTGAAATTGCTGGAAAACTGCGTTCATTATGAACCGCATAAAAAATTAAATAAAAATTTATTTTGGTTAAATTTTGATTATAGCCAACTACAAAGGTGTTTGTTAATGAAGTTGCCTACGAATATTGTATAATTTTTAAGCGCAGATATACAATGAAGTGCAATATATATTTTTATATTAAATCTTTGGCACTTAACGAGAGAATATAATTGGCAAACTAAGAGAATATAATGTAACCACAATAATGAACAAACGAAACAATAATAATAAAGTTCATTAAATATACGCACTGCATTTTCTTTATTATAAACAACTTACAGCAGAGATAAAAATAATAGCACTTGTTGGCATTATCATTTATAAAGACAGCAAAGTAATCGAGGAAAAAAAAAATATAAAAAATAAAAGGATTAAGAATAGCATTAGAGTGTGCTATCGACTGGGGTGCTTAATGGTTTTAGTCTACAATCAAAAGTTGTGAGTCCGAACCCTACACCAGTCATTAAAACATTTCCTGATTTGCATTATTATCTGAACTACATCAGAGCATTTGAAAAATTAAGTAAATAAAATAAAAGCCACCATAATGAATATACATTTTTTTTTTCAATATTTTTTTAGCTGTTAATAAATCATTCATTAAAGTGAAAAAATATTTTGTGATAAAAAAAACCAAATTATAAATATTAGATATTTAATATACAATTTTTTTCTTTTCTGCGTGATGCGACTTGCTAGAAAAACGACTACAAATTTATGCTTTTTCAAGGACCAACTCATAGTACGTAAAAATGTCTGAGGTCGCTAATATCTGTGGAAGTCTTTCCATATTTGAGAATTTTTAAAGTAGAGATGCTGCGCACTTGTTGATGCATTAATTTTTATTTTACTTCGCCAACATTTTACTGTCAAATATTGTTAGCGTAGACACAATTGAAATAATTTTGGTCTGTTCGGGCATACGACCAGCGAATATTTTTGTTGTAGATTCATCAGGTTAACTCCTCAACCAACAACAGCTTTTTATTATGGTGTAAGTACTCTACACACAAAGTGGTTAAGATGGCGTAGGGTATCTTTTAAAAGTAGCATTGCTGTAACTAAATAATTAATTAAGCTTCACCTCCTGTTGTTTCTCCTACTATGCCTTTCCTATAGTTCCAGCACAATGCTTTGCATGTGTAGGAGTCAACTCCTGAGTGCTGCTCCCAGATAAAAAAAAAACAAAAAAAATATATATATTTTTAATTAAAAGTTTAATCAATTCAATTCAATTTTTAATTGATTTTTGAGCGTATTATTTATATAAATAAATTTTTAATCTACTATGAAATACACAAAGTGACGTCCTATTTTTATTTAAATGTTTATCTGATTGCTTTTGTTCTTACATCCAATAATTTTTATGCAAATAAAAAATTTATACCCAATTCGAATAATTGAATTAGTTTATTATTTATTATTTTGTAATTATTTTTATTAAAAATTTAATTGAAAATTAATACGTCAACAATAATAATTTTTTTTTATTTTTAATTAACACTTTTAATCAGTTCCAAGATAAAAAAAAAAATACTCCAGAGTGACGTTTTTTCAACTCGTATTCGAGATTTTTTGTAAAAAATATTTTTGTTAAATCCTTTAAGAAAAAATTAGGTACTTTTATGATTAAAATTTCAATTTAAAATGAATAGAAATTAGCCCTGCGGAAGGTCTATATTTCTTAATAAAATATTCAGTTGGAATTCAAGGTAAAACGAAAATTCAAGTGCAAATATTCTGATTCTATAATTCGGATTATTCTCTGTTAAGCAGCTACTAAATTCTGCACATCAAAATTGGTTTAGAATTTTATTTTTTAAATAATTAATGAAGGAATTTTATAATTTTTTTTTTTTACTTACAGAAATAATGCCCAGTACTTTTAACAAAACAAAGGTAAATGAACGCTGCTTACCTGAAAAGAGAAAAAAATTTAAATTTTTAAAATTTTTTTAATTTTTTTTTTTAAGGCAATAAAAATTCTACGAAGCCTTGCAGCTTTTGTCTGTAGAAACAACCAGAGTCTAAGCGGGAATCGAACCCGCACCTCCATGTTGATAAGACCAATGTTCATGCACTAGACTACGGAGGCTTTAAATTATTTATTTATAATTTTTCTTAATACTTTTTTTTAACCTTTTTTATTATTTTAACAATCTATTTTTTTAAGCTTTAAGGTTTTTTCTCTTTTTATTTATTATTTTTATATTTATTTTCAAAAATGTGGAACGCTTCACGATTTTGCGTGTCATCCTTTCGCAATTTTTTTATATTTATTTTTTTTTTTTTATTTATAAATTTATTTATAAATTTTTTTTTTTTTTTTTATTTATAAATTTATTTATAAATTTTTTTTTTTTTTTTTTATTTATAAATTTATATACTTATTTATTATTATGCTATTTATTTAATTACATTTATTTTTGAGCGATGGTCTTTTTTATGAAAAGTTTTTAAAATTTTTTTTTTTCAATATTTCGCTACCAAATTAATTGAATTAATTTATTATTATTTTGTAATTATTTTTAATAAAAATTTAATTGAAAATTAATTCGTCAACAATAATAATTTTTTTTATTTTTAATTAACACTTTTATTCAGTTCAATTAAATTTTTAATTAGTTATTGGGCGTATTAATAAAATAAATAAATAATTTATTTTGCTTCATATAAGCAACTTTATACAAATAAAAATTAATATCTAATAAGCATTCGAAGATAATTCAAATATTTTTTTTGCTATCAAAAATGTGTTTAAAATTTTTTAGATATTTAATTAAATTTTTAATTATTATTATTAATAATTTAATTGAAAAATAATTCAATAATAATTTAATTGATACTATTGTTTTCTTTACACATGCAAATCTACTTAATTTAATTTTTAATTGATATTACGAAAATTTAATTGTACTTCACCATGGCTTTTATGGCTCAAATAGTGCTGAGGGGGGATACGGCACTGTTACCATAGCCATATCCGAAAATTTGCTTTGACGAGGCATTGAACTATTCAGCCAAATCCTCATATCGGCACATGAATTCATCAATATATATTTATATAATCGTACGAACTAGAATTTTCAACAGTACTGACATCAGGTTTAAGTAAGTAGTTTTTTTGTTGTCTTCCATCGTTCACGCTTTAAGGACATAATGAGTAAAATATGTTGATCGGTTGAGGGCGCCCATTAACCGAGATTATATGTTACAGTGCCGTTGGTTAATTAAATGGCATACGTGCGAAAAATGGCATCAGTTATTTTATGAAATTGTCATTATTTTGAATGAACTCTTTTATACGTGCACTTACACACGTGTACACACACACACACACACACAGTCACATATTCCTAAAGTTATGACGCACAATCAATAACACACAGAGCAGCTCTTTAAAAAGTATAAAATTAAGTTTATTTTACGATAAATAAATACACACAGCGATAAATGTAAAATAAATCGTGGTTAATAAAAAGGCAAACAAATTGCAAGTGTATGTGTATCATCAAATGTATGTCTGCATAATTTTATTTAAAGTTTTTTTTTTATTTAATAAGTTAAATTAACGCATAAAAAATACCGCTCAGAATTTCAATCAGGCCTTAATGGAAATTGGACATACAACACACTGTGCTTGCTGGCAGTGCGTTTTCAATTATAAATTTGCAAAGAAAATTATAACATGAATTACCCGCACCAAAAAAAAAATAAATAACATTGAAGAACTGAAATGGTTGTGAAGAGAAAATACCCAAAAATCTCTTAATCATATAAACCATGTCGCATATAAACTTCTCATATCAATTTGGACTTGATAATAATGCAGTAGTTCATTTTTATTTAATTTTTTTTTTTTGTTTTTTGTTTGGTGGGAGTAGTTTCAGTGCTGACAGGCGAAAGAAAGAGCCCCAGCATAACCAGAACTAAAGAAAATTCAACAATTGACAACACAAAAATTACTGCAAATTTCTTGCCTTTAACCCACAACAACATCCTGTGATCCAAAAAAAAAAAATAATACAACAGCAACAACACAATGGCCATACTTACAGCGGTCTAGATGTACCCGCATGTGTGACTGACCGTTTGTTTGATATTTCGTACATGTGTTTGTTTGTTTAGTGGCGGTAAAAGCCGCCACAACAGCAGCAGTAGATGTTGCAAAACAAAAAAAAAATAAGAAAAGAATGTTGCACTGGTAGTGGCACTATCAAATTCTGGCTGCCATCAACATCATCAGGATGAATTACTTGCCTTTAGTGCCCATCGAAACATTTTTTCTTTTCATTCATCCATTTGCTCGTTCATTCATTTCGTTGCATTTGGCAATATTTTTGGCATATGCCCAAATAATATTCACCCAACAGATTTTTTTATTTTTTTATTTTCGTTATGCATACGAGCATTTAAAATGTGCAAGAACAGTTCTGCTTGCTTAAGTAGCAGTCAGTTGGCTAGTGTTTATTAAAATAGTATTTCAAATTACTGCAATTGCTCAAGTGTTCAAACTTTAACTATTCTAAATTAGATTAACCCGGTGCGCTTCGCTGCCCCACAGCAACTTTTCTAATCTCGCACACTTTTTCATAAATATTGATTTTTTTTTTAAAAGTATATTTCTAGAAAGTGCTTTTTTCAATAAGTAAATTTCCAAAAAGTGCTTTCTTCAATAAGTACATATTTCAAGAGGTACCTTTTTCACAAAATACCTTTTAATCTCTTCACAATGTACCTTTCCACAAAGTACCAAAACCAATACACCTTAGCAGATCAAGAATATAGCCAAATTTTATATTGTATTTTTATGTAATTTTAATGTAAATTTAAAGTTAAATCAACATGAATATGTACTTTTAAAGGGGCGTGGCACTGCCCGCATGGAATAATTGCACTTCATCAGTAATTAAAACAATTTTTGTAACAATGTTTCCAAACGTTTCATCGACTGTTTGTAGACTACCTCAGCTGTAATTTCTATTCAGTTTAAACTGAAATTTTAATTATAAAAGTAGCTAATTTTTTCTTTAAAGAATTTAGCAAAAATATATTTAAAAAAAATACGAGTTGAAATAACGTCACTCTGGAGTAGCAGTTGTATTAACCCTTTGACGACCACGGGGACACGGGTGTCCCACGCCAAAACATTGAAATAACTAAATAACTATGAATAGCCTATTCGTTGTTTTACTTTTTATTATACCTTGAATGTGCCCTTTCTATAGATATATATTGTAGCATAACATCAGTTTCATTATTTATTACTTATCGTCAGTGACATTTAATAGTCCGTTGGACGTGGTGTTGAAATATTACGAAGAAGTGTTTTCAAGTGCAAAAGTGATTTTAAAATTTTTATCTGACTAAATGTATATTATATGGTAAGTACACATTTATTATATACGGTTATAAAACCGTTATTTGAATTGCGTGAATTTTTTTTTTTTTTTTTTTTTATCTTGGACCAGTGCTCAGGGGCTATCCCCTATATATGCAATGCATTGCACTGGAACTAGAGAGAAGGATAGGGAAGAAACAGACAGGTGGTGAAAGTGGTGGAAAGATAGAGCTTAATTCTTGCACAACTCTGCAGTTGCGTGTAAATTATAAAGCAAAGTTGCGGCGTTTCTGATGTTTTTTGACGCATTATTTTTAAGCTAATGGAGCCATTTTATTTATTATTTTACTTCGCCGACGTTTTATTGCTCAAATGCCGTAGCACAGAAAACTCAGCAAAAACTTTTTTCTGATTTGACCCGGCTGGGAATCGAAACTGGGTCTTTCTGGTTGCAGAGCCAACACGCTGACTACTCGCCATCAGCAACCCCATGATAAAACGTTATAAACATAAAGGTACACCGGTGTCCCTATGGCCCATGAGGGAAATATTATACTTCCACATTTTTTATCATTATTTATTTTTATTGCAGCAGATTATGTTTCGTAGAGGACGTATAGTATTCCAACTAAAGGAAAGTAAATCCAACAAATTTTGATGGGTGATAATAGTCACGATGAAAACGATTTACAGCTCGATGAAGAAAATGAAAGACTTCTGACACAAGATGATGACCAAGGTATATCTGATGTGGAGATTGAAGATACGTCATTATTATACCATACAACGAGAAGACCGTCTCCTGAACTTTCAACTTCTGAATTTGAAACACATAATAACCCCGAACTTAATTTTATGTGGAAACAAAGTAAATACGTACCGAATGTTTTTTCTAATGTGGAATACGAATTTTGAAAGGTCAAAATTTGTGAAGATATAGAAGCCAATTTTGACAATTTAGTTCAAAATATAGTATCAGAGTCAGTACGATACGCTCATCAAAATGGACGAGAATTTGATGTCGAAACAGATGAAATGAGAGTATATCTTGGTATGAATGTGGTTATGGGTTATCATACTTTACCATCATCATAGCGTATCATAGCCACTGAAGTATATTTTTAAAATTATGTACATATATGTGTAATAAAATAACAAATTTGTTTGTCAACAATAAATAAACACATAAACTTTTATTTGATTGAAATTTTCTCTTACCGACCGTAGGGACATATGTGTCTCAAAGTTTTTTAGGAAATCAATTAGCGCTTTTCGTGTTTTAACTTAAAAATATATCTTTTAGATAACCAATTGACTATTTTACGTAACAAAAAATGTTGCTTTAACCTTCAAACGCTTATGGTCGTGAAAGGGTTAAAAAAGAAACATTTTCACTTTCAGATAAATTATAATTTTTTTGCAACTATAATTTTACACAGTGCTGCATTGTGTAGGATAAAAGTCTACATCTCAATATTGTGTGAGTTTGTTTCACTTTTTTGTTTTTTTTTTCTTTGCATCCTCCATCTCATCCTGTACATCATCTATCAATGATGATGTACTTCTCTTGATTCCCATAAACATACATTTGATAAGTACATTCGGTAAGTAAAAAAAGTGGGCGAGTCTTTTAAGGACAAAATGAACAACTCTCTGACATTTGAAATGAACAAAAATAATCAAAAATAAGCAAAAAATAAGCAAAAAGAAAAAAAAGGAAAATGTTCACATATAAAATTATTTGAAAAAGACATGTAAAGTGATGCAACGGAAACGGAAGTATGTATTTGCACTTTTGCATTTCGCTAAATGTGCATTTTTTTCTTCGGTTTTCGGAACCATACGAAAAAAAAAAAAAAAACTTCAAAATCAAAATGTGCCAACAGCAACATAAGCTAAACCGCATTTCAATACACTCTCACACACACATACATATTTAAAATCAATCTTGAAGTTTTTTTATGTTTTTATGTTTTTATTCACTTTTTCACGTTGTTTATGATTCATTTTATAAAATTTTTGTTAGTTTTTCTTATATATTTATTTGTTTCATATTTTCATTGTAAATTTCTTTTCCTTTTATTTATTTATTTTTTTTTTTGCTTTTGCAGCAGCAGCAAAAAATTTCTAATTAGTTGGAAAGCTTGTTGCAGTGCTGCTTTGCTGCTGCATACTGTCTGGTGAGATTTGAAATAATAAATAAAAAGAAATGCTCTAATGTAATTTCATTAGATTTCAAATCACTCTAATTGAAAATGTTACTGCATGAAATTGTTAACAAAAAAAAAAACACAAAAAAATTAATTCGAACACAAAAGAAAACGTCTTGACATACAGTGGAATATAGAAGGGCTTTTAAAACTATACCACTCTAATTAATTTTTTATTAAATCGAAATTTGTTGCAAATATTTTTTTATAAAGAAATAAACTTAAAGCATAAGATATGCAGAGTGGAAAGACATGGGCCACCAGACCATTCTAAGAGCTCTTTGAAAATTTTAATCCAGACTTCCAGACTTCTTTCTTTGGGGCTACTTGAGCAGGATATTCGACAGCAATATGAAATATTGCAGTAAGTTGTGCAAAATTTTATAAAACGGGCAGAAATGTGTATCAACACAGTGGCGGCAGCCACTGATATCATATTTTTCAATTAACAGAAAGATTTCCACCACTCAAAATAATTTTGTTTTTATTTAGTAACAAAGGCTGGCGATGGTTGAAGTAGTCGGCACGTTGATTAAAAAGCGAACATTTTTTTTGGGTCCAAGCCCAGTTTCCGACTCATAAAAACATCTACAATTTTTTCTAATGTGCATTTGTGTGGCTTTGTGTATCAGTTGTTGTCGCAAGGTTTCAGTGGCGAAGGCATAGTCACTGGTCACTGAACAGTAACGGCTTCAGCGGTATCCAATCCACAGGCACATCAGAACGCCCTCCTTCGTCGGTTTTGTTTAGCACTGGCGAAGTAAAATAATTACTAAAAAGTGGCTACTAAAAACGAAGCTTCAATATTTAAGACGTCTCCTTGACATCAGAGACGCTACAACACTGCTGTAAAAACAAATAACGTGCAAAAACCAGTGTTCAAGTGACCAAGTTAAAAAAAAAATAAAAAGTTATTAAAAAACAAAATAGGTTGATTTATTTGCCACAACTTGTACCTTCTTATGAACAAAATTTAGAGAACAAGTGCAAAAGTCATTAAATTATCTGAGGATGAGCAAATTACTTTTCGTTGTAATTTGCATATGAAGCACTTATTATTCCACTTAGATTTGCAGTAGCTGCATTGTCAAAATTAAAAATAAATGCTTGTCAATCAAATTTTAATCGAATGCTTCTTTCTTATATTCGAATAAAATATACAAAATTGCCTTGATATAAAAAAACTGTCTTTTGGAGTAAAAATCAAGAAGCCTGTCTTGCACCAGAAGAATCTGCAAGAAAAAAACACATAAATCTAGCAAAAGTAATCACATATGAACAACAGAGAAAGTGCTATTTCACAAAGAATACGAGTTGCAAGTCACATGTTACGACTTGGTTTGCCATTTTCCAAACCATTCTTGTGGTGCTTATGCAACCACTCGAGTCATTGCAGTGCTCGGACGTGAAGACGTTGTGCCAAAAAAAAAAACGTGACACTGTTCTTGTCTTGATCTTGTTTCTTAGCATTTGCATGCTAATAAATTGGCTGGAGAGAAAATATACTCGTACGATTATGATTGACAGAAACTTTCAACTGTTTTGTACTCAATGCTGGTCTAAAAGAAATTATTTGCAACATACATATGTAATTCATTTATTCTTGACTTATTTTTAATACTTATAACGCTCTCTTTTTTTTCTCATACAATATTCGTTTCAGAATTATATGTATTTTCGGAATAGATCACACTACACATGTCTTTTTGTTAAGCAATTCTCATTAATCTCTTTGTGGGGTCTCTTTTGTGGTATCTCTTTCTTTGTAATAGTTCCCTTTTTTTCTCTAAAGGTTAATGAACTTCCGGCGGTTTAATCAAACACATACACATGCCTACATACACTCACACTAGTAATAAGTAAAACAAAACAAAAAAAAAAAAAAAGCTAAAATAACAACCAAAAATAAGATTCAAACCATAAATAGATATAAAAATTGTTGGAAATTCCATAAAAGCAAAACGTGCGAATCTTTTACCAAAAAACAAACTAACGATCAACACTTTCGCAACCGCACACACTACGTATTAATAAATACAAACGTGCAGCAGCTACATAAATAATTACAAACAAGAAAATTTTGGGCGTGTTTGTAATTTGGATTTGAGTTAAACATGCTCTCAAATAATTATAGAGACACTAGCAAATTGTTGAATTTAAAACTTTGGAAATTGAATGACACACACACAAGCAGTTTTCACATGGCGCCCAGAAAAATTAATAATTAAATTTTTTCCCAATTACATTTTTGTTCATGTTGATTACTCAATTAATATATGTATACATATTTAAAAACGCTAAATTATCAATACTTATGTAGTTGTTGCTGTAAGCACAATCTCATGAGTATCTGTCAATCATGACAACTAAGTTAAGTTATAGATCATGGCATTCTGAATTGTACTGCCAGTGAACTCAGTTTATAATTTACCTGTGAATATAAATTAATATAGTAAAACTTTAACGGTGCATTTCCATTATCTATCCCTCACACAAATACAACAGTTCAGAACAATATTTTTGTTTTTAATTAATAATTTAATTGAATACACGTTTATTGTAGTTGATTTTGGTGTTCTCTCAAAACAAAATGGCTAAATTTGATATTTTTTTTTCCAATTAAAACTGTTAATTGATGCTGCATTTTTCGTGTTAGATTGAAATTTAATTATTATTTTTATTGAATTTTCGGTTTTTTTAATTAAATCTTTATTATACTTTTTTTTTGTGCAGTCGTTGTCGGCAATATTTTTCCACTTTTCATAATTTCTAGTCGGATAGATGTAAAATTTTTCCACACACAGAACCGTTAACGATGTGTCAAATGTCGCAACAGAACCCGTTGTAGCAGTAAAAGTGCAAAAAAACTACAATGTGAGGGTGGCGATGGCTGATGTAGTCTGCACGTTGACTACAAAACCAAAAAAAAGAAATTTTTTGGGTTCAACCTCTGTTTCAGACTCATAAAAACGTCTCGCATTTTTTTTGTCCTGAATAATAATTTTTTTTTTTACTTTTTGGTTTGTTTTTATTATTTACTGTAGTCCTGATACATATTATATGAAAAAAAGTACTGGTCGTTTTGGTTTAAAAACAAAAAATATAAATGAATACGCAGTTTTCGTAATTGATTTCAGCTTTTTCAATTTTTTTTTCTATGTTTTCTCTCCAACTTTAACTATTTGCCCAACTGTACACCCGTCTTAAACATATTTCTTTTTAACCAGTTTTATTTGCCTTCATAAACAATTTTTATAAAAATTTCAAAAAAAAATTATAAATTACAAAAAAAAAAAAAAATTAACTGCCAGCATTTTTGCTTTCACAAATTTCTGTGCGAATAGTGATTACCAAAAGATACAGATAAATTGTTTAGGAAACATATGTAAAATGCCATACATTTGCATACACGCGTGCTAAAGGGTGGTTAAATTTCAAGGGCCGATGTTGATTTTGAATAAAACACAAACTATTTAGGAAATTATTGTAATTTTATTTTATTATGATATATTGGTATTACTCAATTATGTATGGAACAAAATATCGGCCAAATGGGCGCCGCGACCATGGCGGCACACCTCTATCAGATGGTCCAAATTTTCGATGACCCTGAGGCATAATGGAGGTTCTATGCCGTTAATGTGCCGAATTATCTCATCCTTTAGCTCTTGAATTGTTGCTGGCTTATCGACGTACACCTTTTCTTTCAAATAACCCCAAAGAAAAAAGTCCAACGGTGTCAAATCACATGATCTTGGCGGCCAATTGACATCGCCATTACGTGAGATAACACGGCCATTGAATTTGTTGCGCAAAAGAGCCATTGTTTCGTTAGCTGTGTGGCAAGTGGCACCGTCCTGCTGAAACCACATATCGTCCACATCCATATCTTCCAATTCGGGCCATAAAAAGTTCGTTATCATCTCACGATAGCGAACACCATTCACAGTAACTGCCTGACCGGCCTGATACGGCCCGATGATGCCGCCAGCCCATAAACCGCACCAAACAGTCACTCTTTGTGGGTGCATTGGTTTTTCGACAATCACTCTTGAATTCTCATTCGCCCAAATGCGGCAATTCTGTTTATTGATGAATCCACTGAGGTGAAAATGTGCCTCATCACTGAAGATGATTTTCTTCGAAAATTGATCATCCACTGTTGCCGTGGTCGCGGCGCCCATTTGGCCGATATTTTGTTCCATACATAATTGAGTAATACCAATATATCATAATAAAATAAAATTACAATAATTTCCTAAATAGTTTGTGTTTTATTCAAAATCAACATCGGCCCTTGAAATTTAACCACCCTTTATGTGTTCGAAATTGTATGCATGGTATCGGTATTTATCTTTTATTTTTCTCATTTACTCAATCATACTGCGATTGGTAATAAATTATTTTAAATCTCGGTCACACTTCATTCACACTCAATCACTTTCTTTATTTTTCATTAAAATTAAATATATTGAATTTTGACATTTTGTTTCTTATAAAAAGAACGAACAGTTTTCAGCACGACAAAATCTGTCTTAAGCACTTAAATGAAAATCCCTTGTAAAAGAATCACGATACATTTTTTAATTATTTTTTTTTATTTATTTTATTTTTTATTTTTTTTTATTTATTGAAAATTATAAAAATTTTAATTTTTAGAATATTGCACTTGGGTCTTGTTCTGTGCCATGCTTACAAGGGCATTTTACAATTTTCCAAATTAATTTATACTTCTCGATGGGTTTGCAAAAAAATCAGACGATGAAAGGAGGAGTGTGAAAATTGTTCGACGTAGGGTTTTGAAGTCTCCGTGTTGAGTTTCAAACATAACACAACACTGATGTCTTTGCGAATAAATTTTATCTTCTTCAGTACGTTTGTGCCCAGATTTGCACCCAGAATTAAGGGATTATTTTATTCACGATAAGTACCATGTTTATAATGTTTTATAAATATATGCCCAACAGTTAAACATGGCGGTGGTCATGTGATGGTTTGGGGTGCATGTTCTGCTGCTGGTGTTGGTGAACTACACTTTGTTGAAGGGAATATGGACAAAATCCAATATTTAAACATTTTAAAAAGAAAATTAAAAAAAGTGCGGAAAAACTAGAAATAGGTGACACCTTTCATTTTTATCAGGATAATGATCCGAAACACACAGCCGGAATTGTTAAAGAATGGCTTCTGTATCATTGTCCCAGAGTAATCGTAAACGCCTCCGTAATCACCGAACCTTAATATTATTGAAAATTTGTGTCAGAAACTCGGAAGTTGAGTTCCGAAAACATGAAATTTCCAACAAAAATGACTTAAAAGCTGCCCTTATAGAAGAAGTGAATAAAATTACCCCGGACTATACAAGAAAACTAGTGGAATCTATTCCAAATCTTCTTAAGTCGGTAATTCTTCAAAAAGGATATCCTACAAAATATTAAAAATCGGTTTTCAATTAAATTTTTTAACTTAAACATACGTGGACCATTTTCACTGTGACATGAAATTTTCTCCTTTTTCCTTTAATCTTTTTTGTTCTTATGTCAAATATAAACGAATTAACTAATTTCTTTATGGATGTATTATTAAAATAATTTAAACCAACTAATACAACCTTTTTTTCTTTGAGTTTGTATTTATTTGTTATAGTTTTTACAAGTTGAAGTAAATGACTTTAATTGGACCAATTTGACTGTGACTAACTGTATATATTTATTTTTTTGTTTTTTTTTCGGTACATACTTTGTGCTCTTATCTTTTAGTGAAATTGTTAAACAACAACTTCAATCTTATATGGCCCCATGGGCTCGATTAAATTATGAAATAAATAAATGAAATGAAATCAAATAATAGTGGTAAAATGAACTAGAGGCCTTTACAAATGTTATGTCATATTGATGTTTTCATTTCATTTTGGCAACCCCTTGTATTTGTCTAACTTCTTTTCGCTATCAATTCTTAAAATTGTAAGATAATTATAAATGTATTTCTAAAAATAAAATTAACAGAATTAAAATCATTTACAACTCGCAGATACAAATTTCGACATAAAACATAAATAATCTTTTCGCTCATTAACTGTAAATAAATACACAGCATTAGACATACATACATACATGCACAAATTCACATGAAAATTTGTCTGTAATGCAGCAAATGTATTCTGCAGATAGTAACACTATTTTTTTCCGCTTTTGATAAAAATCCACAGAAATGGCAAACAACATACAAGCGAAATCTTGGAAAAAAAATATCAAGATTATGCGCGGCGCGTGTTTGCTTTTACTGCGAACATGTGCTACAAAATTTAGTTCAGCCAAATTATGTACTCTTGTCGTATCAAATGGCTGTGAGCGAGCTGCCGTATTTGTTTTTCTTGTTGGCTAAATGTTATACCAGTAACAACTGTTATTTGTTAATTAAAATAATTAATAATGAGATGGAAGTGAGCTGGCCATATGATTCACATTTTAACATTTTTTTTTTGGAAGTACATACATAGATAAAAAAACTATGTTATTGTTTTCAAGCGCTGATGTGGCTCAAATAATATTTTTTTTTTCTTAATTGAAGATTTTAAAATTCATTTACACGCTACACTGAAATAATTCATCGTCGTTGTCTTTTTAAGTGGGCCAATGAAGCCCTGCATTGTAACAAGGGAGATTGTTTCTTTATACATGTGATCTCTTTTTACAGATCTACCAGCTTAAGACGGTGTGCTTTGCTACCCCCATCGTTATAAAATAAAATAAAAAGTATTTTTAGTTTTTGATATATATTTATTAAGCCTGAGGTCTTTTTTTATTTTATTTTGTTTTTTATTATTCGATATTTCGTTAACAGCTTGTTAACATCATCAAGAATAATAGGAAATTATAATTCTTTTCTTAATAAATATATATCAAAAAATATAATAAAAAAAGTCAATTAATAATATAATTAAAAAGTATTTAGATATTATAAAAAAAAAAAACGTTATCTCTTATAGATTAACTAAAGCAATGCTCTAAGATGTACCATGCGGCAAAAATATTTTATAACATTAGAAAAAAATTTTTTTTTTTTTTGATAACCACAATTTTTTTTTTAATCCGCTGTGGTCACCTAACTCCAAAAATCATCATTATTTCAAATTCAAATAAACAAAATTTTTTTCTAAAACCGGGGTTTTTTATAATTTTTCTAGTTTTTTGACCTCTTTTTATATTAATAACACTAATTATTTAAGCTCTAGGTCTTTTTAATATATGTAATATTTATTTTGATTCGATATTTCGCTACTCCTTTGTGTAGCTTCTTCAGGAAAATTGGTTTTTGTTTATAATGAAAAAATATTTTTAATAAAATTCACAATACAGAAAAAGTTCTTTTTCAAGGAAAATTCAAACTAAAAAAGCTACACAAAGGAGTAGCGAAATATCGTATCAAAATAAATATTACATATACATATTAAAAATACCTAGAGCTTAAATAACTGGGGTTTTTTTGAAGAGGCTGCTTGCTACATCTGGTCGTAACTTTGGAAAAACTTATTCAATCTTGTTCTCCAATAGGTCAAAAAAAGTTTTAATTACACTAGCTTTAAGTTTCATTACTATCATTTCCGTATTTAGCCATTAGTTTTGGAGTTATTGGTGAAAAAATAAAAAAAAATTTTTTTTTTTTGAAAAATTAACAAATTTTTAATTCAAAAAATTTATAAAATATACACGGTGGGCTAAAAGTAATCACCCGGGGCATAAGTAATCACCCGATGTCTTTTTGCTGTAATTTTATTTAATAAAAACCTTTGGATCTGCATGTGTAAGGTCATCAACTCTGGCGGCGGTCACTTAGCCCATATCATAAGCAGTACCAAAATTAGTCTTAAACAAAAAAAATTGTAGAAAGGTCAAAATATTTACCAATTGTAGTACTTAATCTTAAAGGTGAATGTAATAGAAATAAAATAAAATAAGGGACGAGCACGGTGACTACAAAACTAAAGGTCATGTGTTCGAGCCCGGTTTCGGACTTACGGCAATTTTCAGAATAGCTGATTAAAACTTAATTGGAACTTTAACAGTCGGTTAACTAAAAATATATTTCACAATGTATGATTAACTTTTAACTGACACCATTTAACGAAAAAGTGTCGGTTAAATTTAACCGAACACAATGTGGCGGTTAACAATATAATCGACAACTATGCAAAGCTAATTTTAATTGTTAAATAGAAAAAATGTACACATGTAAAAAATGGGAAAGCAACACTTATATTTTTTCAATGTTTATAATTTTAAAACTATGAAACAAAAAAAAGAAATCTTGTTGTGTTATTAGAGGCTCCACACAAAAAACTTTTTAACATGTGTATAAGTTAATATTTTTATAGACCAATATTTTACCTGTCTCACTTGTTTTTTTTGAATGTTCTAAGCTGGAACAATTTGTTCCTTATGAATATTCCGCCATTTCCTTTCAGTATATTTCAATGTTTTTTTTCACAAACATTAAGATTTTGTTCTATTTACTGTCATTATAGTATTTTTCGTAAACAAACACAAACAATATTGCCCTACGTTTTAGCGAATTCTTTTGTTAAGTAACTGAAAGATGGTGAAACTGAAATCATTAACCGTCGATTAAGTAGTGCCAGCTAAGCAAACCGCCAGTTAGTTAATTTTCTGTTAAAAGTAAAATAATTAGACATTGCGAAAATGGCCGTTAGTCGTAAAAACACTATGTTTTGTTTTTAAGTGCATTAGTGTATCTCCTGCTGTCGAAAGGTTTCAGTGGCGAAGGCATAGTCACTGGTCATTGAACAGTACCGGCTTCAACTGTAACCACAATCCAGAGCCACATCACATCGTCCCTTTCATCGGTACTGTGCAGCATCAGAGAAATAAAATAATTTTTTTTTGTTTAAACAACACAAACTCTACGAAGCTCTTATAGCTTGTCTGTAGAAACAAGCAGGATCTAGGCGGGAATAGAAACCGCACCTCTATATTGACAAGACTAATGCTCTTGCACTAGACTACGGGGCACCTTTTACTAATTACAAGGTGAATAGTAAAAGAAAAAAAAATTTCAATTCAATTCAAAAATAAGCCGTCATTTTATGCATTTCATAGCAAAAAAAATACGTTTTTATTGATTTATTTAAGAATTGAGCCTGATATTTACCACTGATATGCCTACGAGCAATGAAATCCACACGTCAACATTTGCCGACGATACAGCCTTTTTAAGTGTTAACAAAAAGCCACAAGCAGCTTCCAGCAACTTGCAGGCCCATATATCTCGACTAGAACAATGGCTAGAGCTGTGGAGAATTAAAGTGAACGAACGGAAGTGTGAGCACTTTGCGTTCACCTTGCGGCAGGACACATGTCCACCTGTTCAAATCAATGGCCAATATATCCCACAACACTCTGAAGTAATATACCTCGTTATTCACCTTGATCGTCGTTTGACTTGGAAGACCCATATCGAAGCTAAGCTGACACAAATAAAATTGAAGGCCATTCAACTAAACTGGCTGATGAGGAGACACTCTACTCTAAGAGCCTATTTCACCAATTCTATTTAAATATCAATTCATTTCATATTTAAATGTCGATTTTCATTTTCATCTAGATATACTCATTGAATATTTAAATGCTGTTTAAGTAGCCAGCACTCTGCATTTAAATATTGATTTTGCAACAGCATGAAACAGCTTTTAAACAGCTTTTTAAAAAGCTGTAAGTTGACGCTATCATATTAATTATCAGAGCGTTACCATACTTTCTTGTGTTTCATTATTTCAGATGGTGAAAATAAATTTTTTTTAAATATAATTTAAATAAAGATCAATAATTAAATTAAATTGTGTTTAAATATGTTTGGTGAAAGAGACCCTAAGCCTTGACTGCAAATTATTAATGTACAACTCAATCTTAAAACTAATATTGTGTTATGGCATACAATTATGGGCTATTGCCTCGATCACAAATATGGAAAAAATCCAAAGGCAACAAAATAAATGCCTCCGTACAATTACAGCGGCCTCCTGGTACATTAAAAATTCACAACTCCACGGGGATCTTAATGTTCCGTTGGTAAATACCGTATTTTCCAAACTCAGCACAACTTATGTTGAAAAACGTGATCTCCACCCAAATCCGAATTTCTCAGGACACACCAGGCTAAGAAGGAGGAACACTTTAGCTCTCTACCGATCTCAATTCACATAAATAATAATCTGAAAGCTCTGTAGAAATGCTTCCTTTGGCCTGGCGCTGGCTGGGCTGAATTTATTCCTGTTTTATTATTTAAGATTTGATTACTTATTGTTAGTTAAATATACATTGAAGATTCAATAAATGGAAGAATGTGAAAAAAAAAGAATTGAGCCCAGCAATTAATTAAAAATTTAATTGAATTGTTTAAACTTTTAATTGAAAAACTAAATTATTGCAATTGAATATATATATATAAATATATTAACGACATTACACACCCTGTTAATTGCAACTCAGGTGATTAGTTTTCACTAGTAATTTTTAAAATTGCATCGTTTATCTACACTTTTTAAAACTATGAAATATTTTTCTTAATTAAGTATTTTGTAAAGTGCTGCAAGCTGCGTCGTCGTCATAACAAAAAAAGGTAAACGAACTGCAATTAATGACCAAGCAAACCCTGCCCCCCTCCACCCATCCAAAAAAGAAGAAAATTAAAAAAAAAAAAAAAACGAAAGAACACTGGCCCATTATATAAGTCCAATTGAGATTTTCTACACATTCATGAATAAAAACATCATGCACGTCAGTCTGACCGTCTGTCTGCATGTTTGTTCGCCATCGTCTGTATGTGGAATAAAATCGGAATTCCAAATTAATGAAAGCATGTGAGTTCCATATGAATGTACGAGCATGTGGCTGCTGTGCGGTATCTCTGGCCGAATGCCTGTTATATTGGATGAGTGGGGTGGCATGTTAGACATTTGGACAGAAAATAAAGCAAAGCAAAGCAGAACAGAGCAGAGCAAACATTATTCTTGCTATTGGTGGCACACAGCACTGCCAGCAGTATTCATACGAATACTACATGATTGTCACACTTTCGTTAAAAATGCGTTTTCAATTAAGAGTGGATTTATAAAATAAACAAAGAAAATGTTTGTTAAGCACGATTGAAGTATTTATACACAACGAAATGTCTACAGATATCAAGTCAAGGCGGCACAGAAAAAAAAATTCTTTTTTTTTTAAGAGTAAAAAAGACAAAAGAATGATTTAAAATGATTTGCAGTAAAAATGTTTAAACTACAGCAGTTGTTAAATGTTTCATAAAATATTATCGTATTTAGAACATCAAATATCGTTACATATTGTTTGTTAAAATAAAAGAAGAAAACATTTTTCTTGTTTAAATTCATAAATTGTCATTTATAATTGAATTTTTAGTACAACAATTCAGTTCAGTTTCAGGATTTAACTCTCATTTCTGTTTACTGTCACCGGTTTAGCACCTGCTTCAGCAAAAGCTCGGAGCGAATCCGATGCTGTATAGCAAACAAGGCTTTAGTTGCAGTGGAGCAGTTTAATGTGTATCAGAAATACTTTTAATGATTTTGAAGCCAAGACTTTCGGGCTGAGAAGTCAATATGCCAACTATGGCAGTCACCAGCAACCTCAAGCAATAAATGAGAATCATTTAATTCCGTTCTCACTGCTGGCTCTTTACGAGTGAATTCGGCAAAAGGTCTGGGACTACCATTAGAACTAATGAGAAGCTGTTACACCACAAGCCAGCGCTTTGAGGTCCTCAAAAGTGTGACATCTGTTGACAAGGACTTCTCACTTAAAAGAAACTCCAAAATTGGTCTAAAATCGATCGAAAATGCCGGCCAATGCAAATCACCAAAACAAAAGACTAAGCGACCCGAAAATGCAGCCCTGAGAATTTCGGTTGTGAGCAGTATAGGGCTGTGGGAACACATGTTCTCTCAGCAAAAAAAAAAAAAAAAACAGAGTCAATAGAGTTGGCTACCCTACTGTCTCCTATGAGTTTCCTCGCCCTTTCTTGTACACGGTCGTGGGACGTCCTCCACGGAAGCCATATTGGCGGTCGTTAAGTAAGCTATTGGACTCCAGATACTTCATAAGGTGGAAGTTTGGCATACTCTCCATTACTTTTGAAATGGTAGAGCATATTGCGATTGGGCGATAATTTTCAGGGGATCGGCGTAACATTTGCAACTTTGCAAAGGCAAAGGATTGTCAAAGGACGCGATAACGTCGAAGAGCACTGCTTCAAGAACAGTGCCGGAATGCCATCCGGGCCGGGACACTTATTTATGTTCTTTAACTGAATTCATTTTTAATGCCATCTTAAATGTTGATAAGATTATCACTTTTAAACTCATTTGAAATGCATTCAAGTCTGCCGCTTAATTCATATGAAGAGCTCTGCAGTTGTAATTTAATTTTTTTTTACTTTGCGTTGCATTCAATACCAGCATATTTTGTTAAATGTGATCACATGCTAAAACGTAACCAAATCATGACACATTCAGCGGTTCTAAGCAGTCATTTTAATGACGAGTAGTTTTGTTATATGTGAACACGTGCTCACCAATGATCACCATGCGTTAAAATCATATGTTCTGCAACTAAGTTGAACTAGTTCACTTGTAATAGAACTCATGCATTCACTATTTCTTTTGCATGACTAGTTTTTTTTTTGCTGGGAGTAGAAAATTAATTACATTTATGTTTTTCTTTCGCCTCTTTTAAAAGACAATTTAACTTTCTGACTGCAGCTACTGGCAGCACCGTTCGCCTTAGCTTTAAACCAACTTATTAAATATGTCATCTTTGATGGACTTACACTGGCATACAATTAACCGTTGAGGCACAAATTTATTAAATACTGAAGGAAAAGTGTAAAATACCACAAAGCTACGAAAGAAAAAAATCTTAGAATTCACAGCACATCTTGAAGAAGTATTTCAAAGTAAATAAAAATAACTAAACTACCGTATTATTTACATAGTAAATATTTACTATACTCGAATATATGCATTTATATGTGTTAGAATGTGTGTTTATTGGCATTATGCAATTGGCCACAAACACAAATTATGCTTTGAATATCTAGCGAGAGAGAATAAGAGTTTATTAATAAGTTTCTTGCCACGAAACGAAAGTAAGTGTGTGAAAATTTTAAAACAGCATAACATGAAATATATTTCACCGCGGTATATGCGTTACTGCGATAGGGCGTAACATTTTCTGCTTTCATTGTGTTTTGGTTGTAAAAGTATGCAGTCGAAGTGTAGTGTCATTGAACTTTTCTTTTAGCCGGCATTTCGCGTTGTTATGCAGACTTTTATGTATAGATGTATGCTTGTTTGGTTGTGTGCACCACATACTTATGTATCCATTTTATGTTGTTAAAAGGCCGCTGGCGCAGACGTAATACTGACTTGAATTTTATTTTTCGTTTTTCTTGCCACAAAAGAATAAAATATGTGTGTCTGCTGCCGAAATTGAATGAAAGCTTGATAGCAAACAAGCCAGCAAGCAAGTAAGTAATAAGGCAGAATGATGTTAATTAGTTAAATACATTTATCTTGATGGCTGACACGCCCAGTGCACAAATCGAGGCAACAAAAAAAAAATTTTTTTTTATTCACAAATTCCTGCACGTTGAACACTTCCACCACAGGGCTAATGCATTTGGAGTTGCATGGAAAATATGTTAAGGGAGGTAAGCAATGAGATATACACACCAAAAAAAATAAAGCACAATTTTAATAAAAAATTTTGTAATATCAATTAAAAAAAATCAACTAGATTTACACTAGTAAAGAAATTAATAGGTTCAATTAAATTATTAACCCTCTCATGACCGATGTTGCGTATATGCAACATATTTAATTTAATAATAATGTTTTAAATAAGGAGTTATAATGAATTCATTTGGGGCCACCCTGTGTAAACATGTGAAATTCTTAGGTTTTTTTTCCAGACTTTGGTTAAAGGTATACTGACGATTTTGGTATTAATTAATATCAAATGAAGATCACATAAACCATATAACAAACATAGATAAATAATCATATTGAATTACGGAATTTCATTAGAAGCATATATATTTTCAATTAAAAGTTTAATGAATTCAATGAAATTTTTAATTAATTTTTCGCCTCAATACTGAAATAAATAAATACAAAATTTATATTTTTGCTTGCCGTTTTATCATCTAAGAAAATTTCGAGGAATTCAATTTTATCCAATAAATCAAATTATATTTTGAATTATATTACTAATTGTTATTCTTCTTACATGAATTGGTGCACGACCCGTAGAAAATCCTTTTATTTTAATTGGATAAATTTTAACAATTTTTTAATTTTTATTTATTATATATTATATTTTATTTTTCTTTAGCAACATTCTTTATTGAAATTAATACCCAATAAGCATTCGAATTGAAACCAAAAAATTTTTTACTATTAAATTGCTATTTGAAATTATCAAAATATTTATTTAAATATTTAATTATTACTAAAAATTTAATTGAAAATTAATAGAATTAAGGAAAAAATAATAATTTTATTAATATTAATATTAAATATTAATCTAATTAATTTTTTAATTGGTATTACAAAATTTTTAATTAAAGCTTAGTTTTATTTTTTTACTGTATTATTGCTGACTTAATTGATTTTTAATAATAATATTAAAAATTTTAGTAGCTTCAGTCGACCAATTAACAATTGCTGCATGTTTGCTTTTTCATTAAATTCTTGCACTGCATTTATAATTCAATTCACCACAGTTTCTTTAGAAATTTCATGCGATATTTGTGGCAAAATTAAAAAACAAAAAAAAAAGAAAAATAAAAAAATTAAAAGTCAATAAAATGCAGCGTGTTACTTCTACTTCAGTGAGAATAAAACTACTTACTTTTCTGCAACAGAATATCGATAACTTGATCTAGTAAATGAAATAATCCCTACATTGAATAGCACACTTATTTAAGGAGGACTCTTTAGAGCATTTCGTGTTCAACTAATGCGTACAGATGTATGATTGTGCATAGCAAAGCGTAGCAGATTTTAACAATCAATTTAAGTGTTTTAAGTGGCATAGAGTGTCATTTAAAAATTCTTGTTCGGTTTTACATAATTCTTTTATTGTTGAGTTTTTTTTTTTCTATTTTCTTATTCTTTTTGCTTTTTTCTTTTTTTTTTTTTGCTTCAAATAATGCATAAATTCATTCTTAGCAAATTCACGTTTTCATTTTATTTTTGTTTGCAAAAAAAAAAAAGACAACAATTTATTCTCATGGAATGCAGAGAAAGTAGGCCGCACTTGTAGATTCTCAGACAACTTAAGTAGCATTGAACTATGCAACGGCAACCATTTACTAACTAGATGCCTGGCTGATTGTTTGGCTAGTTTTGCTTAGCTAGCCAGTGGTTCCCAAATGTTTGCAAAAAACGTAACATGTGTTATGCAATAAAAAGCTTTTTTCATGCTCAAACAGAATTCAAGAAATTAATGGAGAAAATAAATAGAGCAGGAGGAGTGGTGTATTGGTTCAAAGCCAAATATCACACTAAAGAATACCGGGTTCGAAACCTGGCAGAAGTAAAAAAAAATTTCTAGACTATTTTCGAATTTGGGTGCCCCCATAGTCTAGTGCATGAGCATTAGTCTTATCAATATGGAGGTGCGGATTCGATTCCCGCTTAGACCCTGGGTGTTTCTACAGACAAGTTTAAGAGCTTCGTAGAGTTTGTATTGTCTTTAAAAATAAAAAATAAAAAAAAATAATTATAAGGCTTTGTGCCCGGGATTGCACATAAATTCATATAAAAAAAACCTCACCTACCTCACCCCTGATAACAACACAACAAAAAAGTGTGTATCACACGAATGATCAGCTAAAAGGGCCCCACTCGTATACCAAACAAAGGGCAATGCTAAGAGATTTTAATGCAAGGACTTGATGGTTTCACTAGACTTAATCAAATATGGCGGACTACTATCTTTTATCCGCCACTATGATATGGCCAACAAATGAAAAATATGTATGAAAAAGAACCCAAAATCAAACCAAATCACACAATATGGCGAAGACGCTAAAATGGCGGACTACTATTTTTTTTACCGATTTCCATGATATGGATATTAGGTGCAACCGATTTTTGAGAAGAAAATTAAAAATAAAGTGAAATGGCCATGAATCAAGAAAAGCGAGCCTTTTGGTAAAAGTACTTTTTTTATACACGTATAACTTTTTGAAAATTTACTTTTTGGAAATAGTTCTTTTTTAAATTGCAATTTTTAAAAAAGTTCACTCTTTGAAAAAATTCACTTTTTGGAGAAGGTACTTTGTAGAAAGGGTACTATTTGAAAAAGCTTCTTATTTGAAAAAGCAGTACAAAAATCAATATCCATTAAAAAAAAAGTCCTATAAGTTGGTGGGGGTGGGATAGTGAAGCAGACCGGATTAATCTAATTAAAAATAAAAAAGTAACAGAGTTCTCTGCTTCTCCACTACAGTTAGGAATTCGATCAGCTGTTTTAAGGGTAATATTAAGTGTGTATACGCCCAAACTGTATCTTGTAACAGTGTGATTCATTGCATCTTCATATTCGTGGAAGAAACTGCAGACTCTATCGGTAGAAGCAAAACTATCCTGAAGAGGTGTTTGTTGATCCACAAATATCTTGTTAATGCGCCGGAGACTATTGTAAGTTGATTTTTCGGATAGATAAGGGCGCATTTTGCCATAGATCTAAGGAAATTTTTGGGATATTTAGTATTTTCCTATGTGGAGGATAGTTGTGGTTTATAATGTTTGCTTTATATCGATTTTGTTGAAGCCGATAGCGCAAGTAGTGGAAAAACACCACAGACCCCTTTGTGACCCTAAAGACCGCTAGAGTTCTTTCAGGAAAACAGTGTTGCTGTACTCTTGTTTTAAATATGTAGTTGCTTTAAAATTTATTTATTACACGAAAAAACCAGGGTGATAAATTAATAATCATAGACACGAATGCACACTAAAATAATATTTACTTATTGGAACAGGGTTTGTAACCACGACTTTCGGGCTGTAGAGTCAAAGCATCAACTACTTCAATTTTACTTTCCATTTTTTATTTTTCTTTTTTTTTTGCAACATTAATGCCTTTGTTCCAGGCTGCTATTCTATAAAAAGCTTATTTGAAAGTGAAAAAGTAAAATCCTTTGAAAAAATTTTGTAGTTAAACCATTTAAATTCTCCTACCAAGAATCAAGAACACAGTAACAATATTTTTTTGAAATTTTTTTGTAAACTTAATCTTATAAATTTTTAGTTTTCTTAATTTAAAAAAATTTGTAGCTTACTATTTTGGATAAATTTTGTTAAAATTATAGTAAATAAATCCCAAAGAAAAAAAGTTTGGGAAATTCTGCTTGTCATGACTGACTGTAAGCTTGATCTGGCAGTTGTGCATTTGATTCTCTTCTTTCTACCACCAATTTCTAAGATTTTTCCCTCTTTCGCCTTCTACTTAAGCTGGCTTTCAGGTTTAGTTGCTGACTGTCTGTACGTCTGACCGTCCATCCGTCCGTCCGTCCGTCTGCCTGTCGCGTGTATGCAACATTCCATGCAGCATGCATTCATCTGCATTTTGTGCCATTCTCATATCTCATATACATAGACTGTTTGTGTGTTAGTTGTAGACTTCTGTTTTCATATTCTTTCAGCTGGCTTTCGTAGTTGCTTTCATAGCAAGAAATAAAATATTTTGCTTCAATCCCGATTGCTGTTTGAAGATTTTTTTCTTTTAATTCATTTCGTATGGGTTTCTTTTTTTGCTTTTTTTGTTTGTTCTTGTGCAGTTAGTTCCGTTTGAAATAAACGGATTTTTAACATTTTCTGTGGCATTAATTGGTTAAAAAATGCCAGCTGAATTTGGAAAAGCTTATAGCATGTTGCACAAACTCTATTATTGCATATCTTGTTTAGCAGCGCATACACATGCACATACATTCATCCATATGCATATATTTATATGTACATGGAAGTACTTTGTTTTATACCCTTCAGTAGCTTTAGAAATTCGTGATAAGATTTGCTATGAGCGCAACTTCAAGTTGGTCTCACACGTCATATTTTTTTCATGTGACGTGTCAAATTTTGCCATTGGAAAATAAACGTCCTGTTTCTGTTTTGAAGTCTGATAAAAAAAATTCGTAACGAAAGATTAAATTTTCTTTATTTTTTCTTTTCATAAATATTAACACGGGAACAAAATATCATTAAAGAATTTAATTTTGAAAGAGCATAATTGCTAAGAACGTAAAAACATGTGTGACGCCATATTTTATATTTCTTAGTTAAATATTTGGGCAATTCAATTTTGGATAGTCGTAAAGTCTTATGTTATAAAATAATAATACAAAAATATATGACTGCTGGAACAACAATGCGACTTTTTAATATAGTAAATAAGAAACTACCCGTAAACCTTGTAATAAGGCCATTTTCAATTAAAATTATTAAATTGTTATTTTCGCACAAAAATTTGCTGAAAGAAATACAATCGAAAACAGCTGTTGCCAGTGATAAAAACTGAATTTTTTTTTTGGGCGGCGGCTAAACGTTAACTGGCTGCCAGACAGAGGAGTTACCCATTTACATTTTGCTCCCTTGTATATTGTTATATACAGTGATTTTTCCTTTCTTTCTTACTTTTATGTCATAAGAATTTATTTTATTTTATTCTTATATCACTAATAAGTAGCGGCGGCTTGTAAATGTAATTGTCGGGAATTCAGGGAATGACTCATATTTCTATTGCTATTTAATGACAAACCAAAAAAAACTGTTTTAAAATATTAAAGTTTATGGATAATATGACTTCAGAGCACACCTTGTGAATACCCCAATTGCCTCTCTAGGCATTATTTGAGAAAATTGAAAATTGCATTCAACAAAAAAAAAAAAAACTCCCAATAATATTATTAGATATCCGAATAAAACCCATTCTTGAAAAATTTAAAGTTCCCGCAAAATTCCCTGGAAATTAAATCAAATTAAAAACAGAAAATTAAAACGCGTGGTATTTTATTTTCATTTCTTGTACTGGCCAATGGCTGAAGTAGTTTGTTGAAGTAGCATGTTGACTACTAAATCAAAGGTCTTGGGTTCAAGGACAATGTTCGACTAAGTTATACACGGTGGGCCAAAAGTAATCACCCGGGACATAAACAATCAACCGATGTCTTTTTGCTGTAATTTTATTTATTAAAAACCTTTGTTGGACAACCTCCAGGGCAAGTGATAATAGTTCTGGTCTTAATTCTGTGACAAGTCTGCTTTTTTCGCATAGTTCTTTTTTTCTCTCTGATTTTATGTAAACCCTTTAATTTTTCAGCCATTTTATTAAATTCTGACAAAGGAGAGGTCTTGTAGCATAGACACATCGCAAAATATATTTCGCCTGATGGGGGATTGAACACAGGAGCAGGTGTGGACATTTATACATTCGCTTATAAATCATCCGTTGAACGTTCATTTCTGAATAATTTCCAGCGTTCAAAATACTCTATCTACTCTGGTCTTTAGTATTTGTAAAAAGTACCAAATTATAAGACTGGCGATCACATCTGTTTTTACAGAAGAGAAACCTTTGCAATTTGCCAACGAAACTTAACTTAATTTAAAGCATCCTGTGCAATTTAAATTCCGTATACACTTTCTCACAACTGTATTCATACTTCCTCATTTTCTCGCGAGAATTTCCTGCCTTAATGAAGGGTATATAATATTCAGTATAGCCGCATGAAGGCAGTCTTCTGCTACTTGTTTATTTGTAAATTTTTTATTACATTTTCCCGTCATTGTAAATATTAACTGTTTCTGTTAGTTTTTTTTTTTTTTTTTTTTTTTTTTTAATTTTATTTCACTGCTGCATAATGTGGTGTATGACAAGGTTGCGATTGCTGTTGCATGACAATGCACTTGGCAACAAGACGTTTTTATACTGCTGCAATGCTTGAACAGCATTTTCCTCATGCTGCATACGAGTGCATTTTTATTCTGTTGCTGGCATTGAAATCGGCTTTTTTTTTTAAACTTGTCATACAAGTTTAATTCCTTTAATGCTGTTTCTTGGTTGCTTGATTGGAATGTGACCGATATATTTCTTTCTAACTCCCTGCTCTGTTCTCTTTTTGCTTCATCCTACTTACTACTTTACACGAGAGTGAGTGTACCACATGCATACATGCACATGCTATAAATAAACATATGTGCTTGTGGCTCGTATGTGTGCTAAAGTGTGTGCGTGGTTTTAACTTTGTGGCATGTAATTAATAAATAATTGAATAGAGTGGGATTAATGTTGAATTGATATAAAATCTGGCCAGTAAAAGCAAAAAAAAAAAAGCGAGCTGAATGTAAGAAGATTTTGACACACTTGTTTAATTTTTTGCCGCTGTTTTGTTGTATTTTTTCCTGTCTGTCAAAGTTTTAAAGTCTTATTTAACACACTTTAGAGAAAGTTATTTATGTATGTGATTCCTCTTAAAGTCCAACAAGATTAATTTGTTGGAGCTTATTAAACGCTGATGCAAAATAATTTTAATGTGTCTTTTAAGAAGATATGAAAAATGGCTTTGAGCTTTAGCATGAAGATTTTCGTCGCCTGCTGCTGTCAAAATATGAAAGAAGAGCGAGCGAATGCATTGAAATGTTGTATCATTCGAACATTGTAAGTTGTCCATTCTGACGCTGTCTAATCATACTTCAATAATACTGAAATGTAATTTTATATATATTTTCATATTTGACCATAATAGTATTTATTTATATTTGCGTAAGTAGTATAAAGTTTACAATAATTTGCATTTATTGGCAATATTCCTAAATATGCCTGCATATCAAAATATGCAAAAATATGCTTTGTAGAAATATATGGAATTTTTTTTTAATTATTACAATTATTTATTAACTCATATGTTCCGAAAAAATCAAAAAGGTATTTGAAATGTATTTTGTTGAAAATTTTTCATACAAAATTCCAAATTCAATTCCAATTTTATGAAAAATATTTTTATGCAACAAAAAAAATATATATGCTATTTTTATTTTTTTATTTATTTTTTTATATTTTTTATATTATTTCTATTGTTTATACTTGACTTTAATTGAAGTATAACGAAAGAAAAAGCTCGCACTAGATTTAAGTTCGAATCATTGTTCTTGAACATGAAATTATTTGAGAGATCCCATTTTGAAAATTCTTAAATTTAGTACAAAATTCTAAGATTCAGAAATAATCATAAATTAAGTATGCAATTCTAGTTTTATATATTAGTTATTCTCAAAGCTTCAGCAGTGCTACGAGTATAAACAAAGAACGTGCGAAAGCAGAGCTGCAAAAATAATTAATTAAGCTTCACCTCCTGTCGTTTCTCCTACTATCCCTTTCCTATAGTTCCAGCACAATGCTTCGCATGTGTAGGAGTCATCTCCTGAGTGCTGGTCCCAGATAAAAAAAAAAAAAAAAAAAAAAAAAAAGATTTATTGAGAATTTTTTTTTATAAACATGAAATATTTTTTAGATTTTTCAAAAATTTGGTTATTATACCCACTCCTTAAGGGTTCTTTAGATTGTCCCACAAATCATACGACATGCCAAATTTTTGTGTAGAAGAGCACAAGTCGGATCGTCTAAACGTAATATGTAATGAAACTATAAAATTTTGAGAGAAAATACGGATGAAAATTTGACAGTCGTATGGCTCTCTTGATTTTTTAAATTTTTTCAAAAACCAATGCACACCATTAGATCAGGGATGCATTTTTATGTAAACAAATGTGAGAAAGCCAGGGATGGAAAACTGCTTTCAGAAATCTCTACCAATTATAAAATCAAAATGTACAATTTCGACCACGAGCGCACAAAAGTACACTAAAAATTTGGGCCACGAAAATAACATATTCCAAAGTTATATAAATATTTTTCAATGTTGTTAAAAAAAAATTCAATTGCACAAGAACTCCATCCCTGGAGAGAACAAGCAACCAGCTGTAGTTAAATTAAATGAAAATGTTTTCATCTTACTTGATTTTATCCATACCAATGGTGTAAACGCCAGAAAACAACCGTCCGATTTTTACTCTCTTTTTTTGACATACGGATGGAATTTCATTTTATTTTCTCTCACATTTTACGTACGACAAATCTTATCGTTTAAATCGGCCTTTATTGGTTGGTAGTTGTTGCAGCATAACCGCCAACATAATGATTCGAAGGACCATAAAATGTGCAACTTTTGAGCATATTTGGCGATAACCAAAGGACATCGCGGACATTTGCGTATGTTTGCAGCATTAGTTTAATACAGATTGGATATTTTACTGCCTCATTTTGCTGCAGTTTTTGCCGCTAAAAACTAATGGTTCGAAGGACTATATAATGATTGTTACTAAAGTTGTTTGTGTGTAACGGTCAACGTACATCGCAGAATTAGGGCATCATACTTTGCAGCAGTAATTTAGAAAAGAATGGTTAATTTACTGCCACAATTTGCTGCAGTCTTAGATCTATTTGCAGCAGCATGACCGCAAACAACTAACGGTTCCAAGAACAACAAAATGATTAGTGCAACTTTTGGCGTATTGGGCGACGATCAAAGTACATCACATACATTTGCTTATTATATTTTGCAGCATCAATTTAGAGCAAAACGGATATTTAACTGCTAGAGTTTTAGGTGTGTTTGTAGCATCATCACCACCAAAAACTAACTGTTCGAATCGTTATTATAAAATTATTTATGTGTAACGATCAACATATATTTTGAGTATCATTTAAAAAAAGGATGGATAATTTACGTAAATAATTTGCTGCAGTCTTAGGTGTGTTTATAATAGCAGTAATAACATGACCGTCAACAACTAACGGTTCGAAGGACCATATATAATCTTTGTTAGAAAAGCTGTTTTTGTATGACCATCAGCAGAACTAGTAGAAATTTTATTTCTCATACTTTGCACTGCCAATTGAGAAAAAATTGTATAGGATTGGAGAAAGGATTTACTAACATTATTTACTTCAATTAGTGCCACTCTTAAGTATGTTTGTAACAGCATGACCGCAAACAACTAACGGTGCGAAGGACCGTAAAACGGTTCCAGCAACTATGGTCTGTGTCTGTGACTCTGCTCAGGTATTTCATATAAATTTAAATTTCATATAAATTAATGGGTGTTTAAATTTAAACTACACAAACTACATCAGGACTTCTCATTTGGAAATTTAAGCATAGATTCTTCCATGTCATATTTTCAACAACCTTCGGTGTACTTGATAACATGGATTTTCCTAAAATTTTAGTACATGTAATTGCTTTTAAATTTAAACTAACCAAAAACAGTCGTACAAGTCGTACACTTTCAAACACTTTGAGAACTTAATTAATTTTAATTGGATATTTCAGCATTATTGCACTATTTTTTTCTAACACTGTTATGATACGAATTTTTATTATTTTTTTTTGTTTTGGTAATTGGAATGCATTTTCCATTTGCTCTGGCACACACCAATCAAAAAGAAATTGATCAAATGTTACGTACAATATTAAGATGTTTTATTGTATTAAATCAACAAATTAAATCGGTAGTGAAAAAATAGAAAATGAAAGAGAATGTTACAAATTCATCAGTAATAACATTTGAAATTCAATGAATTTTTACAAAGAACAATTTCCCAAAATAAAAAAATATAAAATACCCCTTACGAACGTTTACAGGATGCCAGATACGAAAGTAGCATGACATGGCCTAGACAAAAATCTAAAAATCAAAATCATTTGGATGGTCCAACTGCTTCTGCACAGAACATGAAGTGTCCACACTAGTTATGTGACGTTACCCAGCAACAAAAAAAAAAATTTAAGAATGACATATTCATAGCTGCTGCATATGTGAATATTTTGCACTGTTTTTAGATACGTATTAATAAATTCTGAGGCTCGGATTAACAAACTAAATATTTGAAAGAAGAGCTTTAAATCGAGTTTAAAAAAGACCCGTAGAAAACTGGGAAAAATAAATAAAAATTAATCGGGAGTTATGGGCCTCAAACTAAATTCATTTTAAAAATTAATAAAATTTATTTTACTATTTTTGTGCCTGTACGGAAGCACGGTAACTCTTTAGTGAGTTCACTTATGGAAGGCTCCTTCCGCTTCACCAAATGAGCGCCAAAAAAAAGAACATTCCCCCCGGGATAAGCCAAGATAAAATTCATGGGAAAGGTTGCATATTTGCACTACTTCCGGATCACATTCTGATCATCTTCCACACTTCTTTGGACGTTCTTGTTTTTTGCTCTTTTTTTTGCTGGGTATGTTTGCGTTGTTAGTGTGTATGTGCTTGGGTAATTGTTTAGAGAGCCATGTCGAAGCCTAAACTAAGGGGCTGTTGATATACGATGTTTTAAGAAGAAAAAAATAATAATAAGAAAAAAACGCAAAACTTCTTCTAAAATAAAACAAAAGTGAACACTCCATGCATGAAGCCAACATGTCAATATAGACACACGTCAGTATTTAAGTTCTTCCCAGAGATGAAGATGTTTCCAGAAAATCCTTTTTTTTTTTTCTTTTTTTCTTGTTCTAATAAAAATAAAAGAACCCGACTATCGAATGCTAAAGAAAATCTAAAATAAACTAAATATTTTCTAATGCAATCACATGGAACGGATATGTAAAAAGGTTGAACATACACAAAATGTGGATGTATGTGTATGTGGATGTGTGTGTATATGAATTCAGCAGTAGTAATTCATTGTAGACATACGAGGACATGCCACGTCATAGAAATCAACTTATTTTGAAGAAGAGCTGCACCAATATCAAGTGAACTGAATCAAGCTGAATAAATGCCTAAATAAATGTTTGATTTAGTGTGACAGGTAGCAATGCATATACATTTGACCACAAATTAAAAACGAAATGGAGTTTAAATTCATATGATTCATTTGTGTATCTCTTCTGTCGCCCAGTTCTATGACTATAATTTTTTCATTTTTTTTTCCCCATTATTTTCTATCGATGGTCGAAATAAAATAAAATTATTTTTAGTCAAAAAAAAAAAAAAAAAGAAAAAAAGAGCAGAAAATAGAAAATATTTTTTACATTTAAAAATGACAAGAGCATTTTTAGTATATTTTTGTTAGATGCTGCCCCCGGTATGGCATATTTGAAATGCTGCTTGTGCGATTGTTAGTTTCCAACAAGATTGACACTATAGTTTTTGTTGGAAGAGATAAATAGAGGAGGATTTGCATGGTGGAAAAAATTGCCATTTTTTATTCTCTAATCTTGAGTAATGAAAACATAAATTATTTGTTGGAAACAAAAATATACCATAATTACCACAAAATGCAGACATTGATGCAAAGCAAATAGTTATAAAAAAAAATTACAAAAAAAAAAAGAACTTAAAAAAAAAAACTAAAAGGGATATAAAAACAAAAAAGGATTTCCTTAGTTCTTGAGAAGAGAGAGAGAGCAAAAAAAAATAAAAATGAACAAACGAACACAAAAAAAAGATGCACTTTAAAAAGCAGCAGCCAACATAACACTCAGACTAGAAGTAGCTTTCCATTTACGAATTAAAATGCAAATAATTCATGTTTATGTAAAATTAAAAATACAAAATAATGCTGCACAAAAAATGGGAGACGAAATCAACTAAAATCTCTACTTTTAAATATAAAAAATATATAGTACAGTGTAATCTGGATATTGCGGACGTTTGGAAGTTCAGACACGGCGGTAATTCGCTCACTCAATTTCTCCGCATTACAGACTTTGTAATCCATAATTAATGGAATTAATTTGTAACACAATAATATGCACACGGAACTGTTTTCAATGTTTTATGGTGAAAAACTCACTTTGTTAAATCAGTTAAAGTTTAAATTCAAATTTGGTTAAACTGAACTAAAATTTCTATGGGGTTTAAACTTAACAGCAGTAAATCATTACCCCGTATATTATATACAGTTTAAAAACTAATAGTGTGGCAGCAGTGCGATAAATGCAAGCGAGGAATCAATATCTTTTCACATGCTTTTAAACTTTATAAAGCTTTTAAAGCACACAGTTATTAAAATCATAATTTTTTTTTTAACTGGGACCAGCACTCAGGAGACGAACCCTACACATGCGTTACATTGTACTGGAACTATAGGAAAGGGATAGTTAGAGGAACGACAGGAGGTGAAGCTTAATTATTTTACAGTCCTGTTTTTGCACGTTTTTTGTTTATAGCAGTGCTGAAGCTTCGGTTTAGTAGCCCGTTTTATTATTATTTTACCGACGTAGTAGGGCGTTCTGATGTGATTGTGGATTGCTATCAGCTGAAGCCGGTATTGTTCAGTGATCAGTGACTATGCCTTCGCCGTCGAACGTCGTTTAAACGACCAATTTTTCCCGCGAAAAATGTAACCAAAAACAAACTTTTGCAGCAAGGAATCAATTTATTTGCTTATGATTAAAGAAGCTTTTAAACTGTATAAAGCTTTTAAAGCACACAATTATGGCCAAAGAATTTTGCCCATTTAAAGATTATTTAAATGTTTGCTGATTTACTGTTTTATTAGTTTAAACATACTTTAAGCTAAACAACGAGATGAACTTCAACTGATTTATTAGTCCTAAAAAGTACACATATGCACCGTCAGTGTCAAAAGCGTTAAACAAGTGAAACATTTCTTAACGGTTTTAAATTTAATATTTAGAATTTTAATCGAACTGTAGTTATAATATTGAAATTTTTGTCGTGTTCAAGTTCACAGTTAATTTATCGCAATATTGTGAAGAAATTACATTCTCGATTAGAATAAGAGAAAAAAGAACAGTTAACAGTCTCCAACATCAGTTGAGTAGAGTACGTATTTTCTTTCCCACTACACACGTTATCAGTACTCTTTGTGTCAACCGGGACGTAGTTGTAAAGTCATTATATCATCTATTTAAGCCGTCATTTTTCTTCTGTATATCCCAAAAATACAGCATTTAGAAGCCCTATTCGCTTTCAACATATATATCAAATATTGCGCAAAGCAGTACTTTTCTGTCAAATATGACATGTGTGCTAAAAAAAAAGTAAGTTAGTGTGACTGAAATTGAAATTGTGTGATACACTGTGTTTTTTTGTGGTCAATAAAAATATTTTAACTTTTTCTTTTTTCGCGGTAATCCTGACATTTTGATATTTCGGACCATGCCTACTTTTCAGTTGTTAAACTAATCGAGATTACACTGTATATACATACATACGTGTACAATGAATCTATAATAGGCCCACAAATTTTTCTCATGATGTTCTAAAATTCTTTCTATTTAAGTTGACAAAAAATTTTTTTCTCAACCAGGAGTGTCCGCTTTGGTGTAGCTTTCCCTGTATAAAATTATAATAAGAAAAGGGAAATAAACTAAATATGGATTTTCTTTTTAACAATTAGACAGACGGACTTACAATTAAAAAAAAATATAAAACTTTTCAATTTATTATCCTGTTGTTATTTGGTCTCATGGTACAATATTTTGTCATTATTTTCGTTGTTATTTAAGAATTGAAGGACTTAACCCATTAGTGGCCCCACCAACATGTGTTCAAATAAAATTTTTAAAATTTTGTGAAGCATACACAGTGGTGTATTAACTCAGGTCTCAGATCGTGATTTTTACTGCCGTCCGAGAGCTAGAAAAAATTTCAAGTGCCTCAGGACAACAGTTTAAGTTGACAGTCACTAAACAGTAAATGATACCGTGCAATTGGAAAATCGTATATTTAATTGAATATCAGAAATATACATATTTGTATGTACTTGTTATTATAATTCTTTTTTGCAATTCTCACGTAGATTAAGTTAGGTTAAGTGAGCAGGCCAACTTATTTCGCCCCGCCTTCGCCCGCCCCTTTAACAGCCGCCACCTCACTGCTCTAAACTTATTATTTGTGCGATTTATTAATTATAAATCTGCAAAACATTTTTTTTTTTATCTATAAGAAAGGGATAGTAGACGAAACGACAGGAGGTGAAGCTTAATTAATTATTTTACAGCTTTGCTGTCGCACGTTCTTTGTTTGTTTATACCCGTAGCAGTGCTGAAGCTTCGCCAACATCACCATTAATGGGGAAGTTTATTCCCCATATGAATAGTTTGGCTAAAAACTGAATTTCCTGCGTAATGGGTAGTGCGATTAGTTGGTAAATCGATCACAAATGGATGCGCTGTCGAGTACAATCTTGTCGCACGAAAAAAATATCTGATTTTCGGTAACGAGTTCTCTTACACAGAAAACAAATTTATAATTTTTATTTTTATTAACACCTTTAAATAGAATAATATATTTTATTAGTCTCACTTCTATTTTTATTTTGACCTTTATTAAATTTTTAAATTATATTAATTTTTTTTATTTTATTTTATTTTTTTTATTTGTATTATTAGAATACATTTTATTTAATATTAATAGATTAAAAATTATTATTTCTTGACGATGCGAAATATTGAAAATAAAGAATTGTTAAAATTTATCATAAAAAAGACCATCGCTCAAAAATAAATATAATTAAAAAATAGAATAATATCTTTTTAATCAATGCATTTAAATTTTTAATAAATTTTTTGCTCGAATACATAAATAAATGATTTTTTTTTCTATAAAATACCCAACATGGCAGTTTGTATTTAGTTAAATGCTAATCTGATTATTTTAATTTATTTATTTATTTTTTAATTATATTTATTTTTGAGCGATGGTCTTTTTATGAAAAGTTTTTAGCAATTATTCATTTTTCAATATTTCGCTATCAAATAGATAGCATCGTCAGGAAATAATAATTTTTATTTTATACAAGTAGAAATTAATACCCAATAAGCAACAATATATTTTATTTTTTTTTTCTATTAAAAATTTGTTTGTAATTTTCAAACTATTTAATTAAATTTTTAATTATTATAATTAATAATTTAATTGAATATTATTCAATTAATTTTATTATTTAATTAATAAGCTCGAGGTCATTATATATTTTTTTTAATTGTATTTTTTTCATTTTTTATTTGCGATATAGTATAAAATTTTATATTATTTATTTTCTGATGATGTTAACAAACTGTTAAGGAAATATCGATAATAAATACAAAAAAAAGAATAACGACCTCGAGCTTAATAATTAAATAACAAAATTAATTGCATAATTTTGAATTAAATTATTAATTATAATAATTAAAAATTTAATTAAATAGTTTGAAAATAATAAAAACAAAAATAAAAAAATAAATTAAAAAACAGGTTAAATAAAACAGAATATATTATTCAATTAAGTCAATAGTGGTATTTTAATTGATACTATTAATTTTTTTCTAATTAATTTTTTTTTATTAAAATTTTGTTTTATTTTTTTCAGTGTATATCTTTGGCACATATTCATTTGCAGTATCGATAAAAATTCAGAACATGCCCCACATTGCGATGAGGCTTGAATGAGTCAAAGAACGTGCAAAAGCAGAGCTGTAAAATAATTAATTGAGCTTCTCCTACTATCCCTTGCCTATAGTTCCAGCACAATGCTTCGCATGTGTAGGAGTCATCTCCTGAGTGCTGGTCCCAGATAAAAAAAAATAAAAAATAGAGTTGATAGCCTTTCCGGCCTCTCCTGTACGCAGTCGATAACATTCGAAATAGAATTTAAAGCAGAATTTAAAGGGGAGTCATATTCCACTTTCTGTCGACTGTAAGCGGTAAAAACACTGAGTAGATCAGTTGAGGTGAAGTATCTTTTACACCGTCCTAAAAAGGCGAGACACTTAAATACACATTGAGTTTTCATGCCAAGAACATCAAGAGCTTTTGATTCTTCAATATCTATGCCATCCAAAACAACATACTACACAGACATGCTCTTATGCGTAAGGACACACGCAGCTTTGGGTCTTGCGGGCATTCAACTGAGATAGTTACAATATCCCGGGTCAAAGTATCAGTTATATTCTGCCTGATGGCACTAATACCCGCTATTTTTGAATCGCTGCTAAAAGCATATGAATGGAAGATGCTGCTGTCATTTGCAAAAGAGAAGACAAGATTTAAAGCTGAACAGAGAAGGTCATGTTTTACTATGAGTGTAATTTCAGTTGTTTAATTTTTAGTAATTGTAACAATAGTGAAGTCTACAGATTTCGAACTCGAGCCCAAGTAAATTTACAGTAAATTAATCAAACCATCAACAATTCCTCTGGTGCATTTGTGTGACTCTGTGTATTTCTTTAGCCACCGCAAAAAGCTTCACAGTTTGTGTTTGTTCTCTAAAAGAAACAAATTGTTGGTCGCACACATTCCATACAATTTAGAGAATTTTTCGTGCACAAATTTTAAAGTCGATTTAAATTAATTTTTCAGGTATGTAAGAAACATATGCATTAAAGAAGTGGCAAGGGTTTCGGGGGGGCTTTCATTCCGTAAGTATGAGGATGTTCATTTTACCATTTTAAATTGTCAATGGAATTTCAGTTGTGATGTCTCTGCCAACTTTAACTTCTTGAAAGTTATTTAAATATGCCACAAAATTTATTGTTCAAACTTTTGTTCGAAAAAAAAAAAAAAAAAAAAAAATATGTCAATTTGTATTTTATTCAACTTCTTCTCTTTGAGTACAGCCACCACAAATACTACAAACCTCAAATGATGTTGACTGTCTCAATAAGGATTTCCTAAGGATTCACACATTCTTTGCATAAATTCTTTTTCTCCAAGTCTTCAAGTCGCAAAGAAATAAACAAAAACATTTTCTTTCTACTGCTACAAAATCTCCTGAGATTAGGAATATAAAACAAATAGTTTTAAGTAAATTTAAATTTAATTTTTTATGAAACATTAAATAATTGATTCAAATATTTGTTTATTGTTTTGTGATGTGATGTGACACTTTGGAAATACTTCCAACATGTTCACAAATAAACAAATTGCACTTATTGGCCAGTTAGTTGTCTCTACAAATAATCTATGAAATCGAACAAATCAATAGAATTTTTTCAAAGTATAAAATTATGAAATGTTATTTCAAAACTAAGTATTTGTTTTTGGAAATTTCTAGAAACTTTTTTCCACGTTTTGTGTCAGGAATTTTTTTTTAAAAAGATACTTCATTTGAACTTTTGTATCACACAAAACGGTTTAAGGGCCAAACGCTTTATCTATTGAGAAACTTCTACAAAATTAGTTAATATAGGGGCAAACTACATTTACTGTGCCACCTGAAGGTTTTCTTTTTTTTTTTCTTGTTCACAAAACAAACAAATTGTTAATTTATTTAAAAAATTGTGTTAAAGCCACTTGAAATGATAAGTAACATGAGAAGAAAACGAGATCTGCAAATGGAATTGTTATTTTAAAGACTTGGCGTATCGAAATTGATGCATCACCTGGCAAGTTTTGAGAACGCATCGCTCATCACAGCCCGTAATTTTGGCATCTCTGTAGCAACTGGATAGACTTACGAAATACAACTTTAGGCTTTTGCAAATAAAAATTAAATTAAAAATTAAACAAAATTGTAATTAAAAAATTCGTAATATCAATTAAAAAATTAATTAAATTTTCAATTAAATAAATGGTATTAATTAAATTATTATTGTTGACTTGAATTAATTTTCAATTAAATTCAGGCCAGAAACTTACATTTTTTAAATAAAATTTTTAATTTTAAGAAAATCTTTAAAGTATCGTTAAAGTATTCCGTTCACTCGTAAAAATTATTGAATTGTATCGACTATTTTAACTCCAATGAAAATATTAAATCACATTTCCAATTCAGTTTATTAGAAATATAACCAAAAACGACTTGGAACTTTTGAAAAATAAACCACACATGTATGTATGTATGTGTCTATGAAATACAAATATTTTAAATAGATAAGCCATTTGTAAAGTAAATAAATACGACGATGATGATGTTACAAGTGTGAATTGTATCACAAATTGTAACAATTTGCACGAGAAGAAAAAAAATCTGAACAAAAAAAAAAAACACACACATAACGAAAAGATGTAAACAAATTTGTTTAATAAATAGAAAAACTAAATTCAATTAGTTAGCTTTTGTTATTTATATCTGGGGAATTACACAAGATTTAAAAAATCGTTTAATATTTTAAATAACAAAAACTGTCTCATGTACAATAAAACCCAACCACATGGCAGTGAATTTGAGGGAGCAAATAAAATCACATGAAGAGAAAATTTATGTACATGCGAATTTTCGTTGTAATTAAAAAATAAAAATACAAATTTAACTAATACTTCTCACACAGCCCTGATACCTGTCATGCATGATTATTAAAATTGAGATTGAATTTAAATTTTTACCAAATTTGTTATAAAAAGTATAAAAAGGCAACATTTCAACACAAACACACACACACACACATCCATATACACAGTTAAATAAATTAGTTTTTCCATTAAATTGCACAAACGTGTAGTTTATAAAATATTCCACAAAATAAAACTAAAATCCAGGAAAAACACAAACCTAAAAAAAAAAATTAAATAAAAAAAATATAACAGACAGCAATTAGAACCATAAAGCAACAAAAATTATATCAACCAAAATAAGTATTACAGATACGAGTGCTCACATAAAAAAAACAGTTAAAAGTGTGAAGATACTAAACAAAAAAAAAAAGAAAACGAAGCAACCAAAAATGAAATAAATGCTCGAATGAATGCATCAAACGAGCGAGATACCATTAACAACCTGCTGTTGCTGCTGCTAATGGGTTGCTTTGAACGGTTGTTGCATTGTGAGTTCATTGGGATGTTTGTCTGTTTGTTTGTTTGTTTGTTTGTTTGCTTGTTTATAAATATTAACACTCTTCTAGTTGTTATTGTTGTCTTTTAATGTGCTACAGTTTTTATAGTTGCTGGTGCTAAAGTAGACTAAACGCCAAACAAACGAACAAAAAAAATATTATTGGGTTATACTCAACACTAGAAGCGCTACATCTATAATGGCCAGCCAAATAACTTTTTAATATCTGATAATCGAGCTCAGGAAAATAACGCAATGTGCTCACGCGAACAGGGTATATTTCAATGCTCAAAAGACCTAATGCGGCATGCTAACACAACGATGCTTGCCCGATCATGCTGTTCCACCAGTAATTATGGGTGTTATTAATTAGTATTAAGGAATCAGAAGCTCTTGATGTTCTTGGCATGAAGATTCAGTGTGATGTTCAATGGACTGAGCACATCTTTCAGGTCTAAAAAGAAGCACTCAAGTGCCTCGACTTTTTAACACGGTGCAAGATATACTTCATCCAAACTGATCTCCTTACTATTTATAACGCCTACATCCGACCGAAAATGGTATACAACTCTCATGTAGGTGCCGGTGCTTCAAAGACTAATTTGAAGATACTCGACCGTGCACAGGAGAGGGCGATGAGACTAATTGGGGACGGTGGGGTAGCCAACTCTGTTGACACGCTTGAGCATTGTCGCAATGTGGTGTGTGTTTCGTTGTTCTATCGTTACTATAATGGGATGTGCTCTAATGAAATCAGGCAACTTGTAACCGTAACCCGTTTATTTCTGCACACGGCGCGTTCATCTTTAAAAGCGCTTTCTTTTGTGGTCGACCTGCCAGCGACTCGCACTACGCATTACAGAGGAAATTCGTTTTTTGGCCGAACAGCACGTATGTGGAATGCACTGCCCGCAGAGTTCTTTCTTGTCACTTTTGTCGTGGGAAAATTTAAATCGAATGTCATTAAACACAGAAAGGATAGAGGGAGTATCCTTTCTCCACAAACCTTATCTTCTAGTTCCGGAAAATGCAGCGCATGTATAAGTGGCGGTCCAAGAAAAAAAAAAACAAATGTCCATGAACACTACTCCCTCCATTCTCCTTGCCGTAACTTAATTTCTTAGTTACAGCACAGTGCATCGCAATTTGTAAGGGTTATGCCCTTATATGCTGGTCCAAGAGAGAAAAAAAAAAAATAATAATAAATGGTTTGTTACTGCTAACTACAGGATTGGCAGAAAATACACGTTTTTTAAGAAAATAGTTAAACAAAAGAAAATAATTTAATATCGTGAGGAAGCCAATCAAAGATATTGGCGAAATATTGATATAAAAAAGAAAAAATATGTCAATTTTCTTTAAAAAAAAAATGTACTTAAGCTTAATTATCTTAATATAATTAATAAAAATAGAAAATAATATTAAGTCTCCTTTTTATTTGATATTTTATTATTATTTTTTTTTTTTTTGGAAAATCATTATCAATTAATATATTTCTAATTTCTATTATATTCTTGTTATGAAATTCACTATCACTAATGGTAAGAATCCTTCTAATCATATTCTCCTCCTCAGCTGTGTTCAAAATTACTCTCCTAGGATGTTTAGAATAACAATTTATAATCCCTCTTGATTATAAAATTATAAAATTCTAAAAAATTTATTTTTCCTGATGATGCTAACCAAATATCGATGAAAAGTATTATTAAAAAATTAAAAATTTTATAAAACTAAGACCTACATTGCTAAATAATTTATTGCATACAATAGAAAATAATATTAAAATAAATATTAGAAAAATTAAATAGACTTAAAATCAAATAATAAAATATTTTTTAATTTTTATTTTTAAATTTATATTAATAAAGAAGCTATTTGATTTGTTTTGTTTGTATATTGCGTAATTCTCAAATATCTTTGGGGAGTTCTTGTATAAACTTATGAAATTTCTTGGCTTTTTTCAAGAATTTCGTTAAAGATCTACTGAAGATTTTGGTATTAGCACAAAATGTTATGTTGCATAAGGACCAACTAAACCATATCAAAAAACAATAGATAAATAATAATAAAATAAAATAAACTAAATTTTAATTAAAAATTTCGTAATATCAAATTATCTTTTAAAGGTTTGTTTTCATTTTTCCCATTTTGATAACCATCGGTTAACATCTATAAGAAATTTTTATTTTTTATAAAATTAATTTTTTTTTATTAATTTAAATTTTATTAAATTGATATAAATTTTAAATTATATTAATTTAAAAAAAAAAAATTTATAAAAAGTAGTAGATGTTACTACAGGAAATTTTTTATAATTTTTATAAAATTTTTTTCTTTTTTTTTAATAATTTAAATTTTATTAAATTAATATAAATTTTAAATTATATTAATTAAAAAAAAAAAATTTTATAAAAATTAATAAATATTTCCTGAAGATCTTAACCGATCGTTAACGAAATAACGAAATAGAAAAATAAAAACTAACCTTTAAGCTTAAAAGATAATATATAAATTGTTATTAAAAGAAATAATGATAAAAATAAGAATTAAAAAATTAATGAAATTTTCATCTGTAAAGAAATATAGAGTATCAACTAAATTATTATTGTTGACTTAATTAAATTAATTTTCAATTAAACTTTTAATAATAATGATTAAAAATTTTGTTAATTTTTTTTTTTATTTCAAAACAATTTTTAAAGACTAAAACAAATATTTGAATTTAATTCGAGTGCTTATTGGATATTAATTTCTATAAAAATTCTTCACTTTTATGCAGCAGACAAATTGCCACTGTCATTTCCCTTTGTGGTAACACCGAAGCTACCAGTCAGGTTGCACAACGACTAAGATTTGCTAAGAGTTAGAGCCCGTAGCGGCAGGTAGCCGCTTGCGTGACTGCCGCTATATAAATGGTCTTTGCAAAATATTGTTGGTCTAGTGACAGCTTTTTTGGGGTCTACTACATCAGCATATTCTTTTTTCTAGTACATTTTGTTAAAATGATGACGCTAGCCTTTGCGGTGAGTCTTTGTGAATGGCGTTGGAAGCACCTTGTGCTACCACCAAATACACACAATCCATCCTCTAAATTAAGTGCCTTAGTCGAGCACAATACACAGTATTAGAATGTGATTACTTGCCTTCTCCACACAGAATCTGCGACAGCAGAAATCACTTGTCAAAAAAAATAATTAAGAATTTCGACATAGTCGTGTCACAAGCTGTGGTGGCGTCCAAACGATGACAAAATGTCAGTGGCATTCCTATTCTGAAATAGTACTTGATGCATTTCTCTTTGTAATGCGATTTAAACGAATGTGATTGTGTTGATTTTAGAGTATTTTTGAGTTGCTGCAGTTGTTGCTGTTGTTTTGTGGTAGCTGCAGATGATTTCTTTTTTTTTATAGTTTCTTTTTTCCATGCAATGCAAACGTCGCGTCGTCATCGTTGCTGCTGTATGTGGCTGCTGTTGCCATAGTTATTTTGTTTTGTTGTGATTTTGAATTTCTGTTTTTGTTTTTTTTTTTTTGTTTTGCAGTTTTAAAGTGCGGGCGCATATGCGGAAACACTTAATCATCTTAACCCGGTATTTTCACGGTAAACCACATGTCTGCCACATAAATATACAAACATTTATGTTCAAAAGCACCATAGATACGTTGCCTACATGCATCGAAACACATGCATTCACACACACACACGCACACACACACACACATTAACACATACACATGGAAACATATTCACTTTTATGGAAATGAGTTTAAATTCTAATGCAAACGTGTAAAATTATTCACACACCGTCGCTGGAAACACACACACACATATGCTTACACACCAATTTATAAACATTTCATCTTACAAAGCGTTCCGATGCATACGTTTGTTTGTATGGGTGTGTATGCCTTTGTGGGTGTGTAGAGGCACATATTATGGTTAGACAGACAAACACGAGGCCAACCAAACAACGGAAGTTACACCATCAGCATTCCATGCCACACACACACCCACACACACACACTTTTAGGCAAAATTATACTTACGAACACTTAAATAGCAGCATCCGCAAGCAAATATATTTATTTTTGACTCACTCCAAGTCCTCCTGGGGTTTAAATTAGTACTGTTCTTGCCATTGTAGTTGGCTTTTTTTCCACGGCATTGTCTAATTGTGTTAAATGGAGATTTTAAATGCAGAATAAACCCAACAATGTGTGAAAATGTATCTGAAGAGCAACGTTTGCGGTGCCAGGGCAATAGAAGATTTAATAATAAACCGCATTTAAAGGATTCGTTAAATTTAACTTTTTTTATCGGAATATTTTTAATGAATCAAAAATTAGCAAAATGATGGTCACAGAGATAGAGTAACATCTTAGAGGCCTGAACAATTTTCTCTTATCATTAACAAACTCGAGCAAAAATGCATACGGAGTACCAAAGACATTTTAATTATACGAGGGCTTTTTCATAGGTTAGATTAGGTGGCGGACCCTCCACAAAGCAGGGCGCCTCACTTAGGCCAGAGCTGAGGCCCATTGTGATACCGCAAGCCGTTCACTCCCGCGTTCGACACACGAAACCAGCTCGATTCCAAGCTAAATCCCGCTAAGGCGGAAACTCTCACCCGGCAGAGTTCACTCAATGATGACAGAAAAAGGGAGGAGAAAAACCTCCGCCGTTTCATGGCAATAACTGGCCACTGGCACATGAGGTGAGCAACCATCTCCTCCTCCTCCTATACACTCTTTCAATGAGACAATGACCTGTGAGAACCGTGACTGTGCAATTTATGGCCATACAATTCAAGCAAAGTAGACACTTAGTCCTCTTCTTATCCAGGTTGGTCTAGCAGAGCTGTTTGATAACTCCGTGACTTTTTGAATTGCTCTCGCACTAACTTTAAATGCTGCCGTCAACCATCAACTATTAATAGACTACTGTGAAAATTTTGAGCCAGCTGCGTTGTTTTGGCTTGTGTTTGACAGCCATTAAAAGCAGACAACCTCGTGAATTTTAACAAAAATAAAAAAAACAGAGAATTTCGTAAGTGATGTTCAACCGGACGAGTTTATGTCACCGCAGACGACACATGGATCCATGCCAATACCGCCAGAGACCAGGATAACATGCACCGAAGAAGGCCAAAGTAGGTCTGTCAACCATCAAGGTCATTGCCGCAGTGTTTTGAAATGCACGCGCAGTGTCATTTACATAGATTAACTAGAAAAGGGAAGAACGTTCAACGGCCAATATTATTCGGAGCTTTTATAGGGATTCGATGTTGATTTAAAGCAACAACGACCACATAGTGTGCTTATTTAGGATTTTAATTTTGAATTAATAACTTTAATAGAATAATATATTAGTCTCAAATCTATTTTTGTTTGTCATTTATTATTTCCTGACGATGCTATTTGGTAGCGAAATATTGAAAATAAATAATTCTAATTCTAAAGAAAACCATCGCTCAAAAAAAATATAATTAAAGAATAATATAGTTTTCAGTTAAAAGTTTAATCACTTTAATTAAATTTTTATTTAACTTTTACTTAATCAATACAAAAAAATATTTTTTTACTATGACGTACACGAAATGACGGCTTATTTTTGTTTAAATGCTTATGTGATTATTTTATTTGCTAAATATATAAATACTAATTAATATCCAATAATATTTTTGCGGCTATTAAAAGTTTTTTTTGAATTTTTCAGAATAATTAATAAAATTTTTAATTATTATTATTAAAAATTTAATTGAAAATGAAGTCAGCAATAAAAATTTAATTAATTATTAATTACTTTACAGTAGAACATTTAATTAACTTTTTAATTGATATTTGAAAAATTTTAAATTTTTTTTGTGTGCAATTGATTTTGTGGTGCTGAAGGCGACTAGTTGCCATATGGGGTCTGCGACCAGAAGAACCCCGGTCAAGTTAAAAAATTTATTTTCCACGGTTTCCTGTGCTACAAAAAACTCTTTAGTGAAAATGCATCAAATAAACAACTTTGCTTTATAATTAATACGCAACTGCAGAATTGTGCAAGAATTTAGCTGTTTCTTCCTACCACTTTCACCACCTGTCTTTTCTCTACACTATCCCTCCCTCTATTTAATTCCAGTGCCATGTACTGTCTATTATGGGGATTTGATTACTGTTCCAAGATAAAAAGAAATTAAAGAAATTTTTTCCAATGTTCAACATCCAGAATTCGTTCTCTCTTCCAGCTATTCCTTCCAAATCGGATTCCACCACGGATTCTAAAAGACGACGACGTCGAACACTGCGGAATTAAATTCTAGACTTTTCTGTGTTTACTTCGTTTGCGGCCAATAAATGCAACAGCTCTGTTTTCTTTAGTTCCCGCTCAGTCCCCTGTGACCAAAGAAAGTCCAAAAGCATTGTTCAACTCTTAAATATTTCCATAGTATGTTCAACTATCTTGACACCGAGGCCATGATAACGAACGGCCTCAAAATAAAATTCGTTTCCAGTATTTACAACTGCGGAGAAAATTCGCTAATACTGTAACTATTGGCTTGAAGAATGCGTATTTCCCAAACTATGGCATTTGCTCTATGTAGGGTTGCCAATTCCACTTTGAGAAAAGGAGGACGTCAAGTTAAAAAAAAAACCCGGACATTTGCCTCCAAAATGAGGACATTTTTTTGTAAATTATTTTTAAACAAAATCTGAAACGTGATAAAATATGCAAATAAAATTAATTTTTATAAAGAAAACAATTTTATTTCAACTAAGAAAACTTATCAAAAACATAAAAAATTAAACAAATCAAACATACTTCAAAAAAAAACATAACGATTAATAAATTCACTGCACATTTTCAAAAAACATAAAAAAAATCAGTCTGAACTTAAAACTAGTAGTACAGAAATAAACAAAAAGAAATACATAAAATTAATAGTGCATAAATAAACAAAATAACATAACGATTAACAAATTCATCGGGTAAATTTTCGGGAATGTTCATTTCCATAATTTCTTGATATGAACTGTCAAGAGTTTTATGAATATTTTTCAACGCTTCCAATTTGAATCAATATATTATTGTCGCATTTCTTCAAATATTCATAAAACTCTTAACAATTCATATCAAAATTATGTTTAATTCTAATAATGTCAGTGCTTTTCGTACTACATACAGTGCTTTTTTACTCGAAATATACGCTGATTTACGCGTTTTCTTATTTTTTTTGCTCGCTTTGATCTCAAAAAGTTGGCATCACTGCTGATAAGCTCCACATTTTGGCCGTCAAAGTAAGTGATGCCAAGTCATTTGAAATTACAGCGATGCCGAAAATTCAAAAGTTTCGCAAAAAAAAATTATGGAGAAAAGGGCAAAAAGTAGGTGACAACCCCGGACACTGAAAAAGAAGTAGGACTGCCCCGAACGCCCTAAAAACAAGGACAAAAAGAGGACGGATAGCAACCCTAGCTATATGAGACCCACAACCGAAATTCTGAGGGTTGTATTTGATTTCTATTTCATAAGTTTTGCAAATATATATAGAAAATCATATCATATCGGGTGCATCCGTACTCTAGTGCATGAGCATTAGTCTTATCAATATGGAGGTGCGGGTTCGATTCCCGCTTAGAACCTGGGTGTTTCTACAGACAAGCTTAAGAGCTTCGTAGAGTTTGCGCTGTTTAAAAAAAAAAAAAAAATAAAACAAAAAATACAGCAGAGCAGAGATTTTGTTGGAAATTGTTTTCCCAACCTGCAGTCTAACAGATCAATGCCCTGCAACTCAGATTTTTTTTAAATTAAAATCTTTCAATTTCAATTCCAATTTACCAAATTTATGCAAATTTAATCACACAAAATCAACGGAAAATTAATTTTGTGCAATTTTAAAATGAAAGCCAAGGCAATTCTAATGCTCTTAATATTCAGCACTCAACTTAACCCTCGTGTTTATTTCAGTGATTTCTAAAAGCAACTTAAACTGCAGTCGTAACTTTTTCTTAAACTTATGACACTTAATGCTTTCATGTAAATCAACTGCTTCAGCTGCTGTGCTTCTGCGTCTGCTGCCACTTTTATTGCCGCTACTACCTACAACAACAACAACAACAACAAAATATGAGCTACTTAAGCATGCATAAGTTTGTTCAGAGATTTGCATCTACAAGTGCCAAAAGTATAGAAAAACAAAATGAAAACCAAACCAAACTTTTGTTTTCTTCGCATTTTCAGTGTGTGGCACCTGGCAGTGGATCACGGCTACACGATTGTATTGCAAAATAAACACAAATATGACATTGTGAATTCCAAAAAAAAAAAACAAAAAAAAAAAATTCTAATAAAACACGGCAGCGGAGGAGACTGGTTTATAATTCATGACTTTATTATCGATTCACGACAATTTTAAAAATTCTATGATTTTTTAAACATGAAAGTCAAATAGAAAAAATTAGAGGGCAGTAGTGCAATGCAGTAAATTGTAACGAAGTAAACCCTCCTGCAACAGCTCTGCACTTTTTTTTTATATTTTTTTTAGTTCTCACAAAACACCACGTAACAACTACAAGCACAAACAGGCACTTTTTGTTTGTGCAAACAAAACAAAAATTTACAAAACAATAGCAACAACAACTAACTGCATGCATATGTGAAACATAAAGTTGTGTTTGTTCATGTTAGTTTTACGAAACTTTAAACTTTTCTATACGAAGTTTTCCCCTCAACTAGTGCCACACGCTACGATTTACGATTTACTTTTACGGCTGTATAGCGCTATACGAGAGTTTTTGTTTTATAAAGATCCACTGAACTATTAAGCCAGACTAGAAATTTTGCTTGAAAACGGCATTCACAACTTGGAAATTTTTTAAGTAAAAAAAAAAAAAAAACGATTAAACATTAAAAAAAGAGCACAGTTATTGAGGCGAATAAGCACGGCGATATTCAAGGAGAAACATGTTTGCCAAGGGCTTCAAAGCCTGGATTGACGGCAAACAAGGTTTGGAAATATCACTCAGGCAACAATGGTGATGTATTGTGTTAAACCCAGATTGATGACTGACGATACACAGGAATCGTATACCGATGGAGCGAAGACATTCGCTGATGTAGATGCAAGTATAGAGGGGTTCAGAAACCACACACATCACCAGCGATACTAAAATTTAATACGTCTTCTTGACCGCTACAAATAAAAAAAAAGGTGCAAAGGCAGAGTTGTAAGATAGTGAAGCATCAACTTCTTTCTTCTAGTTCCAGCACAATGTATCGCAGGGGTCTTCCCCAGAGTGCTGGTCGAAGATAAAAAAAAATCTTTCGGGCCCAACTATTCGCCATATTGGAAGTAGAGCAAAGACTGTAGGAAAGGAAGTAGAGTAGAGTACACATCAAAATACTCTCAGGCAGTCAGTCAGTCCTAGTGGTTTTGGGCAGCTACACCTATAACTCGGGGATCCTTCTGGAGTACCATACGGCAATCAACGCATTGATATAAATTCCAGAAAAGTTCATTGGACCCAGTCCCATGTTTGGATTCAATGGCAACGATCTGAAGCAGGTGATGAAGGTTTGGATTTGGGACAACGTGGAGAGATTGAGGCACTTAAAGAAACTTCTGGTTTATTTTTTTATCTTGAACCAGCAGTCAGGAGATGAGCCCTACACATGCGATGTATTGTGCTGGAACTAGTGGAAAGGGGTAATAGGAGATATGACAAGAGGTGAAGCTTCACTATATTACAACTCTGCTTTGGCACGTTCTTTGTTTTATAGCAGTGTTGTAACGCCTCTGATGTCAAGGAGATGTATAACATTTTTGAAGCTTTGTTTTTAGTAATTATTTTATTTCGTCGGTGCTAGTCAATACCGTCGAAGGAGGCGTTTTGGTACAAGCATAGGCTAAATGGCTTTTAGACTGAATAGGAAGGATATTCTTATATGTATGTTCTTAGAGGGGCTCTTACGGGCCATTACAGTTGCTAAGAGTGATAGGAGTCTCTAACACGACCAACTGCAGGTTCTGCTGTGAGAATGAGGAGTTTATGGAACATCTAATCAGTCCGGGGATGGCGAATAGAAGGAGGAGATTTTTTTACAAGTTCAAGCTGATGGACGAGAAGGACCTGCGTACTCACAACCTGAAGGAGCTGGTTCAATTCATAAATAGATCAGGACGGTTGCCTTGCTGGAGGTCTCGCCCTTAACTCACTATACCATTATATTACCTTCTTGTTTGGAAAGGGATGGCCTAGAGAAGAAACATGTGGTGAAATCTTAGTGCAAGTTTGAATTCTTAAACAACCCGGCAGTTGCGCATTTTGCCAATTTGTTGAGGATGCACATCTGCAAACTATTAAACTATTAAATTTAAAGCCACAGAAGAAACATTTTATAATTTTACTTCGCTGACTATGGCACAGAGACACTAATACACATTCTTGATAAGTGGAATAGGGTTTGAACCCAGGACTTTCAGACTGCAGATTCAACGCGTTCATTGCTTCAGTCAACTGGAAGGAAATTGTGCAGTATAAGGTGCCACAAGCTGACGAAGCAGTCGTCAACCCTAATGTCTAGTATTCACTATTCGATCTTTGGAATGCAGCAATCAAAAACGGGCAATAAGAAAGTTGGCTTCCATTATGACAATGGCAGGCAGTGCCGTCATATTTTTGGTCGTCCGCCAAAAATTTAACACATTTCAGTGGCACGTTTTCATGCACCTACCGTATAGCATAGACTTTGCATCGCCTAAATATTATTTACAAGCGGTGTCTGCTTAACTCTATTGATTTTAAAATATTGAAGAACCGAAGAGCTGCAGTATATCTCTGGCCAAACAAAGTGCAGAAATTGAATACCCGAAAAATGGAAAACTTATCGTGTAGAATAATGTGCTTCACAAGATGGACTTTCTATCGCGAATATTTCAGTTTGAGCAATCAATCTCCATACATCTTCAAAGTGCTGCAGTTTTTTTTATAAAAATTTCCCGAGCTTTTTCTAAAAACTTCTGATCGAACTACTATCTGAAGCTTTATTTATCATGCGATCACTATTAATTACTGGTTGGTTTTTTTTTTATAACTATTTGCAAATAAATAAAGTTTCTTAGAAGTAACTTCGGCATCACAAGGGTTAAGTGAAAATTCTTGGGTTAAACTTTTAAGTTTGACAACAGAACTTTGGTTCCTACAAGTTTGTGGATCATAAATTTGAATAGTCTTTTTTTTTTTTTTCTTACGATGTAAACGATGACAGTGAGCGGAGTACCATTTGCACCAAAAAATCCTACAGACAGATGATGTCGGCGGCGGTGGTGCTGGTATCAGTGACAAAATGTGTGGCTGATTGTTTATGAAATTGTTTATTTGACTTGTTGGTTGGGTGAAAAGAAAAGTGTTGCCCTGCGGTTTTAGAGTTTTTTATTTTTTTTTTTTTTTTACCCACAGCAGCAATAAAAAAAAAGAAATAAGTTTTGCTTTTAGTTCATGCATGTTGTGCTTTTCTTGCAACAAAAGAAAAAAAAAACTAAATAAATAAACAAAACAGAATTTACATCAAACTATGAGAAAAATACTTGTAATAAAACTAACTTCACATAGATGTATGTATGAATGTAACATGTAAGGCATACATATTTAAAAACTGAAACCCAGTTATACATGCACAAACATGCTTGCATATGCATACATGCATTCAAAAGTATAGTAAAATTAAAGGGTGGTTTTTTTTTATAATGTTCTCAACTTTGGTTTGGTAACATTTACTTACTTGAAAACAGTTTTAGCAGCTGATCTCATCATAAAAATATTGCCACCTTCCAAATAAGTGTTCGTTTAACGAAATCTTATTAATATTCCCCGGTATATGCACCGCTAACTGAACTGGGCAGTGATCAAAATATTTGCAGGAGGGTCATTAATGCCTGCGCTAATGTATAGTACAGCACCCTTCTTTGTCGATATTTTAGCATGTAAAATTATAAGAATGTACGGGTGCTCATCGCGAGTAGTTAGCGTGTTGGCTCTGCTACCAGAAAAACCCAGGTTCGAATCCCAATACGGTCAAGTAAAAATTCCTTTCTGATTTTTCTGTGCTACAGCACCGTCCTTCGTCGGTATTTCAGCAATAAAATATCGGCAAAGTAAAATAATAAATAAAACCGGTTCTGTAGGAAATGTGGAAAACAACTGTGCATGCTCGCCCAGTTCGTTGTGCGGAAAAAATTGCTATTGTTCACAAAGCTTCAAAATTTAATACGTCTCCTTGACATCAGAGGTGCTATAATACTGCAATAAAAACAAATAACGTGCCATAAGCAGTGTTGTAAGAGAGTGAAGCTTCACCTTCTGTCATTTCTCCTACATTCCCTTTCCCCTAGTTCCAGAACAATGCACCGCATACGTAGGAGTCACCTCCTGAGTGCTGGTCCAAGATAAAAAAAAATAAAAAAAAATAGTGTGGCAGAAGAGCCGTCAAACTCGACTCGTCGTCGCGCCCAGCAATTGATCATCGCACGAACATCACTGATGCGAATTTTGAAGAAAGATTTGAATTTACACGCTCACAATGAACTCAAGAGCTGAAGTCTATTGACGCAGTCATCAATACGCCGATTGGTAGGTGAACAGTCAGAGTGAATGGTGACTTTACAAAGAAAATCATCTTCAGCGACGAGGCCCACATTCACTTTAGTGGATTCGGTAACAAGCAGAATTGCCGCATTTGAGCAAATTATAATCCGCAGGTGAATGTTGAAAAGCCGATGCATTCACAAAGATTGACTATGTGGTGTGGTTTATGGACTGGCGGCGAAAATGAGGTCGGCCAAGCAATGGTATTCACTATAGCAAAATGATAATGGACTTCTTCTTGTCAGAATTTGTGGTTAGGCACCGGGACCAAATGTGGTTCCAACAGAATAATGCCACTTGCCACACAGCCAACTTAAAAATGGATCTTTTGCGCCAGAAATTCAAAGGCCGTGTTATCTCACATCTTGGCGATGTTAATTAGCCGTCACGATCAGGGGAATTGAAGCCGTTGGACTTCTTTCTTTGGGGATGTTTAAAAAAAAAAATGTACGCCAATAAGCCAAGAACAATTCAAGAGCCAAATGATGAGATAATTCGGCGCATTAACAATATTGAACCTAAATTATGTCTCGGAGTCATTGAAAATATCGACCATAGAGTTTTTGGATCTAGCATTTGGGCGATATTATACTTCACACATAATTGTCATAGATCCTGCTATCATAATAAAAAAATTTTAATTATATTATTAATTGACATTTTTTATTATATTTTTTGATATATATTTATTAAGCCTGAGGTCTTTTTTTATTTTATCATCATCAGGATGATGATGTTAACAAGCTGTTAACGAAATATCGAATAATAAAAACAAAATAAAATAAAAAAAGACCTCAGGCTTAATAAATAAATATCAAAAAAAAAAAATAATAAAAAAATATTAAAATAATTCTCTGAAAACTTTTTGTTTTATTTAAAATTAATATCGTGCGTTTTGCTTGCACCACCCTCTACCGACAACGAGTCGAACAAAGCTTGGTATTGCATAATTTCTGTCAAGAATTTCTTAGTTGTACCCCTAATATATGTATGTATGTACGTATGTAAATACATTGATTTATAAAAACGTCATGAGCGGCCGGTCAACTGTTACGCAAAAAAAAAGTAAATTTAACACGACTATTTTTAGTTTTCTTAATGCAACATGTTGCGCTGGTATGAGTCAAGCATTGATATGCCAATAAATACTGGGAGGGTACTTCTTCGTTCTTCCTAAAGTGTAATCCGATTCCGAGTAGTTTTATGCTTTCACACTTTCCTTTATTATATTTTTTGTCATGCATCTTATTCACACCTCATTCGTAACCAACATAATGAATGTTTTATGATGATATGAGACTGCAATAATAAACATATGTGTAGAGGTGTGTGTGTGTGTGTGTGTTAAGTTAATGTTTATTTGTGCAAAGTCGTACGTTGTAAGTGTAATGAAATATAAACTCATAAATGTCACCACAAGGGTTTCATGTTGATTTTTTTTTTTCGTTGGTATTTTTGTTATTGTTGCATTGTTATTTTAGTTGAGTTAACACCTCAACTTTAACTCAACCGCCGTGAAGGTGGAAAAAAGTAAAAGGCAAAAAAAAAAACAAAGTTAATAAATGGAGCAGACACAAGTGCATTCATATACCAGTAAAACACTTAACAAAATTAAATTAGAGATGAAATTGTAGTGCATGAAAGAATTTTTAATACACATGCTTATGTGTTACAGAAAGTCGTGGGTTCAAACCTTACTGCAGTAATTACATAATTATGAGATGTATAAATACTATATTTGTTTTAAATTGCGTTATACAGCGTGGCGAAGAAGTAATGTAATTTTATAAATTGGCTGCCAATTTGAACCAGTATATGCAGAAAAAAATTTTACGAATTGTTCGGGTATGTTCTGTAAACCGAATCCCCAAAAATTGTTCGCTTTTTAAAAAAATACACATACTTAGGTGTTTAGAAATCAATCGTTTTTAAATCGGCTTGGTTTCCACCACAGGGGGGGGGTTAATTACAAATTTTGTAATATCAATTAAAAAATTAATTATGTCTTCTCCTGAAACAAATATTGATAGTAGCAATTAATTGAATTACTTTTCTATTAAAGTTTTAATAATATTAATTGAAAATTTAATTAAATATTTTTAAAATTTCAAAAAAAATTATTAATAATAAATTATAAAATATTAAATTATTAATAATATATTTTTTTTTCCGTGCAGGGAGATAAAATGCCTAACGCATCGCAGATGCTGTTGTCACAGCCCTGGTATGTGAGGTTTTCACCCACTAAAAAACCCTCCCTTTATCCCTGAGCCATTCCACCAGCAAAAAAAAATTATTTATCTTTATGGTTACATAAATTTATTAAAGTTAAAAGAATCAATTAAATTATTATTGTTGACTTACTTGAATTAAAGTTTTGGTGATAATAATGAAAGATTTATTTAAATATTTTCAAAATTTCAAAAAAATTTCAATAGCATAATAAGCTCTCATAATAATTTAATTTTGTGGCAACACAGGAAAAATAAAACAAAATCTTTATTAAAAATTTTGCAATTTCAATAAAAAGATTAATTAGATTTTCACCTGTAAAGAAATTAATAATATCATTTAAATTATTATTGTTGACATAATTGAATTAATTTTCAATTAAAGCTGTACTAATAATAATTAAAAATTTAATTAAATAATTTTAAAATTTAAAAAAAATTTTAATATTTTTTAATTATAATTATTTTTGAGCGATGTTGTTTTTTATGAAAAGTTTTTAACAATTATTTATTTTTCAATATTTCGCTACCAAATAGGTAGCATCGTCAGGAAATAATAATTTGTATTAACAAAAATTATTTTTTTTTAAAAGAAGAAAAAGAAAATATTTTTGGAAGGAAATGAAAATTTTAATAGTAAAATAAGATCTCACTTTGAGTATTTCATAGCAAAAAAAAAAAATTCAATTAATTTTATTTTGTGGCAACACAGGAAAAATAAAACAAAATTAATTAAGAAATTAATTGGATTTTAAGCTGTAAAAAAATTAATAATATCAATTAAATTATTATTGTTAACATAATTGAATTTATTTTCAATTAAAGTAATTCTTCTAGTTTTTTGACCTCTTTTTATATTAATGACACTAATTATTTAAGCTGTAGGTCTTTTTTATATATGTAATATTTATTTTTATTCGATATTTCGCTACTCCATTGTGTAGCTTCTTCAGGAAAATTGGTTTTTGTTTATAATGAAGAAATATTTTTTTATAAAGGAGTAGCGAAATATCGAATAAAAATTTCAATTAAAGTTTTAATAATATAATAATTAACAATTTAATTAAATATTATGAAAATTTAAAAAAAAAAAAAATCAGTGCACAGAAAACATCGACAATGAGCTTCAATTAAAAAGTTTCTCAGTAAATTATGCTTGCAATTAAAATATTTAGCAATTTGCATTATCCAAACAAATTGAACATATCAATTAAAATATTTGTATTCGTGAGTTCTTTAAACATTGAAAATTCAATTAAAATTCAATTAAAATATGTATGTATTCATATAGAACTTTATATATTTTATTATTTATTAATTATATTATATATTTTAGAATTTTGTACAACTACTGAATTTAATTGGCATAATTAAAAGATTTTTGAAAGAAAGAGACAAAATAATTTTTTTTAATTTAATTCATTCCCCTCGAAAATTTATACTGCGTAGTATGCTTATTGAGTGTTAAATTTTATTTGTATAAAGAGTTTCATTAAAATTAAATATTCAAATCAGCTATTATTCTGTGTATTTCACAGCATAAAACTAATTATTTATTCATTGAAGTATTGAGCCTAAAAATTAATTAAAAATTTCATGCAATTGAATAGACTTTTAATTGAAAAAATATATTATTCTAATGAAATGTGTTAAATAAAAATAGTAAAGTAAAATTTTTTTCTGTGATGTGAAATAAATTTTGTAATGTTGGACCCGGATTTTGCTTTGAACAAGTAAATGAATTGTTTGCAGTTAGTAGCGTGTTTACTCTGCACTCATAAAGTCATATATTCAAAACCCACTCTATTTATCAAAAAATTTTCTTTTTATGTGTGCACGACAGCACCTTCCTTCGTCACTATTGGCGTAATGAAAGCGTGGCCCAATTAAAGTAATAAACAAAATGGGTTTCCTTCGACTTAAATATCAAAATGTCATTTTACACACCTGAAATGGTGCGTATTCTGCTGTACAAAAGAACAAAACGTGCATCAGCAGGATTTTGTGAAAGAATTAACAATACATCACCGGCTCTTTGCCAAAGAATGTAACAAACAATATTGCAATTGTTGATACGCATCTTAATTGCCTGATTGTTACGTTTACATTTCTTCAAAAATTAATTAAAAATATGATTCTAATTTTAAAAATTGTGCTTTTTTCCGAAAAAAATGTATATATGAAATATATTATTACCTACTTTATGATATTCTCATAAAGTATTTTTTGATAAAAGCAAATTCCAAAATCTGGGGAGGAAAGTATATCGCATTTAGCTCATAATAATAAATCACCATTAATTCGTATTTATATTATTTGATTATTGCTAAACCGCAATATTTTTATATTTTTTTTTTTATATTTTATATTTTTTATATATTAAGAAATTCCCAGTAGATTATGAATTATAAAGATTTAACTGTATTAAAATTATTTTAATGATTTATTAAAAAAAATTGTGTCAATTATAATTTGTTATATATTTATTTACCTGTTTCACTGACTGACAGTAAATGATTGTTAAGCAGTGTGTTAAGTTTGGCGAAATAAAAGTCAAGACCTAAAAAGAAAATAAAATATATATTTAATATAATAAATTAGATGAAAAATCTCATACATTTATATAAAACAAAAATTAAAAAATTAAACATGATTTACACTTTGAACTTAAGGCAACTTTTAATTATTATTTTAGATGGTAATGAAATTAAAAAAAAATTTTTGACCTGTTTCCTTAATGCCCAAATTTACAGTCATTAGTTAACTAATAGCAATAGTTGAACAAATAATATTTGATTCATAGCTTTTTGTTTACTCTTAGTTAAACTGCCGAATGTCATTGGTTAACAAATAGTTAGACAACAGCTGATTAGTAAATTATTATTATTAGTATTTTTGTTTTGATATCATCTACTCAGTGTTTTTAATTTCTATAATCAGGTATGTGATGAAAATCGTTTTCGGCGTTAAAACGTTTTGAAATCGACAAATAGTGTGATGAATTTGTATGTGATGATTTGTTGTGACGATTTCATATTCCATCTTGTTTCATTGAAAAAAAGACGTTTTTAACATGCGACGCATTTCGAGAATGTCACTTTAAATTCGTTTTTAAATCGTTTCATTTTACTTGAACCAAATGTAAGGAAATATACAAAAAAAAAGGACAAAAAATTAATAAAAAATTATTATAAATCCGTTCTTATTTAAACGAAAATATGCATTTCATCCTATTATTTTCTTGCAAGAGAATTAGCGAAACCGGAGCAAAAAAAGGCATTTTATAAATAAAAATGACCAAAATTTGTTGATACAAATTTTATTTTGTTATTTTGTTTAAATATTTTACAAACGTCATTCACATACACATATGTTTACATATTTTACAGTTGTTTTATTAGATTTTATACAGTTGTATTTAGAGTAGATACAATGTGGAAACGAAACAAATATGGAATATGAAATCGATCGAAATTCATCACACTACTGTCGATTTCAAAAGACGATTTACTTTTCAAATCGATCGATTTCCATCACATACCTGAATATTTTGGTTTTCCAGAACCAATTTCAGCAGCGATTCCATAGCTTGCGCGGTAAACTTTGAAGATCGCGTGCTTGTTTTATCCATTTTTAAGAAATAATATAAGAAATGTAAACAAAAAACCATTTGTTATAGCAGTGCAGCCAATATTGAAAATTAAAAGATTATTAGAGTTACCATTCTTTGATTACACTGAGAATGTTAGTTAAACAATACACTGTGAATATAAAGTATTAGTTAAACAATAGTTATCATTTTAATTTACTAATAATTAACTAGTGACTGTGAATTTGGGCCTAAGTAAAACAATTTGTATAAAATATTATATTTTATACCCACAAAACGTAGAGCGTCCCTTAACTCTTGAAATTGCCAACTCTGACTTTAAACAAACGCAAGAACTCAAAGCACAATTATGCAATTTTTTAGGGATTCATTATTCCCATAAGTATGTGGGTATTTGTAGCTTTAATCTGCGAAATTAATACAACTTGTTTGTTTACACGGTGAAACTGTTTCTCTGCTCTACATGTGCATGCGTGTAAGTTCCAGTGTTTGCATGTACATTGATAATATTCCTAAGGTGGACTAAAATGTCTACCAATTAGTTATTTTGATTAAAGGGTTGTTTGCATGTCTCAACGTTAAATCGACTGCGGTCTGCACTTAAATTTTACAACGATAATTTAATGCAATTAAAGTGATAAAAGCCAAGACGACAAGAGAAACACTTTAATTATGTAAATTAAAGTACTTGAAACAATTAACTTTATCGCGGAAAAAACCAAGATTAAAAACTTTAAATTATTTAAATGAACGTAGAGGAAAAATGTTTGTGGTTTAATTGTTGCATGCCGTAACATAAGTTTTGTTTTTTCAAGTAACTTAACACCTGATCATTATTAAATGGTTGAAGTGACTGTAGAGGAACAATGTTTTCGTAATTGAAGAATTACCAAATACTTCATGCCACTCATTTACTTCAATAGCAGAGTGTTAAGATAGTGAAGTTTTACCTGCTGTCATTTCTCTACTAACTATTTCGTTCCTCTACTACCAGCACAATGCATCGCATGTGTAGGGGTCTTCTCCTGAGTGCTGATCGAATCTAAAAAAAACAAAACAACGTTACAGCTGAACGTGATATAGAGAAATGGGATTCAAGTAGCTTAAGTTTGACTAATAAGGTCTCCGTGGCATGAATTCACATACGTACCACATGAGCCCTCAAAGTTATCTGTGTATTATTTGTTAGAGATGGATTATATTCGTATATAGATAACGAAGAGAAGGTTGGAAAAAGAAGCTACAGAAGAAAATGGCAGGGCAGGGATTAACTTTTTATACAATTCAGCTGTAGTAAAGCAGACTTGCTATGTCTGCTGATGTTATATTGCCACATTATTTTTCGTTAAGCATAAGAGAGGAAAGTCATTTTATTTATTCATTTACTTCGCCGATGTTAAAATACCGACAATAGAGGGCGCTGTTGATATACATTACGCTAGACAGTAATGCACATCCGAATATGTTTTGCCTGCATGAGGCGCTTCAGATAAATCGTTTCAAAACCGCCGCTCTGGCAAGGCTGTCAGCTGTTATACTTCTGTCATGTGAAGTGTAATAATATTGTAAATAGTTAAAACATAATATTTGTAAAAAAAACGTCCCAATGTGCACACTGTCGAATAAATCGCTACTGTTTTTTCTATCTTGAACCGCACTGTTGGTATGACCCCTACATATCCGATGCATTGTGTTGGAACTAAAAGAAAGGCATGGTGATAGAGATAACAGGAGGTAAAACTTCACTCTGCTTTTGTACGTTTGTTGTATAGCAGTGTTGCAGCGCCTCTGATGTCAAGAAGAGGTATTCAATTTTGACGCTTTGTAGCCATTTTTAGTAGTTATTTTACTTCGCTCGTGCTATGCAAACCCGTCGAAGGAGGGCGCTCTAATGTGCTTGTGGCGGTACTGGTCAGTGACCAGTGAGTATGCCTTCGCCACTGAAACCTTCCTACGCAACAACTGACAAAAACACACATGAGTAAAATACGAGATGTTTTATGACTAAAGCTCTAAACACTTAGACGACAGCAGACAGCAAGCAGCAATATGTCAAAAATAAAATCCATGTGTTTAAATGAAAAAGATTATTTTGACGGCAGCACAGCAGCAGGACTGCACAACAGCATTTGCTGCTGCTGCCAACTTAGGCTATTTTCTATTTTGACGGGCAGCAATAAACAAATATAGTGTTGCCATTATATATGTATATAAATTGGAAAAATAAGAACAAAAACTTGTTTTTAATATTAAACATAAAAGAAAATTACAAAATACAATATAGAAATAAATTTATGTGTTTTTATAGTTTTTCGTGATATTATTACATTTTTTATCAATAACTTTAATTTTATTCATTATAAAATATATATGCGGCATCCCTGAAATTTGTATTGGTAAAATACACAGCTGTTCATTTTTAATTTCATAATATTTTGTTTTTCGTTTGAGTTAATTTTTATCATATTTTATCTGAGCTATTTTAACAATTGTTGTGATAAAATTCACTAAATTTTCTTCACTCATTTTTTATATTTTTAAACTTTGAAGTAATTTTTAATATTTATAAAAACTTGAAATTGATTTACACATCAGCTGATTATTATGTTGTTGCTGTCTTCAAAATAATTATGAAGCTGACTTCAGAGCAGCATTTGAAGTTGGCAGCATTTGAAGCCGTGAAGTTGTGAAGTCTGATGTTGTCTAAGTGTTTAGAGCTTTAGTGTGAAACTGTGTTCGAACTAGGCTTGCCAGATGGCCTGGATTCGCCTAGATTTTCAATTTTTTTATGTCTGGTACAGTTTTCAATCCAGTTTTTTCATATTTTATATTTTTTTTTATAATGAAATTAATATTTTGTACAGAAAAATTGCATTCTAAACACAATAAAATTACAACTATATTTGTCAAATGTTTAGATTATATCCATTCCTAACTCCAATTATTACCATTTTTTGTACATAACTGACAATTTATAAAGTGATGATCACTGTAATTTTTTGCTAATTGTATATTTAAGTCCAACACTAGTAATTTTAAGTGCATTTTAAAAATGGTCAAGTTTTTTTTTTTTAAATCCAGGCGAAAATTTTACGTTTTTCAGTTTTTAGGCTTTTGTGGGATCTGGCAAGCCTTGTTCGAACCCAGGACTTTTTTTGTTTTGTAGCCAACGTGCAGACTATTTCCATCACCGTTACGCTCAAGTATTGATATATGTAAGTGTGGCAGATTTTGCCGATTCCACTGTGCACTCAGGAATTAAGTCCATCTTACGGCTCATTATGGTGTATTTTGAATTGTGATTTGCACTCTAATCCAACACACGCAACAATTAAATTTTAATTAAGACAATACAAACTCTACGAAGCTCTTAAGCTTGTTTGTAGAAACACCCAGGGTCTAAGCGGGAATCAAACCTGCACCACCATATTGATAAGACTAATGCTCATGCACTAGACTATGGTGGCACTGCGGATTGGGTTCTAGAGCAACAGGCTTCCATGCTGATTTTTCGAAGAAAATTTTCTGTGGCCATGGAGTTTGTGTATCACTCGGTGATTACGGTGCTGCATATGGCGCTCGGACAACCCCGAAGTGCTGATTGTAGAATAGTCACTGCAATCGGTTAAAGTGATTGTTTGGTGCGCATTATGGTCTGGAGTTGTCATTGGGTCATATTTTTTCGATAATTACACTGGAAGAACCATTAACGTTAATTTAGAGCGTCATGGTCGTATAGCAGGAGATATTTTTAGGCTGCCGATTTTGGTTTTATGGCATAAGAAGTTTCCACCACGCGTAATTTCGCGTTTTGGAGACGATAATAGGCCACCAATATTGTGAGATTGTTTTTTTTTTTTTGGACCATACATTACGCACGCTTGTGGGACCTTATGAAGGCGTATTGCCTCGACAAAAATGCAAGTGTGCGTATGATTGCTTGTTGGTATGTACGAAATACACATTTATGAAACTTAAAACGGCTCACAATATGCCATACCGACACGCATCGCCTTCAAGCGGCAAAAAAACACAAATAATTTTGTATGCCAAACACTTTTAACTTTTCAACTTTTTCAACAGGAAATACTAATTTTTCAATTCTAGACTTCAATAACTTAAATTGAGATTCTACTTATAAACGGCTTACACGTTTAACAGAAATTTGCCGAAATACATTACGCGATTATAATTGTGTTTATGTTTATCATACTTATAACATCATTATGTACATTAATCCTCTGCCGAGTCAACTTAAGATACTTCTTGTACTCCTTTGATTTAATTAATTGCCTCTGGGATACACTTTTAAACAATGTTGATGATGAGTTTAATAATCATCTATCATCCAAAAAATACGTTGAAAGGCAAAAAAGCAAAACTAAAACAAAAACTATGCTTTAGCAACAACGTGTGAATTATCCTTGAAGGGTTTTAAGGAGAGAACAAAAATAAAACAAAAAAAAAACAAAGAATAAAAGCAAAAGCAAATCAAAATTAAGTTGAAAGAAAAGAAGAAATGAAAAAGTGTAACGAAGATAACGAGCGAATGACACTAAAAGCAATTCATAATACTTTAGAATTGGAGTATCTTTCTTTTAAATGCAAAGTACGAATGAGTGTTTCTTTTTCGTTAAATTGCAGATCCATTGCAATGTAAAATACATACTCGTATATACATATGTATGTAAGACGTATTACAATGGCACACAGTCAAACAGAAACAGCTAAAAGTGAAAAAATGTGAATACAATTAATTAGTTGTTATCCTAAAGCAACTGTCTTCACATCATAAACTAATTGAAAATGTATCTTTAACAAGTCTATCTATGTGGGTGTGTGTGTGTGTGTGTGTGTGTATGGGCTAGTGTAAGCATATTGCACTTAATAGGCATCATTGAGTTGGGTGGGCAATGAGCCAGTGTCTGCTGCGTATGTTACACATTCTCTAGTATGTATCCGTCATTTGCTGGTAGAACATCGCAACATAGAAATATTGATTTTATTTATTGGTTTCGATTTGCTTATACAGGGTGGGTTAAAAGTCACCACGAGGTTTAAAAATTTAATAACTTTTACATTTCTATATATTTTTTTTTACTTTTCAAGCACAAATTATGGGCGTATTTAAAACTGAACAGAGAACCAGGGTAATAGAACTTTATTATTATTTAAATCAGTGATAAATTTTTTTAACGCAAAAAAAACCTGATTAAGAGTGACGAACAGCGTTATCATTTCTCAAGTTTTCCCTTATTTTTCAAGGTTTCTGAAATGCCAAAAAATTTTAAAGTTTTGATAATTCTTCTAGTTTTTTGACTTAGTGTAATTAGTTTTTAAGTTTTTAGCGTCAAAAATAATTTTTTTTGAAATTCATTAAAATTTTCAACATTTGTTTATTAATTTTTAATTACATATATAAAAAATTATATAAAATAAAATAAAAATAAAAAATAAAATAAAACAAAGCTGGCAACCTTTGTTAATAGTATGTAGACAGTAACGATTACTCTCGTATGCATTTTCCAAAGATCTGACGGTTTAAATAGATGATATTAATGACTTTATAACAACCTCCCTGTTGACACAAAGAGTACTGATGACGTGTGTAGTGGCATAGAAAATACGTATTCTACTCAACTGATGTTGGAGATGAACTGTTCTTTTTTCCCTAATCTAAAAATGTAATTTTTTCACAATATTGTGATAAATTAACTGTGAACTTTAACACGACAGAAAATTTTCATTAATTAGTTTTAATTTACAGATATATGATGATAATATTATTTGTTGTTGTAAACGATGTTATAATTTTTAAATTAAATCTGTCTATTTCCTTTTTAATACAACTGTGCTGTATTAATAATATTATAGTTTTTATGCCTGTTTTTTTTTTCTAAAAATTTTTCTATTTCAAAAAAGCATGGATAAATATTTCAAGAGAAACGATAAGGATAATGGAATATTTTTAGTTTTTGTGTTATTAGTTTAAAGCAGAAAATAACTTAGAATATGCTATAGACACATCGCAGTGTACAACAAAAGCTAAAAACGAGGTGGCCGTGGTTCGTCGGAAACTATTTAACCGATTTGCCTGATTTTAAATACCCAGGGATTTAGGTTTACTACTGACCGGTTGCAACAAAAGGAATTTTATGTGATGATTAATTTGGCCAAAAACGGCATTTCAACGGACACACGGACAGACAGACATGGCTCTATAAACTTCTCAATTCATAACATTTCTGAAAATATATAAATTTTTCTTTAGAGAGGAATATTAAAGAAATTTCACACGGAATGACAAACTTAAAGTGAAGGGTATAAAAATGGGGATCTGCTCAAAATCGTGGCAACGATAAGTTTGTTGTTGTTGTTGTTCAACTTTTTTTGTTTATCTTATTTTGAATAAAAATTAATTGAAAATATATATTTTTGTGCTTTTTTCATTATTTGGACACTTTTGTGGAAAAAAGTTTTTTGTTGAAAAATTAAGTTTTTTTTTTTAAATAAAAAGTTTTTCTTTAAAAATATATGGTAACGCTGGTGATAAAGCTCATTTTTAATTGAATTTTTTTATTATCAACTAAGCACTACTAGTTTCTTGTAGTGCAGCTGTACATCCTTTAAAAATACAAACCAAGTTACAGTGTTTCATACGAACAATATTCTTAAATCATGAATTTCATGGATTTTACAAAGGCAAACAAAAAACTTTAATCTTGCAGAGTAGTGTATTAGTGCGTTAAGTATCTAACTTGAAAAGGAGCCCTGCTCTATAAGAGAAGTTAATTTTGTAACCATTTGTATTCGTAGAGCGCGTACACGTGCACACATGAAGGCATGCTGCGCCAGTTACGTGCAACACATTTAAATACGAATACTTTAAGACGCAAATAGGCACACCATCAACCACACTCTATAGTATATTGAATGTAAAATAAAAATAATATAATTGCTTTTGAACTTGTAACTTACTTATGTAAATTGGCCAGTTTATTTGAAAACTCCATTGGGCTAAAACCAAATCTACTGATATTTTCGTTGGCTTATTTTAAAAGATACTTGTGCAAGTGGGGTTACTTATTACAATCCAAGTGACATTAAATAAAATTTTATTTTGAAAAAATATTCACTTGAATCAATTCAAATGCGAACAGTTTTTGAGGTAAATTGATACAATTTTTAAAAACCTCCAGTTATTTAGTGAATAGAATTGTTAGCCTGCATTATTTTGTACTCCAAATAAACACCTTAACACATACAAAAACACACAGACACACACACACAAAGAGGAAAAAAAAAGCATTTGAATATGTTAACGAAATTATGTAAATTGCAACAATGGTGTTCACAAAATATTCACGTGCTGCAAATACCGACACAGCAATAACAACAACAATACCAATTACAAACAACAAACTGAATCAAAGTAAAAGCAATGCATTGCTCACACACATGTACACACTCTCATCTATACACGACCAGCACTCCCACCAGCACTTGTATGCATTTAAAATTGGCAATTCCGTTGTATAAACAACAAACAATAATCACTGGGGATGCTGTCTAGTGACATCAATGGCCAGTCAACCCACAATCCAACTACTGATGCTCTTAGGCACCCCTCAAACAACATACATCCTCTCTCTTCGGTCATTTGTTTGATTATGAACTCATCTCATTATCGTGGCACGACACCAATTGCCTTAGTGGGTTAAGCAATCATTAGGCTGAGTGTGGCATGAGCACGAAGTTCATATGTGTTGCAGTTAAACCAAAAATAAAACACACACACTAAAAAAAACCGAAATAAATCTATAAATCTCAGGTATTAGAGACTTTATAATTTTGTTGATTGGAAAAAGCATTTTGCAATAAACAATTTACTAAATGCGACTCGAATTACGCAAACAATATATGTAGATGGGCACTATTTTAAGTGAATTCAGGACTAAAGTGGAATATCCTTAAACAAGACGGATGTTATTAGAAAATATTTGAAAACTCAAGCTGTTACACAGATTTAATTACAGTTACCCCGCAACAATTTCAGACACTTTTCTTTTTTTTTTTTAGTTACTTCACACCTATTTCTGGGGCAGAATTAGTCCGAACAAATTAAAATTCATATTCTTAAAAAATATTAAAGTTCTTTAAGTACGAACTATTAATTATTTGCTTTATATGAGAAGTGCCACGCCTCCTACTTCCATAAAAATATCAAGATTTTATAAAAATGTCTACTCATACGAAATTGGTCTTCAGTTAAACATTATTAAATAATTATTTTGTATGGGGAAGTGCCACGCCCACGTCAAAACATAAATTAATATATGCCATGGGTACACTTTAGAAGCTTCTTATTGGTATAGTGCTTCAGGTAAACCTTAATAAATACTTAATTTGTATGGGAGGTGCCACGCCCACTTCTCCAAAAATTTTAAAAATTTATTGAAAGTCTGCTTGTACCAAATTTGAAAACTTTTACTGACATATCGCTTCTGGTAAACCATAATAAATAATTGATTTGTATGGGAAGGTCACACGCCCACTTCTATAAAAAAGTCGAAAGTTTACGAAAAGTGTGCTCACGCATAATTAAAAGCCTTTTACTGATATATTGATGCTGGTAAACCTTAATAAATACTTAATTTGTATGGGAAGTGCCACGCCCACTTCTATGAAACTGTTGCGAATTAAGGAAAGTTTGCTCAAACAAATTGAGAAGACTGTTACTGAAATATTGCTTTAGGTGCACCATAACAAATATTTATTTTGTTTGGCAGGTGCCACGCCCACTTCTTGAAGAATGTTGCGAAGTTATTAGGAGTGTATTTATAAAAATTAGAAACTTCTTATTGATATAGTGCTTCAGGTGCACGATAATAAATATTCGCCTTGGAAGTGCCACGCCTACTTAAAACACAAAAAATTTATATTTGACCTTCTATTCCTTTCAGATATTCAGCGCTTAAATTTCCAAATGGTCGTTGACTTTATTTTTGGGCTGCTAAAGAAGCCAAGCAGTACACTTTTATTTTACTTCACATAAATTTATAACTTTTCTTTGATTTAAATGCAAAATTTAATATGCATTATAGTGGAGTATTTTTCTTTTTTTTTGTACAAATTCTTTAAATTTCAGTTTAAGAAATCTGACATTAACACCAACAACAGCAGCCCAATCTGCTTCTCTTCAGACAACTGACTGTATAAAATTTGCCCTGGTTTTCTGTTTGCAAGGGAGGAGTATAAATGTAGGCCTGTGTTTGCATAGCACTTACTTTATTCAATACAATTTGCAATTCTCTATCTGTCGACATTTGTAAAGTGTAACGCACACATAATAGAAGTGTGTGTGTGTGTGTGCGAGTGTGTGTTTGGCTGTGTGTGTTTTTCTTCAGGACAATAATTAGGATGTTCGCTTCGTAACTCTTTTGGTGCTACTCATGATGATTAGCTGAAATTATGCTGACTAAAGATATAAATTGGATGATATCCAATATTATAATTGAAAATTTACGTAATCAAATTTAGTTTTTATGAAATACTCCAGTGAATTATGTTCCATAGTACACTATAATATACACCGTAAGCGTTTATGTAGTTGGAATGCAACTGCTTTCCAGCATTGATTAGCGTAATGAAGAATTCAATGAACAGCGATGAAATACGTTTAAAATTTTGAAATTAAATTAAAATTATATAAATAAAGGATTTCATTTAATCTTTTCAGTTGAGAAATAAAAATATATGCAGGGCTGTATACACGCCTATTTAACAACGAACAATTGTGAGTGGAAAAAGTTATTCAAATTAAAAGAGAAATTTATTTCGAATAAAATAATACCACAAAGATTTATAATTTTGGGGCATAAGATAAATAAAAGTATTTTGTGCGCTTCGTAACTTGTCTCATACAGTAATTTTTTTATGTACGGCACACATACACCCATATTGATTTAAGGCCTTGGAGCTTCTTAAAATTAAAAAAAGCGGAGTATACTTGCCGAGGCATACATTAATATTATTGTGTATTCCAGTGGGTATGCGAGCCAGTGTTTCAACCGCATTTAAGCAATTTGGCCTTTAGGCTTTCCTTTTATATGCTGAGGATTTTGTTGGATTTAAACTGTACTTAACCTCGTTCAGTTATCTTGTGTCATCTAAATTAAATCAACATTCACCATTAAGTCTTGCGCTAAGTTGTTCAGAACAGCAGCAGTGGGAAAAAAACAGTGGAGTTCGGTTATTACAAACTGTGCGGGACCGTCCAATTTTGTTAGTTATAGCCGCAGCGAATAATTTTTTTTTGCCAATCTTAATAATATTTCTTATCAATATTTCCTATAATATTTTCTTAATTTTTTCTAATTGTTGACAATCGCCTACATTGGAATTTTATATATTTTACATTGTTAAATAGTGCCTTAATTCGAACTTCATTTTTACAAATTGTACTAATGATTGGAAACATACAGGCAGGGAAAATTACATGTGATAATTGCTAAGAAACAAACTAAATCAAAGACAAAAATTGTAAGTCACACTGGCAAACTTTTCGTTTTTTTTTTTATTTTTTTTAATTTTTGCTTTGACATTTTTATTTGCTGCTGGTTAAAATTTAGTATTTATTTTAAGTTTTCACACTGACTGGTTCAAAAGCAAAACGTGCAGCCAACAATTAAAACTCAGTTTTACCATATAAAAATGTTTTCTTAAAAACTTTTTTCAATTGATTTAATGAAAAACAATCTCAATTTTCATGTACTAAAGGCAGTGCTACCAAGTTAAAAAATTTAAAACAGCTGGCAATTTAAATAGAGCTCAATGAAATCAAAAGAATAAACGAAAATTGGGTAAAAAGGATTCACTACAATATTTTTTAAAATAGTGGACCCAGCAGTAACAACAACAAAAAAGTGCAAAGGAAAAAGAACCAATTGGTTAGAGCATAATGAAAATACTTTCATAGAGTTGTGGACGGAGAATATAAATGATTTTTTAATACACAAACTGTGCATTAAAACCTTGCACCAAATTACGGCATTCGATTCGAATCAAAACTTCAAACAGAATTCAATTGAAATGTATAAAAATTTCGTTCGATATTGAATGCAGTAATTTGACCCCTGATTTAATTAAACTTATACTGAGAATTCAAAATCAGCTGTTTGTGGTTTTAACGTCAAAATCAGGTTTTAACTTTTAGTCTAAAAACTCTATTACAAAACAACTGATAATGTTAGCAAATTGTCATAAATAATTTCAATATAGTTTCAAAATATGCCAGACAAAAATTTACGTTTATTTTTTATCATTTATAACCGTATAAATTTCTATGAATTTTTATTTATGACACTTGAGAAACAGTTCGTTATAAACGAAAATTCGCTATAACTGGACTTCGCTGTAACTCTACTAATTTGAATGCAATAATATTAATGCAAAATTGTTGGGATCGGGGAATTTGTTCCCTGTGGGCGCAATTTCGTTCTAGCCGGTGTTCGTTATAACTGAACTTAACTGCATATAACAGCACACATTCAAGAACAACAACAACAACATCACCAACGATAACATCGGTTTTGTCATTAACATCAACATCATCCAGTCTAATGTCATTCGCTTTATCTTGAAAACAAACCTTGTTTGAAATCACATTAGCAAACTCAGTGCGTGTCGCTATGTGCTGACATATGCATGTGTGTTGATACATATGTATATATGTATGCCTGATGGTATGCACGGGTGTGTTTAATATTATACATTTGTATTTACAAGTGGCCATGTACAACAATGCTTTTAGTGAAATTGCACAAAAAAAAAAGAAAGAAACTTTTGATTTCATTTCGTAATACTACAACCATCTCATTAACGATTTCGCCTTCTTTGATTGCCATTTTCTTAATTACAAACTAAAATTACTTAGACCAGTCCATTTAAAGAGCAAGAGTGTTTCGTGTGAATTGAACTCGTCATATTTAAATTAGTATGCCATGAGTTGTATATTAAATTAAGAGATTTTTTTTTTTCATCAAGTAAATACTTGAAGGCCGCCAAAAATCTTTACTATTCATAAGATTTAATTTATTGGGTGTTGTTTTTAGCTGTTGCTGGTATGTTTTTTTTATAATCTGGTAGATAATTTCATGGCATTAATTTTTTAAATATGCTTTCCGGCATATCTCCGCCATGGCTACGAGTTACATGATCCATTCGATTTTTTTTAAATTTTTTACTATTTTTTTTAATATATCTGACTGTATGGCGTCAGTGATGGCTTTAACATTGGCTTCGATACTTCAAGAGTTGCTGGTTTGTCGGCAAAAACCAATGACTTAACAAAGCTTCATAAATTATAAGCCAGAGGCTTTAAAACTCATGAATGAGTGAATGACAGTAAAGAGGACCACTTCCGGAAATGAAGTTGTCACCAAATAGATTTTGCAATAATTCGATTAAGTAGTCGCTCTATGATAAGTTGCGATCTCTGTTTGGAAGCAAATGCAACTGGAAAAAAATAGACCACCGAAATTAAAATTGCTTTACTATTCCATATACAGAAATGAAAGCACAGCAACAGGCTTGATTTCAACTTTTGAAAACAAGCCTTTTTTTATTTTTTTTTTGATTCTATTATTTTTGTTGAATAAGTTTTAAACGAAAAAAAAACGACCCACACAAATTAAAAAAAAATTTATTAAAGTGAATAATCCTCTTCTTTTTTTACTTTTATTTTTTTTTTTACAAAAACCAATAGCCAAACTTTCTTTGCTTGTCTTTCCGGCGTCTAGGCGGGAATTGAAAACCTCCTAAACTAATGTTCACGCGCTAGTTGTCTCACAAGTGTCAAAGCGCTAGAAATTGCCATTTGCACAATTCTGAATATTTGCTTAAACTTGCCACAAAAGTAATAAAATGTACTGTAATTTAGGCAACTGGAGATAATGCAGCGTCGATGTGCACTACAATTTTTATCAAACATCAATTTAGAAATAATTTTTTATATAATAAGGGCTTCAGCTGTATCCAATCCACAGGCACATCAGAACGCTCTCCTTTGTCGCTATTGTGTAGCACCGGCGAAGTAGAATAATTATTAAAGAAAAAATGGCTACTAAAACCGCAGCTTCAAAATTTAATACGTTTCCTGAACATCAAAGGCACTTCAACACTGCTATAAAACAAATAACGTGCAAAAAGCAGTGTTGTAGAAAGGGAAGCTTCACCTCCTATCATTTCTCCTACTGTACCTTTACTCTAGTTCCAGCACAATGCACCGCATATGTAGTCGTCATCTCCTGAGTGCTGGTTCAAGATAAAAAAATAAAAAAAAGTAATGCGCTCTGCTGGTGCTTCATAGTTTTTTTTAACGTGGAAGTTCCAACGGACTTAACTCTTCCACGTCTTGGTTAACTTATCCACTGGATAATTATAGAAAATCTATCAACCTGAATATTATGCATACAGATCAGTTGGTCATAATTGTGGCAGTTTTAAGGGGACTCATTGAACATTAACCGTACAACATCTCCTCTGCCACTGTCAGTCTCGCGCTGGTTTTTATGCTGTTAAGTAACGAACTGAAAATGTCCCCTTCACCACTATGCCGCTTAGAGGCTCTTATTGGTCACAAATTGATAAGTGGCCTGCTTAATCTAGCCTAACTAATAGATAAGTGTAAATATACTTTAATTTAATTAGCAATTAATATTCGTAATACTTTTTATTTTCGAAACTGAGAAATAATTTTAATGATTTCTGAATTACTAGAGCAAATAATTATTGCTAACGAGAGGCCTACAAACGTAAAATTTCCTTTGAGTTTGTAGTGCTGCTTCTTGTATCCAGCAATATGAGAGACAAGAAAAAATACGAAAAATTTAAATATCCGTCCAAAAATTGTAATTTGCCTTTAAAAATGCCTTAAGATGGGCCAAAGACTCAATTGCTCAGATTAATTGCAGCAATTGCTATTTGTGATTTTTTTTTTTGTGGGAAAAGCATGACGACATGCTGTTTTACTAAATGCACTATTGAGCTGGGTAAGTTTACGAGTCCAAATAGTTGGACAAGCTTACAAAGCTGAAACAAATTAATTTCCATACATTATTTTTGACAGTGCTTTTGCGAGAGTGCAATAATGCAGTTTTTTTTTTTTTTATCTGGGACCAGCTTTCAGGAGATGAATCCTCCTACACATGCTAGAACTATGGGAAAGGGATAGTAGGAAAAACGACAGGAGGTGAGTTTAAAGGTGCAAGAGTTTAACCCTAATCAAGTGAGATAAACTTTGTAACGAACCCAACTAAAATGTGCTGTAGAGGCACATATAAATCCATTGCATATTATATTTGGGAATTTATATCTCTTATTTGCATTTTTTTCTTTCAAAGCAATACTTGTTTCATATTGTAGAATAAAATCCGCATCCTCCGAAAATTTACGGTCGTAATCTTAATCTTGGTTTATAGTTTCTTCAGAATCTATATCTTCAATAATTATTTCGATTTCTACATATAAATATATTTTAGACATTGCGGGAAAAAGTACCGTCTTTACAACTTTCTCTTTGAAAATTAGCCAACCATTTTATAAACTGTGTATATTTACATTGAATGATGAAAATTGAATGGGAATTCCCCGTAATTTAATTTCTTGGTTCATAATGTTGTCGTATGTGCCTGACAGGATTATGACAGGATTAAGTATATTTGTGGTTTTACATAAATAAATAAATAAATAGAAATTAAAGAAGAGCTCATTTTTTTTTTTAAAGAAATAAAATAATTCAAAGTACGAATTCAAGAAGCACCAAGAACCATGACTTCAATTTAAAGAAGTTAGAACACTTCAAAGTGAAAGATGTGTCTGAAAGGCACATGTTAACTGGATTAGGGTTAAAGCGTTTTTAAGAGGGCCCTTAATGTCTGTATAATTAATTTAAGAATGAAAACAATAAAATTTTTCAATAATTTTACACTTTTAATTTGCAATTAGAAAGTTCTCATAAGACAAGATAAATATAGAAAAAAGTAAATTCAGCGCCCTTTAGAAATCAAATCCAACTACAGAGGTTTAGCATCATGCACTGTAAACCAGGGATGTGTAACCGCACTTGTTCGGACACGAATAATAATTACTTTTCCATTTGAAAAATGTTGCTTCATTTTGATAGATTTTTGAAACAGAAATAAAATGTTAAAATTTTTATGGCAATAAAGTAAAGCTGCGACTATATGAATTTATAAACATGTATAACAGTGTGTGTAACATTATTCTTCCATTAACGCTGAAGATGTGTGTGTGTGTGTGTGTGTGCATTTGTGTTAAATGAACTTTTCTTGTATGTGCAGTTAATTAAATTTCATAGAAGCGTTTCATTAATTTATTTGTAGGCATCAGCTTTTAAAATAAACAATGGAACATGGAATGTCCGTCGGTCTTGCTGTCATCTCTTAAATACACACAATTATATCACTTCACTCTCATTTATTTAAGTACGTACACGGGCATAAATATTAATATAATAGATGAGCACGTCTGCATGTTTGCAATAGTGTGTTGAATGTGTGTGTGTGTGTGTGTGTGTTGGAATTGCTGTTTTACATTGCATGTATTCTATAACATTCGCCGTCCATACATTTACAAATTTTGGGAAATTTGGAAAATTCATGCAATTTATGAATAAAAATTTTAGGCATGTTTGCCAACTAATTGTACTTGTTAAAACCGCCCGCTTGCAACGTAAATACACTTTTAACTATCAACTATTTTATTATGTTCAAATAACTTGAACAATTTTAAACAATACACGATGACAACGAGTAGTTTTTAAACACACGCACACACCAATTCACACACACACACATGCATATACATTTCAGGGCAGGGAGGTGGCTGAAAATTTTTGAATTTCATTCCGAATTTAGAAGGGACTATCAGATTCTTTTCTTTAAATGAAAAGCCTTTCGGTTAAAGTTTTTGTCCATTGGAGATCAGAAGAGCCATAAAATTCGTCAATGGGCCAATTCAATTCGCCCATCCCATTCAATACTTTTCGAATTTCCAAAAATTTTAAATTTTTTTTTTTTTATAAAAATAATAAGATTTTGTTTTACAGGGTCTTGCAACAGAGACTTTCGAATGTTGACAGTTGATAATGGCCATCTTATTGAAGCTACAGCTGTGACATTACTTTTCATTTATTCAAATCTGTTTAGCCAAACCTCCCTGGACGGATTCAGCATTCAACAACACGTGAATATAATAAAATTATTTTCTCAAAATGGGTGTTCTGTTCGTTCATCGTACCGCAAGCTGTGCCTTTTTTACGATCGTCTTAATCATCCTACCGAGAGCAGTATTCGCAATGTGGTGAATAAATTCGTATTCACTGGTTCACTAAACGATCGACCAACAACCGTTTGTCGCGAAACGCAATATCGGTCAAAAACATAGCCACTGTCCATGAGAGTGTGCAGCAGAATCGCTGGCAGTAGATTTCGCGTCGCTTACAAGAAATCGGCCTTCCGCAGACCACAACTTGTCGAATTTTGAGTCGTGACTTCGGCCTGCACCCATATAAAATTCAACTGATCCAGGAACTAAAGGTAAACGACCGTAGACAACGACGTATGTTCGCTTAATGAACTCTGTAGCTGTTGGCAACTGGCACTAATTTTCATGGAAAAATCATCTTTAGCGATGAGGCCAACGTCTGAAGGAATCGGTACGTGAACAAACAAAATTGGCGAATTTCGGATGACACCAATCCACAGGAGATCCAAGACAGTCAAATATATCCCGAAAAAGCCATTGTTTGGTATGGATTTAGGGCCGGCGGTTCATATTTCTTTGAGAACGACATTGGACAGGCCATCACTGTCAACGGCGAGCGCTCTCGGTCGATGATGACCAACTTTTTTTTGGCCTGAATTGGATGATCTGGAGAGCAATGACAGGCGCTACGTGCCATACCGCCCATGCCACATTGCATATTCTGTACGAGCGATTAGGTCATCTCACGTAGAGATGAACTGGCCAACGAGATCGTGCTATATGACACGGTGACACTTTCTCTTGTGGGGTTTTCTTAAGGCGCAGGTGTATCCGAATAAGCTACAAACCACAGCGGTCCTCAAAGTCAATATAACCCATGCCAGCGGCCAAATCCAGCCGGATTTGTGATCCAGACCTATGGCAAATTAGACATTTCAGAAGGGCTCTCTCCACAAAAGCCGTGGCAGACATTTGAACCGCGTTATATTCCACACATGTAACGAATAAGAAATTTCGCTGACATCTCACACATACTTTAGCTTTATTTCATTTTAAAGAAAGGAAGCGTTTAATGAAAGACCCAGGCGAAACAGTCTTACATTTTGGTGAAACTCATTGGCTGGGCAGCTGTTTCCTTTAGTTTGTGTGAATATATAGTCCATTTCGAATAGGTACCTTTATAATTTTCATGTTAACAGAACTCCGTGAAGACAATTGGCTTGTGTCTGGCGTTTAAATTTCGTACTCTTTCTTCACACACATGTTTCCATTATGAAATGAATAATGAGATTTATACAAAAAAAAAATATTTGAGATATTTTTTCTATTATTTCTCAGACCTTTTTTGACAGCAACCAAATTCAACGAAGCTCTTAGCTTGTCTGCAGAAATACCCAGCTCTATATTGATATACTAATGCACCAGGCTACGGAGGCACCCAGAGAATAAAAGATTTTAGCAGGCTACTCCGCTAATGTGTTCTTAACCATGCAACGACTTGTTCGATTTTATGTATCTTTTTTTTTGTACCAGCTCTCAGGCGATGACCTCTACACATACGGTGCATTGTGCTGAAACTAGAGGAAAGAGATAGTGAGAGAGAGGACAGGAGGTGAAGCTTCACTGTCTTACAACTCTGCTTTTGCACGTTCTTTTGCCTTTTTTATAGCACTGTTGTAGCGCCTCTGATGTCAAGGAGATGTATTAAATGTTAAGCTTCGTTTTAGTAGAGATGTTTTTATGATTTAGTTTAAAACCAGGGTCGAATCCAGGATGTTTTGGTTTTGTAGTCAACGTGCAGACTACTTCGCCCATCGCTATACGAAAATTGTAAAAGATGAGCAGGAAATTTATTACACAGGAATTCTAAATAAAATAACCATTTTCGGGGACAATTTATTTATTTATTTTTTTTGTTTTATTCTTTCGATTAATTTCTTGCTCCTTTACACTGGTTAAAATTGTACCGCTCTGCTGTAAAATCTGTAGTGTGTATGAGTAACTTATGAACTCGTAATATGCGCGTAAATATAATTTGCAATAATTGTTTTTGTAATTGTATATTGCTAGTTAAACAACAACTAACAACTCGAAAAAAAAACTCCAACAACAACACGAACAACTATGGCTGAAATTATTAGCAACGACAAGCGTTCAAGTTGCTGATTGTGTGTTTGTTATGTTCTGTGCTAAAACAAACAAATAACTAAAATATAGAAAAAGGCAAACAATAAAACGACTACAACAACAACAGCAACAGCAGCAGCAGCAGCTCATAAAATGACAATAAAACAAAAGAAAAACAGTTGTAAATTTCGTAAAATTGTATGTGTGTGCAGTAGGTGCTGTACAGCTAATTTACACATGTGCAGCGCACGTGGTTTGGTGGGGGGGGGGGGGGGGGGGGCTGGCTGTTGCAATTGCACAAATGTTGCAGTTATTGTTATTGTTATTGTTATTATTATATTTGGCAACTTTATGTACGTTGAAATAATAATATCGAAATGATATTTTGTCATTTCAACGGAAATACCAACAAACACATCACAATATGCAGGAAATGTTTTAATAACCACAAGGTACACAAAAGTTCCAGCACATTCTCGCACTTAAATACGGTGTTTATGAAGGTGCATCTGCATACAGTCATATGTATGTATGTGTGTGTGTGTGTGTGTGTGTGTGTATATGTGAACATCTTCATACATTTTATTTGGCCATAAAAATCAAATGCAATTATACATTTGTAGCCACAACGGGTGCATCAGTTGTGCTCTTCATAAATAAATAATTTCATTTTAAGCAAGCAAAAATTATTTTAACAAAATATGTAGTAGAACTTCTTTATAATTTGTTGAGGAAGTTCACTGTAGCAACTATGGGCTCAAGTGTCTCCAAGTCAGCAGTTTTAATAATTTTTTCAATTATTCCTTCAAGATTAGTTGGAGCAATAGGTGGTTTAAACCAAACATCTTTACGAAAATTAATAGCTTATTCTTCAATTAATCATATTGGTTGAATATTAATATCAATAAATAATAGAAATATATTATGAATAAATTATTTTTTATTTTATAGATTATTAACTTTTGGAATAATTTTTATATTAAATTTATTTAATATTTCTTATATCAATCAGTTATTTTCTTTTTTTTTTCTTCAAAAATGTGGGTTCAAAACCCAGTCATCGAAAAAAAAAATGTTCCCTGGGGCAAAAGCAAAGACTTTGGCAAATGGGGCCGCCACATGTCAATTCGGTTTTGACATTTGTCAAGTAAACAAAATGCAGAATACAATCGAGGGTTTACTACGCAAGAAAGCGGAATAATTGCGGTTGGGGATGGTACAGTTAGCACGTTGACTACACAACCAAAAGTTCAGGGTTCAAGCCCAGTTTCGGACTAGGTAATAAAACCACTTCGCATTTTTCTGATGTGTGTGTCTTTTTTTTTTTTTATCTAGGACCAGCACTCAGGAGATGACTCCTACACATGCGAAGCATTGTGCTGGGAACTATAGGAAAGAGATAGTTGGAGAAACGACAGTAGGTGAAGCTTAATTAATTGTTTTGCAGCTCTGCTTTCGCACGTTCTTTGTCTATACACGTAGCAGTGCTGAAGCTTCGGTTCAGTAGCCATTTTTATTATTGTTTTACTTCGCCGGTGCTACACAATAACGACGAAGGAGGGCGTTCTGATGCGATTGTGGATTTGCTATCAGCTGAAGCCGTTATTGTTCAGTGACCAGTGACTATGCCTTCGCCACTGAAACCTTCCGACAACAACTGACACACAAACGCACACTAATGCACATCAGAAAAATGCGAGATGTTTATTTTTATTTTTTTTTAAATTATAGTCTGAAACTGGGGTTGAACCCAGATATGTTTTTGGATTCGTAGTTAACGGGCAACGTGTGTATAGATTAGGTTGGCAGGTAATAAGAAGAGTCACAGCCCAGTTGGGTCCTATTTTATTCTGATACCTGTTGTGAAAAAAACTTTCACTTGTGGTAGTGAAACGTAGTATCATGCTTTGAATCGAACCTGGATCCCCAAGCCGATAAACTAGCGCCCTACTCATTAGACTACCGGGGCACCCCTGTCTAAGTAAAAGTAAAAATTAATAGTTTTCTTTTAAGTTTAAAAGTACCTACAATTTTCTCCTCAACTGTAATTTAAAATACACATTCCTGCTTTTAATAAAATTCATGCACAAAATGTTATGTATCCTTGTACGAATGTTGGCTCGCCTGTTGGCACAGAAACTTGCGTTTACTACGGCAATTTAGTTTAAATAATAATTTTGACCACAATGACTAAAAATAAATGCAGATGCAATTGAAATTGTTAACTGTTGGTTGGGGATGATATGAAAACGTTTAAAAAATTTGCAATTATTTTAAGAAAACTAAAACATTTTCAGGAATGTGTGTGTGGGAGGGAGCGTGGGAGGAAAAGTGTTAAAAAAAATAATTTGCAAATAATTAAATTTTTAAAAACAAAAGATGATGCGTTTCTTATCCTTTTTAATTCCTTTAACTCGAAATTTAAAATGCGACAAATATTACATTTGCTTATATTTTGATAGTGTTGTCGGTTTCATTCTTAATTTGGTAGTCTCTTTTCTTTGGAGGGTGAATATCTGTATTATTTGCGTATGTGTTTGTGCATCTCTGCCTACGCTGGTTTTATTGCATTTGAACCCATAAATGCCAGCAAAGGAATTTTAATGTCTCTCTAATAATTGGTTTATGTATGAATATTATGAAAATGTGGTCGTACTGCAAATATGGCGTTATTCCATGAAAGTGTTTTGTGGGTTTTCCAAATGCAATTTATATTTGAAATAGAAAAAAATATTTAGTTACTAGAATAACAATTTAAAAGTAAATAGAACAAATTTTTATGTATTGCAATTTAATACACTTTAAAGTATGTGAATTTATCAATTATAATTGCCATGCAATTAATCATAGAGGTTTATTAAGCAATACTGAACTGCACTTCAATTGTAACATGCACTAAGACATGCTTCAGCATGTCGTGACATGCTTGTGAATTTGCTAATATTGTTATTAGTTCTATCCGGACTAGAAAGCATCAAATAAGATCTAATGTGCAAAGACCATTACATTAATGCACCTCCTAAGGAATCCGGGCACTATTTGGGTTCTGCTGTTTCTCAACTTCCGTGGAGGCACAACAATGTCCCCAAAGTATTGCTGGCTCTGTCGAGTGCCGAGTGCGGGGCAATCTTAGAAAACGTTACTCGAGATAAAGTCAAAGGCAAGCACTGACCCCAGAAACAGTCCACAACAACACAACGTAGCGTCGGTACTCAGAGGGAGAGCGGTTCCACAAGGCATCTGTACACAACGAAAGTGGCTCAGCCTCTTACTAGAACGGTATGCTTATTCACTTTTAAATAGTTGCTCTATCGAATAGCCTCAGGACTTGTAGTACCTTAGGCTACGATGTCTGACCGGAGACTTACGTGCTGTTTATGTGGTTGTGAGTGAGATTTCGTTTGAACAATTTCATTGTAGCAATGTATTGTTGCAGTGTAATTTATTGAATGGATTTTTGCTTGCGGCTGTATTTATTGTTTGGTAAAGTTGGTAGCACGGGTGTCAGAAGCCCCAGGAAGCATGGTTCCAGACTGGGAAATAATGAGGATATCTTGTGGGAGCAACGTGGTGGCTATAGTTTGTACCCAAATCGGGGGGAGAGCAAGTTTCTTCTCGGTGTGGAGTAGCATTGCAACGGGCTGCCGTGACCCATAGCTAAGGAGTTTTAAACAGGCTCTGCTCCTCATCAAGGCGGAGGGAGGCCATGTCCAATCGTACGGTCTCGAATTGGTGGTCATGTGTATGCATATCCACATACACATATATGGGGACATTAGTGAGCGCATTATCATCACTCGGTATGCAGAACACCGGCAGGTTGTGGCCTATGGGCAGGTACTGACGTAAATCTTTTACACATCTGACATAGCAGTACCACAATATGATGGAATATTTCTGTAGTTATCACTAGTAGAGGAATTAATGAGCTAAATCTCGCTAACGCTTAGTAAACGCTGGAATGTATTGCTTAAAAGCTGGGCTAAATGTACCCAATATCACAGGAATAGTTTGGAGAAAAGTAAAGTAAAAGAAATGGGTTGAACACCACCGACTTTTCTAAAGAAAAGATTGTGTCTTTGCAGAAATACAATTTGGGTGGAATGTTTGAGTTAGTTGCTTAAAACTACATAAATGGTAAATTTTAGTGGGCGTGGCTTTAACTATATAACCAATATAATAGAGTAGAAATGAGTTGAAAATATCTTCCTTCTTTTAAGTCGTTTAAAACGAAAAGCAGCCTGTGATCACCATCATGTTTGTGGTTTCTTTATGGGCATTCTTGTGTTTGTTTAAATAATTATTTTCTTAAGCATTCAAATATATGAATACCTGCATTTTACTGGGCAGGAAACCGTTGCAACAACTGCCTCCCACCATCGTATTATGCAAATCTAAGTGTGTGCTTAATTAAATGTTTGCACTAAAATCGGATTATTCAATTTACGAAGTGGATGAAAAGAGAAAACACATTTAAGCTGAAGAAATAATTTAAAACAATTATACATGCACAAGTGCAAGAAGTATTTAAGGATGTTGAAATTACATTCAGAAGCATAAGAAAAATAAATGAAAAATGCAGTTTCCAAATGGAAGAAGATGCCACTAGTTGCTAGTGAAATAGTTCCTTAAACTCAGGCAATTAAGATGGCCGTCAACAATGAGCATATTAAGTGTTAACATCTTTGGAAGAGGTTGGTGTACATATTGTGTTCAAGTTTATATCGGCACCTGCACGTGGTGCTTAATACGACAGTGTCCTTAATACCAGCTGAAAATGGGACGTTCACCACTGCCCCTATGGGCACAAGGAAGGCAACTAGTGACTTGCAAAGTACATATAGATTGCAATTTCTATCATAGTTATGCCTGCCTAGGATATACACGGTCCTAAGATTTTTGGTTAGACTGTCTAAAACCGGTATCACATCAGAGGGTGTGACGTCATGGTCTTTAACATGCATGCCCCTTTGAACCGTAATGCATCCCTATTCGGAGATAGAGTACACACGAAAACTTCCACCATACAGTCCACAACACCAAACTGTGACTACTGTTGAGTGGCAAGATCACCTAGATTAGTAAAAGTCGTATCAAGGCACATGTCATAAAAATTGTGATATGTCCCGAGTAGACCAATAAATAGTCCTCTCAAGAAGGTGTACAGAAGAGACAAGTGATGAAGTAAGAGTGTAAGGCTTCATTCTTACACAACCCAGCAATTGCAAATTTTTGTTCTATTTGACAACGCCGATATTTTTATTGAAGAGGGCGCATCATAACCAGTTACACAGAAATTAGTTTGATAACTGGAGCAGGATTTGAACTCACGACTTTCGAGTTTTATAGAGAATTAGATCAATACTTCAGTGGAAGTTTTACGGTAGAAAAGAGAGGTCCCACGAAGAAAGCAAAAATTTTGTAAACGTGTTTCAATAGTCTTGTCACTCCATTCTCGTTCTTAGATCTGCTTCGGTGGAGCCTGTAGCTTTTTTGGTTACTAAGGACAGGAAAAAATTTTACATTTTCATTTTTAATTAACACATTTAATACCTGTGTGAAGATAAATTTCGAAATTTAAACCCTAGACACAAACCAACTGCCTTAACAGAGCTCTGTTAACGTTATATAAATAAATATAAATTACATTAATTTCCATCCACCCATCTTTCTCCAGTTTCCTGGAATATGATGCATCTTCTAAAGAAATAGGCATTTTTTATTTGCAAAAGTAACAAGATTCCTGGACATATTGGGGATACAAGTTTATATTTTTGTGAAGGGGATTGGATAAACTAATTGCTTCTTTAATTTGTATCCATTTGGTCCAAAAATGTAAGCACAGTTCCGTTTGCAATAGGTACATCTCGATTTTTCATGTTTAACAGAGGTCTGTTAACACGTTAATAGAGCTATGTTAAGGCAGTTGGTTTGTGTCTAGGGTTTAAATTTCGAAATTTATCTTTACACAGGTACATTTAATTAGAATAATAAATTTTTTCAATTAAAATTTTAATCAAATCCATTAAATTGTTAATTAACTTTTATGGTTTGAATATTAAAAGAAAATTTATTTCTTTTTTTGCTATGAAAAACACAAACTCACAGTGGAAGTTTTCGGATAGAAAAGAGAGATGCCAAAGAGAAAGCAAGAATTGGTCAGCCATAGACCGGCTTCGGGGGAACCAGTAACATTTTGGAACACCATACACAGAAAACAATTTTACTTCATTATTTTAAATCAACACATTGAATTAGAATAATATATTTCTTCAATTAAAAGTTAATTCAAATCAATTAAATTTTTAATTATTTTTTGGTCTCAATTAATAATTTTTTTCTTTTGCTATGAAAAACACAAAATGACGGCATATTTTTATTTAAATATTTATCCGATTGTTTTATTTCACATAAGCAACACTGTTTATGCAGATAGAAATTAATATCCAACAACCATTTAAATTGAATTCAAATAATTATTTTATTAAAAATTTTTTTTAAATTCTTATTTTTTAACGTTATTTTTATAATAAATATTTCTTGATTTTTTTTCATTAAAATATTTTCTGATGTTAAGCGATGGTGTAATGAAATATTAAAATAAATAGAAAATAATTAATAATAAAACTTTCGGCTTGACAAAAAAACAAACAAAAAATTTTTATTAAAAATTTGTTTGAAAATTTCAAAATATTTAATTAAATTTTCGAGTTACGTCAACAATAATTACTTAATTATAAATACTAATTTCTTTACGGCTGAAAATTTAATTAATTTTTTAATTGATTTTACAAAAATTTTTAATTAAAACTTAGTTTCACTTAATTTCAAATAATTTTCTTTAAAATATTCAAAGTGAGACAATATTTAATTGCAAATGCATTTTTAATGTTGGTTATCGTGCAAATCGTGCAAATTACACCAAGAATTATTTGCAAGATCTAGAAAAACTATGGGCTCCTTTATAATTATTATTACAAACGCAAAACGTCTACAATGTAGTTTCAGCACAGTTTACATTGTTCAACATTAGAAAATGGCAAAAAGAAAAAAAGATGCAACAACAAAATAACAAAAACAAAAAGTCCTTAAAATATAAGATGAACATTCTTCAAGTGATACTACACCAGTATACTTTTCATTTCCTTGAATAAAAAAAACGGATAAGAAACAAAAACTAAGCACTGGCATTTACAATTGTTAAATAATGAGCACAAATCGCAAGATGATGGTTAAATTGGTAGAATAAACTGAACTTTAAGGGAAATAAAGCAAATAAGGGGCATTAAAGAAATAAGCTTGAGTGAATGCAAGAGCGCACGAAATCACAAAAAGCGAAAATAAATAAGAAAATGTAAAAAATGAAATAAAATAATTGGAAAGTGATAAATTATAAGGATAATCAACTAATAAGACATATTGTTGCAGAACTGAATATTAGGAACGTTCACAAAGTGCCAAACATGACCAAGGAGACATTTAGCTCAATGCACAAATTTAATTTGGGGCTACGCAATCAAGTTGTGCCTTTAAAATTGTAATACTTTCACGCTTTTTTATCTCCAACCAGCACCCAGGGGATGACTGCTACACATACAATGCCTTGTGCTGGAACTAATGAGAGAGATGAGAGGTGGTGAAGCTTCTCATCAACACTGCTTTTATACGTTTCAGCCCTTATGGTGTTAAGAAGACTTATTTAATTTTGAATATTTGTTTTAGTAGGCCCTTTTAGTAAATATTTTAATTGGCTGGTACTACGCAATGCCGACGAATTATGGCTCTCCGATGTTCTGTTACTGTTCATTGGACTTTGCGACTGCAACCTTTCGACAATCACTGACACAAAAAAAATTCGAAATTTGTTTATGACTTAGTCTGAAACTGGGATCGAACCCACGGCTGTAGTCAACCTGCAGACTAATTCAGCCATCGCCACCTAATACAGTCATCTTTTTTTTAAAAAAAAAGGAAGCGAATTTGCTTTCCAAATTCCTTTTCAATTGTGTGTTCACAATTTGCTTAAAATTTGCGTACGGCCTACGTCGAACTGCCACTTTAAAAGATTTTTGACAAACAGTATGTGTGAAAAATTTTAAAAACAAGGTCGATCATACAGGATGAGCCAAAAGTAATCACCCGATGTTCTTTTGCTGCAATGTGTTTTTAAGACAAATTTTGGCACTGCTTATGAAATGGGCCCAGTGACCGCCGCCAGAGTTGATGACCATACACATGCAGATCCAAAGGTTTTTATTAAATAAAATTACAGCAAAAAGTGATCGGGTGATTACTTATGCCCCGGGTGATTACTTTTGTCCCACCGTGTATAACTGCAGCGTATAAACGCATTTCTTTATTTTCCTGCTATAAAATGTTCTCTTGATTGATGACATAACACATCGATACAGACCGCAGGTCTGGCAACACTGTCAGCTGTTAGATACTTGTTATCTTTTAGTGAAAGGTTTGCCATTTATGAAGATGGATTATTGAACAACCGAAGAACGCGTAAAAATAGTTAAATTTTTGTGTAAAAATGTGGTGGTTTAAATATAGAAACTTGTCGAGCATTACGTGGTGAATATTGTTGTCATAATCGATCCACTGTACCAGGAATTGCCAAGATAATAAAGAAATTTTAAGATCAGGGGTCAGCATGTGCGCACTGCCCAAAAATATGGCTTCTGTTAATGAAATTGTGGCGGATAATCCGAATTTGTCGACTCCACGCCGTTCTCAGCAATTAATTGGCGGGCCCAATTATTGACGTGTGATTATGGCGTATTTTGCATTCGGATTTGGAAAATGTGACTGTTTGGTGCGCATTATGGTCAGCAGGTGTCAGAGGTTCGTATTTTTTTCGAAAATGACGCTGCAAGAAACTTTACCGTCAAATCAGAACGCTATATAACGCTGCAATTCAATATTATGAACTGCACGATAAGTAGTCACCGTCAATAAGACGGAGCTACGAGCCACACAACAAGACCGTCTTTGGCTTTATTACATGCGAATTTTTCAGAACGCATAATTTCACATCACAACCGTATGATCAGTTTCCCGAAAACATAATTTCACGATGTTAATTGCACACCAAGATCATGCGATTTGACGCCGTTATCGCCCACGCCGAGATAGCAAACGGCCATTTAAATGACACGGTATAACGAACATAATAGCAGGGTTCAAGCATTGTTGTGAACTAAAAGTTTCATCGAAATCATACCCACATACGTGTTCTATTTAACTGGGAAATGGATAACCCTGTATATATGCACACCAGTGTTTCTATTATTGTGATAATTGCACATTGCGAAAATAGGTTTTTAACTTATCGCGGGGTACATGTCAGATCGTATTACAACAATGGCTTGAGCTATTTATTTAGAGTAAAATATCTCTCAGCGTATGTCAACCGAAAGACTCTCTCACAACCCCACTAGTTTGTAAGTACGAGTTTAGACAGGCGAACATTTGGAAGAAAAACAGCTGGAATTCTCTTTTGTTTTTTCATTCGCGTTCACACATTCCATTATTATTTGTGAAAATGTGAGCAAAGCGTAACGCTCTTTTCCCCTTCCGTAATATGCTGCCAAACTAAAGGCCATGTCAGATAAAACGTGTGCTTCGCGTTGCGTTACAGCTTTGCTTTGACATCTAAGATAAAATGTACATATTTATACGAAACATGCCACATAAAGCACTCTCAACGTAACGCGAAGCGAAAAGTTCGTCAACTCTCAACTTTTTGCGTACTTTGCCAAGAAGCTAGAATAATTTTTTTTACTCGTGTCTTCCTTTCTATTCTTTTCCTTTTAAAACAGAAGAATATTGTAAAATATATAACGTCGAATAACATTATTGACTTTTTGTTTATAATAAAAGAAATATATAGCAAAATTATGAACCACTTTTTTTTGGAAAACAACCAGTGCGCGAGAGTTGTCAAAGTTTATTTTTGCTTTACGCTTTTATTTCAAAGTTAGAAACGTCACGCAAAGCGACAAAGTTTTCTGTGACATGGCTTTAAATGTTTCCTTTCCAAATGTTCGCCAGTCTAAACTCAGACTAACAATTAGCAATCCTAGAAGAAAGTAGAGAGAACAGTATTCGTATTTCAATAAAGCTGCTACACCAAATTTCTGTAGGGTTAATGAAATTCGTGTTGAACTTTAAAATTAATAAGCTTTATTTTCCAATTTGTCAACAGCATTTTCATAAATCATTAATTCGATTTATTTGAATACGGCACAACAAAAGCCAGAGAGCTTTTTTATCATCACATGCACCCTGACCTACCGTAATCGTAACGTAATGCCGAGAAATACAAAAGAGTGCATGTGCATGTTTCTACTTGTCTGAAAAGAAGAGCATTATTATTTAAGAGAGTGTTGAAGATTTCTCTTTTGCCATACTTTCTCTTAAAACATTGTGTGCACAATTGCACCATATTTTTTTTTTTTTATCAGTTGGAAAGCATTTTGCTTGAGCACCAGCGGATGTATGCTTTTGCGAAATGCCGGTTAATTTGAAACTTAACGTCGATTTCCGCTAAAACCTCTGGTTTTGTTCTCTTTCTTGGCTTTTTTTTTGTGGCCTTTAGTCTGTCTGCATTTTCTTTTGGCTCGATTTCGCTGGTGTTGTTGTTGTGTTGGTTGTCTTTTGTTTTTTCGTTCGTTTGCTTTAAACAATGATGCTTTTCCTAAGCAGACAAAGATTATTATTTTTTTCCTTAACCACTGTTTCCTTCCAAGAGAGTTATTGTGTTGTATTGTTTGCAGGTTTCGTGTGAGTGTGTGTGTTCTGTCATTTCACATGTATGGGTGGGTAAGTGTTTGCGATGCGTAGGGCTGTGTGGATGAGTGTCCGTGTCCCATGGGCTCTTTTCTTGTTCAGTGTGCGACATGAACGTGTTTTTTTCGCTTTTATGCCAGCCTTTGGCGAACTGCACTTGAGTCGTTGTTTTTTCTTTCTTGTTCCTTCTCAGGGACTTATTCGTGTTTTACAATTGCATTTCATTTTACAAGTGTAAGATGTGTATGTGTGTGTGTGTGTGTGTGTGTGTGTGTGTGTGCGTTTGTAGGTTCGTAATGTCTCTCGATGATATCGTCGAAAACGTTATTGTAAAAGAAAGCTTTCTTTTGCTTCATATAGAATACGCCGTAGATTTAAATTTTTTTTATTTTTTTTTAGTTTTCTTTTCTTTTTGTTGTTGGCAGCAAGTGTTGCAAGTACTCAACATTGCTTCAAGTACCCCTTTTTATATTCTTTCTGTTCTTCTTTTCCTAGTCAAGTGCATATTGTAATGCGTTCGTTGAGATATTTTTTCTTCTAAACTTTTTTCTGTTTTTTTTTTTTTTTTCTTTTTGCATACCCTACAGCATCATTATGAAAATGTACTTTGTATTTGATATTTGTTACAGCTCTGCAGGTGTTTTTAAATAATTTATGGCGGAATGAAGAATACATTTAATGATCTCAATAGCAACAATTAAAAAATTTCGCCCAGTTAAAAAACAATTTCTTTGGCAGCGGCCAGCAAGTTTGTTTTTCACAAAGGTTTAATTGTAATATGTGTGTTTATGTGGATAATTTCAATGACATTATTTGACAAAATGTGGTGTTATAATGGCAGCTTGAATTCAAATTCAAAGCAAAACGTAACAAATTTGGGAAATTAGTAGCACATTAGTGACCGGGAACCCAGGTCAGAGTTACGATGGAATGTCTCGCCATTTCATTGAAACCACTCGGCATTCATTCACCACCAGCGAGTATATACCGTTTACCTCCGTGATACCCATCTTGCCAACTTATTTTCAAGTTGGTTTACTAATTTTATTGGTTGGTTGGTTGGCCGTCGGGTAGAATCGCGAGATTCGTTTTTTCGAAGACGCCATACACTCATCTGAGTTCTGACCCATGTGCATGATCGCTCTCTGGATCGATCTCGGAGAGATGTACTGAACCCACCCCGTTGCTTGGAGGTATCGCACAAGGTCATGTATATCCTTATGCGCCACCTCCGAAACGTTATCCAGTGTGTATTTGTCTAGAAATCGGAGCCGCATCATGTGCAATGCCGGGCACTCGTAGAATTGGTGGGAAACAGTTTCCTCATTAACCGCTTCCCGGCAGCTGCAACAGAATTTATTGTGAGGGAAACCCAGACTAACGGCCTGTCTGCCGATCGCACAGTGGCCTAGCAGTATTGCGACTACCGACCGTCAGATACTCCTCGGCTCCCCATTAATGAGCTGCTGCCTGCGTTCATAATCGAAGCGTGGCCGCAGTTTTCTTGCGACAGTTTTTCTTAATTAAATAAACAAATGCACAGCCTTCTTGTGTTGATGTTTCACACGTTTCATAACATGTTGGATACTCTAAAACGTTGACTTTCAATTACAGTCACTTCTTTTGCTGCTGGTTAATTTTTACAGCTTATGCACTAAATCTAAATCCAAGCTTTAGGATTAAAAAAGTATAATAATTAGAAATCAAGTAGTCGACTTTTGCCAACAGCAATTTATCGCTCTTGTTTAGTTTTCAAAATTGTAACATTTATTCGTTTCCTCTTACGTTTCGATATACATTTTTATTTTATTCGTATATTTTTTTTTTTTATTTCTGTCTTTGGCGGCAAAGCACAACGAGTATCCATCCGTTTTCTTTTCGGTTTTATTTGGTGGACTAGTTAGTTGTGTAGAATATTTGTGTGCCATTGAATGGGGTCTTCCCTTGCCGCAGCCATACTCTTTGGCTGTTGTAACGTTGCATTTGTGTGTGCCTTCTTTTTAGTAGAGGTTTTAATATGATTAATAGCATAGTTAAAAGTCAATTTTGCTAAATAATATCTATGGTAAGAGTAAAATGCAAGAGGAAAAAAGAACAAACACACACAAAGAGACCTACTGCATGCAGTTTAGTTTATAAATCTTAAATGAAATGCATGCTTGTTTCCTTTTTACAAATTAAGAAAGACTTTTCGAGATTTCTATATTAAATTTTAATAATTTAAAGGTTTGTCTAACTTGATTATAAATAATTATATACGTGAAACGTAATGCGAGTAGAAGAAAAATAAATCTATACATTTTTAAAGGAAATCATTTTTTGGGTCAGTGCTCAGGCGATATATGATACATATGCAATACATTGCAGGGGAACTAGATAGAGAGAGGGAAAGACATGGTGTTAATTTTGACGCATTATTTTTCAGGAGAGCCATTTAATTTATTATTTTACTTCGCCGATATTTTCTGGCTCTAATAACGAAGAAGGAGGGTTCTGTAGCACAGAAAACTCAGAAAATTTTTTTTTGTGATTTGACCGGGCCTGAAATAGCATCCAAGTCATTAGCACTTGCCAAAGGAGGCGAACTAAGAAAAAGTAATTGCATTATTATTATTATTGCCAATTACTAGCAATTAAAAATTTTTCAAACTTTCAAACAGTATGATGACTTTTTGCAAACCTATTTTTTAAATGTCGAAAAAAAAAACAAATTAATAAAAAACCTATTCCAATTAATACATAAATTCCATGAAATCCTGTTGCTACGAAAAAAAACTTGAACAATAAATTGAATCTGCAATTGTATATGAAGCTTACATATATTCATATATTTGAAGTATAGTTAAATAAATTCCTAATAAATTTGAGCGTCCTGTTAGCGGAATAGGTAACGCACTTCGACTCTACAGCAGTGATAGGAACAACCAGTCCGCTGCGCTTATGGGTTTACCTTTATCTTACGTAGGAGTGCACAACTATGCGCGCTATGAACAACTGAAAATGGTAATTTATCAATATTTTCACGAAAAATTTGCACTTTCACAAGGCCAAAACTGCCTGAAGGAGCGTTCCAATGCTTTTGCGATGTACTAGAGAGTTCTTAACTATTGTCTTGGCTACAATTTTTGTCTTAGTATTGGATCAAAAATCTCAATGGTTTGGCTGTTATAGACCAAAAGATCCAAAAAACGTGACAAAAGTCTGAGAAAAAACTTCAAGTCAACATCGGGAAGATCGATTTTCACCGTAGACGTATGGTCTAGTGGACTTTTTCGCTTAGTACAATCCGAAGAATCAGAAACGCGAAGCGCCCATTAAGATTTTCAAATCGCCCCACCCTAGTGCTCATATTTTATATTTTAATTATTTTTTCTTGAACCCACACACTCAGGCGAGTGCATTGTGGCGAAATAAGGAAATAAGTTTTTTAAGGGAGAAGGTAGAGGGAGTAGTGTTTATTGACATTCGATTTGAATTTTCCTCATCAAGAGTGACATGAAAGATCTCTGCGGTTAGTCTGTTCCACAAACGTGCAGTTCGGGCAAAAAACCAATTTTCACAAATCGACTACAAATGGATGCGCTCTTAATGATGAACGCATTGTGCACATGAATGAACGGGATTCGCGAATAAGTTGCATGATTCCATTAGAACACACCGCACTATAGAGATTTGCTGCTGTTTCTCGGGAAAGAAACAAAAAAATATGTTTAATGATCAGTATCAAATACATTTTCTATTTGCACAAAATTATTTTGGCAAAGCATAATGTTTGTTTTGTTAACGTGCGCTATCATTCACGGTGAAATATTATAGGCAAACGTATTTTCAAGCATACCACAAGGAATAAAAAAGTGTTAGCGGTGATGCTAGAGAAGCCGTAATTAATATAATATGAAGAAATGTTATGTTAGTTGGCGGACCTCCCGAAAGGAGCACACGCCACTTTGGAAGGAGCTTAGACCCCTTTGTGAGACCACAAGAAATATCCAGGGTCTAGGCGGGAATCGAACTCGGAACTTCAGATTGATAAGATTAATTGCTCATGCCTTAGATAACGGAAAACTAATTAAGAAAACTATTTAATAAAAATTTATTGCATATTCCATTGTTATTTTGGACCAGCATTATTCAAACCCATTGGTATCCAGCTTACTTTGACGTAAGACCTCGTTGCGGCAATTTTGAAAATTACACTGAACAATACGTTTCATAATAAATAAGTGTATGAAATTTTACCTTCGATTTTAGCAGCTACAAATACAAGCGGGTAATTGTAGTAGTCCATTTTTGAACAACAGACTGTTCTAGAGCTACCGATATCTTAAAATTTGATGGAGAAGTCTTCACGCGCGTTTGTAACTGTAGCCTAAAAATAGAATAATTTTTACTGTTCTGCCCTCGTAAACATCCACAGAATATATTTTTTGCAGTGATTTTTCCCATCAAATTTTTCCCCCATAATTTTATCTTTTTTTTTATTTTCAGTATATTATTGGGGAATTTTTTGCAATTAGCTTTAAAAAATGATATCCTGTAAGTGATGTCCATTTTCTGTTTCGCACATACGTGCTCTTTTGAGCATATTTTCCATAACTTTTCGCAAAATTTCGGATGTAATGGCCATGATTTCATTTCGAATGTTTCATAATTAATTCCCCAAGTCTTCTTCACAAAATGCTGGGAAAAAGAAAAACAAAGGAAAAATAGTAATTAAAAAAGTTGTAAAGAATTCAAACCATATAGCGCATTCTGAGTCACCCTGTATATACGTGCTCTTTTTAGCATATTTTCAATAACTTTTCGCAAACTTTCGGCTGTAATGAATGATGAATTCAAACCATATAGCTCCTTTTGTGCCACCCTGTACATCAGAAATGTATGCTATACGAGTTTACATTTAATTTTTAACTGCAGTTATATGAAAAAAGAAAATCAAAATTCACCTTTTCTTTTGAACAGACCTCGTATGTACATATATTCATTAGAGTTAAGATGGGCAATCAGCTTAGTCTAATACTTTTCAATATTATCTTTCACACGTATCCTTCGGAAATGATCAAAGTTCAAGGTATAAAGGTTCGTAAGATTGAAGATGTCCATTGGGAACATTTACGTAAATAATAAAAATTTCCTGAAGATGTTAACCGATGGTTAACGAAATATCGAAATATATAAAAAGAACAAAGACGAACCTTTGAGCTTGAAATATAATATATAGATTGTTCATTTATGTAAACTTTACTCAAGGGATATACGGAGTCCTTATAGCCTTGGATCCAATTCAAGTGAAATTAATACACCGGTAGTAGGTATGCCGATGAAGCTGTATCCAATCTACAGGCACATCTGAATGCCACCCTTCGTCGGTATTGTGTAGCATCGGCGAAGTAAAATAATTAACAAAAATGTCTACTAAAAACGAAGCTTGACATCAGAGACGCTACAACACTACTATAAAAACAAATAAGGTGCAAAAGCAGATAGTGTAAGATAGTGAAGCTTCACCTCCTATCATTTCTCCTACTGTCCTTTTCCTCTAGTTCCAGCACAATGCACCGCATATGTAGTGGTCATCTCCTGAGTGCTGGTTCAAGATAAAAAAAAGGAAAAAAAAGTAATGCGCTCTGCTGGTGCTTCATAGTTTTTTTTAACGTGGAAGTTCCAACGGACTTAACTCTTCTACGTCTTGGTTAACTTATCCACTGGATAATTATAGAAAATCTATCAACCTGAATATTATGCATAAAGATCAGTTGGTCATAATTGTGGCGGTTTTAAGGGGACTCATTGAACATTAACCGTACAACATCTCCTCTGCCACTGTCAGTATCGCTCTGGTTTTTATGCTGTGAGTTAACCAACTGAAAATGGGCCCTTCACCACTATGCCACTTAGAGGCACTTATTGGTCACATATTGATAAGTGTAACTAACTAATAGATAAGTGTAAATATTCTTTAATTTAATTAGCAATTAATATTCGTAATACTTTTTATTTTCGAAGCTGAGGAATAATTTTAATGATTTCTGAATTACTAGAGCAAATAATTATTGCTAACGAGAGGCATACAAACGTGAAATTTCCTTTGAGTTTGTAGTGCTTCTTCTTGTATCCTGCGATATGAGAAACAAGTTTCTTTGCAAAAAAAAATAAACTTAATTTCAACATTTAAAATAAAAATATGGATGTACATATGTATGTATGTATGTACATATGTATGTTCGCTTGTATAACACATTTGGTGAAAATGCATAAGAGCATGCATGCATGGGGATATGCAAGCATGCACGTATGTATTTAGTATGTATGTATGTACATATGCATGTCTATATTAAAACCTAATATAGTAGTAAATCAAGGCCTAACCTATCCTAACTCAAAAATTGTCACAACCAACAGCGAAAACCAAAACAGAACAAAAGCACAGGCAAAATTGAAACAGCAACAGCAATAACAATAACAAATAAGAACCCAATTGCCTTCAAACATGACTAAAGAGCACATACAAAGAGTTTAAATAATACAACAACAACAAAAACAACAACAAATGAGCACTAAATAAAATATATACCAAAAACTTAAAACATACACACAGTCGCTGTGTACTGTGTGCATTTGTAAAATAACTGTTACCCGTAATCGCAAATTGAGTAAGGACCACAGGGCGTCAGTTGAATGCCAACGCAAAAGCACACACACACACACACACAAACTCTCGCATCAGAATGTATTACGTACGAAGACGAGGACTAACGAACATAAAAAAAAAAAAAATACAACAATAAAAATAAGAAAACAGAAAATGAAATTCAAGCTGAATTAAAAATAATACAGACAAACATACTCACTTGCATATATACTACATATGCATGCATGCATACATACTTACACACATGCATACAACACTTGCAAGTATTAAGAGTATGCAACGATGACTGAGTTAAACAAATCGTTTGCAGTACAACAACAACAACTACATTAAGCTTTAATAATGAAAATAGCAGCAATAATAATAACAACAACAACAATGAGCAGAAATTCCGTTACTGCGTAATAAAATACTTCCAGCAATTAAATGGGGTCCAAAGTCTAACAAACGGCGCTGGTTGGTTTCGGGGAATTCCTTTGCAATCGTATGCACTATATGTTGCTCGTAGTCGTCTACTACTTATTTTGCATTTTCGTTTGACCAGCAAACACCGGGTGGTGCAGCATACATAGCTCTGTGCCATGGGGACCAGCATTTTTCATTTAAACGAATATTACAATGCGATGATACTTCGTGCCTTGAGTTTGGCACAGGCCCAGACGAAGAATACCCCTTCATCACACCGCACAAACTGTTACGTGTAACGGTTCGTGTATTGCTGGGGAAACGGGTTGGGGCGTGTGTTTGATAATTGACGACTGAGACCACGCACACATGAACATACATACATACATGCACGAATACATGCCTGCATGAACACTCCACATCGTACGTTCTAAATAAATGCACACTCTGCGACTCGTATTTACAGTTCGATTATAAGCAAAACGCATGACATTTCAACACTAAATTGTGAGATAGAGAGTGAGAGAGAGAGAGATAGGTAAAAGGAGAGTCCAGCAGCAATTGTAAGAATTGCATTTTCAATGTTACTCAAAGAGTTTTACAAACAGGAAAAAAAGAGAACCCTTTACAACAGAGTAGTTGCATTTAGCACAAAGAGAAAGAAATATTTTTACTTTGTGTTGTTGTTGTTTTTTTTAATTTTAAATTTTCTTATTAATTAGTACGCGCGCGTGTAAAAGAGATATTTAATGTGCAGCTCTATTTTTTTACATGGCTGCATATTTCAACTCGCATATGGATGTGCATGTGTGTGTATGTGTGTGTGTAGACAAAAAATTTGCAAACATTTAGTGTTGGGCAAAGGAATGAGGTCGTCTGCTGCACGATCTCTGTTCGAAATCAGCAACGGCCAGTATTTGTACACACACACACACACACACACCCATGTACATAACATACATATGTACACAGTACGTACATCCATACATATGTATGTAAATATGTTGGTGTTTGTCTGCTGAGGCACTGCTAAGGATTTATTTATTTGTACGCTGGTTCTGTGTCGTATTTATATTTGGTATGACTGGCAAGAGTTTATTGTTCCAGTGACTGTAACGACTGTTGTTGATACTGAACATATCAAATGGTATTCTTTTTATCTTCTGCTTGTTCTTATTATCTTTGTTGTTGATTTAGCTTCCTCTTTTTCTGCAATTGTTTAGGGTCTGTATAGTGTCAGAGCGCCGACGCATACATTGCGCTACACTACAACCATAGTAGGACTCCCTGCGAAAAAAAAAAAAACAATTATGTTTGTGTGTATGTGTGCTTTCGCTACAACAATCGCTAGACTGAGTTCGCTAACGGGCCTTTTCAAAAGTTTATTTCTTTAGAACTGTTTATTCTTTTGAAAGCCTATATTTGATTTTGGCTCCTTTAATACATAAAAATAATAATGCTGTCGATGATGCACTGTTCCAATTCTGTGTCCTCCCATCCAACCAACCATTCCTTTATCCGTCTACTGTTTTCTGCTACTGCCTACATCAGCATCGTCATTTCTTTCATTGACTTTGAGCAGAATGTCTGTTGAATAAATAAAGGTTGCCAGTATTCACTTTAAACTGGCAAGTGACAAATAATAGAACAGCTTTGTATAACATAACCTCAAATTAATATTCTGCCGTAGAGCCGAGAAAATGTTTTTATTCGCAATGTTCCACTATGAATTCACTTTGTTTTTCTTAAAAATTCACTTAAACTTTGGCTGTGCTGCTGTCGAAGGCGATAAATCAGGCGCGATATTTTCTTCTCACATATTCACATTATTTATTTTATCTAAAAAATTTAAACTGCACTGAGTTCCCAACTTTGAAACTTAAAATTTTATATTGCTGTTAGAGAGTTCAATCTTTCTCCGAACTTAATCTCAAAGACACATTCTGCTGGCTGAAGCTGTCAGCATATTTATTCTACAACCAGATAATGGCGCATTGAACACCGCGTTTGGTTAAAAATATTTCTGCTGTGTTTATACCAACAGTGCCCTTTTTTCGTCGGTGTTTGAGCAATAAAATGCCGCCGAAGTAAAATAGCTTTCGTTTAGCCTAAAAATTAATGCGTTACGATGACGGCAGTCCCCCTGCTTTACAAATTTACAAAAACACAGAACTTTAGAGTTGTGCAATGCTTAAGCCCTATTTCTTCCTATCACGTCAACATACATATATGTACGTATCTTCTCTACACAGTGCTTTTCAGGGATATCCCCTTAGCGCTGGTCTAATATAAAGAGCCTTCCTTTCTCTTACGAATGCTGGTAAAAAAGTTTCAAATATTTCGTTACCAACTGACATTTGAACTGAGTGTATTTTATATTATGTCACTTGTATATGACGAGAAGGGCGTAGTAGTCACTAATTATTTTACAGCACCTAAAACGCTTTAACTCGTTAAACCCTTAAATGATTTCAATGATGGCTTCACTGCTGGATAGATTTCGATTGTGTATACTCTCATAGAACCCCCGGTGTAACTGAGGAAATAACATTATTTATTAATAATTTAATTTTTAATTTTGTTAGGAGTGACAGTAATAAGAGGAAAGGCAGAACTGCGCCCGATTTCTTCTTTTGTGTGACAGTGTTTTGAAAAATTGTTAAAAGCTGTTTGGTGACTGCCCTTCATAAAAAAAAAAGAAAATTTCCAAAGTTTCTTCAATAAATTTTCTTTCTTATTTAGAAACAAAGATTAATTGAATTTTACATACTTATATCTCACAATTTTAAGTAATTCACAATTAATAATAGTCTAGTGTGCAGTGCGCTAGTTTATCAGTTTGGATGTTCTAGGTTCGATTCCTAGGAGAAACTCTACCCTGTATCAGTACAACACTTGAAAGTTTTTTCACAATGGAATTATAATAAATAGAATCTAGCAACCTGCAGATAGATCTAACCTATAAAAGAAGTATCTCAAAATATAATTTTGATTTGCTGACGCCTTAAGAATAAATCGTGTCCGTCCTTCCGTCCGGATATTGTACACTGGCATGGATTTCTCATACATCGTGATAAATATTTTTTTTTATAAAAGATTACTTTATTTTTAATGTTTTTGTCTTGAGAGGAGTCTGTTTCCACGATCTTCCATTTGTGTAGCATGTAACATTGTTTAATTTTCCAGCTGAGGTATGACGCAGGCCGTCCAGTTTCATATCAAAGGTCGACTTTCTTTGAAATAAAATACGTGTATCTTTAGGTGGTAAATTATATGAAACCAGTTTTATATTCAACGTTGTTTTGTTGTTATATCGTTACTGCAATGGGATGTGCTTTAATGAAATCAGGGAACTTGTTCACGAATAACGGTCACATACATGAGCACAACGCTTTAATCATTTGTGGTCGACTTGACAGCGAATCGTACTACGCATTACAGAGAAAACGCGTTTTTTGGCCGAACAGCACGTTTGTGGAGAGGTCTTTCCTGTCACTTTTGACGTGGAAAAATTCAAATCGAATGTCCATAAATACTACTCCCTCTATTCTCTCTCCCAAAACCTTAATTCCTAGTTACGGGACAAACCATTGCATGTGTAAGGGTCTTTCCCAGAGTGCCGGTCCAAGAAAAAAAAACTACTTAGAGATTATTTAAGTCTACGCTGTCAGTCTGTATTCAGCTGCTGATGTGATGATGAAACGGAGATGATACGGCGTGGTATTGACCTGGTACGCTGGTCGATTGTGTTCCGGTATTACTGGTAAATGGTAAAAAGTTACATTATAAGTCTGGTGAATAGCGTATTAATCGCAAGCTCTTATAATCGGCAAAAGTACTTTTAAGGAGGGTTAGTAGACGTGTAAGATGTTACCGGGAGCTCTTACGGTCGGTAAAACTACTTTACAAGGAACACGAGGAGTATTCGGCAACTGTTAAATACAATTAGTACGATTGGAAGATGTATTCGAAAGCTCTTACAATCGATAAAACTATGTCACATCATCGTCGAAGTAAAAAAAACACAACTTTAAAATTTAATACAGACTTATATGATACTATTAGCGATGCAACACTGTTGTAAACAAAAAACATGCAAAATCAGAGTTGCTTTTGTCTTCTGTCTCTCTCTCTCTCTCTCTCTCTCTTCACTATCGCTCATCCCAATCACTATCCTTATCAGTGTCACTTCTCTTTGAAAAGAAACCAGCTGAGTAAGGCAGAGCGAAGAGCACTCTCGACAATGCCAACTGTTTTGTCGGCCCGTGGTATTTGCAATTATCTAGAGTTGAGTAATTATCATTTTAGTTGGGCCCTCTTCACTACCTACTGATTGCTATGATTATGAGCGTTTCTTCTCTGAAAGAAAAGAGCTGAGTTCAGTAGAGCGGAGACCATTTTTGATTCTCTCAACTGTTTTGATGTTGCCAGGAATTTGCAATTATCTAGAGTTGACTGTAATTATCATTTCAGTAGGTCCAGTTATTAGTGTGGTTTTATAATCATTTTACTGATTAAATCAAGAAAGATTTTTCTGCTATTGCATTTTTTTATAACAAGCAGCAGAAATATTTTGCAGCAGTTTTTCACGAAAAGAAAACGTCATGCGTATCAATTTCTTATTTCTTTACTTTACAGTAAGAAGAAGACCATGTGCCATTCGTTTTACCTGCTTCTGGCAGCTGCTATACAACAAAAATGTTGTTCATAAATTCCAAATAACATTTGTCTGAGACGTTGTATAAAAATTTCCAAAAACTAAAGCTGGTCATCCCTTTCGGCTGCAAAGAAAGTCACTTATTCACTTATTCAACCATTCAGAACGAATGTAAATGCAATGAAATGTTTGCCAGTGTTTGTGAGTATGTTGTTTTTTTATTTTTCATTTTTTTTTTTTTTTTTGTAACTGTTTGGCAAACATGCAAAAAAAAACCTGGGAATAAAAACAGAGCTGCAGCTGCAACATTTCTGCTTTACAACACTGATGGCAGCATTTGATACTGCAATAACGACGACGACAACGGCTACTGACTACAACAAACGGTGTCGATAGTGGTAAAAGAAAATAAAGTTATACGAGAAAAAAAAATCGCATAAAAAATTTTTATATATAAAATAAATAAATTTTAAAATACAACAAACAACTGGAAACAGAAATTTGCAATACACACATTTCTCGTTGAGTAAGTTCAAGTTGTAGTTTGGCATGCAAGCGTTTCAGTTAAAACGGAACTTTCACAAGGAACGGTTCAAATAACTCGTCTGGCTGGCTGGATGACTGCCTGGCTGGATTAGAGAGATGGCTGGCACAATAAAATAAACCACTAAAAGCTAAATAAACTGAAAATCAACTGAAAACTAAGCAAACGAATACACAATGCCATACAATACTTACGACTCTTGATAAGCACAAATATGAGCGCAATGCAATGAAATCATTTCAAATGAAATATAAAATACAGATAGAAAAAAAATAAATAAATAAAATGAAATAATAAGAAAGAAAAAAAAGCTTAAAATTAGACAAAAACTGCTTTTTTTTTGTTTGTTTATTGGCCAAGACAAGAATATAAATAATTAAAACAACAACTACAGCAAAAGCAAAACAAAAAAGTTAATTTGAAAAAGTGGCCATAAAGACTAGTGTTACCGTTCTCATTTCTATGCAATTAAAAACACAGTAATAAAAAAGTGAACAAAAAAAAATTCATTTTAATACGACGACAAAAAAAAAACATAGACTTTTGGAAATATGTATGTAAAACAAAGTTAACAAGCAAAAAACGAAATAAAATTGTAATTAACTAGCGGTTTTTGAATAGACAAATAATTAAATAACAAATACCAGTGCAACTACAACAACTAGACACAAAAACAAATACGGGCAAACATGATAATTAATGTCATCGTGTTAAGATGTTGGCTAATATTGGTGCTGGAGAAAGAGAACAAAACCGTGAGAGAGAGAGAGAGAGAGAGAGAGAGAGGCAATGATATTTGAAATTCAAGAAATTAAATTACAATTTAGCACTGAGGAAAAATAGTACATACATTTGCTTATTTAGTAAGTAGTGTAAGCACCATTAGAAATTTTCTTATTTTTTAACCAAATTAAGTGATATTTTCGGGTGCTAGAGCTAAAGCTGATATGATGAAAATTTTTTGGATTTAATTTAATGCATAAAGTGCGTTAGATTCTCGAAATTTGCATTGCACGTTTTTTTAACTTAAATCCTTAAAATATTAAATATAAAAAAAAACTTAAAAATAAACCAAATGAAAAAAAAAAAAATTAATAATTAATTATTAGACATATTTGCACTTTATTGTTTCCCAAACCAAAGAGTGCAAATGTTCGAACTAAATGCAGTGCAAAGTGCTAAGCACCTTTCCAGAAAGCAAATCACTAGAAGTATTTGTAACTTATGAGAAGCTACCTAGTGAAAAAAGTGCTTCCAAAGTCAGTAAGATCGCGAACTTGTGATCCGGAAGTTGTGCAAAATCGGACTAGTTCTACTTATGTTTATATATTTAGGGTTCTGGTAGCCGGAAATTCACTTTTTTGATGCCGTTTCATTGCATTCGAAGTAATGCTCGCCATGTTAAGTAAATCTACTTTTTTAATGTTTCTTATAGGGATTTGGATTCTCAAAAAGTGCTTAGCATTTTTCACTTTATTTGTTAGAAATACTTATGCTTTAGTTCTTTTCTAAAGTGCTTCAAAATGGCCCTAAAATGAAACAATAAAGTGCACTTGTTTCGAATGATAAGGGCAATATCAGGTAAAAAAAAATGCAATGCACTTTTGGTTGAAAAGAAATCGCCGTTAATCATGGTATTGGAACTAATTTTTTTCTTACTCCTACGGAGCTGTGAAAAGTTAATTATTGCTTTGTTTTAAAGCAAAAGCAATTTATGATAAGTTCGAATTCTATAAAAAATTTAATCTTCTTTAATTTATTTTATCGAAATGCAATTGAATTCTAGTTAAATGCTTATACAGGGTGGCACAAAAGCAGCTATATAGTTTAAATGGTTTATAACTTTTTTATTTATGCGATTCTTATAATTTTTTTTTTAAATACAGTATATTAGTGGGGAATTTTTTGCAATTAGCTTTGAAAAATTATATCCTGTAAGTGATGTCCATTTTCTGCTTCGCACATACGTGCCCTTTTTAGCATATTTTCCATAACTTTTCCCAATGGCAATGGCCATGATTTCATTTCAAATGTTTCATAATTAATTCTCCAAGTCTTCTTCACAAAATGCTGGGAAAAAAACAAAGAAAAAATAATAATTAAAAAATTTATAAAGAATTCAAATCATATAGGTCTTTTTGTGCCACCCTGTACATACACAATCCAACATATGTACAAATTTAAATAAATAACTATAAACGAATATTGTAGAATAATAATAATTTTCATACTAATTTACTGTTTGTTGTTCTTAATAACTTCCTGAGAAGTCGAAAATATACAGTTATTGATATTTTGGGAAGTACATCAGAAGTAGTTCCTAAGTAATGATTTCTAATATTTTTCACTGGGTATGAAAGAATATAAACCGGGACTTTGTTCAAATATTTCTTTATTCATGTCTTCATCAAACCACATTTGGCATTGTGCTAAAATTTAAAAAAAATTTATTTATTGTTGTATGGCTGATTTCGATTCTTGATAAGTGCATAGCACTTTTCACTATACAACTTGAAAATATTAACACTTTACTGTTCCATTTTAAAGTGATGTAAAATTGCTTTATAGCGAACCAATAAATTGCAAATATTTGAAATTAATACAGTAAAAATGGGCACAGAAGCTGCAATGGACTTGTGATTGAAAACAAAACAATAGTAATTGATTTTATGGGGTGACTCCGTAGTCTAGTGCAAGAGCAATTACCAAAGCCGTACAGTGAAACCAATTTTCATTCCTTACAAATGAAATAATTTTCCAAAAAGTTTTTTTTTTATATTATTTTGGTAAAAATCTTTCAAAGAAATTTCATTCTTCTTAATGCTAAATATATATTTAAGCAATTCACTTCAAAATTCACAAACTAATTCCATACCTGGTTTAATTTCAGAGAATTAAATGAAATGAATGTCAATTTTTTTTTTAAAGAAAACATACAAAAATAAAAATACGATGCCAAAAATGTGCCTGTTCACAAGCACATGACGACATCGTTTTTTTTTTGAACGATAAACCATACTAGTGAACTTGTGAATTGTGTAATTAATTTTTGTTTAATTTACAAAAAAAAATTTTATTTACAATATTGGCTGAGCCATAGTGCTGTCTCGTTTCAAACGGCTGTCATATGGCCTGGCGCTCAGCCTGGTACAAGTGAAGCATTTTTGTAAGTAGTCAAGCCAAGTTCAGTGCCATTATTTTTTTTTTACTCATTACAGATTTAAAGGGGTTTCCATTATTCCATTATAAACATATTTTCAAAAATTTAAAATTTCTAATTTACACAGCAAAAAATATTACTTTTTTTTGATTTTTAATTAACAGCATTAATTAGAATAATATATTTTTTGAATTAAAAGTTTGATCAATTCAAATAAAATTTTTCATTACTTTTTGGCCCCAATATTTAAATAAATAAATTATTTATTTTCTCGTTATGAAATACACAAAATTATGGTTTATTTTAATTTATTTATTTAATACAACTGAAATTCATACCCTAAAAGCATTCCAATTGAATTCGAATTTTTTTGCTATTAAAAATTACTTTGAAATATATAATTAATTTTTTAATTATTATTAAAAATTTAAAGTAAATTGAAAAGTAACTGAAATAAATCCAAGGTAACAATTAAATTGATACTCTTAATTTCTTTACAGTTGATAATCTAATTAATTTGTTAATTACAATGACAAAATTTTAAATTAAAATTTAATTTAATTTTTTTCTATATACTTTTGAATTTCTGTCAGTAAATCCTGATAGCTAAACTATTCTGCTTAAATTTTTATTCATATATTTAAATTAGTAGACCATTAAACTTTAGGGAAAATTAGTGCCAAAGCTGAAAGAATCATATTATTTTTAATTCAAGTGATAACAAAAGACGCTCCTTCAAAAACAAACAAACAAAAAAATTCCAAACGAGATACAATTTTTCTTGCAGTTATAAGTGTTGTTAATATTGTAAAGCTTATGTGTCAGCTGGATTAAGGGTGATGATACCTTTACCCACTTTGCAATGGCCTATTTTGTCAATGAAATCTAAATGAACGAGTTCCGTCCGTTATTGCTTGTTTGCTGCTTCGTCGTACATTTTGTTTGCCGACTGACTATTCAGAACACGAAAAATTCAGCAAGAAAAAACGGCAAATATAAGAAATATAAATACTTCTAGCCATATTTCGTTTCATTAAACTACATACTCGAGCTGTTGTAATAATAACGATGATAAAGTTGTTGAGTTGCTGGTACTAGTACTACATATTATTGCTGCCATTGCTACTTAAGCTGCTGCTGCTGCTGCAGCTGTTGTCGATAAATGTACTGCTGCTCGCTGGCGGTGTGCCTAGTACAAGTTTTTGTGATGGCAATGATGGTGATGATGATGATGATGGTGATGATGATGATGATGATGATGATGTTGCTGTTGATTTCGTGCAATTCCCTGTAATCGTTGTGTTAAAATCATTTCATATTTTGCTTTTATGGCTTTATCGCATGACGTTCGCCTTAACAATGTTCATTCGTCCAACGGTCGTTGAACGTCTCGGTTTATTATTGTTATTAATATTATTTACCCTACATACCTACTAGACAATTACACGTTGGTGCCTCTTTGCTGGCTGCTGCTCTTACAGTCTTCATCCAAACAATCAACCAACCATCCAGCCAGCCAGCCAGCCAGCCAGCCATCCATCCATCCATCCATCCATCCATCCATCTATCGACGTCTTAACTTCCATTCAACACACCCGCCGCCTTAACCGATATTTTCATTTTGTTGGCCTTTTTTTTTTTTCTTCTTCATTTTCATCGACTGTTTCTGTGCTGCTGTTGCTGTTGCTGCTGCTGCTGCTGTTGTTGGTTTGCATGTAAATGTTGGTTTTATTGGTTCATTCAACCATTGCATACCATTTAGTCTACAACTATTTGCTGCAACTGCTCGCTACTCATGCAAGTCATACAAACACACACACACACTCACTCAATCGCACACATGTGGACGGACATGCAATGAACATGTAAAGATATTTTAAGTGCTCATAACTATTGACATTGCAACTCGCTCGTACCACATAGACAGTCAGTGTCTTATTTTACTTTTTGCTTCCTTATTTTATTTTTTTTTTCTTTTTTTTTGCTGCCACTACATCTAACCAAGTTGCTACTAGTGTTACCAAAACGTCATTCAAACGAGCAGCATTTAAACACCAGTGTCTTAAATTTCAAAATGTACATACATATAAATCAAGAAATAAACTTATTACAAAAATCACAGGAAAACAATAAGCAGAAAATTAAAAATAAATTACCAGGAATTTATATGTATTAAAGAAAACTAATTAGAAAAGATTATGAACCGGTGGCAGTGTCTAACATTAATAATACTCCTCCTCTGTCTACACGTCTTATATCGGCCAGCTCTACTTGTCTACTTGAAAATGGCCTGCTCTTAAGTTTAAAAACTTTTCAACGTTTCGTACCAACAAGCAGAAAATTATAAAAAAAAAAAAAAAAACCTAAAGAAATAAAATCTGCCAGTGCTATTTTTAATTGTGTGTTAAATAGTGGTCTTGTAACATTTCAACCAAAAGTTGCCTGTTCATCTCAAGTGTCAAGTCTATCGGTGTTAAACACTCATAAAAATAAAGAAGGAAAAAAATTTAACTTTTCAAGTGCCCAAAGTTTTACTAGCCAAATTTTATTTATTAAAAAAAACAATTTTCTAAATTTTTAAATTAAAAACGTGTTTGTTTTTTGTTCATTACAAAACTAAACGTTGCGAAATAAAACAACTCTTCAAAAAAAAAAAACAAAACCAAGAGTGAGCTGGTGTTACGAAATGCAGCTCCATTACGCAAATTACAGCTAATTACCGTTTTACCAACAATTATCTACAACAAGAACAACCAAAAAACAAACAAATAGGACATGAAACTTTAAAGAATGCCGCCCATACTTATACCACTTGTAAATTGCAACTACAGTAAAGAAAAGTAAAAGAAGCGATAAGAACTTGCCTTAAATGAAACAATAACAGTCTGATAACAATATTTGAAAAATATTGCTCGCTAAGAAGGTAAGTAGCATTTCCAGTTCTGCAAAATGATATTTGTTTTAAAATATTTTAAAAATTTTTTAATACTTTTTAACCTTATTTTTTTTAATATCAAATTATATTTATGAGGCGCTGCAACACAAGACTCGTGCAAAACAGTTTTATAAAAATATTGAAGCTTTCTTCTAACGGGTGTCCCAACAAAAACGCAAGATTTAAATGACTGATGCATCAATTGAATTGTTTCTCTGGCTGTATGACATGTGGCGCCGTTTTGTTTAAACCACATGCCCTCCACATTCATTTCTTCAATTCTAGGCACGAAAAAACTGGTTATCATTTCCCGATACCGAACACCATTGACTGTTTGCGCTTGACCTGCCTCATTTTCATAAAAAAAGGTCCAATGATTCCTCCAGCCCAAAATCCACACCACATTGCATTTGCTTCTCGTGAATCACTCGAGGATTTTCCTCACCCCAAATGCGACATTTCTGTCTATTGACGAAGCCATCAAGATGGAAATGGGCCTCGTCACTGAAGATGATTTTATCGGCAAAATCAGCATTTTCATGTTGTCTCTCCAATACCCAATTAACGAACTCCCTTCGCTCCATTTTTACTAACCTCGTACCTTCTACTAGCAAACAATAACAATTGTTCACATGTCAAACAATGACACTTCGAATGGCTTCAAATTTAAATCTTGCGTTCTTGTTGTTGGGAGACCCTTTATATGTCATCTAATAAAACTAATGGCCACTCAAAAATTAATTTTTATGCCATTTTTGCTCCCTGTAAAGTAAGACTCTCATCATCCTTAACCTTTTTTTTTATCTTAACTTAGCGGCATATTAATTCATTATTTATTAAGATACATTCGTGCACTGCGTTTGATCAATTTGGTATTTTTGTTTTTAATTTTATTAAGAATTTTCCTAAAGTTCTTAAGGAAATGTTTTTATAAATAAATTTTTTTTTAATTTTTTTTCAAGATTTTCTCGTGAGGTCTGAAATGCAAATATCCAATTAAAATACTTAAATTTTTTTATGGTGTTGTAACATTAACTTATGGAAAAATGGGCAACATACGACTATTTTTCAAAATACAATTCCTACAAAAATTTCCTGTCATACAAAATAAGAGCGTAAAATTTTTCTAAATTATATTTTAACATTTATGGAATTATAATAACAACCGATAAAAATTGTAATGTGAGCAACCCAGAAAAAATAAAAAACACCAATATCCCATTAAATGAACCCGCTTATGCGGAGTTGATAACGAAAATTTCCCATTGGAATGCATTTCGAATATGCACACACGCCGCTTGCTCGTAATGCAAATAAAAAGAAAAAATTAATTTTTATGAGCCCCCACCCTCTTTCAACATTTTTAATAGCAACATTATTTGTTGCTTAATTGTTAATTTTAATAACTTGCAAAATGCTCGTAGCAAAAATAACATTCACGTGCAGCTTTAACAAATATTTCGAATCGCAAAAAAGCATTAAAAGAATGAATTCTTAAAACAAAAAATATTATTGATAATATCTTGGTATTCTGTTGTGTAAAATGATCAGCAACATTTATTATTTTATTGAAAAAAATAAAACATTTTACATTCGTCAAATAAATCTATGCTATATGCTATATGGCTGTGTGTATCCAAACTAATTTATTCAGAGTTTTTCGTGTCGATAAATTAATATAATAACAAAATTTTAATTTAAAATTTCACATGAAATACATATCATACATATGTATTGTATAGTTAGCAGCATGTTGCTTCAATGTTGCCAGATACATTTCAAATCTTTATTCAATTAATGGTGTTTTCTGTTCTAAAACAAAAGTGCATCGTCTAAAATCGCATGTCAATGTCATTAACTAATGAAGCGATTCGACTGTATAAATATTTTGCGTAAATTTTTGTTATGTATGTTATGTTTGTTAAGCGTGGCATAATGAATAGAGTATGAGGCTTTGAAAAATCGACTGGGCTTGACTATTCCGAAAGCTGAACACGGTCTAAAAGCTTTGTACAAGATATTCAGTTATTTTGTTTATTTTATCTCCAGCTTTTTTTCAAAATTTGTGAAATCCTAAAATGTCAATTCGTTTTTTTTTTATCTCGGATCAGTGTTCAGGAGAAATCCCGTACATATGTTATGCTGGGTGCTGTAGTACAGAAAACTTGATCGTCTGGTGGCACAGCCAACACACATCAGCACCGAAAAAATTCCCCACAGCTGCAATTGTTGTTGCTTTCTGATTAACAAAAATAAATTCTAGTGTTAAAGTTCTGATGTTAAATAAAAAATAAGCGCATCTCTTGACAAAATTTCATTGTCTTTATAAATAAAATATTTTTATTTATTTATTTTTAATAAATATTTGCTTAGTCACGTTGGCTTGTTTCTAAATTAACACCGTTGGTGTTCACAATAAGTAAAGTTTATCGCAAATATGTACTAGTACGTTTGCAAATATGTATTTGTATTGATGAGCACGTTAGATACTTTTGAAAATAATGATTCCACAGATACTGGACTCTGACTGCTGGTAGAGTACGTTTTTTTTTTTAACGTAAAATGGTAATTAATGTATATTGTTAGAGATTATAAGATGGCGAAGTGAATTAAATTACTTTAAGGAAAAATAATACTCTTACGAATAGAATAGAATAAAATTAACATAAATCGACTAATTAAGTTTAAAAATCGCTTATCGTTCGAATTAGATTTACGTTACTTTTTCTTCCCTTTTGCCGTACTACGAATTGGGGAATTTAATTATTTTTATGATGAGAAATTATTTTGTTACATGATGATTATTGAACAAATTTCACGATAAGAACCAGCTAAAGGGTGCTTTACATTGTCCCACAAGTCGTACGACATGCCAAATTTTTGTGTAGAAGAGCACAAGTCGGAGCGTCTAAACGTAATATGTAATGAAACTATACGATTTTGAGAGAAAATACGGATGAAAATTTGACAGTCGTATGGCTTTCTTGATTTTTTAAAAATTTTCAAAAACCAACGCACACCATTAGATCAGGGATGCATTTTTATGTAAACAAATGTGAGAAAGCCAGAGAGGGAAAATTGCTTTCATAAATCTATACCAATTATAAAATCAAAATGTACATTTTAGCCAGCGACCGCACAATTTTATAAAAATATACGTATATTTTCCAAAAGTACACTAAAAATTTCGACCGCGAAAATAACATATTCCAAAGTTATAAAAATATTTTTCAAGGTTATTAAAAAAAAATTCAATTGCACAAGAACTCCATCCCTGGGGAAAACAAGCAAACAGCTGTAGTTAAATTAAATGAAAATGTTTTCATCTTACTTGATTTTATCCATACCAATGGTGTAAACGCCAGAAAACAACCATCCGATTTTTACTCTCTTTTTTTGACATACGGATGGAATTTTATTTTATTTTCTCTCACAATTTACGTACGACAAATCTTATCATTTATCGGCCTTAATGAACATCAGAAAAAATGTGAAATGTGACTTAGTCCGAAACTGGGCTCGAACCCAAGATTACTGGTTTTATAGTCAATACGCTAACTACTTCAGGCATTGCCACCCTCAGGGGAGGTAAAGCTGAATAAATCACAATTTTCAATTTTAAAGTGTGCGACAACGAAAGAGTTCTTTTTTTTTTTTTTTTTAACACAAACTCTACGAAGCTCTTCTAAGCTTGTCTGTAGGAACACCCAGGTTCTATGCGGGAATCGAAGCCGCACCTTCATATTGCTAAGACTAATGCTCATGCACTTGGTTGGCCACGGAGGCACCTCCGTATTGATAGCAGAAATACAATTTTTTTCTATTTTCCATAAAATTTATAAACAACTTCAAAATTTATATGAAAAGCTTTGAGAGAAACGTTTAGTAACAATATTTTATAATAAGAATGTGTGTTACATTTATTTTGACAGCTGACATAATTTCATGGTCATTAAAATATTATAAAAATCCAGTTCTAAATTTGCGTTTCCAGTCATTTCTTCTCTTCCACCATTCTATAACCCATTTTAGTTTGTAGCTTTTCTACATCACACACACACACAAACACATCATTCACAGTCTCAATGTAGCAGCATACCGTACGTACCGTTATGTATTTGCAGGTATTTAAGCAAAATGTTTGCATGTGTGTTTATATATGTACGTATGTGTGTATGTATCGATATGTAAGGCTGTGTGTTATTAGCCAAGACAAGATTTACGGTTTTTCTAACGACAACATTCCTTCGACAACTTAATGTCGGAATGGTTGAGAAATGCAAAGAAAACAAGTCTTAACAGAATGCCAACCAACAGGCGAAAGAAGACTATAAAAAAAAAACAGAGAAGCAATACTATAGAATCGAACTAGAGAAAGAACCAGAATATCAGTGTAGAGGCAAACGCAAACAGAAACATTTTTTATGATGGTCTAGTGGTTACAGAAAAAAAAAACAAAAAAAAAAAAAGTAGGGAACGCAAACGCAGACGACCCAGCAAACAAAATCGCAAGAGCAAAAAATATAAACAAACTCACAATGTACATAAGTATTTAATTTAGAGGAAATCAAAGATAAAATATACAAAATCAAAGAGCAAATCTGCACATTATTAATTAGTTAATCGCCCACACTACAACTAACACAGTGCCACAGGGGAAAAACACATAGATATGGGAGTATAGTTTCGACTCTACTGCCAAAGAGTAGTAAAATCTTATACTCAGATGGGCGATTTTGGTGACCATTTTTTATGGTGAACATCAGTGGGGGCTCAAAAAAGAGACTCGCTGATACTGCTTCACTACCCAGCAAAAAAAAAGTGAATGCGTTAACTATGAATTGGTATTTTTATGGCTTCTAAAACACTTATTGGGTGCCTTCGTAGCCTAGTACATGGGCAATTAGTTCTATCAATCTGGAGTTGCGGGTTCGATTCCCGCCTAGACCCTGCGTATTGCTTGTAGTATCACAATTGGCCTAAGCTCTAGCCTAAGTGGGGTGTTCTCCTTCGGGGAGGGTTCGCCACCAAACCTCTTGGTTCACATTGGTCGGTCGGGCGATATAGACACTGGTGTGTCCAAGAGAAAAACCATGACTTTGCCTACCATTAGGCATTATAGCTCCCTCTTTAGAAGATGTTGCCAATAAAGAGTAAAATTTATTTACTTTTTGCCAATGCATTAGCACAAAGTTTGTCGTTTGTGACTATTTGCGCGAAGATATCCGAAACGAAATTCTCGATTGTTTTTTTTTTTATAAATTTTAACCTACTAATCTAGCAAGTTCCAAGTCTAATGAGCTGTTAACTGCAAGAAAAAAAAATCTGGAAGGCTGCAACTTTGACTAAAAGAAGGTGAATTTTTCGGAAATCGAAAAATTTCGAAAAAAAATTTTCATGTTTTTTTCTAATAACTTCAAAGGTCTTCGTAAAATCGATTTTATATGCATTGATTTTCATAGACTTATAATTCTCGATTTTGTTTTCATAAATTTTAAACTAATAAATGCAGCAAAGTAAAAATTTAATCAGATCTTAACCTCAAAAAGAAACGTCCATTGCTGGCACTTCGAGTAAAAGCTGGTGAATTGTTTGGGGTTTTTTTTTGTAATAACTCCAAAAGACTTCGTAAAAAATTTCTTAAATTTGGGTCTGCTATTCGCTGAGTAGTTAACGTGTTCAAATCCCCGATGACAGCAAGATGCAGTAAAATAAAATGGCTCTCATATACAGATCTTTAAAATTAGTGTGTAACAAAGCCTGAGACACAGTAATTCTGATTTAAAAAAACACGCAACAGTAAAGTTGGACTACATCCTGGTCTCTATAATTCTCTATACTTCACCACCTACCTATTCCCTATACTGTGCTCTTCCAACTAGTTTCGGTGTAGGCATTGCTTAAGTATATAGGGGACATCTTCTCAAGGGTATATCAGTCTTAGAACCTTCATAAGACTTTGAGAGAAAGAAATTTAATCTGAAGTAATATTACTTTTTTCTTCCACACTATCACAGTTCAAATAAAATTAATGTATAAGTAAAAAGGAAAAAGGAAAAACCCGGTTTAGAAGTAAATATTTTTTTTGTAATTTTATTATTATTTTTTATTTGCTTTTGCAATATTACAACTCTGATAAAATGAAAAATCTTATCACACTTGCCCGTAATACTTGAATTTTTGACATACAATAGCTTAGTACAAAGTATTATAGTGTGCAACAACCTTAAGCACTGGTCCAAGCAAAAAAAGATGCGAGAGATACCGATGTCGAAAATTAGCAAAAAAAAATATTTCAGTCTAATTACCCCGTTATTTCTTGTCAAATCGATTTTCGATCTGCATTTAAGTTAAGCTCTGCGAGAAGTTTCTCTGATGACCTACAAGGTAATTTTTTTTTTAATTTTAATATCAAAATTTCTTTAAAACCATGGTCGTTTTTGGAATTTCTCTTTATGCCTTACATTTGCGCCAACTTGTATTATCAGCTGATTTTCTGCAAATATACTTGCCGCCATAGAATTGCCATAACGCCAAGAATTATTTGTCATTTGACTTGAAAACCTTCAAAAGAAAGTTTATACTTTAATGTGGGAAACACTCAGTATACTATAACATTTCTATTTAAAATTTAAAATTACAGCAAACATGTTGACATATACAAATACATACATATATGTGTATGTATGTATGTACAGCATAGTTATGCTGTATATGAAGCTACCATTATACTTCATTGCTACTTTATAATTCTACAAGTCAACTAACCGTTTAGAGTTATCACGACTGGCGTAGAATAAGAAAGCAGAATGAGAACTACATACGGCTTTTAACAGCCAAAAGCAAACACACACACACACACACACACACACATATTCATTCATTTGAAAAAAGCAAATTTTGTCTTTTTTTCTCTGCAGATTAACAGACATGCAGACAGACAGACAGACAGACAAATGTTCAGACCAACAGCCAGACGGACAAGCAAACAAAACGGTAACGCAACTATAACAAAGAAAATAATTTAACATCATCAGCACCATTCCAACATTCTTTCGGTCGTACAACGACCTCGACTTTGATTTGCAGTTAAACAAAAAACACATGATTTCCCTGCATGTAAGAGAAATTCAATGAAATTGTATTACAACAACATTGCGCCAAAGAGCAGTTCCTACATGGCGGAAACAGAAAAGAGAGACACAGATTTAGAGCGAAGAATATGAGTGAAAATAAATTAAACTATTACAAGGTTTCGGTGAGGCCAAAAAAAAAAAAATAGAGATTTTCAAAGAATGTGAATGCGAATGAGCGATTGCGATTGTTGTTAGAAGTCTTGCCCCAAATTATCAACCATAAAAGAAATCGGTTATTTGTACAATTTTTGTAAATTATAAATCTTAATTGTTGTTATAACATTTCAGCATTGCGGCCTTATTACGCATATACAGCTATTGACAACTAATTAGAAGTGGTAGTATATGAGATATGATTGTGTTTTTAATTAATTTCATAGCAAACCAATTCACAAAAAGTTCTGGTGCTTCGTATTCGTTGTATTGCGTAAAATTTTATGACTATCATAGAAAAGTTGTTGATATTTTTCACAGCTGTGTTTTTTAAATCTAACATTTAGTCATGTAATAAATTCATTGCAATATTTTATTTAAAATAATTTTGATGAAAAGCTATTTGAAAATGTTCCAAATACATGTACAAATAAAGCGAAAAATAAATAAATAGTGTTATTTGTTTCTAAATAGTACTTTATTGTTTATCACTTTAGCAGCCTTTGGGAATTGGTTAAATACTCAGTTTAAATGCAAATAATTTTGGCTTTAAAATGGATTTTATAGAAAAATTTTTCAAAATCAAAACCAATTGCTTTCAAAATAATACCGTGGTATGAAATAAAAGCAGAAAATGATCTGAAAAACTGTTTCGTTGCCTTAATATAATTTATATAAATATTAAAAATAAAATATATATACATGCAGTGCCTCATTTCGGAACTCAGTTTATGCAATTAGTTAAAATTTTTCAATTTTTAATTAGGATGGTGATCGTTAACGTTCAGGCGGTCAGAATTACATTTCATAGTTACTAAGAAACAAACTAAATCAAAGACAAAATTATAAATACACTGACAAACACTAGCAGAACTGAAAAACATGCTGTTTTCGAAGGCTGCTATAGCTTCATCTTCAGCGTTCTTTGTATTTTGTCCTCTGTGTACGGTTATCAGTAGATGTGATTTATTAGCTTTATATAATTATTACTTTTTATTTTTTCTGCTCCTAATGATGCTCAAAATTTACCAGCTATAACTTACAATAGTCCTTGGCATTTCTTGATTAATGTTTTCATTATGAAGTGTGTATACATGATATGGAATTTATGTTCTCATTTAATTTTAGTATTTTATTACAAAACCCTTGTTCTTCAATAGCCTTCGGGTCTGATCTTTGAAAAAACTTTTTACGATCTTCAGTGTGTATTTTTTATTTTTAGAAAACAGAACAATCAGGCATATAAGATCCATAGAACCAATTTTCAGTTTTTGGAAAATTTTTCAAGGAGCCAGGGAAACTGCATATTATCGAGAAATTCAAATTGAGCAGTTTGAATTTATTAGGAGTTGAGTGTTTTTAATGTTTACCTGCAGAACACTCCGATCATTAAGATGTTTATCAGCAATGGGGTTATTGTCAGTTCTCCTCTTTTGGAAAGAAAGTGATAGTATAGTTTTTAATATAATTTTTTTTTCTTTTGGATCAGTGCTCCTGTGTAATCCCTTACATATTCAATGCATTGCATTGGATATAGATAGATATAGGGATAGATTAGAAAACAGACAGGTGGTAAAAGTGGTAGAAAAGCAGAGCTTAACTCTTCCAGAACTCTTCAGCTGCGTGTTAATTATAAAGCGGCTTCTACTAATCGGCTACAAACTTTAAAAATGATATAATTCAGTAACGGTAAAAGCAACTTCAAAAATTATTCCTTCCAATTTGTTTAGAATTATTTAATATTTCAAACTGCTTCGTTGGTTTTTTTAATTTTCAAAGAAATTTTAAAAAAGTTATAAAACGTAATTTTTAAAATTTATGGAAAAATTACAAAAAAATTATAATAATTATAAGTTATTGTCGAGGCTTATATTTGTTTGCACACAGAAATAAAGCTTGGATATTTTTCTTTTAAATTGTTAACTCAAAGGTGAAGAAAAACGTGGTTTTTGCAACAAACTTATGACAAAACCACAAAAATTGGTCGGCTAATCCGAGTTTTGGCAAAAATTCGACTTGTGCGACCGGTAAAGCTTTTCTGAAAAATCTGAAAAAAATCTCTATAGACTTTCAAAAAAAATTTTTTTTTGCTGTAAATCTTGCAAACTTGACTTTTAAAATTTTAGAATTAGGGTTAAATTTTATTAAATGCAAATATGAGAACGAACCACATAATTTTCTATTCTTAGCATAAAATTTACTATAGAAGAGTTTATTCTTTAGGCCGAGATAAACAAATGGAAAACCGTCGACTGACCGGACTATTCCAAATGTTAATAAATTAACATTTAAGAAAAGACGACACCATAGTACTGAAAAAACCGGTTTATCTACCAGGCTGATCATCGTATGTATGTTTGTATATAAAAATTTTGACACATGTAATAAAAAAACAGTGGAAATTGTTTCAAATTGTTACATTCCAAAAACACTTCAAACAACTTCCACTGTTTTTTTGTTTGTTTTATGTGTTGAAAGTGGTATCCCAATGGGCCTAAGTGGGGCATTCTGCTTCGTAGAGGGTCCGCCACCTAACCTAACTTGAAATAAAATATCTACGGTGCCTCCGTAGTCTAGTGCATGAGCATTAGTCTTATCAATATGGAGGTGCGGGTTCGATTCCCGCCTAGACCCTACAGACAAGCTTCTATTAGCTTCGTAGAGTTTGAGTTGTTAAAAAAAAATAAATTTTTTATATATTGTTTATATAATTCTTAGCTCAAGTGTATGATTGGGATTGTGACATAATTGGGAAACTTCTAAAATTTAGTTAAAGATATTTAAATATTTTTTATATTTTATTTATTATTATTAATTTATAGATAAGTAAATTTCGGCCACAACTTAAATATTTAAAGAAGTCAAGAAATTCAACAAGTAATCGGTTTGTTTTACTCACAGCCTCTATTTAATTAAAATTAAATTAAACGCCCAAGTGACCACACTTTTATGGTAAATAAAATTTGTACTTAAACTAACTGGTGACTCGTTGTAGAGTGTTTTTTGTTTTTTTTTTTGCAAACGACTTGTTTGGTCCAAGTATGCAAACGACTCCATAAAATTATGAAGAAGAAAAAGCTTCCACAAGTATTTAGTGAACGGCCTCTAGACGACCTACGCTCTCTGTCTGCTAATACGACATTTTGGAGAATGTTGTACCTATAAGAGTTTCAAGTGTAATAACGTAATGAAAGAGAGCAACGCAGAGAGCAATATAACAAATTTGTTAGAGTGCGTGTGTGTGTGTGTGTAAAAATCGTGTTTATAACTAAGTGGAGCATGGGGAGCAAGCAAGCCGGTTTTATATATGAATGTGTGTTCTGGTTGTATTTTTAATAAATTTTTTTTCTTTGATTAAATTGCAAGCTTTTACAAAGTCTCTGAGTTTGATTTTTTATAGTATGTATGTGTATGTCTGCTGCTGTGTGTGTGTGTGTGTACGTTAGTAGTTGCAGTTGTTAGTGCTCTTATGCTTAGCATCGTTTTATTTTTGTTTCAGCTAACGCTGGCGCTCTGACTTCCTTCTCCCCTCCGCCACTTGAATGCAGACAGTTGCTCACAATAGCAGAAACTTCGTGTTTTTTACATTTATTGTACTTAATGTTCTGTATGGACTTCGTCTATGAACTCATCATTTCTTTTCATTCATTCGTTTGTTGACCGTGTGCTACAGCGGTTCTTAGTGGAGCAATATTTAGTTTATTAAGAGTTTAGTAGTGCATACATACATACACACATACATATTAAGTATGTATGTCTGTATGTATTTGTGTACCATGTAGTGGAGTGAATATTGCCAATTTTTTTTTGTCTGTTTTTGTATTATAGATTTGTACATTCGTGTGCATGTATGAACATACATCCATACATACATACACACATATATGAAAGTTTGATTTTGTTAAAGGCTTCGTTTGTTGTTTATATTCATTTGTTTTAAAGTTTATTTGTTGTTGGTGTTGTTCTAGTTTACGGTATCGGTTCGTACGTATTAAATCGTCTCTTAGTCGGCAATATTTGTATACGGTAATACTAGTCATTCGCATTCCGTTGCTTCAGTGGCGCAGTACAAAATAACGGTGCATATTTATACGTTCTACCTGTGACTCAAGTTCCGTATTGAAAATGCAGCAAAACAAAAACAAAAAAAGAAAGCAAATAACAACAAAAATAAATTTAATTATACACATATGAAACAAAAAAAATAAAAATAGTAGAATTAATTGAAATATAAATCCAAAGTATGGAATGAAAAGAAAAATAATAAATAAAACATAGTGAACTTCAAGAAATAATTAAAATAAAAGAACGGAAAAAAAACATTAAAATATTTTTAAAACAAGTAGAAGTAGTGCAACATGATGACACGTTACCATCTTAACCATGCAATACAATCTTGATTGAGTAGCGGATCTTAATGAATATTAATTTTCACGTCTTTAAAAACGTTTATATTCAACAAAAAAACAAAATTTTAATATTCATAATTTTACACGTCTTGCTTGGGTCTCAAGCTCTAAATAAATTAACAGTTCAGGCAGAAGAATTCCCCGATCGCTTCACACGTTAAGAACAAAAAAAAAACAATAAGAATCATACTGTATGTTAAAAAACTCAACACTCATACACTGACACGCATACATATATTAGGTATTTTATTCAAATGCATTTAAATTATTAAAATTCTGATTTTAAAAACTGAAAATTATGTCTTGACATATTCAACTTTATAAAGCTACAAAAATGTTATACTTGATTGACACAAGAGAAGAAAAAAATAAAAATAAAATAAAAAGCTGAGCAGCGAAGGTTACTTTCTTTTTAGGGTGATAAAGAAATTTATTTTTCTATTGCAGATTTTTATAAAATTAATAAAATGACTGAAATGAAGCAGGTTAGTGTATTAAAGAGTTTTTTTTTCCCAATAAAAGCAGAAAATTTATTTGTTTTTTATAATCTCTAAAAATTAGAGAAATTTAAAATGCCTCAAAATGTACACATTCCAGAGTTCCAAATCATCGAAAAGATCATTAAAACAATTGATGAAATATGTAGATATTTAATGCTTAAAGAATCCATTCGTTCACATTTATTTCGCATAATTCATAATGAATGCATTCATATCTAATTTAATCCATATTTTGGACGGAATTAATGCACTGATACGGTTAGCTGAGTGCTACAAAGTTTCATAAATTGAAAAATATAAAGACATTCTGAAAATCTAAAAAATTCATTTTATGAAATAAATGCAATCTGCTTAAATATTTCAAAAATTATTCGAAGATTTGATACATGCACTCTAAATAATTTATTTCATTAAAAAACTTGAAATCTGCTTAAATATTTTAAAAGTTGATACTGTGAACATGCATTCCAGTGGCATATGAATCCAACTGTCATTTTCTTTAATGAATTCCATTTATTTTATTTTGAAGAAAATGTAAAATTTTCAAAATCGAGCAAAATAATTAATTGGCATTCTTTTAAAGAACTCATTCTGCTGCCATTCGAAATGTCAAAACCAGCTGTTGTTGGAAAAATAAAAAAGCTAAAGTTTTTAAAATAAAAATAAAGAATTGCAAAGTTGCAATTATATTAAGAAATATACAATACGTAAAGTAAATATATACATGCATACTAGGGAGGTAACCAATCTTTACGAAAAATTAGGCACAGTGGTATTGTCTTGGCAAAAAAAGCTAATTTTCCACTATCACTTTCCAAAAATTTAATGATGCACTTCTATATAAAACTGTTTTACTAAGCAAAATTTATAATTGCTTTTGCCACATTTTGTGCTAGAAAACAATCTACTGAAGTTACTAAAATATTTTACCATGAAAACTGATGAAAATTTTCATGCAACTCAGTGGTTTTTGTGTACATTTTAATGCCGTTTTTTTAATATAGCAGTTTCTTTTTAATCAAATATGAATTTATTTACATTACATATTGTCATCTAAAATCTACAAGGGCCTATCATCACTTACAAATTTTACAGGAGAGACAAAAAAAAAATTAATAAAATGAAAAGTGTTGTGGTTAAAAATGTGATTTTTTCCCAATATCATACAAATAAATGCTGGTAACATTTTTCCATTGTTTCATTATTTCTCAACAGCAAGAAATACATTGATTTTGCAAGGCTAGTAACAACTGCCTTTTGAGTTTCTGTAATAAAGTCATTATATTTAAAAATAGAAAGCTAAAAATTTGCGAAGACGTGTGCCTGGATGCTCTGTAACAATATCCGTTAAAAACTCAATTTTAATTTTTTTCCTTGTACACCCTTTTGCATTTCAGGTGACGATATGTAGTTTAGATATGAGCTATTGGCCTCATGAAATTCTGTGTTTGCACTTTTTCTTCTCACTGGATCGATATGAAAGGTGAAAGTGTATTAATTGATTTTGACTTCCAGCGACCGCTGAACAAACTGATAAATTTTCAGAAAAAAGTCACAAACATTGTACAGCAGGTTTGGAATGAAATCTGTTACATTAATTAATTAATGTTTTCCAGATAGTGCAATAGAACTTCAACAAATACGGGCTTAAGTAGTATAAGACATCATTAAAATCTTTTACAATTTGAATTGTATGGAAGGTGGGCGATGGGCGTGGCTTATATTGATGAAACATGGCATGCAGCTTTTCTTTACTATAGAAAGTGTATGAATAAAAATTCAAGGATTTTGCTACGATAGCAAAAATTTTATGACAAAAATGCGATTTGGATTGTGTTATTGATGGGTGATAGGCGTGGCCCATTTTCTTGAAATTAATTTCATTTCTTAATTGAATCGATATAATGCTCAGTGTCAATTTTCAAAGATCTGGGACAACTCTCTATATTTCTAGAGGGTGGCGAAGGCTGAAGTAGTCTGCAGGTTGACTACAAAACCATAACAGAACTTGGGCTCAACCACAGTTCCAAACTAAAATCATAAAAAAAAACTCCCATTTTTGTGATGGGATTAGTATGTCTTTGTGTGTCAGTTGTTGTCGATTTTTAGAGCAAAACTGTTCCGCACCAAATGCGATTTCTACACAAAAAAAAATTAGGGGTAAATCAGGGCATTCCATTAAAATCGAAATTTTAAAAAAAATGTTTGTTAAATGGGCTGTTTAGAGAGAACACCAAAATCAATTATAATAAATGTGAATTTAATTAAATTATTAATTAAGAAAAAAATTTTTCCGAGCAAAGACTTAATTGAAAAAAATTTTAAAGTTATTTTTTCTGTGATGTACCGCACGGGTTTGCTGCATGTTCAATATTTTTCGCTTCAGTATTTAAAATATTTTGTGATGTTCCGGGCGTAGCTTAAAAAAATTGGTATAAAAGGCAGGCTGTTATTTTTATTTTTTATTTATTTTTATTTATTTAATTTGTTTTCCACAGCGTCTCGCTTCTATATGTGTTTATTTTATTTGTTTGGATTTTCAAATCTCGTTTTGTTTTGTTTTGTTTATGTATTGCGAGCTGATATCACAAAATATGCTACACGTTGAATATTTATAGTGTGATCCGCGATCTGGATTTTAAACTATTAGGCCATTCTGCGACATGGATCGCGGTCCATCAATACTGCGGGCTACACGTTCAATAAATTTTGCCTTACTGGATCGCAGTCAATGTATATTGAACGTGCAGCAGTGCTACCAACTTGTCGTTTAAATCAGTAGTGGTCCTTCGAAATGAGCTTTAAAGTTCAAGCAATGAAAATAACCAAAATTCAGCAAATTGACGGACAGGCAAAATTTAAAATTTTCTTTAACTATTTCAAAATCCACAGCTTTATGCCGTATGTATGCAGGTAGAAATTTAGTTCATGCATACTTTTAGTTCTCTGGCAAATATTTTCTTAAGCGAAAAATATTGCCTTCCTTGTGAATATCATTTTCGAAACACCAGCATATTATTTATTTATGAATTAAATGTAGCCACTACCTCTAGGTATAAAGTAGCCAAATTAAAACATTTCCTAAGAATAATTAAATGTGGGTATGTGAGTGAAATTAAAAAAAAAAATCATACATCAGCTTTTATTTCACAAAAACGTTCGACTATTCGATCAATTAAATATAAAAATTTGAATGTACAAAACTATATGTGTATACGTATGCATATACATATGTATTCGTATGCATGTGTTTGTGTGATTTGAATTTGAAAATAAATGATAATACGGATTTTATGCTTCTTCTTTTTCTGCCAACATGATCATCAACCGGATGTCTAGTCTGGTCCGGTACGCGAATAATGCAACATCAAGCGCAGTCACTTAAAAATATTTAAAAATAAAATAACAACAACAATATGAGTTTTCAAAGTCAAAAAGAAATAGTAGAGCCAGTCAGTTAGATATACATACACACGTTTTTGTGTGTGTAACATGAGAATGAGATTTTTGTGCCGTTCATTTACACTTGTTTACATTTATTTGGAAAAATTTTCATTCATAAAAATCACGGCGCCCACAAGTGTACAGCAACAACACACAACATTCCACTGTACGTACGGCCTGAAAACCCAAAAAAAAACATTAAACAAAATCTTTCGTTTACATGCACTCACGCCATATCACAAGCCACCACCACCAGACTCTGCTACACCAAACAAATTTTCTCAAATCAGTATGAGAAATATACATTCATGTATGTATGCATGTATGTATGTGATTTTGATGCGAAGGTGAAGTGAGGGGGATCCGAGAGTTATGAGCGATAAGAAAGTTAGTGTTTGTGTGCGGTTGCTTCTCTCGTGTTTAAATGTCTGTAACAATAATTTTGATAGTACGAACACGATCTAGGTTTACCTTCTTAATTAAAATATAATAAATTCTGCTGCTGACAAGGGCTGACAAGTGGGCACAAAGCATAATGACTGAAAGTACTGAACATGTAAATAATGGGCAGGCCTTTTTCCCATTTAACTACACATGTCTGTTAAATAAGTGTTGAACTTTTTTCTTCCTGTCTTAATTAAAAAAGTATTTGTAATATTCTTGTCTGCTTCACATTAGAACTAAATGCATTATAATTATAATTATAATCATTATCATAGCTGATCATATGGCAGCAAGTAATTGTCAAAGCAATGGAAATTAAGCAATTCGTAAGAAGTTGCAGCAGCTTCGAAAAATGAACTCGACTTGCTAAAGACAATTTAAAATTCATGTCCATGTGTGACATGAAAAGTCTTTGAGAATTACACAATATAGAAATTGAAAAAAAAAACTTTTTATAGCAGTTTCAAGCTGTTTCAAGTTTAATATAAAATTTGTATTTATTGTTTATTTAACATTGTTCAATGTTCAATAAAATAATTCAATGTTAATTTTACATTAGTTTACCTTTGTCCGAAAATATTGAATTTTTTATATGAGCGTGGCGATGGCTGAAGTTGTTTGCACGTTGACTACAAAAAAAAATTTCCTGGGTTCAAGCCCAGTTTCAGACTCGCATCTCGCATTTTTTCTGATGTTAATTTCTGTGGCTTTGTGTCAATTGTTGTCGCAAGGTTTCAGTGGCGAAGGCATAATCACTGGTCACTGAATAGTAAAGGCTTCAGCTGATAGCAGTCCTCAAGCACATCAGAGTGAGCTCCTACGTCGATATTGTGTAGAACCGGCGAAGTAAAATAATTACTAAAAAGTGGCTACTAAAACAAAGCTTCACAATTTAATACTTCTCCTTGACATAGGAGGCGCTTCAGTACTGCCTTAAAACAATAAACGTGCAAAAGCAGAGTTGTATGACAGTGAAGCTTCACCGACTGTCATTCTTCCTACTATACCTTTCCTCTAGATCCAGCACAATGCATCGCATGTGTAGGGATTATACTCTAAGTGCTGGTTCCAGATAAAAAAAAATAAAGTTTGCCAAAAATTCATCGAATGTGCTCAATACTGAATAAGTTTCTTTACGTAGCCGATCGTTGGCCGAACCTAAAGATTTTCTCCAGCATGCTATTTTCTACACCACGCTGTCTACTAAAGATTTTCTAATACAGACATTCTTTCTTTCTCACTTTGGGGACATAGTTCATGTCACCAGGTAATACATACACAAGTAAAACATATATTTCTTTCTATTAGACTCGTAAAAAAAAAATAGGTTACACTTGTCGTGGATAGTTTTTTCGCATTTAATTTAATTAATACTTGCGAACCAGAAAAATGAAAACTAAAAAGTAATTAATGGAGCATTTTATGTTATTTCCCCCATCCTGGCTGCAACTCTCTTAATTATTTATTCTTTAGGATTATTTTTGTTTTAGTTCTTTTTGTGTAATTTGTTGCATATAAATTTATATACCGTTCAATGTTTTTTTTTTTATTTTTTGTCAGCCATTCATTCATTCAGTTATTCGTTTGTGTGCCTTTTGCAAGCAACATGACACCGCTTAATGTATGCGCCCGTTCCTTTCATTCCTTTCTAAATGAGAATTTTTAATGTTCATGTAATTATCTCGGCGGATTTGAAAATGTATTAACATTTGACTTAATTTTTTTTTGCTGTTTCTTTTTTCATTATTATTTTTTTTTTATCCTTTAGTCCTTGTATTTTTTTTGCGAATGTTGGCATTTCTTTTTGATGCAGGTTTTATTTTAATAATATTTTTGCTTTATTTCTTGCTTTCTTGTGATTAAAAAAAAAGACACGAAACAAAAATCAATTAATTTACCATATTTTAACCTGAGTTTTATTGCGGCATACTAAAGTGTAGTAAAATTCTATTATTGTATTGTGTTGTTGATAACCCACTACACTTTTGTGTTCTTTTCTACGGTCTTATTTTTCTTTGTTAATTTTATACGAGTAGAAAAAGAGGTCATCGAAATCAATAAATTAACGTTTTAATAAAATTTCTTGAAGGCCCTTTCAAGCTAAATTTATTTAAACTCCTAATGTGTGGCAAGAAATAAGTTTTATTCTTCTAAATAAAATAAAAATAATTTTTAGTTATTCAATTAAATTTGCACTGTAGTAAAGCAGGACAGAGTCTTTGGCAGACATGAAAGCTGGAAGCCACAGACTGATATGGGAATAAAAAACTTACTAGACATTTTCAGTGAGCCTGAAACATTTTTAATTTAGTGATTTACTACACAGAAAAAAATTTAAACAAAATTTTAATTGAACATTTTATAATTTCATTTAAAAAAGTAATTAGATGTTCACTAGTAAATAAATTAATAATATCAATTGGAAGCCTTAAAATGCGGGGTCTAATATAACAAAACTTTGCACAATAGATCTTCTGGTTGCAGGAAGCAGCTCGACCAATAATAATAATAATAATAATAATAGTATCAATTATTTTTCATTATTTTTGACTTCATTGCATTAATTTTCAATTAAATTTATAATCATAATAATTAAAAATTTAATTAAATAATTTGAAAAATTTCAAACATATTTTTAATAGCAAAAAAAATATTAGAATACAATTCGAATGCTAGCCAAAAAATTAAATATTTATTCATTTAAGTATTGAGCTTAAAATAACTATTTAAAAATTAAATTGAATTGATCAAACTTTTAATTGAAAAAATTTATTACTCCAATTAAAACCGTTAATTAAAAATATAAAAAAGTAAAATTTTTTTTCTGTGTAGAATATGAGATGACCGTGATCAAATACATAAAACACGCAGCTTCGAAATATTTATTTTTTGCAGAAAGCCAAAAATTTTCGATATTTAAACGATTAAAGAAATCGAAATCAAAATATCGTCAAAATGATCAATACGTTATTTTCGGTACCAAGAAAAGTATTATTTCTTTAAATGGTAATTTTTTCCGGAGCATTTAAGTAAGATTTTTGTGATGGCAACCACCAAGCCGAGTCAAGATGGTGGTACATAATAATTAGGCATTTAACTTAAACTCTTGATTCTGGTTTTTTTTTTAGTTTATTCTGCCTGCTGGAAATCGGTCTCTTTTCTTATTTTATCTTATAAATTCTAATTAAAAATTCTTGCAAACTAAATGAGAATTATATAAAAAAAAAAATAAATACAAAAATCTCGTCAATCTAGTGAAATACGAATTAAAATTACACGTTCTTAAAGGAAAAATTTTATATCAATAAAGTCAATGCAGCTTTTTGCAATTGAATGTCCCAGTACTTTCCGCTAGGCTGCTTGCCTATAATTTATAATTCAATATTTTGTTTTGAAGCTTTTATCTCATTCCTCTTAATTTCAGTTTAATTTTATTTGGTTTTTCTTTTAAAAAAAAAAAATCATTTTTTTCGTACTTTTTTCATGTCTCATTACAAGTATCTCACAATCAGTATCCATAAGTAAATAAATGAATCGTGTGTACAATCTACTGAATATACATATAAGGAAAAAAAAAAAGAAACAAACGTATACGTAAGAACAAGCCTACAGACACACAAGCATACGCTGGTCATAGAATTGTAGAAAAAGTGGCGCTAGTACAATAAAAATAATAAAAATAAAAATTCGCAGAATTTTCATTAAGTTCAGTGCTCCAAAACGGCAGGCAAATTTCACTGGAGCCACACAAGGTCCCTCCTTAATGGAACGAAAAAGAAGAAAATTCGTAAGAACAAAAATGAAAAGAAACATTTAAACCAATATGACAACTCAGTATTTAAATTGCTTAATTTTATTATTTTATTTCTCTTCTTTTTTCGTCATATTGTAAACGGTTTACTTTTATTTTTTTTTGTATAGGTTTTTCTTTATTTCGTACTACAATTATTTCGTGTAGTTGTAGTATTTGCATTTGGTGCCATTGCCACTATGACTATGTATAAAATTAAACTTTCGGAGTTGTCCCTCTGAAAAGTGATGTGTATGTACAGTTTAATGCATACGTTACATACGTTAAATATGTTTTCTGTACGTAAAGTGTAGATATGTTCTGTAATTTGTTACTTCCCTAAACTGTGCTATACAGTCACAAATTATTGGATAGGGGAAATAATAATTATCCGCTCAATATAATTTACAGAAATACCGAAGCGAAAAAACAAACGAATTCATTTTAACTAAAACTTGAAAATTAAGAATTTTATATAATGAATTTTATAATATACATTTCTTTCTTTCTTTAGTACAAATGTACTAAAAAAACGAAGCTTCAAAATTTAATTCGCCTCCTTGGCATCAGAAGCGCTATTAAAAACAAATAACGTGCAAAAAGCAGTGTTGTAAAAAGCAGTGAAGCTCCTATCATTTCTCCTACTATTCCGTTTCTCTAGTTCCAGCACAATAAACCGCATATATAGTGGTCATCTCCTGAGTGCTGGTCCAAGTAAAAAAAAAATAAATGAATCTTCCCTCGATTTATATCCAGCTTTCTCAGAGATCGCTCTATAAGAATTATTATAGACTGGACTTCATCTTACGAGTTCAGTAGCGAGTTTAACATTAATTCAGGGGTACCGAAAGGTTCCATTCTTTCTCCTGCCCTATTCCTAATCTTTCTTTTTATCTTTCAAACTCTATCGACTCTGTTGCAGATGACAGCAGTATATGCCATTCATATTCATTTGATCTTAGGCCGACATCGACTAAGATCGCTGGAACGAAACAGAATATGAATAATTCGTTAAATAGTGACCTCACGAGAATATCGCAATGGGGTGACGCGAACATGCTCAATTTCAATGCTCAAAAGACCCAATGCTGCATGCACGATGCATGTGCGATCATGTTGCTTGAACTGTAATTATGTGTGGTATAAATATTGAGCAATCAGAAGCTCTTGATGTTCTTGGCATGAAAATTCAGTGTGATGTCCGATAGACTGAGCACATTTTTCAGGTCTCAAAAGAAACATTCAAGTGCCTCGGCATTATAAAACGGTGTAAGATATAATTCCACCCATCTGATCTCTTTACTATTCATACCGCATACATCTGACCGAAAATGGAGTACAACTTTCATGTATGGGTCGTTGCTTCAAAGATTACTTTGAAGTTATTAGACCGTGAAGAAACTCGTTGCAGACAGTGGTGTAGCCAACTGTAAGGACTCTCTCGAATATTATCGCAAAGTTGGCGTATGTTTCATTGTTCTATCGTTACTATAATGCGTTGTGCTCTAATGAAATCTGGGAACTTGTTAATGAAAACCGTCACTTTTTACGTGGGAAAAAGCAAATTGAATGTAATTAACACTACACCCTCCCCCCAAAACCATATTTCTCAGTTCCGGCACAATGCACCGCATGTATAGGTATCATCCCCTAAGTGGCGGTCCAAGAAAAACAAAAAACAAATGTCCATAAACACTATTGCCTCCATTCTCCTTTCCATAACTTAATTTCTTAGTTCCAGCACAGTGCATCGCAAAAAATAAATAATAATAAATAGTTTGTTTTTTTTTTATCTTGGACCAGCACTCAGGTCAGAAAACGCCCAGAAAACAGGTCACAGCTATCGAAGTAAGATATATAAAATTACGAAGCCTTGACTTAAGGCCGCAGCATACAAATAAAAAAAAAACACTTTTTTTGTGGAAACTTTCAAGGATATGTAGAGATAATTTTTTCAAATGACACTTTTTTGCTATTTTTGTTGTTTATTGTTAAAGAAAATATTTTTATAAAATTCTACAGTCTTCCCTTTATTTGGATACAATATTGCTTAAAATTTTTCTTAATATGGAAAAACAAATTTTAAAGAAGCATCCTTAAGAAATGTCAAGGCCTTTAAAAATGACAAGAGATGTGATACGAATGAAAGAAATAAAAAACATTGTTGCCAAAAAAAAAAGAACCCTGTCAGACAGTTTTAAGAAATCTTTCAAAACGTACGATTCCAAAAATTTAACTTTTTTAAGAAATGCCATTTTAAAAGAAGTAAATTTTTTGCAAATTATAATAATACCATTTTAGAAATATAATACTTTTACAAATGGGGAATTTTGAAAAAAAATTATTTTTATAAAAAGTACTTTTGCAAACAAGTACTTTTTGCAAAAAGTATCATTCCAGAGTAGAATATTTAGCAGAAAAGTGATTTTGTCGTAAGACTACCTTTTTCAATGAATACAAAAGTACCAGTTAAAAGTACTTACATAAAAAGTACTTTAAAATAACAATATCGTGTTCAGACATGCATCTTTATTGAGATTTTTGCCATAAATGCCATTATTGAGCTGATAGTTGAAGTATGTACCCGTATGTTGTACTTCAGGGAGGCAGTATATGCCGAAGAAATTTTTTTCTGAAAAGCAAAAATTGTGTACCATTCTTTCGATCAATTTGGGCCACCCTATATAATATTTGAATATAATAAGTAATTTTAAATAAAATTTTATTGAATTGCATGCACAATGGGTTCCATAAGAATACCAAAATTTTGCACATTATTGCCCTTGACATGTTTCTTGCCCGAATCCAATATTAGTTTTACCGTTATACCTACGAAAGTATTTAACTACATTTCTCTATATTGATTGTTGTACTTTTAGTCATATGGCTGAAGCAATACAAAACTGATACACAGGTTTCAAAGTGCTTGCATATGTATGCACATGTGCATGTACATATATTTATTATACATATATGTGTGTACATATATCCCAGGTCTCTTGCCACAGCTGTAAACATACAAATCCACTTACATTTATACGATTGAAATGTATGAAGTTCATTCATTCAGTCGGGCAACAAATACTTTTATATCGCAAAATTTTAGCCACCAGCATTTAATATATATTTTTTATATATATATTTTTTTTTTTTTTTTTGCTACAAATATAAACGATAAAGTAATAAAAATGCTTTGGTATCTTTTCTCTAGCCATTAGTATAGCAGTATTGTGTAAGTTTAACTACCGCTTCCCGTATGTTTAAATGTGAAAAGTATTTTAATTTGGCGTAAAAGGAAAGTCTTTGCCATGACATAATCATACACTTTTGTTTTTTAAATTTTTGCCCAAATTGCTTAAATAAAAATTTCGACTTTAAATCAAAAATTAAACTCTTTATTAATAACACTAATTATTTAAGCTGTAGGTCTTTTTAATATATGTAATAATTATTTTGATTCGATATTTCGCTACTCCTTTGTGTAGCTTCTTCAGGAAAATTGGTTTTTGTTTATAATTATAAATATATTAATATAAAAAGAGGTCAAAAAACTAGAAAAATTATTAAAATCTTTATGTTACAATTTATTATCTGAGAATGGCTAAAGGTAGAAATACAAGATTGCTTCAATGATGGATCTATTTAGTACGCCATCTACGTTAATATAGACTTTTCTTTTCAAATAACCCTGAAGCAAACAGTCTGGATCGTGTAAATCCGTTGCACGCGTAGGCCAATTAAATTCCCTTGTGTGGGAAATTAAAAAAAAAATATATATAACAGTTTGTTGATAGTATTAATATTTGTATTTATTTGTTTGAAATATTCAATTCAATTTTTATTCTTGTTATATAATATATACATTTTACTTAGTCTTAAATTTTATATATATGAGGAGTTTAAGATTTGAATATTTTTCTACTTAATTATAATGTAAGTTGTTTTATAAAGTTATGTATCCATATTTACAATATTACTAAATGGAGGCAAAATTTAGCAAAACCTATTTAAATTGTTTTCATTACAACTAATACTGTTACTAATGACGTAACTGCAGAGTAATTCTCATTCGCTTTGCGAAAAAAACATTACTAGTAGTCTGTTTGCATTTGTGAAAAAAACAAAGCTTTGTTTATGCATAAAAATTTCACATCCACAAAATATTGTCACAACAAAAAATTTACTGTTGTCGTTGTTGTAATTTAAAACCCTGTAAAAAAGACCTGCATAATTGGTTACTCCAAAAAATTTTCCAATCTCAAAAGATGATGAGTGTCAATGAAACCTAATTCAGCGTTAGAAATTTTGTGTTAAAAAATTTTTTAGTCTCAAAGGTCTTTAAGATAAAATAAAGAAAGCACAACAAATAAGCATTACAACAAAAATTTCTATAAGTTAACTTTCCAAACTAAAATTATATACATATGTACATATATGTGCGAGTATGTGTGTGTATATAAGAAATAAAGGAAAATAGTTGAAACAAGCTTCACTGGGGAATTATTTACTGGGAAATAAATTATAATTAATACATCGTATCATTGTCATTTAAAATGTTTAAATGAATATTAATGCTGATGGTATGAGTTTTCATCGTATTTGCCAATTTGTCAAATTTAACAAAAAAAAATATAATATTTCTTTTGACTTATTACTTTTTATTTATTTAACGCGATTCAAGAACAATTACGATATTTTATTTATGTTTGTTCTGTGGTTAAACTATACTCTTTTTACATTTCATTGATACTAGTGGCAAATCATCAATAGACAGACCTTCAATAAAATTTTTATTTTAAGCGAAAAAAATCTCCCATGTTTATATAAAGAAAAACAACTAAACACTGTTTGAGAATCACAAAATAAAAAATTAACGTACTTTATTAGTATTTCATAAATAGTCTAATTAATATTTCCACAGCAATGCAAATAATTTTATTTTTAATCAAAAAATAAATGGAAAATACGATCAAATAAATATACTTCGAGTTTAAGGACTTTTTTTTTTAATAAAAATTTAAAATTTAATTCCATATTACGGCCCACCTCTATTTGAGTGGTTGCTACAGGAATGAATTTTGATTTAAAGTTAAATAAAACTCACATAAAGCTGTGAATTTTATGAAACTTTAATTTCCTTATAATGCTTGGACCTTGCCAGAAAGGTCCAGGTAGAAGAAGGTAGGAAATGCAATGGCATTTAAATCACCGCCTCTATAGATTGGTTGCAGCGGTCGATTCTTTAGAGTTAATTTTCGATCACTTTTTCGCAAATTTCGGGGGAAATCTCGACGTTGACGCATTATGATTTTTAAATAATCCAACGGCAGCGGTTTATCCGCATAGAGACGGCATTTGACGTAGCTCCATAGGAAAACTTTAACGGCGTCAAATCACATGATCTTGGTGGCGAATTGAAGTAGGTAAAAAGTGAATTTTTGCATTTTGGAAACTTCTCATGCAATAAACCCAAAGGCAGTAGTGTTATGTTAAAACCACATATCTTCAATTGGAAACCCGTAATCATCGCTCATAGCAGACTGAATTATGGTTTCACCACACCTTCCCTAACAGAAGCTATATTTCGGGCAGTGCGGTCATTGCGATAAAGCACTGAGCCTGATCACATCTGTAACGTTTCTAGTCTCTTTAAATTTCTTTATAATCTTGGCAATTCCCTGCACTGTGGGCCCGATTATGACAACAAAAATCACCCCATAATGCTCGAAAAGTTTCCACTTTTGAACCACTACATTTGTACAGAAATTTTTAAACTATTTTTACGCGTTCTTCGGTTGTTAAATGATCCATATTGGTATATGACAAATCTTTCACTTAATAAATGACACTTCACATGACAGATATTTGAAAACTGATAGCCTTGCCAGACCGGCGGCTTTTAAAGCGCTCTATAATTATATAGTTATAAAAATTTAAAATATAAAACATCTAAAAATAATTATAATTTTTTTTAGAAAATTAGGATTTATTTTGACAACGAATGAAAAATGCCTTATATATTAATATCTTTTTCATTATATTCTTGTACTTATTAACACTTTTTTTACGTATCCCTTTTCTTGTACAGTAGAATCTAGATAATTCGTTTGCATGTCAGTTCTTACAAGTTAAAGGTGCGTTGGATTTAAGGATATTTGGCTTTACCGTAGTTAAACTAACAAAAATATGAGATAACAGTGCGTTTCTGTTTATTTAGGAAAATAAAGAAAATAAATTAAAACAAGAGTAAAGAAGTTTTTTTTATTAAAAGAAAAAAAAATTCTTTTTTAACCACAAAAGTTTTTCTTCAAAAGAACTTTCAACTCATTAAAATTTTAAGTCAAAGAAATATAACGTAATAAATATTTAACGCCAACATTGTCATCAGTCGTATACAGTCGACTCTCGATAATTTGAAATTTAAGAGACCAAAAAAAAAACTTCACATAATCCAGATTTCAAGTTAACAAGAGTTTAATTGAAAGCAAAGTGATACTGAAGCAAGCGATTTTATTTTTTGTTAGTTCCAAAAACACAAACACTTTCACATAACGAGTTCAAATTATAGAGTGCAGAAAATATAAACTTCAAACTATACAACACCGGCGAGTAAGATATCATTTCTATATATCGTTAGTTGAAATGCAAAACCACGTAACGCACAAAAATTTCCAAATTGATTTTTTGATTGCTTGTAATGCATATCAAAAAAATGCATGTGCTCATAAAGATTTAGATTTTTATAATTAAAAATGAGCTATTTTATAAGTGAAAATCAAAAGAATGTAACTACAAATATGTGTACGATATTGAAATGTTTTTTCTACCTCCTGTAAAAAAGTAAAAATATTAGTTACGCTGTTTTGCATTTCAGCTAACGATATAGAGCAATTCCTATAGACTAAAATAAATGATTATTTTATATTTTGGAAAAATAATTCTAATTTAAGAGCGCATAGCAAAAACAATTCAATTTAAAACGCTTCGGCGGTGATGACGCCATTCAAATTATTTCACATAACCGAGAGGAGCAAATTGCAAGGACTTTTTTGTTTAGTTTTTTACATGTTTTCAAAGAACATGGACAACAATTCAAATTATCGGGAGTTTGAAATTAAAGAGTTTCAAATTATCAAGAGTCCACTGTAATTTCGAAGTTTTTCCAAAAACACACCAAAAAAAAAGTCTACGTTTTAAGAAAACTATGAACTGCAACTTTGTATTAAATTTTTTATGACAATAGAATTACCATGTGAAACATACATATGCATTGGTTCCATCTTCTTCAAACCGATTATAACTCTGCTATAATATATTAAAGCAGTAGATGTGACAAGAATAGGAGGGTTCGAGCTTTATAATTGTTGTCAATCACCCTTGTATAATAAATATCATGTGATTTTTAAGGTACCTGCATGCAGAGACAAAACTTATCAAGTTTTGAATTTGTTTTAAAAACTTTTTACGTAAGAATAGTTCAACGAATATTAATTAGAAAATTTCGTAATTAGTGGTTAAATAGATGTTCTTTAAATGTTCTATGAATTTTTCTTTTAAATTACTCTAATCAAAATATTCATATACGAGTAATAAATATTTTTTTATACGTCTTGTCTATATTTGGTGTGGTTTTATTTTTAAATCAAAAAAAAAGCTTATAATTTCTATACATAGCAACAAAATATATATGTAAATATATACTGAATATAGAAAGGAGAACATCCATATGTACATACATACATACATACATACATACATATGTATGTTCGTGTGCATAATGCTTTATCGCTGTTTGAAAGCACTTTCATATGCAGATGAGTTATACGGTGTCTTAACACCTTTTTATTTAAATCTTTTTATAAATTAATATCAAGAATAATATTTTTATATTGCACTCTAGAGATAAGAATTAATAATATATTTCATAATTCTTATATGTACATTATTGTCTCTGTTTGACTGGGTTCACACCGAGCAATATTAAATGCTCAACAGATTAGTTAGTACGTGGTATTCGTTGTTGTGATACTATTAATCGGTCAGTGAAAAGTTTGCAAGCAAGCCGAACGAACTCATACCGGTGCACTGGTAACATAAAAATGTCTAAGAAACAGCGTTGCCGTTTTGGTTCGTTTTTAACAAAAAAATTTCTTCTCCAATATGTACATGTGTACTTTTTTTTTACATTTTGGTTACTTTTTAAAAACAAAAGTAAGACAATCATAACAATTAGTATTGCTGAATTATTTTTTAATCACGAAATTTTTCATTACAAATTCCCTCTTAGTGGTCTAGAACCGATTTTTTGAAATTGGTGTGGAACTTCTTTCTCACGTAGCTGCTAAGAAAATTTAAGTCTAAACGTGTTAATGCAAAAAATCTTAGTGCTCAATTGCGAATGACTCTTCGCCAAATAACACAGTCGGTAAATTTTTCACGGCAATCCATTCATTGTCAAAAGTGCTCCAGCCTCATTTTTTAAACGTCAAGTTCACTTACACCAGCAACACAAGCCAACCCATAAGGCGCAACAAGGGGTCACACATTAGGTAAGGAGAGCCTTTTCGGACAAGAATTGTTGTTGACGTATCCTCCTAGACATGACGTTGTTGATGGTCGGCAAAGTTGACTTAAACTGCTAAAAGCCTTAAGAGTTAAGGAAAATAAAAATTTTAAAATACGCTGTCCAATTACAAAGCGAAATTCAAAAGCCCAAAAATTGCATCTTATCTCATTTATCATTTTTGGTACTTTTTTTGTTCCCTTTGAAGAAATAAAATCTAAAATCTAAAATAATTTTCTATCTAACGATAGGGAGCCATAATAAAATATTCCTGTAAAATATCAATAAAAAATATTTATATACAGTAAAGTACCCAAAAAAAAAGGGAATTATTTAGACCCCTTAAAAAAAAGCGACATAAAACATTTAAGATTTGCAGAGAAATTTTTGTTAGCGAAGCCGGTGTTTGTTATAACATGGAGGAGAAAATCCTTGCACAATTATCTTTTAATATATGCACACACACACATACATACATTTGTACACACAAAGGAAATTTATTTTTATAAATAATTTACGAATTTATTAACAATTTTATTAAATTCTGAAATATCTTTTCAACAGCTTCAACATGATACCCATATTGCCCGTATTCCGATGGCCACAAAATTTATAATGAAACTTCAGAAGCCCATAACTCACAAACTAAAGGTTACCGCTCACTTTTTTTATTTTATTTTTTCCTCTTATTTTTTAATTTTCTATAGGGTGCCAAATTTTTTTTTTTTTGATCCGGGTGGGGTCGTAAACTTTATTTGTTTTAAGTTCTTTTTTTTTATTATGTTTTTGATTCACATTACGCTTTTTTTAATAGTTCAACAAGGTGGCTGCCTACAAAATGTAATTTAAATTATTTTTAAATGTTTATTATAGTTTTTACACATTTATGCTTTAAAAAATGCGATTATCAAGAAAGTACCATTATGTAGCAAAAAGTACCAAAGGGTCCATTATGACGATCTTGCTCGAAAAGTGGCCACATTTGTGCACAGTAAAGTTTAACTATTTTTACACGTTCTTCGCTTAATAAATCACCCATATTCGTGAATGGCAAACCGTTCACTAAATAAATGACATTTCAGATGACAGATATGAGTATTTAACAGCTGACAGGCTAGCCAGATCGGCGGTTTCGAAATGTTTAAATCGATAACTCGAGCTTAACTGCCTGTTCATAGAAAACGAGTGAAAATACTCGTTCGGCCTTTTATAGTGAAAACAACAATAAGAAAAACTCAAATTGTGTTTGTTTTCAATTATTTCCACTCGGCTTCTGAGAACAGCCAGTAAGAAATTTTATAACTATTGGCCCTGTATATTGTTGTCCATTTATGGTCACGTGGTTCAAAATTTTTTTCAGTAATTCATTATCGATTAAAGTCTTTTTAGAAGGACTAAATTATCATAATCACGAAATTGCTATAAAACTATAAACGGCTGGCTTTGCATAGTTTTTACGAAATTGTGACAGTCGCTAGTTTAATTATAAATTTTTTTTCTTATGAAATTTAAAGATTTTTTTTAATTTCACTAAAATGGAATGCTGAAAATATTAAACCTGTGAATGACTTCAGATTTAGTTTTTTTTTTAGTTTCCGCTTAAATTAATTCTGCGATTTAATTCATATTTCTCTTATTGTTCCTGTTGTACACATTTATACGCGCTAAAGTTTTGTTCATGAACAATTTTATTAATTTCAAGGTAATATTCAGCCAAGAATTAAAAAAACGAAAAATACAAAATTCAACTACGATTTCAAGTCATGTGTACGACGAGTCGTATACAAACATGTTATTTCAATGGCCTTTTTCCAGCCATTTGGTCATACATATTTGAAAAATAAGCACAAATAAATAATAATAAAAACACTCTATAAAAAACATGTGAGTGCAGCAAAATGGAATGCCAAACATAAAAACCAAGCAAAAATTGGTGCAGAAAAAAAAAACGAAACAACATTATCGGTACATTGACGTTGGTTTTGGCAATATTTTGGTATTTATTTGATGTTTTTTTTTTCAGGCACTCTCCTTCATTTTGAATGACTGCAATGTCTGCCACGCCTACTTCCGCTTTATAGGCTCATAAAATTTTAGAATGATGTTGACATTTGCCACACACATTGATGAGGCAGTGTAATTTTTTTCTGCTACCTTTTCTCTTTTTTTTTTAATGGAAATAAAATACATTTCGAACAGTTTATGCAGTGTTTTTTTTTTCTGTCATACTGGCTGGCCACTGTGGGTGTGTGTGTGTGTGTGTGTGTGTGTGTGAGCAAAGTTGTTAAAAGTTTGAAATGTCAATATCTCAATAATAATGAATGGTGGAGGCTGTTACCGTACCATAACATTGATTGTTTGCGAATGTTTTACAGAACTTTTACGAATATGTAAGGCGCCTAGCAGCAGGAAGGCTTGTGTTGACAGCTATTAAGTGACTCGTTTTTATATTGTAGCGAAAAGATAAAACTTTTGGCTGCATAACAAACACTAAAAGTTTTTCTAAATTAAAATAAATGCATCAGTTATTTGCTCGATCAAAATACTTTTACAGCAAACACGTTTAAATACTTCAATTCACATATGCACTTGTACATACCAGAGCACGTGTAAGTGTGTTTGGGATAAAAAATTTCTTACGTAATCAACATCGTACAAATGTGGCCGTTTGTATTCAAAAGGTCAAAAAAATCAAATCACAAATATTCGCTGCTGCTATTCAATCATTCCCAACATTCGGTTGTTTTTGGTTTAACTTAAATCCGTAAGAGAAGTCCAAAAGTGGGCCCAATATTTTTGTATAACTCTAGACAATCAATAGGTCTGTTGCTTTGCATTTTATTTATTATTTATGTACCTCTGTAACTATGATAACTGATCTTGATATAATTATCAAGGAAGAATTTACTTATATTTTGTATGCAATTCCCAAGCAAAATCAAGTGAATATTTTAAAAGGAAAAGAGAAAAAACTCAGGGCAACAAAATCATTGACGATAAAGGGGAATTTTAATTTAGCATGATATTATTCACGGTGAATTGAAGGAAAATTTAAAGAATATTTCGAGGGTTTATGGTTTCATGCACATACAAATTTTTTTAAATTTTGTTGGACATCGATTGCCTTAATTCGTATCTGATTACTATTGATGCTGCAGTTTAAAACGTTTTTATTGTTCACAAATTAACACTATACCAAAAGCAAAGCCAATCCAAATAAAATGAAAAAAAATATTTTTCATGCACTGGAAGAATTTCTCTTCATAAATTCAATGAAACTATTTCATTAAGGTTTTTTCACGAATGCGCTGAAATATATCATAATGTCTATGAAATTTCACAAATATTATAAAAGAATTTCGTTGGAATTGTTTCATTAGTTTGCATAGTTTCGCTAATTTTGTTAATTTTACGTAAAAATGCACAATATTTGCCAAAAAGTCAATGAATAAAAAATATTTTTTCCATGAAAAATATATACATTTTCTTTATATAAAGTAGTTGCAATTAACTTATGAAATATATAATTCAATGAATCTTTTCATTGGTTTAGAGAAATATTTGCATTAAATTTTTTTTAAATGACTTCATAAAAAGTAAGAAATAACTTCGTTAAAATAATTAAAGTACTTCATTGTGTTAATGAAATTACTTCATTATATATTGACATTATTACATAATTTCAATGAAATTGTATCATTAAACAAATGAAATATTGTTGTTATTTCACAGATATAATTTAATAAAATCAATGAAAGAATCCATTGTTCTGATGAAAAATCAAAATTTATGAATGGATTTTAATGAAATAAAGCTCATTTTATTTTTAAGATCAAAGGATATCAAAATTAGCGCAACAACATTTCAGATTTTGTTTATTTTACATTTTTAATAAATTTTTTTAAAAGAATTTTTTTTTTTTAATTTTCCTGTAAAAAGGGTTTTTTTCTCAAAACATTCTGAATATTTCCTAAACTATAAGGATTTGCAAAAAATGTATAATAACATAATTTAAAGATTATTTTATTCTTGATCTTTCTATGGTTTTCTTAATTCTATAGAAGCGCTAGTAATCGAGTTATTGCAAATTATGTGGTGCAACCTCAGCTTTTTTTTATATAAATCGGTAAATCTCGAGAACCACTATCAATCCAAAGGAAGTAATTTATAAGCATTGAAACGGAGTACCATATATATTCAAATTGACTATGAAACCTTAGACCACATAAAAAAAAAATGTCATTTGATCAAACTTTGGTAGTGCCCAAAAATTCACACATTTTCTTGCTTGACCACGGCCCACTCTACATAGTATTATCTCCGAACTCCCTGTGAACTTAGTGAACAAAACTTCTACAGCTACTGACCTCATCCGTTGTGTCTCCCTCCTTAAACACCGCAGCTTTCGCATAAACCCCACTACACTCGCTCAAGATTTACAAGTTTAAAAGAAAATTTCTTTAATTTTTATTTTCAAAGACTTATTTAAGCCGCCAAGCGATTTGAAAACTTCTAAATACTACAATTTTATTGTGTTTTATCTTTTAACCAAAAACAATTTTTTAAACAACAAATTACCAAAAGAATTTAGTGGATTTTCTCATGGTCTTGATTCTATCGCGTTCTATTCATTTCAAAGTGGTATTATTTTGTACATACTCGTATGTACTCGTACAAACATAAATACACAAAATACCAGATACTATTTACACTAACTTGGATACATACATGAGTTTGATTAAAAATTATCTGCAATGAAATTTAGGAAATTTTTGGCGCAATTATATCACAACGATTACCCCATTTTTAAGTTATTTCATAGCAACCCTTGGCGTTGCTTACGTGTCATCTAGTATTAAGTTTTTATTTTTTGTTTTTTATATGTATGTGAAAACTAGAAAAGGAAATGGGACAGTGCAATAAATTAAGGTAGATTTCGGCTGTGTCCTTCTCAAACCAGAAGGACTTGCTGTGAAGGCTGTGTTAACAATTGCAATATTTTGGCAATAGCTGTCGTTGTGACAGCTTGACTCTCAAATTGCTGGGGTTTTCTTTTATTTTTTTCTTTTTTAAATTCATTGTTTCTTTGTAGGTTCTGCCAAGTAATTTGTTAAAAGGTTAAAGAGAACTTGTACAAACATACACACCATATATGTTGTACACACACACACATATATACAAATAAAGTTACCAACTAAATATTACCACAAATACAAATTTAACACACATGGGAAATTTCATTTATAAAAAAAATAAAAAATATATAAAAAATACAGGAAAATTAATTTCACAGAATTTTATACCCAACAGGGTTGCCAAACATTGCGAAAAACTTAAAAAAAATATATATTAAAAACATAGATTTCTCTTACCTGTTAAAAAAAAATTCTTGTTGTAGGGACGACACAATTCTTGCCAGTAAATTTCATATTTCAAAATCACAACACATGTTAACCCTGCAATGATAAGAATAATCATTTGTAAAATTGGTTAGTGGTTTGTTTATACCAGTTCCTTTATTTTTATATTTTTCGGCTAAAAATAACAATAACTTGTGTGCAAACAACAAGGACGACATTTTGTTTTAATTACTTTTTCAAAGCCAACAAAAAACCAAAAAATAAATATATACTTTTATATATATACATACACATAAGGATGCATGTACATAGTACACTTATACAATACAATTATTCCAAATAAATATGCCAAGAAAAATGCTGAATTAAAAAAAAAAATGTGAAATGCCCAGCCTGCAAATAAAATAAAATACGAGTACATAATAAAAATATTTTAGCATAAAAATATGTATAAATAAACAAATATTTAATGCCAAATATTCTATATTCAGTGCTAAATTGGGTTACAAATTCGTTATAAATTTTGTAATGTGCAACCAGCAAATAAAATAGGAAATTACTGCTTCAGCAAATAAATAACAGCAAATAAACAAAAAAAAAAATTAAAAATTTATTAAAGAATTGAAGGCCATGGCTTCAAATCATATAGTTGGAAGGTCGTGGGTTCAAATCCTACTCCATTCAACGAGAATTATTCTGATATAAATTATTAAATAAATTGATTGAAGCACTTAACGCATTCAATATACAGCCAGAAGGCCGTGGGTTCAAATCCTACTCCACTCAACAAAAATTTGCAATGTACGAACAGCTGAGGATTCAAGTCCTACTACTCCATACAATAAACATTTTTCTGTTGTGAATTACAACAGAAGTTGGTTGAATAACTTAAGACTATTAATATAATGCTAGAAGGTCATGGGTTCAAATCCTGCTCCAATTATCAATAATTTGTCTGTGAATTATTAAATAAAATTTAAATAAAGTTCCTGCAGTAGGGCGAAGGTCAATTTCTCGACGTTCTCAAAGTTGTTGGCTTTTGTGTTTTGACAACGTCGTAATAATGATCTTGGCCTAAGTGCCTATAAAGCATAGTTTGTGCAACAATTGAAACCAAACGACCTTTATTTGCTCTTTCGGATCATTTGAAACTGGCCGAAGAAAAGCATTTTTGTCAAAAAATTGTGTTTAGTGACGAAGTTCATAACTGGTTAAAAACAAAATTTAACAAAATATTTCAAGCGCAGAGAATCTTCAAGCCGTCAACGAAGCATCGATCGTAATTTCTTTCGAAATCGACAAGTAGCTGCCGTAACGATGAATGACGAGCGCTTCGAGTCAGGCTGACTGAACTTTTTCTTCCAAAAATTAATCAGCTAAACATCAACGACATTTGGTTCGAACAAGACGGCTTAACAAGCGTGCTTAACAATCGATTTATTGCAAAAACAATTTGGTGACTGTATTTGGAATTTATACAGTTTTTTCACTTTAAAATGATGAATGACAGTGTATGCCGGATATCATATTTAAAAAATAAATGCCATGAATTCTCTATCAGATTATAATAAAAAGATTTCTTTCCAATAATATTTCTGTCTTGTTTTATCATTTTAAGTTCTCATGCAGCAAAAAAAGACAGCCGCTTAGGCTGACTGTTTCTCACAACGGCTTCGGCTAACTGTTTATCACAGCGGCTGCGGCTGACTGTTTATAACAGCTGCTGCACCTGACTGTTTATCACAGCTGCTGCCGCTGACAGCAGAAATGCCCTAGGACAAATCCTACATGAATCATCTAAACTTTTTCTGATGTAAATTAGTGTCTATGTTAATGCTCCCTAGCTTCTCGTTATTTGCTCAATGGAAAACGTCGTGGGAGGATAGCCAAACTCAACCTCAGTTGCTTCCACACGAGCAGTGAAGAGCTCTTCAAACAAGAATTGCATTTTCTGAAACGTTAAGAATTGTCCCATATGATTTAGAGCACTTTTTTTTTCTTGGCAATTAATTAGAAAATAATTAAAATTAAGTCAAACCTCTAGATGACTCCTCCTGTCAATCCCTGCTTTAAATAATGGGGGAAAAAAATAAAAATAAAAAACATTTTTAAATCTCAAAATTTCTACTCCCAGCAAACAACTGTAATCAAATCCACAAAAATTATAAAACATGATCACTACCACTACTTGTAAAACAGCAGTCAACTAATTTCAATTTCTTTCGCCTAATTGTGACTAAAGCACTGAAACATAAACACAGCCCACATAGAAATATGACATAACTCGCATGCACAAATATGGCATTCGACGAACTTTAAGAAATCATTACTCGTACCGCATAAAATAAATGAAATAAAATTACTTTAGGCGTTTAGAAAATTTGTTATTTTTGGCATAATTACGTCAACAGTATAAAAATACAGCCAGTTTTTTTAAGATTTTTTTTTTATTTCGTTCGCCTTTAATTTTTTTTATTTTCTTAAATAAAAAACAAAATACACACGAAAAAATAATCTGAATATTCAAACAAAAATATCTACTGGAATGAACATTGAACATACAAATTAAGGCAACAACTTCGGCAGTAAAACAACAAAAACAAAGGCGTTTTTTTTTCTTTTTGATTTTGTGTGAATTTTACATTCGGAAGGAGCAGAGAAGAGCAAGATTAACGCAAAACGTACAGAAAAAGTAAACAAAAATGAAAGATGAAAAAAATAAATCAAATACGCAATTGAAAAATTCAATTAAAAAAATAATATGATTCGTAGAGATACACCCCCTTTTTGTATATTTTCGTGGTGTGCTAATTAACTTCAATACAATTCAACAACTTGTTGAACATTTTAGAGTGAAAAGCATTTACAGTTTGCCCAAAAAGTTGTTGCACAATAATAAAAGCGTAAAGAAACTATTAAATTGCACTTAAAATTTATTGCTGGTATTTTATAAATCATTTTAAATTTTATTTCCTTTTTCCCTTTTGATATTATAAAAATGTAACATATTTGCTAAATCAGTTATTATTTGCGGGATTCACAATGGCTGTTATTAAGTCATATTGTTTTAATGTCGTAATATTTTAAAATATTTTAAACAAATTTTTGTTGTGCTTCACTGGGAAAAATAAAACTTTTCGAGCTACTTTTATTGTTTTGTCATAAAATAAAAGTAGAAATCTGAGTTGTGCGCTGAAATTTACAAGCCTTTACATTAAATTACATTCTATATACATATATTTTTTTTAAATTAATTAAAAGCAAGTAAGAAAGAAAAAATCACGACATCTAAAAATTTACAAGTGAGAAAATTTTGTTTGAGTAACTTATCAAACTGGCAGCCACTTAACGTTTAACCACTAGCCGTCGCACAGAGGAGTATTTCACCCTAAAAACTGGCCAAAAAGGCAAAACTGAATTTAAAGAAATCTTAAGAACTAAGTACGCAGCTTGATAGACAACAATATTTGACATTCTATTGTAAATTTTAGAAGACTTTTAGTTGCGATTTGTGGCACAGAGACCCTGCTAAAGTCAGGAAAGTGAAGAAAATTATATGAGATTTAAATGTTTTTTTCGGTTTCGAGATGTTTATATGATATTTTTTTGCGGCTAAACGAATAAAGGTTTAACAATGATTTTTTTTCTCTGAAAGTTTTGATCAAAAGCTATTTAAAAAAAAAATTAAAAATATGTTGAATATTCATGTTAAAACAATTCGTTCAAAAGTTAAAAACAAAAATTATTCCCTCTTTTTGCAAAAAAAAAAAAAAAAAAGAAAAGGTTTTTAAAAGTGAGGTTAGCATCTCTACGAATTATGTTTAATACCACAATAAAATGTGGAATCTCTAATTTTAGAAACAAAAACAGTTTGCGGAAGTTTGCGCCATTATTTTTGACGATTTTTTTAAATTTTCACATTTCTTCAATTTTTGCTCATCAGGCACCTTTTCTTATACATTTGAATTATTATTATTTTTTGAAATAGTCATATCGTTTCCTGTTATTATTTTAAAACATATGACTTTAAGACTACCTTGTGAATACCCCAATTGTTTAAAATATGTGTAATATTTTTCTGGAGCCAATTCCCTTACAAACTGTACGTGTAAATACACTCAATCACTGACATGTAAACAAAACAAGAAAAGTTTTGTAAAAATAAAAGTCAACTGATTTGGCTCTATGGGGCCTGCTTGTGTTTTTGTAAAGTCTTGTGCCCTCCAGTGATGTTAATTTTTTTAATATAAATTCAAGTACAGTAGTAGTAGCTTTAGAAAAATGCATAGTTTGTGTTGCAATTAAGCGTAATAAAATTTTTTTTTAACAACACAAACTCTACCAAGCTTTTACATAGTCTGCAGAAACATCTAGGTTCTAGGCGGGAATCGAACCCGCACCTCCAGATTGATAAACTAATGCTCACACACTAGGCTACGGGGGCATGATACGAGGGCGGATCAATAAGTCCGTGTGAAATGAAATGAAACATAGTTTTTTTTTTTGCAAAACAAAAATTTATTTTTCAACATAATTTCCTTTTAACTCAATACACTTAGTCCAACGTTTCTCTAGTTTTTGTATTCCTGGCGGTTTTTTTTTCGCACAAATAATGTTTAATGAGCACTCGAAATTCACTTTTGAAACTTGCTCAAAATTTGTCAGTAGTCTATTAACAGGTGGTACTTGATGGGTACAGCGTTGCATTTCCTATAACTACGAGGGAAATTCGTAAAGTAACGGAGTTATTGATCTGCCCTCTTTTGGCAGAATGTAAAATACCACATCTAATTTACAAAAAAAGTTACAAAAAGTAGTAGCTAAATATTGAGTATAACTAATCGTTATTATTTAATTATGTATGATTCTATGAAATCTATATTTTGCATTATTTGACACAACTCAACAATTAAGTTCAACAAACATTGTGTGAATTACATATTTTATTAAAACATCAAAGTTTTTTCGCTTTAATCTTCTTCTCCAAGAACATAAAAACATCCTGTCAATGACAAAAAATTTATTTAAAAATATTTCCAATTTAATAGTGTGGTGAAATCTGAATTATTATTAAAATATCGGTACAGAACACCCCAAAATTTATTATTTTCAAATTGGGAATAAATATAGAATTAATTTCTCTCTTTAGGCAATTAATACGTGAACGTACGAATTGTAGCAGCAATTATCGCACAGTTAACATCACTGTATATCATATGTTGTATAATATACAGACATATTGCTGAAAGCACGTAATAAAAATGTACTGTTTATCCACCTGGTACTCGTGTGTGTAGTAGAAAGACCTGCTGCTTGTCAATTTTGACAGGCAGTTAGTTTTTTTTTTTTTTTTGTTAAAGTGTTTGTTTGACTGTTTGTACAATATTTATGACAATCATAAATTTATTCATGTGGATTAAAAACCGACAAGACCATCATGGTACGCATTTGATTTGGTTCTAACATCAGAGAGATATAAAAGTCCTAAAAAAGCTGCTTAGAATACAAATTAACATGAATCGTAATGAAGAGAAGACTACAAACATCTGCTAAATTGTGTTCACATGTGTGTACAAACACCTGCAGGTGTAGGGTGTATTCTCTGTATGAGATATAATTTTTGCCAGCAATGGAATCCTTTAAGTCTTATAAAATGACGTGATAGAGATGAAATTAAAGTATATAAATTACTTAATGAAATATGTGATGGAAGCCAGCAACAGTGTTTAATAAATTCATTGCACAGTGGTTGATGATGTTGTTTAAAAAAAAAAGACAGACAACATATTAAATTTTTTATGGCAATTTTTAATAAATTGTATTCATGTTTCAGAGCCAGTAAATATATAAAAACGTATATCCCTGTTATGTATTTTAAAATAATTTGAAATGTGTCCGGAGACAGAGATCACACTGTGCGACAAATTTAAAATTTTTTTTTTGGCAGCAATTCGACTATTAACAATGGTTTTTCATTTCCTTACCTTTTGTCTTTCTTAAAGGACTTAAGAATGCTTATTTTGAACACTTTTTTCCATATTAAGAAAAGAGCTGACGGCCATAGCGAAAAGCAGTGCTTCGAGGATTGGAAGAAGCGCTTACTTTGAAGGGCACACAATGGATATTGATGAATAAATGAATACTTTTCAAAAAAAAATTCAAAATTCACCTTTTCTTTTGAACAAAGCTCGTAGTTGTTAAATCTATAATATTCTAAAATATCTAAAAAATTTTTTATAAAAATATTTAAGTTCCGTTCCCTCAACAAAAATATGACAAAAATATCATTCCATATCCTGGAAAGTTTGCACAAAAAATTTTTTTTTAATTTATATGTTGCAGCCTGCAGTCTCTCCTAGTTCGTAAGCTGTGACCATTTTTCTCGTGCTACAAAATGAACTTCTATAGAAAATTTAATGTAGAAATGGGTGTTAAAAAAATCACTAAAAATAAATTTTTGGCACAGTTATCTAAATTCTTTTTCCAGAAAATATAGAAAATTTCATTAATAAGGCCGGAGAAGGATTACACTGGGATATTTTAATAGAGAAATTTCATTTCATTGATTTCTTTTGGTGTTGTGTTTATACATTTTGGGCCATTTAGAATTCTCGTATTCTTTCTTCATTTATAAATCAATGCAGTTTTGACAAAAAATTAAATCTAGATATCAGATTTGTCAGGAGAGCACCTATAATTTTAACATGCTGATTAAAAGTTTTTGTATATTCATGTAAACTAGAGTTTTGAATATAATTTGTTTTGTTAAGCGAAAATCTACTAAAACTGGATATATGTTGTTTTTTCATATATGGAATTGCTGGAACTAATAAATATCGTAAAAACATAACGTTGAGAAGATGTGCCTTGAAAATTTACTTTTATGATAAAAAAAAAATTTGGAAAATTCGACAAAATTTTTTTTTTTTATCAAAATTTTACAGAAATACTCGTATATGAAATACATATTATGTATGAGCAGTAATGAAACAAATGGTGCGAGCTCATAATTTGCGTTTTATGTGTTTTATCGTTTAGGTTAATTAATTTCTTTATTCGTCTGGGAAATTTGGATTCATTGACAAATAGTTCAGAAAAAAAGTAAAATTCAGAATTGATAAATTAGCCAACATATTAAAGTAATAGACTGACTACAATCTTTGCATATTTTCTCTTTTTTTTTTCTTGTGATCATCACACATTTGGAACTAACTGAATTTTAACTAAGGAATCCCATTTATATGGAAACAGAAGAGATAATCATGCCTAATTTTGACTCCGTTACTAATTATGTTTATTATAGTTTAAAATTAGTAATACGTATGACAGCGGCGTGGTACACACACGAAAAGGGTATGCAACGACTCAGATATCCGAGGTACACAGCGACGTATTCATGTACTTAGAGATTATCTTTTTAGGGTTAAGAAGGTTAACGAAGTTTAAAGAGACATGGGTATGTGTTTGTTAGTTTTTATTAAAAAAAACCTGATCTTGTGCATAAATAATTTGTTATTAATAAAAATTTTATCAAATGCTGGAAAATTGCAACAACAACAACTTTAAAGAATTCTTAAAGTTTAACAATTTTTCATTAGTTTGTTAAAAAAAAAAAAAATTTATCCAAAACTTTCAGTTCTCAGTAGGAGAGATTCTCAAACACAGTATTTCTAAATCCAGCCATACTATTAATACGAGGAGTCAAGGAGTAACGAGGCACTTGTGAGTTCTTTTGGCTGCGTAGTTGGCGTGTAGACTCTACTAGTAGAAGATCACTGCTTCAAAATACCGATCAGACCAAAAATTTTTCTATTGTCTGAGCTTACAGCGACCTTCTTCATCTCCAATTGAACAATAAAACTTCGACGAAGTAAAAAAAAAATAAATAAAATGCCTCTGCTGCACTTTAAAAAATTATAGTGTCAACATAACATCTGAGCAACTCTGCTTCAGGTTAGGTTAGTTGGGCAGGTTGCTGGATATAAAGATAAAGAAAAGTCCCAGCCCATTTAGGTCCAAATTATTATGGTCCCATTGTGATAGTTGTTGTGAAAAAAACTTTCACGTGTTAGAGTGGTAGAGAGTGCCTAGAACCCGCGACTGATAAACTAGACCACTACTGACGGGACTACCGGAGCAGGGATGCTCTTTCTAAAGAGAAATCCTCAAAAAACAGACAACTGAAGAGTTGAGCTTTATTCTTCACCACCTGCCTCTTCTAGTCGTATATAGAACAATGGTATATACAAGAGACTGGAGTCAAGTTTCCAACTAGATCGGTACATTGCTTATACTGAGCACATCTCTTGAGCACTGGGGCAAAAAAAAACAGGAGAAGACCAGAAAAAAGAAGGAAAGAGCACTGAACTGAAGATATTATTTAGAGGTCGCCATATTATTCACCATTCATCTGTAATATATTTCTTATTTTCTGCTTTTGAGTGATCAATACTTTATTTAAAGAAATTTTAAACTGAAATAGAATACGGGAATTGTAATTTTTTCAATATATCTTAATTTCACTGCATAATTGGCATTTCTCTTGCTGTCATATTGTGACGGCATTGTGCGAAATGTGTGCACTGCATGCAAAATGATAAATGTTGCCACTACATAGCGCATAATAAAATGTTTACTTGCGATGTCACAAAATGCCGTAGCGTAAACCCAGCATTACTCTGTAACAGCTCTGTTATAGCTCTGATTAAATCGCATTTTGTCATCAGTAATTTTCCTTTGAACTTCTTTATATTATAACGATATTAATTCCCATTTTTATTTAACATTCTATTCTTATCATATGCAATAAATTATTCAGCAATGCAGGTCTTATTTTTATAAAATTTTTAATTTATTTATTTATTGACTCGATATTTCGCTAACCCTTGGTTAGCATCATCAGGAAAAATAAATTTAATTTTGTAATATTCGTGAGTATGTACATACGTTTTCAAACATCTAATTCAATTTGTTTTCTTTTTTTTTTTTTTTTTTTTAATATAAAATACCACTGTAAATGAAATAATTAATATTCTTCGTAATAAAATTAATAAAGTACGTGAGAGATAATGTGACCCAACTTCTGCTGTCTACTGTAAAATAATGACCTTTTTTGTGGTTGAAGTGATTATTTGTTTATTTTAAATTGCCGCAATTAACTACAGTACTGTTCTCGAAAAGATTATTTTTTATTTATTTTTTTTTTTTTTGTTGTTAATTAGCCAATAGGAATGGTGGAATATGGCTAACAAGATAGATACCTTCAGTATTGTTCACATGCTCTTACAGTTATTATCTGTGGTGTAATAAATGCATGACTTACAACTTCTACTGCTGCCTTTTAAAAATGCTTCTCACGTTTAGTGCTCAGAGTCATGTCTTGTAGGAACAATGAAAAGAAATATATATTGTCTGCTTAACGCTTTAAATTATGAACAAATTCCCAAAAGCCACATAAAAACATATTTTGTTTTTTCCTACTTCTTCGTCGTCTTTTACTACTGCTGCTACTTGAGCTGGCTGGCTTGATTTCCTATCCAAAGTATTAATACCGCAAAGGTTACAGTTACGCCTTCCTGACACCTCATTGACCAAGTCTTGCTGGCAGGCAACGGGGAATGAAGAGAAAATAAAACACACAACATAAAAAAAAAAAAAAGATAAATTGACAAAGATGTTTTTGTGTACGAATAAATATGTGTATTTGAACATATTCGAGTGTTAATGGAAATGCGTGTGTTTGTATGTGTGTTTGTATGTGTGTGTGTGTGTGTTTATGTATGCATGAGTGTACGTAAGAAGCCAAAAATGTAAATGAACTGAAATTTCAACTTAAATGGCTGTTGCTCACTAGAGTGCTTCTTGAATGGATTTTGAGAAAAAATCTCATGCTCTTGTATGTGTGTGTGGCATATACGCAGACTTTGTGGCGCCACCATGATTATGTTAACAAGATTGATTGCTTTTGAAATTGTTCGGAGAATTAAAGTTTCTTTCAAATATTTAAAAAACCATTTTATATTTTTAGTTTTTTTTTCGTTTTTGTTATGCGCGAATGTCTGAATGGTAATTCAGTCAACGACCAAATTTTTCTTCATGTTGTTTTGTTTTATTGCTTTGGTTTTTTGTTTTGTTTTTTTTGTTTTGAATGGTTGCTTTCCGCAATCCCATTGAGATTTTCATTTAATAACGCAACATGAGCATTTATTCATTTATATGCGAGTAAATATTTTAATATCAGAAAAGCTATTTGCTAAATGCGGCTAGGAGAAGCGTATTTACTTAAGTAAACTCCACGCCATCGTTGTTTGTTATTGTTGTTTTAAGAAAATTTAGTTATTTATGTTGTTGGTGCTGCTGCTGTTGTTTGTTCTTGCATCTTGGTTGTCTTTTCAAATTGTATGTTATTTATTTTAATTTATTTTGTTTAGCCAACTTCGGTAGGTTATTATTATCCAGCAGCACCCCCAAGTCAATATAAATGGAAATTATATTCATTTAAATTTAAATCAAATTATGTGCTGGCTGCAGAAAGAGATGCGAATTACAATTGGCGGCTTGAGAGAGCATAAGCAATTAATAAAAAGGCCACATTTCCAGCAGCAACTGATTACGAGAAGTACGACAATTGTTAATTGTCGGAGTTCCTCCAAATTATCAGATACAATCTCGCAATTACTCGGTTGGAATTTCATTTTCCTTTTAAAATTTTTCATTAAATTTTCTTCAAACTGACTCACAAAGGCACACTAATGCAGAGCAGAAAAATGCGAGATGTTTATTTTTATTTTAAAATTTTAGTCTGAAACTGAGGTTGAGTCCAGGTCTGTTTTTGGATTCGTAGTCAACGTGCAGACTACCATCCATCGTGCCATCGCCAAAGAAGTAAGGTCCAATGATTCCTTCTGACCAAATTGCACACCAGACTGTCACTTTTAATGGATCCAAAGGTGACTGATGAATAATTTGACGGTTTTCCATTGCCCAGAACAGACTATTCTGTTTATTCACATATAAATTCAAATGAAAATGTGCCTCGTCACTCATTATGATTTTTTCATAAAAATAGGGATTGTCATGGGCGAGCTGTAACATCTTCTTGGCATACGTATGGCGACGTAAATGGTCTGGTGGAAGAAGCTCTTGTGTAAACTGAATCTTAAATGGAAACAAATGCAAATGTTTGTGCAAAATTGTGGCCAAAGTTGTTCTTTGAAGACCAAGCTCCTGATAGCGGCTTTGATGATTGAGGTTGATGGATTGTTTTGAACACTTTCTTGAGCAGCAGTAATGTTTTCAGCCGATCTTGCAGTATGTTGTGGTCCATGCTTGGGCCTATCACCTACAGACCCTCTTTCTTCGAAATCGTTCATTACGCGATAAATAGTGCGTTCTGTTGGAACGTTGTTTCTCCCAAAAATTTTACGTAACTTTCTCATAGTCACAGTAATCGATGATTGATTTTGATAAAATGTTTTAACGATTAAAACACGTTGGTTTATCGAATATTTTTCCGTAATAAATTTGCCACGTGTCTAATTCACGGCTGCCAAATATGAACAGTGAAGATTAATGTTTACCAAAATGGCGGCAAAACAAAGTAGTATACCTTCCCGGCGGACACCCCGTATATAAACAACATAAACTAAATAGCTTCTCCAAAATTTTTCTTTATGCAACAAACATTGAAATTCAACATATAGCATTGAATTCAACATTTAACAAAATGGAAATATTTAATCATAATTAATTTTATTTGTTAAATAAATGAAATGCATAAATTTTTTTTTTTTTTATAAAAGGCGAATTTTTATAATTTAGATTATATATGGGTATTTCCGCAGAAAATAATACAAATTATTATTTCCTGACGATGCTACTTATTTGGTAACGAAATGTTGAAAAATAAATAATTAAAAAACTTTTTCAAAAAAAAACCATCGCTCAAAAAAAACAGGAATATAATTAAAATATTGAAGAAAGGTCAAATAAAAATGGAAGTGAGACTCATAATTATTAATAATTAAATTATGATTAGATTAACAAATACCACGTGATATGATGAATTAGAACTTTGCTATGGAACTGCCCATATAAAAAATACTTGACAACAGTTTTTATTACAGCCATGATGTTTGTTTTCTATCACTTTACAACTCTTCAAAGCATTACAAGTTTTTTTCTTCTTCTTTTATTTTCAGATTATTCTCAGATATGACAGACAAATTAACGAGATCAAAGAAGGTACGTATGGCTACACGAGTATTAAAAATATTATTATTATGCTTTGAATGCATAAAAATCCCAATAAGAACAGATATGCTTGTGCATGTGTGTGCAAATGCTGACAGTAGCGATAATTAAAAGCAAAAAAGCGATTGCTAGAATTTATAGTTTTACATTTTAAAATTGATCGAAATATTTGCCATTGTTTTACATGAAAAGAAAACATTTTTTTCTACACAAAAGAAAAAGACACTGCAAGGACAATAACTTTTAATTATTTGCTTTTTCATTTTTAAAATATAAATGTATATACACATCTATGTACATATATACGTACATATGCAGCAGCCATGCATCTCTATATAAATACAATCCGACGTTTAGCTTAGAAGTGTTTGGCTCATTAAACTTGCAAGCCTTTTTTAAAACACTAAAAAAAAAAACATGGAAATGAAAATGGAAATGAAAATGAAAATAATAAAAGAAATTGTTGAGCACATAAAGGAATGCAATATAAAAATATCCAATGGAAATCTATCTTATATTGTCACATAAATTACGTTTAATAATAAAAAGCAAAGAAGAAAAAAATATATTTCAATGAGTATTGGAAACGTCATTTAGCCCAAAACGAACCCAAAGCTCTAAAACACAGCTGTCACAACAGCCAAAATACAAGCGAACATGTTACCATTCTGCAACAACTGCAACAAACAGCCAAAAACGAAACAAATGTGGGTAAATAAAATTAGGATAAAATGGAAATTGCTTAAAACGGAGCACAACAATAATAATAATAAACCAAAAGCAAAAAAATTATGGAGAGACAAGGAAAATTAAAAAAAAAAAATAAATAAAAAACACGAAAAAAAAGTAATAAATAAAATAAACTGTTTGAATAAAACAACGTAAAGAATGAATTTCCCAAAAGACAAAAACATCTAATGACTTTGTTGACTGGCATTGTGTGCATGTTCATTTGAAATGAGCATTGCCTACTTTAAGGCAGCCACCACTGCAGTGCTGTACATGAGTGTGTGTATGTGTGTGTGTGTCTGTGTGTGTATTGCAGTTTCATTTAATTTTGTTGCAAATTTTTATTATTTTCTGCTGCATTACGAGGAAGAAACACGGAAACGGAAATAAAACCATAAACCAAATGCGACATACTATAAAATGTACTATTACAGTTACACACGTAGAGCGCTTTCTACTCTACTACGGGTTGTACTATTTTATTTTATGTTCAGATGAAAGTTGGCGCGATTGTGTGTGTGTGTGTGTGTGTGTGTATGTACACCAGTGCATAGTAAATAGTAGTTCGCTGTTAGTTTTTTTTTTTTTTTATTTTATGTTCCTTTTAATAATTTTTTTTTTAGTTGTTTAGTTCATAGTAATCGCATGCGGTGGTGTTTTGAAAATATGGTTGTATGTATGTGTGTGTGTGTGTGTGTGTGCGTGCCGACCAAATGCAATTGTCAAGCAATGACCTCATTAGTTGTTGCTTGTACATGCACGCATGCATTTACAACATTACAACAACTGCAACTAAAACTTGCTGAAAATAATGTTGCTGTCTTCTAATTTGACTTACATTTATCCCCTAAAGGCAGCACAATACAGCACAGCCAGCACAGCCAGCACAGCCAGCACAGCATTAGTATTCAGTGTTCTTAAACCATCGCAATTAAAGTTTGTGTAATAATAATGTGTTAGTTTATATGCAACATGCGTATGTTGCACGTTTGTCGTCGTTCATAATTAAAATGTTAATTTTCTTTTATTTCCCAAAACATGTTGAACTTTAAAGAAAAAATATTAAGCATGATTAATGTATTGCATAAATTTAGGCGCTTTACTGCATATTGATTTTTTTTAGTGCCCTGTGTCGTGCACTACAAGTGAAAAAAAGTAACTTGGCAACATCTAAATTATTTAATTATTCAAGCTTAAGGCGCTTTTAATAAAAAAAGTTTTGCTTTTTCGTATTTAATAACACCAAAAATAAGAAATAATAATTAAACTTTTGCGGCTGAAGGAAGGCACCAAATAAAAATACATGATTTTTCAACACCTCAACTCGATGAAAGCCTTTCAATTTGCAGGTTACGGGTTCGATTCCTGCGTAGCTGTTTCTGCAGCCAAGCTAAATAGCTTCGCAGAATGTGTGTTGTTTTAAAAAAAATTCATTCTTTTTCTTTTGCACTTTTTTATTGTTGTTGCTGCTGCTTTCATTGTCTTAAATTATTGTAGTGACTTTATTTTTACCAAATATTCCTTTAATTTTGTTTTCTATTTTTTTTTTTTTTTTTTTATGTGGGACCAGCACTCAGGAGATGACTCCTACAAATGCGAAGCATTGTGCTGGAACTATAGGAAGGAGATAGTAGTAGAAACGGCAGGAGGTGAAGCTTAATTAATTATTTTACAAATCTGCTTTCGCACGTTCTTTGATTTTATACTCGTAGCAGTGCTGAAGCTTCGGTTCAGTAGCCATTTTTAATATTGTTTTACTTCGCCGGTGCTATACAATACCGACGAAGGAGGGAGTTCTGATGCGATTGTGGATTGTTATCAGCTGAAGCCGGTATTGTTCAGTGACTATGCCTTCGACACTGAAAAAACCTTCCGACAACAACTGACACACAAAGACACACTAATGCACATCAGAAAAATTCGAGATGTTTTTTTTTTTTTATGATTTTAGTCTGAAACTGGAGTTGAATCCAGGTCTGTTTTGGATTTTGTAGTCAACGTGCAGACTACCATCCATCGTGCCATCGTGGCCATTGAAATTGCCAGCTGTTTTCAATTTTCTTAACTTGGTAGCACTGCCTTCAAGCACATGCAAATCAAGGTTGCATATCATTAAATCAATTTACAACCAACTCCAAAAAGCTTTTAAGATTGTGTTAAGAAAATATTTTTATGCATTGAACAAGGGTTTTAATAGCTGGTTTTAAGGTAAAAACAACTTTGGCTTTAATGCCGGTCAGTGTAAAAATATTATTACACTGATACTTAATACGTCGTTTTCTTATGTGCACTGGGAATTTTTGTTTTCTTTTTTTGTTAAATTTAATAATCTCCCATTATCTCAGTAACACTTCATAAATATCTGTAGCAAAGAATTTAATAATATTTCTAGTTTACTCTTCTTTTATTTCTTTAACGCCAGTCAAAATTAATTACGAATCTTAATTTATGTTTGCGGTTTGCTTTGCTTAACTTATTCCATTTGCTGTATTACGCTGCTGCTAATGCCAAGTCATCAGTAGGAGACCTTCAACCAAATATTTTGTGAGATTAATAATCATAATTTATATTTTCCTAAAATTCTTCCAAGAACTGCACATGACTATCGCGTGCCAGGTTTGAAATTCCAGTCACGTTTGAAATGTTAGTCATAAATTCCGTCGACACGGTGCTCTTGCCCTGATAATAAATTCTACTTAAAATAAAAATAAGCTGCTTTAAGGAGATGTCTCGTACATGAAAGTTGGTGCTGGTAAACACTATTTACTGACTTTAATGCTACAAATAGTCCAGCATATTTCACATTTCAAGAATCATTAAATGACGATCATCTGTTTCTTTCTGTTCGAAGAACATAATTTTGTTTTTGCTGGAGAGTTTGTATTTTAGAGAGTTCTACAGATGTCTACGCACATAAAAAAAATGGCAAGTTTTTATCCCATAGTGTTTTTTTTTTTTTTTTGTTGGCTAAAGATTTTCCACAACATGGCAGTTCTTTTGTTTGTTTTATGAAAAAAAAATTGTTGCAAACAAAAAATTGCTTACTGCTAAAAATTCATCAGTTGTCTAATTTGCATACATAGAAAATAAAATAGAGAAGGATGTGTATGTGCATTTAATAAATATTAGGCAGGCTGAGAGTTCGTGCTACCAAATGCAGCACTGTCATACACAGCGCTACGCGCTCACACGAAATCTCTTTTATATATTTTTTGCCACAAATTTCTTATATTAAAAAATTAAATAAAAACTTCAAATCATTCAACTCTTTGCAAAAAGGTGGCAGCATGATTATGCAACGAACTTGGAACCGCACATATGCCCGTTCGGAACGACCGACACAAATATCTAGTTCATGTGTGGCAGTTTGTAACAGAATTTGTATTGTCCCTCGATTGTCAGTGCGGTTTTGTTTTAAATTCAAAAAAAAAAAAACTGCATAAAGAAAGCTGCTGTTGCACTGAGAAGAAGAAGTACTTAAACAGAAACACACACACACACACACAGCCATACACATACGAACAAAGTATATAGACAACATACTTATTCGAGCATTACAATGCAATTCATTGCATTGCAAGAATGAATGGTGATTGTGATGACGATGAAATTCACATGCTGATGAAGCGCCTGATAGGCACGTTTCTGACAACTTGAATAGGTTTGTCTACATGCATCCAACATATGAATTTTGAATTGTGCTGAGGTAGACGACATGTATTTATCTAAAACCAAAACAACCAGCATTATAAACATCGGCACAGCAACTAATACGAACGATTATGATTATGACGATGATGGGTGTCCGTCTGTGAGTTAAACTAGTGCTAGTGCTAGTGCAGTGATTGCAGTGTTGCTGTTACTGTCGCTGCCACTGCTGCTCATGATGATGAAGACGGCAACGATGATGACGACGATGATGATGAATCCGACGACGACGAGGACCGGCTGTCACTTGAAATTACACTTCATATTTGTTACTATTGTGGGCAAACATATTCATACTTTTAGGTATATCGATACACACACACACACTCACATACCCATCCACGTACACAACTTTATACCTTCATACACACAGACACACTGACATTTTATTATCATCATGTTGCAAATAAAGTTTTACAGTCATATTCGCTTTATTGTTGTTTTGCAAGTGGAAGTGCTGTAAGTGCATGAATGGAAGTGAATGAAAGTGTGCGCCTGGTTAATAGTACAATAACAACAACGCCATATTGTTTACCACCGACGAGTGTCACTGTCAACACTTTAATTCGATTGCCAGAGACAACAACAAAACAGAAACAACAACAATAGCAGCAACAATACGACACTAAGCCAACAAAGAAGTCACAGGGAAACAATTAGAATCCAGTACAAAATTTTATTGTCACAAAAAAAAAAAAAAAAGAAGAAAAAACAATCAAATATTCTTAATATAGGAAATGCGGCAATAGTTTTCTCCGTTTCCTTTTACGCTTATTGTCGGGGGGGAAAAAAAGCAGGTTCGTGTCTGCCCCCACTCACCCCTCTCACACGGCTTACTAGCTCCTACCATGACACGCTCTTTGCCAGTCAGCCAAACAATGCACATAACATACCAGTATAAATATTGCAGTAAATTGAATTATTATTGTTATTGACAAGGTTCAGTCAGATGTAAATTACAGATTTAGAATTGAAAACTAATTTCTATTGGCTTAGCTTTGCCATTTCAAGTTCAAGTTCACTTATGTGCGAATTAGTGGTAGGAACCTAACAACTTAGCACACATTGTAGCATATTACTAGGCGCGATGTAAAAATTCCAAAACTAACTAAAGAAAACTATTATGGGGCCACAACGGATTGACTGCAGAAAAAACTCTCTATTCGCTCTGCCATTAAAATTGCAGCCGTGTGCGTGGAAGTTATCAGGCGGTTACAATTTGCAATTTGTGGAATAATTTTGCATAAATACTGCTCGTCTATGATTTTGCTCCACAAAGGCTTGAGCTTCGGCTTGAGTTTTTATTAAATTTTATTTCATTTCAGTTCTTTAAAAATTGTAAAATGTCATAGAAAAATCTTAAAAAATAGTTGGTGGTAGTATTATCCAGAAAGTTCACACAGGCTGAACGAATATTACAAGGCGTTTAATAAAACGCTTCATGCTAGGCTCAAAAAAAATTTCAGAAACATAGACCGTTTTAATAATTTTTAGATAATACTTTCACTTCTATAATGAACCATATAGAAGAGCCCATATACAGAAGAGTTCATATACACACAGAAAAATGGTACGTTCTGGCTTTAATTAAGACCTTTAATTAGCATAATATATTTATTCAATTAAACATATAATCAATTCAATTAAATGTTTAATTAATTTTTCTTTCTTATACACAGAAAATAATGTTATGTTTTGATTTTTAATTAGCTCCTTTAATTAGAATAATAAATGTTTTCAATTAAAAATTTCTTTATTTTCTTTCGTGCTCAACACTTAAATAAATAAATTAGGAAATACACAAAAAGGCGACATTAAATGAAAATTAATTCAATTTCGTTAACAATAATAATTTAATTAATACTATTAATTTCTATACACGTTATAATCTAATTAATTTTTTAATTGAAATTATGAATTTTTTTAATTAAAATTTGATTTATTTTTGTTTTTTCTATTTATATAAAACCAAAGTGGTAACTTTTGCTGTGATCCCTTGCGTTTCAGGGTCTTTATGAATGACACCACTTCATATTAAAAAGTGAAATTATTTCTAACAAAGTTTTTATGTGTCCAAAGGTTTAAGTATTTTTGAATCGTAAATAAATTGTTGTTAAACAATACCACACTTTCAATGACACCGCAAATAAGCAAATATTGCAACAGGTTTTCTGTTGCTAGCCCAAACGGTGTTTAGATTATACAGTTCGTTTTTTAATATGTATGTAAATCATGGTACGAGCACATTTTCAATAATTGAACTGCGCTTAATTAAGTTGTTTGTTTGTATTTTCGGAGAGTGGCTCCGCACCGAAACTATTTGGAAAAAGGATAGGAATGTAGCAGGCGGCAAAGTGATAGGATTTGAACCGCGCATCTTCTGGTTGCAGCGTCAAAACGCTAACGAACCAACTTACAGCATCCCTTTACAAATGCAAAAAGTTCAGTGAGACACCAAAATAAAATTTCACAAAAAATTACTGAACACACCCCAACTGAACTGAAGACACCAAAATAAAGTTAAAAAAAAAATAACTATACACACCCCATAAGAGTATGCAACCGCTCGCTTTTTCTTGTTTTCGATAGAGTTTTACTGTTAAACACGAAAGTTTTGCCTTTCTTGCAAGCATCACAAAACTCTTGACTTGCCAGCATTAAAAACTGCGTTCAGTGAGACAGCACAATAAAATTTAAACAAAATAACTGAACACACCACATGACTTTGAATTTATTCCACTTTCTTCTAAATTAATGCGAAGTGGTGACTGCTTGGACATTGTAACGCTGTAAGTACTGTAAGTTCCAATATTAGCAGCTACTAAAAGCCGCGAGAAAAAAAAAAGGAATTTCCGAAGAAGTGAAGCAGATCTTAATATTGTGATCTGGACGTTGCGCAAATGTGGATCATTTCGAATGAATTCTATATACGCTATGTTCCGGTTTTTTGGTTTCTTTTTTAAAGCTATTTAAACCGAAGCTTAAACCCTTTTTTTAACTAGACTAGTAATGCTTTATCTCTTGAACTTCAAAATTTTTTAATATTTATTTTAAATAGTGCAAAGTATTCAGATATACTATTTCCCTTAGAAGTTATTACTGTCCGACCGCACGTTGGCACAAAAAATTGCGTGCCACTATATATATATATATATATATATATATACAACGAAAGTGGAAAGTGGCAAGTTCTTTAAAGTGTCCTTAAATTTAATTGCAGAATACTTCAAATATATAAACATTTTTTTTGCTGTTCTTTTTTTTTTCAATTTAATTTCCACAACCGCTCATTTCGGCGTGGATAATGGAAATGCTTTGCAGTGTAGCTGCGTCATAATAACATAACGACAATATTCTGCCAGCAATTGGTGTACATTAAAATTAATATTTAAAATAATTAAAATCAGCCACCTACAAATTTAATATAATTAAAATTCATTGAATAAATTTCAGTATTATCAAAGGCCACAACAAAAAAATAATAATCAAAAAATATATAAAAAAACGAAATTATTGTAGTGTATTTAAAACAAACTGCAGATAATGATGTGATTTAAAATAGATTAAATAAATTAATAAAATGACTACAGATTTATTTATAATTTTAATTATAACAGCATATATATATTTGTTTAACTATTAAATGGCAGGGAGAAAAAAAACCCCATTTTAGTCTAATTAAAATAAATATATGTATTAAATAAATGAAGCAACAAAAAGTAAATGTTTACCAAAGACGAAATGGGCTTGGTGGCTGAGCCTAATTTTTTGTTTGCTGTTTTAATTGCCACAAAATGGCAAATAAATAAATGAACAAGAACACAAACACAAACACGGCTACTGCAATACAGTTATACATATTTTTTTTTTTTATTTTCTTTTTTATTAAAATAAATACAAATTAAAAAAAAAAAAAACAATTAACTTTATGACCATAAATTAAAACGGCCGTTGGCAGCACATTGTTGATTTAAATAGCCGAAAGAAGCCTAATTAAATACCAGCAACCCTGTTATTTTGAAAGCAGCCTACAAAATAACAAAAAAAAAAAGACTAAATAAATAATTAAACTCTTCTAGGACATTAATTTCTGTTGTTTGTTGTTTTTTTTTTTTTTTGTATTAAATTACTGTGGTGTGACTTGCTACTTGGAAGGAATTCCTCTCAAAAATTTCAAAATAAAAGCATTGAAGCAAATTTTAGTAAATAATTTCTAAAATTACACGAAACTGTGACAAGTTAATTTTAAACAAGGCAAAATCTATGGCAAAGAAACAAGTTAAAATAAGAGTTAGTGCACAGTGGGGCAAGTGCCAGCCGTATCAAATTTTTAATTGCATTATTTTTTTTTTTCGGTAGCACTGTTAATTATAAGAAGATACTTACAGCAGTCACACCTTTTATGTTGTTATATCGAAACAGATGTCTGTCTGACAACCTTGTGATTCCCCCATTATTAGTATGTATATATGTATGTATTTATTTATAAATGAAGTTGGAATTCGATTAAGCAAAAATGGAAAATTGCAGCGACTTTGTTTCTCTTAGGCGAGATTTTCAATAAAAATAACTTTGCATAACTGAAAATTATTTGGTGTTTTTTTTTTATTATTGACTACAAAACCAAAAACAGACCTGGGTTCAATCGCAGTTTCAGACTAAAATTATAAAATAAAAATAAACATCTCGCATTCGCTATTAAAATTGGTCTGGAAAAGTGAAATCCGTTTTAATTTTCACTTTCGTACGAACTTGATTTCTGTGACACTCCTGACTATTTGTTTCTTGCTAAAAGAAAATAAATTAAAGACTATTTACCCAGAAATTGAGAAATCATTGCCGCTTTTCCGGGAACTGAAAATGCTACAATTTCATAAAACGATTTTTTTCAATTAAACAGCGTGCGCTTATCCGAATTCGTCAATGCACAGCAAAAAAAAATATATATATAAAAGAAATAGTTAATTAGTCTCACTTCTATTTTTATTTTGACCTTTATTAAATGTTTTTAATTATATTTATTTTTGAGCGATGATCTTTTTTATGAATAGAATACAAATTATATATTGAAAAATAAATAATTGTTAAAAACTTAACATAAAAAAGACCATCGCTCAAAAATAAGTATAATTAAAAAAGAAATAGTTAATTTTTTTGTTTTTTTTTAAGACAATACAAACTCTACGAAGCTCTTACAGCTTGTCTGTAGAAACACCTAGGATCTACGGCGTTCACGTCTTCGTAATCTAGTAATTTAAATGAGTGCTTTGAACGCATGAATGTTTCACGACTTTGTTACGTTTACTCATGTATTCATATTTAACTAAATGAGTCGTGAATGAATGCAACGCAAAGTACAAAAATAACTGCGCTGTTGTCCATATGAATTAATTGACAGAGTTGAATGTGTCTTCCATGAGTTCAAAAGTTAACTTCAGATAGCATGATGATGATGATATTGTGTGCCCCGGTAGTCTAGTGAGTAGTGTGCTAGTTTATCAGTTGGGCTTTCTAGGGTCGAGTCTTAGCAGAGACTTGATCTGTTTCACTATAACACGTGAAAGTTTTTTCACAACACGTATCACAATGGGACCATAATACATTTTATTAGCCAAGTGGACTGGGACTTTTCTTTAGATTCACATCCAGCAACCTGCCGACCTAACCTAGGATGACATTAAAAACAAATTCAGCTGAAGAGGTGCTTAAGAATTCACGAAAATACCATTTCATAGTGAACGCATTAAATTTTGTGCTGGTTCGTTTAATGAGTACATGGTGGTGGCGTATACGTTATACTCAGTTATTTAAATTTAATATCACGTATCAGTAATTTTTTATGTACTAAAATATTGAATTGAATTTAATCCAAGATGGTTGCTCTGGGGCATATTATTTATTTTAATTGGTTTACGAGGGCATGCCATGCTTCACGAGGGCTCTCATTTTAGAGATGTTGTTGCAGTTATTTATTTTCATTTACTATTAATTAATATTATAAAGATAATATAGTAATATTAGTTGGATCTGACGGACTTGGTGAGCTACGTGAACGGCACGGGGTGGCTGTGACGTCCTGTGGTTTCTACGGGGCTAGGTAAGCAAAATTTGACCTACAGTGCTACTTGTGTCGCGACCATCGTTACCATATATTTTTTAAGAAAAACTTTTTATTTAGAAAAAAAAAAACTTAATTTTTCAACAAAAAACTTTTTTCCACAAAAGTGTCCAAATAATGCAAAAATAAAGCACAAAACTATATATTTTGAATTCATTTTTATTCAAAATAAGAGAAACAAAAACAATTAAACAACAACAACAACAAACTTATTCTTCCCACGATTTTGAGCAGATCCCCTTTTTTTTGGTTTTTTTGAAGCCTCCGATGTGTTTGTAGCGTATTATAAGCTCTTTTCTCCTTTTACATTGCTGCTTAAAACTAATAACACCAAAAACTAAAAACATTCCATTATCCTTGCCGTTTCTCTTGGAAAACTTAAAAAAAAAAAAAAAAACATGCATAAAAAACTATAATATTATTAATACGGCACAATTGTATTAAGAAGGGAATAGACACATTTAATACTGATGCAGTAATAAGGAGTGATCAATTATAAGATCGTTCACATTACATGGCAACATCCAATAATATTTTCGTCATATATCTGTAAATTAAAAATAAATAAACAAAACTTGCAATTTTGCAAGAATTTCAAAAAAAAACTTATATTTGAAGCTAAAAACTTGAAAACTTTTTGGCATTTCAAAAACATTGAAAAGAAGCGAAACCTTGACAAATGGTAACTCTTTTTGGAAGATTTAGATCTCCCGGGTGCCCATGCATTTGCATAAAAAAAAACTTATTTTTAATGCTAAAAACTTGAAAACTTTTTGGCATTTTAAAAACCCTGAAAAATAAGGGAAACGCTTGTCGCGACCCACACTGGTCCACTGCCCTCTACGCTAACCTAACCTATATTATGTGTGTAACCTATAGTGTATGTGTATTAAAATTAAAGTGACATTTTAGGCTCCACACTGCGGCAATAAAACTTAAAATGAGTTTATGCAGTTTCATTAACTTTTTTGCGCTTCGCTTCACATTTCATTCTGCATATAATTTGCACAGAAATTCGGCATCTACTGTGTATTTTAATTACATTTTAATATGGAACAATATCGTTTACAAATGGAGAAATGAAATTTAGCATATTGACGTGTAAGAAGTTTTCACAATGGGCCTAAGCTTTGGGGTAAGTGGGGCCTTTACCTTAAGGAGTAGTTGGCAGTCTAATTAATTGAAAATAAAAATTAATGTTGCATTTTATTTTTTTGGGCTAGCAGGTTTCGGTGAGCAGGTTTTAATTTAAGCTGCAAAAGAAATATTCTTCATGGCTCTTTTTTTCTCCTCTAACAGGAGCAGCATACCCGTGATCATGATGGGAAGTTATACACGTCGCCATACATATCAGATTTTAACATTTATATCCGTGTAATAAAATGTAACTTCATGTTACCGAAAAAAATAATAATAGTAGTACGAGATTAGAAGGATATAATAATGTTTCTTGCCGCTTTTTAGCTGAAATCAGTAAAACAGAGCAGAAAAACGAAAAGCAGAAACAACAACAATTAATGCCCACATGTGTGTATGACTGTTTCGACATATGAATGGGTGTGTGTGTGTGTGCATTTACTGTCACAGTTTGCATATTCATGACAAATTGTACTTTTTACTTAAAAAGCACAAGAAAAAAACTTAAGGTTTTTGGCGCCAGCTTTTAATAAGTACTTTAAAATTTAGTTTGTTGTTTCTTTTGCAACTTGGTTCGTATGTACAAGTTTGTCATATGAATAGCAAATAGAAATGAGATTTAAACAAATACATGCACACATACATACGTTAGTAAGCATATTTACCAAACGAGAGCAGGAGAGAATTTTAATAACATTTGGCACGCAACAAAACCGTCATATCTTGCAATAAAAAAATTGAATTAACAACAGAGAAAAACTCTCGAAAAGTACATGAGAATTCGAAATAAAAAATAAAAAAATTGAAAATTGCATTTAAAGGACCTACAAAATATATTTTTGTAGATACAGATTTTCATTATGAGAAGAAGCAAATTGCACTTTGAATATTCTGTTGCAAGGAACTGCTATTACGCTTTTTATAAAAATACAATGGGGCACAAATTAAGCAAAACACTAATGGCTTTCAAATAATTCGTTTTGCTTAATAAATAAAAATAGTTTCTAAAACTAAATACAGCAGGTATTCGTTAATAAAATAGAAGAACTAAAAAGGAATTACAAACGGAGTTTCCTTCTTTACTTTAGTTTTGTACCACAGTGAAGTTATGTTTTTGCAAGATTTAAGTGTGCGGGTTAAGAAACGTCTTCCCCACTTACAGCTGGGAATGTAAATCCGTAAACAGTTTCCTTACGACTGAGTGACTCCCTACTACTGGTTGATAATATGCGGGGTATATTCAACATCATATGTTTGATTTAATCACTTCCATTTGCATTAATTTATTGGGGAGTCTAAAATATTATTTATGTCATGGCATTTCTATCGGAGGCAAAGATAACATGTTCAGGACAAGAACCTCCCCACAAGATTATCTGCTAGCAGATACCGTGGCTCCCATTCGTCCTCTTATCTTTACCCGAAATACTAACCAGCGTAATAACATCTTCTCAGATAGATTTCAATAAGGTCTAGTTATTTTTATGCCTACCTCTAAATATTTAATTCATTATCCATCGTGTGCAATACAGGTCCAGGCGGGAATCGAACCACCACCTCCAAATAGATGAGACTAATGCTCATGCACACTAGACTACGGAGGCACAAATAAAACTAAATTTTTATTAAAAATTTTGTCAGATCTATTAAAAATTTAATTCGATTTCCAATACAATATTTTGTGAGTGCTATTTTAAGCCCAATTTTTTTTTATAGAAATTTGTTCTCAATAAAAATTTCTGAGTTCTATTTAAAAAGTGAAAAAAAATTATTTTCTTCCTTTTCTTTTTCTATTCTTTCAATTATTTAACATTAGTCAAATTTCATTACCATTATTTATCTATATTTGCTATTTGTCATTTGGTGCTAATATCAAAATCTTCAGTAGACCTTTAACCAAATTCTTGAAAAAAGCCCAGAAATTTCACATGTTTATAAAAAAACTCCCCCAAAATATTTGAGAATTATAAAATACAGAAACAAAAGAAGCCAAATAGCTTCTTTAAAATTAATTTTTAATTTTAATTTTGACTAACGTTAAATAACTGAAAGAATAGTTACATAATTGTACAGGAAAATTTAATTTTTCATTTTGCCTTTTAAATACAGTCATTGTCAATCAAAATGTCGACTAATTGTACGAAAAGTTTTAGAAAAACTAAATAGATTTAAAATCAAATAATAAAATATTTGTTGTGGAAGGAAAATTTTTAAAGAAGCTATTTAGTTTGTTTTGTTTGTATATATTTCGTAATTCTCAAATATTTTTTGAGAGTTCTTGTATAAACCTGTGAAATTTCTTAGCTTTTTTGTAAGAATTCGGTTAAAGGTCTAGTGAAGATTTTAATATTAGCAACAAATTAAATGCTGCATATAGACCAGCTAAACCGTATAACAAACATAGATAAATAATCGCAATGAATATTTTCTTCGTTTTTTTTTCTTTTCATTTAAACTATACTCAGAGAAAAGACATGATTTATTTAAGCAAGCCGAGAACGTCATGAAAGTCTGTTAAGCTTGCGAATGCTAAAATCGAGCTGATAATTTTAATTGTAGAACAATAATTTGTAAATGGCTGCGTTCTACTTTTGAAAATAAAAATTTTATATTTTTGCGAAATCCTTTTTTTAATCCTCCGAAAAATGTACACTGTTTTCTTCGAGCGACAATTACTTGTGGAGCTTTCCTCAACGTTAACTATTTCACAGTTTTCCATTGCACACGGTGAAAACTCTTTTTCTATTTTAATAAATTTTACTATAACAAGAGCACACGGTTGAAAGAACACCAGACCTAAGAGCAACCAGCGCATTCGGATAAATTTAAATAAGTCAGACTTGTTTTAAGAATTATAAATTTTAAAGTAAAGCTATGTTCACACGATTGTCAGATTGTACAATACGGCAATATGGTGGCAATGCACTTACAATGAAAAATTGTTACCATCTGGTAATTTGTCTGTTCACACTATTGAAAGAAAACCATACAATTTCATTGGCACACAGTTCTGCTACAATAAATTTTTCTGCCAATAATAATTGACCGGTCACACGGTCACTGCAGAATTGCCAGATCCGATGTTTAACATTGTATCTAAATATTTACGGGCAGCATTGCCAACAGAAATATTTATCTGCCAATGGTGTTATTGTACGGTGCACTAAATGAAGCACATGCGACAATAACAAATGACTGTAAATTGTGTGTCAATGGATATGAAGGGTGTTCTCACGCTTGTCAGAATTGTGACAATATGATTAGCATACAATGCGCCGACAATACATTTTGTGACGATGTTGCCACACAAAAATTGTGTATTCACACGATTGTTGCACATTTTGTAACAATTTTTCTGTCAATATTGTAGTAAATGACAGTACATTCCTTAAGAATCACACCCTTGATACAATCTGAAATCAGGAATTTAATTCTGAATTCAAATTTTTTTCTAGTTTCTTAAGTCTGAATTTGAATTTTTATAAAATTAAATAATTGTAATTAGGCCGTAGTGGTTACGCTTTTCTAGTCAAATTGATTTGCCAAGTCAGAACGTAACTTTAGATGCCAAATTTCCATGAAATTATTTCAATTTCCCGCAATTTAAATTGTAAAATATTTTCTTGGAAGCATATTTATTTTTCTTTGTGTTACAACTTGTTTTGTAATATTTTTTATATTTTTTTTTTTTTTTTTGTAGAAAATTTTAATTTTGATTTCTTATTTATTTCTATTGAAATTATTTTATATTAAATTTTATTCGCTTTTTATGTAAATTAAAATTGTAATAATGGCAAATCTGATGTAATATTATTTATTTATTGAATTTTTTTTTGGCACTGCTTTTTGACATCATTGCCTGGCTGTCGGTCTGTCTGTCGGTCTGTCAGTGCTGGCTGTATGTTTTACAAATGAAATTATAACGTTGTATATGCCTCGTATATATTTGTGATAAATAGAAAGGAAGTCAAAGAAAGCTAAATACATACACAACTACACAATATGTACAATGCAATAACAGTTATAAAGAAAATCTTTGTACATTACAATGGTAACTAATACAAATATGTACGTACGTACGTACGTACGAATAAAAAAAGGAAGTTCCAACAAATTCAGCAAAAATAAGTGAAAAGCGCTGCGAAATAATTTATGAAATAGATTTTATTTCAGTTTTATTTATAACCCCAGAAGAATATTTTTTTTAAAGGCTATTTAAATGTGGGGTGAAAAAAGAAAAAAATACAAGAAAACAATGCAATAAAATTGAAACATGAAAAAGTGACTATTCTCCGTTTACACGAAGCAAGTGTTCTTGCAGCAATAATGTTTCTTCTTTCCTAGACTTACAAATTACATCAGACAAAGAAAATTGCACTAATTTCTGTAGAAATTGGGAATGAGAAAAATTATTTCTGTCCTGTTTCTCTTTATCTTCTCTTGCCCTCCCAGCAAACTAAGACTTTCAGTGCAAACACTTAGAGACTGGGTTCTGCTTGATATCTCTGGCAAATGGATCGCTGTTGGTTTTCTTTTCTCATACATATATTTTTCGAAGACTGTTCATATTATGTTTTCATAAAATAGTCCTTTTTATAATAAACACAAACACAAACACAAACTCACATAAACTTCAAAGCACAGATTTTATGATTTATATTTCTTTGTCCGAATATGTATATATATATACAGATCAGCGACAAATACTTATGTCATGCAACAAAGGAATCTTTTAGTTCTAACAACCCTAATAATGCCAGCTTTTAAATACTTTTTAGTCCATTTGCCAACTGACACTCACACAAAAGCTTCTTTCTATATTATTATTTTGTTTTTTTTTTTGTAAATGGCCAACACAAAGGAATTTTTATTTGTTTGATATGAAAAATACTCAGTCATTTCGAAAATATAAAAGCATAAAAAATTAAAAGAATCTAAAAACTAAAATGCTTTTTCTTTACAACATTTTAACATTTTTAATGTGTGTTTGGCGGTAGCTTTTTATTTAAGCCGCATTAATGTGGCATCAGAGTGAGTCTTTGTTCTTTATCGAAATGCACGCTCGTTCATATGTATGTATGTACAAATGTATGTACCTATATGCCGCAGGGTGTGACAAAATTCAACTGAGAAATGAATAAAAAATTTTATATTTCTAAATGCAGTTCAAAGCATTTTGCTTAAATCTTTAGCTCAGTCGTATGGTTTATCGTTGACAAAAAGAACCATGTCTTTATGTGCTTGTTTGAGTAACAACTTGAAATTTATTTGAGGTGAAGGTAACGATATCCGCAAATAATTTAATATTTCCTTACTTTTATTTTATTTTTATTTCCTTGTGCTTTTCTATACAAAAAAAAATATAAAAGAAAATTTTAATTAAAAATTTTGTAATATCAATTAAAAAATTAATTCGTTTTTCATCAGTAAAGAAATCAATAGTATCATTTAAATTATTATTATTAACTTAATTGAATTAAATTCCAATTAAAATTTTAAAAATATTAATTAAATATTTTAAAAATTTCAAGCAACATTTTTAATAGAACAGGCAAATTTGCAGTATATTTTTATTTATATATCTGTTTTAAAAAATAATCATTTCAATCATTTTATTTTATACCATAAAATTATACCAGATATGGAAATTTGTGACGAATTAGTTTTTGAGCTTTTCACGAAGGACAATTTTGATTCAAATAGTTGGAAACTTGAATTGAAATGAATTAAATATACATATAGATCATTAAGAAGAATTTAATTTGCAGTGCAACTATTTCAAAAAGTTATACTGTACTCAGAATTACTAACAACAAAAATTATAATACGGTATAATAAAAGCATACGACGTTAACCCTTTCCCAGCGGCTAAGAGATATAGTAAAAAATAGCAAATTTATTTTTATTATTATGTAAAGACATTACAAATGAAACTAATTATCGTATTTTTAAAATATTTTTTTTTACTCTTAGTATTACTTTTAGGACCTGTCAGTACCATCAGGAACTATTTAAAAAATTTTAATTATTTGCCTCTTGATATTCCACGAAACAATGAAGAATAGTATCAATTAGGACCATAAATACATTCGTAGGCGTAGAACATGTACTGAAGTATTCGTCCACGACAGCAGTATTTTTACAGTATTTCGGTAAATATGTTTGGCCTACCTCGTTTTTTCCATATCCGAACAGGCTCTGGAACTCTTTTTTTTTTGTACTGCGATGTGTTAGCAAGGATTGTTTTGGCAAGTGGTATTTCTTTGGCTGATTGTAAATGTGGGAATAAAGAAGCTTCAGCTTCAGAAGTTACATAGTCTGCTTCATTTTCAGCTTCTATATAGTGTGTAACGAGTGCTGTATAGTTTCAGAAATAGTTTCGTCGTGGGCTTTCGAAATATCCATCTAAAAAGCAAAGCTTGTATAAATATTCATAAAAAAAACATGCCCGAATGTATTCCAAAAAGTCTTAAAGTCGCTGTAGGTACCTAGAAGTCCATAATGATTTTATTCGGATTTTACATACATCAAATGTATAAAACACCTTCATAATATAAATACTGCATGATACAGATAATAAATTTATATATATATATGTATATTGCAAACAAAAATGCTAAATTTTTCTGTAGCAATTCGCCTGCAAGCACCACGTTCAAGGTGATACCGAATGGCGATTTTTAATTTTTTTTTTGTATTCTTTTCTGCATCTTGTCTACCTTTCTCTCTTTCTCTTTTCTTGTCTCTCATCTGGTTAATTCTCTCCTCTATCTTTTTTATTTTGGAAATTCATTATTGGCAGTGTGGATAGAGGGAGTAGTGTTTAAAGTCATTTGATTTGAATTTTCGCACGTCAAAAGTGCCATGAAAGGCTTCCGCACGGAGTTTAATCCACATACGTGATGTTAGGCCGAAAAATTATCTCTTTCACTGGTAACACAAAATACACTTTGAGAACCCAAATATGCCAGACTCTGAGGTTTTTTTTCTAATCGGCATTAGTGTGTCAGTTGTTGTCGGAAGGTTTCAGTGGCGAAGGCATAGTCACTGGTCACTGTGAACAATACCGGCTTCAGCTGATAGCAATCCGCAATCACATCAGAACGCCCTCCTTCGTCGGTATTGTGTAGCACCGGCGAAGTAAAATAATAATAAATATGGCTACTGAACCAAAGCTTCTGCACTGCTACGAGTATAAACAAAGAACGTGCGAAAGCAGAGCTGCAAAAATAATTAATTAAGCTTCACCTCCTGTCGTTTCTCCTACTATCCCTTTCCTATAGTTCCAGCACAATGCTTCGCATGTGTAGGAATCATCTCCTAAATGCTGGTCCCAGATAAAAAAAAAAAAAAAAAAAAAAAACTGACCACTAAAATCAGCCGTTAAACATCGCATCGAGTATCAGTACAATTTTTAACATGTTTTTAAGAATTTCATTTGTTATTTCATTAATGGCATGAATAATAAAGCGATTTCCATTTTCGAAAAGTACACTGCACGGTTCACTTTTTTATTTGTTGCGTAAGAATTAAGCTCTACCTATTCTTCCTATCGCTTCACAATTCGTCGGTGCTTCATAGTAACCCTCTTCAACTAATTTAGATATATATATATATTGCTCACATAGGTGGCATCCTCTGAGCACTGGAACGAGGCGAAAAAGTAATGAATTTATTGCCTTATCTGTCGCATGACAAATTAGTCTTGCTGAAAAATGGCCAGACACTTTAGTTTTTCACGAGATACCCTTTTACTGAATTCATCCATATTTAAGCGCACTCTTTTTTTTGGAAATGCTAAACAAAAGTTTTCTTTAGTTTCAAATATTTTATTTCCTTTAGATTTTTATTTATGACTGCAGCTTTTTTTTTATTCTCATGCGTTTTTCTTTTTGTCTGCTCTTTTATCTTTTGCTTTTTTATTAATTCTTTCATTTGCCGTATTATTTTCTATAGTTTTCTTGCGTTTTATATAGTTTTTAGATGCGTGTGCGCGTTTTTGTGCTTTTTGCTGTGTGAAAGAATTTGTAATTGTAGTAGTAATAGAGGAAGTTGTGGCGGTCGCGGTTAAAAGTCAAAAGCTAAATGCATATTATTCTACAACAGAAGCAAACATTTTTATTATTATTTTTTTTTTTGTTTAAAAATAAAGATTTAAGAGATTTTGGGTAAAATTTTTAAGTTGAAATAATGGAAGAATGCAATTTAAAATTAAGTCAGTGCAGTAAAATATTTTGCTATAATCAAAAAAAATTACACAATCGTCTAGTATTTGGCGAATCGGAACCAGCAATATTTCTAACGAAAATGGCAATTGAAATATTTTAAGCAATGTCAGAATTTTCAAAAACTTAGATCTGTTTGAGTAACCACTTGAAATTTACTTGAAGTGTATTTAACTATTTAAAATTTCCTTAGGTTCGTAACGCTTTTGTACACAAAGAATTAGCCAGAGGACAACATTCCAAAGGCACAAAGTAAAAGTCAACATCACTCAATGCCAACCTACACAGCCTGTAGAAAATGCATTTTTGGAAGCCGTCAAACTTCCATTGTATATTTCATAAATTTCACCATTTGTCAAGTGCATCTGGTTGCAAGAAAATTTTACTCAAATTCATTTGATGAAATAGAATACGGGAATTAAGATGATTTTGATTCCAACATAATTCAATTGTTGGCAACTAAATTAAAAAAATTCAAATTTACTATCTCATATTTCCATTAAATTAAGCGATATAACGCATATCATGTCTATATTATTGCCGAAAAAAAACCCGTTACGAATTTTGGCCAAATTTATATTTAACTTACATATTTTTGTTTTGTTTCTTCTTTCTTAGAATCCTTCGATTACAACTCATCAGTATTAATCTATTGCTGTTCCTCACAATTAAAATGTTTATTTATTATATATTAATCCGTCTCAGAACTTTATAGTCTTTCTCTTTAAGAGCATACATTTGTATATTTTATTCTTAAGAGCATATGTTTGCATATTATTCTTTTAGAACATATTTCTCTACGCGACATATTTTATTTATTTGTCTTAAAATTTATAGCAAAAGCTTTTTATAGTAAAACTAGCGATATATGTTACAAATAAGAAAATTCGACGACTACAATACATGTCAATATCTGACAGAGTTGGCTCTACGTAAAACAAAAACAAACTTAATAATTTAGCAAAAACTAAATTAAACTTTATTTTAGTTACCACAATACGAAAGCCACATACATACACATTAATAATTGAAGATAGCGTGCGAATAAATAAATAATTGCGTTATTCGTACGACTCGCAAGACATTGTGGTGCCATAAAAATCAAAAATAAATATACACAAATACCCCACCTCTTTTAATTTCCTTTACATACAAGTATGGTTATTACACAGTCAATATGTGTGTAAATAAATCGATTTTTGTCAAACAATATTAGAAGACAATAAAGCCATCACGTAAATCCAAACTTCAATTACAAATGAAATTTCTATACGAAAACTTATTTCTTGGATTATTTCTTTATTTAAAGACATTTAATTTCGGCTACAAATTTTCATTATCTTAATAAAGATATATTGCACAAAGTAATGGAACTTAAAACGAACTATACGATATATGTAAGTTGTTTTAGAAATTGAATACAAAAAAAAAAAAAAAAATACAAAACATTTCTAAGTGCTTTATTCGTGAAATATATTCTTGGATTTTGAAAGGTTTATGAATAAAATTTCTATGGTAATTTCTTTCATAAGACTTTTGCAAATTAATAATATATGTTCTGAATATGGCGTTAAGTATTTCAGTTATAAAGAAAATTATTTAATAAAGAAAACATACAGCTCTTTCCTTTAGGAAATTCAGTTAAATATTGACCATGAATATAATGCTGAAGACTTTCTTTTGAATATTTGTTTCCAAGCAAGACTTTAAAAGAAGAATCGTTATTACTCATTGCCTAATATATTGATGTATAACCGCCAAAAAGCGGTAAGCTCTATGTTTATCGGTTTTATTTATTTATTTTTTTTTTTGTATGAATCGATAATTCTCAATCAGTCGGATTTATGATTTTACAGTGAAAACAATTTACACATTACGTACAGATTATGTATGTAAATAGTAAAATTATTGCGGTTTAATTATTCCCCAGAATATGGTTTATGCATCCCAGAATTGCATGGTGTATCTCTCTAAACCAGTTTATCCAAAAATCAAGGCTAATATTTACAATGAACCAACCATTATTTCTCACAAATCTTTTCTCTGAAGTTAATTCAAAAACTATTCTATCGAATAATAATAGCCTAGCGTCAGTCTTCCATCCTCCTTGCACATGCACCATCCAATACCTGCTTCACTAGATTTAAGTTCTAATTTTAAGGAAGTTTCCAATCAATGTGTTGGAAAAAGTCAAAGCATACTATGACAGTAACACTTTTGTGATACCTGCTGTAGGCTTATTAATGAAACAGCAGCTCCTAAAAGTTAGATAGATCTAAGACAGTGGAGAATTTAATACTGAATACAATAGAGAACTTATGGAGAAGTTTCGCTGTAGCCTTCTGTATATATTATACAGCACTCATAAGTTAGATATAAGTTAGTGTTTGCACTAATGAGAATTAAGACTGATGCAATTGAACATGTTAAGTCACTTTTAGCTTGGGAAGATTTATCCTATCCTCCTTCCCATAACCTAATTTCCTAGTTCCAGCACAATGCATCGCATGTATAGGGGTCATCCCCTGAGTGCCGGTCCAAGACAAATAAAAAAAAAATAATATTTTGTCGGTTATCGACTAATATTTATTCCTAAGACAGGGTAACCCAAAATGAACGAAGGCCAATTATCCCTTCCAATGAAACACCGCACCAAACGCTGCACTTATGTGGCTGTAATTCTCGTGTGTTCAACTACTCTTGGAATTTCCCCAGTTCTTTCTGCCTACTAACGAACGCATTCAATTGGAAATGGGCTTCGTCGCTCACAATTAAATTATGAATAAAATTATGATTTTTTTTTAAATTAAGTTCAACGATTTTGGCACGTTTTTCAATTGTGTACTGTTTCATTATAAATTCCCCAAGTTTTCTTCACAAAATACTGAAAACAAATGAAAAAAAAATTATAATGAAAAAGTTATAAGGAATTCTAACACCTTCGCTTTTTTTGGGCCACCCTGTATGTGTGAAATTTGCAATAAAAAAAAACTTCAAATTTTATATATGCTGCACAGTTATTTACTATTGTATACTTTCGAACAGATAAAGATTTTAATATATGAAAAATAAATAAAAAATTAAAACGATGAATCGTTAAAACTCTCGTATTCTTTTTACATTGAAAAAAAATTCGTATGAAAGCATAGATTTATATACGGCTGATAACCATACACAGTGAACCTAACATGATGGTAAAGATATAGAAGGCTTTGTAAATAGCGTGTTGGTGCTTTCTGGTAGTGTCGGTTATTTAACTTAATTTGTTTCTTAGTAATCAAGACATTATAGAAACTTCACAAAAAAACAAAAACAAAGAACTTTCTATATTTCTTTAAACTTTGTTAATCTTCTTAAGGAAAATGTTATTAAAAAAATAAACGCAAACAGAAAATAGTTAATTTTTAGATAATTTTGATATGTGAAACAATATCCATTAACAATTGAAATGAATTGAATAGACTACTGACTGACAAGACATTTTTTAAGGCTGGGCTTGGTCCTTCTCTTCTCTACAATATTCCTCATCAAATGGTTGCCATGCAATGCATTGCATGCGTAGATGACGTTCCCTGAGCTCTGCCCCAAGAAAACAAAAACTAATTTTACCAATTTTTGGTTGAAACTTTAGACAAGTTGTAATTCTCGTGAATTCATTTAAAATAATGGAAAATAAAATTCTTCCCAATAAGAAACTTTAATGCTTCTGCTCAACATTTCATGCTTTTTTCCACATATATTCTAATGAAAGTTGAGTTTTATTTCGGTTTTTTTCTTTGTCGTTAATAAAAAAAACAAGACAACAAGCTTGGAAGTTTTTTCCAGTGAAGAAAATATCATAATAATTCCCTGAAATGCATGTAAAAAAATATACACTGCAATCTTATGACCCACTACTGTCAGTGCAGTTGAAAAAAATAATGCAGGGGATACACAAAATTCATTTTAACTGAATTTAATGCTTGTAGTTGTTTAATTTCCATTTTCTTGTTTAATTTATTTTAAAAACACACACACACACATACACACATACACACATACATACATATAGTGTACTTTACATTTTTGGCATAAAATAAAATTTAGTTTAATGCCACACCCCAAAGGCAAGAAAATTAAAATACAAAAAAAAAAAACAACAGCAACACCAACAAAAACTCCAACAATGGGCGAGCATTGTTATTCTCTCTGGCATACACACACATAGGCACATACATACATACATATGTATGTGTGTACGTATGCAGTAATTTAGCAAAAAACAGAAACTGGCGCGTACCTCGTAGCCTGCTGGTATACAAGTGTTTGTGTGTGAGTGTGTGTTAGCGTAAGGATGTTCATGCAATTGTGTGTATTTCTCGTTACAACTACACTCACAAAATTATTACAGTAACGGACTGTAGTTTAATGTTAAATTAGACGTGACTTAACCATGACTAGAGAGAGCGACTGATCAAAACAATCTTATGACGACTAATGTATTCGTTTATAGGTGATTTCTAAATTTGCCACAGCTATAGAAACCACTTGAATTGTGGTTTTCTTCCATAACCGTAAACAACTGAGAACACTGAGTAGTAAATTGAATTGTTGCTCATATATTCTATTACTTTTGAAATAATAAAAGAGAGACCAAGCCTGTTTATGGCTATGGCTGCAGTAATTGACAAAAAAAAATTCTATTATGGTCATGACCAATGGCGGTGGCTATGGCAAAAGTATAAGTCACGCCCAATTTAACTTTTATTCAGTTAATTTTTAATGGATAAACATTTAAAATTCTTACAAATTTTATTTTTACAGTAAAATAAAAAAAATAAGAGAAAAAATTTAAGTTAGTTAATCAGCTCTTTTTACTTAACTTGAATTTTGGTAAGGTAAAATATTAGAAATTCTCAAATAATTTAGCGTAATTTTTATATAAACTTATGAGATTTTTAAACTTTTCGAAAAAGAATTTTTTTTTTTTTTATCTTGGACCAGCATTTTTGGAGATCCGTAGCCCAAGACAGCAAACGCAAGTTAATTAGTAAAAAAATATTTTAGTACTTCTATTTGATTTATATATTTGTTTATTCCACAGCCTTTATATATAAAAATGTCATGTTTGTATGCATGTGTGTTTGTGTCTTAAGGACAGCTAAACCGCTGAACCGATATTCGTGAAATTTTCACAGTATCTCTCTGTATATCTTGAAGGAAATATAGGCTATATAAATTGTAAAAATTCTAACTAAAAGTATTTATTTTGGTATATCTTGCGAACAGTTGCAGTGTAAGTTTCTGAATATGTTCGAAATGACTTTGTAGTTAAAAGAAATCATCAGTCAAAAACTAGGAGGAATAGGACAAGTGGGCGTGGTATCTTGTATACAAACTAAAGATTGATTTCATTATACCTTTTTTTTTTGTTTTTATCTGGGACCAGCAATCAGGAGATGACTCCTACACATGCGAACATCTCGCATTTTTCTGATGTGCATTAGTGTGTCTTTGTGTGTCAGTTGTTGTCGGAAGGTTTCAGTGGCGAAGGCATAGTCACTGGTCACTGAACAATACCGGCTTCAGCTGATAGCAATCCACAATCACATCAGAACGCCCTCCTTCGTCGGTATTGTGTAGCACCGGCGAAGTAAAATAATAATAAAAATGGTTACTAAACCGAAGCTTCAGCACTGCTACCAGTATAAAAAAAAAAAAAAAAAAAAAAAACACGTGCAAAAGCAGAGCTGCAAAATAATTAGTTAAGCTTCACTTCCTGTCGTTTCTCCTACTATCCCTTTCCTATAGTTCCCAGCACAATGCTTCGCATGTGTAGGAGTCATCTCCTAAGTGCTGGTCCCAGATAAAAAAAAAATATTTGTAAGAAACCAGTGCTGAATTTTATTTATGTTTTATATTTTTAAATGAAAAAATGTTATGTTTTTGTTTTTTTTATGCATTATTAATATAAATAACTCTGAAAATTTAAAAAAACTTACTAATTTTTATTTTTTTGTAATGAGACACCATGCGATTAATTGTGTGATTTTCTTAATGCGCCTAATTAAAGGTTAAAATTAAACCTAATCAAGTCAGATAAACTTTGTAACGAATCCAAACAAAATGTGCTGTAGAGGCACATATAAACCCATTGCATATTATATTTTGGGAATTTATATCTCTTATTTGCACTTTTTTCTTTCAAAGCAGTACTTGTTTCATGTTGTAGAATAAAATCCGCATCCTCCGAGAATTTACTGTCGTAATCTTAATCTTGGTTTATAGTTTCTTCAAAATCAATCTCTTCAATAATTGTTTCGATTTCTACATAAAAATATATTTTAGACATTGTGGGAAAAAGTTTCGTCTTTACAACTTTCTCTTTGAAAATTAGCCAACCATTTTATAAACTGTGTAAGTTTACATTGAATGATAAAAATTGAATGGGAATTCCCCGTAATTTAATTTGTTGGTTCATAATGTTGTCGTATGTGCCTGATAGGCACATTATGACAGGATTAAGTATATTTGTGGTTTTACATAAATAAATAAATAAATAGAAATTAAAGAAGAACTCATTGTTTTTTTAAAGAAATAAAATAATTCAAAGTACAAATTCAAGAAGCACAAAGAACCATGACTTCAATTTAAAGAAGTTAGAACACTTCAAACTGAAAGATGTGTCTGAAAGGCACATGAATTTTTCCTTAAATTTAAATGAAAAATAACTAGACCGATTTTCAAGTGAAGTTTGATTTATTTTAAATTGCAATTTCAGTTAATTTTATATACCGAATATTTTGAGCGTACTTACTTTACAAATCAGAATCTCTAGAGAAAATTGCATGTTTGCTTTGTTGTTGTTGTTGTTGCTGTTGTTGTTGCTGCTGTTGTCTTTCCTACTACTGTCACTTTTTTTTTATTTGTTCATTTTGGTGTTTTTGTATTTTTACACAAAATTCGTTTAAAATTAAAATGCAGATAAGCAGCTGGCAAAGTACAATATAGTCATAATGTATAACACAACACTTTAGATTGAAAATACCAACGTTACCACAACTGCAATTGCAAGCGACACAAATATGTACCTTAAACACACATCTACACATTTGCATGAATTCGACAGCCTGGGAAAGTAGCAGAAAAGTAAACACACACACACACACACACACACATACACATGCTGCAGTTTAAAGTAAGAGTACTGGAGTAGTACAATTACTACTACTTGAATGAATTACCGAATAAAGAGAATGTAACTAAGTAACCCAGTGAATGTTTTAGCTCAAGCTGGGACGGCCAAAGACAGACGTCTATACAAAATTTCAAATGCATATTAAATGCTGATATTAAAGAAGTATAGATTTGCTGGGCTTAATATGCCTTTTACCAGTTTGACTTGTTTTCTTTTGCGATATGCGAGTGGGTTGTAGACAATGCTGTATGGAGCGTGGCATGCGGAGTAAAGAAATAATATATATTATAATAATTTTTACATTACTTTACACTCTAAACCACTTTAGTTTATTTTGCTTGTATCTCAAGCTGTTATGCGGGTGTTTGTTTATATGGTGAAAAGTCTTTCATACGTGTGGTTTGGGGGGGTGAAAGTCAATGTGAGTGTGTGTGTTGGCATGTGAGCGGTAATAATGAAGCCAAGTGTAATAGTGTGTTTTCAAGAAAAATAATTTATTATAGTTCTAATTTTTTTTCCCCTTTTTGAATACAAGACCTAAATTAAAAAAAAAAAAAAAATACTGCAAATATACTCGTACTGCCAGTGTTTGTTAAAATAAACCAACTTAAAGTTTTTTTTTGGGGGGAACTTGTTAGTCAAAAGCCAAAAACAAATTGACTGATTTATCTAAAAGGGTTGCAAAAGTTAATATTAAGATGTGAATATTTTTAAGTCTTTATGTAGATTTGAAAAAAAAAACTTGCTTTTACAATTAATATGGGGTATTTTTGTTTTAACTGCATGAGAACTATTGATATCGATAACCATGGTTTGACAGTTGAGTATGTCAAAGTCTGTTGATATTTCTGTAAAGTTGTAAAGCCTTCAATATCATCTCTTTGAAACGACAGAGTTTAAGAAATGAAAACGAGGTGTGGCCATTATTATCTGCATACTACAAGTATATGGACATACAATATGGAGGTTGGCGATGGCTGAAGTAGTCTGCACGTTGACTATAGAATCAAAAGGGTCCTGGGTTCGATCCCAATTTCATAAAAATATTTCGCTGTTCTTCTGATGTGCATTAGTGTGTCTTTCTGTATCAGTTGTCGTCGGAAGGTTTCCGTAGCGAAGGCATAATCACTTGTCGCTGAACAGTAACGGCTTTAGCTGTAACCAATCCACAGGCACATTAGAACGACCTCCTTCGTCGGTATTGTGTAGTACCGCCGAAGTAAATTAACTACTAAAAAAAATGGCTACTAAAAACAAAGCTTCCGAATTTAATACGTCTCCTTGACATCAGAGACGCTATAACACTGCTATAAAAAGAAATACCGTGCAAAAAGCTGTATTGTACGATAGTGAAGCTTCACCTTCTATCATATCTCCTACTATCCCTTTGCTCTAGTTCCAGCACAATGCATCGCATGTGTAGGAGTCATCTCCTGAGTGCTGGTCCAAAAAAAAAAAAAAAAAAGTGAAGCTTCACCTGCTGTCATTTTTGCTACTATGGGATAGTGCCAACACAATGCAACACGTGTCTAGGGTGTATACAGAGAACGAGAGAGAGAGAGAGAGATAGAGATAGAGAAAGAGGGAGAGAGAAGAGAGAGAGATAGAGAGAGAGAGAGATAGAGAGATAGATAGAGAGAGAGAGAGAGTGAGGGATATATAGGGACTTAATTCTTACACAAACTGCTGCTGTCATTTTTGTTCAGACGACACAAGAAAAGCTGGTTTTTATATCGAAGACACCGACTGGTTTAGTACCAATGAATTGCGATGATGATAGAGAAAACTTATATTCATTTTACATTCCGTTCACACAGTACAAAAGAACGCAATCTGCTTCTCGTAAAAAACATATTTTCAAATTCAAGAGATTCAAGCATTTTAATGGTTTAATATCCCAACAATCCCCCTTGGACCACCATCATCATCTTCATAGTTCGCATTTAATGCTCTTAAAATAAAAATAATAAATATTGTATGATGGCAGGGAAATAAAAATTCAATAAAACTACTCGCAAAATAATGCAATTGCCAAGCAGTGGAATTAATTTTGCATGAAATTTTATATTTATACAAGTTGTTGTAGATTTATCGTATTATCTTTTCTATGCAAATACTATTTTATATTCCATTGTTCGTTGCGGATTTAGTCAAATATTAGTTACCCGCACAATTATTGTTTTAATTTGGCAGATTATTTTACTAATGAATATTCTTATGCTTTGTCTTGTTTTATGTGTACAATTCATTCTTGCTGCACAATGAATTCAAATCTGATATTTATTTTATTTTTTCTTATTGTTTCTTTACAGAGAAATAAGATCTATGATGACGGAGATATAAAAAAAAAAGATGTAAAACATCTCTGGGGGTCATGGTAAGTCTTTAACACTGTAGTATCGAATTGATTTTATAGTAGAAAATAGGAAAGCTCGGCTAGAGAGGTATCCAAAATGAAATAATTGCATGTGTGTTAAAATACATTGGCGCCTGAGCATAGTCGATAATAAAATCGAAGATATTTTAACTACACTTTTGTTAAAAGTACACTTTTAAACAACTATAGACCAGAAAAAGTATATTTTTAACGTAAAAGCCAACTTTAAGTTTAAAACAAGCTAAAGTTAAGAAGAAATAAATAAACAGCAAACTAACTGAGTGACACAAATTCTTGGGCAAATGTTTACCAAATGGCCTATCGGAGGCGTCACAGAGAGGAGTTGCAATTTGACCATTTTGTTTGCAGTACTCAGATAGCGACCAATTAAGGCGTCATTCAATTTTTGATATCTGACTTATTCAGCCAACAGTTTAAATACATTCAAATATGCATGAACTCATTAATTTAATTAAAACAAAAGAACATTGTTCTTATTAAGCAATTTTAGTAACAATTTAACGCATTAAAAAGCGTGAATATTGTTATTCAATGCAGCAAATATATTTGAAAGTCATCACAAACTGCAAGAATGCGCAATGAATTAAGTGCACTTGCACAGAATTAAAATAAAAATAAGAACAACAAGGAGAAACAAAACGTAAATTTCAATTTAAAATTTGCTACCGAAATCCAGCAAACAAAACATGCTGAAATCCTGTTTTGAAACTTTCGCAAATAACTGACTAAACAAACGCGTGCAATTAATTAAAAACAAACAAAAAAAACTGTTTGGCAGCGTAGCGAAAAAAAGAACAACGGCAACAACAGCAAAAAGAAAAACAAAATCGCATTTAAGACAACGTTGGAAATGGTCATCATGCCGCACCTTTGCCTTGATGGCTTCAACACACACACTCACGCGCTCATTGGCAGGATTAAAAGTTTGTTTGACAGAGTTTTAGTTGCAAAATTAAACAAGAGAAGAAGAGAAACAACAGAACAAGAAATTGCTACTGTTAATGCCTTTTTGTCTCTCTGACTGTCCATAACGGCTGAAATTTAATAACATTGTGTGATGAAACACTCAAGATAAAACACAATATAAAATGAAATTAGAACATGGAAAAAAGCAACAAAAAAAAACACAAGACTGTCAATTTGATTTTAAACAAAAACTACTCGAAAATAAAATGTTTCTTAAACGTTTCACTTTTGTTGTATCCCCCCCCCCCCCCCCTACGGCAATCATTTAATGTTTTTGCTGTTGCTGGGGGGGCCGTAAGTTGGGGAGTGGGGCAGCACATGATTTTGGCACTACAGTTTTACCTTTAAATGCTTCTAAAAGGATTTGTGACACCCACGACCAACAAGAAGAGCAGAAAAAAAAAAGAAAAAAAGGAAAAAAAATGTCTCCAAAGCAAATAAAATAAAGTTTCTTTAATACTGTGTCATCCAGGACTAAACGTATTAGTGTGAGTGAGTGATGATGTGACTGTCGTTGTCACTATAGCGGGGTTCCGTGCTGTGATATGCCCTGCGCCCCGGCGTCGTTGTAACAGATTTCTCCACCATTCGAATTGAAGTGTTTCGACTGCAGCGAGGGTGTTTAGCGAATTTGTTTCCCTTTCCGTTAGGCAGTCGGTGTTTTCCTTTTACTATAGAGTTTTAAATATATTTATATGGATGAACGTGTATGTGTGTGTGTGTATGTGTGTGTGTGTGTGTATGTATGCAAGTAGTTTTATAGTATTATATGCTTAGTGAATGACACTTTGTAAATATAAAATTAAAAGAAATCTTCTCTTTTTATTCATTATTATTATATTTTTTTGTTGTACGTGCTTGTTAAAGCAAACAGCACAGATCTTTAATAAAACGTTTTGAAAACCAACAATTGCAACAAAATGTTGGCCATTGAAGTGTTTAAGCCAAAGGATTTCAAAATGTTTGTAAAAAGAAACTGAAGCTGTGGCAGAAGGTAGAAAGAATATTGAAAGGAAGTTGTTGTAAAGAACCACCTCTCCCCCCACCACCAGCATAAAGTAAAAATGAAACGAAATTAATCTGATAAAAAGGAATTTTTAAAATCAAAGCATCTGAGGCAGAGGATGGCTGAACTATATGCCGAAAGAAGAACGAAAATTATCAAATTGTTGACTTGAATTAGAAGCATAAGAGAGCAAACATCATAAGTTTATTTGATTTCATTGCTCGAAATTCAACGAAATCAATTTCTGTCAAGTTTTATTAAAATTTTTCTTTTTATTCTTCTTCTACTTCTTCTACTTCGTTTATTGTGTGCAATTTATTATCGATTTATTTTTATTTTTATTTTTATTTTCTTAACTGCTTTTATTGCAATAAAATGATGAAGAAAAGTGTTCTTCAAGGCTTTTCACAATCTAAAATTTTAAATTAATTAAAATGTGAATAGTAGTTGATGTTTGTTGTAGGAGCTTAAATTGTTGTTGTTGTGGTGCTGTCAAGCTGTTGGATATTAAAAATAACATGAAAAAAAAACTGTTCAGTTTTAGGGCATCACAAATAGTGCCATAGTGTTTGGAGAAAGGATCATGCAAAACCCACTTTCGGAAATCTATCTATCTGCCACACAATATTGTAGCTCCTACAAAAGCCGTTGCAACTCATAACCCTCCTCTTCGCATGAGACTTTTAATCGACTCTTAACTCGTGGTTGAGACACATCAAGTTTGACTCATCAGGTCTTGAGTTTCAGAGAGAGAGTGAGAGAGAGAGAGAGCAAGAGAAAGAGAGATCAAGAGAGAGGGAGAGAGAGAGAAAGAGAGGTCAAGAGAGAATAGAAAAGGAAACAGACTTGACCATATCAAACCGATTTATTATCATAAAATGCAAACGCCTTAAATCTTTGTACACGTCCATCGCCCATTCTACTGGGCCGATAGTTTTGTTTAAAATTCACAAAACATAACTTTAAGTTTGTAGGTGATGACTGAGTAGTTATCGTGTTGGCTCTGCAAGCAGAAGTACCCGTATTGAAAACCCAGCCCGTTCAACTCAAACAGGTTTTTTCTGAGTTTTCTAAGCTACAGTTTTCAACCACTTCCATACCAGGGATAGTTTCCTCTCTCTATCTAGTTCCACTGCAATGCATGGCATATGAGCACTGCTCCAAGATAAAAAAAAAAATTATATAAAATTTCAACATTTTTTTTCTTGGGCCTTCAGCTATAATTTTAAAAAACAAATTACGACATCTATGTAAATTAAAAAAAAAACTGAACAAAAAAAAAAATTAAATAAGCAAATAAGAGAAATTTAATAGAATACAAAATTCTTTTTTTTTGGCTGCACACAACAGAGATTTTAACTCAAAGTCATGGAAAAAATTAAATAGAATAAAAATTTTATAAGACCGTACTGATGTACAGACGTTTATTAAACGTATGGATAAGAACGTAATTCAAAAACATGCACTTATTTGAGACGGCTATTATGTGAAACACACACACATACAGACACTCACAAACAGCGTATGCAGTCATCACATGGTAAATCAGTATAAGTCTGAAAATGTTAAGCTCATCTGGAAAGTGTATATAATTTGTTATAAAGAAGAAGAGTACAAGAAATAAACACAACCAAGCACAAAAATAAACTACACAACATGCATGCACAATCATGCACGAGAACACTGTCAAATAACGTCATGTATTAAGGGCAAACATGCACCTACTTGCATGTGCATATACAGTTGCTATTACCACTACTACTATTTTAGTAATCATAAAGCTTTATGCTGCAACGTTATTTCATGACGTGGAAAAATATGTTCAATGTCCTTCATAAAAGAAATGCCAACAAATATACACGAACGAACAAACAAACAAACAGACAGACAGGCATACGTATGGTAAGTATGCCTGTGATGGTCTATGGAAGATGCAAAAAATATTCATAGAAAAGAAAACTAAAGGAAAAAGCAGCACAAGAACTGTGTCAGTGCTAAAGGTAACTACGACAACGATAATGACAACCAACATCTTTTGGAAACATAAAATGTATTGTATATTGTAGTTGTGTGCGAATGGCTGTGAGTGTATCTATATGTATGAGTGCAACTAATGTGGTGTCTAGCGTATTGCCTTGACTACAAAATTTTAAGTGTAAAAAGAAATGTTGTTGAAAAATTAAGAAAGAAAAAAATAAAAAGTAAAACAAGCGAAAAGAGAAAGGAAAAATATGTTAAAATTTCTTCTTATACCTTCCAGTTCCTTTAGCAATTTCATTTAATAGCAGCATTCAAAAATTCTTAACACGAAAAAATAATACAGCAACAGCAGCAAAGCTCTTCCCTCGCAGATATAAAATGGAAAAAATTAAAATAAAGAAAAATGTAAATATACCTGTATTCAAGTAATTCGCTCGAATAAGCCAGTGTGTAAAAACTGCCACTTATTATGGCAGTAGTTTTAAGATTTTACGACTCTTGCTGCCACAAAAAGCAAAAAAAAAAAATAAAAATGAAAGAAAAATTCGTAAGCATTTGACCATAAACCAGCACGAATGAACTGGTGGGGGTGGGGCGAAATGCTTGAAATTTTTAAAATAAGCCAAAGAAAAAATTTAAAGAAAATTTTTTACGCCAAAGCTTTTCACAAATTCCAAACCCAGTCTATGGTATTTAATGATGGAAGAAAAGTTTCATGAAATTTTCTTTGCTTGCCAGAGGGAAGCAAAAGTGAAATTAGGCGACTGCTTTAAATCGGATTATTTGAAAATTTTATTTTGAAATTTAATGTTAAAATGTCGTAATACGACATAGATTAGGTTATGCTAGGTTAAAATGCAGTCGACCAAGATGGGTCGACTCAAGTAGCCCCTTGGGCCAGTAGGAACCAGAGAAAGTCACAACTAATCTGGGCCGTTCACGTAACCCTATAATTCTGCCACTGTCCAACTTAGAGCACAGCCTCAAGTTGTCTAAGAAAGGCGCCACAAAAATCTCAGCCTCGACCTAACCACACCCCGGCATTCACAGAAAAAGTGCACAACAGTATTCTTCTTCGTAACGTACTCACAGCTCCTACACCGGGCATTGAACGGAACGCGGTCCACAAAAAAAAACAAGTTCAGTTCTTCAAACCAATCAATTGATGACGGGGAGAAATCTGTGCAAGGAATTAAGCAGAAGCCTTATTGGCCACAAAGGCATGTAAATAATCGCAATGTGCGCACTGCCGAAAATATAACTTCTTTTTTTTTTTTTTTTTTTTTATCTTGGACCAGTGCTCAGGGGCTATCCCCTACATATGCAATGCATTGCACTGGAACTAGAGAGAAGGATAGGGAAGAAACAGACAGGTGGTGAAAGTGGTAGAAAGATAGAGCTTAATTCTTGCACAACTCTGCAGTTGCGTGTAAATTATAAAGCAAAGTTGCGGCGTCTCTGATGTTTTTTGACGCATTATTTTTAAGCTAATGGAGCCATTTTATTTATTATTTTACTTCGCCGACGTTTTATTGCTCAAATACCGACGAAGGAGGGTGCTGTAGCACAGAAAACTCAAACTCTTAGTGAACTTGTGTGGCGGATAATCCAAATTTATCGATTGCACAGCGTTCCCAGGCCTGATAACAGAGTTGTATTTAGCCCGCAATTGAAAATTATGAAGACGATCCCATGAGCCACACAATACAAACGATTTTGGCTTTAATGCATGAGAAGAACAACAAAACGTAATTTTACGTTTTGCCGACGTCAATTGGCCACCAAAATCCTGCCATTTGACGCCGTTATACTTCTTTTGTGGGGCTACGTCAAAGACCGTGTCTAGGCGGATCATTTTAAAATCAACATTCGTCAAGTTATCGCCGAGCCACCGGCGGCAATGTGATCGAAAACTACCTCAGTCACCTCTTAAAAAGGATCGATTTTTTGTAACCAATCGAATTATCTGAAATTTGCAGTACATACTTATTTTAATATTTTATTCAATGCTTTAGTAAATTCTTTTATTTATTTAGTTAATTTTCTCAAACTCTAAATAGCCATCGTTTAACGTTTTATTGTTCCCCCAATAAAATTAGTTTCTATTTTTAAATCCTCCTGGGGTTTGACATTTTATTTTTACTTTTCTTTTGTTTTTCTTTTTTTTTTTTGGTCATTATAAATAAATCAACCAACTTCAATTATATAAAAAACTTCAAAACAAAATACAACTTGTTAAATAATTTATTTGCGTTTAATTATTTCTTTTGGGCTACTTTTTCAAGCTGTAAAATTGTGTCGCCTTTGCCTTGGCCCGTTCGTCTGGACGTTCATTAAATTTTTCTCATGCCAACAAATAGTTTTCACAAAAATTCGAGTTGTAAACGTAATTGCTTATTTTAAATGGATGTATGCAAACAAATGTTTGTAATATTTTTTTTCTTCTTACGTTTCAAAGTTTTAATTAAACTGTTAACAAAATGAAAAGGATATTTTTTATGTTATGCAATTGGTTTTTAGGAATTGAATTATATGAAGTATCGCCAGCCTTTTTGTAAATCTAAGAACGTTGGAGCGGATAATATAAGGTCGGGGTGTATAAACTTTCCCAAAAGTTTTATTTCTATAGACAGTGCACAGTAACAGTTTAAGTACACAGAAAAAATTTTACTTTTTTATTTTGAATAAATACTTTTAATTTAATATTCAGATTATTTCAATTAAAAGTTTAATCAATTCAATTAAATGTTTTATTATTATTTTTTGAGCTCTACATTTTATTTAATTTGTGCATAAGTCCTTGTACAAATATAAATTAATACCCAATAAGCATTCAAATTGAATTCAAATATTTTTTTTTTGGTTATTAAAAATTTATTTGAAATTTTAAAAATATTTAATTAAATTTTTAATTAATAATTATTAAAAATTTAATTGAAAATAATTCAATTAAGAGCAATTAAGAATTGATGCTATTAATTTCTTACAGCCGTATTAATAAAAATTTTAAAACGCATTTTAAAGCATTTTTAAGCAAAATTCATTAAAATGGTATTAATAAACGAATTTTAGCTTAAAATGCACATTTTAAACCTTGTGTAAATATGGAAATTTTAAAATTGGTTCGACCCTGTTTTAAAGCTATTTTAAGATGTCATATTGTGCAGTGTTTGTTTTCATTGCGATTGTTATTTGTGAAAAAAAATTCTACACAATTTTCCGAACGTTTGCAGTGCTACTTTTTTTCCATTTTTATTGTTTTTTTATATTATTATTAATGTTACACAAATTTCAAATAAAACTAATATTGACTAAGTAGTGATGTGTAAACAATCACAACAAATAGTATGAAACACGTTATTGAAATACTCTTTTAACTGGCAATTAAATAAGTCACTAAAATTGCAATCTTACCAAGCGATATTATTACTGTTATTAGTTTTTTGATTAATATACAACTTATCATACATTTTTTATTCTATAAACAACAATATTCTTATTTAACACAACAATAAAACTATTTAGATACGATTACTGCGTGAATTAATAAACACGCTTTTGCATCATTAGGAGTCAAGTGGTAAATAAAAAATCTAGGGCTGCCATCCTCATTTTTGACAAACCTTAAAACGTATGTTAGTTAAAATACTGATTATTAATATGAATTTTTAACAAACGTGTTTTAGGATTAAAAAGCGTTTTAACTAATATGTATTTTAAACCTTATTTAAGACTTTTTTATTAATACGGCTGTTATTAATTAAGTTTTTATTATATTTTAGATTTTATTTTTATTTTTTTATTCAGTTCCTTTATTCTTCAGTTGTTCCACTTTTATTTTTATTCAACACTCCCATAAGTTTGCAGAGAATTTTAATGCAGCTTTCATGATTCGGCATGATATAGCAACATACTTGGTTTGCATTTGCTGGACTTTGTAAGGCATCATAAAAAACTACGAACAAGACTTACAAAATAGATGTATCTATAAAAAGTGGTTCTGGTTTGGAAGTTAACTGCTCGAAAAAAGGCCATACAGCTTTGTAGTTACTAAAGATTTTCATTGATTGTTGTGTAAGAACTGCAGCACTTTACCTGTCGCCATACTTGGGTCTTTGGCCTTCCTTCTCTAAAGACAAAGCAGAAACTGTAAAAATGCAGCACATTTAATATTTAAGAAACAACTGATATTTATTTGCAACTACCTTTCTGCCTTTGCTACTGAGTAGTATTCTAGAAATTTTCGTAAAGATGTTTTTTTTTTTTCTTATTATTTTGTCATTCATCAAGCTTCACTTGGGATTGAAAAATCTGTACACAAAATACGCCATTCGTTATGGAACGTAATTTCAGTAGCATTTAGATCAAAATTGAAGAGAGTGTTGTCGCCCACTTTATGTATCGGCGTTAATGAACTTTTATGACAGAGGTGCATTTTAGGGAGGTACGCCATTCGAGTTGAGTTAATTTTTTTTTTTTTTTTTTTTTTTTTTAAGACAATACAAACTCTACGAAGCTCTGACTGCTTGTCTGTAGAAACACCCAGGGTCTAAGCGGGAATCGAACTCGCACCTCTATATTAATAAGACTAATGCTCATGCAAATTGTTGTAATGAAAATCATATACTTTGTCCACTGCTCTCATTTCTCATAGGCCCCCTACTCATTGATGCCTACATCCACTAATCCCAATAAATGTACAGCATATAAAGTGGTTTTTATTGTACATGACATGCTTTAGGCCAGTTCTAATGCATTAATTTTTTATTCACATTTTTCTCTTCAGTCTTTTCTTTTAATTTTTTTTTTTTTCGTTTGTTTTTTTGTTGTTCAAAACCTCTGTACTTTTTTTTATTTTTTCTTTAATTCTTTCACTTGTGGTTTTTATTTTTTATGTTGTGGCCACAAAAACACAGTCTTTTAATTAGTGCACTATCATGATGTTTGGTCAACGACAGACAGAGTTAGAAAGAACGGGGCACGTCTTTTAAAGGCAAGGCGGCCAGAAAGAGAACGAAATAGTGAATGGAACAAAAAACAAAAAAAAGGAAAGTGTCAGCGGACATTATTAAACATAAGAAGAAAAAGAAGAAGAAATGAGGCAATTTTTTTGTCTGCATTTTTATTACTTTTTAAAATGGCATTTGGGAACAAAAATATAAATTTGATTGTTAGTACACAACAACGACAACAACAACAACAGCAGCGACAGCAAACAAGAACAACAATAATAATTGTAACATCACAAGGACATTTAACACATTTTTTTCTTCAACAAAAACAACATAAAATTACATATGCAGGAGCGCTAGGGAAGGCATAATAATAAAAATGTTTGTAAAAAAAAAGCAATTGACAGCAATCATTGTAGATGAAAAACACTAATACTTACAACAACAACAACTACAAGTAGCAAGAAGAGCCCTAACAACAACAAAAAGTAGTATATATTTGCTGTTAACCATTGGCAGCATTAAAAGGCTCTTCAAGCATTGCAGAGTGGTTTAGAAAAAAGCTTAGTAGGCATTACTACTTGTGTAAGAACAGTGTTGCCGATTTGGATATTTTTAACTCAAATTTTTTCTAAAATTTTCTAAAAACATTAACTGAGGCCTAACTCTGTCAGTGGTATACAATCGTATACTTACTCGTACGTTCGAGTTTTTTTTACTTTTGGGATTCTCTCAGTCGTTATTGCATTACATGCATTGAAATTTCCAAAGACAACAGTCGATAGCGAGCGACCACTTGAAAGAAACCTTGCATGTTTTTAGTCATAAGCAAAAGAGCTATAGAGTAATGGTTTTTTTTTGTTTCTTTGTGAACAAAAGAATAAAAATAATAGAAAATGTAAATTAAACATTCTTAAAAACCAAAGAAAAAAGTAATAATTCGATTATTTTAGATCAAAATTATCAAAAATTAATTACAGTCAAAAAATATTATGTAAAACTTTTTCGGTAATCAAACAGATTTTAAAATCATATATTGTCGCATTTATTATGATCCCGCATTAATTTTTAATCTAAAGAAGATTGTTTCATTTGGTTATTAAAGTTATGTACACACGTTTGTAAGATCTAACAAGTTCGTTCCCCGCTTAGACCCTGGGTGTTTCTACAGACAAGCTTTGTAGAGTTTGTATTGTCTTTTCTAAACAAAAAAAAAAGCACATATGACTGTAAAAAGTGTGGCAATTACGTATCAATGGAATTGAAGGGTGTTCAGCTTGCCGTTTAGAAAAATTTCTAAAACCGATGAAGCCTTATGGGATGTCAAAGGAATTACACTATTTCTAGTAATTTTCATAATATATTGCATTCACACTTATCATATTTGCACTTGAATTTTTTACATAATTTAATACAAAATAGTTTAGTGTGAACGGACCTGTAATACAAAGTATTATGTGAAACGCCCCTTAATATATTATTATTATTTTTTCTTAATATCAAAATATATTCGAAATATGTGTAAAAAGAGAAGGATAACTATTCCATTCGGTTGCGTTGACTATTAGTGGCAAATAACAGAGCGATACCTTACTTGAAATTATTATTTCTTCAGGTCTTTATTACTGATATTAGATTTCTTAAAAAAATAAAAAGCCAGCTGAACTCGCTACTGGTTTATAAGATATTTACGGCAAACAAATCAATTAATGACAAAATTTATTTTCGATAAAAGCACACGTTTTTTCAAAAACTGTTTAGAAGAATAGTTAATAAATTAATTGTCTTATTAGAACTTTATTTCTTATAATTTCAGTAATACACTAGTCAGCTTTGATGTAATACTTATGTAAACAATACCTACACGGCAAAAAAAAAATAAAACAAAATTTTAATTAAAAATTTTTTAATATCAATTAAAAAATTAATTATATTTTCACCAGTAAAGCAATCATTAGTATCAATATAATTATTATTGTTATTCTATATTAATTTTGAAATAAATTTATAATAATAATTATTAACAATTTTGAAAATTTCAAAGAAAATTTTAATAGAAAGAAAAAACATTTGAATTCAATTCGGTTTTAATTTCTATTTCTAAAAGAAGTGTAGCATATACACTGCACATCATAACTATAGCCGCTAGCTTTTTTTGACCAATGAGCGGATTTGGTATAAATTTTAACCTATATTATTTTATTGTTCAAGAGAATAGTCAGGTGTTAAGTATTTTAAAACAAATTATTTATTAATTCATAATATTTTCACTTTAAACCGTTCTTTTCAACGTAACACAGTTTCACAACTATAGACGCAATTTTTAAAAACGATCATAATATTCTGCTGAAAACATATTATATGGAAAATAAAGCTATTTAATAATGTGTTGGACCGCCCTTATTTGGAATAAGTTGAATAAGTCTACTAATTTATTTCTCAATTCTTGATTGATTGATTTCCATTCTTCGATAATTCGATTCTTTAAGATCAAAAGTATTTTTGCATTGGCGATTTTCAGCATAAATACGGCGATTTAGTATTTCCCAAATGTTTTCGGTTGGGTTTTGATCCGGCGAACACGTGAGCCAGTCAATAGTTTCAAAATTTCTGGAGCGCAGCCATTCGACTTTTATGCACTGGAGCGTTATCTTGTTGGAAAACAAAGTCTGGTGGGAGAGCTGGAAAACGCCAAATCAAATATACCATTGCTGCAAAATGCTCCCCAGACCATTAATGAACCGCCACCGAAATTTCATTTTCATCGAGGTTATACTTTTTCTCATCAGAAAAAATCACCTAAAGTATTTAAAAAAAACTTGTTACCAGAAGTAACCAAATGATCATTAACTTTACCTTTCTCCAAATGGTTTGCAAATTTTTCTTTGCCAGTTTGTGGCGAGTTTAGAGTTGTGGCATTATCATAAGTTTTTTCCTTTTCGGTTTTCCAGACTCTTTTATTGCTCTACTAATGCTAGATTTGGAAACTTTTAAGCCATACTCATTAGCAATGTGTGAAAGACTTTTCATTGAATTGCTAGCATTACTGATAATTCTACGCTTTTCTCTCTCCGATAGCTTATTTTTGCGACCTTCAGTTTTCTTTTTATCATATCCATTTTGATTTTTTTTGCAAAATTTCTGATAACTTTGTCCGATCTATTGATTTTTCGCCCGATTTCCCTAAAACTCATCCCAGTTTCCAAAAAAGCTACAATTTTCCTTTTTTCGTTATCAGTAAGTTAAGTATCGTGCGGCATTTTCTTTTAAAGTTAATAAAATTTACTTTTCAATTTAAATATTTTAAAATTAGATTGATACTCTTGTTTTCTAACTGTCTTTCAGCACTGCGTCTATAGTTATGAAACTAAAAATATTTTATGAGTCATCTTTGTTAAGTAATTTAAAGAAGAAAACTTGTTTGTATATCTAAATTTAATAGTACCGTTATAGAAGTCGCGAAATCTACAGTCGCCTTTATAATTCAATGCTCTAACAAACATTTGATACAGAAAAGTATAGTTATGTATGAAATAAAACAATCAGATAAGCGTTTAAATAGAAATAAGCCCTTTTTTAGGAATTTCATAGCAAAAACAAATTATTTATTTATTAAAGTATTGAGCCCAAAAATTTAATTCAACTTTTAAATGAATTGATTAAACTTTGAATTTAAAATATATACTGTTCTTAAAAGTGTTAACTCAAAATGAAAGTATAACATTTCATTTCTGTGTATTCAGCTTTAGTAATATAAATATAAATTTTTTTAATATTAAATTTTCTATGCTGTTTTCCGGAAAACATTTTTGGTTTAAGTTTTCCCCAAAATTTAAGTGAAAAGCATACTTATATACTGAAGTTTACAAGTTAACACAGATTTCAAATACCATAGCACAAACGTTCGCAGCACAAAACTTTCTTTAAAAATTCAATACCAAAGAGGGGAGAATGGAAGAAGAAAAAATACCCACACGTATGTATGTACATACAAGCAGTATAATCGTACTATCACTTCCGGGTGGATGCGGAAACTTAAGCGTCATGTTAGGTCAGCTTATAGGAAGTACATGTACACTAAACACAAACTCACATACACTCTGACACTGGCATATAAATATTTGAATATTAACATGCAAACAAATACTCAAAATTACATTGTAAAGCAAATTGTGGTTTGAAGTTGCAGTGTTGAATGCAACATTCTTCCAAACCAATAGTCATAGCATTTGATATGTTTTGGAGGTGATTGCTGTAGAAAACTTGACATTCTCAAGCAAATAAATGTACGTAGAACTTCATGGGTTGTTAAATTTAAGCGTTTCATCACCGAAATGAATCCGTTAGAAGTTTTTTTAATTTTAACAGTTCCAATTTTTATTAAAAATTATTTTTTTGTGGGCTCAGTACTCAGGCGCTGTCCTCTTCTGAGTGCAATGTATTACACCGGAACTAGTTTGCAAGTGATTGGATGGAATATATCTTAGTTCTTCCACAACTCTGCAGTTGTTTGTAAAGCCGAATTTCTACTGCTCTGAAGTTATGTTGAGGCATTAATTTTTTAATTTTTTAAATTTTACTTATAGTGATTGCAATTCTTGAACAGTGCAGTTTATTTATTCAAAATATTTGCACTTTATGGTTTTCTTTTAAAGTTCTGTAAAATGGCCTTTTAGCAGAACACTGAATTACACATTGAATAAGTGAAAGGCTTTAAATTTGGGCAAGAAATGCAATGCAACTTTAGATGGAATAGAAGACCTCATTAACTTCCCTTTAAAACATAGCATTTTTTTTAATTCACTACATTTTTAATAAAATTTTTAACAATTCCATACTTTCATTTCCTAATAGTTGGCATTTCTTGTAACAACAATAAATAAATAATAAAATAAGTAATAATCACTTTAGAATTTTGGCACAGAAAAAAAGGTAACTTTTTTTTATTTTTAATTAATACCTTTAATCGATGCAATTAAATCTTTAATATGAATTTTTCGGCTCACTATTTAAATAAATAATTAATTTTTTGGCAATTAAATACAAAAAATTACGGCTTATTTTTTATTTAAATGATTGTCTGATTGCTGTATATATAAGCAACACCCTTTATAGAAATAAAAATTAATACCCAACACACATTCAAATTTAATTCTAATAATTTTTTTTGGTATTAAAAATTTGTTGGAAATTTTAAAATATTTACTTAAATCTGTTATTATTATTATTATTATTATTAAAATTTTAATAATAACAATAATAATTTATATGATACCATTACAGGTGAGAATTTAATAAATTTTTTAAATCATGTTACAAAATTTTTAAATCAAATTTTGTTTTATTATTTTCTGTTTGGATACAATACAAACGTATAAAGTGGAAAATGTGTTTTAAAGTTAATTAAATCCGATTATACCAATTTCTGATATAATTAAAAAAAAATTTAAATATTTTTAAAAATTTGTTTTTCATTAATTAAGAACCGTTTATGTCATTAGTTGTTTTTATTAGAGACTAGGGAAAGTTAGAGAATAAAATTCTTTTAGTACGTGTGAATTCTGTAAAAATTTCCATTTTACTGTCAAATTCTACATAAAATAAATCGTATGATTAATTTAATTAATTGTCCTTTAGGATTGTAAAAACTTAATTTTAAGTTTTTTGGTTGTTACACCATTTTGCTTTTCAGGTGACGAAGTTTTCAACATTTTTTTTAACAATTCTTAAAATTTTAACATTTTATATAGAATGTTCGAAAAAAATTATTTGTTTATAGACATATTAATTATCGATCCAGGTAGACCTTTTCTTTGGAAATGCCCATATGCATACATATATATAAATATATATGTATATCACTTTTAAAGTATATTTTCAAAATAAAAAAATTGCACTTACTCCAAGAAATGATGACAGTGTATGCATTTCCTTTTTTTATTTTATTTTAAAATATTTTTAATTTAATTTTAATTTATTTTACAACGCGACCCGATATGAAGGCGAATTATAAATTTGTAATTTTTTTTTATTTTATAATATTTTATTTTTTATATATTTACTTCGATTAATATACTTTTTCAAAGACTTAAATACTTTCTTTTTCGATATTTCGCTAACTTGTGATTAGCAGCATCTGGAAAAATTATTTTACAAAAACCAATAAAATATTTTCATTATTTAAAAAAGAAAAAACTTTGTGATCATGTGCACATGTTCTATGCGAAGGCAAACGCATTTTCTGAATAATTAAACATTTGTTTTCTTTTTTTTATATTTAAAAATTCACTGGCGTATTTATAAAAAATTTTGTTGATTTATAAAAAGTTTAATAAACAAATTTAAAATAAAAATAAAATATCAATTATTTTACCTTTTATAAATCTGAAAAAATTTTTATGAATGCGGCAAACAATAATTTACAAATTACAACTAAACCAGGGCGAATTCACTTTACAGCAGGTGTTAATTCTACAACAATTACAATTACAATTACAGAAACAATTAACTTTAGTATCTATTTAAACATAAACTTTTTAAAATAACAAAATAACAAATTCATGGGCACATAAACTCGATAGTTATTTGACCGTCAGCTGATTCAAAGATTTTTTCTTTTAGTACCAATATTTTTCTAAATAATAAATTTTTTTTTGGGATAAGTAGAGCGTAAATTTATTATTAAATTTTGAACGTATACGGAGGCCCAACGGAAAAGTTTGTTTGCTTTTGTGAAAAAGTTAAGAATAATTCAATAATTATAATAATAACAATGCGTACATTAGTAGAAAAAAATTATATAATTTAACACGTTCTTTTCTGGTTTTGTTATAGTACTATTAAAAATTAGACAGTCGACCACGAAAGCGACAATCTTGTATTAATAAATCTTTTACATGACGAAGTCCTAATTAGGGGAAAAAAGTAGCTCAACTGTGCTATCAACATCACTTGTAGATTGAATTCGCCTTGATATAAATATAAATATATATAGTTATAATTATAACTAAAATATATATAATTGTAATTTTAATAATACTGTATTTAATTTAATTTCCTTATATCATTTTATTAATTAACAATATAATTTTATTTTTTTAATTAAGATTTATTTAAATATTTTTTTATTAACACATTTTACTCTGCTTGATTTTATTTTCACTTCCTAAATATAAATTTTTTTATTTTTCATATATTTTTTCTAATTTGAAACATTTTTTTCTACGTATGCATGGCTGTATGTATGTATTTATGTATAACATTATTCGTATAAAGAACTGCTAAATTTGATGATGTAAAATCATTTTCAAAATTATACGTATCGAAAAAAGCAAATTGAAGATTTGCTAATTATTTTCTTATTTTCGATTAACAAATTGAATCCTCTTTCAAAATATAAATGCAAATTCTCTTATTTTATTTTATGGCTCTTTTTGAAATTTGCTTGAAATTTAAACTTCAAAAGGAAAAGAAACTTCCCTTAGCGATGACACGCACCATTTTATAATTTTTTTCAATACAATTGCGCACAACCGAATATGCCATTTTAATAGCCCCGGTCGTAAGTTGGAACATATGGAAAGAAACGTTTTTTTTCTGCAGTACGCAACCCATTTTTTACATTGCATTTTTTTATATTTTGTTATGTATATTAAATATATACATACATCCATACATACATATCTTTTCCTAACTTTGACACACGATTTTCACTTTATTTCTTAGATATAAAATTTTAATTTTACTTAAAGCACTTCTATTTTATTTTCAAGAATAATACAATATAAATTTTTCTAATTTAAAAAAACGAAACGAACCCTTCCACAGCAGGGATTAAACTAACTACTTTACGCATGGCCATTAAAACAGAAGGGGTGTTTGCTGTAATTTATGGGTTTTTTCTTTTAGTGACGACGCCAAGCATTTACTAATTTCATTCCCCTACTTGATTGCTCTGGATTCTGGATGGAGGATTTTTTCTTATATAAAGGGAAGAAAATTATGTGAGAGCGAGAGAGTAAAGACAGATTCTAGTGGTGAAATGGGGAAATTTGGTGAATAAAAAAGGGGCACATAAATGTATATCTACAGAAAGATACTGGGCAGGGGCAGCAACTAATATAATTAACTACTGCTGCTGCGTGAGTTACTCGTTTCTCCTTTAGGGGGACAAAGTTAATTTTTGTTTTTTATTTGGAATTTAGGAGAACTAAAACGGGAGAGAGAGCAAAAATATAAAAAGCACACAATATCATAGTGGGTTGTTTGCATGAATAAGACAGTATTAGTGCAGATTTACGAATATGTTTAGAAAGAAAATGAATTTACATATAATGTATTTATTAAGAAAAATCAAATGATATAGTAAAGCGGAATTTAATAAATGACGCAGGTGTTCGTTTTTATTATGTACATGATGCATTTATTTACTGTTATTTTTGATGTACATATTGTTAGACTTATTTAACATTCTTCCATTCTACGCCGTTTTAAGAATTTTAAAATAGAAAATGTCTATAGGGAGGCTGGATATTTTTGCAATTTTATGTTTTTTGTTGGGTGACGTGTGCAAACATTTTGAAACATTACTTGTCAACACAAAAATATTTGGGGGAGCTAATAATATTTTTAAAAAGACTGTGGCAATATTAAAGTAATTATATGTTTTTATATATTAATTTTTAAGTATATTTTAATAAAGAAATTTTGATAAATAATTTTAATTAATAAATTTAAATAAATAAAAAAGAAAAACTTACAAAAAGATACGATCACACTAAGCATATCCTCTTTGTATTTCATTTTAGAAAATTTTAATTAACTTTACTTATTTTATACTTTTACTTATTTTATACGCGAGCCGATATGAACGCGAATTATTAATTTGTATTTCTTTATTATTTGATTTAATATTTGATTTATTTCTTATTTACTTCAATTGCATACACTTTTTCAAACACTTAAGCACTTTTTTCATAAAAATTTTAGATTACTTTTTCTATCCATACATATTCATTGCACTCTTCTTCTTACTTTTATTTTATTTGAAAGAATATTAACACAATATAAATTTTTAATAATTTTCTTTAAAGCGACGTAAACAAAACTAACCGAACGCTTCCACAGCAGCGATTAAACTAAAGACTTTAGGCATGGTAATTAAAGCAGAACGGGGGTCTGCTCTCATTTATTGGTCTTTTCTATTAGCGACGATGTCTAGTATTTATAAATTTCATTCCCCTACTTGATTAGCCCTGATTCTGTATAACGGTATTTTTTATGTAAAGAGTAGTGAATTATGAGAGAGGGGGAATGAAAAAGTAATTCTAGAATTCAACTGGGGAACTTTGGTGAATAACGAATTGCATATAAATATATATTTACAGAGAGATACTGGTCAGGGGCATCAAACCATTTTTGTAAGTTATCCACGCTGATGCGTCAGTGACTTGTTTCTTCTGTAGGTGGAGGAAGTTTATTTTTGTTTTGGAATTTAGCAGAGCAAAAACAAAAGAGAGCAAAAATAAAATAAAAGGCACACAATATCATAGTGGGTTGCTTGCATGAATAAGACAGTGTTAGTGCAGAGTTACGAATATGTTTAGGAAGGAAATGAATTTACATACAATCTATTTATTGAAAAAAATAGAATGAGATCGTAAAGCGGAAGTTAATAAATGACCCAGGTGTTCGTTTTTATTATGTACATAATGCATTTATTTACTGTTATTTATTAATGTACATATTGCTAAGACTTATTTAACATTCTTCCATTCTACGCCGTTTTAAGATTTTTAAAATAGAAAATCTCAATAGGGAGGCTGAATATTTTAACAATTTGCTGTTTTTGGTTGGAAGACGTCTGCATTTTGATACTTAAATGAATTTTTTTTTTAACTAAAAACATTAGGGGGCTATTAATATTTTTTAAAGACTGAGGCAAAAGAACATCAACAATAATAAGACCGAAGAAATTTAAAGAATAATTACACGAGTAACAAATAATATATGTATGTTATTTATTTTTGTTAAATACTTTTTATATTTAACATGATGCTGTTAATCTGCGATTGATGTTAATACCGAAAAAATAAAATAAACTTTTTATGAAAAATTTGCAGAAATACTTGCTTAGAAATAGTTTTTGCAATTATATTAAACAATTGCAGATAAGAAATTAATAATTTATTTATTTAATTTTATTTATTTTTATAATTATTTAATTTTATTCCTTTTATTTTATTACTTTTTGATATTAATATTTAAACTTTCAGCAATTTTTGTAATAATTTTTTTTGCTCTGCTTTATTTTCTTTTTTCGTTTTATTTTTTTAATTAACTTTAATTTACATATTTCTTTAATAATACATTTTACTCTGCTTAGTTTTATTTTCACTTCTTGAATATAAATTTTTTTCAATTAAAATTTCATGTATTTTGAACTAATTACTGCTAGTTTTCTTAATTATGTATGCATGTATAACATTTAAGATTATTTTCAAAATTATACGTATTGAAGAAAGCAAATTGAATATTTGCAAATTATTTTCTTAAAAATTATAAATTCGATTAATTAATTTAATGATCTTTCAAAATGTAAAAACAATGCTGTTCATATGTTTGAAAATTAAAATTTAACTGAAAAATAAATTTTCTTTTCGAATACGCCACTTTAAAAGTCCCAGTCGTAAGTTGGAACATATGAAACAAGACATTTGTTTTCTGCAGTAGCGCAACCGATTTACGTTACATTTTGATATTGACTTAATACATATTGAATATATATACATACATACATACGTACATACATACATATAATTTTCTTACTTTTGTTCAAGATTTTTACTTTATTCTTTAGAAATAAAGTTTTAATATTATTTATAACACTTTTCTAATCACTTTTAATTTTTTTTAAGAAGATTAATACAATATTATTACTTTTTTAGTAAAACGAATATTATGCAAAACAACCGCACTCTTCGACCACTTCGATTAAACTAATGTCTTTGCGCCTGGCAATTTAAGCAGAAGGGTTTTGTGCTCTTGTTATTCTTCTTAGCTTTGCTTTTTTTGTTTCCCCATACATAAAAACAACGAAATTTTTGTACAATAGTAAATATTTACTAATTTCATTACCCCAAACCATTGACCATGGAACCAACGAATCTCAATTTTTATTGCTCCTTTCTTATGAGAGTTGATTTTTAAAAAATACATAAGAGATCATTTATCCCTGTTTCTTTTTAGAATAAATATTTAAATAATATTTTATTTCTCCACCTGCCCCGTTGAAGAGAGAGTAAGAAAACAACACGGCTTCTTTAAATAGGTTGTGGTAATTGGAGTTGTTGTATAGCAATCCAACAACCACACATGGTTTTTGTCAGCGATATGTCAAAAACAACTGATGAAAATATTACGAAGAAAACACAAAGTCTGTCCTCACCAAAAACAGTATTTTTAATTTAACAGCACTTGTAAATAAATAAACATAAACAAATTGTATGACGTTTGAAGCACAAACGTAGGTAGAGGAAAATTTACCTGTTTCAACAACCCCACCTAATTTGATACGCGTTGCAATACAAATTATTAAGATTGCTATTAGAACAGTGTTGCCAAATATGAAGATTTATATGATATTCCAAGTTTTTTCAGCACCCAAAACAAAAAGAAAATTTTTTAACTTAAAAAAAATATTATTCTTTGAATTCCTTTGATCTTCTGATTTATTTTATTTTACGAACTTGAGATTTAATTTTTTATAAAGGAACAAATAATTTGTTTTTTTTATATCTATCCTAATAGTGGACCCGGTCTGCGTTACAGGCACTATGAAGGAATTTGAATTTTATAAGTTATTTACGAATAGATTATTTTAATTTTGCATTGTATTGCACAATATTTGAATTCAAAACCTTGTGTATTTGAAGTGGCAAATTCTTTCAAATGTAAAAATGTTCCAATAATTGTGAACGACTTTTTTGGTTTAATTTGCAACAGGAAAACTTACAGCAAACTTATTGTTAAGAAACTAGAAATAAGATTTGTATTATCCTTACTTCAGGAGGTTCTTGGAATTTTAGTATATCCTCCTTGGTCATCAGATTTATATTTTTGAACTTAAATAAAAAACATAATAATTGACACAAAGTGTTAGCAAATATAAAATAAACATGTTCATAATTATTTAATATAAAACATGCTTTTATTAAATAATTTTACAAATTGTACAAGTCACACAACATATATAAGAAAAATATTGTACAACTTTAAGAGTGACATATTTAATAAATATTAATTTATTTTATTTAATTTTTATTTATTTATCAGGACAACACGATATCTAAAAATTAAGGCTTTTCTACCCGTTGACTACTATTGGTAGCCACTTACTATTTGCTAGTATATGGTATGTAAGCTGTCAGAAGTAACCTTACGCAGTCGTGAAGGCTAAAACATTTTATTTATTTATTCATTTTAAAGAAGGATATTTTTGACATTTCTTAAACCTACTAAAATTGGATTTAGCCTATCATCCAAACAAAAAAGTTTGAACACAGATTTGATGGGAAAAGCTCGAAAATGGCAACGCTGACGTAAATCAATATTTTTCTCTTTTGCTAAAATTTTTTGCTATTAGGCGAAGGAGTACAGTAAAGTAATGGTATTTCGACCAAATCGTATTTCTCTACTCGTGCAGGTAAGGAGTATTGGTTTTTTTTTCCAGATTTTTAGATGACATCTTTTAGTTTAGATTTTTTATGTTGGAAATTAATGATTTCTGAACTCTTAATTTTTGGTTTATTCTACTCTCTATGTTTGTTATTATTGTAACTTTTTTTTTGTAAATGATTTAAAATATTCCATATTGACGTGTTATTAGAATTAGAGCCAACAATTTATTTTGAACTTAAATATTCATTTAGCTAATTGTCATTTAAATTTAAGTCGTACAGGGTGGCCCAAGAGAAGCGTAGGTGTTTGAATTCAACTTGACAACTTTTTTATTATTACCTTTTTTATATTTTTAGTATCTTGTAAAGAAGACTTGAGGAATTTAAAATGGAACAGCACACAATTGAATAACGTGCCAAAATCATTGAGCTTAATTTCAGAAGAAAATCATGATTTTATTCATAATTTCATTATGAGCGACGAAGGGGTTTGTAAATAGGCAAAAAGGGCTCGTTGAACTAATACCGCTTCGGTCATTTTAGGCCATCCTGTATTTGAAAACAGTTTCGTTTTTTCAGTAATAAATTTTTGTTCTACTTTAAATACGATGAAAGTAGGGAGCACTATACAATCACAGCTAGTTTTCAAAAACAAACACTCTTTAGCAGTGTCTTCATGTGCTACAGAAACATTTGAAAACTAATAAAGTTTCACAATGACCTTTTCATTGCACACAAAAAAATAATTCATAATATACATGAATATTTTATGAAAAATTTGCCAATGTACGCATTAATCATATATATATATAATTTTTCATACTATTCACCCTAAAAAAAAATAATACTGGGAAAATTTTCTAATATAATTGTATGAATATTTTATGAAAAATACATAAAATAAAATATAAAAAAAAATATATAATATATAATATATAATATATAATATATAATATAATTTTTTCTATTGTAATAAACGTACGCTTTTATGTGCGTATATGTGAAATAAAATAAAAACAATTTTTTGCCTGACCACATGATGTTTGTTCAAAACAAAAACGAATAGTCGAAATGATATGTGCAGTTGAATAGACTTTAAACGCTATAGAATGGCCATTTAAGTTCCATTTAAATGTCTTTCAAATTTATATTGAAAAAAAAAATAATTTTCTATTTAAATACCAAACAAAGTTTCAATTGTTGACCCGTATATTCTTAACTAATGTGGAAGCAATTTTTGCAAAAAGAAAAAAAAATCTTGTTGTCTTTTGATTTGAAAGTAGAGGATTTTATTTAGGGCTTAATAGTTTTTTTAAATTTCGCGGTAGAATTCACCTAGAGTAAATTTTGGTGAAAATATTACATTTTATTGTCAATTCACATTACTGTGAATTCACTGTTATTAAATACTCTGCGTCGTCGCTAAAGGGAATTTTACTATTTTTTGTTTTACGGAGAGCAAAAGGCAGTGGTAGAAATGATAGAATTTAGTTTAGTCGCGGCTGCTGAAGTGTAAGTGCGTGTTTAATATTTGTGCGTAAAATGCTGCGTTGTTAATTAATATTAGTGCAATAATGTTTATTAAATCAAAATTAAAAGAAAAGTGCAATAAAAAAATGTTTAAATGATCAAATATAGTGAAGAAAAAAATATAAAGGTATTTATAAGATAATGATATTAAACATAATACAATCATTTCTAGTTCATATAACAAAACAAAAGTAATCTCCAAGAACAGTTATGTAGGGGAATATATATAGTTAAAATATAAGAATGCGTGTGGAAATGCATTTTTTATATTTAGGGAAAAAAAGAAGGAGAGAGCGAGAGCATATAGATTCTAGTGACGAAGTGGAGAACATTAGTGTTAATTGCTCATAAATATGTATATACTGAAAGATACTGGGCAGGGGCAGCAAACTCATTTAAATTGCCTACTTCTGCTGCGTGAGTTACTTGTTTCTCCTTTAGGAGGACAAAGTTTATTTTTGTTTTTTATTTGGAATTTAGGAGAACTAAAACAAGAGAATATGAGAAGAGAATATTTTATATAATGGGTTGATAATTATGAGAGAGAGGGGGAATGAAAATGTAATTCTAGAATTGAACTGGAGAACATTGGTGAATAACGAATTGCATATAAGTATATATTTACAGCGAGATATTGGACAGGGGTAGCAAACCATTTTTCAAGTTAACTACACTGATGCGTCAGTGACTTGTTTCTTCTGTAGGCGGAGGAAGTTTATTTTTGGTTTGGAATTTAGCAGAGCAAAATCAAAAGAGAGCAAAACCAAAAGAGAGCGAAAATAAAATAAAATGCACACAATATCATAGTGGGTTTCTTGCATAAATAAGACAATGTTAGTGCAGAGTTACGAATATGTTTAGGAAGGAAATGAATTTACATACGATATATTTATTGAGAAAAATGGAATGAGATAATAAAGCGGAAGTTAATAAATGACCCAGTTGTTCGTTTTCATTATGTGCATAATGCATTTATTTACTGTTGTTTATAGATGTACATATTTTTAAGACTTATTTAACATTCTTCCATTCTTCCATAAGATTTTTAAAATTGAAAATGTCAATAGGGAAGCTGGCTATTTTTGTAATTTGAGGTTCTTTGTTGGGAGACGTGTGCATTTTGAAACCTAAGTGAAATTAGTTTTCAACTAAGAAACATTAGGGGCGCTATTAATATTTTTGAAAGACTGTGGTAAGAAGTATACGTTTTAAAAAAAAATGTAATTAAATATATTTAATTTAAATTATTAAATTCCACAAATGTCTGCCTTTTTTAAATTAAATTAAAGAGTATATTTTTAAAAACCGACGTAAGTACATACATACATATATATGTATGTATGTGGATCGACTATTGTATTAAATTCCATATATACCACCAGCGGATTTTGAACCGTTTTTTTGTCCTATAAGAAAATATATTGCGATAAGATATTTTATGTGTTTTTTAATTTTTTAAATTGTAATTATTAACCTTGCAAAATATCACACCTTAGTTTTTTTAAAAAAAAAGCACACTTAATAGTATCAATTCACCTTAGTGATTTTATCTGCCTCCCCAAATAGTAATTTGCTAGTTCAGCTGAGGTGAGGTCGTAAAAAAAATTTAAATTTTTTAATTTAGTGTTTTAAAGTTTAAAGTCCAAAAAAATTAGTTACATAATATCAATGTGTAATAGATACATATGTATACGCGTGTGTATGTATAAATTTAGCTGAACTGTAATATGTTTTTTCAAGGAACACTAAAATCATGAGTGGTTTTTTTTATATATTAAAACATGAATGAATTAATAATGAATTTAAATTCAACAAAACAAAAAAGTTGAGTTGAAAGTTTCAATAATTTGTTTCAATTAAATTATAATTATTTTCTCACTAACTTTCTTTTACATTTAACGATACATAAATCTCCAAAGAAATTTTTATGGTGAAGGAAGAAGAACTTTCTTCTTTTCTGTCAATAATTTTAATAATTTATGAATTCCTTACAATTTTAGTGAAATTAAATTTTTATATTTAGTCAAAACTTTTAAGAATTTTTTAATTTATATTGAATTCTTTGCTTGCAATGCTTTCTATTAAAAAAACACAATTTATTAGGTAGTACTTTATTAAAAAGTTTTTAACAGTTAACAAAACACAAAAAAAAATATTGGAGGAATGTTCAGTGCCCATGATCAATATGTTCAATTTCACAGTTTACACGTTGATTAGCAAAGTGGGGCGGGACCTCGCTAAGGGAAATTTTGTTTGTTTAAACTTTAAAGCAAAATTTAAGAGAGCAAGAAATAAATAAATATAGTGTTATAAAAAGTGTTATAAAAGTATTTATTATACAAATTCATAAAATAAATGAAAAAGCAGAGTAAAAGTATTTATTATTATTATAAGCAGAAAACGAAAAAGTTATTTAAATAAAAATATTAATTGATCTGATAAATGTTTAAAAATAAAACTAATAGAATGCGCTCGGTGTGATTATGAAATTTGGTAAGACTTGTTTAATTTAATAAAATCCTATATTCATACATATGTACATATACTACTTACATTTTTTCTCTACTAAACGAATGTATTCCTTTCACTAAGGTAATTATTTTACATAAGCTTTTTGGTTTTGTTTTATATGGAAATTATATATTCAATTTAAGCCACGTTGTCATGATCCAACAATTCTCTCAAACAAATTTTCTTAAAAAAGTTCAAAAATGAAAAACAAAGAATTATCCAAATATTATAATAACATCAAAATATATCCCGGGTTTATAAAATATCACACAATGTTCGTATATCTCATTTGTTTCTTGTTTTGTTATTGTGTCTTTAAGCAATAGATGTTGCTATCGGTTTTGCCAAAACCGGGGTTCTAAAAAGGTGTAGTTTTGCCATTCATATTATCGAAACGATTTACATTCGAAATGATTTGCAAAACCGTTTAAAATTTTTTTCATCAACTAAATTATATTTGTTTTCCATTTTTTGTATATTCGTAGCAATAACTATTGGTCAAAATTATTTCAAAAAATCTTTTTTTAAGCTAAAAAATTATTTAATCTTTTTCACATCTCAAAAATATCTGAAAATAAGATAAATCTTCATATATGGTAACACTGCTTTAAATCAATGACAAAAATATATATGTGGCAATGCTGGGCGCAAATTATGACATTCGATATCCATCGAAATTTAAATTTTTGCTTTGATTAATATTTCTCACTCAATTCGAGCATGTTGTACCGGGCTTAAACAGCTGAAATTCAAATAATTTGAAAGCATATTTTGAAACTCAAATTTCAATCAAGGTGTTTTATGCATATAATTTTAAGGTGTCGAAACGTTTACCTATTGCGAATGTTATAATAAAAAACGGAAATAATTTATTTAATGTGTTAATTATGAATTAAAGAGATTATTTAGTAAAGAAAGTGATTTCCACTCTATTGTTCTTTCCTTTCAAATGCTGTGCAATGGCTTTTTAAAGGCACAATAAGTGCAAATATTTTAAATTATCGGCCAAGAAATGATAAGCATTTTTGCTGTGAAAAGAAAACGCCATAAATTGTTTTTATTAAGCACAGACTTCAAAATTAAAAGATCTCTAAAGAGATAAAGAAATATTCACATCTCCACACTGAAAAAACTGCAACCAATTTTGATTATTTGCTTTACCAACAAGAAAACATTGAAAATATCTAAATCAGCTGTTTTCTAGCGTTTTCGGCAAGTTAAGCTGCACACCGTTATGTACACAACAGTACAAATGCAATTTGAAATTCCGTGTAACTTATGAGAAAAAAGAAAGATTTAAAGAAAAAGTAGAATTTTGAAGCATTTTCGCTTTTCCATTTACCACTGACCTAAGAAAAACACATATGTACCAACGCATATTGCAGGCACATTAAATACAACTTAATAATCTCAAGTCTAAGAAAACAAGAGGAAATCTATTGCTAAAAATGTCTAAGCAAAACATACGGTTGTTTGCAAAGTTTATTAGGGAACCACAAAATAAAACTGGAAATGAGGACCACGAGGAGGAGGAAGAAAGGGAGGAGGAGGAGGACGATCAATGGTACCAGCTTAAGATACTTAGTGGTAGTTTTAGGTAGAATAACTAATGTTTGTTTCAGACATACATATACTCTGGCGAATTTTTTTCTTCTTTCAATACATACGAACTCACTTATATTCTCTACTTGCTGATTTATATGATATTGAGTTTTTCTTTTTTGTAATTTCTTTACGTATTTTTTCCATCCTTTCTGCAAGAAAACTTCTCAAAAAAAAATCTTCAATATGTCTGCTCAAGTGCTAAAGTATTAAATCGAAATGTAACATAAGGACTGTTAGGAATAAGTTTTTTCTTCGCTCTTTAATACGAGTATTTTTGGCTGTTTGTATAAATTCAACTGAATTCTTTGTGAATTGATTTTGTTTACGACTTAAAATTATGGTCACTTTTACAACACTTTAATAATGACAAGGACTGCCTTGAGAGCAGAAAAAATATAAGAAAGACAACTGTGCATGCTTTAAGCGTTTGCTAACCTCTTATGAGTTGAACACTTAAAATAAATAAATTAATGCTGTCATCAGTATTATCCTTTGTCAACCGGGCGGGTATTCGTTTATATTGTTGGCTTTAAGTAGCAATTTCTTATCGGCTATTGTGTCGACATAACCCTTGAACTAATAAATTTCAAACTGCAATTACAAATTTGATGACAAATTAAAAATAACCCTGCAGCCGTATTGAGACGCATTTCAATGAAAGAAAATTTATAAGCAGCAAATATGTGCGAGACATTGGATTAGTAGCATATGCAAATGGACACTCATCGAAATTGTTGTGCGCTAGAAGGAATTCAATTATTGTGCGCCTAGCAGACGTGTCCGGTTGTAGCAACCGTCCGCAAGCAGACCTTTTACTGTATTTCAAGCCAAACGGACAACTAATTTATGTATTTTTTTTCATTTAAATATGGCCGAATTGAATTTTTAGTGTGAATACGGAATATTTAAAAAAAGTGTTGCAGTTTTGGAAAAAAATTTCAATGTAGTTTTTTTTTATTTTAATTTTGGATATGCAAGTAAATTGCTTGTAAAATATTTAAATTTTACAAAGAAAATTTTTGATATTCTTAAAGCAAAATGTTTGTTTATTATTTTTTTTTTTAATCATTAATTTATTAATTAATTTTTGTTACTTTTTTTTTATTTTGCAGGAATTCAACCGTTGATGCAAGTGTGATATCAAGTCAGCAGTAGGTAAGTTATAATCATTCTTTAATTTAAAATATGTAACGCAGTATTTGTCACATGGCAGCACTTTTTTGGCAATCGCCTTTACTGATAGAATTATTTTGAAATTGTCTAATTTTTGGGTGTATTCTGCCTGACTATAGTTCTTTCCACATTTTCTTTTCTGGCTAGATTTTATATTGCTAAACATATCCCGGAGAAGGCACATTCCATCCGACAATGCATTTTGAATAATATATTTTCAAGGATGGAAAGCAAAAAAAAAATATATATTTTCAAGAGGGGAAAGCAAAAGGAAGAAAATAAATATTTGCACCAAAAACTTAACAATTGAAATTTTTTTATAATACAAAAATTAGCATAATAATTTAAATAATTCCCATTCAAGGTTTTCGAGAAATGGAATAATGACATTTGTTTCCAAGAAATTAATAAACAGTTTTCTAATTTGTAATCAGTGCTGCCAGAAGCTGGAGAGAAAAAAATCTAAATCGGCTTTTTAAAATAGGCTAGAAAAAGCTAAATCGCCAAAAAAGAGCTAAAAAGGCTAGGAAAAGCAAAAAATAATTTTTAATCATAATTCAACATGTTGTGTACTATAAATAAAAAATGCATAAAACACGTTAAAGATTATAAAAAAAAATTTAAAAATAAAACAACAGAATTGACTGCCTGTTCATAGAAGACGAAGGAAATAACCATTCGGGCATTTATATTAAAAACAACAATAAAAAAGTGCAATTACTTTTATTCTCAATATAAATGGCCGAACGAGTACTTTCAGTCGGCTTCTATGCACAGGCAGAAAATAGATTTAAATCGAACAATAAAATGTTTGTCGTATAAAGAAAATTTTTGAAGAAGCTATTTGGTTCATTTTGTTATATATATTTCGTAATTTTCAAAGCTTTCTTGACAGTTCTTTTATAAGCATTTGAAATTGTTTAGATTTTTTCAAGAATTTGGTTAAAGATCTACTGACCATTAGCACCAAACGAAAAGTACATATACATCAGCTAAACAATATAACAATCATATAACATGGTGCTAAAAGATCTTTTCACTTCAGCGTTACTGAAAGGTAACACTAAAAAGCTAAATACTAGATTAAGCAAATCAAGAAAAGGACTTTCTTGTAGCGCATTCGTAAATTGATGCACCTCCACACAGAACTCAACCGTTGACTCAACATTTGTTGCGTTATACCTTGAGAGCTTTCGCCAGTCAATGTAAATTTGTCTTCATTGTCAATATAGCAATTTTTAATGTTTCAAAACTGTTTTAAGGGTTCAGCTGAAAATTTGAAAAAAATTAAGCCTTTTTTAGGCTAAATTTAAAATAAAAAAAAAATAAAAAACCCATGAACCTAAAACGTAAATTTCAAGGCTAAAAAAGGCTAAACTGGCATCTCTGTTTATAACAATTCCGAATGGCAGAATTCTTTAAAATATAAAAATTCCCACACGACATATTGGAACTCTCAAAAAATTCAATAATAACTGAGATATGAAATAAAGAAAAAAATGAAATAAATTTCCCATAAATATTCCATCAAAAATATGGAAACAATATTTGGGTGGCATTTCTCTGTAACTGGCAAAGCTGCGGTGTTACAATATTCATACTGCAGTACAAACGGAGTCTGTGTGTTGCTGTTTTTTGTTTTGTTTGTTTGTTTCTGACAACCCTTTTTAAATTTTCTTTTATGAAATTAATTAACTGTATAACCTTTTGTAATCTTCTTTATTGTAATTGTCTTCAATTTTAAACTTCCCACACTTAAATGAGGATTAACCAAGGAAAATTTCCTTGTTATATTTAGCAACCTTTGGAGAAGTAAATATGTCAGTACCACTGTTACGAGCGTCTATTCAGACCGACACCACACCCCCTCAAAATCCTGCACTGCTACACCTCAGATTGTGTTCTCATGTCAAAAACATGTCCACTGCAGTTAAACAGCACAACTCCAAAGCAAACATTCCATATTGTGAGACCACATAAATTTAAACATAGAAAATATTTAACTTTCTATTGCTCTTCTCCTTTTATTTTTTTCTTTTCCACCTTATGGCCACTTTGGCACACAAAATGTACCAACATTGAAGAAGAAGAAGAATAAGTTCAACAAAGAAAGACAATTATGACCATAACGAAACATTGTCTTCAACATACGGTTAAGATAAATTTTATAGAAGTCTAAACAGAGACACAAACACACACATACAAATACATTAACATGCACTGCCATGCATAGTCATGTATTTATTAAAAAAATATTTGTATGTATATGGATGGACTCCCCAACTATTTCCCAAACATGTCATACCCATAAATTATCTTGTGGTTTGTTATGACTAACAAGAACAGCAGACCAGGAATTGAAATGAAGAAAACCAAAAAAATAAAAAAGTATTGTTGGAAAATTGAAATTTAAAATTTTATTTTATTATGCAAATGACATATTGTTTTATATACTTTCTTTTTTTTAAGTATATAGAAAAGGGTTATGAAAAATTTACGAAGTTTATTTTGTAGACATATTTTTAATTTAAGATTCTGGCTCTTTTTTTTCTGGGACCAGTGCTTAGGAGATGTCTAGTACATATGCATGTACCCGCACTAAGGGAAGAGATGGTGATAGAGATGCCTGGGGCAGGAAAGCTTCATTATTGTTACAACTCAGCTTTTTGCACGTTTTCTTTTTCTGGCAGTGTTGCTGCGTCTCTGGTGTCAAGGAGATGCCTTCATATTTTGCAGCTGTGTTTTGGTAGCCACATTATTATTTATTTTACTTCGAAGATGATGCTACACACTACCGGTGAAGGAGGGCGCTCTGATATCACTTGTAGATTAGCATCAGCTAAGCCCGGTATTGATCAGTTACTATGCCTTCGCCACTGAAACCTTCCGACACCAACTGACACAAAGGCACAGTAATGAATATCAGAAAAAATGCGAAATTGTTTTTTAGAGCAGTCGGATAGTGGGCTCATTTTCATTGCTCGAAATATAACAACTTTTATTCACTCTGGCAGTTCTCCCACTCATAGCCAGCCACTATTAATTCCTGTAATCGACTAATTGTTGTGATCGATATTTAACAATGCCATTAATACCACTAGGCTTCGTTCTATACGCTGCATGGGAGTCCTCCTTGGGTGGGGCAATCACTCACGTTCCCAGCTGAAGATATCAGGAAGTCGACAATAACATTTTATTAAGAATTTTAATACGCTGTGGATTCAAAGCGATGCTTTGGGTTTGTAGCCGGCCAACTTAGCAGAACTTCTTTAATCAATTGCTTTGAACAATAATTTAGTTCTTGCTGTCTGTTTAAGAAGGTTAGGTTAGGTTAGGTGGCGGAGCCTCCCCGAAGGAGAACGCCTCACTAAGGCCAGAGTTTTGGTCTATTGTTATACCACAAGCCGTTCAACCCTGGGGATGAGACATTCGCCATACGGAATCACGTCGTTTCCAAGATATATTGCGCTATTGCGGAAATTTGCTCCCGGGAGAGTTCACTCAACAGGAAATGTAAGGCGAAGAACCTCCGCCATTCCATGGCAAGAGCTGGGCACATGCACTTGAAGTGAGCAACCCTCTCCTCATCCTCCTCCTTCTCCTCATCCTCCTCCTTCTCCCCAACAGACACACAGCTCTAGCAAAAATCACGAGACGGAATGCCATATCTATCGGCCTGCCTTGCAATGATACAATGACCAGTGAGAATAATCGAGAACGAACGATTGCTGGTAATGCGATTCAAGGAAAGGAAACAGTTTCTACTTACTTCTTATCCAGGTTGGTCCAGCAGAGTCTAGCAATACTGCACGTCCCCTTATGCTGCCAATCAAACTGGACCTCTGTATAGACCGACCGAAAGGTACCCAGTTTAATACAAGCAAACGGAACATCTATGCCCGTCATAAGTTCGGAAATTGCGAGAACTGTGCTCGTCTTTTTTTTTTTTTTTTTTTTTTTTTTTAACTTGAACCGGCACTCAGGGGATGACCCCTACACATGCAATGCATTGCGCTGGACCTGAATGCTTGGCCAAACCATCAGCAATGCACATACCGACGATATGCCTGTGTCCCGGCACCCATATAAGAGTCACCCTGGAATGGTTCGAGATATCCCTGACAAAACCCCGGCATTCATGGTCACGTGAAAGTGACGGCCGCCTGGGACCTGATTCCAATTCAACTGTCAGAGTAAATTCGAAGATTCTCAGGGAAAATCAGGCTATCCAACAAGCATTGTACAGCCTCCATGGCCATGACCTCCGCCTGAAGTCCACTGCAGTGGTCAGGCAGCCTATACTATTCGTATATCACAACTTTTGCCGACACTCACACAATCTTTTGTTACCATTTTTCTTCATAGTTTTTTTTTCTTTTTTGCGGGGCAGTAGTCAAAAATTTAGAATTGTTAACTTTCCAACACATAGAATTGTGTCACACACTTTTTATATGCAAAGGGTTAACCATACACGCATACACGCATACATGCATAGAAATTTCAATACAAAGTCAAATTTATTATTTGAATTATAATAATTTAAAGTTTGAGTCACACGCATGCACATACACATACACACACACGCAGGAAACTTTTGCCCAACTTTTGTACACTTTTACACTCAGTTATTGTTGTGACCACCCCCCGGACATGTTTTATGTTTGAGTTTGATTTAAAGGAGATGTGAAATAAAACATAAAATAAAAATTCAGCAAAATGTCGTAGAAGACTAAAATTTATTTGAAAACTTAATGTTAGTTTTAATGAGCACATAATACGTCTGATTAAAATTCAATCAAAAGTTTTTGTTTTTTTTTTCTTCTTCCATTTATATTTTTGTGCAGATGCAACAGTCATCCATGTTTTGTTAAAGTTCCGGTTCAACGAAACTTTTTCATATAAATTTTCTATTGCCACAACATGACTTTTCAACCAGTTATCGTCGTCCGTCTCGGTGTGGCGAAGAAAATTTCAAAGGTAACGAAATTAAGCAAAAGTTTAAATTGTAAATTGTAGTAAAATTGTCAATTTTATCAATTTTATATTGGCAGCTTTTGTAAGATAAATTGCATGTCAACGAATTAATCAAGTGGAATATAGACATGTTCAAGTTAATTTTGTTTGTAAAGTACCTCATTATTATTTATTTATTTTTTTTTTACACATTTTGCTTGTACGTAATGCTGCAGGATTTCAATATTATAAATAATTTCTCGATGATGTGGAAGAGAATGTCTTTTAAGATAAGCATGCTTTTTAATAGAATAAACAGTTTCACTTGAAATGTTACAAAATTTAAAAGAGTTGAATGTTGTGTATTAATTTGAACTAATTCTTATACATATACATGGTTCAAAATCTGTCATGCCTGAAAAGCACATACTGTCAATAATAAGAAATCTATTAGATTTTTAAGGAAAATACCAGAAGGGTTACTCTCTATTGCGATGAGAAAGCTTCAGCTCCTATCATTTAGCCTACTATCCCTTTCCTATAGTTCCAGCATAATGCATTTGCGAAAGTAACAGAGAGTACCAAATTGGTATCTCAATGCATTTTTTTTTTTTTTTTTTTTTTCTTGGTTCAGCACTCAGGAGATGACCCCTACACATGCGGTGCATTGTGCTGTAAATTAAAAATAAATTTTGTTAAAAATACATTTTGCATTGTCCAAATTTTTCCATGATTTTTCGCAACTGAAATGACAATTCTTTTAAATATTTTAATGGGATTCCAGCGATTTTTCGCTAATTTTATCTGGTAGCCTTGATCACCGTATTATTTTTTTATTTATTATTATTTATTATTATTATTTATTTTTATTATTTTTATATTTGAATAATGCAAAAAAGCTTGTAAAAGTTGCCACTTGTTTGAAAAGTTTTAGTTTCAGTATTAACTGGCTTTTACCCGTGACTTATCGTATGAAATCTCAATATTTTCCAAACCGACTTCTGCTAAGTGTTGTGTCTTACAAAATTACAGACCATATAGTTAGTTCTTTAGTGCCTCTAAGTTGGCAGCATTCCATAATAGAAACTCACACGAACTCTATATTGAAACTGACGCGTAATGGCCGATATTCATATAGTATCAATTTTTGAACCATTATGAGGATCTTTGAACCATTTTTGGCCCATGAAAAGTACCCTGTATTTTAAGTTAAAGAAAGTTATTCTAAGTTAAGAAATCTGTCCAGCTGTTTAGGCGATATAGTCTAACAAACATACAAACATTCACATTTATAATATTAATATGTTAAATGCAGTACTAGAATAACTTTTATTTTGGAATTGCTCATTAGAAAATTTTAAGACTTAAAAAAAAAGAAACTTTTTCGGAAATAAACACATTCTGTTGCTGATGGCGAGTAGTCAGCGTGTTGGCTCTGCAACCAGAAAGACCCAAGTTCGATTCCCAGACAGGTCAAATGAGAAAAACGTTTTTTCTGAGTTTTCTGTGCTACAGCACCCTCCTTCGTTGGTATTTGAGCAATAAAACGTCGGCGAAGTAAAATAATAAATAAAATGGCTCCATTACCTTAAAAATAATGCGTCAAAAAAACAACATCAGAGACGCCGCAATTTTGCTTTGTAACACGTAACTGCAGAGTTGTGCAAGAATTAAGCTCTATCTTCCTACCACTTTCACCATCTGTTTATTCTCTACCCTATCCCTCTCTCTAGTTCCAGTGCAATGCATTGCATATGTAGGGGATAGCCCCTGAGCACTGGTCAAAAAAAAAAAAAAAAAAAAACTAATCGAAGAGTTTTTGATATTGCCATACAATTGTTTGCTTGCCAGCTGGCTACGCTATCTATCGATACTATAATGGGAGCTGTTCTAATGAAATCAGGGAACTTGTTCCCGAAACCCGGTCATTCGCGCGCACGAAGCGATCATCATTAAAAGCGCATCCATTTGTGGTCGATTTGACGGCGACTCGCACTACGAATTACAGGGAAAAATCGTTTTTTGGCCGAACGGCACGTATGTGGAATAGACTACCCGCAGAAGTGTTTCCTGTCACTTTTACCTTCCCGCAGGGGGGTTCTGGAAACTTGTGAATCTTGTATTCCGGAACCTACGGGAGTCTGAGCGACCCCGCGGTGCCTAGCTTAAGGTGGAGCATTACCTTGTTCCTCTCTGAAGTTCAAAAATGATAGAAGAGGTGACTTTTCGAAATCTCACTAGAGATTGATGAAGGACTGCTTAACACCAGTTAGATTCTAATCTAGTACTACGGGACCAGCTTGGCCCCACACTGCTGACGAAAGTACGGGTTTAAGGACTGATGTCTTCCTTGTTAAGTACTTCGAGTACTTCGAGTCGAGGACTTCGTGTCTACCCCGAAGGGTTGGCTTGTGTGCGCTGGTATGGGTTTGGATTCGTAGTGGCTGTGGTTGCAACCCAAAGATACGCGGGAAGTGGAGTTTTTGGTCTAATCGTAAATATGTGAAAGTCGTAACACGCATATTAATGATATGACCTTTACTCTACTAGGTGCTGTTGCCATTCGACAGTAGTCACCGGAATGTGTTTCGAACCAACAGTATTACTGTTAAATGGGTCTTGACATAAAAACATTCTGATGTGACAAGAGTTTAGACCGGTCGAACACCTCAACAAGGTGCATTATAGAAGTCAGAGATAACTATACATGATTTGCTACCCAACTCTGGAGGTAGGTGGCCTACGGGCTCATTTGCTTATCAGTGCTCTGGGGGCGCTAGTGAATCGTTACAGAAATTTACTCGGTGTTAAGACCACCGTCAGATAAGGCCCCATGGGCAGGTGCTGACGTAAATCTAGAACACCATTGTCACTTTTACCTTGGGAAGATTTAAATCAAATGTCAATAAACACTACTCCCTCTATCCTCCTTCCCATAACCTATTTTCCTAGTTCCAGCACAATGCATCGCATGTGTAGGGGTTATCCCCTGAGTGCCGGTCCAAGACAAAAAAAAAAAAAAAAAAAACCAGGAATTCCAGTATTTTCAAATAGCGTCATTTGCAAATAACTCATTCTTAAAAACATATTGAAAATTTGTCAAATAAGCAGTAACAAGTTTCACGTGCTTGTCGGTATTTAATTCTCTGTTCTCTCTATATCATAAATGTCAAAGCACAGTGACATTTCGCGAAGTAATGCGGAAAGCGGTCCCGGGAAGGAATCAGCACAGAGGAGGAGGAGGAGGGAATTTTTTTTTAGTGGCAACACCACCCGACGCAGATGACGATGGTCTCTGTAAGCGCGAAGGCATGCCAACTACCAACGCAAATTGTAACATAACTTTTGTGCCACCCTATATTTTGTAATTCGTAATAAATTAATTAATGTTACACCTGCTTTTCACAAATTCTTTGAATGGCTGTGTGTAGGACAGATGGATGGATGGATGGATTGATGAATTGCTAGCTGCTTTGCTGTTTTCCAATAAATATTAATGAACCATAAATTATGTTAATATGTGCATACTTACATATGTATATGGTAATATATATATGGAAATATTTCAACATAAATATGTGCAAGAGAATCTACACAACATACATACGCACATATATCGTTGCGTATCAGTTATAAATATAAACCTATTAATTACTTAATACTTGTATTTAAGCTTTTATGGTCGACTACTTGTCGTCACACACAAACACTAGAGAATTTACAAGCAAAGCATTGTGTGCTTAAACGTGAGGGTGCCTGTGTGCTTGTTTGCAAAAGCGAATATTGACTAGAGATGTTTAAGAACTGGCTTAAGTAAAAGAAACCCATTAAGTAGGCAAGGTGAAATGAAAGCCACAGACGTAAATTGCTTATAACGCCTACGGTGCAGTAAAAAGTAGAGTAAAATATTCACTATTAAATAATGACACGTTCAAACATGTTTATTCATGTTTATACATGCATGTACGTGTAGGGAAATTCCTTAATACACGCACTTTTTCCTATTCATGTCAAGAAAATGAAATTATGCTGAATACTTTATTGATATAAAAAAAAGTGCGTCTGCCCCCGGCGTGTTGGCAAAACGAACTACAGAATATTTTTGCAATACCATATCTGGCCGAATATTATGGCTACGAACGGAAATGTAGCAGCTGAAATTGAAGTCTTGCAAGAACTGATACAAAAGCAAAATGCAGTATTGGAGATAAAGAATTACAAGGGAAAACATAAAAATGTGTGTAGCTTTGCTTTTCTTCGTTTTTTCTTCAACAAATAGAATGTTAAATTACTTCCACTGCAGAGAGTGTATTACAAGTAAAAGAAAATTATTTCGTTTTTTTTTTGTAAACGTAATGTTTTGTGTGCATGTGTGTGAGACGGCGGGGCGTGTGCACGACGTATGTAAATTTGTGTAAAGAAAAATAAGAAAAAGGATTTAATTTTATTATCATTTATTCATTACACGCCCCTACAAAAGAAATATGTTAAAATAAGTGCTATCATTTCAAAACTGTAGTTTATGTCCGAATGAAATTGATATATTGTTCACAAAATACAAGGTGAACCATAGAACATTTGAAATCTTTTTTAAAAACAATATATTTGAAAAGGAAACGCATGTTGTTTTTTTTTTAAAGTACAGTATGTCGGTCTAGTTATGGAGCAGTATTTCATTTAAATGTCTTGTATGGTTTTGATGGCGGAAACTGATACGATAAACTTAAATGATTCAGAAGAATTTTTTAATGTTTAGAACGGTGACTTAAAGCGGCATGGCCGCACATCAAATTGTTACTTGAAAACCAGGTTTTTTTTTTATTGCATTAGCAAATTCAGCCCCCACATTCACCTCACACGTATATGTTGAGGTGAGTTTGACGGATAGTGAAATCAGTTAGATTTTCGTCAAACACACTTCTTTTTATCCAACAGAATTTTACCATGCATAAACATGCTTGCAATTGAAGATTCAACAAACTGTTTGAAAGTATTGCATACTTTAAGGCAAATATATGTATTGCATATTTTAAGGCTTATGGGGTAGTCTAGCATACACATATGCAATTGCTTATGTGTGGCCAAGGCGATTGATTAATGGAACTGTTCAGATCACTCGGAACCCAATCGCAGCTGCACTCTAAGAACGTAACTTTGGAAAAGTGAGCCAATCCACAATCACATCAGAACGCTCTCCTTCGTCGGTATTGTGTAGCACCGGCGAAGTTAAATAATAATAAAAATGGCTACTAAACCGAAACTTCAATACTGTTATAAACAGAGAACGTGCAAAAGCAGAGTTGTAAAATAATTAATTAAGCTTCACTTCCTGTCATTTTTCTAACTATCCCTTTCCTATAGTACCAGCAAAATGCTTCGCATGTGTAGGGGTCATCTCTTGAGTGCTGGTCCCAGATAAAAAAAAAACTGTAATGGAGATGTAGTTGCATCAAACCATAATTTTTGATGTATGAAAACCTATCGAAATGCTTGTCTGATCGAAATATCACGTAATTGTAATGTCGGCAATCTATAGAAAATATAAGTTATTACGTCGTTACGTGACATTTTTTCCTTGGATTTCTAATTATTGAAAGGCAACTGTATTCATAAATCGGTAGGGGTTGCAAGATTTAAACATTGTTTTCCCCCAGCCCATACATAAACAATTGACATAAACTGACCCCATAAGCCTCAAACTAGACAATACACACATTTGCCTTAAAGTATGCAATACATACATATCTAATTTACTTACCTACAAAATGCAATGTTTTTACTACGTTTTTGTTTTCTCTCGAAGTAAATAAAGTTTTAGTTTTAATGGCAGCAAACTACAGATAAAATATTAGATAAAGTAACAAAGGTTAGTGATTATTTCAAGTAGCAAAAGCTAAGGATTTTATTTACATTGCAATCCTTAGTAGCGAATGTGTAACCCTTAATTAGCTCATTAAGCTTTAGAAAATTTTCCACTGCAACATGATTCCCAATTTCATTTTCCTAATGGATACTTTAAGATTTCATTATCTTAATGACTTTCCTGGACTTGTTTGGGAAAGAAAGTAATAATCTTGCATTGTATGCAACGGATTTTCTTTTCTTAATTCTATTAAATTAAATTTTTTAAAGTTGATCAAATGCAGCACATCAGGGAAGCACATCAAGCTGTTAAGCGGACATTTCTCATAGGCAGACAATATTAGTTCTCAGGGAATTATGCGGAGGCGAAAAAGTTGACGGCGGCTTAGAGTTAATTTAGTCGGCGGCAGCTAAAAGGCGCCTTCAGCCATCATCATATGGAATGAAATTTTTTTAAATGAAAACGTGCATATATTTTGTTTATTTAATTACACTGTACAATAAAAATATTATTCGCGACTTGTTAGTCGTATTAAATTACTCATATCGATACCTAAAATGCAAAAGGGCTTATCATCACTTTTAAGAATTTTACTGGAGAGACAAAAAACAACAACAAAAAATATGTTTTTTTTAAAATAAAAATTTAATTAAATTAAAATAAAAATGCGTTAAAAATTATGTCTCAAAAAGAGTAAGTTGGTATCATTTTTCCATTGTTACATTATTTCTCAACAGCAAGAAATACTTTGATTTTGAAATTTTAGTTATTTTTAAAAATTTAAAGCTAAAAATTTGTGAAGACGCGTGACTTGATGCGCTGTACTAATATTTATTAAAAACTCAATTTTGGGTTTTTTTTTTGGTTGTTACGACCTTTTGCATTTCAAGTGACGATATGTTATGATATGATGTTTACTATTCTAGGCAATGTTGCCATTCGACAGTACTCATCGGAGGGTGTCTTGGTCTATATGAATGGAAGTTCAGAATGCTTTATCCGCTCTGCATTAAAAATCATGATATTCATCCCTGTGATGTGACATCGGAGTTGCACAGCCCGAAACGCATTAGCAAGGTGTAATATTATAGGCAAAGGACAACTATGATAATTGGTTAGCAACCTGTGTGTAGCTAGCAGCCACTAGTTGTCTCTCCATGTCCTTCACTGTAGAAGATTTGTAGAAAATTGTTTTAATTATTTTAATTAATTTCAAATTTCTTTTATCTTTCGCGGACTCTAAAAACATTTACGTTCACACATTTGTTTCCAAACACCACAAAAGTGCTTAAAGAATTTTCCTCTCCTCTCCTTGGAAGACTGAAATATTCCTTCTAATATCAGCATTTATTATTTATTTAACACAAATATTATTGCAACGCTACAAACAAACAAAAAAATCGTTTTAATTTATGTCACCAGTTGTATGTCCTTACAACCAAAACAGCTTTTATGTAAACAGGTCCTTGTCTTATTTCCATTGTGATTTTTTAATGCATTTTTTTTTTGTTTGTATTTTTTTCTTTTACTTTTTTGAGGGGTCTCAACTCTTTGATTGTTTGTTTTTGTGTTATAAATTAAGCAGAGTGTAAATGCCTTGTATGCAGTCGTATAAATACGTGTTGGCTGTTGATGGTTGTAATTTAATTTCAATTTAAATTGATAATCAATTATTTAAATGTACATTATTTGGCTGTAATGGAAAATGCAGTCGTGCGATAAAACTTCGATATGGGTTTTACATTGTAAAAGCGGTATGCAAATGACCATACACACACACACATACACACACATATGCACGGCAGTTAAAACTTTATAGGCAGGCTTGCTTAACGCTAAAGTGTGTAAAATGTAATGTATAGGCCAATATTGTGCGAATATATTTGCCAGGAAAACAGAAAAAGTGAAAAAAAAAAAAATTAAATTAAAATAAATTTAAACACCCACAAATTTATTTTGCAGAAATAGCACATATAAATATAAAATATGTGCATATAAAATTTATTCTCAAACATACTCGTATATAAATAATTATGTAATGGAGTATGTATGTAAATGAGTACAAGTGTTTGTATGTGCATTTTTGTAATGTAAGTTATTCATTCATTCATTCATTCATTCATTGTATTGTTAAACTGTCGGACACATTTAAATGCAATTTAATGCAATTTATTGCATGCCAAGTTAAACATATATTTATTCATATAAACATTTTATAACACACACACTCACACACACACTCACACACACACACACATATATACACATAAATTGTTTGTTTACAATATCATGTAAAATAGGAAAACATACTTAAAATTATTTTGTTTTGGTAACTAATTTAAGATAAAGCTTTCCAATTGTTATCAGTAATATAATTCATGGTTATAATTACAACAGTTGTTTCGGTAGCTGCATCAAAATGGTTCTGCTTTAGTTTGTGATTTAATGCTGGTTTCCTATGAAGATTGTTTGATTAGAACGGGATGATCCGTATGACCGCTATAAATTATTTAGAGACACCAAAAACGTTGCATATGTTACGGGGTCGCAGTGCACTGCGAAAATCATTTCAAATCACAAAATTTCATTTAATTATTTAATCAAAAATATTAATTAATTTCAAATACTTTCTAAATTAATCAATTATTGCATACTAAAGAAATTTTGACGTATTCAAGTTCACAGTTAATTTATCACAATATTGTGAAGAAATTACATTCCTGATTTGAATTAGGGAATAAAGAACAGTTAATCTCCAACACTAGTTGAGTGTAATGCGCATTTTCTATACCACTACGCATGTCATCAGTACTCTTTGTGTCAACAGGTGTTGTGTACTTGTAAAGTCATTAACATCATTTATTTAACCCGTCAGAGCTTAGGAAAATGTGTACGAGAATAATCTTTGCAAATTTGTCAGCTTTTTTTTCTGTTTTCTTTAGTATGTAATAACTACAGTTCAATTAAAATTCTAGTATTAATATTAATCAATTATTTTCATAATCAAAAATCGAATCAATAAAAATTTATTTATTCGTAGAGGTTAAAGTTTTCAATACAACTTTAGTAATCGAATCAGCAATTTCGTTATTGGTTTTATTTGAAAAACAAAATGATTGAATACGCATTTTTCGTAATTGCTTTCCGATTTCGGTTTTTTCTGTGCGTATACATATGGCTGCTTTGACATTTAAGAAATTCAATGGTATTTTTTCAATGCTGATTTACATTTGAGGAATTAATGGAAAAACAGAAATTTTTTAATTATTTTTTCTTGAATTTTCGTTATTTTTTTTTTCTCTCAATTACTACATTTGAGTTATTTTCATGGCATTTTCCTTTCTGACAAAATTTTAACATACATATATGCTACATTTCTTTACTATACATGTTGCTTTCGAAAATGTATGTAACATTCTATAAAGCGATAACATTCCTTTCTAAATATTTGCACCAATAACTGGCAATATATGCAATATATTTGACACTCAATTTAGGGTGAGATAGTAAACTTCCAATGCCTTTTTACACAAGTATGGACTTGTATTCTTGTGATTTAAAATGATGCTAAAAACCGTAGAAAGAGTGAAACGCTTATATACTTTCTGCACAAAAATGTATCTCTTTTTAAAAGCATTGGCAAATTCTAGAAAGTGTCAGCTATTAAAAGGGCAACAATTTTGTTCAGCAAAGAAATCACCATTAGTTTTGAAAAATATTTAAAGTAGGGAAAAAGAAGTGATTGTACGACGTGTGAGTGGTGAGGGATGAGGGATGAGGAGTTAACACGTTGGCTACAAAAATCAAGGTTCAGCATCCGACTGTCATAAAAACCTTTGCACATTTTTTTTGTGTCAGTTATTGTCGGAAAGTTTTGTTCATTAGTCGCTGAATAGAGCCGACTGTACCTGATATTAATTCACAAGTCACGTGGGAAGACCCTCATTCATCGGTATTAGCTACTAAACAGTGCCTATTAAATTTAAATCCTTCTCTTCTACATAACAGGTTCAATCGCACTACTACAAAAAGATTTGTAAAAATAATGAAACTTTTCTCTGTCTAGCCCTTCACCACCTATCATCTCTATCAATATCTCTCTCCTATAGAAATAGACAATCATTGTCCGAGTATCACTACCGTTCAAAAAAAAAAAAACATTTGTGAAACACTGTTCCTTAATTGTACCCCGTGCCACTACGGGAGTATATTTGAGTCATAGGCATTGCCACTTAAAGCGTTTAAGGTGATTGAGGAAAGATGAGATAACTGTAAATATTCTATTGATTGTATCGTGATTACTATCTTCGTCTCGTTTATTAACTAGAAGTAATAACGTCCAAAAAAATAAAACAAAATTTTAATTAAAAATTTTATACTATCAATTAAAAAATTGATTAGATATTCACCTGTAAAAAAATTAATAGCACAAATTAAAGAATTATGGTTGCCTTAATTGAATTAAGTTTCAATTAAATTTTAAATAATAGTAATTAAAAATTTAATTCAGTATTTTGAAACTTTCGAAAAAATTTTTAATAAAAAAAAAAAATTTTTGAATTCAGTTCGAATGCTTGCTGGGTATTCATTTCCTTGTGTATAAAAAGTGCTGCATATATGAAATCAAACAAGCAGATAAGCATTTCATTAAAAATAAGTCGTCACTTTATGTATTTCATGGCAAAAAGAAAATAAAAAAATTAGTATTGAAAAAATCAGTATTGAGCCCAAAAATCAATTAAAAATTTAATTGAATTGATTAAAATTTTAATTGAGAAAATATTTTATTCCAATTAAAGTTGTTACTCAAAAGTAAGAAGGTAAAATTTTTTTCTGTGAATTGACAAACTAACAAACAACATTTCGTGAATTTAAGATATAGTCAGGGCACAAATTCCGGTATTCGATATCCAACCTCATTATTATTATTATTATTATTATTGGACCAGAGAGCACCGCGCCCAAGAATATCTATTGTAGAAAATCTCTTATATTAAACGCCTTAAGGCTTTTAAGGCTTCTATGGAATCCAAGCACTATTTGGGGTCTGGTGTTTCACAGCTTGTGTGAGGAACGAATTTTTTTTTTCCTCACAGTTTCCAAGAATTTCATTTCTGTGGCTGCTTGTAAGCTCACAGAATGGCTCGCCGCCAATTAGGGGCAAATTTGTCTCCAGTTTTGAAGATTGTCCCCCATTTCATTACCCTCATGACCAAGAACGCAGACCAATACAACGGCGTTAAAGTTTCCTAAATGATTGAGTAGATCCAGGCACTCATATACCATCTTCGAGCCTACCATGTTCAACTGAAGTGTTCTATGCGACGCTTGACTATCCTATAGTCGATATGGACATCATTCGAATACATTTTATTAGAATTTTTGTTCGAAATTTCTATGCTAGTCGATTGCCGTAATTTATCTTCACATGATTTCGAATACAAAACTATTTTGGAATTTATTTTACTTTTCAAATAATTTACAGTAATTACAGTGTCAGAAAATAAAAACTTCAGCTTTTCTTTCGTTTTGGAGGAATTTTCCGTTTGCATTTTTTTGCATAAATGTTAGTGGATTTTGAAAATATATGCACACACTCACTCACACACATGACAACGAAAAGTTGTACAAAAATTTTTACACGAAATGTTTGTATGCATGTAAAGTGTATGCATATGGGTGTGTGTGTGTGTATGTGTGTGTGTGTGTGTGTGTGTAGCTGTGTATATTTTGTGGGCTTAATACATTCAGTATTTTATTTATGCGTCTGAATACTGGATACGTTTGTATGAAAATTGTGTACACGATTACACTACAGTTGGTTGTTTTGTTTCCTTCGTTGTGCATAAATTTCAAAGTATATTTATTCGTTAGTATTTACACTCTCATGTGTGGGTATCATTTTAATTGTATGTGTGCAAAGAATGGTTTTACTGCTGCTGCTGATGCTGATGTTGTTGTTGTTGTTATTTCATGATGTTAAGATGAAACTTTAATATTAATTGAGCTTATTGTTAATTGAAACCCCATATGAGTGTGGTTGTTTTAATTTTGCTGTTGTTTTTTTTTTTTTTTTTTAATAAATTCTTTTTTCTTTATTATTGCACACTTACACAGACAGCTACATTTACAGAGAATAAAAGTTATTATAAACGGAAATACAATTTACTTCCGCTCTGTTGCTCATTGTTATTTTTTGTTTGCAAATTTTAATTTTATTGTTTTTTCTTCTTTTTTTTCAATCATTTAAATATTTTTCAATGCAATGAAGCAGATTTAGCTTTGATTTTTACACGCCTTATTGGGTTTTGTGTTTTTTGTTTTTTGTTATTTATATTAATTAAAAATCTGCAAGATTGACTTTTGATACAAAGCAATTTTAATTGTATTTATTTTACACTTATTGTTATTTACACCACTGCGGGCAACTGCAGGAAAACATTATTACGAAAATGATTTTACCAATTGGCGAGGTTTCCTGCGATCTCTTACACATGATTTTTCTTTCTAATTTTTTTTTTTGTATATTTTACAATAGCAATATTAAAGGATTGTTTGCATATTTCTTAGAGCCTATTTCACCAATTCTATTTAAATATCAATTCATATTTAAATGTCGATTTTCATTTTTCATCTAGATATACTCATTGAATATTTAAATACTGTTTAAGTAGCCAGCACTCTGCATTTAAATATTGATTTTGCAACAGCATGAAACAGCTTTTTAAAAAGCTGTAAGTTGACGCTATCATATTAAATAACAGAGCGTTACCATACTTTCTTGAGTTTCATTATTTCAGTTGGTGAAAATAAAATTTTTTTAAACATACTTTAAATAAAGATCATTAATTAAATTAAATTGTGTTTAAATATGTTTGGTGAAAGAGACCCTTAGAGTTAGTTTTAGCCGCAGTATTAACTCTTTGACTCTATAGAACGAAAGTCATGAGTTCCAAACTGACTACAGTCATCAAACAGTTTTTTAAATATTTTATTAGTGTGTATGTTTAAATGTACATACTTTCTACCTCGTTCGTGAGTATTTGCGCCATGAAAAACATTCTCTTAAGGCTAAAATTAATGTGTCGACTTAACACCAGAGAAGCTGCAACTCGGCACAGAAAAAAATTTATTTTTTTTCTCTATTTATTCATACGTATTATTTTTTTTTATTAAAAATAAGGTCTTATAGCGTAGACAGACGACAGCGTTAATCTGCTTTAAAAGCTCACTAATGTGAATTAACATTTTACCCTGACAGACCACAGTTTTTTTGCATTTAATGAAGAGCTGCTTCTTTGTTAACTAATTTTGTTTTTGGTATTTTTATCGCAATCAAATGTATAGAATGCACAAAATACGATTAGCAGCTATTCTATTGATAAAAGAAACCACTATTTATATGAAACAAATCTGAAATTACTTTTGCTGAAACTGCTCCATAATGTAAAAATTATACATGCAATAGTCAGCATAAATTTGAACTTGTTGCGATGGCTGAAGTAGTCAGCACGTTGACTGCAAAACCAACACAGACCTGGGTTCAACCCCAGTTTCAGACTAAAAAAAAACCATCTCGCATTTTTCTGATGTGCATTAGTGTGTCTTTGTGTGTCAGTTGTTGTCGGAAGGTTTCAGTGGCGAAGGCATAGTCACTGGTCACTGAACAATACCGGCTTCAGCTGATAGCAATCCCCAATCACATCAGAACGCCCTCCATCGTCGGTATTGTGTAGCACCGGCGAAGTAAAATAATAACAAAAATGGCTACTGAACCAAAGCTTCAGCACTGCTACGAGTATAGAAACAAAGAAGAGTTGCAAAAATAATTAATTAAGATTCACCTCCTGTCGTTTCTCCTACTAACCCTTTCCTATAGTTCCCAGCACAATGCTTTGCATGTGTAGGGGTCATCTGCTGAGTGCTGTCCTAGATAAAAAAAAAATAGTTGTAAGAAACCAGTGCTGAATTTTATTTATGTTTTATGTTTTTAATGAAATAAAATTTTAGTCTGGCAACACCGGCTTTTGGTGAGAAGGCCGAAAAACGTAATAGTCTACGTTTGCCTATCACTGATCTAAATACCACAACTTATCTAAGTGACCACCTTGTAGCGTGAGTGAGTTAAAACACTTCAAAAGCCGAAGAACACATGCTTAACAATTTAAATTATAGAGAACAGTGAGTTTAAAATTTATAAATATATTCGTATACATTTGTATACAGTTTTACACATCCTTGTGCTGCATTTCATTTACTATTTATAAACACAAACACATTGATTTGTTGTGTGTGTGGGCATTTATGCATAAGTGTGTGTTAGCGTGAATTGATGTCTGTTGATAAGTTTAAATGGTATATTTTAATATTAATAAATATTGTTTTGTAGACAGGTAAGCATGAGTATGCAAACACGCACATACTCACACACAACCCACATGGCTCATTTACTGCTACATCGTCTTAACTCAAAATAACTCGTGTTATAGAAAACAACTTAAATTTTAGGAATTTCTTCTTGTAATAAAAATAAAAATAAAAATAACTCTTCTCGCAAAGGCAACAAATATAAATTAATACCCAATAAACATACGAATTGTATTCAAATATTTTTTTTTGGTTCTAAATTTTTCGATACATTTAATTAAACTTTTATTAAAAATTTAATTGAAAATTAATCGATGAAAATGTCATAATGACAATGCTTATCAGTTACGCCTGCCGTCCTTTTACTGATACACAAATGGTGCCATTAGTAACGAATCCTTGAAGAAAATGTTAATAATTTAACTGATACTATTAATTGAAAACCTAATTAATTTTAAATTGATATTACAAAATTTTTAATAAAAATTTTATTTTATATATTTTTTAATTTTTTTTTTTAAATTTTACAAAAATTTTTTCAAAATTAGTTTTCCGAAGAAATTTTCAAAATATTTAATAATTAAAAATTTAATTGAAGTCAACAATAAAAATTTAATTCATGCCATTAATTGAAAATCTAATTAATTTTTTAATAGATATTTCAAAAATTTTATTTTATATATTTTTAAAAATTTTTTTTTATATTTTTTAAAAAAATTTTTCCACATTAATTTTCCGAAAGAATTTTCAAAATATTTATTAATTAAAAATTTAATTGAACTCAACAATAATAATTTAATAGATGCTATTAATTGAAAATTTAAATCGAAAATATTACAAAATTTTTATTTTATATTTTTTTAAAATTTTTTTTTATATTTTTTAAAAAAAATTTTTTTTTTATTTATTTATTTTAAATTTTTCCGAATTAATTCCATTTTCTATCCATCATGGGTTAAAATAAAATTGCAAGTTACGACTACATTTCATAACATCCAAAAGGTCCCGGAACTCACATTTTATTCGTACTCGGCTTTTAAAGATTTTCGTTTAAAAAAAAAACACATTCGTGATATGGAAACCCCTGTTTTATGATTTTAAAAGTTTCCCCTCTCATTGAGAAGGTCCAGGCACTCATATACCATTTTTGAGATTATGATGGTCGACAGAAGAGCTCTAAGCACCGCCTGACTATCTGATATTATATAGATGTGGGCGCACTCGTCCACACATGTTCCGATGGCATGAATTTTCGCCTCGAAAACTGTTGGGTATACACCCATTGGAATTTTCTGAATGGAGGCCCATTGATTCCTTGCTTCGGTATACCATACCTGATATCTCGATTTAATATGGATAGAGTTGTTGCTCCAGTCCTCACGGTCTTTGAGAACAATTCTTAAGTTTTTGACGAAATGCCATGCTATCACCTCGCAAAGCTTAATTTTGCCACTTCATATTCCTTTTGCAAATTTCAATAAAGAAAAATAAAATTTTTGTAGTTACAACGTTGTTCGTATAAATGAACGACCATGGAAATAATGCCTTTCAACATTTGTTTTTATTTACATGTTTTAAATGCAATAAATACGTTTAAGTGCCTTCAATTTTCCGTTTTATCTAAAGGAAAAATAAAATATCGTCTATTGGTTTAAATGGCCGATCACATTTAAATACTATTAATGCCTTCTGCTTAAATGAGCTGTAATAAATTTTCATATTTTTTTATTTTTTTTATTTTTTTTTTGTTTTTCATAAAAAAAGTAAATGAGGTATAATTTAGCCGTGTTTAATTGCTGTTGTTGTTGCAATTGCATATTTAAACATGTTAAATACATTAAGCGGTTCAGCACTGATATGCATTTGACAACTCAGTGAGCAAAATATAAAAGGGTTAATTGAAAATTAATAATAAAAATTAAAGAAGAGCAAAAAAAAAAATTGCAATTAACATTAAAAATACTGAGATTGTATGCTGACAATCGATTACAGCAGCAAAGTAAAAATTAAAAAAAAATTATAACTTTTCGCTTAATTTTATGTGCAATTAAGTTTTTTTTTTTTTATTGCAATTATTAAATTTAATTATTAAAATTCAGGTTTTATTTGCTAATTTTTGAAAACTATGCAGTTTTTTATTTGGCGGAAGTTGTAAAAGAGGGGTTCCAAGTGGGACGTACAACTGCTACGAAAGTCTTTCGAATTTAAAAATGTGGAAATTAAAAAAAAACACAACAGTTTTAAACAGCAACGATTCTGTAAAAAACTGGGGGGAGAGGGCAAACTTTAAAAATCTTTAGAGATTACATAACTGCATGTACTTAATCTCGGCAAAGGATATACATATATTGCCAACAAGTAACGTGACGGGAACAAGTTTGGACACGAACGTAACCGAAATCGCACAACGATTAATGGATTAAAATTGATTTCCTTTCCCATTCTACCCATAAGCCAATATTAGGTTGACATTATTGACTCTTGAGATTTACATGCATAAACAAACTTCTATCTGCAACTACTCAATGATAAATAAAAGAAAGAAACTATAGAGATGAACATTTATCAATATGGAACTGAATTGAATGACAATGTCTAGAGTTGTTAAGTCAAGTGTTCTTAGAAACTTATCGAAAGTTATTAGACTACAATAAATAAGTACAAGTACACACACGCACGCCCATACATATATACATACATACACACTATGGTAAACCGTACGTCAAGGTAGAAAAAGAAATCGATACGTATGAGTGTGTACTTGTTTGAAAAACTTGATATTGATAGAATGTAAAATAAAATGTCAAATAAATTTACGCATATTTACATAGAAAAAAATCTCTGAAAAATCTATGATAATAAAGCATTTCGATGATATTTCATTATCATAGATTTATTTATATCTTTTCTCGTCCTTAAGTGACATGTGTATGAAAACATTCCACTTGCTTGCAGTCACAGTAGTGCTTATCTGCGTATACGTTATGCTCGTATTGTGTACGTATGTTTGGTTAAGTATACGTCTACGTATGCATAATAAGAGAAAGAATATTATTAACGCACACCACCATATGTACGAGTGCTTTAAAACAATGGCATGGCATTATAGTTGACATGTTTTATTTTCCAGCACTTCTCCTTGAACCGAATACCAAGAATAAAATTTGCATTTAATTTCGTAAACATTCTTAAGCCAATAATTTTATAAAAATTTTAACTCTTTTTGCGGGAATTTGAAATATTTGTTTCTGCATAATTCGCATAAGAACGCAATATTGCAACAGTAGCAATAACTGGCGCAAGATAACAAATTTCATACATCTTATTTGCGTTTTCATTTCAACTGCATCAGTAAGGAAAAACTACGCTAACAAAAATGGCAGGTTTTTTCCATTAGAAACATGGCAATTTTATATATTAATAAAACAGACTACACAGAAGGTTAAATGTTATTTGTTTTAATTAATACATTTTTTATCTTGCACCAGCACTCAGGAGATGATGCAATTGTGCTGGAACTAGAGGTAAGGGATAGTAGGAGAGATGGCAGGAGGTGAAGCTTCACAACACTGCTTTTTGCACGTTTTTTATTTCTACAGCAATGTCAAGGAGACGTGTTTAATTTTGATATTTCGTTTTAGTAGCCATTTTTAGTTATTATTTTACTTCGCCGGAGCTACAAGCAATACCAATGAAGAAGGGCGTTCTAATGTGCCGGCGGATTGGTTACAGCTGAAGCCGGTACTGTTCCTTCGCCACTGAAAAATTCTAACAACAAATGACACAAAGCTAAACAAATGCACATCACAAATAATGCGAGATGTTTTTATAAAAATTTTTGGATCTGCATTCAACGTGCAGACTAATTCAGGCATCTCCACTTCCTTTAATTCGAATAAAATTTTTTTTTAAATAAAGTTTTCATCAATTCCATTAAATGTTAAAATTAATAATTAATTTTTTTTGCTTCGAAATACAAAAAAGTGCAGCTTATTTTTATTTAAATGCTCATCTGATTGTTTTTTTTTTAAATATATTCAACACTTATTGAATTTTTATATAGAAACTAGATCACCATACCGGCTTCGCACGGAATCTGTTTACTAATGAGAAAAAAAATAAGTTTTACTGTTTTTAGCTGACCCGGCAAACGTTGTTTTGTCATGTATTATATTTCTAGGAAACATTTTTTTAGTTCAATAAAAATAACTATCTACTAAATGTAAGTGTGCGGGGATTTACTTATAATCGAAAGCGTTGTAGACAATGAAAGTATGCTTTATTTATTTAGGTTAATAAATTAATCTTTATCAAAGCAACAAATATATCTTAAATTACAATTCTCGATAGCTTTCCAAACATTAAAAATAATTATTAATATTTTTACTATCAACTGTATAGTGAGTAACACAGGAGACCGGTTTCGTTCTCATCCCTTTATATTCAGTCGCCATATTGGATTTAGGTTGATGATAAACTTTTCAAAATCTCCTCATCATACCCTTTCATTTGATACCCTTATTGCAAAAAAGGAAAAACGTAAAAAAAATAGTGGGAGTAAAGTGGGCGTGGTTAATTTTTGGGGGGTGAAAAATAGATTCTCAGACCTACCCAATGCGCACACAAAATTTCATGAGAATCGCTTGAGCCGTTTCGGAGGAGTTTAACTACAAACACCGCGACACGAGAATTTTATATATTAGATTTTTATAGAAATTAATACCCAATAAACATTGGACTTGTATTTACAAATTTTTATTTTGATTCTAAAATTTTCGATATATTTTATAAAAGTTTTATTAAAAATTTAATTGTAAATTAATCGATGAAAATGTCACAAAATGTCAGTTACGCCTCCCATCCTTTTGCAAATACACAAATGGTGCCATTAGTAACAAATCCTTCATCCGCATTGTCTGAAATGTTCAAAATAATTAAAAATTTAATTGAAGTTAACAACAATTGATATTATTAATTTCTTTGCAGCTGAAAATCGAATTAATTTTTTTAATTGATGTAATAATATTAATTATCAATGTAGGTCTTTTTTATAAAAAAGTTTTTTTAATTTATTTATTTTTTTCGATATTTATATTTATATATAAAAAAAAATATATATATATATATATATATATAAAATAATATAAAATATTTTGATTTTATCTATGTTAAATAATTTTATTTTAAAAAAAAATTTAATTTGTCCTGAAGATGCTACCCAAGGGTTAGCGAGATATCGAAAAATATATAAATTAAAAAAACTTTTTTATAAAAAAGACCTACATTGCTAATTAATATTATTACATACAATAAAAATAGAAGGCTAAATAAAAAGAAGAATTAATTTTTTAATTGATATTACAAAATTTATAATAAAAAAATTAATTTTTTTTTCTCTGTAAAAAAACATTAAAATTTTTTTTGAAATTTTAAGCAATATTTTTTCCGAATTAACTCCATTTTCTATGCCTCCGGCCTTCATGGGTTAAAATAAAATAGCTATGCACATTTCATAACACCCAAAAGGGCCTGTAACTCACATTTAATTCGTACTCTGATTTTAAAGATATTCGTTTACTTTAGTAGAAAAGAAAACACCAGCGTTGACGTGCAGCGTCATATGGAGACCCCCTTTTTCAATGATTTTAAAAGTTTTTATTTGTATATTTAAGAAATTTTTTTCTATTAACAATTTACCTTTAAAAGCTGACTCTTGTTTACCTTAATTCGTGTTGACTTCGTGATGAATTTTCTATAAAATTTATCTTTCAATTTTCTTGTTTATTTGCCTGCTGTTACGAATTGTTTGCCCTCAACGCTGAAGTGTTACTCTATGACACATTAAATACAATAAATCCCTAAAATAAAATCTGTGTTATAAATTCCCTTAACAAGTGTTATTTGGAAAATATTTACAAAATATTTCTTCAGCTGCTAACCGATATAGAAAGTTTTTTTTTTGTAAAAAGTTGTTCTTCTTACTTTTTTACGAGTTTTTTTTTCTTGGGGCCTTTATGATGTTGTCAGCGCCGGGTCTGGGGGTCATCAAATATCTAAACGAGTCAGTGATTGAAAACACAAAGAATATTTTCATTCATTTCGTTATATTTATTTAGGTTTATAGATGACAAATCCTTGCAGGCTTAAGTGTACTAAAAATACAACATAAAAATAACATTGACATTTATTGATTTAAATACAGATTCATGTTTTGCTTTCCTTTTAAAACATCCATTTTCAAACATGCAATCTTTATGTTGAGATTTAATCATATTTATGCATGTGTTTGTATTATTGTGGCTAAACAAAAGTCTCCATGTAGATGTTATCGTTAATTAAAGCGTTGGCTTAGGAACGCCCCCAGCAGCACAAATTTATTATTCTTTTTAATTAATTTCAAGAATAATATTGTGTTTATTACAGCACACAGCATGAAAATAGAGAATTTTATTTGCCTAAGAAACTTCAGAATATTTTTTCCTGAGAAACTGCAATCTCAACCTCATCTTAATACAGGTTGACTAATCAGTTTTCCTGCAAAAGTAGTTTCTTTTTCTCGAACCAGTGCTGAGTGTTCGAGTGAGGTTGTTAATAACAAATAACAATTTCATAAATGATTGTTCTTCGTTTTTGCAAAATTTAATTAATATTTTAAAAATAATAAAAAAACCATTTAATATAAGTAATTGTTTTATATTTTGAGTGTAGGAAATTAAAATTAATAATATATTTAAACGATGTTTATAGGGCTGTAGTTGTTTTAATATATTTATATTCCTTTAACTTAACTAACACTTAAGAAACAAAAAAATTTACATATAGTACTTTTAAAGTATTAAATTATAAGTTAGTGAAATTGCAAAATTGAATTAAATTAATCCAAATATGAAATACTTCTTTAACATATTAATATGGGGGCTTTGAAATCTTTTTTTCTTTTTTTATTTTTCTGTTAATAAAATTTTTTGTTTTCTTTTAAAATTAATAAAAAAAAAATTTTTATTCAAAATGTTTATGGATTTATAGTTATTGATAGTTACGATTCCGCACTGTTTTCCAATATACAGGGTGGCGCAGAATGAGCTATATGGTTTGAATGGTTTATAATTTTTTTTCTTTTTTAAATACAGTATATTATTGGGGAATGTTTGCAAGTAGCTTTGAAAAATTATATCCTGTAAGTGATGTCCATTTTCTGCTTCGCCCATACGTGCTCTTTTTAGCATATTTTCATTTTCATAATTAATTCCCCAAGTCTTCTTCACAAAATGCTGAAAAAAAACAAAGAGTAAAAATAATAATTAAAAAAGTTATAAATAATTCAAACCATTTAGCTCCTTCTGCGCCACCCTGTATAAAAAATTAAAATCTCACCTCCGCTACTGCAGGTTTCTTCAGAATGGAATAGTTTGGACACAAATACTGTTTACTTATATTCCTCTAGTTCCAGCACAATGCATCGCATGTGTAGGAGTCATCTCCCGAGTGCTGGTGCAAGAAAAAAAAAATCACAATTATTTATTTTATTTTTGCTTTTATTCCTCAGAAAATTATATAAATTCAATTAAAATATCTTTTATATTTAAAATTATTTAATTTTAATTATATTATTAATTGACCTTTTTTAATATATTTTTTGAAATATATTTATTATTTTATTTGAAAAAAAAAAAATTATAATTTCCTATTATTCAACAAGCTGTTAACGAAATATCGAATAATAAAACCAAATAAAATAAAAAAAAAGACCTCAAGCTTAATAAATATATTTCAAAAAATAAAATTATTTAATAATAATTTTTTTATTATTTAGAAAAAAAAATCTTTAAAGGAAATTATTTTCTTTCCTCCTTCCAACAATATTTAAAATTTTTCTTTTCAAAAAAAACTTTTTTCATTAAATTTTTTTTTTGTTGACCCCATAAGGTTACTCTTTATTTTAGTACATTAAAGTTACTCTTCGTCGAATTGACGAAATATAAAACAACAACATTTTTTGCGAAAGATTTTTAAGGTAAAAAAAGAACAAAAATTTTTTTATTTAATCATATTTTTAAAAAATAAAGAAAAAAATTGCTTTTAAAAATAAAAATTTTTTTCGATACGAATTTAAACGAATTTTTTTGTAAAATTTTAAAAACAACAGAAACTTCAAGATTTTAGTATCAAATAACGTTGTTGATAAAAAGAGCGTAATATTATCTTACATAAAAGAGTTATATGATAAAATGTAAATGATGTTCGTCGATGCGACGATGAGTATCCATCCAGGGTTAATTCTTTTCAAAACTTACTCGAATTTCAATACCATTTTTATTATTTTTCATGTAAAATAATATTACAGTACATTAAACATCTCCTGAGTAGCGCGCTACACAGCTAAACAAACATTAAAATTATTTTCAATTAAAAAATTTGTGATATCAATAAATAAATTTCTCCAATAAATCAATTAAATTTTTATGCATAAATTAATTGAAGTATTATTTAATTAAATGTTAATTTCAACAATAAAAAATGTAAATAGGTTGTTATTATATTTTTTTTAAATTATTTTTTAAATTATATTTATTAACTACTGAACTAAAAAAATTTAAATCATTGAACTAATTTTTTCATCGAACGAATAAAAAACGCTTCTCCTTTTAGCTCTCAGGGAGCTGTTTTCAAAAAATCGTTTTTATATTATTAATGTGATTAAAATGTTAATTGTATCAATTAAATTATTTAATTGAAATAAAAATTAATTAAAGGTCTTTATTAATAAAGAAGAAAAAAAAACAAGCAATATTTTTTTCTGTGAAGTTTAAGAGTTTGGCGGTTCTAGGACTGTATCACTACAACACGTGAAAGTTTTTTTCACAACTGTCATTACAATGGCATCAAAATAAATTGGATCCAAGTGGTCTGGAACCTTTCCTTACCTTTACATCCAGCAACCTGACGACCTAACCTTAACCTAACCTGCACATGGCATGTATTTATTCCATGTATATATATGAATATGTTTACTTTTCCACATCTACATGTCGGATTAAATAACAATGTGGTATTTTGTCTATTTTCATGTCGTGTAGAAGTGATTTTCTTGTTTGTTGTTGGTTTGTAAATTATTTGTAGTGGTTGAATATTTATGTGGACCATTTGTTTCATTTGTTTGCTTTTATGTCTCACATATACATATTTTTATTGTTAAATTTTTATTATATTAAAATAATATCTAATAAAATAAATTTGAGATCTCTTTGTATTGCTTTATGCTGCTTTTACTGTCATTTTACTTATTAGTCTCGTTTATTGGCGACTTTTTTTATATCATGATTGTGATCACAGTGTATGAGAAAAATAAAATTTCATTTAAAATATCTTAGCAAAACATTAATAATAATTTTGTCTTACTTGCATGATTGGAAATTCGATTAGAGACTACAATTCAAAACAGAATATTTTATTTATTAAAAATGAAAAAAGTTGGAATAAATTTCTGAAGTTGTAGATTTTAACAGTCGCAATTTAAATCCAAAGGGGTTTCTATTGATTACAGGGTTTTGTTTATATGACCACAAATAATAACTTTGAGCATAAATAACATGAACACAAATTTCCTAAATTATTTTTCATATTCGAATACAGTTTTTATTTATTTTCTTTTTATATTAATAAAAAGTGGTGTCATTGATTCTACAGGAAATTTAACACACAGCTATGTGGCCATCAGAGATACAAGTCGATCGGCTTAAAATCTACGGCTAGCTGCAGCCGCTTATATTGAACACAGCCCCGCCGCCGCCTATTTGCCTATTTTAGGCATTTCAAAAGCTGAGCCAGCTTCCAAAAACCCGCCGTCTTCATCAGCTCAGCCGTTGAATTTCATTTATCTTGCGACAATGTTCTGTTTAAAGGAATTCAACACTAAAATTTGTTTGACAAAAAATAACGCAGAGTCGTCATCGGAATTTTCTTAAAAAACATGCGAGTTATTAAGCGAACGGCAAAAGCATTTTTTTACTGAAAAATTTCTAAATCTGTAAAATAAAAACCGTAATTTTTTGTGAAACACCAGGTCAACAGAAGCTGATAGCAAGTAAATTTCGTGAAAAAGTTTCTTTGAGAACGTTATAACTCGGTAACCGTTGGACCGATTTCAATAAAACTTTCACGTTTTCATGCAAAAAAAAATAAAAACATAAAATATTATCAAGAACTTCTCAATATAATTAAAAAATTTAAAAAACGTTTGCGAAATGAAAAACGAATTTTAGAAATACAGAATGCTGTCCTTTTTTTCTTGACATTTTTATACATCTAATAAAAAAATATTGAAACAATAAAATTGTTATAGAGTATACCTTGAATACGAAAAAGCATTTATAACACTTATGTGAGTTGGTGGCCGTGTGCATTTAACGTTTTACGCTCAATGTTTTCCTATAGACGTTGGAGTTCCACACCAATTGAAAATCTTTAAACAGAAACAATTATTGCTTGTTTTTGAATGAATTAATTTTTATTTTTATTTTAATTGAATAGTTTAAGAGATGCAATTAAATTTTTAATCACTTAAAAAATATCAATAACATAAAATCGATTTACTGAAAACAGCTCCCTGAGCGGTATTAAAATTAAATTAAAAAATTAATTAAAAGTTTTTAATTTTTTTGTTCAGTCGTTAATAAATATAATTAAAAAATTTATTAAAAAACAAAAATAACAACTATTAAACTTTAATTGTGGCAATTAATATTAAAATCAAAAATTATTTCAAATAATTTAAGTATAAAAATTTAATTGATATTTTTTAATTTTTCTAGTTTTTTGACCTCTTCACAATATAGGAAAAGTTCTTGTCAATGAAAATTCAAAAAAAAAAAAAAAAAATTTTTGATATTATTAATTTGCTTATTGGTGAAAATTTAGACAATTTTTTTAATTCACAAATCACAAATTTCTTAATTGTAATTAATTTAAATTATTTTCCGTGTATTAACTCTTAACTTTTAATAAATTTTCAATAAATATCGACTTTGAGATACGGAAATATTTTAAATAGGCGAGGCGGATCAATTTATTTCTAACACCTTTTAAAAGTATTGCAAGGTACCTGGGTAACTTCATACGTATTCATACGAAAAAAACCATCATCACGAGTATATTTTTAGTGCAATAAAAATAATAATAATAAAAAAAATAATATTTATTTGGTGAAAGAAAAATAAACGAATAAAAACTCATTTTACCTCGATGTGAAAGACCAAAAAAAAAACCTGCATTAAAGTTTTACTTCAAATGTACATGTATTGTAAATCTCTGATTTATTTCACATGATTTTAGGCAGATTTTTTTGGAAAATTTTTTTTCCAACACTATTTCCCTACAGGTATTCGGGTACCTTAACTTCTACTGAAATGTGTGCTTTTGCCATTCACGTAAGGTTTAATATGACGATAAATAAATAATTACTGTTGTACTTAACCACTGACATTGAATACACATGTTTAGGAAGGCAGTAATCTGTAAGCACTAAACGTGGACGCCAAATATATATGTAACTGCATATTGGCCTGTCAAAAACAAAATGTCTCATAAACTAATACCTTCCCATCGAACTTGCGACTGAGCGATATTTATTAGTCACCTTAAATGATACCTGCTAATGGTCATGTAGGTTGCTCATAAATTGTGGATATTTAATTCAAGTTATTAATAAATTTCATTAAAAAAAGAAACAAACAATTTAAAAGCGATAACTCTAGTACTTGTTCAATTCCAGTCATAAGTTGAATAAAAAAAGTGAAAAAATAACAAACATGCAAACTACTCATGAAGTTTAAAAGTGAAAATTATCCTAAAACTATGCTACAGTTTCTTCAACCCTTACAAATAATACAGACACGCAAACTAGAAGAAGCAAAAACTATACAAAATTTACGCTAATAATATTTATTTCGTGGTTTTTCTTTTTTTGAGGATAAAAGCAAAATGACTAAAATTTTATTAAACACTAACATTTCTATATAAAAAAAACTAATGCACACACAGAGAGACACACATACAGGGGTGTTCTAAAATTAAGGCTAGATTTGAACTTCTCGCCATTTTGATGCGGTAAAGTATTGTCAGACCTACAAAAAAAAAAAAAAAAAAAAACAATTCAACAACAAATGAATGCTAATTTTTCGAGCAAAATCATCCTAAGCGATGACGCATATTTTCACCTTGATGGCTTCGTTACAGCCATACCTAAACAAGAGCGGAAAGCGTTTTCTAACTGTCAAAAATTCTCATGCCCATACAATTTGTATGTACCGAAATAACGCGGCGTCAACGCAACGGCAACGTTTTGCAATTCGAAAATCCGATTTTGACAGTGCGTTTAACACAAAAAAATATTTGTTATTAGAAAATGGAGGTAAGTAAATCCTCCAAATCGTCCATATAACTCATTGTTAAAATTTTTTTTTTATAAAATGCTTATTTAAAAATCGCAAACACCAATAAACTTCATTGTTAAAATAATCAGGGTTGTTATATTTATTTTTTTGATAACCCTGTTTTTATCGTTTTGACCTAGCGTTGCCGCTTTTATTTAGGTATGGCATTTCAGCATAAAAGCTAAACGAAAAAAACGTTCCGCTTTCCGCTCTTGTTGAGGTATGGCTGTTAATCGCCAAAGTTTTTAGCTTTTGGGGTTCTGAGAGCCCACATGTGATTGTCGAAAAACAAGTGCATCCCGATGATGTCACTGTTTTGTGTGGAGGCATAATTAGACCATACATTTTTGGAAAATGAGGCTGGTCGAGCAGTGGACTGTTGCTGGTGCTCGATATCGCGACATTATAACACTATTCTTTCAGCCGAAATGGGATTATATTGATGTGGCCAATATGTGGTTGCCACAAGACGGTGCCACATGCCATACAGCCCACTAAACAATACAATTACTGCATGAGACATTTCCAGGTCATGCACTCTATCGTTTCGGTGATTAAAATTGGCCCCTTAGATCGTGTGATTTAACTCTATTAAATTTTTTCAACCTACCGTGCATTAAAGGAGGACATTTAACGCAGCATTAATGAAATTTAGCCACATTTATGCTAAAAATGTCATGGAAACGAGTGCGTATGTGCATGCAAAGCCGTGTAGGCCATTTAAACGATGTATTACACTATGTTCACACGATTGTCATGTATTTTTTTATTATTATAGATATTGACAGAATAAATTGTAATAAAATGTCGAACAAGCGTGTGAACTTAAAATTTTTGTGTGGCAACATTGTCACAAAAAGCACTGTCATTACATTGCCAGACATTTGGCAATCGTGACAATACCCGCCATTACCATTGACAAGTAATTGTCAGATATTGCACGGTCATTTGTTATTGTCAGTTGTGCTTAATTTAGTGCACAGTAAAATAACACCATTGTCTGATAAATATTTCTATTGGCAATGCTGCCCATAAATATTAAGAAACAAAATTTAACATTGGATATAGCAACTTTCGCCATACAACAATCTGACAACAGTCTGAACTAAAAATTTTTGTCGACAGATAAATATATTGCCGAAGAACTGTGTGACAATGCCTGGGTTTAGACGAGAAAACATTTGATAGAAAAACATTTGGAATTCTCTTTGATTTTTTCATTCGCGGTCACACAGACGAAAATTATATTAAATTAAATTCAATTATTGTTAATTTTTTTTTGAAATATATTTATTAAGCTTGAGGTCTTTTTTTATTTTATTTTTTTTATTATGCGATATTTCGTTAACAGTTTGTTAACATTATCAGGAATAATAAATATATTTCACAAAATATAATAAAAAAGGTCAATTAATAATATAATTATTATTATTGTTAATATTATTCCATTGTTCTTGTTATTTGTGTAAGCAAAAAGAAAATGAAAAAGATCAAGGCATATCGCCGAGTACCGAACACAAAAACGATACTCTCTTCCCCACCCGGAATATGCCAACAACCTAAATGTTTCCTTGTCTAAACTCAGTCAAAGGAACTTTACGCTTTTCTTTCAATAGTACGAACTGGCAAATTACCAGATGATAACAATTTTTCTCTTGTTCGACTGTGTTCAAACGATTCATGTTTTACCGACATGATTGCTATTTTATAGGCGTGAGTAATGCGGGGGAGTGTAATGAGTACTCATGTGCATGTACTATCACTACACGTTTTGCTTTCTCATTCTTAATTTGAATATGCACACAAACTATATGTGCATGTCGTCAACAAGACATGAATTGTGTGAACACCAAAGAGATTTCAAAGAAGAATCAGAAGTAAGAATCATGTCATTAAAATATGAATCGTGTGAACTCAAATTTAGAGCATTGCCACCATATTGACATATCGTACAATATTGTAAAAACTGACAATCGTGTGTACATGATTCAGTAAATAAAAATAACAATCTAAAGATTAAAAACTGTATATATATATATTTCCGATTTCCCACATTTAAGTTACTGCACTATGTCGATATTTGCAGACGACACAGCTGTCCTCAGCTCTGGGGTATTATCGATGGACATTATTTCAAACCTTCAAAGAGCCCTAACTGAGCTACATTTATATTTTAATAAATGGAAAATAAAATTGAACTCTGAAAAGACACGGGCAATCTATTTTTCAAGAAAGCGCAAAGCATGTTTTCTCCCACAAAATAACTTTGTTTTTGATAACCGTTCTATCCAATGGGAGCAAACAATTAAATACCTCTGGGTTATAATGGATCCAAAAATTAAGTTCAGAGATCATATTTCATACATTGTGAACAAAGTAAATGTACTAACAAGAATACTATACTCATTAATCAACAGAAATTCTAAACGTAACATTAACAATAAAAAGTTAATACTAAACCACAATTTTTAATGCTGTTATTTTTTAGGCAGCACCTGTTTGGTCGACCGCTGCAAACTGTCATTTAAGAAAATTACAATAATCCCAAAACAAATAGCTGAAACTAATTTATAACCTTCCTTGGTTTTTCTTGACTGAGCGACTGCACACACTTGCCGGCATAGATCTAATTAAATATAAACTTAACAGGATTAGCGAAAATTTTAACACCGCATGTCTAAATTCGGGTTATGAACATATCAATGAGCTGCTGGCCCATCGTAGGTAGTTTAGTTTTAGGATTAGTCGTTTTAATATAAAAATAAAAATATTTAAATAGGTTTTGCTAAATTTTGCCTCCACTTAGAAATATTGTAAATATGATGGATCCATAACTTTATAAAACAACTTACATTATAATTAAGTAGAAAAGATACAAATCTTAAACTCTTCATATAGAAAAATTTAAGACTAAGTAAAATGTATATATTTTATAACAAGAATAAAAAAAAATTGAATTGAATATTTGAATCAAATTATGCGTTAATTTTGTGTCACCCTTTATACACCTTATAGTCAGCAGGTATTGTTGATTAAACATTAAAAGTAACTAAAACACGCATTAGCTAAATAAATGTTGTTTTTCTTTTATTAAACTCAGACTTTAAAATAATTTGGCTGGATAAAACAAACAACGACAGCAAAGAAAATTGAATGCACACACCCATACACATACATTAATACTGCTATAAAGTAATGCAAATGGGCGTTAATATTCATCATAAAACTCTAACAGAAACAAACAATCACAATGACATTCACTTTATTACTTTTAAAACTGCTCCTAATGTTGCCGCAGCTATTGCTGCAATAAAATTAACTCAACATAAACACACACACACACACACACAAACAGTCACAATCAATCATACGCACATACAGCACCGAAAAACACTTGCAAATTGTAAAAGGCGTATCAAACAAAAAAAAAAAAAAAAAAGTAACATTAACAACTGTCAAATTATTTTAACACGCCATAACGACATCATAAATGTTCAACACAGAAAAAAAAAGTAGAATAAGAAAAAGGACAGACAGACAGACAGACAAAAACGGAAAATACTCAGCCATAAAAAGTGTTTTACTCTATAAAAATAAAACATAAAAAGGAGAATTTATATTCAAATAAAACTTTCGTTTTATTATTGGACGTAAATGAACATTTTGTCAAATGGAAATTTTCACAGTTGCTTTCTTTGAAATCTTTCAACGCTGGTATTATTGAAATTTGATGGTTTCACCAACAAACAAAAAAAAAAGAATTAAATAAAAAAGGAGTGAACTGGAGGAGGCACTGCTTATACCACCACTAGTACTTGTGTAAATTATAATAATAGGCTTAATAAAATTATAGGTAAAAAAAATAAATGTGTAAAGAAAATGACTGTTGTTTAGACAAACGTACCGCGCGCTTGGGGTTATACAGAGTTTTCCAAGAAGACGTTTCATTTTCAATGGGCCAGCATTTTAACAATTGATATCACTCAACTTATAACTAATTGACAGATGGCAACAGAAAACTTTATTGTAATAAAAATCTAAAATCGCTGTAGCGTTCCGTATGCTTCAGATAGCGATAAAATTATAAATGGCAAAATAAAAAAATCGAGATCATGCGATTTCACACACATTATCATTGTGGCATTTTCTAGAGTCGCAGGTCTATGCGAGCAAGTTACAGACCGCAAAGGCCTTTAAATCCATCATAAGCCGTGCAATCAATCAACTTTAATCTGATTTATGCAGCACAGCCATGGGAAAATTGTATATTTCAGATGTGCCGCATTCAGCAAAATCACGGCGGATATTTATGCGACTTAATTTATTCAGAAATTCCAATGGCATCTCACGTATGTATATACATGTTGTTTTATTTTGATTTGAAGAAGGCAAACAGTTTCTTAAAGACCCCTCAAATCCAGCACTTCATGCTTCAAAGGCTTGAACATTTTTCTCGTGATATGTTTTTATCTTTTTTTTTTTTATTTAGTGATCAGAAAATCTTTTAACAACTAGCCCAGCAACTGCCATTCGAAGCATGCATGCGTAGCAGCATTTTTTTATGTGAAAGTGTTGCCAAAAGTTGGCGAAAATCCCTACATACGAAACTATGAGCGACGGTAAATTAGGCACGCTCTCAACAACGCATCGCGATCACACTTAAATTTTCTCTTTATTGTAACATTTGTGCATTGAGCATATTCTTACACTGGTAGATTCCACCTTGTGTATTAAATTGAATATTAAAATAAAAATTATTGCAAAACCTTTTTATAGTGCAGAAAAAAGAAGCAGGTTACGATTAAATAGTTTTTATCTAAATTGTTTCAAATCATACACACTACTAAATAAAAAATGTTCTTGTCTTTCGTTCCCCTGAAAAGCAATGGAACTTCTATTCTGTTGGCAGACTTAAACGTACGCATTCAAATGAAATGCAATGAAATATTACAATTAGAACAACTAAGCAATGTAGTATTATTTCGCAAAAATTTATGAAAAAATGTCCTTGCTTAGACAGGGAAAAAGTGATTAAAGCACCATATTTGGGGTCTCTTTCACCAAACATATTTAAAAACAATTTAATTTAATTAATGATCTTTATTTAAAGTATGTTTAAAAAAATTTTATTTTCACCAACGAAATAATGAAACACAAGAAAGTATGGTAACACTCTGATATTTGATATGATAGCGGCAACTTACAGCTTTTTAAAAATTTTTTTTTTTTTTTTTTTTTTTACACAATATATATTATTTATTGAATCTTCAAAATCAATTGAACTAACAATAAGTATTCAAATCTTAAGAACTAATTGCTAATTATTATTAAGTACAGCCTAGCTGTACAAAATTATTTATTGCTCGTATAGTTTTATTTCCGCGTCTACTACGTTCGGGCTAGGGAAAGAGTATCCCTTCTTTTCAGTCGAATGAACCCTCTTTCGCTTAAAATATTTCGGGCTAGTATATTTGGATGATCTTGGAGTTTGGTTAGGTATGACCTTGCGTATGTTGTTATCTCTTGTTTGACTGTCGGAATATTTAAATCCTTGTGTATGTTAGAATTTTTTATATACCACGGCGCATCTGTTATCATTCTCAGTATTTTGTTTTGACACCTTTGAATTTTTTCTATATTGGAAGCTGAGGCAGTGCCCCATAGCTGGATACCATAGCTCCATATTGGTTTTAAAAATGCTTTGTAAAGCAAAAGCTTACAGTCCAGTTTTAGCACAGAATTTCGACCAATAAGCCAATTTAGTTGAGTTGCTTTTAATTTCATTTGAGTTAATTTTGCATCGATGTGCTGTTTCCATGTTAGCCGTCTATCAATGTGCATCCCTAGATACTTGACCTCCAAACGTTGAGGTATTAACTGGTTGTTGATCAGAATAGGAGGACATGTGTCTCTGCGCAGGGTGAAGGTTATATGTACGCACTTATTCTCATTAAATTGATTCGCCATTTTTTTAGCCAGCTTTCCAGCTGCGAAGTTTGGTGCTGTAGGCGACGAGATGCTTCGTCAGCACTTTCGTGAATGCTTAAGAAAGCTGTATCATCGGCAAAAGTTGAGGTATGGATGTTCGCGACTGTTGGCAAATCTGCGGTGTATATCAAGTACAGTAATGGACCTAATATGCTGCCTTGGGGAACTCCAGCTTCAATCGGCTGCGGTGATGACAGCCAATCACCTTGTTTTAAAATAAATTTGCGACAAAGCAGGTAACTTTCCAGCTGTTTAAAAGCTGTTTTAAAGCTGTTGCAAAATCAATAATATTTAAATATTCAATGAGTGTATCTATATGAAAATGAAAATCGACATTTAAATATGAATTGATATTTAAATAGAATTGGTGAAATAGGCTCTTAAGTCTTTGCAATATATCAATAATGCACAATAGACCACACGTTGCTACTGTTACCAATTAGAGACTAAATAAAATTACGAGTATTAAAATCAACAAATTAGTGCCACTTCAATTTTAAAATACAGTAGAGTTCGGTTATAACGAATTTTCGCTTACAACGAAAAAAAATTTCCTCGGTCCCAACAGTTTTGCATTAATATTACACACGATTATAGCGAACTCCGGCTATAGCGAATTTTAGTTTACAACGAATTGTTTCTTAAGTTTCATAAACAAAAATGCCTGGGAATTTATATGCTTATAAAGAGCGGAAAAAAATGGCAAATCATTTATCACAATTTGGCAACACTAACAGCTGTTCCCTTAGTTAAAAAATAAATAATAAAGTTAAACTCACAGCAAATAAAAATGTCAAAGACATTAAAAAGAACTTATCTAAACACGGCTTTGAAAAAAAAACGCAAAAAAAAAGTGAAATATATGAAATTCTGAAGTCTACATTGGCAAGAGTTTTATAAAATTAAAGAAAATATTGATTAGAAAAATTCTAAAGACTACCAATACAAAATTATTTGCTACGGTTATCAAGAACTTGGCCTACAATGAACAAAACTGGTCGGTCCCGAGGAAATCGTTATAACCGAACTCCACGGTAACTGAAGAACATATAAAAAAAACTTATGAGAAAACAAGAAAAAAATGTAAATTATAATTAAAATTTGTTTATTAACAGATCTCTAGTATTGGCCTTTCTGTTGTAAATATAAAAGGGTGGTTAAATTTTAAGGGCCGATGTTGAATGTGAACCACACCTAAACGACAAGTTTTTTTCTGCATTTGATTTGACATTTCTCAATTTCAGACTAACTCAACTAACAATCGAGCAACGCGTTAAAGTTATTCAGGCTTATTATGAAAGTGTGCTTTCAAATCAGAACACCATTCACAGTAACTGCCTGACCGGCCTCATTTTGGAAAAAAAAATACGGCCCGATGATGCCGTCAGCCCATAAACCGCACCAAACAGTCACTCTTTGTGGGTGCATCGGTTTTCCGACAATCACTCTTGGATTATTATTCGCCCAAAATGCGGCAATTCTGCTTATTTACGAATCCACTAAAAAAAACTTGTCGTTTAGGTGTGGTTCACATTCAACATCGGCCCTTAAAACTTAACCATCCTTTAGTTGCTACAAAACAATAAAAGCCTTTTTCCATCCCTTATGCGACCCCTGACTCTTTCATACTTTCCAGAAAGTTTTGATATTAAACACATATGTATGTAAGTTCTATGCATTTTGCCAGCAATTACATGCTTGGAAAAACATCTCAAAATGAGTTCAGCGGTAAAAGATCTAAAACTTTTTTTCAAGAGCGAAGTATATTATTCGACCTCTTAAAAAAAAAATTATTTTTTATTAGAATTTAAAACATTATTCGCTAAAAAAAAATATTAAAGTTCGTAACACTACTTAAGCTACTCTTCCATATTGCCACCGATTTAAACAAGTACAATGTAAAGTTTTTGCAAATGTGTACGTAAATATACTATTTCTGGTATATAAAATACAAACATGCCAATTATCTGGGGGATTTTAACTTTAACTTTTCAACCGAAATTTGTTGGAAAAAAATTATAATCGCAAAGTTGATGTGGTTGGTTAAAGCGTAAAATATATAATGCAGAATAAGAAGAAAAAGAAAAAAAAACAAGGAGCAGAAAAAGCGCATGCCACACACAGCATGAAACATTGCGGCTGCAAGTTGAAATGTTGGGCACAATAACAACACAGTTAAACCAACAATTTGCACCAGCAGCTACAAAATGAAATACGTGCGACACTCACTCGCTCGTACATTAAACTAGTACAACAGCAAATTCACGCACTCTTGCTTTCACAAATGTCATATGTGCATAAGGGAGTAGAAATAATTTTTTGAGTTATATTTTCAGCTACTTGGCTGGTTTAATTTTCCCAAATTAGTCTATTTCGCGTTACAGCTTGTGAATTGCAATAAAAAAAAATTAATAATAAATTTTATTAGTTTCAAATTTATTGCAAATCTTTTGATCCCCCTTAATGGAAAGAAAAACGAAAATAAATAAAATTTTCTACCATTTAAAATCAGGAGATAATTGCTAGAGCACAATGAAAAGGATGAGTGAATGTGAAAAAAAAATAGCAACTGAACTTTAAGCAGACTACAACACAGTTTGTGTTTTCATTTCACTATTATTAAGAATTTTTTCCTGTCACCACGGAATTACAAGATTAACTGCAGTGAAAATAGATTTTATATGCTTTGAGGGCAAAAAGCGTAACAAATTTGTGAGTGGGGGAAAAAGAAAAAAATGCAATAAAATAAGGGGAACGATGCAATAAAAGGCGAATTTAAAAACGCAACAAAAAAGCTTTAATATACTGGTATTTATTAAATGAATTGCTTTTTCCACAACAACAGATTAAAATTCACTTTTTTTTTGCAATAATACAACATTGCAGCAAATTAGTTGGAGTTTAACTGCTGCTGCTTTCATAAAAGTTCTTTGGTTTTATATTGATTGAATTTTGTATGAAAAATCCGTGTAATATACCTGTTGTCGCCACTGACAAAAACAGCTAAAGAACCACACTGTTTTATATTGGAAACTTAGTAAAATCTATTACATTTAATGTGTAATTTTACCGCAATTCTACATAAGTACATATGTACAATAACTCCATTTTTATAGTGGACAAGAAAAATTTCTTAAGCATCTAGCGTGGTATTTCCTTTAAATCTATATAATTTTAATTTTCTAGTGGTTTTCATGCCAAAAAGTAAGTAATTTGTGAATGAATTATTATATGAAATTGTAACATTAATTATAAATTTATAGGAATTTTCATATAAGAAACATTAGCTAATAAACTTGAAGTGAATTCATCGTTAGTGTTTTCTTTATTCAAAATCCAAGTGAAAGCCATTAGCGAGGCAATTACCTCTTTCAACAATACCTTTCATAAATAAAATGAAAGTTTTATTCTTTATTCATCTATGTTTGTTGTATGATTTATCTGGTCTATATACAGCATTTTATTTGGTGCTAATATCAAAATCTTCAGTAGACCTTTAAAAAAATTCTTGAAAAAAGCTAAGAAATTTCACATGTTTTCATCCAAGAACTCCCAAATAATATTTGAGATCTAACGTAAAAGAATAATTACATAATTTTATTATTTAGTTTATAGCTTATATATATAAACTTAATAACTTTTAAAGGGTGCTTTACATCAGTCCCACAAGTCGTACGACATGTCAAATTTTTGTGTAGAAGAGCACAAGTCGGATCGTCTAAACGTAATATGTAATGAAACTATAAGATTTTGAGAGAGAATATGGATGAAAATTTGACAGTCGTATGGCTCTCTTGCTTTTTTAAAATTTTTCAAAAACCAACACACCATTAGATCAGGGATGCATTTTTATGTAAACAAATGTGAGAAAGCCAGGGAGGGATAATTGCTTTCATAAATTTATACCAATTATAAAATGAAAATGTACATTTTAGACCACGACAGCACAATTTTATAAAAATATACGTATATTTTCCAAATGTACACTAAAAATTTTTACCACGAAAATAACATATTCCAAAGTTATAAAAATATTTTTCAAGGTTATTAAAAAAAAATTCAATTGCACAAGAACTCCATCCCTGGGAAAACAAGCAAACAGCTGTAGTTAAATTAAATGAAAATGTTTTCATCTTACTTGATTTTATCCATACCAATGGTATAAACGCCAGAAAATAACCATCCGATTTTTACTCTCTTTTTTTGACATCCGGATGGAATTTTATTTTATTTTCTCTCACATTTTACGTACGACAAATCTTATCGTTTAAAGCGGCCTTAAGAAAACAATTTGTTTTTGAAATTAGTTTTTTGTTACACAGAAAAAATTATTGCTTACTTTTTATTAAGGTCTTACCCTTAATTAAATTTTATTTTTATTTCTATTAAATAGTTTAATTGATACATTTAAATTTTTAATCACTTAAAAGACATCAATAATATAAAACCGATTTTTTGAAAACAGCTCTCTAAAAGCTAGAAACAGAATCGATTTTAATTCGCTCAATTAACCCTTATCCTGTATTTCGAAAATGAAACGCATATGACATTAATGGGTCAATTTTGCCCAATATAAAGAATATTTTTATATTTATTTATTGTTAAGTTTTTTTGCACGCATGACATGTAATATGCGTCTCAGAATGATTTTTACAAACAAATTTTTCGCAATTCGAACATTTCACTGAGTATTTTGTACTATTTGACCGATATGGGCACAACAAGCAACTCCCTCTTTTTAAGCTTTTGGGCCTTAACAGTAGTAACAAAATATGCTAAACACAGAAAAATCTGCTATGCACAAATATTTTCATTCGTTTTACTTATATTGTTGTTATTTTTTAACGGGACATTAAAATGAAATTCTGTTACTACAATGTGTTATTTGTATTGGGCAAATTTGACCCACATATACCACATGCGTGACTTTTTTTACACAGTTAAAACGGAATGATCTAAAAGTTTTTTACTTTGAATTTAAATATTATACGCAAAATAAATAATTGTACAAAAGTTAAAAAAAAAATTCATTGGGCGGTTGCAAAAATAATACGCTTCAAAAACAGTTTGGGCAAATTTAACCCACAAATACAGGATAAGGGTTAAAAAATTAATTAAAAGTTTTCCATTTTTTTAGTTCAGTAGTTATAATTAAAAACTTTTTTTTATTTATAAAAATACAATAACAACCTATTAAATTTTTAATTGTTGCAATTAACATTTAATCAAATATTATTTCAATTAATTTAAGTATAAAAATTTAATTGATATTATTAATTTGTTTAGTGGTGAAATTTTTAAAAATTTTTTTAATTGAAATTAATTTTATTTATTTTGGGGAATTTATTTTGGGAATATCTCTTTATATATATGATTCAAAAAAATTAAATTCAGTTAACATACAATGCTACATGTGCACGGTGTAAGATTTTAATATTCTTTTGTTTCTTTTGTTTCTTTTGTTTAATTTTTTAATTTTTCATTTGATTCAAAAATACATTAGTTATGCTGGCCGATGGCAAGCCTAGTGTAGAGATGGGAATAAAAATTTAAAAATAGAAATGTGTGTGTGTGTGTGTGTTATAAAAGTAAACTCATGGATTGTTATGTTTTTGTTCATAGATTTTTTGGTTTTTGTGTTTGATATTCAACTTCAATTCTCGATTGATTAGTTGATTGATTAGATCTTGGGTTTGTATTCAAAAATTAGGAAAAAACCACTGATGAGCTAAGTAAGCATTAGCGAAATAGTACTATATGAATATGCTTTCCTTCTCAGTTATTGAGTTTGCTTTTGTAAAAAAATACTTTATGAGAATATCATAAACTATGTAATAATAAATTTCACATATATTCTTTAAGGGAAAAAAGCACAATTAGAATCATATATAGAAATTAATTTTTATTTTCTATCAACAATCTATATATTAAATTTCAAACTCAAAGTTTCGTCTTTATGTCTATTTGTTATAATTCGATATTTCGTTAACCATCGGTTAAGTTAGCTATACAATAATTTGCCACTATATATTAAGAACTCGGGCTCTATTTCCATTTTTAAAAACAGATTGAAACAATATTTACTGCAAAATATTGATATGCTTCTTTTATTTTTTCTTGGACTGGCACTCAGGGGATGACCCCCCTACACATGCGATGCATTGTGCTGGAACTAGGAAATTAGGTTATGGGAAGGAGGATAGAGGGAGTAATATCTATGGACATTTGATTTGAATTTTCCCATTGGGAAGACTTCGGCAGGGAGTTTGTTCCACATACGCGATATTCGGCCGAAAAATGAGTTCTCCCTGTAATGCGTAGTGCGAGTCGCCGCCAAATCGACCACAAATGGATGCGCTCTTAATGAAGAAAGCGTCGTGCGCGCGAATGACCGGGTTTCGGGAACGAGTTCCCTAATTTCATTAGAACACATCCCATTATAGTAACGATAGTACACCGAATTTAATAATTTTAGATCTTCTTATGGTATATCCAAATATATTGTATATTCATAATGTAAAACTTTTGCCAGATTGTCTCAAGAATGCCATAAAGACACTGAGAACCTATTTGTAATTAAAAAAATAATGGCTATGAATAAATTGGAAATTTGAAACATTAAAAAAAACATATTCAGGAAATTTTTAATTTAATTTTAATAATAAAAATTTCCTGAAGATGTTAACCGATGGTTAACGAATATCGAATTATAAAAAATAGACATAAAGACGAACCTTTGAGTTTGAAATTTAATATATAGATTGTTGTTAAAATAAAAAATGTTAAAAAATAAGTATTAAAAAATGAATTAACCCCCGACTTCCTTAGTCGCAAAACTCTACATACGATTTAATTTAAATTTAAATGTTTAAGAGAAATACAAAAAAATTGTTAAACTTTTTTATTTCATAGGATTAACGATCTTCACAGAAAATAAAAAATAAAACTTCACGCTGTTTAATATTATTTTTTTTTTTTTTTTTTTATCTTGGACCAGTGCTCAGGGGCTATCCCCTACATATGCAATGCATTGCACTGGAACTAGAGAGAAGGATAGGGAAGAAATAGATAGGTGGTGAAAGTGGTAAAAAGATAGAGCTTAATTCTTGCACAACTCTGCAGTTGCGTGTAAATTTATAAAGCGAAGTTGCGGCGTCTCTGATGTTTTTTGACGCATTATTTTTAAGCTAAATGGAGCCATTTTATTTATTATTTTACTTCGCCGATGTTTTATTGCTCAAATACCGACGAACGAGGGTGCTGTAGCACAGAAAACACAGAAAAAACTTTTTTCTGATTTGACCCGGCTGGGAATCGAACCTGGGTCTTTCTGGTTGCAGAACCAACACGCTGACTACTCGCCATCAGTAAGAATTAAGTAATAAATTTCATAAAAGCAAAAGTCTAAAAACTTTGGGGTGATTTAGAACATATTTAATGGATTGTATGGCGTTTTTTTGCACCTTAAACTTCTTTAAGCCTTTTAGGCATCAAAAAAAATTGATTTTTTTATTATTTCGTTGGAAATATTTCCCTTTCGTCTTTTAAAATCATTTTCAAGTGAGAAGTGAAGGAAGCCCTTCTATATCTAAGTTTCAGTTTTAAATGAGTTCATAAATATGCCCTGTTAAATACTTACAAGTAAGAATTTTCAAAAATTTTACTTTACATATAAAATAACGATCAGATTAAATGAAATTACGAAATCTTATGTAGAATTTTGTAACTAAGTGTATGACAGACGTTGGAAGCAGAAAGTCAAAACATTTTTTTTTGCTTATTTTGGACGGTTGCTATGAACAGTGGGTCTCATATTAATGAATACTGTTCAAAAATTGGTTTAACAAGTGCTATGGAACGGCGAACTCTGTAGTCCACTATTTTAAGAGCACCAGTAACCCGCTGGCCTTGGCAATGGCCCTATGACTATGGCGGATTAATAGAGTTTGAATTTTAAAGCTCTCTATGGTCCATAATTTGTGCATAAATTCTTCCATAGATTTATGCCAACGGTCTAATAAATATGACATACATTTACAAAATTTTAGATTCCATTATTATGAACAGAGCACGCTGAATGGCAGAAATTTTTTTTTTTTGGAAAAATTATCATAATCTGTTTTTTGTTGATAAAAGCCACTAAAATACTAGAAGAAAAAAAAACCAAGGATTTCCTTGGAAATAAAAACGCACAAACAAAGGATAAACTGCAAAAAGAGCAGAAGAAAAAAACACAATGTAAAATAAACGTAAGATCCGCATTTCATAACGTTGCAATAATAGAATTAAACAATGAAGTTTCAAGTATTTAACCTCCATCACGAAATATCCGCATTGTAAAATAGACTCAAGTCTATAGTGGCCTTAAGCTGAATACACACTGCTAACCAAACACAACTAAATCTGTTATACTTACTGTGGCTTAAGGCACTCGCTAAATTATAATTTACCACTACATTAAAAGGAAACGGATGTAAGGCAAGGGAAAAAAAAATATATATATATTCATGTATAAATACACATGCACATACACACACATGTGTAGCCAAGCAAAAATAAAAATCATTTAACAGAACCTTCTTTATTCGCAACTGCAAGCCACTGTGAAAATGTTGAAATATTATTTACTCATCCTCGCACTGACTGACATGTCCATTTTACAGCACATTTGGAAAAATTATATTTTAAAAGATTTAATAAATCTTAATGGCCCTCTTGTTCTATCCTTCGCTTTTAGTCTGCCCCCTGCCGGCACTTTACGTTTTTGTTAGTGAACACTGTTGTTAATTTTTCACTTAAAAAATTCAACTTACAAATCGAGGAAAAAGACGCTTTGATTTTATATTTTTCTTTAAAGGTTTTATTTCTTTAAGTTTCTTGAATGTATTTGAATGACAGCAGATAATATTTTAACAGCAAAAAAAAATAATAATAATAATTCAGAGTCTGAAGTAGTCGATGGCAGTATTCTGAAGTATTCTGCATGTTGATTACAAAACCAAAACAGACCTGGGTTCAACCCCAGTTTCAGACTAAAATTATAACAAAAAAAAAAAAAAAAGAACAAGGATTGATTATGAAGTGAAAACAAAACTTCGGACTGCAATTTAAGCAACTGAAGATAATGCAGTTTCGGTCTGCAGTACCATCTTTATCAACTGAAGAAATGTTTATGAGCATTAGTCTTATCAATATGGAGGTATGGGTTCGATTTCCACCTAGACCCTGGGTGTTTCTACAGAAAAGCCATAACAGCCATAAGAGAGTTTGTATTGTTAAAAAAAAGAAATGTTAATACGAGTTGGCTTATCAATATGACCCCAACTTTTTGAGTCATATTTCATTTTGGGAAAATTTTTCATTACTTTTGGTCGATGTAGCGTAGAAAAGAAATGGATATATTTTATGTAATGAAAATAATATTTTTTTCTTTGTAACTTTATTGTATGGGGCCTTATTACGCAATCCCCTGATTATCAATCAGTATTGCGAACAATTACATTGGCCTATTAGAACAGCATTGATATATTTTTGGAGACCTTCAGTAGCGGTCTTTAAATTTATTTTTATAATTGAATGCGTTATTTTTTTTTAGAAAAAAGTTACAAATTTATCAATAAAAAATAGTTTAAAACCGAAATATTTACTACTGTTATTTGACTTGTAAATTTTTTAACTTTTAGTCTTGAGAAACAGGCCCGTGCTGTCACCGTAAGAGAAAAAAAACTGTAAAAATAAATTAAATCACCAAGATCCCGGAAAAATATCTTTCGCTTCGAAAATTAAATAAAAAAAAAAAAACAAAAACTGAAAACGTTGTTTTCAAATTTGTCTTCCTTTTTGATGATAAAATTCCTCTTGCTTTGTTCGTTTGATAGCACTGCTGTATTATAGTTTGTTGATAAAAATAAATACCAAAAAAAAGCAATTAATCTAGTATAAAAACTGGCGACAGCCTATCACCAGTAGTTAAAGTCCACAGAGAGTTCATGTTCATTCATGGTTTTTATTCGTCGCATTCACTTTCCTACACAAAAACACAAATAGAGAGACTCGCACATTTCCCCTGCAGGGCTTCCGCTTCACAAAGGCAACAAATCCAATAACTTATCTTGATTTTTATGGTTACTTTTTAGTTTTAACAAATGCAGATATACAACTTTATGTCATACAATTTACGTACATACATTACACACAGCCATACATATACTTTTTGTATAACAAAAAAAAAAAAGCATTTAACAATTTTCTAAATACGCTCACATATTAATTTTAGTATGGAAATGAAGAACTGAAGACAATTCTAAAAATTATTTTTAAATTATTTTTAAATTATTTTTGCGTTATTTTCTTCAAGTGTTTGTGGATCAGCGTTGGTAAACCCCGAGGTATTTCATTTTACCACAAAAAAAAAGTTATTTGTTAGTTAAAATTTTTCAATTTTAAATAGGCTAATGATCGATAACATTACAGGCAGTTAAAATTACATGTGCTAGTGAATAAAGGGCCTGACACACACATCAGTATTCAGCTTCAATATTAGTCTTTTTGTTAGTATATGTATTGAAGCCTCTGACACACTACGTCAACATTTCTCATCAATGTTCATTTTTTTGGGTTCTTTCAAGTGCAAACATATACAACTTACCGTCGGCAAAACATTTTGTGAAGTTACCGTCGGCAAAATACATATCTATTTATTCCTTTATTTATTAAAAGAATCCACTGATGATATTTTTTTTTCACTATATTTTTTAATTAGCACGTCCCAAACAACCATTAATGAGCGATATACTTCAATTAATTTGATTACAAAACTTTTTTACTCTATTTTTAATGCGTCACAACTACGATGTGCACTCAAAGTTACTAGAAATAAAATGAAACTGCTTCAATATTGTAATGAATATCAAAACCATTTTGATTTTCGTCAATATCACACAGAGCGTATATGTGTGACTATTTTTCGCACACAATGACAAATATTGAAGCTGAACATTGATCGTCTTTCTTTGCTTAAGGCAAAAAGTAAATCAACCATACACGGTGGACAAAACACGAAGAACGCTAGTGAAGCTGAAGGTGTAGCAGCCTTCGAAAATAGCATGTTGTTACGTTCTGCTAGTGTTTGGCAGTGTGATTTACAATTTTTGTCTTTGATTGAAAAAATTAAAATGAAAAAAAATTTCTTTGTTTTGAGATCGCTTGCAATGGGTTTTGCATTAAGTGCTTCTTATCGTTAAATTTAAATAAAACAAAGTGTGTGTGTTAGATATCAGCGAAATTTTTCAGTCGTTTGAAAGGCATATTGATGCCATTATGTGTACAATATAACATCGTTGAAGTGTCCGGCTCGACTTCTTTTGGGTGGAGTGCAACCAAAATGCCAATTTTCCATGGCCTCAACGCCGCAAACCGCTGTGGTCTGTGGCTTATTCGCATACAATTGCGAATTAAAGAAAAGTCTAACGGCATAAAATCGCATGACATCGATAGCTAGTTCACCTCAACTCCACGTGCGTTGACCTTGCGCTCAAATCGCTCCTGCAGAATATCCAGTCTGACATGAACTGTGTGGCATGTAGCGGTGCCCTGTTGAAAACACATATCGTTGGTTCTAGTTCATTCAATTCAGGCCAAAAGAAGTTCGTCATTAGCGACCTATAGCGCTCATCGTCGACAGTAAAGCCCTCTGCAACGTCTTTCTCAAAGAAATATGGACGCCGCCAGCCAAAAATTCACACCAAAGAGCGACTTTTTCGTGATGCATTGGACGCTCTTGGGTGTCATATGGATTGGCATCGTCCCAAGTGCAGAAGACAATTGTACATTTCGTCTTTAGTCCATTAGGCCAATGTCCGTTAACAGGCTTGATTGTAAATTTTTCGAAATAATTTTTTAAATCTTCGCTGGAAGATGCCGCAAATTATATTTTAGATGGGAAGTTGTTGTACCTAAACGTAATATAATACAATATATATATGAACGTGTGTCCATATATAAATCATACGGCGCATGTGACATCCAGCTTTTTCTTACACACTGGATATGTTCCTGAAAAAAACGTGCGATAAAAATCGCCCAAAAAGTACATGCAACATATAGAAAATTTAAGAATACGATATGGGTTTTTAAAAATTCGCGTAAGTTGAAAAAACTCCAATTTCGATAAACACACTCAGCTATCTGAGCGTGATCTCCGACAGCTGTTGGTTAAAATGAATTGAAAGTTCTTTAAATAATTTTAATTTTTCTTTAAAATCTCTCTATCTCTTTAAAATCAAACATGTTCGTATTTCTGTCTTTTATTTTGAACCTGATTTAATCGAAATTTTTTTATTTCTAAAAGCACTGTCAGTCGTAAAGAATAAAATGCTGCTTCCGAATAGGCATTAATTAGATTGTACTGTAGTTATCATTGAAGGTTTTTTTAATTTACTAAGATTGAATTTTCGAGTGTAAAGACTAGTGTGTGGTTGTTTTTCTAAGTCAATAATACTTAGAATACCAGTGGTGTTAAATGTGACTAACATACCATTATATTTCATAAAAAACATTTACATGTACATACGATTACGATTATATTATTGAAATATGCTGGTACAGTGGCGAGCATAAAAATTCAACATTTGGCGAAATGACTTTGAAGACATTACAATTTTTTCTTTTTCCTTTTATTTGTGAATATATAAATAATATTTTGCGGTATTTTTTCTTAAATAAATTGCAAAATCTTACATTTAGTTTTTATTTTGAACGGTCAAGGTTACTTGTTTTTCTATTGGAGTTCATTTCGTACATCATAATTTTAATGATTTAGTTTCAAGTTTTTAATAAAGTTAATAATCAAAAACTGAGAAAAAATTTAAGTCAAAGACAATAATTGTAAAACACACTGACAAAGACTAACAGAATGGAACAGCCTGACTTTGCACTTTTTACCTTAATTATAACAAATATTTACACTTTATTTCCGTCGTCTCAACTCCTGTAAAACTTCTTTATAGTCGAACAATAGAGTGGAGATGTTTTAAATTAATAGGGCAAAATCGGGCAAGAAATGCTATACATTTTTCGTTCAAAAGCCTTATGACAAGGCTTCTAGAGCTGCATCTTCAGCGTTCTTCATGTTTTTTTTTCTACTGCGTGTGTTTATCAGTAGATCTAAGTTATTAGCTTTTTATGTATATTATTTTAATTAGTCTCAGTTCTATTTTTATTTGACCTTAATTAAATTTTTTAATTATATTTCTTTTTTGAGCGATGGTTTTTTTTATGAAAATTTTTTTTAATTATTTATTTTCAATATTTCGCTACCAAATAGGTAGCACCGTCGGGAACTAATAATATGTATTAACAAAAATTTTTCTGAAAAAGAAAATATTTTTCAAAGGAAAAGAAATTTTTTTTTTTTCATTTTCTTGAAAAATATTTTCTTTTTCTAGGTTTTTAAAAAAAAATTTTTTTTAAACAAATTATTATTTCCCGATGATGCAAAATATTGAAAATAAATAATTAAAAAAACTTTTCATAAAAAAAGACCATCATATCGTCGGTATTGTGTAGCACCGGCGAAGTAAAATAATAATAAAAATGGCTATTAAACCGAAGCTTCAGCACTGCTACGAGTATAAAAAGAAAGAACGTGCAAAAGCAGAGCTGCAAAATAATTATTTAAGCTTCACCTCCTGTCGTTTCTCCTACTATCCCTTTCTTATAGTTCCAGCACAATGCTTCACATGTGTAGGAGTCATCTTCTGAGTGCTGGTCCCAGATAAAAAAAAAAAAAGCATACGAGAATTCACATCCTTCCTATTACTATCGCCATAGAATATTGTAACTCTTCTTTCATTTATTTAACTTATAGTCAAAATTAATTACACTTATTTAGCAAAATGAAGTGCATTTAAATAGAATAATAAATTGTTTGTTGTATAAAGAAAATTGTTATAGAAACTTTTTCGTATGTTTTGTTTGTATATTTCGTAATTCTCAAAAATTTTTTGAGAGTTCTTGTATAAAAATGTTAAAAATTACTACCATTTTTTAAGAATATGGTCAAAGATCTACTAACGATTTTTGCCCGTTAAACCAAATAACAAACGTAGATAAATAAGCTAAATAGAATAAATTTAATTTATTTCACTGCGATGGCGTATGTTAACAAAGTTATTCTCCCAGTAAAAGTAACCGTTATTAAAAGAATTATTCGTGAAGGTCATATAATGCAATTTTACTTTTTTATGCCACTTACTGTATATGTAATGGGTGATTTTTTAATCGTTTAGGTTTTGAAAATTAGGAAAAAAACGGAAAATTTGTACCCAACAAATGCAATCTTCATTGGGGCCCCTAAATGCTTGCTATACAGAAAAAATAGTGGTTAAGTTATTCCCAATTAAGTTTTTGTTCAGTAATTTTTTTTTCTCTTAATTAAAAATTTAATTGAATTCAGCTTTATTTTAATTGATTTCTCTGTTCAAAATAGTGTAATGCACAAGAAATGAAATGCTCAAATGCAGAAAAAAATCGTGAAATTTTTTCAATTAAAACTGTTAATTGATTGTGGAATTTTTGTGACGGGTTCAGATCTAATTATTATTTTAATTGAATCTTTATTTTTTTTTAATTTAATCTTAATTTTGTTTTTCTCTGAGCAGTGACTTTTTAAGAATTATTTCATGGAAATATTGCCCAGGACTACGCTGTACTATCTGTGAGTTTTTCTTTTTTTCAACAATACAAACTCTACGAAGCTCTTAAGCTTGTCTGTAGAAACACCCAGGGTCTAAGCGGGAATCGAACCCGTACCTCCAGATTGATAAAACTAGCGCTCATGCACTAGACTACGGCTGCAATTTTGTCATCATTTTTCCAGCATTTTAGGCTATATCTCACTAATGGCAGCTGTAATATTGTCTGTCTGCGGTAGACTTGTGACTATACACTCCACAAAAGATAGTCTTGTGGTGTAAAAGATTTTGGCTGCGAATGAAGTGGCTCAAAACGGGAGGGTAACTGCTCACTCAGTGAACTGGCCTCTCAACAGGTACATGGTATCACATGCCGTGTGACATGTGTTACCATCTTGCTGAAACCACATGTCAAACAATTCTACTTCTTCCATTTTGGGCAACAAAAAAAAACAGTCGTTAATCATGGCGGTAATTTGACATTTCGTGCCGTTCATTGAGCCTGACAGATACAGCGGCAACATTTTGCTCGGATTGAACTCTCTTTGCATACGGCTTGTGGCTGGATTGTCGCTGTATAATCTACAAAATGAACTCATCCAAAACGGGAGATTAAATGCTCACTGAACTCGCCTCTCAAAAGGTTCATGGTATCACATGGCATGTGACATGTGTTATTTTCTCTCTAAAGGAACATGTCAAACATGTCCACTTCTGCAATTAATCATCACACAGTACCGTGACAATAGCGGCAAATTGACATTTCGTGATCTTTATGGAGTCTCACCGATACAGCGGCAATATTTTGCTCGGATTGAACTCTTCGCATACGGCTTGGTGACTTAGTGGACCACAAAATAAAACTTGTTCGAAATTTCGTCACAACAGGCTTAATAGACTGTTCGGTGGCTCGATTATGAAGACCTTAAAGTGGACACTCTTGTCACACACCTCGAATTTTTATAATGAAATTCAAAGATTTGCAAGCCTTGTTCTTTTGTTACTCCAGTCATGATGAAGTGGCACCAGTAAGCAAAGGAAATAGATCAGGATCATTGATCAGGATTCATTTCCACACTGGTAAACCAAATAGCGAAAAAAATCACCCAATATATGCATATCATGTTTATGTGTGTGTGTGTGTGTATCTTCATGCTTTTAAGCGAATATCTTTTACAATATAAAATAGTTTAACCAGTTGGAAAGCTGCATTTGACATGGTCATCGCACAATGGTGCATATTTTTCTGTGTAGACGAGTGTGCAAAACTTTATATCTACAACATGCTTGTCATTGTATTCGTGCTGCTGTGTGTTGGCTTTGATGTCTTTGTATTTTGTTAACCACTACAAGCCAATCGGTGCTGTTTTGGCGTCCTTTTTTTTCGTTGTTATCGTTGCTACAAGTGCCTTAATATTGCTGATGTTTTTAACAGTATTTTTTTTTTTTGGAATTTTTCTTTTGCTCTTTGCTTTCTCATTCTCTATCGCAACATTTAAACTCAAAGGCGAAAGGTTACGAAACCCATATTCAACGACGGACTTAAATGCCACATACTTTGTTGTATTATATTGTATTGTATGTAGTTTTGCAGCATTTGTGTAGTTGTCTGTATAGTTTGTCCAAAACATGAAATTGTTTCTATGGTTTAAACTGCCACTGTCAATTGACATTTTAGTTGATTTTATTATAATACAAATTGATTTTCACTGATGATGTCTTTTAATATTATTGTGGAAAGCAAAATACCTTCATAAAATGTTGCTGTTTATAAAGACTCTTTGTTATTGAATTTAGTGCTGCTGCAAGTGTCAAAGATTCATACTTTAGTTGTCCCATACGAAATGTTGATTTAATAAACACTGCTTTTAATCTGTAATTTGATATTATGGCATGACATTTAAAGCTTTCTCATTATGATTTCAATGCACTAAAGCGATAAAGGAATTTATAAGGTGAAGCACTCACATGGAATATGTAACATTTCGGGTGTTCTATTATTGGCTGAGTATTTAGCACATTGACTCTACAGGCAGAAGTTGAAGATACGTTAAGTCGTTTATGGTGACCAAAAAATATCACGAAGTGCATTTTGATTTGAACGCGCATATTTTCGTAAAAAACTTCAACAGTCTTAAGGCGCTGCTCAATTGTGTTGTGTGGTTGAATTTCTTAAACAATGAAACAAAGAAATGTCAAATTAAGTTGGGCAAAAGCTTGACATTAAGTTGTGACTCACAATTAAAATAGTGCTTTATGGTTGGACCACCGTTTAAGCAGGGTGTTTGGTAGCAGATTTATATTTTTGAACTTAAATAAAAAACGTAATAATTGACACAAAGTTTTATTAAGAGCATTGAACGACAGAATGGAAATGGGGATTTAATTTTTTAAAGATTATGTCATCCAAATCCTTCAGATCCTTTTTAAAAATTTCATTAATAATCGCTCTTGGAAGTCCCAGTGAAAGTCGCGGTTTTTCACGTAAACTGATTTAAACCAGTTCAATGTTTTCGGGATTCCTTGAAGATCGACTGGGCCCTGGCCGTGGGGCATTCATAGCCGCAGCAGTTGCGCTGAATCTCTGCACCCACGAACGAATTAAATTTACACTCGGTCCTTCACTTCTTCGCCGAATATCGAACTTTAAACAAAATTGTCGACAAGCAATTACGTAAGAATCATTACGTTTAAAAATTGTCACCACAGTGAACGCGCAATGCTCACTCGACCACTGCGACATCGTGACTGACAAATCCGCACAATCGATAATTCCAACGGCACCCTCCCACCGCACCGTTTATTACTTCTTGAAATAATCGTATTTAAAAATATAAATTTCCCACCACACACCCAAAATGTCGGTAACAATAGATTAAAATTTGACTTCTAGTGTGCGTGTATTGGAAATAGCAGGCTTATTTTACTTGATTTTATACAGTTTTTTTTGGAAAAAATTTCAATTTCCATAATCATATTTAAAAATATAAATTTTGCCACCAGACACCCTGTATATAAAAATCTCCTGTCACGATGTTTGCTGAAGGGTTAAAATTAAAAATACTTTTTTTATAATATTTATGAACAGAGTTATCTTTAATTTATCGAAAATACAATAATAAAACTAGAAGTAAAAAAGAAAAACCTTGCGATGTAACGAATTTTGCGGTACTACAAATAAGCCGGACATTATACCGTTCGTTATACCGGGATTTGTCTATATTTATTAAGTACTAATATATATATATATATATGATTAATTTAAATTGAAGTCCATTGCATTAATATAATTTTTATTAACAAAATATTTACATAGTGAGGTATACGTGTATGCGTTTATGTGTATGTGTTCGTGAGTGTGTTTGATATGTCTATATATGTATGTATATGAAACAACATGTATACACTTGTTTGATTTCATGTTTAAACAAAATGAATTAAAAATGTAACATCATAAATCCTATTAAATCTATAAAGCTCATTGTAAGTATTTATGTTTGTTTGCATTTGACTATTTATGCATTTATTTATTATACGTGCATTTAAATGCATATTTCCTAGCAATTTGTCATACATGACGTATGATTTATATTAATGAAAAAAAAATAAACACATGAATATAATATTACGTATACGTATGAAAAAATAGGGAGAAGCATGTATGTATGGATGTGTGTGTGTGTGTGTGTAACTACAAATATAATCAATGTATTTGCCGGCTCACATCATAAACATTCATTCTAATAAAACTGGCTGGAAAACAATAAAACAAAAAGCAAAAGCAACAACCTGAACATACATTTAAATATTTTATAATTTCAATATATTTTTTTTTTTTTAATTTTCTGTTTTCGTTATTTATTTGTGTTAAATTTTAAATATTAAAAAAAAAATATATTCGATTGAAGCACTGAAAAACTATACTATACGTAAAAAAAGCAATAACATTTTGCTTTAAAAACCAACAAGAAAATTGAAAATATTTTAATAAAAAAAATTTTACTCTGTGGACCATTGAATTTCGCAAGTCCATTTGCATATTAAAAATAAAAATATAATACAATTTTCATTTACTACATTTCTATCAATATGTATGTATGTATATGTATTAAAGAACTAAAGTTATTTGTTAAGCTGAAAAACAATCTCTTTTTTGAAAAAAAAAAAAAAAACACAAAAGAACTGTTATATTGAAAAAGCAATAAGTAAATTAGTATGTTGATTATTTCTATATACCCTGACAATATTTATGGCATATATAGCGCTAAATGACAATAAAATTGAGTTTTAATATGCAGTTTACCAAAAAAAAATAAATTTTTTCACTCAGAGTGAAGGGCAGAGTTTAGTTGCGATACTGCAGCCCGAGTTTGGGGGTTATTGATATAGAAGACATAAGCCGTATGTACTTTAAATTCATATTATATTAACATAAGCAATCCTTGAACTCTACATATCTTAAAGAAGAAGTAATTTTATAACGATTGAAATCAATATCGACCCCTGTGCGCGAAATTATCGTATGTTACAAAAACTAAATTCCACAGGAGATCGTTTTTATTCGTCTTTTTTTTATTTTTATTATCTCCATAACTATAACAATTATCGCTATAATACTTTATCTGCAGATAAATTAATGGATTTAGAAACATTTTGCATAAAAAAGTCGATTTCGAAAAAAGTGTAACATACAATAATTTCGCGCACAGGGGTCGATATATATTTGTCTTGCTGATTTTCTTAAAATTTTTTTTTTGTTTTGCTTCTTTTGATTTATTTTAAATAAAAACACACTCGAAAATTTCCACTACATCCATATTTTCGAACCACTAGGTTCATCATCAGGATCTATTAAAATTATGTTTTTATTTTAGAATTTACTATATAAATTTTAATTTGCAAAATTATTACCTCTGTATGTATCTTTACTTTGTTTAGAAGACAATAAAAATTAATTTTTTTTTTGTTAAATAATAACATATAAATCAAATTAAACGTAAAATAGTATAATATAATTAATTTACATTGGGCATTAAATCACAGTATGGATTGGATTAATATAATTTTTCTTATCACTTGTCTCACTGCATGTGTATTTTTCATTTATTACACTTTGGTCAGTAGAGCTGGAACAAAATTTTTGAAAAAGTTAAAAAATATTTATTATATAAATACTCTCAAAAAATGGTTGAGAATTGCATAAAAAATAAAAAATTTTACTCCTCATAGAAGGAAATGTACAGGGTGTCTGGTATTTTTAAATACGAATATTTCAAAAAGTGAAAGGGAGGTTGGCTTCGTTGGAATTATCGATTGTGCGGATTTGTTAGTCACGTTGTCGCAGTGGTCGAGTGGGCATAGCGCGTTCGCTGTGGAGACATTTTTTAAGAATAATTATTCTTACGTAATTTTTCGTCGACAATTTTGTTCAAAGTTCGATATTCGACGAATAAGTGATGGACCGAGTGTAAATTTAATTCGTTCGTTGGTGCAGAGATTCGGCGCAACTGCTTCGGCTATGAATGCCCCACGGCTGGGGCCTAGTCGATCCGAAAACATTGAACTGGTTGAAAGCAGTTTACGTAAAAATCCGCGACTTTCAGCACGGAAAATAGCAGCCTCACTGCGACTTCCAAGAGGGATTATTCATGAAATTTTAAAATAGCATCTGAAAGATCTGGATGACATACTCTTTAAAAAATAAAATCCGCATTTCCATTCTATCGTTCGATGCTCTTAATAACACTTTGTGTCAATTATTACGTTTTTTATTTAACTTTAAAAATATAAAGCTGCTACCAGACACCCTGTATAGTGTGTAGTATCTTTTATACGGAAGAGCCGAGGCATTTGATAAGGCATTATTTGCTTGCTGAAACAGGAACGATAATTGAATAAAAAAAATGATTAAACAGTCCTGAAGTAAGAAATGCTTCTATACATACATATACATACGTACGTATGCATAGACAAAGCCAAACGTTTATTCTTAAATATTTTAAAGTTCATATACTGGTGATGTCATTACGATAAATTTATGAATTTGTGCAACATCATTGTGCTTTTGTTGTAATTTTGTATACTCCCTACTATTTATTTTTATATAATTTTGCTCTTCTTGTTTATCTATTATTGTTGTTGCTATACAAACTGTTGTTTTTTGCTATTGCATCTGGGCAATAACAATAAATAACAACAGCAACAACGAACAGACGAATTCATAAAGACAAACATTCGAGATGCAAATTTAAACGTTTATTTAATTTTTCTCTACAATTATTTGCAACTTGTTAATACTCGTTTATAAATTATTTATAAATTATTTAATTGTTTAATTCAATATTTTTACACTCAATGCTATTTAAACTGACTATTTAAAGAACTGATTTATAAAATCAACAACAGCAGCAACAAACAAACAAACAAATACCAGCGCCTACTGTTTCCTTGCTTTTTGCTAATAATAAATTGACATTACAAATTGCAAAATGTGCCAAATAATAATAATAATAGTGAAATGAAATCAAATATTGTTCATTAAATACAAAATTAAGCACATAATTTATGACATTGCAATATGACACACATAAAGTGCATAAATCAAAATAAATATTAATTACCTGCTTGAAGTTTAATGATTTATTTATGTCCATATATATACGAGATGTGTATTTAGAGAAATAAATTTAAGAAGTTTCCTCCCAACTGACTTTCAAATAAACAACATTTAATCTGCAAGAATATTTCTACTCAGCAAAACTTTATTCACATCTTTGCAATGGATATATTTGAATCACATTGATATTGCATTTGAAACATCACTGCTGCTTTAGAAAGTATTTGATTTGACATTAATTACATTGCATATTGAATTTGTTGCAACTTTACAAAACCCAAGTAAAGTTTTTGCCCTGACTTTATTACTTTTCATTTTGAAAATTATCAATTCGAAAAAATAAGCATTCCATTGCCATTCAATAGCAATAGAGAGAAAACAAAAAGTTTAATGCATTTTTTTGTTGTTGTCGTTTTGAAAAAGGAAAAACTTTTTTAATCTTCTTCAAAGTGCTTTAAACTTTTCATTTTAAGTAGCCGGAAAATTAAAACACTATAACAAGTTTGTGTCCCGATAAAATTGCCATCACATTTTCTATCACTATAAATACGTCTCTCATTCAAACCGAAAAACAACACTTCAATAATGTCATTATAGTATTCAATTGCATCCAATAAATAGCGGGAGGGTACACCAATGCAAAAAAGAAAAAAAAATTTTTTACCGTTCATGTATTATTACGTGCGTATGCGTAATATAAGATATCGTATAATTAGATATCAAGTATACGCACAACATTTGGTATAGTGGATTTGTGTTATGATCAGTTTTTATTGTACGAGGTGGGCAAATTTGAGGTTAGGAAGTAAATTGGCTGTCAAATGATGAAATGTCAAGAATTGAGCCGTCCATCCTGTGACATTTACTTAGTAAAAAGTTGGGAAATTTTAACCATGAAAAGCTATACTCTTGAGCAAAGAATTTTAATTACGAAAATTTACTATCAACTTTTCTTAATACTTTTTTTTAACCTTTTTTATTATTTTAACAATCTGTTTTTTTTAAGCTTTAAGGTTTTTTTTTTCTCTTTTTATTTATTATTTTTATATTTATTTTCGATATTTCGTTAACCTTCGGTTAACATCTTCAGGAAATTTTTTATCTTATTTTTTATTTACTATCAACATTTTGAAAATTTCACTGTATCACTACGTAAAATTCGGGCAGCTTTTTCTGATAATGAGGCTGCTTCTGTGACCGCTGTGCGTAGTTTAATAGCTAAATTCGACCATCACGGTACTGTTGCTGGGAATAGACCACAAATATACGTTCCTAGTGGCCGTAGTGGTGCAAACGTAGCCGCTGTACAGCAAAGTGTTGGGAATGAGCCTGTCCAAAGATCTTGATCTTCACGCTTATAAAGTTCAACTCAGAATTAAAGTCAGCTGATCATTGTTTGCATCGAATGTTTGTAAATTGGTTGTTTGAAAAACTGAACGAAAACAAAGCATTTTTCATCATCTTTAATGATGAAAAAAAAAAAAAAAAAAAATCATCTTTAGTGATGATGCCTATTTTCAATTAGGCGGTTATGGAAAAAAACAAATAAAACGCATATGGGGCTCATAAAATCTACTAAGAGTCCTCGAAATACCATTCCATTCAAGGAAAGTAATCATATGGTGTGGTTGGTAATCAGGCGGCATCATCGGCTCTAGTTTTTCTTTTTAAATGAGCAAGGAAAGGCCGACACCGTGAATGCGTTACGCTATAAAACCATGATAACCGCTTTTTGTGGCCACAATTGGCTAATGTAGACATCAGGATCTTTGATTTCAGCAATACTGCGCCACAAGCCACACAGCTCATGCCACATTAGATATTCTGCACGAGCTATTTGAGGCCATAGTCATTTCACGTGGAGACGATGTGAACTGGCCACCGAGATCTTTTGATTTTACACCGTTTTATTAGGTCGCAGTTGAATGCGAATAAGCGACAAACCACAGCGGTTCTCAAAGACAACTTAACCCATGCCATCGCTCAAATTCAGCTTGATTTATGGACATTTTGAAACGCATCCCACCCAAATAACTCGTGGTTGGCACTTAAACGATGTTATATTCCACACATAATGGCATCAATAGGTCTTTTAAACGGATGAAAAAATTCGGTGAAATCTCACACACACTTTCTTTTATTTACATTTAAAGATTGGAAGGGCTTAACGAAAGCAGTTGCATATACGATTTGTTTTATATATTAAGTGCTTTCTGGCCTTTCTATTTTCAAATTATATTTAAAATTTTAGTTATTTGTTTCCATAAAAACACTTCGGTAAAATAATATTTTTAAATTAAAAACTGTTTAAATAAAATAATTCTGCCTATTTTTGAGTGTGAACAGCCTGTTGCCAGCCACGGTAAACTCAAAAAAAAAGAAACATCTTAAGTAATAGTGAGGTATACTACTATACTTTTTAAAGTTTTAAGGCAACTACCTACGAACAGACCAATAAATAGACAAAAACTGAAAAAGCAAATTAACTTCTTGCAAAAAAAAGAAAGAGAACCAAAAAAACTTATAAGAAAATAAAATACAGCTGGAATGAACCAAAGTTAAATAATTCTTTTATTTTATTTTCATTTCAGTTACACAAAACATATCAAGCATTGCAACAGGAAGAGAAAACAAAGGAAACATCTGCAAGGTATGTCTCGTTTACGTTTACTTACACCCACAAAATACACTTGGCGAGCAGGCATCTGCATGCACAATGATATACAAATACTTATATGCATTTATTTTAATATTAAGTGTCTGTGAATAAACATTCAAACTGGTACTTGTGTATAATAAAAGCAGGACATTGTGATGTATTTAGTTTCGTTTAGTTTAGTTTGACAAAGAGAAGTCTTTTTGAGTTGTTTAAATGGCAGCAGGTAATTATGCATATTTAATCACAAACCAATATACAAAAGGTTAATTCACACAAATAGCACTGGCATTTGGGAATGTAAATGATACTGTGTGAGTGTGTGTTTAGAAATTGTAATGCCACTTATGTTCAAGTTAAAACAATTCAGCAAAATTTTCTTAAGAGACTCGACTGTTTCTTACTGCATATTTTTACATCCTTTTCACCTTTTCCATTTTCATAAGCATAAAGGAGTATAATGGAGTTAAATTGTTAAAATGCACTTTTAACGAAAGATAGTTAGAGAAGTTCTAAATTTATGTGCAGAAACTTGAAAGAATGCTGTCTTTTGTAGACTTTCAATAATATATATATATATATATATATATATATATATATATATATGTATATATATGCTAGACCGTTCCTCTAAAAGGAATTCCACGTTCAGTCTTTAATATTAAGTATTTCTGGACGACAATTTCGAAAAAATAAAAAATTTATTTTTTTTCCGAAGGTAGGGGTCGCCTTTTTAAAATTTCCTTTAAATATTTGACATTTGAAGTTATATCTTAGAGTATCTTCTATCCATGTTTTTGTATCGATGCTTGAGTTGGTCCCATCAGTTGCGTTTTGCATTAGTGTGTAAGCTGCCTCCGGGTTAAAATTGGTACTTTTTGCTTTTAAAATTTTTTTCATGTGTATTTTAATATTTTACCTGCATATTTTATTATGCTCCTCTACCACCCGCAAGAAAATGAGTTTTGAAATGGTGACACAAAAGTACCAGAAAGGGGTCATTAAATTTATTGTCGAACTAATGGGCCAATTTTCATAATAATAAAAAATAGACGTTCATTAAGTCACATAAAAAATTTATATGATATTATAATATGCATGGGCGGTGCCATGCCCATGAAAAATATATATTGATGTTTATTTATCTTGAGAATATTCATAAAAGAAAGTAACAGTAAAATTTTCCAAATTTGGTAACATTAGCTTGGAGTTCAATACACATCGCATATACGGGACGTTCATAATCGAACCAGTTTCTTAAAATTTTTCGACCACTCTTTGAATGGTTGACACATGAGGTACTTTGTCATCTGAAAATTCTTTGTAGTTTCCTCCGCATAGCGTTCCAATATATTGTAATAAATTTTTACAATTATAACGCGTTCCATTTAATTATGCCTAGTTATGATTCATTTCAAATTTCAGTGTTGCCACTTGCACAAATTCAAATTATAGTAAATTTAAACAGTGCATTCTCACTAAGTCACCATTTACATACTTGAATAAATATACTTTGGATACTGCAAATTTGCTTGTGAACTGAGCAAATATCTGTGAAATTGTGAGCGGGATTGGATAAGTGAATGTGGCGGGTAGCGAAGTGCACCGGGTGTTTAAATAAGTGTCCGTTTTATTGAAGTAAATTATAACAGTTATCGCATTTACATAATTTAAATCTATTTTTCTTAAACAATAAATTGTATAATTATTAAATATTCCCATCTCTGAATTATGTTGGGAAATTTTCCATTGTTTTTTCTGCTTCCACAAGAAAATGTAATTCCAGCCGAAGTTATTTCGTCGGCAAGAAAATGTACTTGAAAAAACTATTGATTCTTTCGCTTGACAACTCTTGAACTAAAACCAAGTAAAATTACTTGAATTTTTTTATCTTGAACCAGCACTTTTTCCACTATTCCCACCACAAGGTATCTTATATACTAAATTAGAGCAATCTAGTTTATCTATTTTATCTTTAGTTTTACTAAATAACTTGCTTAAAGTGTTGTATGTCTTATGTACTCTTCTATAATTTGTTCCATCATATACATATATCAGATCTTTCTAAGCTCTCTGATATATCAGGTATATATGTTAGTGATTTATATAATTTGGGTTCTGTGTTACTTGTATGTGTGATGGTTGTTGATATTAGCTTATAAAAAAAAAAAAAAAAAAAAAATTTTTTAATTATATTTATGATGGTCTTTTTTATAAAAAAAAAAAATTTTTCAAAATACTTTTATATAATTGACAGAAAAATTTTTCTTTTCAAATAATATAAAATACTAATTCACTGTCCCGGCTTCGCACGGAATCTGTTTACTAATGAGAAAAAAAAATAAGTTTTGCTGTTTTTAGCTGACCCGGCAAACGTTGTTGTTGTTTTAGTTCAATAAAAATAACTATCCACTATAAGTGTGCGGGGATTTACTTATAATCGAAAGCGTTGTAGACAATGAAAGTATGCTTTATTTAGGTTAATAAATTAATCTTTATCAAAGTAACAAATATATCTTAAATTGCAATTCCCGATAGCTATCTAAACATTAAAAATAATTTTTAATATTTTTACTATCAACTGTATAGTGAGTAAGACAGGAGACCGGCTTCGTTCTCATCCCTTGCGGGTCAGTCGCCATATTGGACTTAGGTTGATGATAAACTTTTCAAAATCTCCTCATCATACCCTTTCATTTGATACCCATATTGCTCAAAAGAAAAAAGTAGGTAAAAAAAAAGTGGGAGTAAAGTGGGCGTGCACACAAAATTTCATGAGAATCGGTCAAGCCGTTTCGGAGGAGTTTAACTACAAACACCGCGACACGAGAATTTTATATATTAGATTGTGATTTTATGTTTTTATGTTTGTTAAATAATTTTATTTGAAAAAAATTTAATTTTCCTGATGATGCTAACCAAGCGTTAGCGAAATATCGAAAATAAATAATTTGAAAACTTTTTATAAAAAAAGACCTGCCGAGCTAAATAATTTATTGCATATATAAATACTTTTAAAATCTGCTTATAAATGCCTGTTCCCATTAAGCCATTTTCGTTACTCAGCTTGTCAATGAGTGTGCACAAATATATGTATGTGTGCTCGTTGGCTAAAAGCATATGTATATTTGCTATTCATATAATAACACATACATATGTATCTCCATATCAGGTATGTATGTGTATGTAAATACATTTACATAAACAGTGACATATAAATTCCAACATGCTACATAAATTAATAATTTTTGCATGAAATTAAAGGTAAAACATCTCTATCGTTTTACTACTTTTAATACAAAATTACAAAAAAAAAAACGAAAAAAAAGGAACAAGAAACTAGAAACAAGATGTGTGTCTGGCTGTATTACAGGCACACCGACTGGCGAATATGTAAACAGTGAAAAATCCTTAGCAGGAGAGAGACTAAAAAAAAAACAAGAACAAGAAAAGAAACCTGGAGTGTACCTACTCGACATGTAATTATATTAAATATGTACATATAATAAATGCATACATACATACATACATACATACATCCATACATATATGTTTATGGATGTGTATGTGCATGAAATATAAATATTTATTTATTCATTTCTATGCCCACGTATGGGCCCAAGTATGCATTGTAACTGGTATATAAATACTTGTACTTGTATGGAATGCTGTTACATGTAAAATATGTACATTTATGTAAATCATTACACTTAAATGAAATTATGAACATAAATAGTACTCTTACATGCACTTCAGCATTTAAAAAATTCTTTAATTTACCTGTAATGATTTAATGGAGCTGATGGTTTAAGCATTTTCGAAAAAAGTGGTGGGGTGGGGGGAACACGACTTTTGTGAGGTTTTGTCGGATTTTCAAAATAAATGTCTTGGCAAAATCAAATGCTTGCTCGCTTGTAAGTGAAAGCTGTAAATAGAAAATAAATTCAAGTTTATTTTGAAAGTGGCTTTTGTGCTAAAGTTCAGCACAGCTTTAGAATTTATATCATTATATTTATTCATACATTCATAAGCGTACGCTTAAGCTACGTTCAGACGTGGCAAATATTTGTCCAAAAAAAAAAGTAACCACTGTATTGGGCAACTAATTACTAGTTACTATTGCAGGGGATATAAAAATATAAATATAAATAGATTGAAGTAATAATTTATTGCAAAACCGATGGTATTTTATTTACGATAAAACCTGTTTCAAATCAAAAGTATTTTCAAATAATAAAAAAAAAGTGTATAGAATTTAGCAGCTGTGGTCAAATATTTGCCAAGTCTGAACGTAAATATATCGATTTAAAAAATGCAATAACTAATATATTTGTGATCCGATCTCGACTTTTTTTGGATTCAGTGAAATAAATAAATAAAAAAGTGAAATTTAGATGCATTTTTGGGCATTTTATATAGAAATTTCTTTATAATATGGCACTATTTACATTTGTAAATAAATTAACATTATTTATTGTTTATTTGTATGAAATTCAATTTATTTTAGTTGATTTTTTTTTGCAGAGAAAGACAAACAGCAAGCGAATACAAATATTATTTAGTCTTTTAGCCATTGGTTGCATTTTGTTTGGACTTTACTATGCTCAATGTAAACAGGTTTTTTACATACGCCGAATGCTTTTCGAGTCGAACGTGTTCTTTTATTGTTCTCTTGATAGCATATGAAGCAAGCGCCCTTTACTTTTGAACGTCCACGGTCGTCTTCATCTGGAACGAAATCTTCAGTTGAGTCCCTCATTAGTGATTCGGTTGGAAATCCCATTATGCATTCGATTGCATTCTTTGTTGGGAAGTATGATAGGACTCCCGGCATTTGTGCCCTTTTTAAAATTATTGACTTACACTCGCCTAATTCTTGAAGAAACAGGCGACCACCACCTATTGTTGCAGAAAAAATATGTCTTCTACTCTGTGTAGTAAATTTTACAAAAAAAAAAAAAAAACAACCTCTCTTGGATTTAAACTTCGATGGATTATTTTCTGAATATAATATTGTATAAGCTGCAAGAGCCGATATATCCAGCATATTATAAAAAAAAAAGGGAAGGGACCAACTGTTTGTTTTCCATTTCGTTGAATATTCCGTTAACATGTGGTCCATTACACCAACCCCTCCTTTTGTTTGGTTGTAAAACAATATGATATTTGGTTTTTTTTTCTTTATATATCAGATATTATGTCATCCCATACATATTTTCTATGAATCATTTTAACGCATCCTTCTAAAAATATGCCAAAGTGAAAACGATATTTACTTACATTGTATTCTGGCTCGCCGCCCTGGAGGTTTCTAGATTTTCATATACAGCCTTGGCTTTTTATTAGTGTTACGACAAATAATTGACAATATTGTTGCATGAATTAGCGCAAAAAATGTTTCACTGAAGGTCAAGTGCTTAGTGTTTGAATTCGGGACCAACCAAACGGGTTTCGCGAAAAATATTTTGTTGTCCTATATATACTGCAGCTGGGGCGCAGTTTTGTTCCACTTTGTTCCATACTTTGTAAGAAAAAAACTCGAAACTTCTGCTAGGTCATGCCCCTCTTCATTACTAGAAACTTCTACCTCATCATCATCCTCTGTACAAAAGTCATTGTCTGAGGAGTCACCCCTAGTCCCTAATTCTACTGGATAAGGTGAGACTTCAATATCACAGTCATCAGCATCATTTGGGGGATGAGATAATTCTATATCAGATTCAGCATTAAGAGATCTAACCAGTGAATCTGCTATTCGGGCCTATTCCCGTTGGCGTTCTTATTTAAAAACGAAATAAAAACGACAATTTGGCATCACCGGTGACGTTATTGACATTTATCGAAAATGTATATGTATTCCTCAATTTGAAACGAAGATAAAAACGACAAAGAAACTTTCAATTTTTGGCGCCGCCATTATTAGCAGCGAACTTAAAACAAATTCAAATTAAATTTTAAAAAAATTAAAATTACAACAGCAAAGCAATTTGAAACCTTGGTTTCACAAATGGAAAGCCATCCCTCATTTTTTTTTAATTTTTTTGATCGGCTGGCACAAAGTAAGTAAAACTAAATTAGCAGTAAATATATAATTTTAATTAAAGGTATGGAAAGACATGAAATTTAAAGTTCAAAAGAAGCTAATGACCAACAAAACTGAAGCGGATTTGTTCCAGGACGTATTGAAATGCAGATTTATTTAGTCTAAATGTATTCACAAATCTTAAACGGGAAAAAAATTAATGAAAGTACCAGTATATGCTTATCAAAATATCGTTTCTTACACAGAATCTGGAATGGCAAAGATATTAACATTCTGTTTTAAAATTTTTCGATGTATTTATTTCATTGATTATTATTTCATCATCCTCACTTGAACTAGAAAAATAAAATTCTGTACTCATTTTTTTATTTTTCTTTTAAAATATAAATTTTTTTCCAATTTAAATAAAAATAATGACACAAAATACTGCAGCGCTGCCACACTTCATTCATTCTTATCGTTAATTTCGATAACTTCTCTTTGTCGTTTCAATATATTTCAAGAATACCAATTTAGAAACGAAGCGACGATAAAAACGACAACGATATAGAAACGACAATTAAAACAAAAACGCCAACGGGAATAGGCCCGATTGTTTCTTTCTTCTTCGGAATCAATGTTCTCTATAAGATTTTCAAAGTATCTCATTTGTATACATTAATAATTGTATATGCATAATAAATAAATAAATAAATAAAAATCATAACATTATGCATAGAAACAACAGATTTGTTTTCGTAGTAACATATATTTTAATACAAAACCAAAATAGCTTGCAAAACCACCGACGAACAACACCTGAGAGTAAACATATTTACAAATGTAAATAGTGCCAGAATTTGTAGAAAAAAATTGCTGCCAGAGCTAGGGTTAAGCGTATAATTTTCTAGGGGCTACAGAAATAAATATAATTTATTTTATTCAATCCTAAATCCTGACTTTAAAGTGCAGATCAAATAAATAAAATGTATTATTAACTTCGCATCACTGGCACTGAAAAAAACATTTTAAAAAAGGGTTTTTAAAAAATTCGTATGCATAATCAATATTTAAACTAAAAATAATTTTTTAATATTGTCGTGGCTTCACTACTTTTTTTTTTTACTTGTCACTTGCAACTTAACCAGTTAATACCTCAACGTTTGGAGGTGAAGTATCTAGGGATGCACATTGATAGACGGCTAACATGGAAACAGCACATCGATGCAAAATTAACTCAAATGAAATTAAAAGCAACTCAACTAAATTGGCTTATTGGTCGAAATTCTGTGCTAAAACTGGACTGTAAGCTTTTGCTTTACAAAGCAATTTTAAAACCAATATGGAGCTATGGTATCCAGCTATGGGGCACTGCCTCAGCTTCCAATATAGAAAAAATTCAAAGGTGTCAAAACAAAATACTGAGAATGATAACAGATGCGCCGTGGTATATAAAAAATTCTAACATACACAAGGATTTAAATATTCCGACAGTCAAACAAGAGATAACAACATACGCAACGTCATACCTAACCAAACTCCAAGACCATCAAAATATACTAGCCCGAAATATTTTAAGCGAAAGAGGGTTCATTCGACTGAAAAGAAGGGATACTCTTTCCCTAGCCCGAACGTAGTAGACGCGGAAATAAAACTATACGAGCAATAAATAATTTTGTACAGCTAGGCTGTACTTAATAATAATTAGCAATTAGTTCTTAAGATTTGAATACTTATTGTTAGTTCAATTGATTTTGAAGATTCAATAAATAATATATATTGTGTAAAAAAAAAAAAAAAAACTTGCAACTTAGTTGTGCAAAAGAATGATTATTAATTTACCAAGTACACGTATTTATATTTGTTTTTTTCTCCCGCTTCAGAACAATATTGTATTTATAAAATAAGAAATGCAGCACAATTCTTATTTGAAAAAAAAAAAAAAAAAAAAAAAAAAAAATGTGGAAACCGAATCTTTGGTAAACCTTTTCTTGAAGTTTAAATTTTTTGTTCAGATTTTGATTTTCTTGACCAACTGTAAACAAAACAAATAGCAGTTGTACATCGAACCGTTGTGAGTACATTTACAGTTCAAGCTAAATTACGACGCAGAGCGCAACGTAATTTAGCGCTTAGTTTTTACGCTGAAATGAGTAACGTAATTAGAGCGTCAGTGCTGCGCCAGAAACAATAAAGTTCACTCATTTCGATTAATAAAAAAACTATAAATAGAAATAAGAAATTGAGATAAATCACTAAATCGTCTAGAAGACAACTAAATTGCTAATTACTTTTCAACAATTTTATTGTCTTTGCAGCCAACTTCACTTCTTTAGGCGCTGTCAAAATTTGATTTTCCAACTGCAAAGTGTTGATGCCGCGTTATTTCGCTTGGTTTCATACATTTTGTAAGGGCATGAGAAATTTTCACAGACAGACAACGTCTTGCGTCGTAAATTAACTTTAACTTTATTATGGTGTTGCCGGATTTTAGCTACTGACATTAGTGTTGCCAACTGCCGAAATATAAATAGTACTCATCGTAATATCTTAATTAATATGGATCTTAAGCAGTAAAAAATACTCTCACAGGGATTCTCTAAGAATGACTGAATGTATTGAAATAAAAACATAGTTTCTTTATACTTTATTCACATAAAAAGTAAAATGAGTTTATAATAAATTCGTTTCAGTATTAAACTAAAACTGTCTACTCTCTAAACCGTGTGTAGTCAGACATACAAATGGCAGAACTGTTCCATTCAATAAGAGCCGAAAAAAAAATTATTAAATACCAACACCTATAAAACTAATAAAAATCAAGATATCTTGATTCTGCAATAATGGGTGTTATTAATTCAATAATACAGTGCTAAAGAGGTACTAACTATCACAAAGAAAACAAAGAAAACCTAAAAAAAAAAACATTTCAATTCACACACTTAAAGAGCTCCCTTTATTGCCTTTCAATGTCTCTATAACCATAACGAACACTTAAATGTTTTTATTACGTTTTTATGACGACCAAATTGTTTTCCATTGTTTCCCACAATTTAGAGAATCACAAATAAATTGACAAGCATTCGTATGCAACGAAAACACAACCCTGCTTGTTTAACAGTATACAATTTATTATGTTCAGTCAAGAGAAGAGGTGCTTTTGGCTGGGAATGAGAGGCGGGCATGAGAGGGAGAGAGAGATAGAGTCTGTAAGTGGTTTACAAAGTAGCACATTCCCTACATTATGATAGAAAAAAAACCAGCCCAAAGGAAACAAACTCTAATTAAAACCTACAAAAACACAAAAAGCACACAGAGTCGACAAACAAACAAACAAACGAACATCTTACCAAGTCAAGCCTTGGAAAATTGATGTTTTTCTAAACGTTTTAACCAGTTAAACAATGTGAGAAAAAAAAACACGATTTTTCTTCATTTAGAAGAAGGGTGGCAGGGCTTTTGTTTTCCAAATTAAACTTGGGCACACCAATAGGCATACACACACACACACATACACACACAGTCAGGCAAATACCCCAGCAAACATTAAGCCAAACCTTTGCAAGAAGATGACTTTACACTGAAAAAACTGAAAATTAGCGGAACTTTAAGTTCAGTAGATGTCACACTGAATGCCTGTGTAAAGTTGCATTCAGAAATCAAATAACTGGAGGCGTATTTTTTTTCTTGGACCGGCACTACACATGCGTGCATTGTGCCGAAACTAAGAAATAAAGTTTTGGGATAAAAATGTAGAGGGAGTAGTGTTTATTGACATTCGATTTGAATTTTCCCATGTCAAAAGTGACAGGAAAGACTTCTGCGGGTAGTCTATTCCACATACGTGCTGTTCGACCGAAAACGAATTTTCTCTGTAATGCGTAGCGCGAGCCCTTGTCAAATCGGCCACACATAATCGCATTGTAAGCGCGAATAACCAGGTTTCGGGCACAAGTTCTCTGATCTCATTAGAACATATCCCATTATAGTAGATAATGTAGAACAACGAAACGTACCCTACGTTGCGACGATGCTCAATAGAGTTGGCTACATTAATGTCTCCAATGAGTTTCTTCGCTCTTTCCTCTACACGGTCTAATAACTTAAAAATAGTCTTAGAAGCAGCGGCTCATACATGAGATTTGTATTCCATTTTCCGTCAGATGTAGTCGGTATAAATAGTAAAGAGATCAGATGGAGTGAAGTATGTCTTACACAGTCTTAAGAAGCCGAGGCACTTAAATGCTCCCTTTGAGACCAGAAAAATGTGCTCAGTCCATCGAACTTCACACTGAATTTTCATGTCAAGAACTTCAAGACCTTCTGATTCCTCAATGTTTATACCGCCCACACACAAAAAAAATTCTTAATATACATGAATATTTTATGAAAAATTTGCCAATGTACGAATTTCTCATATTTAAGAAATTGTTCATACTATTCATGAAAAAAGTCCTAAAAATAAAATAATACTGGGAAAATATTCTATGAATATTCTATGCATATTTTATGAAAAATACATAAAATATATGAAAAATTTCTTTCCATTTATGTAAATTTACTTAGTAAATTTGCCAATGTACGAATTCATAGTATTTATGATTTATTGCATATATATGATAAATAGTGTTTTTATTGTTCTTAAATTTTAGAAAGTTGTAATTTGCCGAAGTTTATCTTTAATTTCTTCACGACATTTTCCAAAAATTGCAAAAGCTCCTAATGAATCTTCTACACTAAATTTTCTTGGCCGCTTTCCACCACATTCATTTGGTGATAAGAGGTTATGGTTGATATTCATAAGCAATATTAAATCACGTGTATCTGGGAAAGGAAACATTTTTATTAACTGTTAAAATTAATTCATAATTCCAGGTTGGAATACGTACTTACTTCGGTTTCCTCATTTAAAGAATTTAGATTAAGTTCATTTGCACTTTTTCCAGAATTTTTTTTTTATGTTGGATTTTAGTGCCCTTTTTTCATGAATATTTTGACTGCGTGTATACTTAATATAAAAGTCAAAATTCAGCTAAAATATAAAAGAAGCTGTTATTTTTATTCAATTATATAAAATTAATATATTTTAGTGAAAATTATACCATTGAATTCCGTTTGCATTTGTGTATTCCAAATTGTAAACACATCGGCAGCAGTATTATATTTTCCAACTTGTGCAAATCAATACTGACTACATTTTTTTCAATAGTCGATACTCCTCCTCAGAAAGCTTTTCATCATTTAAGGAATTTCTTAATATTTCGCACTCTTTTTCAGGCACTAATTTGATACATATAAAATATAAAAAAACGAGACTTCTATAAAAAATTTATGTTTCCAATATTTTATATATTTTCTCACCAAATTGCATATCTTCATTACTTGACCGCTTTGTTGAATCTGATAAAGCACTCTTATTTTGTGCTTTGATATTGCAAACTACGCCAAAAAATATGAACGGTTTTCATAAATATTATGAAAATAATTTTTTTCTGTGCAGGTACTGCTGTCATCTGCAAAAGAGTCGATAGAGTTGGAAGTTTGATACAGAAGGTCATTAAGAAAGATAATAAATAGGGTAGGAGAAAGAATGGAACCGTGCGATACCCCTGAATAAATCTTTAAACACGTTAAATGAGATCCCGTCTATAACGACTCTTATAGCGCCCTCTCTGAGAAAACTCGATATAAATCGAGAGAAGTTATCAACATATGCAGCTCGTATTGGACTAAAGTAAGCATTTTCCAAACGCGATATCCCAGCAGAAACTACTGCATCGCAGCAAGTCGATTTATAAGGGAATATTAACTTACAAACTTGCTTACGTATGACATGATGTTTAATCTTAATGTCCCACTGGGAACTATTTCCTTTTAAATTTTTTTTTTTCAGGGCAGGGAATATGCGGTTAAATCATGAAATCTAAAAGCTCTTAGCCAAATGACCGTTCCTTCGGTTCATTATGTATCATTTCAATCAATCACTCAAATCATTCTCAATTGGAAATCAAGCCTTCATGTTTATTGGGACATGTATGTATATTCTGTGTAATTAATATTCCCCCCTTCCCCTCGCCCCTTTTATTGCAGGCAATACTAGTTTTTGTTAAACGATTTAGTGTTGCCACACTATTTAGAAATGTTGAGAAATGAAATTAACAACAACAATACCAACAACTGGTGCAATAACAAAAGCTCAATTAAATAATGGCAAAGCGTTAAGCTCACTTTAAGTGGAAAGTAGTTTTTCAAATTACAAAAAAGTTTCCTTTAATGCTCTTTATGTTTGACTGTTTGGTTACTATTCAACACAAACACACACACACACACACATATGCACATACAGACCCATATACAAATACATGTACTTATGTATATGATGATTGTGCAAAAAGAGTGCCAGAGACTACAATTCACTTTGTAAAAATAAAACGAAATCCTTTTTTAATGATAAAAAAAAAAAGAAAAAAAAATAAAAACTAATTTTATGAAAAGGAAATTGCAAAATTTTTAACTACAAAATAAAGAGAGAGAAATGGTCAAGGGGTAAGTCAGCACTAATAGGAGATTGAAACTCAACAACAACAGGAATATGAAGTTTAAAATTAAATTAAGCTTTTCGATTTCCCTTTGAATTGAACTTTAAATTATAAATAATATATTTCTTGCCTAGAAACACATGTATTCATATATGTATGCATGTGTGGTGTATGTGTATGTTTATTGGTGTAAGAGGGCTGCTGGTTTAGGGAATTGTGCCGTAAATTCAAGTGTTTGTTTTCCTGTTGCCAATTTAATTTATTATGCAGAGATTCTGACTAAGTTTAAATGAGACACGTAAATCTTCTGAATATCATTTTATGCAGTTAATTAAAATTTTTAAATTTTAAATTGGCTAATGATCATTATCATCTCTCATGATCGTCTCATGATCATCCATTATGATCGATCTGTCTCTCTCTCTCTCTCTAGATCTCTGTGATTTAATTTGTTTCTTAGTAATTGTCACATGTACTTTGTTATCGATACGAAATTGTTCAGAACTTTTGTGATTATGGATGATTATCTTCCTAAAAAAATAATTGTTTTTCTCCTTTCTAATCTAAAATTCCAAACATTATGCTCTACGCCCCAGATTATTAACACCAGTACCTATAGATGCCTTCAAAGTGGCCACAAATTTCTGCTGCAGCTGAAATTTAAAAAATACAGTAAAACCATGATAATCAGTAAAACAGTATTATTCGGTAATCCGAACAAGATTTTTCATTACAATGCGTACTTATGGACTACGAATTGTTTGCAACTTTATAATCCGGATTGTATTCCATTTTCGGTAGGATGTTCTTAACAATATGAAAAGTTTAAGAACCGCTGGCTCATAATAATAAATTTAAATATTTTAGACCTCAATCAAATGGAGGATTTATTTGTTGACCATTAACCTTCAAATACAATTTCAATATTGTATGTATCTGCATAAACATTGTCAATTAGTTGAGGCTTCACATTTCCTTTTATGATTATTTCTTTTATATTTTTCTATTTCAAGTGGAATACTTTTGTGTATTTTTTTTTATTAAAATTTCAACTGTTTTTGTCATTTTATAGAAATTTGTAGATTTGTTTTTTATCATCGACCAAATAATTCCTTTTGTGTTGTTAAATTTGTAAATTTCGGTATTTAAGCAGATACTGGAACATAAAATGTGCCGTCCATGCTGCCGTGTAACTTTGTGTGTATTAAAAAGGTGACTACAACTCTTTCAGTTCTATTAGTAGTGCTCTAGTGTTGTGTAGTGGTGGACATTATCATAGACCCTACTGTACTCGTACATGGGTAGAATTTTTGATAACTGGAGTAGGTTTTTGTGGTAACCAATCAGCGCCCACAACAAATACAGAAAAACTGCCGTATTCATAAACATTTTTTGGATTTATACAGGGTGACCCAAAATAAGTGAAGGCATTTCAATTCCTTATAACTTTTTTTTTTTTGTTGCAGTATTTTGTAAAGAAGACTTGGGGAATTTAAAATGGCGCAGTACACAATTGAACAACGTCCAAAATTGTTGAAAAAAAAGTAAATGAAGAAAATCGTGATTTTATACACAATTTAATTATAAACGACGACGCCAATTTTCTATTGAATGGGTTCATTAATAGACACAACTGCAGGATATGGGCTACGAAAAATTCAAGAGTAGTTCAACAGCGAGAATTACACCCACTTAAGTGCAGCATTTGGTGCGGTGTTACGTCGGAAATGATAGCTGTAAATGAACACGTTGTCGCCGTTTCCATCAATGGTGTTATATATCGGATAATATTGGAAAATTTCTTAATGCCAGCCGTGAAAAGCCATCCGCAAGAATGCTAGGGACATAATGTCTCTTTTACGCGTCATCTTTTGTGAACGAATTATTTCCCGTACAAGCGATTTTAATCGGCCTCCGCGTTCACCGGATTCAACCGCTCCAGACGGTTTCTTTTAGGGTTATTTGAAAGCAAAAGTCTATTGGTGATTTCCTTTCTGAACAAAAATGTTGCCCTTTCGCTGGATAACATTTTCTACAGTTTGCCCATACCTTTAACAAGTGAAACATTTTTTACTGCCACAATGGTACAAAATATTTGAGATTTAACATTAATGTATACTTAGCGTTTCACTGTTTCTACGGTTTTTAGCACCATTTTATCAATAAAAATCGTCAGCAACATTGTTTTCTAATCAGCTGCTATTACCTAGAACAAACTGCAAAAACTTTAAACCAAAAATTTATCAAAAAAGTTTACATTAAACAGAATCTTCCCCTAACAAAAGTCTGATAGACTCTAGTCAAAGTGAAGGGTATATTAATTTTCATAATTCTTATTTGTATAAAAAAGTACTTAATAAAGATGTAAAAAAGGTTAGTACATCACCCCGACTTGAGAGTGGAGGGTCAAATATGTTGCATATTTTGCCAGTTATTTGTGCAACATATTTAGAAAGGAACGAAATAGCTTTTTTTAATGTTATATATTTTTTAGAATGGAACAGAAACAGTAACGAAATGTAGCATATACATATGTAACATTTTTGTCAGAAAAGAAAACACCATATATTAATAAGCCTAGAATGATACAGCAATAAAAAAATAATATACGCGACGACAACAACAACATAACACCTGAAGTTTTGCGAAAGGTTATGGAAAATGTTTTGGGAAAGAGCACGTATATGCGAAGCAGAAAATGTCCACCACTTTCGGTATATAATTTTTCATAATTAATTTAAAAATATTATATATCAATTAATTACTGTATTTTGAGTCACCCTGTGGATGGTACATTGACTGAATTTTGTATAGAAATTTGTCTAATAAAGATTTTACATAAAAAATAAAATTTATCAATACGTCAGATAGTGTATAGTAAAGCTGAATGCTTAAGAGACAGTCATAAAGCAGCTGTGCAGCTGAAGAACAGCTCTCGTGTCGTGGTAATTATTTTTTAAGTGCAGTCAGACTTGCGATTATTGTTTGTAAATTTAACGTCTTGCTCGCATTGGTTAATTTGTTTGCCACAACTAATTGCATCGCTTTACGGTCATTTGTAAATTTTCGTTATTAATTACGTTGCTACTTTCGCTGTGAAGGGATGTTTGTTTTAAGCCAGTCACAAAATCCATTATAAATTACTGTTAACACATTCATGTGAATTTCGTAAATTACCGCCATTCAGTTGCCCTTAAAGTAAACTAATGGCCGGAATTATGTCTAACGTTGAAATAAAAATTTCTTTCGATACAGCTAAAGAAATTAACATAAAATTAATTATAGAAATTTCGGTCTTTAGTTCGACACACTTTCAAACAAAAAAAAGGGTTCAATCAAAAAAGGGGGAAAAATTTCAACACTTCGTGCGACACAATTAATTGTTTCGCTGTCTGGCTGCAGGTAAATTAATGTGTTAATCTGTGAATTAATAACATCTGGGGCAAGCCGCCCATTTTTGTAAACAAACAAACAAACAAACAAACAATAAATGAAGAAAACCAGCAAGCAACTTTTAAATCCTTCGATCTTTAAAATATATTTATTGGTTTTTAGGCAAAACTAACGCAATCTGCAGTAAACAAGTAAACATGACCTTATTTCCGTCTTACTGATATTTAAATAATCTTTATACAAACACGCACACACATACACACCACTCTCAAGAACATATTTTAAAAACAAACTGGCTTTTTATTTTTATTTAGTTATTTTTGTGGGTGCTGCTCTCGTTGGTTTAGTTTATGGCGCTTGTTGTTGTTGTTGTTATTAGCAGAAATTGCGGCAACATCGAAAGTACTGGCAAGTTTAGCATATTTTTGGGCGCAAACAAATCCGTTTCTTTTGTTGTAAACACAGTGAGGCCCATACATTTACCATACCAGCCATCACATTTGTTGCTGTTTTTTTCTTTTCTGTTTCTATTTCCATTTCATCTAAACTTTTTGGAATACTTCAGCAGCCAAGTTCGTGTTTTTAGGCTTTAGTATGTATGTAAATTAGAACAGAAAAGAAAAAAAAAAAATGTGTAAAACAAATTTAGTTGTACGAGTTTCTTTAATTTGTTTTTTTTTTCTATTTTTCATTTCTACAGGAAAAAGAAAATTGTGAATGGGAAAAGCAAATATATTGATAAATGGCCATGGCTTTTTCTCTCTGTCTATAACAAACAAGTTCATAAATCACACTCTTTGCATTTACAATGAAGTTTCTTGTGTGCTCGAATTCGAACAGATAAACAGAACCACAAACAGACGAGAGTACGTTTTGTTTTAAATAGTTCAATGTAAAAATATACATTGATTAGTTACATGTTTGTACATAAATTTCATGTATGACATATAAACTGATGTATGTACATAAATATGTATGTATATCCATATGTTTCTTCAAGTAAATAAATATTTCGATATTGTGCTTTATAGAGAGACAGTAACTGTGGTTTGGCGGCCATTTGGTCGCCACATGTTGGTTTCGTTTGGTAATAACTTTGAGATCAATATTACTAATGTATCCATTTGTTTTAAAGGCATATTTATATTGAATTGTTAAATGTGTAAATGGCCAAAAAAATAAGGAGAATTAAGAGGAATGAGCTGAATACTAATTGCGTATACTTGAGATATAAGGATACCGTGTGTGTTTCGTCGCATTTGCTAAGGTATTGAATCTATTACAGTTTAATCGGTTAACCAAATAATTGCTGGGCCATCAATCAATCGCTTAAATCGATTACTCCTGTAGTGCTATAAATTTAGGAAGTAGTGGCCGCTTCGTAGACACTCTTGAATATAAAAAAAAAATTAATAAAATAAATTAATAAATAAAATAAATAAATAAAATAAATAATAAAAATAAGATAAATAAAAAAATAAAATAAATGAAATAAAAAAATAAGTCAAATAAAATTAATAAAAGAAATAAAATAAATAAAATATTTATCTTATATAAATAAAGAAATATATAATTAAAATAAAAAAAAAAATAAATAAAAGATATAAAATAAATAAGTAAATAAAATAATTGAAATAAATGCAAAAAAAAAAAAAAACAAAAAGAATAAAATAAATTAAAAAAACAAAATAAATAAACTAAATAAGATAAATAAAAAAATAACATAAATAAAAAAAGAAAATAAATAAATAATTAAAATACATAAAAAAAACATAATTAATAAAATAAATAAAATAATTAAAACAAATAAAATAAATAAAAGAAAAACAAAATAAATAAACTGAATAAGATTTTTAAAAACATTAAATAACTTAAATAAATAAAAAATAAAATAAATAAATGAAATTTTTATAGAAAATGAAATAAATAATTTAAAAGAAAACAATTTTTTTAAGTATTTAAATGAAATAAACAGTTGTTTGTACGGAACTGGAGGTTTGTTTTTGGTACGATAAAATATTTGCCAATTCTCAAATAGGTTAGAGGATTTTTTATATAAACGTGTGAATTTTTTTTGCTTTTTGAAAAAAAGTTTTAAGATTTGTACCCCATACAACAAACATAAATTAATAATAATAAAACTAATTATTTATTGTTCTTTCAGGCACAAACAATATTTATTTTTACTTTCATTTCAATGTGTCGCTATTCCTTTGTGTAGCTTCTGCAGGAAAATTGGTTTTTGTTTATGATGAAAAAATATTTTTTAAAAAATTTACAATAAAGAAAAATTGTTGTCAATGAAAATTCAAATATACGAGGGTTGTTCAAAAGAAAAGGTAAATTTTGTTTTCTTCGATTACAATGGCGTGGTGCATCATGAGTTCTTGCCTACAGGTCGTACGTTTAATAAGGAATACTACAAGGAAGTTATGCAACGGCTCAGACGATCGTAATTGTTCACACATAAATGATTGTTCGTGATTTTTTGGCCAAAAACAACACCCTAATCATGCCTCAGCCCGTTTATTTACCAGATTTGGCTACAAGCGACTTCTTCATATTACCAAAACTGAAGAGACTAATGAAAGGAAAGCCGTTTGCCACAATTGATGAGATAAAGTCAAAATCGAAGAACAAGCAGATGGCCATGCCGAAAAGCGCATTGCAGAAGTTTTTCGAAGATTGGAAGAAGCGCTGGCATATCTGATGGGGATTACTTTGAAGGGGACAAAATGGATATTGATGAATAAATAAATACTTTTCAAAAAAAAAAGCACCTTTTCGTTTGAACAGACCTCGTATTCTACATATTTAAAATAACTCTATTGATAGCCATATTAAAAAAGATTTACGATTTTGTATTGAAATTTTTTATTGAACCATAACCAAAATACCTTTTTACGAATATGTTACATAGTAAAAGCTTTTTTTTAAAAAACAATAATTACTAATATCTAACATACATATAATATTTGTAATTTTTGAAAAAATAATGAAAATCTGATTTCTATATCTTATTTAATAATTAACTATGTGTTTATAACTCTAACAATTTTTGTTGCTCCTCTAAATGTAATTCTATATATAAGTATAATATATAATATATTCTATCATTTGTGAACTAAATGCGTATAATTTTGAGCCTTGAAATTAATTCTTTTGGTAATTCGTGTATTAATTATATGTAACATTTCTAACATACATATATCTACTTTTATAATTATTTTCTGTGTTCAATACGACTGATAAGTTTGTATAGCGATTAAGATTTTTATTTTCAATTTGCAGAATATGTTTGAATTATCGTTGACAAACAGTTTTTCTTTATGGTAAATTTTTTAAAAAAAAATTTCTCATTATAAACAAAAACCAATTTTTCTGAAGCAGCTACACAAGGGAATAGCGAATATTGAAATAAAAATAAAAATTTTTCTTAATACTTGTTTTTTTTTCCTTTTTTATTATTTGAACAATCTATTTAATTAAGCTTTAAGGTTTTTTTATTTTTTTTTTTTTTATTTTTATATATAATCTCGATATTCTTCAGGAAGATGTTAACCGAAGATTAACGAAATATCGAGATTCTATAAAAAAAAAAAAAAAAAAAATATAAAAACCTTAAAGCTTAATTAAATAGATTGTTTAAAAATAAAAATAAAAATAAATATTGTTTGTACACAAAGAACCTTAAGCTTAAATTAGTAGTTTTATTATTATAAAAAAGAGGTAAAAATCTATATAATTATAAATTAAGAAATGAAAAAAAAAAAAAAAACTAAAATCTTCTTAGACTTCTATTTCATTTGTTTTTCCACAGTTGAGTTTAAAAAAAAAACAAAGTAAAAATGAGTTGTTTTTATGGAATTTGGAAAAGTAAAAATTATAGAAACAAACTTCCGTATTCATAAAATTTTTTTTGGGATTTTGATATTTTTTGATATTGATTGAATTTTGTATGCAAAAATATGTTTTTAAGAATACGGCAGAAAATTTATAATTTTTTACGGAATTCGTTGTTCGTTTATTTGCAGGTTTAAATTAAAGGAACAGACAATTGGTTTTACAGGTTAAAATCATTTAATGTTTTACCATTAAAAATTATAAGAACTTTTCTTGAAACTTAAATTAATTTCAATTTATTTTAAATTGCAATGTCAGTTTATTTTATACACAGAATATTTTCAGTATAAAGAAAATGTCGTTCAGAAATCGTAGTTCGTTGCTAAAAGTTTAGCCCCATCACTTTTTATTTAATTTTAACAATTTTAATTTAATTATCTGAATGCACTTAATAATTTGATATGTATAATATTTTTAATTCGCAGTCTTTCTGTTTTAATTAAAATTAATTGCAATCAAACCGCTCTAAATTATTCATGGCAACGTTTACCTTAGAAGCTGTTCCACATCAATGCATAATGAATATCAAAAATATTTCCTAATTAGAACTTAACAAAAAAAAAAACAACAGAAAAGAATTGTTAAATAAATTTGTATAATTTTTCACATTGCACTGACTGAATATAGGTAGTTGAAAAAGAAGCTACAGCGAGAAGTAGAACATTAAACCACAAACACAAATGCAAATTATATAAAATTTCAATTTCCGTAAGTTTCTCACACAGCCACGCACTAGATCTACTACTCGCATGTACATATAAACAGAATTATGCTGGAATATAGAAGAGAATAGAATAGAATAGAATACGATACAATAAAATAACCCCACGTTTATTTAGAAAATAGAATTCTAAACCTACTGGCTGCCACAATTTAATTTTAAAGATAGACATCAACATTCGTATAGTGAAATTCAATGTTTCTAAATGCGAATACAAATTTGCTGCTATAAATGCAGCCAACTAACACAAGAATAAATGCACACAACTGTGCTAGTCCACTTATGTGTGTGTGAGTGTGCGATGTGTGTGTGTTAAATGTGTTTTTTGGCATTTTGGCATTTTGGCATTTTTTTTTTGTTAACAAAAATTTAACGTTTTAAATATACGAGGTGAGTGAGGTGTTGGTAATTTAATCGTAAAAGTTAAAATCCAATAATGTGCATTCATAACATGAAGTTTCACATGCACAAATACACTTAAACAAACATAGTATATGAGCACATACACATACTCAAGCATTTTACTCTATACTATCAGACTTGATAGCAGCAACTTCAGTTAAATACACACACACACACACACACACACACAGATTTTTCGCTAAAAAACCAAAACCAGTCAAACAGAATAGTCATTCATTTTGTATGAGTCTGAGCACATATTTGAAGTCAAAGTCGTTTAATTTGTTGTCAGGCCTCCGAGGCACATTGATTTTCATATATAATTTTAATTTTAAAATTTTTTTTGTTTTTTTTGTTTTACATTCAGGCCTAAAACAATATGGGCAGGTTTGCATTGATATATCAATTTAAAAATAAAAACTTAAACAAAAGAAATATATAAAATGTTTTTGCAGAACTTTTTCAAAGTTGTCAAGTTCGATTTAATGACTGATTTCAAGAATGTCAGTATTTTGGGCACATATTAAAAAGCTAAACAAAAAATATTTTATCCCGGTTGTTTTTCTTAGAGTCACACACGTTTAATTCTTATTAAAACAAAGAAAAATATTTTTAATATATCTTTTTCCTTGCACAAAAATAACACCTTGTTAAAATGTACATTTATAAAATGTCTTACCAGCACTGGATGCTTCTGTAGCCTACTGCGTGAGCAATGGTCTATAAATACTGAGATTGCGGGTTCGATTCCCGCCTATAGTCCTAGGTGTTTCTGCAGACAAGCTTTTATGAAGAGTTTAGCAGACTGTGTGTTGTTTAAAAATACATCTAAATAAACAAAAAACTAATTAAAAAACAAATAATCCTTTTATTATTGAACGAGAATGAAACACACTTAATGAAAAATGTGGGACACCATATTCGTAACATTTGAAAAATAAGTTTATTTGAATAAATCATATAATAACTGGTAATAAATAACAAAACACATAACGAAGTTAATCCAATAATTGATTTATTGGAATTTTGGAAAAGATACGGTTGCGCCAATATCCATGTTTCTCTTTAAAAATGTCTACAAATTTAAAGAGTTGCTTTTCTCATAAACATGTACTGCCCGGCTGACGATGCCACTCGCATTCGTTCGTTTGCATAACAACATTTAAAACAAAAACAAAATTTAAAATGTTGTTTTGCGAACGAACGAATTCGAGTGACATCGTGAGCCAGGCAGGTAAACAAAAAACATACAAAGTGCCATTAATGCTGATTTATCGAATCAACTCTTTTTTTCTTGAGAGCAATTTTCCAACAACGAATCCGCTTACATTTTATATCACCAAGGTTTATTAATACAAGGTTGTCGCAAGGCAAATTCGTCTATACGCTTTGCAGCCGAACGTCAAATTCTTTTTATACATGTGTTTTGTTAAATAAATAAACATAACCTAAAAAGAACGTGTTAAATTAATGTATTGTAAGTAATATTTAAATTAATTGTTACAAAAAGCAATTTATTACGCATTGTTATTGTTATAATTAATTATAATTATAATTATTGAATTATTTACAACAACTTTTCTTAACTTTGTCACAAAAGTAGAGAAACTATGACGTTCGGCTTTAAAATACGTTACAAATCGTTGAATCAGCTTAAGAGTTTATCTGGCAATGAATTTGCCTTGTATATCACTGACAAAACAGCATTAAGAAACGTTGACAACAACATTCTGAGCATCATAATTTTGCTGATATATAGATAAATGGCTCCGCCAGCACATGAAGCGTATGATCTGATCTATACATTCATCTAAAACAATATTATTTTGAGAGAGAAAACGCTTATTTGCCGAAAAAAAAAATTTTATTTTTGTTTTGTTTTTAAAAAAGAACAGAAACTGTACGAAGCTGTTATAGCTTGCCTGTAGAAAGACATAGGGTCTGGGCGGGAATCGAACCTCCATATTGATAAGACTAATGTTCATGCTCCGTAGTCTAGGAGGCACCCTTCAAATAATCATGGAGTTACCAAAAAGCCCTTGTATTCTGCTGAATTAATCTATCAATCTATTACAAAAAACATGAAGGCTGAATGCCTTGAAAATTTCTATTTCTTGAGAAAGAGGGCCGTCATTGTCACCAATGGTGAAATAAGTGAGGCCTCCTCAAACAACAAGCTACGAGTATAGAAACATTTTTCCTGAAAAACAGCAAAATTTTTTTTTGACACCCAAAAATGCTTAAAAGAAAATTCGATGCCCTCCCCATTCCATGCAGTCGCCACCTACTAAATATTTTTATAAACAATATTAAAAATTAATATCTGGCCCCTGCCAGCTGTGCTATGGCATGCAAAAAAAAAAAAAGAAACGTAACACTGAAAACTCAATTTTGATAAAAGTAATTGAAAAAAGTGCACTATTTCTTTTTGTCTGACAGGAAAACACCAAAAACAAACAAAAAAAAAATGAAACAAGTTGTTAAATTAAAATCAACATAATTTGCATGTTTAATACGTGTTCATTCAGATCATAATGTCGGCAGAGCAAAGAATAGAATGACAACAAAGAGAAACATACCGAAAACAAGCACATGCGAGTATTATTTTGTCAGTCTTTTCATTACTTTTTTTGCTCGTTTTGCTTTTGTTTTGTTTTTTTTTTGCCAGCAAAACTTATTGTAACGGTAGTGACAGCTGCATTTGACAGTACAGCGTATGTAGAAGTTTAAGTGTTTATATGTGTGTGTGTGCGTGTGTGTGATGTTCGTGAGCAATAAAGCATATAACTCGTCAATGTGTCAATTTTCTACATTCAATCTTTCACAGAAAAACAAATATTTTCAATGCAGTCTAAAGGTTTTCAATTTATTTCCTTAGAAGTCTGTCACAACAATCACAGAAATAAAAAAAAAAAATATAAAAAAAGGAAAATACAAAAAGAAAAACAGAATATTAGAAGAATCAAAAAAATTAAATACAAACGTCAATTGCACATATCTAACATCATCATATTAAAAGCTTATATAAGATGAATTAAGGGCCTAACAGACACACGCACATCTAAATCCATGCACACTTGTAGTGATGCATGAATGTGATGATATGAATTTTATTATTCACTCTCTCACACCAACAACCCTCTGTTGACGTGTAGACATCAAAACTTGCGACAAATAATAAAAAAAAAACCCTTAAAAGAATGCATTTTCTTTTTTCAAACGAAATACTTATTAAGCGCAACAAAAAATAATAAATTTACCAAAGAGACGCTGGCAACCTTGGCCATCTAAAGTGGTTTGCATACGAAATGTTTTCATGCGAATTTATTTAATTTTTAAATACTTTAAGTGGAAGCATGACATGCTTTGCTTGCGAATAAGTTCCTTTACATATCTTACATACTTATTCAAGGTTTTCTTCTGCGATTTTTCTTAACAGCATCTACGAGTTTTAATATTCTTTTGTAGCTGTACAGCTCAGTGCACGCACGTACGCACGCATTCAGTTGCAATGTTAGTTTAAGCACACAAAGGCTCTAATGAAGTGTATGCAATGCAGTTTCTTTGTATTTTCATTGCCTCCCCTACGAGTGGAAAGGCTACGTAATAAGATTGCCAATTCGTTTGTAGTTTTGTGAGTGTGTTTTGCTAAATAGTAAAATGAATTTTAAATCTTTCACATTCTAGGGCTTTTTGTGTATTAAATGCATTAAATGTAAGAATATTTAAATTGCAGCCTCTATCGAAGATGCGATATAAAGAACGAAATTTTCTTTGGGTTTGAATTACTGAATTTTGAGTGGGAAAATAAAACTGGACAATTTTTGCTCGTTCCTCAATCGTATACATGGCTAATTAATCTCCCAAACGTTGTTTGTAATACTAAAATATAAAAAAAGGAAAAAAAAATAATACGAAATAAAAAAGTTATATCAAGAATACAATGGTCAGTGAATTATCGCCCACCCTGTGGTTGCGTAAAAATAAACTTACCTGAAATTTCCCTACTGAGGCACCCTCGGCCCAAAGTGCGTTAACATACCAAAAAGTTGCAAGACGCGATCAGGGACAAGATGAGAAAAAAATTCACCAATTAAAAAAAAAAAAAACGGCAACACTGCGCACTAACTATATGGTATGGTACTGCACTGTATGTGATGAGGAGTGTTTAGTAGTCACTAATTATTTTAAAGCACCTAAAACGCTTAACTTGTTAATGACTGCAGGAATTTTAATGATTATTTCACTATTCGATAGATTGTGAAGTTGGCTATATGATGGGCCCACCTATGGTCCCCTGGGTGCCAGTGGGCATAAAAATATTATTAATTAATTGTTGAGACAGAAGCGAAGACTGAAAGCAGCTCGGCCAACGGCTGATCATCTCGGGCTGGATATCCAGGTCTATCCAATGGTAAAAGAATTATTCAAATTGCGCTCAGGGGTTGATTTGTTACAGTGTTTTAAAATAAATATATCAAAATTATTTAGTGACTGACCATAATTTTTCATTAAGAAAAATTTGAGGTTTTTTTTTCTAAATAGCAGGCCGAGACAACTTCACAGGAGGTATTTCGATAATGCCAGTTTAAATTCGTTTTCAAAACGTTTAATTTTACTTGAACAAAATGTAAGGAAATATATGTACAAAAAAAGTAAAAAAATAAATAAAAAATGATTATAAACGAAAATATTCAACAAATCTATTTAAGTAAATACTAGCTAATATAGAAGTGAAATTTAAAAATTTAAATACCCACATTTCATCTGGCAAATTTAAGGGATCCCAGTTACCTCTTAAACGTTTTCTTAGAATATTTTCACTATTCATTTTATTGTTTTCTTCCAAGAGAATTAGCGAAATCGCAGCAAAAAAAGGCATTTTATAAATGAAAATTATAAAATATGTATATTGATACAAATTTTATTTTGTTATTTTGTTTAAATATTTTACAAACATCATTCACATACACATATGTCTATATATTTTACAGTTGTTTTATTAGATTTTATACAGTTGTATTTAGAGTAGATACAATGTGGAAACGAAACAAATATGGAATATGTCGATTTCAAAAGACGATTTACTTTTCAAATCGATCGATTTCCATCACATATCTGAATGTAAACTGCCGTTCAAGGCGAATTCATACCAGCTGATCTCGTCCCTACAACTACAACTTTTTTTGTTTAAAAATACAACAATTTTATTCAAGTTGTCAAAGCAGCTTGCATATTAATATGTTTTGTATTGAACACAACTTCGGCACTTGAACACAAATCAGCTGATGTGAATTTTTTACTAATACGGTCAGCTGGTATCATTTCGCCTGGCTACCGTTGAATACGATTCGTTGTTTAGTGGTTTCTAGACGAATCTGACTATTTTTGAATTAAATATATTTATATTATGTTGACTCGCGCTTGATTTCTTTGACATTTAAATGAATGTTAGCTAAAGCGAAGAATTCTCGATATAAAAATATTCGCTATTCCCACGATAATGCTTAAAAATGCAAACATTCGCAAAAACAAACGATTTCTCAGACATACACATATGCTAAATATTCGGAAATTTTTATAAGGCTAATTATAATTATTATAAAGAACAAATAGTCACCCACAATGCAAAAGGGCCTGTCATCACTTTGAAAAATGTTACTGAATAGACAAAAAACTTAATGAAATGAAAAAAAAAACCACAATTACAAATAAATTTTTTTTTCTATATCAATTTGGCACATTTCCTAATTGTGAAAAGCCATCATTTGTTGTTATGACCTTTAGAATTTCTTTAATAAAGTCATTATTTTTAAAAATAGAAAGCTAAAAATTTGTAAAGAGCTGTCTGTATCTTGATGCGCTGTACCAATATCCATTAAAAACTCAATTTTGAGTTTTTTTTGCCAGTTACGCCCCGTTTTCATTTCAGGTGACGAAATATTAACATGGTTTTTATTTCTATAAAAACATTTTTCCTTCTCTTTCAAAGCAGTCGCAAAGAAATGTGTATAATTTCTTCAAAGGCGAAAATGAACTTGCCAACGAAACAAGCAAACTAAATACACTCAAATATCAAATATCATACCACAAATTCTATTTGTAATAGATTTGTAATAAGTAGACATAAGTATTTTATTGCGTATATAAGAGTGTGTTATATGGTATGTGGTTAGCTTTATTATACAATAATACAGAGACATCAAAGTCTATATTTCTATTGACGCCCACTTGTACTACTGGCAGGCAGCACGTTTTTTTTTTTTGAAGAAACTGTAACACAGCAGCATTTCATGTTACAAAATACATACATACATATACAAAATTCCATGCAAAGAAATAAGCATTTATGCAAATGAATGTACAATTCATTTATATATTTATATATGAATACATATAGTATGTAAAATTCATTTGCATATTTGTAGGCGTACGTTAAAAAGCCAAACAAAGTCAGCTTTAGGGACGTGAAGAATAAAAGAAGAAGCAAAGCAAATGTATCAAATAAAATATATTTGTTTTTAAGAAATATATTTATTTTAGTTAAAAGGAAAAAAAAACACCTTTTACTATTTAGTCAAATTAGAGCAATATTTATGTTTTACACAAAGTACCTTTATTGAGTAGAATATTAAATTTATTTGACAGTTATAAGTTTATAACAAGACAGCAGACAAAATAACAAGGTTTCGATATTTATAACTTTTCATCAGACTAAAGTTGGAAAAATTCCAGTCCAGCAAATTACAATTGCGATAATTACTAAGAAATGAATTATTATTATTATTACGAGTTCTACATTTATTTATTTTTTTATTAATAAATAAATACAATTTTGTACTCATTACGCCGCTCAATATTAGTTCCACCTCACTTAAAGTCCTTTTCACACTGTACGATTAAAATGTAACTTGAACTTTAACAGCAAGTTTTGTATGCCAAAGTTGCCGTTAAAGTCCACGTTAACTTTTAATTGGACATTCTTAAAAGGGTCGTTAAACTTATTAAATTTTATACTTTTTATCAAAATTTAAAATTGTTTGCTATAGCTACAGGTCACTGATATTAGATACAGTGTATTCTCTTTTAAGCGAACATCTAAAACTAAATGGAAAGATACATAAAACTTTTCGCTTATTTTTTTTTCTCTTCAAGAGAAGAAACACTCGGAGCGATATCGTAAAAATCTCGACTTATGTTGGGACTACAAATGGGAAAAACGACGAATTTTTTGTGGCGAACTTTCGTCATCTGAAAAGAAACACAAAAAAACTGCACATTCCTACAACGAGTTTTTACATTAATTCAGTCTGGCCCAAAATGACCAAAGTAGTCTTATTTCATTGTAACTTTTTATTTAAGACATTATCTGCTTCTCAAATTTGGTATCTTTCGAAAACATTTTTCATAACCTTTCGCAAAACTTCAGGTATTATGTTGTTAATTTCGTCGTGGTCGCTTATTAATATAGACTTTTCTGTGCAAATAACCCCAAAGGAAACAGTCGGTTAAATCCGTTGAACGCGGAGGGCAATTAAAATCGCTTGTAATATAAATAATTCGTTCACCAACGATGTCGCGGATCCATTATGTCCCTGGCAGTGTGAATTTTGTATGGTTACATTCTTCTTGTATGCACAATGCACCGCATGTATAGGGGTCATACCCTGAAGGCCGGTCTAAGAAAAAAAATAATTCAGCCAAAAGTGCCCTTCATTGGATCAATGAAAAAAAGTTTCATTACATTTATGAAATTATTTCTTTAGTTTAATGAAACATTTTCATATATAAAATGTAATTTTTTCATTTAATGACGTTATGAAATAAAATAAACGAAATTAATTCATAAACTTTATGCAAACTTTCATATGTGAACTAATATTGTTGTCATAAATGCAATTAAAGTATTTCATCAATGCAATGAAATATTCTTCATACAAAATAATAAATTTACTTATTCATCACCTGGCCGAGTTCAGTCGATGATGACAAGAAATGTAAAGCGATGAATTTTGTGGATGCAATTTTTTATAACCTTCGTAGATATTTCGACAGTCATGTTCACAATATCGTAATGCATGTTCGTCCAGAGTTCCTGGCTTTCATATGGCCCTGGGAAAAAATTCAATGGCAGTATATGGCCACCTTTTTTCGAGAGAAGACGCACACGAAGTTTGAATATCAACAAATCGATTGTAATGGCTATTGTGTGGCTAATGAAAACACATTCTGGGATCACTTTTAGTTTATAAGGATGTAGCCAACGATTTTTTCCCCCAAAATACACCACAGTGGAGTTTGAGGGATATGACATTGCACATGTTGTATACATATATATTTATATAACGATATTTTATCTTTCAATTACAAAAAATAATGCGTATTTATTTTTTTATAGCAGTTAAAAATTGCTAATAAGAAGATTGCTTTTTAGTAACAAGCCCTCTTAACTTTTTTTAAAGTTTTTTATTATATATTATTTCATATATATAAAATTAAAAAAATTAATAAAATAATAAAATTAATCTTATTAAAGAAATTTTTGTCATGTTGAAGTGCACAGTTAATTTATCACAATATTGTGAAGCAATTACATTCCTGATTTGAATAAGGGAATAAAGAACTGTTAATCTCCAACACTAATTGAATAGAATACATATTTTCTATGCCACTACAAACACGTCATCAGTTATCTTTGTGTTAACAGGGACGTAGTTGTAAAGTCATTAACATCATCTATTTAAACCGTCAGAGCTTAGGAAAATGCATACGAGAATAATTGTTACTCTCAACATACTATTAACGAAGGTTGTTAGCTTTCTTTAATATGTAATTCGATTAAATTCCATTCTGAATATAATAAAATTAATCTTTAAAATAAGTTGTTAACATTTGAATTTAAAACAAGTTTCTTTAATTTTTTCTCAAGTTTTTGCTTACGTGGGTTAAATGCAGAATGGGGGACATGAGTCATCTACCCCTCCCATTTTACCCTTAAATAGTTCTCACATACTTATAAAGCCGTGACGAAATTTTCACGTTGATACCTATACTGGAAGTATTTTTGGCTGCCAATTCCATACAGCTCCGACCACTGAACATTGATGTGAACGTCCTGGAATAATTTTGAAGCGACACGGCTGCGATGTTTTCAACGTTTCGAGCGGGACGGAAACATCCAATAGTGAAAATGTATCTACTAAAGCACGCACAAGTTATCACGTAAGCCGGTTATTACGGCCGGAAATTTGTGTAAGATTTCCCAATCTTGCAATCCACCGACTCGACTCAGAATTTCAGTAGCACATTTTAATTATTTGCCAACGTTACGTAACAAGTTTTGTTTACTAATCATTTTGTCATTCACAATTAACTGACAGCTTTAATGCAGCATTCACAATAAAACTTTAAAATTTTAATGTGCTCTTTGTGAATAAAAAAAAAAAATCAGTAAATAATTTAATCTCTTTCTTTAATCTGAAATGCAATAAAATTTATTATTAAATGCAGGTTTGTGCAAACACATACATAACTACAGCGAACTAGTTGTGTAGGTTTTTTTTTTGTGTATATTTCTACCACGTTTACATATGCACGAGTGTCTTGGCGCACTTGCAAGCGACTGCATATAAAAAATTTATTTCACTGGCCGTGTGCAAGGATTCTTTCATATGAACGACCGCGCGCGCGTCTGTGTGTGTGTACAGTGGGTCTCTTTGAATGAATGTGTGGTTAATATAAAACATGAAATTCACATGTGGTCAAACGTTATTAAAATAAACAAAAAAAAAATGAAAAGATTTATAAACAAACGTTTTAAACGGTCAAATGGTGGTTACCTTTGTTTTATACAATTTTGGGTTTTGCCTTTTGTTGTCTGAAAACCTTCAGCAACCAACATAACACAACACACACACACACACACCCACACGCAAAACAAGCAAGTTGTCTACACTAACACGGGCAGCTAAATGGGCTTTATTGAAATAAATTTAAAACTAAGATACGTTTTACAATACTCGTAAATTATGATTTTACGACGTAAAATTTAAATAATTATCCTTGAGCTGAATAAATTTGCATTTGCTGTTAAAACTGACGGTATATTAAAGTTTAAAGAAAACTAAAAAATAAACTTTAAATTATGCAGGGAAAAATGGCACATGTGAAACAACACTCTTCTCCTGCTCAAAACTCACTCATACGTTGAGTTGATATACATTTTGCTACAACATTTGGCAAAAATCATGATTGCATGATTAAGGATTTTTTAAAAAATAAATTAACATGCAAATTTACTTATTAAGTCGAGAAAATAGTACCCATATTTCTACATTTGCAGATATTTTCCTTAATTGGATTGCAAACTAAAACGGCTACACAGGACTACAACTTGAGAAGGAAATTTTCATTTAAAAATGACAGCTGAAGGTGTGATTGAAGATTTCAAATTAAAACCGACTACAAAAATGATGTGAATTAATGCAATTTCTATAGAAACACTAACGTAACATTGCATGTGTGAATATTTTGAAATTTAAATTTCTGCTTCTGGTGTTACTTTCATGTTGAGCTGACACCATTTGCAAAAAGAGCTCAAAGCTTTTAAAGACAATCACAAACGTAAACAGACAACAGGCAAATTTAAATTCTAATTGAGAAAACAACTATTGAAACCTCAGAAAATCACAAACTTTAACATGCACGTGCAAAATGTTATTTGAGTGAAATTAAATTTTCGGTTTCCATACAAACCTAAGCGAAGGCACCCAGCGTTGTTCGTTCGTCTGTCAAAAAATTTCATGCGAATATAATATAGTACTGGGTGTCTGGTAGCTGATTTATATTTGCAAACTTAAATAAAAAACGTAATAATTGACCCGAAGTTTTATTAAGAGCATTGAACGATTTAATTTTTGAAAGAGTATGTCATCCAGATTCTTCAGATGCTGTTTTAAAATTTCATGAATAACACAGAAAAACAAAATAAAACTTCTTTTTTGTTGCGTAAAGTTTTTCTACTGTTGTTTACTAATTTGGGTGCGCTCATTTCAAATCTACCCTCAGATTTTTTGTAGCAGCTCTAGTTAGTGAGATATAGGTACCGTCTTAAATTTATATAAGTAGTCGATAGTATTCTATAAATAGCGGTGTAACTTAACTAGTTCCTTTATAAATTTTAGTATGTCTTCCTCAAGAAGGACGTGTTTAAATAATCCTGATTGTTTTTGTGTTATTTGTGGAGAATATATGTTCCAAAAATTTCATTTAAATGTGTCGGACTTTGTGAAAAAGGCATACTTGGACTACTTTGGGTTTCCGTTGCCGTCAAACGCTAAACCCTGGATACCAAGTTTGGTATGTAAAACATGTGTTGAATCTTTGCGACTGTGGGCAAACAAAAAAAGACCCACTTTTAAGTACACAGCTCCTGTGATTTGGCGTGAACCATCCAACCATCATGACGACTGTTATTTCTGTGTAACGAAAATCATAGGAATAAACCATAAAAATTGCTCTAAGTGGAGATATCCAAACTTAAAATTTGCCATAAGACCACTATTGAGTATTAGTGACACAGCACCCATGTACATCTTCGCAAAATGCAGGTACCAGTGCAGCGGAAAAACCGAAAACGACGACAGTGGTAGCGACAGTGATTTTGATTGCTACGGTAGTCCCCGAGCACTAAATCAAGATGTTGATAGATGATAAAATTTTCATCAACCATATGACAGCTGTCGAGAAATGTGCATGGGAAGAGTTGTGTGGGTAGTGAGGAATTTTTTGGGCAATAGAAAATGTGACGGCTACATTCAGCACGTTGAACAGTTGCTGATACACTTCCAGCGGCTTCGATGCAACATGAGTATTAAGCTTCACTACCTTCACAGTCATCTAGACTATTTTGCTGAAAATTTCGGTGATCTAAGCGAGGAACAAGGAGAGCGCTTTCACCAGGATATTCTCACTATGGCGGAGAGGTATCAGGGCCACTGGAATGAACATATGATGGCTGATTATTGTTGGAGCATTCAAAATAGTACTCATATAACATCTCACTCTAGAAAATCCAAAAAAAGGAAATTTTATTCAGAATAAATATATTTAATAAATTTTTTAAACTTAAACTATGTGCATTTTCAATGAAAAATCCTGTCACTTCATAACTCCAAAACTAGAGCTGCTACATGAAAACGGCATATATATTTTTGAAATCAGCGTGGAAAAACTATTCAGATTCATGTAAAAAATCTCATGCAACAGATATGCTGTTTTCCAGTGTAATCGCTCTCGGAAGTCCCAGTGAAAGTCGCGGTTTTTCACGTAAACTGCTTTCAACCAGTTCAAACTTTTCGGGAGTCCTTGAAGATCGACTGGGCCCTGGCCGTAGGGCATTCATAGCCGAAGCACTGGCGCGGAATCTCTGCACCCAGGAACGCATTGAATTTACACTCGGTCCATCACTTATTCGCCGAATACCGAACTTTGAACAAAATTGTCGACAATTAATTGTTAAGAATAATTATTCTTAAAAAATGTCTCCACAGCGCATGCGCGCTGCTCACTCTACCACTGCGACAACGTAACTGACAAATCCGCACAATCGATAATTCCAACGGCTCCATCCTCCCTCCGCACTATTTATTACTTTTTGAAATAATCGTATTTAAAAATATAAATTTGCCACCGGACAGCTTGTGTAAGGAGGAGGGTGGCGATGGCTACAGAAGTCTGCACGTTGACTACAAAACCAAAAAAGGCCTGGGTTCGAATCCAGTTTCAGACGAAGTCATAAAACCATTTCGCGTTTTCTTCTAATGAGCATTACTATATCTTCGTGTCAGTTGTTGTCGGAAGGTTTCAATTGCGAAGGCCACTGAACAATAACGGCTTCAGCTGTAACCAATCCACAGGCACATCAGAGCACCCTCTTTGGTCGGTAGTGCGGACTATCATCGGCGCTAGTACAACAACCACAAAAATCATTGTACGTTGTTAAAATAATTCATATAATTTGGATATCAAAGATTGATAAATATTCGCCAGCTGGATTTAGAACATCACCAGGTTTGAAATCGCCTTGGTTCTGGCTGCAACACATTCCACACGTTGGAAAATATCCCCTCTGCCTTATCATTAACATCTTTCTGCTTCTATATAATGTTTTACACAATATTCCTCTATATATAAAATAGAAACTAATGTTTTAGTCACATCTTGAACAAAGACTTTGCTTTTGTTCTGTAGTGACCAGTAACGAGAGTGTTTAATTGTTTTTAAACACATCGCCGCTGAGCTCTGATCCAAGCAATAAACACACGAATTTATGCTGTCCTAATGGTAACCATTTCACTGTTAAGTAGTTATTTATTCATACAACTCATTCGTAAAAACCATCATTAACTTTTTGTCGTTCACAATGATTTCATTGTCATATTTTTAGTTAAAGAAAAAAGAGTTGCTGTTGCTTTCATTGCTGACAACTACAATAAATTGCAGCTTAACTTTTCCTTGATATTCTAACACAGCGTTGTTGTTGTTGTTGTTGTTGTTGTTGTGCCTGTGATGATGTTTTAAATAGAGACCGTTGTTTTTTTATTCAACATCCATTCACAGAGCAGCATTTATAGATTTTGCGTTGGAAAACTATTCGATAGGTTTTATCAATGTTCAAGTTCGTATTGTTATTTATTTATTTATTTTTATTTTTATCTTTTTTGTACGTTGCTTTTAAGTACAGCAATTGCTGTTCCACTTACACTGCTGGTGTTTCTTAATGTTGCAATCATTTGTTCGATTTCCTCTTTTACAAAGACGTAAAATTTTTTTGATTAACTGACTGGTTTTGGAAAATTTATTATAGAGTAATGTTGTTGTTGTTGTTGTTGTAGTTGTTTATTTTTGTTTTTCTTATTCCTTATTGGTTGTTGTGTTATTAATTTGATGTTAAGTGAAACACAAAGTTGATACAAGAAAATATTAAATGAAAATAAACCAGACTTTATTGCTGTTGCTATTGTTAATGTTGTTGTAATTGATGTTGTTAAAATCGTTTACGTTTGTTGTTGTTGTTAAAGATAGCTGCTGTTACTGGCTCATGGTTTTTGTTGTTGTTGTTCGTCGTCGTCGTCGTCTTCCACTTCTTTATCTTCTTTGCATTGTTATGTAGTAATCTGGAAGGAAGCACAAATTGCAAGAGTAGTTGTTTAACAGCAATTACAGCTACAACAATAACAATCTCTGCTTTTGATAATAATAAAACTGTAGATAATAATAACAATAATAATAATAATAATAAGAAATACGAGTATGAAATACAAACTGAGGGAAGCGGATGTTTATTCTTGTTCTTATTCTTATTAAATGTACATGAGTGTATTTGTTTTTCATATTTCAAACATTCATAACTTGTATAAAGCTTATTGTTGTTGTTGTGCTCTTGTTAATGTTGCCGTCATTCTTGCACTGTTGCTGTTTGCTTTTGTCAAGGATGTCTATCTGGTATCTGTTGGATATTTCATCTATTTTTTGTTTGTTTTGTTTTTTTTTTGTACTCGTATAAGAAAAGTGAATAGTTCAATTTGTGATTTACAAACAATAAAATTCTTGAAATGAATTTAGAAATTTTTTCATTTTAAAGAATTTACCATACACAATGTTAAAAACAAACGCGATAAATCCTCTTTTCTTATAAATAAGCAAAAATTAAATAAAATACTTTCCCTTAACATCAAAGCAAAGGTATGCGACAGTGATAGAGAGGGGGAGAGCGAATTGCACGAATACACATTTTGTAACCAGTAGAGCTGTTAAATGTTGCTGTAGTTATTCAAAGATATTACTACTAATAAATTTCGTTTTGTATGAATTATTCAAATAGAAGTTTAATTAAAATTTAATAAAAAAAAAATTTTTTTTGAATGTTAAATTCAGCAAAATAGATCAATTAAGAGTGCTGTTGTCTTGACAGCTCGCAGGTGGTGGATTCAAACCATCAACCCTCAAAATCATTTCTGATGCAAAGAAACGGTTTTACTGTTTATGTTAGTTTGCTGGGTATATGAGGCGGTACAGTTTCGTTGGCAGCATGAAGAAACGTGCCAGACATTGCTGGACCAAACTTCATAGGAAGCGTACTATGGGTCTTGTTTCCTTGAATCGTATGGTCATCAATCGCACTGTTGCGGTGCTCACGGGTCATTGCGTAATGGGAAGGCATGCCAAATAGAGTCGGTATTCCCTCACGAGATTTTGGCTGAAGCTGTAGAGGAAGGTGAGATGCTTGCTCAACTTACTCATGTGCCAGTGCCCAGGGTGCCTCCGTAGTCTAGGGCATGAGGATTTTTTGTTTGTTTTTTCTTGAACCATCACTGTGCTGGAACTATAGGAAAGGGATAGTAGGAGAAACGACTGGAGGCGAAGCTTAATTAATTATCTTACAGCTCTGCTTTCGCACGTTCTTTGTTTTCATACTCGTAGCAGTGCTGAAGCTCCGGTTTAGTAGCCATTTTTTTTATTATTATTAACCTTCGCCGGTTCTACACAATACCGACGAAGGAGGGCGTTCTGATGTGATTGTGGACAGCTGAAGCCGGTATTGTTCAGTGACCAGTGAATATGCCTTCGCGAACTGAAACCTTCCGAGAACAACTGACACACAGACTCACAAATGCACAACAGAAAAATGCGATATGTTTTTATGAGTCTAAAACTGGAGTTGAACCCTGGAAAAATTTTTCGTTTTGTAGTCAATATTTTCTTAAATATTTTTTTTGTTTTAACTGTTCTGGAACGAGGGAAAAAATTGATATCGTGGGCCTGGCATTTACATCCAATTAAAGCGTAAAAATTTTTACCCGAAGCAAGGCGTTTTTTTTTTTTTGTTTTAGAAAATGTTTTCCTTATTAGAATTTGCTACAGAATATTCTTTAAATTTTCTATTTTTATTCTCTATATTTTAAATACAAAAACATTAAAGTTTATTAATATTTTGTGCATTAATTTTTAGCTGAATTATTTTCTTCTACTCATTACACTGTTCCAGTTGAACAATTTTGGTTGCAAAAGTATTTTCGACTTTCTAAGAAAATTATTGTTAAATTAACACAAAAGACTATTGTGGACAGAACAAGTTATAAATTATAGTTTCGTTGTGCAATATTTGAGTTCTTAATTTAAAAGTTTTCATTCTATTTAATTTTTTTTTTGCCATCTGTGCTGCTCGGAAGAAGGAAAAAGTTCTTGTTCAATTTAAAAAAAAAAAAACAATTTCTTAGTTAAATTGCATAAAACGAACGCAGAACGCATATTCCCTTTGCACTGACATTGCCTAAGAAAATGGCAGAATTTCAGGTTTGGCCTTTAAAAATTTTCAAGTACCACATGATGGCCTACAAGTACGTAAATAAAAGACCGCCAAATTATGAAAGTTAAAGTTACGCAAATGTGTTAGTGAACCACAAGGAGAATTATAAAAAAAAAAATTATTTGTGAAAGTACTTAATGCATGTATGAGAATGATTTTACAGCGTATACGATCATTGGCTGGAAAAAAATAATGGCAGGAGTGCAATGACTCAAATCGCTGTGCAGTAGTAATACGCAATAAAGAACAAAAAATAAGACACTGCTACACATTGTACACGTCACAAATCAGGTATTTAAGGCTGGGACACATAGGATCCGTCATCCGACATACTTTGACATTTTCAAATGACATTAACCTACCGACGGAAGAGATTGACACAATCAGGTATGTGATGAAAATCGTTTTCGGCGTTAAAAAGTTTTGAAATCGACAAACAGTGTGATGAATTTGTATGTGACGATTTGTTGTGACGATTTCATATTCCATCTTGTTTCATTGAAAAAAAGACGTTTTTAACATGTGACGAATTTTGATAATGCCAGTTTAAATTCGTTTTCAAATCGTTTAATTTTACTTGAACAAAATGTAAGGATATATACAAAAAAAGGAAAAAAAAATTAATAAAAAATTATTATAAATCCGTCTTTATTTAAACGAAAATATTCAACAAATCTATTTAAATGAATACTAGTTAATATAGAAGTGAAATTTAAAAATTTAAATACCCACATTTCATCTGGCAAATTTAAGGGATCCGATTTATCTCTTAAACGTTTTCTTAGAATATTTTTGCTATTCATTCCATTATTTTCTTCCAAGAGAATTAGCGAAATCGCAGCAAAAAAAGGCATTTTATAAATAAAAATTATAAAATATATTGATACAAATTTTATTTTGTTATTTTGTTTAAATATTTTACAAACGTTACTCACATACACATATGTCTACATATTTTACAGTTGTTTTATTAGATTTTATACAGTTGTATTTAGAGAAGATATGTGAAAACGAAACAAATATGGAATATGAAATCGATCGAAATTCATCACACTACTGTCGATTTCAAAAGACGATTTACTTTTCAAATTGATCGATTTCCATCACATACCTGAATGAGAACTTTGGTGACGGATATCAACTCATAGCCAGCGTTACCACGCTCTGCAAACATAAATTTTTTTTTTTTTTAAGTTAAAAAATCAAATTTTATAAAAATACCTCTACAATTTCTTTTCCACTAGCCATAAATTTATAAAAAATAAAAAATGTAGATAAAAACATTACCCGTACACCATTTCAATTTACAACAAACAAACGCGTGCAAATAATTTCCTGTCTATTTCGAATTTATATACTGTGTTTATTTATTTTTGTCTGCAGTAGTCTTGAAATTTTTGTTACAACCGAAACGATTTTCAATAAAACAAAAAGATGTTAACAATCTGATTTTAAAACTTTGCAAGTAAAATATGTACAGGGTGACACAAAAGGAGCTATATGGTTTAAATGGTTTATAACTTTTTTATTTATGCGATTATTATAATTTATTTTTTTTTAAATACAGCATATTATTGGGGAATTATTTGCAATTAGCTTTGAAAAATTAGATCCTGTAAGTGATGTGCATTTTCTGCTTCGCACATGTGTGCTCTTTTTGGCGTATTTTCCATAACTTTTCGCAAAATTTCTGGTGTAATGGCCATGATTTTATTTCATAATTAATTCCCCAAGTCTTCTTCACAAAATGCTGAAACTAGAAAACAAAGAAAAAATAATAAATAAACAAGTTATAAAGAATTCAAACCATATAGGTTCTTTTGTGCCACCCTGTATAAAAAAATTTAGGCTGGAAAATGCAAGCAAAATGCAAAAAATATTTACATCTCCACATTAAAAATAAAATTTAACCAATTTTGGTAAAAAAAATAACTTACAGCGGCAACGCTGTTCATAGCTGTCAAAGTACTCAACGCACGTTAAGAGACTGAACACAATGTTTGCGGTGCGGTGCGATTTCTCGTTGCGGGAGAGAAAAATAAACATAATACAACGGAAGACGGCGACGGTAATACTTCTCATTGTTTGTTTACATTTTTATTAATTTATTTGTTCATACATTTTTATAAAATTTTCTAAAAAAAAATTACTGTTTGTGTTAAATATTTTACAATGGCAGTAAATCGAAAAGTTGAGGCTATTAAAAAAATTGTTAATTTGGTAGAAGCCACGTCTGATTTATGTACGGAATTAGAAACCACAACTTTAAAAACATGTTTTTTGTTTACAATAATGTCGTGAACATCGCCAATTATTCAAAAACTATGGCAACATCAGAAAGAGAAAGAGTATAAAAATTTGACAGAATAAGAAAGCACGCAATGAAAATAAAATAGATTTTAATTTTATGCCGTTCCGCACTGCGGTTTTTTACTTCAAAATCGTATGAAAAACCGCACCGCAATAAATTATCGTTACATGGTGTTCGGACTCTAAAAGTTGTTCAACTTTCGTACTTTGCTTTGACGGAGACGTACAGAATGTGACAAAGCTCATAAGAAAACGTTTTTTTCAACTTAGTTGTCAGTTGAAAAAAGCAAAGTATGACGGATTGTATGCTCCATGGCCTTTAGCCTTTTCTCAATTGTATGTTCTCTAAAGTATGCCAGCCGTATTTTAGGAATGAAATTAATGGTGGTACGCAATTTTGATTAAATTTTTCACGAGTTACCAATTCGTAAGAAGTTCCCTTGACGTGACTTATGTTCGTAATAAAAAAGTACAGGATGGGCCAAAAGTAATCAGCCGGGGCATAAGTAATCACCCGATGTTCTTTTGCTGTAATTTTTTTTCTTTAAGACAAATTTTGGCACTGCTACAAAACCAAAAATTTACTGGATTCAACTCCAGTTTCCTTTGCCGCTGAAACCTTCCGACAAGAACTGACACAAAGACACAATAACAAACATTAGAAAAAATGCAAATGTTTTTAAGACATTGTATAAAACTGGTCTCAAACCTAGAATTTTCTTGATTTTGTAGTCAACGTACAGACTACTTCAGTCATCGCCACCCTTACAAAATAAACATGCTCACCAACAAAGTCACTTATCGTCATATAAAACGTAAAACCATGTAACTACACTTTTTTTAGATTTTAAAGGCGAAGGAAAAAAACTTGATAAAGAGGGTTAAGTAATCAACCTCCTGAAAAAAGGCTCTTCAAAAATCGCATAAAATTAAGAGAATCACCGATATTTTGATAAAATACAAGGTGGGTCAAAAGTAATCACCCGGGGCATAAGTCATCACCCGATGTTCTTTTGCTGTAATTTTTTTTTGAAGACAAATTTCGGCACTTCTGCGAAGTGACCGCCGCCAGAGTTGATGACCATACATGCAGATCGAAAGGTTTTTATTAAATAAAATTACAGCAAAAAGACATCGGCTGATTACTTTAGCCTCAGGTGATTATTTTTGGCCCACCGTGTACTTTATTTGACATGGACATACATTTTGACATAATTTACACAATATTCAATAGAGGAATCGATTTTTTCAATTTTGTGACTTACAGGGTTTTACGTTTTATATGACAATATGCAGGTAGTGAGAGAATTATTAGAACTCCTTTCTTTTCAAATAAATATTTTCTAAATCAATCTACGAAGCACTTCTAGCTTGTCTGGGTCTAGGACAACCGCACCTTCATATTGATAAGACTAATGCTCATGCACTAGTTTACGGAGGTACATGGCAGTGAAATTTTTCCCATTTTCGTTTAATAATTTTGTTCCATCGCCTACAATTCTGGCACTTAAATTGAATGTACGCGTATATCGTGTAGAATTGAATGTCTAAGCAAAACTTAATTCCAATGCGTTTTAAAACCCCCACCCCCCTCCCCACTTTACAATTGCTTTCAATGTAAGCACAGATTATAGCACTGAGGCAAAATGCTAAGCTGATTAAATACGATATTCAAGGCGTAAAATTTGTCAACATTTCATGACATGCAACTCAACTTAAAAAATAACATTGAAATTGTCTCTTTGGTTTAGACAAATTTAAATACGCGTATTTTTTTTTAAATGTTTATTCACAATTAGAGAGAAATATAAAATATTATTATAATTATTTAGGGAAATAAAAGAAAGTAAGCGATTTTAGAGAAATGTGGTAAAACTGATTTAATTGTTACTTTCTTAAGGCAATTTTCCCATTCCAGTCCTCTCGATAAACAAGGCATAGTAATAATCATATAATAATAATACGAAATAAATCTGTTAAGTAAAGGGTCTTTAAAAAGAGACGTCTAAACTTTGACCGTTGATAGCGGTCATATACACCCCTATCGTGAGTACTTCTTCACTCGAAATATTTCCCCCTCTCCATAAATTAGCAAACGTGAACAAATTCCCCGTTAATAACATCACATAAAATTAAAATTCGCCCCATCGTGAAGGTTTTTTTCTCTTTTATTTATTCACTTGATTTTTGCTGGGGAAATACATACCAAAATATGAGAAAATTCTTTCTTTATAAAAATTTTTTTTTATATCAAGATCAGCTATTGAAGTGGAAACATATAAAAATAATAATTAAAATACAAATCAACACACCAATTGACTGTGTTTTGTTAAGAAAAACACAAAGATATCGCGGCCCAAAGTCGGAGTTCGGCTTACGGATTAACTTAAACTGCCAGTACATCATAGTGCCAAGTCTAAACATTTTATTTAAAGTACTCTATTTTTATTTATTTTATTTTTTAAATTCTCTAATTTTTACACTTTTGTTAATTCCTGTATTCCTGCACAGAAAAATATAAAATCAAGATTCAATTAAGAAAAACGAAGATTCAATTAAAATAATAATTGCAAGTCAAATCTATCACGAAAATCGTAGATTCAATTATGAGTTTTAATTGAAAAAATTTGACGATTTTTTTTCATAAGAAATTAAAATTAAAAAATATTAAAAATTCATTTAAAACTAAATTTATTTACTAAATCTATGGACAGCACTATTTTGAGAGACTAACAAAACTCAATTAAAATAAACTTGGATTCAATTAAAATTTTAATTAAAAAAAAAAAGATTTACTGAGCAAAGACTTAATTGCAAACAATTTAACAATTATTTTTTCTGTGTTGAACTATAGAAAATGCATTACTTTTTATGTGGCTGACCAATTAACTGGTCACTGGATATTTAAAACCACAAGTTAAAACTTAAAGACATGTAAAGCCACGAAGTTTTATTTCTGTATTAAAAGTTAAATTTCTTTGCTTTTTAATTAATTTGTATGTTTTTGAACTCATTTTCCCTTTTCTAAATTCACTGAGAATGAGAATGTAACAAAAAATTGCACTTGAAAATCATAATATCAAATTTCACCTCGAGGGGAATGAAAATTTTTCGTGAACAAAAATTTCACTTCTTATTCGCGTTAAGGGCGATTATGTATGAAGTTCGTTGACTAATGATATTTATCACGTCCTAAAAAAGCATACAAATACCTTGGTTTTTGACGTTGTAAGAGATGCTTCACTCCATCTGATCTTCTTTTCATCGATATCGCCTAAATCGCAATGAAAATAGTCTGCAACTGTGTTTAAATGTGGCGCAGGCTTAAAGTCTATTTTGCAGCTACTCGACCCTGTGCAGGAGAGATCGATCAGCCTCATCGGTGACAATAGAATGGTCAACCCTTTTGTCTCGCTGGATCATCGTCGAAATGTGGGATGTTTCGGGCTGTTTTATCCGCTACTTGGATGGAATGTGCTCTAATAATGTCAAAGCAGCCGTTCTCTAAACTTTGTTCTCCTATACCGTGCAATGATTTGTGGTCGACTTATCAGGGAATCGCGCTACAAATTACAGGGGAAATTGCTTTTTAAGAGCAATCGTTTGTATGTGGAATAAACACTCGGCAAAAGTCGTCCAAAAACGATATTCCCAAAAAGCCATTTTAGTAATTCTGAGCAGTACTGATCCAAATAAAAAAAAATATTACTAAAATCTCATGCACATTTTGTTTAATTTATATACACAAATAAGAAAGACGTTTGATGTAGAATAACAACCCTTCAAAAGTCTTCCAAAAAACCGTATTCCCTGCTCCCCAAAAAAACATTTTCATAATTCTGGGCAGCACTGGTCCAAGTAACAAAAATGTTGAAGAAATTTTGTTTATTTTATATATGCAAAAATAGCAAACACTTAAGGGCAGAGCCTTTAATATTATTACAGTGATTATGTTGCATAGATTATGGCTCCAAGATAAATGCTCATCATACATGCCGCAATAGTGAAACAAATAAATTTGAAAATCCCTTATGCACAATGAATATGTGTAGGAGTATTTGATTTCTTTTTCGCATTTAATATTCCAGTAACGTTTCGTAACATTTAAATGGATTTCGCTGTAGTTGTGAATGTGGGCTCGTGGCTATGTGTGTGTAGACACATTCCTTGTGTTAAATTAATATACGTTTTTCATATTAAAATTTCTTGCTTTCATTACACAAAGTGTCTGGTATGAGCGTCTTTTAATAGCAGCATCTCGAAACATATTTTTTTTTATAGGGCAGAGTAGACTTAACACATATTTAACATGTTGTTAAAAGTTTTAATTCTTTTACTGCCACACACTCTCACTCAACTAACTACTAAATGCCAAAAATTACAATCTAAAATAATAGTTGACATTTCCTTAGGATTCTTATACTTTAATTACATGTACTCGTACAAGTAAACATATATATTCTTCACATTTTTTGTTTTAGCATTTTAATTATAACATTAAATATATTACACTGCATATAAAGCAATTCACTAAGCAAATAATGCAAATGAGACGATTTCAATTTAAATGTTTATTAAGTCAAATAACTGAATATTTTATGAAACATAAACTTATCCCTGGCAAAAGTTGAAGAAGAAAAAAACACTCTTCTACAGCAAGAAGTCTGAAAAAAAAAGAAAAAGTAATAAAAAAAAAAATAGAGAATTCACAGACCCCAGTTGACTGGCATGCACAGTTATATTTGTTTCTAATAAAAAGGAATAGTGACACGAAATGTATACGTATTTATACCAAGAACTTTATCCTTTTTATCCTTTTGATAGAGTGTAAATTTATATAAATATTTATACAACATAAAACTTTAACACTCGCACACACACACACACACACACCAAGCAAACGTCTAGCAGTGCATGCATGTAGAAGTACCCTGCAGAAAATTACTATAGTAAAACTGCTACTGCTTTGCTACTGTCTAATGCTGGGAACACAATTGAGACGAACGACAAACTTCGTCTAGCGCGATGACTTCTTTTTTTTAAATACGCAGTGTGGCGCACAATTATGATGCAAAAATTACAACTGTCATAATCAGCAAAGTTGTTTGCTGTCTGTGTTACCGTATAAAGGAAAAATTACTTGAAAAAATTAAACATTAACAAAAAACAATTAAACAGGAATTTTAATACAAAAAATAATTGTTGAAGCAGTTCAATATTATTAATTTCATTTATTTTATGTATAACCTATTCCTTTTCTTGTATTTACTGAATTGCAACCAATTATTTTCTTATTATTATTCATTTTCACACTTATTATTTGAATTTAACATTTAACGGATTTATATTTCAATTTAACGGATTTTATAAAATGCAACCCTGTTTAGTTATTAATCATTTTGTACAACTCTGTTTGTTTACCTTGCTTTTCTACATACATATGTGTATGTGTGTATATGTGAGTTCAAAAACACTATATGAGCTGAGCACATTGAATGAATAAAGCCACTTGTTTCTACCTTCAATTGATATACAGCTTTGTGCAGTTCATTTACCGGACGGGTTGTAAATTTTTTTAAGCTATCGAAGTAAAAATATTTTCTTAGTTAAATACTGCTGCGTTTTCATTTATCGGGTTTGTGCTATTCTAAATGAATAGAATTTACAATCTTCGCAAGAAGATTTCTACATTGTATAAATAAATGATGTATTTGGAATATTAAATTATTATTAAAAGAAAAATGAATGAAACATTTACTAATATATTTGAAAACAAAAAAGAAAAACGGTAACTCTGTACTAATTTGTTCGTCATTCGTCGGCATATGAAATAGAAATAAATCTATCGAAGAGTTCGTCACACAGGACGAATTTCGTCGACGGCGCTGTTGTGTTACTTTGCATATGCACAAATGTGTTTTATTTCTGATGACGAAAGTTCGCAACGCATAATTCGCCGTTCATCCGCATTGTGTTCCTAGTATTAGTTATCAGTATACTTTTTTTTTTATTTTGGTCCAGCACTCTGGAGATGAAGCTTCGTTTTTAGCAGCAATTTTTATTATTATTTTACTTCGCCGGTGCTACACAATACCGACGAAGGAGGGCTTTCTGATCTGCCGGTGGATTGGTTACAGCTGAAGCCGTCACTGTTCAGTGACCAGTGACCAGTGACTATGACTTCGCCACTGAAACCTTGCGACCACAACTGACACAAAGACACAGAAATGCACATCAGAAAAAATACGAGATGTTTTTATGAGTCTAAAACTGGGGTTGAACCCTCTACTATTGTCATTCTCTGCAGGACACGCAGAAAGAAATTACAATGTAAAAGTATTATGGCGAAAGGTTGATTAAAATCATGTTAAATTTTTGCAAAATAATTTGAGAAATTAGACATTATGTATGCTGGGTAACACTCTCTCCCCAACAGAGCTTGTGTTCGGTTTTGGGCATCACTGCTGTAAAGAGAAAGGTATATTCTCTGCTCTTCAAATCAAATACAAAATACAAAGTATAGACGATTCGTTGACAATGTCATGAAAAAGTCACCAAAAAACAAATCAACAAAAGTGTTGACTTGGAGACACTTGGTCTCCCACGCTTCCTACAGGGTATCTACGAGAATGTGGATATGTATGTATGTATGGCTGTGTGTGCGTGTGTGTGTGTCATGATGTCTGTGAGTGCTTATGAGATTTCTGAAATTTCATTTCAAGTTTTTAGGGAGATTTATTTTCTTTTACTTTATTTGTGGGCATGTACATTTGTATGTAGGTTTGTGCTTGTGTTTGTGTGTTTGTATAGAGAAAGAGTTAAATTTTTTTTTTTTTTTGAAAACTAAAATAGACGGATGGAAGGAAGAAAAAAGTGTCAACAATAATTTTTAATTAAGAACTTTAACGCTTGTTCCCTCTTTCTTACACACACACACACACACACACACATATGTACATGCATATGTATGTAGGCGCACATACACACTATTATGCAAAATCAAACACACAAAGCAAATCACTTACACAGCCAGACAGACATCTTAATTTGCATAAACATTTTTTTTGCCTACTTTTCCAAAAGCAGAAACACAGAAAGAAAACAAGAACAACAAGAAAAATAGAAAATAAATAAAAAAAAAAACAAAATAACAAAAGAAATAGAAACCCCAACAAAGATGCAACGAGGCTTGAGTAAAAGAATTATGTTCGGAAACACAGAAAAAATACGATTGTTGAGATGCATAGAAAGTGGAAAACACATGTACGACTACATGTTGTACACACCCACAATATAACAAAGACATACAATTCACACCATGTTCAACTATTTTTTTTTTCTTTCTTTCTCTCACACTTCAATTCGTTGTATGTTTTTTTTTAAATTTTTTGTTTTTTTTATCATACAAGAACTGGTAATTCTGATTTCATGTAGCATTATATAGCAATGACACCCGGGCAAATATGTACATATACATATGCATACATGCGACACATACACAGACAGACAGACATATATACATACATATGTATATGCAATTGTTTAAAATAGCTCAACATTACGACTAAATGAACAAAGCGAAATAAAGATGATAAGCCAACAAGAAAAGCAACTTATATACAAAAGAAAATGAGAGAAAAAAAAAAGAAAAAATATTAAACGAAACCAAATGAAAAGATTGAAGATGTGCAAAGTATGTTGTGAACAAATTGAAGGGTCTATGGTGCAACAACTGGGGTATATTGCAGCATCATCATACATTCAAGTGATAAAAACGCCTTCGAATGTTTCGATAGTTTTTCTTTTGGGGATTTTAGTTTTCTGTTATTTTTTCGTAAAACTAACGAAACAGTTTCTTTGTTTGTTTGTTTGTTGTTGTTGTTTTTTTTTACAAAGGATAAAGCAACCAAATTTAAAACAAGTTTAAACTTGTTTTTAGTTTGCCATTTCTGTTTTCGTGTTCACATGAAAAAGTTAATGCAAAAACTTTTATTGTTTTCTTTAAGTCTTATTTGTGTACCCTACAAACAAAAATATCATTTCCTATAATTTGCTTTCAATAGCTCAAGTACTCGAGTACAATTAAAAAACAAATAATTAAATAAACAAAATGTTAAAGAAACAGTGGTGTCTGTGATACTGTGATGATTAAATAAATTCGTTGATTTTTTACATGCCTGTGGGAACAGCATTTTTAGCCCACACTGCAACATATTCGCAATTTTCAAAAGAAGCAAAGAAACAAAAAGAAAAAAATTGAATTTTCGCATGGAAAATTTAAAGTTTTACTGTACGGCAGAGCCATGCATCTGGAATGAGTCTTAACCAGAGTGTATTGTTTTTTAAATCTTTATTTTTATCCATATAAATATTGCTAAAGTTTATTAAATATTTGTTGCTCAAATGATAGTTAATAAATGCATTCATTGTTTTTCTTTTATCTTTTGCAGCAAACTGCGACATGGCATGACATTAAGGCAAGTGAAAAATATATATTAATAAACGAGTTTTTATTTTTCTAGTTTATGCACTGATTTAAATTCATAAATATAAAGCATAGCAGTGTAGTGTCTTTAATTAATGGCCGCTGCCAACACACAAATTTATAGTTTGTTTTCCTTTTTTCAATACAGCAAATGGAAATAGTGGCAAGTTAATTTGAAAAATTTACAACATGCTGGATAACAATAGTATATTTTTAGACAAACTTTATGACACTGCACATGTACAAGCATGCATATGCATGCATGAGCATGCTTATGCACATTTATATGTGTGTGTATAAGTGTATGTTTGCTGCTAGTAATTTGGACAAAATAGTATTAAAGTTTCAGACACATATGAGAATGAAAAGCGAACGATACAAAGAGTCAAAAAACAAATTTGACGAAGAAAAATTAGAAAAATGCAGCAAAAGTTAGCCTCAAGCATTTTGCTTAACAAAGTTGAAAAAAAAAACGTCACACAAACATACATACATATGTATGTATGTATGTGAATACATGCATATACTCGTATAAACATTTGCCAGCATATGCACGTTATAGGAAACAAATCTTTTCGGCACGTCTGTCCATTTTTCAGGCAGCGGAGCCGTTCAACAAAATAACTTTGTTTTGTTCATACTTCTTCGCTCTTTTCAGTTTTCCAAAATATTATCTATGCTCCGACTGATGTGCATGTGTGTATAAGTGTGTGTGTTGTATGTATGAACAATTGCCGGAATGTGTTTATATTTTACCAGCTGTTTGAATGTATGCGCCAACTTCCGTTTCGTTTGCTTGTGTTCTTGTTCTAGTTTCGTAGACTTTTTTCTAGCCGTATTTGTTTGTGTATGTGTATGTGTGTGAGTGATCTTCTTTTCGTATTTTTTTTTTTAAATTTTTATTTTTTTTCTCCGCATTCATTTTCCATTGTAAACATTTAGTTTCCTTGGGTGTTTTTCTTAAGATTTGTGCATTTTCTTTAGCAAGCAAAGTATTTCTACTTGTAATTTCCTTAAAAGCACGAAAATTAAGTAGAAACTACAAACACACACACAGCCTTAAGCAAACAAATACTTATGTATGTGTGTTTAAATAGTCAGACATATGCACTGGAACAATACAAACAACAGCAACAGCAACAGCAACAACAACAAGTCGAACATATCACAAGCTCCATTGAAATGATGTTTATTATGGCCATGTAAGTTAGTAGTTGCTGGCTGGCTTTATATTTTAAGCAATTGTAAGAAATTAAAAAAAAAAAAATTCAAATGAAAAAGAAAAAGAAAAGAAAACTTAAATTAACTAAATAGAAGAGAGATTGTTTTGTAGTTTCTGAATTAAGCACAAACTTGAAAATGTTTAAAGTTAAACAAACTGAAAAGCAACAAACCCTGGAACAACAAAGCAAATCAAATATCGAAATGATTACGAGTATTATTATCGCTTATTTTAATTTCTTCCAATAAGGATTTAAAGTTGAGGTTTTTTTTTTTTCAAATGAAAACTTGCTCAACTTTAAACTCTTTTATTTGCTGTAAATTGAATTGCAACGTTTTAAATTATAACAGCAACGCAAATTAAATTCGGAAAATACTGGAATGTTGTGCAATGCCGGACAGTTCATTTTATGTGAAAAGAAATGATTTTAATAAATTTAATAGAGAAATGAGTGCTAATGGCCTGTCAAAAACTTTACAGTCGAACTTAAATTTAAGCGTCAGGCGTATTTTTGCGCTCAAAAATGGTCAACCCCATTAAAATTGTTTGAGAGCTAAAATATGCACGAAGCGCTCATTTAGATGTTGCTGTTATTGTAACTGGAAGATTAAATCGTATTGTAGATAAAAGATAATCATCTCTATCGTGAATACTTTCGCCCTCGAAATATTTCCTCTTTCTATAAATTTGGAATCGTGAAAAAAATCACCATCAATAATTTCACGTCAAAAAAAAATTCCGCTATCGTGAATGATTCTTTCACTTTTCTCTTTAATTTATTCACTTGATAATATAGATAAATTCTTCCTTTCTTCAGATATTTTGTTAAATATAATTTTTGTTTACATCAAGAATATTTCCTTTTTCCATAAATTTGCAAACGTAAAAAAATTCCCCGTGAATAACACCACATAAAATTTAAATTTCCTCTATCGTGGAATTAAAATTTTCTTAGCGCCTCTTTATTACTTCAATTTTAAGCTAAATTTTGAGCTCAAGAAATTTAATTAACAATTGATTTTGATTCATAACTTGGAGGTCACAAAGAGTTTCTAAGAATTAAACAGAAAAATTTTTTCAATAGATAAAAAGTACAATAATTGAGTTTTAAATGGAAATTTGTCTATTAAAACTTTTGTGAATTCAAAAAAATTTTTATGAATACAGCAGTAAGTAAATATAATTAAAACTAAAGTGATATTTAAGTTTTTCATATTTTATTTTCCATTGTAAAATGAACTGCTGAATTTATACAAAAAAAAAAATTAAAATAAAAATCCGTCAGCAACTGCTCTTTCGAACCGCAATAAATGCATTACTTTAATAATAAATTTTCTATTAAAAAAAACTTTTAATAAATTTCATTAATTTTAATGTGCACATAATTTCAGCACTCCAGCAATATTTTTTGAATAGAAAATTCCCCCAATGTCTGCCGCAAGCATAACTAATTTGCATAATTAAATCGACAAACGCTTTAGATAACGATAATAATAAAAGTACATTTTAGAAACTACAAATTTATTAGAAAAACTTGAAAAGTTTTTCACTCCTTGGGCGAAATTATCATAATTTTTTTTTGTTTTTTCATTCTCAGCAACAAAGAATTTAGTCAGTCATATAATTTTTTTTTTTTTTTTGTGTTTTGCTTAAGAAATTAGAAGATAATTATGCATATTATGTTTATGTATAATTTAGGAACAAATAGTTTGAAGTGTGTGTGTGTGTGTGTGTCTGCTTTAATTTATAATCACATTTGCAGTTCAGTTAATAGAACTTAAGCAAAGAACAATAACAAACAGCAATCGCAATGCCACCAAACAATGAATAAAGATTTCGAAAACACTTGATATTCAACACAAAACATAATACACACGCATAATCAAATGCTCATACATCCATGCAGACAGACATGCAAACATACATACACGAAGACATTAAGTCATTGAAATAGATACTGCTAAATACTATTATTATCGTCATTATTATTAATTATTGTTATTGTTCTACAACAACAACAACAGCAGCAACCAAAACCACAAGGAAAGTAACAAAAACGCAATACGCTTAAAGATACGAGTACTTGTACTTTAATATGCCATAATTATCTCGACTCAAGTGGTTGTTTTTGTTGCAATGCCAATAAGAACACAGGCAAATCGCGCTATAACGAAAACTCCATAAAGCGAACGTTTGGATATCATAAATATAATAAATGGTAAAGAAAATATATAATGAATGGTAAAAACAATATCGCTAAATAAAATACAAATTTGCAATAAAAAATTGTGTTCAGTTTGGAAAAGGCCAACAATGTACTGTGGTCGTTCACTTTGGGCAAAAATAAAAAAATCAAAGTCAAACGTTGGTCACCACCAAATGAGGGCAACTCTATTTCTTATAAAAACAAGATTTTAAAATTGATAGTTTTTTTTTTATGCCAACTGTACTCTTTAAGAACAGCTCAAAAAACCAGAGCGAGTGAACAGTTGGTTTTTTTTGTGTGAAAAAGTCAAGTGAAAATTAAGTTAGACTTTAAATTAATTAAAAGAAAAAACTTGGGTATCCAGTTAATAATGGAAACAAACATTTAGTAATGCCAAGGACTATTGTAAGTTACAGATGGTAAATTTAGAGCAAAAATAACAGAGAATTATTTCTCGTATTCTATTTATAGAAAATAATAAATATATAAATATTTTACCTATTTTCCTTTGAATAATGTTATAATTTTAAAAATTATTATCAAGTTTTTTTTTCTTTATCTAAATTATTCGCTGTAGTATCTCTAGATAAAATCTCGAAAATGTTAATTTATATGCTAAGTAAAATATATTAATAAAGATGAAATGAAATGAATATAAAGATAATAATTTACATCTACTGACAACCATACACAGTGGACAAGACACGAAGAACGCTGATGATGAAAGTGTAGCAACTTTCGAAAACGGCATGTTGTTCTGTTCTGCCAGTGTTTTTCAGTGTCAATTGCAATTGCGTTTTTGATTTAGTTTGTTTCGTTGTATGTAACTTTCCCATGTAATTTTCGTTGCTTGTAAAGGTATCGATTTACAGCATATTTAAATTGAAAAATTTATATTGATATAAATCAAAAAGAATATTGAATGAAAATCTATTAACATCACTTTTATATAATTACAAAGTGTTTAGATTGTTGTAGATGTGCTATAAAATTAATATGTTTCCAGTATCAATGTTCATTCGTCCTTATATTTAAATTTCAACTAGTTGTCTTCCATCCCAAAAACTCGAATGGCATTTTTTTTTTTTGTTTATTAGCTAATTTTCCAATATTCTAAAATTGGTAATATCAGCTGCTCATTTCTTTTCATCTTAGCGTTAGGTTCAACAGACCAGAGCGGCTGATTTTGTCATTTAAATAAATCATCCCACAATTGCATGGCAGCCCTGACAATTCTAGTTGACCGAAACTTGAGTTATAAACTTTTAAGAATATAACGATATTTTATATTTCAAATAAAAAAAAAAGTCAGATTTAAAAAAAATATTTCGTATTTATTTTTTCATAGCAGGTTAAACATTTTTTATTTTAAGTTTGATTTTTAGTAACAACTCCTCTGAATTTTTTTTAAAATTTTTTATTCGACATTATTTCATATTTAATTAGGTAATATTTTTATATTTGAAAATTATTCTAGTAAAAAAGTTGTTAACATATGACAAAACGAACAAGTTTCCTTAATTTTGTCTCAAGTTTTGCTTACGTGAGTTGAATATGGCTGGTAGTGTACAGAGTAGTGGGTGGTATGGGTAATCAACCACTCCCATTTTACCATTAAATAGTACCTGACATACTTATAAAGCTGTGCCAAAAGTTTCAGGATGATGCCTGTACTGGAAGTATTTTTGGCCGCCGTACAGCTTCGATCACTGTGCAATGGTTCAAAAAATCGTCGATCCTTAAAAGATGGTGTGAGTAGCAGAATTCAACTCGTGATGTTATTTTCAAATCGTTGGTCTTGAGAAAAAGTCAGGAAGAAACGGTTCAAAAAAGTACTCAAAATCAAGCATCAATCAGCGATGTTTTCCAACAGGATTGGCTTTTAATATTGAACCGTATTTTTGTTTTTTGAGCTTTTCATATCAAAATTAAAAATCTTATTTTTATAATCGGTATGAACTGAGTAATTTTTTGTTTATCTAAAATACAACAATAGAAATAACACTTAAAAATAAGACTTCGCCATATAACGAATTTTTCGGTTGTACGAATGTGTGTGCCATTATATCGTTCGTTATAACGGGATTTGCTGTATATAACTGCAACGTTGTACATGCATACACATATGCATACACACATATAGAGCGTGTCGCATGCAATAAACAAACAAACCAACACTTAAAACTCTGCTTAAATACTGCAAGAAGCAAAAAGAAAATAACAGAGAAATGCTAACCAAATCGCAAAGAACAAATGCAAACTTTATGAAATTATACATGAAAAATTCCTTTCATTGTTTGGAATTCACATAATTTTTGGGGGAAACAAATCGTCTTAAATATCTGATAAGTTGTTTGCAAGCATAACAATGGCAAGTTGCCTTCATTCCTTTATTTCCCTCGTCTCGTGGAACTAACACAGCACTGCTATGCCTTTGCCATTTAGAACAATAAAGACCAAGTAACACCGTCGAGTAAAAAAAAAAGTCAAATTTAAATTTCTTGTTCCGTTGGAATAATTTTACAAGAATGGCGGTTTGATAGCCTCTTAACTATGCAGGGTAATAATTTTTATTTACTTTATTTTATTTTATTTTATTTTATTATTATTTCTTCTTTTTTTATGTTCCAGTACACATGCATAATTTGCTCAAGTATTCTTGGCTAAAGTTAGCCGAAAAGGTCAGATTTCACACAAAGTATAAATTGAATAAAACATGCAACTTTGGAAATTTATTTGAAATTTTAATTAAATTTTAGTTTGAACAATTTACAATTTACTACAACTCAAGATGATGCCTTTAATATTGAAAAGCAAAAATGAATTTCAGAAATTGTTGTTGGCAAAATTTTTGCATTTTAGCAACGAGAGAGCAAAAAGTTGCTGTCATATATTTCTAGTCATGTCAAATTAAAAGAAAAAATTCAAGTAACTGTGGATGTAGAGAAAATGTGTGTGGATTTTTGCGCAACCAGCTTCCGAGGACGGTTTACCCAAGTGACACACTATTGCTTTATAAAATAATATGCGAATTATTACTTGCGAATTTTACTTTTTATATCATAAAATTATTGCGTTTTATTTTGAGACAGGCAAAGAAAAGTTTATTTTAAAACAAAGTATTGTATTTAATAACTTAATATAAAAATACTAGATTAACCCGTTGTGCTTCGCTACAGCCCAATAATTTATCGGTCATTTTTTTATAGATATTGATTTTTATAATAAGTATATTTCCAAAAAATACTTTTCCCAATAAGTATCATTTTGAAAAAGTACCTTTCCCGTCAAGAACCTTCTCCAAAACGTAAAATTTTCCAAAGAGTAAATTTTCTTTAAAAATTGTCTTTTAAAAAGTAACCATTTCCAAAAAGTACATTTTCAAAAAGTTATATCTGTATAAAAAAGGTACTTTTTCAAAACGCAGTTTTTCTGAAAAGTATCTATTCCACTTAATTTTTAGTTTTATTCTCAGAAGTCCTTTTCGTATCATGGAAGTAGTAGTTCGACATTTTGGACCATTCTCAATATTGTGTTCATAGTTGTTTCATTTGATTTCGAGTATGTTTCTCATATATACCTTTCAATTGATATCCAAATCATAATGACGGATAAAAATTAATAGTCCGCCATTTTGGAGGCCATATTGTTTTTGCTGAGATTTCATTATATTTTATGATCGCTACTGAGAAATACCTTTAATATGATACACATATTATGGGGGTCGATAAAGAGTTTTCTGACCCTTACATTACGAAACAGCTGTATGTGTCGCTAGTTAGACCTATTTTAGAATACGGATCAATCATATGGAATACTCACTACAACTTTCATAATATTCGTATTGAATCTGTGCAAAAACAATTCTTGTTATTCTGTTTACGTGGCCTTCGATGGAGCTCCTCAACAAATTTGCCTTCCTGTACGAGTAGATTAGCATTAATAAAACTACCTACTCTCAAAAGTCGTCGTACAATGTTAAATGTGTCTTTTATGATAATCCTTATCAATGGTAATATTTGCTCCGAATTTCTGTTAAATTCTGTTAAATTTAGTGTACCTTGTCGTAGTATTCGTCATTATAATCATCTTGTTATTAACTTTTGTAGATCTAATTATGCTATGGCTGATCCTTTTACGAGGTTATGCCAACAATTTAATAATTTGTCTGAATTTGTTGTTTTCTCTCTAAATAATAATGTTATAAAGCATAAAATCATTGTTTTTCTTAATTCATAAATTTAATATAGTCATAAGTACCTTGTTATTAGTCTGTAAGGATTATATCCATTAACTAAATTTAAATAAATAAATAAATAAATAAAATGACATAAACGTACCAAGGTAGATTTTTACACCTCATTTGTTCGTATTTCGAAATAGTAAGAAACCACATTCGAGATTTCTTTTTGGAAGAAGAGACTACGGAGAGATATATGGTTGTGAAAAGAGGTACCAAAATTCAGTTTTTGGCCACTTACCATTTAAGAAAGTAGCAAATACGTGTACGCTTATTTTTCAACAGCATTTATATTATTTTGTAATTTTTATTGTAGATTGGCTTCTGGGATATTAGTTTATCGATTTTACGTTTTCGCCCTTCTTACCCCCCTAGCCTAGTATAAGAATCTAAAATACCTTCTTAGTGCATCTAAAAATCGAAAGAGAAATCTTCATATCGAAAATAAACCCTCTAGCGCGTTCGGGCTGCGCGATAATATTTGGAAAATTCAGTTTTTTACTCAGGGCAAAAAATTATATTTGTTTTCTAGTATTGTTTTGCAATGATAAGTCCAAAAATCTAAAATAAAAGGTGCTGAGAATTTTGAAATATGAAATTTTTTTTATTTTTTTCCTTCTGTATAATTTATAAAATTGCACTTAGTTCCCTTACATCTGAAGGTAACGATAAAACGATATAAGAAAAAATATCTTTCCTTAAAATAATATAATAATGAAAGTTAGTACAATGCACAATGATATTAGATACATGAAATCTTGCAGTCTCTGCTCTTCATAAGTTTTTCATAGTTCATTATATCAATGAATATATTGTCATACTTTAAACGAGTTTTATTTTTAATATATTTGGGAGAAAATATAAGTAAGCTGCTTAGTTTTTTTCTATTTAATTTGTTAAAACTAATTGAATTAGACTGCAAATATTCTATATTATTGCGAAGCTGAAAACGGGTGTCATTTAAATGATATCATTTTCTATACTTACTATAAAAAATTTTCTTTTTGTACATTTTATCATCTGAAAAAAAAAAATTAAATTTTAAATCTTAAATTTTTAATCACTCAAAAATAAATATAATTAAAAAATTTTAATAAAGGTCAAAATAAAAATAGAAGTGATACTAATATAAAAAAGACGAGCAAATCTTGACATGAGGATAAGGATAAAGGAAAACACAATAATAGCACTACACCACAATAAATAGAAGATTTGTCAAATATTTTATTGAAAGCAGAATTCATCATTAAAAAAAATATTTTTGTTAATACAAATTATTATTTCCTGACGATGCTACCTATTTGGTAGCGAAATATGGAGAAATAAATAATAATTGAAAAGCTTTTCATAAAAAAAATAATTAAATTTTATAAACGAAAAAGTTATTAAATTTGTAAACCCCATGATGACTTTTGCCCCACTTTGTATCTACTTGAATTTAACAACTCGTTTATTTATAAGAATGTTGTAGTCTTACTTCTGTTTCAAATTTTAATCATTATATTTGCTATGCAATAATGCATAAAGTTTAGTTTTTCCAATATTTATTGTTACATTAATTTTGAAAATTTCTAAAATGATTTCCTCATCATTAATATTCTTCACTATATCTTCTGTATAACTAAAGTTTTTGAAATTAAAAAATTTGTGATAATTATTGCACTGCTATACATTGTGTTGAATAGAAAACTTCACCTAGTCTTCAAATTTCACCACGTGTTTACCATCGTTTTTTATAAGTTCTCATACATACACTACTAGTTTAAAATAAAAGTTTTTTAACTCAGTACGTATAATTAATATATTCAACTATCGTAGCGTGTTATTACAGCATAATTAGGTGAATTAAATGCTCACCATGAGTGTACTGTTGTCAATGAACAAATAAACAACAGTTTATCCATTTATGGTGCATTTACTATTTTATGTTCGCTGTGGTTGGTGTATTTTGACAATTATGATAACAACGAATTTGAAAACCTATATCACTACATTTTCTAAAATATATCTAAATATATCTAAAATATTTTCATTTTACAAAGACTTGGTTCAATACATTTTCTTCTGAAAAGTGTTTTACAAATTTTTATTAAAAAAAAATTGCCATAAAGTTCCAGTCAACACAGAAAAAAAGTTCAATTTTGTTCCCTTGTGTTATTTTGGCGATACGAAATTTCCTTACAGACGTTATAGAAACGAACCAATGAATGAATTTCTACTTTTCCTAAAAATTATACCATTGACAGAAGATTTCATAGAAATTTCTCGAATTAAGTATGTCGTCTTTATATTTATTATTGATAGCCAGATCACCAAGAGTGTTAAAAAATTTAACCTTGTATTGTTGGTCACTTATAAAGCTTCCGGTCGATAGGATAAGCTGAATTTGTGTTGACACGAGGTTGCGGAAAACTACAAATAAGTACAGCGGCACAAGAAAAAGATTTGTTTGTTTTAATGTGTTTTTTTTCAGTCAACTTCAACTTCAACTTCTTCCTGTCTTTAATTTGATTCGTAAATAAATTTGCCTCATCATTATAATAATGTTTTCTTCCTCGTTGGTTTTTTTTTTTGCGAATTATACAATATTTATATGCCGTTAAAATTTTTCCTTGCTCACGCATTATGTGTAACGTGCCTTTAGCCTCTTAAGAAAATTTTATCCTCCTATCCAACAGTTTTTTCCTTAAATTAAGCGCGGATACGGAAGTGAGTCATTATAAATAATAGATTGGAGTTGCTTTTATACGAGTGTATGTACTCGTACAGAGAAAGGAAGTTTTTTTGTATTTTCTACAACTTTCTTATCTTTTATGCAGCTCCTGCCTCTTTGACTCCTCTGCTTCTTCACCTTTTTTTTTCTTGCATAAGACGTTTTTATAGTCATTTCAGCAATCATAAGGCAACCCAAGCACAGATTTTCATTTAATTTCTTTTTTTAAATCTTTTTTCATTGCTTCATTTTCCTTCCTTTAGCAGTCAATTATAAACGTTAAGAAATTTTGCGCATGAAATAGAGTGTAAATGTAAAGAAAAATAAGTTTGAAGGAGCAGGAGGGCCTAATAGCAGGTATGTGAGTGGGTAGTGTAGAGTTTGTTTAATGATAACGTTTGTTTGTCGGCTATTATTGTTTCACAGTTTAACGGCAGAGAATTTATTAACCGTGAAACTTTATAAATTTTTTAACTGGCTTTTATGTGTTTTTTGTTTTTGCTTATTTTCTTCTTTTTGCAAAACTAAATATTAAATTAAAGTGATTGAATTTGAGTTTCCTGGCATGTTGTTTGAACTTTATCTTATTGTGTTTGTGCTGGAGGCAAACGAAATTTAACTAACCAATAAAGGAGTCAACCAAGCAACCAGTACGCCAACTTGCCAACTAACAAGCCATGACCAAGAGTAAATAAAAAAAATTTTTCTAGTTCATTAGAATTATGATGAGTTAATTTTTGTTGTTATACAAATGATAAAAAGAAAAGAAAAATCAGTGCGTAGGTAGTTGAATTGTTAAATTTTATTTAAATATCCCAATTAATTTATTCAGTTCAGTTCCATTATTAGGAATCTTATTTGATCTGTATATTTATTATTTGTTTTTACTTAGTCCCCGTCCACATTTGCAAATTTTATTGCAGCAATTCTGTATTTTCTCTTAGTAAAATTTTTTTTGAGGACAAAGCTTCAAAATTTAATACGTCTTTGAAATCAGAGGCGCTGCAGCACTGCTATAAAACAAAAAAACGTGCAAAAGAAGAGTTGTAGTGATAAGAAAGCTTTCCTATATATCCCTTCACCACATATCCTCTCTCTCTCACTGTTCCTTTCCTATAGTTCCAGCATAATGCGTTGCATTTGACACTTGAGTCCTCGTCCAAGATAAAAAAATTAAGAAAATCTCGCCCGAATGTTTTAACCTGGTGTCAAATTATTGCATTCCAGTTGCATCGACAGCAAAATTCTATATGTAGGAATTTTGCTCGATATCAAATGCTGTAATTGGGGTCCAGATCTTCTGTGCGTTTTTATACAAATTAATTGTTTGCCAAACATATTATTACGTTTTGCCTTTTGTGTATTTTACTGGATTTCGTGATTGCAAAATAAACAAGGAATTGTTACGTTTTACTTTTTGAAAAATGTATTCTTTTATTTACTACAATTTACAATTTAGTTTGATAAGTTTTTATTTATTTGTTCTTTTAATTAATAATATTTTCAGAATTAATTTCATAATATTTTCGATCTATAGTTGACTTTCAGGTGATTAATTTAAATGTTTAAGATTGTTTTCACAACCGCAGAATGATTGCTTACAATCAGCCTTATTTATATTCGAAAGACGTTTGCCACTAGAACCTGTTAGAACATTCTGTCTGTAGTGTCTGGCAACTTTGGCATTTGTGTAGAATATTCCACAAATCCGTTAATTTAAATTTACATTTGTAATTGTGCGATAATTATCTTGAATTTTATCTTATCTGTATCTTATCTTTATGTTATCCCTACTATTGTTGTATTAGTGTGAATGTGTGTCTATCGGTCTATGTAATTGTTTATATTTTTCCTTTGCGTACGTTTACTATGTAAGTTGTGTGTTTGTTTATTGTGTTTTCAGTCGATGAAAATACACAACGTTCTAATGAAATACATTTATACGAGGGTGATCTTCACATTGCTGTTAATAAATGTATTCTCATAACAATATTAAAAAAAGAAATTTTTTAAAGTGTAACTGATTTAAGCTTCTTTGATAAACGAATTACCCCGTTAATCGCAGTTCAATTTTGCTGTCAAGCCAATACAATGTTGCAAGTCTTACTTATCACTGTTGTCATTTATTAAATGTACATACTTCTAAATTTACAAATAAATCGTTTTGAAATTCTTAGACTTTAAGAGAGTTATTTTGTAATGTTGGGGTTCAAACGATGGCATTTTATGACACCGCAAGCAAACATTGTAGTGTGTACTAGTGGCAACCATTGTTATTTCCCATACCAATAAAAGAAAAGCCCAGTTGCTGTACATGGCATACGTTTTTGTGTTATATTTTTCTCTACAGCTTTTTACTGCGTATATACATGAATACAGCTATTGTTTTTATTATAAATGAATTTTCATGTATGATTTTGTACATAAAATGTCTTGTTAAATATAAAACAAGATTTAAAGGGAATTGTTGTCTTTATCGAAAAATGTATGTGAATTTTTATCGAAAAAGATAATACGAGATTTTGTGTGGAATGGTTGCATGTATGGCGGATTGGTGGATTGCATGGTTGGCTTAACGGTTTGAGTTGCATTGATCTGACTGCAGGCAATTTTGCACACACACACGCACTCACACACTTAATACATGACCGCACTCACGCACACATTTACATATGAAATGCGTAATGAGCATTTTAATACAAATTTATTTTAATTTTAATTTAAAACAACAGCAAAATAACCAAAAATGCATACACACAAGCGCCAAAAAAAAAACAAACAACAGAAAGAAAAGAATTCGACAGGATAACCCAGCATTATGCAGAAAACTGCAATGACAACATGGCGTATAATTGGTATTCATGTTGCGTTGAAGTCACACACAAATTATAGAACAAAACTGAATTATTTCGTTTATTGCAAATACATAAATTGCACCACGTGAACGAGGTTTTGGTCACAAAATTTCAGTTGAAACTTTTTGACATAAAAAAAAACGAAATAGAAGCGAAAGCTTAAAATACCGAACCATTGATTACCTTGATTTTGATTGATTGCCTTTGAAGATTTTCGTGGTAAAATTTTGCGGGTTTTTTTTTTTACTTTGCAAATATGTATAATTAATAGTTTCGGCCAGGAATTAAGAGACCGTTAAAATGCTCAAAATGTGGCCTTTGTTTGGCATCTTTGAATGAAAAAAAAAAATGAACATTTACTATTCACTTGGTCATTAATTTTGTGCAAATACATACAGCCAAATGGCATGGTAATGAATAAATAAATAAACAGAATGCGATGGTACAGCGAAAAGAATTAAAAGAGAAATGGATTTTAAATTAATGTGATTTTGTAATTTATGGGGTGTAAATACAGGATTGTTTAAAATAATTTAAGAAAACAATTTCTTGCGAAGCAATTGTAATGGAAAGCTGGGTGTAGGTATTAAATATAATTAAAAAATAAATAAAAAAAAATTCTGTAAAAGTCTGAAGTTATACTTAACATGAGATTACCAAACCGATAAATATGTTGCTGGTGAATTTTTTACAAATTAAGAATTAAATGTGAACTGTAGCAATTGATGGTTTTGCTACTTCTCGTCGTTATGCACTTGTAATATTTTGACTGCTGCTACAGCAAGTTGTAATAATTTAATTAAATATAATTAAAAATATATTGTACGTGACGTGGAACACAAAAAAGAATTTTTTTTTTTTTTTTGTGAAAATTTTGTATATTTTTTTAATTATATATATTTTTGTTAATACAAATTATTATTTCCTGACGATGCTACTTATTTGTTAGCGAAATATTGAGAAATAAATAATAATTGAAAAACTTTTCATAAAAAAGACCATCGCTCAAAAATAAATATAATTAAAAAATTTTAATAAAGGTCAAAATAAAAATAGAAGTGATACTAATTTTGTATATTTTTTGCAAGTCAATATTTTATAAGAGTATTACTTTTTATGTAGGAAAATTAAAATTTTTTTTAAAAATATTTCAAATTATTAATTCTACTTTTTATTCGACCCTCTATTTTTATTGTATGCAATAAATTATTGAGCACTGCAGGTTTTATTTTTATAAAAGTTTTAATTTATATATTAATAAGTTTTTGCGATATTCCGCTAACCCTTGGTTAGCATCAGCAGGCAAAAATTAATTTTTTTGAATAAAATTAATTAACAAACATAAAATCAAAATATTTTCTACTATTTGGAAAGAAAAAAACTTTTTTTTTCTGTCAATAATAAAAGTATTTTGAAAAAAAAAAGTTTCTTTTTCATAAATATTCAAAATAACTCAAATTACATATGAAATATTTAACAATTGTAATCGAAAACTTAAATGTACAATATTTTGATTTTATATTTGTTAAATAATTTTATTATTAAATAAATAAATTATTATTTATTAATTTATTTTATTATTTATTATTTTTACTGATGATGTTAAAGAAGGGTTAGCGAAATATCAAAAAAAACTTGTTAATAAATCAATTAAAAATTGTATAAAAATATGACCTGCTGTGCTAAATAATTTATTGCATACAAAAAAAATATTTTTACTTTTAAGAAATAGTTTTTTTTTTTTATAAAAAGTAAAGCGATTTACAAATACAACTCCGAATAGGACCAAAAGTTTGGCCAAAAAAATACCTGTTTTTTTAATTAAAATTTTCCAGTTTTTGGAGTGTTTTATATTTTAAATTTTTATGATCGCAGCGTTTTAATTAAGAACCGTTTTAAAGCAAAAAAAATAATAAAAAAAGTCTTTAGAGAAGATTTTGAAAATATTAACACTTTTAGCAATCTGGGGAGCGTATACGTAATATTCAGTAGTACTTGTTGTAGGAACCATCTCACTCATACGTCAAGGTGTGAAAAATACATGTCCCACTTGATCAATTAGAAGGTACAAGGTGGCGCAGAATGAGCTATATGGTTTAAATGGTTTATAACTTTTTTATTTATGCGATTATTATTATTATTTTTTTTTTTAAATACAGTATATTATTGGGGAATTTTTTACAATTAGCTTTGAAAAATGATATCCCGTAAATGATGTCCATTTTCTGCTTCGCACATACCTGCTTTTTTTTTAGCATATTTTCCCTAATTTTTAGCAAAATTTCGTGTGTAATGACCATGATTTCATTTCGAATGTTGGTTTTTAGTTGGAGTATGGTTCTTGGTTCGTTAACGTACACTCTTCCTTTGAAATATCCCCAAAGAAAACTTTCAGGAGCGGTTAAATCTGGTGTGGGTGCAATGCGCAAATAAAAATGACGACGACATGCACGCTGTGTCAACATAATAGACTGTTGGTTTGAAAAATAAAATTCAATTATTTTTGTACGTTGTTCGATCGTGTAATGATTTATAATTAATTACCCAAGTTTTCTTCACAAAATGCTGAAAAAAAACAAAGAAAAAATAATAATTAAAACAGTTATAAAAAATTCCAACCATATAGCTGGTTCTGCGCCACCCTGTATTATCACCAAATTTGTAAAAATTTCACTTTTTGCAAGAAATCAACTGACATCATCAATATCTATCTGCCAGAAAAATTTCAATTCCCGTATTCCAATTATTCTGTCATCCCGATAACCACTTTTGATACGCTTTGTGTGCTAGTGTGTGTAGTGATTACCTTGATATCAACAAAAAGGTATTATTTTGAGTTCATACAAAAGTTGAAATAAAAATCAGCCGTATATTTTCATAAAAAAGTGAACAATTTTATCATAAAAAGACTCGTATTTCGAATTTAAATCAAAATCATAAAATTAAACAAATTTAAATAGAACAATTTAATTATTTTTACTTGAATATAAAATTACCAGCCTTATTCGATATGCAATATCGATCAGTTAAAAACTGAATTGATATTTTCTGAAACCGTAGAATTATTTTAAATGCCAATTTAAATTTGGTACAAAAGGAGCAGCATTTCAACGTAACAGGGGCTAAGATTTGGTATCGATGTCGACGTCGACAACTGGAATAAGTAAAAATAATTAAATTCTTCTATTTAAATTTGTTTAATTTTATGATTTTGATTAAATTCGAAATGCGAGTCTTTTTATGATAAAATTGTTCATTTTTTTTAGTTGTCAACCTTTTCATGAAACAATTTAATCCTACTTTAGTTACAATTATTTTGATGATATCGTGTTTATAATAAATTTCCTATAACATACTTGCTGGTAACAAAACCGTTTGCTCATTGCTCATTAAAAACTATTATATTTTATGTAATCAATTGAAATGGGCTAATGTTCGAAAACATACAGGCAGTCAAAAATTACATGTGATAATTGATAAGAAACAAACTAAGTCAAATACAAAAATTGTGAGTAACACTGACAAACACTAGCAGAAAGGAACAACATACCGGTTGCGAAGGCAGCCACACCTTCATCTTCAGAGTTCTTCGTGTTCTCTCAACTGTGTGTGGTTATCAGTAGATTGAAATTATTAGCTTTATACATTTATTATTACTATTATTATAAACTAATTCTAGAGGGGAATTAAAGAGATTTAGTTGAATAACACTTATAAAATTTTATGATTAATTCATTGAACGACAAGTTTTATTAATAGATTGGAAAGAGGGTATAGGATATTTAGTGAGTTTTGAGATTCACTGGGGGACGTCTGTTTCAATCGACTGATTTTTGAAGAGTGAATTTTAAGCCAACAGACTACCTCAGGTAACCTCTTTTCGATAAGCGTTAAAAATTTTAAAACTAATTATTCTACAGGGTGTCTGGTAGCCGATTTATATTTTCAAACTTAAAAAAAAAACGTAATAATTGACACAAAGTTTTATTAAGAGCATTGAACGATTTAATTCTTTAAAGAGTATGTCATCCAGATCCTTCAGATGCTATTTTAAAATTTCATGAATAATCGCTCTTCGAAGTCCCAGTGAAAGTCGCGTAAACTGCTTTCAACCAGTTCAATGTTTTTGGGAGTCCTTGAAGATCGACTGGGCCCTGGCCGCGGGGCATTGACGGAATGCGGAATCTCTGCACCCACGAGCGAATTAAATCTACACTCGGTCCGTCACTTATTCGTCGAATACCGAACTTTGAACAAAATTGTGGACGAACAATTGCGTAAGAATCATTATTCTTAAAAAATGTCTCCACAGCGAGCGCGCGATGCTCAGTGGACCACTGGGACATCATGACTGACAAATTCGCACAATCGATAATTCCAACGGCCCCGCCCTCCCTCCACACTTTTTACTACTTTTTGAAATAATAGTATTTAGAAATATAAATTTGCCACCAGACACCCAGTACTATGAAATATTAGTTTTTTGAATTGATTATGTATGAGGGTGTGTGTGTATATGTTAAAATGTTAAATCAACAACGACAAGTACACAAATCGTATCTTTCTTTGCTTTGTGTTGATTTATTTTTCTTTTGTTTTATTTTGTTTTGTTTGGTTTTGATATGACACAATACTGGTGCAACTAAAAGTCATAAATATAATGGTGTTTAAATACAAAAGCAAACAACTGGAACACACTAACACATAGACACACCGACACACCGACACACATACACTTCCACCAAGCAATGCCAAACCAAATCAAACTCATGTGCATAAACCAATATACTTAAACAAGTAGATTACCATACCCAAACATACATGCATACAGACACACATACATACATACATACATATTTTTGTTTTGTTTACCTTTCAGTTTTTTTGTTCTTTGTCTGTTTTGATCTTTTGTTATTTGGATTAGAATTTCAGCAATAGAAAAATATTGCTGACGTGGGAAAACTGTTGAAAAACAACAAACAGCAAACGTTACAACTAATATTAACAACAACAAAAAACAACAACAAAAAAACCCCAAAAATATATGAAGAACAACAAGCAGTAGTTACAGTAGAAGTATTATCAGAAATGGAATATATAAAAGTCCTATGTCAACAAGACTGCATTCCGAGCCATGAATATTTTAACAAAAAAAAACTAAAAAAAAAATCAATCATTTTCTACAACAGAAACGATAACTGAAACGTGTCATAAAATAGCAGAAGAAGCGGGAACGAAAAAATAATTTTTATGCATTCCTCTTTGCTTTTTCACATGCATTTATATTGCAAAATATTTTAAATATTTAAAAAAAAATATAAATAGAGTGACACTCAGGACACGTCTCATAAACGCACAAACTTTGTGGAACCGAAATGTATTTCCATAACCGGACACAAACCCAAAACAAACACAAATTTTACCCATTTAAGGAGACAGAACGCGAAAAAGTTTTTAAAATCGAATTTCATTGATTAAGACTGACCAATTACAGTTATACAGGAAGGAAGATTAAAGCCAATACCAAAAGAAAATTTAATAACTTTTTTTCAATCGAAGTCATCTGGAATTTTTGGTTTTGTTTTTTGACCTCTTTTTATATTAATAACAATATATATTTAAGTTTTAGGTTTTTTTAATATATGTAATATTCACACATTTTGATTCGATATTTCGCTACTCCTTTGTGTAGCTTCTTCAGGAAAATTGGTTGCTGTTTATAATGAAAAAATATTTTTTTAAAACTCAAATTTTAAAAATTTGTTGCTCAAAATTATAGGCATTCAGTTACTAAGAGATTGAATATATTATAATTGTATTTGTAGTTTTTATTCTTATACATAGAATTACATTTAGAGGCGAAACAAAAATTGTTAGCACTATAAACATATAGTTAATTATTTAAGAAGATATAGAAAAAAGATTTTTATTATTCTTTTTATTATTATTATTAGTCTCACTTCTATTTTGATTTTGACTTTTATTAAAATTTTTTTAATTATATTTATTTTTGAGCGATGGCCTTTTTTATGAAAAGTTTTTAATAATTATTTATTTTTCAATATTTCGCTACCAAATAGGTAGCATCGTCAAGAATTAATAATAATTTGACCATAAAAAAAAAGACCATCGCTCAAAAATATTATTATTATTATCATTATTATTATTGTAATTATTGTGTTTTATATATTTTATTATGCTGTAACATATTCGTAAAAATGTATTTTCGATTTGGTTCAAAAACAAATTTCCATACAAAATCGAATATTTATACCTATTTCAAATCCAGAATATATATTTTTATGAATATGGCTGTTAATATTTTTATTTTGAATTTTCATTGACAAGAACTTTTTCTGTATTGTGAATTTTATAAAAAAAATATTTTTTCATTATAAACAAGAACCAATTTTCTTGAAGAAGCTACACAAAGGAGTAGCAAAATATCGAATCAAAATAAATATTACATATATTAAAAAGACCTACTGCCATATTTATAAAAATTTTTTTTTGATTTATAAAAGGTATATTGATTGAATTTTGTATGGAAATTCGTCTATTAAACATTTTATAAATCCAAAAAAATTTTCATGAATACAGCAGCTACAACTTAAATAATTAGTGTTATTATTTTTATATTAATTGGTAAATTTGAAATCGTTATGAAATTAAATTAAAAGACTGTTGAACTAACAAAAAAAAAAAAAAATAATGAACTGGCTTCAAAAAAAAATTGCCCTCCACCACAACGAATGGTTATCAATTTATGTAAAAAAAAAATCCTTCATCAATAAAAACAATATTCTTTATATGTGCACGAGCGCGTGAAATATGTTTGGATGTATATAAATGTATATGTATGTATGTATGTATGAGATATTTATCTCGATTTCCAATGTACCATATCAAATGACAAATATTATGCCTGAAGGATAGTGACAGGAGCAATTTATTAACAGAGTTAAGGGAATTTCAAATAAACAAATGCTAAACACTTTCATACTCAGCAAGACACGTACACACTTTAAACTTATATACATATATGTATGTATGTATGCACATGAATATATTAATAAGTATGTGTAAGATTAAAACACATAATACATACACACACACACATACACACGTACATCCATGCATAGATTTTGTAATGCGAAGTGAAGTTATTTAATTTAAAATTGACAAATTATTTCCTGTCAAAGTCAAAGTCCTTAAATAAGTGTTTTTAAATTTTTACACAAATTGCATTATAATAAAATTTATTTAAATTTTATATATATACATACATATGTAAGTGTGTGCATATGTTTGTGTGTGTGTGTTATATGTTCAATGTTGAAATTTGAAAAGATTGACACCATGTCAAAAGATATTTTTTTTTATTTTTTTTTAAATAAAGTAAATTAAATACAAATACAAGTATTTAATACTTGAATTATTTTCCACTTAAATATTTAAATGATTTCAAAGCGGTTGGTTGTTTATGCTGTACATGTTGTTATGGCGTTTGCTTTAAATAATGTCTTATGTGGAAGTGTGTGCAGGTATGTAAGTATGTATGTATGTGTGTGTGCGTCTACAAAGAACGAAAGAAAATCTCTGAAGACGAACATGGCAAGTCTTTTAAAGAATTTCGAAACTTTTAAATTAAATCGCACATGACATGCAAATGATTTTTGTAATTAAAAAAAAACAAAAAAAAAGAACAACTTTAATTGAATTGTTTTGGAAAATCAAGTCAGATTTAATTAAAAACGAAAATGGTAAAAAATTAAAAACAAAAATAGAAATAATTATGCATCCTCTGTGATTGCTTTGCCAAAAAATAAACTACAGATAATTTAAATTTGAGGCTTGCGGAGTGATTGATGTAGAAATAAACATGAAAATACTAAAAAGTAAAATCACAAAATTCTATGCAGAGAGCACGCCTGTTTTTTGTAGCAGTAATAGTGGGGTTTAATTTCTATACAGCTCTAGGGTTACGAGCGTTTTTTTTTTTCGTTCTTAATTTGGTAAAGCTGATGTATTTCTATGGAAAAGCAAAGCCGATATGTAAAGTTCTTTGAGGGCGCTACATTCAGCATAGAGATTATGTGAACATCAGGAAAATTTTTCATTACTGAATTACTGTTAGAACTATGTATGTACACCGAAAGAAAAAGCTGGTACTTAATTTCTGTTTTATTTTTACTTAATAGTAGTATGAGTCGTTTTTAAAAATTCAAGTATTCAACGTCATAACTCAAATCAAATCAAATTTTTGAATAATGCAGAATAATTTTTCATATCGGTTTTTAACTTTTTGAAAAAACTAAAATTCATATAAATAACTTCAAAACTCTACTCGCAACAGAAGCATATTTTTTTCATTTCCCCATTAAGTAAATGGAAAACTTTAAATACGTTTTTTGCAAAACTATTTTTTTTGAGGTGTGACGATGTGATATGTACTTAAAAGAATCCGAAAATCAGATTAATTGAGACATTCAGTCCTGGAAATTTTCAATATCAGTACAAAATTTGATAAAGCAAGAAAAAAATGGCGATTAGTCAGCGTGTTGGCTCTGCAACCAGAAAGGCCCAGGTTCGATTCCCAGCCAGGTCAATTCAGAAAACAAGTTTTTTCTGAGTTTTGTGTGCTACAGCACCCTCCTTTGTCATGTTTTTTTTTTCATTTCGCCATTAAGTAAATTGATTCACTGTGGAGACATTTTTTTAAGAGTAATGATTCTTACGTAATTGCTCGTCGACAATTTTGTTGAAAATTCGGTATTCGGCGAATAAGTGACGGACCGAGAGTAAATTTAATTCGTTCGTGGGTACAGAGATTCCTCGCAACTGCTTCGGCTATGAATTCCTCACGGCCAGTGCCCAGTCTATCTTCAAGGACTCTCGAGAACATTGAACTGGCTGAAAGCAGTTTACTGAAAATTCGCGACTTTCATTGGGACTTCCAAGAACGATTATTTATGACATTTTAAAAAAGGATCTGAAGGATCTGGATGACATACTCTTCAAAAAAATAAAATCCGCATTTCCATTCTATCGTTCAATGCTGTTAATAAAACTTTGTGTCAATTATTAGATTTTTTATTTAATTTTGAAAAGATAAATCTGCTACCAGACACCCTGTATAAGTCATCTTTAAGTGAATATTTAATATATGATAACATTGAAATGTAACCACACCAAACGATAAATTTTGAGAAAACGGTGAAAATTAAAAAATGTAAGTGGCATTTGTGCAAAATAAAGAAATCAAGAATCAGAATCAGAATAAAAAAATCTTATTCGAAAGCAAGTTCGAATGTTGGAAATCGTGTGATTTTTAGAATACCAAATTAGCATTTATTCGGTTTTGAGAAATCACTCGTTTTTAAATCAATTTGTTTTACAGAACAGGCGGAATTGGTTTTCTCAATTCATAATATTCTTATGCATATATTAATTAAATACTTTCCCCTTAAAATTCACAAGAAAATTATTGAATGCCTAATAAGGGCTTATTTGATAATTATTCCATAGAAATTTTTGTCAAATAAGACCTTATTAAACAGTCAATATTTTCTATGAATTTGGGCATAAATATTTTCTTATTCAATAATTTCATTATTAGTCTGTAAGGATTATAAATTATTATAATTATAAAAAATAAAAAATATTTGTTCGAACTTGCCAGGCAAATATACTTCATAGCAGAGCATGTACGGAGCATTTCTTTTTTTTCCCCCTATAAAGTGGTACGCTGTACATTCTCGTATTATAATTTATTACAATATTTAATTCTAATGTATTTAAAAAAAAAATCATACTCTTATTGATTTATATTTCAATGCAAAGAAATTTCGTTTGTAATAAAAATTAATCTTGTTATTTTTTATATTCTATTTGCCATTGCAGATTATTATTATGCGAAATTGAAAAAATACACATTCATGTGCAAGAGAATGACACGTCGGAGTTAGAATTACATGCAAAGTAAGTACTGAAAAAAATAACAAAAATAAATACAAATTTAATAAATCACATACGCAAATAAATAAATAGATAGCGGAACAATATGTTTTATTAACGACCTCCGTTATAGACTAGACAACAACAACATAAAAAATGAGTGAATAAAAAGCTGTAAAGAAAAAAAAAACAACCGTTTTATACATCATTTAAAATTTATTGTACATTAATAATAACGTAACCTTTAACATTAGGGGGATCACATTTATTGCGGTGCGAGTATAACTAAATGGGCCTATTCCCGTTGGCATTGTCGTTATAATTATCGTTATAATTATCGTTTTAATGTCGTTCTCCTTCTTGTTTTTATTTATTTATTTTTTTATCTTGGACCAGCACTCAGGGTATGACCCCTAGACATGTGTTGGATACTATATCTACAACTTGCTGTATTTTCACTTGTTATAACGAAAAAAAAAAAAAAAACAAAAATGAGTTGTAATATTTTTCATGTCATAAATTTTCAATCAAGTAATTTAAATAGAAATAAAAAGAATATAAAAAAATAGATATAAAAAAAAAAAAAAAATTTTAAAAATAAAAATCACCGGAAGATGTTAACCGAAGGTTAACGAAATATCGAAATTATATAAAAATAATAAATAAAAAAAACCTTAAAGCTTAATAAAATAGATTGTTCAAAGAATAAAATACTTTTGATTATAAAATTTTTAATTCATTTGGTTTTGAATTCCAAATTTTTTTTCTGATTTGACCCGGCTGGGAATCGAACCTGGGTCTTTCTGGTTGCAGAGCCAACACGCTGACTACTCGCCATCAGCACCCCCGATGTTTTTTTTGATGTTTAACGTGTTCAGTATATTAAAAACTTCCTCGTTATATGTGCTTCGCATGTGAAAAGAATTTAACGTCACGCTTGAATTTTCACTCATAGTTTTTATGTTACAAATATGTAAAATTTTTTTCCACATTCTGTTTAAAGTTTTGCCAAAATTTATCACATAATTCATTTAAATTTACGTTTTTAAAATTTTTTATTATTGTTTCATCTAAATTTTTTGATTTTATTCCGATATTATTTCGTTTATAATTTGCCAGGTTATACGCATATTGTTGCTATTTTCAAAAAACTAATTTTTATAGTACTGATGATGCAGAGATGATATATACAACTACGTGAGTCAGTATTACTATTTTCTCTCGTACACTCTTTAATCATACATTTCATTCCATTGCTTGCTAGTACATCTAGACAAGAGTTTGATAATGATGTGTTTTTCAATAGATCTATGTTAATATCTCTAACTACAATAAGCGTTTTTTGTTTCTTCTTGCTGTAATATAGAAATTTATCAAGTTGAATGCCCAAATGTTTTATAACATTTCCTTGTTTGCCATGTTATATGTAACGTTTAATAAACAAAATATATAAATTGTGGTAATTATGTATAAAATTTATTTAATGAAAAAACATATTGAACAACATAGAGAGAGATAGAGAGAGAGAGAGAGAGACCTCCCTAATATACACATATACACATACACGTACACATCTGTCTATAAATGCCAGCACTTATATTCGCATTTTCTTATTGATATGCTTTTGATTTGATTTTCCTCTGTACACAAAGCCAACATACGCATCATTAAGTACTATTTTTTATTTTTTCATTCTTCGCATCTATATTTCTTGGGGACTATCTCCTTCTGCATCGTTAAGGCAATAGCAAATCAAATAAAGCAACATACAACAACAAAACATTTGTTGTAAGGATGCTGTAAACACGCATACAAACACAGCAGCTTCCTTTGTTTTTTTTTTTTTTTTGCTTTATTTCTTTTGGGCTACAGGCTACCATAAATGTAGTGGATCCTGTTCTTTGCTTTGCTTTACAAATTCTTCTTACATACCTACACACACACACACACATAGTTTTGCTTATATTGCTGTTGTTTATTATTGCACTTTAGTCGTTTATATCAATTTTCAGTTATACGCACGTTTCACTGCCATAACGTGCCTTTATGTTCCTCAACACTAAAAGAAAGCCTTTCTTTTTTGTTCATATGCCCACACTTAAGCAATGAGCATGCATGTTTGTTTGTATGCATGTATGTATGATGCACAACAACATTAAGAGAAATAAAATAGAAACAAAGGAAATCCAATTTAAGAACACAACAATAATAATAAAGTATGTTGGCCAAGTTAAGGAAACGTAGTGCAGGCGATAATATACAAGCTGTGCGTTTAACTAGAGGAATATGTTGGTCTTTAAGTACTTGTATTTGTAAAAGTAGTGGTCTTGTTGTTATTTATATTGTACAAATCGGAAAGGCTATCGAGAAGTGGATGCAAGTATTAATGCAAGTATGTATGTATGTGTGCATATGCCTGCAGACACTGACTTATATCCTCTTGCAGTTGAAGACTTTACTGTTCATAAATATTGTTTGGCTTTCTATTGATTTTATATGGTGTATGGCACACATACCAGGAAGGATGTTATTATTTTATGAATTTATGAATTTATTTCTTAATTTTATTTATTTATTAATCCATTGTATTCTTCAGATAAAATTAATTCTGTTGGTAATTGCTTTATTAATTATATGTAACATTTCTAACATATATCTACGTTTATAATTATTTTCCGTGTCCAATACTGATATATTTTCAAAGTGTATAAATAGTGATTTCATCTAGAACAGTGTGAAGATAATGCTGTTTTTTGAGAATTTATATCCCTATATTTTCGATCAGACTTGAGTCCTGCAATCCTAGTCTTTAATTTATTTTTCCTTATACCTATATATATCTTATCACAATCGTCATTGTCAATACCACCACTAGGTATCTTATAAATTAATTTGGACATATTCAATTTCAGTACCTTATCCTTAGTCTTACTAAACAACCTGTTCAATGTGTTATATGTCCTATAAGCAATTGCATATTTCCCTGAATCACATATCTCTGACTTTCCTAAACGATCAGCTATTCCAGGTACATAAGTAAGTGATTTGTATGTCCTCGGATTATCTGTATTGTTAATATTATTCATTAGAGTGGGGCGATTAGTATGGAAGGAAAAAAATCGTAATGGGCGCTACGCGTTTCTGTTTCATGGGATTGTACTAAGCAAAAAAGCCCACTAGAGCATACGTCTACGGTGAAAATCGAGCTGGCGCATTTTGACTTGATCGGAGTTTTGTCACGTTTTTTTGGATATTTTGGCCTATAACAGCCAAACCATTGAGATTTTCGATCCAATACTCAGCCAAAAATTGTAGCCAAGACAATAGTTAAGAACTCTCTAGTATATCGCAAAAGCATTGGAACGCGCCTTCAGGCAGTTTTGGCCTTGTGAAAGTGCAAATTTTTCGTGAAAATATTGATAAATTACCATTTTCAGTTGTTCATAGCGCAACATTATAAAAATGTTCTATTTCTTACTTTTTATGCAATTTTTTTATTTATTCTATTTATTTTATTTCTTATTTTTTATTCTTCTATTGTTTTCAGTTCATTTGATGCATTTTTGTTAGTTTATTGTAAAAAAAAAAACATTATATTTTTGTATTAACTGAATTTATTTTGGGAATATTTATTTATACATATGATTCTAATTGTGCTTTTTCCCTTATAAACTATATGTGAAATTTATTATTACATACCCTATGATATTCTCATACAGTATGAAAAATATCATAAAGCATTTTATTACAAAAGTAACTCAAAAATTGAGGAGGAAAGCATATCCATATAGTACTATTTCGCTAACGCTTACTTAGCTCGTCAGTGGATTTTTCCCAACGTCTGAATATAAACCCAAGATCTATATGTTTAAAATTCAATCAATCAAACGAGAATTGTTTGAATATCAAACATACAAACCAAAAAATCTATAAACAAAAACATAGCAATCCATGATATGCTTTCCTCCTCAATTTTTGAGTTACTTTTGTAATAAAATGCTTTATGATATTTTTCATACTGTATGAGAATATCATAGGGTATGTAATAATAAATTTCACATATAGTTTATAAGGGAAAAAGCACAATTAGAATCATATGTACATTATATTTTTGGTTAAAAAAAGTGGAAATGTGGGTACAACTCTCACTGTTGAAGTACTCTTGGATTTTCCGTAGCCCATATCCTACAGTTGTGTCTATTAACAAATCCATGCAATAGGAAATAGACTTCGTCGCTTATAATTAAATTGTGAATAAAATCATGATTTACTTCATTTACTTCTTTTCAATAATTTTGCCACGTTGTTCAATTGGGTACTGTTCCATTTTAAATTCTCCAAGTATTCTTTACAAAATACTAAAAAATAAATTATAATAAAAAATTTATGAGGAATTTAAAAACCTTCGCTCTTTTGAGGCCACCCTGTATAATGGCTTGTGTTGTAATGATATCGGGGAACTCGTCTCCGCAACTCGGACATTTTTACGAGCAACAAAATTGTCTTCGCGCGGGCATTCATTTGTGGTCATTTTTCCAGCGAGTCGTTCTACTCATACATAAAGGGTGGTTAAATTTCAAGGGCCGATGTTGATTTTGAATAAAACACAAACTATTTAGGAAATTATTGTAATTTTATTTTATTATGATATATTGGTATTACTCAATTATGTATGGAACAAAATATCGGCCAAATGGACGCCGCGACCACGGCAACAGTGGATGATCAATTTTCGAAGAAAATCATCTTCAGTGATGAGGCACATTTTCACCTCAGTGGATTCGTCAATAAACAGAATTGCCGCATTTGGGCGAATGAGAATCCAAGAGTGATTGTCGAAAAACCAATGCACCCACAAAGAGTGACTGTTTGGTGCGGTTTATGGGCTGGCGGCATCATCGGGCCGTATTTTTTCCAAAATGAGGCCGGTCAGGCAGTTACTGTGAATGGTGTTCGCTATCGTGAGATGATAACGAACTTTTTATGGCCCGAATTGGAAGATATGGATGTGGACGATATGTGGTTTCAGCAGGACGGTGCCACTTGCCACACAGCTAACGAAACAATGGCTCTTTTGCGCAACAAATTCAATGGCCGTGTTATCTCACGTAATGGCGATGTCAATTGGCCGCCAAGATCATGTGATTTGACACCGTTGGACTTTTTTCTTTGGGGTTATTTGAAAGAAAAGGTGTACGTCGATAAGCCAGCAACAATTCAAGAGCTAAAGGATGAGATAATTCGGCACATTAACGGCATAGAACCTCCATTATGCCTCAGGGTCATCGAAAATTTGGACCATCGGATGGAGGTGTGCCGCCGTGGTCGCGGCGCCCATTTGGCCGATATTTTGTTCCATACATAATTGAGTAATACCAATATATCATAATAAAATAAAATTACAATAATTTCCTAAATAGTTTGTGTTTTATTCAAAATCAACATCGGCCCTTGAAATTTAACCACCCTTTACCATTCGTATGTGGAATAAACTCCCTGCAGCAGCCTGCCCTGTCAATTGTAATCTTTAATGTGATAATTAATTCAAACACTACCCCCTCTATTTACAGTTTCTCAAAATCGATTTTCCTAGTTGCAGTGCAATGCTTTACTTATGTATGGGGCCAATTCCTGAGCACTCCTTGAAGAAATAAAAACGTGCAAATTACTTCGGCCATCGCCAACCTCATTTATTGTAATGTTTTCGCATGGTTATTGACAGTTACGGCTCCAGAAAATGTGCCTCAACTCTAGAATAAATTGCCCAGCTTAACACTACAAATTCGTATATTCCACACGTGCCTCACTTTCGTTTCATTGTAAAGTAAACTTTCTTTTGTAACAAACTCTATATAGAATTATAAAATAATCTTATTATTTATTAAAAAAAATAATCAAAATCAATTGCTTCAGATTTATTTCAAAAAAAAAAAAAAAAACAAATAAATAAATAAAATTATTCGTTGTGTGGAACTCCCCGAATTTATAACAAATGAACAATAGTCGTAAATTAAATTACAACTTTAATATTTTCAATTTGTTGCAGACGCAAAAGCAACATTAAAGCACGCATATAAATGCGAACCAGGACCGAATGGCATTGAAGGCAGTAAACAATGGGTATGCATGATTAAAAGCATATGCATACGGAAGCAGTAAAAGACAACAAACAGTAAATCTTCTGCTGAAAGAAAGAACTTTCTTCTGACTTTTGAAATGCCAAAGAATAATCCTCATGCATTCTTTACACGTTCGCATATCAAACAAATAAGTCACATATAAAAACATACACATTTCAAAAAAACGAAAAAAAAAAATAAATGAAAAATTATAAAAAAAAAGAAACCTCAGAGATATGAAAACACGCACACACACACACACACACACACACGCACAAATGTGAGCATATGATATGGCCAATATAAGTAAAACTCATAAACACAATGGCTGTGAATGAATGAAATGAATACACATTTTAATAAATAAACACACACCACATATGCACAATTACACATGAACACTTCTCACACACGCACACACACACACACACACAGCCGCACACAAATTTCTATATGATGCATAAATTCACACAAAATTTAAATTTGCATGTAACATTTTGTTTTATGGAGTTTTGTGAATGTTGCACAAAATAAACTACGGGCATCATCACTCGTACAACTTTAACAAACATATTGCAACACATACAATATTCATTTTATGGTTTGACTTTAAATTATACACAGATGTGAATATTAATATTTATGTAAAAAGTGTTAAGAGAGTGTTGGTGCTGCTGTTGGTATTGGTGTCTATTTGCCACCGTAACGTGTATTTATTAAGAGCCAAACGGAAATTCTATTTTAAATATTTTGTTTATGCATCTGGGAGAGGAGGAGAATGTAAAGGGTGCTCCAACCAAAACGCACGCTGTTAATTGTAAATAAAGTGAAAAGTTTTTGGAGAATTAACTTCATATTTTCTATTATGAGAGCAAGATCTATGGCAAATTAGTGTGAAACAAAATACAGGCCAAATGCTCGCCACAGCTTCGGTGGCCGATATTTTCAAGGTCTCTGAGCAGTAAGTGCGGTTCTATATCGTTAAATTGGTGTATTATCTCATCCTTTAGGTCTTGAATTGCCCAAAGAAAGAAGTCCAACGGTGTAAAATTACATGATTGTGACGGGCAATTAACATCGCCAACACATTAGTTAACACGGCCATTGAAATTCTGGTGCAAAAAAGCTATTTTTCATTGGCTTTGAGGCTACATCCCGTCCAGGTCCATATCCTGAATTTCTGGCCACAAGAAGTTCCTTATCATTTCGCGATAGCGAATACCATTCACGGTAACTGCTTGGCCTACCTCATTTTCAAAGAAGAAGTACGGCCCGATGACGCCGCCAGCTCATAAACCGCACCAAACAGTTACTCTTTGTGGATACAACGGCTTTTCAACAATCACTCATGGATTCACATTTGCCCAAATTCGGCAATTCTGCTTGTTAACGAATACACTGAGGTGAAAATGGGCCTCGTCGCCAAAGATAATTTTCTTTGTAAAGTCACCATTCACTTCTGTCTGTTCAAGCAATATTTCGGCGTATTGACAACGCTTGATAGGGTCCATAGGCTTCAGCTTTGGAGTTAATTGAACCTTGTAAGCGTGTAAATTGAAATGTTTCAACAAAATTTGCATCAGTGATGTTCGTGAGATGTTCAATTTTTGGACATAATGACGAGTCGACGTTGACGGCTCTTCTGCCACACTAACGCAAACAACAACAATTTTTTCCCCAGAATGAACTGAGCGAGCACGAACAGATGTTTTCACATTTCCTACCGATTCGGTTTGCTGAAATTTGTGCACAATTCTATCGATTGTGGATGCATTTGGTCGATCATAAAAAACACGAAGTGCACGAAATGCATTTTGATTTGAATGCCCATTTTTTGTAAAAACCTTCAACAATCTTAAGGCGCTGCTCAATATTGTGTTTCTTTTCATGGTTGAATTTCTCAAACACTGAAACTAAGAAATAAATGTCAAATTAAGTTGAGCAAAAAACGAAAAACGTTAACATCGAGCATTATGGTTGGACCACCCTTTATGTATGTGTTTTTGTGCGTGCACATATACATAAATAATTATCTACATGTGCATGCTTTATTATGTACATACATATATATGTATGTATATGTATATGTATGCATATTTGCATGTGTAATGTGTATGTTGTTCTTATTAATTTGTTAAACAACTAAAATTTATATTTTAAATATTTGTGTTGCAAAGTTTTATGAATTATATTGGCACCTACCAGTGGCCTAATTATTTCAAGTGCTTAAAATATGAATTTGTCAACAGGAAGTTTTTTTTTAAGTTCATTTAAAATCCATATGTATGTTTCGTAAATATAAATAGACTTTTTAGATTTTTAACGATGGTGATTTAGCTTTAGCGCGTTACAGAACAAGACTGCAGGAGAAATGTTCACCGCTCGGTGTTGCTTGCCGCATACATTGGTCCTCCGCCGTTTGTTTAATTGAGCTGTGTGGAATGACTCCCTGTTGAACTAAGTCCCAGTGCAATAAATCTCACTGAAATAAATCACAAAATAAATGAAACCAGTCCTACACTGAAGAAATGAAATAAAAGCCAAAGAAAATTAAAGAAGTCTCAATTATTTGGGAGTTATTTCTTTATGAAAGAGCTTCCAATAAAATTAATGAAATCACTCTTAAAATCGGGTTATTAAATAGAAATGAAATACAGCAGAAAAAGAAAGAAAAAACCCCCAATTAGATTTTAATTCAAAATGTTACCAAAGTGCACTAGATAAATATGAAGTTAGTTCAACGAAAAGTATAGCCGACCTTCGGCCCGGCTCTACAACTTGCCCCTCTCTGGTATATTCAACACCGGCTCCACTAACAGCAGTTTTTGGCGCCTTTTGCAACGTTCTTTCCCCATATGAACTTCTTTCATTTGAGAATAATTTCATTATGAAATAAATCCCAGGAAAAAAAATTTAATAATTCCCAAAAAATTAAATCAATCCCACACTTTTGTACGAACAATTTTTTTCAATTTATTTAATTTTTTCCTTGGGACTTATTTCAGGCCGCCTTTAATTTGACTACAACGACAAAAGAACCATGGACCACAACCTGCCGCCGTGTTGTCTTGTTTTCGTCAGAACAATCTTTCTTATACAGGGTGGCCCTTATAACTTTTTTATTATAATTTTTTTTTTTTTGGTTCCACAAATTTTTTTTTTTTTTATATTGGACCAGCACTCAGGGAATGACCCTTACATATGCGATGCATTTTGCTGGAACTAGGACATTAGGTTATGGGAAGCAGGATAGAGGGAGTAGTGTTAGTGGGCATTTGATTTGAATTTTTCCATGCCAAAAGTGACAAGAAACACCTCCGCGATGTTCGGCCGAAAAACGAGTTCTCTTTTTTTTTTTTATCTGGGACCAGCACTCAGGAGATGACTCCTACACATGCAAAGCATTGTGCTGGAACTATAGGAAAGGGATAGTAGGAGAAACGATAGGAGGTGAAGCTTAATTACTTATTTTACAGCTCTGCTTTCGCACGTTCTTTGATTATACTCGTAGCAATGCTGAAGCTTCGGTTCAGTAGCTATTTTTATTATTGTTTTACTTCGCCGGTGCTACACAATACCGACGAAGGAGGGCGTTCTGTTGCGATTGTGGATTGTTATCAGCTGAAGCCGGTATTGTTCAGTGACCAGTGACTATGCCTTCGCCACTGAAACCTTCCGACAACAACTGACACACAAAGACACACTAATGCACAGCAGAAAAATGTGAGATGTTTATTTTGATTTTAAATTTTAGTCTGAAACTGGGGATGAACCCAGGTCTGTTTTTGGATTCGTAGTCAACGTGCAGACTACCACTTGTTTTCGTCAGAACAATCTTTCATATACAGGGTGGCCCAATACCTTAGAACTTTTTTATTATAATTTTTTTTTTCCACAAATTTTTTTTATCTTAGGCCAGCACTCAGGGGATGACGCTTACATATGCGATGCATTTTGCTGGAACTAGGAAATTAGGTTATGGGAAGCAGGATAGAGGGAGTAGTGTTTGTGGGCATTTGATTTGAATTTTTCCATGCCAAAAGTGACAAGAAACACCTCCGCGATGTTCGGTCGAAAAATTGGTTCTCTCTGTAATGAGTAGTGCGATTCGCTGCCAAACTACCCACAAGCGGATGCGCTCTCAATGATAAACGTTTTGTGCGTAGGAATGAACGGATTTCGGGCACAAGTTCCCTGATTTCATCAGAAGACATCCCATAATAGTAGCGATAGAAGAACGACATGTGTAAAAAAGATTTGGGGAATTTAAAATGGAACAAGACACATTTGAACAACGTGCCAAAGTCCTTATTTGAGGAGAAAATTATGATGTTATTCATAATTTAATTATTAGCGACGAAGCCCATTTTCAATTGAATGGGCTAGGGAAAATCCAAGAGTAGTTCAACAGCGAGAATTACTACCACTTAAGTGGCAGCGTTTGGTGCGGTGTTAAGTCGGAAAGGATAATTGGCCCATATTTTTTTTTTTTTTTGAAATGAACACGGTGTCGCCGTTGCCATCACTGGTGTTAAATATTGGACATTGTTGGAAAAATTTGTACTGCCAGCCGTTGAAAACCATCCGCAAGTATGGTTCCAAGAGGGTGGAGCCACAGTGCACACTGCGAGGAACACAAAGGCTCTTTTTTTTTTTTTTAGCAACACAAACTCTACGAAGTTCTTATAGCTTGTCGGTAGAAACACCCAGGGTCCAACTAAGCGGTAATCGACCCCCGCACCTCCATATTCATAAGACTAATGCTCATGCACTAGACTACATAGACACACTATTCAAATCCCTTCGGTCATTTTGAGCCACCCTGTATATGTCTTTATGTCTATATTTTTTTTTAAATTTTGAAGACGGTAGTCTGGTGTCTTGAGTGTGTTTTAATGCTTGATTTTAAAATATTGCAAAAAAATTAATTTTGTTCAATTTTATAATCGCGGAAAATTCCATCAAATTGCTGTGTAATATTCTCAAATATTTATTTTGTTTTTTGTTTTTTTTTTTGTAACATGTTGCATGAATATTTGCATTTAAACTGTGCCTTGTTTGTATGACATCTAAATCTAATTTCATATATATTTTTTCGTCTAACACTAATGTCCGTCCCTAAACATGTTACACAAAAATAGCAGAAAAATGGCATTAGTGGTGGCAAAAAATAGTTACGTGTTCGAAAAAATATTTACTTTTGTTTTTTTTTTTTTTTTTTTTTTTTTTTTTTGTTAACGAAATTATAGCAACTTTGACAGCAAATGATAATTAAAAAGAAATTTATTTACTCTAAGCTGGGTGAGCTGCAATTAAAAAATGTAATTAAGTTGTATTAAAAAAATCTTAAAAAGCATTTAATATCACTGCTGCTATTTAAGCTATAAGTTTGCTATTGTCAGACAAATATTTGTACACGAACCCGTTTGCCATATACGATGAGTGTGCGTGTGCGTGTGCATGTGTGTATTTAATATCTATTTTCTTTATGGTTTATACACTGCATAATGATACAATAATAGCAACAATAACAAGAGCAACAACAATAAAATTGTTCAAACTTTTCCCCTACATTGCAAATATAATATAATTTTTTTTTTTTTGTTCAAGAGTTTTTATTTTCTTTTGTTCACCTACAACAGCTGCTTGTTTATCGTATGGTCAACCAAAAATGATCCTGAGCTAACGCGCACCACATACACACAAGCAGACAAACACACGCACAGAAGTATTTCACCCAGTATTATTATTAAACATTTACACTCCCATACGGTGTGTAAACATGTTTATGTTTGTGTATTTATGAAATGCAAATGTATATTCATTGGTATTGTGGTATTAGTGCGTGAAAGTAAATATAACTTTAAACAAGTGTGTGTGGGTGTGTGTTTTGTTTTTTTTTGGTAGTTGTTTTCATCAGTCTGCTGTATATTTGGTTGTAGTTGTCCATAAACATATAAATTAAATGCATATGTGACATTTTAATTTATTTATTTCCTTTCCTTTTTTTTGTAATAAATATAAACCAAAGAAGTGTGTACGTGTATATTAATTATAAATGTAATTATCTACCTCATTTACACTTCATTTCACTTATAATTACACTGAGTTCACAGTTGACAAACGCAAAAGAAATAAAACATTCGTCGTCCTGTGCGTTCAAATGGAAATGAGAGTTTTATTTGGGCAAAAAAAAATTTTTTCGGAAACCCCTGCGCGTGTTCCAGAGTAAAACTAAAGACATCGTTATGTCTATTTTAGAATTTTTGCACCCACAAAAGCTTAAATGACTTATGAAGAACTTAATTCGAAAATGTTCCATGCCCTTATTCCAGATTGACGCAAACTGAACAGAATCGTTGGAATACTTGAAGACACAAAGCTTCAAAGTGCCCTGAAATAATTGGAAAATTTTGTAAAAAGTCAATGTAAAGTCTAACTGGGAACTTAACAGTGCGATTTAAACAATCTTTGTTATATACCGCTGTGCTTTTACGAATGACCCTCACACGTTCAACTTAGATTCGTCGTTAAAAATAATGGCGTCCCATTGCCTTCGTACCCAAGAGCGTATTTCTTTTACCTATAGTAAACGTTCTTTTTTTTCATATCAAGAGTTTATAAGGAAGGGCTTTTCTTTGGCCAAAAAAAAACATAAATATTTCTTGCTATTTATTTGACCGTTTTTTATTTGAATTTTAATTATAATATTTTTAAATTTTTTTTTTTTTTTCTTTCTGACTGTTTGGGTTCATACAGAATTTCCTACAGGGTCTTTAGCGCAAACAACAAACACTGCACAATGTGTTTGTTGCAGGCAATAAAACATAAAACAACACAAAACTAAATATCATTTGTTAATGATTTTACTGTTAATTACTACAAGCATTGAAAATCTACATGAAAAAAATGTAGCTTTAAGTACCGAAAATAATTCAACTTCTTGTAAGCATTGTAACATGTAGAACTTGAAATGGTCGAGCACTAGTAATTGTGCAGTCAAAATATGAGTATTTTCATGAAATGGTCCACCGTGACTTAAAAAATGCCAAAAATGTTGCTCGAACAGGACACTCACTTAAGGAAAAAATTAAGTTGGATTAATTTTGTAGTATATTTTTCATTTTTTAATAAAAGTTTAGTTTTTTTTTATTAAAAACTACTGAAAATATATGTAAAATTACTAAGATATGTATGAAGGTAAAATGTGTCACGTGCGTAATGTTAAGTGCGTAATCAACAATTTATTTTTTTCTTAGCCAAACCCATGCATAGTTGTTTTTGAACAAAACATGATTATAAAGGTCCATTATTAATAGTATTTACCAAACACATCCATAGGCATTTTCTTATTCTCTAATTTTATAAAATTAAAGAAACAAGCGGCGTACACCCTCCTTTGGCAACTGCTTGTTTATGACTGAATAAAACAAGTAAAGTTGATATATTCAGTGTTGCCGATTACTAAAACTGTAATCGTAACCCTATATGTACATCACTAGCTCTTTTTAAAACTTCTTATTAAATTGCTAACGGTATTTATTGTATTACTTTTTTGTATTACTTTGTCCTTTTATTAATATTGAAGTTGTAACTTAATTATTATCGATTGAATTGTTAGTCAATATAGCCGAGATAGAAGTGCTAAAGAATAAAACTAAACTTGTCAAATAATAAAAACAGTGAAATTAACTTTTTTATTTAATGTATTGCCTAATAAATATATAAAATGTTTAATATTGAATGGGAAAAAAAATATTTTTTTGCAGAAAATATTTCTGGAAAATCGGAATGTCTAATATGTGGGCGTGTAGTTACCATGAAAAAATATAATATTGCGAGACATTATAGAAGTATCCATAAGGACTACGAAAAAGGTGTTAAAAGTGATAAAAGAAATGAAATCCTCATGACATTAAAAAAACGTTTTTACGAAAATATGGCAGCTGAATATCAGGGAGCAAATAGCGTGACAACTATTGATAGTTCTTCAACCGGGCAGAATGCAGAAAAAACCAAATCCACATATTTAATTGCGTTAGAATTAGCAAAACAATGCCGCCCATTCTCTGATGGAGTGTTTTTAATATTTCTTCAAATGCGTAGTTTGGAAGCCAGTGGTGCGAAATTCTTCACTGGCAACACTTGTAATATTGCTCTCTCTCATTTCAGCTCACACGTATGAGACGCTAACACATAAACAATGCCCGCGGGCGTTCTAGTGGTAAACACTGATTATTAAGCTTTATAAAAACATTTTTTCCGAAATAAAAATCTCCAACAAATCACTTTCTTTGGCATTTTTTCTTACGGCTCTAAAAGCCACTTGCATTTTTTGTCACGTGCGTAAGTCTACTTTGATTGCATGGAACTTGGGTACCCAGTGCTCAATTTTCCAATATATATAATTTTTGGAAAGAACTCATCACATACAATGTGTAATGGTATGGTAACACTACCAAGTACCAATAGGTACAACTATGTACATATGTAGAATGAATGAATAAATGAGAAACAATAAAGCTCACTCTTGTTTCAACATCATACCACTAACGTTTAAATCATTATAAAGGGTCTGTCCACCACATGGCGATCCTGCCAGGTCAATTTGTTGGAAAAGACAGATCTATTAAAAAAAAAAAATAATGATTCCTAATTTATATATATAAACAAATAATTTAATTGATTTGAAGTATTTTAAATAAAAGCATGCGAAAAAGTTAAAAATTTTGAAGAAGAATAGAGTAGTAAAATTTTATATTTTATTTTGAATTGGTACAATTTTTCCGAAAGAATAGTGAACACAAAAAAAAATGGCCAACGCCTTGAAAATTTTGTGAATAGTGTGAGAAGTCGTAGTTCATCGGATGCCTTTGCAGAATTTGCCACACATTTAATCGACTCTGTGGAAAAATTAGCGAAAAATTTGGCTCCAGAAAAATCGATTAGACTTTCCAAATAAAACTGAAAAAAAAAAGAAAAATTGTTGGCAAAAGAAAACTTATCAATGCAAAGTTGTGGCACCACAAATGTAACGATTCTAAAATTCCAATCCATTTTTTCACAATATTCAAAGACAATTTAACGTGTACAAATGTCGCGTGCATTACCATGGAAACACCCATATAGAGAATAAAAAAATTTAATTAAAATTAGTATTTTGATTTGCATTTATAATTTCTTCTGCATTGGTAGAAGAAATTAATTGTTTTTGTCATCCAATTCTTGCTTTGCGTCAGGAAAAAGCTCCTGACCTTAAGCTCGAAAAATATTATAATTAAAATTAAAAATAAATATTGTTAGGTTTTTAACTTTTTAAAAATTGTATTTTAATTGAATTCGTGAATTCGCAAAATAAAACAAGGAATTGTTACGTTTTACCTTTCAAAACGTGTATCCTTTTATTTATTTTATTTTCTTTTATTTATTCCTCATGTCATTGCAAATCATTTGAAGGATTCAAGCGAAGATTGTAGCAAGACAGCGCGATATACCATACAGTGGGTGAAATCATGACTTTGTTGAGCCAAAAGTTTGCTGAGCGAATTATCTCAAGCAATGAATCTGTAAATTGACTACCTAGTGCGTGTGATTCGATACCATAGAACTAATTTTTGTAGGGCCTACGTCAAATATCTGTTCTATGCACTGATTGGACATTTATTTTTACAATTTACAATTTAGTTTGATAAGTTTTTTATTTATTTGTTCTTTTACTTAATAATTTCTTCAGAATGCTACTGTTCGGACTCGCATTGAGAATCGCTGGAATGTATTTATATTCGCTTTTACTTTATTTTATTAAATTTGTTATCGCTGAAATAACTTTACATTTTTACATTAATTTAGTAGAAATAAAACTTATTGCTAAAATTTTAGAGAGATTTTTTATTGATCATCTTTCATTTTGTCACTTTGGTTTTTCTACATTGTATTTGAACAATAAATTTTGAAATTTCGATTTCAACTACAGACGTGTACATTGTTTCAACAATTTTCGAAGGAACAAAAATTGGTTTTGTAATAAAGTGCAGTAAATTACAAATCAATTAAGGCCCATTATTATAACTTGCCGATAGCTAAAGTTGGGATGCTATCGGACAAATAATTAGTTTTTCATTATTACAAGTTGAGTTTAACCTAATGTGACCGATAAGCTAACGGAAAGTTCATCCTACCTGTAACTTTTAAAGTCGACTAAAGCATTTGAAGCTGCCATATTTTATGCACTTTAAATATGGCAACATAGAAAGTATAAATGTATACAAATTAATTTTTAAATAAAGAATAAAATAAAACTTTGTCGTTGCCAGTAGCTTTTTTTGTCTGTCAAAAGTAGTCGGTATTTACTGTGGTACTGCCATATTTTTAAAAATATTAATTTTATTTTATCGAACAGTTGAAATAATGAAAACAAGTTAAAGGTCACACTTTATTATTCATTTTACCTAAAGTTAATTTTATTTATCAGTAACTTTATTGCTTAGTTGTAATAATGGCCCTAAGACAAACGAAAAGCAACAACAAATTGCAGATATACATACATATTTCATCGGGTTCATTTGGAACCAGTTTTTGCAAATTATACGTGAGTATTTTGTTATTCAAGTCACCAGGTACTTTAATTTAATAATGTTAACAATCTATAGTTGAATTTCAGGCGGTTAAATTAAATGTTTAAGAGTGTTTTCACAACTGCAAAACGATTGCTTACAATCAGCCTTATTTATACTTGAAAGGCATTTGCCACTAGAACCTGTTAGAACATTCTAGTAGTCTAGAGTCTAGCAAGTTTACGATTTGTGTAAGAGTCTACGTTTATATCCACGCAAAATATAACAAAAAATTCTTCTGCAGCTTATGTTCTCACTGTTTAGAGGGCTTTTGAGTTTGCATTGCTTCTTAATCGAAAGTGAACTGTGCACTTCCTACCTGAGAAAACTGCTGCAAGCAATAAAACAGAATTGAATTGGAAAAAGAAATTGCTCAGCACCTACAGTTTTTTTGCTATGTAATATCATGCTGAAGGTATAAAAGTTTGTAAGAGGCAAAAACAATTTATGTTCTGCTCTTCTGTAATACAATATTTCACCATAACCTTAAACAATTTCCTTTGTATTGTAAAAAAGCACTTTTTCAAAAGAAGTTACTTTTTTTTCTAAATATACAACAGATTAACAACTACGCACTTAAACATACACACTTGAATGCAAACGCCTACAATATGCAAACTTACTTGCCTAAATTTTTAATGCAAATCTTCTCACTGTGGTGCGTTATACATGGACGTCGAAATATCTTGAACTAGATTGTGGGAATGTACATAAGAAGCAAAAAAAAAAAAAACACATACAGTGCATATGTGTGTGCCTGCATAAGCAAATGTGTGCATGTTGGCTTGTTTTTATTGAAATCAATAGCAAAGCAATCTCTTCGGAATCGTGCACAGCAGGATATTTTTGCCAACAACCGAAAGTAGAGAAAAATTAAAAATTCGAAAACTTGCACAATAAACCATAAAATAGTATTAACGAAAAAATGCTGCAAATACTTAAGCACATGCTGGAGCAACACTACGATTTATGTGCGGCATTTCTCATATGTGGCGTCCATTGAAAACACATTTAAAATCGAATAATTTCTTATTGTTCTTCATGGTCATGTGTAGGCACATTCGCACAGATGCCACGCACCCAGCTACACATACATACATACATATATATACATATATATACACCCAATTTATGAATGTTTAAAGGAATATTAACAAAGAAATTCACAGTAAGAAATTCGTTTCGTTTTTCTATGCATGATTTCTATGCAGAGATGGATAAACGATAAAAAAAAAGAAGGCGGAATTCTTGAACTTGCCTATTTAAATTTTTTTTTTTTATTACGAGAAACATTAAACCATTAAGACCAGACCAGCTTTAAAACCAAAAATTTGCAATTATCCATAAGGATTAAGAGGATTTCATTAAAGTATTTATTGAAGTTTTAAAGCCGTACTCCTTCCTACGACTACTATAGAACAATAAGCATGAGAATATTGCATTTATATTTGTGATTTTATATTATAAAGACTTGATAAGTTGAAATTATAAACATCAATTGCCAAAAATTACAGAAACGAAAGACTTCACGTAGAAAAACGTTTTTAACACTTAACGGAATTTCAAGCTATCCGGGTAACTTTAGTGTTTTACGCTTCATTTTTCTTACTTGAAACTTTTTGAGAAGTTCGAGACTTTTAATAAGTTTTAAATAAATACCGACTTTGAGCTACGGAACTATTTTTGGAATAGGCTTGGCAAGGTGCCCGGGTATCTTTATACAATTCATATGAAAAAACCATCATTAGAAATATATATTTTAGTGCAAAGTCACCAATAAAAAATAAAGGCTTCGTGCAATTACTCCCATAAATCTCAAAAGAATTTCACAATGAAGTTATTAGATTTTATTTTGTTTTTAGGTTTTATTTCATTTCCTTTGGAAGTTATTTCAGTTTATCTTTTTTTTTGGAGTATTGGTTATACCATAGAGGAGAAAATTTATAAGCCTGGCTGAAAAGCTTTTGTTACCTAGTGCACTTTGGTAGCATTCTGATGTAATTTCTTATTGGGGGTCCTTTCTTTCTTTTGGGGCCTGATTTCTGTCCAGTGATTCGATTTTGGAAGTTATTTCATTCATTTCATTGCGAGTGATTACATAATAAAATAACTCCCAAAAAAGAAATTTCTTTTTATTTTTTAAGTGAAATTTACTACAGCATTATAAAACTGGCCAAATTTATCATTTGAAATTAGCAAGAGTTAGGATGAGAATATTGTATTAAGTGAGTTCGGTTTTTTAATTGAAAATATTGCCTATATTTGCAAATAATTACTTTGTTTTGCTTCTTATTTTTCTTAAAAAAAAAGGAAATTAGAAAGAAAATTGCACAACAAGTATAGTATTTCATCTTAACATAATATAGACATTTTTATAGTTTTCAAATAATATTCATTTCCATGCATCGCTAACCGTAAAAGATACATATAAAGACTTGCTCAATTTTATAATAAATATTAAAATAATTGTTACTGTAAAAAATCATTAATTTTTCCAAGCAATTGTTGTTGTAAACTTTTTAAATATTTGAGTTCTTCACTTTGTCAATTATTATAGATATAAAAAATATTGCTTGAAAACGAAATGATAGAAATAAATAAAAATTTGGTAACTGTTCTTTTATCAAAACAAAAAAAAAAAAAAAAAAAAAAAAAAAAAAAGATATCCACTTCAGAAAAATAAAATGAACAATCAGAAAATCGAAGAAATTCAAAGAATGAAAATCATACAAAGAAAGAAAATAAAACCCGTGAAGTTATTACATTGTTTGAGTAAATGTTCTGTGCATAATTATGTTGACAAAAGAAATTCGAAACGCCATTGAAATATTATTAATTTTAAATTTTTTTTTTGAAATCGTATACATAATAATAATCACTTGGTAAATTCATATCACTCATACGTAATTAATTTAAAAAATATATGCAATACTTTGCATACTTTACGATAAATTTAATGTGCTTGTGAATATTGTTATTCAGTGCGTATGATTAATTTTTTAATTCATTCAAAATTAGTCTGTTTAGTAAAATGAATTTTTTTTTATATTTTCAATTTGTTAAATTAAACAGTTTAGAAGCAAACAAAATAATTTAATGAAAAAAAAAAACAGTTTTTCATCGAAATATTGAACACTGAACGATTTGAACTGATTTTTTTATGGTTTTAATTTGAGCCACATAAATATTTGTAAAAGCGCTGTTTTATTTTTAAAACAAATAAGAATTTTTTATATAAAATTTTGGAACGTGTTCAGCAAGTTTGAAAAGTGTCGTGGAAACATTGAAAAATACCTACGCATCGTATAAAAACTATCCACCAGCAAAAATCCTTACGCGTTCTAGTAATTAAAATGTAAGAAAAAACAATACAAGTTTTAATCGCACATGTGTGATAAAATTTTAATAACACAAATCAGTAATAAAACCAAAATAATTGTTCATACTTTTAATTAAATGCGATTAAAGGAACAAGAGCTGGTTTAAAAATTAATATACATATATGTATATTTTTTTCACTAAATTTTTAAATTGTAGTGGATGAACAAAAATACAATACTGATTTTATTTAGCTTTGGTTTTCTGTGTGCTCCGTAAAAGAAGCTCACTTAAATGTTTATTGGATTTGACATAGAGCTCCTAGTGAAGCTCGCTAAGTCTTGTTTAATTATTCTTATGAGTAGATTCTAGATTTACAATTTGAGTGACATTTCATAATGCACTCAAATTCTTATGCCTAAGTTTTCTTATAGCTATACATATAAAATAAATTAAATCTACCAGGCAATCATGAATTGTGAGTGATTTTCTAATTCATGATTGAGTGGTTTAAAATTATTAAATATAAATTAATTGTAAATATGAAGCCTGGGAATTATAAGTGTAACGTGATTAGGGTAAAGTTATTTTAGCCGCTTACCACTAACAACAACAACAACATAAACAAATGTGAACTCATATGCATTGCATATTCATTGCATATGCAATGCAGACATTACCAAATATTGCACTTGAGAAATTTGGGTTATTTGACACCCCTTAGTTTCATGTAAATGTGTCGGCATTTATAACCGTTTGTTGCGTTACTTGTGTGTCGGCTGTATTGACAAACTGTGCATGCCACAAAATGATACTATTAAGTTATTATACACAGGCTATTCTACAATAAATATAGAGTTGGACCACGACTATCCTTAATGATCGGGACCGCGAGCATTCTGGATTGTAAATAAATCTAGGCAGCTGTTGGAGTTTCCGAGGCTATGCCTCGCCACCAGGTGCATAGATCTGACGTGCAATGACTTCTGCTCTGGGTGCAATGGTACATTTACTCTCTGGGTTCCCTGCACTCGGCGACCTGCGCCATCGCGTACTGGGAGCAGCATCGTTCAGCAGCCTGTCGCGGGTGGACCTCAGAAAGCTGAGCAAGTTTATTGGAAGCAGCGGCTGGTTATGGCGTTGGCATAGTCGCCTTCATCGGGTCGTCTGTCTCTCCGGTTCTTATTAAGTTTTTCACTCTGTCGCATCCTCGTCCAGCGATGTATCTATCCTAGCCTATTCTCTTCTATTCTATTCTGTTCTATCCCATTCGTCTTCTTCTTAGCTATCACAATGGGACCATGATGAATTGGACCCAAGTGGGCTAACATCTTTATTGTCATCATGAGTTAATCGCCCTTGCACAATCTGTACTTCAACAATATTATTTGATTCATTTACAAAAAGTCATGAAGCATATACTAGTTCTAACACAACTAACATGTTGGTCATTGTGTTAATGTGTCATGCGGTACAAGTTGCGTTGGAAATTTTGCAGCTTTGCTGAGGGTGAACGAATTGCTTTTACACCAATTATAACCCCCCCCCCCCCTTCCTATTGGATAAAGAATGAACTAACAAGTGAAAAAAAAAAACAAACAGACATAAATAATTTAAAATGCGAAACATGACTAGAGCAAAAAAAAAGTGATGAACATTTAAAACTTGCTTCCATTGTTATTGTGAATGCTTTTTATTTTTGCTTTTGATGCCGTTAAATCCATAATTGTGGTCAAAAATGTTAACAACTAAATTTGGCTATTTGTATGGGTTGCTCTCACCCCGTCTACACATGCATTTATTAAATATCAAAGAAAAGTTTCTACGCAAAAATAACAATCAAATTATGCATGTTTCATTCTTGAGATTCCATGTATTGTTTCTACGATTGAGACAGATTAAAACACAAACAGTTAACAGGCATTAACCTCAATTTATTTCAATTGTAAAATTGCTTTTCATATGCACTTCAATGCACAATAACAATAAGAACGCTGTACTTGCTGATACAAATAGCGGCACATACCCACACACACACACACACACACACATGCACAGCTAATTTTACCGACACTCGCTTTCAACATGCAGTTTTGAAGACTTTGCTCTTCCTGCGAAATTTTCTTATTCTTCATATCAGCATATTCGTATCAGAATGTTGTTATTCGATTTAAATTTTTCCTTTAGCAAATGTTGTCATTATTAAGTGCTTTATTTAATTTGATCGACAAACAGAATGTTTTGAACGCATTTCACTTTGAGTGCTCAGACGTTTTTTAGAGCAAGAACATCTTCAATAAATTGAAAACGATTAAGTAGAATATTTTAAAACAAATTGTAAGTTTTACGTGCTCTTCAGTTTAAAAATTGAAGGATTATATGAACATATGGACACAGAACATCTCTTCTTAATTTTCTTTTTCTGCTGTGTTTCTTTGAGCTGCATTTGTTTTAGCCAAGAAAATGTGATATTTCACACAATCTTTGTTCAATTATTGAAAACAAAAAGTTTTTTAAAAATGTTCAAAAACAATTATACAGGGTGGCCCAAAATTACCGAAGGGGTTTGAGCTCAAAGAGCCATGGTGTGCCTCACAGTGGCTCCATCCTGTTGGAACCATACTTGCGGATGCTTTTGCATGGCTGGCCTGAATAAATTTCTATTTTAAATTCCCCAAGTCTTCTTTACAAAATACTGAAAACAAAATTATAAAAAAAGTTAGAAGGAATTCAATTTCCCTCGCTTCTTTTGGGCCACCCTATAGTTAGAAAAACGAAAAAGAAACAATTTATTAATATGAGTACGTACAGAAAAGAACAAACTACTCACCATTTGCGTAATGATTTTTTCAGTTGAATTTTTCTTCCCTTGATTGGTGTGGTTACATTTCAACAATACATTTCACAAAGTTCTATTGTTCCCCTTTATGTTTGTTAAATATTTATACATTAAAATATGTTGAAAGCTTTCTTCTATTATATTTTATTGCTGTTCTAAATTCTCAGTTATTTTCATAAATGTGTATGTGGTGATGTATGTCTATATACATATATACAGTGTGGATCAAAAGTCACCATGCAGTTTAACAATTTAATAACTTTTTCGTTAAGCCTTATCCTGTATTTCAAAAATAAAACGCATATGACATTAGTGGGTCAATTTTGCCCAATACAAAGTATTCTAATATTTATTCAGTCATATTGTTTTTTCTACACTTATAACATACAATAAGTATTTTCTAAAGGTTTTTTTAAATAAATTTTGACATTGATTTGGACACAAAAAACAACGTCTCCTCTTCTAATTGCAGCTGCATCACTTTGAAGGATTTTCTCGAATGCTTTAGCATGACTACTTCTAAGCATGTTCGACCTTTCTTTTATTTCCGCACCTGTCTTTCAAGAAAATGCGTCGTTTATACTTTTCATTTTGATTACAGTTTGGATTACATAAGAATAAAGAAAATATTGTAAAATAGCGCTTGTGGCTATCGGTTATTTCTCCTTTTGCAGATGTAAGTTGTTATTAATTGATCTAAAGTGTCGACCCCGGATTTTGTTTCATTATAAAAGTGGTTAACTTCTGGCTTTTGGTGGTAGCTCTTATTTTATTGTCGTGATGTAATGTGCTGGGCAAAAACACGGACCTGATTTTTTTTTTTTTGGTCATATACCACAATGGTTGTTTGGTTCTCAATATCGAAGAGGAAGTGTGCAAAATTATCTGGCTTATTTTTGAGTTGCATAATTTTTTCTGGGCAAAAGTTTTGTTTTTCAGTACAGTAGCAACCGTTCTAATATTTCATTTTAACAACTCAATAACCAGTTCATGCGAAGTGACATTATACCCTTTCAAATCCTTGATTAGTTCCAAAACGACGCAGCGTTCCTGATCTTTCTCTGGCTTACAGTTACTGTTTTTTCCAGTGTACACATGTAAGGACCATGTTTTGGTTGCTATTTGTGATGTCTTAAAAAAATTTGTTACTAAGCACGTATCACATGCACACAATGATTTAATGGCATTGGGCAATTTTCACCCAATTGTACAAGATGCGAAAGTTTTTTCTCACACGCTTTGTGAAAAAGTCTACAAGAATTATATTATATATTCTAATAGCATTCGTTAAAAAAATAATTGTACTAAAGTTTAAAAAAAAATAATATGCTTTTGTGCCCTTAATTTAAAATTGTTCCGTATTCTCTTTCGATGAGGGTCCATCATCTAACTTAACCTAAATAAAAAAATAATAATAGAATTCTATTATGCTGGTTCTTTTTTCAGTTGTGAATCTCACCAAGGGTTATTTATAAAATAAAAAATAAAAAATTAATGAAAAAAATGGCGACTTTTGGCACACCCTGTACATACTTATATGCATATAAATATGTATATATATATTAGACAAATTTCGGTTAATATTTGTCAAAGTCGTGTACATAAGTATATTCGTATGACATACATATCGTCAACTGAAATGTAAAAGGCCGTAACCAACGAAAAACTCATAAATTAGTTTTTAATGGATATTGATACAGCACATCAAGCCACATGCTTACACAAATTTTTAGCTTTGTATTTTTAAAAATAACGACTTTATTAAAGAAATTCAAAAAGGCAGTTGTTACTAAGCTCTCAAAATCCATGTATTTCTAGCTGTTGAGAAATAATGAAACAATGGAAAAATGGAAAAATGTTGCCAGCTTACTCTTTTTGAGGCATAATTTTTAGCGTCATAAATAAACTCGTCATTTTATTTTGATGATATTGCCAAAAAAAATCATATTTGTAACCACAACACTTTTCCTTTTAATAAATTTTGTTGTCTGTCTTGAAAAATTTTTAAAAGTGATGTTTTACCCCTTTTGCATTTTAGGTAACGATATATATTTACATTTTCGCATTGTTTGTAAGCATGTATGTATGTGTGTATGTGTGTATGTATGTTTGCATTAGCAATGATTTATGTTAAAATACAAATACTAAAATGCTAAAAGAAACACTAACTTGTCATAAATTCTCGGCAATAAATTTCTATTTTGTTTTAGTCTCAGTTTGGTAGATTTCTCCTTTCCTTTTGTTTCTTGTGGCAGTGCATTTTTCTTGCTTTGCCAGTTTTAGCCATTCATAAAAAGGAGCAAAAAAAAATAAACCAAATAAAAATACATATTTTTATTCCAAGTGAAAAGCATTCTACCATGATTAGGTTTGTCTTCTTTTCATTTTTATTGTTTAAATATTTTTCCTTATTTTTTTTGTTTTTTTTCAATAAAAATGGTTATAAATGCAACCAGTCTTGAAGCAATAAAAAAGTTCAAACAAAAAGAAAAACATAAAAACTAAAACTGCAACATTCCCTAAACCACAATTGTACAACAGCAGAAGAGATGAAACTTGCAAAAAATGTTGCTATTAAATTGTTATTATTTTCATTTCATTTTATTTTATAATATTTTATGTAGTATTTCTGGTTTTGCTGGTAGTCTTTTTATTCTTGCAAATAATAATAAAAATAACAAAAATATTTATCATAATAAGAAAATATTTTAGAAGCCGCTTTTATTTCATGTGTTTGTGTTTGTACCAGGTAAAAAAAAAATTAAAGAATATTTTCTTAACGTTTTGATATGGCATTTTATTGCAAAAAGCCAATAGTAGATTTTAGCGTGAAATATATTTACATAAATGGGGTTATTAAATATTAACGCAAGTTTTCAATTTGCACTATTCTGGCAATGCTGCTGTAGCGTAAAGAAAAAATTTTAATTTTTTAAACGACATGCCACAACCTACAAACAAACGAAAAGCTATCAAAAACGAGAAATACATTACTTTTTTGTTTTCCGCCAAATCATTTGTTTTGTTGTCGAAGTTAAATTTTTATTTTCTCTAATTCGCTAAAAAACATATGATATAAAATTTGGGAGTTGCCATACAAACAGATTTTTTTATACAGATTTCTAAATAATGATTAACAATAAAAAAAAATTGGAGTTAATTAAATCTTTCGAAAATTATTTTCTAAAATACTACATTTAATAAAAAAAAGGCTGACATACACATTTCATAAACAATGGAGACCCTGTAATTTTTTTTCGAAGATAAAAACGTTGTATTCGTCATATTAAAAAACTTGTTGATTTTTGTAGAAATTTTGTGATGTAAAAAGATTAAACAAGTTTTCTAATTTAAAATTAAAAAATATATTAAAAAGTGTGCATAATGACTAAAATTAATTCAAAAACATATACAATTCTATAGGGTTTTAACGTACAAGAAATAACCACAAGTTTCGTAAAGACAACTGATGAACTGATTTAAACCATAAAACTCTTTTTTTCTATTTATTTTACTGTACCACATAACTTATTAAAAATAAAATGACTTAGAATTTTAAATGTTTAAATTTTTCATTTAAAAATAACTGAATGGAATACTTCTTGAATAAATTACAATCCGTTACTGTAATAATTTTGTGAGTCTAAAAATGCTAGCTGCATGTGTTGCCTTTAGTCGGTTGCTTATAATGTTTTCACACCATAATTTAAAGCCTGATTTTAACGTTAAAACCCCAAACAGCTGATTTTGAGTTTTCTCTATTAGTTTATTTAAATCAGGTTTCAACGCACAGTTTGTGTAATAAGATTTCATTTATATTCTCATCCCACAACTCGAAGAAAGAAGCATTTGCATTATGCTCTAGCCAATAGCTTCTTTTTCTATTGAAATATTTTATTACTGTTTTATTTTGTTTTGTATATATATATATGTTATATTTTATTTTAATATATTTTATTATTATTCGAGAAATGAAATTAAATTATTGCAGTGACTTTATTTACCAAATTTTCCTTTCTTTTTTTATTTCATTGAGCGCCAATTAAATTGCCAGCTGTTTGCAAGTTTTGAATTTGGTAGCACTGTCTTTAGTGCATTAAAAAGCAAGGTTGTATTACATTAAATCCACTTCAAATCAATTGAAAAAAGGCTTTAAGAAAATGTTTTCATAAGGCTTTAACGTAAAGCCGACTTTTATCTTAAAACCAATGATTGTAAAAATACTATTACATACATCGAATTAGTTTTTTTTGTGTTCTTATTTCCCATTTAATAGAATAAAAATATATTCGGTTTACATTCAATTAATTCTGTGCCGACAATTCTCGTACATGTTTCAACCGAACCGAAATGTTCGGAATTATATTTGATGCAAATCTGTGATTAGTTTGCGATGCTAAAAATAAATTTCAAACGCTAGAATATTAAAAATGGAACAAATTAAATATAAATTTATTTGTTGACCTAAATGAGACCAAAAATATAACAAAGTTGTGCAATTGGCAAAAGAAAAGGTTTTTGAAATATAAAAAAGGCATTTATTGCTTAAAACAGAAAAAAAGGTTTATATTCTAAACAAAGTATAAAAAAAATAAATTAACCAAATAAAAAAAAATTTCTAAAAAATCGCGATATTTCTTCAAGAAATTTTTATTTCCTGAAGATTCTAACCAAAGGTTAACGAAATATCGAGATTATATAAAAATAAAAAATAAAAAAACCTTAAAGATTAATTAAATAGATTGTTCAATTAATAAAAAAGGTTAAAAAAAATAAACATCGCGCATTTTTCTGATGTGCATTAGTGTGTCTTTGTGTGTCAGTTGTTGTCGGAAGGTTTCAGTTCGCCAAAAAAATCATAAGCTGGTGCATTATCGTGATGCAGAATCTATGTTTTTTTTCCACAATTCCGATCGTTTGAGCCGTATTGCTTCACACAAACGTTGCATAACTTCCTTGTAGTATTCCTTATTAATCGTACGACCTGTTGGCACGAACTCATGATGCACCCGCCCATTGTAATCGAAGAAAACTTAATTCACCTTTTCTTTTGAACAAACCTCGTACACTACGCATTTGCATTTTTGACCATCTAACAGCTGCAGTGTTGCCGCTATTTGCATTTACAAACATAAAACGCATCAGATTCAGCGAAGTGATGTATTAACGAAACTGACCCATTATTCCTTCGTGTACTGAGCATTTTGACATTCACCGTCAACTGACAGCTTCAAGAAAACATTCACAATAGAACATCAGAGTTGTTATTTACCAATTCTAAACATTTTTGTATATAAAAAAAACTGTTATTTAGTATTAGGAAATCCTTCGATATAGAGTATAAAGTATAAAGAGTGCACCAAAACCAACATTAAGTTTCACTATGCCACAATTCCTGGTAAATTTCTTGCAATTATTAAAGAGAAACTTTGTTTTACTCACAATAAGAGAAATACAAAAAAAAATTAAATTTCTATTCATAATAAGAGGGTAGGCCAAAGTACTCGGTCAAATAATCTAAGCATAGAGAAAGTGTGTATAAATTATTTCTAATCCTTATGAGGGAAGCATAATATCACTTCCGTATTTTCAGCACTTTCTAATGAAAGTCAGACTGCCATGAGCTTAATTAAACTGTGCATGAAGGTATCTTTGTGAATGAAGGTATCATCTTTTTGATGTTGAGTTAGTGTATAGTTTTACGTGTGTGAGTGCTAAATTTAACAACTTGTTAGCCGAATGGTTTGTGTTCAGCAGTAAAAGTAAAAAAAAAAAAAAAAACCAAAATGAGAAAGTCTTTATTATTTGTTTTTATTGCCAAATATAACACATGCTGCTGAAAACTATTAAACAAATACGAAAATTTGATTTATTATTTCATGTGGTTATTCGCTTGTTTTATTAATTTACTTTTCAATTATTTTTAGAGCGCCCAGAAACTCACACGTACACATTTATTTTTCTCTTTTTTCTTTTACGTTTTTTTTTGCCACTACAATATGCGGCTATTTTAAATGCTTAACTAACTAAATATTTATTATATTTATTTAAATATTTTGTCACTGCTATTTCAATATGAATATATGCAGTGTTGGTTGGCATAGTCCCAGGACATACACATGCATGCATATTTACCTCTATTTGCAATCGCACGTATATTATTGACACATAGAAAAGGGTAAATACTCGTATGTGTTTAATTTAATTTCAAATACCTCAATTAAACATCAAATCCATTATAAATGATGTCCATGTGCACACGAATATCAAGAGGGCATAAACTAATTGTTAAAATTAAAAATAAAACATTTGAAACTTTAGCAAAAATAAAACACACACGTGTTTTAGATCAACTAATTGCAAATTAAATTTGCAGAAAATGACACAGAATGTGTGCCATTGAAATGGTTCAAAAAAAAAAAGAAAACGAATCGTGTTAAATAAATGTCAACACATCAATTCATACATACATACATACATACATACATACACACATATGTATAGCCATGCATAATTTTTTTAATAAATTTAATTGCCAGCATTTAAATTATGTATTTAAAATATTTGACTAGTTTTTTGCATTTTCCCACAAGAAGTGCCAGGTTTTAGCGGGCTTTAAAAGCTGCCATATTGTTGACTGCATCTGTCAGATTGACTGTCATTTGTTCGTTATGTTCTGTGAAATTATCATGCATGAATATGGTGCTGCAAAAAAAATTATTGTATAAAAAAGTAATCATCTTCAGTGCTGAGGTCCATATGGCAAAGAATGGGTACGACGTAAAAAAAACAACAGTTTCTCGAACGATACCAATCCACTGCAGCTCCAGAAACTTCCACAGCATTCTGAAAAACTCACTGCTTTTGGCCACAAGAAGTCGCGTTAGCAAAAACGGCTTAAATACGGCCCGATGACGCCGCCAGCCCATAAACCACACCAAACAGTCACTCTTTGTGAATGCATCGACTTTTCAACAATGGCTCGTGCATTCTCATTTGTCCAATTGTGGCAATTCTGCTTGTTAACGAATCCACTGAGGTGAAAGTGTAAATCACGAAGTGTACGAAATGCATTTTTATTTGAAAGCCCTTTATTCGTTAAAGGCTTCAACAGTTTTAACACACTGTTCAATTGTCTACCTCAGCATGGTTGAATTTTTCAAACACCGAAACAAAGAAATGTGAAATTAAGTTGGTTAAAAAAACTTGACGTTAAGCTGTGACGCACAATTAACATCGTGCTTTATGATTGGACCACCCTTTATCTTGAGCTGGCGGTATCAATTAAACATATTTCTTGGAGAATATCATTAACCATGCCATCAATATCAATGACCAGCGAGCGCTATATGGCGCTGTTTACCAACTTCATATGACCTGCCTTAAATTGTATGAACAGCGACGGCACGTGCTGGCAACAGGATTGCGCTACGTACCGCACGGCTTACGACACATTGTATATTCTGCAGCAGCGATTTGAATGACTGATGTCATCTGATGTTAAGCTTTTTATTTTGTCTTGGATCGTCACTCGTTGGATGAAATTTACATATATAGAGCGCAAGTAGCTGGAACTTGAAATGGGTTTTTGATGGAGGGCGGGAAGGGGAATAGAGGGAGTAGTGTTTAAGGACATTGAATTTGAATCTTCCAAAGTCTAACGAGTTCAGGATCAATTCAGTTGTACCACAAGACTTCATTCTTTCGCCTTCCCTATTTCTTATCTTTCTTAATGACTTTCTTTGTCAGCCATCCAACCCGATCCCCTCTTTTGCAAATGACAGCAGTATTTGCCATTTATATTCATTTGATCGTAGGCCGACTTCGACTATGATCGCGGCGATGACACAAAATATGAATAATTCGCCAAATGCTGAGCTCAAGAGTATATCGTAATGGGGTCACGCGAATAGAGTCGATTTCAAAAGACCCATTCTTACACACCGATGCATGCCCGATCATGCTGCTTCACCTGTAATTATGGGTCGCATAAATATTGAGGAATCAGAACCTCCTAATGTTCTTGGCATGAAAATTCAGTGTGATGTTCGTTGGCCTGAGCACATTTTTCAGCACTCAGCATTCAAGTGCCTCGGCTTTTTAAGACGGTGCATGACATACTTCACCGCGATTCCCACTTTGCCTAACAGAGAAAATTCGTTTTTCAGTCGAACAGCACATATGTGGAATGTACTACCCGCAGAGATATTTCCTGTCGCTTTTGACATGGGAAAATTCAAATCGAAAGTCCATAAACACTAGTCTCTCTCTCCCAAAACATTATTTCCTAGTTCCGACACAATGCATCGCATGTCTTGGAGTCATCCCCTGTGTGCTGGTCCAAGAAAGTGTCAGGAAAGACTACTGCAAGATGTTTATTCCCCAGCTGTATTGTTCGGCTTAAAAATTTACGACCAGGCTCCAAATGACAGTATTCGATATCGAACGAAACTTCTGTACATTTTAATAAAATTTTTTTGGGGAAATTTCTATTCGAATCCAATACCGTAATTAGGCCTCTGATGTGAACTATCGTGAGATAATGAGCCGATTCGGTCTGGGATTCACTTCAAAATCTAATCAGTTCTTAGTTTGCCAAAATAGGCCCTTCGATTGCCGCCAATTTGAATTAACTCGAGTGATTCGTTCGAGAATATTTCGAAAATGTCGTTCTTTTCCAAAAGTCTGCATCAAATCGATAGTAAATATTCATATGTATTCCTATAGTTCCTGGGAGGAGCACAGGTGCATAAGTTTGATTTAGACTTAAAAATGTATGGGATGTTGAGTTTGCGAAAAAGGTTTATTTTCATTTTAATTCGTATTTTTCTTTTGCCTGACTGGGGACGTGATTTGACCCCATGAATTGTGGACCACGATCTTCTGTTTGTAGAGCCAAAACTCGTCCAAGAGCTCGTTTAAAAAGTTTATAACATAGTTGTTTGTTAGTCTTAAGACTTCGCTCTTTGCTAAGAAATGAAACTTTATTATTTTTTAAACTTCTTAAAGTTGGCAATAAATTCAAGTGAAGGATATTAATGCCCACATTTTTTTTTTAATTTTTTCTTTTAATTTCTGTAATTTAAGCAAAGCAAAAGAGATATTTTTTTGTGTTGAAAAGCAATTTTCATCTTTGAACTACGAGGACTTGTTTTATCAATTTAAATTTTTTATTTGATTTAATTTGGGAAGTGTTTATTTTTCTGTCTTGAAAGGAGCAAAATCTAAAAAAAAAAGAAAACGAAATAATCCTTTCAATTAAATTGATGATGCCATAGGGGTTGATAATTCTACCATCTGCAGTGCAGTCAGTGTTAGTTTTTTGTTTTTTTTTTTTCTTTCCTTTTCTATTTTTCTATATTTTTATTTTTATTTTTATCATCATTTCATTCGCTTTAAAAATATATTTTCTCGTTAATTTTACTAGAATGTAAAGAAAAGAATAAATTGAAATAAGCCAAACTAGCGCAGAGCTGGTGTATTATGTACACGGAAAAGTTTTTGTGCGCGATTAAAAAAAAAAAAGAAAACTCAACGAATGAAAATTTTTCTAGGTTTTCTTTCAATCAACATACTCATTGTGCGGATTGTAAATGCAAATAGTGTGTGCTTTCATTTTAAAGGTATTTTATTTTCCCCTCTCCTCAAATGACTTGCTCTATCAAATCATATTTCAAATGAAATTGATTATTTAATTTGCTTTGAGAATTATAAAGTTAAGCTGTAAAATATTAAATAAAATTATAAATTTAATGGCAATATTTCTTTTAAATAGTTAGAGTGTCTATAATCCTGTCTTAATCGTTGCACAGTTTACATTTTCACTCGAATTGGTTGAATACATTGCAATGGATACTGATAAGTTTTCTTTTTCGTTATTGTACACTGACTCACTCACTCAGTGTATAAATTTTTAATCTGAAAATGTGTAATTTTTTAAATTTAGAACGACCGGGAGAAAAAAAAATTTTCAATATTTTTCATTTCACTTTTAAGTCTGAAGTGTAAAGCATGAAGGAACTCATTCAATTGAAAATGGGGGTGCTGATGGCGATTAGTCAGCGTGTTGGCTCTGCAACCAGAAAGACCCTGGTTCGATTCCCAGCCAGGTCAAATCAGAAAAAAAATTTTTTGAAATTTTCTGTGCTACAGCGCCCTCCTTCGTCGGGTCGGTATTTGAGCAATAAAACGTCGGCGATGTAAAATAATAAACAAAATGGCTCCATTAGCTTTAAATAAGGCATCAAAAAAAAAACATCAGAGACGCCGCAACTTTGCTTTATAATTAACACGCAACTGCAGAGTTGTGCAAGATTTAAGCTCTATCTTCCTACCACTATCACCAACTGTGTATTCTCTATTCTATCCCTCTCTCTAGTTTCAGTGCAATGCATTGCATATGTAGGGATAGATAGTCCCTGAGTGCTGGTCAAAGATAAAAAAAAAAAAAATGGGCTTCGTTGCTCTTAATTAAATTCTGAATAATGAATCATGATTTTCTTCTTAAATAAAGTTCAGCGATTTTGGCTCATTGTTCAACTGCGTACTGTTCCTAAAGTCTTCTTAACAAAATACTGAAAACAAAAATAAATTTAATAAAAAAATTATAAGAAATTAAAACACCTTCGCTCCTTTTGGGCCACCTTGTACTACATATACTATTAGAAAAAAATATTAAAACATAGTAAAATAATTGCTAAATTTACCTGTATAGGAAAGCAATTAATTTTAGAAATATTTCATTTGATTGCAATTTTGAACTGCATATATTTGCATTCGTTTACTAAAATTCTCTTGTTAATTTCATATGCTATATTGAGAGGATATGTAAATACATGTGCACACAATTCTACTACACACACACATGTATATTTGTCCATTTAATTCATGATGTATAAATATGCATGTGCTGGGATTTGAACACTGTTTTTTAGCGGCAACATATTTATTTTATCACCAGCTCTTTGTTTTTTTTTATTAAAATTATTTGCTTTTTTTAATGGCTTTTATTCACTGACCAATATGTATGTATGTGTGTGTTAAATATTATAAAAAAAAAAAACAACAAACATATATGTATAACATTATTTTACCACAAGTACATAAATTAAGTTGATTTCATAACAACCGCTAATTGTTGGTTTAAATGCGCTAATAAAAATGGCAATAACAGTTAAAACTAAAACCAACAAAATACAATGCAATGAATGCATTTAAGTCAAAAGGTTACTAAATTTAACAAAAAAAAAAAAAAAAAAAAAAAAAAACAACCAACCGACTGACCAAAAATAATCAAAAATTAGGTTGTTATTGTTTTCACAACATCATCTACCGAGTGGGCCAACTTCCACTGGCTGATTTGAATTGTTTACGGTTTTTTTTTTGAATTGTTTACGGTTTTTTTTTTAATTTTTACAGTTTTTTATAAATTATTTTATTCAAAAAAATTTATTTTTCCTGATGATGCTAACCACACAGGAAAAATTTTCGCGGTAAAAAATTCATTTAAATGAGAATTATTTACAGTGTTTCTTTCAAGCACTTTTTTAATTGCACCAATTAAATTCTTTAGTTGTGAAAAATTTAAAATTTTTATGTCCATGAACATATATGTACATTTGAATACATAAAACTAAATAAGATTTTAATTGAATTTTAAATATTGAAAAACCGCATAAATACAAATATATTATTGATATGATGTCAATTTGTTTGCTGGCTGAAAATTGGTAAACATTTTAATTGGAAAAACAATTTCCGGTGAAACTTTTTAATTGTAGTTCATTTTCGATTTTTTTTCTGTGCAAGAGTTAGCGAAATATCGAGAAAACATATGGCTAAATAAATTAAAAATTTTATAAAAATAAGACCTGCATTGCTGAATAATTTATTGCAGACGATAAGCATAGAAGGTCGAATAAAAAGGAGAATTAAAAAAAAAATAAATTAAATTAATACACTCTACTTCTTATTGGTTGATATTTTCTTAATAAATATAAAAAAAATTATTTAAAATATGAATTTCAGTTTTCCGATTTTTCGAAAATGAAATTGCGATTTTTTTTTTATATTTAAATAAATTTGAGAATTTTATCTGGCAGCCCTGCTGCTAGCTTAAATTTGTCTTTTTTGAAAAAAAATTTTATTTTTCTTTTAACATTTTCAACACTTATGACAGACTAGCCAAACCAAACAATATAAACGAAATGCTTTGCTTAATATATTTGCCATAAAATTTGAAAAAAAGGCACACATTCACATTTTTTACCATGTGTGTGCGTGTGTGTGTGTGTGTGTACAGAAACTCAACTAAATCAAAGAAACCAAAGGCAGCATAAAAAATACATTCTTTTTTTCTGCTGTTGCTCCTTTTTATTTTTTCTCTTCATGTGTTGTGTATTTTGAAGAATGTTTATTATTTGTTTCTCTAGGCATGTGTGTTGTTGCAATCATTGTGTTTGTGTGGCCATGTGTTTGTGTATGTGTGTCTTTAGTAACTTCCGTTTGTTTTCGTCGTGTTAAAATGAATTTAAAGTACTGTTTATTTTATTTTTTTTTTTTCATTTTATTTTATTTACTATTGTTATGGTTAATGTATGAGTGTGAGTGTGAGTGGTTGCGCTGCGTGCTTGCATGTGTGTGTGTGTGTGAGTTTTTCTATAACTTTACTTCTTATATTTTTTATTAAGTTCTCATTATTTCTTTTGGAAATTGTGCATTTCTGCAACGTTGGAATGATTGTTCTTATTTGTTGTTGTGTGAAATTGTATTATTTCAACTTCAACTGTGTATAGGCATGTCCGTGCATGCAAACTTCACACACACAAAATTACATACATACGAACAGTCACTCAGAAGTGTATAAATATGTTCTCATTTCTATGTTTGTTGCACTTTTTGTCGCTCTAATGTTACATATAGTATGTACTAAAGGAATCAACATCAAAGCCAAGAGAAAAAAAAAACCAACTGAAAACATGTTACAGTTTGTCCCTCTGTTCGTCTGTCCGTTGTGAACTATTTTTCACAATTTTTTTTTTTTTTTGCAAAGACCGCCGCAATGCAGCAAAACTATTTCAATCTCTTGCCAACTAATGCCACGGATTGTGTGTTTTGTTTAAACTAAATTCTGAAAAACTAATAAACATGTGTACGCTCGTCTTAATAATATTTGCAACCTTTCTTCTCATTAAAGCAATTCTTGTTAATGTCTGAAATGAATAAACTGAACTATTAAGAAATGAATTCAATTCATAAGAGTTTTTTTCATGCTTTAAAGTCTTCAAACATACACGAGAAATTACTGTTACATTTTTATAATACTCTTACAAGTTACAAAACCTTAACAACCCATGATCTCTAATGATGAACGTAACGGTTGTTCCTATAGAGACTTGCAAAATTTGACAGTTGCTAGACACCATATTGTTGAAATTACATTTGACGAATTTATTGCCTTTTAGTCTGTCAGTTTTCCCATAATTATCATGGACGAATATACTGGATGTGATAAAATAGTTTCATAAAAAAAAAAGAAAATAATAACAAATAACAAAAATTTTTTTCAATGGCATCAGTAAATTGTTTTCTATAATTAATAAAATAAATGTCACTGTTATATTTTTAATTAACACCTTTAATTAGAATAATATATTTTTTCAATTAAAATTTTAATCAATTCAATGAAATTTTTAATAAATTTTTTTAAAAAAAGATGTTTTTTTTTTGCTATGAAATACAGCAAATGATGGCTAATTTTAACTTATTGTGTTACTTTATACAGGGTGGGCCAAAAGTCAAAAAAGTAATAAAATTTTTACACGCAGGCGTGACTTTTGGCCCGCTCTGTATATGCAACAATCTTTATACAACTAGAAATTAATAGCCAATAAGCATTCGAATTGAATACAAATATTTTTTTTCTATTAAAAATTTTGTGCGAAATTTTGAAAATATTTAATGATATTTTTAAATTTATTTAAAAATTAATTCAATTAAGTCAACAATAATAATATAAATTTACAGCTAAAAATCGAATTAGTTTTTATAGTTGATTTATGATGCAATCAAAATACCATAAAATATTCAAATCAAACGAAATCGAGAGAGTTTTTCAATTAAAGCTGTTAATTAATGCTAGAATTTTCGTTTTTTTTATAGAATCTTGATGTCATTTTTATATTTCTTTGCGTATTAGTCAATGATTAGTAACATATTTACACCTGAATTGGATAATATGGTGACCAACAACATATGTTTTCAACAAAATGGCGCCATGTTTTGCACAGCTCAAATCATATTGGATATTCTGCAAGAACAATTTAAGAGCCTGTTCACCTCATATTTAGGTTATTGTGAACAGATGTGAATATTCATTTATTTCGTAAGATTTAACACCGTTAAAGTTTTTCTCCTGGGATTTTCTTTATATCACACACTTCTTTTCGTATAAGTCAGAAACCAAAGTAACACGTAACCATTGCCAAGGCACAAATGCAGTCTGATTTTTTTGCCAGTACTCAGGGTATGTCCTCTACGTGTGCAATTCATAGGATTTAATTCGTGCAAATCTCTGCAGAAACAATCACAGTAGTCACCGGAGGGTACCTTGGCCTATGCAGGTGAAAGTTCTCATATTTTTTTCTTTGGCATGTGAGGTACGGTTGAAAATGCCTTCGCACTTACAGAGTTCTCATATTGCTCTATCGTTCGATAGGGATTGGTGAATGGAAGCCTGCATTAAACGACCATGGCGTTAAACCCTCTGATGTTATAATGTTGTTAGAGCGACCAAAAACACCTCAGCAAGTTGTAATATAATAGACAAAGGTAAACTATGATAATTGGATGGCAACCAGTCAATACCTAGTCAGTCACTAGTTGTCGTTCCATGTTCCCATCGGGGCGGTGGTGAACGTCAGTATTTACGCGGTGTTAAGAGCCCCGTGGGATAAGAAGTTACGCGCTGGTACCCACTTTAAATTTTGAACACCCTACATCTGTGGCTTCTCTAATGCAAAAATATTTTACATCTGTATTGGCGGTAGAATTTTGACGTACACTGTCAGGCGAAAGTGGGCGCAAAGATTTTCATTAAAATTTAATCACAAGAAATTGTTTTGCTTGTAAAAAAATACGTAATATTGCAGTTCACACCGATTGTTTACTTGAAAAAATGGGAAATTTTTAAATGAACACCAAACGATGGCGAATAGTCAGCGTGTTGGCTCTGCAACCAGAAAAACCCAGGTTCGATTCCCAGCCGGATCAAATAAGAAAAAAATTTTTTTTTAGTTTTCTGTGCTACAGCAGCCTCCTTCGTCGGTATTTGAGCAATAAAACGTCGGCGAAGTAAAATAATAAATAAAATGGCTCCATTAGCTTAAAAACAATGCGTCAAAAAAGCATCAGAGACGCCACAACTTTGCTTTATAATTAACACGCAACTGCAGAGTTGTGCAAGAATTAAGCTCTTCCAGTGCAATGCATTGCATATGTAGGGGATAGCCCCTGAGCACTGGTCCAAGATAAAAAAAAAAAAAAAAAAAAAAAAAAGTGAACAAATAATAAATTAAATGTCAACGGCAGAATATGTTTCAAATCATTGCTTTTAGATAGTGCATTTGAAAAATATCTGCACAACAAATAAGCATGTGCAGCCAGGGCTGTCTCTTGAGCGACTAAAATTGAAGAACATAAAATAAAATGGGGTGTGGTTTATAAACAATGAAATGGTGAAATGGGCAGCTGTTCTCCACGGTTATGCCTCAAGTATTCATTTATTTAACCGAAAAGATATTAAATTTAATTTTGCTAAAATTTATCATAATTCGAATATCTTTCTCTCAAATAAATATTTATTTTAGTAATTTACGAAAACTTAATACAATTACAAATGCATACATACATAGTACATACATCCATATTTATGTATATCCGATTTTGGACCAAAGTTAAATTGAATTTACAAACTCTGGTAATTCGTTTTCATAGAAGAAATCTCCAAAAATAAACCAAAATAATTTGAAAAGTTGGAATGCTTTCTGCAGGACATTTCAATTTTTTTTGTTTTTTTTTTACTTTTTTTTAATTCAAAACTTTCATTTTAATTTATTCATTTCCATAACTTCGACACTTTAGTTTATTAGTTTATTGATTTATAAGAACTTTTCTGATTTTATTGATTTCTATTATTCTGCTATTTTTCCCATATAAAAAGAAGCAAAAAATCAAACGTCCAACTGAAACTGCAACATATTTTTTTATTGTTGCTGCAATTCATTCCATGCATGTTTGAACATGCATGGATGGTGGTGCTTTTTCATATTTGTGTTTTGCTACAAAAGGAATTTATTTTCCATTTCCGAAAACCATTAAAATGTTACTTCAAATGTTTAAAAACATATGTATGTACATACACATACAGACACAGACACAGACACAAATACGCTTTGGCTGTAACCCAACAAACACGGAGTCAAAACCTTGGAAATAAGCTGACTTTATGATAGGATATCAATCGCAATTAGCAGCAAAACTTTGCTTCCAAATCATTCTCAATTGGAAAACAAGTCCTCGTGTTTGTTGGGTGGTTGTATTTGTAGCAGTACAATGTGGAGCAAATTATTAGCCGCCAAGTGTCTTCATATATCATAAACTTAGGTTAGGTTAATTATCACGGGCCGTCAGATATCCTGTATGCCACCCAGTTATCCCATAAGCAAGCCGTAGTGTAAGCTACCCGTTGCCATCATCCTCAGTGTGACAAACTACTACGGCAATAAATTGTTTCTATCATTGCTGGCTTTACGATTAACAATTCAGAAGCATAAACGTTGTTATTAGTTGCATCTAAAATTTAATAAGAGAGAGAATTATTTTCTACTATTAAATCACTTCAAAATTTTAACTAATGAAATTTTTTAAATTATTTTCTTTTCAGGAAACTGCCGCCGCTCTGTTCTGGATTTGTAGTCAAAGTGCAGACTACTTCAACCATCGCCACCCTCACATCTGAATCTAACGGAAGCAATAGATCGAACAATCATTAGTTTAACCAATTAACAGGTATGGCAAACCCTCGCTCTTTTTGATTCCATAGAACAAACTTTCCATCATTTTTTAAGGGCAATATGAGAAAAATTACCGAAACTTCTGTGTACATGTGATAGTCATCGTTGATGGATATATCGGTCACCGCTGACTGGTCACTGCTGACGGATATCCCAATTCAAATGAAACACTATTTATTTCAATTCTTTCTATTGATTTTATTTCTATATTCTAATATATAATATATACATATCGAGAATTTGCTGCAATACCGTAGTAATTCAAAAAATCGTGAACTGCGAAAAATGCATTTGAAGTTTTGAGCCATCTTTTTGAGAGTATTTTCGTTTACTAAAGTTATTTTTTTAGAAGTTTTTTAATTAAGGAGGCATGTTTTGTAATGTTTCCTATTTGTAAATTTCTTGTCATAATGGAAATATTTCATTATTGCAAATAAATATTGTTGGAAATAGCTGGAGGCAATTGGAGACATTTTTAGCTGTAGAATCTGAACAGTTAGAGATGGAACCATAATCTTTTTTCCTTTAGATATATATTTCCCCAAAGATCATTTCTGCATACCCAGCTCAAAAACTTAAAATTTTGAGTTACTACGGTATTGCACCAAAGGGTCGATATGATTGTCATTGCTGATGGATAAAATTAATTTTTATGTGAATCCCTGAATAGTTTGTTTTCATACAGGGTGGTACAAAAGGAGCTATATGGTTTAATTGGTTTATGACTTTTTTATCTATGCGATTATTATAATTTTATATTTTTTTTTTTTTAAACACAGTATATTTGAAAAATTATATCCTGTAAGTGATGTATATTTTCTGCTTCGCACATACGTTGTCTTTTTAGCATATTTTCCATATTTTTTCCCAAAATTTCGGGTGTAATGCCATTTCTTGTAGGGACATTGAAAGTTTGCTGCGGAAGGCAATAAATTCCGCTCTCTGTTTACTGAAGGTGAGTAAATGCGTTTCTTATTTTTTTCTTTCTTTATTGTTTAGAGTTTCACTTAAAGTGTTTAACAGTGGAGATAATTTTTTGTTTGTTTTTGTTTTTTTTTTGTAAATAAAACCATCGTTTACAATATTTGTGCAACTGCAAATCGGTGCGACCGGATGATGGTCCTCAACGACCGTTTGCTTTATACGGGTCGGTGGGATTTTCGTCCGCTTGTAACGCCATTAGACAACGTATTATAAGAAAAATGCAAGTGTTTTTCTTTTATTACTTAATAAACATTTCCAAAGGTAATTATTTATAAAACAATTTCTGCATCAACAATCAAAAATTGTTGCAGAGACTTTCTTTGTTCTGGTTTTTATTTCAACATGATGTCAAATTCGTCTAGAGAATTTGTGTGAAAAAGCACTCAGACTTTTAGTACGAGTAACAAATGAAGGCTAGTCACATGAAATCAATTGATTTGGAATTATTACTGTATGGTTATTGATAGTAAATATTTATAACCACAATATTTATAACAATTACAGTACCATGTAAACGGATTCAATGCGGCTGTGCAGAATGGTGCTGGTGGTGCCAAGTGCCAATTGAAAATAAGCTTTCTGGACGAATTGTTGGTCTGTATATCTTCTTTTTTTTAATTGCACGCAGGTATTAATTTTTTTAAAGTTTTTATTACATTAAAGTCATTATTGTTTTTTATTTTTTAATACTTCCTGCCGTATTTCTGCAAACTTTTTGGATTTATGGAAAGTTATTGATTGAATTTTGGTATAGAAATTATAGAAATTATTTTATAAATAAAAAAAATTTCTTAAATACAATTAAATAAAAAAAAAAATTAAATAAATTTAAATTAATTAAAATTTCTTAAATAAAAACAAATAAATAAAAATGGTATATAAAGAAAATAACCAATAGCACTATTGAAAGTTATTTTATTTGAACAATCTATTTAATTAAGCTTTAAAGTTTTTTATTTCTTATTTTTATATGATCTCGATATTTCGTTAACCTTCGGTTAACATCTTCAGAAAATTTTTTTTTTTTTTTTTAATTTTTTATATAAAAATAAGAAATAAAAAACCTGAAAGCTTAATTAAATAAATTGTTCAAATAATAAAAACGGTTAAAAAAACAAGTATTAAGAAAAAAAGTGTTTTTATTTTAACTAGATGAAAGAAATCCAAATTTAAAAATGTTTTTCTTGAAAATGAAAATTTGATACCTGAAAATTAAAAAAAGATAAATTTTTTATACCTCAAATTATTCTCGAATATTCATCATATGTTTTGCAAAATAAAACTTTCACGTTTACTTTGCTACTAGTATGTCTAAAATTACAATTTTCTTTTAAACTTTTGAATATTATGAATTTAAAAATACATAAATATAAAAAATTTATTTTTTTAATTTAAACCGTTCCATGTATTGGAATGAATTTTTTGAAAGATCTTGAATTCTACTTTTATGAGCATCGAACTTTGTCAGAAAAAAGCTAACAGAAACATCAGCACAGCAGTAATTTTATATAACGCCCAGTTTGCCAAATAAAAAGTGGGCATGGCAAAATTTTAATTTCAAGTTATTCTCCATGATGTGGTCGATCGGCCTAGCAAGTTTCGTGCAATTAATTATCTTGAAAAACATGCCAGTTATTAAGCAAAAGGCAAAAGCATTTAATAAATAAATATAAAAACGAAAATAAATTTATAAATTAAAATTAAAATTAAGTGCATGAGCATTAGTCTTATCAATATGGGGGCGCGGGTTCGATTCCCCCTTAGAGTTTGTATTGTCTTTTTTTTTTTTTTAAATTAAAATTAAAATTAAAATTAAAATTAAAATTAAAATTAAAATTAAAATTGAAATTAAAATTACAATTAAAATTAAAATTAAAATTAAAATTAAAATTAAAATTAAAATTAAAATTAAAATTAAAATTAAAATTAAAATTAAAATTAAAATTAAAATTAAAATTAAAATTAAAATTAAAATTAAAATTAAAATTAAAATTAAAATTAAAATTAAAATTAAAATTAAAACTAAAATTAAAATTAAAATTGACATTAAAAATAAAATTAAAATTAAAATTAAAATTAAAATTAAAACTAAAATTAAAATTAAAAACATGCTAGCAAAAGCATTTAATAAATAAATATAAAAACGAAAATAAATATAGAAATTACAACAAAAAATAAATATAAAAATAAAAAGAAATAGGAAAAGAAAGATAAAAATAAATTTGTTAAAAATGAAAATAAATATGAAAAAAAAAATTAATTAATTAAAAAAAAAATAAAAATTTAAATATTCCACCCAATGTAATTTTAAATTAATATATATAGAAAAAAATGAGAAAAGAAATACAGTGAAATCGTTCAAATATTAATTTTGCTTTGTCTCTTTGCAAAACGGAATTTGTAAATACTCGTATGCAAAAGTTTTTAATTTAGAACTGGAAATACTTACGTGAAAATGCAGGAAAGGAAATTTTGTTTTAAAATATTTAAATATATTTTTTTTTGTGTTAAATTCTGCAACAGGAAAAGTTGGTTTTAAAGCATTTTCATTCCCACTTGAATATGTGCTGGATTTTTGTGATTAAACCTTTTTCATGCAAATTGTTACTCTCGTAAATCATTTGAGTTGATGAATAATTAATAAAATTTTTTTCACAACTTTATTAAAAGATTAAGATGAACGCGATTAACAAAATTCTATCGCAGTATTCTATTATTTTATACACAACTGTCTGCAAGCAACTTCGAGTAACTTTGAATATTGAAAGCAGGAATCTATTCATGTAACGATGTTGAACAAATACAAAATATTATTTTAAAAAATACAAAAAAAACATGAAATTTTTTGTAAAGTATTCGTGAATTAAAAATGTTTTAGAGTAGATTGTTGTTGTGTGAGTCTGCAGATGAAAAAGAAATAAAGCAATAAATGCAAAAACTGAAAATGAAAATGAAAACGAACGGAATAGAAATTGCACTTTTATTGCTCAAAAAAAAAAAAAAAATAAACAAATACGTGCAAAGAGATTCCGTACAGCATTCGTGCAGTTTCAGTTTCAAGCTAAAGAATTATATTTTTATTTTAGTTTCACATTAAAATATCATTTCATGCATATTGATTGGCCATTATTTATGAATTTATCTTCTTTCAAATACAAATTCATAGAAACACACACACACACACACTCATACATAGAAATGCTTGCATAATGTATGGATGTGTGTATGTGTGTGCCTGGTGTGCTTGCAACTAAAAAGGTTTCACATGTATTTTTTATTGTTTTATTTTTTTTTTGTTTTATTTTCAACAAATTATTTTAAACTTAACTTTTTCAGATCATAAATTATCAAAACTACAACTACTGGCAATGGCAGCAGCAACAGCAACAGCAACAGCAGCACAAGTACTGAGCATCCGGCAGCCGGCAGAAAGTATTGCAATCAAGCAAAAGGAAACATCGAGGCAACTCATGCCTGGACAATCTCTGGACAATTTTTGTTTAAACATTTTTGTTTTCTATATTTTATTTATTACTTTTTCTTCTCACATATTAAAGTTTTTCTTTTTTATATCCTTAATTTTTTATGTTTTTTTGTTTGAATATTTAATATTCATTGATATCATTGTCAGCCATTTCTTTTTTTTCTTCTGTAATAATATTTCATATTCTTAATGGATTTATTTATGATTTTCCTGTATGCAAAGCATTTCACAGCCAATGCAAATCATTACGATATTTATAAAAGTTTTAATTTTTTTTTACAGTACGAGTCACTCATACACCAAGCGATTTTTTCATATAGGATTATTTTTATGGGAGCTTAAGAGTTTGTGTTGAAGCCACGTATACATATATAATTCTAAGTATTGTATTTGTGTGTTTTGCATCAAGTGTTTGTTTTGTGTTTTTTTTGTGTGTGCAGGAAAAGTGCAGTTTCTTAATATGTAAATAGTTTTATTTATATGATAATGTGCCTAAAATTTCAGTGTCATGGTGTGCTTTTTATGTTAATGGTACGGTGCGACCGGATGATAGTTTTCAACGACCGTTCTTTGATTTTCACTGGTCGGTGGGACTTTCGTCCGTTTGTAACGCCATATGCCAACGTTATTTATGTGAAAAAAATTTTAGTGCAACAAGAAATATATTCTTCAAGCTTTAAAAGATCTTATAAATCTAAATGTACAGAACACAACATGCTTCGCCAGCATCACCAAAGGACATGAAGGCCGTTGAATTTCAACATTATTTTTTTATTTTATTTTTATTTATAATTTCATGTGATAAGTAAGCTTTTCCTATCTTTATAATACTTAAAAACCATTTAATTTCTATTAAAAATTCTACATATATTCCTGCACATTAATATTTACAATTTCTCTTTTCCATTTACATTTTCAACCGTGCAGCTTGACTTCAGTATAAAAGTACAATTCAAAATCTTTCACATAATAAAACATTCATTCAAATCGATGGACCGATTCCCGAGATATAAACGTGGACTTTTGATTAATATACCTTTTATAAAAATGTCGACAACTCCGAAATTTTTCAAGGTAGCGAAATTAATTTTTTTACGTTTGTAGAGTAGGATTTCGTGGCTTTTTTACATTTAATATCAATTTTCCATGTCTACTATTTGCAGAGATACAACGGTGAGTATTATAAATCGCAATTTTTAACTAACAAGGGGGCCCACCAGGCGGGCCAAAGGTAGTCCAGCGTGTAGCCTGATCTACCATATGGTGAAAGTTTGAGTGCAATCGGTCCACCGGATCCCAAGAAAAGTTTTTCACCAAATTTGCTTGCTACCAGCTTCTGTTGACCTGGTGTTTCACTAAAAATAACGGTTTTTATTTTGGAGATTTAGAAATTTTTCAGTCAAAAAATGCTTTTGCCGTTTGCTTAATAACTGGCATGTTGAAAAATTTTCTCCTATAGCATATTTTAATTTATTCATTACATGTACATGTAGGTTTCAAGATACGAGTATTTGGAAAGTTATGAAAAAATAGCCATTTTTCAGACAAAATTCTTTTTTTGTAAGCGGGTGGTTTTTTTTTAGAAAATTTAGCAATAACAATAATTTGTTTAAATGATTTTTCTTGCATATTCACTGAGCAGCACAATCAACTTTTGCAAGTAAGTCAAAAATTCCGCTCCTCTGCTTAAATGTGCCGGTAACAAAATGCATTTGCAATTTCTAATATTAAAAACAACACACATTTGTATAATATTGTGTAGAAATTTCCACGTTTTTTTTAAGTAGCTAACTTGTAATTTTTAAAATATATAGTTTAAAATTTAGAAAAAATTATGATGAAAATGCAGGCAAACAAAAAGCACCTAAAAAACAAAATTAAAAAAATGTTGGTACTTAAGTCAAAGTGCGGCGAACATTGATATTTTGTTTGATAATAATTTTAAACACACACACATGCATATTCAGCATTTATCTTCAATATGCAGCACATACGCAATTTTTAGAAATAGTAACAAGAAAAACTAATCTTGCCTAGTTAGGTCAAATGTGGTAGCGTGTAGTAATAATAAAAATAATAATTATTACTAACTTTCAAACTTAAGGTCTTTTTGCGTTTTATAAAAATTATTTATGTGATATTTCTCTCTTTTTGGTGTAGAATTCCTTGCATTCATTGCCGCCGCACACATCTATGAAATGGCAAAAACTTGTATCTTCAAGAAATTATTTGGTTTGATACTCTAAAATTTTCTTCTGATGAGCTGATTGCAGTACCAGTAAAATACATACATATACATTCATAAATATCTTTATTTATAATTTATAATAAAGTAATTATATAAAAAATTCTTGTAAATGCTTTTTAATTAGTATAAAAAAAGAATTGAGTAAGTATTTATGAGGACTTTATGTATAATAATGCTTTCGTTGTTTTTCAATATGTCTACTAACTTCAAAATCAGTAACATTTTGCTGTTTCAATAAATGTAACGCATGTTCGAAACCTAATGCATCGTTTTTTAATTTGTTTTTGTTAAAAAAAACTGTATGTAAAATTATTGTTGATTTACCAAGGTGAAGGTAAACTTTTTAATTTATTTGAATCATACCATAGTGCATACCGTAGGGATGAACTCACCTATTTTCAATTCACCTTGTAATTGTAAGTGATATTAACTCTTTTACAACGGACTAGTAAGATGTGTGGTGGTCTAGTGGGTAGTGTGTTGGCTTTGCAAACTTGAGAGACCGGTTCGAATCCCCTATGTGATGAAGACATTTGCTCTCTCGGGTTCTTTTAAGTAAGTAAGATATGTATACTTTAATTAATTTACAAAATTTGTTTGTTCTTTATTCTATCTCTCTCCCCCTATAAATTTAATAAGAATCTCTTTATACGCTGGCAACCGCGCACTTCCACCCAACCACCCACTTGCACACACAGAGCTCTCTTTAATGCGCATTATCCATCACTTTATTCGGCTTGATTTATTCGGCTTGATTTCCAATTTAACAAAACAACAACAGCATGATTAATGCATTATCTATCCCACTTTAATGCATTATCCATCCCACTTTATTCGGCTTGATTTCCAATTTAACAAAACAACGACAGCATGAAAACGCATTGCGACGCGACGGCGGAAAAAAAACGCCAGAATTTTTTTCATTCCACCGGCAAGCGTTCTTTTTTGCTACTCGTTGAGGCATAAATGTCATCATTCCATGCCCAGGTGACGGAATTCCTTGACCTCTGGTCCAATAATGCATAATTTTTTATGAATTTGAGCCAAAACGTTGCTTATTGTGTGCCATTGGCGCAGAAATATCCATCGGAAGTATATTTCAAGCCTATTTTGCTCTGCTTTCTAGAATTTTTCAAAATTGTGAGGCACAAATGTCATTCCATACGCAGGAGACGGCATTCGTTGACCTCTGGTCCAAATAATGCATAAGAAAGAATGAATTTGAGCCAAAAACGTTGCTTATTGTGTGCCATTGGCGCAAAAAGGTCAATTGGAAGTATATTTCAGCACTATAATGCTCTGCTTTCTAGAATTTTTCAAAAATTTCATTTCCAATAATTAAAACCAAACAAATGAACCAAATCTATGGCCATAAATATCATATTTAGGTTTGACGTAGTCGGTTGCATTGATTGGTGTGCCAGTAAAAAATACATCTGTAATCAGAATCAGTCAAATTTCTTAAAAAATTCAAAACAGTTGTTCTGGCCTTTTGGTACAAGGAAATATTGTGAACAAACACTTGATTACCATGATGTTATTTATTTATAATAATGTAGCAAAATATTTTTATGCACATCGACATTTAGTGAATGTGTATATTTCTAAAAATAAATACTTTAAAATTTTTATGAAAGAAAAACATTCAATTATTTTAACAAATTAATAAATTTATTTTTTATTTATTACTCAATATATAATAATAATGCAACCAACGTTTTTTTTCTTGTTAATTTTATTAAAGTTTACTTGCTGCATATAAAATTACTGTCGATTTACTAGGTGCTCATAATCAACATAATTGTAGAAAGTTACTAAAAGGTGAAGGTAAATTTTTTTTTCATTTCTTTGAATCAAATTCGTTGTGGTGTAAATATGCAGTGGTGGATCTGAATTCACCAACTTTGAGTTCACAGTCAGGCAATACATATTAATGCAACGTTTTTTTCTAGTTGAATTTTATTAAACTTTCTCTATATTTTTTTAACATAAACCACAAGGTTTCAAACTATGCTCAAGCAAAACATAGAAGTTACTCTGTAATTATGTAAATGTTATCGCACACTAATGTAAAGAACATACAAATTCGAAATGTTTTCTTTTCGTTCCGAAATACGGAGTAGCCCCCGTGGCTGTCAGCAGCACGAAATATTTAAAGAACTTTGTTGATTATAAAATATACATAATTTATTTAAAACATTTAAAAACAATTTGATTATAATAATAATAATAAAAATAATAATAATAATAATAAAAAATAATAAATAAACAAATGTTTTATAACATTCAAGTTAGCAAACATTAACAATTAGTCGTAGTTTTGACAAGATCTACAATTTTACAAGTTTGTAAATTTTACAAGCATTAAAAATGCTTGAATTATTGCATTTAATTTAAATATCGTATAAAATATTTTCTAGGAAAATGTTTTTCTTCTATATTGATTATGCGCAATTTTGCACAAAAATTTAAACATTTGCTTTTTGGTAATCCAATTTATTTATTTTTCTAATAAATAATATTTATTTATTTATTTATATATTAAATAATAAAACTTTATATATAAAAACGTTTATAAATAAATAATTTTACTATTGACTAGGGCCTTTTGTTTTTCATGTTAATTTTATTGCTTTTTTTTTTTTTTTTGATTAATTTATTATTCATCCTTCTTCCAGTTGCCATCGGCGACGTCGATTTAGTTTAGCCTCTCTAAAATCGATATGCGAAAATTTTCATTTCAAATCTTAATGAGAATTAATTCTCATCTACTAGAAATGTTAAAATGTTCTCTTTAAGCCAATTTAAACATGAAATAAAAGCCGCAGCATCTCCACGTAACAGAGTCAAATTTTTGGTGGCTAAGTCGATATTGACAACGGGAATAAGCGTGATTTATTTTGTTTTGTGATTTTTTAGATTGTTTATTTTATATTAAAATATTCACTAGATTTCTATAAGATAATTGACATGCAATATTGAAGCTTTAAACACTTAGACCACAGCTACTCGACTACAAATAGTTGTTGACTGATATATGTATATGGGAAAGGGCAGCTACATCGCAACAAATTGAAAGCTGATATATTTACGTGTGTTTATTATAGAATACATATTTCAATGGATCCTATTTTATATATAGTTCATTTACTGCCTATTTTTGTAAATAAAATTAAGATTTTCGTTAAGGACTTTGAATTGCAAACAAAAACAAATTTGAGTTTGAAACCAAACGAGAATTAAAATTTCATTTACAAAGACAGCCGGTTATACTACTCGTATGTTCAGAAATGCAATATTAATGCAGATAATTTAAACAATTAAATTTAGAATTCACACATTTTTAATATAGTCAATTTGAATTAATCAATTAGTTTAATCATTTAGCTGGGAAAAACAAGAACATTTTGAGGTATATTTCGCTAGTCATTGCTTTTTCTTTTTTGCTTTCTTCTTATTTACTGTTTTGACATTTGGCTTGACTTTTTTCTTTTAACTGAACAGACTTCTCAGTACAAGACTTGTGAGAAGAGTTGCATATCAAGTTTTACTCAATATTTATAACAGTTCTACTTAAATTACGACGCAAAGAGCTTAGCTTTTGCGCTGAAAAGAGTAACCTACATTAGAGCGTTAACGTTGCGCCACAAACAATAATGTTTACTCACTTTGATTAAGAAAAAACTCTAAATAGAAATAAGAAATAGAGATAAAGCAGTAAATTAATCTAAAAACAACTAAATTGTCATTGCTTTTCAACAATTTTATTTTTAATGCAGCCAACTTCACTTCTTTACGCGCTGTCAAAATGGGATTTTCCATTTGCAAATCATTGACGATGCGTTATTTCGGTTGGTTTCATACATTTTGTATGGGCATGAGAAATTATCACAGCCAGACAACGCTTTGCGTGGTAATTTAGGTTGGTGTGTAACAATTGCGGACTTATTGCGCAATAACTTAATTTACATTTTGTATGGAATATTAAGCTCAATAATGGCATTTATTGCAAAAATTTCAATAAAGCTGCATGCCCGAGCACCGTATTAGACAAACTTTTTAATGCTTTAATGCAAGCCCATGCTATTTTCACGAAACTGTTCTTTAGGCGAACATCAGCTAGAACTAGCTACTGAATTTCTGGTTCTGAGCGTTCTTCTCGATCCGAAACTAAACTATAAAAAGATTTGTAAAGCTTATTTAGAAATATGGATACATTTTCTGCCATCTTTGTACAATTAATTACTTAAAAAAAATCTATTGAATGTGTTTAGAAACAAGGGAAATATAACAAAAAGGAAAGTAAACAATTTTTGACAAGTGTACAATTTGTGACGTTAAAAATACAACAAATACAATACAATCATCAGGAGAAACGTTCTGGCCTGTTTGTTGGAAGGATCATGGTCGCGGACAATTATTGGAATTTGCTTATCATGTTAACATTTTCAATTTAATTTATTACTTAATTATTTCCTAATTAAATTTAATTTCGGTATAAAAGTATAAAAAAAAACAATTTATTGTATTAAATATAATTAAGCTCAATTTATATATTTTATTTTAAGCTCAAAGGTTTGTTTTCATTTTTATTTGTTCCACTTCGATATGTCGTTTACTATCGGTTAATAACTTCAGGAAATTTTTATAAAAATATACAGGGTGGCGCAGAATGAGTTGTATGTTTGGAATTCTTTAGAACGTTTTTAATTATTATTATTTTAATTTTTTTTAGTATCACTTCTATTTTTATTTTGACCTTTATTAAAATTTTTTAATTGTATTTATTTTTGAGCGATGGTCTTTTTTATGAAAAGTTTTTCAATTATTATTTATTTCGCAGAATATTTCGCTACCAAATAATAATTTAAAAAATTTTTTATTTATTATTTTTTATTTATTTTTTTCAGCATTTTGTGCAGAAGACTTGGAGAATTAATTATGAATCATTACACGATCCAACAACGTATAAAGATAATTGAATTTTATTTTTCAAACCAACAGTCTATTGTGTTGACACAGCGTGTGTATCGTCGTCATTTTAATATGCGCATTGCACCCACACCAGATTTAATAGCTCTTGACAGTTTCCTTTGGGGAGATTTGAAAGAAAGAGTGTACGTTAACAAACCAAGAACCATACACCAACTAAAAACCAACATTCGAAATGAAATCAGGGCCATTACACGCGAAATTTTGCGAAACGGAAAAATGGAAATGGAAAATATGCTAAAAAGAGCACGTATGTGCGAAGCAGAAAATGGACATCACTTACAGAATATAATTTTTCAAAACTAATTGCTAATTGTATTTAAAAAAAAAAATTATAATAATCGCACAATTATAAAAGTTATAAACCATTTAAACCAAATAGCTCATTCTGAGCAACCTGTAGATAATAAAAATTTCTGAAGTTGTTAACAGGATGGTTAAGGAAATATCGAAGTGGAACAAATAAAAATAAAAACAAACTTTTGAGCTTAAAATACGAGTATAATATATATAAATTGTTATTAAAATAAATAAGGTTAAAAAGTAAGTATTAAAAAATATAATTAAGGTCGTGTAGTCGATATCCTGCTGTGTGTGTGTGTTTTAAAGCTTTCATACACATATACATATATATTTTATATATTTTTTTCTTTTCCAAATCAACTGGAAATTACAATTTGTTTGACAAATAACTTTCAGCAAAAACATTATTATTAATTTACATACATACATACATGTTTAGAAAAGTTACTACAATATTTGCTTTTCTTTTTTTTTTCGTTTTATTTTAATTAATTAAATTAATTGACTTAAGTTGGTTTTACTTGTAGTTGTAGTTGTAGTTGTTATTTAATTAATTATAATTTATTTCTACGGAAGAGCATTGAGAAAAATATTTTACTAAATACATGCTCGTATGAAAAAGGACTAATGTAAGGATTCATGTTACTAAATTATTTAAGAGTCGTTTTTCAAACATTCGAGATTCGTTAAGAGTACAAAATGGTTCTCAACTTGTCTTTAACTTTGAGTTTGTCTAACAACCGTTTTTCTTAAGTAATAGATGAGCCATCTATTGGCAAGATTAGGATATTCAATTGTCAGTTTTGGTAATAAATACATAATTTCAAATAGAAATCTCAATTATTGCTGGTGCTTTTCCAATGTTATCCGTTGAAATGGTTTTAAATTTTTGTATGTGTGGTATTTTCTATGAAGTGTACATTTCGACACAATGATTTGTGACAATGGCGGTAGTAGTTGCACCATTCATATTAGCAGCCGTTGGTGGACTGGTGGTGGTGGTGGCATCGGCTGTTACCACTACTGCCTTGGCACTCACAGCCGTCGTTAGATTTGAAATAACTGCGGTGTTTTTGAGTTTCGTTTCGTGTTTGGCAACATTTTGCTGTTGTGCTGTGTGACTGGTATCGATGGCAAGCAATGGCTGTTCAGTTGGTGGGGTTTTTAAAATAACACCCGCTGATGTATGTACAATTGTAGGTGCAGAATGTGCAGCTGATAGTGGTGTTGGCACTGCCAGAAGTGCTGCGGTTTGTAAAGGTGTTGATGAACTATAATGATGGTAGAGATTTGTATGCGTATGTCTTGTGGCGTTTGGATGCGTTGCTTGTAATGCCATTTTACTGTGGTAGGTGGGGTTTATGGGAGGTCCGGTTGCCACTGCAGTATATTGCTTGGGAGTTGGCACCAGGGTCATTGTCGGTGTCTTATTTGGTGAGAGTATTAAGCCAGTGGTGTTTGTAGGTATTGCCACTGTTGGAGGACTCAATGGTGAAGCTGGATTAGAGTAGTTTGTTGGTGGCACAGCGGGTATATAATCGAGAGAATACTGTGGAAAATAAATATAAATAAATAGTAAATAGTCTGACAAAAAGTTGAGATTAAAAATAAATATACAATGAAGACTCTCACAAGCGGACACTCACCGTCGATAAATTGTTTGTCCGTTAGACACAACGAAATATCGAACTAATGCTGGCAACACAATTTTTCGTAGCGAACTTTCGCCATCGTAAATAAAACTCATTTGAGCCGTCGACGAAATTTTTCGTATGTGACGAACTCTGCGAAAGATTTATTTCTATTTCAAATGCCGACGAATGACAAACAAATTAGTACAGAGTTATCGTTTCTCATGAAAATATATACAATTATTTACCATAAAATTGCTATTTAATTGTTTTTTGTTAATGTTTAATTTTTTCAAGTATTTTTTTTTTTGTGTACGGTAACACACACAGCAAACAACTTTGCTGATTATGACAGCTGTAATTTTTTCGTTGCAATTGTGCGCCATTTTGCGAATTTACGCAACGAAAAAATTCATTGTTCGTCCCCAATTGTGTTCCCAGCATAATGGTGAGTGAGTATATGTGAGATGTGCGCTCATAGCAGCTGTCCACGAATACCGTGCGTTGCCAAAGTATTAGGGCCAATCAATTGTTTTAAAATTGTGACTTTGTAATGTCAGAATTTATTTTTTATTTAAATTAAACTTTTGAAGTCAACTCGAATGCTTATTGTCTATTAATTTATATTTAATATCAGATCAGTTAAGCACTCAAATAAAAATACCCACGATTTGTTTTGAATTTCATAGCAAAAAAATAAAAAATTTTATTTATTTAAGTATTGAGTTCTAAAATTAATTAAAAATTTAATTGAATTGTTTAAACTTTTAATTAGAAATTTTTATGATTCCAATTACAGATGTAATTTAAAAATAAAAAAACTGAAATTTATTTTCTGTTGTGCGATACCTTTGCTTGCGAAAGTAATATTGTAGAGCAAAGAGAAGCGTTAGAAGCAGTGCTTAATTTTTACACAATTGTGTTGTTGTGATTTTTTTCTTGAATTTATAAAGCTGGGTTGCCAGCATAACTGGTGTTAAGTAGACCCATTAATTTGTTAAGCTTTATTGTTTTACTTCGTAGACGTTGTTCATTGCTCAAATAAGAGGGTGCCGTGAGAAAAAAAGACCGCAATGAACATTAGAAAAATTATTGATGCTGAAATATCGTTTGAAACCACGACTTTGGGGCCAACAACAGCCTTATATTAAATTGGTTCATATACATACATATGAAAATTTTATCGCTTCAACTGCTGCAAGTCCAATGACAATGTTGACTTTGGTATTTCTTATAATTCACTTTTTTCTTAAGTTTTTTTTAACGGTATATTTAGAGAATTTCTTTTATATTTTTTTTTGTTTGTGGCATTTTTTGTTGTTGTGAGTTTAAATTATTAAAATATTTTTTAACTAAGAGAACAGCTGACAGTGTTACCAAATTGTGATAAATAATTTAACGTTTCAAAATACGCTATACAAAAGTTTGTGATTTTTTTGGTTCGTTATAACCGTATAAAATGCCATACATTTTTGTTTACGTGAAACACTTCGTTATAAACGAAAATTCACAATAAACGAAAACCGCGGTATATATTTTTTTTCTTAGCAACTATATTATTTTTTCCTTTAGGCGTGAATTTATTGTACTGTGTAATATTTACCTACCATAGGTGGTCCATGAGCACTAGGCACATGTGTAGGCGAATGAGTTGGCTGATTGAAGTACGTTGTGGGCGATACAGGTGGACTGGGATATGGCCAATAAACTAAGGGATGAGGATAGAAGGCTGCCGGATGTGGAGGTACATGATGAGCAGTTCGATGCGGTGATGTCAAAATAGGCCCTGGCGGAGGAAATGGACCAAAATGACCAAAAGGTGGACCAATCACAGATGCACCTAAATTAATAAAAAATTTTACACTAAATTAATAAAAGTTTTTACCCAACAAAAACAATAATACATAATAACATTAATTTTTTTTTTGTTTAATTTTATTATAATAAAAATTAAGAACAACAAATTGGAGAAGGGAAGGAGTAATAAACTCGTTTGGTATGCAAAAATGCAATTTTTTTTTTATTTTAAAAATTTTACCAGTAGCTAATCTCTAGTAATAAAATACATATTAAGGTCAAGACCCAAATTACGGCATTCCATATCGAACGCATTTTCTTATGCATTCTACATTTTAATAAAATTTCGAATTGAGTGCCGTAATTTGGCACCAGGGTTATTAAAATTTAAATGTTTATTGAAAAAAAAAAAAAAAAAAAACAGTTAAAAACCAAAAATTTAACAGCACATTTTATGATTAAAGTTATTTTTTGTTTTTTCTTTTCATAGAAAAAAAGTTTTTCGTGAAACTCAAGTTAAAAAGTGTTAAATAGACACACGGGTTAAGAAGAATAGATTGCGAAAGTATTAAATCAATATTAAAAGCACTCACCGTAGCAAAATTTAATAAATTAAATTAAAACATTTATTTAAAAAAAATTTAAATATTTACCAGTGACCCACCATATGAATAAGAAGACTGTTTTTTGCAATTCAGTATTTTTTTTTTAATTTTATGCCACCAGCACCACCAATAAGAGTAGAATACAACTGACACTCTGGACCAAAAAAAAGTACATACGATGATGGATAAATAATTATTTGGTGTAAAAAATAATAAACGTTTTTATACCTTTAAAAATACATACACACACACGCCTTAAATAGACACTTTTAATTGAAATGAAATTATTAAATATTAAAACTATAACTATTGTTTTTTTTTTTAAATAAGCAAAAGTGCTTCAATTTTAAAATCCAGTACAAATATTATAAGGAGACGGCCCAAACGTTACATACGACTAAAAGACGAAATTAAATTCAATTTGTTTTCATTACTTTTTTTTAATTTAAACTACTGAGTCCCTTGATTAGCTGATTGTTGTGATGCAAAATATTAAAACGTTACACATGGTTTAAACGAAGAATAAAATTTGCAAAGTACACTAGCGAATAGGCCAAGAGCAGTTTATATTTCTTAGCAAAAGCGTACCAAATATGCAGACTAAACTTTATTGAGCACTGTTTTCGAAAATAAATAGTAAAAATTATGTTAAAACATTGCCACGAATTAACTTGGAGAACAAAATAATACCGGGTGCCAAATAGTGGCATTCGAATGGATTCGAAATGTCAAACAAAATTTTATGAAAATCTTACATTTTTATTTTTAATTAATACCTTTAATTAGAATAACATATTTTCTCAATTAAAAGTTTAATAAATTCAATTAAATTTTTTTTATTTTTTTTTAATTTTTGGGCTCAATATCGCTCAACATTCTTTATACAAATAGAAATTAATACGAAATGCTTTTCTGCTATTTTGTTTGATATTTTCAAAAAATATATAATTAAATTTTTAAACATTATTATTATGAAAAAGTTTATTGAAAATTATTTCTATTAGATTAGGTTAGCTCAGGTGGCGAACCCTCCCCTAAGTAGAACACCGCACTTAGGCCAGAGCTTAGACCCTGTGTAACAAACCGTTCCCACCCTTGGATCAGACATTCGCCACACGAAACAATCCCGATTCCAACATAAATCCCGCTATTGAGGAAATTCTCTGCGATAGACTTCAGTCAATGATGACAGGAAATTTGAGGCGAAGAACCTCCGCCGGTTTATGGCAAGAGCTGGGCACTGGCGTGAGGTAAGCAGCTGCTTCCTCTTTCACCATTCATTAGCAATAAATCAGCAGAAGATTAACGCTAATAAGCAGGATATTGCAAGCTCATGAACAAGACAAGCTCGTTACTCAAGGCTTAAAAGTTTTTCAAAAATTTTAATTATATTCTTAATTGACCTTTTTTATTATATTTTTTGATATATATTTATTAAGCCTGAGGTCTTTTTTTATTTTATTTTATTTTGTTTTTATTGTTCGATATTTCGTTAACAGCTTGTTAACATCATCAGGATTATAATATAAAAATATCGAATAATAAAAACAAAATAAAATAAAATAAAAAAAAAGACCTCAGGCTTAATAAATATATATCAAAAAAAAAAAAAATAGTTCTTCAAAAAAATAAAACGTTTAGCAGCTTTTTAGAAAAAGTTTAGCAGCTGCTTGAAAACATTTTAGCAACTTCTAAATGTTTAATTAAAAGTTTAATCAATTGAATTCAATTTTTAATTAATTTTGGGGCTCAATACCCAAATATATAAAAAAATTATATCTTTTTTTTTTTTTATTTGAGTGAGATCAGATATCTGATATCAAATAGAAATTAATAGCCAATAAGCATACGAATTGAATTCAAATATTTTTTTTGCTTATTTAATTTCATTTAATTTTTATTTAAAATTTTGTTTTATTTTTATTTGTGAAGTATATAGCTATTAGCTTAAGAGAAATTAGCTAACTTTTAGCAAGATTTGAGCATATGCTTTGCAGCTCTTCAGTGGGGGTAAAGTTTTAACAGGAGCCTGCTTTTTGTTACACGTAAAACCATATAAAACTACTGACTAAACTTAATGAGTTAAAAACTACGGCCTTCAAATAGATTAAACCATGTAACTAACGTTTTACAAACGGTGAATGCGTAGAATATATATGTATGTAGGTGAAAATTACTTACACTTCCAAAGAGCCGTAGTTTTGCTAAATTTGTTAACACCATCCACAACAACACAAAAATACATAAAAATAAATTAATTAAATTTCCAAAGAAAAATATTAAAAATAAATACAAAATGAAATATCATATGCGTACTTTTCACTGCAGCAAGCAGCACCTTAAACCCAGGATTAAAAATTCCAAGACATTCCTATTTGATTTTGATTTAATTAAAGAAATGTGGGCGGACGTTACAAGACACACACACGTAATAATTTAAATACATTTAAAACTAGACTATAAATTAGAATAAATATGTATATATAAAAATGTATATAAATGTACTAAAGCCACCTTTAAAATCATTTTCTAGTCGGTTTTTTGTTTTGTTTGTATTTTACTGTTCTTAAAAGAAAACCACCAAATTCTTAAATTTTATATTGTTTTTTTTTATGCCCACTAAACGGAATTGAATTTGTATACATTTTAATGTTAAGTGAATACAAACTTAACCACTGTATTTTAAGGAAAATCCAAAGTAAATAATGTGTGCGACAAAATGATAAGGTTACTTAGTTTTTCTACTGTTCAAGCGAAAATGGCAAGAGAATTGAATAGCGCACCGTTACCATTTGTGAAAACTAAACAATTGAGCTACCCGCTAATTTAGCTAAATGAACCTGTTTAATTTGATAATACTGTTATTTCAACTCAAAACAGCACACTCTTTTTAATGGTCTTATTCATAAGAAATTAATTCCGATTTATTATAGGTTTATAAAAAGAATTTCCATCTTAAAATCCATTTATAAAGCCCTTATAAGCCAAACCGATTTTCATGAATAAGAGTTATGATAAGAGTTTATCATTTTGCGACGCGTTCAGTGAAAAATATTAATAATTTAAACATACGACAAATTAAACACACACACACAAGATGGCAAAATAAATGGCATGACACCCTATAGAAGAGAACAGCTAATTAAACTAAATAGTACGCACACACCAGCTAAATTTTGAAGAAAAAAAAAAATTTTTTTTTATGAAAAAAAAAATCAACTATTTTAATGTACCAAATTATTAAATTAAACTAACTATAATTTTATTTAATATTTAATATTTATTTCAGCAAATAAGTCAAATATTCAAATTAATGCGAATATATGTAAGTAGTTGGATGTAAATAAAAAAATTATTAATTTAAATTATTTAATATCAGAAAAAAAAAGAAATAAAATTATTATCTTTTTATTTTAATCTACAAAAAAAATAAACTATGTACTTTGAAATTAAATCTAAAATATTTATAACATTCCACAGAATATTGTGTTCAATTTTAAGCTCAATCCCCGCCTTGAAAAAGGCACTTGCTGCTGTAATAATTGCAAAAGGCACATTTAATTTTAATTATAAAGCAAAACAAAAACCTTTTATTTTATCAACTTGAAATGTTATAAATATATATGTATATATTTTTTATTTTGTAATTAAAAGTTTATTTTTTTAATAAGTCACTCTATTGAAAGCATTTCCGTTCGTTCTTGAGCAAAATACGTTTGAAAATCTTTTGCTTGAAACTTTGTTGTACTTTAAGTACTTTAACAAAAAAAAAATAATATATATATATGTATTTATATATATGTATTGTAAATTGAAACTAATTTAAAAAAAAAATAATTAATTAATGCTACAGCGCCAAAGAGGGTTTACAAAATGTTGTTGGCCATGATCACAAAATCATTATGAAAATGCAGGCTTGTTAATACAAAAAATAGCTGTACTAAATTCTTGGTAAATTTTTTCGGAATATCAGATACCCATACATTAAAAAAATACTTCTTCTTTAACTATTTCATCAGCATTATAATAGTCCGAACAATTTATAAAATCATTGTTAATAATGCCTAATAGTTTCTAAATCTCCCATAAATTAGAAGCGCGAATTTTATTTTTGCAACTGAATGCACATCTTTCAGAAACAGCTGCCAAAAAATTACTCCGAACTTGATTGATAAGAAATTAAAAAAGTCAGTTTTATTTTTGTAATCTTTGTTATAGTCACTAAAGAACTCTACACGAGAAGGGCCGAGCTTTTCAAAACTTTCAAGAGTAGTCTGCAAACTTACTACCAACAAATTACTCCGAAAAGGTCAGTTTAAATTTTGAAATATTATTCTTGTAGTCACTAAATTGACTCTGCTCAATGTAAAAGTCAAGTTTTCCAGATCTTTCCAAACTTAATGGCAATATATGACTCCGAACTTGTCGCCATCAAATTCGAAACGTCAGTTTAATTTGTATACCATTTTTTATTGTCACAAAAAAAGACTGCAAAATGAGGGGTAATCTTTACCGATCTTTCAAAAATGATTCTCCGAACTTGCTGCCAGCAAATTACTCCGAATTTCTTAGTAAAAAATTAAAACTGTCAGTTTAAATTTTGCAATATTATTCTTATAGTCACTAAAAAGACTCTGCTCAATGTAAGTCAAGTTTTTCAGATCTTTCAGGAATGGTACTCCGAACTTAAGAGTAACAAATTACTCCGAACAATTGCTAATAAATTAGAAATGTCAATTTTATTTTTGTAATCTTTGTTATAGTCACTACAGAACTCAATACAATAAGCGCCAAGCTTTCCAGATCTTTCTAGAATAGTCTCCGAACTTACCACCAACAAATAACTCCGAAAATTTTAGTAAAAAATTAGAAATGTCAGTTTAATGTTTGTGACATTTTTTTTTTTGTCACTAAAAAGACTCTGCTGAATATAAGTCAAGCTTTCCAGATCTTTTCAGAAAGGTACTCCGAACTTAGGTTATGTCGGCAGGTTGCTGGATGTAAAGGTAAAATCTAACTTTTCATTGCGAGATGTGGCCGTACATTGAAAAAAAAACTCTTCTTTCATACAATGAATTTTTACATTAATACAATGAAATTTATCATTAAAAGTCACCCAAAGTCGCCCCTCATTGGGTCAATGAAATATGTTTCAGTACATTTATGAAAATCATTTGGGTGCGTGTTTAATGCAACATTTTCATATATAAAATATAAATGTTTCATTGATATAATGATATTATGATATGAAAGAAAATCGTTGTCCTAAATCCAATGAAATTATTTCATCAATACAATCAATGAAATATTCTCCATATAAAATAATAAAGTCACTTACGTATGTATGTATATTTGTTGTAACGTTAAGCTAGTCTATGTGTACGTTTCGTTGGTGCTTATGCCAAATCATCACGTAGTACTCCAACAAAAATGTACTTGAAAAAGCTAAAAAAAAAAACTGACATGTTTATAGAAAAACGGCCAAGAAGTCTTTGAGAATTCCGTCACATATATAGACAGAAAAAAAATAAGTAAATGCGAAATGTACATAGAGACTGCCTTAACAATACAACACACACATAAATACGTAAGTTCTAACGATTCTTAAACTTTACTGTTAAAGAGATAATCCCTTATTACGGTACAGATTTGCGTGGGAGTGTACAGCACATGTGTCCTTCCCAACCCTTCCGCTTCTTAATGAAACTAAACAATTAAACTAAAAAAGAAATTATTAATTCCATAACTATTTGTACGAGTGCTATTAAAAGGATAACCCAGCCAGAGTATACGAAATTATACAGCACAAAAGTATGACATAAAAGCGAAAATTAGAGGGTAAAAAAAAACAAACCAATGAAATAGAAACTGTTGTCTAGTGTACATGAATTAGTGATGACGAAAACAAAACATACATTTACTTAAGATTAAAATTACGCCAATTATTAAATACGAAAAATTAATTAGATATTTTTTAATCTTTACAACTTAATGATTTTGCAACTAACACCAACAAAATTTTCATTAACCCCTTTTTCTCACGCACAATTATATACTAAATATGTAGCTATGTTTTGTATGTTTGTAATTATGTATGTGTGTGTAAATAATGTTTAGATGTAAAAAAAATATATATATTATATTAAAAAATATTAATCTTTATAATTGATTTCATAATTTTGTATTCAAGACAAATATATAAATGTAAGTAAATAAATTAAGTACTAATTTAAAAGAAATAAGAAAACGGGAGTTTTAAAGAGTTGTAAAGAATTAAAATAGAGACAATTTCATACATAGATAGAAAGATGAAGATTATTAAGCAAATTTCCATTATTTTTTTATGGGTTAGTGAAAAATAGTTGCATGTGCTCAATTACTTGTCGAAATGGGGTTAAAATCGTCGGTCGATTTATTATCGATAATTGTGACGGACTACTTTTTTTTAAATACTGAAACTTTAAAAACTCATTTCATCGAGAAAGTATGCTTTTGAAAAGTGTTAACGAAAACTATACCCATCTGCATTCAGACTTTGATTGAGACATCAGAAGACCGTCAGTCAATAAGGGGTTTGTGGAGTTTTCATTAACTCACAATTCCCAGTTCTGAGTTAAACTGGATTGCAGGGGAGCTGCTACATGCATTATATCAAGCAATAAGTGAGAATAAGAAATTAGGAGAAGGATTGGTTTTTCAAGAACAATAATAAATATTGAATTGGGAAAGCATTTGTATTTTATTTTTTTAATTAGTTGTCGCACTGCTTGGCAATTAAACCACCGAAATACTACTTCGAAAAAATATTATGCCGAAGGACACAGTACTTGAAATTTAATAATCATTTGGATGTCATTCTTCGCAGAAAAGTTTTTTTTATTGGCCTTTTACGAAGTATTTTTGAAGTGCAAATGTATTCTATTGTTCAAAATGTTACTTAATTAAAAATAACGCATTCAAGTTGAACTTTTTCCAATATTATTCCTATAGAAAAAGGCTTTTCCGTTCAACTTCATTCAGATATACAAATTTAAAAAAAAAAAAAAAAATTTGTCGGAAAGGAGCTTTTGCTGTTTTGAAAGTAAATTTTTTCGAATAAGACTTTTACGAAAAATTTACGAATACAACGAACCAATTAAGAAAAGTGGTGTCTCAAAAATTTCTTTATTCGATATAAAAACTTTTTAAAAAGTAATTTAACAAAGAGGACTTTTTGCAAAAAATAAATCTTTTTGGCATAAATCTTCGAAATAAAAATTTTTCTCGAAAACAATATTTTTCTAATGATTTGTTTTTTTTTTTCGAAAAATCTATGAAAAGTTTTTTATACGACCTAAAAAATTTTCAAAAGTAATTTTTCAAAGAGAAGTTTTTGCAAAAAATTAATATTTTAACATAAATTTTCGAAATAAAATTTTTTTGTGGTAACAACTATTTTGTAATGATTTTTTTAAGTAAACTCTAAGAATAGAACCTTTTGGGGAAAGTGGTGTTTCGAAAATTTCTTTATACCATATAAAAACTTTTTAAAAGTAATTTTCCAAAGAGGATTCAGATTACGGCATTCGATTCCAATTGACATTTCAAACAATATTGTATTAATTGAACAATCTATTTTATTAAGCTTTAAGGTTTATTATTTTTATTTATTGAAAAAATAAAAATTTCCCCGAAAGTTAACGAAATATCGAGATTATATAAAAATAAGAAATAAAAAACCATAAAGCTTAATAAAATAGATTGTTCAAATAATAAAAAAGGTTAAAAAAACAAGTATTAAGAAAAATATTGTATTAAAATTTATGGGAATTTCTGTCGATATCGAAAGCCATAATTTGACACCAAATACAATTAATTTCACACTAACCATTTTAAAATAATGAAAACAAAATTAACGAAATTGTCAAATTAATAGTGAAGGCATGGAAAAAACATTCGTAAAAACTGTGACAAGTTAAGTCTTATGAATGGCTTTCTATATAGAGCGATTATTGAAAATAAATTTCAATTCCAAATTCTAAATTTGTAAGTTAATATACAGATGATGCAATGAAATTGAGCAAATTTGAGTCGTTATTCTAGTTAAGAAAATATTTTATACAAAATACATAATTTTAAAGCCTGAAAACACACACATTTTGTTTAAAGGCCACAAAGAAAATCTAAATAATTTTTAAATAATTAGTTTAAAATGATCGACTAAGAAACAAACTGCTAATGCCCAAATAAGTAATAGAAAACAAAAAAAAAAAATTGTAAGACCATTTATAACAATATTTTTCTCCTTTAGCTTAAAATGGCATTTGTTTTTCAAAATTTTAAGCCAAAGCCAACACCAGACATTAATCAAACACGGTTTAACGTACGTAAATTTTTAAAAGTAATCATAACAATAATAGTGATCATAACAATAATTAAAAAAAAAGAAACTATTTTTTAATTAATTTTTGAAAAATAAATTGCACTTGATAAAATATAACATAAAGAACTACAATATGTGTAAAACATATTGATAAAGCCTTCGCTGCCAGAGTGTCATAACGAAAAAGTAAGTTCTTTTTCGGGAAAAAGGACAATTTAGAATCATATAAAAAATTAATTTATAATCTCAATAAGAAGTTATAATTTTTCAGTTATGAGGCTCTTGCACCCAAATCTGATTATAGAAATTAAGTAAATATTTATTATATAATTTCATTTATTCAACGCGAGTCAAAATTAATTACGATTATTTATCTATGTTTGTTATATGGTTTGGCTGGTCTATATGTACATTTGATGTTAATACCAAAATCTTCAGTAGACCTTTAACCAAATTCTTGAAGAAAAATGCTAAGAAATTTCATAAGGACTCCCAAAAAGTCTTTGAGAATTACGAAATATACAAAAACTATTCTTTATACAACAAACATTATAATATATATTACATATACATTTTTTAGTTTTTTTTTTTGATTTTCTGTTTCTAAAACAAAAAGTGAGGAAATTTTAGATCCTCTTGCTTGAATTTTTAAGCGGTTGCTAGAGCGGCCACATTTGTAGTAAATATGTTGGAAACAATTCCTTTTATTCACTCTTGATTAAGTATAAAGGGAACTCATTAGGGCCTAATTTCTTTCGCCTATTTATATAGAAAATAAAAAAAAATTCAACTGGCAGTTTGTATAAATTATAAAACAAATATTAAAAAAAAAATAACCAGGCACTAAAAAAATACAATACTACCTGACCCAGGATGTCGAAATAATTGTTTCTTTCGACGAAATAAATTTAAAACAAAAACGAACGAAAGCGAATTAAAAGAGAATTAGTAAAATCAATCTACTCAATAAAAAGTTCTGCGGAGGGGGAGCTGTATTCCATCATCATCAAACTCGGTCTCCGTAGTTCTGCAGAGGGGCAGGAGATATTCTGTGGTAACACATGCGTACATATACAAAAAAAGACAGTCGAATTGAGTATCTGCTCTTTTCTGAAGTCGGTTAGAAACCGAAATTTTGTATATTGTATATTAATTTTATATTATTATTATTTATTATATTAATTTTCATAATCGACAATTTATGTTGAAAACAAAAGAAATTTTTGAAATATTATTGTATTATTCAATGGAATTCTCGAATAATTTTTTTTTGTTTTTTCTTGATGGTGGCGATGGTCGAAGTAGTTTGCACGTTGACTACAAAACGAGATATTTTCCTGAGTTCAACCCCAGTTTCAGACTCATTAAAAATGTAATGGAACGTGCGTTGCGTTCCATGCCGTCTAGCGCTAATGCTCAACAAAAACGGTAGCGATACATACGTAAGTATGTATTTAGTGCCTTTTTTCTTTTCTGCAACCAACTTCACTTGATCGCTGACACACTCACTAACTTTTGACAGATAAAAAACGCTTAACGCTTTTCTCTTGGTTTGTGGTTTGAAAAATGCGACGGATTCCCAGTACCTCTGCCTTTATTGTTTCCAACATAAATACTCATATGTACTGCAATGAAATTTTCGTTCACTTTTTGTAGGCCATGGGCCACGCTGAAAAGATTTTAATCCCCTGAGTACTGGTGGGAAGAATAAGACCGCTCTAAAACCCCGATAATTCGTAAATAAAAATAAATAAATTTCTTAAACAGTGTTTGATTAATGTTAGCCTCTTAATGTCTTCTTTTGTAATTTTCCTATTTTGATTAATGAAATTTCCAAAATGTTCTTAACCAAATCACAAAACCCAATTTAATATTTATGCAAGTGATAGCTTTTTTTTTGTAAATAAAGCTGCCAAAAATTAATTGAATGTTTGTTTTTTTTTTTTTTTTTTTCTAAGGAAATAATTCTGTTTAACTTTAAATTCCTTTTAATGCTTTTCTAAATTCTAACTTTTTTTTTATATATTGTCAATAAATTATTAATTTGTGCAAATGCTTTAGTTTTCGACTTAAATCTAGTTTTATTTATGTCGCACTTAATTTTAGGAGATAAAACTCCAAAAATTTTACTTAATTTTAATGTTCAGTTAAATGTAAAAATATTAAATATTAAACAAATAAGAATTATAAGACAAATTGTTAAACCCACGATAAATAGTTTTAAAATTTTTAAAAATTCTAGTCATAAAAGAATTCGTTCAACTATTGCATGAATGTAAATAAAATGAGTTATAAAAAATAGATAAATTTGTTTTAACAATTATATTAAAGGACTTTTAAAAGGATATTTAAAATATTGCAATCGTGTCGCCCTCGTGCTGGCGAAAGTAGGGGTAACTAAAGAAAAAGGCCATTTTGGAAGCACTTAATTGGTTTGTATGAAATGGAATGTCGTCTGCCTTGAGCCCAATTACAACAGCTCAAAAATATTTTTTATAAAAAATATATGTATGTATATGTGTATATTTTTGTCTTATGAGTATATATTTAAGTAAATATTACTACTGCTATGCAGTCATTATCTTATTCGATTGAAAGTGTCGTTGGAACAAATTATTTTAAATGCCGCCGGGATTATAAAACTGATAAAAGTTGCCCGGTGGACGCGTTAACACTCGTTTGGCTGCACTGGCAGCGGCATTGGCTTCTTGCTGAAAGGCATTTTCATAAGAACGTTTCATGGAATGTGGCAAAGTGGCAGCTGCTGCTGCATTGGCAGCGTTTACAGCGGCGGCTGCTGCTGCGGCATGCGCATGCATGCTACTAGTTGCAGCGGCCGCCTGTTGGGGCATAACGCCCGCAAATTGATAGCCCTGTTGGGCTGGTACATAGCCCAAGTGAAAGGGTTGAAAGTAGGGACGTGGCATGAAAACCAACTGGGGCTGACCAACAGAGCTGGCGCTGGCTTGGCCCATGGCTGCTGCCGCTGCAACAGCATTTTGCTGTTGTACAAATAAATTGTTGACATTCGTATACATTTGATGCTGTTCAGCTGCTGATGCAGCTGCGGCAGCTGCCTGCTGACGGGCCAGCAAATTGTGTTGAGCAATGAATTGAGCTTGTTGTTGGGCTATTAAAGCCGAATTTGCAGCAGCTGTGGCCGCTGTAGGTGGAGGAGGTAAAGAGAGATTGAAGGGGAATGTCATGGTGGCTTGTGGGCCTACAGCTGTTGCTGAGGCTGTATGTACAGATAGTTGGTTGGCGGGACTAGTTAAAGTACCCACAGCAGCGACTGCATTTTGAGCAGCCGCCGCTGCTGCTGCTGTTTGTGCCAATGACGGATGTGCCACTGCTGCGGGACCAGCCGTAGCTGCCATATATGGCGGTATGCCACCAGCAGCAACGGGCACTGGTTGACCTGTAGGCGGCACAGCTAATTGAGGTGGCTGTGAAAGGGCTGCAACTGCGGCAGCAACTGAGGGCTGTGATTGCAAGGCATGAGCATGGGCGTGAGAGTGAGCATGCGTATGAGGACTAAGAGTTTGTGCGTTGGCCGGCGGTTGTTGTGCTAACATACCCGGTGATAAAAGTGATGGCTGTTTGCCAGCCCCCATATGGGGGTGGGGATGAGCAGCTGGCACTGGCGATTGAAGGCCTCCATTCAATACCATATTCATGTCGTCACCAGAACATTGGAAAACTTCAATGTAGCGATACTTTTTGCCAAACACCATAAATTGATGGTGTTTCCGTTGGGCACACAGGCGGGCTGATTCTTCTGAATCCATCTGTATAAATGCTTCACCACTTGGTTGACCCTGAAATTAAAAATAGATGCAAATTGAAAGTATTTTCCTTTCGTGCCTTATTTGAGAAGCACCGACGGCGTGTGTTTCAGGCAAATTTACGAACATTCACCGATTTCGATGTTTTCCGAGTTTAACGAAATTTGGAATTTCGATACAATACTTGAATATAAGATGACCAAATATTTTAAATATTTATATCGTTAACTTCTTAGTGTAAATTATGTGAACTAAATTCTACTTGCAGATCGGAGTCTGCCTACTTGTGCAACTCAGCTGATCTATTCAATTCACCGCAGGCATTTATTTTAATTTCTAAACGCCGTTATTCTTATTCGACTTAAATATTTGCGAACTAACCTGTGCATTAATGACCATATGAACGCCTTGGAATATAATGTGTTTCGCGAAATCATCTAGAAAGTGTAAAATGTGTTCCACGAGAGCTTCATAAGGCAGACCTCTTAAACGTATACAATTCTTAGTTGTACCCGAAGTAATAAGATGCTGGAAAATATAAAAAATAAAAATAATAACAATTAGTTTTTCGTTGAAAAAAGCTTTTAGTTTTCTTTAACATTTTATGGTAAATTATTTTACTTGTGGCAACAAGGACAACTGCATGGGTGGCAATTGAGCAATTAATGGTGGCTGATGATTTGGTTCATATGTTTTGGGATCCAATGAACGATTTAAAACCTGTTGTACTTCGGCTGTCGTCGATCTAAACAATTCAATATAACGTTGACCAATTGACTCTCGATGGCGGGCCAAGGCTTTCGGTGCATCGGCTTCATTGGCAAATAAAACAAAGGCATCGCCAGTGGCCCGACCATCGGGTTTCTTAACAAACAATACGCCCTCAGTATTATCGAGTACATTACAGGGATTTTCGCCATTGGTGAAAAAATCCAACTGAAAGAATTTTGTGAAAAAAAAAACAATACAACACAAATGGTTTAGAAAATAAAATGTTAAAATATTTTTTAGAATGTTTGACCACACTTACCACCTGCTTAGCTGTACAATCGTAGGGTAAGCCACGCATACGTATTATAACTTGGGCACCTTTCGATAGAAATGCCTGGGCTTCGTTTGAAGCACCACCAGCAACAGATAGGAAATCATCGCCTGTGGCACGATAAACTTCTATGTAGCGATTGCCGATATGGTGTTTGTGTCTTTTCAATGCCATATCGCGATGTTCTTGGGATATGAAACGTATCAGAGCTTCACCGTTACGGCGTCCCAAAGGTGAAAGGCACAGCGCTACGCCGCCTCTGCAAGTAGAAATGAATATGTGGTGAAATCATGGAATCTAAAAGCATTCATTAAAATTCGTTCCGTCGGTTCATTATGTTCATTGCACTTCGTAAAATTGATCAATGTATCATTGCTTTTAAGTATGCACCAAAGCAAGGGAATGTCGTGCTTATTGTAAATCACATTAGCTGGGTAGTATTTATGGAACCATATTGGAAACTGCGACTCATAAGTACATTTTAGTCAACACTTATGAAGCGTTCTACTAGATTTACATACTGCTAATACTTGCTCCAGAATAAAGTATGTAAGTAATTATATTTTTTACTAGAAATTTTATATTCTGTGCAACTGCATCTATGTTCAACACGAGAAAATTGTTTTGCAGCTGACAAAAACCCGTCTAGCAATCGAAGGCAAAATAAAAGTGTAGATGTTTTGTTAACAATGTCCCCGAACAAATCGACAAAAAAGCCATTAGGTCCCTGTTTGATACAGGCTACATACATAAATATATAAATAGATATATTAATGTATGTACAGTAAACCAGCTTTTGAATTTATGGGATGAGCAAAAGTGTTATTTTTCAGCTCCCATTTCATTTTCAGATAGGTTGGTGGTAAAAAATATATTATGAACAAAAATTAGTTTTCTGGAATACGCTTTTAATGGGTCAAAATAGAAATATATTCTTATTCGATGAAGCGGGAAAAATTAATATTTATCTGAATTCTAAATCGACTAATTAATATGGAATTGAATGAATTAATAATGAAATGATATGAGTATTCATGGTATTGAATACTATTATTGTATCTCCGAAGAAGTTTTTGGTCATTTAGTCTTAAGATGATTAGAATACCATACCAAAAGTATATATATTTGCAATCAGCATAAAATTTTCTATTAAATGGTGAAAAATATAGATGTCCTCATGTCTTTAAAATACACTTAAAGCCATTCAAAATTCGAGATTGAAACAAATTTTGACTTTGAGCGATGAAAACGCCACGCGATATCGCGTGTGTTAAAAATTTTGTGAGGAAAATATTCCACTCTTGATTGCAAAAAAATTTTATACAGTTTAATTACGTAAACCTTTTAGATTAAGAGTTATGAACTAATAAAGTCGCAAACCAGGATTAGGTCAACTCCACTCGCCTGGTCGGTTTGTAAACTCCAGATACTTAAGTTTTTTTCACAACAACAAATTTTTTTAACCCACCTCCCTCCCCCCCCCCCCCTATCAGAAAAAAATTCAACTTTTGCAAACAAATGTGGTCCAATGTACAGTGATATAATAACTTCGGTATTGCTACACAAAATTACAACAAATTTCGAAAACTGTTTAAAAATAGATTTTGATTTTGTCAGCATTTAGATTTGTTGGCTTGTCACATGTCACATATTTAGTTACATTGTGTATATAATTAATAATTAAATTCATTGTTTAGATAAGATTAAAAAAAATAAAAAAAAATAAAGAATTATTTTAATTGTATGCATGTAACTATTATTTTACATCAAATATATGTATATGCTGTTATGCCAACATTAAATAATAGCAGAAGCAGAAGAAGATATCAAAGGAAGATAATATTTCTAAAGACGCTTCTAAGACCACTCATTAAAAACTGAACATTACGTTACACTTCTGGTTTATAAAATCATTCGGCACAGAGTATCTTGTAAACGTTTTACGTGATCTCTTATCAGTGCGTGATTGACCCATTATGTACATGTTTACTCTTTTTATTATACCAGAGATCGAATATGGAAAAACAATTTTGAAAGCTGAGAATTACTTCGAGAGATTCGACATGAAAATAGAAAAATACAGTAATTTCCAATAATTTCTAATCAGTTGATTATGAATAACTAAAACAGATAATAAAATCCATAAATGGAAAAAAATGTATTTCAATTATTTTCTTATTGTAGTATGGTAACGTTAGCAAACATCTTTAAACTGTAGTAAAAAGTTACAATACAATATAGAGTGCTGTCTATGAAACATTTGCTGCCAACTACATATTTTTTTTTCTTTTTTTTCTGGGACCAGCACTCAGGAGATGACTCCTACACATGCGAAGCATTGTGCTGGAACTATAGGAAAGGGATAGTAGGAGAAATGACAGGAGGTGAAGCTTAATTATTTATTTTTGCAGCTCTGTTTTCGTACGTTCTTTGTTTTATTTATACTCGTAGCAGTGCTGAAGCTTCGGTTCAGTAGCCATTTTTAATATTGTTTTACTTCGCCAGTGCTACACAATACCGACAAAGGAGGGCGTTCTGATGCGATTGTGGATTGCTATCAGCTGAACCCGGAATTGTTCAGTGACCAGTGACTATGCCTTCGCCACTAAAACCTTCCGACAATAACTGACACACAAAGACACACTAATGCACATCAGAAGAATGCGAGATGTTTATTTTTATTTTAAAATTTTAGTCTGAAACTGGGGTTGGGATTCGTAGTCAACGTGCAGACTACCATCCATCGTGCCATCGCCACCCTCATTTGCGTTTAACGAAGCAAGAGAAGGAATTAAGTCAAGAGGGAATCCCCCTTTTTCATAACAAAAGTCAAAAGAGACTAGCAATTTAAGTACATTTCATTTAAGGTACATTTCCAAGGCTTGTTTACACAATCCTTTCTAAATTGTTGTGCAATATTTAATAGTAAAACATTGGCGGTATTCAGTGTTTGATGCAAATGCCATTGCAAAAATGCAAATATAAAATTTGGTTTAATTTTTTTTGTCAAAATAACACAGCGGTATGCGTTTTCCTATAGATATACAACACTTGCACGCACCGACTCATGCAGTTTGTAGACAAACTTTGACACTTCTTTATCGTATCATGCTTAATGTCATGCTCGGTAGTGGTTGATATCTGATTAACCCTTTATCGGGCAACATGTCATTTTAAGTGCAAGTAGTTATTTTTCTATTCCTATTAATAAAATAAAAACACATATTTCTTCAGAAATTTTTAAAAAATATTTTTTACTTGTTAATTTTAAAAAAAATGCTGTGTTACAGAAATGTTACATTGCCTGAAAAATTATAAATATTTTATGACGTATGGAATGAACGAAAGCAGTTATAATTTTTTATAGCATAATGCAACACCACATTTTTCGCATCAGGTTTGTGACACGCCTTGACAATTTGGCGTTTTGCACCGGATGCGCTTTTCCGCCCATACTGGCCAGTGACCAACCTGGTCTTGCCGCACTGCTTGTGGCGGAGCATGTGGAGCAGGTCCTTTAGACTTTTTTGCCTGTACATCAGGCTCAATTGATCTCGTTCTTTTTATATTCGATTTGGTATTGAGCTTTAAAAGTGTTTCAGCAATTTGCAGGCGAAATTCTGCAGAAGATAACACCTTTGTCAGTTTTATCAGCTGCACTATTATTTTTGTATAATAGCCATGAGTTCGCCTTTACTAGATCGAAAAAGTGGTAAAATAATCGAACTTGCCACCTTTTACTGCGAAGTTGAATCTTGTATCTCCCCATAATAGCGTCAATCAGATCTACACCTCCCATGTGCGCATTATATTCACCAACAATTGAAGGGCGTTCTATTTCAATATACTTCTTTTGAACTTTGTCGTATCTCTTTACTGTACGTTTAGGTATTTCACCAATGAAATGAATTACGCGTCTAATTTTTTCACTTTTTTAAAGGCATCACTTCTTGTATCTTAGTGGTCCTAATGCTGTTGCTCCAGTGACTAGCTACATTAGGAAGCTGTACCAACGACATCATGTACACAACGCCAATAAATTGTTGAATATCTATATGTGCTACGCGAAATGTATCATTGATGTCCTTTTGCGTGATATACGAATTCGTTTCATCAGCAATGTGTTGCAACATTTCTTTCGAAAGAAAGTAAAAAAAATATTGTATTGGAGTGGTAAGGCTTTTGATATCTTCGGGCAATGTTGTATTCCCTTTGAATAGCAGTTGTTGGTTGTTCAGCACAAGGTTTTTCTTTTTCCAAAGTATACTCTCATAACGCTTCTTTTGGCATTGCCTACTTTCTGTTCCTTGTTTTGGTAGAACGACTGAAGTTGGCGATTCTTTGCTAACATATTCTACACATTCTATTACATCGCCAATAAGTGGAACAAAAGTGGAATCTTTTACATCCGAAGAATATTCAAGATCATGAGCAACATTTTCGAAAATGGAGTCTTCGACATTTACAGAATAATCAGGATCAGCCACACTATCATCGTCAAAGTCAAGTCCATCCTCACTTTCCTCAAGAATTTCTAAAATTTTTGCATTCGTCAACGACATATTTGCATCTATTCAGAGAATAAAAAACACATAACTGGGCAATGTAACATAAATGTTACAAACTGAAATTAACCGAATACAAATCTAATATGGTTTGCTTTCAGTTGTATTTTATGAAAATCACTTTATTACATACTTACGCACTTATTATTAACCAAGAATATAATATGTATAACACAAATCTGATTTTCGCACTAAAAACATAAACACTCTTTACTGTTCAAAAATTTTTTCAGCACTAAACTTTTTGCATAGAAAAATATGTGATAATAATATTGTCCCGTTATATTTTATTTCTTTTTTATTGTGAACGGTTTGTGTTAGTTATGGTACAATACCCAAAGAACTTATTTTTATAATACAAAGTAATATATAGCCATTTTTAGGGTATGTGACATTACTGTTACATGGCCAGATAAAGGGTTAAAGCTGAATTGTTCCCAAGTAGTCGCAACTCTACAACAAAACAACAATATCAAAAACAAGAAGCCATTTATTTGTGTAAAACAGATTTGAGGATGTCAATAATGTTTTTGCACTGCTCTCTCTAAAGTAAACACACAGAATAGCAAGAAAAACATAAGTTTTATTTATGTATGGCTTAATTCCTTTTGCAAGCCACTCTCAAAATAAAGAAATAAGTAAAATTTTTATTTGCGCGTTCTCTTAAAATAAACAAATGAGTAACAGACTAACCTGAATTACGTTGCAAAGCGTTGTGTGGCTGTCAAAATTTCTCATGCCCATACAAAATATATGAAACGAAATAACGCGGCGTCAATGTTTTGCAATTGCGAAATCCAATTTTGACAGTGCGTAAAGCACTGTTGTTTATTTTGTTAAGGTGTAAGTAACAGTGTTAAGTAATGTAACTTTATCTACTTTCAGGTCAATTTACCGTCCTCATCTCTATTTCTTATTTGTATTTAGAGTTTTTTTATCAATCAAAGTGAGTAAACATTACTGTTTCTGGACTTAACGTTAACTCACCTTTTACAGCTGTTGCCAATGATGCAAATATTTTGCTTTTAAAATATTGTGCAGTTTAAGCGTCTACAATCACTAAAATAAAGTTTATTTGGGAAAGTAAGCACCACTTGTATATCAAGATGTTGTGGCTTTTTGCGTTCCAGCAATTTTCGGAAACTTTGTCACATTCAGAGAGTAATTTTCTTTTTACTGTCAAAAGTTCGGCCACCTTTGGTTATGCAGCTGGAACAGACCTACATATACTTTGCTTGTTCTTAACAAAATATTCTCAATGGAGTCTCCGGGAGGACAAACATTATTTTTCTACCTCTCCAGCTCTTTTTCTTTTCTCTTCTATCGCTGTCTCCACTCTCCGATTTTTCTATATTTCTTCCTCGCTTTTGACGAGTATAGTGAATAAACGCTGATTTAACATTAACTATACAAAACGGAAATCTATTTCTTTCGAAAAACAAAAGCTTGTTTTAATTTAAATGAAATTATATTTTCTAACGTTTGCAGCAAGCATTTACAGACGTATATATGTATGTATGTATGTCTACAGTTTTCTTTGACGACAAAGAGTTTAATAAATTCAACACAACTATCAGCAAAATGGAAATTTCCCTTTAACAATTCATTTAAAATTCGATATTTGCATTTTATTTAGCTTACTTGGCGACGTTGAGACCACGAAAGAATTTTGCTATATCCTGATCGCTACTTTGCCAAGGCAGACCACGAGCTCTCACAATGCAATTGCCGTCAATTTCATCATCAATTGAACTGTAAGAAAAAGCAAATAAATTAATAAGTAAATAAATGAAAATAAAAAGATTGGCTGAAAACTCTAATATTATATAAGGGAAATAAATACTAAATAAATTATTGTTAAATATGTATGTATGTATGTGTATTTTTATATTTCTGTGCCTTGCAAGATTAATAAAACTTTATGCACAAAACACAATTTAATGAATTTGTGAAAACATTAAGTGTGTTTTTAAAGAAAAATTTTATAATCAGTTGAAAAATATGCGCAAAGCAATTTTTTTGTTTAAAAATCACGTTCGGTTTAGAGTCAATTACCGACATACATATGCAGTAGTGCCATTCTGCCAGCTAGAGAAATAACTTTCAAATTAAAATTGCCGACTTTAGCTAAAAATAAATGCACGAAAAAAATTAACTCACGCTGTTTAATTTGAAAACTAAAGAACTTTAACTGTAAAACTTAATTTTTAATATATTCTTTGGTTTTGCTTTTGTACGTGTGTTGGTGTTTGTAAGAAAATTTGCATTCTTTTTTTAAGTTTTTTTATTGCAATTTCAGTTCGTATAACTGTTTGGCAAAAATGTACTCCAAATTAAACACTCTTGTTTATCGCGCACTGCAACAACTTTTGTTTTATTTGTGAATAAATATAATTATTTTTCTTTAAAATTTAACAACAAGTTCTATGTGCTGGCATTTTCTTTCAAATATACAGTACATTTTACGACATTTTTTTTGCTATTTTGTTTATTTATGTGCTCTTTTGAACGGTGTCGATACGATAACAATCGATCGTTGATTATTTTCTTTTTGTTTTGTTTTGAAATCAAAATCAATTTTTTTTTTGTTGTTGTTCAATTCAATCCATTCAATTCTAAAGGGATGTTTGGACTGTCAGTTCCCGTCTGCTGTATTTAGAGTGTCAATAGCTACTGCCGATTTTGTGTATTTTTTTTTACTTTTGAGCCAGAGAGCACGTTTCAAATTCATAGATTCAACGCAAGAAAAGTGTTTTCTTCAAAAAAAAAAAAATAAATAAATAAATAAAACATACACAAGTTCGGCTTTCGAAATCAGTTCCAATAAGTATGCAAGAGTATTTAGAATGATAATATAAGAGTGAATAAGGTATGAAATATATTTGCTCAAATATACTAAAGCCGCAGTGTTGGTAGGTATGAAAAATCACCCAAAAGTACCGACTTTTTTTCGAAATGCATTTAAAGCTTACAACGTTATAGAATTTGGCTCTAAAGGTATCTTAAAAGCCGAGGGAGCCCACGCTATTGATTTATTTGCCATCGATACGAACATAAACAAATTTAAAATCAGGCATAAATGACAACGGCGAATGACGAATACTCCTCACCCGTTCTGGTATTCCACAAGAGTTCTACAAAACAATATCTAAAGTAGAGTTCGGATAATACTGTTCTGCAAGAAAATCGGCTCTGAGACCGCGTCAGCTGATTCTTATGTAAAATGAACCCCTGAAAATGACCACCGTTTCGCCCCTTCACACATCATTATCGGGGGATTACTCCTTCCCCCACTATTTTATCCATTTGCGTAATTGAAAAATTATAAATTTATTAAATAATACTTTTTCTACATTTTAGCAAATTCTTTCTTTATTTTTCAAAAATTTTCAAAGTCTTCATCTTCACCTTCATTTAGTGTTTGCTTTCGCCTTGTACCCGGAAGTTATAGTTTCTCGTACTAGAGACCAGCGGTATTCTGCCAACATGCTAGCATTAGACTTTCTGGAAAATCTTTTCTCAAACTGAGCCATGTCTTGATAAAATCGTTCTCCATGCTCCTAAATTTGCAGGAAAAAAGTTCAAATGTCGGTGCAGCATGTGCACTTTAGAGACATGTTACGTTGTCAGCATGATCGATATTGTCACCACTTTTTTGTTACCCTAAAAGTTCACACACAAGCGAGTTGACGCAAGCGAAGCTCGTTTTTATTCCAGCTTTCAGGAGTTCAATAAACGTTCAGTCTTGGAAAAGTTGTATAATTTGTGGTCCCACGAACACTCTTTGTTTGATTTTAGCGTCACTAATATGAGGAAATTTCGTTTTTAAAAATTTTAATCCATTACCTGCCTTGTTCATTGCTTTGACGAACTGATTCATAAACCCGAGTTTGATGTGCAGAGACAGAAAACTAAATATTTTCCTTGGGTACCAGTGGACCGTGAGCAACATTTTTCTTGAAAAAATAAATCCAGCTTTAATTCCTACTATGATTAGGTACATACATAGAGGGTGTTTTAAAAAAACAATTTTTATTTCAAAGATCAATACAGTGCAGTCAATGCATTAACATTTGAAATGATTTCAGACCGTGCCTGTTCTAGTGGAGGCACTTTTTCAAGCATTGCTGGCCTTATGTGATATATAACATGAACAATCTTGGGCTACAACGCGTCAATTGTTGTTGGTTTTACATATAAACTAGTGACACCACGTATACCCATAGCAAATAATCGAGCGGTGTTAAATCGCACGACCTAATATCTCAGAAACTACATCAGATACAATAAAAATTATAAAAGCATATTCATGCTGGTGGAAAAGAAGCGCTCAAGTGTTTGGTACTTTATCCATATATGTACTTTTAGAACTGAATTTTGATACCTCTTTCGCCAAAAGTATTGCACATAGAACAAAGCTTATTCCCGTATTCTTTTCTTCTAGAAAAAATTTCGAATGTGTTTTCTTACTTTTTGGAAATTCGAACACACATACATATATCGGGTAAAATTGTACCTGTGTCCTTTTATGCCATTTAAATAGTGTTTATGATGTAAATTTTTGTACTATTTTTAAATACCTCCATGATATGGACATCAAATTAAAAGTAAAACCATCTCCTTCTTGTGCCGTTCCCCACCGTTGCGACAGTATGTGTTGTGAGGGACACCCAGCCTACCCGGCTTGTAGTGCTAAAGGGTAATGCGACTGAAATAAAGTCCGACACGTCCATGGCGGACATACCATTGGCCAGTTTATCCGCCCTCTCGTTGCCGAAGAGTAGATACGTACCACAACCCAGATGAATATGCATAGAACATCGATATTTTGGCCCACCACGACCGGGGAAGTTCTGCGTGACCTCAACGCGAGAACCGCCGCCTGACTGTCTACGAATATGCCGATCATTCCACGCGAGTTCCGCTCTCTCTGAAGTTTACCCACTTTTCAGTATTTTTGTCTGAAATACACTTGCCCTATCCGGCAGCCGGTATGGTTGCTGCACGCCAAGGTCATCTCAGAAATATACGCTAAACTCAATTAAATTTTTCTGGCTGGAGGGGGTACATATTTAAACCCACGATCTTCTGGTTGTAGAGTTAACACGCTAAAAACTCAATCAACAGCACCCCAGGCTCTTGCTATGATGTAATCGATGACGTTTTGCTATGCCCTCTAAAACATAATATTATTTTTCTTCTGCTTTTACCTTACAGATGTCTAAAAAAAAATTTAGCACATATTGGACTTTTGCAATTACAAATCCCAAGACTTTCAAATTCAACCCTGCACATATTTAAAAATTTTTTCCTCACATGACATTTCAGAATTATTTTAGGAAATATTTTTTTTTATCAATCATCACTCGAACAAAGTTTCGTAGGAATTAGATTGATAAAGAAAAATATTTCCTAAAATAATTCTCAAATGTCATTATCGATATCTGCACTAATTATGCATTTTAAAAATCCAAATACCCACTATGACCGCATACAAAATTTCCCATTAAATAAATTTAGTCAAGTGGTCACATTCATCTATTCGATACAATTTCAAGTGTGCCTTTTTGTATTCCGTTTCTAATGCATGTGTGAATGTCTGTGCAAGCATGAGTTTTAACATGCTCTACTGATAATTATCAAGTGTAGCTTGTGCATTTGACATTTTTATGTTTAATTTAGTTTTTCCCAAAAGAAAATCTAAAGCTAAAAACTGTATTACGAGATCGTCAACGTTAATCGATTATTAGAAAGAAAATATTTCGAGAGAACAGTTTCCTTATCGTAAAAATTAAATTGACACTCCAAATGTCTATTTCAAACACAAACATCAAAATGTAGTAAATAAATGTGTAGATCATACGAGTATTGCTGCGAACACAATTGCGTCGAATGACGAATTTTTGGTTGCGATCTGTCGTCATCGGAAATAAAACACATTTGTATCGCCGACGAATTTTGCCGTGGGTGACGAACTCTGTGATAGATTAATTTCTAATTCAGACACCGACGAATGAGGAACAAATTAGGACAGAGTTACCGTTTTTCAGTTTAGTTTGCAATTTTATTCGTAAATAAAATTAACTTTCATTTTAATAATTTTTTAATTAAATCATTTAAATTAAATATGCACAATTATATACAATAAAATTACACTTTAATTGCTTTATGTTAATGTTTAATTTTTTCAAGTAATTTTCTTTTTCATACGGTAACACAGCCAGCAAAGGACTTGGCTGATTATGACAGCTGTAATTTGTTCGTTGTATTTGTGCGCCACACTGTGAATTTACACAACGAACTTTTACCGGCAAACTAGTTGTGCTAGACGAAATTCGTCGTTCGTCCCAATTGTGTTCCCAGCACATCTCTGTATTTTCAATATACAAGTGGATTTGGTAGAGAGGAACAACTTTTTGTTCCAATTAGATTTGTAATAATGGGAAAATTTCGTTTATTGTATAACAATTAGAACCCTGAAAAGGACCCTGTATAATACGGTAGATATGTGCGGTCCAGAAAACGTAAAGTACGTACGTATCGTAACAACTACATATTACAGAAAAGCAGTTCAGTTCGAAAAATAAAATAATTTAAAAAACAGTGTGAATGGTTACAGCTCTCAAAGAGCGAGGACGTTCGAAAAAAAGGTACATGTTATATAATTGAGGAAGTATCCTGTAGTAACTCTATTATAAGCAAATTGATATGAATGAAAATATGACTATTTGGTAAAAAATGCAACTACTGCATTTATAAAAATGGATTGAATTTACAAAAGTATCGGATTATTTTTTTTTTTGCTATTTGGTTTTTCAGTTTAATTTTTTAAGTGAAAAAAAAGGATTCCTGACATTTTACAATGCCAAAAAAATATCAGTAAGGTTTGATATTTCACATAAAATTTCAAATAACATTTCAAATAAACAAACGGCTGCAAATCATTTAATTTTATTCACAAAATTCGTGCTGTGTGAGATATGCATAGCGCAAATTAGCTCCATTTTCTGGTCGTCATAATCGACCTACCGAACAGCCTATACCCCAAATTTTGCACCAGTTTCAATTTATTGAACATTAATCCCTCAACCCGTATGGGAAGAGTGCTTACCGAGGAAAATAATGTTGCTGTATTGGCCAATGTGAATGAAGATGGCGATATGACAATCGAAATGTTACGTCAATGGAGCAAGGTACCGTACGATGATGTCACAAGGAGACGTATTAAATTTTGAAGCTTCGTTTTTTTAGTAGTAATTTTAGCAATTATTTTACTTCGTCGGTGCTGCACGATACCGATGAAGAAGGACGTTCTGATATGAATTGGTTACAGCTGAAGCCGTTAATGTTCAGTAACCAGTGACTATGCATTCGCCACTGAAATCTTCCGACAACAACTGACACACAAAGACACACTAATGCACATGAGAAAAATGCGATATGTTTTTATGATTTAATCCGAAACTAGGGTCGAGCGCAGGAAATTTTTGGTTTTGTAGTCAGAGTGTTGACTACTTCAGCCATCGCCACCCTCGACTTGATTGTAATTATTTTTTTTTTGCTGCTGTTCGAATGTGTTAAATAGTTGGATTTCGATAACAGCAATTTAAAAATTATATGTTGTGGAGATCACCAAAATTTACGCGATTTTCTGAACCCACCTGAATAGTGTTTTCGCATATACATACATACATAGCAGCGATGTTAACCGTACGGTAATTTAGACCTCCAAACGGTAGGCAGGTAATCTCTATATTTGTAGAGTAATTTTAAAAAGTTTTTATTTTTAAGTGCTAAACTCCGAAAGTATTTTCTTCATAACGTGCCTACATATGATATACATATTTATCATGCCATAAATGGCAAAAAAAAAATACCTTTTAATATATATTTATTAAGCCAGAGGTCTTTTTTTATCTTATTTTGTTTTTTATTATTCGATATTTCGTTAACAGCTTGTTAACATCATCAGGAATAATAGGAAATAATTAAATAAGGAATAAATAGAAAACAAAATAAGATAAAAAAAGACCTCAGGCTTAATAAATATATATCAAAAAATATAATAAAAAAGGTCAATTAATAATATAATTAAAATACCTTTTAGTTAGGATTAAATATTTTAAAAATCCATACGTTGATTTTACTGAAAGTACTAATTTTAAATACTTTATTTTATTATTACTACATACTTCTTTCTTTATGTTTAATGTTTTAATAAAAAAAAAACTATTATTATTTTTGTAAAAAACTTTGCGTGCAGCAATTTTACCTTTAAAACGGTAATCTTTTAGCAGCTGTACCGAAATCCAATTGAAAAAGTTAACATCACTGATACGTATGTATAAGCGTGTAATAAAAAAGAAATAAATAAGTTACACTGTTTATAATTACAATGTACCTTGGAAGATAAACTCAAATGGAAATGAAGTTTTAAAAATGAGAAGTCAAGGTTACGTTGTGTGATCTGCCACAAACTAATTAGAATTTTTCATTATATGTATATACTAGATAATTAAGAAACAAAGTTAAACCTAGCAAAATTTATGCATTATAATACGGTAATTAATAACATGCGCTTAGCTTGGTATATAAGCGTTTAATTTTAACTACTTATAATCAATAGGAGTTAATTTTAGATAAGAATCTAATAAAATTCTAAATTATGAATTTATATTTAAATTGCAAAAATCACATAATTTTATAATTTGATAAGCAATTTATTGCACATACATTAACATACATACTACATACGGATAATACTTACCAAATTCCGGGTTCTAACACTAAACTAACTGTTTCATTTGCGGTGAATTTATGACCTGTAATATAATAAGAAAATATTTATTTATTTTTCAATAAATAATTCTAAACCACAAAAAGTTCTATTTTATTTCAATAAGTTTACACTTGCAATTCTTGTTGCAGCAATTCTTGAGTTTCATGTGTTTCAGGCGATTCTCTTTCGCTTTCCTATTCTCACTACACAACTTATAGTTTGATGTACGTGTATTGGTATTGTAGTTGTTAAAACGCGTAAGAAATATAAAAATTGTAAAACTAGAATTTCACAATGTGGACACTAATTGAAAGCAGAATTTTTTAAAATTGCAGCAACAAAAATTGCAAGTGTGGACGGGGACTAATTTTGGATTATTTCTCCACTATGCTTTTCAGGATCTAGCAAATTTATAAATATGTATGTGAATATATAGAGAAAGCCAAGTTTAAGCAAATAATAAAAATAAAAATTTATAGTAGATTGAAACGTGCTGAAGTTCGAATCCTGTCAGACACTATACAGTAGTGTTTAGTTGTTTCCTAAATTTTAACACATTGACTGCCACGTCGCACGTTTTAACGACACAAAAAATTACGTTGATTGCCACGTTAGTGTTATCTCCTTAACGATAACAATTATCGCTACAATACTTTATCAGGAGATGAATTAATGGATTTAGAACTAATTTGCATAAAAAAGTCGATTTCGCGCACAAGGGTCAATATGTTTTCGTACGACAGGTGTTTTGTATACATTATCTTGCAAATTGTTTTCGAGCTACGAGTCAATTGGCGCGAATTTCTGGAAAAAATCAATGTCCTTTGATGATTTTTGTGGATTACACAAGAAATAAAAATCATCTGAAACCGAACTATTTAGGACTTTTCTTCAGTGTCTTATGGCTTCCGGCAGGATTTGAACTCCGCCACGTTTAAATCTTCTTTCAATTTATCTTGGTCATAAAATAATAATTTATAAATAAATAAAAGGTTTTTTTTAAATTATATTTCTTTTTTGAAATATTAGCGAAATATTGAAAATAAATAATTCAAAAAACTTTTCATAAAAAAGACCATCGCTCAAAAAAGAAATATAATTAAAAAATTTAATAAAGGTCAAATAAAAATAGAAGTGAGACTAAATAAAAGTTTACTAGAAGGTTACCTGTTTTAAGTAAATGCTGTATGACCGAAACCATATCACGAGATTCTCGTACATAAAATTCGCTATCGTCCACACTTGTAACGTTCAGTTCTAAATAAATAAGAAATAAATTATTTTATTTTTTATGGGAGTGCTTTGCTTTTTCTTTTTTTCACTTACCTTTCATAATTTCACCGATGCTTTGTGGTAGTGTTGCAGCGGGCATTTGTAGAATTTTTTTAATATCTTTAACTGGCACCAGTGCTCTGGATAAATCACCCGATTTGAATATGGAAAATTCTTTACGCAAATCAGAAAATTTATTATAGTATGAAGGCAGTCCAATTTCTTTGACACACGCCTCACGGTGCAAACATTGACGGAGGGGCAGTTGACCATCGGTTATAATTTTAAATTCCGTTTCATTCAACGACAACGAACGTAAATATTCATCGAACTGAAAGAAAATGGGAAAAGTATTGATAATTAAACCATTTAGTTAAGTTTAGTTCATATTTTTAATTTCAAGTTAATTATCATGAAATCATTATTTTATTATTTGACTTCCTGGAACTTTAATTAAGAAAACGTTGTACAATATCACACACACACACACACACACAACTTTACTTCATATAACTTTGAATGGTTGTATTCAATATTAATTATAGTGTCAATGCCTGAACAGTCCTACCTAAATCAGGGCGTCAAGCAAATTTTTTTTTCTCCAAAATTCTCATGTTGTTTTTGTTCGGAAGTAAAAATACGCTTGTTGAGAGATAAAATGCGCTTGACAAGGTGTAATTGGATTAGTCTATAGCGCTAATGGGGAAGTCGATACGATTGTACTTTTTCAATACTATTTCGCTTTAAGAAATGCCATATTTTTCCAATTCTTGAAGTATTTGCTTTGTTTCATTACCTCTCCATTTTTAATAATTGTTTACTCTAATGGCAACTCATTACATTGTATACCACTTTCAATTTAAATGTTTCCAAATAAAAAGATAAATAATAAAATAAAATGTTTAACAACACTGTGCGGTCACAATTTTTATCTGCCAACATTCTGACAAAAACCATTGTACAACAATAATATTGTCAGGCATCTAACACTTGCTATTTCTATTAACGGTCATTTGTTATTGTCAGATTTATTTAATTTACTGCACCGTAACACCATTATCATTTCTCTTGGCAACGCTGCCCTTAAATATTAAGAGACAATGTTTAACATCGAATCTGTCAACTTTTGCCATACAATAATCTGATTAGCGTGTGAACTAACAATTTTTGTTGGCAGATAGATTTATTATTCGACAACTGTGTGACAATTAAATTGTGAGGTTTTCTTACTGACTGAAGCCGTCACTGTTCAGTGACCAATTTCTATGCGTTCGCCACTGAAACCTTCCGACAACAACAGATACAAAGACACACAAATGCACATCAGAAAAAATGCGAGATGTTTTTTTTTATGAGTCTGAAACTGGGGTTGAACTCAGGGAAATTTTTCGTTTTGTAGTCAACGTGCAACATTAAAATTTAACAAAAATAATATCAATAAATGTTTAGTTGTCTTTAAGTTCATAGTTAATTTATCACAATAATGTGACAATTACTTTTTATTCGAATAAAAGAAAAAATAACAATTAATCTCCGACACCAGTTGAGTAGAATACGTATTTAGAAAATATTTACAAAATATTTATCTTAATAAAAATAAATTTCACTTTCAAATTGTTCATCATCTACAATTAAGCAATATAATTTTAATGTTTTTGAAATGATGCATACAGAAATAATCATGGTATGAATGAAATCACGAAATTGGCCTTTTTGCGTAATAGATATTTTTGTATTCGGTAGGTAGATCAAGAGGAAAATTACAACAATTGCTTTTCAAATAAAATTAGAAATAAAGGCAAATAGCTAATAAGAAAATTTAAAAACGTGTAACTAAAAATGCATTCTTAAGATTTTAGCAATGTCATTCAACAATTTATACGCACGCACACTATTGTTCAGTTGTCATCACAATACAAATGTTTGTTTTCAATTTAAACCCAGCAAGCAAAAATAAGTTCGAAAGTTGCAAATCATGGTTTCATTATAGCAAAAGTTATTTACAAATAACGTGTCTACTAGCCCAGAAGGATATTTGAAACTATAATTTAGAGTTATTAAAAACTATCGAAAATATTTGATTTTCGTGGCCACAGCAACGATAAGTACGATAATAACCCAGCAAAAAAGACATGCAAGAGAAATAGTTAATGCATAAGTGCTCTTGCAAATGAACTGGTTCAACTTATCTCAAGAACGCATAATTTTAACATAATTGGCGATCATGTGTTCATATTTACCAAAACATCTCCTCATTTAAATGAGTGCTAAGAACCAGTGAAACAGTTCCATGATTTGGCTACGTATTAGCATGGGTTAATGAGTTCCTATAACACATTTACGGCCCTTTTCACAATGTACGATTTAAACTTAACGTGAGCTTAAACACCAAGTTTTGTATGGCAAAGTTGCTGTTAAAGTCCTCGTTCAATCTTTCAATCGGACACTGTGAAAAGGGCTGTTTTTTTTAATTTATTTTTAAATATATTTAAATTATAATTACAACTATGCAAATGCTAATATGTATTAAACGGCAGAGTACAAAAGTGATAATCTTGTTAACATTTGAGATGGCATTAAAAATTAATTCAGATAAAGAAGTGTTTAAGAAGTCATGCAAACACCAATTCATACTGAACGCATTATATTTTTATTTGCTGGGAAGTATTGTACTGGTATATCATGCCGTTGTACAGCAAAATAAATTTTCTGAATAGTTGATTTGTAAAAAAAGGAATTTTTTGCGACTCTTTTTTTTAAAATTAGCTTTATGTATCGAATATTTTTATTTAAAAAAAAAGAAAATATATATTATTTATCGCAGTATAGAATGCATTTCTTAGCCCATTGCTTTGCGATTGGGAAATCAGACAGATCATTAAGAGGCGTTTCAGAGTAATATATCGCACTCTTTTACTGGTTCAAAACCAATGTTCAAACCCATCTACACAGAGAAAATTATGAGTTGTTTCTTTTGAATTAAAGCCTTTGTTCGATATAATATTGAAATTCAATTATGGTGTTAATTAATTGAAATACTTTTTTTATTTGACAAAAAAAATAATAATTTCTTCTTTCAATTAACTTTTTAATTGATCCTTAGTTCATATTTAATTAATATATTAATTAATTTGATAAATTACTTGATTGAATATTTACTGAAAGTTGACACTAGAAAAAATGTAGTACCTACACGGAATGCTGTTAAACTAAATTTTGATTGATAAATGATTGATTCAATTAAATATATTGTTTAGTTTTTTTAATTGTCTATTTAATCAAACTTCAAAATGTAGTTAATTGGAAAAAAAATTCGTTTTGTCAATTTATACAATTCTGATAATTTGTATAATCATTTCGGTGAGGGGTGCAAAACTAAACATTTTTTTATTGTTTCAATCATTTTTGTAATTAAAATGATTTTTTGTAATTTTTTCCGAAATTAAAAAAATATTTACTTTATATAAATTTTTGGATATTGTTGAGCTGTAGAAAGCCCATCGAATCCCATATCAGCCATATGAAATTCTTTTAGAGCTGTGGATGTGGCCACGGGTCCGCCTTCTCAACTTTAGCTGTTGGAATAAAAAAGAATCGGCTGTTTTGAACCCATAAAAAATATGCAATAAAATTTTTTACATGTTCCCAGTGTCGTTGGTGGGTGTGGCGTTAAGCTCATCTACGTACAGAGTTTTATTTCTGAAAAATTGTATCTGCTTAAATGCGGATTGCTTTAAAAATTCGCACTTCAATTTGCAAATTTTTCAACATGGCTGTCAAGGCTTATTTTTTTTTTCTCTTGTTTTGTTAAAAGTATTTCCCCTTTTAATTTCGCTTCGAAATGTTTACACAGAATATACTGTTTTTGAAATGTAAATAAAACAAAAACTATTTGCGTTAATTTTCTAATATTTATTTGTTAAATCAATTAGAAAATGACAACAAGATAAAGTGTTAAATAATTTGAAGCATTTGCAACTTTAGAAGAACATTAATGTGCAACATTTGTTCAGATGTTTAAACATTTTTGCTTTATTTTTCTTTATTTTGTTTTTTTTTGTTTCTTCATTCAATAAACTGAAGGATAACAAACACAATGCGATCGCTTCAAGTGTTTCATTTGATTGAATGCAAACAACAACAAATTAAACGTTAAAACTATTGTCATATTTAGGGGATTATGTAACAATTTGCGTATGTACAAATATACAGTCACACGGATAATTGTACGTACCCCTTGAAAAATCTTGAATTTTCAAAAAATTGGAGATATTTAAAAAAAAATTTTTAAATGAATACAAATATTTAATTTATTATTTAAATTTAAAATTAAAAACTTTTATTTAATACTTAAGAGCGAAGTCGAGTCGCTTTTTTCTGTTTATTTCGCTATTTTATGGTTTTTTTCCTTCGTACGCGGCTAAGGAATCCCCTTTTTCGCAAAACTCTTCGTACTGTTTCTGAATGAACATCGATACTGTGGTAATTATTTTCCAAAGTGTTTCGGATTTCCATGGCTGTTGTTTTAGGATTTTTACTAACAATACATTTTATAAATCGTTCAACTGGCGGAGAAATTTTGGGTGGATGTTCTGCTTTTGACTAAGGAAATTGTTTTATTACACTCTACACTGGAGACTTGACAAGAATTTTAGCAATTAAACTCAAAGAATTCACCATCTTTTCTCAATTTTAAAATATATTCGCGCATTTCAATACAACTGTTCTTTAATTTCTTTCGGGAACAAGTTCCCTGATTTCATCAGAACACATCCATGCCATTGTAGTAACGATAGAACAACGAAACGCACCCCACGTTGCGAAAGTATTGAAAAGTTTGCTTCTGCAAAATTCATATGACGATATGTATGTATCTATTTAAGAATATTGCTGAAAGTATCTGTAGTTCATTTAAAAATGCACTTTATAGGTAATGAATTTATTGAGGCCTCACTTGAATCTGTGGAACTTGTTTGCATATAAAATTCATACGAATTTATACTCGAGCATTAAGTCAAGTAAAGTCAAGTCATTCAGTCGGTCAGGCAGTTAGACAAATTGTGTGTTTTCTCATTAAGGTGTTGCAATATTTGCGTTTTAATTTTTATGTCAAGGTTTTTTTAGCCTCTCAGAAAATCTATTAAAATAATTCTATTATGAAAGTTATTAACGTGTCATATTTTGTCTTATTCCATATTAAAATTATTTGTATAATATATGTATGTATGGAGGTAGTATGTATGCACACAAGTATGAATGAGTACATCTTAAATTAAGATAAACTAAAAATAAAAAGATTGTTTTAAAATAATACAAAAAAAAAACACACAAAAAAGCAAATTAATCAGATAAAAATCAATGTTAAGAAATCTTCAACATGAAATGCCATGTCTATTCATTGGCAGTTTGTGAAACTTCACGTACTCGTAACACTATTCCTATACCAGTTGAGGTTTTTTCCACTTCTTCTATTATCTTTTTTTTTCTAATGCTTCCACGGCACTTGTTAGCCCCTAAGACAATCTTAAAATCTCAAAGGTAAATGAAGGACTTATAGGAAGTTAAAATACATCAAGTTGTTACATGATGTTTGCTTGCATCAATTACAAAAGAGTTTTAAGCTGGAGTTATCAGCTTGTATAACAGCAATAAAAAGTGATTTACTAGGCAATGCCGAATTTTTGTTTACCCTACAGAATAAAATGATTTCTACCTTCTCCGTAAAAATGGTATCTTGTTGCATGGTGCCTGAATATAATATCTTGGTCCGAGTTTAGACAGGCCAACATTTGGGTGAAAAACATCTGGAACAAAAAGAAAAATGAAACAAAAACAAACATGTGTGCACATTTAGTAATGAAAACAAACCCAAAAATACCAAGGACAAATGTAAATTATAGGTGGTAAAATTTGAGATTCATTATGGGAAAAATAACAATTCTTGTAGTCTATTAATAGGAAATAATAAATATAAAAACACGAAGAACGCTGAAGATTAAGGTGTAGCAACCTTCGAAAACAGCATGTTCTTCCATTCATCTAGTGTTTGGCAGTGTGGTTTATAAAGTTTTGTCTTTGATTTAGTTTGTTTCTTACCAATTATCACATGTAATTTTCCCTGCCGGTATGTTTTCGATCATTAGCCTATTCTAAATCTGGAATTCTCTTTTTTTTTTATTCGCGTTCACACAGAGGAAAATGTTGCCGGCGACATTCCTTAATTATTGTTATTATTTGCCGATGCTCTCATCCCCACCCAGAATATGCTACCAAACTAAATGTTTCACTTTCAAATGTTCGCCAGTCTAAACTCAGACTTGTCAAGCCCATAATAATGCGAATAAAATACAATTTATTTAAAAATAAAATTATATTTTCTTAATAAAATATGTAAAGACGAAAACAAAGTGCTAGATTTTTAATTTAGAATATTACACGACTTTTTCAGTATGTCTGAGTTTAGACCAGGAAACATTTGGAAGGGAAACATTTAGTTTAGTAGCATATTACGGGTGGGGCAGAGAGCATGGTTTTTGTATTCGGTAATTTTTTTAAACCGTACCGTGGTTGAAAAAGTTATGAATTACAATGGGAATTATGGACACGTATGTAAGCCGTTCCAAAATGTATGCATTGGACAAGCATGTGGTTAGGGTAGGTTAAGACCCTCAGCGCCTAATATTTTTGTATATCTAAATAGGGTCAAACTATTGCAGCTCCTCAAACTTACTGTTGGTGGTGGCATTTATCGTTAAAATTTGTTTCTCCGCATATTTCAGTCTTATGTCTGGCACAATAAATTGTTACGAGTACAATTTTTTCTGCATGGCTAACAGAATGCCACAATGGCTCACAATTCGTTCACACTAAAGGTTCGTTCGGCCTGTATGGTAAAGTATATATCAGTCTGGAGAGTATTTTCAATAAATTAATCTAATCATATTGTACAATAACTAGATAAGAATCAAGTCTATATTGAATTGGTAATAAGTTGTTGTTATTATAATTAAACATCGGTGTCGAAGAAGTGAGATCATGAAAATCATGTGCAAAAATGGTTATATGTTTTAAAGCACTGCACATTAGAGTGGATCAAGAAAGTATTTTTAAGAATTTCTATTACAAATGGCACTAAAAGGTTGCATTTTCTTCTCCGATACAAATTGGGAAAATTGTGGAAAAAATAGTGGTACTTTTATTTTTGGTCCTCTAACGAGGCATCCAGCAGATTTTGAAATGAGATTATGTCGAACAATTTGTAAAACATCATACGATGCAACACAGTTTTTATCTCAGACAAACAATTTTTCAATTCCTCGGTTTTGTGTCATATGTTAATTAAAAAAAAAAAAACATGTTCTAAGTCGCTGAACAAGAATATGAAATTAAAATTACTCCATTACAAAGAAATATTATACTGTTGTATATTTTTTTTCTGGCTGCACCGAAAAAATAGTAGTTAAAATATGTTTCCCAATTAACTATTTGCTCAGTAAATTCTTCTTTCCTAATTAATAATTTGAAGGAATTATAAATTTTAGTATAACATACCTCTTCAATAGCTTCCTGTAGGGGTTTCCCAGCAGCTTGAGCAACGGCAATTGGTAGTTCGATGGTTTCGATGGGGCTCAATATTGTTGGTCCATTTGTTATATTGTTGTTGTTAACAATTATACTATTATTATTGATAGTTGTAGTAGATAATGAAATGGTTGTGTTATTATTGCTGATGTTGTTCGTGTTGCTTATGGGAGATGTTGGCGTAGAATTATTATTTGTGATGCTTAAGGAATTTATACTGCTATTTGTTGAGTTTAAACTATTACTAAGACAGCTATTGCTATTAACAGAATCGGCATATGTGATGGCCAATGGTGGTGATGAGGCGTTATTTGAAGCATCCGATGACGTTGAAGTCGTACGATCCTTTACAAAAGTACCTTCGGGACGTACTAAGATTTGTTTCGTACCAATTATCTAAAATAAAAAAGTTAATATGAAAGAATATTTACAATATTTACTGGTTTCTTTTATTTTTTGGAATTACATAACGACACAAGATTCAATTCAAAAATAGAAAATTTACATGAAGTAATAAGTAAGAAGCTTTGGGGATGCACAAAGTGTTGTAAAGTTATATCTTTTAAAATATAATACCATAAGAATATTAACTACAACGAGCAGTGAGCTAATATGAAATATAATGCAATGAAATAGTGTGCACAATGTGAATAGCACCGACAACTGATACGTTTAATAAATATTACGCAGGTGATTTCGTACCGACTGTTCCCACGCAGCGGGTATAAGGCCTACGCATTGGCTTTCGGGACGACTGTTCCACTAAAAGTGAAGTATAATAAACGCCGATACAACGACGAATGCTGCAAATTATGCAAAATAAAAAAATACAGTATCCCTAACGTAACCGCTATCTACACATCCGAGAACGACAAGAAGCCCCGAACATAGCCGATTAATATACAGTCGAATATAACCAGTTTAAAGCCCCGAGTACAACCGAAGGCCATAAAAACACTGTCGATTATAATACACCCGAATATAACCAGTTCAAGGCCCCGTGTACAACCGACCTCTGCACACCCGAGTACGACCAAAAGGTTCCAGAGTCCCCGAATACCGCGAACATTCGTAATAAAATTCGTTCTAAATGATCTATTTAATAAAGTTTGATTTTGTTATACTCCAGAAAAGTGTGAAATAAATCTTATTATTTGTACTAAAGGTTCACAAACCCGCAAGCAGCCCGTGACCACGACTAAGTTAACTCAGGCGAAGACAAAACCACGTTACAATGTATTTGCAAAATATTAAAAAAATATGCATATGAAAAATAAAATATTAATCAGTTTGTGCGAAAAGTGCTTTGTCTGTAGTGCTGATAAATTATGACAGGACAATAAAAACAGCACAAAACGTCTTATTTATTTGGAACACTTTTTTTTGTGGAAACTATGCCTTCACCACTGAAACCTTCCGACAACAACTGACACACAAAGACCCACTAATGTACATTAGAAAAATTGCTAAATGTTTTATTTTATAATTTTTTCTGAAACTGGGGATGACACAGGAAATTTTTGGTTTTTGTAGTCAACGTGCAGACTACTTCAGTCATCGCCACTTTTTTTATATGTATTATTTTAATTTTTAATTTTAATTATTTAATATAATAATAAATAAATATATGATAATAAATAAATATAAATATAATAAATAAATATAATAAATAATAAATATAATAAATAAATATAATAAATATAAATATATAAATAATAATAAATAAATAATAATAAAAAAAAAAAATATTTTTTCATTATAAACAAAAACCAATTTTCCTGAAGGAGCTACACAAAGGAGTAGCGAAATATCGAAATAAATATTAAATATATTAAAAGGACCTTAGGCTTAAATAATTAGTGTTATTATTATTAGAATACGGGAATTTTATTCCCAGTAATTTTTTTTATAACCACACACATAGTGGACAAAGACAGGAAGAACGCTGAAAAATAAGATGAATTCTTCGAAAGCAACATGTTGTGCTATTCCGCTAGTGTTTGTCAGTGTGATTTATAATTTTTGTCTTTGATTTTGTTTGTTTGTAATTATCAAATATAATTTTGACTGCCTCTATCGATCATTAGCATATTTAAAATTTAAAAAAAAATGCCCTTGTTTTTACCCTCTGACATTACTGCTCTACTTATAGGGTTTTTGATATCCCTTTTTCCCTAAATAAATGTATAAATGATAAAATAAAAACATACTTATTAAAAACATTGCTGTAAATGATTAAGTAGAAAAATTTTATTAAGAATTGATCTCTTAAAATTAAAATTAAATTATTGTAAAAATGTAAATGTTATTGTAACAATAAAAATTGAGAAAAAAAAAAATTAAAAAAAATGAGATTCGAAATATGGATAATATTTAACACTTAAATAATTACGTTTCTATAGTTTGAAATTTTTTAATTAATTTATTCAATTTTTATTACTCTAAATTTTTAGATTTTTTTTCTCGATTTAAATCATTATCATTATTTTTAACTCATTTGTCATTTTTATATCTATTCAATTTTAAATATTTTAAGTAAAAAATGCCGTTTAAAAAAATTTATTATTTAATACAAATTTTTCGGAAAAAATTTTTATATTAATTTTTAACACAAACACACACACACACACACACATATTTGCAGATACTACAATATCTTTGAGGGTAATTATTTCCATAGAATATTCCGAGTTTAATATACTTGAAAATATTTAAAGTGTTGTAAGTTTTAGATATTCACACATGCATGTAGTATATGTGCAGCCTTTGTGTGCTGTATTCATTTCCATATCCGTTAATAGGTCCAACAAGAAAACTATTTAGCAAGTATCAAGTGTATTATTTATTAGGCACAGTTCTATACGTACGTACATAGCTCTTCGTTTATACATGTAAAATGCAAAATAAATTTTATATAAATAAATTAAATATATTTTAAGAAAGGAAAAACGCTCCAGACAATACATACATACATACATATGAATTCAATTCGTTAAAGGTTTATAAAATTAAAACAGAAGCCAACTGGATTTGATTGATCCATTGACAATTGCAAATACATACATAAAGCATTCTTTTATTTTAATTGCATTTTATACTTTAACGCATAATAAATTTTGCACAGGTTTAACCCAACAAGAAAAAAAAGTAAACGACAAAAAATAATTAAATTCAATCAAATAATAATTTTATCATATGGAACAGGACTGGAAACATCAATACTATTGTAATATAATATGTTTCTAAGACCATCACTCAGTGAATGTCCCTACACAGGCGATGCATTGCATACATATTGAACGTGTACTAGTGCCCTAAACTACTCGTATTTCAAGTAGATTAAAATGTTCTAATGGTTCCTTCAAATGTGGCATAAATTATCGATACCAGCATTTTCCATACCTGACTTTACCTCGCACTGAAAATGTAAAATGTTTTTTTTTTAATTTTTTTCAAAATTTACATACAACAACGTTCAAATAAGTCATAAATATTTCATTATTCAATGAAAACTATTAGTTTAAGAAATTGTTTCTTTCCATTTCTATTCTGAATTGAGAAATGAAAATATTTGTGTAGGGCTGACGTTGGCAAACACTTTAATATTAAATTTGCGCTGACGTACAATCGATATTTATGAAGAGTTATTGTTAGTAAAGAAAAAACTTCTACATCCCATCGAAGTTGAATAATTTAGAAAAAACTAACTGCATGCAAATAATTTAGTTTAATTTATTTATTTAATTATTATTTATTTATTTGCTATTTGATTTTATTTCGCTTAAGCGGAAAAAACAAGAATGTTTTTTTTTAACGATTATGAAGACTGATGCCACCACATTCCTTGCTTTTTTTATAAATTTCTTTTATAAATATCTTTCGGCATCACTGCCGAAGATATTTTTATTGAAATGTGAATGAAAGTGTTTGCTGGGTTAGGTTGTAAAATTGAAGTAAATAAAATAATTGAGAATTCAAGGACTATAATATTGTATATTTTATACCGTTCTTAAAAGCGAACCTCGCGCTGCGGTATTTAATATGTATAAAAATGCAATATAATATTTTAAGAATTGAAAAGGTTTTCAAAGAGTTTTTCTTTGTTTCTTAAATAGCAATTGACAATAGAACTTAAACCACATAAATCCGGACCACAATTTGTCCAAAATAGGTTAAACAGATCACAACTGAAGATGATTATTTTAAGGCCATCGCGGGCGTGAAACTTGCGTATTAAAAATAACCAGTAATTAATGACTGTTGTCACAAATTAATATCTGTTATAACAACTCTATTTTAATTCTAACTTATAAAAAATTCTAAATTTCTAATTTCTCAGAATATAGAGAACCTGGATGCTAATTCTGTCAAAATAAAGAGAAAAAAAATATTTACATTAATGTTTTAATACACGCAGAAAAAAATTGCAATAGAAAATTAACATGACTAAATGTTGATTAAATTTAAATTTCTGCAAAAATAATTACTTACATTTATTCACACTGATTTGAAATGGAAAAATTTCAAAATTATCTTAAAACAAATTGATTCAATATTTGTCGTAATAAAAATAACATTGCACCATGTCAAATACATAAAATTCCGTTTTATATTAAAATTAAAGTTGAATCACGTTAAAGCAACGTTGCATAAAAATCCAGATTTTCGCACAAAGTTAGACTAATGAAAAATTAACATCGAATCAGGTAAAATGAGTATTCAGCATGGATAAATAAACAAATGACAAATTTTAAAACAAACTCAAGTCAGCTTTGAAAAGTTTTTTTGGGTTTGTAACCTCGGTTATTCTCAAAGACTTTTTGGAAGTTTTTATATAAACATGTTAGCTTAACCATACAAACATAAATAAATAATCGTAATTCATTTTGACTGGTGTTAAATTTAACATTAATTAGGTGCTAAATTAACAATAAAATCATATTGATTCAATATCAAAATCATTTTGTTATATTTTTATACAAGTTTCATTCAACAGAATGTATCACGTTGTTTCATACTTAATTTAATATTAAGTCGACTTGGCTGACATATTAAATAAACATGACTTAAAGATTTTAATTGTTAATTATTTTTCCCATAAATATGCATGCCGTGCCCTATTTCGAAACTCAGTTGATGCAATTACTTAAATTTTTTTTCAATAATGACGTCACAAAATTACCACAAAAGATATGACCAGTGTGTACTGGGCTTAAGAAATAAACTAAATCAAAGACAAATATTGTAAATCACACTGCCAAGCAGAACGAGCAGAACGGAACAACATGCTGTTTTCGAAACCAGCTACACCTTCATCGTCAGCGTTCTTCGCGCTGTGTCCACTGTATGCCGTTATCAGTAGATGTAAATTATTAATTGTATATACCTATTTATTATTTCCTATTAGTATATTTATTATTTTTCGCATAATGATTTTTACAATGGCATTTTTTTGTGTGTAATGACGATCGTAACTGCTAAACGTTCCCTCATATGCTGGAAACGTTTTTTTTTTTAATTTATAAAAGTTTATTTAAATTATGCAAAAGATTATCTTCGTATATTGAATGACAAATAGTATGTAGTTCGATCTCTACAATATTACACACACACACACACATATATATATACAAATTTACAATATTTAAGAACCTGCTTTAGTGACATTTGTAAGACCAAAATATTTTTGTGTTTGTATTAGCATTATTAATAACATCACTATTCTTAATGGGTTTCAGTTTCTGTAGTGATTTGGAAAAAAATTGTTTTTACATAATAGACAAATAATTTATCTATGATTAATAAATGTATTTACGTTTTTAATGTCTTTGCTACACGACATGCAGATTCGTTTCTTAAAGAGACGGTGGGACATATCAACACAGAGCTACACTGAGTTACAGGGTGTTGTGAAGCAGTCAGGGCACCCACCAGATACTACTTAACCGATGTACAGAGAAAATATGGATATGGAAATGCTTTAAAATAAAAGTTTGTTTATGAGCTACGTGATTACAGATTAGTATTATATATGAATTTGCTGAAGCTGTGTTCAGGGAATGTGGCCCTACATATGCAATGCATTGTACTGGAACTAGTTGAGAAGACATAATATAGAGAAGTGTAGATAAGAGTCAACAGCACCCACTTTAGTAAAAACATTAGCATTATTATTACTGTTTCTACCGGATTAAAGAACCGAAAGCGATTTTGCCGGCATGACAATTCGGAAGATTCGGAAATCAAATAAATGTTTGCCCAACAATTAGCCAAATATTTTATATTTGTGTTCACAAATATTTGTTTGCCTGCAATTATTTTTATATGCTCAAAATCCTCTTTTATTTTATTAGACGCTTAAAACCATTACATTGTCTTCAGCGTACGACAGGGAGATATTTTGTTGGAAATAATATTTTATATTATTTATATTTTTTTTCAACCAGCTCCAATTTCTCATAAATCTACTTGCTATTCTATTTATATTATAATCAATGTAATATTTTAAATTCATTACTTTGGAAAACACTTTTTCTTACTGAATAAAAATTGTTTATACAATTAACATATTTAACGTTTTCTGTCAACTATTTCATCGATTGGAAAATTAAAAAAAAAATAGTAATATTTTTTTTTTTCATTTATAAAATGTTTAACCTTTTGAAAATCTTAAAAAAAATGGTATGAATACAGCAGTAAATATTTATAAATAACACTAATTATTTAAGCTGTAGGTCTTTTTAATATATGTAATATTTATTTTTCTTCGATATTTCGCTACTCCTATGCGTAGCTTCTTTAAGAAAAAAAAAATAATAAAAAAAATAAATAAATATTACATATATTAAAAAGACCTACAGCTTAAATAATTAGTGTTATTAACATAAAAAGGCGTCAAAAACTTAGAAGAATTAGCAGTAAATATTTAATAAAATGTGAAAAGACTGTTATATAATTATTAACAATATATATAAAACTGAGAAAATATTTCTTAATGTTACCGTTCCTGTATAAAAATACCGTGAAAGAACGTCTCCAAAGTAGAAAAATTGAAAAAAAAAAATTATTAAATATACTATTGGGTGAAAAAACTACGCATATCTGAAGTGTTCTTGAACAAAACATATACTGTTCATAAGGCTTACGTCTCTTGTTTCTAAATTCGTTTATATGTTCATGTGAAATCGGTTGAGATGCAACTAAGTTACAGTCTGATAAGAGCATGCGGGCATGGGAAATCGAGTTTTTACCCGTAACTCCAGATTTTCGGGTTGTTTGGAAAATTTCCAAACCATATTGTTGTTGTACATATTGTTTCTACTAACAAAAATGTTATCACATTGCAGGTATCTCTATTTTAGTCATTTTTGTCACACAGTGTAATTCATGCTGGAAACACAATTGGCTCGAACGACGAATTTTACGGGGCGAACTTTTTTCATCAGAAATAAAACACATTTGTGCATATGCAAATTAACAACACCAACGTCGGCAAAATTCGTCGTCCGTGACGAACTCTCCGATAGATTTACTTCTATTTCATAGGCCGCCGAACGACGAACAAATTAATACAGAGTTACCGTTTTTCATTTTAGTTGTCAAATATATGAATAAATAAAGTTAATTTTTATAATAATAATAATAATTGCTTAATTTTTCAATTTAAGTTAAATCTACACAATAATGTACCACAAAATTCCTTTTTAATTGTTTTTTGATAATTTTTATTTTTTTTAAGTAATTTTTTTTCATACGTTAACACAGCCAGTAAACAACTTTGTTTATTATGTCATCTGTAATTTTTTCGCCGTAACTGTGCCCCACACTATAAATTTATGCAACGAACTTTGACCGACGAATTCGTTGTGCTAGATGAAATTCGTTGTTCCTTCCAATTGTGTTCCCAGCATCATCTGTCCATTTATCTATCTATTGTATACATATGTGTGTACATGTACATGTGTATATATATATACATATGTAAGTATGTATGCCTACTAATTTTTACTCTCTTTATTTCTTTATATAGCAAAATATTTATTAAATTTATTTAAAAGGTTTGGGCCTCCTCGGAGCAGCCGTTCTGCTGAGAATATCGCTGCTGTTGCCCAGGATGTTAAAGATAGGACTGGAAAATCGTCTAGACGACGTGGCATTAGCCGCTGGTCCCTAACCAGCATTTTGGTGCAAGATTTGAAAATGTTCCCTTACAAAGTCCAGAAAAATTACAGCAAAAGAATATCGGGTGATTACTTTTGCCCCACGTTGTAATGGGTGTCCGCTTATTTTTGTGCTTCTACCGATAAAATGTGTTTCTCTTAATGAATTCGCATATATTTTAAATGAGGAAAAAGTGTGCGTTCAACGCATAGGATAACTTTCTTTGATACAAACACATACATACTCGTATATAGATTGGATAGAAAATGTTTTTCAAGAACGTAATATTTTGATAATAAAAATTATAGCCGTAACATCACAATTATCATATTTGTCAAATAATTGTCATTATAAAAATGAATTATTAAAGACGATAATATGTAAAATATAACCTCTGCTTCTATATTACACACACACTTCAACAAAATTGAAGTATTCACAAGGTGTGCTATTAAGTCATATTGTCATAATGGCTTAATATTTTAAACTAGTTTAAAAAAATGTTGTGCTTCAAAGAATAAAGTGTTAAAATAACAAGACTTTTGGAGCTGCATATATTTATTAGTTTGTCATAAAATAAGAGAAAAAATCTGAGCCATTCGCTGAAACTTTTTAGTCGAGCCGGCGATTATTTTTACAAGCCGCCGCTTCTTATAAATGATATAAAAATAAAAAATTGTTTAATAACTATTCACACTTTTGTACCCTACCATTAATATAAATTTTTATAACATAAAAGTAAGTAAGAAAGAAAAAATCACAGCATTTAACAGTATACGAGTGAGCAAATTTTGTTTGTGTAACGTATCTGGCTGGCTGCCACAGACCTGTTGGGTCTGTTCTAGGTGCCTAACAAAAGTGCCCGAACATTTCACAGTAAAAAGAAAATTACTCTCTGAATGTTACAAAGGTGCGTAAAATTCCTAGAACTCAATTAACCACAATTGAACATCTTGAAATACTTGGTGGTGGTGCTTACTTTCTCAAATAAATTTTATTTTAGTGATTGTAGACGCTTAAAATGCATAATATTTTAAAAGCAACATATTTGCTTCATTGGCAACAGCTGTAAGCAGTGAATGAAAATAAACTGAAAAAAAGTAAAGGCCTTTTTTTATTAAAAAAAGAGATAAATATAACGAAATATATGGACTTTCTTTATTTTTAATTTTTTTTTTTCATAAATTTTTAACTAAAAACTTTTTTCGTTTCTTTGCAAATTTTCTGATTAATTTCTTAGTTTCATATGTAAATAAAAAAAACAGCTGATAATTTAATTCTGCACGAACTTACCTAAAGAAAAAGTTCATGCAACCTTGTACACGAAATGCAAAATTTTACTATCTCATTTTCGCTAAAAACTTGCACAAAAATTGTTATCTGAAACGCTTTTGGGTAAATTTTCTGCGACTTCGGAAACTTTTGTTATGCACCTGGAACAGACCGAACGTTTAGCTACTAGCCGCTATTAAATATTAAAAAAATATTCAGCTTTTATCACTTGCAACAGCTGTTTTCATTTATATTTATTTCTCAGGATTTTGTGTGCAAAAATTACAATTTAATAATTTTAATTGAAAATAGTATTATTACAAGTGTTGGCCCTTTCCTTGAACCAAGTAGAAACGCAATTTTTAAGAGCGACTGTACACTTTATTAATTTAAAATATTTGTGTACAATTAAACGGATTTCGACCGGCTTTAAAACAATTGCTTAACACTGACTTGATCAACCTTAAAAGAACCAAAATTTTTCTTTTACAGTTTCTTTTAAAGAATTTGTTGACCAGCAGATACAGCCGTTATAAGATTATACAAATATGTATACTTATTATATGCATACTTACATTCAGACATACATATGTATATACAGTCGAACTTCTCTATAACGTAGCAGTTGGGGACCGTCAAATTTCTACGTTATAGAGAAAATTCGTTATAGAGAAACTGCAGAAAATTTTGACTACATTTTTTTTATGTAGAAAATATATTTATTAAGACAAAAAAAATTGCTTTTACATGAACATATTAAATTTTTTTTTATTAATACATACATACATTCATATGTGACTAAATTGATGCAAAAAATCGATTGCTAAAAACTTTGCAATAGAGAGATTATTTAGTGTGAAAAATTCTATTTAGGTCTTGAAAAATTTTACGTTACATAGAGAACTTCGCTATAGGGAAGTTCGTTATAGGGAGATCAAAATGTATGAAAATACTCACAAAAATATTGTGTTCACGAATTTTATTTGTTATTGAGAAGATTTCGTTATAGAGTAGTTCGCTATAGAGAAGTTCGACTGTACCAACAATCCACATTAAGTGCATTTAAATACATACATATGTATGTATATAGGAATGCAGTTATTTGAATTGAGAGAAGATAAAAGTAATATTAAATAAGACAGTGGCGGCGGTAACAACAAGATTTACAGGTAATTTCCAATTCTAAGGTCACATTATTTTAGATTTTACACTTTTATTTTTAGCATTTCGATGGAAAATATTTAGTATACAATATGAATTTTTTTTTTAAATAGCACACTAAATTATGACGGGTTGTTCACAGCAGTCATATTTTTTGGTATTATTATTTTAAAACATGCCATTTGAATCCCCGAAATATTTTAAATTATCATAAGAATATTGTCACAAATCAATATTTGTTACAGCAATTCCATTTTAAATTTAATATTGCCGAAATAAAAACAAAGAAACTAAACTTTACTAAATACTTTACTAATGACCACAACAAAAAGTGATAGACTTGTATTTAAACGAAATTCGAAAGACTATAGAAATTAATTTAATTTATGCATGTATGAATTCGACAATAGGTTTGCTTACATAATCAATGTAATTAATACCCTGGCTATTATATAATTATTTAGAACGGAACCAGCTTTACTGACTGACGTTTGTATGTAAATAACATAAAATTTTTGTTGTTGTACATTTTGACTTTCAACAATATTAATTAACTAGACGATAGTCGTCTTATTTAAATAATTTGCTGTAAAATATCTTTGAAATCCATAATCAAACAATTACGAAATGTCCGATTCTATTTTTTTTTTGTCTTGCAGTAACTGCTGCCTACATGATGAATAAGTGGTTATAATGAGATGGCGAGCTATTTCAACATGCACCTGTTCTGGTCTGACATGCACCAAAAAATACATAGCCTATGGCAGTCGAACTAAACAGATCCGCCTGTAGATTACATAAGCTGTGTTATGACTATTGAAACAAGTGTAAAAGTCAAATTTATTACGAACTATTTAGGGCTGGACAGACCAGATTTTTCATGTTTCTTGTAACCCGCTTGAATAACATGCTGTTGACTTTTCCTCAACTCGATATGATTGTACATAGTAAATCTATGATATTAGAAGAGGCTAAAGAAGAGGCAAACACATACATTAAATACAGTTTTCAACTATCGAATCGCCAAACATGTAAATTAAAATTTTACCTGACGTTGGACAGGCATAAATTACGAATACTTCTGTTGCGTTTCATTATTTATTTGTATATTTATGTATTCATTTATTAAATGTTGCATATGAATATATTTAAAATTGTAGCATAGTAACGAGACTTTCGTTGTAGGTAAACAGGGCCAAGTTCCATTATATTTCAAAATATATATGAAGGACAACAGGACAAAGTTCCATTATAATTCAAAATACGTTCTATATAATTCAATGTTTAAAGATGATTTCATTTAAATGTTGACCACACACAGAGTGAAATAAAAGCGAGATTCAATTAAAATAATAATTAGATTTCAAGCTATTACGAAAAACGCAGAATCAATTAACAGTTTTAATTGAAAGACATTTTAAATTTGGCCATTTTGAGTGTACTGTCTTGAGAGAGCACCTCAATTAAAATAAAAGTGGATTCAATTAAATTATTAAATAAAAAAAAATCTTGAGCAAAGACTTAATTGGGAAAAATTTAATTATTACTTTTTCTGTGCAGCTACGCCTCAAATGGTTCATGAGCTGGGTCCAATTTTGACATACTCTCTCCAACATATCGGCCGGTATCTCACGAATAAATTCTTCAATAGTCTAAAAGGCGTTAAATCGCACGATCTAGCCGGTCAATTGACCGCGCCCAAAACGTGAATTAAACTGTCCACCGAACTCGACTCTCTATTGAGCCATTAGTTCGCATGCTGTGCGTCATGTGGTACCGTCTTGCTGAAACCACATGTCACCAAGTCTAGTTCTTCCATAGTGAAGGAACAGAGGACCAATTGCTGAGAACGGCGACGCATCGATAATTCACGGTCATCAACAACACTAGCGGATACAACTGCGTTATTTTCCTCCACCATCCTTTTCCTTCCAATATCACTTTTCAACTAGTTCCGATTCCTGCATTACATACGTAAAGCACATATCATAATCACTGGTCCAAGAGGAAAAAAAATACTTATTCAAAATTACTTAAAAGTGTAAAAACTTCTTGATTTTTGATTTAGTTACACTCAAGTTTTATTAATACACGGCGTATCAATCCATCAATTAGCTTTGCTAGTCGGACGTCAAATTTTTTGTAAGCATAAATATAACAAAACCGAAAAGAACCTGTTAAATACAACAAAAGCTAAAAACAACGTGTTAAATTTGTGTAATATAAATTCAGTTTTAATTAATCATAACAAAAAGCTATTTATTTTGCATTTTTATTATTATAATTATTAAATTATTCACAACCAGTTTTCATAATTTTTTCACAAAAGTAAACAAACTTTGACGTTTGGCCTCCAAATACTTTAAAAACTGTTGAATCAGCTGACAGGTGAAATAACTAACAAGTTCAGCTGGTAATGAATTTGACTTGGTTACACCCTTTTACGTTTGTGGCGCTATTTTCGCTTTAATAATATGAAATATTTAAAAGCTCTCAGTTATTTCATATTATATATTACATTGGCAACACTAGATTAACTCATTGCCGGTAACAAAAAATAAAAATTAGCATAATTTGGCGACAGTTACCACTGTGGTTATGTAGTCTTACAGCCATGTTATTGTAAAAATAATCTTTTTATAAACACACGCACATGTATTGCATTGTTGACAGGTTGTCGTCGGTAGTCCGCTGTCGTGAATGTGTTTAATTCATACCTTGGTATTTCTAAATTTTATAAGCATCAACTAATAACATTTTAATGTTGGTCATAGACTATCTATCAATGTAATAATGTACAGGTATGTATGTTTATCTGTCTATGGAATTGTATATGTATTTACATATGTACTTTTATTTAACGTTTATGTGCGATCGACTGTTTCGAGTAAATGGATGCAATCAACCGCACGCAATTTCTTAATACTCGCACGAATCTACGTTGTTATTTTGTAAATCTTTTTGTTTTTCTTTTAATTTGTTTTGTTTTTCTTTTCAAGATTTCACTTACAAGTTGAAGATTTTAATGTAAAAAAAAGTGAAATAATAGAAAACTTGCTTATAGCTTTTGCTTTAGAATACTTTTCATATTTTATTGTAATGACTGGTTTTAATTTAAGGTTGAAAAATATTACTAAGAATTAAGTAGTGATCTTTAATATTGCGGAGTCTAAGTAATTTATATAATTTTATTAAGTTTTTTATTGTTGTTTAATCGTAAATATACTATATGTACATATTTATCAGCATACTAAATGGAAAAAGTTCCAAACACAAATAGTTTAGGTTAGGTGGCGGATCCTCCCCGAAGGAGCAGCCCTACTTAGGTCAGAACTTAGTTAGGGCCATTGTGATACCACAAGAAACACCCAGCTTCTAAGCGGGAATCGAACCCGCATCTCCAGATTAATAAGGCTAAGGCTCATGTAATAGTCTACGGAGGCACCAACACAGAAATAAATAAAAGTAAATTTTCATTAAAAATTTATTAACATCAATTAAGATACATATTTTTTTAAATACATATATTTATTAAGCTTGATGTCTTTTTTTATTTTATTTTGTTTTTGAGTGCTGGTCCAAAATAAAAATAATCAAAAGTGGTATTTTCTTTGCTAAATGTTAAATTTTTTTTAATTCAGTGCATTTTTATACACAAAAATGATTAGATTTACGCCGTTTCGTTTTGCGCCGTATTACCGAGCTTCCCACTAATGACGTAAATCGTGGCTCTGGTGTACATATGTGCCAATATGGCATTTAGTACATATGCACGTGTATGTGCGTATATTTGTATGCTATTTTGTGGCACTTTTCGAATTGATATGAAAATGGCCAATAATTGGTAGTTAATTATTATATAGTTATGACTTTAATACTGACAATTAAAAGTAATTATCATAAGTGTTATACTTTACAGGCACATGCATACATATACATATATACATACTCATCACACACTCACATCTTTACATACATACATATATAGCATATAAACGAGATGCTATCAATACTTGGTAGCTGCATATTGTTTTTTTTTCGAGTTATTTATTTCTTGTCATTTATAAAAATTAACTGTCTCAGACGATGAAAAAAACAACAGAGATTTAATTTTATTTTATTATAAGTATTTTGACTTCAATTAAAACTCTGTTTAAGAAAATTTTTTAATTATAAAAATCTGTTTATTATTGCTAAAACAACAGAAAGATGGTGCATATGCTGATGGACATTAACACACACAGATATAAATACTTACACATGCAGGCTAATGAAAGTACGTGGGTTATTTAAAACAACTCCAGCTATAATTACAGATATTTGGGGCATTCACACAAGGTGTTAATAAAGTCATATATTTTAAAATAATAGCACGAAAAAATGTGACTGCTAAATGTGAACAGTTCGATGCATTGTGCTGGAACTAGAGCAAAGGGATAGTGAGAGAGATGACAGGTAGTGAAGCTTCACTGCCTTATAACTGAAGGGTGAGCCTAGAATTTAGCGATTAAATTACGCACAGCGGTCTCAGAAGGAGGGTGAAAAGCTGCTCGAATTTTACGAAGTGATACAGTAAAATTTTCACCATGTTGACAGTAAATTTTCACAATTAAAATTCTTTGTTCAAGAGTGCAGCATTCCATGGTTAAAATTTCCTCAATTTTTTCTAAATAAATAGCAAAGAATGACAGCTCAATTCTTGACAATTCATCATAAGACAGCCAATTTACATCCTAACCTCAAATTTGCCCACCCTGTATTATGGAGAAACTATTTCTCTAAGTAAACAAGTTGTAATCATTTATTAAATAATTAATTTCATAAATTAAAATGTAACTGATTCTACAGCAATCAATTAAAATGCATAAGAAATTCCTTGAAATTTATTTGAAAATTTTTGAATGTTTGTAGATTTTTGTTTTCTTATTACATATTTATACAGATTAAATGAGAACAAATGATTGAAAATCTTTATAAAACATTAATATTCGCATTATTACTATTATTTATTCATATTTTTTTTTTTAGTTGGATTAGAACTGGTTTTACAGACAACGGATTTTGTATGTGTGTGTGTGTTTCTTTAATAATTTTTTTTTTTAAATTGAATTTAATTGTAGTGGCACAATTATGTATTATAAAACAATAAACCACATCAATAACTATAAAAAAAAATAATAAATAAAAATAAACCTAATAGCAGTGATCTTTTGGTTACCAATAACTTTGAAATATTTTTTTAAAACGTTGTAACATTTAATAACAAAACAAAAAGTGAAACCGATTTTCCTGTCCACTGCCGAGGTAATTATTAAATAAAAATGTTACAAAAGAAACATCATCTATGTTGGAAACAAGACAAAAATTAGAAAAAAAAAATTTTATAAAACAAAAAATACAGGTTTTCCAAGCAAAATTCAAAACCTACATTAATAAATAAATGAAAACAAAGCCGTAAAACAAAACCCATTATTAGAAATATTATTTATTTATTTAATGAAGCAATTCGTTACTAAAATTATTTAAATATATAGATATGTACATACATATTAGTAATTAAGAGTGGAACGAAACAAAAAGTAAAATTTAACAGGATTCAAAAAGAACTGTGTAAATAAACGTTTCTGCAGAGTGGTTTGTGCAGTTCACAGCATTTTTATTCACCAAAATTAATTCACCACTATGCTAACGGAAATGTATGAAGTTTTTAGAAGTAGTCCACAGAATATTTTAAACATCTTTTTTCAATTCAATTAAAGATTTGTTAATTTCTTTTTATTTATCTTGGACCAGCACGCATCAGATGACCCCTACACATGCGATGCATTGTGCTGGAACTTAACGAAAAGGATAGTGGGAGAAATGACAGGAGGTGAGGCTTCACTATCTTACAACTCTGCTTTTGCGCGTTTTTTGTTTTTATAGCACTGTTGAAGCGCCTCTGATGTTGTCAAGGAGACGTATTAAATTTTCGATGCTTCGTTTGAGTAGCCGTTTTAATAGTCATTTTACTTCGCCGTTGCTACACAATACCGACGAAGGAGGGCGTTCTGAGGTGCCTATGGATTGGTTACAGCTTTGTTTGCCACTGAAACCTTCCGACAACAACTGACACAAAGACACACTAATTGACATCAGGAAAAATGCGAAATGTTTTTAGTTTGAAACTGGGCTCGAACCCAGGAAATTTTTGGTTTTGTAGTCAACGTGCGGACTACTTCAGCCATCGCCACCCTTTTTATGGGGATTTTGACGATTTTAGGGAATTTTATTTGGCAGCCTTGACTCCAGGAATCATCTGAACTATGATCTAATAAACAGCTCGGAGCGATTCTCCTGATGATTTTTTGCTGGCTTGTGTTTTCATCGTAAAAATTTTGCATCTATGAAAATTCATTAGTTTTATATGTATATGTTTGTCCATTGTACTCAAGAGCATACAAACAAACATGAGTAGTTTCTTTTATTGTTGTAGAGTCGCATTGACCTAATAATTAGACCATTATCTGAACGATTTAAAAGAGAGTCGCAAAATGATTGCAGTCGTCTAACAGTTTTCCCACTGACAGCTTCTTTATTTATTTTTTAAACAAAAATAGGGAAAAAGGAAAGCAAATAGTTAATTTTCAATAGTTCGTTTTCTAAATATTATAAACTTTTCTTTGCAAAAAAAAAAAATCATTAAAAATGTGAATAAAATAAATACGTTTGATTTCTTAGCAAAATTTTTTGCATAATGAGATTTTCATTTCAATTGGCTTCTTTATGTGATTTATTAAAACTTTTAGACTAATGTTACCGCCTCAATAATCTACATTTAAATGATTAATGTTTTTATATTTTTAAAAATATGCATTAATTTTTCTTTGACTACTAAATTAGTTGACACTGTGCCAGTCGGTCACTGTATAATCATGTATGCCTTTGATCATGATGATGAAACCCATAACAATTTTTGGATTTTATTCAAACAATGTAACACTCAGATAATTAAGATGCCTACCAACAATGGAAATAACGTTGTTACCTGCAGTCAGGGATAGCATGGAGAAGAAACAGGTGCTGAAATGATAAAGCGGGACTTAATTCTTACACAACTTCGTTGTTACGTATTTTGTTAATTTGTAAAGCAGAGTTGGTTTGGTGCTAAGTAGACGGATTAATTTTTTTTTATGCTACTTATTTTATATTACTTTTCCAATATATAAACGAAACACATCAGAAAAATGATTGATGATTGATGACTGTTTGAACACCTGATGTTCGACCTGCTCAGATAGCGGCACCGTCATTCAACTCAATCGAATTTCCTTAATTATTGTACGTCAAGCATGAGAAAGGTATTCGCTGCAAACATACATACCTGCAGTCAATGCTAATAAATTCATATCTTGGAAGAAGAACACTATTGTTGGCTATGAACTGAAAACTTTCTACGCGTTTGTTTGCATTTCTAGTAAATAAAATTTAGAGTCATTTGGAACGATTCAGTTTCGAAGGCATAGTACCGCCTTCAGCTGATACTAATCCAGTAACAAGTAACATCAGAGCGCCCTCTATCGTCAGTATTGTGTCGCATCATCGGCAGGCCTCAATATTGTCAAAGTGCCGATTTGCCGATTTTTTTAAATTGAAGTGCCGATTATGCCGATTTTTTACCAAAATCATCTGACAACAGTGATCATCGGTGAAGTAAAATAACACAGGTCTGCATTTTAAGTTTTTTCTAAGTTTTTTTTTTTGGCATTCCTATTGACTCTTAACAGACCAACCTAAATTACGACGCACAGCGTTGTCTTCCTCTCAAAATTTCTCATGCCCATACAAAATATATGAAACGAATGCATCAACGCATTGCAAATGTAAAATGCAATTTTGGCAGCGCGTAAAGAAGTGAAGTTGGCTGCAAAAACAATAAAATTATTGCAAAGTAATGACAATTTATTTTTTTTCAGTCCAATTTAGTGATTCATCTCTATTTCTTACATCTATTTAGATTTTTTTTATTATTTAAAGTGAGTAAACATTACTGTTCCTGGCGCTTTGCGTCGTCATAAAGGTTGGACTGTAAGTTTTTTTGGCACGCTAAACACGAATATGAGCTGCGATTTCTCCCATCACATTGGGATTTTCTACAATGTTAAATCGCATATTTATCTATATATGTACATACATATCGTCACGTAAAATGCAAAAGGACCTATTATCACTTTTAAAAATTCTACAGGATTAATAATAATCGTTCTCTTATAAATTATTTTGACGACTACGAGGCAACACGGCTGCAGGTTCTTGTCTATGCTGATTTTGTCGTTGTAGTCAAGTTAAACTAATTTTTATTTTTGTTGGCAACTTAACAAAAACAGTGTTGAAGTTACTAAAATAACGGTTAAAAAAAGGGAACAAAATTCCCGTACGTGATAAAAAAAATTAAAGATAAGAAAAAAAAATTAAATAAAAAAATTTGAGACGACCCATAATTTCCGAGTTATTTCCCTCCGAAATTTTCACATGAAAGTACAAATGTGCATTGAGTTACTAAACAAATCAGGTCAAGTTTCTTTGATATGATAGATAGATAGATTTAATGAATAATTCAAAGTTTGCCATTTTATATTAAATAGTAATTTTTGACGCAGGGAGTTTTTAGGCGTTTTTTTTAATATCTATAGTTCAAAGTGACATCACTTTTTTTACAACAAACAGCTGTTCATATTTTTCAATTGTTTCTGTTTTGTTTGATTTATTTGTAATTGCTAAGTAGTTTACTTTTATTTTTGTTTTTAAATAGTATAAATATATATGTCAGGTAAAATGCATGAAGTTCTAATAGAAGTGCGCAACAATAAAAATTTTTATGATCTGCGACACCCTGACTACAAGAATTTGAAAGATAAAAGAATGGTGCAGTTGCCGTCTTCAAAATAATTTAGTAGCCGACTACAAGGCAACGAATGCAGCCAGCTACATTTGTAGTCGCTGTAGCTCGTAGCCTGCTGTGACGAATGTGTTTCATACGTAAAATATTGCTGAAGAATATTTTACGTTGAGCGCGTGTAATTTTATGAAACTTCGAAAACGTTAATTTAAAGTGACCCTACAAAAATTATTCAAATTATTTAGACTAGCTTTACGTCAATTGTTTTATAAAAGCAATAACATATACGTACATACGTACATACGTATATACATATTTCGAAATACTAAATACCATTAAGAAATTTATTCAAATTAATTCGCTACTATTGTTTTTAGTATAAATGTTCGAAAATTTCCTTCGAATTTATATTAAGAAGTAGTAAGTCGAACAACTAAAGCTAGACTTAACGTAAACTTAGCATTCTCTGTTTTTATTATTATTAAATTTTTTTGTTTTTTTTTTATTTGAAAACATTATATAAATCACTTAAATCATAAATATGTATGAAAAAATAAAAGGCTTTTTAATTAATTCAGATCAAAAAGGTCTTGTGCTACCAAACGTCTTAATTACAAAAAATTCATATGAAACAACAAAGTAAGGGACACCCTAGAAAATAATTTAATGTTCATATAAATACATGCCTGTGTCTCGTACACACATTCAATTACATGTGTATATTTGTGTATTTTTATATACGGTGTATATATATACAAACATTTGCTACACATCTATTAATTAAAACTGAAATATAAAATATAAAAAATGGCGTTTCCAATAATGGAAGGCGGTCCTAAGAAAAATTATTATCTTGACAATGCATTGCACAGTGGACCACTAAATAATCAATAAATAGTATTAAATATTAATAGAACCCGCAGTAGGAAGAAGTGTATAAACGCTATTTGAGTTATTGGGATTTTTTGTTTACTTGAAACCTGTGTTAAAGACAAGACTGTAACGCTTCCATTTTTCCAACTGTAAATCAATAAGAAATTAATTCTGGTACATTTAAGTTAAAAAAATAAAAGTAAAATTACGTTACAAACGAGTACAATAAACTCATTTTAACAGAAAAAATTGCGGTTTTTCCATCACATAAGTATGTTGCTTCAGAAAATATTCTTGATTTAAAATTTGCTTTGCCAGAATAAGCCATTCTATAAAAAAAAAGCAGGATTCAAGATGTCCAATTAGAGATAGAAAATAGTTATATATCATGTTCTGAATTTATAGAAGGCTCTCCTAAAGACACCTTTTTTGCTTCAGAAAAAGTACTGACAATTATCTTTAATAATGCCATACACTTTTTTATCTTGGACCAGTACTCAGCACCCAAATACTTAATCTCCTTCACTTCTTCTAGTTCCTTATGTGACAATTTTTATGACAATTACTATAGTTTCTATTTGTTATTATCATATATTTTTTTTTTCTTCGTATTCAGCTTAACATAATTTCACAAAATCGTGGTGCATTTTATTCATCGTTACATCCATTCTGACACCACTTATAGTAATCCGGATATCATCTGCAAAAAGTCTTACATTGTAATACTTTAAGCCGGTTTTAATGTCATTAATATAAATGCGGAACAGTATTGGCGCAAGGACACATCTTGGAGGTAGACCAATGTTCACAGGCATCGCTGTTGATATCGAATTTCCGATTAAAGTTAGTTGCTTTCTTTTCAATTAACTATCCCTAACTCCGATTTTTCTTAATTTTATAAATAATAGTTTTCTATATATGGTTTCAAATGCTCCCTTCAAATCAATGAATCTATATATAAAATATTTCTTATTCCTTAAATCTTCACGCCATTCACTTATAAATATAGTTTATTGCTGCTTTAGTTGAGTGTTTGCTTCTGAAGCCCGACTGTTGGTGGATAATAATATTCTTCTTGTTTAAGTATTCTAATATCTGATTTCTGAACACTGTTTCAGAGATTTTTTTCTTCACTTGGAAGAGTATTTATTGGTCGAATTTCATCAGGTTTTATAGTGTTCTTAATTTTTTCTATGGGAAAGATTTTAGTAGTCTACCAATGCGGAATTTTATAGAAGAATTATGCCAGAAATATTGAATATTAAAAGCGATAAATTAATGAAATATTCGAAGAATAAGTGAACGACTTAAAAAAATCAAACTTGTTAAGTCTGGAAAATTTCAACCAGTACAGCCATGGCGAATTCATACCAGGTGACTGCATTAGCTTAAATTCACATTAGCTGATTTTTGTTCTGTTGTGTTCAACTCAGTTGTATGACTGGTAGCAACGGGTAAGGTCCGCATATAATTCTAATAATTTATAATTTTTTTTATTAAAAAAAAAATAATAAAAACTCACCTGTCCTGTTGCTGCCTCTAATATCACATAGACCATCAATATGATTTCTTTTTCATCTGAACCCAAACCGGGTCCATTTTGTCCGCACGTTGCCACATAAAATGACACCAAATGCTCGGGTACTTGCATTTTGTTGTTGGTCGTTGTATATTTTGTTATTGATGTGGCCGTCGTTCTTCTTTTATTGTTGTTTTTTTTGTTATATTATTGCTATCTTTACAACTGTGTATTTCTCTTGTACTTTGTTATTCTCAAAAACTTTATACAAATTTTGATTTAAATATAAAAAAAAAATTTATCACTTCACAGTCCATAAATATATTTAATAATGTTTAATTATAGATATTATTATTATTTTGTTGTTGTTGGTGTTGTTGTTGTTGTTGTTGTTGTTGTTATTGTTGTTGTTGTTGTTGTTGTTGTTGTTGTTATTGTTGTTGTTGTTGTTGTTGTTGTTGTTGTTGTTGGTGTTGTTGTTGTACATTTAGGACTAATCGAAAAATCTTATTTTGGTCATAGATTTTTTATTTTTGTGCGGCACTTTCTTCATGAATTTGTACTAAACTGTACGAATAAAAAATTTGGTACTTTAAGTAAAATCGGCATTATCTGAAAAGGATAAAATATGTATATGGAATTATTAAGAAATATTTCAAATATCCATCAAACATCAAACATTGAATTTTGTATGGAAATTTGTCTATTAAACCTTTTAAAAATAAAAAATATATGATTCTAATTTTAAAATTGTGCTTTTTCCCGAAAAAATATGTGAAATGTATTATTACATACTTTATGACATTCTCATACAGTATTTTTTATAAAAGCAAACTCAATAACTGAAGAGGAAAGCATATCCATATTTTTTTTTTTTTTTTTTTTTTTTTTGGCGTGTGAGGTAGGGTTGAAAATGCCTTCGCACTTACAGAGACCGTCGTCTTCTGCGTCGAGTGGTGTTTCCACTAAAAAATTCCCTCCTCATCTTCTGGGTAGATTCCTCCCCGGGACCGCTTTCCGCATTACTTCGGGAAAAGCATATCCATATATGTAGTACTATTTCGCTAATGCTTGCTTAGCTCATCAGTGGACTTTTCCGAATTTCTGAATACAAATTCAAGATTCTTATATATAAATAACAACAACTAATCAATCGAGAATTGATGTTGAATACCGAACACAAAACCAAAAATCTATAAACAAAAACATAACTATCCATGAGTTTACATTTTTTTTATTACACATACATATTTAAATTTTTAGATTTTTCTTCTCATCTACACTAGGCTTGCCTTCGGCCAGCATAACTAATGTATTTTGAATCAAATAAAAAATTAAAAAAATTAATAAAAGAATATTAAAATCTATTTTGGGAATATCTCTTTATATATAACAGACAGTCTGATCCAGCAATTATTCGTGGCGGAACTTGGAAATAAGGTTTTGTGAGAGAGGGTACACGGAATAGTGATTATTGACATTCGATTCTCAGGAGATTACCTCTGCTCATGCGATGCATTTTGGCGGAACTAGAGGAAAGGGATAGTTAGAGAAAGGACAGGAAGGAAGCTTCTGGCACAAGGTATGTGGTTTGTTCGACCCAATGTCAAATACTGTACTGAAAAATTTGTGGCATGAACTGAAATCCAGTTACATGTCAAAAAAGTGTGGTGTAAACGCTCTATATTTCGAGATAGATTTAGACCAAATCTAGTAGATGTAAATGTACTATAATAGTGCCTATTTTATGCAAATTACAAAAATAATCATATTAAATTTTTTTATGAAATTTTCACCCCAAAAAATTTCAACAAACTAACACCAAAAAACTGAAAGGGACAATAATATAAGACATCCCTGCTTTATTTTTGCCCAATTAGAACTCTGGGATCGTGTAAAAAGAATTATAAAGTGCTAACGACTCTGTCTAGGTGTCGCATCTGTATTAGCCTATGATATTTACTATATGGCTTGGACGAAATATGTCTAGGCAATAAAAAATCCCATCTTCAATACTTTCCTGTAATTTAAATTTGCTATTAACTTAATTACATGACGTTAGTTAGCCACCATATTTCTTTATTTTTCTTAATAAAAATAATATTTCGCAAACGTAAATTATCATTCAAAAAATATAGAAGAAAAAATTAAATATAAATAAATACATACAAAATATTTAAGACTAATGGAAAATATACATTTCAATGACGATCAACGATCAAGGGTCAACCTCAATAGCGCTGAGGTTAATCGGGCAAGTCAGACGATATAAAAATATATTTTATCGTTTTAAATACTGGCTGTACTCGCACCAGAGCTAAATTAATAATCTACATATGTACATATATAAAAATAAATGTAAGTATATATTTTTTTTCAACAACAGTCTGCGTATTTTTTTTTTTCTTTTATTTATTTATATGTAAATGTGTATTACTGGTTTAATTACAACGTGAATACTTTAAATGAAATATGAAACGTACGAACATTTGAAACATTGCACATACTACGTACTAATCACCTGCAAGAGAGCATTCACTACTATTAACAACAATGAATTCATCTGAATACTGTGATGGTATTTAATACACCATACACACTATATCACAAAATGTCATAACATAACTGAATCATGCACATAAAAAATGTGTCATTCCCCTGGTTCGATTCCGAGCCGGGTCAAATCAGAAAAAAGTTTTTCCGCGTTTTCTGTGCTATAGCACCCTCTTTCGTCGGTATTTAAACAAAAGACCTTGACGAAATAAAATAATAAATAAAATGGCTCCCCTTAGTTTAAAAATAATGCGTCAAAATCAACATGAAAAACACTGCAACTTTGCTTTATAATTAACACGCAACTGCAGAGTTGTGCAAGAATTAAAATTCTCTCTCTACTACTTTCAACCCCCGTCTATTCCCTACACTATCCCTCGCACTATCTAGTTCCAGTGCAATGTATATATAGGCGATATCCCCTGAGCACTGGTCCAAAATAAAAAATATGGATTCATTAATCGTTCCGCAATAAGCAGCAAGCACAGCAGTAATAATAAATAGTAGCACAACGAAATATAAACACGGATTCATTGAAATCAACTGAGTTTTTCTTTTTTTTCGCGTTTTCCACGAGAGCAATGTCAGTGATGCCGATTTGTTTTTTTTTTTTTAATTTATATGGCAAAAATTTGTGAATAATACACACACTTTTTAATTATTTATATTTATTTAATAGCAGGCAAAATTAATCAAATTAATTGTGTATGTTTATTGCATGCATTTTTTTCCAGAACTGGCAATTTCCCAAAAAAAAAAACAATGAATGGACGAATACAACAACTTTTATGTTCAGAGATACACACACAATATTTGTATATTGAGTCGACAGTCACAATTCATATAAATTATGAATGCACAATTTTACTGTTTTTTATCATTCTTGCAGATCTCTAATACGTACATACAGTGGTAGACAAAATTAACTTATAATATGGCTGATACAATAGCGATCAATTTAAAAATTCTGAGATATTGAAGCCGATTAACCATTAATTAATTTAATAATTCCTACTCGAGTAACCGCACGAATCACGTTCGGCGTTGAACTTTATATTATGACATGACAATAGCAGATACTGATGCTGATATTAACATGAACCGAATTAAGCGAAGCTATTTGAGGAAATGTCCCCTACTTATGCAACTCATGGAACGGAGCTAAAGAATAGTGATAGAAAGACATGTGGAAAAAATCTATATTATTTTTATATTTTTTTTTTCTTTATAATAGATGCCTGATTTTGGTAGCCATTTTATTAACTATTTTACTTCGCCGGTAAAGACTAATTCTAATTAGTTCAAATTATACAGAAAAGATTCTGTTTTAATAACTGTCAACAACTTTTGTTTACTTGACATGGTAAACGTGGATTAGTTTTGTCCATTACTGTAGCTATTTTAACAGTTACGAATATAATTGAAATGACCACAAACACCAAAAAATACCTGATTGGCGTTCCAAAAGAAAAAAATTATTTTAAGAAAAGTAATAAAAATAATTATGACATTTTTTCAGTTGGCGCTGTAGCCAATGACACAGTCTTGTAACTAAATGGCAAACGAAATAGTATACGAATTTTCACTTCCACTTAATTTAGAGCAAAATCTGTCATGGTTTTTGATTTCCAACATTTTGATGATTGAAAAATAGAAATCTTTTTCCTACCGATCATAAAAAACTCTGAAAATTACAATTACATTTTAGCTATTAAAATATTATTATTATTATCATTGCGTAATAATTACATTAACTTAAAATATAAAAAAGAAAAGACAACAGCCACTACTGGAGAGAGAGAGAGAGAGAGCGCTCTCAATAATACTGGTTCCTTTGGATGTTACGGTTCAATGGTCAAAAGGTTAAAAGTTACTGAGACCATTTCATACAAAAAATAAAATAAAGAAATTCAAAATAAAAAATTAAAGAAATTCATTTAACTCGTACATACGAATATAATTGTACACATTTTATACACAACCTTTTTCTTTTTAATTTAATGAAAATTTCTACATTCAAGTGAATAAATAAATAATTAATGAAAAATGCATTGTTGCTGTTCGTGTTCACGTGTTTGTTTGAACACTGTTACCAAACTTGAACTTGTTACCAAAAGACCTCAGAAAACCTTTACATGCACAAAAACTTGTTGAATTTTATATTTCACTCTCTAAATAAAATAAATAAAATTCAAATGTCAAATGTTAAACAGAAAAGTGTTCTTCTGTTACAAAATTTTGTATTTCCGGTTACATGACACTTCCTTAATAGTCTTTATTTTTATTACAGATTATTCGGTTATTTGAAAACATTATATTCGTATATGGAAAAGTGAAGCGATAATAAACGTGTTAAATGTTTGGGATGCGGCCTCTCCTTTCCAATTGACACAACGTCAACTACTGTCCAGAAAAGACAGCCTGGAGATCTGCCCCAGCACCAGAGTAGCGGGAGGAAGCCTAATTACCCAGAAAAACTACTTAGTGTGTTACAGCTACCAAACAGCATACTTTTCACCCATATACTACATACCGTATACATTACTTAGAATCAGTTATGTAATGACTTGATATCACTTGATACATAAGTATTTATTACTGTATAAAAAATCTCTGCTGTGTCTAAAATGCAGAAATGCTTTTAGTACCGATATTTCTGTAACCAAATCAGACTGAAACATCGGTACATGTCGATTTCTATGTAAATTCTGATGCATTACGTATAATTGAATTTAAATAGCTTAAATATACACAAGCTACAGCAAGTTTGACGAGCTTAAAATTCAAATTTATTTGATTGTATTTACTAACATCAAAGCTTTAAGCTTTTGGGAATTCTCGCCTAGACCAAAAAGAGAAAAAACAAAAAGTTTTGAGCCTTTGTCGATATAGTTCTCGTACTCTTATGTGGATAATAGTGAGAATTTTTCGTATTCATTTCTTTAACTTTATCGGGTTACATGGATTATATTAATGACTTTACAACTGCCTCTATGTTGACACAAAGAGTACTGATGACGTGTGTAGTGGCATAGAAAGTATTTATATACGTGTTGTACTCAACTGGTGTCGGAGATTAATGGTTCTTATTTCCTTTATTGTACTCAAAAGTAATTTTCACACTATTGTGATAAATTAACTATGAATTTATTAATAATAATGAAAATAAATTAATAAATATTTATGGATCAACGAAAAATCACAAATTTTAATTAATACATTTTTGTGACTGCATATAGATATACTATGTTACATTTACATAAGTAGGAAATATGTAAAATTTACATAGATGTATACAAAGTAGACGTTTTAATCGTTAATCAAAAACAGTCAATTTCAAATTAGTGGCCCGGTTAAACACTTGCAGTCTTTAAAATTTTTAACTAAAGCATTTACATTTGAATTATTCATATATTTATATATATTAAGAAGGTCAACTAAAATGAATCTTAATAAATATTTAAACAAATCCGACCTAAGAAAATAAAATGTTCATTATAAGAAACAGCCACGGATCCAAGCTAGATAACAAAAGAACATTTTTCTTCCCAACACATTATTACAATAAACATATTTTACTTGTAAAAGAAAACTACAGAAATAAGATCAACTGGTATTAAAATGCTAGACATATATTTATGATAATCGGCGGTTCGAAACGAATTTAAATGTACAAACCAGTCACCTGATATTTGCATCATAACTCTAAGGCAGGGACGCACAAGTTGTATTACAATTCAGAAAATTAAAATCACATTCTTCCACTACATTTACACACTCAGCTTTATGCCACCTAGTGCTAATGCTGAAGTGACTTGCTCGTACATTACATGATATTATTTCAATAACCAACTTCACTTAGAAACGCGCAGTCAAAACTGGCCGTACCAAAAAAAAATCCCCGTACACCCTCTAATAAATATGAAGAATTTTTTCAAGGTAATTTCGGAAAAAGATATTTGATAATCAATTTTTTGGGCGGACGCTTTACCTTCTATGTATTTCCAAAAAAAAAATAAAAAATTAATGGGCCTGTTCCATATACAAAAAGAATTTTGAAAGTTGATCCAGAAACGACAAAGTTATTTGATAATCCATTTTTTTGGAGGGGCATATTTTGCCCCGCTCCCAATTACAAAAAAAATATACAAAAAGCATTTTGAAAATTTGTATACGAATGAAGTTATTTGATAGTCAATTACTGCGGAGAGCAATTTGCGCCAACTCCCTCCCATCGCAATTTCAAAAAAAAAAAATTGGTGGACCTTTTCCAGATGCAAAAATAATTTTTCACATTGGTTCATAAATGGCGAAGCGAAACTATGTGTGAAAGAGTAACATAATTCAGTCAATTATTCATTGGGCGTGGTTAAGAAAAAGCAGCCTATAATTCATAAAGGAGTCCCAGTTAAATGTGTGTGAAAATTTGAGGAAGTCTGGTCCAGAGGTCTAGTCTCCTCTAAGGTACAAACGAGCACACATTCCGCTTTATATACATATATAAAGTTGTGTATGTTTCCGCTATAGTAACTGATCTTGATATTAAAAAAATTATATCTCCCAAAATATCTAAATAAAAAAAATTTATTTTAATTCGTATGCAAAATTCCCCAGCAAAAATCATGTAAATAAATCAAAGGGAAAAATTCGAGAGAACACCACCATTTTCAACAAGGGGAATTTTATTTTAACATGAAACTATTCATTTGAAATTTTTTCACAATTGCCAATTTTGCGAAAGGGTTAATATTTCGATGGAAAAAGTATTCACGATAGTGGTGAATATGTACATACATACATATGTATTTACTTGTGACATGTGAAATGGCAGCGTTAGAAAGGTTTAGGGACATCACTTGTGCATATTTTTTTTAACAAGAAACTAATTAATTGACCCTTAGCAACACTAAAAATGTATGTATTTTTAATCATTACATCATTTCGCCAATAATTATCTACCATGTGCTCATAAAATTTCTGTAGCATTGAATAATTGAATGACACAATTGAAAGCAAATCCATGGTATTCAACTCCTCCTACATACATATATTGCTTATTTTTTTTTTGCGGCTCTGTAGTGTGGCTCTGCTAGTGTGCTAAACTAATTTGTTGTTTTATTTTCTGTACAACAACTTCTCTCAGCAGCTAATTGTCTTACAACGAATTAAATATTTCAGCAGCATCATCGAAAACAAAAAATACAGTTTTGTCTCGAGATAAACAGAGTCTTAATGCGAAACCAGCAATAACAATGAATTAATTGTAAACTTTAATTAACATTGAAATAACGCAAATTGAAAAATCATTAAAATATTTTATACTAAGTTCATTGTAAATAAAATTTATTGTTAAATTATAAAAGTAAAACATTGTAAATAGTGCAATTAAAAATATGCATCAGTATATTGACTACACTCAAGCAAAAAAAAAAAACTATCGCAGAAGTTTCGGAGTTCAATCGCAAATGATTAAATTTAAACACTTCTAGTCATACAACGCGTTATTCCACTCTAAATCCGCCGTCCACAAATATAATTAGCATGGCACATTTAGCAACGGAAAGGATCATGATGTAAAAATATTGTACAGCTATTCATAACAAAAAAGTGTTTGTACACCGTGAGGCCCAGCCATTAGCTTTTATACTATCGATTTTTTTCTGAGTGTAAAGTAAATATTTATTGTAGGTCTTGATCAAAATTTATGTTTTTATTAATGTTTTTATTTGATTTATTATTGCAATATTATTATCTGTACTTGAAGGGAATTAAAAATTTCAATTTTGTAGAAATATTCTACAATTTGTTAAATAGAATTAATTATGTATTTGATAGAGTGAAAATGTTTATTGTTACCAAAATAGATTTCTAGAATTAAAATTGAAATGCCTATAATTCTTGTCAATACAATTCAATAGAATTCTCTCGAAAACTGTTAATCATTCACTAATACTCACAAGTCATCTTAAGAAATCAAAAAAGCCCTAAAGCGACTCACACATTTGCCATTGTGCAATTTTTCGCACGTCATATTTGAAGGTGGCACAATTTATTGTCAAAAATCAAAATATTTCCAATTTTTATGGTAAAACCAAAATGTGTTGACAATATGGTACAATACTAAGTACGTATATATTGCTTTTTAATGTAAGCAAATTGCACAATATTATGTACATATAGAGTAACTTAACGATACAACAAACATAACTGTCTATTAGACCGTACTAGCATACAGGCAAAAAAAAAGTGTTTCGTACACCCTCTAATATAACGTAATTTCAAAAAAATTATTTTGTTTTTTTTTGACGAAGGTAGGGGTTGCTCTTTTTAAACTTTTCTTTATATCTTTGTCATTTGAAGTCGGATCTTAAAGAATGCTATATCAATCTTTTTGTCTCGAGAAGGCCAATATTCCGTATCAATGGCCATTGACCTCAACTCTCCCGTTCTAGTATTTCATCCACACATCTCAGTTTGTACCACCCTAATGTACTCTCCTAATGTCACAAAATTATAGTTCTCAAAAAATAAACAATAGATGCTTGCTAAGAAAGTAATTCGATAATTCCGGCAGAAACATGTTAAAATTTAATTATATTAAATTAAAAAATTCAGCTAAATTACTAATGTTACGGAAATACACTTATTAACATAAATTTGTAAATCACCCTCGTATTCACGTATTTCATTAGAACGTTCTGGATTTTAATGTGTAGTAAATAAAAGAATACACGTTTTAAAGGGTTAAATCTAATAATTCGTTGTTTTATTTTGCAATCACGAATTCACGTTTTAAAAAGTACTTGTTAACTTTGTGGCTCATATGTTTTTCTGCATATCTGTCAAAATTGTTATTTTCCAGAAGATTTATAACATTGGCTTTCAAACTTACGGCTGTAGTCATATCTGACATGAGCTATTCATGTTCTCTACATCTGGATATAATTGGGTATCAGTTTTGTGTTTATTTTGAATGTAAAGGAGTGGTTAGTCGGCCCAATCTTTGTTTTTATTTAGAAGAATTAATTTTTTTTTGCCGCTTCCAAACTTTTGTGCATACGAAAACAGCTGATGTTAGTTGCTTTGTCAGATCAAACTGAACACGCTCTGATTGAAAATATCATCGGACTTTGTAGTCTGAATTCTACAGCAGCAATGTTTTGAAAGTAATACAGGACATGTACGTATTTTAAAGTGCGAAATTTGACTATTAGATGTAAAAGACATGTCGTCTAATAGAGCCTTACGTATACCACTTAAACTAACTCAAGGCGTATCAAACTAGATGGGGCTGTTCAAACAGCTTTGTACTTCAAACGTCAAAAACAGATTTTCTTTCTTAATATTTGAATTAGTTGTTTTTGACATATTGCGGACTAAAAACGTGTGTAGTTGTTGTACAAGAACCTACCTAGACCTAGTTAAACGACCTAGTTAAAGACGACTTGATCCAACTCTAATACTGGCGATAGGGTGCCCAACAACATTTATTGAAATTTCTTAGTTGAATCATATCTTATACCATCGATATAAAGCATCCGATATTCAATAATCAAACTGATTATATAAATTTAAATTCGTTAAATATTTGTAAATTTTACCACGATAAATGCAAGTGTTAATTAGGCAAAAAGTGAATGTACTAAAATTTTTCTCAATATCTCAAGATTTCCTTAAAATCATGCAAAATGAACTGTGAACAGGCAAATGCTTAATTTTTCTTATTCGTTCCTCTTCATGTTTTACAAATGAAGCAACTCTATTTGACTTGGGCCACGAATTTTTTCGTTTTTACACCTGCTCTACAGTTGTTGATTTCCTTACTATTCATACTGCCATGGTTCAGCATTGACGGCTGAATATGTAAGCAAACATAAATTTGTTTAGTTTGACGGCAATTTTAATATGTACATATTTATAATATTGTAATCAAATAAAACAAACTCTTTAAATTTTAATATATGCAACTTTAAAATACGGGTACATCAGTAGGTCGATTTCCGGTATATTTAACAAATTGTGATCATTTCATTTAAATTTAACAAAAAAAAAACGAGAAGAGTTACATTTTTACAAGAATATTTCAATGCATCAAAAAATTCATTAATAAATTTATTATAAATTTGTGAATTAATTATGTGCATTCAGTATTTGCGAAGCTAAAAATACAGAAGATGAAACTTGTTTTCAAAAATATTGAAATGTGTGCCAATGGAAAGGAGAAGATTGTCTAAGATTTAAAATGTTAATTACAGTGCGAGCATAATTTGCGCGACTAGCGATTATTGAAAAACCTCGATTAGATGAACATCGCATTTTAACCTTACCATTGATTTATTAGTGCGATTTTTATTGAAAATAAAAGAAAAACGTTCTCGGTAAGCACAACTTTTTATCTTTTAGAAATTTAAAGCTACGAATAGTTTTAGTTCAGTAGGGGATCAATTAGCATAAGTTGCCGTTTTCTTAATAGTTTTATTAAATATTTAAGGTTCCACCAATGAAGATTTTCGAAAACAAATTTGGCAACACTGCCTATAATCTTCAAAATTTCATCAAATTTGCTTGCAATTGCACTGTTAATTTGTTAAATAAATGGTTTGTGTTTACGGTTTTTAAATTTAATTTTATCTTCATACGCATTAAATAACATAATAATTGGGGTATTTACAAAGTCTCGTATTTAGTCGTATAGTCGTAATATTATAATATTTTACAATAGTTTAAAAACATTGTTCTTGGTCCTCACACAAAAAATCGTAAAATAAAAACACTTTAAAGTATGTATGTGTTGTAAGTAGTAGTAGAAACCGGCGGCGAAATGTTGAGTCGCCTTAGTCAAGCGACTGATAAAAATTGTAAGACGCCGCTATTAACGTCAGTAAAAATTATCTTAAATAGGAATGAAACTAGAAAGCGCATATTTAAATTGAATATATATTTTAGTATTAAACATACTTATATTCTAATGAATGCATATCGTCAAATGCAATTCATTAGAATGGCTTTAGTTACAGAAAATTCAAAATTTTTGCTTCCCCTTGTAAATTTGTTGAATGTAGCTTAAGGGCTACAGACAATAATACAAGTTTAACGATATTTATAACACTTTGTGAATAGGAAATCTACTGAGATTTGGTATGACTGTCACAAAATGTTTTAACTCCCCTCCCTACCTTCCCAGTCGCTACCCGTACACCAAATTTCAGCATTATGGCTATGTGAAGAGTGCGCACCCGTACATCAAATGGGTGTGCCACATGCAAAAAAGGATCAGCCTATCTCCCTGATAAAAATTGCCAGTTTTCATATTTTTTCCATTATTTACTCTCTCGTATACCGAATTTCAGCTCTGTAGCTATAAGGAAAGTGCCCGAAGAAAAAAATTTACTATCAACTCGTTCAGACCATATACAGAAACTTTCACTTCAACCGTTCTCAAGATATACAAAAATAAATATTTAGTTTGTATGGGCGTGGCAACGCCTGGTTGGAATTTTTGAAATTTATATAGCCTATAGGTCCTTCCTGATATACAGAGAGATACTGTGAAAATTTCAAGAAAATCGGTTCAGGCGTTAAGCTGTCTATAAGGCACAAACATACATACATACATCCAAACAGGTCATTTTTATATATGACATTATGCGTCATTGCATTCACTGGCACGAAACCCGTTAATTTTTGACATGCCTTAATATAAAGTGTCATAGGGGTTTTTTCATTTTAGGAGTTTTTCACTTCATATGACGATATGTACATTCTTAGGAATATCAAATTCTGAAATTTGTTACTTTTTCCCGAATTGCCGAACTCCAGCCGCTCGAAATTTTTGTAACTAGCCGCCGTTCACAAAATAAGGTGGCCGAGATCTATAACAGCAGCTGTTTATGTTTTTGAAATAACATATTAAGTTATGATGGGTTGCTCACAACAGTCATATTTTTTCGTGTTATTATTTTACAACATACAACTTTATGACTCCCTTGTGAATACCCCAAATATATTAGTTCTTGTAAATCTTGATTTTAGTGATGACTCCTTCAGATAGTAAATCCGCAAATAGAGCAAGGAAAGTACTTTCAATTTAAGACAAAATTTCTTTTATTCATGATTGTCGCATAAACATACCAATTAAATTGTTGTTTGAAAATTATGTGGCTTTTAATAGAAGTTCTATTAACCGTGCTTTTCGATTATGACTGCTAAGGGCGGTACCGTGCCACCCTGATAACCGAGGTTTAACTATATATAAATGGTGTTAAGTTTATGAAATTTATTTCACAGTGCTGATTTAGATTAGAAAATTTAAAACTCATAAGTTCTACACTATTTTATTTATTTTTTTTTTCTTTGTTTCTGTATGCATGTGTTTGTGGCCATATCAATTTGTTTGAAGTTGCATGCAACAGTTGTTAATTCAACTTGTTTTGATCATTTCCATACGTTTTTAATGTCGTCCTTGCAGTTGTTGGTGTTTCTGTTTTCATTATTTTATACCGTAAACTCGTCATGAATCAATTGCAAGTTATTTAAAAATATCAATATATGCATACAAATCTACATACATACATACATAGATACATACTAATAAATAATATACATTAAATTTGTTTTTACTATTTTTGTATTATTATTATTGTATTTTGTTCGGAATGTTGTTGTTACTCTCTTTCTGAATTCGACCACAGCAATAACAGCAACAGCAGATAAGTGTTCACAAGTTTGGCAGCAAACAGCAGTTTAGCAAGTTTTTTTTGTCTTGAATCTTAACAAAAAAAAAATAAAACACACAACTAAAAGATGAAATAAGTAAAAATAAAGTAATAATAAAAGAGCACTTTTATACATAGAAGAAGACGAACAAGAAGACAGTATAAAAAATAGTAAAGTTAATTAAAATAAAAACAATATTAGGATGATTATGTAGTATGTAATTGCCAGATGAAAATTAGAAAAATGTTCAAATTATGTGAGAAAAAACTTCCAATCTGCAGTTATGATTACCAATTATTTTAAGGACCAATTGTTGCTGCATATATGTATGTATGTACAAATATATATATGCATATGTATGTATTACTGATCACTCTCCAACATACAAATATCTTAAAGAGGCTTAAAAAAGCAACTACAGTGGAATCGGGTTAGAGTGAACACTAGTAAATACGAACTCTTTTATTCAACAGAGTAAAAAATTTTAACCTCCATAGACTGGAATTGCGTTCAATTTGTATACAAAAAAAAATTCGTAAGGAGCAAAAACTACCTTTTTTCTATATTTTTGATGATACCGTTACACATTCTTCACATATTTGGGTCTGAGCTACGTCGACAGGTTGCTGGATGTAAAGGTAAAGAAAGGTCCCAGCCTACTTGTGTCGAATTTATTATGGCTCCATTGTGATACTTGTTGTGGAAAAACTTTCACGTCTTTGAGTGATACAGACCAGAGCCTCTGCTAGGAAGTCTGAGCGAAATTACTTCAGTTCCTTTTGTCTTGTCGTCAAGTATTTACGAATTAGTAAACAAAAAAACAGTCATATGAAATGCATTAACTTAAAAACAAAATTTTTTCTATTGGAATAAAACAAGAAATAATTTTTATTTTAAGACAATAAAAACTCAACGAAGCTCTTAAGCTTGGTGTAGAAAATCCCAGATTCGAAGCGGTAATCAAACCCGCACTTCCATATTGATAAGACTAATGCTCATGCACTAGACTACGGAGGCCCCCATCGATCTATTGCCAGTTATAAAAACTTGTATTTTTATAAATTGAATTATAATATTCTGGAAGCTATTACGTAATTTCTTCTAAATTTTTGTAAATAAAGTATTCGATTTAATACGTTAATCATATTACCAAAACTTATGTTAGTACTTAAGTCGACATAAGCTACTCAGCCATATTGCCACTGAGTTTTTCTGGCAACATTGATGATCATCACTGTTTTAATGATTATAAATAATGTAAAACATGTTTAAAAGCAACATATTGATGACAAGAAAAAAAGAGGTCTGAGAAGAGCTCCAACTCATACTCACTGAAATCGGAAAACAAATTCATACTTGTTGAATTTGTTGGTTATTATACATATTCATATGTATATATAGAAATGTATGTACATATATGTATATATTTAGTGTATGCCTCTTTATATTTTCTAGTTGTTTATTTTGTTTTGTTCTTTGTTGTTTTAATGCTTTTTTATGGCTATTTCTTCGTTTTAACTGTAAATTATTTTCACTTCGCAGCACAAACGAAACTTTTTTTCGGAATGATGAATTTGGTGAATTTTTTATTCTTTTTTTTTTTTTTGATTTGGCTTTTAACAATTTTCTTTTAGATTATGTTTCTGTTTTCTTTAAGATTTTATTTACGTACACATACATACAAATGTATATAAATATGGTTAAAGCGTTTGGTTTAAAATTTTACTACTAACATTCATTAATGTACATATGTATGTATGTATGTACGAGTATGTACATAAGTATGCTGCTTATTGGGCTTTCTATGCTATAATATGTACATACACCAAAGAGATACCAATGAAGCATTTAAACTTTGCACATGCTCTCTCACAATCTTTGGCGTTCTAGTATAAATTGCAATTTTGGTTGCATAGTTTACTATATACATACGTACTAATACACTTGTTGCATGCAACAGGTAAATGGTAAACAATGGCTGTCATCGGTGGCTTTGTTTTATTTTAAAAAGGGGGAACACATATGTAGATAGTAGTATGCATTAGTATTTTGCAGTGTTCGGTCTGATTGTCTACCAGTTCACCTGACACTTGTAACATCAATAATAACGTTTTATATGTATGTATGTTTGTACACTTTTATAATCTAGTCACATATTACGATTACAGACAGTTATACATACAAATGTATACATATGTATATATACATACATGCATACATACTTATATGTAAATACATACTATCTATATATATATTTACATTAATGATTGTGTTGCTTCAATTTACTTACATGCTATGTACGTATATATCTACATATAATGTAAACAGCAGGTTTTTTTTTTGTTTTTTTTTGCCACAAAAAAATCCAGATTTTCCACAAAGTCCAAGTTTTGTTCCTCCCTAACAGGTTGTAAATATTTATACCACTTTGTGAATTTCAAATCACCACAACAGTAAAAAAAAACTTTCGTTTACTTTTTGATTTTTGTTTTTTGCTTTTTTTTTTTTGTTAATTTTATCTACAATATTTTCACTATACAGCACAATGTCTGCGGTTCGTATATTATACTTTTGTATTAATTTAAAATTATTTGTTTTATTGCACTTTTTATCTTCTTCGTCGTCGTTCTACTTATTCAAAAGAAATTAAACTTTAAAATCACTACTTATTCAGTCAATAAATTAAAAAAACAGTAAAAAACTTTTTTACGAAATAAATAGAATATTTCTGGGGTTTTTTTGGCTAAAAAGTCTTTTTCATAAATTTACAATAATTTTAAAAATTTCGTTTAACTCAAGCCTAAAACGGCTTAAAGTTAATTAAAGTATGTGTGCATACTTTTGTTTTAACATCAAATTGACTTTATTTAGACCAAGTTTTCTCTAAAAACTTTATTTTTCTTTATATCCGTTTAGTCGCGCTCTCCGCTTGGTGGTAAAACAGCAACTGATTAGTGGTTTCCCGTGTGTTTGAAAACCTGAACAATCAACTGAATATAATTATTTTTGTATTATTTCTCCTTTATAGCTACTTTTTTCGTATTTTTTTTTTTTTATTTCTTAGTTTCTTTTTTATTATAATTTTCAGTTGTATTCAGTTCTGTTGGTTCATTCCAAATCGAAATCGTGTTTCTTTTGTTGATTTTGTCATTCGTTCATTTATTCACACAATACTGGTGGTAAACTTACCACAACTCAGTTAACCAGGTGTTCGTTTTAGTATAAGTTTGTATGTAGATTTCTTAATAGTGAGCAAAGCAATATCAGTTAAAGCTTCACTCACTAGGTTTTCTCAATGTTGTGGACACGCAAATGTTTCTCTCTCAATAGATTGAATTTTTTCACTCACTCTAAGTATCTGTGATTTTTAGGCACTATTACGGTATAATAACATGGAGCAGCAGTGGTGTTGCGAAGTCTATCACTGAAAAATCGTATGCGTTATGAAAATCATTGCTTTATTTTTGAATCCGAAAAATGGATTACACAGTACATAAAGGGTGATTTTTTTAGCTTCATGAGTTCTATCCTAAATGCCACGAACCAATGAGGGTCAAAATAGGTTTGCCATTCTTGGCAAAATGGCCAATAACAATACGGAAAAGCCAGAGCAAAGAGCAATAAAACCGCCACCAATATATTTGCGAGAAGTTTGTACTAATTCTTTGGTGAGTAAATTGTCAAAGTTGATAGGTAAAGATCACTTTTACGTGGTCTCTATTCGCAAAGGTAACGTGCTGGAGACAAAGATTCAGGCCGACAGCGAGAAAGGCTATAGGGCCATAGTGAACAATTTTGATGCGGAAAAAAAAGGATACTACACTTACCAATTGAAGAGTGCAAAGGGCTTAGTGGTGGTCATTAAAGGTATTGACAATTCTGTGCCGACTGAGGATATTAAAGATGCCCTGAAGAATGCGGGGTTCGATGCTAAATCAATTTTCAATATAATTAACCGAGAGAAAATTCCTCAGCCAATGTTTAAAGTTGAAGTTGCTTTCGACTCAACTAAATTGAAAAAAAATGAAACTCACCCCATTTACAATTTAAAATTCTTATTGAACCGAAGAATTGTCGTAGAGGAACCAATTAAGCGTAAGGGTCCGCCTCAGTGCCAAAATTGTCAGGAGTTTGGACATACAAAATCTTTTTGTAAATTACCATCCGTATGTGTGAGATGTGGAGACATTCACAAATCTTTGGAATGCCCACACCCGAAATCTGACACGAATGTGAGAAAGTGCGGTAATTGTGGTGAAAAACACACCGCCAATTATCGTGGTTGCAAAGTGTTTTTGCAACTAAAAAATTCAAACAAGGCAAGAAGATCAGTGCCAGTACCACTCGAGTATAAGGAAACTAATTTTCCTAATTTGCCAACAACTTCTGCCCGTGCAACTCAAAGAGCTCAGGGTACAAATGTGCAACACGTTAGTTTCGCTGAAACGTTGAAGAAAGGTAATACATCGCAAGAAAGTCATCGAGTTAACTCGTATGCAAACGTTTTGAAGGAAGGTGAGCACAAACCACTGCCCGACACTCAAAGTGCCATCGAGAAATTGATAGACACTATGAACAGTTTTATGTCCAACATGCAGGGTATGTTCCAGCAAATGCTGCAAAACCAGAGCATGCTGATGCAAATTTTGTTGAACAAAAAATAATGGATACGCTGAAAATTTGTTTTTGGAATGCTAATGGCCTGAGCCAGCACAAGTATGAAGTGCAACAGTTCCTACAATCACAACAAGTTGATGTACTTCTCGTATCCGAAACACATTTTACTCAAAAGAATTGTTTCAAAATAAAAAATTATTATAATTATGACACAAAACATCCAAGTGGCAGAGCTTGTGGAGGGACAGCAATACTGGTTCACAGAGATGTTGCCCATTTTCCCCTACCAGAATTTTCGACGGATCACATACAAGCCACCACCATAAGGTTACCACGTTGTGGTACATCGATTTCTGCCGTTTATTGTCCACCCAGACACTCCATTACTACGGATCAATTTTGGAACTTTTTTCAAACGTTAGGAACAAAGTTTATTGCAGCGGGTGATTTTAATGCAAAACACACCTTTTGGGGTTCTAGACTTATTTCACCAAGAGGAAGGCAACTTTTCGATGCGATATCCCTTCACAATTTGGACGCAATATCTGCAGGTCAACCCACATACTGGCCTACAGACATTAATAAAATTCCAGATGTGATCGACTTTGCGGTCACTCGCAGCATAAGAAGAGAACTATTTCATTTGGTTCCGTCTTTGGATCTTTCGTCGGATCATTCACCTACTTTTTTGAATTTTTTTCGCGCTTCTGAAAATGCAGAGCAGAATAAGTGTTATCATAAAAAACATATAAATTGGCTAAAGTACAAAATGTACATTAGTACCCACTTGCCACAACACTTGTCTTTGAAATCGGAGTCTGAAGTAGAGGATGCTGTAATCCTCACAACAAACATCCTGAAAGAAGCGACAGCAGTTTCCGCATCAAACGTTTTGATAAGAAGCAGGCGTCATTACAACAGTAATGCTACCGTTGAGTCCCTGATAAGGCATAAAAGACAGTTGAGGCGTCAGTGGCAGGAGCTCCGTTCACCTGGCTTAAAGGCACAACTAAATAAATGCCAACGGAAACTGCGTGTTTTGCTGAAAGAGGACAAAGAATTTCAACTGAATGAATATCTGCAAAGGTTGGACACAACAGAGCAAACAGATTATAGTTTGTGGAGAGCTACAAAAAAAATGAAACAACCTACTTCCTACGAGGCCCCAATAAGGTTACATAATGGTGAATTTGCACAGAGTACAGAGGAGAAAATTGAGGAATTCGCCAACCACCTGGAAACCGTATTTACACCAAATGTAACCGCTTCCCGTATTGCGCCGATTGTCATAAACGAAAGAGTACAACGTCCACTGAAATTCCGATTTGCTGAAGTCGAATCTGCTATAAAAACGTTAAAAGCCAGAAAAGCTCCAGGCAGTGACAAAATCACAGGAGCAATGATAACTAATCTGCCACAATCAGCATTGAGGCTGATTCTCTTTATTTTCAATTCTATGTTGAGGTTGGGTACGTTTCCGAAAGCATGGAAACACTCAGAAATCGTAATGATTCCTAAGCCAGGTAAAGATGTTACGCAAGTATCTTCTTATCGTCCAATAAGCTTATTGCCGATACTGTCCAAACTTTTTGAAAAATTGATTCTCGAGAAACTACGGCACCACGTTGACACTAATTCTGTTATCCCACATCACCAATTTGGATTCCGGAAAATGCACAGCACTGTGGCACAAGTACACAGAATAACAAACCTTGTCCGATCGGCTTTCGAGAATAAAGAATACTGTTCGGCACTTTTTATTGATATATCTCAAGCGTTCGACAAAGTCTGGCACGACGGTCTGATGCACAAAATTGTAAACTTGCTACCGGAAAACGTTCACAAATTGTTCAAAAATTACATAACTAATAGATCTTTTCATATAAGGTCGAAATCGGTGATATCTTCCATTAAAAATATCCATGCTGGTGTACCACAGGGAAGTATCCTTGGTCCTTTTCTGTACATTTTATTTACTGCGGATATGCCTACAAGTCAATTGACGCATACATCAACTTTCGCGGATGATACTGCTTTTCTAAGCATACACAAGAATGCAGCAGTAGCAAGCCAACATCTTCAAGCGCATTTGAACCGATTGGAAAAATGGTTATCAAAGTGGAAGATAAAAGTAAATGCTTCAAAGTGCGTCCACATTACGTTTACTCTGAGAAGGGACAATTGTCCTCCCATCACGATAAACGGTGTTACAATACCTGAGGGCAACCACGTAAAATATCTTGGTATTCATCTCGATAGACGTCTTACGTGGACTAATCACATAGCGGCCAAAATCACTCAACTGAAGTTGAAAACTGCGCAGCTTTACTGGCTTATAGGACGACACTCTGCACTAGGCCTAGATATGAAGGTGCTGTTGTATAAGGCGATTTTAAAGCCCATATGGCTATATGGCGTTCAGCTGTGGGGAACTGCTTCCGCATCAAATGTTGCAAAATTACAAAGAAGACAGTCAAAAATTTTACGAATAATCACAGGTGCTCCATGGTACATGAAAAATGTAAATATCCACAGGGATCTAAAAATTCCATCAATTAATGATGAAATTAAAAAAGTCTGTACGAAGTATAGGACGAAGATCACGGTGCATCCCAATCCACTTGCTAGAGAATTGCTGGTCTTTGAGGGTCACAGAAGACTCAAAAGGACCCAAACGTTTGATCTGATTGATGAAAATTCTGTGTAACCATTGGGTTGAAATTGCAGTGGCAATGGAAACTATTTTTTTTTTTTTATAGTATATTTTTAGATTAAGATTTGAACACATTTTGTTAATTCATATTGAAAGATCCAAAATTCAAAAATAACATGGGAAAAAAAAAAAAAAAAAAAAAAAAAAAAAAATGAGTTCTATCTATTTATGTATCTTCGGGTGCTTCGGTAGCTTACTGCCTGAGAATTAGTCTATCAATATGGAGGTTACGGTTTCGATCCCCGCCTCGACAAACTTTTATTAAGAGCTTAGCATACTGTGTGTTATTTTGAAAAATTCCTTCATCCATTTTACGGTCAGCATAAAAGGAGCCGCCGTTGCGGTGAATAGCGAGCGCAATCGAGACTTACAGAGAGAATTTTTGTTTCCAAAAATTAATCAATACCAAAATTAAAATCAACGGCATTTGGCTCTAACAAGACGGCGGAACTTGCCTATCGCGCGCTTAACAATCGATTTATTGCAAAATCAATTTGTTGTGAACTTTTTTTCCAGGGCAGTCGTGATCAAAATTGTTTTCGATTCGAAAGACATGTCGATAGTGCCCTTATTTCTTATTATGTCAGTCAATATTAAACGAATCTATAAATTTTTTTTCAGTGTTAGAAAACATTTAATAGAGTTAAAGAAATTGTCGACAAAAACCCAAGACCAAGACTAAATTCGAAACTCAAGACCAAAATGAAAAATTTATAAATTGTGTCCGCAAACAAGGCTGTTCATTTGTATTTGAGCAATAAAGCGTCTGCGAAGGAAAATAACAAATAAGAGAATCTCCTTTCCATTAAAATTAATGCGGGAACACAATACCTGAGGCAATATTTGAGGGTGGCGATGGCAAAAGTAGTCTGCACGTTGACTACAAAACCAAAAATTTCCTGAAAAATTTAAATCCCAGTTTCATACTTATAAAAACATCCCGCATTTTTCTGATGTGCATTCTGATGTGTGTCTTTATTTCGGCTGTTGTCGGTAGGTTTTACTGGCGAAGGTATAGTCACTGGTCACTGAACAGAAACGGCTGTACATAAGTAGCTAAGTACCTGTACATGCCTGCATAAATGTACATACATACATAATTATTTTTATAGAATTTTAAGGGTTAGCCGATCTTTCTGAAACCAGGGTTTTATGTGGCAATCTGCACCAATAAAAAATATCGAAATTAACAAACATTAAATTTGAAAAAAATTTGTAATAAAATTTTGTAATTCAAATTTAAAATTAAAAATAATCGTATAATGGAATAAACATTCATCCCATAACCACTGAACTAACCCAAATTAAACCGATTTCATAATTCCCATTTACTCAATGCAAATTCATTTACTGACTATGTAACATACTGAATGTATATGTGTAATATTATTGTTGTAAAGTTTTGTGTACGTTCAGTTGTTTTGTTCGATCAGTTTTGTATTTTTTTTTTTAATTTTAAAATGCCTTCACGCACAATAGAATTTTTGAATTGAGCATGATTTTTTCCATTTGTTTTGCTTTGCTGTTTCTTTTACTTTTACTTTGTTAACAATTTTCTAAATTACAAACCACTTGCACAAATACATGTGCATAGCATTACCGTAAAATTTATAGAAAAATAACAGTGGTTGCAGTGATGTTAAATTTTTTATTTGGATTTCAGTACAGCCCTAAAAAAAAATTATCGTTTTTGGGTAAAATTTCCGTGCGCAGTCTTGTAAAAAAATTGTAATGTTTTTTTATTAAGACAGGTATATTTGTAACTCAATACACATATTTGAAAAAGCGTGTTTTCGCTCTGAAAAATCTCCAATATAACGTAAAGTTGTTCCGATATGGACACCTGACTATAGGTAACCAAAGAAATTTAGATTTAAAAATTAAAAACTTAATTAATGCTACTGAAATGGTATTAATACTGCTGAATCATGGCTGCAATTAAGAATTAAAGGATTGCGTTTACAACCATTCATACAAAATATACAATTACATATGTATGTATATGTGTTTGTTATTATACAATATATGTAAATGCATATATGCTACGAAAAGTAAGTGAACATTAATTTGGACTCATGCGTAAAGTGGTTTCACTTTATATGGAGCATTCCATAGCAGATCGAAAGATTTGAAAATTTTTCTGTTTTCTTTTCTTGCACTTTTCCATTTTTTAGTGCGCATTAGAATTTATGTACTTCCGTGTGCATTGTTTTTTTATAAGTTATTCAACAAGAGCCAGCATTCGAACCTTAAAAATTCAATTAAAAAATGTCACACAAAAAAAAATTGTTAACAAAAATTAATGTCAAAACTCGTCATAATTTATTTTTATCATACACTCTTATTTAAATTTATTTTATTCAAGACAACCAAACGAGAAGTATAATTTCAATCAATTATAAATTAAAGTCCAGATCATGTATCAGATGTATCAGAAAATATTGTCAATATGAAGAATTTGTTCAATAATTATTTTTGAAAGCAGTAATCAAGGAACCTTTCATGGACATTAAAATTAAAGCAAAATCGAAGGGAAAAAATCGTCAAACTTTTTGCTTGGCGGGGAATGTCCCATATATAAAATTATATAGATACATATGTATTTCATTATATTTATTACTTTAAAATATATATATATATATATATATATATGTAAATACATATATATTCGTGCAATAAAGAGTTTTTTATACGACGATCTCCAGAAATATTTCGCTTTTATATGTCGCACTAACGGTATAATGGAGACATTTGTTAATTAAATGAGTCAGTTAAGTGAATTTATTTTCAATTACATATTTATGTAGTTATTTTATTTTTAGTCACTTTGACGGTATAATTGAAAACAAGTAATTGCCCTCTTAGCTTCAGCTAACTTTAAAATTTACCCCCAAAAACCTAAGTATAACGTGGATATGTATCATATATTGTACTTATGTACGTACATCAAATATGAGTAGATTTATTACGTGGAAGATGGCAACGTGAGTAACTTTGTACTCAAGATTATATATGTAATGTATCTGTAGTATGTACATATATAGTTTTGCAGCTGTAAACTTAATTTTATTTTCACATTTCGTTGTGGTGAAAATAGATGCCGTTGCTCTCAATTTCAGACAAGAACTACAACCAGGGATGGCTTTTTAAAATTGTACTAACAACTTTAAAAAATTTTACTTTTTTACCTCAATTGTACTAAAAGATATTTTTCAGCTCAAATCATTTTTATTTACATTTATTAAAAAAACAACAAATCTTAAAAAAAAAAATCGTGGGTTGACATAAAAAGTTCAAACCGGAATTTAACGTTAAAACCACAAACAGCTGATTTTGCGTACTCACTATCAGTTGAATAAAATCAGGTTATAACGCCAGTTTGTGTTCTCAATGACCTGTTCGTCCGCGTGCTGTGGGCCGCATCGTTCGCCGTAAAACCAACTTTTTCTTGAGGGTATTGGATTCACCTGCCGTGTTTGCTATCTGTCCAGTCCGCTATTCTCCGTATGAGTCTGTGGGTCCATCGTCCCTTTAAGTATGTATATGTATGTGTCTGGATGGGAATAAAATGCACCACATTCGAAAAATATTAAACTCACTTAGATATTGAAAGATAAGTCTGAGTTCACACGACTCATGTTTTACTGACATGATTGCTACTTTATAGGCGAGAGTAACGAGGAGAAGGGTAACGAGTACTTATGTGAATGTACTGTCAGTCCGTTTTGCTTTCTCATTCTTAATTTGAATATACACACAAACTATATGTACATGTCGCTAACATAACATGAATAGTGTGAACACCAAAGAGAGTTCAAAGAAGAAAAGTAAGAATCGTGTCTTTAAATCATGCAACATGTGAACTCACACTAATGAACCGAATCATTTCAGTAGAATTCGGAAAAAAAAGTATTTCTTCAGCACAGTGATTTAAGAATTTGTTCTCTTTTCTCTGTAGATATGTATGTAAGCTTTTGCATTATAAATTGTTTTTATGGAAATGTTTTTTTTTTCGAAATTAAATAACAGTTGAGTGTACAGGTTAGAAGCTTCCATAAATAAAATTAATTTGATAAATATAAATTTGTAACAGTTGTCTGTACATACGAGTATTTCGAATCACGTGTGGCAATATGGTTAAACACACGATCACGCTTGAATTATACATCCATCCCTTGTTTAAACTACATTGCATACTATTTTCGATGATTTGCTCATGTCATAAAGAGAGCCAAGACGAAACGAAATATACATACTAAAGTAAAGTAAATCGGTGCCGTCTTTCTTAAAGCGAACACGCACTCGCAATAAGCAACGAGGGTTACCAGCTCGCAAAAATGTTTCTATCAAAATTATCCTAAAACAGTGTCGAACTAAGTTATAAATACATCGCATTTTTCTGATGTTTACTAGTGCGCCTGTGTCAGATGTTGTCGAAAGGTTTCAGTGGCGAAGGCATAGTAACTGGTCACTGAACAGTACCAGCTTCATTCACCTGATACTAATTCACAAGGCACATCAGAGCATCCTTCTTCGTCGGTATTGTGTAGAAACATCGGTGAAGTAAAGAAATAAAAATAGCTCTTAAACTTGGATTCAAAAATTGATTGTGTCTCTTTGACAGCAGGGGCTGCTATAAAACAAGAAACACACAAAAAGCGGAATTATAAAAATAATGAAGCTCTCTGTCTATCCCTTCACCACTTGTAATCTCTACAACAGAGCGACCTCATTTTTCGGCCGAACAGCGCGTATATGAAATGAACTCCCTGCAGAGGTTTTTCCTTTGACGTGAGAAAATCCAAATCAAATGTGTCAAAAACACTACTTCTTCTATCCACCTTCCTATAATCTCATTTCCTAGTTTTTTTTTCTTGGACCGGCACTCAGGGAATGACCCCTATACATGCGGTACATTGTGCCGGAATGATAGAGGGAGTAGTGTTTATTGACATTCAATTTGTATCTTCCCACGTCAAAAGTGACAGGAAAGTTCCTTCACAATGCATCGCATGTATAGGTGTCATACCTTGAGTGCTGCTCCAAGATAAAAAAAAATATTCCTTTCCTCTAGTTCCTGCACTGCAATCTATTCCTTCCCATGAGTTCAGGTGCAGGATAAAAAAAAACTATTAAAAAACAAACTCGACATTGAAAGATCCTGCAAAACCAAAAACTACTTTCATGCTTATGTCAAAAGTCTACCAGTATTGGGCCAATGTGAACGAACTGGTAACCCTGAAAACAATAATAAAGAAATTTATATTTTACCTGTGTGTTGAACACGAAAAGTTAAACGAACAAATAAATAACCAACTGTAAAAAGATCATAGATACGAGTACAAGTAAACAGGAAAAACAATAAAAGAGTAAGAAGGAGAGAGAGACTAAAGACAAAAATTAAAATATCTCCGAAAATAACCCCGCTCGACACTTACATCACCAAAATCATCAACAACCTGATGCATATCGACACACTCTTTTTGTTGGAAAACACTCTCTTTAAGCATAGTATACTTCAACTGGCTTTTATGTATTGGCCATAAAAATATATTTTGACAAAAAAAAAATTAAAAAATATTAACAAAATAACTGCCTACGTACATACCTGATCATAAATTCCCCCCCGTCTTCTGTGAATATTCTTTAAATTAGTTATGTATCGGCCCTTAGTTATTGTAACATATTTGTTAAATAAAAGCCATAAACCTGGTCTGCACTTGTAGATCCTCTTTTTAATTATACGGGGTTTTTTTCACAATTCAGATACGAACGCCACTATTTAATTACTTTGACAATTAAACTTGTTTTAATCGATTGAGTATTTTTACATTTTTATACATTCAAACTTCACATTTAAATAAATAATTTAATATATTTCCGATAATTAGAAATCAATATTCATTAATGATTTTTGAATTTTATTTTGTATTGTGTGCGTGTGTATAATTTATTGCTGTTTAATATGTCGCTGATTTTTTTTTATTTAAATTTAGTAAATTACTTTTTATTTATTTTTTTTCTTTGTTAATTTGTTTCACCATCGAGTACCTCTGTATTCATATTTTAGGCATTTAAACATTTTCCGATATTTACGCACATACACCAGTTAAATGACAACAACTTCATGAATTCTCTTGCTTAACTGAAAATCCAGGTTGTTCAAACCAACGTCAAAACTATTCTTCCCTCTCTGACTTGCTACCTGTTCGCATACATAGTCATAATTTTCTGCCGAAAATACTTCCACAAGGCGAACACGTATGAAAAGTTTACACAGATACATTTGAAAGCAATTGTATTGGTGCTGTTATTCCAAGATAAGATTAACTAACTTATTATTCTCTTCCTAATGCTCTTCTCTCTTAGATTTTCACTTGTAGCATTGAACAGGTATGGGAAACTGACTTTTTAAAATGCTTTATATTTCTAATTAGAAACTATTTCTGTACCTTTTTTAAGTAAAATTCTAAAATTATTTAGAAATATCATAGTCATTTTCATGAAATGCTGCGACCTCTGTACCATATTTAAATTGGTATTAAAAAAAATTCTACACTTTCAGTAAATATCAATTAAGCTTTTAACTGAAATATATATCATTTCGATTTGAGAGAGGCCAAGTTTAGGTGTCGACATTGCCAACTAGAATAAGTGTGATTACAAATGGGGAAAACTTATGAACTCTAGCAGATTATAAATTTTTAGTTTCCCATACCTGCTACGAATATATAAAGAGTAACTTCAGTCAACGTGTTGTGTTGAAATTAAGAATGTGGCGAATTAACAAAAAAATTATATCTAATTTCGATCATATTTACATTATGGTGGTACCTATTTTGCAAAATGTAAAATTTTGAAAACTGATCGGCCCTATTCTTTGCACTTGTTCCATATACAGGCCTGTTCTGCAAACCACGTGATTTGAAATCACGAACCGTTTTGAAACCATGCCGACGATTTGAAGCTGTTCTGTAAATCAAGCGATTTGACATTTTTCGGCGTGGTTTTAATTTTTCGAAAACACGAGAAAACAGCACAACAAAATACCTACATATGTATATATAATTGGGAAGTTGCCAGTGTTTTCATTAACGAAATTTACTTAAATTTTGCATTTACTTATTTATAAATTTGCACAAAAGATTTTTTATACAACAATATATAAAATTTGTCATAAATAAAGAACATGATAGTAAAATATCTATATATTTACGTGACATATAAAGAATGTGTTACTTTGGCAACCTCAAAAACATGTTCGAAAAAATTAACCAGCTGACTGCTAAAAAGTAAATGTAAACCAGGACATTGGTAAACAAAGCAAAACAATTATTTTCAAAGAAAGCAGTGTTCTTACAAATTTGCTCATATTTAAGTTTTAATATGTAGCAAACCCAATTTTTATAGAAAAATAAATAGAAAACAAATCACATGAAATACATTATAGCATTTTTATTAAATTCTAAACGAAATACATAGAAAAAATAAGCAAGTGATTTCAAATTGTCAGTCATTTAGCTGACGATTTCAAACCACGAGATTATTAAAACTTTTGTGTGCAGAACACCATTTCCGTGATTTCAAATCACTTTGTCAAAAAGTGGTTTGCAGAACAGGCCTGATAGTACGTGGTGAAAATTTTAGACAAGCCGGACGGACAATTCTAAACAGCGCCACATGGAGGTCAAACACTGAAATTCGCAATTTTATTCCCAAAATTTATCATAAAATGCGTATTTTTGAGAATTTAACAATAAAAATTGTCAAACATCTTTTTTTTATTCATTTGAAATAATTAACCTTAAAAATTCATTGAGTCGAAAATTACCCATTATTCAAAATTTTCTTATTTAAGAATGCTTTTAATAATTATTTAAATATATTATTGAATTCTTTTACGAACAAGTATTTATTTTTAATTATATTATTAATTGACCTTTTTTCTTATATTTTTTGAAATATATTTATTAAGCTTGAGGTCTTTTTTTTATTTTATTTTGTTTTGCTTATTTTTCTTGTTTTTTTGTTTATAAAATAAATACTTGTTTTTTTTTAAATATATTTATTAAGCTTGAGGTCTTTTTTTTATTTTATTTTGGTTTATTATTCGATATTTCGTTAACAGCTTGTTATTCCTGATGATGTTAACAAGCTGTTAACGAAATATCGAATAATAAAACAAAATAAAATAAAAAAAAGACCTCAGCTTAATAAATATATTTAAAAAAAAAACAAGTATTTATTTTATAAACAAACAAAAAAGCAAGAAAAATAAGCAAAACAAAAATACAAGAAAAAGAATAATATGTAAATTGGAAACAATATAGACACATAAGATGTTCACAAATTTAAATCTATAATTTGTAGTGTAGTTCTATGTATTCCAAAAACAAACATTTAGGCCCGTTATTACAACTTAACGTTAGTTATAGGTAGGATTTTATTTGACATATAAAAAGTTTTTCACTATTACAACTTTACTTAACCTCAGGCGAGCGATAAGTTTGAGGCACGTTTATTCTAACTGGTAGGCTAAAGTAATGTTGTAATAATTAAAAAGCTTTTTATACGTCCGATAAAATCCTACCTATCATAAACTTAGTGTACTTTGTGACTCTGTCTACTGTTCATAGTGGCTGAAAGTTTTTATACCAAAAATAGGAACAGTGTTGCTAGACAGTCACTTCGATGGATTTGTCGAGATTCCTATGGGATACTGCAAGACGCGGATGGAGCGGGAGCTCTACGGGACGAAAGAGACCAACTGCTCGATTTCCAAGATGCCCTCCTCTCGGTATGACTCCGCGCGGACCGCCATACTTGCGGATTTACCGAGGAGCCGACTCCGGAAGACGGTGGTGGTGCTGACAGGCCATTGTCATATTGGTCTGCACGCCAGGAGATTGGATCTACCGGTGGAACCTTGCTGAGATATCGGGATCCAATGTCAGGGGGATAAGTTTCGTTTATCCGGGACTCGGGATAGTTTGAGAAAATTTTGTTATCGTAAGAGATGACAAAAACACAATTTACTAACTCCCTCTGTATCAGCCTCTGTAAACATTGTGGTTTGAACCCACTACTAGCGGCCTTTTTTTTCTTGTTTAAATTTACAAAAAAGAAATATAAAAAAAAGTACAATAATTGATCAAAAACATTCAATAAATCGAATAATTGTTCAAAACTTTACAAGCTCTCAATACGATTAGAAAAAAATCCAAAAATATACATGAAGAAAATTATTCTGCGAAGCTGATGAAAACCTGGTGGATATTTTAAAAGTAATTAACGAAGTGTTAATCATGTTTTTCTGCATGGACTTCATACATCACCCAACTTATGTCCATCAACCATGTACTTATGTTTGTGTAACTTATAAATGTATGCATGTGGCACTGGAGAAAAATAACTATTTATTTGCTAGATAAAAATTATTGTAAAAAGTTTAATAACACAAAATCCTAAAAGCGTAAATAAATTTTGTAAATACGTATATGTATGTATGTAAAACTGTATATGTTAAAAACACCGGAAATTTATAAAATAATTTCGTTTTTAAAACTTCTGCTTAATTCTTTGTGCGGCAAAACAATACTATTTAAAAGTATCTTCTCCGAAGGCACTTGCACAAAACAACCTGAAACAAAGAAATTTAATTTATAAGTCAGTACAAAAAGAACTACATTTTAAACATATTGTAAATAATGCAATGGTATGAATAGTTTGCAAAGACAAGACAAGTTACCAGTGTAAGGTAACGCCAAAATTGTTTCATCTTCATATACATATATTTCAACAGATGTCGTAATTACTGTCGTGTTTGCTATTTCGGTTTAATTTTCTTTTCCTTTTTATTTCTTATTATAGGGACATTTTTAGAAAAAGCAATTTTTAAAATTTTAGAATTGTATACTTGAAAATTTTAAATATTGCAATACAGTAATTTTGTTTTTTACAGCAATAACATATGTAAAGGCCGTAAGAATTATTTCTGTAATCGTAATGTATTCTTTAATAGTAATAAATTTTGGATTCTCACATCTGATTGATTTTTTTACCTCTAATCCGATACCACACTTTTACTTCTTCCAGCGAAATTGTTTTCAGTATTGAAAAAAGCATAAAAAAAATCCAGAATGATAGAGATAAAGATTACGCCTAGGGAATGATTGTTCTCTCGATGAAGCAGTAGTTCCCACCTAAGGTTTACCAAGTCTGTTTCATATATTAAATTTAAAAATTTCATTGGGCCAATTCACACGAGAACAATTATGCTGGCATAACATGCCACCTTGTAGGCAAATTCGGCGAAGGGAATGGTCTTTAGTTGGCATAATTTTTCAACCAGCTACAACCCAGTATTAGCAGCACAAAACTAATACATATACACATACGAAAACAAAGGTTTTGCGGTTCTTTTTTTTACAGAGCGTATTTGGTTTTTAGTTGGCCATCGTCGTGCAAACATGAAATCGTTAAAAAAAAAAATTTTTTTCGAATAATGCCAAAAGTGTTCGTCAAATCGAATTTAGATATTCATTTCATTTTTCATTATTAATTCTTTCGAAAAGACCTAGCCTAATAGACCATAATCTATTCTACTCATGAATATTCCACACACACTAATTTTTATAGACTTGTCCGATGACGCAAGTTTAACGAAAATCGGTAAAATGGAAAAATTGTATGGAATAAAATAAATAAATAAAATCATAAAAAATCAATTTAAAAAAAGGCTTTAAAGATTAAGGATTAAAAAACGTACCTAAAACAGTTATAGAAGGATTAAGTTTTCCTTCCTTATTAAATAAAGGTGGATTTTCCATTTTGGCGAAGGGTTTATTAGGGTCTGGGTCACGTGGAGTACCTTCAACACGCGACCACTGGCCAATCGTGGACCCACGTCCGACTGAAAATATTTATAACAGTTTTTACTATTTAAATAAATTATTTAAAATATACTTATTGAATGTAGTATCAATGTATGGTCTTTAATTACAGCATTTTCCAATACTATCGATTCACGTATCCTTACACCTGGTCCTATAGTAACGCCAGGACCAATAGAAACATTTGGTCCTAACTATAAATAACAATGGTTAAAAATTTAATTGCAATTCGAAAAGAAATTTGATATATGCTTTTCTTACAACAGCGGTGTAGTGAACTATTGCACTTGGATGTATATGTACATCAGGTACTATGGTACATATCTGATTTCCAGTATCCTCTTCATGTTTAACACCAGCGTTGGCCAACCGTTCAGGATGCGTGTTTTTGTACAGTTCTGAAATAACATTTGATACGAGTATATTTAATGTTACATTTCACAGATTAAATGATTATATGACCAAATACTGGAGCACTATTTTCATCGAACATCTATTACAACTGCTCATACATATATATATATATGTCTTACAATATATAAATCTCTATAAATTTGAGCAGTTTGTTATAAAATGAAAATTTTTAGATAACTTTAACCATTTAGTAATGACTGACCCAAATAATGTCGGTTGGCATAAATCGCAGAACCGGCTGTCTTTAATTGGGACCACCAATTGGGCACGGTCATGGCGTAGAGTTTATTTGTACCAGCTAAAGGTGTCAAAACTTCTTGCTCCCATTGTATGTGTCCTTGGTCCTTTCCATTACCATTTGATCCATTGGTATAAGAATTAGCTCCGTTATACTCTTGGCTCTTTGAATAGAATATTTCAGAAAGTTTGCCAAAAATTTCCATTGAACAGACATAAACTCCACAATTAATAAAAGTTGACACATACGAACTGGGTTTCTCGACATAATGTGAAACACCTCCGGTGTCACGGTCGTATACCAAGCAACCATAATGCACAGCTTGTTGGCGCGTGGCCTCTGTACTCATTATTGTTACCAAAGCAGAAGCTGGCCGTTCGTTATGAAAATTATACAAGTCTTGTAGTGGAAAATCAGCACAAACATCGCCATTTAGAACGAAGAATGCTTCAGGATTTCCAGCACGAATTTGGTCACGAAAGTGATACATGCCCCCGGCTGTACCCAACGAAGTGAATTCTTGCAAATAACGTATGCTAATGCTATACAATGTTTGGATGTCACTAACAAAATTAGCCATTTGAGTCTGTGGATAGTATCCTATTATAAGGATTTCTTTGAGTTCGGGCAATTTTACACATGCTTCAATGTGATGTTCAATTATTGGGCGACCAGCTACTGGAAAAAGTGGCTTTGGAGTATCCAATGATAGAGGACGGAAACGAGTGCCTGAACAGGAAAATAAACAAAAGTTAACCACATGATATTTATTTAGAGCCAATAGGCGATTTTTACCTTTCTGCGGTCCACCAATTAGAATTACTGCCTTCAGCATTACTTGTTTTTATTTAATTATTTATTAGAGGAACAATAAATTACTGATATTTGTGCTACGTGTACCGGCTCTAATATATTCTTTAATAATATTTATATATTTTCTCTCTTTCATTGTTGAAAACTTTGCGTTTTTCTATTGAAGCAAGTGATTTTTCATTGGCTTCCAAGTAGAAAATTTCGAATAGAACTTCCTCTACAACGAATTTCTTATTGGAAAAAATAAGGACCAAATTTTGGTATCATAAAATACACATGTACTATATTTTTCTAATTTATTTTGTCGGAGCATCTATTTTTCCAAAACAAAAACAGTTTTTTTCTATAAATTTCCAGTTCTTGTAAAAGAAAATTTGCCACCACTGAGATAAATTAGTTTCTGTCCGAGTTAAAAACAAAAAGGTGAACTCATTAGCTGATTAAACGATTTACAAGGCAAGGCCAAACGTCAAAGTTTGTTTACTTTAGTGAAAATGTAAGAAATGGTTGTGAATAATCGCATATTTATAATAATTTAATATTATAGTAATAAAAATACATAATATTTTTTGATATATATTTATTAAGCCTGAGCTCTTTTTTTATCTTATTTTGTTTTTTGTTATTCTATATTTCGTTAACAGCTTGTTAACATGATATATCAAGCTGTTAACGAAATACAACAGGCGTTTTGTTTGTGTAAAGCACAATTCAAAAGTCAACGAAAATTGACTTTAAAAAAAAATTAAATTTCACATACGTATGCCTTAATTTCTTCTATTAGCTCCTATAAAATTAAAGAAATGAGTAAAAATTTTATTTAGGCGCTCTCTCAAATGTGAACAGTTTTGACATTCACGTTGTGTAAAACATAAACGAGCAAAAAAGTCAGCTGATTCGTTGAGTCTATTTGATAAATATACTATAAGAATGAATTTGCCTTCATTGAAATTAATTTTTTTCATTCTTCGCCGACAAAACATCACGAATTGTGTAGAAAATTTTTTTTTGTTGGAAATCATTTCTTCACATTTGTACGAGAAACATTCGATTTTTTGCTACCAACACAATCAATATTTGCGGATAAGGATATATTTAATGATTTCAAAATGTAAGTTATTCTTGAATAGCATCACAATGCACAACCAAAGGGAATTCAAGCCACACCTTTGATACCCGAAATTTTTATATTGCAGCATTTTGACCATCCATCTAGGATATGGAGCAATCATCACCTGAATATATGATGTGTCAAGCTCTGCGAGCAGCTACTGATAACAACCATGAAGTGGTACGCAAAGCAGAGCTACAACTGGCTGAATGGGAAGTGCAGCCAGGTTTTTTCCCAACACTAACACGCATATGCCTAGCGGCTGTTGGTGCAGTGGATTCGTCAATAGCTCAACAATTGGATGTTAATGTGCGCTGGATGGCTGTGGTGTATTTGAAGAATGGCATAAATAAGTTCTGGCGTAGAGAAACTCGTCACGAATTGTCTCAGGAGGAGAAAGGACAAATTAGGGACTTGTTATTAGCACACTTTGCCAATGAACCTATACCTCAAATTTCATTACAAATAGCTGTATTAATGGCTCGTATAGCTCGCATAGATTGTCCTCGTGACTGGCCACAGTTGATACCCGAACTGTTAAAGCGATTACAACAGTTCGCAGCGAATGTTGGTGGTTGCGAACCCTTCGATTCGAGCGAACAGCAAAGAGTTCTGTTGACCTTACATCATGTTATCAAGGCTTTGGCTTCTCGTCGTATGATGGCCGAAAAGAAGGTATTTGAAGAGCTTACCAACAACATATTTGAATTTATATACCAACTATGGGATGCCCATTGTCCCCTTTTCTTCCATCAACTAAAAGAAGCTCCACTTTTGGCTAAAAATACTCTGGAACGTTCAGTGTTATGCACTAGAATTTTAAGGAAATTGACCATATATGGATATTCAAAGCCCCAATCTTCCGACGTATGTTTACGTTTTATTGAAAAGCTATTTGAACGTTTGAAAAAATGTTTGATTTGTCGCTTCGAATTGCGACAATTAAATGCCGATGAACAAATAATTGCCCTACTGGAAAAGTTGATATTAAAGCAAATGAAGACGCTATTGGAATTCCACGATATGCATGCAGAGGCGTTTAAGAATTTTACACCAATGGCATTACAATTCACCTTTGATCATGTCTTTCACATAAGTGCTTACCTTATATTTACTGATAATATAATAAATTTTCGCCAATTTGCTATTCATTGCATTAATTTAATGAAGGGATTGATATCACCGTTCTATTGGCAGAAGGTCGACAGTTCCTGGATCAGCCAAAATGAAGCAGAAGTTAAGATAGGTCCTTCTCAAGAGAAATTCTTTACACAGGAACGTTTGAGTTATATATGCGAAAAGATCATTACACACTATTTTATATTAACTCAGATTGAACTAGACTTATGGATGGAAGATCCAGAGGAATTTGCTCAGGATGACAACGGAGGCGATACGTGGAAGTATGCTTTACGGCCATGTGTGGAAACATTATTTTCCGCTTTCTTTGTTAGCTATAAAACACAAATGTCAGCGGAGGTTAATAAATACATCCAGAAAGCTCAACAGTTACAACTGACAGCGATTTCTGATATTAAAGACATTCTGTTGAAAGACGCAATTTACAATGCTGCCGGACAGGCATCTCTGCATCTGTACAATGAATTAGACTTTAATGCCTGGTTTAGTGGGCAATTAGTAAATGAGTTGAAAATAGATTCAGATAATTTTCGCATACTACGTCGTCGTATCATTTGGTTGATGGGTGAATGGACTGGAGTGCAATTTTCACGTGATCTTCGCCCACTAGCATACGAAGCCTGTTTACATTTGTTACGACCCACAGAAGACATGTCTATTCGTCTAGCTTCGTCAAGAACTGTGTCAATATTGGTTTCTGATTTTGACTTTGCTCCCGAAGCCTTTTTGCCATATTTGGAACAGTCCTTTAATGCTCTGTACATGTTGCTGCGCGAAGCCAAAGAATGCGATACGAAAATGAAAGTTTTGACAATCATGTCATCCTTGGTAGAGAAAATGAGTGATAATATTGAACCACATGCTGATAATTTAATATCCTATTTGCCGATGTTGTGGAAAGAAAGTGAAGATTACAATATGTTGCGTTGCGCCATTATATGCACTCTGCAACAAGTAGTTAAGGCCATTCGAGATATTCCAGAGAAAATGCAACCATTTTTGTACAGTGTTATTGCCTTGAGCACTGATATACAGGTATGATTCATTAAAAAAAAAATCAAATAGAATTGTAAATTGTTTGCGAAGAATTCTTGACAATTTTTTTTTTTTATAAAAACCAACCCTAAGACTTAAATAAACTAATTTTGAGAACTGCGTTCTGGATTTTAGTTCAAAATGTGATGGAAAGGATTTAAAACTGAAACGTATTTCTTTTTCTTTATCAGGGAAGCAAAGACCATTCATTTTAATGAAGTTTCATATTTAAACTCGAAGTCAAAATTAATAAACGGAATCGCGAATAGAAGTAAAATTTCGAGAAATTGCCGGCAAAAAGAAGAGTACTTATGTTCGAGATAAATATTCTATTATTATAAGCATAATTGAATATGAATTGCAATGCGAGTTGTATTTTTTACTCTTGAAAATTCAAATTATCAAAATATCTAAAAATAAAACTGCGGCGCTCATATTTCGAATCACTAAGTTTTCTAAGGACGACGGTTGCGCTTTTGGCAGCTCAGAACGACAGCAGGCAAGACAACATCTTCGAATTAAAAAAAAATTTAATTATTGCTGGTTCCCACAATATAGGGACTGCAATATAGGTAATGCAGTACGCATTACAACATTTAATACGCACCCACAACAGTTTTACGACTATTTTTTTTTTTATATGAATTTGTGCATAGTGATTTTCACGAAATTTTGCTTTCGAAAAATTTATTGAGTTATTATATTCTCAATATACATATGCCGCTGACAACATTGTTGTTTACAAGTTTAGAGGCAGGAACAGGCGGGCAAACTAACCACTATACTATCGAGTATAACAGACCCAAGTATACCTTAATCTGTGAACTTCCAACATAAGCTAACGCGAGATAAAATTTGAAGAATTTATGCCTGTGTATGTATGAAATCGCCATTCATAATAAGACACTTGTTGAAGGACTTGCGATCCGCTCGCACTTATATAAATAAAATAAAATAAAATTTTTTTTAACTAAAATTAAATAACTTAAAAGTTGCTATTCATAAGTAAAATAAATACTTTATATTAATGTTACAGCAATCTGCACACATCTATCTCATAGAGGAGGGCCTTTCATTGTGGGTAGCTGTGGTGGAAAATTCGACGTGTATGTCTGAGCCTCTTATAAATCTCTGTAGTAATATTATGCCAATTATTGAAATGTCGTCAGAAAATCTTCGCACAGTGCTCGTACTAATACAAGTGTATATCATGTTGAATGCCCATGCATTCTTAGAACGATATGGCCGCAAATTTATCGACTTTTGCAATCGTATGTTTGATGATATTCGTCCTGAGGGTATAAATTTAATGTTAAAAGTTCTGGAAATTTGTCTTAAAACGGATGCTAATTATGGTTTAGAATTAGTGCGACCACTGTTACCATACATATTCCGCCAAGTATATAGTAACAAAGATTTTCCAATGCTTATGGGTATGTACCTAACAATGGTAGCGCGAGTGCTGCTAATAAGTCAAAAGGTCTTTATGGAAGTGATACAAGAACTGCAACTACCAGATGCTTTAGAAACGATTTTGGATGTATGGATCACGAAGATGCCTTTGGTGACAGAATTGGAAAAATTGAAATTGTTTTGTTTGGCATTTCTGTCGATATTTTCAAATAATCCCATACTATTGGAACGGTTTTCTGGCATTATGCAGAATATCAGTGAGACATTGTTAGAGGTTATGCGCGAAGATGAAGACTATGTAGAAGATGCCAATAATCCAAATAAAACGAATGAAAAGAAACCAGTCAAGTATTGTGACTCTTTGGTATTTGTCGATGAGTACGATTTAGATACGAGCAGCTATTGCGCTATTGATGAATTTGATTATAAATCCTATCACTACGATCGCTGCAGGCAATTATCCCTCAAGGATCCGGTTCACAAAATTATTCTGCCACAATACATCGAATGGCAGTTAAATAATCTGCGCACTCAACTAGGCGACGAGGCATACCAACAGTTAATGCGTTCTGTTTATCCAGGTGCATTGGAAAAATTTAGTCAATTTGCAAATTTGCAAATAACATTTCCCAATAATTAGTATCTCTAAAAATGTCTCGTAAATTATAGAAAAGGAATCTATAATAAGGTTTTCATTATAAAAAGGTGTAAGCAATAAATAAGTATTGAAAAATGCTGTTAATGCTGACATCTGTTGCTTATTTCTAAGTTACTATTCTAATCATTTATAATTTTTGATACCAATGTAAGTTATTTGATGTAATTTTTATTATTATACGTTTATTTTATATTTACTTTTTTCTATATTTTAAATCCGTTTAATGAGAGAACGCATCTCTACAGCTGCGATATTAATTTTGTGAATTGTTTTGTTAAAATGGCGATAAAAATAAAAAAATTCAAACTAGAATGCGGATTTTTTTTCACAGAAGTGTAACTGGGATGGATATATTGAGGCGACACTTTAAATATTTTACGACACAAATCTCAAGTTAAGTTCCAATTTGAGCGAATATTATACATACACTGGATTCGCTCAAAAGTATGGTTTTTTGAAAAAACAAACAAATAAATTAAATCTCAGTTCTATTTTTTTGTTTGACCTTTATTAATTTGTTTAATTATATTTCTTTTGAGCGATGGTCTTTTTTATAAAAAGTTTTCAAATTATTTATTTTCAATATTTCGCTACCAAAAAGGTAGCATACATGTATATACAGGGTGGGCCAGAAGTAATCATCCGGGGCATAAGTCATCACCCGCTGTTCTTTTGCTGTATTTTTTTTTAAAACAAATTTTGGCACTGCTTAGGATGTGGGCTAAGTGACCGCCGCCAGAGTTGATGACCATACATGCAGATCCAAAGGTTTTTATTCAATAAAATTACAGCAAAAAGACATCGGGTGATTACTTATGCCCCGGGTGATTACTTTAGGTCCACCGTGTATTAATAGGTGTATACAAAACATTCTTAATATCAATGACAAACAATTTTAATTTGCTTTCCACTTTATTTTCTTTTTTAAAAAATTCTGTTAATACAAATTAATCAGGTATGTGATGAAAATCGTTTTCGGAGTTAAAACGTTTTGAAATCGACAAATAGTGTGATGAATTTATATGTAACGATTTGTTGTGACGATTTCATATTCCATCTTGTTTCATTGAAGAAAAGACGTTTTTAACATGTGACGCATTTCGATAATGCCAGTTAAAATTCGTCTTCAAATCGTTTAATTTTACTTGAACAAAATGTAAAGAAATACACAAAAAAAGTAAAAAAAAAATAAATAAAAAATGATAATAAATCCGTCCTTATTTAAACGAAAATGTTTACCAAATCTATTTAAATAAATACTAGTTAATATAGAAGTGAAATTTAAAAATTTAAATACCCACATTTCATCTGGCAAATTTAAGGGATACGATTTATCTCTTAAACGTTTTCGTAGAATATTTTCGCTATTCATTCTATTATTTTCTTCCAAGAGAATTAGCGAAACCGAAACAAAAAAACGGGATTTTGTAAATAAAAATCATAAAATATGTTGCTACAAATTTTATTTTATTATTTTGTTTAAATATTTTACAAACGTTACTCACATACACATATGTTTACATATTTTACAGTTGTAAAGGGTGGTTAAATTTCAAGGGCCGATGTTGATTTTGAATAAAACACAAACTATTTAGGAAATTATTGTAATTTTATTTTATTATGATATATTGGTATTACTCAATTATGTATGGAACAAAATATCGGCCAAATGGGCGCCGCGACCACGGCAACAGTGGATGATCAATTTTCGAAGAAAATCATCTTCAGTGATGAGGCACATTTTCACCTCAGTGGATTCGTCAATAAACAGAATTGCCGCATTTGGGCGAATGAGAATCCAAGAGTGATTGTCGAAAAACCAATGCACCCACAAAGAGTGACTGTTTGGTGCGGTTTATGGGCTGGCGGCATCATCGGGCCGTATTTTTTCCAAAATGAGGCCGGTCAGGCAGTTACTGTGAATGGTCTTCGCTATCGTCGCGGCGCCCATTTGGCCGATATTTTGTTCCATACATAATTGAGTAATACCAATATATCATAATAAAATAAAATTACAATAATTTCCTAAATATTTTGTGTTTTATTCAAAATCAACATCGGCCCTTGAAATTTAACCACCCTTTATTATTAGATTTTATACAGTTGTATTTAGAGAAGATATGTGGAAACGAAACAAATATGGAATATGAAATCGATCGAAATTCATCACACTACTGTCGATTTCAAAAGATGATTTACTTTTCAAATCGATCGATTTCCATCACATACCTGATTATTTCCTGACGATGTCACCCGTTTCCTAGAGAAATATTGAAAATAAATAATTTGAAAACTTTTTATAAAAAAGACCATCGCTCAAAAGTAATATAATTAAAGAAATTATTAAAAATAAAAAATTTCAAATTATCTTTAATAAAATAAATTCTGCCGTTCTGTCTGTTTTTTATATTTTTTTTGTTTTGGTTTTTTGTTTTGTTTTTCTCTGTCTTTATTTAATTTTTCTTTGGCTTTTTTGTTTTTTTTTTTAGTTTTTTTTCTTGTTTTGTCAAAGACGGTTTCATTTCGAAAGAAATTTGTTTCACATTTGGAGTAACAGTAATATATAAATATGTATTTGTGCCACATCTTCATGCAGAACTTTGAATATTTTAGCATGGTAATTTCAACAATCGAAATCTAGTTAATGCGGATATATTTTATTTAAGCTGATGTCTGAACAGTTGGCGAGTTGGCTCTGCTGCCAGAAAGAGGCGTGTCGATTACCGGCCCGGTCAAGTCAAAAATTTTTTCCGGTTTTTCTGTGCTACAGCACACTCGTCAATATTAAAGCAATTAAGCGTCGGCTAAGTAAAGTAATAAATAAAATTACTCCTCCTTAGCTGAAAAAAATAATGCGTCAAAAATAACATCACAATGCACAACTGTACAGAGCTTTAAGCTCTAAGATAGAATTAAGCTCTATTTCCCTACCACTTTCATCACCTGTCTATTCTCTACACATACCTTTCTATATTAGTCCAGTGCAATGCATACTATATGTAGGGGATATCCCCTGAACACTGTCTCAAAAAAAAAATTATATCGTCCTGTAAAATGCAAAAGGACCTATTAACAATTTTAAAAATTTTACAGCGAGACAAAGTGTTGTGGTTACAAATATGATCTTTTCGCAATATCATCTAAATAAAATAATGAGTTTATTTTTCTACACAAAAAATATTTTAAAAAAGTATATTTTAACATTTTTCTTTATCATTTTTGGCACATTTTTGAATTGTGAAATGCAATTATTTGTTGTTAAGACTTTTTGAATTTCTTTAATAAAGGCGTTTTTTTTAAAATTAGAAAGCTAAAAATTTGTGAAGAAGTGTTCCTTGATGCGCTGTACCAAATCCATTAAAAACTAAATTTTGAGTTTTTTGATAGTTAAGCCCTTTTGTATTTCAGGTGACTGTATGTAGTACATGTATTCCACCATACAAATGTTCGAAATAAATTTTCATTTGCATTTAGAGGGATCAGCAAGTAACTTTTTCTTCTTTTTTACCACAATTTTGTTGGTGTCTAAACAGGAAATACTTTTGTACAGTTATTTGTTTAATGAAATTTACTTTAACTGTCTCATCAACATACGAATTTATTTAAATCGTTTAAATTCCATAAGTGTTTCAAAGTCTTCATATTTATATTGAAATACTTGACATACAATTCCGTCCCTTCGAAAAACATTTTCTTTCTCTAGCATTTGTTAAGAAATACATCGAACATATTAACCATGACAACGTGCAAGTCCAATGTTTTTTGTTTACAGTCACAAAGTTTTACAATGGAAACAAACTGGCAACTGACACTCGATTTACAGACTTTAGTGGTGGTGAAAGTGTATATTCATGATATTTTGTATTTTCAACGAAAAGAAAGAAAGAAAGAAAGAAAAATAAATTAAATTTTTAAAAATTGTTTACAAATGTTTATCAAAAATGACAACGATGACAAGACGAAATGTTATTGTTACCGATCTGGACCAGTCGGATACGCAGAATGCAGCACGCGAAGAGAGTCATCGGAAGGTTCATAAAAAACGAACGAAAGACAAAATATTACATACCCTGTCGGGAAATTTCAATAGACGTTCACAAAGTGCGGAGGGTTTGAAGGAGGATAGAGTTGGAAAATTAGCAGCCAAACGTACTGGTTACATGAATGAGTTGGTAATAAAACATTTTTGTGATTTGATATTGATGAATTGTTATGCGTAACATATACAATTTTCTAATTTTCTAGCTGCAGGCAAAAGACCAGCAAATGGAAAAGTTACTTCAGCGTTTAACGACCCTGCATAAATTCAATGAACAATTTGCCGATGAAAATCAACGTCTTCATAACGATGCCAAATGCATGGAACAGCGCATTGCTGCTTTACAACAACAATTAGCAAATTGTGAGAAATGTCACAGGCTAGATGTTGAGTTACACAAACGTATAGATGACAACAAGCTGTTGACAGCTGATGTGGAATTGATGAAAACTCTAGTCTATCGTTTGAATGTACAAATAGAACGTTACCAAGATTCTTTGCGTTGGCGAACAAGTACAGATGAAGCAACGAATCAAAGCTCAAATAGCAAGTCTTCCCTACCACAGTGGGAACAAGGACGCTTACGTACTCATACCTTGTCTCCATTGCTGCAAGCTTATGATGAAATGCTGCAGGACAAAGAAGATTTAATACTACAATATGGCCAAGAGTTTCAGCATTTTACGGGCGAATTGAAAGGTGTCATAGAGGAAAATTCACGGTTACAAAAAGACGTAGAGAATCTTAAACGAGATGGTGGTAACTGGCGCGAAGAAAGAGCCAGATTACAAGCCCAATTGGATATTTGCCGCCAAAAGGCAGATTCGCAAACTCGTAAAACTGACTTGGCTAAGGAAAAGTTGGTGGAGGTAATGCATTGTTATGAGCAAAAGATTCAAACGTTGGTTCTCGACATGGAACACTTGCAGAGTGCATATACACGCTGTAAAGCAGAGCTGGCTTCATTCAAAAGTATGGCTGCTCTGCCACCAGACAGCATTGCTACTTCACTACAAGAATGCAAAGAGCTGCTGGAACAGCTCCGTCAACAGCATAGCAAAGAGAAACATTCTCTCGAACGTACAATTGGCGAACTAAACGCAAAGAATTCAAATGTTGATACAAAAATAGAGAAATTAAAGCACGACAACGCAAAATTGAAGCTGGAATTGGACGAGTGTGTGGCCAAAACAAATGACTTACGTAAGCGTAACGTTTCACTGCAACGGTGTGTAGAGAAAGTCAAACGGTCACGGGATCGCCTGAAAGCTCGTCTACGTATTGCTTTGCAGTGGGCCCAAAAACTCGAACAGGGCCAGGCAAATTTGCAAAGTACCTGGGATGCTCTTAAGCGTTTAGAAACCATTGTCAAGCATAAAGAAGCTCAAGTACGTGGTCTGCACTCCAGGCACTTACAGGAAATCGATAAAATGCAACAAAAATTAACGCAAAAAGAGGAAACGATTAGGACTATATTAAGAGATCGCATAAGTGGCAATATAAATCGATAGCATTAAATTTCATTTAAATTAACAATTTAATTTTTTTTTTAAATCTACAATTGTAAGTTAATAATCTAAGAATATTGCAACGTACATAGTTTTTGCCAATAATAAAATTATTTATCTAACTAAGGAGAAAGAGCTGTGCGTATACCATTACACGGCATTTTCATAATTTACAGTAGCGCAAAATAAAATCGTTGGCAAATGAATGAATCAGGCATTCGTTTCGAATCGAAATTTAAAAAAAAAATTAAAATACGTTAGTTTATTCAAGTGAGCTTGAGATTATTTATGTTTATTTGAGATATTTTGTATTTTAAATTTAATTTTTTCCAATATTTGTTTTCGCAATGGAAAATATTTTATAAAAGTGTTCCATTGTGAAAACGAAATATTGGAAAAAATTAAATTTAAAACACAAAATAATATAAGATCTCAAGCTGATTTAAATAAACCGTAATGTACCGGAAATTCGTTCAATATCGCATGCCGTAATTTTAACTCTGTTTAATTCTTTCCAAAATCTCAATTTTCCGAAGAAAATTCTCAGGTTCAATTGCTACCGAAGACTGTGAATGTTTATGCGGACAAGTCAAAATGTTTTCAAAGGTTGTATGTAAGTATGTGACAAAAAAAACCTACCTTATGAATATTCGTGCAAGTGTTGTATTGATTTTAATTCTTGAAAAATGTATTACACTTTTCACTTTATTTATTAAACTTATTTGAACTTTATTGTTCTATTTTACAGTCATGAAAAATGTCTATAGCGCAACAATAAAGGGTTAGTGTTTTAAGAGAATAGGGAAAATTTGGCCATGAAATACAAGGCATTATTGGTAGAAAAGAAAACAACATTAATGTAATAAAAACTTACCATTTTGCACTGTCTCCGACGCTCCACCGCATACCCATGTCCATAATAGAATAACATTCAATGATGTTGAAATCAATGCCAATGATGTATCACATCAGTTACTCTGTAATTATATATTATAATTATATATTATATTATATATTATTTATTATATTATATTATTATTTATTACATTATATTATTATATATTATTTATTATATTATATTATTATATATTATTTATTATATTATATTATTATATATTATTTATTATATTATATTATTATATATTATACTAGCTGACCCTGTCACACTTTAAAAAATATTACGTTAAAATTAGAACTTTAAAGAAATAATGATAGAATGAAAAAAGAGAATTAAATAGATATTCGATTTTATATAACGGACCCCTGCACGTTTCGCTGTGCAAAATAAAAAAATAACACAAAAAAAACTTGAATTCACATTTTACATTATTATTTATTGCGTTTACCCGGGGCTTTGCTCATGTCTTATCTCCATCGATTATATGTTTTCGGAGAGGCATATATTACGCCCTACCTCGCCTTGTGATCCTATTAAAAAAAAAGATATATATATTTATAGTCTATGTGTCTTTGTAGACGCAGATTTATCTATGTTTAAAATTTTATTAGTTGGTTTCATTTAATATTTAGCTGTATATTTTCGGAGAGGCATCTTGGGCCCCTATCTGTCCTTCCCGAATATCGCGGTCATTAATAAATTTCATTAAAATCAATGCAGTAGTTTCGGAAAACATGGTGACACCAAATTTTTATATATATAAAGTACACATACATAGTTGTTTAAAAATAGTCTTACCTGAAATTCCCCTACTGAGGCAGCGTCGCCCCAAAGTGCGTCCACGTACCAAAAATGTGCCAGATGTCATCGGTGAGCCCGAAAGAAATTCACAATTAAAAAAAAAAAAAAAAAAACGGCAACACTTTTCACTGCGCACTAACTATATGGTATGGTACTGCACAATATATTTATACTATTATCCCCTGTATGTGATGAGAAGTGCGTAGTAGTCATTAATTATTTTAAACCACCTAAAACGCTCTAACTTGTTAACGACTAGAGGGATTTTAATGATTATTTCACTATTAGATAGATTGTGAAGTTGGCTATATGATGGGCCCACCTATTGTCCCCTACGTGCCAGTGGGCCCTACAATATTATTTATTAATTGTTGAAACTGAAGGGTTGCAGGCACAAAATTAACTTTTAACTTAGTAAGACTGAAAGCACCTCGGCCATCTTGTTCTCGATATCAAGGTCTATCCAATGGTGAAAAAATCACTCATACTGCTTCAGTGGTTGATGAGTTGGAGTGTTTTAAAAAATATATGAAACTTGTTTGGTGACTGCCCATGAAAAATTGCAGACTTTACTTTTAAATGAGAAAGGAGTAAAAATAACAACTGCACGGTGGGCAATGCGCATAATTAAAACTGATAATAAAATAATTTTCAGGCAAGTTAAAATAAATCTATAATATTTCAGTTACGTTTTCCGGCCGTAAATCATGCTTTTTCATAAACTGGATTTTTTTTTTTAGGGTTGAGTGGATGGACTAAATGGATTAATAATATTTGTGTTTAGCATAGATACATGTTTATTAAATCAAATACAACTTACCAAATTTTATAATCACACCTGGCACAATCTCTTAATTTTGTTTGCATCTTTTAATGATATTAATTAATATATATACATACATACATATATATGTTTATTAAGCTTTTTCTATTAATTTCTTTACTCTGCTTTTTAATTTCTTTAATATGTAAAATATATTTTATTCGTATTACTAACTTTATTTTCTTCAAAAAAAAAAACAAAAACATTAAATACCGCGCATTAACAGCTCTTTATAAATCTCGATGTTATAAATTTACTCTTAAAACGATTTTCTATTCCCGCACTCTTCTTGATTATAAAAATAAATTTCCTTTAGCGATGACGCGAACCACTTAATATTTTTTAACTTTGAATCAATAGCGCACGACCGAATATTTAAACTTGTGAAATGACACAAGTGGTGGCTGCCACAGCGCAGCCGATAGAATTTTTTATTCATACATACATATATGTATGGCTACATATATATGTATTTCTTCTCTTTTTTACTTTTCTTAAGAATATTAACATTAACATTTTTCAATTACAACTACATGCATACTATGTACATACATATATTTATTTTTATTAAATTTGTAACACCCTTTTATATTTTAATAAATATTATTGCAGAATTAAACTATTTATGAAAAATTTTCCGAATTCTTAACAAATACGTGGGCACGCTTCTAACACCGGTCACTAACTAACTTCTATCGTCTTTAATTTTTGTAAATAACGTTAGTAATGTTACCGCATTCGATAAAAGTACATAATAACTGGGTAGGAAATGGGAAAAAATTATTTTCTATTTCCTATTACAGTGGAGGTCCAATAGTACATACTTTTGATTTTACAAATTTCAAATATGTAGTACGAAAGGCAAAATTTTTGCTTTGACCGCTCTGTAGTTCGAATAATACGCAAACTGTTCTTTTTTGTAAGAATTTGTTTGCTTTAAATTTTACGTTGAAAGTTTTGTACCTGGGGTTTTTTTTCTGCGATCAACTGCCAAATATTCTGTTGGTGCGAAACTTAATAGTGATAGACACCTCGTTGTGTCGCGAGGCAGAAACCGTAGTCGAATAATATGAATTTTCCGGCAATACAAAAGGTCCTGTATAATATTATATCCACTGTATAAACTTGCTGCCGTATTGACGTATATGGCTATGAACGACGTGCACGGGCATTACCCTATGAAGCTGGAAGTTGCTGCCTCGATTCCCGCCTAGACTCTGGATGTTTTTGCAGACCAGCTAAGAGCTTCGCAGAATGTGTGTTCTTGTTGAAAAGAAAAAATTGTGAGTAAGTCTATCGGTGATGAAATGGGAGACTAAAAATTTTCAAAAAGGCTCTACCAGCTCTTGAATCGGAGTGTTACCAATTAAAAGCTGGGGACATAAATTGCACACAGTGCAATATTTTATTTATTAATTATTTTAAGAAATTGATTAAAAAATTATTAAAACAAAATATTTGCATGATATAGAAATACTCCTATAACTTTTTATTACAATCAATTTTGGGATTAACGGAAGACTTCCCCACAAAAATCGTAAAATCTTAAAGTAGCAACTCTTAAATTCTTATACTCTTTATAGGACTTATTTCATATAAACATTTCATTTCCCCTTTAAACACACAAAGGGCTCTAAGCCTACTGCACTCACAGGGAGACACACTAGTGATGGAAAATATGGCACAATTGGGCCATTTGTGGGACTTTAGAACGTGTGATGGCTCTGTGGTAATTTGCAATTTATTTTATTCCTGACACACACACAAAACTAATAGTTAAATCTCTGCTCGGTAAAATTCTTTTTCTTAATTAATAGTTTAATTGAAAGTACGTTTATTTTAATTGATTATGCTGCTCTCTCAAAACAGTGCAATTAAAATACCATTGTGAATTTTTTTTCAATTCAAGCAGATAATTGTTGTAAAATTTTCGTGATGGCTTTAAATCTAATTGTTATTTTAATTGACTCTTGATGTTACTTCTTTCCGTGCTACCCAAAATTCTACACAGAAATTGCACAAGGACAAAACATTTAAACTGAAGAAAAATAATTAAAATTTTATTAAAATAAATAAATTGAAAAGATTTTTCATAAAAATATTGAAATATTAATTTCGATTTTTGAGAAAAGCTAAGAAATTTCACATGTTTATACAAAAACTCCCAAAAAATCTTTGAGAATTACGAAATATACAAACGAAGCATTTGAATATGGTCAGCATAAAATTCATAATGCGAAATTTTACAAATCTAATTATCATTTGTCATTTATTTCTATCAAAAATAGGACTGTGCATTGTTTATTTTTCCAGTCCTAATGCTTGATATATTCTATTTCGTAAAACGGTTGCGACAGCTGCCCCGTAGCCTAGTGCGTAAGTATTAGACTATAAAAATGGATGTTGGCGGTTCGATTCCCGGCTAGAAACTAGGTGTTTTCTCTCGAGAAAAGAACAAGATTCGAAAAATTCTGTGTATAAAAAGAAAGAAATATAGCTTACACTGTTACTACAAAAGACGTAAAGTAAACACAACTCTTTTATATAACTTCCTTGTAATAATAAGTCGACTTTATATCAAAACTTGTTAAAAGCACTAAAGGCACTACAGAAAAATTAAAAAAGCACCAACATAGTGCTTTTTCTTAGTTCAGCGCTAAAACTAAAATTTTGCCACTTTTTGACATCAAAAGCACCAAAAATAGTGCCAATAGTACGTGGTTGCCATTGCTTAAAGTTTTTTTTAATTCTCATCTCCTCGATATTCCCGCCAAAAATTATAAAGTATGTGAGAATGTACATAATAAGTCATATACTTCTAGTCAGTATTTACCTAATAAGCCATATTACCCTATTTTTTATGTGCTTTATCATTTTGTACCCTTCATTTCCCCTCCTAGAAGCTTGATGATTTTCTTTGGCAGACAAAATTATTTTGTTGGCTCTCTCGTTAAAGGAGAATAGCAATAAATAATCTGGTTTAAATAATTTCCCCTTGGAATAATAAAGGAGAAAAAAATTTGGTACAGCGCAGCTGAATAGTGGTTAAAAATTTGTAAATACTTTGCGGCGTCGTAGAATAATTTTTTTTTTAGTTTTGAGAGAGTACGGTGGGGTCAAAATGCTTACTGCTAAATGGGGAAAATTAGTTGAACTACTGCTGTTGGAGCGTTTGGTTGTTTTTAGTGTGGTGTCGGAAAGTATTATAAAGTAAATTTTATATATTGTGTTAATACGAATCAATAAAATAAAAATGCAATAAATGAAAATAAGAAGTGTTATTACTAAAAATTAATCAATTGAAAGTAGTTAATAGAAGTACATATCTACATATATGAAAGCAACTACATATTCATGTATGAATGTATGTGATAAGTTTAAAACATTTTAAAAATAAAAGCAAAATTGTTAAAAAAAAGGGCTTAGAACAGAATCATTGGGCTCTAGGTTTATTAATGTATTTTACTTGAGTTGAATCCTCTAATGTTGCTTTTGTTTCCTGATAGTGCAAATAGTATTAAGTAGCCATTGCTTAAAGTTTTTTTTTAATTCTCATCTCTTCGATATTCCCGTAAAAATTTTAAAGTAAATTGGGAATGTATGTAAAAAGCCATATACTTCTAATCAGTATTTATTTAATAATACATATTCCCCTTAGTGAATCTTACACATATTCCACTATGTTTTCTTTTTGTTTTAATTCACCAGTAACAAAACACAGCAATAACAATATTGGGACTCCTCAAAGTATATATAATTTTCTACCACTACTCCATTCACCTCGATTCCTCTTATTTGTTAACCAAAACCAAATCAAACTTGTTACGTTTCCCCTTATTACTTCTTTATTTGAAACACAGGACGAGCAGAATTATTCAATCCAAAGTTAATTAATGTATTTGACTTGATATCACTTCACTAATGTTGCTTTTGTTTCCTGACAAAATAATGCATATCTTTTATGTGCTTTATCGTTTCGTAGGTCCCATTTCCCCTCCCAGAAGCTTGCAGATTTTCTTTGGTGGACAAAATTATTTTGTTGGCTCTCGTTAAAGTAGAATAGCAATAAATAATCTGGTTTAATTAATTTCCCCTTGAATAATAAAGGAGAAAAAAAATTGGTACAGCGCAGCTGAGTAGTGTTTAAAATTTAGTAAATACTTTGCGTGGTCGTAAAAGAATTTTTTTTTAAATTTTGAGAGAGTATGGAGGGGTCAAAAGGCATACTGCTAAATGGGGAAAATTAGTTGAACTACTGCTGTTGGAGGGTTTGGTTGTTTTTAGTGTGGTGTCGGAAAATATTATAAAGTATATTTTATATAGTGTGTTAATATGAATCAATTAAATAAAAATGCAATAAATGAAAATTAGAAGTGTTATTCCTAAAAAATAATTAATAAATAAATCAATTGAAAGTAGTTAATACAAATGCATATCTACATACATATATAAAAGCAACACATATTCTCGTATGAATGTATGTGGTAAGATCAAAACCTTTTAAAAATAAAAGCAAAATTGTTAAAAAAGGGCTTAGAACAGAATCAAATGCAATCATATCTTTTATGTGCTTTATCTTTTCGTAGCTTTCATTTCCCCTCTTAGAAGCTTGTTGTTTTTCTTTGGTAGGCAAAATTATTTTGTTGGCTCTCTCGTTAAAGAGAATAGATATAAATAATATGGTTTATTAATTTCCCCTTTGAATAATAAAGGAGAAAAAAATTTGGTACAGCGCAGCTGAGTAGTGTTTAAAATTTAGTAAATACTTTGCGTGGTCGTAAAAGAAATGTTTTTAAATTTTGAGAGAATACGGAGGGGTCAAAAGGCATACTGCTAAATGGTGAAAATTAGTTGAGCTACTGCTGTTGGAGCGTGTGGTATCAGAAAATATTATGAAGTTAATTTTATATTGTAGTGTGTTAATACGAATCAATAAAATAAATGAAAATAAGAAGTGTAATTCTTAAAAATTATTCAATAAATAAATCAATTGAAAGTAGTTAATCCAAGTACATATATACATATATGAGAGCAAATACATATTCATGTATGGATCTGCCAAGGTAAAAAACTAACAATAATATGTTGTTATATTTATAAGTTGCGCTGCTGCATCATCGGTATTCTTGGGTATACATGCATATATATATATATGCAAACGGTTCCTGTCTAAGAAAAAATATTAATGACTCGATTATGTTGTAGTCTTGCCAGTTACTAAAAATGGTAATGCAGGTCATATAAATTTGTGTTTTATACCTGCATTACCATTTCTCGCAACTGGTAACTGAATAAGATTTCGGTTGCAAACCGTAATCGACCTATAAATGATTCAGTATTTATTTTAAAAAAATTACTATTGCGTAGGTATACAATTCTATATAATATACTTAGGTGCTTGAAACATTTTAGTTCGTTACTTGATACATTTTGCTTCATTATTACACAAGACTAGTGTTACCATATGTGAAGATTTATCTTATTTTCGAATATTTTGACATATCAAAAGTTTAAAAGTTTTTTTTTTAGCTTAAAAAGTATTTTTTTTTAAATAAGATTTTTAGTACTTTTAGACTATTAATTGAAGTTCCTATTGATTAAACATTAGATACAACAATACACAATGAAGGGTATTGTGTGGGATTCTATTTAGACAATTTAAAAAAATAGATCGTAAATACAAAATTTTTTAACATAAAAAGAAATGAATAAAAAGTTTAATAAAAAAATTTTTAATGTTACTCCTAGTTAAAAAATTTTACAAATGTAATGTATGTAAATAAATATTTTAACTGAATTTGATTAAAAAAAAAATTATTGCAATAAAAAAAGATTTTTAATAGAAAAATAAGATTTGTTTTGGTCGATATGAAAATTTTTGGATAATAAAATTGCCAAAACTGCACAGCACTAAAGCATTGAAGTTAGAAACGTCAAACGAAATGTCAAAATTCGGTATAGGGTATACAGATTAGTAGATCAACCAGGCAAGGGAGCAACAATAGACCGATCACTCCTATTTCAGCGACTTAATCATTTTAACACCATACTGAAGCACACAAATTTTGAAAAATTGAAAGAATATCTGCTGTGTGCAACATATTTGTATATTTATACTCGTAGTCTTTGATTTAAGCCTTAATAAAAGAGTGGTTGACTTCCACAACAACATTTGCTTTGTATTCGAACAAAGTTTAGTATTTCATAATGCTGTAGCACAAAAATTTACAGTGCATACATTTTCAAAACGTTACAGACAAGTATTAGAAACGCAGCAGAAAAGCATTTATCGCAAGATTTTCTATGTTGATGCGCCAGATTCGAGCTTATTTATTGTAAAATTACAAAAAACAAATATAATAAGAAAAAGAATATTTGAATTAATAAAAATTTACTTGTGTTTATGTTCATAGCTAATTTATCACAATAATGTGAAAATAACAATAAAATAATAAATTAGAATATTGTTATGAAGAAAACACTTTCACCCCTATCGCAAATAAGAAGTGATATTTTAGCAGTTTTGTTCAAATTTGTACTGGATTTTACTGCAATGCATTCGTTTACACTCCACTTCTGTGTGATCTGTGAATAATCTACGAACGTTGGCATTTTTTCCATTCGAGAGTACTTTGTTTCTGTTAGAGATATATTTGAAAGTAACTTTTTACTGCCTCTTCATTGAAGCCGAGTGAAAATAGTAGTTCTGGTATTTCTATTGAAAATGAAAACAATTTGAGTTTTTTTTAATGCTGTTTTCAATATATATGGCCGAACGATTATTTTCATTCGGCTTCTATGAACAGGCAATTAAAACAAAATTTACTCAACTACTGAATATCACTGGATAGTACACAAATGGCCCTATTATTAACAGTCATTTTAAAAGCTTTCTTGTTTTATTCATTTTATTAAGCTTTAGAGCTTAATAACTTGTACAATATGTATGTACATATGTATGTGCATTGTTGTTCATTGGAATAACCTAAAGCAATTTTCCAATAAGCTCTTCATCGTTCATCCTTTAGCAGCTGTTTTATTTGTACCGGAAATTTTTTTCAGTTCAGTTAGCAATTGCGAATGGAGACATGGACAACAAGAAATAAAATAACGCTTTTGCTTTCGTGAATGTCATATAAATTTCTAGAAAACTTAATTAAGAAAAATTTTGATGCTGTATCATCGATTGATTAAATAACATTATAGAAATAAAAAAAAATTAACAGAAAATAAATAAACAAATTAAATGTAATCAAATAAATAATGAAACTAACTTAGGATTGGTACCACCTAACGTTTTAAAAAGTTTTGTTCCTATAGTATATATATAAATGCATACATATGTTTGTATGTATGTATTCATTATTTCATCAAAATTGTCGCCAATCTTCTCTAGAAATTTATTTTCTTTTAATCTTAATCTTTGGGATGTCGTTTTACAATGATTTCTCTATAGCTAGTATCGTTTTACTATATTACAGAGGTGGCCATAACTCGGCTCGCGAGCCGCCTGCGTCTTTTGAAGTCTATTGGAGTGGCGCTAATGTATAATATTTAATAATCTGCAATAATATGCACAAATTTTACCAAATTTCTTAATACAGGACTACCGGACACTCGCTAGTCCGCACTATCCAGTAAACCGGACAAATCAATCTTTCGGACGGTTTATAAAGTGTATCTCTCTGTAGTTCGGACAGGCATTTTTTTTATTAATAGTTTGTCGTTATTTTACCGCTAGATAGAATACATACACATTTATGTAAGAGCAGGAAGAAAATAATACGAACACAAATAAAGGTGACAGAGAATGAAACTTTATTTTTTAAAGAACTTAAAAATAGAGCAGATAAATTGTGTAGAGATGTGTGTATCCAAACAAAAATCATTTTTTATTTCCTGCAACAAATATTTTTAATCACTTTTAGTAGAAGTTTTTACATCTTTTCTGTAAATTAATTATATGTACATAAATGAATTCTTCAGGGTGCTATTTATTTGTTTTTTGTTACTGAACAAATTTTTTTGAAAATAAAAAGTAATAATAACTATAAATTGCGTTTGCAAAATTTTTTAAACTGTAATTCATAGGATCTAGTAATCTGGGTAAAATGTGAAACTATATCTGTCGGGATTAACGCGGTTAGACTGTACAGAGAAAAGGTGAATGTAGAGTGCAAAATTTAGTTTTTATTTTGTTTAAATGTTTTTAATTAAGCAGAGTGTCTTGTATGCCATCAGAAATTAATAAAGAATATTTTCTTTCAGTGTAATTGTAGCAGTTCATTCTGATATTTATTTTAAATCACTAATACAAAAAAAAATTTTTACTTTAAATTTAAAAGGACTCACTTCGAAATTAAATTAATCTTATATATATATAGATCATGAAAATATACAGTTTGTAAAAAAAATGTTTTCAAAACTTAGAAAAATTAAAAAGTTTAAGAGAAACTCTTATTTGTAAGTAAATTATATAACTTTTATTAAATTTTTTTCTTCATGTCTTCAATTGAAGATGTTTATAAACACTTTGCACAAAAAAAAACAAAATTAATTTAAATAACAAAATAATAATCGTAACTTAAAAAATACTTCCAGTTTCTACGCTGTAAAATAAATGATTTCAAAATTGTGTTAAATTTATTCTAAATGGTAAAAAAAAAAAGATTTCAGGGTGCTAATACTTGGTGTGCCCTCCTTTAGCTTTAATTACAACTTCTAAGCGTCTAGACATTGAATGGATAAGCTTTGGTGTATCATAATTTTCAGGTATTTCTTCCCATTCTTCTTTAATAAATGTTATTTGTTTTTTGGTGACCTTTTTCCGACTTTTTTCTTTGGACCCATGAATTTTCTATAGGGTTTAAGTCTGGGCTTTGTGCTGGGCTATCGATCGCTTTTGTACAATTATATAACAACCAGGATCTACAAATATATGCCTTATGCTTCGGGTCATTATCCTGCTAAAATTTATATTTGAGCTTTTCTGGGTCAACAAAACCGAATTTCCGAGCACTTGCACTCAATTGCTTTTTTAAAATGTTTAGATAGACTTCCTTGGTCATTATATCCACTAATAGTCTTATTTCGCCAACACCCTTGCTCGAAATACAACCCCACACCATAACGGATAGTTTACCGAACTTTACAGTGGGTTTTATATTTTTATTTTCTAAAGCCGTCAGGGGTTTTCGCCAAACTTTTTGAGGTCCATCATTGTAGTAAAGCATCACTTTTGTTTCGTCACAAAAAATAACATCATCCCAGTGCTCCGGAGGAAAAGAAATGTGTTCAATGGCAAACTTATACCTTTTTTCAATGTTTACCGCGGATAGCAAAGGTTTTTTCCTCGCAACTCTTGAAGAGTATTTATGGTTTTGTAGCACATTTCTAACAGTCTGAGAGCGATACTTACTCCACATTCATTACTGATGTCAAGTGCAATTCCTCTAGTGGATTCTAATCAATCATTTTCAAAATTTTCTTTTCAATTCGCCGAGTTACTTTTTTTGGTCTGCCTGGTGTTTCTTTTGGTTCCAGTCTACCTTCTTTTTCAGCACGGTTAATAACATTATATACCGTCCTTAGGTTAAGAGAGAACATTTTAGCAATTTCTCTGTGAGATTTTCCTTTATAGTAATTAAAATACACCAGTTGGGTAATGTCTTTGTTCAGTCGCTTTCCTGGCATAGTTTATATATAATTGGGTAATCATTTGTTTATTCTATGAGCTTAATTTAATGAATAAAAGACAACTGCTACCCTTAGCGTCCATATAAAACTATTATACGCAATACATATGCAAAAAACTAACGGTTCCTTCTTGTCTTTGCATTTTTGAAAACACTTTTTTTACACTGTTTAAAGTATGCAAAATTATTTTGTAGCGTTGTTGTTGTAATATGTTCATAAATTTGTCAAAGTTTCGACGCCTGCTTGTCGACAACATACAAAACAACAGTTGTAAAAAAAAAATTCACAAATATACTGATATTGTTGTTGTAAATATTTATTTAAATTTAAATTCTTAAAAAATTTTTGTTTTGAAAACATTTTTTTTACAAACTGTACATAAATAAACGGCTCCTTAAAATATTAAGTATAGCTGGCCACCCCTGCTATATTAAGAGTGGGTAGTGAATTTATAGACCTATACGATGCTCTTAATTAATGATAATTACCTAGTATCAAGCTACCAAAATACTTACTCCTATCCAGAGCATCTACAAAAGTACCTTGTTAATAATAAAAATAAAGATCAGGTGCAAAATTTTTTAAAAAAAATGTTAATAAAACGGAAAAGAATTTCGTTCGATATTGAATACGGTAGTTTAAGCCCAGCCCACTGTTCCACATTAAATGAATCGAAATGGGGCCTCGTGAACATGGTCGATTTTAATACTCACGAAAATAGTCAAGTCAAGATTCAATTAAAAAAAAGACGAAGATTCAATTCAAATAATCCAAATCACCAAAACTTCTGGATCAATTAACAATTTTAATTAAAAAAAATTCACAACTTCTTTCTATTTGACCATTTTATGGCGTTTTGATTGCACTGCTTTCAGAGAGCACCAAAATCAATTAAAATAAACGTAGTTTCAATTAAATTTTTAATTAAGAAAAAACAATTTACTGAGCAAAGACTTATGGCTCGATTATGGATTGCAATCGAAATATTGTTCAGTTGCCAGTTGCTAAAAACGGTAATGCAGGTTTAAAGTGCATTATATCCAGTACTTTTTATGGCTCGAGTATGGATTGCAACCGAACTATTGTTCAGTAGCTAAAAATAATAATGCAGATCGAAACTGCATTAACTCCAGTTAACAAAATTTCCGTGCTTTTTAGTAATTTTTTTTTGCACAATTGGAACGAACGACGAATTTCATCTTGCACAACGAATTCGTCGCTAAAAGTTCGTTGCGTAAATTCGCAGTGTGACGTATTCAGTTTAAGATATCTATGTCATTACCAAGTCTATCTTAAAATATTATAAAAATCCATATTTGGCTTTCTCCTTAAATTGAAGGCAATATTTGCCATGCGTCATTGTGATTTATTAGAAATTTTTACTTTTCCCCCTTAAGTGCAAAATGGTTAATTATTATTTAATTAATTTTATTAATTAAAATGGTTGTCATTATTCTTTATTTACTAGAAATTTTTAACAATGCTTCTGAATATTCCCCCTGGTCGCACTAAAAGTCAACATTACTACTGGCCATTTGAGTTAATTGATAGAGAGCAAATATTTAAATAAGCCAATACTTCCATGATAATTTGATATAATTTATTACCAAATATTTACATCTAACAGAAGGCACTTGTAAATTGGTATTGGCTGAAACAATTTTAACGTGATATGATTTATGATGATAATATTGATTTCATTTACATAAACAAATACTGACATAAAATTCTTCTGAAATAATGTCTAGTTGAAGCATTGAAAGTATTTTATTTTAATTTAATTTTAAAAATTTCTTCTACTTAACACCAGTTTTCTGTTATCTGAATGAACACGTTTAATGAGAGAAATAACCGTTATGATAACAATTGCGTCATTTTGTGCAAAGGTTTAAATCACTAGTTGTAAAATTTTTCCATGAATTTCATAAACTTTAAGAGCTTCTCAGAAAATCGTGATAGTCCTTTGGAAACACTAATAATAAGGGGAAACCGAATAGACCAGAGTAGAGATGGGTGCTGAGTGATATGCACTTGAGTGGAAACAATTGGTCACTATCACATACTCACAAACATCAGACGCAAGTTAACCAGCAGTAAAAGATTCAGGGAAATTAATTTATGTTTTTTTTTTTTGATGATTTTTCTTAGAAAAGTAACAGCACTCACTCACACACGTTTTTTCAAACATCAGATCAAATCGAACATAATACTGAAAGCCATAGGTGGCAAGATTTAAACATACCCAGCAAAAAAAGACATGCAAAGGAAATTGTGAATGCATGGGCTCTATTGCAAATGAACTGGTTCAACTTAACTGAAGAATGCATGCATGCGCCTTTAACAAGACAGCTCGCCATTTAAAAGAGTGTTTAGAAACCATGAATGTTCCATGATGTGGTTACGTTTTAGCATGTGTTCATGCTCGACATGAATACAACGCAAAGTACAAAAATTAAATTCCAACTGCACACTTGTTCAAATTAAATAATACGCAGACTTGAATGGGTTTCCAAGAGTTCAAAAGTGATAATCTTGTTAACGTTTGAGATGGCAATAAAACTGATTTCAGATGAAGAAGTGCTTAAGAAGTCAAGAAAATAATACCAATTCATGGTGAATGCATTCCTTTTTTTCGCTGGGTTCTGGAGCTTTTTAATTATGATTATGTAATTGAAATACTTCGTACGTTGCGTATAACAAATGAATATAAAGTTGATGCTTCAAGTAAATCTGTACATAATTGAATTGTTATTTGGCTGTTAAAAATCACTGACATCAGTTACACAAGACAAAAAAGAATATAAAGGACACATAAATTTTTTTACTACGTTTTAAAAAATTCACAAAAAAAAAACCGGTGGAACACATTGCCACAGTTACTTAAATACAATGACAGCACATTCTTTTTAAGGCAGCAAAATTTTATCAAAACAAAAACCAAGAAAAATTTTCAACAACAAAGAGTGTTTTTAATACTGTAGTTTTACGTTCATATGCAAAAAAAATTCTTAAAGTTAAAGTGTACTTTAAAACCAGTTACAAAATTCGTTTTTGCATAAGGATGTTTTTTTTTTTTTTTTTTTTTTTTTTTTTGGACCGGCACTCAGGGGATGACCCATACACTTGCGTTGCATTGTGCTGTAACTAGGAAATTAGGTTCGTGGGTTGGTTGAACATACTATACGCATAACTAACACGAAGCTGTCAGCTGTTATACCTAAGCTGGCGCCCTCTCCAAAAGCTTTTTTTTACCATTTTCCCTTTTCCCATTTCCCTGGTAAATTCCAAACATAGTTTTGTGATCAAGCTTTTTTCTATATGTAACTTCAAAGCAGATTTAATATTAAAATTTCCAAAGAAAATTCTATTATATTTGCAACTTCAAATATTTATAAAATGGAGGAATATTTACATTTAATTTGTATTGTAATTTTCAATAAGTTTTGCATCAATTCTGCTGCTTCTAGTTACGACTTTTTAACGTTGCAAATAGCAGTGGTACGAAATTCAATCTTTACAGTCTTAAGCGCTTTGGCACGTTTTTAGTATGAATGTCGATTTTCCCTCATGGGAGGCAAAATCAAAACATAATTGTTCGTTGCTGTGACCAAATAAAATATTCAATAAATGTATATTACAAACGATTTCAGAGTTTTGTATTCTTAAACAGTATGGTACAGTAGTACGTACCCTGTAACTCTTTGCATTATCTTATTCAATTACAAAGCAGTACTTTCCTTTCCGGAAATGTTATCCATATTTCGGTTGCAAAAGTAGAATTAAATAAAACACAATGCAAACTATGATTTCGATGAAACTTTTGAAACATTATTAAGAAATGCAAGAAATACAATGTCATTTAAATTACTGCCTCTAGATTGGCGGAAACTTTTCATAGAATGAAGCTCGTGGCGCGTGGCGCCGTCTTGCTGAAACCACCAATATCCTCCAGTTAATAATCTTCAAATGCATGCCAAAAAAATTGAATAGAAAACTTCATATCAAGCTGCGAAGCGCTGCTACGTAAGAGAAACTGACTAAATTTGAGGTAAGGAAATAAATTTGCTGTCAAATGATGAAATGTCAAGAATTGAGCTGTCATCCTTCGACATATATTTGGAAAAAAGTTGGAAAAGTTTAACTCTATACTCTTGAACAAAGAATTTTAATTGTGAAAATTTACTTTCAAAATGGTTAACATTTTACTGTGTCGCTTCGTAAAATTCGAGTAGCTTTTCCTCGTAATCAGGCTTCTTCTGAGACCGCTGTGCGTAATTTAATCGCTAAATCCAAGGCACGTGGTACTGTTGCTGACAATAGACCAAAACAATATGCTCGTATTGGTCGTAGTGATGAAAACATAGCCGCTGTACAGCAAAGTGTTGAGAATGAGCCTGGAACATCAACTCGTCGACGCTCGCAACAATTGACCATCTACAGAGACACTTTGCGCAAGATTTTGCGTAAAGATCTTCTACAGTTCAACTCGTTCCAGAATCAAAGCCGACGGAACATTGTTTGAGTCGAACGTGCGTGAATTGGCCATTTGAAAAACTGAACGAAAACAACGCATTTTTCAACAAAATCATCTTTAGTCATGATCATCATATTCCATCATTAGTTCCCATATTTCTACTTGACATTGGTATCTATAAAATTGAATTTGTCAAAAAAGTATGTTTTAAGTCAATCTACTTCCTAACCTCAAATTTGCCCACCCTTGATTATAATATTAACAGCTAGAAAAAGAGAATTATGCCTCCGAATAAAATAACAAAGAAACAGTTTTTGTTTCAGAACTGTCGGGCATTATCGTATGCTGGAAATGAAGTGACATTGTTAGGCGGCCATCAATTGAAATTAAGCTTTACAGCATATACAGTATATAGAAGTTTATTACCAAGAAAGCTGACATTGGCAGGCAGTGTCACAAATTATGACCAGGTTCTTGGTTGCTTTTCACTTATAAATTTTATTTTCAGCCCTAAATGACTACATAATTTCTTGTTTACAGTAAAATTTCCTTTTATATCTTTTCTCTCCATTCCACAACAAGTACATACTCGTATCATTATACATACTCTTATAAATTTATCACTTGCTGCAATAGCCATTTCAGACAAATATATGGTGTGCTTGGATATTCGCAGGATATGTCCACGTAATAATAATCAATTCGTATCGTTTCAACTTTTAGAATTGTGTTGTGAGAAGAAATGACTTGTTTCATAAAGCCACTTTTTATCTTGGACCAGCACTCAGGGGATGACCCCTACGAATGGGGCGCACTGTGCTGCTACTAGAGGAAAGAGATAAAGGGAGAGATGACAGGTGGTGAAACTTCACTGTCATACAACTCCGCTTTGGCACATTCTTTGTTTTGTAGTGGTGTTGTAGAGCCTCTGATGTCAAGGAGATGTATTAAATTTTTTGAAGCTTCGTTTTCAGTAGCCATTTTTTTTAGTAATTATTTTACTTCGCTGGTGCTACACAGTATTGTCGAAGGAGGGCGCTCTGAAGTGCCTGTGGATTGCTATCAGCTGAAGCCGGTACTGTTCAGTGACCAGTGACCATACCTGCGGCACTGAAACCTTCCGACAACAACTTCTAACAGTTTATATCTATTTGATAGAGGCTTTCGAATGAAAAATCGATAATGTTGAATTTGTCGGAAATTTTAAAATTAATTCTGAAGTGAATTTATTTTATTTTGTTTTGCAATGTTTCATTTTTATCCAATTGCTGAAATACTTTTGGCTAGTTCTTTCTTACTAATTGAATGTAGTACTACTGTACCCCATAACTGAATTTCAAAATGGTTGGCGATGTTTGCAGTATTTAAAACATTGACTACAAAACTAAAGATCCTGGATTCGAACCCAATGTCTAACAAAGTCATAAAATAAAAACACTAAAATTCTTGTTTTAAAAACACATTCCACTCAGCCAGATAATGAATTGTAATTGTGTTAAATTAAAATAACAATGAACTCAGCACGAGCAGAAATTATTTAATTAACCGTTTAAGAGCCAGCTAGCCAGCTACTAAATGCGTGAATGAAAAGCTAAAGACAGTATTTTCTTTGTATAAATGAAATTACTATCTCGAACATAATTTTAATACTGTTCATGATGGTTAAAAGCACAGCAGTATTATACTCAAATACATGCAATGAATTTAAGAATTCCCTGCCACAAACACAGTGACTGATTTTAATGGTTCAGGAGAGCAATAAAAAACGAATTTATCTTTTCATTCCGTTTTAATTCACCATTTAACAAGAAATTGTACGTTAAATTTTTCATTAAGCAGTGTTTGTAATAATAACTCTGTTAAACACGCGGCGTTTATGATTGCTTTGCTTTTACCAAGGAGAACATGCATGCAGGAGAACTCCTTTATACAGATATTTTATTAGATTTAAGTGATGTGATTATTTAGCAAAACACACACACACACACACAAATACACACATTAAAATTGTGCACTTTTATTTCTTTATTTCAGGAAAATTATGACTATCTGAAAGCCAAAGTAAAAAATATTTATTTGGTGTGCTGTACTATTTCAGCTTTGATATTATGAAATTCTTTGAGACAGCAATATTTTACAACATTTATTGAAAAATAGGATTTTGAAAAGTTTGGCTTTTACTTGTATGTATGCTGACAGATATCGAGGCATAACCCCCAAAAAATATTAAGCATTACGTCACGCTTAGTCGCCTCATTTTACAAAATATCGTAGCTGTGAAATGTTTCCTTACGAAAACAATTTTCCTTAGAAAACTGGCAGTTGCTTAAAATGGGCCTACATTACCATTTTGCAGATCGAAACTGCATTGTCTCCAGTTGTGTAAATTCGAGCGCTTTTTATGGCTGGATTATGGATGGTAATCGAACTATTGTTCAGTTGCCAGTTGCTGAAAAATGGTCATGTAAGTAATGCAGATTGAAACTGCATTATCTTCGGGAATGTAAAATCCAGTGATTTTTAGTGCTTCTTTTGGCAATCATAAATATTGTGGTTGCAACTGAAGTGCAACTGCAATCCATAATTGACTCATTAGTGCTGTTCTGGCGAGCCGGCAATGGAAGTCAACTTCGCTTGCCATACGTATCACCAGAGAAGCGGCAACTCCACTTTACAAAAACACAAAACGGGAAACTGTAGAGTTGTATAAGAATTAATCTCTTCCACTGTCTCCACTACCTTCGATTTTCTTTAAAAAAAGAAAGCAACAGGCAGTACATCTCACACGATATTGGCACACAGAAAAATATAAAACTAAATTTTTATTAAGAATTGTGTAAAAATTAATTAAAATTAAATTAAAAAATTAATTAGGTTTCCACCTGTGACGACATTAATAGTATTAATTAAATTACTATTGGTGGCTTAATTGCATTAATTTTCAATTAAAGTTTTAATAATAATAATTAAAAATTATTATTAAAGTTTTATCGAATGTAGTCTTCGAGTTATTGATCAGGGAATTGAAAACAGTATCACTACCATTATGGTAGGTTAAGAACATCATTTTAATAAGTAACGTAAGAAGTTATATGACGTAATTTTATTAAGGATATCATCAAAAAAAAAAAGAAAACAATATTACAGTTACATAAAATATTCGGGAGATTTTCACCAGGTTTTTCTGTGACTTGGTTTGGTTTACCTTCCGCCTAAAGAAATGAATGTGAAAATTTATTATAAACTTTTTATCGCCAAACTGTAAACTGTAATGCAACATAAAAATTAAGTGAAAATTCATTTAAAATTGAATAGAAGCTTTGCCATGAAATAAATTCATAACAAAAAAAATAAATAAATAAAAATAAAAAATTAAAATAAAATATAAAAAAAACGGCTGTCGTCGCCTACAGATTTGTATACATACTATATTTTTTTTAGCCTACTTCTGATTTAAAGTTTATTACTTCTCCCACAACCTCTTGCTCTTCTGTAAGACCTTTAGCCTTTAATCTGTACAGGGAAAGGCACAAAGAAAAAAATATGTATATCCCTCACGCGCGATAATTTTGCCACGAATCAACTTTCCGTTTGTAGACAAGACATTTTTCGTCCTCAAAAATAAAACAAAAAACATGAAATATTCTCTTTTACATTCAAATTATTTTTATGCTTATTTTTCGTAACACAGTCCTGTTGGATCCTTGTAAGTTGTAAAGTTGAATTATTTCAACAAGTGCGATGACTGAAAATGTTTCGTTGGTCTTTAACAACAATTTTTGCTTGGAATTTTGGGGGGGGGGGAATAACATTAAATTCGTAATTTTGTTTGTAATCATAGAGAGCAATAAATAAATTAAATACAAAAATAAAATAGAGAAAATACTCAAGAATTATTGGTTTTTTTTTTTTTTGTGAATAGACTGTTAGAAATTACCAACAGTTGAACATTTTTTTGTGAATTTATAGTGCCGCCAATGATGCAATTAATTTCTTAAAATGCGACATTAGTCACAGGTAAAGACAAATTATAGTTGTGATATGGTTATGGTACTGATATTAGGCTTTCTCGCATATCTGTTTACTTGTAGAAGTCATATTATTATTATTTGAAAACTTAAAATATTTTGAAAAAATCAAGGGGCTAAATATTTTCCACTTTCTATCTATGCCGAGGTGAATATCAATACGCAAATACATTCAATTTTTTTAAAGAAATTATGGCAAAAATTACACAACCTTTAATGGTAATTGTGTACATACATACATACATACATATGTACAGTGGTATCCCGGTTTAACAAAACTTAGTTTATCGAACGCGCGATTAAGCGAATGCTAACAATTTTTTTGCTATATTTTTAAGAGAAGTGGAACTCAGACAATGACATCCTACTACAAGGCTTTACGTTCTATAGAAAAGGTACAGTGTTAGAGATGTCGGGTGGTAAAGGGAGAGACAGAAGAAAGCTTCACTATCTGTACAACTGTGCCCTTGTTTATACTAGTCTTGCAGCGCCTCACCTGTTACGAATGCGCTTTGATGGCAGCGATGGCACGATGGATAGTAGTCTGCACGTTGACTACGAATCCAAAAACAGACCTGGGTCAACCCCAGTTTCAGACTAAAATTTTAAAATAAAAATAAACATCTCGCATTTTTCTGATGTGCATTAGTGTGTCTTTGTGTGTCAGTTGTTGTCGGAAGGTTTCAGTGGCGAAGGCATAGTCACTGGTCCACTGAACAATACCGACTTCAGCTGATAGCAATCCACAATCGCATCAGAACGCCCTCCTTCGTCGGTATTGTGTAGCACCGGCAAAGTAAAACAATAATAAAAATGGCTACTGAACCGAAGCTTCAGCACTGCTACGAGTATAAACAAAGAACGTGCAAAAGCAGAGCTGCAAAAATAATTAATTAAGCTTTACCTCCTGTCGTTTCTCCTACTATCCCTTTCCTATAGTTCCAGCACAATGTTTCGCATGTGTAGTACTCATGTCCTGAGTGCTGGTCTCAGATAAAAAAAAAAAAAACCATTTTTTATTTTTCCATTTTGTTGCCGTTGTTCTCAGTTCAGAACTACGTACCGCTGTGTTGACTACATACGACCAAGGTCAGTAGTAGATTTTCAATGTTAAATGTCTATAGTAAATTACATTGTCTGTGGTATAACAAGTCACTAGTACTGTCGACTAAGTCCGTAGCAAATCATTATAATTTTACTTTTGCCATTTCCTGCAGGGATGGTTATCATTTTCCGCATATACATTCATACACATACATACATATACATACATATACATGCGAAGTGGCAAAATAGGAAATGATGCTGTCGGCAGAGTCAAAGTTTACCTGTTGGCTTCTGCTTCTGCCATAAATGATGATGTGGTGATGTTGATGATGGCAGCAACTGCCAAATGGCTAAAGCAACATGTTTTATTTCATTTCATTTCGAAGGATACATACATACATATAAATACAACGAATTAAATTCTGTCAATCAATGTAACGGAAAAATGTTGTCATGCTTGTGTCTGACTTCTTTCTCTTTTTCCCATTTGCACGATTTTATGTCATTATTATTTCAAATATTCGCTAAGAAATTTATTACAAAGGCCATAAATTGTTATTAAGAATTTATGTAGGCATTTGAAAAACACTATTTTATTTTCAAATTCTACAAATGAAGGCATGTGTTTGTTTGGCTAAGAAGAGGATGTTTTTTTATTTTTTTTTTTGTTGCAGATTTATAACTCGAAATTGAAATAGAAGAAAGAAAAAGCGGTAATTTTTCGGTAGTTTTTCGCACATTTCGGGCACTATTAAGGCGATAGCTTGACTAATGTTGCTTTTTAAATGCTCTAGGTCCTGTTGCAGGGGACAATATATGCCTCTCCGCACTTATCTGGCCGATTCTGATGAAATTAAAACAAAGATCGATTTCAATACAGAAGGTACTGAAGGGCAAATGGAAAAAATGCATGGAAATATGTATATCGTATCGATATTTTTGAACTGTATCGATTTATATTTTTTAAAACATAAATTTTCCGATATATCGTTGTTAAACTATTCCAAATTTAAAAATTAAGTACACATACCAACATATCGACAAACATGTTACATACATTTTATATTCAAAATTAAATATTTATTTATGCAAAAAGTTCTGGACTTTTGGTTTTGTAGTCAACGTGATAGCTGGCACGCCACCCAAAACTCTTGGTCAATCACTCCATGATTCTTCCTATTGTTGCAGCGCGCTGTTGTCTTAAGAGAGTTAAACTGTATATTTCATTTCATATATGTTTTAGTACATTTATAATCGCTTGTTTATTATCATTTTTGCTACTTACAGCTGATTCTTTTTATTTTACTAAAAACCCAATGAAAATACCGATTCTTTGCTTTTTTGAACAGCAAACATAAATATTTTTATTCATATTTATATATTATATATATATATATATATATATATATATATATATCAATATTCATATATATTTATATTATCTCTAACATTTATTTTTTCTATTTTAAATCTAGCCATTTTAATGCATGATTGTATTGAGTAATTTAAATTATAATTTTTTTTGATATAAATTTATAACTAAATCCAAAATATTTATTTTGAATTTTGCATTAAAACATTTAATTTATTGATTGCCATTAATCAATCATTTTATTTATTAATTTTTTTTTTTTTGCTTATTATCTCCAGCAGTTAATAACGATCGTTAGTCCAATTCATATATGTAAATAGAGAATTTTTTTTGCATACAACATAATTTGGAGACCGCCTTATATTGTGTATTTTAATGCTCTGCATCAAAAAATGTGATAAGGAAATTATGTAGTTCATTTTCTGTTTATTTTAAAATATTTAAAACATCAATGAATACACTGTGCGAAAAATTTGAACTCTTTCTTGGCGAAAAATTGTCACTGTTTTAAAGGTGGTAGTAAAAAACAATTAAAAGGCAACATCACTCATTGTGTGGTGTATGGTATTCACTGATATTGTAGTTCATGGTTGTGACTCTATATTTAACAACCGGCTTGACCAGAGCAGATGAAAGTGATATCGCCATCAAATAATTAGCAAACCGTTTTTCGTTAAAACAGTCGTGAACGACTATTGCTAGTGAAAGGAAAAAGAACTCGTAGAGTTCACCCCTCGCTCAGTTAGTGGCAGCAAATGTTTCGTTCTCCAAGCGTTCCTTAATACCGAATATTAAACAATCACCCTTATTCCGGTTGTCAACGTCGACACCAAAACTTAGCCTCTCTGAAATCGATATGCAATTTAAATATGTTATAAGTTGTTACGCCGCATGTCGACGTAACAGCCATACCTAAACAAGAGCGGAAAGCGTTTTCTGCCTGTCAAAAATTCTCATGCCCATACAATTTGTATGTAGCACACCGAAATACCGCGGCGTCAACGCAACGGCAACGCTTTGCAATTGGAAAATCCGATTTTGACAGTGCGTTTAATAGTGAAATAAGTTGCATATAAAGAAGGTGAAAGAAATAAACATAAAAAAATATTTGGTATTAGAAAATGGAGGTAAGTAAATCCTCTAAATCGTCCATATAACTCATTGTTTAAACTTTTTTTTATAAAATGCTTATTTAAAAATCGCAAACACCAATAAACTTTATTGTTAAAATAATCAGGGTTGTTATATTTATTCTTTTGATAACACCGTTTTTATCGTTTTGACCTAGCGTTGCCGCTTTTGTTTAGGTATGACATTTCAGCGTAAAAGCTAAGCGGAAAAAACGTTCCGCTTTCCGCTCTTGTTTTGGTATGGCTGTAAGTGTGTCTAAGATTTGGTGCCGACGTCGACGTTGATAATTGGAATAAGGGTGAATATCGAAAACGAACATATTCTACACCGTTCACTATCAAACGTTCATTGCAACGTGTAAATATGATCTATGGCTATATACTATTTTACTGATTTGTACCAATCTGGCATGTCTCTAATGCATATAAATTAATGTACGATTGCTTGTATTTAAATCAATTTAAATAAGCATTTACTAAATACAATTAATTAAATTATTTTGTTTTATTTTTTTTTTTAAATTTTTTTATAGAAACAATTTGACACATTTCAAATTTTTTTTACAATTATAAAAACCAATAAAAAGTCTTTTTTTTTTTGTTTATAAAGTTTAACGCAAATATATTTTATATAAGTTTTTAAAGATGTACTACATTTTTTCTTGAATATTTTTCGGTTTTTTTCTCTTTTAATAGTTTTGTTTTCTTTTTTTTTTTTTTTAAATTCGGTGGGCGTCTTAGAGATTATTATTTCACTTGTATTGGTATTTATTTGAAGTAAATAAGCGTAATGAGATGTTTTGTTTCTTTTTCAGATTTTTTAAGCATACTTTTCGCATACTTATGTATTTAATAACATTTTTAGTCTTATTAAAAAATGTTTTACAATATTAAAAGTTTTAAAGTTATGGAAAAATATATTATCTATTATTTCGCTTATATTTAATTATATTTATGATGTAGGTAGCGAAATATACATATATTTGTTTGTATGTATGTATAGGTATAGAAATTTGATTTTATTTAAAAGTAGAATTTTGCGCTTTTTTAATTTAGAATTGAAAAAAATTAGCGTGATAATAGTATTATATGTATTTAAATTATACTGTACATATCGTTATGTGAAATACAAAAAGCCATAACTAAAAAAAATCAATATCCTTTTTTAATTAACTTTTGTATTCTTACAATGAAAACCAACGTTGCAACAAAATTGTAAAATAAAAACATTGTTATAGATTAATGCTTCTTTTTCCCTCATTCTAATCAAAAGTACTTTTTCAAAATATTGTGATAAATTAACACGACAAAATTTTTCATTCATTTAAAAAAAAAAATTAATTTGAAAAGTTAAGCTGTGAGTGCAAGCACAGTAGAAGTTAGAAAGTGTTGTGCCTTTCCCGTTAAGTTATTTCTATATAACTGCGGGCTTTTTTGATTTCATATAACTGTATAATACAGTGATAGCATTGCAAGTAAAATTCCGCTCAATAGCAAAACAATTATTTGGCTGCTCTCTGGATTTGTTTTTATGCCACACATTCATTTGAATTAATGAATTCACTGTTCTAATGATTCATTTACAGCTGTAATACACGCCTCCAGGAATAAAGCAAAAAGTTAAAAATAAATGTTTTTAAAACAAATAACTCAGGGCAATCAAATCATGAGAAAATGCTTTAAAATGTTGTTCTGTGATGGCCGAAACTTAAATTCTTCAACAATATGTTTTCTCAAAGTTGAAGAATATAATTTTTAAACTTTCAGTTAACAACACTGTACGAAAAATTGGAATTTTTTATTTTTGTACTTTAGACTTTGCTTACGGTAATTTTACGAAAAACCGGTAGTTTTTTTAGAACTGCACGTAAATCCTAATCAAAAAGTTAACATCACTGGTATTGAGTAACTAGTTTTGAGTATCAAAAAAAGAGTACAAATAATACTCGATACTCAGTACCCACTACTCAAACTTTGCTCGCACTATTGTGACGTGTTGTTCATAACTTCACATTACTTCGTGTTATTATTTTAAAACATATGACTTTATGACTACTTTTTGAAGCGCCTAAAAATTCCACCTGTTGAAGGAAAAAAAACTTTGGATGTATTTCGAAATACTTTTGCAATTTAATTTTAAAATTTGTTTAATTAAAAGATATATTCAGAAGGCAGTATCTAAAAGTGAATTGACGCATGTTGAGTGACTGAGTAGTTATTGTGTTGGCTCTGCAAACCAGAAAGACACGGGTTCGAGGCCGGTCAAGTCAAAAAAATTTTTCTCCTTCATCGGAATTTGACCCATAAAACGTCGGCGAAGGAAAATAATAAATAAAGTAGTGTTTCCAATTAGCTTAAAAAATGATTCTAACACTTTCATCACCTGTCTATTATCTAAACTATCCATCTCAGTGCAATGCATAGCATATGTAGGGGATTTCCTCTGAGCATTAGTCCTATATAAAAAATATATACATATATACGAATATATAAAAAGAAACAAAAAATTTTTACACACCTTTTGTTTTAAAGACTTTGTTCCGAAATGGTTTTTTGTGACCCTTTCTTAAATTTTCTAACAGTAACGTTGATCTAAACGGCGGCCGATTAAAATCATGACGCTGCTTTTGTGTCTTCTTATATGTCATATTGGGAACATAACCAAAGGAAGAACATACAGCTTATAAACTTATGTTGTTTAACGAAATAACAAACACAAGTAGCATTTGTGTGTGTGTCAGCATGAAATTCAAATCCCCAAAAGTGAACAGAAACCTTTTGTTTGGCTGTATGTTTATTGAAAAAATTTTCAGTATATGAGAGCAAAAAACAAGAAACTTTTTAAGTCATTATAAGCTCCCGTATTTATGTACCGCATTATAATAACAAAGAAGACAATATAGACAAATGAAAAGGGGGAGAAAAAAATAAAATGAAAACTTAATGATGAATTTCGAATTATTTTTTATATATGTATGTACATTCGTAAGTATGCGAGCGGCTGTGTGTGTGTGTGTGTGCTACTGAAACAAAGTTAATAAACGTTTTATCACTACGTCATAGCCATACGAGTACCAGGACTTTTTTAAGGTGCTTAATTATAAATTAATTAAAAAGTTTGACATTTCTGATAAATTAGTAATTTTCAATTTTTATTTTTTTAAAACGGTCAAGTAAACGAGAGAGAGAGGGTGAGAGAGAGAGAGAGAGAGAGAGAGTGAGAGATGAAATAATATATTAACCTCGAATACAATAAATCTGATAAATTATAGAGCAGAAAACTTGAGGTATCTTCTTAAGGAGACGGTACGGTACAGTGCTGTTAACCGTACGCTAATTACCGTATTGAAGGCATTTCTATATTTGTACGGTTTTTTTGAAAAAGTTTTAATTTTTTTTTCATAATGTGACACATGATTGACATATTTCTCATATAAAGAAATTATAAAAACTACGGTTTCATTACAAATAAACAAAACAAGCCAATTGTATTTAAATTTTATACGTTTCTGCTGTAAATGTACGAATTAGAGTTGTGTCGTTCAGCTCTGAGCTAGCTCAATTGAACGATTCAGTAAACTGAGCGAAGTGAGCGCTCACTTTTTTTGACGATTCTAGTTCAGTGAAGAGCGCTTGCCATGTTTTTTTTTCGTTCATTTTATTGGTTCATTAGTGCTACCAGAACCAAAGAATTTTTTAAAATAAAATTTGTATGATGCCAGATGCGAATATTTCACGTCATTGGCTATTTAGTGCAAACACTATTTTTTCTTAAATAGATTTCTGTCTTGTAGTTTGTATTTATTTGATTTAAGTTTCGATACTTGAATAATAATAATCTAAATTTTATTAAATTTTTTTTTATATCTATATTAGCCAATGTAAAACATTTCACAAATTTCCTTAAAATTACAAATTTCAGCACCAAAAACATTTTCTCTTTCTACTACAGATTAAAGGTGCCTTGGTGCTGTAGTTTATTGAATCAAATGAGCTAAAAAATCAGTTCAGAAACAAAATCAACTGAGCGACAAATTCAACTGAGCATCAAAATCAAATGAGCTAAAAGTAAACTGATACTACTGAGCTACTGAACGAACTAAACGAACCAGCTCACCAAAAAGAGCTGAACTGAAAAGAGTGCTCACTTCAAAGAGCTCATGAACCCAACTCTAGTACGAATAACACTTTAGCTAAGCTTGAAATATTTTGAATAATTTTTCGTAAAGAATTTTTTAGGGCAGCAAAGCGCACTAAATTAGGAATAACAATAATAATAATAAAATACATAATTCGATAAGTTTTGCTCTACTACTTTTATTTTGCAAAATATCCCACTGTGCACCGTACCCTAATAGAGAGAAATAAAGTTATTTTAATTTATGACGAGTCTTTGAAATATATAGATACATGACCGTGTACATAAAACATGTATGTATGTATTTATCCTTCCACAAATTCTGCGTACCGGCATGCATGAAACTTTTTTATTTGCGTTCAGCTTATAATTTAAATACATAATACTTTTCACTTTAATTAAAAAAGTTAATATTCTATTTTTTTCCTTTAATGTAAATAAATTAAAATGTTTGGACTTCAAATAAAAAAAAAAACTAGGTAAATTAGCAACTAACTTTGCATTTGAAATTAGTTCTGCGCATATTTATTAGTACAAGTACGTACATACATAGTTATTTTAATAGTTAAAATAATCAAGTATCTGTTAATGATACAATGCGAGTATGAAAATAGTAAATTTCTATAATAGTTTCCATAATATACAACCATTGATATTTGGTTGCATATAAAATATTCTCTATTTAATTATAATATAAAATTTTTGGTATAAATAACTTTTTTTAAATTGTAAACATTTATAATTTTAACATAGTCACTTACATAAATAATTATCTTTTCCATAAGTTTTTTTTAATTAATATAAGCGTATTCATTTATTTCTTATTGTTTAAATAGACGCAGGCCTTTAATAGTTTTTAAACACAATGCTACAGTCAGTCGTAAAGAGTTTAATAATTTTGCGTTTATTTATTTTCTTGTTACTCACGTTATGATATGTGTTTAGCGTGTTCAAAGTATGTTCACTCAATCAATATATCAATGTTATTTTATTCTAATTAATAAAGCGTAAAACAAGAAAAACCGCTAATATGTAATTGCAACTTGTTCAACTGATGTAGGAGGGGTTTATATGTTTTCATGTTTCAGAAATTATGTTGTAATGTTTGGCATATATTTTTCAAAGCATATTTTTTTTTAATTATGACCTTAAGGGCATAAAGTATTGAAGTATTTTTTTTTTCTTAATTCTATAGAACTATTAGATTCCTTCTGAATATTATTAATATTGCCCGAAAGAAATTTTTTGCACTTAAAAATATTTGCGCAGCAGATCGCATTTTCACGTCTTACACAAAAAACATTTTTTTAAATATATTTTCAGTTTCCCTGCATATAACGCTTGATGCCTGTAATGTGTTTCTGTTAAAAAAGATGGCTGCTAGATCAAATTATGCAAAAAATTATGGAAAAAATCAATGAATTTGGTTTTTCTAACGTTGTTACTAGGGTACACCAAAGATAAGATTGATTCACTGGCCCTTTATTATTAGCAGAAATTATAAAATGTCTTTTTTTCCTACTCTAACTATATTTTTTTAAATGTACATATCTAGCCTTTGTTGCAATACCGTAGTAACTCAAAACAGGCTCGATATGTTTATACGAGGTGTTTAAAAGTAAGGTGGCCGAACATATTTTCACAGTCTTAAGTCCATAGAATATTAAGTTTGTTTTTGACAGATAAAAAAGTTAGACGCTTTTTGTTGTTCTCGGCGATTTTCTGTTATTATAATAAATGGAGCAAAGAATTTGCATTAAGTTTTTTTTTTAAATGCAATCAAGTGCTCTAAAACACTTAAAATGTTGACAGGGCCATACGTTAAAAGCAACTATTAAAACCTGGTTTTACCATATAAAAATATTTTCTTAAACCCATTTTTGAATTGGATTTAAATTGTTTATATGAAATACAACCAGTGCTACCAACTTAAAAATTTAAAAGAGCTGGCAATTTACATGGCGCTCAAAGAAATGAAAAAAAAAGGAAATAAAAGAAATTTTGGTAAATAAAGCCACTACAATAATTTGAAACAATGGACGCAGCAGCAAGAACAATAAAACTGTGCAAAAGAAAAATAAGTTATTGTGCTGAGCATTATGAAAATGCTTTCATCGAATTGTGTTAATACCTAATTTAACTACACTTATAGTGCGAACGCAAAATCAGCTGTTTGTGGTTTTAACGTGAAAATCAGATTTTAACTTTTTGTGTGAAAATACGTCCCTTTTGCCAAGTCATGTAAAAAAGACTTTTTGGCCAACCTACAATCATTTATCACTAGTTTGGCAACAAAATTACAACGCCAAGAAGAAAACGCCTTTTGTTGGTATAAACGAGCAGATTTTTTTTGAAATTCAGTTGTCTGCTGTCTGTAAAAATATCACAGTGATACGTGTGTTCCTAGAAAAATACAACACACACACACACACACCGATTAATGCTGTTCGTATTATTGTTGACCAATTCCTGTCATGTACACATTAACCAGCTGTGCTTGTGGTTGTACCTGATTGAACTGTCTTGGCCAAATTTGTGGCTGATAATTAAATTAATTTTAAATAAATGTATTTTCTTACTATCTCCATATGCAACACCCACCCTTACCATGCTCTTCCCATCTCACAATATCTCTCTCTCTCTCCCTCTCTTTATCATAATAGGCAGCTTTCATGTTCTAATGAAAAACAAATACATAATTCTAATTTATTATGCAAATTGATAAAGTCTGATAAAGTAACCATCTTTTTTTTGGACATTTTGATAATTAAAATATCAATAAACAGATTAGCCTTATTATAAGTTTAATTATTCCATTAACGTATTAAATTTAATTAGTTTTTTGTTTAGCTTTGTTTTTCAAAACTAAATAAATTAATATTTTATAAAGTACAGTCAACATTTAACAGTCAGTTTGATATGATTTTATTTTGAAGTTATTTGGAAGATATTTTAAAGATTAATTTAATTCTATTAATTAATAAAATAGAAGGTTTTACTTGTAAATAGAATTTATTTAATTATAAATAGATATTTTTCTTCATTTTTTATTTTTAAGAATCAACAGCAAATTTATACTAATTTCTTGTAGAAAATTGACATTTATATAATTATTTACTGCCGTATTCATAAAATTATTTTGGATTTATAGAAGGTATATTGAGTGAATTTTATATGGAAATTTGTCCATTAAATCTTTTATAAATTAATACGGCAGTTAATCTAAAAAACAATAGGCAATTATTATGGTTGTTTGGAATATTTTTTATTTTACATTTCTATTTTTTAATGGGGAGTTTAAAAAAAAAAAACTTATATTTGAGAATTTTTTTTATAAAGTTTGTTTCAATGGTGTCTAACGGAATAGGCTTTCCAACACGGTGTTTTCATTTTACCATCTGCGTTTTATTAGTTTGTTTATTAACGAAATTTTTCTTTAAATTTTTTCTATTTTTATTTTCATTGTAAGAAGTGTCAAGTAGCAACGCTTCGTCAAGCAAATATATAAAGAACAGAGTTGCATTATCAAAAGATAGTTGTTTGTAACCTGTTTATAACGCCAATTTTCATGAAGATTTTCTAGGCTTGTTCGTTTTGTTATGCTTCCTTAAAGTTGCTACGATATTTCTAGAGTTGATTTATAAAGCATAACAATAACAACACAAATGAGTGTCTTCTTTTCTATTTTTTTTGTCTACAAAGTTACCGACGAATGGTAAGGACGATATGAAATGCTTAATGAGTTAGCCAAATTTTGTATGTCTGAACACTAAAATTATTGAATAAAAAAAAAAAAAAAGTATTAACAGAAAGAAAAATGCAGTTTCAATCTGCATTACCATTTTTAGCAACTGACCAATAGTTGTGTTGCCACCCATAATCGGGTCAATAAACAAGTTACAAATGACTTTTATGACTGTGTACACAGAAAAAACTTAAACAAAATTTTTTATTAAAATTTTTTAATGCCAATTAAAAAATTAATTCGATTTTCACCAGTAAAGAAATTAATTGTATCATTTTAATTATTATTATTGACTTAATTAAATTAATTTTCAATAAAATTTTTAATAATTTTAATTTTAAATTTAAATAAATGTTTTAGAAATTTCAAAAAAATTTTTAATGCCGAAAAAAAAACTTTTGAATTCAATTCGAATGCCAATGCTTATTGTGTATTAATTGGAATTTGTATAAATAGTATGATTTATTTATTTAAATATTGAGACCAAAAGTTAATTAAAAAGTTAATTAAATTGATTAAACTTTTAATTGAAAAGAATACATTATTCTAGTTAAAGGAGTTAATTAAAAATAAAAAAGTAAAAGTTTTTCTGTGTATGGATAATTAACTTTCTGGAACTATTTCAGCACGATGAACAATTTACAACCTGTCTAGGGCGTTTATGTTAATGCTCTATTACACAAATCGCGTACGTTAGGTCAACAATTTTTTGCTCAATTTAGTATTAAATAAATACAATTTATCATTTATCCAAAGCATTTTAATGTTCATAAGTGAATAACATTAATTTGTGATACGGCGACACAATTCTAGAGTATTTTGAACACTTTTTTTCCAGTGTTTTCAGGCAAAGAACATCCGAAATTAATTCAAATTAGGCTTTTGAATAATTATCCTTATTTTAACCCTAACCACTTAATAATTAAAAAATAAAATTAACAGTTGACCGCAATATCTCGTTAAGAAACTAACATTAACGGAGAATTCATACATTAAATATTTCTCTTTTATTTATGGGAATAATCGCATATGTCAACGTTTAGAAGAAGGAAGAAATGAAAGACATATGTTACTCGTAAAGCAATAAATTTTAAGGAAATAAAAAATATGTGTATGAAAATATACAATTTATTGCGTTCAGTACATATTAATAACGGTTGAATAAATCTGTGGTTTTCCTGAATAACAGCGTATGTGTTGAAATTAATGTTTTATTAGAAAAACTTTCAGCATTTGTTGAATTTTGCTGATGCAGGGTATTTCAACGTTTGGAAGTGATTTTGTTCATTTTATTCGTGTGTGCTTTTTAACGCCTTTTTAGCCTTTTTACTATTTTCAAAACACTTTTCTTTACATCGAGTCTACATTAGCTACGAGGGATGTTTGATAAGTCCGTGACTATTTGACTATTGAAAAACAATTTTTTTTGCAGGGGACTGAATCTGGAGTATATGTTGGATGGTGTAGTTTCTGCTTTAATTTAATATCAAATCTGTCTGAACGTTCTGAACAATATTGGCCGGTCATCGTTCTACCCTCCTCTAGGTAATCTATGTGAATGATAGCGCGTGCATCCCAGAAAAACTGTGACCAATTTCTTGTTGGCTGACAGACCCACCTTGGCATTCTTTAATGCACATTCACCCGGCGAAAGCACTTCGTAACCATTGAAATTGATGGTGCAGAGTTCCCATAGTATTTATCATGTTTTTATTTGGTTCCAGTGGTCGCCTTTTTACGCAAAAAAAAGCCAAAAAATGCCAGAAAAAACTAAAAAGCACTGGAATTTTGGCAGCTGGATTTAATACAGTTTTAATCTGCATTACCATTTTAAGAAACTGTCAACTGGACAACAGTTCGGTTGCAATCCATAATTAAGCCCTCAATTTCTTATATTCTGTTATTGTGGTAATGCAGTATGTAGCACAGTTGCCAGATTTGCTATATTTGCAAGGTTTCCACGGGGAGTTTGCAATGAAGAGGAGGCGTACTAAATGCATAATCAGCTGATTTTCGTTAATCAATGTGCGACTATTATCGCTGTTTCTTTAGACAAGTACAATTTGAGGAAACTTGAAGAAAATCTCTGAAGTATATTAAAGTTGTACACATTTGACTGTAGGTTGATTTAGTCTGCTTTAGCTAATTATAGTTAGACCTTTAAAATTCACATTTAAAGTATTCTAATCATGACTAAGGTCATCATTAAGCATTGCATGTTCTTGTAATATAAAAAAAATCTGACATAAGCGCTTATGCACGCGTACCATAGATTTATTGATTTGGAGAAAACAAAATTTTAAATAAAAATATGCGAAATGATGGTAATGGGAATTAGTGTTACTAAATTCTAAATGATTGTCTTAAATAGAACTTTGGAAAAATTCTTGGCTTCTTAACTTTTTGTTTTTATAATTTTCGTCTGTTAAACGAACAAAATTTGAGTAGAATTTTCCACTTGGGATAAAAGGAAGAAACATCCCCATCTGTTTAAATTTCCACTACGATATTACAATATTGTAAAGTCGTTATAAAATTATTATTAGTATTTAAAAGATTTTTTGTTGTCCTTAATTTTTTGTTTTTTTTTTTGCTTTTCTGTTGTCAAAAATTTTCTTTAACATTTTATTTAAATCACACCTTATTTGTACTCGCACCTCGAATTTTGTAAAACTTTTTTCATTAACCTGATACAAACTTTTTTCACATTGATTTATTTTTGCTTTTTCACATTTTCCTTTTCTTTAGATTTTTCTTTTATGTCGGAAGTTTTTTTTTTAATATTTTATACGAAAAAAAACTTACAAAACATGAAGATTTTCACAGCTCTTGGATTTAGAAATGTCACTAAGGCAAATTTTATGTAGAATTTCTTTTGCCATTTGCAAAGATATGTGGGTACGTGAAGTTTTCATTTTCGATGAGGCCTTCTTTTCGCGTGATTCTTTCAGCCGCATCTGTAAATAAAAGAAATGGTATTCGTAATAAATATTAAGATACATTTCGATTGGTTATTAATAATCTCATTAAGGCATTGTTGAGGGCGTGAAATCTGTTCTATTGGATTGATGTTTAAGAGATTACGGAAACCGATTAACTACAATTTTAAATATTGACATCATTTCATATATACATTTTTGTTGTTGGTAAATTTTCACGCAATAGTGTGTTCTAATTATAGGAATGAATTTTATATGTTTTTTTATTGTTGTGTTGAGGTCAGGTCTGGGAATATTAATTTTTATGTACTTTGTCATTCAGTGTGTATTTTCTTTAATATTCATTTCTGAAAAAAATATATATTTTTGTATATGAAATATGATGAATAGAGAAGTTTATTGAGCCATGTCCGTCTGTCCGTTGAAATCAACTTTCCGGCCAGAATTAAATTTTATGTCAATCGCTCAGTATTACACCAGAAAAGGTTCTTATTTACATTCAGCCAAATTAGTTGAATATTTTTCGACATTCAGCCGGAAAAGCTGGACAACTTCTTTTTTTTTACTTGAAATTTTAGTACAGAAAGTTTCATAACTTCACAACGGCTGGACTGATTTTTGGTGAAATTTCGTCCGTGTATGTAAAATGGTGGTCGCTTACTTTAAGTATCCCGCTAAGGTGGTGCTGTTGCCATTTTATAAGCTAAATTCTTATTTTCTAAACGCCTCGACCGATTTGAACAAAATTTGGTATATATACTCAGATATAGATATGTGCAACCGATTTGAACTTCAAAATGTGATCCATAGGACCAGTTTTAAAAAATTGGTTAAAATCCCGTCCGCCTAAACGACTGAACCTGCATACGCAGCTCACATGTCTTCAGCACTGGTCACAGAAAAAAAAATATTGTGCAACTTATTGCACAATATAGGAAAAAATAGATATGAATAATACGAAAAATGTATATGATAAAATTGTATAATGGATGGGTCGCTCAATAACTCTTCCTTTACTAAAATATTTAATAAGTTTAAAAAAATTTCAGCAAAAAAATGATATAAAAATACTTGCCTGCTTTAAAATGCCAACCAGCAATTCATCGACATTATGCTGAATGCCACTGGACGTTTCTATGAATTTGGCATCGCGCGATGCGGCCAAAGATTTGCTCTCTGTAATTAAAGCAATGAATATAACATAAACAATTTATTAAATGCTTATGAAAGAGAAAGGAAAATAATTTACATATAAATTTAGCTTAACATATTGCATAGATCTGAAGTAGTTAATTACCTTGCGCTGTTATAACTCTGGACCGGGCTAAATCGGCTTTGTTGCCAACAAGAATTACCGCTTTGTCTTTAGTATAGTTTTCTTGCCACAAATAATTTATTATTTCCTCTGCTATACGAAATGATGCCTTATCGACAATAGAAAAGACGACAACACAACCATGCGGTTCATAAGTCGATAAAGAATTCTCCACCTAAAAGTTGTTTGTTTGAGAAATGAACAGGAGTGGATAAAAAGTATTTAAAATTTGCTTTTGTTTAAACATTATTTTTAGGGAAAATTAATACAACCCAACATGAACTTTTATTCCTAAACATTTTTGTATAGAAATTAATTTCAATATAATAATTTAGCAAAACTTACACTCATTTCCACACTTGGATGATCAATAAACACCAGATCGGATTCCTTGTCGTCTAACAAAATGCTGACGGTCTTCTCCCCAAATTCATCATCTAAAACTCAAATTTGTATTATTAACTAAAAAATAAACAACGCATATTTAAATATGTATGTATAGTAAATAAATAGCAAGAAACTTTCTTTTCCAACAGATATAAATACATGTGCTCGTATGTATGTAATTTACACAATGTATTTTAGGCAGTTTGGGAAATTGGGATTTTGGGCATTTAAAAGAAACTGTAGTGACGAAAAACTGTTTCAACTTACTGTGCTGTGCTTTAAAGAATTGTGATACTTAAAAGAATTGATATGGCTAGTGAATTGCTTGCTGCATATGTATTTGATAGTAAAAAGCTAACAGATTTTTAACATTGGCCTAGATCAACTTACCTAGACTGGCATCGTAAGTGTGCATGTATTCCGAAGTCATAAACTGATTGACCAATGCTGTTTTCCCAACGCCGGCATCACCTAGCATAACAACACGATATCGTAGCGGCGGAGGAGGTTCATAATTTTCCGAATCGTCCTCATCTTCTGGAGAAACTGGTACCGAGTCAACATTGGCATAACCGCCGCCACAGCAAGAACCATCAAATGGCGATCTTTCACTGGCTCTGCAAGTGAAAGTATTAAGATTACACGGGTGAAAGCAGACAATTTTAAGCTTAAAATGCCACGGAAAAAAATATGCCCTTAAATATTTGGGGTGTTCACAAGGTAGTCATAAAGTAATATGTTTAAAATAATAATATGTACTAAAAAAATATGACTGCTGTGAACAACTCGTCGTAATTTAGTGTACTATTTAAAAGAATTTATTCAGCTGGTACGAAAAAATCATTTATAAATATTTGATATCAAAGTGCTGGAAACAAGTGGAAAAAGTAAAATAATTCGACCTTTTAATATAGTAAATAAGTAATTATCTGTAAATGTAATAAGTCCATTTCTAAATAAAATTATAAAATTACCACTTTGTCTTTAGTATAGTTTCCTTGCAACAAATAATTTATTATTTCCTCTCCTATACGAAATGATGCCTTATCGACAATAGAAAAGACGACAACACAACCATGCGGTTCATAAGTCGATAACGAATTTTCCACCTAAAAGTTGTTTGTTTGGGAAATGAACAGGAGTGGATAAAAAGTATTTAAAATTTGCTTTTGTTTAAACATTATTTTTAGGGAAAATTAATACAACCCAACATTGTTGAAATAAATATAATCGAAAACAGCTGTTGCCAGTGATATGAGATGAATATTTTTTTTGGACGACGACTAGTAGCTATACGTTAAGTAACTGCCAGCTATCAATTTACACCAACAAAATTTGCTCACTTATATATTGTTAGATGCTGTGATTATTCTTTTTTCCTTTTTTTTATCTTGGACCAGCACTCAGGAGATGACCCCGATGCATTGTTCATTCTGATGTCAAGAAGATTTATTAAATTTTGTAGCTTCGTTTTAGTTTTATATTATAAAAATTTATTCTAATGTAAAGGTACAAAATTGTGAATGCTGATTAAACAATTTTTTAAATTTACATCTGTAATAAGAAGCGGCGGCTTGTAAAAATAATCGCCGGCTCAGATTTCTTCTGTTGTCTTATTATTTTATGAATTCTTTCTTCGAAGCACAAGAAGAATTTTTTGAAACTATTTTAAAATACTAATACCTTGTGAATACCCCAACTATTTTGGTCGCAGAAATGCGTTGTTTTAAATCAGCAAAATATTTTGGTTTTATATTATAAAAATATTTTCTTAAAACCTTTTTTGAATCGGTTTCAAGTAGATTTAATCAAATACAACATTGATCTTCATGCACTCAAGACAGTGCTACCAAGTTAAAAACTTGAAAACATCTGGCAATTTAAATAGCGCTCAATGAAATAAAAATATAAAGGAGAATTTGGTTAATAAAGTCACTAAAATAATTTAAAAGAATGAATGCAGCAGCAACAACAAAAAACAAGTTTGTCGTTTTAACTTTTGTTTTGAAAACACTATAAAGCACCGATTATGGCAGTTAGCCGACCGTTGTGTGAGGTGTATAAAATAGGGCAAATTTCTCGGACACTTACAATTTTATATTTTTTTATAAATTTAAATTTTGATTTATTTTTCTGTTATATTTACCGACTATTTGTTGAATTAACACTTGTATTACTGCGCGATCGCCTGGATATAATCGAATCGCCACAATTGACCACATTTCCTTTGCTAATCGAAAAGTGACGCAAACGATACAAATCGTCACTGACTCGAGGATTATACGGACGGTCTGGTAATGAACAAACGCGGGGCCGAAAGTGATCAGGGACTATTGCAAAAAAAAAATAATTAAAATATTTTTATGTGAGAGATGTGTATGTGTGTATGTATTTTCAACCTGGTAGTTCTAAGAAATTCGAAGTTCTACGTTGACGACCACGATTCGAAGCCTGAAATGTGAGTGGACCAATATCATCGTTCGATACCAGCGAGGCATTCGAGCAGGCGCTTTTCACAGATTCCCGAGAGCTACGGCGACTGGCTAAATAGGCTAAACCGCCTTTTGAACTGCCGCGTCTGCGTGGCTTATATGTGCCAGCTGTGGGAGTTGTTGATTCGCCCATATATTTATGTTTAATTATATCATTTTCCGGGTCTTGTGTTAAGTCGCTGGTAGATTTTCGATAACGCAAGGAAACCACACTATCTGAACAGGTGCGGTCCAAGGTAGAGTGTGAACTATGAAGAACCTGTACATGGGAATAGAAAAAAATGGAAGGATTTATTAAAAATCCAGAAAGAGTGATGTTGGTATCCAGGTGTTTACCTGATAGCCAGGATTTGAAGTTATATTTATGGCATGTCGGCGTTTGCGCTTGGTAGCGCTGGGGTCTACCGAGGGACTTACATCTTGGGCCTGATCTGATGACGTTTGCCTGGTTGAAGTTTCCGAGTAACTACACGATGTTGTAGTGGTGGCCACAGTACCTGTTTCCGATTCCATGGACAATTGTGTGCACTCAGTTACACACGAGTCACGTTTAACATAATAGTTATTTACACCTAAGCCTTGATAATCACCGCCTGTATTCGCAGAAATTGTCATTTCCCATTCATCATTGCGTTTACACGATTTATTTGTTGTGCTCGTTCGGCTTAATTCAACCAACGCAGTCGGACGCATAATTTTCTTGGAATTCTGTCTCATGGGTTCATACATTTTGGGCGATGTAGGTGACGCCTTGCTTTCATAGTCATCATTATCACTGTCAGCACCATCATCTGGTGATACTGGTTCATAATATTCAAATTTGCGACTGGGAGAATCCACTATAGGGCTAATGGCTTCAAAGACAAAACTACGGGGAGCATGAGGACTACGTCGCGGAGATACGGGTGTTTCGTTGCCGCTGTATAGCAAACAACTGGGTGAATCCATGGAGTTTTCTTTAGAAAAGTTTCCTTTAGGGCTGCGTCCACCGGAATTCGGTGTATAATAGTAGGAAGCCGACGAAGGACCGCCACCATCACTACTATCATTAGCAAATGTAGTTGTAATTTTGGGACTACGTGGTGGAGCATCGCGACTACTGGATCGACTGCTTCCCAAAGAAGATGGTGATACTGCATCTGAATAACTGCTTTGGCAACTGTAATTACTTCGCATTGAAGGAGTACGTTGTGGCAACGACGCCGTTGTTACGCCTGACTCGTATGCATTTCCACCAGTTTGTATTGGAAAGTTCCTAAGTGAGGCATATTCAAATGAAAACAAAATATTATGTATTTATTCAAATGTCACAATTTATTGCAATAAAATAATATATTTTGACTATTAAATGCATGTGAAGACGACATATAAGAAAACAGTCCGAACTCGTTCAAATCAGTCTAAAAGCGTTCCATACAACAATTTTTTTGCAATTTTGACAGAAAAAGGAGAGTAAAATTTTCCGTTTCATGTGCAGAGTTGTACAAACTCCAAGACTAGAATTAAATTATTAGCTGTTTTTTGTTTATATTTAATAATCAAACAATTTTTAAATAAAAAAAAATAATATTTTTTTTTAAAAATTTATTAAAAAGCAACTTTGTCACATTCAGAGAATAATATTCTTTTTACTCTCAATAGTCCGGGGTGTTTTGTTATGCACCTGGAATAGACATTATCATATACTATTGACATTGACACATATATGAAAAGTTTACTAGTTCGATATGCGGCTTCTGAAACACTTTTAGTGTGAAAATTTGCTTATTTTTCTATATGACCAACCATTGAAATATTGTGAAATATTTGTGTTCTGATTCACTGTGCGCTCGTTGGAAGAAAAAATGTGAATCTAGGCAATCGTGTTCATCGCTTTTACACCTTTCGAAATCGACACCTCTTCAACCATTTTAAAGGGTTTCGTAAAATTTGCGACAATAAAAAAATTTGTTAAGCCCTTATGACACTTAATTTTTTTATGCATTGTTAAAATTTTGGAAAAGAGCGCAAATATATTGTAATGGGAAAATTAATCAGCTGCAAAGAGTACAACCATATTGCGATAAATGGAAAAACGTCAAATCGTCCACTAGTGTTATCGATAAAAAGTGAGCAACTGTCAAAAAAAATGTAAAAATTTTCAACTTATAATAGACGTTTCGAACTTAAAATCTTTTATATGTTGACAAGTTAGCGATTTGTGCACAATGTCTGCGTTTAGCGTTTTTTTTTTCAAATTAACAAAAAAAAATGTAAATATTACATTGTATTTGTCTTTTTCTGATTTTTCTGTCTCTTTCTGTCAATTGTATATTAATTAATCAAAAATAAAGGTAGTGCCATACGGCCTTTACTGAGAAAATTTACTAAGAAAATCAAAAAGGCATACTACGCCATTCGATAGAATTTAAATAGAAATTTTAATTGAAATCTCCATACAATTTCTATAGAATTAAAATAGAAATTTGGAGTAAAATGTCAAACAAAAAATTAAAGCAACTTACCTGGGTGGTTTGGGACATTTGTAGGGTAGTGGCGATGAAGATGCTCGTATTGGAACCTTAACTGAATTCTGTGATTGACCCGTCATCTGTTTTCCACCGTTAGTACCTTCGTCCCAACTGTAATGATGTTGTTCCATTTTGGGTATATAACGGGGACTCGTAGGTATATGTCTAGGGCTGGACATTTTTAGATTAAATTATTATAAAAATTTTTTTTACGCAAATGTCTACGATTTCATTTCATCTCATCAATCGTTCTTTTCTTTCATTTGACAGTTAATTTGTCTATATTTTCAGCTCTATGATAAATGACAGGGAGTAGTGTTTCAATGTTCATAATATTGCGTGCTTTCTAATCAAATATTTACTTCTGCACAAATATTTAGTTAAACTAAAATAAAATTCGTTTTCTATTCAAAATTAAATGTATCTTACGGCTATGTTCGTATGTATGTATGTACAATATGCAAATATGTGTGTGTGTATACTTGTGTAAATATTTGTGTGATTGTATGTGGAAATGTTCGAGAATCTTTGTTCTTTTACTTTAAACAGAAAAACCTTTAGCAAATATTACATGAATTCTAAATGAATGCGTAATGAAAGTAGATCTTAGTTGGCATCTACGCAAAAGTGAAGAACAAACAACTGTTGCTTTTGAAACTTAATTTATGTGCTGAGGTAGATACGAACAATTACAGCTAAACACATAAACATGAATAATTAATACCTCGAGTATTGTCGACTTATGGAAAATGCTCAAATATTCAAAAGTAGTTTACACAATTTAAGCAATAAATCATCCTGAAATTATGCTACAAAAAAATTCAATTTAAATCAGCCTGCTGGTATATTAGAAATTCGATGACATGTCATAAGTGCAACAGCAGCCAAGTGGCACACTTTTCTTTTTTTTTATTGAATCACCTTAATATATATATATATATAGATATATATACATATAAAAGTATGTATGTATACGTATGCATACTTATATAAAAATATAGACAAAATATCTTCAAAGAAGAGAAAAACAAATTTATTCGTAGAGTAAATTTATTTGATTAATATTTTGTTTTATACTAAAACGAAAAGAAAATTATGTTACTTAAGGCCGCATGTACAAGTTAAACACAAGAAAATGAACAATACCAGACACGTTCTGTATGCATTAAAGCAATAAATAAAGATATGCTTTAATTTGTAGCATAAAAGGTGTTTTTAGTGTACAAATTAGAATTCAATTATTAAATAAACCGAGATAATATAATCTAATATATCAGGCCTGTTCTCCAAAACACTCTTTGGGAAAGTTTTGCGCACAAAACCTTTTTTAATTTTTGTGATTTGAAACTGCTCAGCTAAGTTGCTGCCGATCTGAAATCAATTTCTTAAATTAGGACTGTTTTTTTTTTTTTTTAATTTTAACTCATTTAAAGTTCATCAAGTGAATAAGTTAAATATTTTTTAATTATTTTAATAGTAAAGCTGGAAGTTTTCTAAAAAAAAATTTATGAAACTATAAAAAAGTTGGAAACACTTTCTTTTGTAACAAATGTTGTTGCTTTTGTCATTTGCATTTACTTTTTAGTTGTCAGCTGTTTTTGTTTTACTAAAATACATCGATGCCTGCCAGATTGTCCTTAAAGCCAATTTGCTTTCAAAGTTGAATTTATAAACGTTACATAAATAAATAAATTTTTGTTTTTAAAACTTCAGATAATCTGGATTTAAACTAAAAGAAAATTATTTTAATTAATCTATCCTCCTTCCCATGACCTAATTTCCTAGTTCCAGCACAATGCATTGCATGTGTAGGGGTCATCCCATGAGTGCCGGTCCAAAAAAAAAAAAAAAATTCCCCCTGTTTAAGTTTTTAAATCTTTATTGTAAATCAAAAATAAAATTTTTTTTTCAATTCAATCGAATTTATTTTTTATAATAAAAAAAAAAAAACGTAGCCCATAGGTCATAGCCGGTCCTTTTATACGAGACTCGTAATTACACTTTTATTTTGTAGCAATAAAACAAATTTCATTTACTATAAATTTATTGATAACATTGACGACTCAATGCCTCTATGTAAATATATATTACTATCAAGTAGAAATATATTTTATTTCTTTAAAATAAAAATTAACTGTTTTAAATAAAACTTGTTAATTTTTGTTAAGTTATATGAGAAGCTGTTATTAATAATAAATTGTATGCTTAATTTGTAAAATAATAACTCTTAAAGTGATAATAGCAAGTGCCAATAATAATTGTGGCAACTTCTTTCTTGATTTGTTAATTTTATAGTTTCTTAATTGCTTTCTCTTTAACACAACAAACGACAGCAACAAAGCTTCAGGTATTTTCAATTTTATTTAAAAAAATTTATTTGTGTTTTATTTTCACTAAATATTTTGTTAAAAACATTAATTATTTTTCAATGCATAAAAAATGCTGCAACATCAGCTGTTTCTTGTGTTTACGAAAATCCAAAAACAGCGAAAAATTAAAATTATAGTGATTTGCAGAACACCATGAAATCACAATTGAAATTTTGAAATCACAAGAGTGAAAAAATATTGTGATTTACAGCCATGTATAAAAATTAAAGTGCTTGTATTCTATGGGCAGCCAAACCGCTTAGCCGATCCCGATAAATTTTGGTACAGTTATTGGACGCACCTCTGGGAAGATTATAAAAGTATGTCATTATTTTTAGTAAGATCAGGAGGGTGACAAGAGGTAAATTTCTACCTCTCTAGATACGTATTGTGCATTAGAAAGAAAAAGAAGAAAAATTTTCAAAATGTGAGGGTGTTGCCAATTTCAAAAAAATGTACTTTCTTGTATAAATTCCACGTTAATTTAAAATTTAAAACTTCTGCGTCTAGACGCTATAAGGACACATTGCCCATACATTATAAAAGAAATATGGGATCACGATGGGAAATAGTATACCCCGCGGAAACGATCTAACCGATTGGGGTAAAATTTTAAATACAGATAGATCTGAGTGTAGTTGGACACATATGGAATATATTTTTTTTTTCACAAGGGAACGCAAGCTGTAATATATGCCTTTGCAAAGCTATCCCAGCGATTTGGATGATATTTAAAACATAAATAGATGTGAGTACATATTTAAAAAAATAGGGCCAGAAGGGGCAATGTTGCAGCGCCTCTGATATCAAGGATACGCATTAAATTTTTTGAAGCTGTATTTGATAGACATTTTATTAATTATTTTATATCGCCGATGATGCTACATAATACCGACGCAGCAGGGCGCTGAGATGTTACTTTTTTTTTATATTGGACCAGCACTAAGAAGATGACCCCAACACATGCGATGCATTATGCTGGAACTATAGGAAAGGGATTGTAGGAGAAATGATAGGAGGTGAAGCTTCACTATCGTACAACACTGCTGTTTTGCACGTTATTTATTTTTGTACCAGTGTTGTAAGGTCTCTGATGTCAAGGAGACGTATTAAATTTTGAAGCTGGCTTTTTAGTAGCTATTTTTAGTAAGAATTTTACTTCGTCGATGCTACACAAGACCGACGAAGGAGACCGTTCTGATGTGCTTGTGGATTGGATACAGCCGTCACTGTTCAGTGACCAGTGACTATGCCTACGCTACTGAAACATTCCGACAACAACTTACACAAAGTCACACTAATACACATCAGAAAAATGCAATGTGATTTTATGACTCAGTCTGAAACTGGGGTCGCACCCAAGACTTTTGGTTTTTTAGTCAACGTGCTAGTTACCTCAACCATAGCCACCCTCGCCTAATACGTATGGGGCTGCATTATCATTTAAGGTACGGCACAAAATTTTTACCTAAAATATTTTATATATTTCGCATACGTGCTTACATATATTTTTCTTTACATTAATGAGAGCGCAGCAATGAAAAGAAAGTTAACTACTTCATTATTATAAAGTCTTTTGTTTATGACCAAAGTGTTCGTAAAACTTATTCACATTACCATCACCAAAATAAATACTACGTACACCAGGTTCTAAAATATTTACTTTTATTGAACTGTTATACTATGTTGGCCCTTGAAAATTACGTCGCCATGTCGAGTATGCACACGTTTATGAAAAAGCAAACAAATATACATAAATAAATGGAATGTAAAGTATGTACATAAATGTAATAGTCATAATATTTCACTGCGTTTTACTCCTTCACACCACCCCCCGGAAAACTGCCGACCTCAAAAAACTAAACAAATAAAATTAAGTGTAAAGAAAACGCACATTGACTTGGGCATGCTAGTACGACAAATGTGCTCGCTAAGATCCCAAATGGCCACATATAGAGTTGTGTGTTATTATTCTTTTTTTTTTTTTTATCACTTGTTGTTGTTGTGATGCGGGTATTAGAACGAAGAAGCAAAGTTGTGTTTTAGGAAAAAGTTTTTGTTTATTTTATAACAAAGACTTTCTCATATTAAGAATAAGAAAATATATTGCTATTTATGATTAAAGATTTTTAAATAAAAAAATACAAGTAAAAAATATAAACCATTAAATACGAGGGTTATTTTATACAAATTGTTGTTAACGCACCACCAGAAAGTTTCCGATAAAGAACACTAACAACCATAAGATTATTCTTTCATGATTTGCTATAATTTTCGATATTCTGGCGTTTGATTTACGTGCGAGTTTAGACGAGCGAATATTGGGAAGAAAAATATCTAGAATTGTCTTTTGTTTTTTGCATTCGCGTTTACACAGCGTAACATGTTGCCGACATTATATTATTTTTATTATTATTTTCTTTTTTTACTAAACTAAACTATTCCTTTCCAAATGTTCGCCCGTCTAAACACAGACTTTTAAATTTTATACAACTGTTGGAACAATTTTCGACTCTCATTTCCATGATATGATGTACTCATGATATTCAGAATTAAATGTTTGCGAAAGTTTTCTGAAATGTAAACTTTATATTTTAACTTAAAGTAATGCATTTCCTTTTATTTAATTAATTAAAGCAGAAGCGTCGGAATTGTTAGAAATGAATTCTAATTCTGTGGAAAGAAATCAGTTTTATATTACTTCACAGAAAAAATGTTTTTGATATTTAAATACGGGTGCTGATGGCGAGTAGTCAGCGTGTTGGCTCTGCAACCAGAAAGACACAGGTTCGATTCCCAGCCAGGTCAAATCAGAAAAAAGTTTCTTCTGAGTTTTCTGTACTACACACCCTCCTTCGTCGGTATTTGAACAATATAATATCGGCGAATTAAAATAATAAACAAAATGGCTCCATTAGCTTAGTCAAAAAAAAACATCAGAGACGCCGCAACTTTGCTTTATTATTAAGAAGCAAGTGCAGACTTTTGCAAGACTTAAATCTTATAAATCTTAAATCTTATATCTTAAAGACATATATCTTCCTTTCACCACCTGTCTATTCTCTACCCTATCCCTCTCTCTAGTTTCAGTGCAATGCCTTGCATATATAGGGGATAGCCCCTGAGCACTGGTCCCAGATAAAAAAAAAAAAAGTCATTGATTAAACAAAAAAAAATTCTTGAATTTTCTGTGAAGACGATTTTTGCATATTTAATAAACAAAATTGTACGGTCGTTTATTGAAAATATTTCCATTTTAATTCAATAAAGAAATATTTTAAACCAAAGAAAAAAATTGTTGATTTAAATTTTATTGCCAACAACGATTTTTGTTCTTTTGGAAACTTTTCCAATTAAAAGTTGTGTGGAAATCAAACAAAACTTTTATTGATACAACGAGGACTTTGTATCAATTGACTTTTTGTGCCATATTCAACAACACAGATCTTTGAAAAAAATTTTGGTATATTTTTTTTGTGTTATCTGGATGTAGTTTTTCACTTCATTTATATTTTAGACAAAAATTTTAATTTGTTCGTATTTTATTTAATTTATTTTCTTATTGACGTTTGCTGAAAATGGTAATGCAGGTAATAAAGATCCACCCTGCCTAAATTCCAGTACATTTTAGTGTATTTGTGACAAACTTAAAAGGGGGGGCTTCATGAAACAAGTCTCGCAAATATGCACAATTGCGCCAATGACAATTTTTAGCGTTTTCATGAAAACCCTTAAAGTATTTCTACAGAACGTAATTTCGCAATAAGAAAAGTGCGATGAATCGCATTCCTTTAAATTGAAAATCCGATATTGATAACTAACGCAATTTTTGTTATGAAACTTTGATACGATATTGCACAATCTCTCGATATTGGAAGAGGGGATGCCTCCGAAAGGCATTTGTTAATGTTAAATAAAAATTTAAATATTGTAGCTTGAAATAGAAATTACCTTGCAGTCATATTTAAAAAATGACAGCTGTATAATTTAATAATTTTTGTAATACCATACATTTTAAATTACATGCTCATATTTACACTGCTAAGTATACACATATTTTTTTTATGGCAACAACATATGTATGTCTGTACATGTGTGTGTAGAGGTTGATCGCTTGTGTTTGCATGTGTTAGCTTCATTTCATTTTGAAACCTGTTAACATTTCACAACAGCAATTCTAGTATTGAATTAAATTCTGTTGTTGTTCATTTTCTTTCAATAAATGACATTAAGAAGAAAATGTCTATATTTACGGTATACCCACACGTATGCAAATTAGGGTATCCCGAGGAAAACATTTATTTTTTTTTTTCTAATTTCTTAAACACCTTGGAATTTTATAACACATTGAACTTTTTGGATAGAAGAAGACTATTTCAATAGTCAATTTGCCTACTATTCAATAATATGTAAAGTAATGTGCAGAAAAAGTAACTTGAAAAATTAAAAGTTTCATGAAATGTCCCTAAATGACAAAATGTTTGGTTTTTTTTCTACCTAGAAATTGCTAAAGAGAAAATGTAATAAAAAGGTTATGATTTTGATGTGACAAGACGTCAGTTGGCATTAGTTATAAAAGGTATTTTTGCTTGGCCTAACAGCTTTCAGAAAATTCGTAGGTGTAGTTTTTATAATTCAAGTAAAAAAGAATAATTGAATAACTACACAGCACAAAATGTTTCAGCTCATTGATTTGGCACTCAATTCTGAGAATTGCAAGTGAAAGTAGCAACAGAAATAAACACTTCTGCATCATTCGTTTTGTCAAGTTAACTGCATTAATAACACAAAGCAACTGCTTCTAAACCCTACCTTTGAAGAGTTATTATCACCAGATGAGAAAACAGCCTGGAATTCATTTTGACAAATTCTTTCTAACTTTTTAGGAAACATCAGAAGTTTAAATTACAAAGAAATCGTACGTGATTTGATTGAAATACTACACAGTGAAAATAATAATTAAATTTTTCCCAATTAAGTTTTTGCTCACAAAAATTTATTTTCTCAATTAATAATTAATTAATAACTCAGTCAATTATTTATCTATTTTTAACCCAAAATATTCGTTGTAATCGTTAATAAACGTACTTTTTAAATAAATTTAATAGTATTATAGTTTATTACATTATAATGTATAAAAACGTCACCAAAGTTGAAAAATTTTTGAAAAATCTACAAAATTTGTGTTTGCTCGACAATAACATCCAAATTTCTCAAGTTTTCTTAGATAAATTATATATCTTTCGAAAGATCTCAGTTACTTCTTTCCAAATCTAGTAAGAAATTGAAAATCGGATTATTATCAACAAAATTACAGGCTTATAAGTGCGCAAAGGTACAAAAACCGGTTTTTTAACCGTAAATCCGGATTTTGGAGGTGTCCGGCATATTTCACTATTGGATTCTTCTTTAACTCGACAAGACCTACAAGAAAAATAATATCCGGTCCAAGGTTTTTTGGACTGTCGCACCGTGTAATTTAATTGAATCCACGTTTATTTTAATTCATTTTGGTGTTGCTATCAAAAAGGTCAAATTTAAAATTTGTTTTCAATTATAACTGTTAATGGAGGTGGCGATGGTCGAAGTAGTCTGCACGTTGATTACATTTTTCCTGAGTTCAACCCCAGTTTCAGACCCATAAAAACAGCTCTCATTTTATCTGATGTGCATGTTTGTGTCTTTGTGGCAGTTGTTGTCGGAAGGCTTCAGTGGCGAAGACATAGTCACTGGTCACTGAACAGTAACGGCTTCAGCTGTATCCCAATCAGAGGCACATCAGAACGCCCTCCTTCGTCGTTATTGTGTAGCAACGGCAAAGTAATATAATTACAAAAAATTGCTACTAAAAACGATGCTTCAAAATTTAATACGTCTCCTTGAGATCAGAGACGCTACAACACTGCTGTAAAAACAAATAACGTGCAAAGAACAGTGTTGTAAGATAGTGAAGCTTCAACTCCTGTCATTTCTTCTACTATCCCTTTCCTTTAGTTCCAGCACTATGCACCGCATGTGTAGGGTTTATCTGGTCCAAGATAAAAAAAAAATTGATTAATATTTTAATTGAATCTGCGTATTTTTTAATTGAACCTTATTTCTACTTTTTTCTGTGTATACAAAAATTGGTAAATATTAATTAAATGAATTTTTTTTTCATGTTTCCTTACTTTTTTCAAATTTAAAATTTTCGGTGTAAAAATGTCACAAAAAATACATTTCTTGCACTCGCATTTGGACTTTTTTTTCCGGAAAGTCTAGGTGCCGTAAGCGACGAGCAAGGCGAAAGATTTCATCAACAACTTAAGACCATGGAGCAACGTTATCAGGGACTAAGGGATGAAAATATGATGGTAGATTTTATTTTGTTCCTTTTTAGAGAATAAAATACTCAAAATCCGAAGAGGCTAAACAAAAGTCGAAATTATTTTTGGATCATGCTTTGTTCATCTTCTTGATTAAAATATAACCAAATGTTAACTTTGTTTGTTAACAAATGTCTATGAAATGCCAAAAAAATAACTGTTCTTCAAATTTATGATAGTGCTAGTAAAAATATCGCTTTTCTATCAAAAATAGGTACTTCCACTTAGGGTCTCTTTCACAAAACATATTTAAACACAATTTAATTTAATTAATGATCTTTAGTTAAAGTATGTTTAAAAAAATTTTATTTTCACCAACTGAAATAATTAAACACAAGAAAGTATGGTAACGCTCTGATATTTAATATGATATCGTCAACTTACAGCTTTTTAAAAAGCTGTTTAAAAGCTGTTTTAAAGCTGATTCATGCTGCTTCATGCTGATGCAAAATCAATATTAAATGCAGAGTGCTGGCTACTTAAACAGCATTTAAATGTTCTAGATGAAAATGAAAATCGACATTTAAATATGAATTGATATTTAAATAGAATTGGTGAAATAGGCTCTTAATCGGCAATAAAACACTCATTTATCCATGGATTTTTATTTATTAAGACATTCAGCTTTAAGGTCAAATTGCAAAACTGCTAACTATTTGGTGCTTTCTATTTTTAAAAAAAAAATTTTTTTTTTCACTTTTTCGTCAATAACTCCAAAACTAATCAATAAATAGAAAAAAAAAAAACAGGTAGAAACAAAACTTAAAGCTGGCGTAATTAAAAATTTTTTGACGTATTGCTTAACAAGATTGAATAATTCTTTGCAAAGTTACGACTAAAGCAGCCTCTTTAAAAAATACAAATTTTAGAAAAAAATTTTTTTTACAAAACCCTAACCATAGAATTTCAAATAATAATTAGTTTTGTATATAGGGTGGTCCAAAAGTCACGCCTATGTGTAAAAATATGATGTTCGGTGAATAAAATCTAAAAAAATAATAATAAACAAAAAAGTAATGCAAAATTTTAACACGCAGGCGTGACTTTTGGCCCACCCTATAGTTATGTGACCACAGCGGATTAAAAAATAATATTGCGCATTCACGGTCATTTTTGCTGTTGACCTGTGTAATTTAATGGCCATACGAATTTTTTTTATTCGATTTTTATCACTTTTTCTATATTTTAACACGGTTATATCGCGGTATACCGTACGGAATATCTCTTTTGTGTCTGAAGCAAAGTTGTAGATATTGAATAGGAGAAAAACAAAAGGAAAAAATCTACCCGAAAAAGTGCAACCAGTACCTTAAGAGTCGCAAAAATTCCCATTTTTTCAACTTTCTTGCTCAATAACGGTATGACAAATCCACAAAGTTGCAGTTGTTTTTTTATAAACTTTATTTTGCATGAAAATAAAAATTCCGTTTCATATTACATCTATACTGACACAGAAATTATTAGATATTTATTTGTTACTAATTCGCATGAAAACAAAATTTAGAACATTTTCAACTATTGTCAATTCATTGAAGTTGACGCTTGTGGCTCCGATGGTCTTGTTTTCTTCGTAGGTTGTTCATATTAATGTTCTTAGTCTGCTCCATCATCATCCGAGTTAGACTTAATATTCAAGGGCATGTTTCAGTGTCAGTTCCGTGTGTCCACCAATTTCATTGCATCTTAATTTTCGGTGCTTTCATGTTCAAACTGCATAATTTTAGAACTCCACCAACATACCTCCGCAAGCAATGCATCTAATTTTTTGCCTTTGAATCGTTTTTTCATTGACATGGTCAACTGGTGGAACCTCTCTCCTTGTTCGTCCGTTTCCTGAGGTCAAAGGTTGTGAGAAATAATCCAACGAAAACCTTATCTTGAAATTTTAATTTTTTGGTCTCTGAGTAAACAAAATAAATAGCACTTGTACATCAAAATATTGTTAGTACGTTTATGCTAACAAATGTCAAACTTTATTATGGTGTTACCAGATTTTAGTTACTGATATTAGTGTTACCAGCTCCCGACATATAAATAGTAGCCCTCGTAGTTGGCGGTAATATCGATAAAAGTCTGCCAAACTCAATTTTAATTTTCATATTAGTTAAGTGCATTTCATGTGACGATATACAGATTTTATTATACTTAAAAAAAAAATAATTATCTAAAAAGAAAATCGAATACCTTTCTACTTCTTGTTTACTCTGGTTTGGCGGCGGAAAGAAGTTGAAACGCACACAACCACAGGCACAAGATGAGAAAATTTTTCATATCGATTTTATGTGTAACAGTCAGTATTGGCAATGATATGACATCTTTCTGGATACTTATGCGAGAATGTTTGTGCATGGAATACTTTTAAGCGTGTTCTTAATACAATAACATTTTGTTGTTTTCTTGTTGCTTGTTGGTCCTTCGAACCCTACCTACCTGTCACACATTCATGTTTCTCTGTTCGGTTTTATTGTGTATTGTAATATTTGTGAAAGCTTATTTTTACTTTTGTTTTATATACTTTTTTATGCAATTTACTTCTGTGAATTTATTTATTTATACTTAAGACGCTGTGTGCGTGGCTGTGTGTGGTATATATTCTTATTTTATGCTCGCATTGGTGTTTTTTTTTTTTGCAGCTGCAATCTTTTTCCTCTTATTGATGTAAAATTAACTTTCAGTTAGTTTCTCTAACATGCAGTTCAAGGCCAAAGTGTTACCACCGTCATATACAAATCGTCAGCTAAAATGCAAAACGTCTGATCATCACTTTTAAAAATTTTACAGGAGAGACAAAAAAACTTAATAAAATGGAAAGTAGTTGTGTTTACAAATTTAAGTTTTATTTCGCAATATCATCCAAATAAAATGATGAGTTTATTTACAACGTTAAGCATTACATTTCTCCATTCTTTCATTATTTCTCAACAGATGTGATCAAGATTATCGTGTGTAACTGCTCATAGCGCCCAACCCCACGGTGCCCTCAACACCGGTTGAATTAAGTACCCCATGGGTACATGAAAAGACAACTTGTGACTTAAGCACACACTGGTTGCAATCCACAATCATAGTTTTTTTTTATTTTTATTTGGGACCAGCACTCAGTAGCTGACCCCTACACATGCGGTGCATTGTGCTGGACCTATAGGAAAGGGATACTTACAGAAACGACAGGAGGTGAAGCTTAGTTATTTATTTTACAGCTCTGCTTTTTGCACGTTCTTTTTATTTATAGCAGTGCTGAAGCTTCGGTTTAGTAACCATTTTTATTATTATTTTTACTTCGCCGGTGCTACACAATACCGACGAAGGAGGGCGTTCTGATGTGATTATGGATTGCTATCAGATGAAGGCGGTATTGTTCAGTGAACAGTGACTATGCCTTCGCCACTGAAACCTTCCGACAACAACTGACACACAAAGACACACTAATGCACATCAGAAAAATGCGAGATGTTTTTTTTTTAAATTTTAGTCTGAAACTGGGGTTGAACCCAGGTCTGTCAGGTCAGTCAACGTGCAGACTACTTCAGCCCTTCAGCCATCGCCACCCTATGATGTACAAGGTGTACATCAGCTAAGGTGTTTCGAGTCTTCTAAACTAAGTGTGTCACAGCAGAGAGTAAAAACTCTCCGGTGACTACTGTTGAATATCCCGATAAGACCAATAACTGCTTTACTCGCGTGACGTGGGGTATTAACCACAGCCATCACGAAGCCAACCGCTATAAAACCGGAACACAACTACAACCTGTTCGGGGTGGACAAGAAGTACCTTCCGACAAAGTCTTCAACTAGAAGACCCAGCCATATTGTCATCACGCTTTATACACCGTGGCATAGTCATGAAGCCTTGGTCCAGTAAGTGGTACGCAGTGGTGGTACATCAGTCATTAAACCATGCGATAGTATGGTTCGAAGAGGATGGAGCCACAGCGTACCCTACGAAGAACACAATGGGTCTTTGAACTCAAAACCCTTCGGACATTTTAAGACACCCAGTGTATATTTTTTTTTCTGTTAAAAATTTGCTTGAAATTCTCAAAATATTTAATCAAATTTTTAATTATTGTTATTAAAAATGTAATTCTAAATTAATTGAACTCAAAGTCAACAATAATAATTTAATTGATGCTATGCACGATGGATGGTAGTCTGCACGTTGACTACACAACCAAAAAATAGACCTGGGTTCAACCCCAGTTTCAGACAAAAAAAAAAAATTTTTAAATAAAAATAAACATCTCGCATTTTTCTGATGTGCTTTAGTGTGTCTTTGTGTGTGAGTTGTTGTCGGAAGGTTTCAGTGGCGAAGGCATAGTCACTGGTCACTGAACAATACCGCCTTCATCTGATAGCAATCCACAATCACATCAGAACGCCCTCCTTCGTCGGTATTGTGTCGCACCGGCGAAGTAAAATAATAATAAAAATAGCTACTAAACCGAAGCTTCAGCACTGCTACGAGTATAAAAACAAAAGAACGTGCGAAAGCAGAGCTGCAAAATAATTAATTAAGCTTCACCTCCAGTCGTTTTTCCTACTATCCCTTTCCTATAGTTCCCAGCACAATGCTTCGCATGTGTAGGAGTCATCTCCTGAGTGCTGGTCCTAGATAAAAAAAAAAAAATACATTTAATTAATTTTTTATTGATATTTAAAAATATTAACTGAATTTATTTTGGAAATATTCATTTATAAATATGATTCTAATTGTGCTTTTTCCCTTATAAACTATATGTGAAATTTATTATTACATACCCATATTAAAATTTAAAATAATTAATTTTTAAAAATAAATGAATTTTTAATTTTAAATATACTTATCTTTAAAATTATAAATTTTTTTTTTTTTAATATAAATTTTTTTTTCACATATAGTTTATAAGGGAAAAAGCACAATTAGAATCATATTGATATTTAAAAATTTTTTAATTAAAATTTTATTTTTCTTTGGTCTATGGATATGTATATGTTGATGAAGAAAAAACAAAGGAAAAATATGATACAAAAATGTTTTGAAGTATTTAAAAAAAAAATTATCAAGAAGAAATCTGATTCTGTACTATTTCAAAAAATCCTCACTACCTCACTACAACTCCAATCGCATAGAATAGTTTTATTTTGTGAAATAAATAGTTCGTAAAATTATTTCTATATATTTTACAGATGGCATTACTAAAGTGTGAATCATGGCGACCCTTTATCTTTTACCTCAGCTTATAGTAACCCAGCAAAAAAAAAAGTGAATGCGTTCACTATGAATTTGTATTTTCATGGCTTCAATGCCATTCACAATGAGATGGACACTTTTGAACGCATTCAACTCTGCCGATTAATTCATATGAACAATTGCGCAGTTGTTATTATAATTTAAATAAATTGTTAAAGAACGCATTTAACCCATCCTTAAACGTAACCAAATCATGGAACATTCATTGGTTCGAAGCACTTACTTAAATGGAGAATTGTTTTGTTAAATGTGAACACATGCTTCCCAAATTACACCGCTATATTAAAATCATGTGTTCTTCAGTTAAGTTGCAGCAGTTCAGCAGCATTCATTTGCAATAGAATTCATACATTTCTTTTGCATGTCTTTTTTTTGCGGGGAAGCAAAATGAATTTAGTGACAGGCCTTCTTCATAAGTTAAACTGTAAACTTGTACATCTCATAAAATTGAATCGTAAAAGCCCTTATGTACAGCTCTTTCTATAATTAGTGTCATGGTAATCTGTTTTTTATATATACCATTTAATTATAAGTGAACAGTTTGTGTGTATTTCATGTCGCGCTGTATGGTGTGTTATTGTCTGTAATCGCCCTCGACAACAGTTGCTGCCCCGTATTTTGTTGTCATTGTTCCCACATTTGTTTTTTGTTATAAAGAGGATTTCCAGTGTCTTTTTGCTTTTATATAGAATCACAACTCGTAGACAACTTCACTGTAGTCGTTGCATAAATTTGCATAAATTAAGTAAGAAAACTGAATAGAATTAGGTACTCTTTTCGTTCTGCACATTAAAGTGGCTGGTTGTATGAGCGAGTATTTCGTTGAAAGTGTCAATAAGAATGCGACCATTAATGACGTCGTTGTGGTGATTTTCAAAAAAATGTTTTAAAAAAAGAATTAGATGATAACTACTTCTCTCAAGGAGTACCGTTGACGTGTGTAGTGGCATAGAAAATATCTATAAACGTATTCTATTGAACTGGCGTTGCAGATTAATTGTTCTTTTTCTCTCTATTCTAAAATCAAAAGTAATTTGCACATTATTGTAATGAATTAACTATGAACTTAAACACAACACAAATAATTCATTCATTCATTAAAAATTATTTATTAAATATTTAAGCAAAAACTATGGAACGTTTTTTTTTATAGGACTAGTGCTCAGGAATAAACCTGAACGTATGCAAAACATGCACAGAAACTAGTTGGAAAAGAATTGCGTAGATTAGGGACAGGTGTTCAAGTGCTGGTGGGATAGAGAGCTTAATTATTGCATAACTCTGCTGAAGGTTGTTCTCTTTTTTTTTTAGCAAAAATACTCAACAAACTTTTTTTTTGTTTAACTTCATTGTGATAATTTTGCGGTAGGTAACGACATGCATGATAAATTACTATTTAATTAACTTCTCATAATATTTAAATTAAAATTAATTGAATTATTTTACAAGTTTATCATTTTATTTTCCATTTTTCTACCTGTAACATTTTTAACTTTTCATTTGCTGTTAACGAAAGCAACTTTCTGCCAATTAAACGCATTAAGTGATGGCCAGCATGAATGCGATTGAAAATAAACATCATTGCTGTGGCAAGGAAAGAGGGCGACAACTAATGTGGTGTTCACACTGCCGTGTTTAAACTAGTTTTAAGTGCTTTAGAGCTCAGCAAGTTTATTTGTAGACGTTTTCCCATACATGGACTTGTTTGCTGAACACATGAAATATACCTGCCTTTTTTAGAAAAATTTTTTGCGATTTTTAAAATGTTTAATAGACAAAATTTCATACGAAATTCAATTACTATAGCTTTTTTGATATGAAAAAAATTTATGAATACATGAATAATTGCTGAAGAACGAAACTGTGCTATGAGTCTGTCTTAATTTTTCTTTTCATTTTAATTTTTGCTGTTTAACTGAATGCAGTTTTCAATGGCGTCACATCATAAGTTTTGTTCTCATAAAGTCAATACTATTGTTATTGTTTTACAGCCGTATTAAAGAAAATTTTAAAACGCATTTTAAAGCGTTTTTAAGCAAAATTTATTAAAATGGTATTAATAAACGAATTTTAGCTTAAAATGCACATTTTATACCTTGTGTAAACATGGAAATTTTAAAATTGGTTTGACCCTGTTTAAAAGCTATTTTAAGAAGTCATATTGTGCAGTGTTTGTTTTCATTGTGATTGTTATTTGTGAAAAAAATCGTTTAATAAAAAAAGTAAGACGTTTGTTTCGAATAAATAATGGACACGCTATATTTGATCAAAAGATTGGTAAGAGCAAATGTAATATGAACAAAAGTAAAAATGTTATAATTTTAATTAAATTTATAATAGAACGTATTGACGGAATTTCAAGAAATCGTCAAAAGAAAAATTACAAACCAAGAAGCGATCCGTTTTCTATTCCGGACAACCAATTTAAGCAAAAGTACCGCTTTAATAAACAAACGGTCAGAAAAATTGTAGATTTGGTAAGAACGGATATATCTGTAGAGCGTAGAGGTTGCGGAACGTCTCCTTAACTACAGGTTCTAGTAGCTTTACGATGCTGGTGACGAATAGAAGTATATATGTTTGCATTCAGTGATAGTAATATTAATAATGACACAAAACCATGATTTTAGTTTCAGGATGATGCTGGAGATCTTCATGGTCTGTCACAGCCAAGTGTGAGCTTGATTAGTAAAAAAGTCGCTCATGCTCTTGCTAAACTTGGCAAAAATTTTATAAGAATGCCAACATCTACTGAAGAAGAGTGAAACTAGCAAAACAGTTTGGAGAAATAAGAAACTTCCCTGGTATTATTGGTAGTGATGTGTAACATTAAAAAAAAAAAGTATGAAACTCGTTATTCAAATACTTTTTAACTGCAATTAAATAAGTCACTAAAATTGCAATCTTACCCAGCGATTTTTACTGTTATTAGTTTTTTGATTAATATACAGCTTATCACACATTTTTTATTCTATAAACAACAATATTCTTATTAAACACGACAATAAAACTATTTAATAATCACGGTTTTGCATCATCAAGTGGTAAATAAAAAATCTAGGGCTGGCATCCTCATTTTTGAAAAACCTTAAAACGCATGTTAGTTTAAATGCTGATTATTAATATGAATTTTTAAAAAACTTGTTTTAGGATTAAGGGGACACGGGGTTGGTCGAGCCGCGACAGTGATTCGGTGTCACGGTATGGTTTATTACAACGAGATGGCGCCCAGTATCTGGAGGTCACCATTAGTAGATACACTAACGCAGTGTCAGTAAAGTCAATAAATAAATGGATTTTTCGATTGAAAAAAACAAACAAAGCACAGCAAAAAATTATCAAAATTTAGAAGCACTAAAAAAATGCTGCCAAAATGCACTAACTAATGTAAGTGAATACACTGTTTATGGCAGTATAAATGCGTAAAAAATCAATTTTGTGCATGTCTCGTTTTGGATATATAAAGCAATGCGGCCTTATATAAGCGCAATTACAACTGCTTCCATTACATTGTCTCCTTTACAAAAATGCTTCCCGGCAAGCTATAATTTTTGCTGGGTTAAATGACACTTTATGGTCCTCTTTACCTAAAGGTAACTTTAGCTATCGCAAACTTTTTCCGGTAAGTTGTAATATGACTATAATTGTTGTTTGTATTTGTTCTTAAGTAAAAGGAAAGGAGCGGCATACGAAGGTTAAAATTACAGAATAATTCAATACAAAGTTGAAATTACATGTTGCCAATGGTGAACTGTGGGCTCCCCATCTGCTATAACTGAAAGTCGATAAAGGAAAAAAACAACGTATTAGATTTCAATTGTCAACATAAAGTTGACGCAAAGACAAAGACAGTGGTAGAACACACATAAATGCGACTACCGAAATACTAGTGTTTGTTTCTTTATTCTTTAAAAATAATTATCACATGTTGCATAATTGAGTCTGCTGTTGTCTTAAAAAAAACAAACTGTCTCCATCAAAAAAGTATTTTTTATAGACCTAAAAAAATTTACTTTTTGCTTTATAAAGGTCATTTTTTGTTTAGCCGAGGCAAAATTACCGTCTTCTACGATTAACCAACTTCCAACAAAGTTACACATTTCACTACTCTATTTCGAATATCCTTAAAGAAGTTCTTGCTTTATTAGTTTTTACTACTAGATAATTAAAGCAATTATTCTTAATAACTTTAATTTTAGTTTACTGTTCTTTATACACTTTTATGTATATTCTTCTAAGTTTTGTAATAAGAAAAAGTTCACTCAAAGTTTCTGCTTTATTGTTTTACCTGAGTAACACAATTGCAATTGTTTGTCTTTTGAAGTATATGTCACAAAGTACTGCCAAAAACTTTATTCGAAATTATTTCAAAATCAGTGGGGTGCTGCAGGCAGCAGTCAGTCCCACGCTCATTTATTGTTTGTTCAGCCTCTTGCAAATTGTTAATATCAGCGTAGACAACAAAACTTGTACTCTCTTATGTTGCTATGCTGCGTCTTTCACTGCAAATTAGGTTTGTGAAATTCATTTTCAATTGAAAGAAAACCGAATGACATGCGAAAAGTACTTTTTGATAGGCAATGATGCATATAATATGTTTTGTTATGAAAAACAAAATATATATATGTATATATATATGTTTTGTAAGTTCTTCTTTTTAAACTTAATCTAAGTGTTCTGTATGGTATTGTGTATCATTTTTTTATTTCACACAACCCTCCTTTAAAGTTTTCTAAACAAATGTTTTTTGCTAAAAAGACCGTTCATTTTATTTGCATTAAATTTGTCAATTTTCCATAAAAAAAACTCTTCCACTTCTTCTTTCGCATTAATTTATCCATTTCATAATGAAATAATTTACGAACTAATTATGTATACATATGTATGTATGTATGTATGAATGTCTACTCAATATATAACTCTTCTACATTTCTATTCGCGATATTAAAATATAATCGTAGATAGTGTTCGCGTGTTCGCTTTATTTATTCTACGGCATGTACCAGTTGCGTATACGTTATATGGGATTATGAACAACAGTCTATATAACGTATTCGTAACTCTTCTTATTAAACATCTGTATGAAAGTAGCCATATCCAAACATATTTTAAAGCTAAATCGGCTTTAAAATAATGCTAAAAAACGCTAAAAAAAATCGTAAATTGCCCAAAAATAATTCTAAAATTTTAATTGTATTATTTTTTTTGTTACTATTTGTTAGTTAATATTTCATTATAAATGATTTATTTTTCATAATTCTTCCCCTATAAACACTTATTGCACATCATTTCAATGAAACAGACTGATTAATAAATAACAATAAAATATTTATTGAACATGAAGCCAGCACAATGCTTCTCATTGTGAGAGTCATCTCCTGAGTGCTGGTCCCAGATAAAAAAAAAAAAACATATTTCAGTCAGTATTTGTACAGAAAAACAAAACGATAGTACCGTTGCTAAGTATCATGAATGAATGTCTGCTAAAAATATTTTTCTTTTTAATTATGAAGTTTTTGATTTCTAAAAATTCACAAAAAATTTAAAGCCTCACATGCATACCTGTTTTATTATTAATTCCTAAATCTGCATATAATAGAAATAAAGTGAAATATAAATCATTAAAATCTATGGGTAATTATTACACAGAAAAAAAATGAAACTAAGTTTTAATTAAAAATTTTGTAATATCGATTAAAAAATTAATTGAATTTTCCCCTGTAAAGAAATAAATAAATAATCAATTAAATTATTATTGTTGACTTAATTAAATAAATTTTCAATTAAATTTTTAATAACCATTACGAAATATTTGAAAATTTCCAACAAATTGTTAATAAAACAAAAATATTTGAATTCAATAAGAATGTTTATTGTTTATTAATTTGTATTTGTAGAAAGACTGTTTTATATATGAAAAATATAAATAATAAAGATAAAAATATAAATAAAAATAAGCCGTCATGTGTGAGTCCAAAAATTAATTGAAAATTCAATTGTTTTGATTAAACTTTTAATTAAAAATATAAAATAATAATAATAATAATAAATATAAAATAATAAATATAAAAAAATTAAATATATTATTTTAATTAAACATGTTAATTAAATATAAAAAAGGAAAATCTTTTTTATGTTTAAATAAAAATGTAACAAAATCTTAACAAGATTTATAGCAAAAATACGAATATTATAAAGACTACGCAAATGGAACGAAATTTAAATTCCTTTAAACTATTAAATTCATTTTAAATATTGCTATAACTTAACACACGCACGCACGCACGCACACACAAACTCAATTTGTAAACAATACTCTTGTATATTTTAAGCAGGATTGTGAGGTCACAGTAAAAAGAAACCTTTTCAATTGGCTGTATATCTGATACATGCTGTTGTGTCTAGCAATAAACAGTGTACTCGTATAACAATGTTTAAGTGAAAAATGTTTAAAAGCGAGAAGCACATTGAACAGCAACAAGTGTTACTTTATTTATTAATATGGATACACATACATACATATATATGACTATACGAATGTAAGTATGTGTATCTATAAATTTTTTCAAGTAAACTCTCAACGATATCCTTGCATGTAATCTTTTGCCACCATCAGTGAATTTGTAGGTTTGTTAAATATTGGATGTTGTATTTACACTTGTTTAGATATACAAGTATATGTGTATGTATGTATATAATGTTTAATTGTTTTATTATTATTGCCCCAAGTGCTTTCTAAGGTTTTTTTCTTTGTCTTTATTCGTCTGTCTGTTTTTGCTTTAAATATCACACACTTTCAGTTGTTGACATGGCTAATCTGTTGCTGAGACCTTTTATGTTGTTTAAATTTCGTTTCTTGTGTTATTTTATATTTTTTTTTTTTGTTTGTTTCTCGCTGTCACATAGAAAATCATTACTATTGCATTTTAAGTCCACCCACAATCTAGCACATTTCTAATTCTCTAGTCTGGGCTTAAGGGATTTTTCCCTTAACGATGATGGACATGCAAAAAAAAATATTTTTTTATTATTCTTTACATTTCCATTTGATTTAATTTTTTTTCATTATATTCAAAATCACGGCTTCTTTGCACTCGACACAGATTTTTTTGTCACGTCTTATCAGTTTTAATGCTCGTTTGGAACTGGTGTTGAGATTGTAATACCAAATGTATTTCTAAGGATTCATTAAAAGACTGGAATGTTTGTAGTACTTAATGCTTAGCAGTGTTGTTGATTCATTTTTAGCTTCCAGAAGCACAAAGCTTTTGTCATTTCCAGTAAGCTTTTGGAATAAAGTGAAGCATATCGCCTAAAAAATGGAAAAGTGTCTCAAGTTAAAAAGTTTTAAATTGGGTTTTTTTTACATTTAAAATATTTGTATGCTTTTTATTTTTATTATTAAATCAGGTTGAGATCTTATTATTTATAAAAGAAGAAGTACTAACTTTATGTTCGTTACCCGCAGAAAATAATTAATTCCGTTGCACATTAATTATATTGCTACTGGAGAATAAGTTGAGTTATTACTTTTAGTTGCTAAAGACCAACTAAATAAATTAAAAGTTTTATTACTTTTAAGAGAAGCGTACTTTATTAACGCTAAAATGATTATTCAGCGAAAAACAAGTTGTTTAATTATTAGCATTATTCAAGGGTGCCTCCGTAGCCTAGTGCATCAATCTGGAGGTTGCTAGTTCGATTCTTGCCTAGACCCTGGGTGTTTCTGTAGACAATCATAAGAGCTTCATAGGTTATGTGTTGCTTAAATAAAAAAAATTTTAAATTAAAAAAAAATATTGGAATGTCAGAGAATTGTATGCCGACACATCGACGCCTTAGCACCAAATGATCATAAGCACCATAACGCAATTTTGATTGAAAAAAGTTTTTTTTTTATTTGCTTATACGTATTTCTATTAAATCAAATCGAACACCTTTTATATTTAAAGTTATCAATAATTTTGACGTTTGAAACTATTGGTAGGTTCATGAAATTTGTTTTCCAGAATTTCAATTATAACTATTTAGAGTTAAGGGGTCGATTTATATACAAAAAAAAAAAAAAAACACCACCCTCATTAAATAAATTAATTAAAAATATTGTCATATCAATTAAAAAATTAATTCGATTTTTACCTGTAAAGCAATTAATAGTATCAATTAAATTAATTAATTAAAAAATAGTATTAATTAAATTTTGGGCATTAATTTCTATTTGTATAAGTAGTGATAAGCATTTCATTAAAAATAAGCCATATATTTGCACATTTTATAGCAAAAAAATAATTTTTTATTTATTTAAGCAATTAATAGTATCAATTAAATTATTAGTGTTTACCTGATTCAATTAATTAATTTATTATTATTAAAAATTTAATTAAATATTTTAAAAATTTCCAAAAATATTTTAATAGCAAAAAAAATATTTCAGTTCAATTCGAATTCTTTTTGCGCATTAATTTCCATTTGTATAAGTAGTGATAAGCATTTCGTTAAAAATAAGCCATAATTTTGCACATTTCATAGCAAAAAAATTATTTTTTATTTAATTAATTGCATTGATTAAACTTTTGATTCAATAAAAATATTTTACTCCAAGTATAGGTGTTAATTAATAATAAAAGGTGAAATTTCTTTCTGTGTGCATATAGTATATGAAGTACATTATGTATGATTTAAACAAAATCGAAAAATTTTAATCTATTTCGTAGTGTCCCTTTTTGTGTTTGGAGTGCGATATATATACATATTTGAGAACCTAGTTACCACATGAAATTAAAAAACAAATTCCAAACTATAGAATTGGTGATTTTATTTGAACTGCAATTATTTAATGAATGAACATTTAGTTGTGTATTAAGTTCATAGTTAATTTATCACAATAATATTACAATTTTTTTTTTATTACAGTAAAGGAAAAGACAATTAATGATCGGGGTTAGTTGAGTAGAACAGGTTTATACATATTTTGTATGCCACTACACGCATCATCAGTACTTTTTGTACCTTGTGTATTTATATAGTTATCAATATCATCTATTTAACCTGACAAAGTTTAAGAAATGAATACGAGAAGTGCACAATATTATCCACATGTGAAGTCCGTAATTTATAAACTTTCCCCCCTATGCAAAAACTACTGTTAAAGTTAAAGTGTAGTTTAAAACCGGTTTTCCCATACAAAATCCCTTCTTCAAGCAGACATTAATTTAACAATCGTTTTTGCATAAGAGGGTTATTATTTAATAAGTTGTGAAACATTTTATCTCTTGTGTTTAATTATATTAATAATATGTAAGTAATTAGCAAGTGTGTTAAATTAATTATTTTTATGTTAAAACAATTTCGAAAGCAATTTATCCAAAGTGATGGGTACGTTAAGGTTGATTATTTTTATGTGTGGGAGTGTGTGTGTCTCTTTTTAATATAAATATTTGTTTTATGAGGTCTTCGATGTTTGTTATATTTTGTCTGCGTTTTACTTAGTGATACAACTTTATACAAAGAATTTCTTTTCATCAGCAATTGCGTTTTGCATGTTAGGAGGCTTCTTTCTTGGTGCAGCCAAACAAATTCAGACAATCTTTTTTGTTTGCACAAATTAAGGGCTGTTAGACTCTTCGAAATTTTTATTCGTATTCTTGGACTATTTATGAGGTTACATTTATTTTGAGTAATTAATTTCAATAAACCAACAAAAAAATTCGTAAATTAATTATCAGGGGAAATTATTGAACCGGCATTGAGTTTAAGGGAAATCTTGAAATATATGTATTTCGATTTGATATATAAATCCATTTATTCATTCCTATATGCCATATGTACATACATATATATAAAATAAATCATTTTATTTTTATAGAAAAATGCAAATTCACTTACACTCATCCATATTCTAGTACTGGTTTGAAAATGAAAACAAATCTCTCATTGATATAAAAATAGGCGAGGCCATATGTATAACCATGTTTACAAATTATTTTCTTGAGAAATCCGCGTAAGGCGCGCGCTATAGAGCCATGATTATTCTTCTTTCTCAATCGGATGCGTTGGGGCTGGAGAACATATGGTTCCAACAGGACAGTACAACGGTGCACACTGCTCGAGCCACAACCTATATTCTGAAGGAAGCATTTCCAGGTTGCTTAATCTGTTGTTTTTGGTGATTTGCGCCCGCCAGCCGATTTAACCGTTCCAGACTTCTTTTTATGGAGTTTTTCGAAATCGCTAGTTTTCGTCAACAAGCCTCAGACTCTTGAAGCCCTTAAAGAGAATACGGAGAATATATTAAGCTCTAATCGATGTTTCCTTGACTGATGGATACTTGCTGGATAATTGCTGCTAAATTATCATTTTTTGTAATTCTATAATATTAAACGAATATACCATTGTCTGCTTTAAATCTCAAGTTCATACTTACAATTTTTTAAGAAGGATGTTTGCGACAATATATGTACATTTCCAAAGAAAGATAGTTTTTTCAATATATACACTAGCTAAAACCCGGAGTGCTTCCCTATACCTATATAAATAATAAAAAAAAAAATTAATTGAAAAAATTATATATTATAAAAAATATGAAATTTTTTTTTCTAAAATAAATGTTGAACTTGTGTATCATAATCACACAAGTAATTAGCCAAAATAGATCATAATCAATCAAAAAGTCGATTTTGAATTTTTTGTTTGTTAGTCCGATTTCTCGCAGTTTTTGGATGAAGATTTCTTTTAATTACAAAGTCATTTCTACCAAATTTCGAAGATTTTGCTTTAACAGTTTTCAAGATACACAGAAATCAATATTTAGTTTGTATGGGATGTAGCACGCCCACTTGTCCAATTCCGCCCACTTTTTGACATGATTTCTAATGACCATTAACTTACTGAAACAAACACACAGAAACTTTAAATGTTCTGAAGATAAAATGAGATCAATATTTAGTTTGTATGGGAGGTACCACGCCCACTTGTTCAATTCCTGAGATCTAATGATTTGTTTCAACTGCAAAGTTATTTGGAGTGTATTGAGAAACTTTCACTTCAACTGTTCTCAAGATATACAGAAACAATTTTTTTCTTTGTATGAGCGTGACAGCGCCCAGTTGGAAGTTTTTTAATTTATAAACCATTAATTTTTATATATACGATGCATATAATTTGAATAGAAAATTTATTTTTTCTTTCCTTTATTATACATATATACAATTTTGTATAATATAGTTCTTAATCTAACGCTTAAAACTAGATAAAAAAATATACAAGTAGAAATTAAATAAATAGAATCTTGTTGATTATTGAATAAAATATTTTGTGTAAAATAAAATTGAAAGGCACAGAATGAAGAAAATAAATCTATGCTGAAAAACCAAGCAATTTAGCTGCAAATTTTATATTGCCTTCTTACATGGCGGCTACACGCTGTTTGAGTTTATCCAATTCATGGTAGATTTCGGCGGGCAAATCGTCAGCAACTTGACTGTCGAAATATTTACGAATGTCTTCGGCTTCTTGCATCCAAAAGTCTTTGGGCAATGAGAACAGTTCAGGCAAGTTAACATCTCCCAAACCTTCAACATTTAGTTGACCTGCGGCAGGTATATGCCCGATAGGGGACTCCACAAAGCAATTTTCGCCATTGCAACGGCGTAAAATCCATTGAAGAACACGAGCATTATCGCCATAACCGGGCCACATAAATTTACCATCAGTACCTTTACGGAACCAGTTGACATGGAAGATTTTGGGAACATTGCCACGCGATGCCATGCTCAGCCAGTGCTTGACATAGTGGCCAAAGTTGTAACCAAAGAACGGGCGCATAGCAAAAGGATCATGCATGATTACTTTGCCCTTGTGTTCGGCAGCGGCAGTAGATTCACTACGCATAGCGGAGCCAATAAATACACCATGAGTCCAGCTGCGGGCTTCATAGATGAGTGGAACACCGGCAGGGCGACGGCCACCAAAGAGAATGGCACTGATGGGAACACCAGCTGGATCTTCCCAGGCAGAGTCAATAATAGGACATTGGCTAGCAGGAGTGCAGAAACGCGAATTGGGATGAGCGGCTGGTCTGCCTGAATCCTTGGTCCAGGGCTTGCCCAACCAATCGGTAATTTGTACACCGGCAGCCAAGCTACTCTCCATACCTTCCCAGTAAACTCCACCGTCGGAGGTATAAGCGACATTTGTAAAGATGGTGTTTTTCATTACGGTATTCATGGCAATGGGGTTGGTTTCCATAGAAGTGCCTGGTGCAACGCCAAAGAAGCCATTTTCAGGATTAATAGCACGCAAAACACCATCCTTGTCAAACTTCATCCAGGCAATATCATCTCCAACGCACTCAACTTTGTAGTCATGGAGAGAGGGGTTTAACATGGCAAGATTTGTTTTGCCGCAAGCAGAAGGAAAGGCGGCAGTGATATATTTCTTCATGCCTTTGGGATCAGTAATGCCCAGAATCAACATGTGCTCAGCCAGCCAGCCTTCACGTTTGGCAATAGTGCTGCCAATGCGTAGAGCAAAACATTTCTTGCCCAACAAAGAGTTACCTCCATAGCCTGAGCCATAGGACACGATCAGATTGTCAGCGGGCTTGTGCAAGATAATGGTGCGTTCGGGATCACAAGGCCATGATGGGCGTTCCATAACGCCATTAGCAGGAGTGCCGACAGAGTGAAGAGCCCGCACAAATTCTTCCTTCTTTTGCAATTCAGCTAAAACAGCAGCTCCCATGCGGGTCATAATACGCATAGAGGCGACAACATAGGCAGAATCGGTAATTTCAATGCCAATCTTGGAAAGAGGAGAACCAACTGGACCCATGCTAAAGGGCACAACGTACATTGTACGACCCTTCATACAGCCGGGGAAACGTTGCTTGATAGCCATTTCCATATCGGCCATTGATATCCAATTACCCAAAGTGCCCTTGACGCCTTCCAAGGGAGTTGGTATGGCTTCTTCTTTGTCTTCGGTGCAAATGAAAGTTTTCGACTCGACACGAGCAACATCAGCTGGATTTGTACGTGCCAACCAACAGTTATCATACTTGGGCAATGGAATTATGGTGCCAGCTTCGACCATGAGTTTCAAAAGAATTTTATTTTCTACATCGGAGCCATCACAAATATGAATGTGATCAGGTTGGCACAATGCTATGGACTCTTCGACGAAAGCACGCACGCCAGTTGTAAGTTGGTTAACGGATCCAAAAGACACATTGGTGCCACGAATGTGGTTGTACAGACCAAAATTATCCTGTTTAGCCTTATTTTCAAGGGACGAAATGCCATTAGCACTAAAAGATAGAAAATAAAGAAAACCAAATATAAACAATATTGTGGAACAATTTTAGTTTGTTTGTTTTAAATCGTGAGGTCTTGCAGATACAATCAGAAGATGATGTAAGAAATGTTTTTCGTTTCAATAGTTTTCAAATGTTCTTTTTTTAACTACCAAACTTTATCATTTCCTTGAATACATTGATATTGTTTGTTTATTTTTTTACTGACTGTCCCACGATGTCGCACGAAATCGATCGATCGCTTAATTATATGCAAAACAAAAACAAAATTTAAAATGTGATTTTTGTTTTAAAAGTAATTAATCGCCCGAGCGATATCGTGGGCCAAGCAGTTATTTATGCTTTTCTGACAACTTTACAAGGAACTTCTCAATTAACTTAACATTCAGTTAATGCTAAATGGACCACTCTTTAATTATAGTTTTTGTCTTTAAATTCTTGCAATGCTTTTACCAAGACTACTTTTATTTATCAATCATATTGCAATACTTACATTTTACTTTGTTCAATTATTTCAGGCATGTTTAGAGTTTGATTTTTCTTTTGTAATTTCAAAAAAAAGAGCAAAAAATATTTTACGGAAGAAACACTTAATATAAGTACTTATGTTTGGTAGAATTTTTGTAAATAAATGCAATACACTCTACACGATCACAATTGGAAATATCACAAATTAATTTTTATTTTTTTTTTATTATTATTTGGCTTTAAATGTTCTAGATTTCCTTTTTGCTGTAGGCTCATATGTTCCTCCAAAGTTTTTTGTCAAATATTAATTTGTTTCTTAGATCACTGAGAGTTTCACTTGATCTTTCCATTTACCCAGACCTCGAGTAACTGATGCCATTCTCTGTATTGTGAGCGCTTTTATAGCCACAGCAATGCGTTTGTAGTGTGGAAGGCAAGTGGTGACGCGTAGTTGAACACATTTAACAAAACCATAACAAAGCGGGGAAAAACATGTTGTTTCTTTTGTTTTTATTTCGTCATTATTATCTTTGTTTTTATTTTGTTGTTGTATATTTACTCATTTATAACGGATGTGTTAGTATGTGTGTCGCCTAGAGGCAGTTAGAACTCGTTTGTTTGCCTCGGTCTGCTATTGTTGTGTTATCTCTTTACTACGAGTATATCAAAGATCGGCGAGTGTGTGTGCGGCTGCTTGGCACATAATATTGTGAGAGGATGTGTATTGTTATTGTTTTGGCTTGAAAAAAGTCAAATAAAAAAAATAAATAAAGAAAATGCCAGCATATGTACATGTGTGTTGAGAATGCCACATAGAGGGTCAAACTTCGGTCGTTGATTGGTTCGTTTATGGAGGCTCGACAGTTTGTTTTGGCAATTTGGTATGAATTGCTGCTCTCTCTCTCTCTCTCTCTCTCTTCCTCAGTTTGCACAATGTGTGTATGGTTGTGCAACTGCGTGTGCCTGTGTGTGTACAATCGCAAACGGAGCTGAATTCAATTTTCTCAGATTTTGTTGTTGCTGTTGTTTTTGTTTACTAAATACAGCCATACATACATATTTCTTTGTTATTGTTTTTATTTTTACGGTTTAATTATTTTGTGTGTATAGCAACACGATAAATTTCTAATTTTAGATCATTTAAAGAAACACATTACATCCATACAAAATATGCACCTAAAAATACGAAAAAAAAATTACTTAAAAAATTAATAGCTGTTTCCAAGAAATTTTTTTGTAATCAATTTTCTGTTTGAGATTTTCAACAGAAGGCGCTATCAAAACAATTTATGTATATGATTTTTGATAACCAACCCCTTAATCTAATACAATTTTGTGCAAAAATTTCAATGTTTATTATTACAATTAGTATTGATTAAATATTTAAGTTTTATTGGGGTTTTCAAAATTTTGTTTACTCGTATTTTTATTGAGATTGAAAGCAATTTTCCCAGGAATAATAACAATATTATACAATAGATATCGTTACTTTAATATCAAAAAGCACAAAGTCTTATTTGTCTTAAAATCTAGTTTTTTGCCTGGTGTGCTCCGACTGCGCATTGCTTAGACAATGTAATAAAAAAATTTCTCAAAAAATAATCGCGACTACAAAACTTAATTAACTTATTAAGTCCTTCTCCTTTATAGTAAGAAGAACATTAGTTAGGGCCTTTCTATATTAAACTAACCATATGTACCAACGGAGGCTTTAAAAATTATTGGCTATAAGTATACAGCATACATAAGTATGAAAATAATATCTTTTTGGCTCAACAGGCCTTTGGACTTTGGAATTTTAAATATTGCCTGACTTTCTTTATGGTTACATTGAGTACATTTCGACCCTCGTTCGAAGTCGTTAATTTCTTATTTTTTTTTTTTATTAGGCACGTTAGCTGTACAAATCTAATTAGTATGCATGTATGTACATATGTCTATATATATACATACATAGATCTATGGGTTTATAGTATATGCAGATACATATACGGTTCTGAATAGCTCTTGCTATTTAATAAATTCCTTATCAAATCAGACCACCAAAATTTCACACATTCTTTTTTCTTTTAAAAATATTAGAAATTGTAGTTGTATATGAATATATTATATAATAATTTTATGTATATTACTTATTTATACATGTATGTACATGTGTTTACATTTTTTTTTCAGAACGTGGCTGCATCATACGTTTTCTATTGGATTTCGGTAAGTTAATTTGAAATCGATTGTAATTTTTTTAATTAAATCTATTATTATTAGATTAAAATTGTATAAAATTATAAAAAATAACTATCAGTTCTTATTATTACTATTAATTATATATTCATTTAGAATAAATTTAATTTTTCTCTTCTCAAACATGAGACTTATGTATGTATATCCTAAAAATTTCTTGAAACTTGAATTGAAAATTGACTGCAGAGTAGAAAGTGAATGTTAAGCATAACGTTTCGTGTATTGGATTTTTCGAACTCGTTCTTGTACGTGTAAACGCTGTGTAAAGTGAACGATAAAGTTACCTGTAAATTGCTTTCATTATTACAATTGTGCGATTAAATAAATGTCAGATAAAACTTTTGCTTCACACTGCGTTACAGATTCTCTCTGACATCTAAGTTGAAATGTACGAACTTATACGAAACATGCCACACAAAGCGCTTTTAACGCAGTGTGAAGCGAAAAGTTCACAATCAGCTTAAATAATTTTCTTGTCCTTCTCTCTATTCTGTTCCTTTTAAAACAAAGGAACATTATAATAGATATCGTCAAATAACATTATTGACTTTATTTTTGTAATGAAAAATAAAGAGCGAAATTATCAACTAGTTTTTTTTTTTGATAAAAACAAACAATGCGCGAGTGTTACCAAAGTCTTTATTATGTCATACACCTTTTGCTTTACATTTTTCCATCACAGTTAATTGATGTTGCATTGATGTTGGGTGCATAGTGTGAATTGTTGTTCTGTGTTTTAATGATTCATTGCAGTGGAAACAAGCAAGCTGTAAAGTTGTAATTTTTTTTTGAACGGTGTTTCTCCAGCGCTATTCAATTCCGATTTGATGCTGTGTTTATGGTTTACTTGTTGGTTGCAGTGCTTGTGTCAAAATATGCAACATGAATGACAAACGTGTTGCATAAACTTGTTGCATCGTCTGTAGTCTGCATTAAACATGAAACATATTCGCCACAGCAACCTACGAGATACATAGACTACAAATGTAGTTGGCTGCATTCGTTTCCTTGTAGTCGGCTACGAAATTATTTTGAAGGCGGCAAATGCACCATTCTTTTTTCTTCCAGATTCTTGTAGGCTGTGTGTGCAGATCTTACAAAATTTTGTTGTCAATTCTTCAATAAATCATATATGTACAGCATATCAAAGAAACTTGACCAGATCTCTTACTAAACATATTTGTATTTTTCTATGGAAATTTGAGAGGGCCTTAACACTGAAATTATTGGTCGTTCCAAATTTTTTTTTATCATGTACGGAAATTTTGTTCCATATGAAGCAGCTTCACTAAAAGAGATTTGTTCCCATATTTAAGCTGTTATTTTAGACACTTTTCTTTTTATATTTTCAACACAATTTTGTTTTATAGCGAACAGAAATAGAAATTAATTTAATTTGATTGACTACGACGAAAAAATCAGCCTTGTTGTCCTCAAAATAATCGTTCTCATATAAATGTGTGTATTATATTTTTGACATCTTGAAGTCGGTAGCCTGCTGGGGCGAAAGTGTTTCATGCTTTCCAATTCGGCAATACAGCCGACAACTTTAGGTACATAAAATTTCATATAGTGGCAACGCCTTACTTTTGTTTATAAAATTCAATTGCTGTGAAATTAGCGGCTCTATAAACAACTTTTTAACCTGTGTATATCCAAATATTTTTATAGACCATTATTTTGCTTCTTTCGCTTGTTTTTTTTTGAATTTCCAAGTTGGAACTATTTTTTGAGGATGAAAATTCTGTCATTTCCTTTCCATTATAAGATTTTTTTCTATTTGCTGTCATTATAGTATTTTTTGTAAACACAAATAATATTGCCATACGTTTTGCGAAGTCGTTTATTAAGTAACTGAAGGGAGTTGAAACTTAAATCATTAATCGTCGATTAAATAGTGCCTGTTAAGCAAACCGCTAGTTAGTTAATTTTATGTTAAAAGCTAAATAATCAGGCACAGTAAAAATGGCCGTAAGTTAGTAAGGAAAGTGTGTGTACGCAAGTATATACTCGTACCTACTTATTTTACAATTCTATTTATTTCCTATATTTCTTTGTTTTATCAGGAAAATTAAAAAAAATAAATTTTTCTTTGTTTAAAATTTTAATGATTTTGTTTTATATTTGTTTGGATGTCACTTTCTAATTTCAATAGTTCTTCAATTGTCAACTAATATTGTTTTTTTCTTGTTGTTTTTAAATTAAATGCAAAAAAAATTAATACACAGCAAAAAAAATCCTTATATGTGACTGTAGCTGATTGTGTACATTAATTATTGCATTTCCAACTCCGCGGTACATAATACTTGGTTTGAAAATAATAAACACTGGCTATACACGCGCTTTGTTATCTCTCAGTTAAATATAAATAAAACATTGAAAGATTAACAATTGTTTACACTGCTTTGGGAAATCAATCAAATTTATTAGATAAATTTATCGTCGAACACTTAAAAATTAAATGAATTTTTTACAGTTGTGAGCATAAAAATGTAAGGCTGAGCTAAATAGTGTTTAAAGCATTTGTTTTACAAATAGTAGTGATATTTAAAAGTTTATAAATTAACAACATTCTGTTCCATTTTAACTCTTATCAACATCTATCGTTTCGAATTTGCGCCGCTGATCAACTCTTTCAATTACGCTTGCGATCTTATCAGCAAATTCTGTTTACAAAATATTTACTTTCAGAGAAAGATACTTATGAACATAACTATGTATGTATATGAATACATATGTATGTACATACAGACATATGTTTTGCATCTATAGAAAGAAACACTTTTCTTTCATAGGCATTCTTGAGAATCATATTATTTTAATGCGAATATGAACAATTCAGGGCGAATTAAATGTAATTAAATTAAAAGTAAAAGTAAGACGAAAATTTAATTGTAATAGAAACATAAATTATTTACGTCTCAGCAAAAAATCGTAAATAGGAATGGTGAATTAAGTATCAGTTCTCCAAAAAATATTCGAATCGGTTGACCTTGCAGGTCATCGCTGAATTTGCGTAATAAGTTTAACCCATTCAAAACAACTAGACATGATTCGTCTCAGCTTTGAAGTCTGGTCGATTTGACCAGAAGTTACGAAGCAAAAAAACTTTTCTCCTAAATTTTCGACATCAATATCTTTCGCACCACTTTACAGATTTTGGTAAACTTTGCGGCATCCAAAAATTTTATAGGTCTATAAGTGATTAGACACAAAAGTTTTTTTTTTTGGCGAAATTTTCATTTACGTTTTCTCTTGAAAGATCATCCGATTTTAGTCAAATTGGCAATTGAGGTTAGGAACAGTTTACCAAATCGGTATATTAATAATCTCACGACATCTATGAAAGTTAGCAAAGCTGCAAATTTCATTCCGATCCTTTGACCAGTTCTTCACTTTAAAACAGAAAGTGTCTAAAAGCTTCTTAAAATATCTCGTGCTACGAAAGGATACCTTCTGCCTGCTATTTCTCTTCGCCTTCTATTTCACAAAAAATTGTTCTGGTTCATGGCCAGCCATCAAACAATTTAGATATATTTTTTCAAACACTGAACACTGTGTGGCGATGGCTGAAGTAGTCTGCATATTGACTACAAAACTAAAAATTTCATTTTCTGATGTGCATTTGTGTCAGTAGTTGTCCGAAGGTTTCAGTGGCGAAGGCATATTCACTTGTCACTGAGCAATAACGGGTCCAGCTGATACTAATCCACAATCACATCAGAGCGCACCTCCTTCAGCGATGTAAAATAATTCTAAAAATGGCTACTACAACAAAGTTTCAAAATTTAATACGTCTTCTGGACCTCAGAGGCGCTTCAACACTGGTATAAAACGAAGAACGTGCAAAAGCAGAATTGTATGCTAGTGACGCTTAACCTCCTGTCATATCCTTCCCATATTCCTTTCCAGCACAATGCATTGCATGTCTAGGGGTCATCTCTTGACTGCTCATCCAAGATAAAAAAACAAAAATATACTTCAACTCCTGAAGCAAGTTTAGTAATTTTTTCACTATTAGATAGACCTGGACATCGAGCACAAGATGGGCAGTCTTTGGCCGAGCTGCTTTCAGGATTACTAAGTTGAAGGGTAATTTTGTGTCTGCAACGCTTTTGTCTCAACAATTAATAAATAATATTGTTGGGCCCATTGGCATCTATTCTATTAAAATCCCTTTAAAATAATTAATGACTACTACGCACTTCTCATCACATACAGAGGGTAATAGTATAAGTATATTGCAGTATCATACCATCTAGTTAGTGCGCATTGAAGAGTGTTGCCGTTTTTTTTTTTCATTTGTTTTCAATTGTGATTTTTTTTTGCTTCCTCACTGATCATGTCTTGAACCTTTTTGATACGTGGACGCACTTTGTGGAGAGGGTATCTCAGTAGGGGAATTTTAGGTAAGTTTATATATATATATGTATATCTCGTGTCATTATGTTTGTCCTTGCTAATATCCGAAACTTTGTCCAATTTTAAATACACGCAATATTTAATTTCTTTCGATTTATTACCGCGATATTCGAGCAGGGTAGGTAGGGGCCAAAGATGCCTCTCCGAAATTCTATAGTTGTATATAAAAATAGAACTAAACCAACTAACATAATTTAATGAAATTTAAAACATAAATAGTGCAGCGTCTAGACGCACACATAGCCTATATATTTGCGCAGAAATAAGATCAGGAGGTATGGTAGGGGGCAATTTCCGAATCTCCCAAACTAACTAACCGATGGTAATGAAATTTAAAACATAGACAGGTCTGAGTCTATCCACTTTCATGTTATGGGTATCAAATAGAAATAATCTTTGATAATAAAACCGAAAATAAAGTGAAATGGGTACTTTTAGGGAAACTGAAAATGGTACCTATTTTATTTTTTGGAAAACAGACTATTGATATAACAATAAAAATATCCAAATTTGATGCAAATGGCTGACCGTAACAATATCTATACAAAAGTGGGAGAGATTAGTGGCGAAGTGCACCGGGTTAATATAGTTTCATATAACTGACGAACCAGCATTAACAATCGAATATGTTTATTCCAAAAAAAGCATGAAAATAATGGGGCATTTTTCGTATTTTATAACTCGACTGTTTGACTTCTAACGGTGCTAAGAGATTTTTTAAACTTTTTCTACAAAAACCACATAATTTATATTTGGTGTAAAGTGTGTTTGATTTCACCATTACTACGGGTGATTTTGTTGAATAAAAGATTAAGCAAAGCATTTTTTAGAAACAGACGCCAAACTGCACGTTTTTAAAAAAAATTACACATTTTCTGGTTGAAAAGAAAACACCATAATATGAATTGGAAATACACTCATAAATATGCCCAATTTTTATAATTAATAAACGACAATTTCACAACACTGGGAAATTGTCGTTTACTTTTTTTGGATGTGAATGAAAAAAATCTAAACATAAACTTTTCCCTTCTGTTGCTCTAAAAGCGAAAGAGAATTTTCTTGAAAAATCTTGAAATTTCAATTTTTTGTTGTTTTTTATTTTCCACAGAAATATATGAGAGAAATTTTCTTTTGAAAATTTATAGCAATGGGCAGTAAAATCACATGAAAAGCATTTAGTCATTGAATGAATCTTGTGACTGGACAAATTTCATGTGAAAACAATTCTTTTTTCTTTTTAATTATAGACGGACAGAGGGCGTGTTGGAAAATTTTATAAGCATTTACTTAAACAAATCAAATAAATAAAGACCACTTTTTAATAATAATAATAATATTGAACAAAGGAATGTAATATACTTTAGCCATAAATTTAATACTTTCGAACGGTGCCCATATATGTGATTATTGCCGAGTTCAAAGTATAATTTCCAAAAATGTCCATATAAATAAATTGTTGCCAATGAGTTTCGCAACACATTTGTTTTTTTTTTTTGATTGCAGTAAAAAAAATAATCTTTATTCCCTTTAGTTACAAAAGTGCAGTTTATTAATTCCTAAGAAAAAATTTTATAGGCACTTTTTCTAATTATGACACATGTGAGTGAGATGGGGGAGAATTTTAGGAAATAAACATGAACTTTGTATGGCATGAAATACACAGCAAAACTTTTCGCCGAAACATTTCAAAACAAAAGCGTGTTAGAAATAATTTTTTAATTGGAAGAAATTTTTATTGCTGAACCAGCCAATATTTTCAAACGAATTGCTGTTTCCAATACGACTTTTTTAAAGATAGAGTTCCACTTCATATATTCAAATAAATAACTAGATTAACCCGGTGAGCTTCGCTACCCCCCACACCCACGTATGTAGTTGTCCACCATTTGGGGTCGTCCGTTATATTTTGTTTATATAGATTCCATAGGATTTGGAGTTCCCTTAATAAAATTAATATCACGGGGTGTATACAAAATAGTCCTCTGCCGTTTTTGGCATACGGCCCCAGTAGTCTAGTGAGTAGTGTGTTAGTTTAGCAGTTGTGGGTTCTAGGTTATATTCCTACCAGAGACTTTAGTGTACTACAACACGTGAAAATTTTTTCACAACAGGTATCATAATGGGACCATAATAAATTGGATTTAAGTGGGCTGGGACCTTTCTTTACCTTGACATCTAGCAACTTGCCTAACCTAACCATTTATTGCGTTTGCTGAGAATTCATCATATTTTCAACTCTCGGAAAAACATTGTCCATATATTTCATTTATACATGTATCTTTCTGTATTTAAAGATTCATCGCAGTTGGCTATATAGATTCGGAGAGGGCAAAATAGCCCCCTTCTCCCCCCTGTTATTGGAATTTTTGAAAAACTGTTAAAGTTATCATTCGTTCTATACTTATATCTATCCATGTTTAAAGTTTCATCGGCAATTTGCCCACCCGCCCCTCACAATTTAAAAAAAAATTAGTAGACTTTTTTCTTATGCAAAAATTATTTTGCCAAAATTGTGTTTTTTTCCAGAAGAGTTGTAATTTTAACTTATAACCGTACATCAGACACCCTACACTACACAGATGTCCAAGTCATTGGTTGAAAAATGGCTGGCTACCGCCATGAAATCAGATGAACTGTTCCTTCAATTTTCGGCAATGACAGAAAAAAAAAATTTAAGTACACAGAAAAAAATTTTTAAGTAACTCCTTTAAAAGTTGTCATTTCGTGTAATTCATAGCAAAAAAAATTTATTAAAAATTTATTTGAATTGATTAAACTTTTAATTGAAAAAAATACATTATTCTAATTGAGGGTGAGTGTTCTAAAACTCGGTACAAATTTTACTAATTGTTTTCTGCAAACTATGTGTGTTTGTTTTCTCTATTAAAAACTGAATTTTAAAAAATGTGAACTGAGCTCCTTTACGACTGAAGGTTACGATATGTAACTCTAATGTATTAACCATGTGTTCAGATGAGTTTGCAACTTACATACATATATGTTATTTAGAATTATAGTAGATCTAACATATTTAACAATGAATTACTATGTGATTTAGGGTTTTCCGTCTCTGAATGAATAAGATCGTGACGATTTTTCGGCTTACGATTCGGGTCAATTTGGCGCCCATAATTTATCTTGTCTAATTTTTTACTTACTTCCTTTTTTACCGTCCAACCAAGAGCATCTGGCGGCTTCTTACTTTCTTCATATATTCCAAAAACATATTATTTGAAGTTAATTAATTTGTCAATAAAGAATTTATACCATTGAAAACGTTTGGTGTACTCATTTTGACGCAAGTCACCCCTTTGAAATACAATACAAACGTTGAATTAGTTGTATTCAACAAATTAGATTTCTTACCCCGAGATCTCTACCCCGTTTGAATATGACCATCTCGGTTCAAATTTAAACACCATGGTTAAAAAGTAATCAGTGCTTAGGCGATGTCCTCTACAGATCGTGTAGTGATGGAATGATAGAGAGCTTAATTCTTGCACAACTCTGAAGTTGATCGTTGTTTTTTTTTGAGAATTTGTCTATGGTGTTATGTTTGTCATTAGAAAAAATTGGAATTACTTATAAAATTAATAATAATAATTGCCGTCATATTTTGTTTTTAAAAATAGCCATCCAATATTGTTTTTGTTATTGACTGGCACTGCCATCCACTGTTTTGAAACAAGTTCCATCTCTGTAAAATATATATACACATAAGTAAAGTGTCTTACAATAATGACGAGTCGATGCATTGGTTTTTTTTACCAAAGTAAATTTTTGTGTAGTCTCTCAGTGATATCCCGGTAAATTAAACACTTGATTAATTGGCCCAGTTATAAAACCTACTTGTTCTCTAATGCATTACAATCGAAAAGCTGCACCCGTACAAAGATTCACAGATGGTAATATATTCCGTATTATATTAACTATAAAATTAAAGCAAACCCAACAGCGATTTTCTAAATAAATTTCTTAAATTTTTTGATATTATAGTATTTTCACAGTGACTTGTTTTAAAGCAAAAGTTGGTTTTACGTTAAAACCAACTATTAAAACCTGTTTTTATCATAAAAAAAATATTTTCTTAAAAGCATCTTAAAACTTTTTTCGAATACGTTTTAAGTTGATTTAATGAAATACAACCTTGATTTTCACGCACTAAAGGTAGTGCTACCAAGTTAAAAAATTATAAACAGCTGGCATTTCAAAAGGCGCTTAATGAAATAAAAAAAACTTAAGGAAAATTTCGTAAATAAAGCCACAATTTAAAACAAAGGACGCAGCAGCAAAAACAATAAAAAAGGGGGAAAGAAGAAGAAGCTATGGGGTAGAGCATAATGAAAATGGTTTCATCGAGTTGTGCGAGGAGAAAATAAAAGAAATTTTATTACACAAACTGTGCGTTAAAACCTGATTTAATATAAACTTACAGAGAGAACGCAAAATCAGCTGTTTGTGGTAGTAACGTTAAAATCATGTTTTAACTTTTGGTGTGAAAACACTATTAGTCTCGAACTCGATATTAGTATAAAGAGATTTTAATACATTTTATTTATGAACTTCCGTATCGAATCGAATGCCGTAATTTGCCTCTAGAGTGCATGTCAAATTGAAACTACTTTTCCGCATGCACCATAATCGGCGACGATAACAACAACTGAGGAACGTTGTTGTTCGCCACTATTTCGTTTCTGAATCGTTTTCGTTTCAGTTGTGAGCGTTGCCGCTTAAAACAGAAAATGAAACTGAACACAAGGAAATGCCGTTACGTTTCAAATTTTCGTCGCCGATTTCTAGAACTGAAACTCGGTTTAAAGCGGGACTGGAAAAATAAATATAAAACTCAGAAAAAAAATTCAAAAACAGATGGTGTGCTAATGGCTGAGCAGGTTCATGTTGGTTCTACTAACAGAAGGACCCATGGTCATTTCGCGCCCCGTTTAAGTGTAAAGTTCTTCTAACTTTTCTTAGTCTACAACATCCTCCATCGTCGGTATTAGAGCAATAACACGTCGGCAAAGTAAAATAATAAATAAAATGGCATCACTACGCTTAAAAATAATGCCACAAAATTAACATCAGAGACGGCTCAACTTTGCTTTATAATGAACATGCACCTGCAGATTTGTGCAAGAGTTAAGCTCTATCTTCCTACCACTTCCACCAGCTCCCTATTCTCTACACTCTCCCTCACCTCCCCCTAGTTCGATTGCATGACATTGAATTTTAAAGGGTATGACGCCTGAGCACTGGTTCAAAAAAAAATCGCCAGCCGATTGGAAATAAACCATTATAATTGTTTTATTTTTCGAAAAATTTTTCAAAGAACGGAAGTTGTCCCTGAACAAGGAAGATTATAATTTGATAATGACCAACCTTTATTGGCAAATCCTTTATATTTGTATTAAAAATAGAAAATCGTAAAAAAACAATATTCTTATACATGTGTCCATACACATACATAGTATGCGTACACATGTTTAAGTATGTAAGTATATCGATATGTTTACATTTTTGTTTTCATATATTTGTTTTTGCTCTTTTGCCCATACATATTAAGCCTAATTAAATTGATAAGCGTTTAAAAAATTTGTTGTTTTGCTTATTGTTGTCAACATTCTACACACTTCTCAGCAATGTCTAGATTGTATTCTGCAAGAGCAGAAAAAGAGGTGTGTTCATTCGAATGTTTAAACATGTGTTTAAAATCTAGAATATCTAGAAAATTGTGGAATGTTAGGAATAAATTTTGGCCAAAAGCCAAAAAATTATATTTAAATATATCGTTGAGTTTTATAAATATTTTTATTTGCATACTTAAACTATTTGGTACGTTTATTTTATTTTTTTTATCAAATTTGTAAATTTATATTGTTCTCCACAAATCATATTCAACATAAAATTTCGTTAATCAGTTTTGATAAGAGTATAAGAACTTGTACGTAGATTTTTTAGTAAATATTATCTACATATCGTTATTTTAATATACATACATAACTAATGTTTTTCTAACTCTACAGGAGAAGGAAAACATAAAAATATCAGTTTTAGTCTCGATTATTTTTCAAGGCAGTTTTCTTATTAAATTCTCTAAACAATGGTCAGTAGTGTGGCACACAAATTTTTACTTCATAGCTACGAGTATATTAGATTACACTGGTCAACAAGAAATTACTATCTTGGTCTTTTTGAATAGATTTGGTGCTCCGATTCAATATCTATAAATTTCTTTTTTTTTATTGAGTCTGTTTCTCGAGATTTACCGTTATACTGGAAAAAAAAAGCGGAGGTAGCACCATGTAATTTGCAATAACTCGAGAACTTACTCTTCAATTGCCTAAAATATTGGAGAATAATAATAATGATTACATAAAATATTTCAATGAATAACGTAGCGAATTATTGCTCCAATAAACGGCAATAATAGAATTGTTTATATGTATCAAAATAGGCTGCTTATTAGGGTGGGGCGATTTGAAAATCTTAATGGGCGCTTCGCGTTTCTGATTCTTGGGATTGTACTAAGCAAAAAAGTCCACTAGACCATACGTCTACGGTGAAAATCGAGCTGGCGCATTTTGACTTGAACAGACTTTTGTCACGTTTTTTTTGGATATTTTGGCCTATAACAGCCAAACCATTGAGATTTTGGATCCAATACTAAGCCAAAAATTGTAGCCAAGACAATAGTTAAGAACTCTCTAGTACATCGCAAAAGCATTGGAACGCTCCTTCAGGCAGTTTTGGCCTTGTGAAAGTGCAAATTTTTCGTGAAAATATTGATAAATTACCATTTTCAGTTGTTCATAGCGCAAAATCATAAAAATGTTCTATTTCTTACTTTTTATTCTATTTTTTTATTTATTCTATTTATTTTATTTCTTATTTTTTATTCTTCTATTGTTTTCAGTTCATTTGATGCATTTTTGTTAGTTTACTGTAAAAAAAACATTATATTTTTGGATAAAAAAGTTGACAACGCCATTATTTAAATAATTTAGCATTTTAATTTATTGATTTTTCATATTTTATGTTATTTATTATTTTTGACACTATTTATTTACATTAAATAAAAAAAAGAAATATACGAGGCTATCAAACTGGATATGTGCTGATATTATTAAAAATTAATTAACACAAGTCCAACTCAGTCCAAACTTGAGTTCCCTGGATGGGTACTTACAAATTTTTAATACGCTGCTTCAGACTTTGCAATTCGTTGTTAATGTATTGGGGCAAGTGTGCACCAACTTGTTCTTTAAAGTATTTCTCGATATCGGCCACCTCTTGTTCCCAGAAATCTTTGGGTAAATGAAACAGTTCTTGCAAGTCTATTTTTCCAGTCAAACCATTGATATTGAGGGAGTTGTCGGACGGCAATAAACCAATGGGGGAATCTTTGTAACAATTCTCGCCATCGATGCGACGAAAAATCCAATCTAGAACTCTGGAATTGTCGCCGAAACCGGGCCAAAGAAATTTGCCTTCGCTGTCTTTGCGGAACCAATTGACATGGAATATCTTGGGCACATTACCACGAGATTCCATACTCAACCAGTGTTGCAAATAATCGCCAAAGTTATAACCGAAGAAAGGACGCATGGCGAATGGGTCGTGCATTATTGCTTTTGTTTTGTGCTCAGCAGCAGCTGTAGCTTGACTGCGCATTGAAGCACCCATAAATACACCATGTGTCCAGTTGCGTGCTTCATACACTAATGGTACTCCCGTCGGTCGACGACCTCCGAATAATATAGCACTTATGGGCACACCGGCCGGATATTCCCAGGCAGGATCAATAATGGGGCATTGTTGAGCGGGCGTGCAGAAACGCGAATTAGGATGAGCGGCTGATTTACCAGATTCCGGAGACCACAGTTTTCCCAGCCAATTAGTGACCGTTGCTCCTTGAATGTGTGAAGGTTCGAGACCTTCCCAATACACACCACCATCCGAGGTGGAGGCGACATTAGTGAAAACGGAATTTTTAAAAATTGTCTTCATGGCCATAGGATTTGTGGTCATGGAGGTACCTGGTGCCACACCGAAGAAACCATTTTCCGGATTTATAGCCCTTAAAACGCCATTGCCATCAAACTTCATCCATGCAATGTCATCACCCACACATTCCACTTTATAACCAGGCAAAGTGGGTGTCATCATGGCCAAATTTGTTTTACCACAAGCTGAGGGAAACGCTGCAGCAATATAAATTTTTCTACCCCGGGCATTAGTGATGCCCAATATTAACATGTGCTCTGCCAGCCAGCCTTCACGCTTAGCGATAGTGCTGCCTATGCGTAATGCGAAACATTTTTTACCCAGCAGTGAATTACCACCGTAACCCGAACCGTACGAAACTATTTCATTGCTTTCTGGTTTGTGCAAAATAATAGTTCTTTCTGGATCACAAGGCCAGGAAGGCAATTGGGTTTGGCCATTTTTAGGAGTGCCTAGGGAATGTAAACACTTGACAAATTCCCCTTCACCTTTGCGAAGTGCTTGCCACACTTGAACGCCGACGCGGGTCATTATTTTCATCGATTCAACTACATAAGGAGAATCGGTAATTTCAATGCCAATTTTCGCCAGAGGTGAACCCACAGGGCCCATAGAGAATGGTATCACATACATAGTGCGCCCCTTCATGCTGTTGGGAAAACGTTCGTTTACTGCCTTCTGCATATCTTCAGGCGAAATCCAATTGCCCAAAGCTGAAGCTGTAGATTCACTAGTTACCGGCACTGCTTGCTCTTTCCGTGGAGTACAGATGAAGGTACGTGATTCTACACGTGCCACATCAGCCGGATTAGTGCGAGCTAACCAACAATTTTCATATTTTGTCAAGGGCATAATTGTACCCTGCTTAACCATCAGCTGTTTAAGCGCTACACTTTCCTCTTTAGATCCATCACAAATGTGAACTTTTTCGGGTCGGCAAAGATCTACACACTCATCAACGTACGCTTTAGCAGAACCCGTTAACTGATTTACATTGCCATATTGAAAAGAAGAGTAGCCACGATATGCTATTCGTAAATTATACTCGTACTTCAGTCGTGTTGATGAAAAGTTTGAGCTGTAAAGAGAGACATCAAAGAGAGGAATTAAAATTTTTTGCTAACCTTCGCATATTTTTGATAGACATTTTATGGATTATTTATAAAATTATTAGCCCTGTTTTTCTGCTCATGTTTACAACCTTGAGAAGTCAAAAGAGTAACGACTTTATATGAGAATTTTTTTTTTGTTTAAAGTTTAACTGTCGTATTCATAATAATTTTGTGGATTCATAAAAGTTATAATAATTAAATTTTTTATGTTAATTTAGAATATTTACACACAACAAACGTAATGGTTTTAACTGAATTGAAGTAATTGCCTGTTTCCCATTTTGTAAGAAAAAAATATGGGAATCGTTCGGTCTTGCAGGTCAAGCTTTAAACATTTTCCAGATTTTGGTCAAAATGGCGGCTTCCAATAATTTTTTAAGTCTATAAAAATCAATGAATATCTAAAATTGATTAGACGAAGGCTATTGGAATTATTAGAAAAAAAAAACTTTTTATTCAAAATATTGCTCGACGTTAGTCAAATTGGAATATTTCATTTTCGACATCTAAGTAGGCTTTATACCTGTCGAATATGCGCACACATAGACACTTGCGAACCCTAAAAACCTTGAAACGTAATGCCAACTTGGTTTAGGACAATTGGAGTGAAATCAGTAACTTTCTATAGCGGGAAGTTAGAAAAAGAACTGAAGCGCAATTATTTCTTGCAGTGTAGGGTGTTTGTGTTTGTTTTCTTTTTCAAGTGCAATCATCTCAAGAAAAGCTCTCCCACAAGATCAGCTCCGTATTTTGATACGACTCAAATTTTTTAATTTTTTTTTGTCAAATAAAAGTACAAAGAAAAATTTTTTATATTTTTTTATTCTTGTGGGGGAGGGCACGTAGGATACAATGAACATCTCCAGAGAATTATGTATTTTTTCTAATTCATGTTAAATTCTGTTTGAAGTTTATTTTTTTCAACAGTATATAGTCTTTACGAACAATACGTAGTTATAATCCGAATTTTCTTCGTTCGCCAATTGTTTACACGAAAATAATGAGAAACTGTACCTGTTCCGTCCATTGTGTCGTTGCCGAATTATAAATTCGACAAAAAATTAGAACATGTTTTTTGTCATCAGTCTTGTTTTTAATTTCAAATTATTACCCCTTGTTTTTGTTGTCGCCGGCTAGTACACAGATACATGTCGCACCCTAAATACAAAAGTGACACAACTCAAAATTTTCCAAAATGTACTTTTTTCCGTAAAATAATTCACAGTACACATCTCTAACTACTTCAAAAATTTCTTTCTCATCACTGTTTTCTTTAACTGGAAAAATACCGTTATGTCTGTTTTTATGTTAATTGCATTGCTTACGCACGATCGACTAAAAAGACCTATTTTTAATTAAAAATATATAATAATTTAAAAGTATACTTTATTTCCACAAATATAATATAAAATTAAAAAAATTTTTAGCAAAACCTTCTTCGAAATAGACTTCTTTCATAATGGAACCAATTTTATTTTAAATATTACAATCATTTTTGCATAAACAGTTTTTTGCCTCTCCTGAAAATTTGAGAATTTTGAGTTGTGCCGCTTTTGTATTTAGGGTGCGATGTATTAGAAGCACAACCCAGCAAACCAAATAACTTAGGAAAATAAGCTTCTCAAGCGAATTTCATAAATAAGTATTCCTATTAAAAACACAATGCAATCTTGTTCTATTTTTAGCATTCGAAAAGCATAACAATTCACAAACGTCAATACTTCCGGTTTTAATTAGTTCACGTTATCGCAAGTGCACTGTAATTTGTTTACATTATTATTGTTTTTTTTGGAAGCAGCTGATTGCTTGTTTACGTGTCCAAACTACTCCGAAGTAAAAATACGGGCTGTGTCGTGCCAGAAGAACAGGAATATTACTATCTCAAAACGGGTCTCATTTACCCAATTTTTGTGTACGGGAACGCTTTCTGATATTGAGAAACTGAGAAAAACTTAAAATACACTTTAAATAAAATTTATTCTCAAGTTGTATTACCGTTTGATTGTTATATGGTTTGTTGGGAAATTTCCGTACATTCGTAAACTTCACACACATACACGAAAACATATACATATATATATGTGTGTGGGTATGTGTGTACACCGATCAGCACCATATCTCTGTTTATATTTGAACAATTTACTTGAATTTCTACTTCATTAATTATTTTATTGTGTGAAAATTTATTGACAACTCGTTTATAAAATCAAGGATTCCATGAAAATAATGAACCCGATCTGTCCTATCAGTGCATGGCATACTATCAAAACTTCTAAACATAATTCTAGTTCATAAATTCCAAATACTACATTAAATGCATAAACAATTTTATAAATTTACTAAAACCCAAAATTGGTATGGAATTTTGTGTATCTCTCTTTATATTGTATGAGTTACATATGCATACATACATACATATGTACATACAAAGCATGTATTTGGTTGTATGATTTGACTTACTTGGCCTTTTACTTGGTTCATTCGGATTGCATGATGCAAGGTTTCATCATTATTTCTCGTGGTGAGCGACATACAACACGCTTCTTGAAATTTCTATCAAAATTTCGCTTTCGTTTAAAGAGAAAATTTTAGAGAGAAACGTACAAAAACGTAAATATATGTATGTTTGTATGGGCCCACAGCTGATAAAACAACTGAGCATTCATACGTCCCTACATACACACTGACATTTATTAAGATTTCGTAGCATTTGCTGGGAAAGTAAAAATAATACAATAAACTGTAGAGAAAGACTCGTCCATTGATCTCTATGGCATAGTCTTGCGTACATCAGCGTATGATGCTGAATATTGCAGTTTGTATGTTTGTGTGCTTACGAAAAGGTAAATAAATTTGCTTTCAATATAAAAATCGGTTTTAATGCCAAATTCTGCATTACAAAATACTGTTTATATATCGAGCCTTTGGTGCAATGCCGTAGTAATTAAAAAAATTGTGAACTGAGAAAAATGCATTTGAAGTTTTGAGCCATCTTTTTGATAGTATTTTCGTTTACTAAAGTTATTTTTTTACAAGTTTTTAAATAAAGAGGCATGTTTTGCAATGTTTTCTGTTTGTAAATTTCTTGTCATAAAGGAAATATTTTATTATTGCAAATAAATATTGTTGGAAATAGCTGGAGCCAATGAAGACATTTGTAGCTGTAGAATCTGAATAGTTAGAGATAGAACCATAATCTTTTTTCCTTTAGATATACATTTCCCCAAAGATCATTTCTGCATTCCCAGCTCAAAAAATTAAAATTTTGAGTTACTACGGTATTGCATCAAAGGCTCGATATGTACATATATTCATTTGTATTTATTAAATTTTTTTATATAAAAAATTTATTTTTTTAGTGTGTGTGAGATAACAATTTCAATTTGACTGATTGCTTTAGTTTTCTTTTATTTATATGGGAATGTTACATACGAGTATAATAGAATATTATATATCACATGCACACAAATATGTATATATATAAAGGGTGTCCCAAAAAGAATGGAAGATTTAAATTTGGCGCCATTCGAAGTGTCATTGTTTGACATGTGAACAATTGTTATTGTTTGCTAGTAGAAGGTACGAGGTTAGTAAAAATGGAGGGCTACACGAATGAACAACACATTCTCATTGTGAAATTGTTTTACCAAAATGGTGAAAGTTTTGCGGCTACAGTTCGCAAATTGCGATCAATTTGGGGTCACACTGTAAAGAGATTAATGGATAAATTTGCCGAAACTGGGTCTGTTAGTGGTTTAAAGACAACAACGCGCCTTCGACCAGGTCGATCGACCCAAAATGTCGCAGCTGTACGTGATGATGTCGCTCAAACTCCATCCACCTCAATTCGACACCGAGCTCAGCAAATTGGTGTCTCCAAATCCACTATGCAGCGAATTTTGACGAAAGATTTGCATCTTCATGCATTCAAAGTTCATTTGACTCAGGAACTGAAGCCAGCTGACCATGGACAGTGAAGGGAGTTCGTTAATTGGGTATTGGAGAGACAACATGAAAATGCTGATTTTGCTGATAAAATCATCTTCAGTGACGAGGCCCATTTCCATCTTGATGGCTTCGTCAATAGGCAGAATTGTCGCATTTGGGGTGAGGAAAATCCTCGAGTGATTCACGAGAAGCAAATGCATCCTCAACGTGTCACTGTGTGGTGTGGATTTTGAGCTGGAGGAATCATTGGAACTTTTTTTTATGAAAATGAGGCAGGTCAAGCGCAAACAGTCAATGATGTTCGGTATCGTGAAATGATAACCAGTTTTTTCGTGTCTAGAATTGAAGAAATGAATGTGGAGGGCATGTGGTTTCAACAAAACGGCGCCACATGTCATACAGCCAGAGAAACAATTCAATTGCTGCATCAGTCATTTAAATCTTGCGTTCTTGTTGGGACACCCTTTATATACAGGGTGGGCCAAAAGTAATCACTCGGGGCATAAGTAATCACCCGATGTTCTTTTGCTGTAATTTTTTTTTACTCCTTTGTGTAGCTACTCCTTTTTGTAGCTTCTTCAGAAAAAAAAAAAAAAAAAACCAATTTTCCTGAAGAAGCTACACAAAGGAGTAGCGAAATATCGAAATAAATATTAAATATATTAAAAGGACCTTAGGCTTAAATAATTAGTGTTATTAATATAAAAAGAGGTCAAAAAACTAGAAAAATTATTTAATTATTTTATTAAAAAATAAACCGACTTTCGTAAAAGACGGTAAGTTTTCGGGATGTGGGGATTTTACTGGACATCGATCCTATCCTAAGCATTTTAGGGCACCAGTCCATGTCCGTTGATATACTGAATTGTATATTTTCCAAAGGAATTCAAAAAATCGGATGGGTGGTTCCGAAGAAACCTACAGACATAAAAATATATATGTATATATATAAACATATATAAATATTTTTTATTTATAATATTACGAGTATGTAGTGTACATAAAGAACTTGTGCAACAGATTGTACAAACGACAATAATAATTATATATTTTTACAAGGAACTGTTCTGCCATAAGTAACGACGGTAGAGCATCTTAAGACTTGCAACTGTCGAAAGTCTACTTATGGTAGTGGAAATAATGTTTCAGTTGCTCGCAATACTGCATTAACTACTAATTATAAACATGAACATGTTTTTCCTACATACAAATGTATATAGTAGAGCTAATAGCATCTGTATCTGTGTATAAGACACACTTCTGGTTTGCTCTTTAATTGTGTAAAACTTTTGTGACGTCACACAACCCACAATAATTTTTTTTTATTTGTTTATTTTCAAATGGCCATGATCAGTGGACTTTAGACATACAATCTGTATTAAACTTGTTGTATTTTAATGCACGTAGCAACAAGTAAATGTCTCGTCTGTTTTGAATTTATATTTTGCTTAAATGGGAGCGTACGGAATTACAAATAGTGTCTGTGCATTATATGTGTAAATGTGTTTTCATTACAGAGAACAAAGAATTTAAAATCTGTTTTTTAAGTTAGACTCATATATTGTATTTTTACATAGTACTATACATGCATATGCATGTCTAGTGTATAACATTTTGAAAATCTTACATCATTCGTGCCACCAAAATGTCTGAACTCATTCATGCAGCAGCTAAACATATTGTATGCCTTTTCAATTTTTATTTGTGCCCTTTGCGCAATTTAAAGCAAATTGAACACACATTTGTTGTATCGTCCAAGGTTAAAATGAATGTGAATGAACGCTTTCAATATTATTATTTTGATAGAATTAAATAAGCGGAATAAATGTGCATGCTTTTTTTAAAATATTTTTTAGTAGTTAATTAAGGTATATGTACGTAAGTATGTATGCGGTGCATTTCATGTGAAGCGTTCAGGCAAAATATAATTGATGATTAGAATTTGATATTTATATTTTCCCATTGCCTGGGATCCACTAACAGCCAATACTCAATTTCAATCTTTACTATTGTTAAAAAAAAACTTTTTTCTTAATGCTTTATGATTGTCTCCGATTAAATATTATTTTCAAATATTTATTTTCTTCTTCTACTGAACTCGGAAACAAACAAAGCTCCTTTATTTTGCTATTAAAGAGTATGGGTGGTTGGGTAGTCCTGCAACTGGAAGATACACGGTTCAAATCCCGGCCAGATCAAAAATTTTTCATTCTACAGTGAACTCGCAAAAACCTAAACTAATTTTTACCAATGCCGTTCACATTTTCGAGTTTGTTCACGTCATCGAGTGCCCAAATTTAATACAAAAAATTATCATATTTAATACAAAAAAATTATATTTTCATAATTTGAATTTGTAATTAATTATTTTATTAATTTTGAAAAACAAAAAATTAAATGCAAATTTATACAGTTGACTTTGCATTCGCTAAATAACAAACAAACAAAAAATTATATAAAATAAAGAATACAAGAAATTCGTATTTAATCAACAAAAAATAAACTATAACTAAAGTGTAATATTGTGGTTGGATATTAAGAATTAGTTAAATAAAGGAAAAAGAAAAAAATCAGTCATTTGTTTTTGGTAAGTTTTTTTGGTTTGTCGTCTTTAAAACAGGTTTTTCTTTAAGTTTTCTCAGCACTCTAATGACACTTTGGTCTACCATCTCGTTTTTAGCCCATATTAAAGCCTAATCCGAAGCCTCTACACCTTCAGATTAAAAAACAATTAATAAATAAAAACGTGTTCACGTTCTAGAGCTTTCAGATTTTGTTCACGTTTTAGAATACTCTATGGAAAAATAAATTTGTTCATGTTTCTGAGACGTTCACGTTTTCGAGAGTTCACTGTTTTCTATTTCTGTGGTATATGAGCAAAAAAAGTGTGGCTAAGTAAAAAATAAATAAAATGGTTCTTACCTAACCTAAAAATTAATGCATAAACATTATACATACCTGAGACGCTACAACACTGCTTTACAAATTCTTAAAAATATGCAACTATAGAATTATGTAAGAAATAAGCTCTCTATGTTTTTATCACTTCATCACCAGTCTCTTCTCTACACTGTCCCTTTCCAACTAGTTGTGATGTAGATATCGTCATCCCGAAGTTATCTTCAGGCATATCAAAAAATCAAAACTGAGATAGGAGATCTAGATCTCTGGTTCTATCCAGCGCTCAGGTTGTTTCTATCTCGCATAGTTTTGGATGATTTGGCAATAGAAAATCGTTGAAGACATATTGAAGACAGATCAAGCAAATTCTCGACGAAATTTTCAAACAACTGGCTTCCCCTCCTCTTCTTCTACTGTACTGCTTATTCTTGTCTATCTTTTTCATCGGAGTGATTTACAATGAACTCTATGGGTCTCCGACTGGAGGTGTATAATTTTTTTATAAAGTATATTTTTAAAGAAATGCATGAAAAATTTTTGGTCACAAGATATAAACAAATTTAGATAATTATTTAATTTATAAAAAATTCTTCGTCTTCTGCTTTTAAAAAAATAAATAAAACCCTACTATTATCATGGCATACAAAATACGCAGTCTCTATTTTTCATAAGCGTGTCGCCGAATCTATGAAGTAAATAAATAAATACGAAATTTCACTAATTAACATAATTTCCTGATAAGAAAATTAGTTGGAATATTTTTGCGATAGTGAAAAATTTGGACTTTGTCTGAAATATAAAGCAAGGAATAACAATATGTCAATAAAACTTATCATTTTGAATAACCTCAGAGTTTTAAATACATACACATATACATATATAAATATTGTATATGGAACACGACATAGCTCATCTAAATAACTGCATTTGTACATATACATGCATATCAATAATATATTTCCGCATATTGCATAACAACTGGTTATTGTTTTGTCATTCTTTCTCACTCCTAAATATAGTCTAAGTAGAGCCTACAGCTACTGGTGTTTATATACAGGGTGGCACAAAAGGAGCTATATGGTTTTAATACTTTATAACTTTTTTAATTATTAATTTTTCTTTGTTTTTTTTTCAGCATTTTGTGAAGAAGACTTGGGGAATTAATTATGAAGCATTCGAAATAAAATCATGACCATTACACCCGAATTTTACCAATAAGTTGTGGAAAATATGCTAAAAATAGCACGTAAATATGTGCGAAGCAAAAAATCGACATCACTTACAAGATATCATTTTTCAAAGCTAATTGCAAAGAATTCCCCAATAATATACTGTATTTAAAATAAAAAGTTATAATAATCGCTTAAATAAAAAAGTTATAAACCATATAGCTCCTTTTGTGCCACCCTGTAGTATGGTCTGTGACCCAGCTTTTTTTTGTTTTGTCATCAGCCTTGTGTCTTTAGTGTTTAAGTCTGTAAAATAGCAATCTACAATTCTGGTGAAAAACATAAGACTGCAGTAAGCTAATTACCCGAACGTTGCTTTAAAATCGAACGACTCGCTACGTTATTACACATTTGTATTTCTATTTTTAGATTTTTCTTCTCATCTTCAACCCCAGTTTCATTTATTCTGATGTTCATTAGAGTGTCTTTGTGTCAGTTGTTGTCGAAAGGTTTCAGTGCCGAAGGCATAGTCACTGCTCACTGAACAGTAACGGATTCAGCTGTAACCAATCCATAGACCCACAAAAATGCCCCCCTCGTCGGTGTTGTGTAGCACCGGCGAAGTAAAAATAATTGCTAAAAAGAAAGTCAGCTCATAAGCTGATATGTTCCTTCAATATTTTCATTAATTAATTTCTGTAACAACTGTACATTTTAAATAAAATGTCTGCCTCCAAAAAGCGTAACAATCAAATAATCTACCCAAGAATTATATGAAAAAAAAACAATAAAAAAATTAAATAAAAAACAACAAAAAAATCAAAACAAGTTTAATTATAGAAATACTTGTTGTATTAAAAAAAAAAAAAAGAGAGACAACAGAAGAAACACCGAAAAAGGTGGCAACAAAATTTATAAAAACAAATAGATACCAAACAAAAGAATTTAAAATTCAAATCAAACCAGTTACTTGACGAACTAACATTCGACAGGCATTCACAATCATTAAGCAAGCACATATCCATACGTACTACATACAGTATATTTAAGCCCAATAATTTATGCGATTAATAAAAGAATATTTTTTGCAATACGAGTATTGTGAAAAATATTTTTTGTTAGTATGGTTTGGCTTACGTCAAGAAGATGCTTTGTATAGAAATAAAATATATATGTATGTACATATATTTGCACACATAAGTTTATGTATATACATATATACGAATATTTCATGTATGAAAGTATATTAAACTGAGTTAAACTGATGAGGGGGCTCGCCTCATTATATTCGAGGTTATCGTTATGTTTGTTTTTTTTTTTTGGCGATGGCACAGAATAATAATATATAAATTAATAAACAATCCCGCTGAAATGTATATACATACATATTTGTATTTCTTGTGTTTGTTTTTTGCATAAAAGGCACACACAATTTCGATTGAATGCGACTAAAACCGCTTATCTTCTTATGGTTTATTATAAATCGATTTAATAGATATTTGTACAGTATGGCTGAGTGGCAAAATGTCATTTGCAAAACAATTACAGCAAGTATCGCATTCCAAAATGCAACTATGCAGATGTTTCCAATGCCTAAATTCACAACAAAATTTTCAAACGGTATTAAAAGCACCGTGGGGTTAGAACACTATGCGCAGATTTTATAAGGTTTTTACTATTGCAAAAGCAAACAAAGAAAATAACAAAATTACAGTAAATGCTACTTCTACTTCTACTTCTCATTTCATTTGAAGTGTGATAGTGTGAATGCGTAATGTAATATTACTTCAGATTTTTTGACAGTCGTACCAAATCTCATAAGATTTCTTCCTCCCTAAGTCTAATGAAAGTCGTAAGACTTGTATTAGAATCTGTAAGTAAAAGAATTATCAAGATACTTTTTCAACATTAATTATTAAAAATTTATTTGAAAACCAAAAAGAAATAATACAGCAGTAAAATATGTAGGAAGAAGTGCGTCAAGCTTTTTGCTTAAATCCCAAAGTAAATAAAAACAATTGATAATAAAAAAAATTAAGAGGAAAAATTAATACCAACTTTTCTACTATATACATATGTACTATTTACATAACATATATGGGTATTTCCATGAAATGGTCCACCGTGACTTAAAAAATCAAAAATGTTGCTCGAACAGGATACTCACTTAAGGAAAAAAATAAGTTGGATTAATTTTGTAGTATATTTTTATTTTTCATTTTTGAATAAAAGTTTAATTTTTTTATATACGATTCTAATTGTGCTTTTTCCCTTATAAACTATATGTGAAATTTATTATTACATACTTTATGATATTCTCATACAGTATGAAAAATATCATAAAGCATTTTATTACAAAAGTAACTCAAAAATTGAGGAGGAAAGCATATCCATATAGTACTATGTCGCTAACGCTTACTTAGCTCATCAGTGGATTTTTCCCAACGTCTGAATATAAACCTAAGATCTATATGTTTAAAATTCAATTAATCAAACGAGAATTGTTTGAACATTAAACATACAAACCAAAAAATCTATAAACATATGTTTTGTTAAAAACTACTGAAAATATACATATGTAAAATTACTAAAATATGTATGAAGGTAAAAAGTGTCACGTGCGTAATGTAACGTGCGTAATCAACAATTTATTTTTTTCTTAGCCAACCCATGCATAGTTGTTTTTGAACAAAACATGATTATAAAGGTACATTATTAACCTTTATAAAAACATTTTTTCCCAAATATAAATCTCCAACAAATCCCTTACTTTCGCATTTTTTCTTACGACTCTAAAAGGCATTTCCATTTTTTGTCACGTGCGTAAGTCTACTTTGATTGCATGGAACTTGGGTACCCAGTGCTCAATTTTCCAATATACATACAGTGGCCAAAAAAACTATCCGACATTGCAATTATTTTCTTAAATTTCATTGAAAACGCTCGTATCCTTTTGTTTTTTATATGTATAAACGTGAGATCACATTGTATTATATGTATTTAATAATTTATGGTCCTAAAAATAATAAAAATTGCACATTTTTTAACTCATCTATCTGTTTGAACGAAAAAACAAAAATTGCAAAGCAAAAAAAGTATTCGACTGGTATTGTTTTTCGCTTATTCTGATTGTGTATTTCTTATTACTTCATGTCATTGTTGGTAAAAATATCGCTATGTTTCTTGTTTATCATTTACAAGAACTTTTTTCTTATTTCTGTGCAAGTGATCGCGATGATGGGACGTAAAGGGAAAGAAACTTCTGTTGATGTAAGAAATTTAATAATACATCATTTTAAATTAGGAAAAACGGAAAAGACTATATCAGAAATCGTTTAAAAGTCAAGAACTACTGTATATTACATTATAAAAAAGTACAAATCAAGTAAAACTGTGATAAACAAGGTAAGGATTGGGCGACCTTGCAAACTTACAGATTCAGATGAACGGCGAATCGTGCGTGAAGTAAGAAAAAATCAAAAAATTACTGCTAACACTTTAGCTAAAAACACTGAGAAACACTTAGGTATATCCGTTACACCTCAAACAATAAGAAACGTCTTAAAAAAGCACGATGTCCATGCTCGATCAGCCAGGAAGAAGTCACACATTACTAAGAAAAATAGAAAGTTGAGATTAGATTTTGCGAAAGAGCATGTAAATAAGCCAATGGAGTTCTGGATGGATTTTATTTTTGCTGACAAAAGTAAATATAACCTTTTTCGATGTGATGGAAAAGTTCTGGTACATCGCAGGCCTAACACGGAATTGGATTAAACGAATATGGTATCAACTGTTAAACATGGTGGCAGTGGTGTTATGGTATGGGAATGTATGGCGGCATCAGGCGTGGGTAATATTGGGTTTATTGATGGGATTATGGATCACCGAAAGTACATTGACCTCCTAAAGCAAAATTTGAAGTCAATTGCTGAAAAATTGGGTCTGGCAAATAGATTTCAGTTTTATCAAGATAATGGTCCCAAACATTGTGCCACTAATACAAAGCTTTGGCTTTTTTATAATTGTCCAAAATTAATAAAAAACGCCGCCACAGTCCCCAGACCTTAACCCTATTGAACATCTTTGGGGTCACTTGGAAAAAAAAACAGAAAACGGTAATTTAGGAACAAACACCAGATGAAAGTTATCCTGCAGGAGGAATGAAGCCAAATTGATCCAGAATATACGAAAACGTTGGTAAAATCTATGCCAGATCGTTTAAAAGAGGTTATACGTAGGCAAGGAAAAGCAACTCGCTACTGAAGTAGAAATAAGCTTGTATTTCAATTCATGTATTTTAAAAATGTTACCAATGTCGAATACTTTTTTTGCTTGTTTTTTGTTATTAATATTTTAATTCATGTGTTTTTTGCTTTTTTTACTTTGAGATCTCATTTTTTTTACTGAATATAACTTTGTGTTCCTTAATAAAGACTTTTATAAGTTTATTTTGTTAAAAACAACATTCCATATTTTTTTCTTGATAAATATATAAAGTTTACAGCCTATGTCGAATAGTTTTTTTGGCCACTGTATATACTTTTTGGAAAGAACTCATCACATACAATGTAACGATTCTAAAATTCCATTCTAAAATTCCAATCTATTTCTATTTTCACAATATTCAAAGACAATTAAACGTGTATAAATGTCGCGTTCATAACTATGGAAACACCAATATGTATATTTAAATACGTATGTACATAAATTATTTTTTAATGTTCCCATACGTATACTAATTCTCAATTGCTGTGTGAGTGTGTGTGGATATTTGTTATCAACTGCCAATACTACGAGTATTAAAAAATTATGTATTTTCTCGTCCCAACACTCTTCACACAATCACTGAAACACTATTTTGGTTAAACGCGAAAACTAGAGATTTCTATTATTTTGTGACGTGTGAAGTTGATAATAAAAGAAACAACTTTTCATCGCTGTTGCTAACTGCTCACACTCGGAATTTGGTGTTGTTTTTTTTTACCACTTGTATCTCTAGTTTTTTTTTGTTTATAAACATGTGTATTTGTGTGTGTGTGTGTGTGTGTGTTTACATTAATGTCTTTAAATTATTTTCTTTAATGTTGTTGCTGGCCCTGTTTGCTTGGATATGGGACTACTACAAGCAGATAAATAAATTTAAAAAACCAATAAATAATACTTGCATTACAAGTATGTTTTGTATTTTGGTTGGTTTTTTCTTTGTTTTTGGCTTCTGGCAAGTGAATGCAAGTGCGGGTGTTGATATGTGCACAAACACGTTCATATAACACTACTCAACACAAAAAAAATTTCTAACGCGGTACATTTTATTTCCTAATGAGGGTGGCGATGGCTGAAGTAATCTGCACGTTGACTACAAAACCAAAAATACCCAGTTTCAGACCAAATCATAAAAACATCTCGCATTGTTTCTGATGTACATTAGTGTGTCTTATCCGAAAGTTTCACGGGCGAAACTTTAGTCTCTGATCAGTACCGCCTTCAACTGTAACCAATCCGTAGGCACATCAGAACGTCCTCTTTCGTCGGTATTTGTGTAGCACCAGCAACTTTGACTAGTAAAAATGGCTACTAATAAAAGCTTCAAAATTTAATACGTCTCCTTGACATCAGAGGAGATGCAGCACTGCTATAAACCATAAACGTGCAAAAAGCAGAGTTGTAAGATAGTTTAGGTGCACCTCCTGTCATTTCTCTAACTATCCATTTCCAGCACCGCATCGCAATGCATCGCATGTGTAGGGGTCATCTCCTGACTGCTGGTGCAAGATAAGAAAACCCAAAAAAAAATAACTGTTGGCAAATTATTTGTTATCCGTAGACCCCTGTAGTGCGATTCACTAACGTTCATTACGATAATCGTATGGTTGAAACATGTATAACGAAATTTTATCGAATTTCTAATGGAGTACAACAGTACACACAGTGGACAAAACACGAAGTACGCTTAAGATAAAGATGTAGCAGCCTTCGAAAACGGCATGTTGGTTCGTTCTGTTAGTTTTTGTTAGTGTAATTTACAATTTCGCCTTTTAGTCTCTTAGTAAATATCACATGTAATTTTGACTGTCTATATGTTATCGATCATCAGCCTTTTTAGAATTGGAAAATTTTAACTATCGCATTGCATTCGTTAGTTGAATAGCTAACTTCTTAAATGTGTTAACGTTATTGATTTATTTTGCTCTATTTGTGGCGAGTTGACGCCAAATTTGAAAAAATGCTCTTCTTGACTTTATTAAACAGTATTGTCTAGCTTATTTTAACCGTGACGTAAGAAATCGAGAAAATCCGTTTCTTTCTAAAGTATGCTGCTTAAGATGTGAGATGGAATCTTTCTACGCTCGACGATTACTGTTGGACGTATACTAGGGATATTAAAGAGACCCCATAATCCACTTTGTAAGAGCAAAGTTAGTCACTTGAAAACCACTGTGACGTTTCAATTAAAACAAGAAAAACAAATATTATATAATATTATATTATATTATATATGTATATATATAAATGCGTGATAAATTCGTGATGGAGATATATTTTTTTTATATCAAAAATAATAGTGAAATAATGCGACCTCAGATAAATTTGGGGGTGCTGATGGCGAGTAGTCATCGTGTTGGCTCTGCAATCAGAAAGACCAAGGTTCGATTCCCAGCCAGGTCAAATCAGAAAAAAGTTTTTTCTGAGTTTCTGTGCTACAGCAACCTCCTTCGTCGGTATTTGAGCAATAAAACGTCGGCGAAGGAAAATAATAAACAAAATGGCTATATTAGCTTAAAAAAATGCGTAAAAAACATCAGAGACGCCGCAACTGCAGAGTTGTGTAAGAATTATGCTCTATCTTCATACCACTTTCACCACCTGTCTATTCTCTACCCTATCCCTCTCTCTAGTTCCAGTGCAATGCATTGCATATGTAGGGGATAGCCCCTAAGCACTGGTCCAAGATAAGAAAAAAAAAATTTTAAAGGTGGAATTTTGTTGAACAGTGTAATTTATGCCTGTATGTAGGCTGTGTTACCATCTTAGCAATTTTGCAGGTATCTTTACTTTATTTAATTTGTACAATATACTCGTATAAATGCAAATTTTTTTTCGGCCCACGACTATTTTAAGTTTTGTGATGATTTAACATCGCAACAGATAATATAATCTTTAGTAGCATATACCTTATATAAAAAAGAAGTAAATTAGATTTAGAATGTTATTAAACGTAAATTCACTTCTGCATGCATACTACAAACTTCGGTTTCAACAGAGGCAGACTTCCAAAATCTATATATACAAAGTTTGTATATAGTTCTGGGTATTTAGAATCTAAACTTTAAATAATGTTGATATAAAAAGTTGCGATACATTGGATAAAAAAGACGATATTGGAGCTCCTAATTTTTTGTGAATACTTTTTTTTATAGATGTTGAACAAAGTTTTCATAAAATGAATGCGAAAATATAAAATATGCAAGCTTTATTAATTAAAGAATACTTTTAAAATTTAGCCTTTAAAGAAATTTAGCGCTTAAATTTTTTAGATCTAGTCACACTGTTTAAGAAAACAACAAAGAAAAGGTATTAGTAAAACAGCTGATCAAAACAAAGCATCAGTTGAAATTGAAAACAATTAGAATGTAAAAGTTGTTGCATATTTTAAGGCAATTTGTAAATAATTTTATTCTTTAAACTTTTTCCTGTTTCACAATTAAAATGTCCCATAATATAATTTCAGAAATATGCAATACATATGGACGAGTCACAGAACAAAACGTAGCTTTTCGCATTTCTTGACAAATTGGTTTTTTGCTATTTTTATAATATTTAAGTTCAAATCTTCTAGAAAAAATTTAGTTAGCGTTTAATTTCTCTCTTTTACACCAAGATAATGAGCTTTAAAAAAGTTGTTGCTAGCAAAAGGTCCTTTTTTAATTTTTTTTTTATCCAAACGTACTTTTTCATAGTGTTTGTAATTTTTTTCTTATAGTTGGAATTTTTGCTTTAATGAAAGATGCCAATCATATGTCAATATAATTACAATTAAAGTAAACTTAACCAGATGATATGCTAACATAACTGTACTTTTTTGTTCTCTCTTTATTATTTTGTTTTAGTAATATTTTCCAATATTCTCAATTCGTTGGATTTTTTTTCTATTTCCGCTCACATTATTTGTTGAATAATTATTAATAATTCAGCTCTGATATTGCTAAAACTACTCATTTATTTAAATGAATGTTTTATATAATTTCTCTGGGGTAAAAGTTTGCTGAAGATCTGCAAGATAGCAAAAGTGAAATGCGTCTAGGATTGATAGTTCCTCCTAAATCAATCTCAATGTATTTTCTTTTAATAAAAATATTTTTCTCAATAAGTTAAATATTTTGAGAAAAATAGTGCGTCAAACTCCCAAGATAGACTATCAGTTTTAATGTTTAATGTTTTAATTTATAAGAAGACCGAAAATATTCAAAGTGTAAAACGGACAATGCTTTTCAAAAACGTTTTCTAAAATGGGCCAATAAAGTGTTTAATTAAAACTTTCGAAGCCTTTAAATTTGAATCTGTAGACGAACGGAATACTATTTTAATTTGTTGAAACGAGGAAAAATACGCTTTTCAATTTCTGGGCTGAATGATGATGTCCTGTTTTACATCGGATTAACGCCGAGAAAAGAAGGGACGTGGAGGTCTTCTAATAACACAGTTTGGTAAAGATTGCAGTGAAAACCACGCATTACTTTGGTACAATGGTATTTGGTATAACCAAAATTAAAATATGGAAGCAATAATAGAAGATGATATTGAATGTAGCTGCCTACAAGGAGATGTTGGAACGAAAGTATAACTGTTGAAAAAGTATAACACTTTTATACTTTATATAATATAATATAATATAATATATAATTTAAATTAGAAGAAAAATTGTTATAATAAAGATATGTTTATACATACTCCTTTCTTTCAAGCATGTTAAATAATAAAATGGAATACAAAATTATTGAATTTTTCTCATTTTAATATATTTTGCGTTCTCACTATAAGTTTAATTAAATCAGGTTTTAACGCACAATTTGTGTAATAAAATTACATTTAATTTCTCCTTCCACAACTCTATGAAAGCACTTTCATTGTGTTCTCCCCAATAGCTTCTTTTTCTTTTGCAATTTTTTTAATATTTGTTGCTGCTGCGTCCATTGTTTTAAATTATTGTAGTGACTTTATTTATCAAATTTTCCTTGATTTCGTTTTTGATTTCATTGTGCGCCATTTAAATTGACAGCTGTTTCGAATTTTTTAACTTGGTAGCACTGCTTTTAGTATATGAAAATGAAGGTTGTATTTCTTTAAATCCACTTCTAAGTTGGTTTTAAGAAAATATGTAAAATAAGGTTTAATAGTTGTTTTTAACGTAAAACCAACTTATGCAAATTGCAAAATGCGCAATTAATAGACGACTTTATAGCTCATCTGAACAAGTGGTATGCTGATTTCGGGAAATGAATCTGTCCATTAAGGCCTTGGAGGATAACATTATTCGTGTTAAATTTGCTATTTTCTACAATTTAAAGTTAAATTTGGCTAAAAAAAAATACTCTGTATAAGTATAACTGAAAAAGCTGACCCTTAACTTGCTGCCCATAGTTATCAAAACATATTTTATTCTTGATAATTCCAAAATAAAACACAAAAGCTTAGCGAAAAATTCCTCAATATAAAATCATCACCAAGACAAATCATTTCACTGGCAATAAATTCTAATTTCATGCCATTGAAATTTCCTTAACAACGAGCACGAATGAAAGATTTAAATCAATGACATACAAAATACAACATATCGACCCCTGTGCGCGAAATTATCGTATGTTACTCGTTTTTCGAAATCGACTTTTTTATGCAAAATGGTTCTAAATCCATTAATTCATCTGCAGATAAAGTATTACAGCGATAATTGTTATAGTTATGGAGATAACACAATGCATATTTTATCGTATGTGACAGTTACTGCTGTCAGGCAAATAAAAAAAAGACGAATAAAAACGCTCTCCTGTGAAATTTAGTTTTTGTAACATACGATAATTTCGCGCACAGGTGTCGATATACAGAGCAGTGGAAAATTTCGCAACGAGTATACAATGAAATTTATATTTATGTAGTTGATACCTCTTGGCATAGTAATCAGTTATTTAAATTAAAAATGTCTCTCTTTTTAAAATTGAGTAAACACAACATAAAAAGAATATTCAACATTGCGTGTAGTCGTGTACAAGGAAATTTATATCAGTTAAACTCCCTCTGACGACATTTAATACTGCACAAAAATAACACCGCCGACAAAAAGTCCTCGGAGCAGATCTCTGTTCACAGATTTCATTTGCTAATTAACAATAATTTGAATACTCAAAGAACGTCAACAAAAATAAGCGATGAAAACATGAGTGAAAAGCCACTCACGATACCATCTCTATTTTAGCCGCATTCAAGTATATTTAACACGTACCGATTTTTTAACAGTTGTATTGTTTTGATCATCATTTCAGTCTTGTTGTTCCGAATGCTGTTTCTTTAGTGCAGTTGATCTTGAAAAATATTTCCTTAAGCTTTATTGTTCTCTATTTATATCAACTATATTACTGTACATTTATGTAGTTACAACAATGTAATTATGTACTTGGTTTGACAAACCACAGAGGTGTCTATTGGAATACACTTTCGTTTTGTTTTTTTATTGATGATTGTATTTTTAGTAAATTGAAAATTTTCTTCTGTCTATTTAAATTTACTACTTGTATTATGTTTTTCTGCTTTTTTTTTTGCCACCACTGGTGTGATTTTCTATGCAGTTTTGGCGATCCGTACAGCGACAAACAACAGTTGCTACTGAAAATTTGTTTGCTTGCAACAATTTAATTTAGATTAGCATATGTATTGTATTCAAAATAAAATATTTATGGTTTTTTTCCTTTTCGCACTCGTTTATGTTGTCTGCTTTATTTATTTATTTTTTGTTGAAAACAAGAAATTGCGAATTGCCGATAAGATAAGACAGGCCTCCATCAGTTGTGACTAGTTTATTGAAACACTTTAATCAGGGATAACAATTGCACTGTAATGATGTCTACGATCAGCTTGATTCTACGAGAATACTTTCGCCTTCACATGATGCAATTGTAGATGCAATAACAAATTAAATTATCAAATACATTCAATAGTTTTAAAACTGTTACTTCTTTGTTATTTATTATAAGAATATTATTACTTACTAGCTTTTGCGCACGTCTTCATCAATATGATTGATGTCACTTATTTTATATTTTTAGCTAATCCGGCCACGCGGTGCGATATAGCTGTTGTAACAATTTTATTTGGAAAAAATATATGAATTTTCTGTCCTTCATGAAATCGGTTAGTTATTTTCGGAGACGGCCGTTATCAAACGCCGTGGTCTTATCTTTAAAAAAAAAAATATATAGTATATGTGTCCATCTAGATGCAGAACTATCTATGTTGTAGCTCTCCTCCCTACAGAGATCTGGTAAATAAATACTAGAAGGGGATACTGGAACCATTAATGCATAATATTGGGCTTCTCGAGACAAAAACATCGTTATAACATTTTTTAAGATCCGACTGTAAATGCCCAAGATATGAAGAACATTTTAAAAAACCGATACCTTAGTTCAAAAAAATTTGTTTTTATTTTGAAATTACTATCCAAAAATACGTTATATTATATTAGAGGGTGTGCGGGATTTTTTTTGTTTTTGAGGTGCGGTCTAGTGTGCACCCGTACATCAAATGGGAGTGCTACATGCAAAAAAAGATCATCCTAGTCCTCCTGATATAAATTTAAAGTTTTCTTAGCTTTGCCATTATTTACTCTCCCCTATTCAGTAAAATAAATACATACAAAACATTTTTCAAGGCTTTCAATCAGTGTTGTTGTTTTGCGGAATACGCTGGTGATATGCAGGTCTGTGATCTTTTGACAAACAGTAGCTGTTCGAAAGAACATTGTGGCATGCAGGACGTCGAAAAGGGACAGGTGACAGGTGATGGTCTGCAACGATAAAACGTCTGCATATTAAAAAAATAACCTTATCAAAAATTAATACCGCAATAATATTTATATTTTTTCTTTTTTATTTAAACAATACTCGTGTTAGATGATTTCTTGTTCTAAAAAATAACTGCACTTTAGACTTTATACGCTAATCATAGAGTGATAGTCACAGTAGGAAAATATATTGCAAAGCAAATCATTAAAAAAAAAACATTTCTTTCTTTAGCCAAAAATATTAATGATACGAAAATAACAATTAATATTCAAGAACCTTTTGAAGGTGACGATGGCTGAAGTAGTCTGCACGTTGACAATAAATTTTAAATACTTAATTTTATTATTACTACTTGTTTCCTTATGTTTTTTGAATAAATATGTATGTATATTGAATTGCAAATATATATATAAACCTGTTTTACTAAAAATAAAATAATATTATTTTTGTACAAAACCTTGTGTACGGTCATTTTACCTTTAAAACGGTAATATTAAAAGAGCTGTACGGAAATTCAATTAAAAAAGTTAACATCACTGCTTATAGCTACTCTTTGGTTTGTGTCTCTAATGTTATTACACTGTTAGCAGGGTTGCCAACAGAATCTGTGAATCAAAGATTTTTGGGAGTTCTTGTACAAACATCTGAAATTTCTTAGCTCTTTTCCAGGAATTTGGTTAAACGTCTACTGACGATTTTGGTATTGGCAGCTAATGAAATGTACATAGAAACCAGCTAAACCATATAACAAACATAGATAAATATTTTCTTATTATAAATACAAATATAAATTTATAAAAAAAAAAAATTTAAATGTTTTTTAATGATTCTGAATTTAAAAACCAAAAATTTTTTTATCATCCGCACACTTTTGCCAGACACTGTCACACAATGTGCAAGTGATTTTTCCGAGTTGTGTCTTTTAATTGATTTGTTTTCTTAGACCGCACTCAGGAAATCAGGTTTCTTTTTGAATTTTCCCACGTCAAGGGTGACAGGAAAGAAGTGCGCGGGTAGTCCATTCCACAAACGTGCTGTACAAACGTTTTGAAAGAGCTAAAAGTCACTTAAAAAAAAACACCAAAACGGACAATTTTTTTCCGTTCCACTAATTCAAACAACGATTTTAATTCTTTTTCAACTTAACCAACTATTTTATTTCTGTTTCATTAAACGTTTCGGTTTCGTTTTAAACAATAATTTTGTTTTCGTTAATGTGTTATTAAATATACAATTTACATATATAGTATTTAATATTTATGGATGTGTGAATATGGGGGAGTGTGCATGCTTTCCAATATGAGTGAAGAATGTATATATGTATGTCGGGGTTGGTTAGTTGTTTTTATTATATTCTTGAAAAGGATATTTTTTGCGATTAAAAATGAATACTAATAAACAAAAAAATGTGTACGCCTAAAGTTATGCTATTAATTTTATATTATACTGAATTTTAACAGTATAGACCAATTGTTTTAAGGACTTTAATGATTCCAGACATGTTTTATAATTTGCATTTTTATGAATTTCGATTCGCAAAATAATTATTCAATCAAACCGTATTATAGTAAATTTAAAATATTGAACATTTAATTGTTGATATACTATATTAGCCTCAACTATTTTAAATATTATAACTATATATCGTATTCATAAAACAGCATTATGACCTGTTTTAAAGTGTTTTTCTTTTTATATTTCTATTATCATTTTAATTAAAAGGTACATTTATCTCGGCATTACATCTGGCGTTTTGATTTTTTTTCTTGTTGAAATTAAGTAATAAAATAAAGTATGAGAAATTAAATTAACAAAAAAATTTTTTCTTGAGTGTTCAAATAATTATGTAATTCATTATTATTATTTTTTTACATTTAGTTTGAAAATTCATTGTAAAAAGTTTTGTTTTTTTTTTCCTTTCATAAAAAGTGTTCGTTTATTGTCTTCGACGAATTTTTCTCCGGGATTGAACCTTTTACTTTAGTAAATTTAAAAGAAACAAATTATTTGATTAACAGAATCATAATAAATTTTTAAAATAATAAAATCAGTAATGAGTAATACATTTTTATAGCTTTTTGACTTAAGAACTATTTTTTTTTATTAAAACAATTATAAACTATTCACAGCAGTTTATTTTTTGTCTTATAAAACATGTTTTCAATAAAACATAAATAGGTATCTAATTTCTAAACAATTTTTTGTTTTTGCCAACAAAGTTATATTTTAGTTTCTAATAAGATTTATTAATTGCAAGTTATTATGGAGAATATAATGTTTAATTTAACATGCATTGTGCGCTGTAAATAAACCTTTGATATTGCGTATTATAAGAAAATAATTCATCAATACTTAAGGATCACTTCTGCACAGTGTTTCTATTTAGATGAAAAGCAATAGAAAATGCTTCATACATAGTTGTGAAAATAAGTAAATATTTTGAGATATTGCAATTTATACATATTTTCTGCATGTAGCCATTGAAGTTGGGCAAAATAGTGATTGTAGAGAAAATTTTGATTAAAATTACTGCGAAGTTTATTAATGAAAATTTCACGATGTGATATTTTTTAATTTACTATTTTCTAATGTCGTTTTTGCTGCAGGTTAATTTTAAAATACTTTATTATACGCCAACTTAAATTTCGAAATAGCATAAAATGTTTCTGAACATTAAATTAATTTTCGTTTAGTGCGTCAAGTGTTACGGAACAGGATTAAATGTAAAACCAGTTTAAAATTAGAATGAACTAATTTAGAGCTTCGTATTTAAATACGAATTTAGTTAATTTACATATATTTTAATTTAATGGTTTCAATCATAAATTTAAGTGTTTATTTAAATAAAAATTAGCATTTCAAAATCGGTATTCTGACAATGAAAAACGCTAGAAAAATTGCGTTTTCAAAACCGCTAGTTTATACTGAGGCGATTTGGTCTATTTTATAGAAACTTCACTTTCAAGATAAAACCAAATGAGGCGTACTTTAAATTCAGTGTTTTAATATTATTTTAAAGAAAATTTGTAACCTTATTTCAAATTTTTAATTAAAAATATGAAATTTAACAATTTGCTTTCAAATTCTCAATCGTCTGTCTCAGGCAATAACGCAACCATTATTATATTTTGTTATGAGAAAACTTATATTTTCATTACTCGAACGTAACTTCGAAAAAAAGAAAATATAGCAAATGGCGCGGTTTTCAGAACAATCTGATTTGCGTGTTTAAAACGATTTGCGTCCTGAAATCGCTGGGTTTGTCGGAACATAGGCGATAAATAGCAAAGAGAGAGATGAATATTAGAAAGAGAATAGAGCTGAACTCTTATACAATTCTGGTGGTCTAAAACAGTTGTTAATTTGATACATTAATTTTTAAGCCAAAAAATCGCTGACGCAACGAAGGATGGTGTTAAGATGTACATTACTGTACCTCATTATTTACTGTACATATTAGTTTTTTCTTTTTTATCGATGATGGATTGAACCCACGATCTTCTGGTTGTAAAGACAACAAGCTAAATACTCATCGCCCACTAATACGAAAATGAACTTCAAATATATAAAAATTATGTTTTTTTTTGTAATAAAGTTCATTATTTGAACCAAAATTAAAAAAATGCAATGGCCATTTACGCATTTCATTTCCAATTCATGGATTACTGAAATAAATAGCTATATTACAGCAGTTAAATGTGAATTCGTTTGAGAATTTTATTGAAAAAACAAACAATAAAATTGAAAAAAAAAGTTTTTTGTTTAGCCCCTATAGCAATGAATTTTTCTTTCACTGTTCAAATTTAAAAGAACAGTGCAAATGTAATGGGAAAATATATAAAAAAAAATATATATAAAAATTTTCAACTTAAAATTGACGTTTCGAACTTACAATCTTTTTTATGTTGACAACTTAGCGATTTATGCACAATGTCTGCGATTTTGAGTTTAGTTTTTGACCGTATATTTTTCTTTAGCGTTTTTTAAATGAAAATAACGAGGCAACACTTAAAAAAATGGAAATAATACATGGTATTTGTTGCTTTCTGGCTGCTGCTGTCCCTTTCTTTCAATTTTATATTAATTAATGAAAAATAAATGAAGAGTCATAAAGGGTTTTCTGGAAGTGATTTTTTCCAGTGTATATGTCATATTCATATATGTATGAAATATTTAAATCTAAAGGGGCTTTTAATGTGTAGTTAAAATTTTACTGTAAATTACTTTACATTGAATATTAAAAGCTTTTACCCGATTGCAATTTTTTTTCAAATAGTTAATTTTCAGGCGTATATCAGGCACAATGCTGCGCATGTACAGGGGTCATGCCCTGAGTGCCGGTCCAAGAAAAGAAAAATAATGATACTTCTCATTATGCAGTCTAATCCTTTGATGCAATGTCTTGTGTATACACACATGCATAAAATGGAAGTCAATTAAACTTCTGGATTATTTTGTTCAATACTGTTCGAGAGGCCCCATAAAGTATGCTTTAAAATTTGAAACTCTTTATGACAACTAATGCATTAATAGATTAAATTAAAATGAATGATAGAAGGACAAATTAATCTTTAAACTTATTATTTAAAGTACAATAAAATTTAAATCGATATATAATTTTCTCTTTCAATTAATATATTTGACGCTTTTGTGTAACATAAATATTAGAAAAAGCAAAAACATATACTAAACTAAACAAATAATAAAGTAATAAATTGTTCGTATGCTAATATAAAATATATATGTACTTAATTTAAAACATTTAAATATGTTATTGTAATTTGTAAGTTAACGACTTGTTTTGGAGGGGGGGAACAAAACAAAACAAAATAAAAACTTTGAAGAGTTAAACTCTGTTTAAAATGTCTGCTAAATCTCAACATATTTTAAAGCAGTGTCAGATTTTTAAAATAGTATTTATATGTATATTTTTTTTTTAACAAAAGAGCTCGTTTGTAGATTATATTACGAACAATTATTTTAATAAAATAATTTCTTAAACCACATTAGAGTATCCGCTGTAGGATTTGTATTTTAAAATATACCACCGCTACAATATTTACGAGATTTTGTGCAATCCTTTAATTTTCAAATAAAATCAATTCAATATATTCTTAAATTATAAATTCCTTGTAAATTAATTTTTTTACGTTTAGGCTTTTTTTTTAACTTTAATCTTAAATCTTAAAACTACTTCCTTAATTAAAATTAAAAACTAGTTAATTAATTAATTTACAAATACTTTTATTTTATCATCAGCATTCTTTTGAATGTTCATCGTGATCATTGCAAACATTTCTCAATACAAGTTTAATTGTATACATAATTTTGTAATTGATTTATTTTTGCTGTTAATCATGTACAAATCAAATAAAATTATATCATTTTTCTTTTCATGTCAATATGTATTAAATTTTGTTCTATCTGTTTGAATAAGTATTATCTGGAGTAATTTTTGGTATGTTTAGTTATGTTTTTATTTGAGTTTTAATTTTTAATTTTAACTTATATGTAGTTAAAACAATTTATAATGCAATATACATATCTACTTAAATTGTTGATAATAATTAAATGGGAGTTTTACAAATCGAATACTTCCATTTTAAACGGTTTTTTGCTTGTTGGCACATCTAAATGATTGCCAGTGACACGCATCATTGCCGAACGCATCGTTACCGGTTTATCATCGTCATCGTCATCATCGGATGCATCACTGTGTGTTTTAACATGTCCTCCTAATGCTGGACCACTGTAATCATTATCATCATCATCATCATCATCCTGTAAACATTATGAAAATTCTTATTAATACAGCGCACTTTTTAACAATTGCCACATGCAAATAAAAATCTTTTTTAAAGTTAATAAGTGCTGCGAAAATATATAAATTCGTATGGCTAAATTTTGCATTTCAATAAAATAAGATACACGAAGTCATTTGCTGGCTTATTATGAGCATCATTCGATGTTCGATATGCGCTGGCTATCAAACAACGAATACCGAATGTTAAATTCTTCTTATGAGCTGGCAACTCTGTCGAAATGTTCGTTAAGCATCGAATTTTTTATCGAATAGAATTCTGCATTCGATGCGTATTAATTAACATTTTTATGATGGTTTTACTATTTCTCGATATTTGTTCGATAAACTTATGCTACCAGGGTCGAAGATCGAACAGAGTTCATAATAAGTCCTAACTATAATTTAAGAAATATTCAGTAGTATTCGTCGTTTTAAGTTGTTATATGTACAGTGGTATTCCGGTTTAACGAACTATATTAAATTAAAATTTGTTAAATCAACATACTACACAGAAAAAAACTTTTATTTTTTTTAGTTTTAATTAACGTTTTAAATTAGTGTAATATATTTTTTCAATTAAAAGTTTTATCAATACAATTAAATTTTTAATTAATTTCTGGGTTCAATATATTAAATAAATAATTAATGTCTTTTTTTTTACGAAATACAATAAAATGAAACATTCGAATTGAATCGAAATAATTTTTTTTATTAAAAATATGGTTGAAATTTTAAAATTATTTAATTAAGTTTTTAATTATCAAAAATTTAATTGAAAATTAGTTCAATTAAGTCAACAATAATGATTTAATTGATACTATTTAATTCTTTACATGTGAAAATCGAATTAATTTTTTAATTGATATTATAAAATTTGTAATTAAAATTGAGATTAATTTTTTTCTGTGTAATAAAATTTCTCTTATTTTCCTTGGTGCATAACAAGTATTCTCTATAAAGTTATAAATATTATGCTGGCTACACACGATGGAACTTAAGTTTCGCTGTGTGTATTTAACGAATACATATGCGTCCATCGAACAAATATAAGTGGTTTAAAATGCGAAATCACAAGTCATTACCACACACGATGGAACATGCTTCGCCGTGTGTACCTTGTATTAACAATCAGATATATTTACATCAGATATATTTTACAATTTTGTAAAAATAAAAATTCGCTGATTCGAGGCATTTAGTTATAGAAGTAGAATCTCAAAAAAGTTAAGTAGTTTGTTTAGAATTCTTTACTTTTCCGTGATATGAAAACTGCATGTTTATTTAGACATTGTGCTCCATGATCGGAGCACGCGATTATATTTTATTAAAGATTCCAAATTCCTACTGCAGATGAGCCGACTTATTAGTTTTTGAAGAGAGCCATTTCATTTATTATTTTATTTCTCATTTAACATATACACTTCAGAAAAACTGTTAATTCGTCGCAAGGATATAATTTGCAAAAGTCAAATACGATTGTGAACTACTGATAATATTCCAATGCTCGACAAAATGCGTAATACCATGTTCACACGACAATATGAACCTCTTCGTTCACTGCAAGAACCGCGATTGCCAACCATGGTGTTCACATGGCTGTTCTTGATTCATGTCGGCATTTCGTTTTGTCTTTCTCTTTTTTTTTATACATATAAAAATATATATCATTTATTATTTTTCGCTTATTTTACACACATATTTTTGTTTATTATATTTCTATATTTTTTTGTTTGAGTTAGTTCAGATAAACTTACGATAATTTTTTTTATCAAAATTGGAGATAATAGTCATTTCTTAGTAGTTCGTACTTCGTTCAGTAGGAATCAATATGGTGCGCTCTAAAAATTTTGTATGGCGAACAAAGTAGTTTCAATCATGTTTGGGGTACGAACCACGAAAGAGTGATCGAATCACGAATATTGCTGTCCGCATGAACGTTGTATAAACGACGATTCACTAGTCCAACAATCGTATGTACAATTAAAAAAAGAACTCGTGAAATGATCACGATCGGCAAACAATCTTCTAAATTTCAGCTGAGAATCGACATACATATAAGAAGTCAAAATTGTGTTAGAAATAAAAAATTAAAATTAAATAAAAAATTACTCAGAAAAGTAAAGCAGCATTTAACCTTCCAGAGTCCCGTGTGGTGACTGAAATGTGCTTAACTTTGACGTTTTCTTAACTTTTTTGCGTTTTAACTTTTTCGAGTTTCTACGGCACAACATACTCAATGGGAATTTTTGAATCGTGAATTCGTTAAACTGAGTCTCTGTTAAACCGGGACTCCTCTGTATTTAGATTTACATTAGAAATCGAATTATGTAACTATTTTTTTTTTTTTCATTTATTAAACACGAGTGAAAATTAATTACGATTATTTTTATCTCTGTTTGTTATATGCTTTATTCATTTTTTCTGGCCGGCATTTACTTTATTTCGTTTGTATATTTAGTAATTCTCAAATATTTTTTGGGAATTTTTCTATAACTATGTGAAATTTCTTAGCTTCCTTTAAGCATTTGGTTAAAAGTATACTGACGATTTTGTTATTAGCACGAAACGAAATGTGCTTGAGCATATAAATCAGATAACAAACATAGGTAAATAATCGTAATTAATAAAAACTCTAATTTACTGATTATAAAGACCAAGAGGTGATTATAAGCAGTAATTGTGGAAATCAAGGATTTCAGATTGTTTGATATTAAGAAAATATCGATTGATTATATCATAGAAATCCAATATCATATTAAACAAATTTAACATGATAAGTTATTGTAATATGCTATTTCTGTAGTTTAAATTTGAATTTCTTATTATCATATTTTATTATTTCAATATCAGGTGGTGTTTGCTTTAATCCACCTTAAAAGTTTATAGTTTTGGAGAACAAAATAAGTCTTAATTTAAAAGTGCAACAACAAAAATAATATTAAAACATCGTGCAATTCGGAAAACAGTAGTATACAGGATTTTAGACTTATTAGACTTATTTTAAATGAGATATAAAAAATATCTATATGTAATTTGTGCACCTTTCAACGAATGACAATTTGTATACGAAGGTAATACCCGCTATCGACTGGCATTATTGGGAATTTCGATTCGTGTTGTCCGATAAGGAATGAAAGTCAAATGAGAATTCACTTGAATAATTCAACACCTCTTCTTGTGTCTTTAGGCCCAGCTATGCTGAAAATCTATTATCTAAGAAGTCGCCGTTTGGTAAAACCGGAGGTGTATACGTCCGTGAGAAGGCTAGGTATGCAGAACATTTTTTAATTTCTTATTTCCTTTCTGCCTTTCCCACGATGTCTCACGATATCATTCGAATATTTATTTACATTCAAAACAAAAACAAAAATTAAAATGTTTTTGTTTTCTAAGCGAAGGAACGATATCGTGTGATACTGTGGGCCAGGCAGTAAGAAAATCTGCTTAGCGACATCAGAGGATTTTACCTTCAATTAACATATTTGTTGATTTTAAAATTTTAATTATTTTTTCACTAAATTTATACTATCTTTGGAACTTACACAAAATTTTAAATAATTAACACTTAACACAGATTAATTGAAAACAAAACAAATAAAATAAGTCATTTAAATATATGTTCTATTCACAAGCTCGTATTAACGTCGTATGCATTGTATAATCGTTTTATTATAAAGTATTGTAGTTTTGTTTTTCATAATTTTCAAACAAAAATGTGTTCTGATTTTTTAAATAGTTAATTTGAGGCCAGGTCTGGGAATATTAGATTTATTCATGAAGAAATTAAATTCTTCTTGGTGATGATTATTAATTTAATTAAATTTTCAAACTATTTGAATCAAAATCAAATGAAAATCGCATCAAATTGAAACTTCCATACTTGTTTAAAATTAAATGAATATAAAATTAGTTATAAAGAAGAAATATAAACAAAAATAAAAATACGATAAAATACCGATACTACAAATTTGTGTGTTCACAATCACATAAAGACATGTCCTCTTTTTTCAAACGATGAACCATACGACCGAGCTTGTGAATTGAGCAATAAATTTTTATGATTTGAATGAACTCTCACATCTATGTATGTCCATTAGACATATAACTTTTAACAAATGTCATGGGCGAATAGAGCATAAAAAAGCAGTTTATTCGTAAATGTTAAGTTGGCATGGCTTGGAGCGTTAACACCAGAGACTGTAGTCTATTTCACTACAATGCCTGAAATTTTTTTCACTACAATTATCATAATCGTACCGTAATATATTGGACTAAAGTGGGCTGGGACCTTTACCTTTACCTTTAGCAACCAGCTGAACTAATCCAACGTATGGAAGTGAATGCGCATGTGTTACCATTTCGCGAAAAGTGAATGAAACAATTTCCATGGAAAAGTGTGCAAAGCAACATTTTTACTCTTTGCAAAATATCAAAAATGGAAAAAAGACTACACGTTTCTACTGTTGCGAATGCGACACAAACAAAAAGATTATTAAAGTCAACAAATTCGTGCTGCTTCAATTTCGGTATAACAGAAAAATTATTATCAAAATTTTTTCATAAATAAAATTTGTTTAATAACTGATCTCTAGGATTTTTCTGTTGTTAATAAACATGCATTATAAATTAGAACCGTCATGGATTAAAAAGTACATTTTGTTTTCAAAGTTGGTACTAAAAGATAAGAATCATATCCCATCTCTGATATCAGCTGAAGCCGTTATTGTTTGTTCAGTGACCAGTGACTATACCTTCGCCACTGAAATCTTCCGACAAACACTTTCGGAACAAAGACGCATTAGTGCACATCAGTCCAGAACTGGGCTCGAATGCAGCACGTTTGGTTTTTTTATTTTTCTATTATGTTTTTACCTTCTCCTGTCAAGTTCTATTTAATTGAGTTAGGGTCTTTCTACTTGAGACCAACGATATGAATTTACGAATCTGTGCTGAACCGCCGTAACGATAATAATGTTAGTATATTTTGAGATGGATGTGTTGTTTCCCTAAATAGAAAAACACTTATTGATGTCCACTTGAACACCCAAATGTGAGAATTCATTGATTGATTTAAATATGAACATTTAAAATTAATTTAATTCACATATAACATTTTTAATAGTTAATTACCTTTTAAGATCTGTATGTGCGTTGGTTAACCAATTGAGCCGATGTGTATATGTGTGTATGTATAATGTACTATGATGTTAATAAATAGCTAAGGCTATGCACAAATGTTCGTATGTTGTATTTTAGCAGTTAGGGTGATTTCTTTTACAAACTTTATATTTTACAAACAAACAAACAAACAAACAAACAATTAATGAAATATTTATAATGCGAATTGCAATTGACAATTACAGACATTTACATTTGCAGTTTAGGGGTTTGCCAATAGTTACGAGTATTAAGAATTTATTTAGTTTTGTTCACTGCCAATGTGAAAGTAGAAAAACGAATAGTACATCTATTTAAGAATGAGCTTTAGTGTTTTTTTGTTGTGTCTTTTATTAATGCTCTAACTAAATGTCTAAGAATTTGCTAATATGATTATTGTTTGCTGAATTCTTTTAACTATTTAAACAACATCGTTCGCAAAAATGTTTATAAAATAAAAAATAAAAAAAAAAGTTGAGCAATTTGAATTTAAGTTTTTTTTTCTGCTCTAATAATCTAGTTTTGTTTAATATTAATATTAATTAATTTGAAGTTAATTTAACATTCAAACTACATATTCGTTCATTATTGAAATGCAGTCATATTTGCTTTTAAATTTTAAATATAATTTTTAAAATATTAAACTGTATTTAATACTTTTGAGTAGAAATTTTTGTTGTTTTTGTTTGCATTCCAATCGTCATCATCACCATTATCATCATCATTAATTTACAGTAAATAATTTTTCAAAATTTATTTATTTTTTTTGTTTTTTTTTGTTGCTGTTCAATATTGTAAATAATTGCCATTTGGAACATTTTCTAGTTGTAAAATAGTATTTTTTTCGTTTGTAAGTAGTTGATAGAAATTTATATGTTTTATTACTCCTATTTTTATATGTGGATTGAAGTTGTTGTTGTTTTCGTGTTAATTTGTTTTTAATGAAAGATCATTAATTAAGATGGCGCTGGTTCTTAATCACGCATTGTATTAAATGTTTTCCAGTTAGAAATTATTAATTTATTAATTGTTTTGATGTACATAATAGTTTGTTATCTATTGTTTTAAAAGCACTTTTATTTTTCTAAGGGTGTATATTTTCACATTCATTTTAAATGTTTCTTGTTAATCCTTCAGATGAAATGAAATCGAATTAAGAATGGAGCCTGCTAATGTGTGTTTTTGGTTATTGCAGATGAGATGGCTTCACTTTATTTCCATTAATGCTGCCAAAATTTTCTATATTAATTAAGAGGTAACCGTTATTTTAAAATTTCGGCTCCAAACGCATAAAATAATTTGCAAACATTTAAGATCCGGCGTTAATTTTGCTTCGGGTTTGGTATATTTTTTTAATGGTCTTGTTGTATGTGGTGTAGACGATTTATTTAATTTTCGTTTTTGTTTTCTATTTAAGCGTTTCATAAGTGTTATTTTTATTACTCATTTTTTTATATTTATATTTTTTTTATTTATATATATTTTATTTCAATTCTGTACAAAAAAAAAATTTAATATTTGAGTAGTGAAAAAGGAAAAAAGTACAAAGAAAAATACAATAAATTAGTAAATATATTTAATAATTACAATACGGTTTCAATTAAAAGCCACTCTGAAATAAATGCCATTTTTTTCAACAAATCTAAGTGTAATACCAAGAAAATAATTACAGTAAGGCAAAACAAAGGCACTGAGTATCGAACAGAAAACCGATGTTCTCTTCCCCACCTGTAATTGCTACCAAACTAAATGTTTCCCTTCTATATGTTTCCTCGTCTAAACTCAGTTCATGGGGTTTAAAAATTTAAATTACTTTTTCGTTTATATATTTTCTTAATTTTTTCCCCCGATTATAGAATATACAAAATGCATTTTTTTTATCCTGGACCAGCACTCACGAGATGACCCCTACACATGCGACACATTGTACTGTAACTAGAGGAAAGGCATAGTGAGAGAGATTGATTTTGTAGTCAATGTGCAGACTACTTCATCCATCGCTATGGAAGTATGGAAAATAACGTCACTTAAATGGACTCCGTTTTGAGCTTCGCAATTAAGGGCTCGTTTTAGAGCATTTTCCCTACGATCCTTCAAAATTGTAACGCCTGTAACGCTCTAATTTCTACCACAATGTTAGCCTTCAGTTCAAGGATTTTGTGCTTATATACTTATAATCGCTCCTTAAAAAACTCCAATGAAAATAGTCGGGTACTGCTGACATTCTGGAGAACGCGTTGGCCAATTAATTTCCGAATTTCTCAAAATGTTTCACTGTCCAAAAAATTTACTTAAATATGGTACTGTGTTTCGGACAGACATCTGAGGTCTGTTTTCAATAGCAGGATGTAAGAATTTTTCTAACATAAACCGATATCGATATTGTAGGCTTCAGAACCTCCACTTTTGTGATGACAATTTCATTAAAATTAAAATCCAGAGACAATTAATTGACAAAAGTTTACTGTTGCATTAAAATTTTCTGTTGTCTGTTGCCTGAGGCACAGCTACTGTGCTTTACAAATTCACAAATAATAGAGCAAATATATAGAGTTGTGCACGAATGAAGTGGGGAACAGAATATGGTAGCCAAGCGGCGATGAAGGTTCAGAGTGTCTGACGTCGTGTGGTTAGTCGGTGTAGGAAGTAAGTTCAGAGTCGTATGCAGGGGCCATCGGATCAACGCCGGCACGCATGCTGAGTGGAAGGGCTTTCCGTTCCCCTGTAGAAATTGTAGATCGCTTCGGAGAGGAAAACTTTCTTTGTGAATGTGCACTTTCTTTGTGAATGGCTGGCTGTGCGGTGCAGCAATGAATAGCTTTATTTGTACTTAATCAACGTCATGGCCTAATTCGTCGGGTCTATTATGAACGTGAAAACCGACCAATCGAAGATATTCTGCTTTCCATTATAATGGCATTAGATAGAGTGGTTTCAAGATTCGTATTGTAAAAATTATTTATTTTGAATTTAAATTGAGCAAAAGAAAATAAAGCATTCTATCTACAACTTACTTCAAAGTCTCCAATTGTAAAACGTGTCGCCGCTAATAAATCTTGTGGTGGCATATCCGGACTCACAATCTGAATGTTTTGTTATATTGATTTTTGGAAAATGAGTTTTGGTAATATTCAAATCAAATACGAGGCAACGTAAGCGTTTATTAGGAAACAAAACGAAAATGAGACGAAACATTAAAGTGAATAATAAAATGAAATTGTGTGGCAAATATACGTTAGTTAATTATATATTGTAATAAATTTGCTATAATTATTGTTAGCACAACATAAGATTTCATACATAGAAAATGAACTAGTGACTAGAATATATATGCATACATTAAATCAAATTGATCCCTGGCAAATAACGAACCCATTTCATGTTACGTATATGGGATCTTATTTACTTATGTATATCAAAAAAAAAAAACAAAAAACATAACTTATCTTGTGATTGTGATTGAGACTTGGTTTGAAAATAATGGAAAATTTCATTAATATTTCACTTACGTCATCATCATTGTCAATCATTTCCTTGGTGGAGGCGGTTGTTTCATTTCTTCGAATTGAACCTTGATGAATATCCAAATCAACTTTAAGGCATTGGAAGCTTCGCATTAGGAACACTATTGGCATTGGCAGAATGCCAGCTAAAATCATAGATAAAGCAATGCCCATAACCCATGGTGGATAATCTTTGGGCTGAACAGCACCCTTTAGGACAAACGAATTAAAACAATTAAAGTCAATTTAAATTTCGTAACCAGATAATCCAATTACCAATTCTGCATCCCAAGCACTATAAGTGGGATTCTTGATAATCATAAACACTACCGATGATATGAGAATACACACCATAATAATAGGTCCAAAATAGCGCCAAGTCAATTGCCAATAAATGCCAGGTCTATAGCCAGTCATTTGATAGATGTCTTCAGTAAATCTGGGAAATTATTATTTTAGGATCATGAAGCTTTATCTAATAGTAGAAATTATATGTACCTTGCATGGCCATAAATATAAACAACGGCAATCATTTCCATTAAAGCAATCACTACCAGACCAATTGTACCGGCAAAGGAGTCAAACATCTTCAGCCAATACTCGCCAGCACCTGTACAGAAGATGAAACCGACAATGAAGCAGAAAAGACACACCACTCCAGTAACATGTTGTTTCTTAACCCGCTTAATGATGTCGATGTCAAACAGTGTGCACAGCATACCCTCAAGTATTCCAATCTGCGAACCCAAGCCCAGTGACAACAGCATGGTAAAGAATAGAACAGCCCAAAATGGTGCTCCCGGTAGTTCCACAATGGCTTGTGTGAAAACAATAAAAGCCAAGCCAGTACCCTCAGCCGCCTAAGAAAGAGAAAAAAGAAAAATATTATTTCATATTTATTTTATTGTTTTTCTTAATTCATTTCGCATTTACATTGTCTAATTCATGTGCCAAACTGCATTCGCCAAGTTCCCATTCTTTTATTTCGTCCACGGTGACTTTTTCCATGGCTTTTTCGTAAACGTAGTCTGTGACATTGGTGGAAGGCAACAAACTATGCTTAAATAAAATGTCTTTATTTCTGAAAAAATCAAAAAACTATTAAAAGATGTTGATTTTTTAACGAAAGCGATGCAAATGAAAGTGAAATGATTGCCGCTTTTATGATTCACTATTCCAGTAAGTTCACTTGTCATTATTACAACTCAACAAATTTTTTTTGTATTATAATTCACTACCAATTTCAATTGTCTTCATTAAGTTGTTACTGATATTATGATTTGCATGGCAAAAGCTTAACGAAGATTACAAAAATTGGCTGTGAATCATAATCATACAAAAAATTAGTAGAGGTGAGTTGAGTTTTAACAGCTCAGTTCAGTTAGTTAGTTGAGTTGTGAACCATAATAGGGGCAGATAATTCAATAAATTTTAGTCGAATGGAAAACTTAACAATAGATATTTACTAACTGTACTTCTTCGTTAAGAGTTCTATTCTAATTGCTCACCAAAACTAGATATCGAATAACGAAATTCTTTCACTAAAATACCCAGATTTTAGAAATAGTTGTCAAGTTATGGTCGTTTTTTTTTTAATAAATATTGTAAAAAGTCCAACTGGATTAATGTTTCTTGCAAATTGCAATATTCCAAGTGAAGAAACCTTACAGATGACACTGTAGATCAGTGATAGTATTAGAATACATTATTGAGTGTTCCCGTTTCCCGGAATAATAACGAAGTCGTAAAAGATGCGTTCTCTGCTGTAATTTTCATAGACATTTGCCATAGTATAAATAGACGAAGACAAAGTCATTTCTTATCGTACACTACCTGTGTAAGTCGTATAATTTATACCAGAGAATTGGAAAGAGCCCCCTACACATGTTCAATCTGTTTCACGTTAAATTCGTTAGCGTAATCTGGATATTTTACCATGCATTTGTAATGCATATTGCATATTTATATAGTTAGATTTCAAATATTTAATAAGAAAATTTAAAACTTGGAAAACAAAATTTACTGCATTTTAATTTGATGAATATTTGATGTGTTAAAACGCATCGCAGCAAAACAACATCGATGCCACAAAATATCAATGTTGGTTGACCTTTATAGAAATACACTTTATATTCCTAATTATTTTCAATTACTTATATTTCTCTGGAAATTACTATATCGCGAAAGTAGCAATGTCTGGTTAAAAGTTTGTAAAAGTGAACCAGTACTGACCAGTACAATCCAGTATTAATTTATAGGAACAAATAACGTGAACTAGTTCAGGGACATGCATGCAAATTTTTATATAGACATATGTATTTGTATATTTGTGTTGAATAGTATTTCACTTTTGTATTTATATAGTCACATTTACAAAGTATTTCTAGCGAATCGCATGAAATGTTTATTTAAAATTTAATTCACTCTTGTTTGTTATTGAGCAGGAAGACTCTTTAATATAATTTACTGTAAATCATTTTCATTTATGTCAATAAATAATTTCAATCATGACATATTTAAAAATAAAATAATTAAAAGTTATTCTTTTTGTTGCAAACATTGAATAAAGTTTAAAACAATTGCGCTTCATGAACGTAAATACATATCAGCCGAAACAATTAATGGTCATAAAGAGGGGAAAACTTAATTGCAAAAAGGACGCAAATGCCAAAATAAAATACAAACATAACGCTTCACTAAAGTATTTGCAATGAAATTGTTTTAAGTAACAATATTTAGAAGCTTTTGTGTCACTTCTTTGTTGTTAACTATCTGCCAGAAAGTTTTTTTTTCGTAAAGTGCTGTACACCTATACCTAAATTTACACACTTCACCTTTTAAGATTTTGTTTTTGTTTTTAGTGCAAATAGATTTTTTTTAAATATAGAAACAGATTTTATAAATGACTTTGATTTATATGAATAAATTTTGTTGATTCATCAAATTAGAAAGATATCATTAGTGTATATTATATTTAGAATTGCGCCTACTGAAAGTAAATCTATATATCGTTAGGTGAACAGCAAAACCACGCAATAAAATTTTTTACTTATTTACTGAATGCAGAAAATACTTTTTAATATAGGGTGTGTATTATACAGGATGGGCCAAAAGTCACGCCTGCGTGTTAAAATTTGCATAACTTTTTTGTTTATTATTATTTTTTTAGATTTTATTCATCGAACATCATATTTTTACACGCAGGCGTGACTTTTGGCCCACCCTGTATAATACACGTATTTGTAGTTACATGTCTTTTGATTTTCACTTATAGAATAGCTAATTTTTATTACAAAAGTATAAAAATTTTTGAGTACATTTTTTTTTTTTTTATCTGGGACCAGCACTCAGGAAATGACTCCTACACATGCGAAGCTTAATTAATTATTTTGCAGCTCTGCTTCTTTCTGATTATAATTTTCTGATCATAATCAACAAAAAAATCAATTTCGACATTTTTGGTTAGTTACGTGGTTTTGCATTTCAGCTAACGATATATATATATATATAAATAGACCATAGTTTGTTTGGATGCTTATAACTCGAAAACGACTAGACGGTTTCGTTCGTAATTTCTACGCGAAGGTTTAAGAACAAAGAAAAGTGTTGGAATTATTAACAGGTGGAGCTGTAGGCGGTCATTAAATTGGCGATATTAGAGGGTGTATAGGTTAAGCCCATACAGAATCCTTTCGATACTATTTGCTACAAATGGTACTAAAATATCATTTGTGATCAGAATATTAACACGTAGTCTTCGTTTTTTTTATCGCGCAGAAGATCCAAAAAAGACTCGAATTTTAAGAATTATTTAAAAGGAAATGCTGCCTGCTTTATGAGATGTTTTCCTACACACACACACATATATATATATATATATATATATATATATATGTATCTATATATCCATATATGACATCATGACTAAAATAGTCAGAATTGACTACCAGCACCGCAAAACGACGAAATATAAAAAACCTCGATTTTCGAAAATTGTGGTAAAATCTATAACTTCCTATAGAGGGAAGCTGAAAAAGCAGTATTTATTGAGTACTAAAGATGTTGAATTTCAAAGTTGCAAAAGTTTAATGACTTGGAAATTTTAAAGAAAATTGTTGTACCTGTAGAGCTGGCGGAGAAGATAATTCACAGTTGATTTGGCTTGGAATTATCCATGTATAATAACAATTAATCATCACTTATCGCTTACGTCACATTTGTATAACTAATTGGCGTTTAAGCTGTTTTTCAATTGTTGCATTAAATTGTTGCACATATATGAAACAATTTTAATTGTTTTATTTGCTAAAAAGCAGAGATTCCCAAAGAAATTTATATGAACACATGCTGGTTCGGTAACAATTGGCAAATTTGTAAAAATTAGACCGATGAATTGGGTTTTTTTTGCAGAGAAGCGAACCGTTACCGTTTTCGAGATATAAGCTGATAAATATTTATTTTGTATGGGCGTGGCATCTTCTAATGTGAATTTTTGGAATCAATATAGCCTATATTTTAAATTGGACAAAGTTATAGTTCTGTGCTAAATTTCCTTAAGATCAATCAAGTAGTTTCGTTAATTAGCCCGGGCAAATATCGTGACAGGAGATTTATATATGTATGTATATATAAATAAATAGATCCAATTAGATGTTAATTATCCACATTAATTACAATTATTGTAGGAATAAGCGACAAAAAAAGGAAATTAAAAAAAAAACGAAAAAAATAGTTTGGGAACTTCTCTTTGAACAATCACACTAACCAATTGCGGCCACTTAAGCACACAGTCACCCCACTGTTAAAATGTTACCGTTATTGATGTAACCATTCATTCATTAGTTCGTCGGTCTAATTTCTTTGGTGATATGTACGTACTTATGTCGGTCTAGCCGTAAATAATTCAAGTTAAAAATAAATAGCAACTGTCATCCAGTTGTTAGTTGAAATTTATTAATGATCTTGAGCATTTTTTTTTTTGCTTGTGCGAAAGCATTTTTCGTATTCTTTTTCGATTAATTTTTGTATTTTACTTACACTTCAATACAATGGTCCATATTGACGGTTGCTTTAAAGCCCAGTATGGCAAAAATAACTACACTAGCATAAATGGCGGTGATGGCATTACAAACGGATACTAATAAAACATCGCGGACGCAATTATTCTTTGGCGTATTGTAGCTGCCAAAGGCAATCAGCGAGCCAAAGGCTAGACCAAATGAGTAAAAGACTTGTGTAGCGGCATCCAGCCATACCGTGGGGTCCGCTAGTTTCTCAACTTTCGGTGTGTACATGTGAATTAGACCCGCACTGGCACCGCGTAAGGTTATGCCGCGAATAAAGAAGATTGTCAGGACAATGTAGGGAAAGAGTGAAGTAAAATACACCACTTTACCCGAACTCTGAATGCCCTTCATCACAATAAAAAATACAATTGTCCAAGAGAGCAACAAGCAGAGTACAATCCACCATTTGAGACCACCTGGTTCATCCATGGACGGAGCTGCATCTAATGTTGTGCGATACCAAAAGTATGACGTTTCTGAGGAACGCGCACATTCCTCTATCACTGCTCCCGTACCATTTGTGGGACATGACGCCCAGGGCAAGGGATACTAAAAAAGCAACAATAATTAAATTTTATTTACAATATACAAAATCACAACAACAATTACTAACTAAACAAAACTAAACTAGTGTGCTTAACTTTTTGTTATTGTTGCTGTTGTTGTTGTTGTTGTTGTTGTTGTTGTGTACTTACCCGGAAACTGTTGAACAAGTAAAAAAACACCCACGTTATAATCACATTGTAGTATAGAGCAACAAACAACGTTACTACACAAGATGAAATGCCAATACCACCCAGCCAGGGGTGTATGGTGTTCCAAACGCCTAGCGCACCCAGACGCATGCGCTGTCCCATGCCCAGCTCTATGAGAAACAGCGGTATACCCTCCAGCACTAACATTATCATGAACGGTATTAGAAATGCACCTGTAAATCAAAATATTAAGACATAAAAAATGAATGAAATAAAAGAAAGAGACAGAGAGAGAGAGAGAGGTAGAGAAAATTAAAATGTGCATTTTAAGCAGTGATGTTAACCGTACGGCAATTACCGTATTGTATGGTCATTTAGACCCTAGAGCGATAATTTTAAAAAGCTTTTTTCATAATAAAATAATCTACATCTTTCTAATAAACACAATATAACGTCATATGCAATCCAATGCACTGAGCACTGGTCCAAGATAAAAAAAAGCATGTTTTTATAAAGAAATTTTTTTTTTCAGTATATCGACCCTTGTGCGCGAAATTATCGTATGTTACACTTTTTTCGAAATCGCCTTTTTTATGCAAATTTGTTTCAAATCCATTAATTCATCTCTCGATCAAATATTATGGCGATTGTTGTTATAGTTATGAAGATAACACTATGTACATTTTATCGTATGTAACAGCTAATGCTGCCAGGAAAATAAAAAAAAAATAAATAAAAACGCTCTCCTGTAAATTTTACTTTTTGTAACATACGATAATTTCGCGTACAGGGGTCGATATTACTTTGAGTACGGTAAATGTACCTAAAAACGGTAAAAAATTTAAATCTGTATGGAAATCGAAATAAAAAGTTAACATCACTGATTTCAAGAGTAAAATAAAAACAATTTGCTTTAAGAATTTTTACATTTGCTATTATTCATACATGACATTCATTTACTTTTATCGACATATAATCAATTCGAATTTGTTGTTAGTGCTTGATGATTATTTATTTTTAAAAGATTCTTTCTTTCGTTGACTGGATCTAATCAAATTGGATTAGTAAATTCAAATGCCTTTCTTATACACGACGAACAAAATAGGAAAAAAAAGCTATTTAATTAACAATTCATTTGATTGATAATAGAATTTAAATTTCAATTCGGTTTTAAAGAAAGATGCGTAAAATTTTTAAATTTCTATATGTTTCTTATTCCAAAATTGTGCTATTTCCCACAAAAAAATATACATACCTTATGATATTCTCATAAAGTATTTTTTAAAAAAATAAATTCAATAAAATTGCTTATTGAGGAGGAAAGCAGATCTATATAGTATTATTTCTAATGTACTACAAACTTAAGATTCTTATGTTCAAAATTCAACTAATCAATCGAGAATTATAAGTTGAATACCGAACCAGAAAAAGAAAAATTAAAAAAAATACTTTATGAGAATATCATGGTGGTGTGCAATAACTCCCAGGTAAAATAAGACCCAAAGAAAATAGGAAATCAATTCCAAAAAAATTTTCATACAAAGGCCGGCTATGCAGAAAACCTTTTGTTAGCGAAGCCTGTCAGAGGGGCGATGGCTGAAGTAGTCTAATGTACTACAAACTTAAGATTCTTATGTTCAAAATTCAACTAATCAATCGAGAATTATAAGTTGAATACCGAACCAGAAAAAGAAAAATTAAAAAAAATACTTTATGAGAATATCATGGTGGTGTGCAATAACTCCCAGGTAAAATAAGACCCAAAGAAAATAGGAAATCAATATATCTACTATCCCTTTCCTATAGTTCAGCACAATGCATCGCATGTGTAGGGGTCATCTCCTAAGTGCTGGTTCAAGATAAAAAAAATCACACTGCCAAACACTAGCAGAACGTAACAACATACTGTTTTCGAAGGCTGCTACACTTTCATTTTCATAAGATTACACTTTGCAATAAAAATTTATTCAAATAAAACTAATTAAAAATTAATAGTTTGTGTTATTTCGGTTCCATATTTTTGTGCATTATTTTAAATTTTTTTTGGGGAATATTTGCAAGCATATTTTAAACATTTTTGTGCATATTTAAACTTGCCCTGATAGTAATCGATTTATATATATATATATTTCGATAAAATATATAAAGATATAAATTAAATGGAGTAAATTCATTTAATTTTTAAAATCTCAATTTACCATCGTTACAACAAAAAATGTAATTTGAGGAAAAGCCGCACAATTTACATAAACGAAAAAAAAACCTGTTTACGTTCTTAATTTAAATTAAAATTGTTCTAATATCAATTAAAAGCAAGTGGATTTTTACTTTTAAAATATTAATTTGATAATCATGCCGCTTACGGGTTTTTCGCGGATATTTCCCGGTTATAATTAAAATAATTTGAATTTTTTTTCTGTGTATCCTCTTACACTATGATTTTTTTCTATGTATTCTATTCTACTATTTGTTTGGCAGAAGTAAAACATAAGGAGTAATATAAAATTTTGTACTAGTAACTGTTGCTATTTTCAATGCTTTTCTTAAATCAAATCAATTTTAAACAGATTTCCCATTTATTATTTCAAATGAACATGCAAAAGAGAATTTCTATTTGCCAACAAAAAAAAATTATTTGTGGAAAATACAAAAAAATATTTAAAAAATAAATTTCAAAGAAAACTCTTACTGATTCTGACTGACGGTGTACAACTAAATCAAATAAATAAGTACGAATAATTTTGTTCTAGTGGCTGGCAGCACAGCACTGGCAGCAGTTATAGTCAATTAAATTCAACTAAAGGAATATTAAAGCAGCAAATCAATTTTTATGAGACATTCAATTGTATTTTATTGCATTGTATAGAATTGTAGATATTTCTATAGCTCAGAATATCAAATACAATTCTGAATAACTGCAGACGACTTATTAACACTCATCGATATGTCAAGACCTGCAAATGTATGATTTTTGTTTTATTTAGTTATGATCCCTTGATCCCAAATCAATTTTAATAAACATAAGTTCAAAACAATTTGATAAAACTGTATCCACTTTTTGCATGGCTTATCGAATATCGAATATTTTTCTTTGCCAAATTTTACTTTTTCTTTATTCGATTTTCTTTTCGAAACTAATTAAGGAAAATGGAATACAACTGACATGTATGTGCCGGATCTGCAAAGACTATTGTGAAGTTCCTCGACCGTATACAGGATAGGCAGAGTAGCCAACTCTATTAACTCTCTTGAGCATCGTCACAACGTGGCGTGCGTTTCGTTATTCTATCGTTTCTATAATGGGATATGTTCTAATGAAATCAGAGAACTTATTCCCAAAACCCGGTCAATCATGCGCACAGCGCAAAAACTCATTTTGAGGTCGCATGTGGAGTAAACTGCACACAGAGGTCTTTTCTATCACATTCGAAATTGGAAAATTCAAATCGAATGTCCATATACACTACTTCCTCTACCCTATCTCTCCGAAAACCTTATTTCCTAGTTGCAGCGCAATGCATCGCATGATTGCCGGTCCAAGAAAAAAAAAAGATTAATTCTTTTTCAACCTAACGGCAGGGTTAATAAAGAAGATTAGCTCATGGCATTACCTTGATGTAGTCAAATTTACTTTCTTTAATGTAGCTTAACTCTTCGCTCTTAAGAAAATGTTCCTTCACAGTATATTTGTAGCCAGAGGACGAAGTCGGCTCACAGCGGGCTAATAGCCGCCGCCGAAGTTTGCAGCTTTAATCGGCTCACGGGTAAGCTGATTTTACTTTTTTTTTAGCAAGTTTTAATTTTGTAGATTTTTTTTATTTTGAAATTTAAAATTTTACTACTTTTTTTTTTCTTGGACCGGCACTACTACTACACTACTAGTTAATAAATGTAAATGCGGCCAGTTGTAACAATATAACCATTTCGTGTTTTTTTTGGATATGTCAGTTTAAAAAATTTCTTCTAACGTTGATAATGTTGATAAAATTAAGTTTTTTCGTCTATGACTGATGTGTTCTTAGTATACGATCTCAAAAAAAGTAGATGTTGTACTGTATTCTATTGCAGCAAAAAGTGCAACAAAAACTATTCATTATTTATCACTATTCACTGAATATCTGTCCATCGCCATGCTCTGCGTCCACCAATTCAGTACAAAATTAAGTCTAAAAAATTAACAAGAATTGAAACACATCCATACGTACAAGTAAATGTACAATAAAAATCTAAACAAAGGGCATGTACCACTTAACAAATGTAAATAAAGGGGAATCAAATAGCGCCAAACTGCAATTGAATCGTGAATAGAATTCCATTTAATTTCATTAATTTCAGAGTCATAGTCATGAAATCATTTGTACTGCCATTGCTATTTCTACTGCATGAAGCGCAATCGGTTCAGGTCATTTAATTATTGTTTTTATATTTATGTAAAATTTCAAAGAATATTGCTAACGGCACTACCTTCAATAATTGTTACTTAAATGCCGACTAATTGTCAGCTGATGTCAATTAGTTGATTAAGAAGTCTCTCTTTTTGATTAAAGGTTATAAAGTGCTCCGTTGATTTGTACTTATACTGAGTTTAGACGAGAAAACATTTGAAAGAAAACCATCTGGAATTCTCTTTTGTTTTTTCATTCGCGGTCACACAGACAAAACTGTTGCCGGAGACTTTCCATTATTATTGTTAATATTGTTATTTTTGTAAGCAACGAAAGTGAGAACTAAGCATGTCGCCGAGTACTGAACACACTCTCTTCCCCATCCGTAATATGCCTACAAACTAAATGTTGTCCTTCCAAATGTTTTCTCGTCTAAACTCAGTCTTAGACATCTTTCAAACTGTGCAGGTTTTGCTCGAAAATATAAATTGAACTTACAGTAAGTCATATGTATATGTGACTTTTAATTTAAATGAAGTCGAATTCACTTTACAGATATGTCAAAATTTGTATATGTTTACATAGAGGCTAAAATGTCAGTTGTTGTTATAATAATGTGATTGTTGTAGAATTAACACCACCTATAAACTGAATTCGCCTTGATATAAATATGAGAATTTATTATTAGTACTTACCGCCACCATTTTGTTGACACAAGTATGGAAACCGCCATATATTACCCAAACCCACTGAGTAACCGATAATACTTAGAAAAAATTGCATTTTGCCAGACCATGCTGCACGTTCTGGTTCACCAGGTATCTCCACAGAACTAACGGAATTTCTTTGAGGCTCAGTTAAAACAATTGTTACACCATGTGTTCCATCTCCGCGGGCACGAGTATTCAACGGCGCCATTTCATGGCCATTGCGAGGCGCATCAATAATTTTAGTAGCAGCCATCAACGAGTGAAAGAAAACTGCAGTCTATAAGAGATGAATTTCTTCTTTTCGTTTGCAAATTGAAATTGTTTAATTAAGTGAACACACGTGTACAAATATAATGGCAATATGAAGCGTTTTCAGTAACTGAAAATATATATGTATAGATAAAAAAAAAACAATAATTACATTTCTTATTTGCACAAACATTTAATTTTCAAATACGGTATGTATTTTTATTACGACAGACACAATAATTCACTAATCTGCAATATAATTTCATTACATCGTTGCAGTTTATTGTTTATTTGTATTTATATTTTTATTAACATCATGCTCAGTGTGCGCACGATCTTATCATGTTATATAATGTACAATGTTTTTTTTTTTATTAATTTTGGAAATCTGAAGGACTTATATCGAGTTATAAGAGCCAAAAAGGCTTTAGCGTCATAATTATGCGTTAGTTTTTGTGATAAAAATTCACAATTCTGGAACAGTCGCGTCATCTCAAATAAAATTTTATAGCTGTGAAATATGCCGTTACGATTTTACAGCGAAAACTATTTAGATGAATGTACAGTAGCGCGTCCCATATTATACACTAAAAACCTCAAAACCGTTTTACAATTTTGGGCACTCACAAATTTCATTTTACTTGGAGCTGATTCACACTTATCAAGTTTACCTGATCAATTTTTGTTAAATTTTCTTTTGAACCTGCATTTACGTTCATACACGAAAACATTTTTCCGTCAAGTATCGCTTGTTTTACAATACTGCGGTTAAGAAAAGAAGAGAGAAAGAAAGCAAAAATGAAGAGAGAAGAAAACAAAGTATGTACCCCTTCCATGCTCTTTTCCCCGCTCTTCCAAATACTCAGGACTTGACGAGTCAAACTTGATGTGTGTGAATCATGAGTTGCAATAAAACAAGTATTTATGAAAAGTTTAAAAACAATATTCCAATTGCACGGCAGTGCTCAAAAACAATGTACATATATAAATATACATACATATAAACGAAAAAGTTATTAAATTTTTAAAGCATATGGCTACTTTTGGCACACCCTACACGTATGTATTGTACGTCTTTTCATCAAAATGAATGTTAAAATTAATTAAAATCGTACATGCATACGTTCATATACACATGCATACTTATTTATGCCGTAAATTTTATGGCAATATGTATCTACACAATTTTCGTTTAAATTTTTATTCTTCTTCTAACTATTTTTATATCATAACAACACAGCTATGTGTGTATCGTATGGAAAATTTTTCTACATGAACTTTGCAAACAAAGTATGTATGTATGTAAATTTGAAAAAACCATAAGCAAAAAGATATTTACTGGCTGAACGTTTAAGAAGAAGGATATTGATCAAACAAAAGTCAACCAATGACAGAATCGACAATTTTAAACGTTTCAATGATAAAATACTTTAATATAATTAAAATAATTAGATAACAAATGTAGAAATAAGTCCCCGTCCATACTGTGAAACATTTGCTGCAAAACTTTTGAGTTTGTAGATGAGAAGGGGAAGAGGAGTGGAAGTATGTACTCTGTTTCATGTACATGCAGTTTTTGTTGAATTTCTTATTTGCATCTTTTGACATGAGGTGTATTTGACGTTTCATTTTATTTCTTTTCGTTTGGTATACTGTTAACATCTATCATAATAATAGCTACCCTGTTTTAGTTTACACGTGTTTGTGAAATTTAATCAAAAATTTAAAAAAAAAATATAAAATTATATAAAAATTATTATAAAATTTTTCTTCTTAGCGTCCGTTTTGCTTCAAATTATACCTTGTGCTTCAAATGTCTATCCAAAAAAAAAATATTCACACCTTCTATCACAGGGTAGTTATTTTATATTTACATTCGGTATTGAGAAATGTCAAAAAAAATTAAAAAGAGAAGATAGAAGGGAGGAATAAAAAATACTAAACATGAAGCAAAAGATTCATGTATGGACACTGCTGCACTTTCAAAAGAGAATTCAAAAAACTTTTGCAGCAAAAACTCAACAGTATGGACGGGGACTAACAAAGATTACATAAAGCTTTTGCGAATGCCAGCAGGAAAACTCAGAAAAACCTTCTTAATGCAGAGCAGAGAATGACAATCAGCATGACATCAGAAGCGCGTCAACACTGCTATAAAAACAATGAACGTGCAAAAGCAGAGTTGTAAGTTAGTAAAGTTTCACCTCCTGTCATTTCTCTAACTATCCTTCTCCTCTAGTTCCACACAGAAAAAAATAAAATCAAGATTCAATTAAAAAAAAAACGGAGATTCAAATAAAATAATAATTGGATTTCAATCTATCACGAAAATCGTAGATTCAATTATGAGTTTGAATTGAAAAAATTTTACGATTTTTTTCATAAGAAATTAATTAAAAAATTTTAAAAATTCAACTAAAATTGGAAATTTTTTCGAGATTCAATTAATAAATTAATCAAAAAAAAAAAAAAAAATATATAAAAACTAAATTTTTACGTACTCTTTATTTAATGTTATAATTTTTTTTTATTATTTTATGGTATCTTGAATCAAATCTGTTGATAGTACTGTTTTGAGAGACTAACAAAGTCAATTAAAATAAACGTGAATACAATTAAAATTTTAATTGAAAAAAAAGATTTACTGAGCAAAAACTTAATTGGAAAAAATTTAACAATTATTTTTTTCTGTGCAACACAATACATCGCATGTGTACGGGTCATCTCATGAGTGCTGGTCCAAGCTAAAAAAAAAATTATTTTCTCCAATCAATGGATACATTACGTTGCCCATCGTTGTATTCGAAGATGTTGGCTTAATATAATGCATTGTTATTTAAACTTTAATATACATAAAACTGCATGAATTCTTTTTATGAGTTGGAATTTTATTTCTATTTATTTATTCTAATAATAAAAAAATTAATTTTCAAACACGATTGACAATTAAAGTGTGCTATGTTCATTTCTTAAAAATTTTGCTTTTTCAGTTGATGCATGATTGAAATAATTTTTACCACACATACATATTCATGTAAATGAAAAATGTATTTTTAGTTCACAATTTTTTGATATACAAAATGCTAACTACATGTAGTATTTGACATACTGTCCAACCCTGACCATTAAAAAATATTCAAGTGACATTTAGGTTTTTGTCATTACTTGAAAGTGACGGTTTTGCCGTTTTATAATAAGAAATGTATGGAAATTTTTTTTTAAGAAGTCACATTCAGATCATGATCCAATAAACAACAGGTCAGAGCAATTTTCCTGATGCTTTTTTGTTGTTGTGTTGTGTTTTTCAGGTCAAAAATTATGCAGTTGTCAAAAATTGTTTACTTTTCTTTTGCCCATTCTATTCGTATAAGTATTTCCATAGCAAACCTTTTGCATTAGTCCCCTTCTTCATAATTGCACTACATTTTCCAAAATATATGCATTATATTATATGAATAATACAATTTAGGGATTTTCTTTTTACAAATTATTTTTATTTTTTCTACAAACAACTGAAACAAACCCCATTTCTCGTTGTTTTGTAGGAAAATAGTTTTGACAAGTGGTCCATTTGCTAACGGCTGCTGTTTTTGGTATTGTTGAATTGTTGTACAGCCGCACTGACCTAATAATTGGATCATGGTTCAGACTTATCATGCTTTTTTATTGAAAAGTGATATCATAGAGAAAGCACAGGTGGAGAAGTGATATACAAGGTGGGCCAAAAGAAGTCATCCGATGTTGTTAGGCTCTCATTTTTTTTCTAAATGAAAAACTTCGATTCTGTTTTTTGATTATGTTTATCTGAACCTTTAGAATTTTATTGGTCAAGTCGAGAAGATGATATCGGCCAAATTTGCGCCGTCACAAATGATACGGGCTCGTTTTATGGCATTTTTCATCACTTCGGCAAGAACTTCGGGCGACAGATTCTCGCACTCATGTCGAATGTTGTCCTTGGGGGCTTTCAGGGTCTTGGGCTTGTTCACGTAAACACGGAATTTCAAAAAACCCCACAAAAAAGTCTGGAACAGTTAAATCGTGCGATCTTGCGAGCCAGTGCAAATCGACAAAACGAGAGATGAGGCGACACGGGAACGCCGCCTTCAGAATATCGGTTATGGCTCGCGCAGTGTGTGCCGTTGCTCCGTCCTGTTGGAATCACATGTCCTCCAGTCCCAATTCGTTCAATTGCGTCAGAAAAACTCGGTTAACACGGCCCTATAGCGCGCACCATCCACTGTAGTCGTTTGACCAGCGGCGTCCTCGAAAAAAAATGGCCCGAAGACTCCTCCAGCGTGAAGAGCGCACCATGCCGTCACTTTGAGCGGGTGTAATGGCTCCTCGTGCATCCCTCGTGGTTTTTCGGTATCCCAGAAGTGATAGTTTTGCTTGTTCACGAAATGAGCCTCATCGCTCATTGTGATTTTGGTCGAAAAATCGTCCACTCCGTCCTCGAGATTGAGAATGGCTTGGGCGTAGGTTACGCGCTTGTTCACTTGTATTCTACATCGGTCTAGTTCACAAATGTCAAAGCAGATTTGACATTGGCCGCCATTTGCAAAAATAGGGTGATTTCTTTTCGCCCACCTTGTAGTTTTGTTAATTTGTAAAACGTCTGTAGTGTTTCAGTAGATGCATTCAGTTTTAAGCGAAAGCCATTCGCTTTATGGTTTAAGTTTGTCAGTATCATAAAAATCTTTAAACCCAAGATATGCAATCTGTCAAGTGAAGGCTTTAAACTACTTTAAACAACACCAACGTTAATTTTCCGAAATAATGACAACCGAAACAAAGATTTAAGTTAAAGAAAAGAAATACTGCTTCTTGAAATAGACCTCAGGAGCTGTATCTTGCATATGTAAACGGTTTTTTTTGATTAAGTAAATTCTATAGAAAAGAGACTTGATAACGAGTTAAGAACAAGGCTTAATTCTTTCACAACTGTGCGGTTGCCAATTTTTCCGAATTTCTAAAGCTGTGTCCCTGGTGTAAATTTGACGCATTTTTTTTTAGCTTAACAAAGGCCTTTTTAATTACTATTTTTATTATTTATTTATGTGATTTCACGATTGTCTGGCCAATATCACGCCCACCACCGAACACAACAGGAATTAAAAATGACAACCCCATTATAGAGTCTCTAAGCGTATGCTACTGAGCGAGCATAAATAATAAGTCCTTTGTGAGTATGTATTTGCTTAAATTTAAATTTCTAAATTGTAAATGTTCATCGGTACTCGTACTGCTTGAATGGAAACATTAAGAGACTCTGTGGTTTTCCTTTAGCTATAAAAAATGTGGCACAAGGACTTGTGAACATAAATTGAAATAAAGATTTTTAAAGCCATAATATCAATAAGTATGTGTATTTGTGTTTACTGTTTAAAAGAAATGTAAAAAAATGCATTATTTTCTTATATTGATATTAGCATGACCCCATTTTAATGAAATGTAATGCCCTACAGAAATGGAAATAAAATTTCACTTTAATTTCAATATTTATTTTTTGACATTTTTTCTATCAACAACAACAACAACCTCTTTTTTCAAGTGCTAAATACGCTTTGTATGTGCTTTTTTCCCCCAAAAAATTAGAAATATTTTTATTTCAAAAGTCTCATTTCTTGAGTTATGGCGTTGTTGAAGTAAATGTGCGCGGCATGTAAAGTGCTGAACAATCATACAAATTTACTTTTATTGCCAATTTTAAAGTCTCATTTTTCATAAAAACCTGCCGTTGCATTGCAAATTAAAAGCAGCTGGTGCTGATTTTGCGCATCCAACCGTTGTCTCCACCATGGATGTTAAGTAAATAATTTATAACAGTTACATACTTTGATACATATTTACTACATGCCAATAGATTACATTGCTACATTTACATACCTCTGCTTTCATAGAAAATTTGTGTGCTCCTCTTGTTTTTTTTAATTTCAAGGCTTTAAAGTATTGATTTTTAACCTTCGAATTGCACTCTGCTAACAAACACACACAGCCACACACAATCAGTTATTATATAAATTGTTCTAGTGGCTAAAAATAAATATTTTCTTTTAAATCACAGTATCCATTCAATAATAAGTAACCATTCCATTATTTTCATTTGTTTGTACTATTCGTAACAAGTAAAACTCCTACACTGTGTTTATAATATTTTGACACGATTATTCAGGAGTAGCAGCTAAAAGACGTTCATGAGTCATCTTGAATATCATGTGTCTTAGATTGTTACAAATTTGTAACATGCTTTGCATTGAGTTTTGTTTTTTAAATTGATGGTTGATGGCAAAAGTTAGAGGACTCGTTTTGGTATACATGACTTGTTGTGTAATTTGATAGAAAAATATAAAACGTTGGTATGTTGAGTTGAAATTAAATTTTCAACTTTCATTTAACATTTAAAATAATCATAATATGTGCGCAATAAATAAAATAACACTGCTGAGGCTTCTATAAAGTTGCGCATTTAATAGAATGTCACGAAACAAATCAAGGCAGTTTCTATTACATAAACGCACTTTTTTTAGTCTACTATTTAGTTCACTGGATTGTATTCAATGCTTCTCAAATCTTTTTAGATAGGTCTTGCCCAGTTGCATTGTGCTGCAACTATAGGAAAGGGATAGTTAGACAAACAACAGGAGGTGAAGCTTAATTAATTATTTTACAGCTCTGCTTTTGCACGTTCTTTGTTTATAGCAGTGCTGAAGTTTCTGTTTAGTAGCCATTTTTATTATTATTTTACTTCGCCGGTGCTACACAATACCGACGAAGGAGGGCGTTCTGATGTGATTGTGGATTGCTATCAACTGATGCCGGTATTGTGTTCAGTGACCAGTGACTATGCCTTCGCCACTGAAACCTTCCGACAACAATTGACACACAAGGACACACTAATGCACATCAGAAAAATGCGAGATGTTTATTTTTTAAATTTTAGTCTGAAACTGGGGTCGAATCCAGTCTTGTTTTTGTTTTGTGGTCAACGTGCAGACTACTTCAGACATCGCCACCCATCATATATATGTATATGGGCAATTCCACGATCTATAACGGGACACTCGTTTGCCTTTGAAGTGAAGTAAAATAAAGAAATCTTAAATTTTCATTTTCTTTTCTACGTTTTTTTATAGCACATTAATGGCACTATAAATAGAAATTTAGCTTTTATCGATTTTTTGTTTCTGTTGTATAACCAATAAACATGGTATCACGAACGGGACAAAATTTTGAAATCGCTTTCAACTGTATTTAGAAAAATAAAAAAAATTTGCGAGTTAGAACACCGTTTTTTAAAAAGGATTTTTTTTTTAATTAAAATAGAATAATATGGCTTTCCACTGATTGTTGTGAGATTTAAATATTTGTGTTCCTCTTTTTTTAACAACCTTTACTATGATTTAGCAGGGGAAATCTAGAACGGGACATATTTTCCTACAATATTTGTATTAAAAATTTTCTTAAGTTTAAATTCTGTTAACTGTGAAACTTTTTATAGTTATTATTTTATAGATATTTTTACATGTAAATTTTAGGTTTTGATATATAATAAATAAACCGTTGAGACATTTCCATTCTTAGAAAAATATTTCTCAATAATTTAAATTCCTAAATATTTAACATGTCTTTTCTTTTTGAAGTAAATTGTAATTATTATGTTATAAAATAGACTCGTATATTTGATATATTTTACATATTTTAAATAAATTTACAGTTTCCAGACCAATTGTCTGAAAATAAGAAACACCACAAACTGAAAATACGTAATTTTCTTAAAATTTTAACATTTCTTATATTTTATATTTGTTTCCCATTGTAATTAAACCCAAATACACGATAAAATTTCTATATATACTTATAAATATATATATATCTTAGCCGCATTTGCAAGGGGCAATATTTGCCAAATTCAGTGAGCAGTGATTATGCCTGCGCCACTGAACCTTTCCAAAACACAACTAGCACATCAGAAAAAATGCGAGATATTTTTATGATTTCATGTGAAACTGGGGTCGAACCCAGGAAATTTGTGGCTTTGTAGTCGACGTGCAGACTACTTCAGCCATCGCCACCCTCAATGCAGGCCTGCTTGCAATGCATAATCGACCCAGTAAATAGAAAAACTGAACAACACTATTAGGTTATGTTCGACTCTATAAATAATTATGCGATAAGCGTAAAATTTTTATATTAGTATCACTTCTATTTTTATTTTGACCTTTATTAAAATTGTTTAATTATATTTATTTATGAGCGATGGTCTTTTTTATGAAAAGCTTTTTAATTATTATTTATTTCTCAATATTTCGCTACCAAATAGGTAGCATCGTCAGGAAATAATATTTCTCATAAATAAGTAAAATTTTTATTTTCAAATATTTAGAAATAAAATTGATCCTGAAGACGAACAATATGTTCGAAATATATAGATATAAGAAGAAATTATTGCTTAGCTTTATTGCAAAGAATCATATGAAAGAAAATAAAAAAGGAAAAACGAAGGTAAAATGTAATTGATTCAGCTTTCTATATAAAAAAAAAGATGTTCAGCAATCTTCTAATAATTAAATATTCTTTTTGAGTATATAAAACACTCTAGACTTACGTTTCAGTTAATAAACTTGCTTATATGCTTCGAAAAAATTTTATCTGTATGTATGTGCACGCATACCCCATAAACCCAGCATGTTATATATGTATATGTATGCACAATGATATGGACTTTATTCATTCACCCATATTTTTGACATTCACTACAATATTAGAAGAAATAGAAAAGGAAAAAAAATCTTTTACATATATACAGTGCACAACAATGGAGGCTCGTCCGTGCTGACGTAGTTCTAAAAGGTTGTACATGCAATTAAGCAATATACTCAATACATACATATACATTGATATCCCCATACATACATACATATATACCTCATCAATATACATAAGTACAAATAGCCAAATTCTTATTTGCATGTAAAAATAGAAACATATACAAGAACAGATGTTTGTAAATAAAGACGAGTTCTCGCTAAGCAGTGTGTTGAGTAGACATCTAGTTAATGTCTATATACATACGAGTACATACTTGTTTCACGACTCATACCTCAGGACCTGCATAGAAAATGAAAAATTCGTTGCCAGTAGGGATATATAGATATGTATGTATGTGTATTTATGCACATATACCAGGATATTTATGACGCCACGAGACGTTTAAATAAAAGAATGATAAGAACAAGAATAAAGTTTATTAAAATGTGTTCTATTTTTTTAACAAATGCTTTGGGTGTGTATGTGTGTGTGTGTGTGCAGCTAAGCACATGATGGGAATGAAATGAAATTAACAGGAACAAAATGAAAGCGATTAGAACTGAAACAAAATAAAGCGAAATAACATCAATTCCCATTTCATTTCCGTCGTAAATATTTGCATTCGTTTGTATGTTTGTAAAACGAAAATGCGCACTGAATGAAAGTCTTAGCGAAGTACATAAAACCGAGAGCAAGAGAATTAATTGAAATTAATAAAAATAAAAAAAAACACTTAGAGAGTAATCAAATCAAATGAAAACAAATAATGAAAAAAAAAGCCATATTCATACAAAAGATTGATAAATACAGCAGCAAATATATCGTGGCTACAAATCAACTGAAAGTAATCTAGCACTGAATCAACATTCTTAAATTCACATTGACACAATGAATCCACGTGGCGTATACGTAACATAAAAATATTTAAAAAGGAATTGGATTTATGCATCAGTAATTTTGTATTTGTGATCTATATTTCTTTTTTTTTCACGGAAAATTCCATAACACACTACTCTGCCGTATTCTGAAAAATTTATTCTGATTTATAGAAGGTTTAGTAATCAAATTTCCATTCAAAAAATTCAATTATTATACCTTTTATATCTTATTATTTAATTATTAAGCACGAGGTCGTTATTCTTTTAGATATTTCGTTAACATCAACAGGAAATAAATGATATAAAATTTTAAATATTGTCAATATACAAAAAAAAAAAAATATTTCCTAAAAATATCACAAAATTTGGCAAAAAATTTTTGGGTTCTTGAAAAGCAAAAAACATGAAAAAAATAATAACTACAGTAGTACATATTATAGACGAAAATATAAATACAGGGTGGTCCAAAATATGGGAAGATGTTTAAATTCCTTATAACTTTTGTATTATAATTTTTTATTTCTGTTGTTTTGTAAAGAAAACTTGGTGAATTTAAAATGGAACAGTACAAAATTACCCAACGTGCCAAAATCGTTGAACTTTACTTCAGAACAAAATATGATTTTATTCATAATTTAATTATGAACGACAAAGCCCATTTCCAATAGAATTGATTCGTTAATAATTAAAATAGGGTTATGAAAAATCCAAAGTAGTTCATCCACTTAAGTGTACCGTTTGGTGCGGTGTTTCGTCGGAAAATATAATTAGCCAAAATATTTTGGAATATGAACAAGGGTGGTGATGATCGAAGGAGTCTGCACGTTGACTACAAAACGAAAAATTTGTCCTGGGTTCAACCACAGTCTCAGACTCATAAAAATATCTCGCATTTTTCTGTTGTGCATTTGTGTGTTTTTGTATCAGTTGTTGTCGGAAGGGTTCAGTGGCGAAGGCATAGTCACTGGCCACTGAACAGTAACGGCTTCAGCTGTATCTAATCCACAGGCACATCAGAACGCCCTCCTTTGTCAGTTTTGTGAAGCATTAGCATGCATTAGCATTAATTACTGAAAATGGCTGTTTTTACAGCAGTGTTGTAACGTATCTGATGTCAAAGGGACGTATTAAATTTTGAAGCTTCGTTTTTAGCAGCCGTTTTTTTAGTAATTATTTTACTTCGCCAATGCTATACAATACTGACGAAGAAGGGCGTGCTGATGTGCCTGTGGATTGGATACACCTAAAGCAGTTACTATTCAGTGACCAGTGACTAAAATTTGTCAGTGTGATTTACAATTTTTGTCTTAGATTTAGTTTGTTTCTTAGTAACTATCCCATGTAAATAATAAATAATAATATGTGGCATTTATTTTATGAAACTGTTACGCTAATAATAAATATATATACAGCCAAAATACTAAAATGCTCAGATTACTACAAGAAGTTGTTGTTTAATATATTTCGCATGGTCAATAGAGCAACCGTTTGATTTATGGTCTATACAAAAAGGCATCGTAATAATAAATTAAAACTCGTTTTGCACAAATTAAAATATATATTTATTTAAAGTCGCGTACACCCTGTACAGTCAAATTATAGTAACATTATGAGGATTTTTCCATCAGTGTATATATAAGTATATGTATTTATACACAGTCAATAAATATGTATGTATATATACACAAGTCTTCAAAGTTACGTACAATATATGTACATACATATGAAAAAAAATCAAAAGCAAAAATCATTTGAATCATTTTTCAATACAAAACTCCTAACAAAGGTACTATACTATCAACACACTCATGTTTCATTATAGGCAACCCAGTAAACATATTGGTTGAAAAATCAGCATGGGCAAATGAATTTTTTATAAGTTTTATTAAATAGATTGGCTGATCTACTGCTTTGACATTTCTCTGCGTATTTTCTGAACTGCGAAAGGAAAAATACCACACTAAAGTAAAAATAAAAATTGCTCACTGGGATTGTGTAAATATACAAAACACACACAAATGCATACTCATATACGTACATATATACATACGTACATATATAGTGGAATATTTTTGCACAAAACATTCCAATCAACCACATTAAATTCTATTTATTTTTTCATTAATAATATTTTATTTCCATTTCGCAAAAACAGCGCAACTTTATTTAGAAAGAAGAAAAAAACACAACTGCCAATAAACATAAATATTTATTCTCTTGGGGGAATAAAACGAAAAACGTAACCATTGTATTGCACAATATTTAAAAAGTTACGTAAATAAATATTTAACAAAAATACAAAACAAAACAATAGAAGGTATAGGAAATAATTAAACCACGGACATGTGACGTCAGTTTCAAATAAAACAATCTCAAAGAGTTCTAACAATAATTTAGGAAAACTTTTACATGACGATGTTACTTTTAAAAAGATTATCTTTTATTCTTTTGGTAATAATACAAATATTTTGTTGGTTGCTTGCACATTCATGTCCGACCCACTAGTGTTCTAATTAGGTCTCAATGTAATGGGTGAGCGACAACCTGTAGCATCCAGCCACCTGGTGTCAAAGCACTCCGTAGCCCGAATACATTAGTCCATACCCATGACGACGTACTCCGACATCACTGCTAGACTGCGAAGTGTCGAAGCAGCCAGTCGAGCCAGAGGAGATGCTCCACCGTCTACTCCTTATCTGACAACTCCTACAGTAGTTATTATAAAACATGCACACCTACATATATATTAAAGTGTGGCACAAACACAACAAAAATGTCTTACAATCATTTCATGAAATTGCAATTAGTGTGTATGTATTACTTTCTCATTGCAAAACACATACTTCCGAAAATATTTCTTTTGTTCCACGAGCAAAACATTGAAGAAGAGAATACAAGTACAACAAAACAATGTTAAAATAGAACAAGGCTGAAGTAGAAGAGAAATGAAGTAGAACATCAAAACTATTTTGGAACATTCAAAACATGTTTGAATAACTCGTAGACAAACTTGCAAAGAAACTTTTGCATTTTTTATGAACATAAAAAGTCGAATGTATACAAATAAAATAAAAATATCACAATTCATATTAGGTTTGAGGTTCGTTTGTAAGGTTCTTTAAAGAAAAATATTTAAAATTTCGCAAAAAATTTTAAAAATTTATAATTTCACCTACATTTAATGCATCCATTTCAATATATATTTAAGATTACTAAAATTTAGAAAAATCACGAAAATCAGAAAGTTGAAATTATGAAAAAAAATTATATACGTCCTTTTTACGCTTTTTTGTGTTTGTTCTTGTGTACTCGATGCTTTTGGTGTAATTTACCGTTTTTTTTATTTCATTGTCTGTTTTTGTTTTGATGTTCTGCTTCATTTGAACACACAAGCACAAACAAAACTATAGAGAGAAACTTTTCGAATGGTGCTTGTTTTGTTTCAGTGAGAGTCATGTTTTGTTATGCTTGTTTTGTTGAGAATGTTTACACTGGAATACACGGCGTGGAAGTAGTGTGCTTTAGAATGCAGAACTTTTAATACATTTTGTACAGATCTTTAATATATATAACAGTGCTCTGTCACCACCACCTCCAAAGACTGAAGTTATTCTCGAGATATCGCTGCAAGGTAGCAGACCTCTTGCAATCATAGAGCGGTCATGACAGCTTCGCTGTCGAGTAGTTGACCACCGGCGGCAATTTGTTCTACGCGATTCCCAATAGCTTTTGCTTTACATACGTACTGTAGCAATGTATTGGGACGCCCGCCGTAACATCAGGGTTCTCGTGATGTACTCTGGGTTCAGTTCTAGCCAGACTATCCGCGACCGCCTTGCCACGCAAATCAACTCCAGGTTAAAATCTGTCGCTATCTCCTTGAGAAATACCCTGCATTCATAGACCAGTCTGAATATAGTGCAGACAACTGAAACAGATCTAAACGCAGCCCTGCTGTGAGTACAAATCTCAATATCTTCATCGTATACCACACAGTACCTTATCCAGTCCACTGCCCACTTTATAGCCGATATGTCCGTCAGCAATACGCTGCGCCGTTCATGTAGCCTCAACTTCAATATTTTCACGAATTAATACATGTTAAATTAAATATTTGATTTTCTTCCACCATAAAAGTTAACAGATGTTACACCTGGGGCAAGCAAACATTTTTGCTCGTATTGTTTTTACCATATTGTTAGTTAAATGAAGAAAATAAACAAATAACAATTCACTTAGGCAACCTAAACGGAGCAGAAATTTTTTCGATATTCGTAAGTACGAGTATGAAGCTGTGTTTTCAATTACAGTAGGCTCTCGCAAATTAAATTTTCAAACTTTTAAGTTTCTGGGACGGCTTTTTGGTATAATTTTTTTGGCAGTGCCCTAAGGACGTACCCTACATATGAAATACATTGCATTGGAAGTAGTCGGTAAGGCATAACGTAGAAAAGGGAAAGTTGGTGCAGTGATCAAAATGATAGCGAACGTAATTCCTGCACAACTGTAGATTTTCGTGTTTTTGAGAATTTTTAAAGCAGAGTTGCTGCGTCATATTAATTTCTAAACCGAAGGAAGAGCCAATTTATTTATTATTTTACTTCGTCGATGTTCTATTGCTCAAATATAGACGAAGGAGGGGACTGTTAGCATAGATACATCAGAAAAATTTTTTGGTCTGACACATATTTTTACCGCAGATTTTGATATTGAGGTTGGCAATGGATGGATGAGGTAGTTAGCACTTTGACTACAAAACCGAAGGTTCAAGCCCAGTGTCCGACTGTCATAAAAGCTTTTCCGCATTTTTCTGATGTGCTTTTGTGTCACTTGTTATCGAAATATTTTAATGGCAAAGGCATAGTCAATGGTGCATGCATTGCATATGTAGGAGACATCACCTGCGCATTGGTCGGATATTTTCAGGCACAACAAGCACATCCATTGTCCAGTGACGCGCAATATGCGTTCCATTCGTTGGTATGTGGAATAAACTATGTATGTTGTCTTAGGTCTAAACAAATTATATTTGTTGATGAAAACTTAAATTGGGTCATATCAATAGCTGACGTATAACAATCGTGACGTTAGATCCATATGGATATACGAGTAACACATTCATACATACATAATTAAACAATTTCAATAATATTCTCATTAAGCATTTCGTAGGGACTTTAAAAAACAATTATTAAAATTTATTTATATTCGTGTTCGTAAACTATTTATAAAATAAACAAACACTTATGAAAAATTGCAGATAATTAATTTTTTTTATTCCTATTTAAAGCTTTCTCGATTAGGTGTAGAATAAATATTAAAAAGAAATGATTTTTTTTTTATTATTTATTTATTTATTTATTGCATTTCAATTTCAATTGAGCTAAAGATATAACTTTTGACGAAATGAATTTGAAGGAAAATCTTCAAATTCCATTCGGACAATGTAAGAATTTTTCATTTGTTTGAATAATATTTGGGCTTATGCAGGCAGATAGCAAGGGTAAATTGAATAAATTGAAAAATAATTGAAAATATAAAATCAAGAAAATATTTTTCGTTGAGCAATTGAAGAATTTTAGGTTTTCAAAAGCAATGCCAAAAAATTAAATAGTAAAATCGTAATTACTTTTAATGTTGGGGTATTGCCTAATTTTGCAAAACCATTCCAAATGCAAGGCCTTCGAAATTGCATTACGTGTATTACGGGGACAAGGCAAATTCATTACCAGGTAAACTCCCTAGCTAATTTGCCCGTCAGCTGATTTAACATTTTTTACTGTACTTTTACGCCGAACGTCAAAGTTTGTTTATTTTTGTGAATAACTTAAGCAGTGGTTAAGAATAATTTAATATTTATAAAATTTAAATATCATAACATTAACTATGGAAAATAAATTAATTTTTGCAATAATTAATTGAAATTCAACTTATATTACACTAATTTAACATGTTCTTTTTACGTTATGTTATATTTAACAGGACATGTTTACAGAAAATTTAACGTTAGACGAGCAAAGCGAATTGACGAATTTGCCTTGCGACAACATTGTATTAAGAAATCTTAACTAGAGCTTTTTCACAAACTCCGACTGACGATAAGAAAATTTGCAAAAGGGTAAAAACTAATTCGAAAGTCCCCGTTCACACTTGCAATTTTTGTTGCAGCAATGCTTGTGCTGTATGTTGGCGAGAATGGTCACACGGTGTCATGTGTTCTCCAATTCTCCCCTGTAGGAAATGTCAATAGTGAAATAGTACTGATTCACTACTGACATTGCTACCAGTACTACTGACTTACTATACTCCAGGCAATGTAATTTTCTATAGACATTTGACATGTACGTGTCATTGACAAACCACTAGTATTATAAGTACTACTGACTAGGTACTCCACTGGGGGAAATATGTAGACTATTTAATATATTCCTGCGGAAAATATTTTCTGACTTTCTAGAATCCCGAACTTTTAAATAATGGCATTCCGTCGATATTTATATCCAATTTAATTTAGTCATATTTTTTTTAAATTTCTTCTACTTTACTTAGCTGAGTTTTTATACCTATATGTGGCAATATTTCCCGCTGAAAACTTTTCTGATTGATAGAGTTGTTGCTTGTAGCTCAACAAAACTGTTGCTGAAAGCGGTACCTACCCACCTTCCTTCAATGTAACTTTTTTTAAATTTTTCCCTCAAAGTCAATTTAGTAGAAGAGAAAATCTTCGAAAGATTGCAGTAAATCTCTTAAGTTGTATAACTTTCACTAAAATTTATTTCATCATTCTCACTATTTACTCATTTTTCATTTACTATTTTTATACAAAACGATGTTTTTTTATTAAAAAATAATTAATTTTGGGCGTATCAAATTTATTTTCAACAAAACGAAACAATTAAAAAAAAACAAGAATCATCGGTTTTCAGATGTCAAAAGTTTTTCTACATACAAACGCCAAAGTAAAAAGTGTAGACGGTTTGTCAACAAAGTCACCAATTACTGCGACAAAAGTGGTCACTAGCAGATACATACTTCACTTCATGCTTTCTTCAGGGTCACTATTCAACTTGTAGTTTGATGTAGCTTTAGTAGGTGATAAAAGGGCGTAAGAAATATAAAAATTGCAAAACTATAATTTCACAATGTGGACACTAATGCAATTTCAAAGCAAAATTTATAAAATTCCAATTCTCGACTCCTCACCAACTGTATTATATTTTGAAAATAATTATTAAGAAAATATATATTTAAAATTTCAACATTTAACATTTTATTTTTACTGATTGCTTGATTTAAGACTTTATTCTTGTTTTTACTTAAGAGAAAAGTAAATAAATCGTAAAATATACCTTTTCATGCAGTTTAGGCTGTTACATTTATACTGTTTAATTAATGTATGTACACAAATACACTTTTCTACCGTGTTCACTATAAAATTCTGCACGATTTTATTGATTTTTTCTCATTTCTTTCCATTTTGTTTCTAAATATTTAAACAGGACTTAGACACACTTGTATGTTTTTACTTCCGTTTACACGAGCCTCCATATTACATCCAATAAAATTTTATCTAAGGCATACAAGCGAATGTATTTTTGTGCTTCTTTACATATAAATATATATACATATCGTCATATGAAATCAAGAAAGCTTGAAATCGAAAATATTTCACTGTAGAAACAAAAATCTTCTAAACTTCTATACTGGGAGTTTTAGCAAAAAGGTCAATAAAAAAAAAGATCTTAAAGCCCGTATGACACTACATGCATTTTTCATTAATTAATATAAAATAGATAGAAAGGGACGCAAAGCCAGAAAGAAACAAAAACAATATAATAATTAATTAATTAATAACAAAGGCTAAAAAAAAAAATAGACGGTGAAAAACTAAGCTCAAAATCGCAGACATTATGCGTAAATCCCTAAGTTTTTTTATTTTTATTTTTTTTTATTTCGGACCAGCACTCAGGAGATGACCCCTACACATGCGATGCATTGTGCTGGAACTATAGGAAAGGAATAGCAGGAGAAATGATGAGAGGTGAAGCTTCACTATCTTACAGCACTGGTTTTTGCACGTTATTTGTTTTTACAGCAGTGTTGTAGCATCTCTGATGTCAAGGAGACGTATTAAATTTTGAAGCTTCGTTTTTAGTAGCCATTTTAATAATTATTTTACTTCGCCGGTGCTACACAATACCGACGAAGGAGGCCGTTCTGATGTACTTGTGGATTGGATACAGCTGAAGCCGTCACTGTTCAGTGACCAGTGACTATGCCTTCGCCACTGAAACCTTCCGACAACAACTGACACACAAAGACACACAAATGCACATCAGAAAAAAATGCGAGATGTTTTTACGAGTCTGAAACTGGGGTTGGTTGAACTCAGGAAAATGTTCGTTTTGTAGTCAACGTGCAGACTACTTCAACCATCGCCACCATATAAAAAATTTTAAGTTCGAAACGTCAATTTTATGATGAAACTTTTTACATTTTTTTTTTGACAGTTACTCATTTTTGATCGATAACACTAGGGGACGATTTGACGTTTTTGCATTTATCTTAATATGGTTGTACTTTCTGCAACTGATTAATTTTCCCTTTACAAAGTATTTGCGATCTTCTCCAAAATCTGAACAATGCAGAAAAAATGTAGTGTCATAAGGACATAACTAATGTTTTTCTTTCTATACAAAACAAGGAAAAAGAGTGCACAGAAATTTAAGTTTTGTGGTCGCTTTTATTTTTTAATACAGGTTGCAAATTACAGTATTCGATTCAAATCGAAATTTCAAATAAAATTCGTTTAAAATGTATGGAATTTCTTTCATTTTGGCCAATTTTTTTTGTACTGAAATCTGTACAAATTTCAGTACAAAATTAAACAAAATTGATGTCAGTCGGGGTACATCAATTTTGTTTATCAAACTTTTATTAAGAGATTATATATCGATATATGCAATAAACTCGATTTGCAGTACAATGTGAGTTAGGGCTTTTCTAAATTAAGCTAACGAGATGTATTTTAATATGATACACGATAATCAGTCCTAGAGTAGATTTTGAATTTTTGCAACTATTTTGAGTTCATGTGACGATATGTATGTATTTATAGATACTGACACGTTCATACGTTTGGTTAAGTACTCTCGTCTTAAGATTTCATTTAATCTGACAGATATGTTTTTTCTAATTATTTTCTTGCTTAGTGTTGGCAATAAATATTGTATTAGGAAAGATAAACCCAAAAATCCATTGACATTAAATAAGTGGACTTAGACGCTGTTTCTCTAACACAAGTAAGTAGTGCTTGTGTGAAAAAATTTATATGAAAACTACTCAAAATTGTTAGTGCTTCTTATATAAATTTTGTACAGACAAGTACTAATTGTGTTAGAGAAACTGCAGCTTAGTAGTATTTTTGAATTTTATACGATGCCCCCTTAATATGCTACCAAACTAAATGTTTCCCTTCCAAGTCGAAGTCCTAGTCCAAGTACTAGACTAAACTCAGTCATACCGCTGTCGAACGAAACTCGTCGTGTTCTACTTTCTATTTCATCTATTTCTATTTCGACGAAGAAATTAGTACAGAGTTACAGTATTTCAAATTAGTTTTCAAATATATTACTAAATAAAGTTAATTTTCATTTTATTTAATTGTTTAATTTTTAAAATAAATCTTTTAAGTTAAATATTTACCACAAAATTGTTTTGTAATGGCTTTTTGTTAATGTTTAATTTTTTAAAATTTTTTTTTTTTTTTGTTATACGGTTCCACTATCAGCTGTTATATGAAAACTAAATTTTCATAACAAATCAAACAATATGGATACAAGTGAATTAATAATTGAAGAAGTGGAAACATACGAATGCATACACAATCTGGCAACGAAGGATTGCAAAAATATTGAAGGAAATATTGAAATCTGGGGTTATTACAGCTGTAATTTTTTCGTCATAATTGTGCGAAATACTGGGAATTAATGATACGAACTTTTAGCGACGAATTCGTTGTACTAGACGAAATACGTCGTACGTACCAATTGTGTTTCGAGGATAAGGATGCAGCATTGGGTCTTACGGGTTTTAAAATCGACACTATTTACTTGGCCCCACTCTGAGATAACCGGTAAGATCTTGATCAAAAGTATCATTTGAACTTCTGAAATCCTGTGTAATTCCATTTGAACTCTTTGCGAATTAGCCCCAAAAATTAAAATAAAATGTAATCCAATTTTTTTCTTCTGTAGTTTAGAATCTTTAGATAGTTCTTATAGCCTGGTATCTGAAGAACCTAACTCAAATGTTTGTATTATTTAATCCTGTAACGTTTGTGTTGAATATTATCAAAATTTAAATCACGGCAACATTGGAACTATAAGCGAATTATTGGTGGTAGGCTGTTTGCGTTAACCTTAACAAAGTTCAAAATATACTTGTACTGTCCTAAATATTTCGTTCTCATCCCCTAATTTCTTCTGTCTCTTTGGACCTCAAACCACGTGTTCTCTAATGAATATTTCAAGTGTACGATGTACATACATATGCGTGTTTATATGAATGTACGATATTCTATTCGAAAAGCCAAAAACATACAAAGAAATGTGAAAAACTATAAATGAACACAATGGAGAAGAGCACAGTCGAAAAAAGTCCTTAAAATGTTTTGCGTTATTGTTCTGTATGTTTTGTGCTCAGTATTGCTAAATATTCTGAACGACTTCTACCGTAATTCAAGATTTGTTGGTTTAAAATTTAAGCATTTTTGCGTCGCAATAAAATTATTATTTTGGCAAACTGATTTTGTGTGTTAAAACTTGTCCGCTCACCCCTTGAACTGTATAACAATTAAATAAGCATGCTTCTGCATGCAGTATGAAAATCTATGTATTCATAATGTTTTTTTTGCAAATAACAATAAAAGCGTAATTTTGTTTTATAACATTTGCTAGAACCTTTAGGTTTAAATACTAAAGGGAATAAATCTGTCACTAAAGTCGTAATGTTTTTGAATTTAGTGATACGAATTTAAGAAATATTAAAATCGTTTACTTACATATATCCAAATAAAATATTTCTTTGCTTAATTTTCATATGTTGAAAGACTTTTACTACCAATAAATTTTGTACAAACACATCTTCACAATACATACATATGTATCGTCTACAAACACAGCCACACGCGTTGATTATTATCCCAGTTGGCCACGTCTTTAAGACATCTTTAAAGATAGTTATACACAAGACTACCCTAATGACGTTTTCATTTCTGACAAAGAAAAACTTTTCGTGTTCCATTCCAAAAATTATATAATACTTTAAATATAGATGACGTTCTTTTCTAAAAATGTTGCACCAATAACTGGCAAAATATGCAATATATTTGGTCCTCAAGAACATTTATTCTTGTCATAGATAAAAAATTAATTAATTATTCTTGATGAAATTATTTTAGAACCCGTAGAAACAGTGAAACGCTAAGTTAAGTCTCAAATATTTTGTACCCTTGTGGTAATAAAAAATGTATCACTTTTTAAAGGTATAGGCAAACTGTGGAAGGGCAACATTTTTGTTCAGAAACGAAATCAGCATTAATCCTGGAAGACATCTGGGTCATTCACAATGTCTGTTATTAAGTCATATTGTCATATCGTATTAATGTTTTAAAATAGTTTAAAGAAATTGTTGTTGAGCATTAAACAAAAAGCTCATAAAAAAATAAAACTTTTCTAGCTTTGTTTATTGTTTTGTCATGCGTGCGTTTCTTTGTTCTATCGTTACTATAATGGGATGCGTTCTAACGAAATCAGGGAACTCGTTCCGGAAACCCTATCATTCATGCCCACAACATGTTCATCATTAAGAGCGCATTCATTTGTGGTCGCTCATTCGTTTTCTTTGAATAGACTACCCGCAGAGGTTTTTCCTGTCACTTTTGACGTTGGAAAATTCAAATCGAATGTCAATGAACACTACTCTCTCTACCCTCTCTCACAAAACTTTATTTCCTAGTTCCGGCACAAAGCATCGCATGTGTAGGTGTCAACACCTGAGTGTCGGCCGTACACTAAAACTCTTTCGTCGAGCCGGCTATTATATTTACAAGTTGCCGCTACTTATAAATGAATAAGAATAAAAAACTGTTTTAAAATCATTCACATTTGTATACCTTTACATTAAATTATATTTTTATAAGTAAGACAGAAAAAAAAATATCTAAAAACCTATCTAATATTATACAAGTGAGCAAATTTTGTTTGTGTAACTTATCTGGCTGGCAGGCACTTAACATTTATGCATTAGCCGCCATTCCAAAAGAATATTCAGCTCATATTACTGGGAACAGCTGTTTTCGATTATGTTTGTTTCAACAATTTTGTGTGCCAAAACAATAATTTTATATTTTCAATCTAAAATGGAATTATTACGAGATTTACAATTTTTAAATTTTTTAAATTTATTAACTATAGCAAAAACTCGAATTATTTTAGTTTCTTTCACTTGTTTTTAGTATTTTGATATCAAACATTAAAATTTTTTTTTTTTCTGCGCTGAAAATTTTTTTTTAAATAGCGCACTAAGTTATGACGTGTTGTTCTTAGCAGTAATATTTTTTCGTGTTATTATTTTAAAACATATGACTTTATGTTGTGAATACCCCAATTGTGTGTTACAGCTCAATGCAAAGCGTCTTCAAAATTTTCATACAAATGGCGAAGATGGCACACAAGAACGACCTTTTCGCAAAACCAGATTGTTCTCAACAAACATTTATTAAAGGCGAAACGTGCGACATTGTCGCTCAAATTGTCCTCAACATAGAACGTGGTACATTGTCGTTCAGATTGTAATGAACGACGTTATCCTTTAAATTGTCGATCAGAAAGCCTAATCAACAGACGACATGTCGTGCATTAATCGTCGAAGGACAGTGTCATGTAAGACGATTTTACCAAATGGGTTTTTTTTAAGTCATACTCATTTAATTCGTCCGTCCGCCACTGTGGAAAAGTACTGATACTGAGATTTAATTTATAATAAAAATATTGCCTATGCATGCAGCCATACATATGTACATATACATACATACATATGCACACGTATTTACGTACGTATTTCTTTTAAGTAAAAATAGTCTTTCAATTGAAACGTTATTGCGTTTTAATATGAGAACATACAACCACTATTATTTTCACCTTGTATGATTTAGAATAGACGTATGGACGCACATATGCACGTACATATAGTCCATGCATACATACACGTATGTACATTATTTAGATATTTAATTTTTATAAATAAAAATTACCAACTACAAATTAAGAAATGATATCAAATGGGCATTATTGATTCCATAAAAGCCACTAGTGCATATAAACCAGTTTGGACCAGACCAAACTTTTCACTGAACAAATCCGCCTTGGAAAGGTTATTTTTAAGTGTCACACATGCCAGGCTATAGTGAATATTCGTTGCAGCAAAATTAGCCAGCTACTCGGATGTTGAGGGTGGCGATGGCACGATGGATGGTAGTCTGCACGTTGACTACGAATTCAAAAACAGACCTGGGTTCAACACCAGTTTCAGACTAAAAAAAAAATTTTTTTGAATAAAAATAAACATCTCGCATTTTTCTGCTGTGCATTAGTGTGTCTTTGTGTGTCAGTTGTTGTCGGAAGGTTTCAGTGGCGAAGGCATAGTCACTGGTCACTGAACAATACCGGCTTCAGCTGATAGCAAATACACAATCACATCAGAACGCCCTCCTTCGTCGGTATTGTGTAGCACCGGCGAAGTAAAATAAAAATAAAAATGGCTACTAAACCGAAGCTTCAGCACTGCTACGAGTATAAACAAAGAACGTGCGAAAGCGGAGCTGCAAAAATAATTAATTAAGCTTCACCTCCTGTCGTTTCTCTTACTATCCCTTTCCTATAGTTCCAGCACAATGCTTCGCATGTGTAGGAGTCATCTCCTGAGTGCTGGTCCCAGATAAAAAAAAAAAAAAAAAAAACAAAAAAAAAAAATGTTAAGGCAAAGTTGTCAGCAATTTTTGGTTCACAGATCGCTTGGGACAAAATTTTTTCCGTGAACCCTTATCAATTCTTAAGCTGATTCAATATTCGCGTCAATATTTGGATTTGTGTGCGTTATTTTACAAAAAATTATCACACATACATATACGTATAAGTGTGACAATTTTTAGTAAAATAACGCACACATATACATATATTGACGCGAATATTGATACGTGTAGCATCCACTTTAAACGTTTGTTCACTATGTTTGACACTGTTAAGTTAAGGTAGAGCCAGCACAATATACTTAATACAAATATAGAATACAAAACCCATTCACCCCGAGATTTAATAGTTGTCAGATATATGTGAAGTTGTTATGTTTAATTTTTTATTTATTTAGTCAAGTTAATTGCTGTAATGATTTCATTATTTTAATGTTCAGCGTCATCATTGAGTAGGGTTAGAACCACCTAATGAATGTTTAAGTAAATGAAATGCCGGAAACCACACGTGGTCACCTGCCTGCAATATTGAATGACATATTTAAAAACCCAAAATATTAATTTCAAACAAAGAATGTTAAAATAGAGTACGTGGAATAAAAATTCAAACTGCGAGTAATTAATGATTTCGGCCTTTTTCTCTATAGCCTTTCCCCATTTTGCTAGTTTACGAAAAGAATTTCATGTAAAATGCATTTATAGCGGAAGCAAGGCGTCATGTTTTTTGTCCGCGATATGTCAAAAATAACTGATGCAAATATTTCAAAGAAAATTTCTTTTAAATATGAACTTGAAGTGTGTGTAAGAATTTTTAATTTTTTTATAATCATTTGATTTTAAATAGAAAGTTTTTTCCCACCAAAAACAGCATTTTTAATGTAAATAAATAAACATAAACAAGTTTTTGACGTTTGATGCATAAACGTAGGTGGAGCAAAAAGTTGCCACCTCTTTTAACCCTGTTTGGTTGCACTTCATTTTAGTACATTAAAGTTACTCTTCGTCGTATTGACGAAATATAAAAAAAATATTTTTGCGAACGATTTTTAAGGAAAAAAAATAACAACAAATTTTTTTTATTTAAGCATTTTTTTTTTTAAATAAAGAAAAAAATTACATATAAAAATAAAAATATTTTTTTTTCGATACGAATGTGAACTTTTTTTGTTTTTTTTGTAAATTTTAAAAACAACAGAAGCTTCAAGATTTCGGTATCATATCGTTGTTGACAAAAAAGGAGCGTAATATGATCACACACAAAAGAGTTATATGTTATGGAGTAAATAAAGTTCGTCGATAAAGACGAAGAAGAGTTAAGAACCGCACATAGTTTGATATGCCTTAAGCCACGCTCTCCCGTTAATATATATATTGAGTCTTTGCTGCAATACCGTCGTAATTCAAAAAATCGTGAACTGAGAAAAATGCATTTGAAGTTTTGAGCCATCTTTTTGATATAATTTTCGTTTACTAAAGTTATTTTTTTACAAGTTTTTAAATAAAGAGGCATGTTTTGTAATGTTTTCTGTTTGTAAATTGCTTGTCATAAAGGAAATATTTCATTATCGCAAATAAATTTTGTTGGAAATAGCTGGAGGCAATAAAGACATTTGTAGCTGTAGAATCTGAACAGTTAGAGATGGAACCATAATCTTTTTTCCTTTAGATATACATTTCCCCAAAGATCATTTCTGCATACCCAGCTCAAAAAATTCATATTTTGAGTTACTACGGTATTGCACCAAAGCTCGATATATAAAGGGTGTCCCAAAAAGAACGTAAGATTTAAATTTGGCGCCATTCGAAGTGTCATTGTTTGACATGTGAACAATTATTATTGTTTGCTAATAGAAGGTACGAGGTTAGTAAAAATGGAGCGCTACACGAATGAACAACGCATTCTCATTGTGAAATTGTTTTACCAAAATGGTGAAAGTTTTGCGGCTACAGTTCGCAAATTGCGATCAATTTGGGGTCACACTGTAAAGAGATTAATGGATAAATTTGCCGAAACTGGGTCTGTTAGCGATGTAAAGACAACAACGCGCCTTCGACCAGGTCTATCGATCGAAAATGTCGCAGCTGTACGTGATGATGTCGCTCAAACTCCATCCACCTCAATTCGACACCGAGCTCAGCAAATTGGTGTCTCCAAATCCACTATGCAGCGAATTTTGACAAAAGATTTGCATCTTCATGCATACAAAGTTCAATTGACTCAGGAACTGAAGCCAGCTGACCATGGACAGCGAAGGGAGTTCGTTAATTGGGTATTGGAGAGACAACATGAAAATGCTGATTTTGCCGATAAAATCATCTTCAGTGACGAGGCCCATTTCCATCTTGATGGCTTCGTCAATAGGCAGAATTGTCGCATTTGGGTGAGGAAAATCCTCGAGTGATTCACGAGAAGCAAATGCATCCTCAACGTGTCACTGTGTGGTGTGGATTTTGGGCTGGAGGAATCATTGGACCTTTTTTTTTATGAAAATGAGGCAGGTCAAGCGCAAACAGTCAATGGTGTTCGGTATCGTGAAATGATAACCAATTTTTTCGCGCCAAGAATTTAAGAAATGAATGTGGAGGGCATCTGGTTTCAACAAGACGGCGCCACATGTCATACAGCCAGAGAAACAATACAATTGCTGCATCAGTCATTTAAATCTTGCGTTCTTGTTGGGACACCCTTTACATACCCAAAATGGTTGTATTTTTTGTTATGTTTTGTAATAAACCATGGTTGCAATTCTAAGTACTATTAGATTTGAGTCGATTTCATTTAAATTTAGTGAGAAAGTAGATTTCGTTTTGTATCGGAAATCCAGTTAAAATAAACGAGATTTGGCTCGATATCTCATAAATAAAAAATTTCGAAAATTAAATGAACTCATTTCTCAAAATATCAGTCGATCAACACGTAACTGTAGTTTTGTGTTTTAACAAATTATTTTTAAAAAGTGCATCTTTTCAATAATTCAATATTTAAAACTGAATGCATACACATGCATTTTCTTGTCGTCTAACTGAAATTAAAATCATCGCAATTGAAGTGTTCAAAGTTCCATCGAAAGCAATAACTACGTTGTCGCGTAATAAATCATCATGTAACAAAATTTAAAACTAATTAATAAGTACATGAGTACGAGTATGTACGAGCATATATTCAGAATGTACATTCTGAATGATTCACTGAAAAGTACAATCGAAAATGCAAAAGGAAAAGCATTTAACGCGTCAAACTTTTGGCAAAGCCAAATTTATTGTTTACACTTTTATAAAAATTCGTTTTTGAGTAATTTTCAAACAAATCAATTTTAAAATTTTTGTGTTATTTTTTGTAAGATCAGAGATAAATCTATACGTACGTACTTTTCAAAAGAATTATGAAAATAAATTTACAAAAAGATATTTTTAAATTTCTTTGCATAAACACGAGTGCACACGTTCATACACCCACACACACACACACACATTTGTTTTCCCCTCTGTAACCCGGTTATTCATTAAAGTGACATGTAACATACATACATACAATCAGAAAAGGCCACAATGCTAATGAATTGTCATTTTCATATTTGCTATTTTGAATGAAAAGTGTTTTGCGAACAATTTATATTTTTTTGGGGAATATAAAAACCAAACATCATACTCACACACACAGTCAAGAAATTAAAATTGATTTTCTGCCAAATGTATAAAAATCATACTTAAGTCGTGGGAAAGAGAGTGTAAGGCCATGGTAAAATCTTACTTGTCAAATAGAAAGGAAGGAAGGTAAGATTAACATGAATTCACCAACACATGTAAAAGTCAATACACACACACACACACACACACCCAGAGCCACAAACACTGCTTCAAACACTCAAGCAAACGTTCGTATGGCTGAGTGCACAAAAATGTGTTTGGCAGTCGTTATCAGTACGTAATGGCAATTGTGGAGCAGAGCAAAATGTAGCAAAATGTAAAGTGGAAATATTCGTAAATAGACCCAATGCCATTGCCAGCCTCACTGCAGTATAAAACACTACCGTTAATACGCAGGAGCATCATGTTTGTGTTATTCCCCCCCCCCCCACCCACATCCACAGTCACTAAATAGTTCCATACCACAATGGTGATTGTCATAGATTTTGATATCAAACTGAATTTTTTTTTTCTTTTCCAAATATGTATTGTCGTGAATATTATGCGTATATCATATATATAATACATACACATTTGTACATACATATGTATGTAGAACTATGTACATCCGCATCCATTGCTGCTATCTAACATTTTGGTCATGTCTTCAGCTTTCTCTCTCTCTCTCTCTCTCTCTCTCTCTCTATTAGATTTTGTAGCAGATTTTGTTTTCAACTTTATATTTATGCTCCAAAATGTTCAAGTTAATACACTGAAAAAAATTGCATATCCTTTGTTTGAAGAACTATAAGGACTCACGTTTAGTCAAAATTTTTTACATTTATTTTATGATGTACATATCTGTATTTCTCTGTAGAAAAAAAAACGAATACCCAACTTGGGGAATACATCATAATACATTCATACTTTTTAAATTTGATGAGAAATTGCTGGCAAACTGGGAATTAGCTGTCGAACTTTCTACAGTGATTAATATTTCCGCGAAACTATTAGACTGAGTTTGGACGAGAAAACGTCTAAACTCAGTCTTAGTGACGTTACTATGAAAGTAAAATTTGCGCATATGGAGTGAAGCCAATTCACAACAGACCGTACATACTCCACCAAAATGCATCGTTTGCTGCCGCTTACAACCTGCTGGCACCATAAGACCTTGTTTTTTTTTTAATGAAGCAGGAGCTCGCGTTATGGTCAATGTAGATCATTACAACCTGCTGGCACCATAAGACCTTGTTTTTTTTTTAATGAAGCAGGAGCTCGCACAATGATCAAAGATTTTTTTGTTTGAAAATATACATGACATTGATCCGTACGAGATGTGGTTTTAACGGTATGGCGATAAGCTGATTTCGAGAAATGAAAATATTTCTCCAGTCACAATTGGCGCCTCGAAAGTCAATATTACTCGTATTATTCATGACCTGCGCCCAGCAATGCCCAAAAATATTTTGATTTTTAACAATATATTGTGCCACCTTTAAATATGCCATACACATTGGCAATAATCAGGTATGTGAGGAAAATCGTTTACGGCATTAAAACGTTTTGAAATCGACAAATAGTGTGATGAATTTATGTGACGATTTGTTGTGACGATTTCATATTCCAGCTTGTTTCATTGAAAAAAAGACGTTTTTAACATGTGACGCATTTCGATAATGCCAGTTTAAATTCGTTTTCAAATCGTTTAAATTTACTTGAACAAATTGTAAGAAAATATACAAAAAAAGTAAAAAACTAAATAAAAAATTATTATAAATCCGTCCTTATTCAAACGAAAATATTCAACAAATCTATTAAAATAAATACTAGTTAATATAGAAGTGAAATTTGAAAATTTAAATACCCACATTTCATGTGGCAAATTTAAGGGATCCGATTTATCTCTTAAACGTTGTCTTAGAATATTTTCGCTATTCATTCTACTATTTTCTTCCAAGAGAATTAGCGAAACCGCAGCAAAAAAAAGCATTTTATAAATAAAAATTATAAAATATGTTGATACAAATTTTATTTTACAAACGTCACTCACATAGACATACATATGTTTACATATTTTACAGTTGTATTATTAGATTTTATACAGTTGTATTTAGAGAAGATATGTGAAAACGAAACAAATATGGAATATGAAATCGATCGAAATTCATCACACTACTGTCGATTTCAAAAGACGATTTACTTTTCAAATCGATCGATTTCCATCACATACCTGATTATTGCACAGTACGAAAAATTGCACAATTGTATTGCAAATGTGTGGGCCGCTTAACAATTGTTGTTCTCCTCGTTCAAACAAAGAAATAAATCTTATCTTGTTTATTTACGGATTTAGATGTTTAGATCGTGACTGTAATATACCCGAGGGTAACTGGGGTCCGAAATTCAATAGAATACGCAATCAAGTTTTCTACAATTCCTGCCCAAAATCCTACCTGTCGAATCCATCTCCAAATAATATATCGCTAATCTCACAATATCTCAGAAAAATAGGCCTATATGGAAAAATTTGATGATATCTTTATGTATTTTATTTAAGTAAATCTATATCAATATATACCCAAATGAATGTACTATCCGATTTCAATATTTTACCCTAGTCATTATTATATTATTACACTATTATCGAGCTGTAGGCCTACGATGTCATTGCTCGTTAAATATTAACATATAATTGGTAATTATTTTGTTAATAATAATAATAATAATAATAGATCGTAATTATCGTTTTCTGTAAGTATTTTTGGCTTGTTAAAAAGTTGAAAAATATTTTGCACACCATACTAATCTTGCTATATTTAATTTTAGCTTTTCTTTATAGTTTAAAACTTTATTAACTAAAATGTATGCAATATTTAATAAAATGTTTCTTAAACATGCTTCACAAAATACCATTAACTATACATAATCCTGCAGTGTAATTATGAGACTTATAGCGATTTGCAAAAAGTGCATTGCACTTTACCCTTTATTTATTATAAATTTTTACATTTTATTATACTCTTTTAAACTGCTGTAAAATTGCTTCATATTTGAACAAAAAAGTGCAGATGTTTTAAATTAATAGAGCAAAATCAGGCAATGACTGCAATGCAATTTTGGTTGAAAAGAAAACGCCATTAATGTCTTGTTGTATAGGATAACAATATAATAAATAAATACACCTATTTTTCGAAGTGCATAATAAATATTTTCGTTTTCAACTAAATTATTAAGAAACTTTACATGTACTCGTATATAAGTACATATATTTACATTACATTATTATTGAACGACCATCAATTATAGTTTTTCTTTCAATAAAGTGTTTCACATATTCCGACATATAATAGTCTAGTAAAGGTTATGTTAAAAAAAAGTTCGTTTGGTCCGACTGACCAATGTTTAGAGAATTTAATGCAAAAACAGCTTTACAAAATGATAAGCGATTACAAAACTTAACTTGTTAAGAACTTTTTTCCTATTCTTGAACAGTAAGTAGAAAATTCTTAGGGGCTTTCTATAGTAAGGTAACGTTATGTATGAATGTACCAAATATTTGCATAAAAATTGTGATGAGAACAAGGTGCGCCATCCTAATTACGAAAATGTTTGTATGTGTCTTAACACTCAAAATGTATAAATCGCATTTGTATTTGAAAAGTAATTTATTTAACTATTACCCAACAAACGAGATGTGTTTATTACTTTTTATACAATTATATTTTCAAGAGCAGAAAATATCGACCCATATGCGCGAAATTATCGTATGTTACAAAAACTAATTTTTACAGGAGAGAGTTTTTATTCCTTTTTATTATTTGCCTGACAATAAAATGTTTATAAATAATAATACAAATAAACTGTAACAATTGTCGCTGTAATACTTTATCAGGAGATAAATTAATGGATTTATAACCAATTTGCATAAAAAAAAGTCAATTTCGAAAAAAGTGTATCATACGAGAATTTCGCGTACAGTGGTCGATATACGAAAACTAACTTATTAGAATATACAAATACAGCAAACTCGCGACAATATGATCAAATTAAAAGCAACGCAGTTGCAAAATTTTTCATGGCATCTAATTTGCTTTTTAAAAAATTTATTTAAAAAAAAAAATGATTGTACGAAAAATACTGTGATTTTCTTCAGCTGTTTCTTTTTTTTTTTGTTTATGTAAGAAATTTTCATTGACAGTTGAATACAATTTAGCACCAAACAGATAATGAAATCGTCAAATTATTATTCAGTTAAATTCGAATTTAACCACTACCCTGTTGATTTAGATTATAATACTGTGTAGGTAAATCAAAGCTTTTGCACAAAGTTTATATTTTTGCTTGGTCCAAGGCTTAGGGGATATCTCCTACGTATGCAATCAATGGATTGCACTGGAACTAGTTAGAAGGGGGGATAATTTAGAGAATGGACAGTAGGTGAAGGGGGTAAGAAGATGGATAACTCTGCAGTAGAGTGTTGATTATAAATCACAGTGCGCCGTTCCTGATGTTAATTTTGACGCGCTATTTTTAAGCTTAGGGGAGACATTTTATTTACTGTTTTACTTCGGCGATATTTTATTGCTCAAACGGCGACGAAGGTATTGCTGCACTAGTGCTGCAGCACAGAAAAATCAGAAAAAAAATTTTTTTCTTAACTAATAACTACTCAGGCATCAACAACCCCAGTAATCAATAGAAGAAGAAAAGTGTTCATATTCTTGGGATGTTCATGCTATAGCGAGTTCACTGTATGTAATGAATTGCACAACTTTAAGTACATTTAAATAAAATTAACTGCAAAATGTTTAAAGGTTTAAACTATCAAACATTTATAACGTATGTATGAATGTACATATGTACATATGTATGTACCAAATGTATGCATGTTTTTAGATGTTTAAAAAATAATTCAAGTTGGCTTTTTTGTTAAGTTAATGCAATGTTCTAGCAAAGTTTTCACAGAGACCTACCAAGAGAAAAAGAGAGAGAGGGAGAGAGAGAGAGAGAGCAACAAAAATTCGTCAAACTTAAAATTGTATTAACAATAAATAAAATGAAATTGTTCAAACAAAATCAAAAAAAAGTGCAAGCGCAATGTAAAATAACTATAAATTTTAATGACGTTTGCGATATTAAAAATTCTTGTATAATTAATTTTCGAATTAAAACGAACGCAGACATAATACAAATACAGGAAAATTTTCACATGCGCGCATACACACACATACACTTAATATCTGGGTTTGTGTATATGGATTTTCAATTAATTAATTAATTATTTTTTTTATAGTTTTATTATAAAAAAAAAAAAAAAAACAAATTATGAAATTTTAGGGTTTAACTAAAAGAATTTAAATCAACATACATACACACATTCATATGTTTGTATGCATAACTACTTATTCAAACCAATGTATGTATGCATATATGTATGTATGGATATACTTTTACAACTGAAACTATTGTATAATTCTATGATTTAACAGATTTTCTTTCCTTGCCTTCAAATTATCCTTTATATAAATTTTTATACACATACATACACAGAGAGTTGACAAGAACCAGTATTTAAACTACACAGGCACAGGTTTTTAATTTGTTACTTTAATTTAAATTTTTCTCCAATCTTTGCAGGGGTAGTTTACTCCCTAATAAATGATATTTGACTGTTCGGATCGATGTTGATACAGCTTATTTTTCTTCAATACTCCATAAAAAAAAATGTAAAAAATAAAACTCTAAACTTTTTCGCTAAAAACACTTTAAATAACACTTAAATTGCATAAAATATTTCTGCCTTCGATTATTATATATTTTTTCATAAATTTCTGCAAGTTTTCTTTTGTATTTATTATTAATTTATATTTACTTTTTATTGTTTGTTTTTTTTTTTTTGTTTAATTTATGTATTTATTTTTTTATTCTTTTACTATTAAAACACTGAGTTTTCTGTTCGCTGACTACCGGCTCTTAGAACTTTCCGTTATAAACTGATTCATATATTGCTGAGGAAATTCGCCGTTTATTTGTTTCGTTCTATATCAACCGCAGAGGGTGAGAAACTTTATTAGTATGCGTAATGTATGTGTGCACTTTTTATGTAAGGATGTATGTATTAGTTTGCAGAAACAATTTTGAATTAAGGCATTTAATGAAAGGCGAACGAACATGTTTGGAAAAAGCTTTTTATTGTGATTGTGTGCATATGCGCTGTTTGGTACGTACGTATTTATGTAGAGAACAAAAACTTTTCTGTCCTCTTTTGTCCACAGGGATTTCAGGATAACGAAAGCTAAGCGCTGAGCAAAATTAAGCACGTGCCAACAAGTATAGGAAAGTATTAATTACACTTTCAATATTATGAAAAATAGATTTTAACAAGTTGAGCTCAAATATCGCGGTTATTCTCAATAGGCAGTTACATGAATGGATTACTTCAACTGAATGACTCTTTTAAGTAAAAGAATGAACTATATTTATGTATTTTCTCTTCATCTCTTTCATCTTTCGGTTTAACATTTCTCTTTACTTTTATATTTCCGTGTTCGTTTCTGTTTTTCTTTTCTGTTTTTTTACCTGCTAGGAATGTCAAACTATATTTTTTAAAATTTTTTTAGGTTTATTATTTGGATTTCGTTAAATCGAATCTTTGTTCTATAGACATTGTAGAGTTTTTGATACAAAGTCCCCGTCCCCACTTGCAATGTGTGTTGAAGCAATTGCTGAGTTTGTTGGCGTGATAGGTGAGAAGATTGGGGAGGGGTACAGGGTTTTCTTGTTTGCTTTGCACTTCCCACTATAAAACTTGAAGTGTGATGTAGGTACATACATATATTGGTATTATAGGTGAAAAAAGTACGTAAGCAATATAAAAATTATAAAACTAAAATTTCTTAATTTACACACCAATGGAATTTTAAAGCAGTTTTTTTTTAAATTGCAAGTCTGGACAAGGACAAATACATATGTGTACAGGAACATTGTATGTAACTACGTATGTAACTATGCTTTGTGCAATTTGGACAGGTAGAGTTAGTTACCCAGCAGACATGTTATGCATTAAAGGTGTGTGATATTAAGAAAGATGAAAGAAAACAAAGAATTAATTTAGCTACCCTTTCGGCAAGAGAATGAAAGATACACACAAATAAAAGATTTTACACAATATTAGGTCTGTTTCAGGTGCATAATAAAAGTGTCCGAACTTTTCAGAGTAAAAAGATTATTGCTGTCTGAATATGACAAAGTTGCACAAATTTGCTGCAACGCAAAAATTTAACATTTTGAAATACTAGTGCAACTTATTTTCTCAAATAAATTTTATTTTAGTGATGCGTAATATTTTAAAAGCAAAACATTTGCATCTTTGGCAACTGCTGTAAAAAGTGAATGAAAATAAACTGAAAAAAATCGTTTCGATCCGTTCATGCGTTCTTAAATTCGTTTTATGCATTCTGAGTTTGCTGTACTGTCGGTCATGCTATGTTGATGTCACAGATTTTATATTGCTTTGAAATTTTCTTATGCACAACTTTGGAAAATGCCCGTAGTATATAGCTCTTGGTGAACAGGATAATGCGATTTGTTTTTTGGCTTAGGAGAAGAGATAGTATCTTAATATATGTCTGTCAATTGCTGAAGTGCTCATTCCAGAACTTTAATGCTGTGAGATTACTATTAAAGTTCTACACTATTGTTAGAAGGCCTACTCTATCTTTTGTCTTAAGACGTATAAATTCACCCATTCCTCTAGAAATACGCAGGTGCTTATACACAGGATTAATAACTGACTCTTTGGATGATATTTTTTGGTAAGGATTTCTCGTTCATGGAATAGTTGCCTAATGGCTTGAGAATATTTTGTTTTTCCTCGAAGGTATACAAGAAGAAACTGATTGAATACTATAAACGTAATGTTTGATTATACTTGTATTAATGTATATCTATATTTTGTTCATCGCCACGTTGGTACTGATCCTTTTTTTTTTTGCTTCTCTAGAATTACATTTTTGTAAGTTTTTTTGTTGTTGAGAGTTGATGCCGTAGTATTATTCTTTCAATACAATTCTGAAAATAATTTTTTTTCCATCTATACTATGGAGTTACTTTTATCCTTTTTACGCTATGCGTATTAATTCAAATCCTTTGTAATATTTTTTTGGCCACAAGAAGGCTTATATTATTACATTATATTATGAATAAATAAATAAATTATGAGATGTATATATGTATGTATACACACATACATACATAATTTCTTTTTATTGTAGAATTTTATTTTTTTTTTTACTTAAAAGCAGTAGTTTAAATTGATTTAAAATAGTAGACTATTTTTCTTAATACATACTTTTTTTTTTTTTTTTTTTTATGAACATGTTAATTAGAAAAATTTTTATATAAACTTGAAAAAGGGGAAAAAAAAATTTTTAAAATAAAAATTTCCTGAAGATGTTAACCGAAGGTTAACGAAATATCGAGATTATAAAAAAATAACAAATAAAAAAAAACCTTAAAGCTTAATAAAATAGATTGTTCAAATAATAGACTATTCCTAGTCCAGTATTCCAGTATTAACAAAAAAAATTAGTTTGGATTATTTTCAAAATTTGTTTTGTTGGTGGACTTTTTCTAGTACCTGCTCGTATGTAGTTTCTTATCTGACGTGTAAAATGAGGTATATATGTACGTATTTGTATATTTAAATTGTTGAAACAACATATCTACGATCTGTTTTGTATTCGATATTTGGAAGTTGATGTTTTCGCAACATTTACTTTTTTCTAATCAATTTAAATTTTGCTAATAATAAAATTGCCTTGCTATAAGCACAAGCACGTAATAAAAAAGAATCCTGTTGGCCTTATTAAACATGTAGCCATAATATGCTTGTCTGGGCAAGTTACAAATTAATGGTAATGCAGTGTGCGCTAATTTTTCATTCCACATCTGGCAATGCTCTTCTTATTGTGATTTGTCTTAATTACCCAAAACATTTATTAAAAATCTAAATATTTGCGTTATATAAATTCTAAATGGATATACATTTTATAGTATAAAAATTAAAACGCAATAATATGTAAGACATTTATTTATTTATTTTCTTTTTTTTTTTGAAACCGTATAACCTCAGAAAGTATGAAGGACTTGGCAGCTCTGAAAATAAATGAATGCATTTTGTTAGCTGTCAAAACTACAAAGAAAAATTGTTGTTGTTATTTTCGTTGCTTGCTGCCACAAACTTCATAAATAAAAAGTAGAAGGAGTTCTTTAAAATCGATTTTTTGATGCAACTATAAAGGAAGGGAAAAATCATTAAACATTGAAAAATTTTTTTAAATATAAATTATGGATGCGTAAGAAAAGAAATTGATACTGCTGATTGAAAATACTTTTTACATATTAAAATTTTTTATTGCAGATTACTAGATGAGGTTGAATCTTTGGAGGCGATTTTAATGGACGATGTTCTGGTAGAAAAAAATTCAGAAAGGTATAAACTTAAAAGGACTTCATAATTATTATAAATTAATTTTTTTTTGGTAATTTAGTATTCCCGAATTGATCGAAACTACTGTATTCCCCGTCGTCGATCAGGACACAGACCAGCAGTATGTCTGCGTTACTTTACAAGTAATTCCTACAGCAGGCTATCCAGACGTTAGTCCGGAGTATAAGTTAGTACGGCCACGTGGTTTAGATGATGCACGATTGGCGGAGATAAAAACAGCTATTGAAAGCAAACTTAATGAATCGATTGGATTTCCAGTCGTGTTTGATTTGATTGAAGTTGTGCGTGAGCATCTGACCGGCAGTAATTTGCCCAGTGGCCAGTGCGTTGTTTGTTTATATGGTTTTTGTGATGGCGACGAATTTACAAGAACAGAATGTTTCCATTATTTGCATAGTTATTGCATGGCACGTCACTTGAACGCAATGCGTCGCAATTATCAAGAAGAATATAATAAATTACCGGCTTGGCAACAGAAAAGCGCTAAATCCTTTCAAGCACATTGTCCTGTTTGCCGCGAGAATATAAAAGACGAGACGGACAGTTTAAGATGTGCTATGCCACCGTCTGATTTGCAAAATGCTCCCGATTTCCAACCAACACCAGAATTACGAGAGTTACAACAACGAATGTCATCATTATTTTTGCATCAAAAAAGTCGTGGCGCTATTATAGATTCTGAAGCCGAAGTAGGAGCAGTTTTGTCTATAGAAACAGACGACGAAATTCGCCGTCGACGACAACGTAAGCAACAAGAAGCTGCATCTTCAGAAACCCCGGAGGGCAGTATTGAAGTGGGTTGCGGTAGTAGCAGCGGTTCAGCTACTCCGGATGCAGCAACACTGCCTGAACAACAAATCAATAGGGTGAGTTTTACATGCGTTATTATATCTATATTAAAGAGTACATTGTGCACATTGTTTATTATATCCTTTAAATCTATTTCATATACTTTATCATACTTAAAAAACCACGAAATGTTGCATAATTTGAATAATTTTCAGGATGCGAATGGGGCAACTGGTAAAACTATTACGATCGATGATCCATCTAATAATAATAATAATAATAACCATCATGGGAGACGTCATCATTTCCGCGGCGGACGGCGTCACCACCATCATCATCATAATCAGCATCAGTCTGAACGTGATCGAGAGCGATTTCAGCACAATCACATTCCTTCGGCCGCAACGACTTCGTCTTCATCGGCTGGAGGCGGAGCTAACACGTCTAGTCATTCCAGTGGTTCACACTCCATGCAAACAAATCAAAAACAATCCAAGGCCCATGCAGCCGGTCACGGACATAACAGGTGACGATGGCCTCTCTGCAAATTTATAGAAAGCAATATTGAGGCTCTACACAAGATGCTGCTATTGCTGCCATTGTTGCTACTTCCATCTCTCTAACCATTACGATTTTGCTAACAAATTCATTATCTCTGAACCTTTTTTTCATTTTGTTTGTATCAACACCCTGCCTTTTTTCAACAAACATAATTTTTTGTGAATTTAGTGATAATATAGAATTTTCTTTTAATTTATTTTTTTTTGTTATTGCATGTATTAATGAAAATAATTTCATTTACGAATTAGTTGTTTTGTTCATGTATGTATGTATGTATGTATTATACATAAGTTGACTTTGTTTTTTTATGTATAAAATGACTGCCTGTTTATTATAAATGGAAATGAAATCTCTCGGCTAATTACATTGAAAACAAAAAGACATATTTTAGTCTTTGGTCTTGTTTTCAGTACAAATATTCCGACGTAATTTTCGTTCACTTCCAAATAATCAGGAATTTGGTTTAATTTTAAGAGAAAATCGCACACACACCGTCATAAGACTCATAATTGAATAATACACTCTTTCAATACTACCACTCAAAAACACCATGTTATTACGGACTTTTTCATGTCCTTTAATTGAGGACATTTTTTTGTTTCAAATTATCATTATTTAGAATAATATATTTAGCAATAATTGTTGATATACTAAAATATAAATACACTACATATTTTTAAATTTATCTATTTTTATTATAATTATATCTAAGTTTGTTTTTTTTTACTTTTTTTTCTTTTTTTTTTAATAACAAAAACGTAGCCACACTTGTAAAGTGTAGCATCATCTTGTTGTCTTCAAATTTGCTAAATAAAATAAAAAACATGATATTGCAAATTTTAAAAATTAACAAATGTATGAACTAGATTGGTATACAGGTTTTCGAAACTGTCTTGTGCTTTCATTAAGGAATGAAACTATTTTCTAAAAATGAATTTAAATTTTATATCTTATTACTTACGTACATTATACTGAATGTTAAGTATGGCTCCTGATACAATTTGTTATTGAAAAATAGTTGTTTTGCACAATACAGTATTCCCAGTCATAAAAATTATATAAATAATAATTTGTTCATCAACGTTATTGATATTTGAATATCCCAATCAATTAAAATACAAACATCTCCCCAATTGCAAAAAGGATGAAATATAGTACATCTAAATTACTGTGTCAAAGTAATAAATAAATTACTGAATTAAGTAAAATGTGTTTTATTTCTGTTTAAGGAAAGAAAAAAAAAATTTACCTTCACCTTTTGGTAACTTTCTACAAGAGTCCAGAACAACTGTTTTGAATTTTTTAAGAAATTTTACTGATTCTGATTACAGATGTATTTACTGGCACAGCAATCAATGCAACCGACTACGTCAAACCTAAATATGATATTTATGGCCAGAATTTTGGTTCATTTGTTTGGTTTTAATTATTGGAAATGAAATTCTAGAAAGCAGAGCATTATAGTGCTGAAATATACTTCTAATTGACCTTTTTGCGTCAATGGCACACAATAAGCAATGTTTTTGGCTCAAATTCATTGTTTCTTATGCATTATTTGGACCAGAGGTCAACGAATGCCGTCTCCTGCGTATGGAATGACATTTGTGCCTCGCAATTTTGAAAAAGTCTAGAAAGCAGAGAATTATAGGCTTGAAATATACTTCCGATGGATATTTCTGCGCCAATGGCAGACAAAAGCAACGTTTTTGGCTTAAGTTCATTCTTTCTTATGCATTATTTGGACCAGAGGTCAACGAATGCCGTCTCCTGCGCATGGAATGACATTTGCGCCTCAACGAGTAGCAAAAGAACGCTGCCGGTGGAAGAAAAAAAATTCTGGCGTTTTTTTGCCGCCGGCGCAATGCGTTTTGTTAATATGGAAATCAAGCCGAATAAAGTGGGATGGATAATGATTAAGAAGCTCCCCCCGGGTGGTGTGTGCAAGTGGGCGGTTGTGGTGTGGAAGTGCGGTTGCCGGGTGCTGCGTTATAAGAAATTCTTATTAAATTTATAGGGAATAGAGATAGATAGATAAAGAGAAACAAATTTTGCAAATTCATTAAAGTACACATTTTTTACTTACTGAAAAAACCCCGAGGAAATGTCTTCAACATGGGGGATTCGAACCGGTCTCTCAAGTTTGCAAGGCCAACACACTAACCACTAGACCACCACACATCTTACTAGTCTGTTGTAAAAGAGTTAATATCAACTACAATTACAAGGTGAATTGAAAATAGGTGAGTTCATCCCTACGATATGCACTATGGTATGATTCAAATAAATAAAAAAAGTTTACCTTCACCTTGATAAATCAACAATAATTTTACATGCAGTTTTTTTAACAAAAACAAATTAAAAAACGATGCATTAGGTTTCGAACATGCGTTACATTTATTGAAACAGCAAAATGTTACTGATGTTGAAGTTAGTAGACATATTGAAAAACAAAGAAAGTATTATTATATATAAAGTCCGCATAAATACTTACTAAATTTTTTTTTATACTAATTAAAAGCATTTACTTGAATTTTTTATATAATTACTTTATTATAAATTATAAATAAAGATATTTATGAATGTATATGTATGTATTTTACTGGTACTGCAATCAGCTCATCAGAAGAAAATTTTAGAGTATCAAACCAAATAATTTCTCGAAGATACAAGTTTTTGCCATTTCATAGATGTGTGCGGCGGCAATGAATGCAAGGAATTCTACACCAAAAAGAGAGAAATATCACATGTATAATTTTTATAAAACGCAAAAAGACCTTAAGTTTGAAAGTTAGTAATAATTATTATTTTTATTATTACTACACGCTACCACATTTGACCTAACTAGGCAAGATTAGTTATTCTTGTTACTATTTCTAAAAATTGCGTATGTGCTGCATATTGAAGATAAATGCTGAATATCAGACAAAATATCAATGTTCGCCGCACTTTGACTTAAGTACCAACATTTTTTTAATTTTGTTTTTTAGGTGCTTTTTGTTTGCCTGCAATTTCATCATAATTTTTTCTAAATTTTAAACTATATATTTTAAATTTTTCTTAATACTTTTTTTTTAACCTTTTTTATTATTTTAACAATCTATTTTTTCAAGCTTTAAGGTTTTTTCTCTTTTTATTTATTCTCGATATTTCGTTAACCTTCGGTTAACATCTTCAGGAAGTTTTTTATTTTAAATTTTAAATTTAAAATTTTTTTTTTTTAAATTTTTTTTAAAATTTTAAAGGTTAACGAAATATCGAGAATAAATAAAAAGAGAAAAAACCTTAAAGCTTGAAAAAATAGATTGTTAAAATATATATTTTAAAAATTACAAGTTAGCTGCTTAAAAAAAACGTGGAAATTTCTACACAATATTATACAAATGTGTGTTGTTTTTAATATTAGAAATTGCAAATGCATTTTGTTACCTGCACATTTAAGCAGAGGAGCGGAATTTTTGAGTTACTTGCAAAAGTTGATTGTGCTGCTCAGTGAATATGCAAGAAAAATCATTTAAACAAATTATTGTTATTGCTAAATTTTCTAAAAAAAAACCACCCGCTTAAAAAAAAGAATTTTGTCTGAAAAATGGCTATTTTTTCATAACTTTCCAAATACTCGTATCTTGAAACCTACATGTACATGTAATTAATAAATTAAAATATGCTATAGGAGTAAATTTTTCCATGCTTATCTTAAAAAACATGCCAGTTATTAAGCAAACGGCAAAAGCATTTTTTGACTGAAAAATTTCTAAATCTGCAAAATAAAAATAGTTATTTTTTGTGAAACACCAGGTCAACAGAAGCTGGTAGCAAGCAAATTTGGTGAAAAACTTTTCTTGGGAACGTTATAACACGGTAACCGGTGGACACTTTCACCATATGATAGACCGAAAAGCAGGCTACACGGTGGAATACCTTTGGCCCGCCTGGTGGCCCCCTTGTTAGTTATAAAATGCGATTTATAATACTTATCGTCATATCTCTGCACATAGTAGACATGGAAAATTGAAATAAAGTGTAAAAGATGCACGAAATCCCACTATACAAACGTACCTTGAAAAATTTCGGAGTTGTCAACATTTTTGTAAAGGGTATATTGAATATTGAAAATTAGCAATTCAATTACAGCAAACCAAAGTTTTGGTACTCAATATTCATATGTAATGTAAACACTAATTACTTAATTTTATAGAGTTTATTGTATTTTATTTTTATTATATTAATAAATTCCAAGATCTTTTTTTTTATTAAATGTCATACTTTTTTTTTTATAAATTCAATAAATTAATTTGTAAGTAAAATTAATATATGTATGTATGAAAGTAGATCATTTATTAATAACTTATTTAAAATTAATTCCTTTTGTGGTCTCCATTTCTTTTTTTTTTTATTTAATTAATTGGCATTTCGTGAAGTCATTCAAATAGAATGATTCTCTTTTTTACTGTTTTTAGATTTTTATATTATTTTAATGCTATTTTAAGTTAAATTTGTTTGTATGTATGGATATATGCATGTGTATTGTAAATTATTTAAGCAAACAAATTATAATATATAAACTAGAGGACATCTTATATTCGTAATTTTTATAAACTAAACTTAAACATATTCAAACAAAGAAATTTCCAGAAAGAAAAATCCAAAATCAGTAATAAACAAAATGTAATTTTTTACACATTTATAGTGTGGAAGATAAAAATCAAATACATTTGTATTGGTCTTTTCCTTTTGCTCTATATGTTTTAGTTTTCGCTACTCATTCAGAAAAATTGCAATTCACAACAGGTAGCAGATAAAAATATTTTATTAAATCATGTTTTTATGCGTATGCGTAAAAACATATTTTTGATTTTGTTTCAATAAAGTACAAAATGAATTTATTAGTTTTCCTAAATCTCGGTTTTTATACTCCATAAATTTTATTAAAAATTTAACTAAATACTAAAAAGATTTTTAAATTAATTTATAAGAAATAATTAAATATAAAAAAAAACAAACACATGAAATAATTGTAATTTTTGTGTGCTTAATTGAGGAGTTTTGTTGCAGCATTTTGTTTATTATTATTTTTCAATTCATTTTATTTTGCTAAAACATCTTGGTGTTGAGTTTTCTATGTGTAAGAAATGACTTTTTTTGTTAAGTTTTGATAATTTATTTTTAATTTGTTTAATTTAATTGGTAATTGAAGAGAGCTTCATGTTAACTCCATTCACAGTCTTTGATTTCAGGACATCATTTTCATATGAAAGCACAGTTTCTTTGCCATTTTCATAGACCCTAAAATAGCGAAAAGAAAATTCAATTTTAATACAATCGAATACCTAATTGTATTATTAATAGACCTTTTTTATTATAGTTTTTTTTGAAATATATTTATTTGTTATTAACAAGCTGTTAACGAAACATCGAATAATAAAACAAAATAAAACAAAAAAAAACTTCAAGGTTAATAAATATATTTCAAAAAATACAATAGAATACCGTTAATTCGTAATCGAAGGGGCCAGCTATTTTGTTTTTAGGAATTACAGAAGTTTTCCAAACAAAGGGATTTCGATTAAGTGGGGTTAAGATAATAATAAAAAAAAAAAAACAATTTACAGGAGTTTGGACTGTCGACACTGCGCAAACAATAAAATAAGACGCTTCTGTAGTTCTGGTTATGAAGCTTCTTTTTGTCGTTTTACTTCACTATCTAAAGAAGTTTCCACTATGAATTCTCTTTTACGAGAATTGACTATTTTTATATTTATTTTTTTTTTTTATCTTGGACCAGCACTCAGGAGATAAGCCCTACACATGCGATGCATTGTAATAGAACTACAGAAAAGGTATACTGAGACAAATGACAGGAGATGAAGCTTCACTGTCTTACAACTCTGCTTTAGCAAGTGATTTGTTTATAGCAGTGTTGTACCGCCTCTGATGTCGAGGAGACGTATATTAAATTTTTAAAGCTTCGTTCTTAGTAGTCGTTTTTTTTCTTTTAGTAATTATTTTACTTCGCCGGTGCTACACAATACCGACGAATGAGAGCGTTCTGATGTGGTTGTATAATGATATCAGCTGAAGACGGTACTGTTCAGTGACCAACCAGTTAGTCTGCCTTCGCCACTGAAAACTTCCGACAACAACTGACACAAAGCTGTACTAATACACATCAGAAAAAATCCGACATGTTTTTATAATTTAGTCTGAAACTGGTGTTGAACCAAGAAAATTTTTGGTCTAAAAAACTATGGAAAAAACACTGATTTTGTAATTTAATTTTTTTTAACTTTGGATTTGGATTTACTTACGAATTACAACTGGTTTTTTTTTAACAATGAAATACGATTTACAAAGATTTCCTTAGACTTTGAACACCAAAAAGAAAATACGAATTAACGAGGTGAGGTGAGCAAAAGATGTGTAATTTTTACGAATTAATGAATTTTTCTCAAGGGATCAGTCGTCGTTTATTTCGTTATTGTCAAAGGTTTTCGAATTAACGGTCTACGAATTATCGCGGTTTGAATGTACCAGAACATATTACTAAAAGCCATACTCACGTCTTTTTCATAAGCTTTTTGCCATTGACAAATGTTGTGGATGTTGAAGTACGTTTAACTGCCCCGTTCGTACCGAAACTGTTCGAGCTGCTGCGGCCATTACCATTTGATACAGTACTGTACGATGAGAATGAGGTAAAGCCATTGCTGGGCATTAAAAAGTCCATCATTGAATAATTGAGCATGGGGGAAGCAAAATGTGAAGACATTTTTGAATTTGAACCATGATGATGGTGATGACTGTGACCGCCAGCTGAACCGTTGCTACGCCGGCTGTATTGATTGGAAGGGTCTGTAAATAGAAAGAGATAAACGAAAAGATTTCGCATTGTTAAAGTATGTGTACATGTGCATATTTGGAGATACTACATAGACTGTACCTCTAAATAAATCAGCGAATGGTGAATTTTCGCCAAAAAAGTCACGGAAAACATCTTCTGGCGGCCGGAACACAAATGGAAAACCACCCATTACATCGAAATCATCGAAGTCGTGCGAATGGTGGCCTGATGAACGATGGTGACCACGATCACCCAATAAACCTTCTTTGCCATACTGATCATAAACTCGACGTTTTTTCTCTGCAAAGTAAAAGAAATTTGAAACAACAAAAAAATTATTATCATTTTATGGATTAAAGCCGTTTTTTTTACTTTATTAGTTTTAAACCAAAATGCAACAGCATCAAATGATTTAGGTGTATTATTAGTTTCTAGCAAACATTTCTATGTGATCACTCATGAAGCCCAATGAATACGGAAGTTTGTTAAGCTTGTTGTTCTTTAGGTCGGTTAAAAATTTGTTTCCACAGATCAGCCATGAGTCATGTTTTCGCTAAGTATAAGTGAGTACGTGTCATTAAAATTCGACTACTCTGATGAACTCATACTCCCTATAACTTTGACTTATAAGTAGCATGAAGTAGTATGAATCACCACACATCGACTATACCACTTTACAATCTGTAGGACTCATAAATCAGCAACGTATGACTTTTAAGTTTTTAAAAACGCTCATAGTACGCATAAATGCGCGGCTGTAGGGTGATCTAATGCGCCGATGGGTTCTCTAAGGAGTTTTTCGAGAAATGCGTGGAGGCGAATCGCCACGCATGCAAGGTCTCAGTCTGAGACTCATCCAGTCCTCTGATATTCCGAAGAGACCCAGAGCCCGCATTTGATTGCCTAATCCAGCTTAACGCTGGATGGGAACAAACTCAATCGCTGCTTGCAACGACAGAACCTGTGGGCTCCAATTTTTTTTAATTTTTATGGTTGTTATATTTTTTATTTTTTTTATCTTGGACCAGCACTCAGGAGATGACCCCTATACATGCGGTGCATTGTGCTGGAACTAACGCAAATGATAGAAGGTGAAGCTTCACTATCTTACAACTCTGCTTTTGCACGTTATTTGTTTTTATAGCAGTATTGTAGCGTCTCCGATGTCAAGGAGACGTATTAAATTTTTAAGATTCGTTTTTGTAGCCATTTTTATTAATTATTTTACTTCCCTTGTGCTACAAAATACCGACGAAGGAGGGCGTTCTGATGTGATTGGATGCAGTTGAAACCGTTACTGTTCAGTGACCAGTGACTATGCGTTCGCCACTGAAACCTTGCGACAACAACAACACAAATACACATCAGAAAAAATGCCAGATGTTTTTATGAGTCTGAAACTTGGGTTGAAGCCAGGAAAATTTTTCGTTTTGTAGTGAACGTGTAGACTACTGCGACCATCGCCAACCTCATGGAAGACTGGGCGGTAATCAAGATTGAGGAGCCCGAGAACGGTACCTCCGCCCTGCTGCTACTAATGAGTAGCACCAAGGCAAGCTCCGCTTTGATATTAGATCGGCTAAAGTTAAGCTCTTCCCGGTGGTCCCAAAGGGTGTAGAAACAGCGTGGGAGACCGGTAAGCTTCTGGTAGATTTAAGGCTGTCTGGGACGGTCTTGGATCCGATCACAGGGGCACCTGGCGAGGAAGGGATACCGGTTCAAGTTGGCTAAAGTAGCCTAGAACAATCTTAGCAACGCCAAAATATTCAGCAGCAACCTCAGCCTCTTTCTTAGGGAGAAAGACATTGACGTCTGTCTGATCCAAGAATCATGGATACGTCAGAGAAGAGTCTTGGGTCTCAGTGAAAAGACCTTATGACTCGTTCTACACCCAGTCAGCAGGTAAGCCTAGGGCTTGTATTTTAATTAAGAAGACCACCAATGACTTCTTCTTGCCTCTTTACAGCTCTGACGATGTAATGGTGGTCCGGATTGAAGCGCTGGGAGACCGATGCTTTATGATGACATGCACTTCACATAAGTGTTAAATACTGGCATTGCTGGCCACCAAAATCCTTTCAAAATTACATATGACTCAGAAATTAATCTTACAAACATCTATGAATTCAAATTAAAGTACAATGTTTGTAGCAGGCAGCGATTGTTTAAAAATTCAAGCAGTAGTGAAGTTATTGCACGTGTTTTTAACGCAAATTAGTACCAACAAATGACTTGCAAAAATGAAAAATTAAAAAAAATAAAAAAATGATTTTGCAACAAACTGTTGCAAAAAAAAATATACCGATATGCTGGGGCAATGTGATAATGTTAGTTTTCGAATGCTTTACAATGAGTTAGAGAATTGTTAACAGAAAATAAATAAATTATAGCGACAACATTAAATAACAAATAAATTATCAACGCGAAATGTTTTTAAACAGTAGCTAGCAGTGGTTAAGCAGCTGGGCAAGCAAACAGCCGGCCAACATGGCATTAGAGAACGAACACAGGCACTGCTTGCAGCATTCAGTCATTGCATTTGCATTGTTTGAGCATGTTTTTTTGCATTGTTCTCATTCCGAAACATTTGCAATTTTTCGTTTTGTTTTAAGTTTTTTTTTTGTTTTTTTTTGTTTCTTTTGTTTTTTTTAGTAATAACAACAATGACAACAATGACAACAATAACAACTTATTGTAAAGTAAAAGGAACATTTGAAGTTTTCCTTTTCTGTTTTTATTTTGTTAAATCTATCGTTTACCAAAGAGTTTGTGGAATGGTGTATTTTCGAAGAGATTTCTAAAGGTGAATAGTTGATAGCGATTGCCACGCTTTGTTGAGCCATAACTGGGTATATAATCATCGTAGTTTTTGGCACCTGTTGTACGATACCGATAACTACCGTAACCGTTTGTACTGCCATAACCGCCAGACGACGTATAAGATGATGAATTGCTGTAGCTGCTTTTGTGTGAACTTAAGCGACTGTCGTATATTTTTCGTTTGCGTTCTAACCGTGGAGAGGAACAATATTAAGGTTCTGGTATAATTTCAGGCTGGATATGTATGTGTGTATGTACACTGCAATTCATCAGGATAGAACCAACACATTTTAAAGTAAAAAAAAAACTGTATAAATTGCAAATACAGATAGAATAAAAAAAAATTTAGTTTTGCAGAAAAATAGTTGATACTTTAAATGATAATTTAAACACAAAAAATAGTAGCCCAACTCACAATCTTGTGCATATGGTGTTGCATCACTGCATTTGCAAAAAGGTATAGCATATTTTTGCTCTACAGCAACAAAATACACAGCAATGCACATGCTAGACTTAAATTTATATGCAACACTTAAAACCAATAGGATTTATTTGCTATGAGTATGCAACACCTAATTGCAAATAAACAGCTGACTAACAATAATCCAAGACAATCAAATCGTAATCGCCGCATACTTGCCGCTGCTTATTTTCCGCCAAAAAAAACCAGTAGTGCGATTCATTAACTTTTATTCGACATATTTTTTTTTTTGGCAAATTTGTTTGTTTTTTCAATCAGCTGTGAATTGTGTTCTTGGAATGAGTAGTGCATAATAAATTAAAAATGTTATTCACAGTTGATAGCACAAATTTGCTATTGCATATATTTACAATCTCAAATGCACAAGATTGTGAGTAGAGCTAATATAAAAATGGATTATAACGGTACTTTTTCTCTTTCTTTGTAGTCAAGTACATATAAAATTTTTCATTAAGAATAGAACCAGCCTTTAATTGTCCTATAAATCAAATGCACATGCTTTTATATACTTGAAAATTGATTTTATTTTAATTATTTTATCCAGATAATTATTGAATAATGCGTAAATTTACCGTTATTCACAATAACTTCATAAATTCTATTTTTCATGGATTCGTATAGGGATTTTAAATAGTCGAGGGATATTTCACCCCATGCAGCTTTTATTCCAACAATAAGCTCATCCTTGGTTTCATATTGCTTTCCTCCTTCGTATACCTTACGCGTTAGCCAACCCCAAACATTTTCTATAATGTTAAGGTCGGCTGAATAGGGTGGCCAGTTTAAGGTTTCAATATTTTGGCTGGCAATCCACAATTTTACTACACGTGCCGTGTATATCATGTTGATAAATCCACTCTAGTGGTCCAAAAATATCTTTTATCATAGGGAAAGTTTGTTCCAATAGGGTTTTGTCAATATTTCCGGTCATTCGGGTACTTTGAATAACAACGTGATGGCGTGCTGTGATGGCGACTAAGAAGTTTTTCGTCCTTACGCATATCGTGAAAATAATAGTTATAGCCAGCCATCAGGTCCATCCAAATTAAATTTTTTTTCATCCGAAAAATTACTTTTCGCCAATCGTTATCGCTTAATTGTCTTTGAACATCCCATGCCATGGAAAACTGAAGGCGCTGTTGTTGACGGATTGCATTTAATGGAGGTTTTTTCTTTAGTTTTCGGAGTTGTAAATGTTCACTGCAAAATAGCTCGACGAACTGTTGATTTACTTGCACTAACTCCTGCTAAATGCTTAATTTTAGAGCTAAAATGGCCTGAATTTGAGGCAATTCTAAGAATTTTTCGCCTATTCTATGGTGTTAGAGCTGTGCAAGTACCTCCTTCGTAATTTTTATTATATGTTTCACGATGTTTTATGTAATTCATTACCACACTATGACTTCTTCCGGATTTTCCAGCAATTTCGCGATAAGAATAATTTGCAGAATGGTAAACATTAATTTTTACCATTTCCGACGAATTTAAAGAACTTTTTCTTCCCATATTGATTTAGATAACTGCAGTCACAAACTGTAATTTTAATTTAATTTAATTTTTTTTTTCTTTTTATCTTGGACCAGTGCTCAGGGGCCATCCCCTACATATGCAATGCATTGCACTGGAACTAGAGATAAGGATAGGGAAGAAATAGACAGGTGGTGAAAGTGGTAGAAAGATAGAGCTTCATTCTTGCACAACTCTGCAGTTGCGTGTTAATTATAAAGCAAAGTTGCGGCGTATCTGATGTTTTTTTTGACGCATTATTTTTAAGCTAATGGAGCCATTTTATTTATTGTTTTACTTCGCCGACGTTTTTTTGCTCAAATACCGACGAAGGAGGGTGCTGTAGCACAGAAAACTAAAAAAAAAACTTTTTTCTGATTTGACCCGGCTGGGAATCGACCCTGGGTTTTTCTGGTTGCAGAGCCAACACGCTGACTACTCGCCAGCTTTATTACAATCGCCTAGTACTGATTTAAGTTAAAAATGCATGTGGTTCTATTCTGTTGAACCAAAAAATAAATGAAAAATTTTATACTTGACTACAAAGAAAGAGAAAAAGTACCGTTATAATCCATTTTTATACTATTTTTTGAGTTTAAATTATCATTTAAAGTATCAACTATTTTTCTGCAAAACTAAATTTTTTTCTTCCATCTGTATTTGCAGTTTATACAGCTTTTTTTACTTTAAAATGTGTTGGTTCTATCCTGATGAACCGCTGTGTATATGTATATACATAAATATAGTAAATAACATAAAATATAAAATAATAATAATTTAAATATAAATATTTCTTGATTCTTTGTACAGCTTAAAGGCCTCATTGCCACTAGATTTTTTCTGCATTGTTAAAATTTTGGAGAAGAGCGCAAATATCGACCCCCTGTGCGCGAAATTATCGTATGTTACACTTTTTCCGAAATTTACTTTTCCAACCAAATTGGTTCTAAATCCATTAATTCATCTGCTGATAGTGTATTACAGCGCTAATTTTTATATTTATGGATATAACACTAAGAATATTTTTATCGTAAAGTTTAGTTTTTGTAACATACGATAATTTCACGCACAGCGGTCAATATATTGTAATGGAAAGATTAATCAGGTGCAAAGAGTACAGCCATATGTGACAGCGCATAGAGAAAGGGACCTAAGGGTAAAAAAAAACAATTTTCACTTTTTTTTTTTTTTTTTTGATGTGGACAACATCTGAGCATCGAATGAGACAGATCCCATGTCCCAAAAGTGTTCCCTCCCAGAGATATGCGCGTTTTATGAAAGTGATGGTACACCAAAGATACACGTATTTAAATCTTTAAAATGGCTCTCCTGAACAAAACCGGTTTTTACCCTTAGGTACCTTTCTATTTTGCGCGTCACATATTAAGATGAATGCAAAAATCGTCAAATTGTCCACTAGTGTTCTCGATAAAAAATGAGTAACTGTCACAAAAAAAATTTTAAAAGTTTCAACTTAAAATTGACGTCTCGAACTTAAAAGCTTTTATATGTTGCAAAGCGATTTATGCACAATCAGGCCTGTTCTGCAAACCACGTGATTTGAAATGACGAACCGTTTTGAAACCACGCCGACGATTTGAAGCTGTTCTGTAAATGACGCGATTTGACATTTTTCGGCGTGGTTTCAATTTTTCGCACACACGAGAAAACAGCTGATGTTTTAAATTTGTTTATATTTTTGCCTTGTGAATTAAAATATTAGATGAAATAAAGAATATAAAAATGTGAGGAGCTAGTTTATTGTCATTAATTGCTTTAATAAAGCATCATTTAAAAAAAAGAGCGTGGAGCTTTACAAACCATAAATTTTTTTATTATATTATATAAAGAATATGATGGTAAAATATCTATATATTTACATGACTTCTAAAGACTGTGTTGCTTTGGCAACCTCAAAAACATGTTCGAAAAAATTAACCAGCTGACTGCTAAAAAGTAAATGTAAACCAAGACATTGCTAAACAAAGCAAAACAATTATTTACAAAGAAAAGCAGTGTTCTTACAAGTTTGCTCTTATTTAAGTTTTTATATGTATCAAACCCAATTTTATAACTAAAATAAATAGAAAACAAATCACATGAAATATATTACAGCATTTTTATTAAATTCTAAACGACATACATAGCAAAAATAAGCAAGTGATTTCAAATCGTCAGTCATTTAGCTGACGATTTCAAATCACGAGATTATTAAAATTTTTGTGTGCAGAACACCATTTCCGTGATTTCAAATCATTTTGACAAAAAGAGGTTTGCAGAACAGGCCTGAATGTATGCGATTTTGAGCTTACTTTTTGACCATATATTTTTCCTTAGGGTTTTTTTTTTAAATTAAAATAAGACGGCAACACTTAAAAATGTAAATAATATATTGTATTTGTTTCATTCTGGCTTTGCTGTCCCTTTCTATCACTTTTATATTAATTAATGAAAAATATATGTAGTGTCATACGAGCTTTAGGACCGTTTTCTATTAAAGTATTATTAAAATCAACGTTTTTATAAACATTCTAAAACTCCCAGCATAGTACTCAGAAATTTTTTAGTTCTCCTGTTAAATATTTTCAATTTCAAGCTTTCTTCATTGCATATGACGATATGTACAACATATGTATGTATCTATATATACAATATATAAATATTCAGGTATGTGATGAAAATCGTTTTCGGCGTTAGAACGTTTTGAAATCGACAAATAGTGTGATGAATTTATATGTGACGATTTGTTGTGACGATTTCATATTCCAGCTTGTTTCATTGAAAAAAGACGTTTTTAACATGTGACGCATTGCGATAATGCCAGTTTAAATTCGTTTTCAAATCCTTTAATTTTACTTGAACGAAGTGTAAGGAAATATACAAAAAAAATAAAAAAATATATAAAAAATGATTATAAATCCGTCCTTATTTAAACGAAAATATTCAACAAATCTATTTAAATAACTACTAGTTAATATAGAAGTGAAATTTGAAAATTTAAATACCCACATTTCATGTGGCAAATTTAAGGGATCCGATTTATGTCTTAAACGTTTCTTAGAATATTTTCGCTATTCATTCCATTATTTTCTTCCAAGAGAATTAGCGAAACCGCAGCAAAAAAAGGCATTTTATAAATAAAAATTATAAAATATGTTGATACAAATTTTATTTTGTTTAAATATTTTACAAACTTCACTCACATACACATATGTTTAGATATTTTACAGTTGTATTATTAGATTTTATAGAAGATATTTTTTTTTATCTGGTACCAGCACTCAGGAGATGACTCCTACACATGCGAAGCATTGTGCTGGAACTATAGGAAAGGGATAGTAGGAGAAACGACAGGAGGTGAAGCTTAATTAATTATTTTGCAGCTCTGCTTTTGCACGTTCTTTGTTTTTTATACTCGTAGCAGTGCTGAAGCTTAGGTTTAGTAGCCATTTTTATTATTATTTTACTTCGCCGGTGCTACACAATACCGACGAAAGAGGGCGTTCTGATGTGATTGTGTATTTGCTATCAGCTGAAGCCGGTATTGTTCAGTGACCAGTGACTATTCCTTCGACACTGAAACCTTCCGACAACAACTGACACACAAAGACACACTAATGCACATCAGATAAATGCCATTTGTTTATTTTTATTTTAAAATTTTAGTCTGAAACTGGAGTTGAACCCAGGTCTGTTTTTGGATTTGTAGTCAACGTGCAGACTACCATCCATCGTGTCATCGCCACCCTAAATATGTGGAAACGAAACAAATATGGAATATGAAATCGATCGAAATTCATCACACTACTGTTGATTTCAAAAGACGATTTACTTTTCAAATCGATCGAATTCCATCACATACCTGATTAATTAATGAAAAATAAATGTAATGCCTTACAGAAAAGCTTAAAGAAAGGTTTATTTATTAAATAAGTATGTACGGATTGGCACACTCATCTGCGGCACATGTGATGCACACTCATTCGCAAATCAGTACCCTGCTTCTATGTCGTTTCGCCTAAAGGTACAGTCACATATGGCAAATACTTTTTTTTTTTATCTTGGACCAGCATTCAGCAGATGACCCCTACACATGCGGGGCATTGTGCTGGAACTAGAGGAAAGGGATAGTAGGTTAAAATGACAGGAGGTGGAGCTTCACTAACTTACAATTTGCCAAACAAAAACCTAACAATTAAATTCTTTACACTTTTTTTTCATTATTTAAAAATACTTTTGATTTGACACAGGTCTTTATCTTAAATAAAACATCATCGGATGTCAATAAATTATTACTTGAATCCATTTTGAATTTTATATTCCAGGAAATATTAACTAATTAATTGCCGAAAACAGTGGTTACGTTTTTTTGGGCAAATATTTGCCATATGTGATCGTACTTCAACTGCCTCTTCATAGAAGACGAGTGAAAATACTGGTTCTGCTATTTATATTGAAAATAACAATAAAAAAAATTGTTTTTGTTTTCAATAAAAAGGCCGAACGATTATTTTCATTCGATTTATTGAAAACCCAATGTGGTAGTAAAAGCGTTTGGTCATTCGTGAAAAGAGTGAAGGAAAATCACTTGTTCTATATCAAATTCACAAAATTAATTTCTTAAAAACTTTTCCATTATTAGGTTTTCTCGTTCGTAAATGCAAAGACGTAAAGGAGCTTTTTAGAATTATCATAAACAGCTGTTTAGGAAAAGTAGTCATATTATTTAGTGTAGTGATGCATTACCGAACAGGACCAATTTCATTCACTCGCTTTTTCGATAAGTGTTATTCTATCACGAATGAGAGAATGCCATACATTTTTCACTTATAACCTTAATTGAGTAAGTGCGCGAGTATGTTTATATAGCAATGGGCCAGTTTCGTGTTATATTCAATTTGCAAATAACAAATTTGATTTTTTAGATAAAGAAATGCTTCGAATGCCTTCCAAAATAACCGGCTGAATTCTTTTTTATTAATAGCAAGTATTTTCAATTTAACTCACCGTCTGATAAAACTTCATAGGCTTCCGAAAGTTCTCGAAAACGTTTGTTGGCTTCATCTATATTATCAGGATTTTTATCCGGATGCCATTTTAAAGCCAGTTTTCTGTAACTAAAAATTAAAAGAAAAATCGTTTTAGCTAAAGTGGAATAGATGACATATTAACATACATATGTACCCCCGTGCGCGAAATTATCGTATGTTACAAAATCCAAATTTTATTTATTTGTCTAACAGCATTAGCTGTCACATACGATAAATTGTACATAGTGTTATCGTCATAACTATATAAATTATCAATATAATACACTATCAGCAGATGAATTAATCGATTTAGAACCAATTTGCATCGATTTTGGAAGAAGTGTAACATACAATAATTTCGCGCACAAGGGTCGATATGTTGGAAAACTTACGCTTTCTTTATTTCATTTTCTGTGGCTTGACGTGATACTTCTAAGACTTTGTAATAATCCACCATTTTGTTGGAATTTTGTGTTTTAGTAATTTCTATATAAATTGGCTGTGTATTGTTGGAATTTAAGTACTGGTAGTGGAATTTGAACAGTAAATCCCTCCACTACTTAAAAGGTGATCACGATATTAATGTCAGCTTTCAAATTGCCGTGTTGGATTTCTCTCCCAGTTATATAATTTAAAGAAATTTATTCTAATTTATGAAGTTATCTGAAAATAAATAAAAAATACATGTCGATATATAATTCATTCTTAGCCAGATATTTTACCGGCATAAATGCTGGTTAAGTAACGATAAAACAAGCTGCTTTGAATATATGGAATACAAAAAAACTTTTGATTTGAAAAATTTTAAAATAAAATATCATATCATAACAGCTAAAATTGATAGCACAGTTGATAAATTTTTCTTTTAGCTGCGGAATTGTTCGATTTTAAAATTTGTTTATTTTTTTACAGTGAACATGAATTTATTTTAGTAAAATAAAATTATAATTCTTCTAGTTTTTTGACCTTTTTTTATATTAATAACACTAATTATTTAAGCTGTAGGTCTTTTTAATATATGTAATATTTATTTTGATTCGATATTTCGCTACTCCTTTGTGTAGCTTCTTCAGGAAAATTGGTTTTTGTTTATAATCTGACTTACGGCTGAACAACGTTTACAAATCGTTCAACTTTATTACGAAAATTCACGTTCTGTGAGGAATGTGTTTCATGCACTTCGCTCAACTTATGGTCAACAAAATCAGCCTACTGAGCGTAATATTCGCAACACCATCACCCATTTTGAGACCCAGCATTCATTATTGGATAATGTTCGCCCGGTTTGGTGTGGTTTGTGGGCCGGTGGAATCATCGGTCCATATTTCTTTAAAAATTATGCCGGTGCGAACGTAACCGTCAATGGGGACCGTTATCGTGCCATGATAACCGACTATTTGATGCCTGAAATTGAAGCTCGTGCCACTTCCCACACATCGCATCAATCAATGGATTTATTGAGAGAACATTTCGGTGAGCACATATTTTTCACGTTTTGAGCCGGTCGATTGGCCACCAAGATCGTGTGATATCACACCGTTAGACTTTTTCCTGTGGTGATATGTAAAGTCTAAAGTTTATGCGGACAAACCTGCTTCGATTCAGGCCTTGGAGGAAAATATCACGCGTGTCATTCGCCAGTTACCAGTCGAAATGCTCGAACGAGTCATCGAAAATTGGACTCAACGGATGGACCATCTGCGACGTAGCAACGGCCAACATTTGATAGACATAATCTTCAAAAAAATAAATGCCAAAGAATGTTCTTTCAAATGATAATAAACATTCTCCATTAAATTTGAATTTTCGGTGTTTTTTTTTCTTTAAAAAAGTAGGGAACCTCGAAATGGATCACACATTATAATGATTTCACAAAAACAAAATGTTTGCGGTTTTTTGCACAGTTGTACTTGTAACTTCACATGTTATTAATTCGCCATAATAAAAAAACAACTTCTGATTAAAAAAATTTTAAAATAAATATTGAAAATTATTTGCCTACAATAAATGGTACACTAAAAATGTTTATTTGATGCAGTCGGGAAACACAATAATTTATGCACGAAAACAATTAAAGGGATACAACATATGCATTAGTTGATGAGAACGAAATTTTTAGCAGTAATTCTACTAAAGTATGAATGGAGGTTCCGAAAAAAAATTATATCCATGAACAGATAGATGCAAAAGAAAACAAAACATAGAGCTGGGTCACAGACTTACGGAATTCAATCCATATTTTGGTGTTTCAGAAAACGAAAAATATTTTCGGAATGAAATCACTTTTAAATTCTTGAACGGAACTGATAGTTTCTGTGTCTTAAAGAACAAACAATTATTGGAAGAGCTATTGGAAGGAAATTAATTTTAATTTAATTTAATTAATTTTAGAAAAATTAAATAGATTTAAATCGAATAATAAAATGTTTGTTGTACAAAGAAAATTTTTAAAGGAGCTATGTATGTGGTTTGTTTTGTTTGTATATTTCGTAATTCTCAAATTTTTTTTTTGGGAGTTCGTGCATAAACATGTGAAATTGTTTTAGCTTTTTTCAAGAAATTGGTTAAAGATCAGCTGAAGATTTTGCTATTAGTACCAAATGAAATGTGCAATGTACATATATAACAAACATTGATAATAAATCGTGATTTAAAAATTTCAAAAATTAAATCAAGTTTTTAAATTTTTATTATTTTACTGGTGGTTTTTCTATGTAAACTGCTGCTTTTTGTTTTTTGATTATGTTGCCACATTATGCTTGGCATAATGTTGCTAATATAACAACAGAGTGAAAATTTGCACAAAAGTGCAGCGTAAATCTAGGGATGGTTGTAGTATGTATTTCCTATTGACCATTATTTGAAATGATTTAAAACGTGTTTTCACGTTCCAATACAAAACCAATTGATTGCATTGAATTCATAATAATATAATTGCTAATAATTTATATGAATCATGTTTTCTAACAAAGAAGACGGCGGAAAAAAAAACCAAAATGTACAATAACACTACGAATACAACAACATTTCAAATACTGTAACAATTTTTCTAAATCATCACGAATCGCAAGAGTCGATAGCGATAGACGTTAAAAAAAAATACACGATAAAAATGCAAAACTAATTAACAAACTATAAAGTGAAAATACTAGTAATAAAATACAAACTGGTACATAAAATAAAAACTTTCATTGTTTTTATTTTAAAATTTAGAATTCAATTTAATTTTTTAACGGATATAAATGGGAATGTCAAATTTGCGTGTAAACATTTCGACAGCAATTGACAGCCAGACAAATTCGCACTAAAAATTTTATGACAAATATACATATTAAATATGTATGACAATTTATTTAAAAGAAAACAAATAAAATAATAAATAAATAAATAAAAGAGTACTCTTTTTTTGAGACAACAACAAATCACCTAAAAGCAAAAGAGCACGTTTTTTGGCATTTAAAATAAAAATACAAACGAGCTCCTACACACAACGTTGTCAACTCGGTGGTATTCGCACTGTTTTTAGTGCTTTTTCAAATTTCAGATGTGCGAATTTTTTTTTTAATTTTTAGTGCGCATTTCCTTGAATGGCGTGGCCATTCATCGCACTAGCGAAGTTCCTCACTGAAAAGCGTGTCGATAGACTCACGGGATTTTTTGCAGGTGCTGTGGGTGTGTACAAGAAGACGAGACGGTAGCTCAACTCATTTCCAGTCCTCATTGACTGCAGGGTTTTCGCAATAGCGGGATTTATTTTAGAGTAGGGGTGGTTTCATGTGACGACTGTCTGAGCGCCGGGTGTGAATAGCTTGTGGATCTAACCTCTGCCCTAAGAGAGACGTTCTCCTTCGGCGAAGGTTCGCCTAGTATCCCTTTCTCTTCCGAAATAAAAACAAATTATATAATCGATAGCAGTGACAAGACGTCAGAATATTAACGTTTATGTGTGTGACAGGGTAACCGGCTAACTTACGTAGTGCGAGAATCTGTCGTCCGAAGTTCTCGCCGAAATGATGAAAGTTTGTTAATAATTATTTTTTTACAAGGGAGATTTTTGTGTCTCGATTTGGGAGGGAGTGGTACATTAATTTATATTTTAAAATCTTAACAGGGTGACTGGATACGCGATGGCACGATGTATGGTAGTCTGCACGTTGACTACAAAACCAAAAACGGACCTGGGTTCAACCCCAGTTTCAGACTAAAATTATAAAAAAAAACATCTCGCATTTTTCTGATGTGCATTAGTGTGTCTTTGTGTGTCAGTTGTTGTCGGAAGGTTTCAGTGGCGAAGGCATAGTCACTGGTCACTGAACAATACCGGCTTCAGCTGATAGCAATCCACAATCACATCAGAACGCCCACCTTCGTTGGTATTGTGTAGCACCGGCGAAGTAAAATAATAATAAAAATGGCTACTGAACCGAAGCTTGAGCACTGCTACGAGTATAAAAAAGAAAGAACGTGCAAAAGCAGAGCTGTAAAATAATTAATTAAGCTACACCTCCTGTCGTTTCTCCTACTATTGCATTCCTATAGTTCCAGCACAATGCTTCGCATGTGTAGGAGTCATCTCCTGAGTGCTGGGGGTGCTGATGGCGAGTAGTCAGCGTGTTGGCTCTGCAACCAGAAAGACCCAGGTTCGATTTCCAGCCGGGTCAAATCAGAAAAAAAAATTTTCTGAGTTTTCTGTGCTACAGCACCCTCCTTCGTCAGTATTTGAGCAATAAAACATCGGCGAAGTAAAATAATAAATAAAATGGCTCCATTAGCTTAAAAATAATGCGTCAAAAAACATCGGAGACGCCGCAACTTTGCTTTATAATTTACACGCAACTGCAGAGTTGTGCAAGAATTAAGCTCTATCTTCCTACCACTTTCACCACCTGTCTATTTCTTCCTTATCCTTCTCTCTAGTTCCAGTGCAATGCATTGCATATGTAGGGGATAGCCCCTGAGCACTGGTCCAAGATAAAAAAAAAAAAAAATTTATATTGGATTCATTTCAGTACTGTGAATATAAATGGCACTTCCCGTATTTGTATTGATGTTAGGATAAACCAGATTATTTTTCTGGCGTTTCTTAATATGAAGCCTTGGGTATTATTATAAAATTTAATATGTAAGTTCAGTATGTGGCACCCGCGTACCCTGTCACACGGTTCTTTCTAACATTATCAGGTCTTTTTTTAAGGCCCAGTGATTTAAAATCACATACATGTGATTTTATGCTGTTTCTGCAAATGCTAATGCTTTTGTGTTTTTCGAGTTCTGATATTTCCCTTTGCCTTTTGCGGCTCTGAACCGAACACATGTAATGCTATTGCGATACATTGATACTATTTTACTTGTGGGAGTATACGATGAGAAGCACATAGTAGTCACTAATTGAAAATTAGCAATGAAACCCGAAAGTAAAAAAAAATTTTATGTTGTCGTTTTATTTTCGGATAATTCGCGATTTTTTCGGCTTGGATTCAGCGCATTTGGAAATTTCAACATTGACAACTCCGTCGTACTGTTTTGTTGAATAGGAGATATCAAAGTATGTGAAAGAATACTTGTATTTTTTTTTTGTGTGGTGTGTGTGAAGTTTGGCATTTGACAGTTTGAGTTCAATGTCGGCCAACAGCATTTCAATGGCATCACATCATTGATACATAAGCAAGTATTATGTATGTGTTCAGTGTACTTTGTAAATTTAAATGTTAGAAAAAAAAATGTGTTAACCACCCACTAACGGAGTTACTCAGGCGGTTACTAAGTCTGTCAGCAAGCCAACAATATGAAGAAAGAGAGCGAAACGATTTAAACAAGTACAAACACAGAGTGACGAAAAATTAAAGAAACAAAAAAAGGTGTGCAGGGTGTAAATTTTTCAACACATTTATATCTACTCGTATATCAGTCTTTAAAAATGCTAAGGAGTGAGAAAACTTCGGAAAAGAAAAATTTTAATTATTAATTGTATGCGATAATGTTCTTCAGATTTTCAATGATTGTTTAATATTTTTTGAGCAGTTTATCAATGAACAATTTTTTGCGACAACCGACAATTTTAATCAAATTATTTAGAAAATGGCATTAAATAAAATTAAGTGGGGTTTCAGATGAAATAACAGTACTAATCAGCCAGCTATTATCAGGATATTTTTCATAACTTCTACTGACATTTCTGTTAATAATAATAAAAAAAAAGAGTACAATAAGTATTTTGTGAATAATGAATTATGCCGCCACTAGCCTCTGGTTTAAATAATCAAAACATACGAATGGCCAGTGTCTAGTGGCTTGACTAGTACTTGACGAAACAAACCAAAAAAGTTTTCTTCTAGTACAACAAAAAAAACATGTGTGCAAGTTAATAATGGAAACGAAAATGAAGTAATGAAAAGGACTATTGTAAGTTAGAGACGGTAAATTTAGAGCTTCGTTTAGAAGAAAGAAAAAAAACGGGGAATTATTTCTCGTATTCTATCGGGTGGGTCAAAAGTCACGCCTGCGTGTAAAAATTTTATAATTTTTTTGTTTATTATTATTTATTATTATTATTATTATTTTTATTATTTTTTTTAGATTTTATTCATCGAATCGTGTTACACCACCATGCAAAATTTAACGACCGAGCAACGAACGAAAGTGGTAGAATTTTACTTTTCCAATGGGCATTCAATTTCACTGACTCAACGAGCAAATTAATCGTTTAATTGCACGGTTCCGACAACAAGGTGCAGTGTCAGACTTGCCACGATCAGAAAGACCAAGTATAGTACAGAACCAAGTGAACATTGATCGTGTACGGAACAGTGTTGAAGAATATACAAAAACTTCAATGCGAAGACGTTCTGGACAACTGGACATCTCTAGAACATCACTTCGACGTATTTTATCACGTCATTTACACATGCATCCATACAACGTCCAACTGGGCCAACAACTTTTTCCAATTGACTACCATCAAGACGAATTTGGGCAACACAATTATCTCAACAAATTCAGAATTCAATTGGCCAGCACGTTCACCAGACTTAACTGCCCCTGATTATTTTCTATGGGGTTATCTCAAAGAACGAGTGCATGTTAACGAGTGTATGTTATAATTAAAATTTAGACTGTACAAAGCTAATATTATATTAAAAAAAATAAAAAATAAACAAAAAATTTATTATGTTTTTTACACGAAGGCGTGACTTTTGGACCACCCGGTATTTATAGAAAATAATAAATATATAAAGCTAAAAATTTACATCTGACAACCACACACAGTGCACAAAACACGAAGAACGCTGATAATGAAAGTGTAGCAACTTTCAGAAACAGCATGTTGTTCCGTTCTGCTAGTGTATGTGAGTGTAATTTATAAATTTTCTTCTTTTGATTTCGTTTGTGTCTTAGTATAGATATAACTATCGCATTTAATTCTCATTGCCTGTACCTTTACTACCTGTACCTTAACTATCAGTTCCAGCCTATTTAAATTGAAATAAAAATTTTTCGTTTTTAATTCCTTTCAAAGTGAAATGGTTAATTTCAGTGCACTTACATAAAGGAAACGTTCAAAAAATATTTCAAATAGTGAGAAATCCATCCCGTTCTTAAGTTTTGGACCCAAATTACGGCATTCGATATCGAACGAAATTCCCATACATTTTAATAGAATTTTGTTTGAAATTTCAATTCGAATCAAAATCAGTTTTAATAGCGATTTTGCTATATTTTTTATGCCCAAATCCACAGTCATAAGTTAGCTAATAACAATAGTTTAACCAATAATATTTGATTCACAGCTTTTTGTTTACTATTAGTTAAACCGCCTAATGTCATTGGCTAACCAATAGTTAGACAACAGCTGATTGGTAAATTATTATTAGTATTTTTATTTTGATATCATCTATCATAATTCAATATATATATATTTATATAATACTGATAGTATTGTATATTATTATTTTTGATAATATTTAGGTTTTCTCGAACCAATTTCAGCAGCAATTGAATATCTTGCGCGGTAAAGTTCAATGAGCGTGTACTTGTTTTATCCATTTTTAAGAAATAACAAGAATAAGAAATACAACAAATATAGACAAAAACCATATGCTATAGCAGTGCAGCAAATATTGAAAATTAAAAGATTGTTAGGGTTGCCATTTTTTCATTATACTGAGAATGTTTGTTAAAGGCCACTTTAAACGATAAGATTTGTCGTACGTAAAATGTGAGAGAAAATAAAATGAATTTCCATCCGTATGTCAAAAAAAGAGAGTAAAAATCGAATGGTTGTTTTCTGGCGTTTTCACCATTGGTATGGATAAAATCAAGTAAGATGAAAACATTCTCATTTAATTTAACTACAGCTGTTTGCTTGTTTTCCCCAGGGATGGAGTTCATGTGCAATTGAAGTTTTTTTTTTTAATAACCTTGAAAAATATTTTTATAACTTTGGAATATGTTATTTTCGTGGTCAAAATTTTTAGTGTACTTTTGGAAAATATACGAATATTTTTATAAAATTGTGCGGTCGTGGTCTAAAATGTACATTTTGATTTTATAATTGGTATAAAATTATGAAAGCAGTTTTCCCTCCCTGGCTTTCTCACATTTGTTTACACAAAAATGCATCCTTGATGTAATAGTGTGCGTTGGTTTTTGAAAAACTTTAAAAAATCAAGAGAGTCATACGACTGTCAAATTTTCATCCGTATTTTCTCTCAAAATCTTATAGTTTCATTACATATTACGTTTAGACGATCCGACTTGTGCTTCTACACAAAAATTTGGCATGTCGTACGACTTGTGGGACAAGCACCGTTAAACAATAGTTATCATTTTATTTTATTAATAATTAACTAATGATTGTGCATTTGGGCCTTAAAGTTTTCAAAATTAACAAGAAAAAATATGAAAATAAAGAAGAATAAAAGTCATTGCCATATTTTTCTATTGAACCACCAAGAGATATCATATTTATTAATAAAAAACTATGACTTAAATTTTTTCGTAGTTATGAATAAAAACAAAAACGGAACGATACGAACTGAAAAATGTGTAAATTTTCTGTGACACACATCTGAATATGTATTTCAATTTCCACGAACTCACTTCCGCATGTTCTTTCTTAAAAAAAATTCTTGCCCTAAAATAGCATGGATATGAAAAAGTTTTCCACCTCTAAAATGTATAAACAATAGCGAAAATTAAATAGCAATAAAGTAAGGACAAATATTCAACAATTATATGCGTGTGAACTGATTTCGGATTTAATTGTGGGTTGGTTTTCTAAATTAATTTAGCGCAATATAAATGCGAACATTGTTGTTATAAATTTGTTTTGTCGGTAGTTTTAATGTGGCATGTTAATTTTTTATTTTATAAATTTTATTTAAAGTAACAAATTGTAGCATAGAAATGGAGAAAAAAAACAGACACACGATTATATTGAGTGTGCGAAGATGTAGCGTGCTAACACATAATATTCCTACGTACTACAGACTTTGGAAACTTTTCATTTTATATCAAGGCAAATTTATTATATTATTATTAGTTAATTTCAAAGCCCTTGACACAATTTCTGCAAAAAAAAATAATAAAAAAAAAATATTCTAAAATATCTCATCATGCTTTGGCTTGCTTGTTGTATTTCCAAAACACGAAGGTTCTGTGCGTAGGTTCTCAAGTTCATGTTGTTTGAGTCGGAGCTTTTTATTTTGGTTTTTAATTTCAATGACACAATAGCATGAAATATTGTACTCAAATGTGCTCAGATATTTTTTGTGAAATCGTTTTGCTTTTATTCGCAGCCACTGCTTTAATATGGCTCCGCTATACAACCAAAAATCGTAATATTGTTTAAATTTTAAACTTAAAAAAAGTGAGTCGCAACCAAAATGCATGAATGAAATGACTTGTACAAAAGATACAAACGAAATGATAACACTTGTATACAGGTAATCCCTTTATAAAATTGTAGAATTCGAGTTGTACGAATGAAAACTGCAAAACTGTATTGTGAGTAACAAAGAAAGGTGGTACAGGGTGGCGCAGAATGGGCTATATGGTTTAAATGGTTTATAACTTTTTTATTTATGCGATTATTATAATTTTTTTTTTTTTTTAAATACAGTATATTATTGGGGAATTTTTTGCAATTAGCTTTGAAAAATGATATCCTGTAAGTGATGTCCATTTTCTGCTTCGCACATACGTGCTCTTTTTAGCATATTTTCTATAACTTTTCCCAAAATTTCGGTTATAATGGCCATGATTTCATTTCGAATGTTTCATAATTAATTCCCCAAGTCTTCTTATCAAAATGCTGAAAAAAAAACAAAGAAAAAAAAATAATTAAAAATGTTATATAGAATTCAAACCATATATGTAGCTCATTCTGCACCACCCTGTACAAAAAGTAGATTTAAGATTCAAACAAGACATACGTTATCTCTTCATAATAGGGGTGCTGATGACGAGTAGTTAGCGGGTTGTCTCTGCAACCAGAAAGACCCAGATTCGATTCCCAGCCCGATCAAATTTTAAAAAAAGTTTTTTTTTTTTGAAAGTTTAAACGTCATCACGGCTGAAACAGAGAAAACATGGACTTGAGCATTTGGAGGGCTTTACTTTAGAAAGCAAGATGCAAATGCAGTCCTTAAGAAATCTGAGAAGCAGAACAGCTACGAAAATCATATAGTTTTCCCTACAATGCTCATCATCAAATAATATTTACGAAAACCTTGCGTTTCCTCTTATATTTCCTTGTTGTATTATTATCCATGCCTTAGTTAGCCATGCCCGTATTTATGTATTTAGTTCGTAACTTCATTTTAAAAACAAATTACAACTCCATAAAGGAAAAAAAACGCCTTAAATTTCCGCTAATAGCTAAAACAATAGAAATACCTCTAGCAAAATGTGTTTGAAAACCTCTAGATTTGAGGACACAACTGATATGATAAATGGTGCTGCGCTGCTGCCGTTCATTTCAGTAGTATTTCTGCCTCAGTCAGGGAGGTTCTGTGCGTAGGTTCTCAAGTTCATGTTGCTTAGTGACTGACGACCGTCTTTGAGTTTTTATGCCGTTTTTAATTGCAGTGATTGAATTACAAAATTTCAAGTTGTTCTTGTTACCGCTCAGTATTGTTACTCAAATTTCATATGACAAATGAAGTGTTAATGAATTAAATATAGAAATTAAATTTAATAAGTATTTTTTTTTTATTACCAGTATTATTATTATTATCAACAAGCATATTATATACGTATGCGTGCACTCATTTTATTTTAAATTATTTTTTATATTTTGCAACAAAAAAAGGCCAATTGAATAAACGAGGGTTGCTATTTACAATATACACAGTGAAACTTACTATAGCATGGACAAATTTTGTGCATCCAAGTCATATATGGGCATTTTCATGATCTAGAGAAAGGCACACTGGCATATCTTTGAAGTGGGGTAAAATAAAGAAATATTAAACTATTTGCTCTGTTTTTAATTTTTTACATCATATTAATGGGACTATGAATAATCTAAAAGGTAGTTATTTTTTTTTCTGATGTACTATAAGCAATAAACATGGTGTCACGAACAAGACAAAATTTACTCGCAAAATAGACCTCGCTTTCGACTACATTTAGAAAAAAAAAAAAAATCTGCGAAAAGAATTTCCAAAAAGCTTCTCAGCAGGAAACATGCTTTTTCTGCGAGGCTACATAATTCATGAAGTCGTTACGAATCGAGTTTTTTTTTATTTTGGGTAACTTTTATTGATCACTATTTCACTAAATCCAGTTTATGATAATTTTTATACTTCATGAAAAGTTCGACTGAGAACTAACAACTTATAATTAAAAAATATATATATATATATATATATGTATATGTAATGCAAACTCATCAGTAGACGTTCAACAATATTTTTCAAAAAAACTGTCATAAAATAATTGAGAATAGCGAAATACGCCAACACAAAAAACCAAGTTACCTTTGCAAAAATATACACAGCGGACATATTTTATTTAATTTCGAATCTAATTTTTTTCCGGACTAAATTTTCGAGTGAATGAATTTTATATATTTTTTACATTTGGATTATATCACAGTAGATCAAGAAAATTTTAACATTTTCAGTACAAGTCAAAAACTATTTTTCTTTGCATTTGAATTGTATTTGAAATTTTTATTTTTTTTTATTTTGGACCAGCACTCAGGAGATAACTCCTACACATGCGAAGCATTGTGCTGGAACTATAGGAAAGAGATTGTAGGAGAAATGATATGAGGTGAAGCTTAATTAATTATTTTACAGCTCTGCCTTTGCACGTTTATAACAGTATTGAAGCTTCGGTTTAGTAGCCATTTTTATTATTGTTTTACTTCGCCGGTGCTATACAATACCGACGAAGGATTGCGTTCTGATGTGATTGTGGATTGCTATCAGCTGAAGCCGCTATTGTTCAGAGACCAGGCACATCAGACAAATGTGAGATGTTTTCATTTTTTTTATTTTTTTTATTTTTACAAATTTAGTCTGAAACTGGGTGCAAACCCAGGTCTGTTTTGGTCTGTGCAGACTGATTCAGCCATCGCCACTTTATGACTGCCATTTGAATCCCACCAAAATTTAAATAAAATACAAGCCACAGTTTTAGTTAACCTTGTGTTCTCTTAATTGTGCCTGTGTAAGTAATTTTAAGTAACTTTAAGCAATACATACTCACTTAAAAAATCGAAATTAGTAATCGAAAACATAATTAAAAAAAAAGCAAATGCAATAAATAATTGTTTCCCTTAACAGCTGCCAAAACATCTGCAATTGCATAAGTAAATCACCTTCAAAACGTTGTTCTTTTTTTTGTAAATTAAATCAATTTTAAAATACTTTCTCTATTTTTAGTTTTACTAAACAGCCATCAGATACGACTACAAGTTAAAACAGTTGGAAGTTCTTAAACGACAAAATAGTTTTGCTTTTCTTTGTATTTCACCAAAAGTTGATGTAATCGGTGCATTCGATTTCCCTTTTTTCTTTCTCTTTTCCCTGACCGTGTGTATTAATAATTAAAGCGTTTTATATAGAATTTTTCAATGTTTTAATTTTAAACTGTTAATTCTTTTAAAGCTTCAAATATACCTGCTGGTTTTGACATATTTGGTTCACAGTAAGTGGGAGTACTTACTTGTCGTACATCGGACAGCATACCACGCCAACTACAAATGACGTTGTTCTACCTGATGTGATGTGATGAGATTATGAGACAATTTTATATTCGCCAACTTTATAAACCAAATGATGACAAGCAACAAAAGGTACGGTCAGACAAGGCCAATATTTGGGGAAAAGTGTGTAACCACGGTTTTCATTTTAGCAAATGTCATATTGCAGTTCTTCCTTACATAATATGTAGCAAAATAATTGTTATATTTTGCACACAATTAAAATAATAAATAAAATGGCTTAAAAATTAATGCATCAACATATCACCCAACTATGCTTTACATTTTCACAAAAACGCGCGACTGCAGAGTTGAGCAAGAATTAAGCTGTATTCCTTGCCATCACTTACCATCTGTCTTTCCCTGCACCATAACTTTCCAACTAGTTCCATTGCAAAGCATTGCTTACGTAAAAACATCCGATGAATACTTGGCCGAGAAAAAAAGAAAGTACAGCAAGTCTATATCCAAGGGGAATTGAGTATGAGGTGGCCTTATCCCTACAGCATCGTAATAGTGCAAACCAACCTGTCAAAATAATGTTGGGTGGCTTTTGATCAATTGATGGCTCGCAACTGCAGAAACAGTTATGAAGAATATATGGCGCATATAAAATTTAAGTAAAAAAAAAAAAAAAAAAATTGCACAATTTTTACATAATTTTGGTTCGCTTTTAATCAACAGCTGGCACGCAACAAATTGATATAAGAAAAATTATGAAAATAAATAAAAATTGCAAAATTTTTTGTGCATTTTGGGCCGTTTGCGATAGATGGAGCGCACCAAATTTATATGTATATGCATGTGGTGAACATAAACAATTTTTGACAGCTGGGTTTGAAACAGATGATAATCACCTACACTAATAAAGCCACCTGGTACTCAATTCGTCTTGGTTATATATATTCATAACAAGGCAACTTCTTTACCAGGTGAACTCACTAGCTAATTACCCCGTCAGGTGATTCAACGATTTGTAACGTATTTTAACGCCGAACGTCAAAGTTTGTTTACTATTGAGAAAAGTTTAAGCAGTGTTTGTAAATAAATTAAAAATTATAATAATTTATTATTATAATAATAATAATGCAAAATAAATTGCTTTTTGTAATAATTAATTTATATTTAACGTTCATATATTACACTAATTTACCACGTTCTTTTTCGTTTATGTTATTTTTAACAAAACACATGCATACAAAAAATTTGAGGTTCGACTGCAAAGCGAATTGACGAATTTGCCTTGCAACAACCTTGTATTAATAAACTTTGGTATTAATAAATCTTGAATCATAAATTTCATGTAATCTATAACATGAAATACGTATAAGCATACATATTTTTAACAATTCAAAAAAGTTCTGTAGTAAGTAAACAAATAAGCGGGCACAACAGATGCCTCCGCAGGCTACTGCATGAGCATTAGCCTTTTCAATCGATTGCGGGTTCGTTTCTCGCATAGACACTAACTGTTTCTTAAGGTCCTAAGCTCTGGCCTAAGTGTGGCGTTCTCCGTCGGGGAGGGTCCACCACCTAACCTAACTTGAACAGTCATGTGAAATGTATGAGAATTATTACAAAAATTTTGCTAATTTTTCAATGGTCTACGACGTTTGAGCACTTAATATTCGCTGACTATGCAACTCTGGTTTTAAAATTAAGAAAATTTCAGCCATAACTGAATTATATAGGCATTAAGCTCTACATAATCTCTTCACTAACCGCATGTTTTCCTTCCATCATCGCTTTCTTAAAAAAGTAACACAAATGCCTGCTGGACAATAATTGCCTGAGGGATAATTCCTACCAAAGTCGTCAGCGCTCGACGGCTAATAATGACATGCATAATTAAAATTAGTGGTTAGATCCATTTCGTCAAATATTTGCCACTGTCTGATCATATCTCAAGAATAATTTATACACTGACAAAAAAATTCCTACACTTTTGCAGTTTCTTTTTTTCAACAATTTTTTAATAACAAATGTGCAATCTATTTGAAATTCTATGGATACCGAAGTTCTTAGACAAGGAATTATTAACAAACAAACAAATTATATTCATAATTTTGTTTATTTGTGGTAAAAGCAGCAACACATTCTACATGAGTATTTTTATAATTAATTCGCCTTAAAGCTGTTGTTTGACAAGCGACAAAACACTAGGAAAATAAAAAAAAAAAAAAACTTATTTTTAAAATATGTTTTTAAATGCAATACCACAAAAATAGAAATGTTTGTATATAATTTTTTATTATTTTGTTGTTGTATTTTAAACGTGTTCAACATACAAAATTATTTTTGTCCGACTTTATTAAAATGACGACGACGAACACAACGACAATGATGATGTTGATGATGACGACGATGAGACAAAATAAACTCCAACAACTTCAACGTAAAAAATCCAAATTGAAATAGAAGTTAAATTCTATAAATTATGCAAAAGCTGCAAAAAACCAAGATATACAAATTGCTTTTATTTGATTCAACACAAAAACAAAATGAAGAAAAAAATCGAGAATTTCTTTATAGTGTACGTGATTGAATATAAAATACAAATATAGAAGTCAAGAGTCTATTAACAGCAAATATTCATAGTAAAAATATACAAATTTCAAAGTAGAGACGAATAAACACTTTTGCATGGAATATAAATAAAATGTAGAGGAGGCAGTAAAATGTAGTCGGTATGGCTAAAAATATGCTGCTAACAAATAAGATATAAATTTTGTTTTAATCAAATATCAAATTAAATAGTTGGTGGAGGTGGCTAATATGACAAATCTGATGATTATACCAGCGGCTGTGATTGTGATGCTGTTATTTATGTAGATGCGACATTAGGGCGCAGCTTATCCATATGGGGAAAGTTTTCTTGTTAAAACAAGTTTGGAAAGAAAAGAAATTGAGGTGAATAGGTGCCATGTTTGTTGGTGCAATCGCATATTAAATAGTTTTGAGAAACGAATGATTTTTTCAATTAAAAACCCGGGCGTCAGTGATGCCAATTCATTGCCTTTCGCAACAGGTTTACTGCTTTTTGAATTGTGACACAGCGCACTTTTTTGAACTTGATCCTAAACTCTACTAAATATTAATTTGTGATAGCTAGTAGCTTCATGAAAATGCCAAATACGAATTTTACACTTTTGTGCAACGATAAATTTTTACTCAAGGCAAATCTAACAAGGTGACTGCATTAGCATGTCAGCTGTATCCTTTCCAACTGTCAAACACCATCACCCACCCCTATCCTGAATAAGATGTAAAATTTGTGTTCCCATGAAATATGCTATCGTGAAGTTCATGAGGAATTTTCTTCCCGTTATCAGTATGCAGTGAATGTTGCAAAAGGGAAGAAGTTTTGGAAAAACATAAAAAATAAATTAAAAATCAAACAAATTTAATTTTAATACTGTGCTCAGATATGGTTTCTTAAATGAGATAATTTAAGCAATTGAAACGCAAATAAATAGTAAAATTTGTGCTCCCATGAAATTTGCTAACGTGAAGTTCATGGAGAATGTTCTTCCCGTTATCAGTTTGCAGTGAATGTAAAAAAAGGGAAGATTTGGAAAAACATAAAAATAAATTTATGTTTAATACTATTGTGAGAGATATGCATTATTAAATTAGATAATTTTAGCAATTTAATTTAGTCAATTTAGCTGACTCAATTAGCTTCTCACAAACAACAGATACTATTATATGTATTTAAGTCGGTGAGTGAATCCAATCCAAAGGCAATAAAATTTGATCAAAATATTATCAGAACGGCGTGATTTACAAGGCAAGCACATGATCTACAATTGCAACGATGTCGCATAGATTTGACCAAACAGCGTATTACTTATGCTGGACGAAGAGGATAGAATACTTTACCAAGTAGACTTAAAAATATGACTCTTATATCATCATTCAAACATTATTTAAAATTATATATGTTGAATAATCTGGAAGCACTTTTAATTTAGATATACATATATTACTGTTTCTCTTACATAAATTATTGTTTCTCTTACATAAATTATTGTATATTGTAATGCCAGGCTACAGCCTCTACAAAGCCTATAAGGCGCTGAGGCAAAAAATTTAAAGATGGAAAAACAATTATAAGAGTAATAAATAAAAAAAAAAAAAAAACAACGTTTTGACTTATAATTCGCTGGTCATGTGTTTTTTTCCTTTTTTTTTATTTACTGTTCTGACATTTGGCTTGCATTTGTACAGAATTTTTTCTTTTCACTGAACACACCTCCCAGTAAAAATACTTCTGTGAAGGGTTGCATTTCACGATTTACTCAATATTTATAACAATTTCCTAGTTATTGCTCAATAACTTAAATTCCATTTTGTATGGAATATTGCGCTCAATAATGGAATTTACTTCAAAAATCTCAATAACGGTGCATGCCTGAACACCGTATATTTAATACAAAAATAAGAAGTTCTTCTATGAACAATGAAATAAATAAAAATGGTATATTCCGAAAATTTTCAGACCCGCAATTATGCTGGACTAGCTGTATTAAGTTATGCTGTAAGAGAACTCCACAACTCCATGTCGCTCTGTACTTTGACAAACCCACATTCAATGATATTTTATATATATTTTTCTTAAATTTTTTTTATTAATTTTTTTCTTTATCTAGGACCATTACTCAGAGGATGACCCCTACGCATACGATGTATTGTGCTGGAACTAGGAAATGAGGTTAGGGGAAGGAGGATAGTAGGAGTGTTTTTGGAAATTTGATTTGAATTTTCCCACGTCAAAAGGGAGAGGAAAGACCACTGCAGGGAGTTTATTCCACATACGCGCTGTTCGGCCGAAAAATGAGTGTTCTCTGTAATGCGTGGTGCGATTCGCTGCCAAATCGACCACAAATCGAAGCGCCCTAAATGATGAATGCGTTCAAAACGAAGTTCCCTGATTGCTTTAAAGCACGTTTCATTGCAGGAACAAGCTGGCTCCCGGGTTTTATTTGGTTAACTGGTGATTAGAAAAGAATAAATCTTTTTAATGTGGAAATTAAAGTCGTTCGAATGTTTGTACTGCACAAGCGATAATTGTGATTGCAAGCGTTTGCGAGTTTAATTCGTAAAGTAAAAAATTAAAAAAGAACAAAATAACACTCTCATTTTCATATTAAAAATACGTACGTTTTTTGGGACAAAATATTGCCCTTAATTTATTTAATTTACAATTTTTCTGACAACTAGAATAAACAAAAACGTGGGATTTGATAAGTATAGTTTTTTTTTTGTTTTGTTTTATTTATGAGAAATGGCCTTTGCATGTCGTAAAGTCAACTGTACCAAATTACAATATGTACATCTAAAAATGTGTAAATAACATCTTAAATATGTATGTATGTCAATATGTAAATATTTTTAAAATAATTTTTTATTAACTTTATAACTTGGGTATGTGTATCCAGTTATGTGCCAGGGGAGAAGTCCTAGACGACATATTTGTAGGGTGTGTGTTTATTTTTCTTCTTTTGCATAATTAAATAAATCGAATGAATTAAACAACTACGAATTTAAACTTTATACCAACTGCAAAAGCAAACATCAGCAAAATAACCGGCATGACTATCAGCCAGGTTGACAGCTGGCGCACAAGTTGTGGGCGTGAAAGCAAATTGCAAAATAAATTTGTGTACAGCAACAGCAAGTAGTGAATAAGAAACGTCTACAAGATTTACGGCGAGCACGTCTATTTATTTATATATTTTCACATTTAACATTGAGGAAGCAACGATTCTTTAATTAAAATTATATATATATTTATATATACATACGACTATATATATTTTTTAGTAATCAAATCAAACATAAATAAATTATAAATGGCTGACAAAACTATAAGCGTTCTGATGTTCTTGGAAAATCATTAAACAAAGATCTCCTTTAGGCAACAGAATAACAATAAAATAAAAAATTTAGCGAATCAATAATTAAAAGAACCACTGAAAAAAAGACTGAATTAATTAAATTAATTTTACGCTAAAAATTAGACTTCGAAACCAATTAGCAATTAAAAAAAAAAGTTATAAAAAGAGGAGCAGTGTATAAAAAAAGATCATGTCGAGCCTTTGGTGCAATACTGTAATAACTCAAAATTTTAATTTTTTGAGCTGGGTATGCAGAAATTATCTTTTGGGAAATATATATCTAAAGGAAAAAAGATCATGGTTCTATCTCTAACTGTTCAGATTCTACAGCTACAAATGTCTTTATTGCCTCCAGCTATTTCCAACAATATTTATTTGCAATAATGAAATATTTCCTGTATGACAAGATATTTAAAAACAGAAAACATTACAAAACAAGCCTCTTATTTAAAAACTTGTAAAAAAATAACTTTATTAGATGTGTTATTTGCATTCAGATCAGGGTTACCATTCTTATCTCCTTGATGAAAGTGGTCGACTTGCTCACGAACTAAAATAAATAATAGGTTCGTGTAGAATTCTATTTCACATGTGCTCTTCAAAACGATATTAAGGTTTAAAAGATCATTTCCTCACTCACTCTTCCAAGCACAAATTCAGATCCGAGTTGTCGTTCAAAGCGTTGCAATACGTATGTAAGGCGTTGATTGGTTCACAAACTAATTGTGATTTCGATTCCCGATATTTAGATACGAGTATTTATTAAAAATATTTGCACTTTATGTGCTTGACGTTATCGTCATACCAGCATGTGCAATACTTGTTAGATGACCGTATTACCGCTTAAAATCTTGATTTACTTTGACAGTCAGGCTGCCGAGGTTTTCTGAAGAAGGGGACGCCTTAATACTCAGCCAACAATAGTCATTGCAGATCGAATAAAAGTGCCCCATCCTATGTGCTTTTTAAGACGATTTAAGTCTTTGACTTTAAAATATCAATAAAAAAATATTTAAGAAACTTAATTTCTTAAGCTTTTCAATTTTCTGAACGCTGCCTAATTTCTAACACTAGAGATAACAATGCGAGATTTCAAACTTATATATTTTTTTTTTTTTTATCTGGGACCAGCACTCAGGAGATGACTCCTACACATGCAAGGCATTGTGCTGGAACTATAGGAAAGGGATAGTAGGAGAAAGGACAGGAGGTGAAGCTTAATTAATTATTTTGCAGCTCTGCTTTCGGACGTTCTTTGTTTATACTCGTAGCAGTGCTGAAGCTTCGGTTTAGTAGCCATTTTTATTATTATTTTACTTCGCCGGTGCTACACAATACCGAGGGAGGAGGGCATTCTGATGTGATTGTGGATTGCTATCAGCTGAAGCCGGTATTGTTCAGTGACCAGTGACTATGCCTTCGCCACTGAAACCTTCCGACAACAACTGACGCATAAAGACACACTAATGCACATCAGAAAAATGCGAGATATTTATTTTTATTTTAAAATTTTAGTCTGAAACTGGGATGGAAACCAGGTGTTTTTGGTTTTGTAGTCAACGTGCAGACTACCATCCATCGTGCCATCGCCACCCTCAATATTGTATTGAATGAATTTATATTGGAATAAATTTTGCATATGGCAGTAAATGCAAGTTCTGCTTTGAGGTTTCTGTAGTAAACATATACAAAATGCAATCACTGTACTCCACAAGAACAAGGACTATGAGGAAGGCAACTCTTTACCGAAAACCAACGTATAACAGAGGAAAATCCCGTAACTTAGGGCATATATTGGTGGTTATGATGGAGGCGCCATCTGTGCTTGCTTGTTCGAAAAGGGTTTGGGACAAATGACTACTGTGAAGGGCAAGCACTACAGAGCCATACTGAACAAGTTGGGACTGAAGAATATTTACTTCCCAACGCAACGGCGCATACTACAGGAATGACAGTTGAAAGTTTGCAGTTCCGGGTCCCCTCATCACTCGTTTTGGTAATTTACACTGACTGGCAAAATCACCCGATTTAACCGTAGTCAAATGCTTCTTATGGGGCTCCTTGAAGTCACGAGTCTGTGTGGAGGAACCAAAGAGCGAATATCTGGCAGTAATGCGATTTCTAAAATAAATCGGCAACCACTTGGCCGATATCATTCTCTCTACTTAGGCCCAAATTCACAGTCATTAGTTAATTATTAGTAAACTAAAATGATAACTATTGTTTAACTAATACTTCATATTCACAGTGTATTGTTTAGCTAACATTCTCAGTATAACCAAAGAATGGCAACACTAACAATCTTTTAATTTTCAATATTGGCTGCACTGCCAATGCATATGATTTTTGTCTACATTTAATGTATTATTTTTTTAAAATGGATAAAAGAAGCGCGCGCTCATCGAACTTTACCGCGCAAGACTAATGACTGTGAATTTTGGCATTAATGGAATCAAATAAACAAATCGAAAAACAAAATAAAACTCTATCTTTTATTAAAAAATACAATCCCAGAATATCGGGGCCAACATTTGCGCCACCATGTATTTTGCTGAATTGAAGTTAAGCGGTTTATCAAAAAAAAAAAAAACAACTGTGCAAATAATTAACGATTATCAACATAAAGAACTCAGAGTACAGTGAACGTTTCATATAGTACGGTTAATAGTATTACTACCATTTTTTTCTTTTGGTGTTTAATTAATGTATATATATAGAACTAGTTCTTATCTCTGTTGGGTATTATTTTTACTTGTGATTTTATTCATAAAAATTAGTTTTGATTTGTAAAACTGTTACAAAACACTAAACCCTTATAAATTACGTTTTATAAACCTTTTATAACACAAATATATGTATGTCTATAATTAAACAGAAGATGTCTTCACTGTTAATGGAATAAGTGACTGTAAATTTTCTCAACTCTTGCATCGTTCGTACTGAACAATCAAGTAATCGCTTGGAGGGCATTTGATTTCCTATAGAAAAACTTAAGCCTAAAAATATTCACAACAAATAAATCGATGTGTATATCTAATCTAGCTAGTTAAGTAAGCTTTAATGAAAAGGGTTAACAATTAAGTAACGAAATATTGCGATAATAAAAGTAATAAATTGAATAATAAATAATAAGAAAATTATAGTTTTGTGTCTCTGTGTTTCTGTGTCTTTAACCTCATCAAGATTACGAGTATTTGTAAGTAACTGATGGTTTTATGCGATACATTGTGCGACTAGTGTTAAATTGCATTAAGGCTTTTTGTGCTCAGCACTTCTTATGCCTCGATTGAGCAGACTTGTCGGTCTTAATTTTTCATTTCGTTTCAACAATGAGTATTACATCATTTGTGGTGGCAGTCAATTTTTATCGTCATCTTCACAGCATTCAGCTGTAGTTGTTGTCGTTGTCGTTGCTAAAACACCCATTACACTACAGCATGTCGGGGTAGTGCAAACTTGAGATATTCGTACTGTATGATTTGCACACTTTGCATATTATTTGTATTTTCATGCGCCATTGTGCAATATATTTACATTGTCTTTAATTACAGTGTGGGACAAAAACGAATGAAGTAGAAATACCTGAGATTTGATTTTTTTCTGGTAAGGTATTGTCGAGCAAAACAACAATGTGGTCTTGACATTTCGCAAACACGGTATTTTTATACAGCACATTCACTTTTTTTAAGGGAACTAACACTCACCCAGTGTGCCTCCGTAGCCTGGACCCTGGGTGTTTCTACTTGTGGCATCACAATAGGCCTAAGCTCTGGCCTAAGTGGAGCGTTATCTTTCGGGGAGGGTGCGCCACCTAACCTAACACTCAGGACTTGATTGCATTACCTTCTATAGGAAAGGGTTAGCGATAGACAGAGAGAAGAAACCTTCATTATTTTTACAACTCAGCTTTTTGACGTTTTTTGTGGTTTTTATAGAAGTGTAGCAGCATCTCTGGTGTCATTAGAGACGCATTATATTTTTTAAGCTGTGTTTGGTTTAGTGAGCAGTGGGCAGACTGGCGAACACTTGGCAAAAAAAACCTCTCGAATTCTCTTTTGTTTATTTTTTTTCGCCTTCACACAGACGAAAATATTGCCGGCGAAATTCCCTTATTATTGTTATTATTTGCTCTTTCTTTTTGTAAGCAAAGTAAATGTGAACAAAGCGTATCGCCTAATACTGAAAAGAAAAACGATACTCTTTTCCCCACCCGTAATATACATCCAAATTAAATGTTTCCCTTCCAAAAGTTCGCTCGTCTAAACTCAGACTTTTAAGTGGACGACAAGCAAATCGCTCAGACGGAAACTTTGCACATGCATGTTTTTTTTATTGTAAAGTTAATTTTACAGCAATAATTACGCGAAATAATTTTCTGTTCCGTCTTACCAATCATAAATGTCGCATGAAAGAAATTATTTCTAATTGCCAAGGGCCAAACATTGTACCCGAATGCGTTAAATGAAACCAAGAGTTGTTTTGGATATGTCAACCCAGTCTATACAAAGCCAAAGAAAAATAAAATATCAAGCGATTATAATATGATCCACACACACTCCATTCAGTATTTGTATGAACGGAAAGTGATCGGCAATAAAAACCAAATTAACACCAACAATCACAAATGACAGTATTAAATATTAAATTAGGCATTACCGTCATAAAATATATGACAGTAATAAAACCTAGAGATTTTGTTTTTGTAAAAAAGCATTGCGTGCACTTTTCCATACGCCTTCACTTTATTGTCGAGTTCAAAATAATTGAATAAATAAAAGTGGTTATTTCATCATTTCCAAATATTACAATGTAAGTTTAAATAAATTTTGTACAAAAGCCGATAAAAAGAAGCGTAATTTAGTAAAACTACTAGTAAACAAAATTTAATACTCGCACCAAGTACTTATTTAGGAAAATTAGTTAAAAAAAAAATCAATGACATTTAAGTCATACATTTACATAAATGTAAGTCAGTGCAGACTGAAGACCTTATGAGTAAAGCTGTCAAGCTTAAAACTACAATTTACGCATTAATTAATCACTTTAAAAAGTTATACAGAATATAAATAGAATTGTTGAAAAAAAATTACCACCCACAAACTAAACCTGAAAATGAAAGTTGATGTCAAATGATATAAATAAGTTTGTAAATATTGATTGAAAAGTCATACATTTGACTTCGCGTAACATTTCCTCCTTCTTAGAAATTTTTCTAATCGTTAAAATATTTCATGTTATCAGGGTTCTAATATTACAAAAGCAAATAAAGAAAATAACAGAATTACAGTAGAATCATTCACTTTTCAACCGGAGGTTTTCTTTCTACTTTTAATTTCATTTGAATTGTGATAGTGTGAAAGCAAAATATAAAATTACATTAGTTTTTTTGACAGTCGCACTAAATCTTTTTAGATTTCTTTCTTACAAAGTCCTAAGAAAGACGTAAGACTTGTGTTATACTCCGAAAGGGCCTTTAAGATCCATCGCAGATAGTTCGAAAAACTACTCGCTATCTAGAAAGCAAAGGCGATACAGTGCAATACAGCTACAGCTACAGTCTCTCTTTCTCCTCTTAATATTAACACGTAAAACAGTAGTTGTTGTAAGTGAGACCCACGTTCCTAGCATAGATCCCAAAAGCACAATGTTCCGTAACCCCAACCACAAGATCCATGATCGTAGAGTCTTTTAAAAATCTCAAGAGCCTACACAGAAAAAAATTTTCGCGGGAATGAATTCAATTAAATGAAAATTATTTTAATTTTTTTTTCAAGCAATCTTTTAATTGCCCCAATTAAAATCTTTAGTTTAAAAAAATTCCAAATTTTATGTGTATGTATGTTCTACATGAATACATAAGAATATATAGCATTTTAATTGAATTTTAAATGCTGAAAAACCTCACAGATACAAATATGTTAATTGATATGATCAATTTGTTTGCTGGCCGAAAATTGGCAAACATTTTAATTGGCAGAACAATTTACTAAGTAACTTTTAAATTGAACCTCTTTTTTGATTTTTTCTGTGTAGTGTTCTCCCCATATCAATATGAGGTCAACACAGGAAAAATAATAATTACATTTTTCCCAATTAAGTCTTTGTTCAAACAAAATTTTTTTTCTCCATTAATAATTTAATTGAATCCACGTTTATTTTATAATTGATTATTTCAAGAAAGTGCAACCAAATTGGTAAAATTTTAAAATTTTTTTCAATTAAAACTGTTAATAGATTCTGCGTTTTTCGTGATAGATGTGTTCAAGATTAACGTGGACATTAAGACATTCACTACCGCCGCCATGGGTTCCAATCCTAATACATAGTCCACAAATTACACCTTACTGAGGTGTTTCGAGCGCTCTAAACTCTGTGTCACATCAGCCTTTTCTGCAATACCGTCGTAATTCAAAAAATCGTGAACTGAGAAAAATGCATTTGAAGTTTTGAGCCATCTTTTTGATAGTATTTTCGTTTACTAAAGTTATTTTTTTTACAAGTTTTTAAATAAAGAGGCATGTTTTGCAATGTTTTCTGTTTGTAAATTTCTTGTCATAAAGGAAATATTTCATTATTGCAAATAAATATTGTTGGAAATAGTTGGAGTCAATAAAGACATTTGTAGCTGGAGAATCTGAACAGTTAGAGATAAAACCATAATCTTTCTTTCTTTAGATATATATTTCCCCAAAGATCATTTCAAATTCAAATTTTGAGTTACTACGGTATTGCACCAAAGGCTCGATATATGTACAACTCACAAATATCGAGAATAGACGAAAAACTTATCTCCCTGCGTAATTTTCGGTGGCAACCACAGCCACTAGGAATCCTTACCCAGCCCAGCACACTAACTCCTACTTTTCAGGGTTGACACGAAGTACTCACAAGGAGCACAACTAAGTACTCAAGTACTCATACTTCCAATCTTTCGCAGATGACAGCAGTATCTGCCATTCATATTCATTTGATCGTACGCCGACATCAACTATGATCGCGGCGACGCCGCAGAATATGAATGATTCGCTAACGGGTGACCTCATGAGAATATCGGAATGGGGTCACGCGAGCAGGGTCGATTTCAATTCCCAAAAGACCCAATGCTGCATGCTAACCCTTCGCCGTATGCACGATCACGCTGCCTCATCTGTAATTATGGGTGGCATAAACATTGAGGAATCAGAAGCTCTTGATGTTCTTGGCATGAAAATCCAGTGTGATGTCCGATGGACTGAGCACATTTTTCAGGTCTCAAAGGAAGCATTCAAGTGCCTCGGCTTTTTAAGATGGTGTAAGACATACTTCACCCCATCTGATACCCTTACTATTTATACCGCTTCAAAGACTATTTTGAAGTTACTCGACCGTGTACAAGAAAGGGCGACAGTAGGGTAGCCAACTCTATGGACTCTCTTGAGCATCGTCGCAACGTAGGGCACATTTCGTTGTTCTATCGATACTATAATGGGATGTGTTATAATGAATCAGGGAACTTGTTCCCGAAACCCGATCATTCGCGCGCACGACGCGATCATCATTAAGAGCGCATCCATTTGTAGTCAATTTGGTGGCGACTCCCACTACGCATTACAGAGAAAATTGGGGCCCGTAGCACTAGATTAGAAACGAAATGTATTTCTATAGTCACACGGAATATGTAAGCACTACTTCCTCAATCTCTAGTAGGATTTCGAAGAGGCACCTCTTCTGTCATCTTCAAACTCACAGGTAGTTTAAGGCTATGCTAAACTTTTAGCTACGTACCGCGGGATTGCTAAACACCCGTAGGTTTAGAAACAAGTTTCCAAACCCCCTGTGGGGCTTTTCGTGATAGGTTGAAATCAAATTATTATTTTAATTGAATCTTCGTATTATTTAATTGAAACTTAATTTTAGAATTTTCTGTGAAAGACACCTCGCCATAGATCGATTAGGCTCGTTGCTCCACCTACCATGGACAGTAAGAGGACATCAGAACATTTTTTGATGACTAGAATATGGATTGAAAACCAACACCCTGCGGGCTGTGTATAGTGGACTCGCTAAGTACTCTGACACCAGCTATTGGATATTCCACCACATTTTTTTTTCAAAAACTAATTACTGTGTCGTCCCACTAATATCAGTAATATTACTTTGCCACTGACTTTACATTGTATTTGTACATGACACAATTGTTATTTAGTTAACTTTCATGACAGTGACATTTATTCCCCGTTTACATTATAAAAAGTTACATTGAAATTATTTCATTTAACTGCTTTACAATTATAGCTACTACGTCGAGATAATTAACATACAAACGATGAGTTTCAGTTTTAATGCTGTCGATTATGCTGCACGCAACTGTGCAAATAATAAACTTTCCATGAACATATCCAGATATAATAAATGTGAGTGTTGTGTTTTAATTGGACGAAAATTGTTTGAATTCGTAGACAAAACAAGAACGCAAACAAATAAACTGTTAATCAATACCAGAAAACTAAACCAAACAATATTAACGACTGCTATTTTCGAAACATAATTGATGACGTTTATGCTACTCGTATGTTTTTGTTTATGTTTATTTTAATTCAAATTCAACAAACAGTCAATAAATGATGTTGCTGTTCTGCGTTTTGTTTAATTAACGCACAATTGCCACTTTCTACTCGTATAGCCACGCTGCTCTGTCTGCTGCTACTTTTACTCAACAAGTACAGCAATTAGAAGAAAAAATATATAGGAGATGTGAGAATAAGAAAATGATACATATGTATATAAAAACAAGAAAACCTAAGACAAACTTTGTAGATTTAGATTTTTGTTTGTTTTGCCACCTCATCTTCTCGACTTTAGCATTTTTTTTGGTCGGCAAGAAATAAAAGTTTGTCTAGTTGAAAAAACCTCAATTCATGAGTAAAATTGTCAACAGTCCAAATAGAAATAGAAAAGTAAACGCACACTGGGGCAGCATTGAGAACTCAAAAGCAGCCAATCGTTTTCTCGCCGAGGTTATAGTCTTCCCAAGTAAAAGAACGCACGTCAGTAAAGCATGTTTGTCACTTTAAAAAAAATTATTTTCTGGAAGAGAATAAATTTGATATGAGGAGTGTGGGTTTATATTATTCCCACCCAGAAAGGCTGCTCAATTATTAATTTGAAGTGACTTGTCAAAGACGCTGCAAAGGATAAACTTGTGCACGAAATAATGCGTTCGCCAAATATGTCCCTTAACAAAGCCATTGAGGCACCTGCAGTATGTGCTGTGTTCCATTGTGAGAGCTTATTAATTATTGTTTTACTTCACCGATGAACAACAAAATTGACATATTCAACTCCCGTCGAAGGTCTTGGCGTTTAAAAAAAAAATCCATATTTGGCATGTCCAGCTTTAATACTGTTCCACAATAACGAGCTCAGCATCAATAGTTAATCCTAATTCTAATCAGAATTAAATAAGTAGTAATCATTTACTTACAAAATTATTGCTAAATATAATGTTTTACTGACGCAGTGTGCAAGCACATCACATTACAATAACAAGTGTAACACACTAATCTAACCCAGTTTTCTTTTATTTGATCAATTGCAATGTCTACAGGCAGACAAAAAAACACACACACACACACACATGCTTGATACGAGTAGATAATGATGATTATTGTATTGATACGAGTCCAATAAAAGGAAAACTGAAGAGAAACATTACACGTTACACATTTACAATCAGATAGACCACGCACACATACACACACATACATACATACATACATACATATATCGAGAAAAGTCAAATAATAGAAAAATAATAAGGAAAACAGAAAGTAAATACAAATCGAAAGAAAGAAAATTATAGCAAATAAAAATAATTATAATTGTAAAAAGCAAACAATTGTCACAATGAATGTACTCGTACATTAGACTGGCTCAAAATGCAAAAACATTAAAATCTTGTGTTCCACAAGACCTGTCCGTATTTCAAGCAACAAAATAAATACAAGGTGGGGCAAAGTAATCACCCGTTGTTCTTTAGCTGTAATTTTTTTCTGCACTTTGTAAGGACACAGGGTGCCTCCGTAGTCTAGTGCATGAGTATTAGTCTTATCAATATGGAGGTGCGGGTTCGATTCCCGCATACACCCTGGGTGTTTCTACAGACAAGATGTAAGAGCTTCGTAGAATTTCTATTGTTAAAAAAAAAAAAAAAATTCTTCTTCAAATATTTCCCAAAAATTCTACGTACCAATGCATGACACTTCGTCTGGCCGATGTACCGGGTTCCTCTTCGACATCTTGGACAACAGCATGAAATTTTAAAAAAGGATCTGAAGGATCTGGATGACATGTTCTTTATAAAATAAAATCCGCACTTCCATTCTGTCGTTCAATATTCTTAATAAAACTTTGTGTCAATTATTACGTTTTTTTATTTAAGTTTGAAAATATAAATCTGCTACCAGACACCCTGTACAACTGTTCCCAAGTTTACGTTTACATTTTAAATCCCATACATTCTTGAGCCCGTCTAATTTATATACAAACATACATATGGAATCGCCAACATACCCAAATAGCATCCATACATACATTTGAAAACTTATCACTCACTTTGCTTTTGGATTTTTAGTTTTTTCAATTTTAAAAATATACGAGGCATTTACAGTAAAATATTTGAAAATTATTGACGGGAAAACTTGGGCGATTTTTTATTGTTGTTTTTAACTTCATAGGACTAACTGCCTGTTTTTAGGAAGCAAGCGAAAAAATTCACATTATCAAGTGAAATTACTGTTTTCTATACACATGTCATTCCATGTCTACGTCAAAATCTACGTTTTACATATAGTACATGTTGATATATTTCGTAAATTTGACATAATTTTTCTGCCGTCATCAACAACATCAACCTTAAACCAGTTAATATCAGATGCTTTGTGACTTTTTTTTTATCTGGAACCAGCACTCAGGAGATCACCCCTACACATACGATGCATTGTGCTGGAACTATAGGAAAGGGATAGTTAGAGAAATGGCAGGAGGTGAAGCTTAATTAATTATTTTACAGCTCTGCTTGTGCACGTAATGCTATCAGCTGAAGCCGGTATTGTTCAGTGACCAGTGACTATGCCTTCGCCACTGAAACCTGGCGACAACAACTTGAAAATTCAAAGTGAAGCAGAATAAGCTATATGGTATGAGTTCTTTATAAATTTATTATTTATTACACTCTCCTTGGAAGCTCGCGTAAGAGAAGATAGAATATCCAGATAAAATGAGGGGATTGATTCCACGTACATATTACATACCAGGTCAAATAAGATATTTTATTATTATTTTTTTCTTTTGATTCAAGATATTTGCATTAAGATTATTTCATTGAAAAAAAACACATTTTACTAAAAATTTACAAAAAAAAAAAAAAACAAAAAAAAAAAAAATCAAATATATTTTTTTAATTATATTTATTTTTGAGCGATGGTCTTTTTTATGAAAAGTTTTTCAATTATTATTTATTTCTCAATATTTCGCTACCAAATAGGTAGCATCGTCAGGAAATAATAATTTGTATTAACAAAAATATTTTTTTAAAATATGGAAAAGAAAATATTTTTGAAAGGAAATGAAAATTTTTTTTAAATTTAATAAAGGTCGAAATAAAAATAGAAGTGATACTAATAAAATCAAATATAGTTACGACTACTTTGTGACTTAATATTCATTATTTTCCGAAACTAAAATAAAAGATACAAATAGAAAATATAGTCTTGCCTCTATAATATAAGAAAAAAAAGATAAAATGGTTTTTAGTGAAAAAACTGATTATGCAGACGAATTTAAGAAAAAAACCTTTTTTACAATGGTTTTGAAATAAAATGTATTTGAAACGCAAATATATTTTTTTTTATGAATACGGCAGTTACACTCTTACTTTCATCTGAACTTAATTGAAATAAACAATGGAAATCCCTTGTTTTGAATGTGGTGAGTTTTTCGTACAACACGATTTCCAGTGCTGCCAACTATGTATTTAATTTTAATTCCCCCATAAATATGTTCTATAAATACTTAATTTTTAGATCACGTTAAAACAAATCAAATCGTACAGAATCAGAATGAAATATTTTTTTGGAAACGCCTTAAATCAAATTCAAATAGAAAAAAAAAAAATCATGGGTCTGTAAGAGCGGCTCCCAGCGATTTTAACAAATTAAAAATAAAAAAACGGATATAAGGAGGCATGTTGCCATATCACAAGTTTAGTCGATTTCAAGAAGTTCGGACCAAAAAATTGATTTACATCAAATATCTGCATGAGATGAGATATTCCACAAATATTTTCATAAAAGTCTATTAAATATTATTATTATTATTACATATTAATGAAAATTTCCTGTCGTATTAAAGTTCACAGTTAATTTATCACAATATTGTGAAGAAATTACTTTTTTGATTAGAATAAAGGAAAAAAAAACGGTTAATCTCCAACACTAGTTGGAGTGTGAACAGGGAGGTCGTTGTAAAGTCATTAATATCATCTATTTAAACCCTCAGAGCTTAGGAAAATGCATACGAGAACAATCGTTACTGTCTACATACTATTAACATTATTCTATTATTATTATTATTATTATTATTATTATTATTATTATTATTATTATTATTATTATTATTATTATTATTATTATCATTACTATATTCTTACATTGTACATTGATTATTCCCTGACTATGTTAATAAAAAATTAACGAAATATCTTTAAAAAATTGTTATAAAAATACAGAACCTTTTAACATGGTCCTCGGACGTTATTTTTTCCGATGCATTTACATTCACTCAATCATAATAATTAACGTTGATAATAATCTTATATCTATTCAATTAAGTGCAATGTGATTTTTATCAGCAAGAAAATTGTTTGAAATTCAGCAACGTAATTTTCACTTGAGTACACGTATTTGTAGTCAATGATTTATATGCATTTGTGTTATTGCAAATGCAACAGAGTATAAATTGTGACAAGACTGTATTATGATGGTTATTGCATTTTTCGTTTGCCTGAATGAGTATCATCACAACAGCTATTCGATGATCTTCGATAAAATTTGGTGTAAATTTCAGCTTAATTGGATACGGCTATAAAAAGCCAGTAATTTTAACAATTTGAAAATTAATCACACAAATAGATAATAATTTTATGATATTTATAGTAGCGTTTTCGGTTTTATAAACAACAATTGATAAAGCGTTTGAGACAAAATTATTAATTAACAAAATGAAGCAAGCGAAATGCACCTTTTCACCCTGCGTTTGATAGTAGAAAAACCCAAATAGATTATAGCAAATCAAAAAAGTTGCTGTAATATAAACGATGCGGTAAAATTACAGCATTCGATTCGAATCGAACTTTCAAACAAATTTTCATTATTAAAATTAGAATTTCGTTCGATATGGAATACCGACTAAAAATTCTCCCAATACACATAAGGGAACAATTTGGGAATGATTGTGGCTTATACTACTAGGGATCTGCTTGTGACTTTATTGGTATACCCCAACGAAAAAGTTACTCTTCTTCTATCAGTTTTCCCCAAGTGGGTCCCAATTTAAAAATTCTTCGGATATTCTAACACAAAATTTAAAAAATTGCAAATTTAATAAATTATTTATTATGTACATTTTATTATAAATTCGGTTGTAAATGTTTTTTCGGTTTTCATAACTAAAGCAAGATTTTTCAAAAATGATTTTTAATTGTTGGCTTTAGACACGGAAAAAATAGTAATTAAATTTTGCCCAATTAACTGCCGTATTCATAAAAAAAAATTGTTATTTATAAGAGGATTATTAGATAAATTTCCATCCAAAATTTATTCAATATACCTTTTATAAATCCAAAAAATGTATTTGCTCAGAATAATTTTTTTTCTCAATTAATAATTTAATTGAATCCACGTTTATTAGAATTGATTTTTGCGTTCTCTCAAGAAAGCGAAATCAAAATGGTAAAATTTTTAAATTTTTTTCAATTAAAACTGTTAATCGATTCTCCGATTTTCGTGATAGTTTGAAATCGAATTATTATTTTAATTGAATCTTCGTATTTTGTAATTGAACCTTGACTTGACTTTTTTCTGTGAACATGCTTGCAGGGATTACCCGGTTGTGAATTATAACGGTATTGCTTCGTCAGTTCCCAACTTACTTTTTGCATTACATCCCAGGTTACATTCAGGTGCAAATGAAAATTTCTAATCGGGATGCCATAATTTGGGCCCCGCTTTTTCTTTAATATAAGCGGATTTCTTCATGAACAGGGCTTCTATTCAGTATTTTTCGTACGGTTTTCACGGATGTACACATATTTCGGCAATGCCTCCAGCTAATTGCGAAGAATCCATTTGCGGATTCGGTCGCACTTCCTGAAGAACAAACCAGACGTCCCTACCAACAAGATTCCTTGGGCTTCCACTGACCGGTTTGTTTTCTTCTGCGCCATTGTTTTTGGAATTATTTGAACCGTTTGCACTGGCGACCGATTCAGATTTACAATTTTTGGGATTTCGATTCGTTTTTTAATTTCACAACCATTTCCGCACAATATTATTTCAGCACTTCAAACTTTAACCATGTAACGTTAACAAGAATCGCTTATACATATATATGTATATATTCACGTTTTGATTTTTGTAAACATTTTATTGAATTTTATTGATTAAAATGCGTTTGAAGAAGACTTGTATTATACTTTTTTGGAATTTTTTTTTAAACTCCAAATTTAGAAAAAAATTTTTTTGGGGGGTATTTAGACTTTAGTCCATTTTGAACAATATTAATCACCACATTTACAATCCGTGGAGGTGCTGTTAGTTGAGTAGTTCGCGCGTGAACTCTACCAGCAAAATACACTTCAAGGCATAACCTTTTTTTGATATGACTATGCTAGCGGCATTCCCTTTCATCGTACAAAAATTAACTTGCTCTGCTTCAGCTTAAAAAAAAAATTAATGAATCAACATGACACCAGAGACCCAGCAAACTCTTCACAAATTCACGAAAACACCCAACTGCAGAGTTGTAAAAAAAAAGCCTACGTGAGAGACATTCCCTGAGCACTGGTCGGAGAAAGCAAAATGACAGTGATAAGGATTTGTTTCATTTATATGTTAAAATTTTTTTTTTTTTTATCAAGGACCAGCACTCAGGAGATGACTCCTACACATGCGAAGCATTGTGCTGAAACTATAGGAAAGGGATAGTAGGAGAAACGACAGGAGGTGAAGCTTAATTAATTATTTTGCAGCTCTGCTTTCGCACGTTCTTTTTGTTTTTTATAGTCGTAGCAGTGCTGAAACCATTTTTTTATTATTATTTTTACTTCGCCGGTGCTACACAGTACCGACGAAGGAGGGCGTTCTGATGCGATTGTGAATTGCTATCAGCTGAAGCCGGTATTGTTCAGTGACCAGTGACTATGCCTTCGCCACTGAAACCTTCCGACTACAACTGACACACTAATGCACATCAGAAAAATGCGAGATGATTATTTTTATTTTATTTATTTATTTATGTAAATATATTTTCCATAATGGAAATTCTAAAATAGATTTTTTTCTGTGCAAATTCGTTTGCTTTCACTGCTGCAGTAAGACGTTGTCATTCATTCATTACATAAGTACATACATTTTTTTATTTTTCATACTGTGATTAATGTGCATTATTTAACAAATAAAAGTTAAACAAAAAAAAAAACCATTCGTTTAAAAAATTTTTCTTTGTAAAATTTATGAGAGCCACACAGGTATCAAATTCATTCACATGCGCATTATTTGTTTGTCAATTCATAAGACATTTTTATTTTACACAATTGTGCATACATACTTTCACATTTTGTTAACAAAAAAAAAGACAAAAAAAACTTTATTCCTACACTGTATTGGGGTTATTGGAACTCTTAACTTCATTAAGATTTATTAAGTATTGACGATTTATATGCTTAATGGCCCTACAAAGCATATTGTATAGGGTTTTTTTTTTGTTTTTGGTGGCATGAAATAACTCACCCAAAAATTAAAATGAAATATGTTCGTAATAATTGGGGTGTCATTTCATATGAAAAATCATCAATTCGATCTATTGTAAAAAATTGTGCAACCTCTTTCTGATGGACCAGCTTCTTCATCAATGTCCATTTCAGTATTGTGTTGTGGATATTATGAGAGTTATTTTTCATGAAATAAAAGTGAAATTTACTACTGCTTCTAACAATATTTATAATGTAATCAGCTGTTCAAGTATTGAGAGAGATAAGTGATGATATAACAAGGAAATCTTATGATATCACACTTTTCAACATATCCTTATAACAAGTGTACAACAGGTGTAGATGTATGATGATGTATGATATAACACAGAGAAAAATAATAAATATCACGACACTTTTGAAAAAATAAAAATAAACATCTCGAATTTTTCTGAAGTGCATTAGTGTGTCAGTTGTTGTCGGAAGCTTACAGTGGCGAAGGCATAGTCACTGGTCACTGAACAATACCGGCTTCAGCTGATAGCAATCCATAATCGCATCAGAACGCCCTCCTTCGTCGGTATTGTGCAGCACCGGTAATGTTAAATAATAATAAAAATGGCTACTAAACCGAAGCTTCAGCACTGCTACGAGTATAAACAAAGAACGTGCAAAAAGCAGAGCTGCAAAATAAATTAATTAAGCTTCACCTCCTGTCGTTTCGCCTACTATCCCTTTCTTATAGTTCCAGCACAATGCTTCGCATGTGTAGGAGTAATCACCTGAGCGCTGGTCCAAAAAAAAAAAAAAAAAAAAAAAAAAGTGGCGATGGTCGAAATAGTCTGCAGGTTGGTTGACTACAAAACGAAAAATTTTACTGGGTGCAACCCCAGACTCAAAAACATCTCGCCTTTTTTCTCATGTGCATTTATGTGTCTTTGGGTCAGTTGTTGTCGGAAGGCGAAGTAAAATAATTACTAAAAATAGCTACTAAAAAAACGAAACTTCAAAATTTAGTACGTCTCTTTGGCATCAGAGACGTTACGACACTGCTATAAAAACAAATAACGTGCCAAAAAGCAGTGTTGTAGATAGTGAAGCTTCACCTCCAATCATTTCTCCTATTATCCCTTTCTTCTAGTTCCATCACAATGCACCGCATGTGTAGGGGTCATCTCTTGCGTGCTGGTCCAAGATAAAAAAAAACCAAAATTATTGTTCTGTAGTAACTAAAAACGACAATTCTAATTTTAAAGTAGAATATAATTTGGATATTTCTATTTAGCTGGACAAATTTAATTTTAGTTTGAAACTATACAAGCATCAAAAAAGCTGGACAATCAGCCAAGACCAGGCGGTCTGGCAAGCCTAGTTGCACAGCAGCGTCGTTTCTAAACGCCGTTTATATTCAAAAGATTACTGTTGCAAAAACAGAGTTGCATCCAAGTGCATACGGCCACGCTTTCATTAAATATTTAAAATTCTTATATTTATAATTAAAACAATTTTCTTTTTATATACCAGGGAAGGTGATATTTTACAAAATTTATTATATTTAATTTATGTACTTTTTCCGAGAAAAAAAGGTTATTTATGTGTTACTAAAAACTTATGGAAAAAAACACAACAAAATAAACACAACTTTGAAAATATTACGAAATAATTCCATGACTTCAATAATTTACTTCACTTTTAACTTTTAACTCTTAGTTGAAAACATTTAACCCATAAATGTTACAAATATGTTTAAATTTATGTTGTAACTTTGTTAAAAGAGTGCTGTAACTGATATCTTCACTCCCCAGGTAGACACCACACAACTCAATATCATACCGGAAATAACCAGCAATTATTTGTTGTTACATGGATTATTTACTTAAAAGTGGTTTTTCTATTCAAAAATACCAACACCAATAAACGATGAGAGCATTCTATTGTAAAAAGAAAAAAAAAACAAAACTACAACTCTTTTTTCCCTTTCATATTTAGATTATCAGCAATTGTTATCAAAACGCATACCCACCATTAAATTTAAAATGAGGCATATTTTTCTTTTAAGGCCGTAAGAGGCAATTATTATACATATACAGAGGAGTTCGGTTATAACGAAATTCATTATAACTAACTGCAGTAAATAATTTTTTATTGGTAGTGTTCACAATATATTTTTGCCAACATTTTCTTTATTTTTTTTAAGTTGTTGACAAAATGTACACTTTGGAATTTCATATATTTCTCTTTTTTTTCTTAAGTTTTTCTTTAAAGATATTGTGTTTGGAGAGTTTCTTTTATATATGTATTTAGTTGCTGGGAGTTTAAATTTATTATAATAAAAACCAATTTCCTCAAGAAGCTACACACAGAAGTTGGAAAATATCGACATATAACTAAGTTTTAAATATATAAAAACGACCTGCAGCTTAAATAATTAGTGTAATTAATTTAAATTTATTATATATTTTTTAATTAAGAAAACAAGTGAGAGTGTTACCAATTTGTGATACACAATTTAAAGTTTCCAAATAAGCTACCAAAAAATTTGCGATTTTTTTTGTTCGTTATAAATTTACAAGCATTAAGAAACAGTTCGTTATAAACGAAAATTCGCTACAACCGGAGTTCGCTATAACTATACTAATTTAATAAAAACTATTAATGGAAAAATGTTGGGAGCGGAGAATTTGTTCGTTCGAACATTCTTTATAACCGGTGTTCGTTATAATCGAAATCTACTGAATATATATATGTATATATATAGGGGGAGGTGCGTCCTGGATATGGCGGCCAGGTTGGGCCTGGTAGTCATGAACGCTGGCGGTGCGACTACCTTCAGGCGGCCGGGGTGCGAGTTCACCACTCCTGACATCACTTTGGTATCTGAGAATCTGTCTGGGATGATCGAAGGATGGAGGGTACTCGAGGAATATACTGGGAGTGATCACCAGTATATTGAATTTGGGGTAGTATTGGAGGCGGGCGTCGCGCGGTCGCACGGTGGGAGAGGCGCGCGTGGATGGAACGTCGCGAGGTTAGACCGCGGGTCGTTCTTGGCCGGTTTCGACGGTACTACGGTTTTGGACGGTGGGGGGGACGCTGACTCCCTGGCGGGTGCTATGATGCGGCGCTTTGTCCGTGGATGCGACGCATCGATGCCCCGATCGTCGCGAAGGGCGGGGAGGCGACCTGTGTACTGGTGGACCCCGGAGATTGCTGGACTCAGGCGTGACTGCCTCCGCAATAGGAGGCTCTATACTAGGGCTAGGCGGGCCGGCGAGGCTCTACTGGAGGCCCAAGAGTACAAGCGGTCCCGCGGGGCGTTGCGTCGCGTGATTATGGCGAGCAAGAGGGCGAAATGGGAGGAACTTCGGAGCGACCTGAACCGTGATCCATGGGGACTCGGCTATAGGATCGTGGCGGGGAAATTGGGCGCGAACCGCACTGGGGTGCAATTGGACGGCGCGCGGATCGATACGATTGTAGGGGGCCTGTTCCCCACACACCCTCCGCTGGTTGGCGAACGTAGGCCCTACGATGATGAGGTTCCACCGCCCTTTACCGGGGAGGAGCTGAGGATCGCCGCCGGGGCTCTTAGGACGGGGAAGCCCCTGGCCCGGATGGGGTACCGTCGGAGGTGCTCAAGATCCTGGCTGAGAGCAGGCCGGAAGCATTGCTTCCGGTATATGATGCTTGTTTAGTCCAGGGCGTCTTCCCAAGACGCTGGAAAACACAGCGGCTCGTGCTTGTTAGCAAGGGCAGGGGCGATCCGACCCAGCCATCGGCTTATCGGCCACTTTGTATGTTGGATGGTGCCGGCAAGCTGCTGGAGAAGCTACTGCAAAGAAGGCTGGCGGAGGCCGTGAGGATGGCTGGGGGGCTGTCGGATAGACAGCATGGCTTCAGACCTGGCAGGTCAACGCTCGGGGCGATTGCTGATGTGGTTGAGTGCTTCGAGCGCGCTCAGAGCGAGAGGCGCTATTATCCGAAGCGCATAGTTGTCCTGGCAACACTTGACGTTCGGAATGCCTTCAACAGCCTACGATGGGCTGATGTTCTAGAGGCGCTACGGGGGAGGTTTCGTATTCCCAGATACTTGTATAGAATTCTCCGTAGCTATCTGGACGATCGGGTACTGTTGTACGATACGCCGACGGGGCGGAGGAGCAGGACGATCACGTCCGGCGCGGCCCAGGGATCTGTGCTGGGCCCGGACCTATGGAATCTGACCTACGATGGGATCTTTGGGGTGGAAATGCCCGAGGATGCTCAGCTCGTGGGATACGCGGATGATATAGCGGCGGTGATCTTGGCGCGGGATATGGATGACGCCAGGGGGAAGCTGAACCAGGTCATGATTAGGACCCGGATGTGGCTTGAGGACCACGGCTTGGAATTGGCCGGGGAGAAGACCGAGGTGATGTTGATGACGCGGGCACACATACCACTCGATGTCGGCATGCAGATAGGGGATGTGTCTCTGGTTACCCAGAGTGCCATAAGGTATTTGGGCGTCAGACTCGACTGTAGGCTGACTTACTGGGCCCAAATACGGCATGTGGCGACTAAGGCGGCGAAGATGACTGGCATGCTGACTCATGGCGAATGTCGGAGGCCCGACACAGAGCAAGAGGAGGCTGATTATGGCGGTCACGAAGTCGATCTTGCTGCATGGGAGCTATTGGTCTGAGACCCCAAACTGTCCGGCGATGGCAGGACAGGTGGACCGCGGACACGGTCGGCAGGTGGACGGCAAGGCTCATTCCCTGCGTGGAAGTATGGATTCGGAGGAAATTTGGGGAAGTTAACTACTTCCTGACACAATTCCTCTCGGGCCACGGATACTTTCGAAAGTACCTGTACCGGATGGGCAGGGCAGATGGTCCCGACTGCATTTACTGTAGTATTACGGATGATGATGCAGAACACACTTTCTTCGACTGCACCAGGTGGCATGCTGAGAGAGGTGCAATGGCGCAGCGGGTTGGCGGGTTCGCTCCTGCCACCGTGATAGGGAGGATGCTCGATTGTGAAGACAATTGGGACGCTGTGGCACAGTACGTGGGATACGTTCTGCGGAGGAAGAAGAGGGACCTCGATGCGCTGCTGCATATCGGGGCCCCCTCTGACAGGGACCAGGCGATACGGGCCGGGGCCATGGCGCCGGCTGCAAACTTGGCGGACCCAGACGTGGGTGATTGAGAGTGGTCCTAATTGGGACGTGGCTCTGGGCCTTCCCGAAGTAATGCGGAAAGCGGTTCCGGGGAGGAATCTACCCAGAGGAGGAGGAGGGAATTTTTTAGTGGCAACACCACTCGACGCAGAAGACGACGGTCTCTGTAAGTGCGAAGGCATTTTCAACCCTACCTCACACGCCAAAAAAAAAAAAAAAAAAAAATATATGTATATATATCAATCCATAAATTACCTTGCGGACATACATTGCTAAAAGGCTTTTCACACTTTAATACTTTTTTATTAAGACATGTCAAAAATTCAAGTATTACGTGCCAGTGTGATGTGTGTGTGAAAATTAAAAATTATACTGTCATATATTTGGCATTTCAGACTATAATATAAGCCTTACGACTTTCATAAGACTTTGTTAGCAAGAAATCTAATGAGATTTTGTGCGACTTTCAAAAAATCTAAAGTAATATTACATTTTGATTTCACACTATCATACTTTTAATACGAAAAAAAGTCTTAGCAGAAATAAAAAACCGCTGCAGCAGTAAATGATTTTTATAATTTAGTTTTTTTTTTAATTGCTTTTGTAATATTACGACCCTAATAAAATGTAAAATTTTATCGATAGTGTGAAAGCCAAATGTATTATTATTTTACATTTTTTGACAGTCGCACCAAACTTCATTAGATTTCTTGCTCACAAAGTCTTATGAAAGTCGTTAGGCTTCCATTATAGTCTGAAAGTCTCTTAAAGCGTTACAAGTGACAATTTGGGAATGAACGCGAAACAAAGTGATTCTTTCTTAGAAAGCCAAAGGCATTCTTTACATTTAAGGTAAAAAAAAAGAAACGTATAATATTTGCAGAATATTATGAAGAATTATGTACTGTCAACAATCACACTGTTCGTCATTTTATTTTAATTTAGTTATGAACGTTTTTAATAAATATTCCGTACAGTGTGCAGCTAAATGAAGTAATTTTGTGATTTCGACTGAAATCACGTTGAAATTAATTCATTTTATATTCAGGCAATTTAAGTATGTAATTGTAGTTAATTTAGTTGAAATTAATTTAATATTACAATAATAAACACTATTGTTGTAATAAAAGCTCTCTTTTTTTCCCAACCCTGCTCATATTTACAACCTTGAGAAGTCAAACAAGTGACGACATTGCGTTAGAAAATTTCTTCTTCATTCAATGGAAAACTATTGTCGAAGCGGAAAAAATCATATCAGGGTGTGCATGTAAATTCGTTATCAGCTGCTCGTGAAATTAACTCAAACATCAATTGTTTAGATTTCATTCGTAATTCGGCATTAAAAATTACTTAATTAAAGTAAGCGCTAAGAAGACTCCTACATAAAATTAAATAATTTTGTGATATAAATTTCATATTTCCTCTTAAGCCAACTGCCATTTATGTGTAAATGTTTACAAACTTTCAAGAAAGTTTAATTGGCATGTCGATAAATATATTTTGGATTTATAAAAGAGTTTTGAAAATTTAATTTTGTTAACAAAAAACATTTATTTATTTGGCGATGGCTCAACTCAAGCTTCAAAGTTGAATACGTCTCCATACATCAAAGGCGCTGCAACACTGCTATAAACAAAAAAAAAACAGCAGAGTTGTACAATAGTGAAGCTTCACAACCTGTCATATCTCTCACTATACCTTTCCTCTAGTTCCAGCTCAATGCATCGCATGTGTAGGAGTCATCCCCTGAGTGCTGGTCCAAGAAAAAAAAGCAAAGTGGAGCCGTCTCTGATGTTGACGAATTAATATACCCTATATTTGAACTGTGTTTACTCGTTGTTGGACTACAAATGTAGTCCGCGCGCCTAACCGCGTATGTAAATTAAATTAAATTCCACGTGCCTAATGGAGTGTTAAATGCTTCTTCCCCATAAATATTGACGTATAAAGAAATATTTTGATAAATATGTATATTGAAGTTGCTCGTATTTATTGAACACACCTCGTATATTTAAATATTTCTATAAGCACAAAAGTAGATAAAAAAAATTACACTAATGACGTTTATTTCAACACTCCATATGATACATTATCAACTGACCTTGACTATGTCTTACGTTTAATATTGCTTACAGTTAGTCGGAATGAATTTCCATAATTAGAAAAATATAAAAAAAGCCTATAAAAAAAATATTACGAAACAAAAAGCCTGTCCCTGCCAGGCACACAATTCTTTCGTATTGTAAATACTACTAAATGGTTATTAAATTTAAGAAAACAAATTTTAATTTTTTAATGATTTATTATAATGACTTAATATAGAATAACAGAAAAATGCTATTTAACACAAAACAAAAAGCTTAAAACTAACTCCAAATACTTCTTTAAAAACAATGTGATCTACACAGTTGACAAATCTTGATATCTAATTCAAACAAAAACTTATTTATAGTGAAGAACATATGTTAATTTTATATATTGACGTGTGATATTAATGCTACTTGATTTAACTTTTTTTTGTCTATCAATCAAGGGCCAAATGAAAATGAAAAAGAAAAAATCTCCGCATCACACTATTGTAGGAGAAATTAGTTGTTACGTTGAAGGGGGGTATCCGTCTCGCACTTCACAGAAAATTGCACTTTATTCTAAGAGCAGCCAACATGGAATTTCGAGAATCTCACTATTTTAGTTGAGCAGATTTAGGATTAAGATTTACTTTGTATGGGGCGTAACCGTCTTTTTTCGGATACCTTCCAGATTTTGTTCTTGATGGAGCAATATAAAATTATAGTGTTTAACACAACTTTTTTGAAGACCTGCAAATCAATACAATTTTACTCGCTCAACACAATCGTTGTATTGGCAGAAAAAAATATACATAGATATATCTATTTAACAGTGTAAAAGTTATATGATATAACAGATGAAAATAAAGCGATAAAAAAACTTATTTATCGCCAAAACACACACTAAGAATTATATGTGTATATGAATTTCACATTCGTGATCAGAGACCTTAAATTAACTTAGAAAATGTTTTTTAGTCAATTAAGCTCTTTCATCTCATTTCAAAATTTTGATGTTGCGATAGAGGGCTAAAAGTAGGTCCAACATATTTTGCTTATTATTTTTCCCATGTATCTGAGAATTAAATGCAACGATTTAATGCAATTCAAAATTGAAATACCAGTGAATACATAAATCAGTTTATCCATTTAGTGGTTTCCAAACCTCCGGTCTGGCAAGGCTCTCAGGTGTTAAATACCTGTCATTTATTTAATGAAAAATTTGTTATTTACGAATATAGATCGTTTGACAAGCGAAGAACGCGTAAAAATTGTCAAATAAGGTGCTTCAAACGTGGCCATTTTTCTTCAGCGATACAGCTTATTTCTAAGTCGAGGGTTACGTCAACAAGCAAAATTGTCGCATATGGGACTTAAAAGTGATTGTGGAACAGCCATTGTAACGGGAAAAAGTGACTGTTTGGTGTGAATTAAGGTCTTGAGGTGTCATTGCTGGAATAATCATTAACGTCGATGCTGAGCTCTAGGGCCGTATGTTAACCCATTTTTTTTCGCTGCCAATGGAAGATCATGAACTGGACCTAGTGTTTAAAAATTAATTTAAAAAAAAAAAAAGAAATTCCATATGTTTATACAAGAACAAACAAAAAATCTTTGAGAATTCGGAAAAAACAAACCAAATTAATTTTTTTGGAGTTGTTGCATAAACATATTTTTTTTTATCTGGGACCACAACTCAGGAGATGACCCCTACAAATGCGAAGCATTGTGCTGGAACTATAAGAAAGGGATAGTAGGAAAAACGACAGGAGGTGAAGCTTAATTAACTATTTTGCAGCTCTGCTTTTGCACGTTCTTTGTTTATAGCAGTGTTGAAGCTTCGGTTTAGTAGCCATTTTTATTATTATTTTACTTCGCCGGTGCTACACAATACCGACGAAGGAGGGCGTTCTGATGTGATTGTGGATTGCTATCAGCTGAAGCCGGTATTGTTCAGTGACCAGTGACTATGCCTTCGCCACTGAAACCTTCCGACAACACTGACACGCAAAGGCACACTAATGCACATCAGAAAAATGCGAGATGTTTTTTTTTTTTTTTTTCAAGACGTAACGGTATCAACAATACGGCGCTACGTATCACACAGACGTTTGGCAGGCCAGCAATTTCAACGGCGAGCGCTATAGGTCGATGATTACCAACTTCTTTTGAATGAATGATCTGGACATCAACGACATGTGGTTTCAACAGAACGGCGCCTCCTGAAACACAGTTCATGGCTTATTGGATATTTTGCACCAGCCATTTGAGGTCATGGTCATCTTTACGTGAAGGTGATATAAACTGGCCACCCATATCGTACGATTTGACCCCGCTAGACTTTTTCTTGTGAGGTTTTCTAAAGTCGCAGGTGCCATCGGTTAAACTCCGCCTGATTTATGTACCAGTCATGGAAAATTGGACATTTCGGTTGCGCTCCACCCACAGAAGACGAGACGGACATTTGATCGATGTTATATTCCAAACATAATGGTTGCAATAGGTATTTGGTTTATTTAAATTTAAAGATAGGAAGCGCTTAATGAGAAACCCTTTATATGTATGTATATAGATAGTTTACAAAATTCAATTTCAACTTGAAATGGCACATAATTAACACCATTTATGAAAAAGGCGAGGAAACACAGGAAGCTTTAATAAGTGCAAATAGAAAAGCCAACACTAACATTTTTTTTTTGGCTAGTGAGGTCATCGTCGTCAAGTTTTTCTCGCCCGGATATACATATATGTAAATTCACATTTGATCCAATCACTTCGTCGGCAGTGAATATCTGGTTAATGTATTTCCCATTTAATTTACGAGTATGTGGCAGGTAGTGAACCAGCAATTTGGCATTAACAATTAGGTGCTTCATAGAAATTAAACAACTTAATTGATATAAATTGCATATTAAGTAAAATCTCACATCTGCTGCCAAAAAAAAAGAAGAATATTTAGAGGCATGAATTTATTATTTCTTTTAAATGTTAGAAATAAAAATTCATTTTATTAACTATCAAATGCGCCCCTATCAAAAAAACGCACTCACTATTCAATGGTAAATAATAAACTAACAAAAATATATATATATACGTATTTAAAGAAAGGAAAAAAAAATTGTTTTAAATTGTTAATGAAGTCATCGTCTGTATCAGACATCACCATCCATGTTTATTGTTGTTAAAATCACATCATTGCAGACATTGCAATTTTTCATTTTTCCCATTTCATTTTCCAACCCAAGTCCCATAGACTTGTTCCATGTCGTTTGGTTTGCTTTTTTTTATCATTTTTAAAATTTTATTATCATTTTTTGTTGGAATTTCATTATTTTCCATTTGCCATGTTAAAGACAATAAATAGAAAACACAAAGTAGTTATTACTATGCAATTTTTTTTTTGTTTTCTAAACAATGAAATGCATTTAACATTGAAGTTGCACTCAATAAATATTTATTAAATAGACAAACCAAAAGACGGACAAACGAATTAATAAATCAGTTTTAATAGACTAGAGAAATTAATATGAAGAGGACTAAAGTAAAGTGTTTTTTTCTGCTTTTTTTTTTAAATGTGGCAAGAATAAAATTAATTGTAATTGATTTAAAATTAAAAATTAAAAATTGATGAGTGTTAATTAAAAACCCGTCCAATGGCAGCAGGTACACCATTCAGTTATCATGTTGGCCATAGATAATTCTTGAAATACTTTTTAACAAAATATGTGTATGTATTCGTTTTGTGTTTATTTGTTAAAAAATATTTAAATATTTATATGTTTAATTTGGTATCAACTTATTTATTTATTTTTCCATTTCATTATTTATTTGCTGAGTTCATTGATATATTAATAGCGAATGTAAAACATAGACAAAGAACTGAAGGTTTTCCAGATATCGTAGTTTTTTCTCTACCAGTTTTTAAAATTGCGGCAATCGATGGCATACAATTAAAATTGATTTGGAAAAAATTTAAATCAGTGGGACTTAAAAAAAGGTGTCGTCAGTTTCTGACCAACTGCTAATTCAGACTTGGTGATACCGCTTAGGTCTGGTGCCGGTGACCTAGCAAACTGAAGCGATAGCATGGTGCTGGCTGCCGAAAGGCCTGCTGGGTTCTATTAAGAACTTCAACGGAAATTTTGAGTAAAGTGATTTTTTTTATGTGTGAAAACTTGGCAGTACTTTGCACTGTTTTACACAAATGTTAAATCTGTTTAAAAAGGGGTTTTTACGAATTCGTAAATTTTCCGATGCGAATCAAAATACATAATAGCCCATTGATTTGGATGTCACTCTGGGCCTTCTCGAAGTAATGCGGAAAGCAGTAACGGGAAGGAATGTACCCAGAGGAGGAGGAGGAGCGGGAGAAGGAGGAGAGGGAGGAGGAAGTGTAGGGGGAGGAGCGGGAGAAGGAGGAGAGGGAGGAGGAGGAGGAGGGAGACCCGGGGAGGAGGAAGTGTAGGGGGAGGAGGAAGTGTAGGGGGAGGAGCGGGAGAAGGAGGAGATGGAGGAGGAGGAGGAGGAAGACCCGGGGAGGAGGAAGTGTAGGGGGAGGAGGAAGAACAGGACGGATTGCTTTAGTGGTAACACCACTCAACACTTGTGACGACGGTCGCTGTAAGTGTGAAGACATTTAAACCCTACCTCACCCGCAAAAAAAAATACCGCTTAATTATATATGTATATAGCAATAACAAAGCTAAAATTGCGTCGAACAACTTCTTTTAACACTATTTGCCAAAGGAATAGGTTTTTCGTGCAGTTTTTTTTTTGTATTGGAAATATGGAAAGAAAAAAATATGTATAAATCTTCGATTTATATATTTTTTCGTATTCGTATGTAACATAATCAATATTGTAGGCTATAAAAATATTTAACTATCCAACTGATAACAATAAATAGTACGCAAGTACATATTTAAACTAATATATATAGTATACGTATATGAATACATAAAAGTTCTGTGGAATTAAATTAAGTTAAATTAACAAGTTAGTAATACCTGACTCAGCAAATCAACTTTAGACGTAATTTGATTTCTGAGGAAAATGCGTGTTTTAGATCAGTTGATTCATAGAATAAATATACCAAGAGCAGTGTTTTCCTAGTAAAAACTTTTTCTTCACATCAGAATAGCATATCATTTTTAGACCACCCGCTGTTATTATAAAAAAAAAGACTAAAAAATGCGACTTGCGTATATTTTTTCAAACTTTAAAAACGTTTTATAAAATCTTGAAATTGAAACACTTGGATTGCACAAATCCTCCCTAACAACTCGAACTTGTGTATTTCGTTCGAAATAATACCGCAGATGAATAGAATAGAATAGAATAGAATAGAACGGACTATGAAGTTGACGTTTACTTTGAAGTAAAGAATCAAATAGGCGTGGCAAATGTTAGGGTATTTTCAAAATGTGAATTGGTACATATGTATGTGTAGATATTCTGACACTCGCATTATTTTCAAATCGCATGTGAGTTGCAAATCGTCAAACTTGCTTTTACATGTTCTGATACTCACGTGTTTTGCTTGTAATTTGTGACTTGATGTTTTAACAATTTTCAATATAAACGTCAAGATTTTTAAAAATTCTAATAATTTTATGTGGCGCAGTATAAGAAAAGTAACTGATTAATTCACAGCGCTGTCAACATACACTTTTCGTAGTTCCTTCACATCAGCAATAGAAACACAAAATTAACTAAACAAAACGACATTTTATAAATTCAATATTTTTATTAAAAATATTACGAAACCATTAATACTTTTGAGTAAGATAAAAAAAATTTATTTTTCCTGATGATTCCAACGAAATATAGAAAAAACATATTACTAAAAAAAATTAAAAATTTTATAAAAATAAGACCTGCATTGCTATATAATTTATTGCATACAATTATTAATTTAATTTATTCAGCATTTTATTGCTTCTTTAAAGTTTGGTTTGGTCTAAATATATCAGTTCACTTCATTATATCCTTGCGATTTGAACTCGCAAAGATTTTCCCGATCGCGATTTACAGAACTTTTCTCTTGCGAGTACAAGTTACAAACGCAAATATTATGCGATATGCGAGTGTCAGAACACACCCGGTAATAAGAATTTAAAAACAGAATGGTAAAGCTCTTGAGCTGCGTATCCTAAGCTCATCTGTATAAAATATGCTGTCGTTGAAGTATATACATACTTGCTGTATAGCAAGTATACTAGTATATTATATTAGTGTATGGGTACCGGTTCTTTATTTTACGGCAGAGATTTTCACATTACTACTAGTCGTCCACATACATAATTCCCCCAGTTGTACTGAAGCTGAAGTGTTTCGGATAGTTGCGGCATATGGGTCGAGATATATGTTTTTCTTTTAATAAATAATTAGAATTTAATACGTTATTCACATTAATATAACTTATGTGCTCAAGTCGACTTCCATATTACCACATACATACTTATATAAATTATCAAGCAATACGTTTGACAAATTTTGCTATTACCCTGCAGAAATTAGTGGATTACATGATCCATATTAGTTGAAAAGGAGTAGTTACAAAATGGTCCCATGTAATGCAGACATGGACCATGTTATTTTCAAGCAAGACCTTATTGCTGATTAACAAGTGTTCGTATTTTAACGACTGTATGCTTTAAGGCATCGTGTTTACTTTTCTGCTGATAATGCGCGGAGTAGTGACATAGAGTAGTTTTGGGATTACCCTGATGTAATGCATGGCTAGAGTATATGGTCCTCACCTAGGACATCGCAATGTTAAAGGAAACACGTTTATTTCATACATTTGGGTTACTTTTGGACTAGTCGTAGTCCCTTATGGAGTATACTTTACAGGCGTGTGTGGAGTAACCGCGATTTCTGCAGGGTATAAAGCCACATGTATATGTGTATGTGCATATACTGACCCTTTGGCGCCAAAGTATCGTACCTTCATATATTTTTAAATTTTAATGGAATATGGGTTTCCAGAAAAACGCCTAAAAGTGACGCACTCTGTACATTTTTACATTCTTGCAAATGAACTGTGAAAAATTATATGAAAATTCTTTTGCACAAACTGTGTGAACTTGCTGAATAATTTTGACTCGGTAAACTTTGCGATGCTCAATTGTGCATTTAATAAAACATCATGTATTAATTTTTCTTAAAAAAAATTCTAGTAGTAACAATACCATAGACAACAATTCTATAAAATAATCTGAGTAAATGATTCGTTTGCCTTTCTAACGCTCATTTTACATTATCAATTTTCGTTTTTCAAATTTTCACATAGACTGTTTGCAAAAAATTATTTATTTATTGTGACGTAGGGTGCATACAAGTTTTAAGCAATTTTATTTCTCAAAAGTCATCGGCAAGAAAGCAACAACAAAACTGTTGAATCTTGCGACAATAATTATATGGGATCATCGGTACCCTGGGGCAATAAACCATTTGTACTTGAAAATTTTACAATTCTTAATTTAAATATCAAAATATATTGGGCGGTTATGTTGATTCTGTAGTTAGCGCAGTGACGCACCCGAACATCGCGGGTTCAATCCCTCGTCTAGCCAAAAATTTGCCAGATGTGTCTATGCTAAAATTTGAGCAATAAAACGTTGGCGCATTTATAAAAAAAAGGTTCTCTTTTAGCATAAAAATTAATGCATCATAGACTACGCAAATTCACAAAAAAAAAAACGCGCAACTGCACAATTGTCCAAAAACAAATTTTTGTATTTTATTGTTGTTTTCAATGTAAAATCACGAGTCAAATTTATTTTCCGTGTTCTGCAAACAGTCAGTAAATGTTTTTTTATTTTCCTATCAGCTGAAGGTTTTTCTTTGAAATAGAACACTAAATTATTACGGATTGTTCACAGCAGTCATATTTTTGCGTATTATTATTATTATTATTATTATTTTAAAACATATGATTATGAGTATGAGTATGAATGTCCCAACTGTAAATTAGTTTCTATTCTTTTGTAGTATTTTGCCACTTGCGATAATTTGCTACTGAGGGGTCTAGCTATCGGCACACATGTGCAATCATATGCTTAACATTTTTTAACACTCAATATTTATTAGATATTATTATGTATTGGTAGAGTATAAATGAATGATTTTTATTAATTCTTTTTCTCTAGTCTTACTGTTGTGTTGCAAAATTTTGTTGATAATATTTACAAAATTGTTGTTGGTGTTGTTGGCTTTGGGCACACAATCAGGATGGATGATTAACATACATTATTTGACACATTTGTCTTGTTATTTTTATTTTTTTTTATCTATTTTTTTTTATCTATTTTTTTTCTTGTTAAACTTATTTAATTATATACTTTATATAATAATTATCTTGTAACTAGTTCACATTTACTAAGCACATCATACTATATGCCGTTGTATTAAAGAAAATCATCTTTTGTTTAAACAAATTACAATGAAACAAAATAGACACAAGAAAAAGGAAAAAAGAACATTATGACACTGACATTGTTCAGCGATTTTTTTTGTTTTGTTTTATTTAACGAACGACCACGTTTGGGGTATTTTTTTTTAGTTTATCTTATATTTTAATCATCTAGGTATTGCGGTAATAGTTTTTCTGTCGGACTTTTGACTTGTTTCTGTGCTAATAATGCTCGTACATATTATGTCAGTCGATTTAGTCGAAAGTGAAGTAAAACGATTCAATTACCGAAAGCACGATATTTGCCACACCACAAACGCTGTTAGCGAGAGTTCAACTAAAACTAAATTCGGTTTAATGAGTTGGACGCTCGTGTTAACACAATCAATGAAACGCAAGAAAAAGCTTGAATATTATTAAGTGTGCAGTGTGTGTTTAGCGCTCTTACTAGATTTCTCTTAAAAATTTATAGCTTTCATTCAATTGAGCTACGTTGCCATTATTTTGTGACTCTTAATACCCATCAAATATTGTTATAAATTTGTGTAAAACTTACTGCTTGGCCCACATGTCAGACGATATCATTCGGCTGTTTAATTATATTCAAAACAAAAATTTAAAATATTGTTTGCGAACGAACGATATCGTGTGACATCGTGGGCCAGGCAGGCGAGATTACTTATTTAAAAATATACTTTTACAAAGTCATCTTCACTGTGCAGAATTCCAAGCGTAATTAGTACAGAGCAACGCACTTAGAATAAGTCGCGTACCTGTCCGTGTTCATCTGACATTACCGTAACCACCCAGGAGTTGAACACTATGAATAGCGCAATGGAATTTGTTCAAATGATAGCAGGGCAGTCGTTCCCCAAACTTCGATAATTTTAAGTGTGACAAGAATGTCTTCGAGATCGCATCCATTTGAGGGGTCGATTTACATGTGCAACGCACTACGAATAACAGAGGAAATTAGTTTTTGGGCTGAACTATTTGTATGTGGAATAAACTCCTTGCAGAAATGTTCCCCATCAATTGCGAGCGATGTCGGAAAGTTCAAGTTTTTTTTCAATATAATGATTTAGAGCAGGATCAAGCACAATAGGTTTACTTTTTTCTAACAAAAACAACAACAATAATACACATTTCGTGAAGGCAGAAAGATCCAGGATCTAGGCGGGAATCGAACACGCAATCTCCAGATTGATAGGCTAAAGCTCGTGCACTAGGCACGGAGGAATGTCCACAAAACTACTCCCTCTATCCTAATAAACATCACCTATTTTCTTAGTTCCGGTGCAATGCATTGCATAGCTAAGAAGCATCCCCTGAAGGGGAAAAAAGAATGTCTAACAATTCCAACTTAATAAAAAAATACTTTGTTGACGGTTATTAAATCAGCTGTTTTCTTTTAGAGTTTTTTTGTAACAGAATTTGTTCTATATTTTATTTATTTATTTAACTTTGGTTTATTTATTCATTTTATTTTTGTTAAATTTTTGCTGCCACACAACGCAAAAAGCTAAATCAAAACCAACTGATAGCTGTCAAGCTGCTCAACGTATGTGAAAAGTTAGCCAACTTAAGAACTTTGGGTTGACGGAGACGTGCGGCATGGGACAAAGCACGCTTATAAAAACCTGTTGTCAGCTGAAAAATGTAATGTACAGGGTGGCGCAGAATGAGCTATATGGTTTAAATATTTTATAACTTTTTTATTTATGCGATTATAATTTTTTTTTTTTATATACAGTATATTATTGGGGAATTTTTTGCAATTAGCTTTGAAAAATGATATCCTTCTTCCGGCACCAGGAAGGGTTCTTACAGACCCATGTTGACGAAAATTTCCAATCAAATGGAAAAATGACAACGATATGCACGCTGCGTCAACACAATAGACTGTTGGTTTGAAAAATAAAATTCAATTATTTTTGTACGTTGTTCAATCGTGTAATGATTCATATTTAATTTCCCAAATCTTCTTCACAAAATGCAAAAAAAGAAAAAATAATAATTAAAAAAGTTATAAAGAATTCAAACCATCCTGCGCCACCCTGTATAAAGTACGACATTTCTACTGCGCGCCGAACCCTTAAATTTTCTATAAACGTTAGATACAATCACTACAAGTTGACAATAATTCCGTTTTCGAAATCAACATCTGGCATCGTTGCGTCGAACACACAGTTCTTCTTAGAAACTGCTGACTGACTAAAAGCGTAAACTACTCAATATAATAAGCAATTTAAAAATCTCAACAAGTTAGGTACACAAAAACAACTAAAAACACGCAAAGACTTATTATCTTGGCTGGAACGTATAAGTAGTAGTTCTTTTTTTAAGTTATTGTTATTGTTGCTGTTTAATTTCCGATCACTACTTTACACTCGCCAACAAATTAGTACTATAATGATAAGAAGCTACATATAAAGAGGAGGAAGGAGAGGGTAAAATACAGACATTAGCCAGAAATAAAAATTCATTTTATTAACTATCAAATGCGCCCCTATCAAAAAAACGCACTCACTATTCAATGGTAAATAATAAACTAACAAAAATATATATATATACGTATTTAAAGAAAGGAAAAAAAAATTGTTTTAAATTGTTAATGAAGTCATCGTCTGTATCAGACATCACCATCCATGTTTATTGTTGTTAAAATCACATCATTGCAGACATTGCAATTTTTCATTTTTCCCATTTCATTTTCCAACCCAAGTCCCATAGACTTGTTCCATGTCGTTTGGTTTGCTTTTTTTTATCATTTTTAAAATTTTATTATCATTTTTTGTTGGAATTTCATTATTTTCCATTTGCCATGTTAAAGACAATAAATAGAAAACACAAAGTAGTTATTACTATGCAATTTTTTTTTTGTTTTCTAAACAATGAAATGCATTTAACATTGAAGTTGCACTCAATAAATATTTATTAAATAGACAAACCAAAAGACGGACAAACGAATTATGGGCCAGGCAGGCGAGATTACTTATTTAAAAATATACTTTTACAAAGTCATCTTCACTGTGCAGAATTCCAAGCGTAATTAGTACAGAGCAACGCACTTAGAATAAGTCGCGTACCTGTCCGTGTTCATCTGACATTACCGTAACCACCCAGGAGTTGAACACTATGAATAGCGCAATGGAATTTGTTCAAATGATAGCAGGGCAGTCGTTCCCCAAACTTCGATAATTTTAAGTGTGACAAGAATGTCTTCGAGATCGCATCCATTTGAGGGGTCGATTTACATGTGCAACGCACTACGAATAACAGAGGAAATTAGTTTTTGGGCTGAACTATTTGTATGTGGAATAAACTCCTTGCAGAAATGTTCCCCATCAATTGCGAGCGATGTCGGAAAGTTCAAGTTTTTTTTCAATATAATGATTTAGAGCAGGATCAAGCACAATAGGTTTACTTTTTTCTAACAAAAACAACAACAATAATACACATTTCGTGAAGGCAGAAAGATCCAGGATCTAGGCGGGAATCGAACACGCAATCTCCAGATTGATAGGCTAAAGCTCGTGCACTAGGCACGGAGGAATGTCCACAAAACTACTCCCTCTATCCTAATAAACATCACCTATTTTCTTAGTTCCGGTGCAATGCATTGCATAGCTAAGAAGCATCCCCTGAAGGGGAAAAAAGAATGTCTAACAATTCCAACTTAATAAAAAAATACTTTGTTGACGGTTATTAAATCAGCTGTTTTCTTTTAGAGTTTTTTTGTAACAGAATTTGTTCTATATTTTATTTATTTATTTAACTTTGGTTTATTTATTCATTTTATTTTTGTTAAATTTTTGCTGCCACACAACGCAAAAAGCTAAATCAAAACCAACTGATAGCTGTCAAGCTGCTCAACGTATGTGAAAAGTTAGCCAACTTAAGAACTTTGGGTTGACGGAGACGTGCGGCATGGGACAAAGCACGCTTATAAAAACCTGTTGTCAGCTGAAAAATGTAATGTACAGGGTGGCGCAGAATGAGCTATATGGTTTAAATATTTTATAACTTTTTTATTTATGCGATTATAATTTTTTTTTTTTATATACAGTATATTATTGGGGAATTTTTTGCAATTAGCTTTGAAAAATGATATCCTTCTTCCGGCACCAGGAAGGGTTCTTACAGACCCATGTTGACGAAAATTTCCAATCAAATGGAAAAATGACAACGATATGCACGCTGCGTCAACACAATAGACTGTTGGTTTGAAAAATAAAATTCAATTATTTTTGTACGTTGTTCAATCGTGTAATGATTCATATTTAATTTCCCAAATCTTCTTCACAAAATGCAAAAAAAGAAAAAATAATAATTAAAAAAGTTATAAAGAATTCAAACCATCCTGCGCCACCCTGTATAAAGTACGACATTTCTACTGCGCGCCGAACCCTTAAATTTTCTATAAACGTTAGATACAATCACTACAAGTTGACAATAATTCCGTTTTCGAAATCAACATCTGGCATCGTTGCGTCGAACACACAGTTCTTCTTAGAAACTGCTGACTGACTAAAAGCGTAAACTACTCAATATAATAAGCAATTTAAAAATCTCAACAAGTTAGGTACACAAAAACAACTAAAAACACGCAAAGACTTATTATCTTGGCTGGAACGTATAAGTAGTAGTTCTTTTTTTAAGTTATTGTTATTGTTGCTGTTTAATTTCCGATCACTACTTTACACTCGCCAACAAATTAGTACTATAATGATAAGAAGCTACATATAAAGAGGAGGAAGGAGAGGGTAAAATACAGACATTAGCCAGCATGTGCCTGCTTGTTCAAAGAACTACAACAAAAGAAAAAAAAAAGAAATTACAAGTCATGAACTTTAAGTTTCAATTTGTAGTGAAGATTAACAACAGCCACAAAAAATTTAAAAATAACAATAAAAACAACAGCATTTACAAACAAAATTAAAAAGAAATAAACTGTTGGTTTAGTGGGTTTGTGTGTGTTCGAAGCTTTTGCTATTTCTTTTATAAACTTCTGGGGTATGGCACCTATGCATGGAAAGTGTGTAAATGCATGATGGTAAGTCTACATTACACTACATTGATATGTAAATACATGGCAGTACGACACCTATGCAAAGTGTTTAATATCATTATTTTGCGCTACATTGATATGTAAATCTTCAAAAGTATAATTACAGTCGAACTTCTCTATAACGTAGCAGTTGGGGACCGTCAAATTTCTACGTTATAGTGAAAATTCGTTATAGAGAAACTGCAGAAAATTTTTACTACATTTTTTTATGTAGAAAATATATTTATTAAGACAAAAAAAAATTGTTTTTACATGAACACATTAATTTTTTTTTTATTAATACATACATATGTGACTAAATTGATGCAAAAAATAGATTGCTAAAAACTTCGCAATAGAGAGATTATTTAGTGTGAAAAATTCTATTTAGGTCTTAAAAAATTGTACAGAGAGAACTTCGCTATAGGGAAGTTCGTTATAGGGAGATCAAAATGTATGAAAATACTCGCAAAAATGTTGTGTTCACGAATTTTATTTGTTATAGAGAAGTTCGCTATAGAGAAGTTTGACTGTATTTGTGATAATACATCGCCCCCTTACAATCCCCTTGCTGCGGATTAATAACTACTTCACCTATTCTTTTTTTTTTTTTTGCTGGAAAAAGAGATTTCTTGAAACGTTTACCTGTTCTCTTCTTTGCAATAGTAAATTTATTCTCATTCCAACCATGTTGCGCCAGAAAATAACTCAAAAACCACAGAAATTGCGAAATTCAAAGGAGAATCGTTGTCATAACAGTTATTTAAATTTTAAAGCACGTTGAATCTAATTTATTGTTGCTATTAAAAAAAAAATGTGTAAATTAAAAAAAATTTCTAATGTTAGTGCTTACAGTGGGAGCACAAAGTTTAATTACATCTTAAAGTTTTAATGATATGAAAAAAAAAAAAATCTGCAGACAATAATATTTTGCGAGATATTTACTTTTCTCCAAAGTGTAAATTTTCAGGTGCACTTAAACTTTAGTCGCTGACTGTATGCACGTAAAATATAGAAATTTATGAGCAAAAGTTTCTTGAACTTTTGGTTTTATTTAAAAAATTACTTAGTCAGGTACATGATCGAGATCGATTTTGAAAATGAAAAAGGTGTAACATGGAAAGAATGTTATAATGTATTCATTATTGATTGTCATTTGTGACTACAGTGGATTTCAGCTAGAACGAACTGTAAGTAATTTAATATTTCGTTATGAACGGTATACCTCATAAACGGAATATTTTCCATGAAAAAAAACATAAAATAAAAATAATAAATAATAAAATGTTTGTTGTATAAAGAAAATTTTTAAAGATGCTATTTGTTTTGTTTTGTTTGTATATTTCATAATTCTCAAATATTTGTTGGGAGTTCTTTTATAAACATGTGAAATTTCTTAGCTTTTTCAAGATTTTTTTTTTTTAACAACACAAACTCTACGAAGCTCTTATAAGTTGTCTGCAGAAACACCCAGGGTTAAGGCCGGAATCGAACCTGCACTTCCATATTGCCAAGACTAATGCTCATGCACTGACTACGGTGGAGTAGGTCAAACCCCTATTGAAGATTTTGGTATTAGCAGCAAATGAAATGCATATATAGACCAGCTAAACCATATAACAAACATAGATAAAAATAATAATTTTAATTCTTTGCTCTCATACATACATATGTACTTATAATATTTTGAGAGTGTAGCTGATATAATGTATAGGAAATTGTTGTGCGTCCTGTTATAGATAATCTAGGAGCAACTTTGAAACATGCCCTCTAAAAAATATTTGCAATCAGTATACAATGGACTAAAATGTAGAGAAACAAAGTGGGCTCAAATTCGACTGAATGATTTGCATTGCTTTTAACTTTTACATTTTCCTCTTTTTTTATTTTAATTTGTTTATTGCAGGTAATAAACAATTTAGTAAAATTTTATAAAATCATCATACTCAACACGCAAGAACGTGTAAAAATTGTTAAATTGTATTATGTTTCCGAACGATAAATTGTTAAAAACACAAAGAAAATACCGACAACATTTTAATATTGCAACAGTTCCCAGTGTAAACATGATAAGAGGGTTCATTACACGTTTTGAGAACCACGGCTCAGTAGGTAATGAACCACGAAGAACTGTTGCTCGACCTGTCCGCTGCGTATGCTGTACGAAAAAGTGTCTACACGGATCCATTTGAGTCTACTCGTCGACGTGCTACGCAATTGGCAATCTCCAGAATACCGCTGCGGCGAATTCAAAAAATTGATCTGCGGATGTTTCCATATAAAATTCAATTGGCTCAAGAATTAATGTCGGCTAAAATAATGCCAATAGATTGATTTTGGTTGCGAAGGAAAGTGACTACATTTCAACGGTCTCATTACACAGAAAAAAGAATAATTAAATTTTTCCAAATTAAACAAATTTTGTTTCTCAATTAATAATTTAATTGAATCCACATTTATTTTATTTGATTTTGGTGTTCTCTCAAGCTCCATGATTGTAGAGTCTTTTAAAAATCTCACGAGGCTAGTGTTCTTCCCATATCAATATGAGATCAACACAGAAAAAATAATAATTAAATTTTTCCCAATTAAGTCTTTGTTCAAACAAAATTTTTTTTCTCCATTAATAATTTAATTGAATCCACGTTTATTTTAATTCATTCTCTCAAGAAAGTGCAATCAAAATGGTCAAATTTTAAATTTTTTTTTAATTAAAACTGTTAATTGATACTGCGTTTTTCGTGCGTGGTCTCTTCGTTTCGAATTACGGAGTAACTGAAGCTGTTCCCGTGGCGGTATATCGGACCATGGTGGAAAATTCTTTACGTTCGGTAGTTCTCTTACCGCGAGAGATACTATGCGGATTATGGTATAACTTTTTGATGACCGAATAATTTTAAAAATGTTGATTATGCGTGGCCCCTGATTTATTTTTGGGAGGGGTTTCTAGAAGGAACGGCCCAAAACATTCAGCTACTTCAGCACATTATTCTCACTGAAATTGCACAATTGGAGCCAGAAACGTTGCGAAACGTAATGCAAAACTTCTTGTGAAGAGCTAACAGAAAACTGAGGGTAATTTTTCGTACTTAGCTAAAACAAATTTTATAAATAATAATTTCATTTAAAAATCAATAACACTGTAAATATCAAAAAGTCTTAAACATTTCAAATCAGTCAGTAGAAGTTGTCCCACTCTGAACATACAATAAAAAAAAAATTCTGGAATCACTTCAAAACATGAACATCCTTTTATCGTAAAACTAGACTTTCTGTGTGCGTCAGCTAAATTACAATTCGAATGTGTTGTTTGCTTGTAATAATGTAATCTTACAGATTATGGAATTAGCAGAGTTCATATGCTTAACATAATAGTGGGAAAATGTAGTGATGCATAAAGTTACGAATAACAATGGCAAGGTCGGCACTTTTCATTAGAATTTATCACGAATGAATGGAAATGTGAATCTCAAATCCAAATGAGAAGACAAAAGAATGCAATTATAATTTGGGGATAAATTTTTTGTAGCTTAAATGCATTCAAGTGCGATAAAAGCTCATGTACACATATTCAAGTAATCGTATGACTGCCAAGATTGATGATGATGACGAAGTGAAGGAAGAACTAAAGCGGCGGCATTTATTGTTTACAATAAATAAATCCAAACAAAAGAAAAGCAAACACTTTTTAATTTATATTTTCTTGGCGATCGTGTGACTCAACGTTTTTATTTTACTTTTAAATAAACAACTAGTATTTCGATCGAAACACAACTTTTGTACAGGGTGGGCCAAAAGTAATCACCCGGGGCATAAGTAATCACCCGATGTTCTTTTGCTGTAATATTTATTTTGAAGACAAATTTTGTCACTGCTTATGATATGGGCTAAGTAACCGCCGACAGAGTTGATGACCGTACATGCAGATCCAAAGGTTTTTATTAAATAAAATTACAGCAAAAATACATCGGGTGATTACTTATGCCCCAGGTGATTACTTTTGGCCCACCGTGTATAATTTGTTTTTATCTGCAGCACTCAGGAGGTGACTCCTACACATGCGAAGTATTGTGCTGGAACTATAAGAAAGGGATAGTAGGAGAAACAACAGCTCTGCTTTTGCACGTTCTTTGTTTATACTCGTAGCAGTGCTGAAGCTTCGGTTTAGTAGCCATTTTTTATTATTATTTTACTTCGCCGGTTCTACACAATACCGACGAAGGTGGGCGTTCTGATGTGATTGTGGATTGCTATCAGCTGAAGACTGTATTGTTCAGTGATCAGTGATTATGCCTCTGAAACCACTGAAACCTTCCGACAACAATTGACACACAAACCCACACTAATGCACATCAGAAAAATGCGAAATGTCTATTTTTATTTTAAAATTTTAGTCTGAAACTGTGTATGTGTGGAGAGTGAGATAATTTTCGGATTTCCTTTCAATAAATAATCGAAAACCGGCAGTGAATATTTCTCAACGTCACGGTAGTTCAAATACTAGATTAAAGCAACAATATATTGATTTACATCAGTTTGAATATTCACCGAATTTTCCATACAAAAATTACATAGAATATTGTGGTTATCGGAAGTTTTTTTTAACTTCCCGCTATGGGAAGTAATTGGTTTTACGCCAAATTTTAAAAATTCAGCTTAATCTGATCTGACTATTTCCGCAAATGACATTTCTATCGATGTATGTATGTAGGTGTGTGTGTAGGCCTGCGTGGATATATGTATGTGTGTGTATGTATGTGTGTGTATGTATGTAAAGTTATGATTGGGTCAAAGGATTGGCGCCTTCTAAAAATATGGAGCTCACTTAGATATGTGAGATGATGATTCGAAAAGGGTTTTATTTTCGAAAAATTGTTTTGAAATAAGCCGATCAAGGTCAAAATCTAATCGGCTCGTAACCTCAAACAGCAATGGCGATTGCTCCTGATTGCGTAACTTGTGCGAGAGATAACGATGGCACTAATTTGCGAAAAAAAAGTGTTTGTTTTTAATTATGTACTCACTAATTTCTTGGCAAATCGATTTTCGAAATGCTTTTGGGTGTACATATCGGGAAGTTTCATTAATAACCGGAAAGGTAAAGGGATTCAAAAATTTTTTTTGAGAAGCATAAAACCCTAGAAAACCATACACAATTGCCTCTTCTACTTATGTGTGTTGGAAGACTAGATATTTTACACATGCATTATACCACAATGCAATTTATAATTGCATATCTAGTAGGTTGAATGTACGTAATGTCTTCTCATGTAGCATGTTTAATTGTTGTCATATCGCAGACATCGAAGATATCGATAATCGAAGTGTAAAGAGAAAAAAAATTACAGCTGTATTATAAAAAAAAAACAAAAAATCTTCATTTTAAGTGTTAGATACTGATATAAAGTGCCTTATTTCTAAACCCTTCTATGATAGTGATCTATAACATACAGGCAGTTAAAATTATATGTGATAGTTACTAAGAAACAAACTCAATGAAAGACAAAAATTGTAAGTCACGCTGACAAACACTAGCAGAACGGAACAACATGCTGTTTTCGAAGGTTGCTATACCTTCATCTTCAGCGTTCTTCGTGTTTTGTCCACTGTTAGTGGTTCTCAGTAGATGTAAATTATTATACGAGAAATTCTTCCCCGTTATTTTACCTCTTAATTTACCATCTAATTTACAATTGTCCTTGACCTTTCTTAATTTTTGTTTTCATTGTTAACTGTGCACACATGTTTTGTGTTTGCTTTTTGTTCTACTTGAGCAAACTTTTATGGCTTCAAGTATTTTGTATAATTAAATATATTGCTACATGCCTATATTTTCGGACATAAAATTAAAGAAAAAGAAAGTAGTTATGGAAAATAATGGGAAATTAATAAGTATTTTTAGAAAATATAAAAATGTTTGTTCCCAGTGAATTTTTTATTAACAAAATAATAGATCGATCGAGAAGGAAAGAATAATGTACTAAATAGTTAGAAGGGCTCATTGAAATGATCAATTGAACTAGAACGTTTGCGAACTACCGCTCTCATCACGGCGCAAAAATTTTCAAATTGATCTGTAGAAAATAGTATTTTATTACGACGTAAGTGACATTTGAAATGAGGTCCACTAGTATTTAGATTTAAAAATTCATTAATAAGTTTTATGTCAACTATAAATAAATAAATCAAGATATATAAAAACCCTTTCGAACAAAAAAATGTTAATGGACGCATCCCAAATATGTTTAATTTTTTTTTTTTTTTTTTACTTATTACAGATTATTTCCGCGCTTATTACGCTCTAACACAGCGATCGCCTAGCCAGCGTTTTGTATGACATCAAAGTTTTAAAATATTTAAAGTAAAATATTCATGGGCATCCCTAGAATGTTAACATCTTCGACAATGCGTGATAAAAGAATTGAAGGTCAGCTGTCAATTAAAATTAACTTAATTATGTTAAAGTTTGATTTGGTGGTATTTGAAAATGAGAAAAATCCAAGCGTAGAAGAAAACAACAAACTAAATATTTTTGAAGACAAGCGATTGTTTGAAAATAAAATGAGTTACATAAATTGTTCAGCAGTTTTATCGAAAACTACAAAAATAGAAAAAAATATTTAAACTTTTTCTCAGGTAGTAGTTTTGCCATCAGTTTTTCAACTGCGAAGGTCAAGATGTGGGAAAAAGTTATTATTTATTTAAAAATAGAAACAACGCAAATAAATAGAATTAATCAAACAATTTTAATTTCAAATTTATGAGACTTCTTAACGTTCATGCCAAAATTATGCTAAAATATACAAAGTGTGACCTAGCAGTGCGGTATTTTATTAGGTTTAATTACGAGGACATGGATCTGATTTTGCTCCATACACGACTGAAAGTCTCCGTTACTAGGATAGTGACCGGAGTTACAAAACATTTTTAATTTTAAATACTCAAACTTGCAACTTGTATTTCAGACTGCTGCATATTTATTCGGCAATTTATATTTCTGAATTGAATTGTCGTGAAATTTAAGCAAATATTCGTCAGTATTGTGTAGTACCGGCGAAGTAAAATAATTACCAAAAATTGGTACTAAAAACGAAACTTCAAAATTTAATAAGACTACTTGACATCAGAGTCGCTGCAACTATGCTATAAACAAAAAATGTACATAAGCAGAGTTGCAGGACAGTGAAAATTTCAAATACAATTCAAATGCAAAGAAAAATAGTTTTTGACTTGTACTGAAAATGTTAAAATTTTCTTGATCTAGTGTGATATAATCCAAATGTAAAAAATATATAAAATTCATTCACTCGAAAATTTAGTGTGGAAAAAAATTAGATTCGAAATTAAATAAAACATGTTTGCTGTGTATAATTTTGCAAAGGTCACTTGGTTTTTTGTGTTGGCGTATTTCGTAATTCTCAATTATTTTATGACAGTTTTTTTTTTTTTTTAAATATTGTTGAACGTCTACTGATGAGTTTGCATTATATATATATTATTTTTTTTTTAATTATAAGTTGTTAGTTCCTAGTCGAACTTTTCAGTACATAAATACCATGAAGTTTAAAATTGATCATAAACTCGATTTAGTGAAATGGTGATAAATAAAAGTTACCCAAAATGAGAAAAAACTCGATTCTTAACGACTTCGTGAATTGTGTAGCACCACAGAAAAAGCATGTCTCCTGCTGAGAGGCTTTTTGGAGCACAATTTTTTAAAATTTACTGTTCGCGTCCGTCTGAAAAACTGATGAAAATCTCTGTTCTACAAAGTTTGTCCGGTTATGGGAGGTGTTCGTTACGAAAGGTTTCACTGTATTTTTTTAATCAATTTAATTTTTCATAAAATCTGTTGCTAGTGCAGCAGAAATTTAAGACAGATTTTTATAAAGTAAAACATATTGTGGTATTTTTTTTTGTAAATTTTTAGAAAACTTTTACTTGCAGAAATTTTTTAGAAGTGGCAACGCTGGCTATTAGTTGGCAGCCGTCAATAAAGTATTTATTATGCCAATCTCATCGATCGATACATTAATGTCAGTTGAAAAAGGCAAAGTATGACGTCTGACGGATATTATATGTGCCCCGTCGTTTATGGACATCAAACAATTTCTGATGACTGTTCTAGGATTTGAGCTTGGGCATGAATAATGAATGCATGCTTTCTCAATAATAATTTTAATAATATTGTAATAAGTATTAAAAAAAAAAATATAAAAGAATATTTTATGTAACTGTTCTCTCAATTATTCAATGTTAGTCAAAATTCATTGCGATTATTTATCTATGTTTCTTTTATAGATTCTTCACGTTTATTAATCTACATACATATGTTTGTTTTATAGATAAATAAATAATCGTGAAGAATATTTTATTTATATTTGAGAAAATATTGCCTAACCCAAGGACTAAATGTTTTTAAAGTAGAACTTTTGTTGTGTATATTTTCTACATAATTTAATACATTGATTTTTTTCAACTGCCATTTACTTTTAATTCGATTCAAATTGCCTCTCTTGTTTTCTAAATGAAAATAAAAGAAACGTTTCTCTGCCATTTCTTTTATTTTCAATGAAATTTCAAGTTCAAGTACAAAAGAGTTCATTTGCATTTTCTCATTGTTGAATATTTTGCATTGCATAATTTCATTTTAATTGTAATGAGTTTGCTACTTGCAAAAAATTCATCAGAGATGTACACTTCACTCAATTTCAAATCGGATATAAAATTATACTGTAAATTGTACTCGGAACTTATTAAATTTTTCGGTTAAAATGGAAAATCCTGAATTTGCAACACTGTTTTTTGGTGGTGGTCAATTGCTGAAAGGTTAGCAATGTTTTTGGCGGTATTTCTTATTATTGCATAATTTTATTACTTTTTGTGTTTCTGTAGCCTTAATTATTTTTGTCGAGATAATGTCATTTCGATTTATAGAATCTTCTACTGTGCATAAGTACTTATTTCCTGCGCTTTAGAGAAACAATGAGGTTTACCATGTCTGCAACAAAAGGGGCATCGCCACAACATTTCATTTGCTTGCGAAGCATCTTAGGTTGCCGAAAAAGTAATTCATGATATCCTCTAAAAATAATTCATTTTGTCGGCCATTAAATTACTTGCCTTTCCAAGAACAAAAACAAATAGCATTCAGTTATTAACCAGTAAAAATACAATAGAATAAAACAATTCATGTTTCCTTGTAAGTGCATATTCGCACTGGTAGCACTCACATTCAATACGTCTTTTATTATTATTATTATTTTTTTTATTCATTTTATAGCTTTTATTTATCTTTCAACATCATCAAAGTCGTAAACAAACTGCACACAATATTCTTTTAATTAAATTGCGCTCTATTGCTTAATGATTCACAATTTACCGGAATTAAAAAGACGAAATGAAAATAAAGATCGTTTAGAGACGGACAAGCACAAATCTGAATTTCTGAATACCCAGCAAACATTAAAGTGTGTGTTATAAAATGGAAGTGTTGCAAAATATTCCCGATAGCAAATGAATATAAGATTAAATGAAATTTTAATACAGAAACTCGCTTTCTAAAAAAAAAAAAATATTAATAATTATTTTCGAACCCAAAAAAATGTGTTCTTCGCAAGCAATTTTAGCCAACAGCTGATAAGTTTTTGTTTGAAATTGTTATTTTATGAACATATGTAAATAAATTCATTAAAAAAAAAGTGAAGGCATTCACTATGAATTGGTATTTTCATAACTTGTTAAGCACTTGTTTATATCAATTCATTTTTAATGCCTTCTTCAATGTTAACACGATGATCACTTCTGAACTCATGAAAAATGCACTCAAGTCTGCCGAATATTTTATATGAACAACCGCGCAGTTGTAATTTAACTTTTGTAAATGTGAACACGTGCTGAAACGTAACCAAAACATGGAACATTCATGGGTTCTCTTATGTGAATACGGGGTCGCCACTGACTCCCAGCATTACCATATGTGAAGATTTGCCTTATTTTCAAAGTTTTTTGAGCTGTCAGAAAGATTAAAAGTTTTTTGAGGTTAAAAATAGATTTTTCTAAATATGGTTTTTTTTCTTGGACCGGCACTCAGGGGATGACCCCTACACATGCGATGCATTGTGTTCTTGATCCCGAAACTCGGTCATTCACGCTCATCATTAAGAGCGCATCCATTTGTGGTCGACTTGACAGCGAACCCGCACTACGCATTACAGGGAGAACTAATTTTTCGGCCGAACATCGCGTATGTGGAACAAACTCCCTGCCTAGGCCTTTCCTGTCACTTTTGACGTGGGAAAATTCAAATCAAATGTCCATAAACATTACTCCCTGTATTCTCCTTCCTACAACCTAACTTCCTAGTTCCAGCACATTGCATTGCATTTTATAGGGGTCATACCCTGAGTGCTGGTAAAAGATAAGAAAAAAAAAAAATTCTCGGGTGAAAAAATATTAAAAGTTTTAAGATATCATTTGGAATGGAAATCGTTTCGATAGCTTCTAAAGCTTTTTGGTTTCTAAAAAATAGATTATGCAATATGCCAATAGCAACAGCTAACGTCGAGAGAATTTTGTATGCATATGAACAAAATAAGAAACTAAATAGATACCACAAAAATTCAATTTGTAGTATTTTAAACACATTTAAAAGTTTTTAACAAATCAATAAAAATAAATAATAAAAAAATTAATAAAAAAATCGTTACCTTCAGTCATAGAGGATCTAATTTCAACTTAATAAATTTTACAGAAGAGGGAAAAGACTTGATTTTTAAATTTTTTTAGAAAACAAATATTAGGAAGATTTAAGAAAACAAAAAAAATTTGCAACATTGATGACTGATGATTATCATGCGTTCTTCAACTAACTTGAACCAGTTCATTTGCAATAGTAGCCATGCATTAACTATTTCTTTTGCATGTCTTTTTTTGCTGGGTATGTATATTCTATTAAAAAGTATTTAAATACAAAAATAATTTATATTCTTTTAAAAGCATACACTTTGTTTTTGTTTTATTCTTTAATTTAAATGATTTAATTAAAGTGAGACATTTATCAAAATTGCGAGACGGGCTGCATTTGGTATATGTCAAATTTTTCACATGGTAAAATCAATGTTGCTCAAGAATATTCGCACATTCGAAAATAATAGTAGATGTAGCGTTTCCTGCATATATATGCAATTATAACAGAGGAAAAAAAAACAAGGCAATATATCTGAAACTGTTGGATTTTATTTCCTTAAATATAGTAGAAATACAGAGACCAAGATTATTTGTGTGACTTTTTAACAACCACCTTTAAAAACCTTTGTAACGCCAATCTAAAGAACACAATTATGGGTGTGTCAAGGACTAGGGAATATCTGTATGCTCCATACGAAATTAAAAACTAATCGGAATTTAGAAGTACTTTTGGCTAAAAAAGAAACGCTGGCTATTCAATCCAATACGCCTGAGAAACTTCTAAAATTAATTTGGTATACAATTTTTTGCAAATAATTTTCTTTTTCCTTTTACCGTATTTAACATGAATTTTTCATTTATTTTAAGTGAAATATCCAATAAAATTTGATAAATTTCGTATAATAATAAATTTCATTATTTTTACAGGCCCACTGTGGGAGCTGAAAACAACATGTGTTCGACGAACAAGTACAACCAGCAATTCCTTTAACTGCTGATTACAACCACCACATGCACACGACAGAAAAACATTAAATTAAAATGCAGTGTATTTTTCAACAAATTATTTTTATTAAAACATTTTATTAATAAATTATTTATCAGCGTTTACGAGTTTTTGCTACATGCTTCAGCCATGTACGAGTACTTGTACATGTGCTTGTGGCACATTCCAACATACATGTCATATATACATGCATACATTTTGTGTTTTATTGATGTTTCTATTATTTTTGTAATTATTTTCCTGTTTGTTTGCATTCGCACTAAACAAATTAACATATAAGAAATGCAATTAAATTTAAAAACATATACTAGATATTCTAATATTTCGTTTATTTTCAAATTTAATGATTTTGTGGTCATTAAGTTGCCAAAAGATAAACAAAAGAAACAAACACACAAACAATTTCATGGACAATACTGGCAAAGGTGTTGAGTGAAATGCTGACGAAAACTGTTGTTTAACTTAGATAAAAATAAAAATTTGCTAAAAATTTAAAGAAAATCGTTGATGGAATAAGGGTGATCACAATTTTCATTAATGCAAGTTGCACGTTGACTACAAATATAAAAAAAATTAAAAATCCTGGGTTCGAGCCCAATTTCAGACTAAAGATATGTTCACATGACTGTCAGATTGTACAATATGGTGGCAATGCAGTCACAAAGAAAAATTGTTACCATCTGGTAATTTGTCTGTTCACACTATTGAAAGAAAACCATACAATTTCATTGGTACACAGTTCTGCGCCAATAAATTTGTGTGCCAATAATAATTGTCTGTTCACACGGTTGTCAGATTAATGTATGACAAACGTTGCCAGATCCGACTTTTAACATTGTATCTAAATATTTATGGGCAGCATTGCCAACAGAAATATTTATCTACCAATGGTGTTATGGTACGGTGCACTAAATGAAGCATAAGCGACAATAACAAATGACTGTAAATTGTGTGTCAATGGAAGTGAAGGGTGTTCTCACGATTGTCAGAATTGTGACAATATTATTGGCATATAATGCAATATATACATATATTTCAATATTCTTCATAATATTTACATGACATACTGTGTACATAACACAGAAAAAATAATAATTAACTTTTTCCCTATTAAGTCTTTGATCAGTACATTTTTTTTTCTTAATTAATAATTTAATTGAATCCACGTATATTTTAATACATTTCAGTGTTCTCTCAAGAAAGAGCAATTAAAATGGTCAAATTTTAAATTTTGTTTCAATTAACCCTAGAATGGTAAACATATTTTTTGCTCTTCAATGGTAATCTTCGCCTGTGAGGCGACTTTTATAAAAAACCCACATTTTACCCTTAAAAAAAACAAAAATTTATTAAATATAAATTTAAATATCTTAAATATATTATTGGCAACATTTATAGATCACATATTTTATCAGTAGTATGAATAGATCTTTTACAAAAAAAAATAAAAAAAAAAAATCCGTTTGAGATCAAAAGATAAACTTCAGTATCTTGTCGACCTTATATCTAATTAACATATTAAAAATAAAATAAATAATAAAACTTAAAAAAAATTGTGCAAGACAAAATAAAGTTTGTGGTTTTTCCACCTACTTTTTTACATCACATTGCCACAATTTGGTGATCTGTGCTCTAAGCAATAACTTTTCTTGCATTTTGCGCAGAAATATACCCTCATACGCATCAATTTTGGAGGACAGAAATCGCACATTGATCTTTTACGCTTTTTTATACTTGGTCCGCCTGTATCATCAGTATTATCACCAACAAAAAAATTACCTTTATTGGCAAACTTCGCCTCAGAGGCGACACACGTATCTATATATAAGCAACGCAACGCAGTAAAACAAAACACGTCTGTGACCAAGCTCGTACAACACTCAACTGAGTTGGCACGAGCGCACGCTTTAGTACGAGTGAATGATCAGGAAATATTGCAAAAAAAAATTCTTCGCCTCACAGGCGGTGTTTACCATTCTACGGTTAAAACTTTTAATTGATTCTGCGTTTTTGGTGTTAGCTTGAAATTATGTTAATTGAATAATCGTATTTTTCAATTGAACCTTGATTTTATTTTTTCTGTTTATGTTAGTTGTATCGTTAAGTTAGCCTATATGTAGATTTCATTGGTACTTACGCCAACTCATCAGTAGACCTTCACCTAAACTTCCTGAAAAAGCTAAAAAAAAATTTCACATGTTTATATAAAAACTCGCAAAAAATCTTTGAGAATTACCGAATATACCACAAACAGAAAAATCTATGTAAAAACGAATCGTAAAATTATTATTATGATCTGAAGAATATTTCATTGTATTGATGTAATACTTTGCATTTATGGCACTATTAATTTGTATTATTAAAAGATCATAAAACATTGAAGCAAAGTAGCTGCTAATTTAATTAGTTTAAGCAAGTAAAAAAAAATCATACAGCTTAGTAATATTTTATTATAAATTTCATTATATAATGAGCTATGAAAAACTTATGAAGAGCAGAGACTGCCAGATTTCGTTTACATATCTAATGTAATTGGTCATTGTATTACTGAAAACTTTCAAGAAAATCTTGGAATTTCTCATAAACTTTTTGGAAATTTCGAAATGTTATTTTTATAAAAAAAAAAATTAATAATCAGTAATAAAAAATTTATTATTATATTTTTTATATTTATTATATTATATATTTTAGTATTATCTCTTAAACATTGTCCATCTCTGCAAAAGGTATTTTCTTACTTTGGGTGATTGTAGCACTGGTTACTCTCTCAATTTAATTAAATACAATGAAATGGCAAATAAGTTGCTGAATAAATAGTAAAGCATTAATTTGAGGTAATACATAAAAGAATGCCGCAGTCAGCAAGAGATCAAGGACATGGTCGCGCGTGCTTAGACTTGCAAAACAACGGTTGGAATACAATGTCGCCAAAAATATTCAATGCCAAACGAAGACAAAAGAAAGAATGAATATTAAAATCAGCTATAATTTTGTTTCCAATATCGTTTTATAAGCAGTGTAAAAAAATTTGGAAATTCGACCAAACTATTTTACCAATTTCGTTGTAAAAAAAAAAACTTTGAAAAACAATTCTCAAAATTGGCATGTTTCAAAAACTGTTTCAACAATTTGTTATTTTTAAAAATATAAACACCTGACCCACCGCCACTACACTTCTCTGCAGCATGTTGAAAAACGAATTAAGTAATTAAATCGTTTTTCAACTAAATTTAGACAAATTTAAAAATAAATATTCATACACAGACATAAAAATAAAAATACAGAAAACAAAAAATAATGTGTTTTGAAAATCTCAATATTTTTTCGGTCGATAAAATAAATATTAAAATGAAAAAAAAAAAAAAAAATCATAATTTGTATACATTTTACGAATATTTATTATTATTAATCACCTTTGCACTGACCACAATCTAAATGAATAAATTAAAAAAATTATATATATTAAAAACAAATATTTCTTTTATTTTCAACGAAAGTAAATATTCACAAGTGTGGTGCAAGAAAAATATTTTAAAAATAGACTGAAATAAAAAAAGACAAGCAAAATTAAGAGCCACTGCTCCCATAAGTGCCTGAACAACAGCAGCATTTAGGAAAAAAAAATAATGGTGCAATGAAAAATAAGTGCGAAATACACTCGAATGAATGCATATTGTGCTATTTATAATTTGAAGTAAAATCAATAATCGAGTGTAGTCAATACCAGCTGATAAAAGTGTAATTCATAAGGGCACTTTGAACGGTCATAAATACGTGTTACACATGCCAGCATGTGATATTCTGAGTAGTGTTTAATTAAGATTTTCATTTCATTAAAAAGAGAGGGGTAATGTATAGAGAATAGACAGCTGGTGGTGAAAGTGGTAGAAAGATACAGCTCAATTCATGTACAACTCTGCATTATTTTTAAGCTGAGGGCAGCCATTTTATTTATTTTTTACTTCGCCCACGTTTTGTTGGTTAAATACCAACACACAGCAGCACAATGCTTCGCATGTGTAGGAGTCATCTCCTGAGTGCTGGTCCCAGATAAAAAAAAAAATAAAAATACCGACGAAAGAGGTGCTGTCGCACAGAAAAATCGGAAAATAATATTTTTTTTGCTTGACTGGGCTGGTAATCTAACCCGGGTCCTTCTAGTTGCAGAGCCAACACGCTAACTACTACTAAATTTTTACTGAAAACGTGACTTTGTTATATTGCTCTTCAAGCAGTTCTGATTTAACAGAATGAACTGGGAAAAATATATGTCACGATAAGTCAGTCAAGTGTCACAGACTCCACATGCCGAAGCGTCATAAGAAACTTTATTATTTTAGTAAAAAAGTGCCGCCAACGTGTGGTATTATTTTAAAGAAATAAATTCCCTAGTCGTGTATTTAAATTATAATTACTATTTGAGATCGCCCTTTTAGGGATGAGGAAGCGTTTGGCTTAACGCTGGCCGGCACTATTAAACCAGTATTCATCGTATTCCCCCCATTCACAGTTCCTAAGATTCTCATTTCTGTGGCTTTTTGTAAGTCCACAGAATGACTTTGGGTGAATTTGCCCCTCGTGTTGCCAAATAGTCCGGCATTTACCCTACTCTCATACCTATTATGGCCAGGAACCCAGCCTAAGGCAACGGCGTTAATGTTCGCCAACTCATTGAGAAAGTCCAGGCACTCAAGTAACATTTTTGAGTTTATCATGATCGACTGCAGAGCGACAGAGTGCTGCCTGACTTTCCGATAGTATATAGATGTGGGATTCCCTCATATTCTTACGTAGGCACTCGGCCACAGACATTCCGATGGCATAATTCTCCATTTTGTCAATCGGGACCCGTTGATTCCTGCCCCTGTTCTATCATCCTCCAGCTTGGCCACCATACCTGAGGTGCCGGCTCAAAGTTGAAAGAGTTGGTGCTCCAGTCCTCACGGTCGTTGATATACTCGTACACCCTGAAGTTTGTGGAGAGAACCCTTCTCGGTGATGGCTTGTCATCACTGTGGAGAATTGGGGTTAGTACCTAGTCCTGCAAGTCCCTCAAACGTCGCCTGATGTCAGCACTCTTGAGCTCCGAAATGCCTCCAATCTCAGCTCACCGGAACGTGCATCTTTTTCGTTCATGATCGAAAGTGGCGGAATGCCCAAAAGCAATCTCATTGCATCAGTCGGACAAGCGCTCATTGCCACCGTTTTTCTAACAGAGATGGTTCGATGTAGTTTACCCAACATTTCTCTAGCTCTTCTTTACATGATCTTCGGCCACCACACCAACAACACATACGTGACTATGGGTTTCACCACCATGTTGAATGGTCAGAAGACTATTCTGGTATTCAGTCCTACCAAAGAGCCTCGTACTGGCAAAGAATTAGCTCGTTGCCTTAGTGATAACCTTCTTAAGATGTGTGTGAATGTCATCTCCAGCGTTACGTCCAAATAGTTCGCTTCACCGGAGAATTGTAGTTTCATTCCATCTAAGACAACGCATCTGAGATTGACGCCCCCTTTGCCTAGTGAACGGCACTAGTGTTGTCTTGAATGGGTTGATGGGCAGTCCCTTATCCGCACACCACTCTTTTATCAGATTCAGGGCTTGCTGCATGCGGTTCAAAACCGTGTTCTCATGTCAGCTCCTTACATATTTCAATACATAATAAACAGTATTTTGATAACCGAACTAATTAGGTTTTAATCGATTCACTAAATAGACACTTTCAAGAGATATTGTACACGGAGAATAATGAGGAGGCTAATTTTGAAGTACTCTGTTCGCAGGGAAATATTCAAAATAGACTTTAATTTTTTATACTTCAGATTTTCAAATGTTTGCATTTGTGAGATTTTTCTAAATTTAAAAATTATGACTTTGAAAGAAAGAGACTTTTGGCCGCCTTCCCGCTAAATATGCCGCTGTGTGCCGAGCAATATATCGCAGGCAACGTCAACACTATTGGACAAGGGTGTAAAAAGCATTTATTTCTTTCTTCATGATTATAAATAATTTTTCATTGCAGTAGAATATTTTCATGGTTTCCTTTCGGTCTTATTTAATGGCGTCAAAATAAAAATTTTCGTTTTATATTCACAAAGAATATACATCCATGCATATACTTATGTACATACGCAATGGTTTCTATTTAATTTCTCGTTTAGAGGAATAATTAAAAAAAAAAAAGTGTGTAAAAAATTTGTAGTACATTGTAAGGCATTTTGTATTTAATTTAATTTAATTTTTTTTTTCGTTTCTCATCAATGAAATCTTTATTTGGAAATATTCAAAGAATTTCACTGGCGTACATACTACATACACAGTTGGGCAATAAAAAAAATAATTGTGAAAATTTATGCCGGTCATGTAATGGCCCGTAGACGTTTATGAGGACAGTGCCTGTGTTCTATTGCGGACTGTTTTAGAGAATTAGTGAAATATTTCCGCCAAATATAAAATTTGTTCTTAGTCTATTTTGAATTTATTTATGAGTTTATTTTCGTGTGTTTTTATTTTTTATATTTTTTTCTTTAATTGGTTAGTCATGACAGTATGTTTGTTACACATTTGCAGGGGTTTCTTATGGCAATGGCATTTTAAAACTTGACAGGGGATATAAAAAATATTTATTTACTTGAAACTAAAATTACAGTAGAAAAACAAACAAACAAATAAATAGTTGCTACCACAGCTATTTCTTGCTATTTCTGTCTACTTTAAAATTTATATCTAATAATTGCATAATGTTTTCCTAAATGCGAGTATTTCGTTTAAGAGTTTTCTTTTCTTACCTTGTTTAGAAAGCGGAGTAAGACATATTTATGGGTTTTCCTGCAAAGAAAAACAAAAACGTTAAATCAGTATACTATCTATATATAAATTACAAATACAAAATTTAAAAACTTATTACAGACGACCACCGTATAACGCGGATTCGCTTCACTACAGTGCAGAAGTTGCTATTCAGTTTCATCCAACAAAGAAGCACTGCTATCACACGAATGCAGCTTAATGTGGTACTCACAGTATCAAAGATAAACATGTTTAAGTAAAATAATTTATTTTATTAAATTTTCCAATATTTCGCTTAACGTCTTTTTTTGAAATATTTTTTTTTTCATATTGAAAAAAATTTCCCTGCAGACAAGAAAGAAAGTTTAACAGAATATTGGACAATTTAATAAATAAAATTATTTTTTAACTGTAAAAATAGATCTTATGCTTAAATTAAATTTATTAATAAAGATAATAAACAAGTTCAAATAAAATATATGAAGAAATGTTCAAGTAAAATCTGGAAAACCTTAAAGCATCATTCCCAGTAAAATAAATTGAAAATGTCTGCTGCCGATTTCAACAAAATTTATATAAATTTTTATAACGTGCAAAAAGCAGTGTTGTAAGATAATGAAGCTTCATCTCCTATCATTTCCCCTACTATCCCTTTCCTCTAGTTCCAGCACAATGCATCGCATGTGAAGGGGTCATCTCCTGAGTGCTGGTCCAAGAAAAAAAATAAAAATTTTGCTGTACTTGTTATTCCAGCGAAGAAAGCAAAAACTAAAAAAAATTTAAGCGCACTACGAGAAACAGAATTGCCACTAAAATTACCAAAACATTACAATTTTTAGTAGTTTAATCCTTTGCACCTAGTAAAATTTTCAACAACAATATATTTGAACTGTTCTTTAAAATTTGAACAATGCAGGAAAAATTAAGTGTCATAAGGGCTTAACAGGACCAACCTAAATTGCGACTCAAAGCGATGCTGGCTGTCAAAATTTATCATGCCCATACAAAATGTATTAAATCAAATGCAATAATGCGGAATCAGCCTTTGTTTTTTTTTTTTTTTTTTTTTTTTTTTTTTAAGGAAATACAAAATCTAAAAAGCTCTTAAGCTTGTCTGTAGCAACAAACACCCAGCGTCTAAGCGGGAATCGAACCCTCACCACCATATTGATAAGACTAATGCTCTTGTACTTGCAATTTGAAAAATTGAGGGTGGCGATGGCACGATGGATGGTAGTCTGCACGTTGACTACTAAACTCAAAACAGACATGGGTTCAACCCCAGTTTCAGACTAAAAATTTTTAAAATAAAAATAAACATCTCGCATTTTTCTGATGTGCATTAGTGTGTCAGTTGTTGTCGGAAGGTTTCAGTGGCGAAGGCATAGTCACTGGTCACTGAACAATACCGGCTTCAGCTGATAGCAATCCACAATCACATCAGAACGCCCTCCTTCGTCGGTATTGTGTAGCACCGGCGAAGTAAAACAATAATAAAAATGGCTACTGAACCGAAGCTTCAGCACTGCTAAAAGTATAAACAAAGAACGTGCGAAAGCAGAGCTGTAAAATAATTAATTAAGCTTCACCTCCTGCCGTTTCTCCTACTATCCTCTTCCTATAGTTCCAGCACAATGCTTCGCATGTGTAGGAGTCATCTCCTGAGTGCTGGCCCCAGATAAAAAAAAAAAAAAAAAAAAAAAAAAAAAAAATCCAAAAGCAGTGAAGTTGGCTGCAAAAAAAGAATAAAATTATTGAAAAGTAATGACAATTTAGTTGGTTTTAGGTCAATTTAGTGACCTTATTTCTAATTAGAGTTTTTTTTATTAATCAAAGTGAGTAAACATTACTGTTTCTCGCTAAAAAAGCTAAGCGCTAAATTACGTTGCGCTTTGTTTCGTAATTTAGGTTGGACTGTAAAAAAAACCTTCCATTTTTTGTTGCTGCATTCCGGATCACAATATTAAGATCTTCTTCGCTTCTTTGGAGGTTCTTGTTTTGCTGGGAGTGTGTACCACCAAAACTGGTACATAATTAAACTCTTATTTTGCTGCAAAAATAGCTTTTGATATCGTTTTTTTTTCTATTTTACAATCGTGTAAAAAAATTATCATTATGTGATTATTAAGTTTTAAAATACACATACATAAATCAATTTGTTACTTTGGCATTAAATTATGTCACCGAAAAGAATCTCATTTCACCAAAAAAAAAGTAAAAAGAAACAAACAAACAAACGCACACACTTTCATATATATGACTTCACTAGAATCAAGCGTTTTGTGAGAACATTAAACGGGCACTATTAAATTAAAGGTGGGTGTTCAATAAATTTACTGATTACGAATTATAGGCAAAATGTTTGGTAAAAGAAATGTTGTAAACAAAATAAGATAAAAACAACATGTAGCAACAAATAAAAATAAATATAAAAGAAATGTCCACAAATCATCTACAAGATTTTAAAAGCCGATAAAATGTACATACATATATGTACAACAACAACAACAACATCAAACGAAATGTAAAGAAACAACAGAAACAATAATAACAACATATTGGCACGGTATTAACACTTCTATGATAAATTATTGAATAGAAAGACGATGACGATGGCTGCAAGGCATCAAACGCCTTGAATCATCATCACGAAGCAGCCTCAATGGTCTTCAAGTGAGAAGTTAACAAAAAAAAAAACAGATAGAAAAAAAAATGAAGAAAGTGTTGCATTGGCGGAAAGTTGGACGGACAAAGCGACAATTGACTGTCTAAAAACAACTGTGAAAGAATTACAAATGCATACAAACACACACACAGCATTAGCCACATATTCAAGCACAACCCAGCTAGCAGTGGCTGTTTGTTAAACGATTGAGTTTAATATCCAACTCCTAAAACAATCTTCTGATGATAGATATGTTTCTTTAAATTAAACTGGACACCCGGCAGATCTAAATCTTCCAAAAAAGTGGTCTCTTCAACGTTACCATATGTCAAGTTTTCCTTTTTTTTTTCAAGTTTTTTGAAATGCCCGAAAGTTTTCAAGTTTTTAGCTTCAAAAATAAGTTTGTTTTTTGAAATTCTTGCAAAATTGCAAGTTTTGTTTATTAATTTTTAATTTCCAGTATACTACCCTGACAGTAAAAGGTTCGTACTCCCTTTAAAATTTCTGAAATGCTTTTGATCCTGTGTCGTCTACACATAATTCAAATCTTGATTCATTGCTGAAAATAATTGAATCACACTGCCTTTGAGTCCATAATTGTCGCTCTTTCGCCCATAATAATCGTTTTCGTTTCTGCGACTTTTGCCTTAAACAATAATTTTTTAAATAACGATACATGAAGGATTTTAACTTACTTATTTTTTTTTTCCTTGTAAACTATAATTTAACTTTTTCAAATATTTTCTTGCAGTTTCACGTCCTATAGGCCTTCCAATAGCCAATAGTGACCACTCTGCTGCTAAATTTCTAACTGTGTTGCGTCTGGTTTGTTTGATTAAATTTTCTAATGACCGCAAATTGCGTGGCGTAACCTTAGATACTCTACCACATTTTGCAAAATTTAGCGAAATCGAACCATTTTTTTTTATAAAATTGTACAATATTTTGTACAGTTCACTTGGCTAAATGTAGTTCTAATGAAATTTCCGAATAACTTTTGCCATTTTTAAATTTTTGGATAAGTTCTCGAACGTCGTTAAAAATAGCTTTACCGTGCGGCATCATAAATTTCAGAATTTTATAAAAAAAAAATTTTTATTTTTGCAGTTGACTACATAAAACAAAAAATTTTTTAAAAATTTTAATATGTAAAAATATTTACAAGAATATTGAAAACAGCATTGCCGAAATTTTAAAGGGAGTACGAGCCTTTTACTGTCAGGGTAGTATATGATGAAAATATTATTTGATGTTGCCATATTATGTAAACGATCTTATAATTTCTCACTCCTTATTGCGGCAACAGTGTTAACTGTGTCTCTTCCCACTTTAATACAACTGTGCCGTATTAGTAATATTATTATTAGTAATAGATTTTTTGGCCTAAAAAGTTTTCTGTTTTAAAAAAGCATGGATAAATATGTAAAGAGAAACGGTAAGTATTAAATAAAACTTTTGCTGTTATGAGTTTTAAGCAGCAGTGCAAGTGAAGGAAATAGCGTAGAATATGCTGTAAAAAGATCGGGAGGGTGCAACAAAAGCTAAAAAAAAAAATAGGAAACTACTCAAAATCGTGTGAAAAATAAGAATTAGTTTTTAATTGCGTATGAACATTTTTTGTTAAGTTAAGAAGCTTTTTTTTAAGTTTATCTTATTTTCAACAAAATGGAATTCTAAATATATATTTTTGTGTTTTTTTACTTTTTTGGACAGTTTTGTCGGAAAAAAGTTTTTTGTTGAAAAATAGTTTTTTTTTTTTTAAATTAAAATTTGTTCTTAAAAAATATATGGTAACGCTGGTTTCCGTACACAAAAATTCGGTAAATGGGAGACGTTTTGAGAGACTAATGTTCTTGTTCTTCTTGCACGAAAGAAACCGCACTTTTTCTTTGGAATAGTTTGGGCAAGTAAAGAAGCAATCAGCTGTTGCGAAAATGCACTCGCTATAAGGTCAACTAATTAAAACCGTTGTTCACTTTTTCGTATACTAAAAATGAAAGACAATTGCATTGTATTTTTAATAAGAATTCTTATTTATGAAAGAAGTTTTGACAATTGCATTGTATTTTTAATAAGAATTCTTATTTATGAAAGAAGTTTTGACAATTGCATTGTATTTTTAATAAGAATTCTTATTTATGAAATTGGCTTTTTTATAAAAATATATTATTTGTTATACCGAGCTTCGTCTGTAGTTAAATTTTTACCAATTAACTGCCTGTTCATAGAAGACGCAACAACAGTAAAAAAAAAACTCAAATTGTTTTTGTTTGCAATATAAACGAACCAACGACTATTTTCTATGAACAGGCAGTAAGTCTTTGCTTTGTAAAGATGCTTTTATTGATTAATTATTTAATTGAATCCACGTTTATTTTCATTGATGTTGTTGTTCTCTCAAAACAGTGCCAACTCAATATACCATGAAATGGTCAAATGGAAAATTATCGGGAAATTTTACTTCAAGCAAAACTTTTTCATTGAAGCTTGATTTTACGTTTTTCTGTAAGAAAAAAATAAGTGAAATTTTATAAAATTAAATAATTGAAATAATTTTTCATACAAATAGTAAAAAACTAATAATGTGCGCAAAATTTGTGCAAAGAATTTCTGACGCAGACGAAGGCGATGAAGTAGTGATCCAATATGAGGCAGCAAGATTGACATTGTGAAAACAAACTGCGTCTGTTGGATTACTAATTTCCATTTCTGCCTACCAAAAGTATTCTGCCCCTTTAAAATCGACAATTTGGGCCAAAGCAAAAAATCTCAAAATGCAACACTGCGTCTTGTTTTAATGATCACTCTTTTTTTTAACATTTTCTCAGAGAACAATCAGCTCGCGTAACAGTTTCTCTCATACGAGGAATCTCTTACGCTTAAAAAATGCGCTCGTCGCCGACAAAAACATGAGATTCTTCATAAGCTGCCCAGGAGACTATTCGACGATGGAAAATGCTTGCTGGTAAGTGTGTTCATATATGACGAATACATGTACGACTAGTTAATATGGTGCGAATGTTTTAAACAGCTTTTACCCACGACTCATTTTGAAAGCGATAAATGCTATAAAGTCTATAAATATTTACTACAAACAAATGGCAGACAAAAAAGTATTTGATATTCGTTTATAGGAAAATTTTATGGGCAATACGACAAGAGAGCGGGTGATCAAGGCTATATTTTGCTCATATTATTTCAATAATTCAATGGCAAACAGCTTAAAAAAAACAATTCCCAAAATTACAATCAGCTAAGGCGAATCTAATGAATCACCTATTGAGTTAATCACGTAATTTACTCTATTCTATTCTAGCTTAAAATGTACTGCAGACAAAGTAGAGTTAAAGAAAAATTACACACGGAAACTTTGCAGGATTTTTTATATCGACTGGAAGTACATGTGACAACAAAAAAGTTCATAAATAATAATTGACCCGAAATTATTGAAAATAATACTCATCATACATAAAATATCGTGAACAAACTACATTTATCAGTTAAGACTGATGTGATCGAAAAATTTTTTTCTTTAAGTAATACAAGCTTTTTGTAAGTCGACAGAATGGCTACTTTTTTTTTATCCGGGACCAGCACTCAGGAGATGACCCCTACACATGTGATGCATTGTGCTGGAACTATAGGAAATGGATAGTTAGAGAAACGACAGGAGGTGAAGCTTAATTAATTATTTTACAGCTCTGCTTTTGCACGTTCTCTGTTTATAGTAGTTTTAAAGCTACGGTTTAGTAGCAATTTTTATTATTATTTTCCTACACAATACCGTCGAAGGAGGGCGTTCTGATGTGATTATGGATTGCTATCAACTGAGGCCGGTATTTAATCCAGTGACCAGTGACTATGCCTTCGCCACTGAAACCTTCCGACAACAACTGACACACAAAGACACACTAATGCACCTCAGAAAAATGCGAGATAATTTTTTTTAAATTTTTGTTTTTTTTTTTATTTTAGTCTGAAACTGGGGTTGAACCCAGGTCTGTTTTGGTTTTGTATTCAACTTGCAGACTACTTCAGCTATCGCTGGCATATAGTCAGCCATTTCCTTAACTCTCAAACCTCGAATGTCCAGAAACCCAGCCCAATGCAATCGCTTTAAAATTCCCCAAGTCATGGAAGAGGTCCAGGCATTCACATACCATTTCTGAGGTTGTCATGATCGTCTGAAGGGACTCGCCTACACATGTTCCAATAGCTAGAATTTCCGCCTGGGGCCAAACATATGTTTACGGTTTCAAGTTTGTTTTTGACAGATAAAACCTTAGACGCGTTTTGTTGATATTCGGCCATTTTCTATTATTATAAAAAAATGGAACAAAAAGAATTTGCATAAAATTTTGTGTGAAAAATGCAATCAAGTGCTCTTAAACATTTGACATGTTGGCAGTGGTGTACAGTGAGTCTGCTTTAAGCAAAGAAATTTGTTTACAAGTGATACAAACATTTCCAAAAGGACCGAGAAGATGCCGAGAAGACGACAACAAAGCTCGCTCTGAACGACCCAGCATATCAACAACAAAAGATAACGGCGAAGCTGTGAACAGAATTGTCTTTGAAAATCGTCGAATTACCATAAGAGAAGTTGCTGAGGATGTTGGCATATCAGTGCGCTAGTGTCATGCAATTTTTTCGCATATATTGTTTATGAAATGTCTGTCAGCGTAGCTTGTTCCGAAACTTCTGAATTTTCATCAGATTGTGAGAGATGTTTTAGCCAAAAGGAACAAGACAATCGTGCCTCAGCCACCATATTAAACGGATTGGGCCCCCTGCGACTGTTCTCAAACAAAAAGACCTATGACAGGACGGAGATTTGCGAAGATGAATCGCTGGATGAGCACAAAAAGTGCTTATGACATGTGCAAGTAAAATAATAAATCAAATTAATGCATCGACATGGCATTAGAGACGCAGCAAACCCTGCTTTAAAATTAAAGAAACCGCGCAATTTTAGAGTTCCTATCAGCACCTGTTTCTTCTCCACACTCTGCTTTTCCAACGAGTTCCAGTGCAATGCAATCGCAAATAGTACTGGTACAAGAACACACTCCGCCTTGCGATGCTATTTCCACGCATAAATATCTTCCCATCTTTGCCGAGTCTATTCATATGCCGAAAAAATCATACCTCAGTTCTGTGCCTCAGTAAGTGCTAAATATGTTCTTCTAGGAACCAGGCATATTCTCGCTTCCGCAGAACAGAAGTTTAAAATTATTTAGTGAATATACTTTCATATTTCATTTAATGGTGGGTATCATAACACAAACACGCACTAACGGCAGATACAATCGATTTTGTTTTCTTTTGATGAACGAACGTGTCCACATTTTTTTTTACATACAAGGGCAGTTTTCATACCAATAATGGATAAAATATATTAAACAAGTTTATGTTTATAAATTAAAAAATAAAACACACACAAAAAAGCAAATTGACAATGAAAATGAATTCAATGTCTGACTGGACCAGCAGCAAGACAAACATTAACGTAGAAAAAGAGGGATTCCGCTGAGACCAAACTGTTAAATTATTTGCTCAGTTGTATGGTTTATCGTTTAAAAATCGACGTAAATCCTCCTAGCAAAAATATTTTGCTAACACCACTGAACATCAGCAACATCAGCATGGCTTTCAAAATACTAAAAACAGTTCTGATGAGGAACATGTTGATGATAATTACGATTAAAGTCATAATGATGATACCGTTGCTAAAAGATAATGATCATGATCTCAATAAAGACATTTTCTAGCACTTACGTTGAAAGCCAACAAGTCTAGTCTCTAGAAATTTAATCCACGATAAAATAAAAAACCAAAAAAAAAAAAAAATCAATGCAAAACCGCTACAAGTTTAAAACAACAATAACTGCTTGTTGCCTGTACTTGTTGCATTGACAGACAAACAGGGAGTCAGATATTCAATGAACATAATTTGTGAAAACATTTGCAACAGAAATGTAAACATAAGATTTACCAGTTGCCATCAACAATGTCATGCAGCCGCCACCTCCTCATCCTCCTTCTGCACCCCTTCATTTCAACACTTCTATATTTAACAACGGAGAGCTGAAGTATGGACAACTAGTAACAGCAGCAGCAGTCTGATGTATTTTATACACCTCCTTCGTTCGTCAAACACCATCATCAACAATTGAATAATGCATGGCATTTTTTAACATGTTAATCGGTTACTTATTTTAGCGAATAACTATCACTGTAAATACCAACGCTGCTACTTATTTGGTAAATTTCAAAACGACCAAAAATTTTAATCAGAAATAATGATTTCTTCGCTGGAAAAGGTGATGGTTTACATTTCTTTTCAATTTTAAGAAAATGTGAAATATTTTTGAATCAAAACAATTTTTAAAGGATAAAGAAAAAAAGAAACGTTCAGAAATATTTTCATAAATGACGATTCATATGCGAATATATGTTTACTGTATGCAATAAATTATTTAACAATGTACTCACTCGTATGTCTTATTTTGATAAAATTTTTAATTTTTTAATAATATTTTTCTACGATATTTCGCTAACACTTTGGTTAGCATCATCAGGACAAAAAAATTTTTTAGAATGAAATTATTTAACAAACATAAAAGCTAAATATTTTATATTTGAAAACAAAAATTTTTTTTTTTTTTTTTTTTCAATTATTTATTATATTATATTACATAACTAAATAATTGACAGAAAAAAAAAAAATTTTCCAATCCGCTTTTTGAATTGATATTAATTCTTCTTTTTATTTGACCTTCTATTTTTATTGCATGTAATAATATTAATTAGCAATGTAGGTCTTTTTTATAAAAAAGTTTTTTCAATTTATTTATTTTTTCGATATTTCGCTAACCCTTGGTTAGCATCTTCAGGAAAAATTAAATTTTTTTAGAATAAAATTATTTAACAAACATAAAATCAAAATATTTTATATTATTTAAAAAGAACAATTTTTTTGTCAATTATGTAAAAGTATTTTGAAAAAATGTTTTTTTTTTTATAAAAATTCAAAATAACTCAAATTATATATGAAACTAGCGGACCCGACGAACTTCGCCTCGCCCCAATTTTAAGCCTTCAGACAAACTTTACAGTAATAATACAACACAAATATTTAAATTTTCAATGTGATTTATTTGAATGGAATCAGTAGAGAGCGATTTGATGAACAATGTTTTTATACAAAAAATCAATTTTCGATTTTTCCAATTTTCCGACTTTTGCGGAGAGATTTTCCAATTTTCCGCATTTTCCATGATTTACACTAACAACTTTCTATTTTTTGATTTGGAAAGCCATTAAGGAATAATTTCACACAAAATTTCATACAAAAACTCGATTTTCGATTTTTCCAATTTTTATACTTTTCCGGAGGGATTTTCCAAAATTTTCTTCCGTAAAAACCTTCTCCTCGAAAATACGACCAACTGACAAACAATTTTACAGAAATCGGCCCAACCGTTCTCATTTTATGAATTACTATACATTTTTTACACCATTTTTATATATATAGATATTTAACAATTATAATAGTAAAACTTCAAATTATTATTATATTATATAAATTGTCTCTTATTTTTTATTAACTAAATATCTATAATTTTGAGCTATATTATCGATATCTGCCTTATAATTAATTCTTCTATCTATTGGTACTTTTATTATCTGTAAGATTTCTAACATTTCTAGCGACGTTTGTAATTATCCTCTCTATTCAATATTTCTACTTCATCAAATTTCGGAAAGTGATTCAAGTTCGCACAATGTGATGTTAATGCAGTTTTTTGTGTATTAATGTGTCTGTATTTTTGATCCGATTTATGGCCTGCTATTCTAGTTCTAAGTTTGTTCTTTGTTGTTCCCTCATAAACTTTATCGCATTTTTCTCCACTATTTCCACCACAAGGTATCTTATATAGTAAATTAGAGCAATCTAGTTTTTCTATTTTATCTTTAGTTTTACTATATAACTTGCCTAAAGTATTCTATTTATAGATATATATATATATATATATATATATATATATTGTATATATTGTATATATTGTAAATTTTCTTTTCAAATAATATAAAATATTTTGCTTTTTGCATACAATAAAAATAGAAGGCCAAATAAAAAGGAGCATTAATATATATTTACTATATAAAGTACGTAAAGTAAAGGGCGGATTAATAAGTCCGTAACTTTCGAACTTCCCTCGTAGTTATATGAAATGCAATACTGTTCCCATCAAGTACCACCTGTTAATAGACTACTGTCAAATTTTGAGCAAGTGTCGTCATTTACTTTGTGTTTAACAGCTGTTCAAAACATACAACCTCGTAAAATTTTCTAACAATGAATAAAAGTGAATTTCGAGTGCTCATTAAACATTATTTTATGCGAAAAAAACCGTCAATCAAACCAAGGAAAAGCTCGATAAATGCTATGAAGACTCTGCACAATCGATTTCAATTGTAAGAAAGTAAACCACTGACTTTCGTTGTACAAATGACGCTGATCGTTCTGGACGGCCAATTGAGGTCAGTACACCCGAAAATGTCGAACAAAAAATCCCCGATATGGTGTTGGCCGACCGAAGAGTAAAAGAGCGTGAGATTGTTGATGCCAGAAGCATATCATATGGCAGTGTGGTTTCAATTTTAAATGATCAGCTGGGTTTAAGAAAGTTGTCTGCAAGATGGGTGCCGCGTTTGCTCTACATTGACCATACACGTAACCGTGTGACAACTTCAAAGGATTGTTTGGAATTGTTTAACCGCAATCCGAATGGGTTTTTTTTTTTTTTATCTGGGACCAGCACACAGGAGATGACCCCTCCACATGCGATGCATTGTGCTGGAAATATAGGAAAGGGATAGTTAGAGAAACGACAGGAGGTGAAGCTTAATTAATTATTTTACAGCTTTGCTTTTGCACGTTCTTTGTTTATAGCAGTGCTGAAGCTTCGGTTTAGTGACCATTTTTTTATTCTTATTTTACTTCGCCGGTGCTACACAATACCGACATAATGTTCGATTCCCAGTCACAACAACTTTTTTTCTGAGTTTTCTGTGCCACAGCACCCTCCTTCATCGGTATTTGAGCAATTAAACGTCGGCGAAATAAAAAAATAAATAAAATGGCTCTCCTTATCTTGAAAGTTATGCGTCTAAATTAACATCAGCGCCGCCACAACACGCAACTGCAGAGTTATGCAAGAATTAAGCTTTATCTTCCTACCCCTACCACCACCTGTATGTTCTCTACTGTTTCTAGCTCTCTATCTACTTCCAGTGCAATGCTTTGCATATGTAGGGAATTTTCCCCGAGCACTGGTCTAAGATAAAAAAAGAAGGGATTTGAAGTAACTTTTCGGTGCAAGCAATTCTGTACCACTCCCTTTCTCCTTTCCTCCTCTCCTACAAAATTAGATTAATTATGCTATTTCAGCTGCGGCTGCTGTTGGCTGAGACTAGACTTAGTAGTACACGCTGCAACCTGATGATCCTCTGATCAATACACCGTCAGACAAAAAATGTTTCTGATATATCTATATTAACTGTGACGTTCTTCGTCATGATTTGAGTAAAAAAAACGTCGGCGAAGTCAAATAACAAATGAAATGTCGGTTCTTTAGCGCAAAAATTAATGCGTCGACATAATATCGAAAAACGTGGTAACTCTGCTTTTACAAATTCTCAAAAACGCGCAACTGCTGAGTTGTGCATGAAGAAAGATCACCATTCTTCATATCAGTTCACCACATGTCTTCTTTCTAATCTATACTTTTCCAACTAGTTTCGGTGCACTGCATTACTTACGTAGGTGACATCCCCTGAGCACTGCTCCAAGAAAAAGAAAAACTTCAAGAATCAGAAATACCAAACAGTTGGAGAAAAAAGTAAATTTTTTTATTTGTTTTTTATCTTGGAGCAGCAGTCAGGAGATGCTCCCTAACATGCAATGCATTGTGCTGGAACTCCAGAAAAGGGATTTAGTCTGACACTGCGATCGAACCGAGGACTTTTATGTTTTGTAGTCAACGTGCAGACTATTTCAGCCATCGATACCCTCTAAACTTTTTTTAATCTTATTTTTTATTGAAATAAATTGTAAAATAATAGAACATTATAGCATGATAGCACACCTTGTGAATCCTCTAAGTAATAAAAAAAAAATGCTTGCAACATAACATTTTTAGTGGCAACAATTGAAAATCTTCAACTTGCCATCTGTACGGGCTTATTTTCCCGGTCGTTTTCGCCAGAATTGATCTGTTTGTAATCATTTTGCATTTTATAATCGAATTACTCTGTGGCGTCATAATACGAGTATTTTAATTTCAATTCAATAAACAGATTTCACCTGCCAATTGGAGCTCACACAAGCCTCGTTGCAATCCAGCGTAAAGTTTTTACTTAAGATTATTTTCAGTTGACGTTTTCCCGCCACTTTGTTTCCAGTTACTATTCAAATAAAGTAACAAATCGTTTTAAATATCCCAGACTGATTTCGAAAAAGAAGCAAAAAATCAGCAACAAAAGTGATGATCTATACCGGCTTGAGGCATAATGCCTAATCATGTTTATAGTGCTCTTTTAGTTTATTCACTTTTCAATAAAACTTGCTAGTAGTTGCTGAACAGCAGCCAGGGTAACAAAGTAACAAGATATCACGATCATAATAATGATCATCCAGCCAGCGTCATGACTAACAGAAAGAGGATGACGGCGAAACTACGCTGTGTGTTTGCTAGCTGTTCCCTAGAGATCTCGCTTGTTGGAAATTGCCTGCTATAAATCGAAATGGTTAATGGTTCATAAATTTTAAAAACTACTTATATACATACATACATACACGTGAATTAATGTTAAAACAAAAGCCAAAGCAACAACGGGAAAACATAAAACTCGTCTAATCTGGATAAATTTCATTATCAATTGTAAAATTGTGGACAATAATAAAATAAACTGCAGCATGTAGAAGAATAGCAACAACAGCAACAACACAACAACATTGAAATGGTTGTTTAAAGTATGAAAAAGCTAAAATTATACTGCACTGATGATGATGATGATGCTGACTACCAGGCTCAGCGCTAAGCTGTTGAAGCATAATCACATCTTAGAAGAGCCATCACTGTCAATGTTATTTAACGACTGACAGTCAAACATTATTATGGGTGCAAAAATTATTTACAGGAGCAACTACTGCATTTTGTCAGCAATTTTATTTTCTATTATTTTTTATTTTAACAGGCAGCCTCTTAAAGTCAGACAACAATAAACTATTATCAACAGCAGCATTAAAAGAAATGAGAAAAAAAAATTAGAAAGGAATGACAATTTCTTGCAAAAAAAAAAAGCTACCGACGATGCCAGATACTCGTAAAATAAACTTGAGTATTTTTCATATGTAGGGTTGGTGCAAAAATAACACAGGTCAACAAGAATTTTGCGGCCTGAGTTTTCTTACGCAATTAGAATACATATGGTGGTACTCCCCTTTAACGCCTGGTTCTGGAGATTTTTTTTTTTTTTTTTTTGTACCAGCACTCAGGAGATGACCCCTACATATGCGGTGCATTGTGCTGGAACTAGCAGAAAGGTATTGTAGGAGAAGTTAAGAAGTTATAGGAGCTGAAGCTTCATATTCTTATAACAGTGCTGTTTGCCCGTTATTTGTTTTTATAGCAGTGGTGTAGCGTCTCTGATGTCAAGGAGACGTATTCAATTTGGAAGCTTGGTTTTTTTTTTTTTTTTTTTTTTCATTAATTATTTTACTTCCCCGGTACAACACAATACCGACGAAGGGGAGCGTTCTGTTGTGCCTGTGGATTGAATACAGCTGAAGCCGTTACTGTTCAGTGACCAGCGACTATGCCTTCGCCACTGAAACCTTCCGACAACAACTGACACAAAGTCACACACAAATGAACATCAGAAAAAATGCGAGATGTTATTATGAGTCTGAAACTGGGTTTAAACCCAGGAAAAATTTTTCGTTTTCTAGTCAACGTGCAGATTAATTCGACCATCGCCGTTATATAGAAAAAAGCGGAGATTGCGCCACTTAATTTGCAATAACTCGAGAACTAGCTCTTCGATAGGCCTAAGAAAAACACGGAAAGATCATGAATAAAATAATACTTAAATTATGTTCTTATACATTTTTTGCAAATCCTTATAGTTTATGAGATATTCATGATGTTTTGGGAAAATTCCACTTTTTTCAGGAAAATTTAAAAAATTTATTAAAAATGTTAAATAGACAGAATCTTTAATGTTGTTATTAATTTTGATGCCCGCACATACATTTATTTTTATTATTTCGATTAGAGACAATATTAACTTTTGATTTTTTGATGTTCTTTAGCTCAACTTATCATAAACTTCTGGCAACGTTTATTATTCTAGTGAACATATAATAATCGCACGTATCGCAACAACTACGATCGATCCAAAGCAGCCAGCCAGTGTCCCATTTCATAATTGTACCACAACTGCATAAACGAGTTCATCAAATTACCCAGTTAGATGTAGATTAACAATATTTTCTTCATTTAAATTTTGCTTTTATTCAAGCCAAAATCAGTCTAACAAATATTAAATGAAAGAAAACTAAGTTAAAGTTCACTCACGTTTTATTTCACTGTACAATAGTACAATAGTGCAATTGGTTGGCCAGCTTAAAACAACTTGTACGAAAATTAAATTTGAGTAGAAAACTTATTATATCTTCCCAAGAAATGAAAGGATTTCGTTATTTTAATGTTGCGTTTTCTTTTTTTTTTTTTTTTTTTCTTCTCGAATAAAAAACAGTCATTCTTCATCTCTAATCGCTTAATTTGGTGATCGTATTTAAGCGATATTTGCTGGAGAGCAAGAAAGTTTGTGACCTCAACACTTTGCAACACGATGTCGACAAAATAAAACTCCATAATAATATTAGAAAAAAAATTAAAGAAAAGAAACTTGGGAAAAAAAAAAAAAGAAATGCTGGTGTTATAAAGTAGGAAAACCTTTCGAACTAGTCAAGAAATCAGCCAACTAACCAAGTAAAACTAAAATACAATGAAATTAAGTGTTACTTGATCATGTTGGACAAGTTAATTTATCATTAATAACGAGAAAAGCAACCACACAACCACAAGTAACAAGGAAACCGCGTGGAGTCTAGTAAAATGGAAACCAGCAGAAGCAAAAGTATCAGATACAAATTGCATTACTGTTAAAAATGGCAATTTGTTAACACTTGATATCATTACTGATGGCATTTCTTTAATCAAATAGTCCTACTAAATCAAATGATGATGAAGCATTTCTAACTTTTTAATAGTATTTCGTATCATATGTGGTATTTAATGTCTTCTATTATGTCTTGTTTTAATTGAGAAGAGAGAGAGAGAGAGATTCCTTCTTTCAGAAAAGTGATGACAGTTTGTTATTTTTATAGTGTTGCGAAAAATGTTGGCAACATTCAAAAAGAATATCTCAAATGTTGCTTCGTTGCACATACTGCCACTTTGATACCAAAAACTCAGGAAACTATAAAAAATTTAAGAAACCGACTAAAAGTCAGTTGTTATACTCGTATCCCACCCGCTACATTCAAGAACTAAATTATTCAAGTGGGGATTATGTCCGCCATGTGGAAAGTCGGTAGCAGATGCATCTTAAGCCCGCCCCTGCACAGCTCCCGTGTACTCTGAAAATATATGGAACACCGATTCCTCACTATCGTCCACACAACAGCTACTGCCTAGTGCACCTCAAATTTTAGAGCCATAGTTTTTTTAGCTTTTGATTTCTCAAATTATAAAGCAACGTCCAATATAATAAGTAGCACAGCAGAATCTCAAAAAAGTTAACCGAAATGTTCTAAAGGCTTTTAACTTTTCCCAACTTTTAACTTTTTTAAGCGTTTTTTTTAATTAAAAAAAAAAAAAAAAAATTAAATAATAAACATTTTTTTTATTGGATATAATCAGCCTTATTAAAGAAAAATTATGTGTGTTTCTCTAATCTATTACAACCTGTCGAGAACTGCCATCTGATTTGCATTTTTGTTGTTTTTAAACCATTTTATCATGATATTGATGCTTTCAATTGCTTTCGAAAAACTCACTTGAACATCTTCCTCTATAATTGTCCCGTTCTTTTCATTTTCGGAATCGAAATCATCATTATCTTCTGAAATTTGATCTTTGATCCAATTGTCGCTTTCATCAATGCTGCGGTCAACATCATCCCCCACCTTTGACAGCTCAGAAAGGTTAAATGAAAAGTAAACTTTTTAGAGCGGCACGTGAACGCTCAAATTCGGTTAACTTTCCCGAGCGATTAACTTTTGCGCGAGTTAATTTTTTCGAGATTCTACTGTATATTGTAATTTGTATGTTGTATATTTATAAAAGAACTACCATTTTTAAGAGCAATCATAGGCAGTTTATTTAATTATAAAAAAGGAGACGCATGCCATTAAAGATTGAAAACAATATCACTCAAATTTTCCGACCCGACTACGCTGCCAAGACCATATGATATTCATAAAATTGTCCATCACCAATTTGCTTATTTGCAGCATTTAGCACATTTTGAGGCCTTGAATCGATTGCGAGACATTGGCATCGATCTTCTACCAAAGAAAAAAAGGCTAAGGCCCATTATTATAACTTGCCGAAAGCTAAAGTTGGGATGCTATCGGACAAATAATTAGTTTTTCGTTATTACAAGTTGAGTTTAACCAAATGTGACCGATAAGCTAACGGAAAGTTCATCATACCTGTAACTTTTAAAGTGGACTAAAGCATTTGAAGCTGCCATATTTTATGCACTTTAAATATGGCAACATGGAAGGAATAAATGTATACAAATTAATTTTTAAATAAAGAATAAAATAAAACCTTGTCGTTGCCTGTAGCTTTTTTTGTTTGTCAAAAGTAGTCGGTATTTACTCTGGTACTGCTCTGGTATTTTTAAAAATATTAATTTTATTTTATCGAACAGTTGTAATAATGAAAACAAGTTAAAGGTCACTTTATTATTCATTTTACCTAAAGTTAATTTTAGCTATCAGTTACTTTATTGCTTAGTTGTAATAATGGCCCTAAAGGTTTTAAATCAGAAGATCTTGTGAACGCCTCTTCGACAAAATTTTTACCGCAGAAATCGATTGTATCGTTACTTGCGTGCCATGCAGCACCACGCTGAAAATAAACACCGTTCACATATATTCCAATTTCGTCCATACAAAATCAATAATCATCGTTCGACAGCGCAAACTATTCGCAGTAACAGCTGCTTTAGCTTTCCTCAACAGCAATATTCTCAGTTGTTCATCAGCGACGTGCAAGACGTCGATTCTTTATATCACTAACTTGTCCCAACAGCTCAAATGTCACCTCCAGCTCAAATTTCATCCGCCAGTTCCACAATTGCCGACCGAAACGTTTATTGTTTGAGAATGCAAATTGATGTCCAGGGGAAATATTTTGTACTTGAAACCATACAAATTGATTTCCAATAAAAAGAAATATTTCTTATTCTTTCTTTTTATTCTTGAATGAATGATCCAGCCCCCAGCACGCGAAAGCGCAAGTCCACGACTGCAGGGCAATCGCAGAGGAAGCGAGCGACACTCCCCTTTTTTTCTCCATCTTGGACCAGCACTCAGGAGATGACTCCTACATATGCGGTGCATTGCGCTGGAACTAGAGGAAAGGGATAGTAGGAGAAATGACAGGAGGTGAAGCTTCTCTAACTTACAGCACTGCTTTTTGCAAGGTATTTTTTTTACAGCGTCTCTGATGTCAAGACGTATTAAATTTTGAAGCTTCGTTTTCAGTAGCCATTTTTAGTAATTATTTTACTTCGCCGATGCTACACAATACTGACGAAGGAGGACATGATGCTTTCAATCCACTATGCATTTTTTCAATACCTAAGTACGTCACATGTTTGAATATCAAACACCTTGATAATTCTTGTGGCAAAAAATTTCACTTTTCAAATTCACTTTTGGGAAAACAATTTGCACTGTCGTAGGCTCAATTAACAGTTGCTATAGAGAAATCAAGCCGACAGCATAAAAAGTTGAAGATGTTAAGATTTTTTTTATATGGAATGACTAATATACATACATAATTACAAACACAACCTTAATTGCCAATTTATAATTTTTTTATCAAATGATATCAATCACAATTAAAACTTGACTAAACTGGGCTTGAATAATACTTGTGTCAATTTAAATCTGGTTTTTGCTTTTATCTGGCAATTAAAATTTTAATCATATGTACTACTATTTATCATGAAAGCAAACTATATACTACATACATGCATACATATATAGTCACCTAAAATGCAAAAGTTCATATTATGAAAAAAATTCGAAATTGAGTTTTTTATTGAACACTATATTCATCACACCATATTACATGTGTGTACGAAATTGTACGCTTCCACTATCAAAAATAACCAAGTTATAACAATAATTCAAAATAACATTTTATCTACTGCCTGAATGTAAATTTTTAATTTTTTGTTTTTTGAAATTGTTTTAAGAACCCAGCTAGCAATAATTTTATTTTTCAATGTTTCATTTACTGAGACAGTTTTAGTGGAATTCCTGATCAAACACAAACTTATATAGGTGAAAAGGAAAACAAAAGGAATTAATTGGGTTACAAAGGCAAGAGAAATGAAAACTGGGTGCACGTTTAAATTAATATTTTGAAAAACGTTCAACTAGGCATTTTTCCAAAATTTTCGACAGTTCGACAGCCATCAATATATTAAAAAATCAATATTAAGGAAAAGTATCAGCTGCTTGCACGAAGGACTGCTGGAAATTTTAAACTTCGATAGACTTATGGTATAAACACAATTGGAACGAACGACAGCACGACGAATTTGTCGACAAGAATTTGTTGTGTAAATTTATCGAATAATATGGTGTTCACACTGCCGACTTTGAACAAGTTTTAGGTGTTTTGCTATTTTATGTGTTCTCCCATACATTGAGTTCATCAGCCAGCCTATATTTCAACGTTTTGAGCTTCTGGGAGTCTATTCGCACTATATTTATTTAAATTTTTAAATTTATCAAATGAAAAAAAATAAAACAATTTTATCAAATATTTTCCCTAATGAAGTTTTACATTGTGAAAAGGAAATTATGGAAAAAATTAAATTTAAATCACAAAATAATATAAGATCTCAAGTTCAATTAAATAAACTATAATACAACAAGAAAAAGATCGAAAATATTAGAATATATTTAAAAATATTTTTTTCTATCTTAGACCAGCACTCGGAAGATGAGCCCTACACGTGGGATGCTTTGTGGTGGAACTCTGCAAATTTGCTCTAAATGTTAATATTGTAAACCATAACAGTATTTTGTTTCCGAATGCTTTATAATGTAAATTTTATGTATTACAAATTGTTTTTTTTCCAGGTCTGCAAGGATTACGTATTAAAAGACTTTAAAAATAAATATAAAAAAAATTCAATTTTAGAAATCAGATTTATTTTATCTGAAATATACCCCGTTTATACGCACGTCTTAATTGCAATTAAAAATGTTTTGAATAGAAATTTTCGACGTATAAACGGTGAATTAATTTGCTAATTGCAAGTAACTGACTCACGATAACTAATCACGATTAATTTTACTACTTGCAATTAAAATATAAAGTGCTGCCACTTTTTTTCTTCACCAGTTATTTCATGTTTATCGACGGGGATAGTACATGTGTTTTTATAGCAATGTTGCCAATTAATTTTTTCTTTCTCTACCGGCATCACTAAAATGTGTGTAAGTTTATGTATTCTTATCTACGTATAAACAGTGAGTTAATCAATTGCAAGTTAATTTTAATTGCGAATAGTTAGCGTATAAACGTGGTAATAGATTACTTGTTTAGTGCTAATCCAGATTTGAAAGTTTTGCTGCAGTTTTTATTTTATATCATTTTTTTTCTTCTCCCGTAAACTTACGAAAAGTGATGTTATGTTATTTTGCATTTTAGGTGACGATATGCACATATGTTTGTACATATATATATTTTTAATATTATTATAATGCCAGTTGTACACATTTAAATGAATTTTACATTTAATTAAATACTTCCCGCAAAGGCAACTCACTAAAGAAAAAAAACATAAGAAATGTCATGATACTTGTTATTGAAACGATTGAATACAAGAAAAATGCCTAAAGAGACAAAATACATAGAGAAATACCCTATAGAAACAGAAACGCTATGCAGGAAATACAAATGAAAAAAGCATTGATGAATTAGAAATGTGCGATGTGGAAAAAATTATGAAACCAAAGCAACAGTTTCGCAACGAGTTGCAAGTGGGGTTATGACGAGAATATTTATTTGCATGTTTACAGCGCATGCCATCACCATCAGCGCCATTGTAATCACCATATCCACACATGCCAATTAATAGAAACTCCAATTAATTTGCCACCTTTTATAAAACAATTTAATCATAATTTTCTTTAAATTACCAACTTCCAAACAAACTTATTGGCAAAAAAAGAAAAAATAGAAAAAAAGTGAAAGAAAAATTTTCATGATTATTTGCAGGAATTTTCTCCTTTTTTTATAACAGAGGAATTGTATTATCTCTTTTCCTCTCTTTCACTCAAGCTGTTTCTGTTTTTGTCCCAACGACCATAGCGGCTGTCAATAAATGTATTGCAAAAAAAAGTTAACAATCATTAATTTATATGGCCCACAGTCAAATGGCAGACTATCAACGGTTGTCCGGCCGGGGAAACAAGTAACAGCAGTTAATTAGTGTTCATGTTTTTAAATGGCCAAAACAATTATAACAGGCCTCGTGAGAGAAAGACACTCATTAGTCTGCCGTTTCACGGCAAATGACTTTTTCTCTATTTTATTTAAAATTCATTATCCAAAATAACATTGTAATTTCGTAAGTGAGTTTCACACATATTTAAAAATGTTCATGTGCATAGGATTTGGCAAACTTGTCAAGCACTCCTTGTTAATTTAAATACTTATACATATACATATGTGTATGTTTTTTTAGCCATTTTATAAAAACTTCCTGCCATCGTGGCGAATGCAATCTATTGGGTAGGGTAGGGTTATTGTCAGTTTTAACTAGCTTTTGTTGAAGAAAAAATTTACAACTTTGTATTTTCACAATTACTTAAAAAACAAAACTAGTACAACTTTAGCAAAATGAGAAAATTATTTTAAAAATCATTAGCGACTAACATGACCTTGACCGCAACCTGACTTAAAAGAACCCATATGAGCTGATTTTTGAGGAATTTAAAGAATTCTTCTTTAAAAAAAGTTTATATCCCGAAGTTGATAGGAAGTAAATAAGATGCGGTGTTGTCTTTTCTCACGTGATGACCTTAATTAAATAAATAACGTGTCGGAAAATTGCAAGTGAGGCGCAGGACTTTATATCATAATTATATTTATATTTATCTATTTCTATGGTGACTAAGGGCCTAAGTGACTTGAGGACCTTCATATGAGTGCCATTGAAATCAATTTAAAAAAAAATGTCAAAACCTCAAAATTCTATACGAAAAAAAATAACTCATAAATTGGCTGCCAAAAACTTCTTCCAAAATGTAATGCGTCTTCTTGACATCCGAGGCGCTTCAACACTGTTGCAGAGTTGAAAAGATAATGAAGCTTTCCTCTGTCTATATATTCACCGCCACTATATAAATAAATAGTTCCTTAACTTTTGCAAATTTTCAGTGTTTTTTTCAATATATTGTTTATGAATATTAATATTAATATAAATATAAATTTTTTTTTTTTTTTTCAATTCAATTTATTCATTTCATTTATCAATTCTGTCGTGTACAAATTAATATTAGGATAACCTTGCGAAGCCTCTATGGCTTGTCTGCAGGTATAATTAACATAAAATGCAATACAAAAATAATAAATATAGAGTAATCATTGCGTGTCTATAAAATGAAATTTCAAAATTTTTTTCCTGGCTCTCACATTGGCACTTCTTTCGAGAACGTCATTAGATATCGCATTAAAAATTGTAGGGTAGGGTGCAACTACCGAATTCGTTCCGGAATTTTTGAACACGGTATTTCCCCTCAACATTTCTTCTAGTTTGATGGTTATGATCTATTTGTTGCAAATACCTGCTGTCCTTGTAAAATTCTATGGCAAGTGTCGTTCGGTATATGTTTAGCACATTTAAGACATGCTATCTTTTGCATAATTAGTTCCATCGAGTGTTGTTCTGTTTGCAATTGTGCTCTGTTGTTGAATAGGATTTGGTAGACTTTGGTTTTGGTGCGAAAATGTTCTTAGAATTTAATTTTGAATTTGTTGAAGTTTGCCACAGTTTGACGAATTTCCCCACGCAGTTATGCCATGTCGGAGAGGCGGTTCCACGAAAGAAAAATAATCTTGTCTCATTACCTTATTGCTTGAGCAGTAACTCAATTGGTGTAACATATATGATGCTTTTCTTAGTTTTTTACGTACTTCTCCAATATGTATATTCCATTTCAAGTTATGGTCAATATGTACACCTAAATACTTGTATGTGGATACTAGTTCGATTATACTTGTACAGGAATCGGTATTGTAATTAAAGTTTATGTTATGTAGGCAATTAATGTGATGAAATTTTATTTTTATGTCTTCGTATGTAATATGAGGTGGTTTAATGTGCAGCAGCTTTGTTTTCGTCGCATTTATAACTAATCCATTGTCGTGGCATCATCTCGCAGCAGTATAATTTTGCATTATTCTAGCAGCATCCGCGAGATTCTTATGAGCAACCACAATTGCTGTGTCGTCTGCGTAGGCAAACGTTACGTTATAAATATAAATATAAATTAAAATCCTACATAAATATAAATATGAATATAAATAAAAATATAACAAGCATAAACGAAAATAAAAATTTTCGTTTGCTCCATTTCGATGAAAATTTATTTTTGACAATCAGCTGATAATGTAACTGTTAAGCACCACATTTCAATGCTTTCGCTGTACCGACTACCACAACCAAGCATAGAGTTCACTCCACTTTAACACTGCAGCCACACATTCAAAGTTTGCCCCTTCAAATTTTTTACACATACAGTTTCATATGGATTGAGAGCTGTGACGTAGGCTGCACGCAAGTAATGAACAATTGAAAAGCAAGTTCATTTATCAAGATGGCTTCGCTGTTCAGAAAAATAGGTATCAGCTGTTTATTTGCCCATAATTTGAAACAAAACTTGCCTAGAGAATTTGAAAGCAAATTCTCATCAAATTTTAGAAGTATGAGTGTATTAGTAAAAAAAAAGTGAGAGAATTTGAAAGGCAAAATTTTAACGTGTAACCCCCCCCCCCCCCCCCAAGTAAAACCTCCGTTTTTAACATTTGACAGAGTGCAGCGATGCACGCTATTCTGTGCTCTATTTTGCTTTTTAAGCTACATAAATCATTGTCATTGCTCAAATTCCCTTAAAAACATAATAAAAAAAATATTCCTAACGCCGACTAATCACCGGTATTATTTTAGAATGGTATAAGTTTGTGGTGGCCTTAGATAGTAGTAGACGATGTTAAAATAAAAAGTAGATGCTCATAATATTAAGTTTTTCGTTATTATTTAATGTGAACCCCTTTAATAAATTTGCTCTTAATATTTCCTAAGTATGTATGTGGAGCACTGCTGCATGTCCAAGGCAGTGTGTGTCGTTAATGCAATGGGTGTGTTGCATGAGGGTACTTACAAACATTAACTATTTAAATACACTGGCTCTGTAACACTGGCTGATAAGTAAATTGATATGACCAATGGAGAGAAATCATAAAACCGTATCAAAAAGAATTTTTTTCTGCAACTTTTCTTCTGCTGTTGCATTATTTTAATTTAATATTTATTTAACAAAAACACAAAAATACACAAACTTGGTTGGCATTTGTGTTAAACTAGGAAAAATGTCAACAGCAGCAAAACATAGAAAACAAACGAAAAAAATAAAAAATTCAATAAAAATAAAGACAACAAAATATAACACAGAATACAAATAAACAAATCCCCAGTGGAAGCAACAACCGTGATGACGATGATATCCAGCGAATACTGTGAATAATAAAAACTTGTAATAAAAGTCTAGAAAAAAAAAAATAACACAAAGAAAATACTTAAAAAGAAATTTCTTAGTGAAGAAAAAAAAAAACAAGAGTGAAGCATGTATCACGAATTTTAAGATCACCTGCGGCTCAGTGGGAGAGATAAAAAATGTTGTAAACAAATCTTGGTATTAGAGGCGAGGCGTAATAAGACAGACTAGCAAATTGCTGGTTGTTGAATGCAAACACTTGGTGACAAAAAATACACTTGGGAGGAATTATGAGTGTCGTGGTGTGATAAAATTTACCGGCTTCATAAAATTATCTAAAAGAAAATAATAAATTAATTTTCTATCAGCTCAATAATGAATTCCAAATCCGCAGAATGCAGAGCTAAAATCGTATTGAAGATAATTGTATTTTGAATTTATGTGTCTGCAACACAAAAAAGAGCTGGAATTTTTCACTAAATTATAGAACTTTATAACAACATGTCCAATAGTGTTTTGGGATAAATTACTATATAAACAAAGCGTCTATATTTGAAATGTTCTCTAAAAATTTAAATAGTATTTTTTTCCTTGCACTAGTGCTCAGGGGATGCCTTTTAAAAAATGCAGTGCATTGCATCGGAACTAGGAAAATAGGTTATGTAATAGCGGATAGAGGCACTAGTGTGTTTTTTTTTCTTGGACCAGCACTCGGGAGATGACGCCTACACATTAGGTTATGGAAGAGCGGTAAGAGCGAGTAGTGTTTATGGACATTTGATTTGAATCTTGTCACGTCAAAAGTGAAAACGAAATGAGCGCCCGTTTTCAAGGACGCCTCTGGTCAAACGACAACAGTAGACGGTGCGCGCTATAGGGGTGTGTTAACCGAATTTTTTCTGCCGCAATTAAACGAATTAGGACTGGAAGACATGTGGTTCCAACAGGACGGAGCAACGGCACACACTGCGCGAGCCACAACCGATATTCTGAAGGCGGCTCCAGACTTTTTTTGTGGGGTTTTTTAAAGTCCCGTCTGTACATGAACAAGCCCGAGACCCTGGAAGCCCATTCGACACGAGTGCGAGAAACTGTCGGCCTAAGTAATGAAAAATGCTATAAAACGAACCCGTACAGCAATCAATTGTGACGGCGCCCATTTGGCCGATATCATCTTCTCGACTTGACCAATAATATTCTAAAGGTTTAGATAACCATAACCAAAAAACAAAATCGAAGTTTTCCATTTAAAAAAAAAATTGGAGACAAACAACATCGATGACGTTTTTTTTTTTTTTTTTAATCCAAATTTTACTTTTATTTTATTACTTTTTACAATGGTTTCTACCTCCGCGTCCATGTCCACATTATTGAGACGAGTTGGCAATAAAAGAGAAAAAAAAAAAATATATATATTAAAAAATATATAAATTAGATTTTGCTCACAATCAAAAAATGAAAAATTCCCTATAAAATTAAATTAAACGTATAAAATTAAATTAAATGTAGTTATGCGACGAAAAAAAAAAATGTTACCTTTCAAAGAAGCATTTCAAAATTTTGTAATAAATATTCTTTTAGTTTCTTTTTAAAAATAGATATATATTTTAATGTCTTTTAAATGTTGAGGAAGATTATTATACTCTAAACTACCCATGTGTTCCACACGCTGCTTAGTAGTTTCTAATCTGCATCAAGCTATTCGAAGATTCATATTATTTCTCGTATTAAACGTAGTTTGACTTCTAGTAATAATAATGTAGTTTTTCTATAAGAATTTCATGATCCACAAAAGATCGAATGCCTTTGAAAAATCGTTTGGCCCACCTTGTAGTTCATAGTTAATTCATCACAATAATATGAAAAATTACTTTCCATTTTTAGAATGAAGCAAAAAGAATAATTAATGTCCAACATCAGTTTTAATTAAAAATATTATTTTAATAACACTAATTATTTAAGCTGTAGGTCTTTTTAATATATGTAATATTTATTTTGATTCGATATTTCGCTACTCCTTTGTGTAGCTTCTTCAGGAAAATTGGCTTTTGTTTATAATGAAAAAATATTTTTTTAAAATTCACAGTACAGAAAAAGTCCTTGTCAATGAAAATTCAAAATAAAAATATTAACAGCCATATTAATTAAAATATTAAAAGCCATATTCATAAAAATATATTCCGGATTTGAAATAGGTATAAATATTAGATTTTGTATTGAAATTTGTTTTTGAACCATTATTATTATTATTTTAACAATATGTACGAATTGAGTACTTTTTTTTAATCTAAAATAAAAATAGTTCAAAACAAAACTCCCAGATATAACGAATTTTTCGTTATTACGAATGGGTCTGACATTATATCGTTCGTTATACCGAGATTGGCCTGTACTGGCGAAGAGAAAATGGTAGCACTGTGTGTTTGTGTTTTAATATTTTTTTCCCCGAAATTATTTGCCAAGTCATGGGACCAACAAAATCATCATTTTTAGCCGGCACTGAGAGTCTATTGAAAACGTTGTAAAAGTAAAACAATTATAGTCTTGAATATTGTACAGTGGTATGCTATCTATCGCTCGATGTATCACATAAGCCTTGGCTAACATTATTGTTATTTATACGTATCAAACACTTTGGCATGTGCAACATTTATTCCAACTTTAGGTAACGATCGACAGCCGTTTCTTTTAATGTTTGCCTAAATCAACGGCATTATAATTGGGCTGGTACGCATCGATGATGGTGCATAAGAACAGTCATTTAATATTTCATCAAAAATGAGTGGTGCCTGTACACAGGCATTGAATGCATTTAAACTTGTTTGCTAATTATATGAAATTTAATTAAAATTATTGCCTAGAAAATTTAAATATTGCGAAATGGAACTATTTCAAATGGAACGACTGACGAACTGGTTGCACGAAATCGGTGCATATTAAAATGACACTTGTATTGAGCCAGTCATTTAAAAGCCTGAGGTTTACATTTCATGAAAATCATTTGTTGTTGAGAGTCAAATAATAAATGTAACTTTTTATTGTTTGTTGTTGTTGATTTGAGTTTTTTTTTTTTTTTGCCACACAACACTGCAGAGCATAATTGCTGCTGCTACAAGTTGCAGCAGTAGCAGCATAAAAAACACGGTTAACAAATGTTTGTAAAAAGAAATCAAATATAAAAATAAAAAAAAATTAGCAAACTAAATTACATGGTGATTAAGCTGGCTTTACACGAAATGTTTTTACATCTGACTTTATAATTTTGTGACTCTGATTTAAATTGACACGTCTGTCTTAAGTACCAATTTATAGACGAATTATACACCCCTATCACGAATAAAAGTGAAATTTTTATTCACGTAAAATTTTCATTCCCCTCGAGGTGAAAATTGGTATCATGAAATTCAGGTGGATTTTTTTCCACGTTCTCATTCTCTGTGAATGCAGAAAAGTGAAGAAGATTTCAAAAACATACAAATTAATTAAAAAGACAACCAATTTAAATTTAATGCGGAAATAAAAATTCGTGCGTTTAAGTCTTAACTTGTGTTTTTAAGTTAAATAGTCACCCGCATTATTGGTATTGCATTTGAACAATAAAAGTAACTGAATTCAAGAATTAAACGAAAGCGTGAAAATTATGGAGTTTAAAAATAAAATAAATACAAATTAAATAAAATGTTTAGGCTTGGAACTATGATGCAGTTTACGTTAATCCGTAAAAGAACTCCAAAATTGGAACGCAACATCTTTGTATACTCTTAACAAAACACACTCAATTGGTCTGTTGGTTTGCATTTTATTTGTTTTCTTATGTATGTTTCTACTATAATAGCTGACATTGATATAAAAAAAAATATTTATCAAAATATATAAATGAAAGAAGAATTTACTTACATTTTCCATATAATTCCCCAGCAAAAATCAAGTGAATAAATGAAAGTGAAAAGTAAAAAAACCCGCGTGAGAAAAATCGTTCACGAAAGGGGGAAATTGATTGATGATTGCAAATACGTGAAAAGGGAAATAATTACGAGGGAAATATTATTCATGATAAGGGTGATAATTTATGGTTTTACACGTCCATACATGCATAATTACTTCTGACATAACCCGTTGCCTATTTTTGTTATTGCCAAACAGCTGATGCAAGCGGTGCTTAACGTATCAAAATAGAAACTTCTTTCATCTGACATTTACAGCTGCAAAGTTTTAATCCGCTCAGATGACATGTACGACGCATTTTGTCGACGGCAACACCTCGTATAAAAGCAGCACGACAACCACAAATAAAGAAATTGTGGCAACGACTTTAGCAAATTGTAAGCATGACTTTAAATTACTGACTGCAATAGTAAGAAATTGCTTCTTTTTTTTGTACTGGTTGCATGAGCTTGCGGCGGATGCTGTTGTTTTAATGCAATTATGAAAAGTGTAAAAAAGCTGGCAGCCACACACAATCGTACAGATGAAAAAAAAAAAAATAAAAACAAAAGCTCTAAACATATCTAGAATATTTGTCACGTTCCACTGTTTCTCCGATTGTATTTCACAGATATTAAAACACGGACAATAACAACAGCAGTGCCAGCAGCAACACAGCAAAAAAAAAAAAAAAAGTGGAACGCGTTTTACTCTGATTCTAAAGTGCACATGAGTACGAGTATGTTTGAAAAAAAATTGTAAAAGAAACATAATATGAACACTATAATGTTTGTTGCATGATCATAATTCTTTTTTAGATAAAATTACTCATGTTGCAAGCAAGAGCAAGCAACAGCCACAGTGAAATACGAGTTAAACGCAAATAAGACCAACATACAATGCACTAAGACAAAAAGTCCATTGAAGATGTTTTCAAGCGATTAGTGACATGTAATAAATGTTTGTAAATAGTCTTTTTTTTTTTTTAAATTATGAGGTCGCATAGTTTAAAGTTAAAAGCTAACAGATGTACATATTTCATATGTTTCAGACAAAAGCTGCATGCATCAACAACACTTAAGAGAAACAAAATTCATTAAACAAATGATGTCTATTTAAATTTCTGAAGCTGCGCATTTAACCAGACAGCTGACAGACAACACATACGAGTACACGCAAATCAAGCCAGATTTTTAAAAAGCTTGTTCAACTGTTACTCAGTTGACAGCACAACAATGACAAATGAAAAGCGCTGCTAAAGCATATACAGCGTTGCATATTTGTTGAAATACTGAAACATGTTTAGAATAAATAAAAGTTGTTATCGGTCGCCTGTTATCCTGCAATCTGAAAATGAAATGAATGGCGTAGAATGAGTTGAATAGAAATATGAAAAATACGCAACGCTGCAAACACACGTTAAATTTTTTTTTAAAATTTTTTACACATACTGCTTCTCAAAATTAATGTGTATCGATAACTGTGACGTAGGCTGCACGCATGTTTTGAACAATTAAAAACACAAATTCATTTGTCAAGATGGTTTCGCTGTTCTTAAGAATAGTAATCAGCTGTTTTCCAGCCCATAATTTGAAACAAAACTTGCCCAGAGAATTTGAAAGCAAATTCTCCTCATCAAATTTTAAAAGTATGAGTAATACACACTAAAAAAAAAAGGAGAGAGTTTTAAAACTTGATAGGCAAAATTTGATCGTGTAACCCCCCAGTAAAGTGGATATTTTTATAAATTACATATATAGCTGTTTCGGTATGATCACATAGAAGAAGAAGAATAACTTGTACACCTACTCGCCGTTAATTGAAGCAAATCGGTCACTTGTAAAAAAATATATTCAAAAATAAATTTGATTAATTGAAAACTAAAATTAAATCGTGAATAAAGTGTACAATTCTGTAAATGTATTAACACAGAAACATACACACGTGCATAGTTTTTCTTATAAAAAAATCCACTGAAGATAAAAATAAAAAGTGTGTAAAGTGGATTACGCATAGAAGAAACATCAATATGATTGCCAATTCTTTAAATAATTAAGATCAGAAATACCAACAGGATGATGCTGTTGACTGAAGTAGTTAGTGCGTCGATCAAGATTCCATTAAAAATTCAATCAAAATAATAATTAGATTTCAAACTATCACGAAAAACGCAGAACCATTTAACAGTTTTAATGGAAAAAAATTTTAAAGTTTGACCATTTCGATTGCACTTTGTTGATAGAACACCAAAACCAATTAAAATAAACGTGGATTCAATTAAATTATTAATTAAAAAAATAACAAATTTTTTTCTAAGCAGACTTAATTGGAAAAAATTTAATTATTATTTGTAGTGTATGGAAATTCTTGGGTTCAAGCCCTATTCCAGACATCAAAAATTTTTCTGTTGTGCTTTAGTCTCTATATTTTTTAAGGATTTGATGCGGCCCTCCCTTGTCGGTATTTCAGCAAAATGCAAACTGTGGGGGAAGTAAAATACTAAACAAAATTACATTCGTCTATCATAAGAATTCCTGCATACGTATACTATACAACAGAGAGGCGGCTGCACCTCTCCTTACAAAGTAACATATTGCGCAATAGGATAGTATTGTTTAAGAATTAAGCCAGCCTAAATCTACCACTTCAGCACCTGCCTTATCTATAATATACCTTTCCAATAAGGAACGTAACGCACAGTGTCACATTGTTGGTAGTCATCGTAATGGTAAATTATTTCGTCGTAAGTACATATATATTCTTAAGACCGTGATTCCCTATCCTGCACAATTGCACGATCTGCCAAATATGACATATGGGCCAAAATAGCAAGGTAGTGTGTACTAAAAAATCATTTTTTTGGGCAAGTCATGCAATTTGGAAAAGTTTATGAAAATGTTCATAAAATATTAATTTTCATGCGATTTTAGCTAAACAGCTGGGAATTTTGTTGGCAATAAACAAAATAAATCAAAAAAAAATGGACACAGACAATAAAAAATTGTTTTTAATTATATATACTATTATGTAGTTAATTATTTGTATAATAGTGTAGCATTAACAATGTCATTTTGAAGTGATTTCGGTCAGACTGTACTAACATTCCTCTGTGAATAAATCGTTTGTAGGCTAGTGAACCAGAGCCTTTAATGATACTTCACACCTTAATTTAATGCAGGCTGTAGGAGAAAGATTTACTAAATTAAACTACGTCAAATTATAATTTTCCTCCACATGCTCACCTTAAAGTTGGAAACATTAGTACTCGGATTAAGAAGTTGTTAGATTTGTTACAAACGTCCTTTATATTTTTCTACTTTGAGATTTAAATTTTTGTAATTTTAAATATTTTTTATTAGGTTTCTTTTTTTTTCTCGATTTTTCTCTAACCAGAATTAAATCTGCTTTTAAAATTAAAATTAAAAAAATATCAAAAAAAAAAAAAGAAAAATAAATGTTCTTGAGTCATACGTATACTGTTTTTTAAAGTCTGAGTCGAGTTAACTTAATGTTGAATTTGTTTTGCTTATATTGTTTTCACGTCCAAAATTAAAACTTGATTTTAACGTAAACACCATGAACAGCTGATTTTGCGTTCTCACTATAAATTTAATTAACGCAGGTTTTAACGCACAGTTTGTGTTTCTCTTCCCACAACTCGATGATAGCATTTTGCTCTACCCATTAGCTTCTTTTGCACTTTTTTATTGCTGTTGCTGTTGCGTCTATTGTTCTAAATTATTGTAGTGACTTTATTTACCAAAATTTTCCTTTAATTTTTTTATTTCATCGAGCGCCATTTAAATTGCTAGCTGTTTTCAATTTTCTAACTTGGTAGCACTGCCTTCAGTACATGAAAATCAAGGTTGTATTTCAATAAATCAACTTAAAAACAATTCAAAAAAGGTTTTAAGATGGTTTTAAGAAAATAGTTTTATATGGTAAAACCAGGTTTTAATAGTTGGTTTTAACGTTAAAACAAACCTTTCTTTTACAACCAGTCAGTGTGGAAATACTATTTATTATATCTTTTAATTTAACGTGGTTTTGCTGAAGTCAGAATGTAAAATATTAGAAAATTGTACCAATCGACTCAAGAAATAAACTGCCTTATTACAAGTGTCGTTGTCGTGAGAAACCGGTAAAATGTGGCAACACATGTTTTATATTGGCTCTTCGTAAGTATGAATACGACAACAATACTCATAATAACCTTATAGCTTTATTAGGAATTTCCTGATTTTAGACAAGGACTGCACCTGTTGAACACTTGTAGAATGGGAGTTCAGTTAATATGCCTTGTAGATACAGATTTTTCTTTTCAATTAATTTTTTTGGATTTTCAAATTTTATTTAATCAATATAACTTTTTTTAATTGAGTTTCATTCTTTTAATTTCGGCTTCCAACAATATCTTTTTTCTTGGCAACTCTTTGTTTTTATTATTCTTTTTAATCTACAAACATTTGGCAGCAACAAAAAACCTACACCAAGCTTACACAGTCGTCCGATTTATGGCAATACTTTTATAAAATATTAATTCAGAACAAAAATTAAAGCGGTTGATATTTTAGAGTAGTCAATGCAAGGAAAGTGTTCATATTATCGCTAGTATAGTTATAATAATACAAGGAGTTCTCACGATGTTCGTTGAGTAAATTTGCATTTTGCAAATTTGCAATGCAATTGCGATAGTTCGTGAGCGTACCGTTTCCAATACATTGTCTTCTTGTAAAAGAGTATAATTTCCTTAAAAAAAAAAAAAAAAAAAAACTATGGCAGCTCTATATATGTTTAATATGTTATTTAGATTTAATTAATTATTTTAATAATTTGCGGCTATACAATTTCAGCTCATACTTTTCCTTTTTAATAAATAAAAAAATTGGCGGTTGATATAACAATAATTTTTAGCGTAAGTTTTTTTGTAGTGAAATAAAGCAAATAAAAACGATGCATTTTTGCATACATTTGCACAGTTTGCAAATTACATAAACTTAAATTCTATTGTCAGCCGTTCACAGAAATATATTCAGCGCTATCGTGAATACTTTTTCCCTTGAAATATTTCCCCTTTCCATAAATTTGTAATTTTGAAAAAATCCCCGTAAAAAATTTCACGTCAAAATAAAATTCCCCCTATCGTGAATAATATTTTTCACGTGAGTTTTTTCACTTTTCACTTTAATTCATTCACTTGATTTTTGCTGGGGAGTTGCATACAAAATGTAAGTAAATTCTTCCTTTATTTATATATTTTGATAAATATAATTTTTGTTTACATCAAGATCAACTATTATAGTGGAAACATTATAATAAATAATCAATAAAATGCAACCCAACAGACCAATTGAGTGCGTTTTTTTAAACTAAACAATGATATCGCGGCACAGTTTAGGAGTTCTCTTGCGGATTACATTAAACTGGTAGGACATTTTAGATCCAAGTCTAAAATTTTTTATTAAGTTGTTGGACTACTCTCATATTCATTTAATTCATTCTTTAAATTCTTTAATTTTCACACTTTTGTAAATTTTTGCATTTAGGTACGTTTACAACGCAATACCTTTTATGCGGGTGGCGAATTAACTGGCCCCTGAATATGTACAAATGCAAACCCATGAATTTTTATTTCTTTATTAAAATTTAAATTGGTTTGCTTTTCAATTAATTTGTATATTTTTTTTTCCAAATCTTTTTCCCTTTTCAACATTCACTGAGAATGACAACAGGGGAAAAAATTCCACGTGAACTTCATCTTCATGATACCAATTTTGATCTCGGGGGTAATGAACTTTTTCATGTGAACAAAAATTTCACTTCTTATTCGCGACAGTGGTGATTGTCATCAATATTGATGGCTGGTTAATGTCTCAGGGCACAGGAACTCTAAATTTGCCAACGTAAGAGAAATCGTAGCGACACACTGTGCGCCAAACAACCTGTTTGTATTAAAAATAAATATGTTTGTATGAAAAAAATATCAATGACTCAGTAATACAATTATTTTGTGGTCGTCGCTTGATTTGAAGTTAATGCCAATAAAAACCAACAATAATATCAAACCATACAAAAGCGGCAAAAAACCTCTCACCCAAAAAACAAAAACAATAACAAACGATAAAACATTATGATACAGAATGATGTAAATGAGGTATGAAAAAAAAGCTAAAAATTATACTCAAGTAGAAATAAAGTGTATAAAATAATAACACAAGATTGAATAAAAAAAAACCTGTTTTCTTTAAATAAAATAAATTGTATGCAAAAGAAATTATGAAATAATTCTTGAACAACAGCAACAAGAAACAATTGCATTGTAGAGAGTGAACAACGAGAACATTGCCAATCTTAGATTAGATGTTTATCCTGCCAATATTTATGTATTTGTGTGCATATGTCTAGGCCAATCAATCAATAGAAAAACAAATTTATTGTTATATATACTTCAGGGAATTAGTTCATGGTTACGCACTTAAAGGCGAGAATTAAAAATTGAATTGAAAAATAAAAGCGTAAAGTTTATTGTTAGATTCGTACATGTGTATGCAGTGTAAATCACACTGCCAAACACTAGCAGAACGGAACAACATGCTGTTTTCGAAGGCTGCTACTTTTTCATTATCAGCGTTCGTTGTGTTTTGTCCACCGTGTGTGGTGATTTTTCAAATTAACGGTTGAATTATATTGGCAGAGAAAAAATATTGTTCAATAAAAAAAATTAAAGTCAATGACACAAGAAAAGAGCATCCACATGTAAATTTTATCATTCTAACACGTTTTTAGGGGAACTCACATGTCGAAAATTTTAATTTTATTTCAATATGGACACACTATCAGTGTTAACAATTCGTATAAAATGTGATTACAGAAATTAAGTTGTAACGCGTGGGAGGTGTGCTTTGTCATGCGGCAAATAAAATATATAAAAAGCAAATATTTTCAAATAAAAAGAATTTCTTTTTTTTAAGTTTTCTTCTCTGATTGATAGACATCCTCAACATAGATACTTAGATTTCAAGATCTTTAACGTACTATTTAGGGACCGTACGATTTTTTCCTTCAACATAGGCGCCGTACATTTTATTTTTACGAAATCAAAAAACGTTCACTTCAATCTACATGGTATAGAATTGCGATGCATTTATATTATTTAACTTGTATATGTTGAGAAGCGCGTAGTAGTCACTAATTATCAACTCTCCTTTTTATTCGCCCATCTATTTTTATTGTATGTAATAAATTATTTAGCAATACAAGTATTATTTTTATAAAATTTTTTTAATAATATTTTTTTGTATAAAATTATTTAACAAACTTTAATCAATTTATTTAACAAACATTAATTAATTTGTTTAACAAACATTTAATAATTTAATTCAAAAAAATTTATTTTTCCTGATGATGATAACCAAGGGTTAGCGAAATATCGAAGAAAAATAGTTGCTGATTCTTAAAAGTAAACTTTGTCCGTCCTTCCGTCTGAATATTATTTGCTGGCACAGAACTTTCAAATATTGGGTAAGGCGAAAAAAAAACTGACAATGAGAAGATCTCTTAGTCAAATCAAATCCAAATAAGATCGGCTCCTAACGTAGCCAACGATTTTTCTTTAATTTTTGAACAGCACTCAGCGGATGACTCGTAGCATGCGAAAAATTGTACATATAAAAAACCACAACAAATGCGAAAAAAAAAACAATCTGCACAATGACAGTAATAACAATAAACAACGACCATCTCTAATGTATGTTTAGCCAAAAGGCCATAAAGCATAAATGAATTGAACGATTTGTCTAACAGCCGTATGAAAATTCGTATACAAAAGCAGATTCATGAAATAAAAAAAAAAACCAAAAATAATAAAAATAAAGATTGATTAGTTTCTCCAGTTAAAATAAATAGACGAAGCGAAAAGATACGAAACGAAACGCCACACATGCGCGGAAAAAATTACAAAACAAAATATACCCGTTTTTAGTTGAGTTTTATTAATTTATAATTCAACTGTCCTTTCAACTGTTTCTTATTTTTCTGTGTGTTGTTCAAACATCAATTTAACACATGAAGTCCCAATCGGTCAATCAGCCAGGCGGTTTTACATAAATCAGCTAAAAAATAAACTAAAAAAATAAAAACAGACGTGCTATCCATTAGACTGTCCGTTAAGCATTCACTAAAGCACTAAATAAGTCTGTTGAGCAAGAGAAATTCAAACATCAAAATGAATTCACACCAAGGCTAATGTTGGTATTGTGAATAAATCAAAAATAAAAATCAATTAATACAACCATTTTTATAGCGGTAACCTGTGAAAAATTTTCGTTATTCAGAGTCGAATGAAGCTGATCAGCTGAGGTTTTAGGTACAAATCAGCAATAAGTTTAATAACTTTGCGAAAGTAGAAACTTAAGTTTATTATTTGTTCAAGAGTTGTGTTGCATGTTGCAGGAAAAGTGTTGGGAATATTTCTTTTTTTTTTGTTTGAATTTAGATTTTATATGTAATTTTATTATTTGTACTCTGTTCGAAATTGTGAAAAATTTTATTCAATTCACAAGCTTGAGCTCGTATTAACATCGTATGTATCATTGTGTTATCGTTTCATTATACAGTTTTCTATTTTTGTTCATGGTAATTTTCATATAAAAGAGTGTCCTGATTATAGGATTGCATTTTATATGTTTTTGTAAGAGTTGTATTGAGGCCAGGTCTGGGAATATTAATTTTTTTTTTATCAATTTTGTAAAATTCAAATATTTTTTAACTAAAACCAGAAATTGAATTATTCTTAATGTTAAATATTTAAAGAATTCAATTCAATTCAATTTTTAAACTATTTGAATCAAAATTGGTTATCGTGAAAAACTTGGAGAACTAAAAGTACGGTGGTCACATAAGGCAAATATTTTCCCAAATAAACGTATCCACTGTTTTCGGCAACTGATTAGTTAATATTTCATAGAATATACAAGTCAAAATGGATTGAAGCAATAATTTATTGAAAACCGATGGTGTTTTATGTAAGATTTTCTTCTTCGCAGATATGTGGACTTTTTAGCACATTTTTCATAACTTTTCGCAAAATTTCGGTTGTAATGGTCATGATTTCATTTCGAATGTTTCATAATTAATTCCCCAAATCTTCTTCACAAAATGCTGAAAAAAAATCGAAAAAATAATAATTAAAAAACTTATAAAGAATTCAAACCATATAGCTCCTTTTGTGCCACCCTGTATGATAGTCTAAAAACAATATGTTATGAATCTCAGCAAAATACGGATGCGAATTTGACAGTCGTATGGCTCTCGCCATTTTTGAAAATATTTCAAAAAGCTTATTCTTTTTATTTTATCAGGGGTGTGTTTTTGTCTAAGCAACCCCAAAAAAAAATCATTAGCTTCTGAACCGGATTTATTCTTATTACATATACTTTTCATTTTATTTGAAGTGCGACAGTGTGAAAGCTAAATATAATATTACTATAGATTCTTGGGCAGTCGCATCAAATCTTATAAGATTTCTCTCTCACAAAGTAATATAAAAGTCGTTAGACTTGTATTATATAACCAATTCACACACTGCGCTTTGAGGCAGCGACACGAGTTTATAGGCGAGAGGTGAAGAGAAGCTAGAGAGGTAAACAAAGAGTCATGAATCAAGATTTTAGTGGGCAATTTTGACATTTCTCTTCTGTTTCTTTCTTTAACTGTCATTATTCTCATGTTATTCGTAAACGGTGTTGCCGTGTTTGAATATTTTTAAAAAATTAATAAAAATTTTTTTAAGTTTTTTTTAGTATTTATTTTTCAGTTGAACATATACAACTTTGAGCCGTGTTACCAGTTTAATTGATATTTTTACAAATTGCAAATAACAGAATAATCAAATATATACATATATGATTATATACATATACATATATGGCAACAACGATTAAACATCAAAAAGTCCCCTGATTGTTGCAGCAAAACGCGCAAGATGTAAACTCATGAGGGGTTACGAAGGGACATCAAAAGAAAATACAAAGATTGTTGCAGGGACAACGCGCAGTGTGTGAATTGGGTAATAGTGTGAAAAGGGGCATTAATGTCTGTGCATTAATTAATTCACTATATCCCGAGTGCCCTGTAATTATTTTTAACTTCTAAAATTGCTGACGAAAGCGTAAAACTTGGTGTGTTTCGTGTGTCACAGCATAATTTATACCATTTTGTAATTATTTTATTCCAGGGATTCTAATGAGCCAATTCAGTGAGTCGAAAGATTTAAATATACTAAAATATAACAACAACAAAAATAAAAAAATAATTTTAGTGTAACTATGAAATTGAATTCGTTATGCCTGCACCTATAAATTTCATATTTTACAAAATATTTTTCTCTTTTTTTTTGCCTCAACTAAGGCAACCTAAAAATCACCAAACGATAAATGAATGCACATCAAGAAAGCAGCAGCAAACTTGTGATACTTAAAGTTGTTCATATCTTTAGGCCTGTCAAGCATTTCAATCATTGCTAAACTGGCCAGGCTTTAAAGTGAAGTCAATAAATTGACCGGAGGTGAAATTGAAAATGGAAAATTGGTCAGATTATTTTATCAATGGCTGTTAAGAAAACCAAAACCAGACAAAGTTGCAAACCGTACAGCAAAATCAACAAAGTGAAAATTTATTTATTAAATTAAAAATAACAGAAATGATGGAGATAAATTCCAACTGAATTACAGCACAGAAATTTTTAAGAAATCACTTTCTTAGAAAATTATTATTATGATTTTTAAGGCGATAAAGAAAACTTTTATTGAATTTTATTGTTGTTATGAAAACAGTTACGACACTTTAAATGCATAGAGAAAAGATTTTACGATTTTCTAAATTCGTTTTGTACTCCAAGCCATTCAAATGAGGCCTGCAATATAAAAAAAAAGAAATTACACAAACAATTTTTATCGTCAAATTTCTTACAAAGTTTTCTACAGCAGATATAAAGGATTATTAAAAAAAACATACACTATAATAAAGGACATGCCCAGATTTCTTAAACAAAAAATGTCCAATTAATATGGGCTGTCAATTAAAATTTCGTTTTTATCTTTTAAATCCTTCTAGGCCAATAAATTCATAATACATTTTAATTAACACTCAATCTTTCAACTAAACTATTGTTTTTAATTTTTGTCTCAATCGATTATTAGTTTTTTTCACAATCAATGCACAAAAATAATGGCAGGCCTGCATGGCCAGTAAATGTTGCATTTTGTTGCTGTTATTTTTCAATGCCTTCTACTAATCCTGTTGTTGTTGTTGTTGTTGTTGTTGTTGTTGTTGTTGTTGTTGTTGTTGTTGTTGTTGTTGTTGTTGTTGTTGTTGTTGTTGTTGTTGTTGTTGTTGTCGTTATTATTATTTTTTGTTAGCTTAATATATCCGCATTCAAAATGCCTTTTAAGCTTAATGCTGTAGACATTAAAACGTCTACATGTCTGGTCATTTTATGAATCAACGCTTGTGCCGGGCTTACAAACTCCCCAACATCAAATGGGAATTAAATTTTTTTTTTAGAGGTAATTTATTTTTAAATTCAAACAGAGCTTAAAAAGAATTAATTAAATTGTTATTAAACTAATTGCATTAATGCATACAAATATCAATTGATACTGTATACTGTTTAACGTCATGTGGCTTGTGATGTTGCCTCAAAATTTAAACGACACATTGCACACTGAACAAAATTGCGTGGCGATAGTTTAGAGCCTTTGTGATCATGAGCCGGCTGTATGTCACAAAAAAGATGTGGAAGGAAGCAACAAGTGCGGTATGTATCAGCCATATTGGGCAGAAATATACGGTAACCAAAGAGTTCTTCCATTTAAGAAAAAAAAAAAAAGGGAAACCGACAAATATGAAAATCGCGAGCCTCCCATACAAACGAAATGGAATACAGCTCTCATATCAAAGTATATTTGGAAGTTACTCGTCGGGACGATATGGTAGCTAACTCTATTGAATCTCTTCAATAATGTCGCAATGTCGGGTATGTTTCGTTGTTTGATCGTTACTGTAATGGGAAACCCACTGGATCATACGCAGAACGCGTTCAACTATAAGAGCGCCTCCATTTGTGTTCGATTTGGCAAGGAATCCTAAAACGCATAACAGTGAAAACTCATTTTTTGACCGAACAGAACGTACGTGGAATAAACTCGCTACAGCGGTCTTTCTTATCACTTTTGACATGGGAAAAGTGAAATCGCATATCCATCGCAAAATTTCAATTCCTAATACCAGCTCAATACTGTTGACCGAATAGTCAGCGTGTTGGTTCCGTAATCAGAACACTCCGCCGTTCAGACTACCAACTTTTTGAAATGTGTCTGCTCTAACAGCGGCCTCATTCGTCGGTATTTCAGCAATAAACAGTGGGCGAAATGAACAAAAAATTAATAAAATCTGGGATTCCCGATTCTTTAATGCTTTCGTTTCACGCCGGCTTACAAGTGATACGTATAAAACTATAAGCTGCATACATTTGAAATCGACAGGTTATCATATCGAACCAGAATCGAGAAAAGGCCATCAGCTGATTGCACAACAGACCGCCCTCCTTCGTTCATACTTGCATAGCACCACCCAAGTAAAGTAATTACTAAAACTGACTACTAAAACAATGTTCCAAAAACTGAATATGTCTCCTTGACATCAGAGCCCCTGCAAAACTGTTATAAAGAAAACAAAAACGTTGTATGATAGTGAAGCTCCACCTCCTGCCATCTCTCTCCCAATCCCTTTCCCTAATTGAAAGCAAAATGCATTGCATGTGTAGGAGTCTTCTTCTGCGTGTTGGTCGAAGATAAAAAAAAAAAACTTGCACAGCGTTCTTTCCAGTCATTTTTGAAATGGGAAGATTAAAATAGAAGGTCCATAAAAACTCCCCACAAAAGCTCATTTCCTTGTCGCAACACAATACTGTTGGCTGAGTAGTTACGCGTGTTGGCACCGCAAGCAGAAGACCACGTTTAGAAGCGCCGATCTGAACACGAATACGAAGAAACTCATAGGAGACAGTAGGGTAGCCAACTCTATTGACTCTCTTGAACATCGGCGCAACGTCGGGTGCGTTTTATGGTTCTATCGCTACTATAATGGGATGTGTTCTGATGAAATCAGGGAACTCGTTCCCGAAACCCGTATATTCACGCGCACGACGCGTTCATCATTAAGAGCATCCATTTATGTTCGACTTGACAGCGACCCGCACTACGCATTACAGAGAGAATTTGGCCGAACAGCACGTACGTGGAATGGGCTACGCGCAGAAGTCTTTCCTGTCACTTTTGACGTGGGAAAATTTAAATCGAATGTCAATAAACACTACACCCGCTATCCTTTCTCCCAAAACCTTATTTCCTAGTTCCGGCACAATGCAGCGCATATATAGGGGTCATCCCCTGAGTGCCGGTCCATGAAAAAAAAAACGTGTCTGCGCTAACAGCGCCCTCTCCCTACTTCGCCGGTATTTGAGCAACAAAACGTCGGCGAAATAGAAGTGCATTCCGATTCCTTAATGCTTTTGTTTCAAGCTGGCTTTCATGTGATACTTCTAAAACTCTAAGCTTCATATACTGGCAATCGACTGGTTATCATATCGACCCAAAACCGTAAGTGGCATTTTTTTTTTAATAGTTCCCGATTAGCTACCTAACCGCATAAAACATTATTATCTGTGAAATGTGATGTTATGATTTTACAGCGAAAACAATTTCGACGTATGTAAAAATCAGAAAAATTTGGTTGTGGGCTCTTAAGTCTTTTTCGCGGTTGTGGATCGATATGATTAAAGGAGAGCAAAATTTTAATTCTATCACAGCGAGTACAAATTTGATATTATATCTTTTCATCACATATGTCAATAGTATAACGCAGAAGCCGCTGAGTCACTTGTAGGCGAATCTGATGAAGGCTGATGTTTGAGATCCATTTGGGTAGCAATGTTATTCAGCGTATTATTATTATCTTAGGAGCCAGGCAGCACCGCGACCAAGAAGATCTATTGTGCTAAGCCCATCATATTAGATCCCGCATCCTAAGACTTCTAAGGAATCTAAGCACTCTTTGGAGTCTGGTGTTCCATATGTTGTGTGAAGGCATCACAGTTCCACACAGATGGATAAAGCTTGTCTGCCGAGTGCAGGACAATGTGCCACTTTCAGAAAATCGACATACCTTGCTCTCGGAGATAGTTCTGATTCATAGTTGTGACTGTTGAGCAAGCTTCCTTGCTTCCTTGCTTCCTCAATCTCATGTCCCTTGCCCAGGAAGTATTTTAGCCGCTTTCTAGCGGCTCTACTGAGTCGAACCTTTTCGTTCTCAGTTCCTGAGCCATGAACAGGGAAGGTGAGCAGTTTATCTTACTCTTCTGGGGTGATGTTGGACGCTTCAATGGGCCCTAGGTCCACATCAATCTCTATTTCAGCTGGTTCGCAGGCCTCTTGCGATTATGTTAATTTTCCAGCACATGCCGTCATGTGGTTAGCGACCTGGTTTATTTTTATATTACAAATTGGTCAAGTACAACAATAAAAAATGTTCAAGCATGTGCAGAGGTGAACACTTCGAAGACCACTCACTGTATAAGAGGGCTCGGTGCAAACATGTCGTTACACCAATGTCGTTGACCTCCCCAATACTTGAAAGAGGTTGCACACGTTCGCGAATATTGTGCCCATTGGCACATTTAAAACTGTGGATCTCATGTCCATAAGACACATTTTCGAAGAATTCATTGTTTCATGATTTGATTTTTTTTGTTGCTCTTCGTATAAATTGGCAAAAATGCGAGTAACACGCTTTAGAGCGCCGTACAAGGAGTAGTTTACTGGTTGAATGCAACTTATACGAGTAACACGTTGCATTCAATTGGGAGTGGGTCACACAGCTGTCTGCCTCATTTTTCTTAATTTTTTTTTTCTCTGGTTTGTTTTTGTTGTTATTACAGAATTGTGCAGAAGTAAAGACCATTATTTTTTTTTTTTTTCATTGTTTGCAACAGTGGTAGACGACGAATGAGTAGTACAGCATTATACTTAACGATGCAATGGTCCATGTTTTCAAAGATTTGTTTTTATATGATCGGGACAGACAAAAAAAAATCTGACATACACACACGGACACACTCAAGCGATCATATGTTACGAGCAGTCTGTCGAGGAAAAAATTTGCAAAAGAAAAGCAAAACATGTTTCTAAAGACCAGCCAGTCCGACAACTCAAACAGCCATTAGGGTTCCATAGGTATTTGGTATTTGGAAACAAACGATTTATGCGAGATGTACGAAAGTATTTATATGAGGTTAGGCGAGACTGTGGAATGACTAAGAGTTTTGTGGCTTCTAATGGAAGTTTGGCTGGTAGTAGATGGGATGGAATGGGATGGTATGACTCCAATTGACTTTGAAGTTAAATGAGTTTTTAAGTTGACTACGGCTGAGCGGACAGACTACTCAGCCGTTGTTCGGTCTAATGATGGCTGTTGTGCTATGTCGTAAGCAAACAAACTTTGGTTGGTATTTGGACATTGTTTGCTTGTTTGTTTGCCGTTTAATTTTTTTTTTGCGCATGTTCATGGTTTAGTGTTTGACTTTGTCTCAGAGTTTAATTCAACTTTTATAGCATAAACATTGCTGCCGTTGCTGCTGCTGATGCTGTTGCTTGTTGCATTTATTTTCCTTGATTATTTCTTCACTTTGTAATTATGTATGTACATAAGATATGTATGTGTGTGTGTGTGTGTGTGTGTGTGTACGTACTGGGTACACGTACTGGCATATTTGTTGGTTGCATTGAAATACAATTGTGTTGACGGTTTCACCTGGTTATGGCTTAAGCAGTCGTAAATTTTTCAATTTATCAATTTTATTTTACTGTTTGATTTTTTTTTGTTGTTTTTTTTTTTCATTTTACATATTTAATTCACTTTTTTCGGCCACTTTCTACCTTCTTGCAATTTGGCTACGAAGAGATTTTCATTGCGAATGTAAAAAATCTGAACGAATACACAGTGAATTATTTATGTTACAGCAGCGCACAAGTGGGTCAGTGGCCTTTGGCCACAGCCCTTTTTATTAACAGCCAGCTGTGTTGGCTGACTTACTTGGCTTACTGGCCTGGCCGCTCACAGGAATGCAATCGGCCGGCCTAATGTATTAAAGCCAATACTGCGTATGTACATACACAGCAACACACTTGCGAGCCACATTTCTGGCAAAGTTTCATTTTAATTCAGGCAATAATTTGTTTTCTTGTACAGGGTGGCCCAAAAGGAGCGTAGATGTTTGAATTACTTATAACATTTTCTATTATAATTTTCTTTGCTGTTTTCAGTATTTTGGAGGATTTAAAATGGAACAGTACACAATTGAACAACTTGCCAAAATCGTTGAACTTTATTTATCAAAGAAAATCATGATTTTATTTATAAATTAATTATGAGAGACGAAGGCCATTTCCAATTGAATGGGCTCGTAAACAGGCAAAAAGAGGGTGGTGATGGCTCGATGGATGGTGTGGCGATGGCTCGATGGATGGTAGTCTGCACGTTGACTACAAATCCAAAAACAGACCTGGGTTCAATCCCAGTTTCAGACTAAAATTTTAAAATAAAAATTAAAATCTCGCATTTTTCTGACACACTGTGTCTTTGTGTGTCAGTTGTTGTCGGAAGGTTTCAGTGGCGAAGGCATAGTCACTGGTCACTGAACAATACCGGCTTCAGTCGATAGCAATCCACAATCACATCAGCACCCCCTCCTTCGTCGGTATTGTGTAGCACCGGCGAAGTAAAATAATAATAAAAATGGCTACTAAACCGAAGCTTCAGCACTGCTACGAGTATAAACAAAGAACGTGCAAAAGCAGAGCTGCAAAATAATTAATTAAGCTTCACCTACTGTCATTTCTCATACTATCCCTTTCCTATAGTTCCAGCCAGCGTTTAAAAAACTGCAGTCAATGTAGCAGAAGTCGTAAGTTTTTTCTATTTTTTCGACTTCTCTTTTTGTCACTACACAAACACAACCTGTTGTTTAAGTTAATGTTTCTTAAAATACGAAGAGTCGAAGTCAAAGAAAAATAAAAAAACGAAAAGTTCAAACAGTTGTAGTTGAAGTACAACCAAAAAAAACGAAAAGTTCAAACAGTTGTAGTTGAAGTACAACCAAAAAAACGAAAAATTCAAGAAGTCGTAGTTGTTGTAGAATTTAAAATGTTGAAAGAAATACAATCTTCGGTTACCAGTCCAATATATTATTATATAAGAGTAGTTCAACAGCGAGAATTACACACACTTAAGTGTACCGTTTGGTGCGCTGTTTCGTCGGAAAGGATAATTGGCCCATATTTTATTGCAAATTAACACGGTGTCGCAGTTTCCATCACAGGTGTCGGATAGCGGACAATATTTGAAAATTTGCCGCAAGTATGGTTGCAACAGAATGCAGCGCCAGGGCACACTGCGAGGGACACAATGGCTCTTTGAACTCAAACCCCTTCGGGCATTTTGTAACACCCTGTGTTTGTCTGTGTAAAAGTATGTTTTGGATTTTCTTATTTTTTTTTTTTTTTTTCATAATTTAACTTGTTCTTAAAGTATGATTAAAACACACATTTTTTTATTATTATTTTTTTTTTTTGTTGCAACGAAATTATGTCAGTAGTGTGGTTGTAGTGGTTGAAGCAGCAGTGACTGACCCCCCAAGGAAAATTAAGGATGTTATAAAGAAAGTTTTGCTTTATGGTTTTTATTAGTTCTCAGAAAGTAACAGAGAGTTGTGCGAAACAAACAACAAGTAATTATGTACTTTACTTTAAGTGGAATTGACCGCAGATGGTGATGGCAGCAAGAGAAAATAATAATTTCATGTTGTTAAAACTTTCAGCGAATTAAACAATGGCAAAAATACATACGAATATCAATAATAATAATAATAAATTAATACACCAATATCCAGGGACAGGAAATATTAATTATTTAATTTAACGGCAAAATGTGTGCTTTAAAATTAAATACATACACATACACATAAAAGCATATATTTGCATATTTTGTTTTAAAATGCATATTTGTGTTTATTTCAATTGAATTACATATTTTTTTAGATATTTTGTTTAAAAGCAAGCAATCCCTAAAAAAGGGTTCCTACTGAAAATTAACGATCAGAAAATGCAACAAGGGCAAACAATTTTTTACTAACAAGAAAAAAAATTAGGGATTCAAATACAGTACTTTTGTGTCATTGAAATTACAGTCGAACTTCTCTATAGCGAACTTTTCTATAACGAAATCTTCTCTATAACAAATAAAATTCGTTAACACAACATTTTTGTGAGTTTTTTAATACATTTTGATCTCCCTACAACGAACTTCCCTATTGCGAAGTTCTCTCTGTAACGTAAAATTTTTTAAGACCTAAATAGAATTTTTCACACTAAATAATCTCTCTAGTGCGAAGTTTTGCCGGCGACCAGCATTGCCGGTTTATACTCCACAAAGCCAAATTTTTGTGCACAACTTATTTTTTACCCCCTATTTCAGATAAGAATGGACGGCGTGCTTAAAAATAATAATTTTGCAAAAAAAAAAAAAAAAAAAAAAAAAAAAGGTGGTCTAATGTACCTGTGTGAAGATAAATTTCGAAATTTAAACCCTAGACGCAAACCAACTGCCTTAACAGAGCTCTGTTAACGTGTTAACAGAACTCCTTTAAACATGAAAATTCGAGATGTACCTATTCCAAACGGAACTCTGCTTACATTTTTGGACCAAATTGATACAAATTAAAGAAGCAAGCAGTTTATCCAATACCCTTCACAAAAATATAAACTTGTATACCCAATATGTCAAGGAATCTTGTTACTTTTACAAATAAAAAATGCCTATTTCTTTAGAAGATGCATCATATTCCAGGAAACTGGAGAAAGATGGGCAGATGGAAATTGTTGGAATTTATAGCTGTTGTGGCCCTTTATGATATCCAATGGCCAAAACCCTTAACATTAGGTGTTTTCATAAAAAAAATTCATTTTTACTGAAATTTCAAATTAGGAATTTCTCTAGAAGATGAATTTTTGGGAGAACGCCGAAAGATGGGCGGATCTAAATTGATGGAATTTATAGCTGTTGTGACCCTTTATGATATCCAATGGCCAAAACCCTTAACATTAGGTGTTTTCATAAACAAAAAAGTTAATTTTTACTGAAATTTAAAATTCAGTTCGATATCGAATGCCGGAGCATTGGTGGTATAACGCCCATGTTGTACGCAGTTCGAAGGGATTTAATTTTGTTTTTGACCACTTCCACCGATGTTTGCATCTCGTAAAATTTTTAAATTTTTCATTCAATTTTCCATTCAATTTTTCATTAAATTTTCCATTCAATTTTTAATTCAATTTTCCATTCAATTTTTCATTCAATTTGCCATTCAATTTTTCACTCAATTTTTCATTAAATTTTCCATTCAATTTTTCATTCAATTTTGCATTCAATTTTCCATTCAATTTTTCATTCAATTTTGCATTCAATTTTCCATTCAATTTTTAATTAAATTTTCCATTCAATTTTGCACTCAATTTTCCATTCAATTCCTTTCAATTTTGCATTAAACTTCCATTCCATTCCTTTTAATTTTCCATTCAATTTTCTATTCAATTTTTCATTCAATTTTTCATTCAATTTTTCATTCAATTTTCCATTCAATTTTCCAATTAACACGTTAACAGAGCTCTATTAAGGCAGTTGGTTTGTGTCTAGGGTTTAAAATTCGAAATTTATCTTCACACAGGTGTCTAATGTATAAGATGTACAGTAATCGGTATGAGAGTCGTGCAACTTTTAAGTGTGTTACTCTGACGGCTGGAATTGCTGAATCCAAAAATTTATTATTTTTCAATGAAAATTAAATTATTTTGTTAAACGAGAGATGACAATAGGAAACGAATTTAAAAATTTATAAAAATTCAAAAAAAAAAAAACCAACAATCGAAGGCCTAGAATCTGATAAGCAAACAAGTTTCTAATGCGTATGGGTAATTTAAGAGATTTCAAAGTCTTAAAAAGTTTAAAAACATAAAATGCGTTGCCGCACAACTTCATGTTTCATATCGAAATACAACCATCGAAAGGATAAACTGGTTTATTCTTCACGGTTAACACTTTAGCGAATAACAAGTATTGCCTACGTATTCCCTTAAGACCATCTTATTTCTTATGTAGACCAGCAACGTTTTAGTAATAAAATACAAGTGTAGAACTCCTTTAGTTAGTCATTTCACGATACGTATTCTTTTGCACATGCCAGCAAAAAGTAGTTGTTTTTTTTTTGATAAATAACAAAATGAAAATAGAAAAAAATTAATTAAAAACAATTTAGCAGCATGACAATTTTAACCCCAAAAAATATTAAAATAATAATGCGAATAAAAAATTATAAAATAAAAACTCGCTATTTGCAAGACAACTAACTACAAGACCTTCAACCTTGGCAGAAATAAAACCGAACCCAAGCCAAAGTAAAACTAAAATAAATAAATAAATAAAAAGAGAATTAAATAAAACAGGCGAGACATTTCAACAGTCTCCAGTCAGACAAAAAACCACCACCACCACCACCAGCAGCAGCAGCAGCAACAGCAACATATATATGTCGTCTATGACAAAGATTTTGGCAATATCACAAAGAAACAAAACGAGGTAAACAAAAACTTCAAGATCAAGAAAATAACACAAAATTTTGCTAAATAAAAACTAGAATTAGGTTTAAGCACAGAGCTGGCAAATTGTGTACCAATTCAAAATAAATCCCCCCGATTCGATTTAGAAACTAGTGATTTCTCAAAACCGAATAAATGCTAATTTGGTGTTCTAAAAATCACACAATTTCCAACATTCGAACTTGCTTTCGAATAAGATTTTTTAAACGTCAATATTTCAATGAAAATATATGTATGTTACCAAAATATAGTATTGCCAGATCATTCAATGCCAAATAATTTCATGAAGTAAATTATGTTCAATGTATTTAATTTACTCAAAAAAATTTTTAAAAATACATTTTTTTTTTATCTGGGACCAGCACTCAGGAGATGCCTCCTACACATGCGAAGCATTGTGCTGGAACTATAGGAGAGGGATAGTAGGAGAAACGACAGGAGGTGAAGCTTAATTATTTTTGCAGCTCTGCTTTTGCACGTTCTATGTTTATACTCGTAGCAGTGCTGAAGCTTCGATTAAGTAGCCATTTTTATTATTATTTTACTTCGCCTGTGCTACACAATACCGACGAAGGAGGGCGTTCTGATGCGATTGTGGATTGCTATCAGCTGAAGCCGGTATTGTTCAGTGACCAGTGACTATGCCTTCGCCACTGAAACCTTCTGACAACAACAACTGACACACTAATGCACATCAGAAAAATGCGAGATGTTTATTTTTATTTTTATTTTATAATTTTAGTCTGAAACTGGGGTTGAACCCAGGTCTGTTTTTGGTTTTGTAGTTAATTTTAATCGTATTGCTTCTATATTAAATACAGTTTACATTATTAATTACTGCTTTATTCAGAGATTTATATTCAGATATAATTGTTTAATTGTTTGGTCGCCATATTGATTTAAAATTTTGTGATATTGGAAAAATAAACAAATTTTAAACTATTTTTGTAAATATTAACTTAAAGATAAGTTATTTTACAATAAATTAAAATTAAGCTACAGAAAATTTTTTCAAAATAATGTTTATTCGCATTTTAAAAGTGATTTTTTAATGATATTTTCTAATGAATTTAGTGAAAATGTGCTTTTATTCATCCATCTAATTTATCTGCATACTTTAACAAGAACAGGGAGCAATATTAGTGTTTTTTAAATAGATTATTTTGTATTAAAATCTATTGCAGAGTACATAATTTGACTTAATTTAATAAAAGAAAGACTTCAAGTAAAAATTGCTAATTGTTTTTTTATGTTTCATCAGTTATTTATTAGGAAGATAGTACATTCGATTTAATTTCGACCGAACTTATCTACTCGATTTTAAACCGAGTAAAATTAAACGAATTCGGTTTACAGAACACCTAAGCATGTGTATTTGTTTTAAAACCGTAAAAATTTTTGCGTATTTGCTTTACAGAACATACCCCACAATAATTAATGCGATTTTCACTTTAAAAAAAGGATACAATCAAATAATAGTTGCGATATTGGCTGAAGCCCTTATGACACTACAGTTTTTCGGCATTCTTGAAATTTGGTCGAAAAGCGCAAATATATTGCAATGGGAAAGTTAATCAGGTGCCAAGAGTGCAACTATATTTAGAGAAATGCACTAGTGTTATCGATAAAAAAAAATGAGTAACTGTCACAAAAAAAAATTAAAAAGTTTCAACTTGAAATTGACGTCTCGAACTTAAAATCTTTTATATGTTGCCAACTTAGCGATTTATGCACAATGTCTGCGATTTTGAGCTTAGTTTTTGGCTTTATATTTATCTTTAGCGTGTTTTTTAAATAAAAATAAAGAGGCTACACTTTAAAATGTAAACATTATATTGTATTTGTTTCTTTCTAGCTGTTCCTGTCCCTTTCTATCAAATTTATGTATATCAAATAAAGAAAAATAAATGTAGTGTCTTACGGACTTGAGACAGACCAAGGCGAATTCATACCAGCTGATCTCGTCCCTACAACAACAAAAATTTTTTTTTACAAATACAAAAATTTTATTAAAGTTGTCAAAACAGTTTACGTATTAACATGTTTTGAGTTGAACATAACTTGGACAACTGAACAGAAATCAGCTGATGAGAATTTTAGCTAATGCAGCCACCACGTGGTATGAATTCGCCTTGAGACAGACGATTGAGAAATTCAAAGCAAATTTTTAAATGTCGTAATTTTAATTGAAATTATGTAAAAAGGTGAAACATTTTCTTTAAAACAAAAAGAAAACATATGGGCAATTCCACGATCTAGAACGGGACACTCGCTTGCCTTTGAAGGGAAGTAAAATAAAGAAATCTTAAATTTTCATTTCTACGTTTTTTTTTATAGCATATTAATTGCACTATAAATAGGGCAAAATTTTGCTTTTATCGATTTTTGTTTGTGTTGTATAACGAATAAACATGGTATCACGAACGGTACAAAATTTTGAAGTCATTTTCAATTGCATTTAGAAAAATTAAAAAAATTTGCGAATTAGAACAGCATTTTTGATAGGGATTTTTTTAAAATTAAAATAGAATAATATGCCTTTCCACTGACAGTTCTCATATTTAAATATTTGTGTTCCTCTTTTTTGAACAACCTTTACTATGATTTAGCACGGGACATCAAGAACGGGACATATTTTCCTACAATATTTGTAATAAAAATTTTCTTAAGCTTAAATTGTATTAACTGTGAAAATTTTTACAGTTATTATTTTATAGATATTTTTACATATAAATTTTAGGTTTTGGTATGTAATAAATAAACCCTTGATTTTAAAAGTGAGACATCTCCATTTTTAGAAAAATATTTCTTAATCATTAAAATTCCTAAATATTTAACATGTCTTTTCTCTTTAAAGTAAATTGTAATTATTATGTTATAAAATCGACTTTCCTATTTGATATATTCTACATATTTAAAATAAATTTTCAGTTTCCACACCAATTTTCTGCATTAACAAACACCACAAACTGAAAATACATAATTTTCTTAAAATTTTAACATTTCCTATAGAAAAAAAATCATTTGTTTATTGACATATTAATTTTCGATCCCGGTAGACCTTTCTGTGGAAATGCCCATATTAAAGTTTTTGCTGCAAATCATAAATTCTTTGGAATTATTAATTTTCGTTCATTCACATGGAGATGTTAACTGTCATTCTATTGGAGTACATCTAATTACAGCACATTATAAGTGTTAACAACAAATAACTTTGCTTAACAGAAGCGAGAAATTAATTCCCACAAAAATATTCACGTGCCTGGCACCGAAGTATTAGGAACAGTTCAAATTACACTTAAGAATGCTGAAATGTCGCCGTCTTAGTGAAAATTTGCCCTTGAAAATTGTTTCGTTGCTAATGGAGATGTCAACAACTTTGAAGGGAGCCACGCCGAAACATAAAAATATAATTCACTTCATTCCCAGCAGGAACATGTATGCTTTAAAAAGGATTGAAATACGTATTAACTTGCAGGCCATTTTTCTATTAATTTTTTTCTTCTTTTTTCCAATTTCCGCAATACTTTTTGGGTATGTACTACATACAGTTTAACAAATCCTATTAATGCAATGAAGTATGTATTTTAATGATGTTGTGCAGAAAACGAATGAATGAAAATCAACTTGTGAAAACAAGACTTTTTGTTGTGTAACAGGAATGTCGCGAAAGCCATAATTCAATGGTGCTTATACAGAAAATTGTGGTGCGATGTGTCAGAAATTATTCTGTAGATGAAATAAAACAAAATCAAACAATGACACATAAGCAACAACGTTGTATCACTATCAAACGTCTAAGAAATATCTAGAGTAACAATGACTTTATTTTACTCAATCATCGTCCTTAGTGAGATACTTCGGACAAGGGTTTTTAGTTTAACATTATGGCATTCATCGCGGATATATCCAGTCACATAAATAAGGCGCGGAGTGCATTTGCCCAGTTAAACCCGGTTTGGAAATTTTCTAACATCTCGAAAAAAACCAAAATTAAATTATTTAACACCAACATAAAATCCACTGTTATATGGATGCGAGACGCACCACGCCACATACAATGCCTTCAGGTATTTCTCAACAAATGCCTCCGCAAAATCGTACGGATCTTCTGGCCTGTAACAATATCCAGCAACCAACTCTGGATGGAGAAAAACCAGCAGCCTCTTAGAATGGAAATAAGCCAGCGAAAATGGAGTTGGATAGGTCATAACCTCCGTAAACCAGACGATGATATCACCAGGAAATGCCGAGATTGGAACCCTAGGAAGCAGACCAACGCATACCTGGAAGCGGCAACTGACAACAGAACTTTCGAGACTGCGTATGAAGTGGAACGAAGTCAAGCGTCGAGCCCAGGATTGAGAATAATAGGAGCCACCATGTAATGGCCCTATGCAGCCTCGAGGAGTGAAAGGAATATATATTCATTATTGAACCACGAGCCCCTAAACTTGGGTCTGCGATAACCGCCGAACAATTATAGTTTTGAAAATTAATGTTACACATGTTATTAAGCTGCCAAACCCAAAAAGACGTCAAGTAATGCTGAGTGTCTGTTTTCTACTTGGATTAATTCGCAGCAATGTTGTTTCTGAGTACTTGCTTTTGCGTTCCAAACGCAGTAACTTTCAACTGATCGGTATTCGATAACATACACCTGTTCATGTTAACGATGATCTAGTCGTATATGTCTAAATTTTAATAAATTTTATTCTATGATAGATATCTTGAGAGTAATAATTTTGTACTCTGCAAACTGAAAAACCAACCAAACTGATGTCAGGTCCAAGCTGGAGAATAGTAGAACAGGAGCGGTAATCAGCGGGCCACCATCCAGAAAATCCATGCCGATGTGTGTATACCCAACAATTTTTCAGACAGAAGTTCATGCCTTCGGAATATGTGTGCACGAGTGTAGGACCTACATCTATAGACTATCAGATACACCTCAAGAAGGGTATGCGAGTGCCTGGACTTTCTCAGCGAGTTGGGAAACTTTAACACCGTTACAGTGGGCTGGGTTCCTGGAGATGAGGGTTATGAGAGTAATAAAATGGCGGGCTATCTGACAAAATGGACGGCAAATTTGCACCTAATAGGCACCAAGCAATTCTGTGGACAAAAAGTCACCGAAATTAAATTTTTGCCAACTGGGAGGAAAGGAAATTCGCTGCTCACTGGCATGATTGTGCCGGCCAGCGTCAGGCAAAACGTTTCCTGATCCCGAACAGGGCTATCTCAAATACGCTGGTTTGGCTGATTAGAGCAGACTTAAGCCTTTGGACGGGGTACTTCACAGGCCTGAGGTACCGCCTGAACAAAATTGGTCTCTCCGCATCCAAAGTCTGCCGATTTTGTGAAAGTGACACTGAAAGCTCTTAAAGTTTTTTGGGATTCTCATGCTCTCGGCAGATAGAGGTTACTGCATATGGGTAGCATTGGCCTCCACACAAGTTGTGGAACAACAGATTCCTTAAGATAGGCTTTGAACACAGAAAAAAAAATTTAAGTACTTAATTTATTGATTTTTTTTTATAACTCCAGTCTGTAAGGAAAGGGTAGCCTATATTCAGGGGTGTCAAACCTGCTGACCTGAATAACCAATAAAAAATTTATCAAAATCGGCGAAGCAAACAATTCATAAAATTATGTTTTCAACTGGAACTGGAATTATATATTATAAATACATGTGACACTGTCATGTTTGCTGGGTTACGTACAATTTTGCATTAGTGTGAAGCATATTGCCGGCAACAACAGCAACACACGAGGATTAAGAAAAAGACGTACATATACATACATACGTACGTATAATATTACAAAGCAAATAAAAATAACACTAAAAGGGCTTGTTACAAGTTAAAGAAAAAAAAATGTTCTTAACTCTTATTCTTTCCCATAACTGGTTTTAAAAACACAATACTTTTAGTCCTCACAATAAATAAACTGAACTTGGGAACTTAAGCAGTCGGAAACACACATGTTTTACAACAAAAGCCAATCGATGAGGGAGAAAGAAGCACAACTAGTGACTTGAAGCAGACAAAATAAACATTTTTTTTTTAATATTTATTTCTTAAGTACTTAATGAGAATTTACTGTTTTTTCGGAGACGCTGCAACTAGTTTAAGACTCATTGTAGTTATTGGTGTGTTAAATGCAGTGTGCCCATTTCAGCATTTTTTTTTGTAAAATTTTATTCAAAATTAAATTAAAAATTAAAAAAATTAAATTAAAAATTAAAATTAAATTAACTTGAGGATGTCATAAAAAAGGGGATCTCTCTGAAAAGTAAACACACACAGGCTACAACAGCAAGAAAAACATTAATTTCATTCATGTATGCCTTAATTGAGTTTGCAACCTTTTCTCAGAATAAAGAAAAGGGAAAAATTGTTAATTGCGCGCTCTCTCAAATTAAACAAATGAGTAAAATGTAGACAAATTTTGACAGTCGAGTATAAAACACATGTCGAGTTGCGTAGACCTTGATCCAATTGAAACCAAAAACATTTCATCATTTCTTTTTATTGGTATTTTGAAGCGCAGGAAATTAAAATTTTTTTTATTAATTACACTAATCATTTAAGCTGCACGTGCTTTTTAAATTTATTTATATATATATAATATTTATTTTTATATTTCTAATATATTATATTTATAATCTAATATATAAAATTCTCGTGTCGCGGTGTTTGCAGTTAAACTCCTCCGAAACACCTTGACCGATTCTCATGAAATTGTGTGTGCATATTGAGTAGGTCTGAGAATCAGGCAACATTTATTTTTCGTTCCCCTAAAATTAACCACGCCCACTTTACTCCCATTTTTTTTTACATACTTTTTCTTTTTTTGCAATATGGGTATCAAATGAGAGGGTATGATGAGGAGATTTTGAAAAGTTTATCATCAACCTAAGTCCAATATGGCGACTGACCCTAAAGTGATGAAAACGACGCCGGTCTCCTGTCTTACTCACTATACAGTTGATATTAAAAATATTAATAATTATTTTTAATGTTTAGATAGCTATAGAGAATTGTAATTTAAGATATATTTGTTACTTTGATAAAGATTAATTTATTAACGTAAATAAAGCATACTTTCATTGTCTACAACGCTTTCGATTATAAGTAAATCCCCGCACACTAGTAGATAGTTATTTTTATTGAACTAAAAAAATGTTTCCTAGAAATATAATACATGGCAAAACAACGTTTACCGGGTCAGTTAAAAACAGCAAACCCTATTTTTTTTCTCACTAGTAAACAAATTCCGTGCGAAACCGGGATGGTGATATAGTATTTTTATACATATAATATTTATTTTTATTTCGATATTTCGCTACTCCTTTGTGTAGCTGCTTCAGGAAAATCGGTTTTTGTTTATAATGAACTTGTTGATTTTCCTTATATCTGCTGTAAGACATCCTTATTTGAATTGATTGCGAATATATGTATATTATATATACACTAGCTTTCACCCGCGGCTTCGCTCACGTTATTATCTCCATCGGTTTCGGAAAGGCATATCTTACCCCAGGGCGTATGTAGGGAACAAACTCTCTGCAGAGTCACTTTTGACGTAAGAAATTTCAAATCAAATCCCCATAAACACTATTTCCTCTAACCTCCTTCCTATAACTTAATTTCCTTGTTCCAGCACAATGCATTGCATGTGTAGGGATCATCCCCTGAGTGCTGGTCCAAGCTAAAAAAAACACCAACAACAACTATTATTAATTACATAAATGAAATGATTTTCCAACACAACAAATATGAGAAAACAACTGCAATAATTTTATTGTCAACGAGGCGGTTAAAAACAATTGAAAATTCAATTATTTTAAACATTTTGTTGAATTTTATTGCAGTAGAGTTCAACAAACTCAAGTGAACGCTTGTGTATGTTTGGATGATACAAACGATATGTAGTTAAAATAAAAAATATAAAAACAACTAATAAGTACACAGAAATGAAATTTATTTGTCAATTCCGTAATTGATTCATACGAGTATCAAACTACACAACGTGAAACAACCAATTTCACATGATCATATTTAATATGCGAGAGCTTCCCATGTGCGTGCAGCCAGAAGATCAAAGGAATTGATAAATTTATGAAGTTTAAAGTAACGCGTTGGCGTCTTACGACGGCACTTGCACCAGATTAAAAATTAATGCATCTTTTTCTCTCCAAAAAAGGAAAAGAGAGAGTCTCAAACAGCTTACGTAAGCTCTAACTGTGTATACATAATTAAATATATACAGTAGAATCTCGATTTGCTTAAATACAGTAAAAAGAACTTTCTCGTGTTGTAGTGATACAGACCAGAGACTTTGCTAGGAATCGAACCTAGAACCCCCAACTGATAAACTACATCAATACTCACTTCTGGGCCACTACTCACTATCGGGTCACCCATGGTTATGCATATCGAACGGAAATTCTTGTCCAAAATTCGCAACTGTTTCATATAGATTGCAGCAGTACGTTGACGCATAAAAAACCCGATAATTGATCCAAAGCAAGCGAGTGCATGATGAAGTTTATGCTCAGGCTTCACCATATTTTGAAAATTACTATGTTCTCCGTGAATAATTTGAAAGATCAGATTTATATAAACAGTCCATAAAGCACAAATGCTGTGAAAGGTGAAATTTTGGGCTGCATTGACAGCATAAGCTAATGGTTCCATCGGCGTGCTAGAGATAGATAGATATGACACTTACAGCCAAACCTAAATCAGCCGGTCAAGCAACTGGTGGACTGTTCACTCTCAGAAAGCTTGCTAGAAGAGGCTATCGAAATATAAAGACTCAGAAGGCAATAGATATATGTACGTCTAAGACCAGCGTTTATATTGCTCAGTTTGGTTCTATGCACAGATTTAGTCACAGCACTGTAGCAGTGCCAAGAAACCGACAATGACAATTGGTATTCAAATTGAAAATTAAAATGATTTTTTTTTTTTACTAAATATTTAAATTATTGACTCAATCATTAAACAAATCAGAGCATTTTTATAGCATTGATTCGATTTTCAACGTTTCGTCGCATTTCCACGGTTCTGATTAACGATCTAAATCGCGGCTCTAGTATAATTACATGGCCAGTTGCTTTAAAAAATTAATAATGGATACAATTAATTAATTTCCTAATGGAATTGTCCGACAAGAGTTCGTCCAACGAATTAATTGTAATAATAAACTCGTACGTACGTACATATGCCACATGACGTAAATTCTGCGAATTCTGCAAAAAACACACATGTTAGTTAAAAATAAAACCAATTAAACTTTAAATTAGTTCTTTAATTATTGAAAATCATTAAACCTAATTCTTTTGAACTTCTGCCAACTTGTAGTTTGTCGTTCAGTTTTTTTTTTTTTTTTTTTTTTCAAAACTGCTACAGCAATTCAAAACTACAACAATAAAATAAACGATTTTTCTTCAATAGACAGAACGACTGATCATTCCGTTTCTGAGAAGACGAGCCAGTGTCAAAGAAAGAAAAGTAGAAGAAACCTTTGTGTGTGACTTTTCCATATCCATGTCATATCATATACAGCGATACATACACACATATGGGGCACTTCACGTGAAGCGGACATGTAAAAAAACGTTTTTTTCCCCGAAATTCCTTAATATAATGCCTGCTAGTTATATCACAGGTTTCTAAAGTATTAAAGAAGAATTTAGTGAATATAAATAAATAAAATTAATCGTTAGTTCAACTTTCTAAAACATCGGGGTTTCCACTAAGGACATAACAATTTAATCTATAAATAAGGCACGGAATATTTGAGATACTGAGTTCAAACTTAATCACTGGTCACTGAACAGTAACGCCTTCAGCTGTATCCTATCCACAGGCACATCAGAACGACCTCCTTCGTCGGTATTGTGTAGCACCGGCGAAGTAAAATACTTACTAAAATTGCTACTAAAACGAAGCTTCAAAATTTAATACGTCTCCTTGATATCAGACGAACTACACACTGCCATAAAACAAAGAACGTGCATAAGTAGGATAGTGAAGCTACATCTCCTGTCATCTCTCTCACTATTCTTTTCATGCATGCAATTCACATCACTCTCGTACACATTTCGAACGGAACGCTGACAATTTCGTGTTGGATATTGTCTCTAAGCTCGCCAAAATTTGCTTACTTGTTAGTATAGACCTATAATTTTATATGGCAACATAAAAATATTAAATGGCGTTAGATTGCAAAAAACGAGGGTAACATTCGACCGGACGATATCCCGTAAGAAGAATTGGAAAAGTTTCAGCGTTTCAAATAATCAAATGGCTTAATTTCTTAAGTCAATTTGACACAATTTGACAATTTGTGGTAGAGATTCAAATAAAAAAAAAAAAACGAAGATTCAATTAAAATAATTTCACAAATATTTTTCCATTTCACCATTTTATGGAATTTTGATTGCACTGTTTTGAGGGAATATCAAAATCAATTAAAATAAATGTGGATTCAATTAAATTATTAAGTACGAAAAAATAAAAAAAAAGTTCACTGAGCAAATTTTTTTGCAAATATTGTAGGAAAATATGTCCCATTCTAGATGTCCCGTGCTAAGTCATAATAAAGCTTGTTCAAAACGAGGAACACAAATATTTAAATATGACAACCGTCAGTGGAAAGGCATATTCTATTTTGATTTAAAAAAAAATCCATTTCAAAAACGGTGTTTCTAATTCGCAAATTTTTTTCATTTTTCTAAATGCATTTGAAAGCGACTTCTAAATTTTGTCCCGTTCGTGATACCATGTTTATTGGTTATATAACAGAAACAAAAAATCTATAAAAGCTACATTTTGCACTATTTATAGTGCCATTATGTGCTATAAAAAAACGTAGAAAAGAAAAAGAAAATTTAAGATTTCTTTATTTAAATTCACTTCAAAGGCAAGCAGTGTCCCGTTCTAGATCAAATTTTTAATTGAGAAAAATTTAATTGAAAATTTTTTTCTATGCGTGGCCTCGACTGATTAGGGTAATTTTGAATCGATACAGGAACGGATGCGCTACTTTTGTCGTTTTGAGCGGTACAACGTCTCTTTCGCATGGCAACAAGTAGCAGTGAAAATGTGGACTGAACACGGTTGGTGTTAAATTTTCGTTCTGTGATAACTTTAAATGAAAAAAAAAAATTCTTTTTCGTTTTCATAAGAAGTTTTCTAATATCTTTTCACAATTACACAGCTTACGATTCCCGTTTAAGTTATGAGAAAGTTTTTCTTTCCACGTGTTGCCATAAACTTTTATATTTATCATTTCACTGAACCGCATATAAGCAAGTAATAGTGTGACTCCAATATTTCTTCCCTTTTCGGCCATTTCCAAGGTTTTCACTAATAAATGGGAAGTGTTCACATTGTTGCATACGAGAACAAGAATCTATAATGCTGTGCAAGTGCGAAAAAATGTAGTTTTGTTCATTCCACTTGATCTGTTCATATGAAAACATTAAAATTTCTTTTTTCATTCTTCACTGGACGCGAATCAGAAGCACTATGAAAATATGCAAAAAGTTTTCATTCCACGTTATCACAGAACGAGAATTGAACTCCTGGTCGGTTGGGACGGTTGTTTTGAATTGCAATAGTACATTTTATTTATTTGCAAACGTTGTTCTTTGTCTACTTTGACCTGATGAATATGTTATGCCACTTATTTTGCCATTCACAGTTAACTGACAGCTTTGTTAGAGCATTCACAAAATAAACATCAAAGTTGTTGTGCCCCAATCGGAAAGCTCTTTATTTGTTCAGTATAGCCATGCCTTAATATTTCCTCTCATAGTATATGATTATTACTTTGATTTACATGTTAAGAAAACGCTTAAAAAGAAAACAAATAAATGCGTAGGTGTTTAAAGTTGTTAATGTTGTAAACATTTACAATATATAGTACATTCAGGCGTACATTCATACGTATTTGTATGTGCCAGTTTTTAAAAATGAACGAATAAAGTTTTTCTTACGTCTTCTTAGTTACCAACGTGACATAAAAGAAGATTTACGCGTTATATAAGTTTGTTTTTTCTTTAAAATATTTTACAATCGTATGTAACAAATAGTATGCATTAAGATATTAAGGTACAGTGTGCAATAACAGCAATGCTACCTTCACTAATAAAGCGAAAGGAATAGTTTTTAAAAAAAGTTTTTTTTTTTTACTCAAATACGTATTTATTTGGTTGCTTCTTGCTGTAAAGTCTACGTCATTGCTGGGTTTAGCTGAGAGTTTAAAAGATTTCCTAATTTATTGTTGGTTGAAATGTTACCGCGTTAACTTTATAGCTCAAAGGTCGTGGGTTCAATCCCAGCTCAAGTCATCAAACGCCAACTTCCCTCAGTATTTGAGCAAATTAAATTATAAACAAAACATTTCTCATTTCCCTTAAAAACTACTGCGCTACCAGATATGCTGTAAATATAAAAGTTGAATTGTATAGAAATTAAATACAGTAGATGCCCGAAAATTACAAACATTTTGTTTCTAGAGCACTTTAAATATCCAAACATTTCTAATTTATGGCTGGTTTTTCTTTCTTTTTTTGTAACAATACACACTCTACTCAGATTGTCTATAGTACCTCCCAGGGTCTAAGCGGGAATCGAACCCGCACCGCCATATTGATAAGACTTATGCTCATGCACTAGACTACGGTAGCAGCCGTTAGCAATCTTTATTGGAATAGGCTGCGAACTTATAGGGTCGCAAACCAAGTTTGGCCACGCTTCTACGATAAATACTCCGATAAAAAAATAAATAAAAAGCGGACGAACATTTCACGGTTGCTAGCGATATTGACGGTCCACTGGACAGTTGCTGGAGCTACCAGTACATTTTCCTCATAACACATTCTGTAGCAGCTGTGGGGAAGAGGATAACGCGGAGATAGTTTTGCAACTGATCTGTGAGTACTTGGCTTTTCAATCACATGGTACGACACAAATTTTTGGGCAAACATGTACTGGACGACCTATCGGACTCCATGCGATATCAGTGTGTGATTCGCAGTTTTCAAAGTTTAGGTCTTAGCTGAGTAATTCTGAAAAAGGAAAAAAATTACGGAGCGCTAAAAGATTTGTCTAGCGGTTAGGAATATAATTCAGTGCTGTTGCATCACTTTACTAATGGCGCTTTCTTTTCTGAGTAATATTCGGCATTTATTATGATTTTAATATTTTTTATTGTCCTTTTTATTTATTGATTTATTTATTTATTACTCATGTAATACAAGCTCAGTAGGGCTAAAAATAAAGTATTACAGAAGAATCATAATTCTGAGTGTAAGAAAATAGTAAGACTTAACATGACACGCCCCTCCGCCCGCAGACCGAAAATAATAAATCAGACTTCACAGTGTCACCCGCCTGAATATTCTGAAGATTCCCTGAAAATTTCATCAAAATCGGCCTAGCCGTTTTAGAGTCCAGACGTTACATACATACACACATCCTGTTTAGAAGATAGATTATTAATAATACAGGTTATATATGTATATACATATATATATATATACTATCACAATATCGTTTTTTTTATCAGTTTATTGGTTTATTGGCTCCCCAGCCGCAACTAAAATTTTAAAGAAAAAAATAAAAAGACGTAACATAATGATGACAATAGGTCTAGTTTGTGGTAGGTATCTAAAAGAAACAAGAATCATTAGAAACAGAAACATTAAAAGTTCATTGAAGTCGGAATTGGCTATAAAGTTTGAGGCTAAAGACGTTATTAGAATGAAAAATGTCTGTTATTTTATTGATGTTCCCCTTAAAAAGAAATTTAAATTAAAGGGGAATGAGTGCAGCACTATATTAACAGCAGGTTCTGTTCTTGTTTCTGAAGAATTTAATTGTTTTGAAAAATTGATTGGAACTAGAGCGATAAGAACAATTCTGATATTCGGTATTGCACATCCTTCTTTCCAAGTATAATTTCCATATAGTAATTATTAAGTAATTATTTTACTTCGCTGATGCTACACAATACCGATGAAGAAGGGTGCTCTGATGTGCCTGTAATTTGGTATCAGCTGAAGCCGTTACTGTCCAGTGACCAGTGACTACACCTTCACCACTGAAACCTTCCGACAACAACTGATACAAAGACACCCCAAAGAGAAATGTTTTTATGATTTAGTCTGAAACTGGGCTCCAACCCAGGACTATTTAGTTTTGTAGCCAACGTGGTGACTACTTCAGCCATCGCCAGTCATTAGCAAGAAAAGAAATCTCGCAATTGCAAACAGTGTTACTACTTCAATACAATTAATTGATACAAAGTATCTTTATTTTTGATGCTCACTGTATTCATCGATTTACGTCTTTATGTATAGTGAAGTTTCCGATATTAACAGGGTGAAAACAGTTGAACAGACAACAAAAGATGTTGCGAGTTCTTTAATTCAAATGAATCACTTTTACAACAGACAAAGAACATTTACAACAATTTACAAGCAGCCTTTTTTGCTTTAGTCAGAAATTCCGCCTCTTACCAGTTTATAAACTGCATACACACATACATACACACATATGTACATACACACATACATACATACTTATTAATGTGCTCATTAAAAATGAAATAATTTAATTTTTTACGCTTTGATACAGTTTTAATGGAAAGCACGATTTCACCAGTTCACCAGAAAACGTTTTTCGCAAAAAAAAAAAAAAAAATATAACAAAAACTGTTTACTTTTGTTTCCATTGAACAAAAGCAATCAACCTGCAAATTACCTGTAATTAACAAACATTTTGTAGCAAATCGCATTTACACAATGAAAAGCTTGGATGTAAAAAAAAAAAATTTTAAACTTTGATCGAAACTAATTTCAGATATAAAATAAATAGTAAATTATAAACTTAATTGACCGAACTGATACAGATGAAATAGATCGCTGTGAGTCATGCGAAAGGAAATGAGAGTTGCCAATTGCCGGTTTTCCTTTGTATAGAGGAGCTTTGAATGAAAGAAAGGGGTATCCTTTCAGACCGTGATGCATTGATTGTTCGAGCTGGTTTCGGTTTCAATACTTTCGCTTCTACTTAACCAGTATCAAATATACCGGCATGCATCGATTACGCTGATTGTTCCGCTGTTCAATTTACCGTTACTTGAATTATTGCGAAATTCTTGCGTCACATTTCGGTTTTGCCAAAATAAGCCGCAGAAGTGAGTGGTGTTTGCAACTACAAAAGTACTAATCGTTAACAAATAGTGAAATGGGCATATTTAAAAAAAATATTATAAATTTTATATTCAAATTTAAATCGAAGTCAGCTGATGTAAAAAAATGCGTTTTAGCTAAAAAAAAATTAGACCGACAGGCTTCAATTGTGCATGTTCTGAAAATCCTTGAAGGATATGAATATTGTAAAACATAATTACAATTTATATATTATATTTTAAGCTCAAAGGTTTATTTTTATTTTTGTTTGTTCTACTTCGATATTTCGTTAACCATATGTTAACATTTTCAGGAAAATTTTTTTATTTTTTTTTTTAATAAATTAAAATAAATAAATAAAACATAATTTATTGATTATATTTTCATACGATATAGGGATATATATATTCCAAAAATTTTAAAAAAAAATTCCCAGTAGTTTAGCGTCCGGTTTGAAAGGGAAAGGGGAAACACTGAAAAAAGTTGTCATTCATACAATGAATTTGTACATTAAAGGTAACATTTTCACTTTTTTTTTATTATATTTATGAACATCTTTTGGTTGTGTAATGAAACTATTTCTTTAGTTTAACGAAACTTTTTTTATATATAAAATGTAAAGTTTTCATTTTATTTTGATGTTATTTTATTACACAACGTATACGAAATCAATTTATGAAAACTTTCATATATGAAACAATATTGTTGTCATAACTGCCATGAAAGTATTTCGTCAATACAATGAAATATTCTTTATATACTTACATATGTGTGTATATATGTTTGTTATATCGTTAAATTAGCCTATATGTACACTTCGATGGTGCTTATCTTAACTCATGAGTAGACCTTCAACCAGCGTTACCATATATTTTTTTTTAAAAATTTTTTATTTCAAAAAAAAAAAACTTCATTTTTCTACATAAAACTTTTCCACAAGTGTCCAAATAAAGAAAAAAGCACAAATATATATACATATATATGCATATATTTATATTATGAATTCATTTTTATTCAAAATAAGATAAACAAAAAAAGTTGAACAACAACAAACTTATTCTTTCCACGATTTTGAGCAGATCCCCATTTTTTTTTAGCTTTTCTTGGACGCTCCCATGTGCCTGTAGCGTATTCTAAGCTATTTTCTGCTTAAAACTAATAACACCAAAAACTAAAAATATTCCATTTACCTTGCCGTTTCTCTTTAAATCTTTATCCATGCTTTTTTGAAATGGAAATTTTTTAGAAAAAAAAACAAGCATAAAAAACTATAATATTATTAATAAGGCACAGTTGTATTAAAGAGGGAATATATTTTATTTATATTAATACTAAAAAAAATTATAAAATCGTTTACACTACATGGCAACATCAAATAATATTTTCGTCATATACATATGTTCTGTAAATTAAAAATTATTAAACAAAACTTGTAATTTTGAATGAATTTCAAAAAAAACTCATTTTTGAAGTTAAAAACTTAAAAACTTTTTGGCACATCAAAAACCTTGAAAAAGAAGGGAAAACTTGAGAAATGGTAACGCTGCCTTCAACCAAATTTCTTGCAAAAGCTGAAAAAAATCTCACATGTTTATACAAAAACTCACAAAAAACCTTTGAGAATTATCCAACACTCTACAAACAGGAAAATCTAAGTAAAAATGAATTGGAAAAATTAGTATTTGATATGAAGAATATTTCATTGTATTGATGAAATACTTTCAGTGAATTTAAGACGTTCCTAATTTAATCTTAAAAAATATAAACATTTTTAAACAAAATTCGCCGTTTTATTGTTCAAATAGCGACAAAGGAGGGTACTGTTAGTGCAGGCACAATTTAAACAATTTTTGTGTTACAGGGGTTTTCAACCGCGAATCTCTTCACACAGAAAAAAATATATCAAAATTTTTTTTTCAAGGATGTTGTTGAATATGGCACAAAAAGTCAACAACACTTAGTATTTCATTTAAAGACAACGTTTATCGAAATTGCAACTTAAAAAAGGCAGAACATAGAATTCATTCCTGCCCATGAGTTATACATACTTATAAGTCTACCCAACAATTAAAATAAAATAAAATAAATATAAATAAATAAATAAATAAAATATTATAATAAAATAAAATGTTAAATATAATTATTTAATATAAGAAGATTGTTTAACTTTCTTTTTTTCATTTTATCTACAATCAAAATAAATTAGCAAATATAAAAACTAAAACTCAAGAATGTGTTTTAATAAAAGCTTTTTTTAAAGAGTTTATGCGAGTACAATAAAAAATATATTTAATGATTTTTCTCAATGCTACTTTTTATTGATTTTCATTCAAATTCCAATAAAACATGTCGTTGAATCAATGAAAGTTTTGTTTGATTTCCACACAACTTTTAATCAAAAAATCGTTGTTGGAAATACAATTTAAATCAACAATTTTTTTCTTGGGTTTAAAATATTTCTTTATTGAATTAAAATGGAAATATTTTCAATAAACGACACTACAATGTTGTTTATCAAATATGCATCGTCATCACAGAAAATTCAAGAAAATTGAATCAACGATTTTCGTATTTAAATATCAAGAACATTTTTTTCTGTGCAGATTACAGAGTCAACACTCCCCAGTCAATAGCACCACCTGATTGCTCTGCTTAAAATGGATTCCCCTGTATTTGGTGACTTCACCGTTAAAAACTAAAGTCTTGCAGTTATTAGCGCGAAAATGTACCACTGGTCACATTAAAAACACAAGTAATTTTACAATAAGGTTTTGTGTTGTTCAGTTCTGTATAGGAAATGCTAAAAGCACGGATAGAGAAAATAAATCTATGGTTCAGCCAGGCTGTACGTAGATTAGAAACATAATTGCTAATGTTTATTGTTTGTATGTTGCAACATTCAGCAATTTAATGTTGCAACATTGGGCAATTTTTAATGTTCGTTTAGTTCGTTGTTAAACTATAATTTGTTAGGATACACAGAGTTTTACAAAACAAACAGAAAAAAAATTAAGCACGTGTGCGCCCGATTTTTTTTTTTAAATTTTTTGTGAAATATTTTTTTTTCTTGACTAAAAGTATTCATAAAATGACTGTTTTTTTCGTGCATTTCCTTTTGGACTTTTCCTTATCGATTCACTGAAATAAACAACTTTGTTTTGTTCATTGCAAACGAAAAATACTTTGAATGTTGTATTTCAATTACAATTGCGTGGGTTTGATGCTTCGATACATGGACGGAACGATAGATAAATGACGGTTAATAGTAGCAGAAAATAAGTAGAAGACAACAGAGCACATTTGCAAAATAATTAAATTTTTAGGGGCGAAATTTAATTTGAGGTTATGAAAATACAGTAAACTCTCGAAAACGTGAACACATGGAAAAAATGCACGACAAGGAAACGTGAACATTTTCATTTTTACATTGAGTACTCCAAAACGTGAACGTTTTTTGGACGAACAGCACGTATGTGGAATGGACTACCCGCAGAGATCTTTCTTGTCTTGAGGAAAAATTAAAATCGAATGTCAATAAACACTACTCCCGCTATCTTTTCTCCCAAAACCTTCTCCCCTGAGTGCCGGTCCAAGAAAACAAAAAGGCTAAAAATTGTGTAAAATGTAAACTGAACATTTTTATCTTTTCATTTTATGTTTTGCATATTTTTTTTTTAATTTGAGGAATCCCAGCATAAAAATACATATTTTATGCCATGAGTTTTTGTTCTAAAATGTTCTATTTCGAAAAAAACATGAACAAATTTGACAACGTGAGCACTCCGGGTAAAAATTAGTTAACGTTATAGCCGGGAGTTCACAGTATCTGGCTCTCATTTATTACAAAACAGGGAACATGTTCCCGAAACCCGGCCATTCAGGCGCACAAGGCGTTCATCAGTCACAGAATATCCATTTGCGGTAGATTTTACAGCGATAAGCACTACGCATTACAGGGGTGCCTCAATATTCTAGTGCATTAGTGTTATCAATATGGGTTCGATTCCCGCTTAGACCCTGTATGTTTCAACAGAGAAAATTTTATTTTCGGCCACGTATGAACGTCGTTCCTGTAACTTGTGTGAAGATTTAAATCGAATGTCGATACACACAACCCTTTCTACACCCTCCTCCTACTACCCCAACCAAACCTTATTTCCTAGTTCCACTGCAATGCATTGCATGTGTAGGGGTCATGCTCTCAGTGCCGGTCCAAGATAAAAAAATAAATATGGTAACCATAATACATAAATGCCCTAACTGTGTATTTTTTATTAAATCGACTTCCTGGACTATTTTGGTTTATGAATCCTCCATTTGAATACACCATTGATAAAAGAATTTGATGTTTTAATTGTTAAAAAAAATTTAATAAAAAAACTGCTTTAAAAAAATTATCGTAGCTTAAAAAAAAAACAAAGAAAAACGCAAGTTAGGCCCTTTCAATATTAATTTAACCATATGTGTGCTTCTAAAGAAAATCGGCAGTATTGTGAACTCAAATAGATAATAGACAAATAATGGAAAAAACAGCGAAAACAAAACAAGTAAAAATTTTAAATGCAAAAAATGTCACTAAATAACGATAAAAAATAAAAACAGTTCACAAGTTTTTGGCCAATGACATCAATTTGTATGTAACAAAAAAATTTATTAATAAAATTCCGAACGCATAACAATTCTACTCGTTCGAAGGAGAGAAAAGGGGGTTGAATGTTGACAGAGACGAAGCAATGAGAGACAAAAGGAAATAACTGTGAATAATCGATAAGATAACGACTACGGCCAACAGAAAATCAATGTTACCAGAAATCATGAAATCGCAAAGCGAATCATATTCCTCATTTCGTTTATAACGATTCCTGAAAACATTTATAAATTTTCCTTCGGAAAATGCACCCAACATTGGTGGTTCTCGATATCTCCAAGGAATTAGACAGAGTATCTCATATCAAACCTTATTGTCTTTCTTCTCCATAATTTCCAGGGAGTTAGACAGAGTGTGGCATGTCATGTTATCTAGCGGGTCGGTGATTTATCAAGTTTTCCAGAGATCCTAATACAGGATGTCTGGTAGCAGATTTATATTTTCAAACTAAAATAAAAAACCTAATAATTGACACAAAGTTTTATTAAGAGTATTGAACGATAAAATGGAAATGCGGATTTTATTTTTTAAAGAGTATGTCATCCAGATCCTTCAGATTCTTTTTTAAAATGTCATGAATAAACGTTCTTGGAAGTCCCAGTGAGGCTGCTCTTTTCCGTATTGAAAGTCGCGGATTGTCACATAAACTGCTTTCAACCAGTTCAATGTTTTCGGGAGTCCTTGAAGATCGTCTGTGCTCTGGCCGTGGGGCATTCATATCCGAAGCAGTTGCGCGGAATCTCTACACCCACGAACGAATTAAATTTACATTCGGTCCATCACTTATTCGCCGAATACCGAACTTTTAACAAAATTGTCGGCGAGCAATTACGTAAGAATCATTACTCTTAAAAAAATGTCTCCACAGCGAACGCGCGATGCTCACTCGACCACTGCGACATCGTGACTGACAAATCCGCACAATTGATAATTCCAACGGCGCCACCCTCCTTCCGCACCGTTTATTACCTTGTATAATACGAGTTGTTATAGATATTTATTCTTTTCCACACATGACAGCAGCTTTTGCCGTTCATATTATTTCAGAAGCGAGTTCAATATGACGTTTAAAAGTGCCATTAGGCAGAATATGAATGACACTTTGAATCGGGGACTAGAGACATGTAAATAGTCAATCCTCAATTCTCACACATAAAAGCGTGACTGAAAACGATGTGTCATCGGTAGTCACGGTTGGTATATATATTAAGGAATCAGTAACTCTTGATATCCTTGGAGATAGCGGAGAGCCTTATCTGTGACTGTGGAATATCTATGGCTTGACTGAAGCATCGTTGTAAAATGAGTTGTGCAACGCTCTTTCCTCACCACTTCAATATAATGTGCTTCAATAAAATCGGAGAAGTCGTTCCCAAAAATCCAACATTTTTACGTAGATCATCGTCGATTTACCAGCGAATTGTACTACTCATTACACAGTAAATTCGTTTCATAGAAATCTTCCCACAATGCCCACAAACACTACTCTTTCTATACTCTAAAACCTATTTCCTTAGTTCCGCATGTATAGGCAGTGGACATGGTCTATAAAATTGCTCCAAAAAAAAAAAGAAAGAATAATTTTGTCAAATATAAAACGATTTCCATATTTTTAAGACTGCGTTCCCCTGAAGGGGCTGGTCCTATTCATAAGTGTACTTAATGGACAATAGACAGATAAGTAGCAGCGACACCCACGGGCATTGCTAGTTTTTTTTAAGATAAGACAAACTCTACGACGCTCTTAAGCTGGTCTGTAGAAACACCCAGGATGTAAGCGGGAATCGAACCCGCACCTCCATATTGATAAGACTAATGCTCATGCACTAGACTACGTAGGCTTAAAAAATAAACAATTCCTTACAAATGGTCCCCCTATATCGTATTTGGCGTATTCGTCTCCAAAACGCGGTGTATTTAAAAAATTGCGTCGTAGTTAGCGAAAACGCTGATATATGTATGTATATAATTTTTTTTTATCTTGAACCAGCACTCTGGAGATAACGCTGATATAAGTAATTTTTTTTTTGGGACCTGCACTCTGGAGATGACACATACACACGTGCTAGTTAGAGGAATGATAGGAAGTGAAGCTTAATTAATTATTTTACAGCTCTGCTTTTGCACGTTCTCTGTTTATAGCAATGTTGAAGATTCGGTTTAGTAGCCTTTGTTATTATTATTTTACTTCGCCGGTGCTACACAATACCGTCGCAGGAGGGCGTTCTGATGTGATTGGGGATTGCTAGTGGCTATCCCTTCGCCACTGAAACCTTCCGACAACAACTGACAAAACAAAGACACACTAATGCACATCAGAAAAAATGCGACTACAAATATTTACAACCATAGTCGAAATACTTCTAGCCCAAATACGATAAGGGTGAGTATGTCTGGCAACGCTTCTAAAAATTTGTGAAATGCATTTAGATACATTTTATTAACAAGGATGTTGCTATGCACAACTATGTAATGAAATGATGATAACAGCGATTCTTTAGTAACTCGGTAATAGAGGATGCAACAAGAATGCAGAATGTCGAGAATAAAACAAATTAAAGCAAAATAAGCTACAACTGCTACACACTCGTAGGACTAATCAGAAATTGACACCAATACAGAATTTGTGCAAAAGAAAACAATTTTATTATCTGTTTGTAAGGCGTCACCTCAATTTTATTCGCCTGCATTTAAATACAATGTGCATTTTTACAAATATGCCAGTGCATATTAATCTAGTATGTATGTAAATATTTAATTATAAGTTTGTATATACGAGTACTTTTTGTGTTAAATTTCATAGGTTTTATTTAAAAGTTTTATTGGCTTACCCTTATATATGTATGTATATTTTGGATGACTTTTGTAATATTTCGCAGCCGCCTATTGATAGTTTTATATATTTTTCCAGGTAAAGAAAAAACGCTGTTTGTAGTGCTTGAATTTCTATGGTATTTTCTGTCTGTTATTGACTTTTTACAAACTTTCCTGAAGTTTGTTGAAATTTGTTATTTAAATTATTTATGTTCTTTTTCACTTTTTCCACTTGTTTGTTGTTGATAACGTTTTATATTTCTTTGTTTTATTTTAGCTTACTTTCGAATATAGTTACAGTTGGATTTTTTTTTTTTAGATAAAATTAATGTAAATGACAACAAGAGACCACGATTTTGTTGAAAGAGAAAATATGCATTAATTAATTGGTTAATTTAAACACGTATGGAAATAAAATGTCATAAAAATGTTAAAAAGTTCTTCCCAAACTATTTTTTACTAGAAAAAAAAGGGTACTTTTACAATTATAATCAGAGGCCAAATTATGGCATTCAATATCGAACGAATTTCCAATATACACATTTTAATAGAATTTTGTTTGAAATTTCATTTCGAATCGAATGCCGTAATTTGCCCCCAGAATTTTCGTCAAATCATTTTGATTACATTGCCCAGGAGAAGTAATGATTTCTTTCTGAAGCGGAAATGCATTCCAATTAATAAAATACAAAAAAAATAAAGAATTTAGAAATTTAAAAAGTCCATTCATACATGTGCGATTCTAAAGATCCAATATATTTTATAGTTTTTAAAGCTGTGAAACAGATCCATGAAATATATTTTGAATGGAAATTTGTTTTTCGAACTCTCTCTCTCTCTCTCTTTTTAGCACTATATTTGTGGTTTATTAGTGCCTCGTATTGCGTATTTCCGGGAAAATAACTTCTTTAGTCGTACGAAGGCCTTCAAAATATCGACCCCTGTGCGCGAAATTATCGTATGTTACAAAAAGTAAATTTTACAGGAGAGCGTTTTTATTTATTTTTTTTTATTTTCCTGGCAGCATTAGCTGTTACATACGATAAAATGTATATAGACTTATCTTCATAACTATAACAAATATCGCTATAATATTTGATCGAGAGATGAATTAATGCATTTAAAACAAATTTGCATAAAAAAGCCGATTTCGAAAAAAGTGTAACATACGATAAATTCGCGCACAGCGGTCGATATATTGAATTGTACTACAAATTTCAACATAAAATATTGCAGTTTGTGCTATTTTGTACTGGACTTTAGGGAAATGCATTGGTTTGCACAAAAATTTACAAAAGAGAACACCAATTGAAATTGTAAAACGGCAGTTCCTCTCTGAGAGTATACAGAATTTTTACTGGAACGAATTTTTGCCAGTAAAATCCAGTAGAAGAGAAAAATATATGATTAAAACATAAACCAAAAAAATTAGCGAACAAAAAGTAAACAATTTTTAATAAAAATATTAAAAAAAAAGAAATAAAAAATAATAATATACAACGTAAAACAAATTAAAGAGAAGATATTACTACTTATTATAGCGAAATATTGAAAATTAATAAATAAAAAAAGCTTTTCATAAAAAAGACCATCGCTCAAAAAAGAAATATATTCGAAGAATATTAATTTTTCAATTCATCAGATTTTTAATATACATATGTGTTTTTAAAAATTAAACATTGAACAGTAAATCAGTTAGAAATATTGTTTAATGGATTAGAACAATGTATGAACAATTGTATATAAATATTTTGATTAAACCTGCTTTGCTGTGCAGCATAGCAGCATCGACGTGCTTCTAAGAACAAAGAAAATAAATATATTTTGAAAGAAAAATATTAACGATTAGAATCTCTTATTTTTATTTGAACTATTACATATGAACTATTACAATTATTACAAAATAATTAATGAATATTTAGTTGCGTTTAAGTTCATAGTTAATTTTTGACAATAATGTTAAAATTACTTTTGATTTCGAATAAAGAAAAATAGAATAACTAATCGGCGACACCACTTGAGTAGAACACGTATGTATGTATGTACGTATTTTCTACTCTGTGTGTCAACAGAGAGGTAGTTGTAGATTCCTGATATGTAGGAACGTAGACCACTGGCGGCTTCGGCATTCGATTCGAATGAAAAATTTCTAACAAGCCGTCTGAAACTTCTATTAAATTGTATAGGAATTATGTTCAATACGGAATGCGTAATTTGGCACCAGGACTAAGTTTTTACAGCAACTGTACATATAATAAATTCTAAACTTTGTTAATTATTTATTTTCGTATGAAAATTCCTATGAAATTTTACTTCATTAAATATAAATTCATAAATATATGTATAAGTACATATTTCATTTTGTTCTGCCTTTCTGACGATCAAACATTAAAGAGTGCATGTGGCTGCCTGAACCTCTACCCATTCCTCTCTATCAGGGATATAAAATGATAAGTTTTTTAAGACGACCGATCTTTTGTTTTACTGTACATATTCTTGCAATTAAACTGGCGTTAAATTATTACAACAGAATCATAATGTTACAAATCCATTCGATAATTGTCACTATTGAGAAAACACCCACTGTATACACATACGAGTACATACATGCATCAATTAATGCATTATAAATGCTTAGTTTTGTGATGTAAGAATGGCGTGTAATCAATCAATATTTTCTTTGTAACAAGCAGTTTTTACATTTCAAATCTAAAAGCCCTTCATGCCATAGCCAAGTCACAAAATTGGAATTTACAAAATGCATACTTGCCTTACAGCAATATTATTTATTTTTTAATATCTTTTATACGAGTATATTTCTTATAAAGGGGATGATGCTAAGTTGTATTAACAAAGCAAACATTATAGAGTAAATTACAGAACAAGTTGTGGTAAATGGAAGCACGTTGGAAAAAAATTTTAAGAATTTTCAAAAATAACCATTATTCGCATATGACCATAGTCAATTCCATAAATCCATAATAAGTTTATCATAGGCGCAAATGTACATTTAAACATTTAAAATTGTTCAGATTAAGGAAAATTCAATTACGAAATTAAATCAGTTACAAATTTTGTTGAATAGGGTAGAACTTACTATACAATTGTACACTAACTTGCCCTATGAGTTAGTATAACTAGATAGATTATTATATATTTAAACCTTAGGTTAGGGTAAGTAAGAGGGGTCCTAGATGGAAACAGAAATATTCTATCCCTCTTAGGTTCAATTCTGTGTACTTGTGACAAAAGATCATCATAAGTTGAGATAAGCAAATTTTTTAGTATTTTAATGGTAAAGCAAACTTCACAAGACACTTTGTTTGCACTAATCAGCGCATTTCTATTAATATTTTGTTTTTGAGATATACACAAAAAGTAATCAACTATTTTATTAAGGTTTAAGGTTTTTTTATTTATTATTTTTATATAATCTCGATATTTCGTTAACCTTCGGTTAACATCTTCAGGCAATTTTTATTTTTTTATTTATATTATTATTAACGAAATATCGAGATTATATAAAAATAATAAATAAAAAAACCTTAAACCTTAATAAAATAGATTGTTCAAATAATAAAAAAGGTTAAAAAAACAAGTATTAAGAAAAATTACAAGTTTTATTTTATAGAGGTTTTAGCCGAAAGTAAAATTACAGAAAAGTTAGTTTAGTTATACTAAACTAAAAGACAATCAATAACTTAAAAAAAGACGCAAAGAGCTAAGAACTGTAGTCCAACAATACGAATTTTCCAACATTACGAAAGGGCATTATATAATTCGTCCTATTGAACCTGCACTGTATTATTATTTCATTTTCAAAAATGAGAAGTGGTCCAAAAAAGGAATAAAATGCTAAATACGATTACATTAGGTTAGGTCGGCAGGTTGCTGGATGTAAAGTTAAAGAAAGATCCCAGCCCAATTGGGTTCAATTTATTAAGGCCCCTTTGTGATACCTGTTGTGAAAAAACTTACACGCATTGTACTAATACAAACCAGAGACTTTGCCAGGAATCGAGCCTAGAACCCGCAACTGATAAACTTCCACACTATTGGGGCACCCTACGTTAATATTATGTAATTGTAATTGTGGCGAAAACAGAAAAAAAAACTAGAAACTATGAAACTTAAATGTTTTTTTGTAATGACCAGTACGAATACAATATGTTTATGGAAACATAAACCATAGATCGCCAGTAAATTATTAATTTTTGGCAAGCATGTATAATTTGCATGTGACGCAAAACTGCAGCATTACACATATCGCACCGGTTCCTCTAAAGGGAGTCAACGCAAAATTTAAAAATTTTAATTTTTTTTTTTTTTTAATTTACAATAAAAATTAAAAAAAATTCTGTTATTGTAATGGAATGGCAATAAGTAAGTATATAATGGCAGTTGTTTTTATAATTTTTTCAGTGATTATCGAAAAATAAAATAAAAAAAAGTTTTTTATGCGAAATTTGATAATTTATTTGTTAGTTTAATTTCATAAAAATCGCAATTAAACGAAATAAATATAACAGCACAATAAATTTACCTTCAACAACCGTTATAACTGAAACACAGGCACAACTGAAAATATTTCCATTTAGTTGAAACAAAATAAATTGAGCTTATATTTATTTGGATACAACTTGAAATATTTATCTTTAGTTGGCTCTAAGTCCCCGTCCATACTGTGAAACATTTGCTGCAAAACTTTTGAGTTTGTAGATGAGAAGGGGAAGAGGAGTGGAAGTAGGTACTGTGTTTCATGTACATGCAGTTTTTGTTGAATTTCTTATTTTCATCTTTTGACATGAGGTGTATTTGACGTTTCATTTTATTTCTTTTCGTTTGGTATACTGTTAACTATCATAATAATAGATACCCTGTTTTAGTTTACACGTGTTACGTACACGTGGGACTTAAGAACGTTTTTTTTACCTAGAGAGTTATCACTGTTTTTTTTTGCGAAATAGTATAGAAAATTATGTAAAATTTTACAGTATCTAAATATAACTGCTGTTATTGGAGAAACTGGAATTTTAAAAATTTTTAGTTGACTCTCTTTAGAGTAACCACATGTGTATGTGGTAATGGAATGCAGAAGAACGAAATTAAAATTGTATATCAGTTGTAAGATTCCTACAAGCCTGTACAATTATATTCCAATAAAGAAGTTATATCCCTTAGAACTTTGTAATTGGGCGGCAATTAAACAAATGATTTATATACGCGAATATTTTCCATTGTCCCATAAATTGAAAATATAGATCTTAATTAGGAATCTGGGTGCTTCCATAGCCTAGTACTTGAGCGATTACTCTTATCAATCTAGAAGTACGGGTTCGATTACCACCTAGACTCTGAATGTTTCTTGTGGTATTACAATGTGCCTAAGTGGGGCGTACTCCTTCGGTTAGGGTCCGCCACGTAACCTAACTTAACGTACAAATCTGAATTCTGTACCGTCACAATACAAATCTCTTGGTATATCATGCATAATTGACTAATCCCGATTCCGATTCTCAGAAAGTGCATTGAACTTTACTATTTATTTATTAAAAGTGTTTAGACTTTATTATTCTCCTGTAAAATTGTTTTATAGTTGAGCTAAAAAGAGCACATTTTTTAAATTAATAAAGCAAAATCAGGCAGGATATGCAATGCACAGCGAAATAATATTAATCACAAAGGCACAGCCGCTAAAATACATTGCAATAAATACCTATTGTAAAACGTTTACAAGGTTTCTGATTACAAAAGTTTTTCACAAATAACTTAACGCAGGAGACCTAAATACATGAACATAAACAAATGAAATAAAATTTTATATGTATGTATATTCTTATTGTTCTTCGACTTGGGTGCTGCTTGTTGTCAACGAAAAACAATAAAAAGTACATCAATTGTTAATCACGCACGACCACGTTTATTGTTCAAATGGCGAAAACGTTTTCATTTTTTACATATGCACGTTCTTTTAAAACTGTTTAACAAAATTGGAAAATGTGTTATTGAAATTGTGCAGTATTGTTGTGAATTGATTAAATGCACTATTGTTAATTGCTTCCCGTATTTCTATTTACAAAACTGTTTTTAATAAAAAATCACAATTTATTATACACAAAAAATAACAATAAATAAAATGAAAACCAAACAACCACTGAATACAGTTTTTAATTTTTGCACACTGTTTGGGTTCAAGCAAATTAAAATTTGTTTTCAAGTCGAATGAATTCCTAATATATAAGTAATTGTTGCAACTATTTATTTTCTGGAATTTTCTTCACTTGCACTTGCTTTATTTCTGCTAAATATTTCTCTATGTGAAGAACTAATGTGCAAAAACAAAAAAAATGCATTACAATTCAACTGCAATTTTTTTCAACCACCAGCATACACACACAAACACACTAATTCTTAATGGTTCTTTTTGCAGTGTTGTGCTTTTGGTTTATTTCTTCAGTCAATGCCATCCTTTGTTTTTTTTTTCATTGTTCTCTGTGTTTATAGGCTGGTTCTTTCTTCGGCAATTCTAATTATTTCTTCATTAATTCATATTAACTTTTGTTTACACACCATATTTAAACTTTTTCTTAATAATCGTTTAATTATTTATTGTAACTCACAAGGCTAAACGGGATTTAAAAAGATATAATGCACTCAAATTATTACAGAAAATTTACAAGTTTCAAGAAACATGCAAACACACGAACCTCACTCGCGAAATGACTCCAAAAGACTGAACGAATGTATACAAAAAAGCGCTTAACGAAACCCAACGAATAATTAAATACTGAGTTGCCACTCCTACCGCAATATTAATGGTTACCCTAAGAAAAAGTGTTTAAATACCATGATAGAAATATAATGTATATTTTACAATATAATATAATAAAACTCAGCATAAATGATGTGGTTTTATAAAAACATACATCTTTGTTAAAAAAAAAATGCAAATCAACTGAAGTTATGGTACTGTCGCGAATTATAACAATAAATTAAAATAACTTGAAACAACTCGATATGGCAGTTCGTGCACGCTAGGTGTAGGATAGGCAGTTTTATTGAGAAAGCCAGTTTTATCTTGTGCACACTGTATTATCTTTTCATGCGTGACTTTAGCTCTAAAGTATGCTAAGAGAAATATTAGCAGAAAAGAGTTACCAGAAGAGAAATTTGTGAATTATTCTTTTTTTAATAACAAATTAAAAAAAGCGTTTAAAAAATTTTATACTGGTATTTGCGAATTTGGAAAATATTTCTCCAACAATTTACCGAATTAAAAAAAAACAATTTCAGGTCAGGCGGGGTTTTTTTCAAATCATGTGGTCAAGCAAATATTTTAATATTTAATATTTTAAGACCATAAATTTTTTAAGCAATTGCTTAGCGCTAGTGTCAGAGTATAAAATGGAACAATCAAACTCTTCTCAAGTATGCATCATGTGCCCTTTAGCCATGTAAAGAGACATTAATCACGTGTCTCTATCGCACAATGTTGCACCCTTAAAATACATTTGGATGTATGTTAGTTCTTTTTCACTTACCTTTGGTACCTGAAAATTGAGCAAGTTATCAAACTATTTATTTTTTCTTTGTATTATTTCGTTAAATATCTATATTAATTATTAAAAATGGCTTTGACCATAAAGCAAAAAAAAATACCACACCAAAAATGTAAAATTTTAAAAATTTACTTTTTGAACTGAAAAAAAAAAACAATTAAATATTGACAGGAAATTTCAGAGCTACCAGGATACAAAAATTATATGTTCATATCGTTCATTTACTCAAATAACGTCATAACTCAACAAATACATTTTTTCGGCTAATAAAGCAGAATACATTTTCGTATCGGTTTTCATATTGTGTAAAAGATTCATACAAATAACTTCAACACTCAACTCGTGGCAAAAGAATATTTATTCTCTCCGCATTGAGATATACTCGTACGTAGATTGAAAACTATAAGTAAATTTTTTACAAAACTAGTTTTCTTGAATTATGATATTGTTTGAGTAAATGAGCGATATGTATATGAAATCACCAAGTGAGAAAACTTTTCGATAAAATTAGCATTTTTTAAATAAAAAACAGTTGTGTATATCGTCAGATGATATCGAAAAAGCCCTAAGTTACAAACAATTTATAATCGATTTTTCGATTGATTATTATAAAAAGTATCAAATTGCGTATTCCTGCCTAATTTTACGCGCCTACAATTCGAAATAACATTAATATTAAAATAATTAAATGTACATTTGCAATCTAATGACCGTTTTCGTGCAGGTATTAGATGTTTGTTGGGAACTTGTTTGACAAATTTCTCTGGAAAATATGTCAATTAAGCGTTCATTTGGCATTTGATATTTTTAATGAATACGGCAGTACTTACTTATTTATTAAATTATTTATTTTATTTATTTTATATGTTACATACTTATATATTTAGAATTTATTTAGTTGTTTAAGATATGTTTTTATTGTGTGTAGAATATTCATAGAGGAACCCATTATGGCCTATTAGGCTTGGTCTTTGTGAAAAGAATTAATAAATGAAATGAAAAGAAAATTCTAAAACGCTTCAGTTTGAAAGTGTTTTGCTTCTCCTGTAAAATTTGTTCTATGTAATTTAGAGCTTTTATGAAAACACATGACGATATATGTATTATGTTTATACTTTTATCTACGTATTGCAATACTATTCAATTCAAATAGCAATAAATTTTATTACACGCTTGTATTCGCTATAAATTAATGGTTATATGAATGCATATACTCTTTCCATAACAAAGTGTTAAAATTATTGAAACAAACACAGTCAGGACGACTGACGACTTGCGTATAGCACGACAAAATCGTCTATAAAACTTTGCTGCTAAGTTCGTCGACAAAAATCCAATGACTGCAGGATAAAAGAAATCGTGTTATGCAAAATATCTGACATCATTTAAAATTATTGTGTTTTAATAAACAATCCGAAACAACACAATAATAACATAATTTATTAAAATACTAATATTTAGTAGTGAAAAATTTATTAAATTTAAATCAAAAAAACTGTGCTTTTCATTTTATATTAAAAAAAAAGAAAATTATTGCTTCAAAGAATAAAAAAATCCCTTTAAAATTTATTATTGAAAAAAAATTTATTATAAAAAAAAAAAACACAAAAAATATTTTTTCATTATAAACAAAAACCAATTTTCCTGAAGAAGCTACACAAAGAAGTAGCGAAATATCGAATCAGAATAAATATTAAATATATTAAAAAGGCCTACAGCTTAAATAATTAGTGTTATGAATTATTGACCAAATTTAATGTAGAAAAATAAACCAAGGCGAATTAATACCAGGTAAACTCAGTAGTACAACAACAATCAAAAATCTTTGTGTACTGTCAAAATAAATCAAATAATTTGACATTAAACAGTCGGTCTGGGCTGAAATATACCCTTTATTCACAAACTTTTGGAGGCTCATTTCGTTATTGAAATTGGGAACTTAATTCAGAATAAATGCTACATAAATTGGGTCCCCGAAAATTGTCCACCATAGAAAACATTTCTGTTTAGATAGCTAATTCATAAAAGGACTTAATTCGTACGGCATTCAGATGGTAGGAATTAGGTTCCTAATGAACTTTGCACACAATCAGTTTTTAAATTAAAAAAAAAAAATTTTTTTAATTATTTAGAACCCCAAAAATTTGAATGAAAATAAAATATCTCCTCAAAAATTACTGTGCTCTTCTCTATATACAAATTTGGGGAGTTAGTTCATTTCTGTTTTGGAAATTAAGTTCATTGTGGACATTGCTTATGCCGCCTAATGAGTCAATTTTAATATTTTGACTATGATCACCTCAATATATTTTTTTCTCTGTATTTTGGCTTCAAGATTATGCGAGTGCCAGGACATTCCGGTAGCTACATATATTTAAGTTCCAATTTCTTATGTATAGAGAACTAAAGGTTAAATAATTTCGAGATATTGCTGCCGGCTCTACCCAGTGTTGTTTTTTTTTTTGGTTTGAGTTTGATAGTGAGATTATAAAAAGGGTGGAAATAAAACATCTTTTAATTTTTTAATTTATTTCAAGTGTGTGATTTTAAATTTATTTAGAACTTCTTCGTTCTCTCTCTGTTATGAAGTCTTTGTCAATTTGATGAAGTTTTTATTTTTATTTTTTATTTTATTTTTTTCACTTTTATTTATTCGCAGCAATAAATCAATTTTAAAATAAGTTTATGTCTTAAAGTTAAATAAATAAAACAATTGTGTATTTTATATGTAAATTATGTATGTACAACTTAATAAGAGTTTAATAAAAATAATTGTTCTAAATGAGGTTTATGATAAAATACAATTAAAATAAATAAATTTACAGACAAATTAAAACATTTGTGAATCAAAAATAAAAATTTCCTAGTTTTTTTTATTTTTCTTTCTTTATTAAATAAATATCAACATAATTTTTAAAATTTTTCCGTGAGTTAATTTCCATTAATTAAAAACTGAATAACAAATTTGTGTTTATTAATTAGTTAATATTTTTTTTCTCTTTTTTTAATTTCCACGTTTTTTATTGGTCTTTAAAAATGGTGGAATTACAAAATCAAAATTCACATATACATACATACATATCGCACTTGATAAACAAGAGGGTATTAACTCGAAATATTTAAAATTTCACTTTTTGCAAGAAATCAACTAAGAAAATCAATACCATCTATCTACTGTGAAAATTTCATTGTATTCAGATGACTTTTTCATCTCAAAAACCCATGAAGTATTTGGATTTTCAAATACAATTCAAATGTAACGAAAAATAGTTTTTGGCTTGTACTGAATATCTTAATATGTAATTCGAGTTGATCAACTGCGATATGTAAGTCTGTATATGTATATTAATGTAATAATATTTCTGGGTATTTGTTTGATTTAAATGTTGGTGCGTGTGTATTGTGTATTGATTGAAAATTTTTAATTTTGATTTTTTTTTTTTGTTACACAAAATCCAATTGTTAATTTCACACTGCGTGGTAAATCTGCTGAACTCTAATTTTACAAAGTGTTTGGAGTATTATGATTCTGCACAGTGGCGACAGATTGTCAAATATTTGGTCTGATCATATAAGAAAAGCTTATAATTTGTATAAAAATCTTAACGTTTCTCAATATAACAATGCCAAATGATCGTAAACGCCAAAAACACTAATTTTATTTTTTTATTTTTCTTATTATTAAATACGACTTATGATCAAAGCTTAAACCTTATACATTTAAAGTTATCAACAATTTTGACTTTTTATAAATTTTAAACAATTTGCAGGTCCGTGAAATTTTATTTTTAATCATAAATTTTGTAAATTTTATTTTTAAACATAAATTTTTTTTTTACAAAATATCGCTTTCGATCATTTGGATAAATTTTTTTTTTAAATTTTAATTTGTGTACATCATTTATTTGACTTAGAACAAAATAATTAATAATACAGTCGAAGCCCGGTATAATGAATGACATAATGTCAGACGCTTTCGTTAAACTGGGAAATTCGTTCTACCGAACAAAATAATTTTTTATGAAAACTAGAGCATTGCTTTTAACTGTTTATGTATATTTTTCATCTGAATACAACCAAAAAACCGACGTGTTGCATGAAAACTCAATATAAAAGCTTAGAACGAAAAAGTTAAATGGCATTTTAGTGTTTATTACATAATATGAAATGATTATTGTTATTGTAATGACTGCCAGATATTACGATTTATAGTCATTTAGAAGATTTAAAAAAAAAACTGATGGTATTTTTGTTTGCGATTTCCTGTACCATTCGTAAAACAGGTCTTAAAATATGGTTCCCTTTTTAATATAAGAGAGCTAATGGAAATATATGCCCATTAGTTATATCGGATTTTCGTTAAAGCGCGTGTTTGTTATACCGGGCATCAACTGTAATTAAATGTGCAATGTCTACAATTTAAAATGTCGATTTTCAAGAAAACTTTGCCAATTTAAAAGCACAATAACCAACGCTTAACATCTTCGGAAAATTTTAATGTTCTATAAAATTCTTCTTAAAAAAAATATACAGGCATTTATGAAAGTGATTTGGAACCACAAAAATGTGTTCTGTGCACAGAATTCTCCAGAAGTCCCCAACGTTTTCAAATAACTTGTTTTTTATTGCGACTATTTTGTGGCGAACTTTATAATGAAATATTTAAATAAATTACTCAATGTCTTCTTTATTAATTTTCTTGAACAATTTTTTTTTATTTAAAAAAACACTTGAAAATTTCGAAAAAAAAGCCTTTTCTGCTTTTAAAAATGTTATTTACTTTTGTGATTTGTAACACAGCTGAAATATGGTAATCAGCTGTTTTCGTTGAGGTAAAATCACATCAACAATACAAAAATCGTGTGATTTAAAAAACAACACAAAATCACATGTGTGTGATTTTGAAACGGCATGTGATTTGAAATCACATATTGGGGCCTCTTCGAAACTATCCAAACGATTTTGATAAAATTTAAAACATGGATATATTTGACTTGTAGAAATTTAAACAAAAAAAAAATAGGATCAGAAGAGCTGTAGCGGGAAATATAACCTTCTCCTGATAAAATTTAAAACGTAGATATATGTACATACATATCTAAGCCTAAAAAGCTATGTAGGCTAGTAGCAGATAACCAAAGTGTGTTACTACGTTAAAAATATGTGGAGGGTAGCGAAACACAGCGCGTTACTATAGTTTATTTTAAAAAGAAGATTAAAAAATTATAATTAAAAAACAAAACTATTAAAACTATTATTCTGCAATAAATTTAATAACATATATAATTTCGAGCAGTGGTTAATTTTTTTTTAGCATTTTTGGCAACTTAAAAAATTTAAATTTCACTCGCAAATCATTTAGGCTTAAGTTTTTCATAGATAGAGCGATTTTGCCTTCAAAATTACTAAAAGATGTTTTCATCACATAAGAAACCCAGGATTTTTTTTTGCAAATCTTGTTAATTAAAATCAATTAGATTAAGTAACAATAAATAATTTGTTTTAAATAAAGAAAATCTACAATTATTTGCTAATGAATTGACTTAACATTTTTTTGCTTTCATTTGGATTCGGTAAAATTCGGCCTACTGTATCATTTTATTTATATTTATACGGAGGACAGTTGAAGTCAGCTTCTGTTTACTTTTTAGTTTCCATTTATTTTTTGCAATCGAGACCACTGTGCATTGTTGCAATTACTATTTCTCTTTGAAATTAGTTTTTCATGAGGCTAGAAATTTGACTAAAATTTGTTTTCTTATTTCACGTACTTATTTATATTTTAGTGAATATTTTTCTTTTTGGTAGCTGAAACAGTTAAATTTTAGGAAAAATTTTCTGTTTAATTTTTCTGCAATAAATACGTTCATTTTAAAATAATTTTAATATTTACGAGTATTTAAGCTTGTTTTCACTTGTATGGCATTTTAAATCAAAGCGATTGTTAAACTTTTGGGTAAATTCAATGCACTAGTAAATTTATCATGTTCAGTATCGATTTCTGTTAGTTCTTGAACGTGTTTGCTTACGCTTTCGTCGTCGTCACACAAGTCAATTACTTCCGGCGTTTGGGAAATCTGAAACGTTAGACGTTTTTTGGCCGCAATAATGTTGTCGTTTGTAAATTGATCTGCTAAAGAGGGCAGAACTTCCGATATGTTGGTATCAAAGTTAACTAAAATTTCATCATCGTCCAGGCGACGCAACCACTTTGCTTTTGGTTTAATGGGACTCATAATTTGTGGTAAATTCTTGATTGTGATGCTTTCACTTCCGTTTTGTTGTGGTTCACGTGACAGCGTTGTACCCAAGCGCCGCAACATAGAGACAACTTTGCCATCGATTGTGGGCTTTGGCAAACATTGCTGATGACGTTTTAGTTGTTGTTGTTGTTGTTGGTTTATACTTTGGCTAACGTTTGTTGTGGCTGTTTTTGTTTTTGTTTCTGTTTGCGTTTCTGTTTCAATGACTAGATTTTGCAGTGTATGTGTAGCAAGGAGTGGAGCTTCCCGTTGGGCCAACTCCTTTTCTACTTGTATAATACTGCGCAGGTAACAAGCTTTCGAGCGATACAGCTCCCGACACTTGCGGCACTTGACAGTTGTTTGTGTATTGCTTTGTTTAGAGATTTTTTTATTAGAACGCACCACCAGCTTCTTGCCGCACGTACATTGTTGCATGACTTTTTGCTGCATTTTGGTTCCTCCACGTTTGGTCAATTGTACACGAAAGTTGCGCTTATTAAAATTGATTTTATTCGTAGATTTATGGCTTTCATTGAAGTCTTGTGCAGCCTCTACGGCAATAAATTCTCCATTTTCTTGCTGAACTTGCCTGACATCCTGCAGCTCTAGCTGTTGCCAGGGCTTGACTTTAGCAATGGGTCGACAGACGGCTATTTGCTTCTTGGAGCCGGAACTTTTTTCATCCTGCATTACATTGCCGCTGTTCAAGTGTGATCGAAAAGTACCCGAAGGGCTTTCGGCATCATTGCTATTCAAAGCCTGCAGCGAGTGCCAATTGATAAGCCAGTTATTGCAACTGAAGCATAAATATTTATCCTCATTTAAGGGCTAAGAAAAAGAAGGAATTATTTTTTAATTACATAGTATGTACATGTAGTTTATAATAATTGAGCCACCACTGATGACTTGGCATCCAGACGTAAAAATTTAAATTTCACTATATCACGTCATGAAAACCATTCAGTTTTGGCTACCAACATTCTAGAGATAGGAATTTGCCCGACATAATATTTCATTTTTAATTTTCATTTTACACTGTTGTCAATAAAATTCTTAAAAAGTAATCTATCAATCGTTCATTTAGTAAATTTGAAGCACATAGTTTTGGAGACATCTCTGTTTTAGACCTTCTGATTATTTACAATGAATATAAATTCTGAAGCATACTATATTAGGGATTATATAGATTTTGCTATTAACCCATTAAAGGCGGCTCATAGACCGCTCGTACGATTTTGACGAAACTTTCAGAATTTTACCTGGAGGTCCTTAGAAGTTGCTTGGGGTTAAAAAAAAAATGTTTTACCTACCCCCATTCCTGACATAGGACATGGGTATTTAAATACCCAACCGTCGATATATTTTTTAAAATATTTTTGAACAATTTTGTTTTTCTTATTTTAATATAAACAAAAAGCTTTATTATTTGTTTACAAAATTGTTAATTTTTTTGACCATTCAAAGTTCCGGAGCGTTACAAATATTTAAAATTACGCCGTAAAAAGTAAATCCAACTTTGAACTCTATAGTTTAGTAGTTTGTTTTTAAAAAGGGGATTCTCAGTTTGCTTCTCCTTGTTCAGAATTGTTGAAATTTTTACATTTAGTTTATTTTAGTAATGCAAAGTGAACAGGTGAAATCAAGTGAATTTTTTTTTACAATAAAACAAGTGCATAAAAATATAACTTTATAGGAAAAAAAATATTATAAATAACCGATATAAAAATGAATCGTCGTCAGAAAATTCGTACTACTGGCGAATTACACGAATTTCTCGATAGCTGGTCCGATGGGGAAGAAGATTTTAAAAGAGAATCAGATACAACTTATGTTGTTACATTACCACCCGATGACATCGACGACGAGATAAGTGATACGGAGGAGTTTGATGACAATTTACAAGTGTTGAACGAGGACCAAAATCCGACTCACGAGATTACTGGGACTTACGAAATAGACCGTTTCTACAGTAGATGGAATGAAGATATACTATCTGCTGAAAACGAGATTGATGATTAGCCAGTGACCTCCAGTAAGATTGGTAAAGGGCCGTTCAGACTATTATACTTTGTATTAATACTTGTCAAAAATTCAAATAATACGTGCAAGTGCGATAGTGTGAACGCAAAATGTTATGAAAACCACAAGTATTACGATAAATAATTGACATCCCATAATACTTTCTCATTTTTTGAAAATTTTCTAAACGATAATACTTTTCATCTGATTAAAATTCACAAGTCAACTGTTCCGCCGCCGGTGGCGTGCCGTCCATTATTTGTTATTTTTTCTTCATATAAAGGCCAAAGATTTTTAAAATTTTAATCGCATAGAAATATATTTCGTCTTAAAAGCTTTTTTAATATTATTCATTTGATTTATTTCCTTTATCTAAATCGAATATTTTAACTGCTGCATACTTTCAAGAGCCGGCACGTTTGCCGTCTACGTAAAAAAACCTGCAGCCGTTAGCGAATAATAATAATTCAATATGCGCATGCTGCTTGTGTTTCTTTATTATAGCTAAAGTCATCAAAACTCCCACAAATTTACATTTATTTCTTTTTTGATATAACATGACTTTTCCTTTTTTTTTAATTGTAAAACACTTTTGTTTATTAAAAATTGTTTTCTCAACTTCTGGTTTTTTTTTTGTATTTTCTCTCTATTTCAAGTGTGATGGTGTGAATACAAAATGTCAGTTTACGTTAGATTTTTTGACAGTCGCATTAAATGTATTTAGATTTCTGTATCGTAAAATGTGATGAAAGTCTTAATACTTGTATAATAGTCTGAATGGCCCTTAAGAAGAGACGTAAAATTGATAAGGATTGAAAGCAGTGGCAAAACAGAGTACGGATGTTTGAAGTGCCAGGCGAATTTGCACCCAGCAGCATGCTTCCTGGATTACCATAGAAGTGTCACACCAGATAAATCTTAAATTGCAAAGTCTAAATAACCTCTAATTTTCTTTAAATAAGTTTAAAAAATATAAATTCGCCTTTTATTGACGCCAAAAAGAATTATTTCACTATAGAGGAAATAGTTAATTTTAGAACTCATTATGGACGGTTGGGTATTTAAATACCCATTTTCACTTTTTAGCGTGTGACGGCCAAGTGTGTTTACAAATGCGGCACCTAATGCTATTTAGAATGTGCAGGCGTTTTTAATTTTTCGCATTATCCTTTATTTGACAAACATTTTTCTGATCATTTTTTGACAACACAAAAAACGCAATTTTTCCAATTCTCAAACTAAAGGTAAAAATTAAAAAAAAAACAGTTCTCTATAAAATTGGATCATTAGATTTTTGAAAAGTGAAAGTCGAAATATTGCTTTTTTGCAGCAAGAACAAATTTTATTACTCTTTCTATTGTTATAAAGAACCTGTTTCATCCTGAGCTGGCTTACATAATACGTTATAATTTTGTTAAGCAAGAAAAGTTAAAGCCACAATAATTATGGCCATGATATTAACATTATAGACCAAAACAACTAATTAGGCAATTAAATTCTGCGAAGAAATTTAAAGAAATTATTTACTGAGCACTGGATAATATCCTGTGAGCAATTCAGCATGTCTCAAACCAATTTGAAATCATAGTAATGTGACCGCAAATCAATTAATAAACCTCATAAGTGTAACGCCCTATAAATTTAAGAAATTCAGGGTAAAATTGGGAAAATCATCCGTAAAAAAAGGCATAAAACAAACACGCGGATAATGACCGTTGCATAGGAAAACATATCAATAAAATATAAATTATGTGCTAGTGTATATACATGCTCATACATATACATACATACATATGTATGTATATACACATTAGGGTGGGCCAATTTGTTCGGGTAAGGAAACACATGACAACTTATAGCAAAATCGTAATCTACACCAAATTCTAGGAAAATTACCAGAAGAAAGTAGGTTTCTAAAATCACATCAAAAGTTCTCCCCAAGAGACATCTTTGGGTAATTTCAATTTATTACATTTTTTTCTGTCAAAATAGTCAAATTAATTTTATACAAAATATTTTAAAATAATAATTTTAAAAATATTAAATCCTTTCGTATATAAAATAATTTAGATTTTTAAAGATAGATACTAACCTGGCTTATGCCGGTTTGAACTCAGATCATGAATCATCAAATTTTCTACTCTGCCTCCGATGTGAATAAAATTTGGTATACTTATTATACTCGCTAAGAAACAAAAACATTGACATTTTTAGCACGCTAGGCCTACAGGGGCTGACAATACAGCGGTGAAAATTATCAATAACGTTGCCCAATTCATTACCCTTCTAAATTCTATATCTTCATTTTTTATTGTAGCTACAGAGTTCACTTTTAAGCTCTTAAGTGTCGTACAAGGAAAGGAAAATAATGAGGGATATTTATATCGAACAGTTTTACTTTTTATTCCTTTGTCGCCCAAAAAATAAGCTCTTCCTATTGATCCCATTGCAGTCCGAACACAAAAATATCTCAATATGCTCTTTAAGATTTAAGGTCTTATGCAAAAAAAACTTAACTCAGGTTGGTAAACCAATTATTAAGCATCGTTAAATATAGTTAAGAGGCCATTGTGTATGATGGTGTTGCCAGGATCAACACATAAAACTTGTTGCAGCATACATCAGTTAAAATAGTGTTATTGCATACCATTTTTTAACATAGGTTTATTAAATGTCCCTGATATCTGACGTATACTTCAAGTCGCAAGTAAGAATATTTTTATATACGGCCGTTAAGGTCTAGTTAGTAAAAACGTGTCGTCCTACGTTATACTTGTCAGTATTGCTCAAATTTAGGTGTCGGTTATTAAAAACATAAAACTTCAATTCAATTCAGTATTTAGTTTTATATGTGAGTAATGCCAAGTTGACGTTTGCAACGTGAAAATCTATTTTTTGTGTAGATTTTCTAAGAGTCTCTTTCACCAAACATATTTAAACACAATTTAATTTAAGTAATGATCTTTATTTAAAGTATGTTTAAACAAATTTTACTTTCACCAACTGAAATAATGAAACACAAGAAAGTATTGTAACGCTCTGATATTTAATATGATAGCGGCAACTTACAGCTTTTTTAAAAGCTGTTTAAAAGCTGTTTTAAAGCTGTTGCAAAATCAATATTTAAATGCAGAGTGCTCACTACTTAAACAGTATTTAAATATTCAATGAGTATATCTAGATGAAAATGAAAAACGACTTTTAAATATGAATTGATATTTAAATAGAATTGGTGAAATAGGCTCTAAGTGACAATTTCAACGATACGATTTTTAGAGCATTACTCATGTTACAGATTTTGCCAACTGATCGCCACGACGTGATACGTTTTTGCTAACTCATGTTTTACTCTTTAAGGGCCTTTCACACTATAATAAAGTCTTACGACTTTCATAATACTCTGTGAGAGAGAAATCTAATGAGATTTTGTGCGACTGCCAAAAAATCCAAAGTAATATTACATTTTGTTTTCACACTGGAAATTAAATTAAAATTAAAAGTGGATGCTACACGATCAATATTCAGCTTCAATATTTGTCATTGTGTGCGAAAAATAGTCACACATATACATACGCTCTGTGTAAAGCGCATGCTATACGATCAATGTTCTGTGTAATATTGACGAATAACAAAATGGTTTTGATATCCATGAAAATATAGAAGCAGTCTGACGTAGTGTGGCAGTGTTATTGTCAATATTCATTTTAAATCTGATAACTTTGAGTGCACATCGTAGTTGTGAAGCATTACAAACAGAGTAAAAAATTTTTGTAATCAAATTAATTGAAGTACATCGCTCATTAATGGCTTTTTGGGACGTGCAAATTAAAAAACATAGTGACAAAAACAAAAAAAAATTCTCGTATCATCAGTGCTTTTTTTTTTTTAATAAATAAAGAAATAAATAGAGATGTATTTTGCCATACGGTAACTGAAAAAAATGTTTTACCAACGGTAACTTCTATATGTTTACACTTGAAAAAACCCAAAAAAAATAAATATTGATGAGAAATTGAAGCTGAATATTGAAGCGTGTAGTATGCGCTTAAGTAGTAAGAACAAAACCGGTTTACAAGCAAATGATTTTTTTTCTTGCTTCTTAATTTTTTTTTTGGTTGCTTACAGAAAAATACATCCCTGATAAAATAAAAAGTATAAGGTTTTTAAAAAATTTTAAAGCATGGTGAGGGCTATACGACTGTCAAATTCTCATCTGTAATTTGGTAAGATTCATTACATATTTTTTTTACACAATTATACTTTCGCATTTGATTAAGTTTTTGACAGGTCGTATTACTCAGTATTACAATGTAAAAGGGTCTTTAAGAATTAGGCTTTCACATTTTGCCACTCGTTTTCACGAACTTTGAATTATGAGGGCTCCCCAAAAATGTTTCAAAAAGTTTTTTTTTTGGTAACAGCAGTCTCGTAGTGTACAGTAGGAGTTTTGAAAAAATTGGCCTCTGTAGCTGAAATAGAACCGAAGATATTGAAGTTAGAAATGGAAAAGTTTAATGATTTGGGAATTTTAGGGGTAATTGTGATCCCAGTATTGTCGGCCCTTGGAGGCATAGTAGAAAATTCATGATTGATTTGACTTGAAATTACCCAAATGTGAACTTTGATGTCTCTTGACGGGAGCTAGGTTTTGATTTTAGACCCATACTTTCCTTTGTTAATTTTCTTATAATTTTGTGCAGATTTCGATTTTGCTATATGCATGTTGACCAAAAAAAATGGACCCACCCTAATATACATTTATTTTTTTGGTCGAAAGCACCTGCCGCCACCAAAAAGCATTTACAACAACAAATAAACAAACAGATAAACGGAAAAAGCCGGTAACTGCTCGTATAAAAAAAAAAGAGTAAGTTCGTATGGTGGTATGTAATTATAACAAACTGGCTGGCTGTAAACAAGCAGCTGCTTGCCAATGCTTGCACTGGATACTTGAATTGATCTACTTGTAAATTCAATAAAATATTCAAAGGTGTTTGAATATTAGAGTTTGGCGCGCTTGCTCAGTATTAATGATAACGGTAGTTGCTGGTTTTAATTGTTTACCGGCGCAATGGGTTGTGTGTATCGAACAAACAACCACACACACACACACTTACATATGTGGCACACATGTTCGCATTAGAAATTTTATGCTCTTGGTTTGTTATTTGTTGTTATTGTTGTGGCATGAACAAATGACAGTTGACGCGTGTGCTGTGTGTTAAAACAGGATTTACATTGATAAACAAAAAGGTTTAATTATTATTAAAAGTCAAACACAGAACGGAATGTACGCACGTAGACGTCATATGCTGAATTTGTTGTTTTGTTGTAAAATGCATAAAGAAAGAATCGATCACCAGGTGCAAAATACGCATACAAAAATTTCATATTCGTATAAGACAAAATACAAAAAAAAATGTGATAAAAAATAATTTTCCAAAAAAAACAAAAAAAAACAAAAAAAAAAATAAAAACAAACAGCACCCAACGAAGGTGCCAGTTACCTTGCCACAAATACAGCTGTCGTTGTGTTGCATGTTGTTAAGCCCTGTTTCAAGAAAACAACAATACTGTATATTTTTAAAATTTTAAAGCAATACAAAAAAACAAAACATATTCTCTTTGAGACGGTCTGCAGCGGATAATAAAAAGATGGGATTGACCCGCAGAAATTGGAGCATTAACAGAAAATTTGAATGAGAAATAAGAATCTTAAAATGATTTGTTTGACTATACAGTGGGCCAGAAGAAGCAAACACTTTGGCTAAATTTCTATATTAAAGCATAGGTTTTTCATAAATAGGTCCGTTTCAAAACATGCACCAGCGAAGTAAAATAATTACTAAAAATGGCTACTAAAACGAGGGTTCAAAATGTCATACGTCTCCTTGACTTCAGAGGCGCTCCAACACTACTATAAACAGAAAACGTGCAACAGCAGAGTTGTAGGACAGTGAAGCTTCACCACCTATTGCTATCTCTCTCACTATCCCTTTCATTTCGTTCCAGCACCGTGCATCGCATGTTTAGGGGTTATCCCTTGAGTGCTGGTCCCAGAATATTTAGTTGTATTTATGCTCATAGTTAATTTATCACAATAATGTGACAATTACTTTATATTAGAATAAACGAAAAAATCTCCGCTACCAGTGGGAGAACACGTACATATGTATATACAGAGTGGTCCAAAATTTCCAAAAGGTTTGAGTTCAAAGAGCCACTGTGTCCCTCACAGTGTGCGCTGTGGTAAAGAAGACTTGGGGAATTTAAAATGGAGCAGTACCGAATTAAACAACGTGCCAAAATCGTTGAACTTTATTGCTCAAAGAAAATCATGATTTTATTCATAATTTATTTATGAGCGACGGAGACCATTTCCCAATGATTGGCTACATTAATAGGCAAAAAAGGGCTACGGAAAATCCAAGAGAAGTTCAACAGCGAGAATAACGCCCACTAAATTGTACCGTTTAGTGAAAGTTAACATATGGGTGTTTCCATGGTTATGCACGCGACATTTGTACACGTTTAATGGTCTTTGAATATTGTGAAAATAGAAATGGATTGGAATTTTAGAATAGTTACATTGTATGTGATGAGTTCTTTCCAAAAAGTATATGTATTGGAAAATTGAGCACTGTGTACACAAGTTCCATGCAATGAAAGTAGACTTACGCACGTGACAAAAAATTGAAGTGCCTTTTAGAGCCGTAAGAAAAAATGCGAAAGTAAGCGATTTGTTGGAGATTTTTATTTTGGAAAAAATGTTTTTATAAAGGTTAATAATGGACGTTTATAATTATGTTTTGTACAAAAACAACTATGCATGGGTTGGCTGAGAAAAAAATTAATTGTTGATTACGCACGTTACATTACGCACATGACACTTTTTACCTTCATGAATATTTTAGTAATTTTACATATATTTTCAATAGTTTTTAACAAAAAAATTAAACTTTTATTCTATATATAGAAATTTTTGTTGTAATGCTTATTTGTTGTGCTTTCTTTATTTTATCTTAAAGAGCTTTAGACTAAATAATTTTTTATAACAAAATTTCTAGCGCTGAATTAGATAAATAATGATAAATAACCAATAATAATAAAATAATAAATAATAATAAATATTTTTTACAGGGTTTTAAAAGACAACAAGGACAACAGTAAATTTTTTGTTGTGACAACATTTTGTGGATGTCAAATTTTTATGCATAATCAGTGTTGTTTTTTTTCTCAAATACGAACCGACTACTAGTAATATTTTTTCGCGAAGCGAATGAGAATTACGGCACAGTTATTAGTAATAGTAGCAGTTATAATGAACACAATTTAAATAAATACAAACATGATCAGTATCATCAAATTGTTATATATATATATTTTTTAATTTTATATACAGAGTGGCCCAGAATGACCAAAGGTGTTTGAATTCCGTATAACTTTTTTATTATGATTTTTTTCTTTTATTTGTTTTCACTATTTTGTAATAAAGACATGGGGAATTTAAAATGGAACATTACACAACGACTTGATTATGCAATGTATTTATTTTCGTCAAAAAGCAGAAGAAAATCATGATGTTATTCATAATTTCATTATGAGCGACGATGCCCATTTCCAATGGAATGGTTTCGTTAATAGCCAAAATTGCGGGATATGGGAGAATTACACCTAGTTAAGTGTACCGCTTGGTGCGGTGTTTCGTCGGAAAGTATAATTGGCCCATATTTTATTAAAAATTAACACGGTGTCGCCGTTTCCATCACTGGTGTTAGATATCGGACAGTTGTGGATTTTTTTTTAAGCCCAGCCGTTGAAAACCATTCGCAAGTATGGTTTCAACAGGATGGAGGTACAGCGTACACTGCAAGATGCACAATGACTCTTTGACTTCAAACCCCTTCGCTCATTTTGGGCCACCCTGTATATTTACAAAGGCAAACATTTTTTATTAGTTTTTGTTTCAAGTTTATGCTATAATTTGCCAGCAGTAGTCTTTTTCATAATGAAGTAAAAAATTTAATAATTTTTGACCAGAATTGATCACCGTGCAAATTGTCAACTGGCGTGTGAGACTGGGTATTATTAAATTCTGTAAACAAGTATTTTGTTTTATTACCTGATATACATATGTACATCAGTTATTGTTAAACAAATTCAGCCAGCTGAATATGCGATATTTGCTTATTAGGTTAACAGTTTTTAGCAAATCACTGTACTACCCGGCACTTAGAGTTGCAGAAAAAATTAAACGAAATTAACAGCAGCTGCTGTTAATCTTCATTATGCTGCAGTTTCCAATAATAAAAACATACTATATTAACACAACAACCTGCATAAAATGATCTTCAACATCGACTAAGTCTGATTATCACCGGCAAAGGGCAGCTGACATTTTAAACATTTTATTGTTTTTTTTTTTGTTTTTATTTCTTTGCACTGCCAACCTGCATCCGAAATAAGATTCTTAAAGAAAATATCTCACAATAAAATAGAGAGCACGGAGAACAAATATGCTTGAAGTAAAATATCAAATTTCAAACAAGTAGCCACTTTGCCAACACCATTAACAGCAATTTTACGAACCATGTGATCGATACTATGTTTGGCATTTATGTACGGTAGTATGTACATATGTGTAGTATATATACATATGTATGTATGTAGGTAATTCTTGTCAGGATAATATTTTAGCAATCAATATTTAACAGATCATCGATCATTTTTTGTTCCATTCTCGTTTGTTATGAAACGAGATAGAAGAGCCATTTATAAAAAGTGTATTCAAAATAAAGTAGAGCAAGAGACTCCGTATCGAATTACGGGATATGCGGGAATTATGAGAACAAGTGACATCTGCTGTTGTAGGACAAAACGCAACAACATGCATACGTACTTACTAATATAATATGTACATATTTTGTTGAAATATCCGGTGTACGTATGTACATACAAGTATTGATATTCATAGAGAATATACGAGTACATACATACATACATACATACATATTCTGTGGTTAAAAACCCTCATGTTTGTATTACATTAAAATGCGAGCAATTCAGCTAGCTGAATAATGATTTTAAGAAATTATTGCATTATTTCTGCAAAGTATTGTTACATACACTAGAGCCCCGATTTGCGTCGCTTTTGAGAATATTGGTCAAAGCGTCGTTTTGATGTCGATTTGCGTCGCTACATTTTTTTTTTTCATTTAAATTCATTTTATTCATTTAAAATACAGTCGAACTTCCTTATAGTGAACTTCTATACAATGAAGTTCTCTCTATTATGAACTAAACTCAAGAACACAGCTTTTCCGTTCCACTTTCAATGTTTTTTTTGATCTCCGTATAATGAATTTCCATACAGTGAATTTTTCTTTAAAATTAACAAAATTTTGTAAAGGAAAATACATTTTACGTGTGTTTTTGTCTCCATATAGTGCACTATTTTTAGCAGCTTTATTTTACACTTGTTAAGGCCGCTTTAAACGATAAGATTTGTCGTACGTAAAATGTGAGAGAAAGTAAAATGAAATTCCATCCGTATGTCAAAAAAAGAGAGTAAAAATCGGAGAAATGGATAAAATCAAGTAAGACGAAAACATTCTCATTTAATTTAACTACAGCTGTTTACTTGTTTTCCCCAGGGATGGAGTTCTTGTGCAATTGAATTTTTTTTTTAATAACCTTGAAAAATATTTTTAATACTGGTCAAAAGTTTTAGTGTACTATTGGAAAATATACGTATATTTTTATAAAATTGTGCGGTCGTGGTCTAAAATGTACATTTTGATATTATAATTGGTATAAATTTATGAAAGCAGTTTTCCCTCCCTGGCTTTTTCACATTTGTTTACATAAAAATGCAACCCTGATCTAATGGTGTGTGTTGGTTTTTGAAAAATTTAAAAAAATCAAGAGAGCCATACGACTGTCAAATTTTCATTCGTATTTTCTCTCAAAATCTTATAGTTTCATTACATATTACGTTTAGACGATCCGACTTGTGCTCTTCTACACAAAAATTTGGCAGGTCGTACGACTTATGGGACAATGTAAAGCACCCTTTAGCAACACTATTTATAAAGAAAATAAGTAATATTTTTGGGATTCCCAAAATATGAAAATGAAAACAAAAAAGTTAATGATTTGACTTTTAACATCAGCTGATCGAGTTCAGTGAATGAAAATGATGCACCGGAGTAGTATTTCTCTGGAAAAAAAGTCATTAGTAATTAATAAAGTTGAAGAAGGGACATCAAAGAAAAAAGATATAGCTAAAGGGTTTGAAATTCATTTTAAAAAACAAGTCAGTTATTCAAAACAATATAGAAGACGAGACTTCGAACTTGTCTTTTTGAAGACATTGACGAATCAATGCTCAAATATATTACGGCCACTCGTTTTAAAAATCTTCCCGTATCTGGAGTATTATTGAAGCAAAAAGCCAAAGAACTGGGCGGTGAAGTAATGGCAAATATTGATAAAACGTCACCTACATTAGAACACGTTTCCTTCTCACTTGATGTACTACGAACTTTTTTGGAGATGGAGAGCAACGTTCCGACAAATGTATTTAAATGTCTTAATGGAAATTCAAACTTTTCTTGATAAAGAAAAATCGAAAAATGTAGTTCAAACAAAAATACCTGATTATTTTAAATAAATAAAAATAAAAAAAAAATATTTCTATATAATGAAGTTTCTGTATTGTGAAATAATTGTCTGTCCCCGTGGAGATTCACTATAGGAAAGTTCGACTGTATATCATTTAAGAAATTAAAATGATTTTTTTTTTCTAATTTAGATAGGCATTACAAATTCATGTTAATTTAATTTAAAAAATTAAAAAAAATCTAAGCCTGGCGAAGCCCAATGGCTTGTCTGCAGGAAGAAGGTTAAATTACATTAATATTTTCATTGCAGTGTTCTGTATTGCTACCGAGTTTTTTCTGGTTGCCTCGATTTTAATTTTGCTGTTCGGTATAATTCACATGTAGATGTTTGATGTGTTGTTTATTATTTTCGTTGTTGGATTCGTTGTTGTTGTTGTCTCATTTATACCTACATATGCTTGCCTTTTTTAACTGAAGTCATAATTACAAGTGAAGAATTTGTCAATTTGCATGTAAATAAATAAATTGGTAGTATCCCTTATACAGTGCAACATTTTTCAGCTCATTGATTTTGGGACTCCATTCAGAGAATTGCACGTGAAAGTAGCCCAATAAATAAGAAATTCTGCATCATTCGTTTTGTCAAGTTGGCTGCATTAATAATTTAATGGCCATACGAATTTTTTTATGCTCAACGTGAATTTTTATCACTTTTTCTATATTTTAATACGGTTCTATCTCGGTATACCGTGCGGAATATCTCTTTTGTGTCCGAAGCAAAGTTGTAAATAATGAATAAGAGAAAAAAAAGCGGAAGAAACCTAGCCGAAAAAAGTGCATCCAGTGCCTTAAAAATGGAAAAAATGCCCATTTTTTTACCCTTTTTGCTCAATAACTGGATTACAAATCCACAAATATGCTGTTTTTTTTCTTTATCAACTTTATTTTGCATGAAAATAGAAATTTTATGTACATGGAATGGAGGCTTCATGCCGCGTGGTATCAGAACGGGCCGCTATATATGCTCAAGGGTGCTTCGACTCTACGCAGCTGCCAGTCCCTCCTAACCCGCTCAACCTAACTACTTTGTCAGTAAACTGCATCTTCCTGAATATTTTTTTAAGCTTATTTAATTCTCTTATTTCTAACATACATATTACGTTTCAAATTACAGTTGGCTGAATAAAACTAGCTCCAATACAAGTTTCATGAAGAATAAAAGTATGGAATGGAAGTTATTCAGCTAGCTGAATACAAGTTTCATGAGGAAAAAAGGTATGGAATGGAAGTTATTCAGCTAGCTGAATAAACATTTTAAAAAATTATTTCACTAATATGCATTATAAAATACATAGCGATTTCAATAGATATAAACATATATATATATATATATATATATATATATTTACAGAGTTTATATGCATACATCGCTCATTTACTTCAATATCGTCATAATCCAAAAAATACACTTTTTGAGTGAATAATGCCGAATGATTCTTCATATCGGCCTTTATCTTGTGTAAAATATTCGTACAAATAAATTCAGAACTCACCTCGTGACTGAAGAATATGTATTCATTTCCCCATTAAGAGACATTTAAACTGAAAACTTTGAGTACGTTTTCTTACAAAACTAGTTCTTCTTAATTATGACGTTGTTGAAGTAAGTTTTCAGGTTTCCCAAAAAAAAAATTGTTTGCTTACAAATTTATAAGGAGAACCATAATTTATATAAATTCAGCTGGCTCTGAAACCGACAGTTCCTCAGCAAAAGTACAAACTAAATTGCATAACGGAATTTTCTTTAAAAAATTAGTAAGATTTTATTGAAAACGTAGCATATGTACAACGTAAATTGCGTAGGAATACAGCTTATTCAGCCAGCTGAATAAGGATTTAAAAATATTATTACACTAATATCCATTAATAACACATATAGGTATACATTTGTATATATCCTAATTTAACGAATTTCATTGTCAGAATCAAGTTTCCGATTCAAAAGTTATCATTCAGGTAGAATTCAGCTAGCTGAATAGCTTTGTTTTAGACAATTTTACCCTAAAGTCTTTTAAATTATGTACATATTTTAAATTGCAGTTAGCTGGATAGCTGAAAACAACATCTGCCGAACAAAAAGCTACTATAGATTTCATTAAGAAAATTTGTTTGCCAATGTAGTAGAATTTTAATTTGATTAAATTTAAATTTTAGCAGATTATTTCTTCATATTTTTTTAAATTTTTTTTATCTTGGACCAGCACTCAGGAGATGACCCCTACACATGCGATGCATTGTGCTGGAACTATAGGAAAGAGTTTGTAGGAGAAATGATAGGAGGTGAAGCTTCGCTATCTTACAACACTGATTTTTTGCACGTGATTTATTTTTATAGCAGTGCTGTAACGTCTCTGATGTCAAGGAGACGTATTAAATTTTGAAGTTTCCTTTTTAGTAGCTATTTTTAGCAATTATTTTACTTAGCCGATGCTACACAATTCCGACGAAGGAGGCCGTTCTGATCTGCTTGTGGATTGGATATAGCTGAAGCCGTTACTGTTCAGTGACCACTGACTATGCCTTCGCCACTGAAACTCTCCGACAACAACAGACACAGAAAACCACACAAATGCATAACAGAAAAATGCGAGTTGTTTTTATGAGTCTGAAACTGGGGTTGAACCCAGCTAAAATTTTTCGTTTTGTAGTCAACGTGCAGACTACTTCGACCATCGCCACCCGTATTTTGCCGTATTTTAAAGTTCTTGATTTCGAATAAACTTTTTCAGCTTTAATTTTCTAAGCAGGATAAAATTGGAAAAGCAGAGTTTTCAATGTTGTAACGGTTTATTTGTAATACAGCAGCAATCTGAAAAAGTATTAACGACATTGATGCCTGCTGACATTTTTTCTTCTCACTAATTTGATTATTATTGACCCATAAATATGTGAAGCTTGTGCAGACACCACCACAGTGACTGACACACGTGGATTATTCAAATGGCAAAGTTATTAGAAGGATTTTAATGATGCAGTATCAGCGAGTCAGAATGCTCTGTACTCTGTACTACTCTTCTTTTACCTGCTGTGCCAATTATTAACAATAATAATAAATACAAGTGCTGATATGTGAAATGAGAAGAGTCCAAAAGGGGGGTTGAGGGATGGAATCTATGAATGGTATATGAATTGTATACACAAATACACTTGACTGGTCGGGTGGTTGGGTTTGCATAAGTCGAGTTGGTAAATAAAAGAAGAAAATTGTTCACATAGGAAAGTCAATCACCCCTACTCAAGATATTGTATGCGAAAGATACGATGAGTCATTTGATATTAAAAAAAAGGAAGGAATAAAGGAATAAATAGAGTCTCATATTGATTTTTTCACAAGTTAAATGAAGTAAATAATTAATAACAAGTATTTTTAAATTTCGAAGGTTATGTAGTCGTATATCGGGCAAATTTCATAACTAGACTTGTGGCTTTTGGCTTTTGAAATAAATTCAATTTATTAAAATTACCTGGAATTTAAATTTCGCCTGTATTAGTTGTACAATATTTGGTCCGCTGCGTGGCTCATAGATATTGATGGTTTGATTGGTGTGACAACCACAGATGAGGCAGGTGCGTTTTAAATATTCTGATGAATTTTCCGACATTTTTATTTATGTATATTTTTTTTAAACAAATCACTAATTTCCACTTTGTTGTTATTCAGTAAGAAATTATTCACAAATATTTTTTAAAGTTATTTTTCTTTCATGCGTTTAATAACGCAGCGAGAGTTGTTAGTTTTCGGCATTAATTTCACTTTATTTGCATTCGTATTGGGTTTCTACAGCTATCCTTAGGATACACAACTAATATTGCGCAAAATCCTTTTAGTTGTCATTTGCACACACATACACATACTCACAAACACACACTCACACACACTTCCATATTTACTAAGCTTTGTATTTTCATATTTTACTACGTCATATGTTTGATTGAATTCTACTCTCTTTTTTTATTATATTCCGTAGTACTCTTTTTTCCCTCGTGTGCTGGGTAGTATTTGAAATAACGAAATTATTTTCGTACAATGGACTGAAGTTGTTGCGTTTCGTTCGTTCGTTCGTACGCGTCCTTCACATTGCAAGGTTTAATTACGAATGAAGTTTTACTTGTCGATGCTTGTTCTGAGTTCACATGGAACCTTTTCTTGTCTTTTACCTTTTTTTGTGTTTCTACATGTCTTGCTTATTCCATAACAGCACTTTGAAGTACTACAACATTTTTTATTTGTATGAAATATACATATGTACCCTGCAGATAACGAGACTGCTCTATAGAGGCATGTAAAGTGCAGTCTATAGAGAACCCAGACTATTCCATGACTAACCCAAAAAAGAGAATGTGGTTTATTTAACACTGCGATGTCCTAGGGGTGGACCATATAACCCACATTTCCATTACATCGGACTAACACAAAAACTACTCTCTGTAGAGCGCCTCAGAGTGTAATGTAAAATGCGAAGAAAAGCACGAACACTTATCGTATAACAAGCAGTTGTTGACACGGTCCATCCATGAGTGCATTACATGGGACCATGTTTGTAGCCAGTTAATGGACCACGTAGTATAATACAGGGTGGCGCAGAATGAGCTATATGGTTTGAATTCTTTTTAACTTTTTTAATTATTTTTGAGCGATGGTCTTTTTTAAGAAAAGTTTTTAACACTTATTTATTTTTCAATATTTCGCTACCAAATAGGGAGCATCGTCAGGAAATAATAATTTTTTTAATTATTAATTTTTCTTTGTTTTCTTTTTTCAGCATTTTGTGAAGAAGACTTGGGGAATTAATTATGAATCATTACACGATCGAACACAGCACATACTGCAGGTGACTCAATGGCATTGTTAAGGGACATATTCAGCGAACGCATTATTTCGCGGGCAAGCGATTTTAACTGGCCACCACGTTCAACAGATTTAATAGCTCCAGGCAGTTTTCTTTGGGGATATTTGAAAAAAGAGAACCATATTCCAATTAAAAAACAACATTCGAAATGAAATCATGGCCATTACACCCGAAATTTTGCGAAAAAAATATGGAAAATATGCTAAAAAGAGACGTATGTGCGAAGCAGAAAATGCACATCACTTACAGGATATCATTTTTCAAAGCTAATTGCAAAAAATTCCCCAATAATATACTGTATTTTAAAAAAAAATATAATAATCGCATAAATAAAAAAGTTATAAACCATATAGCTCATTCTGCGCCACCCTGTATTATCTGCAGGGTATGTACATACATATGTGATATATTAGTGATTGTGTACTTAAGTACGTATGTACGTACCTCTTGCTGTGCATAATAGTTTCTTGAGTGTATTGTTCTTTTAAGAAGTACAAGTATTATTTTCCTTTAAAAAAATCACTTTACACTAAAAAAAATAATTGAAATGTGATTCAGACTGTCAGCATTGATCACAAGATTTCAACGATTACATGCTTTTACACGAATTTTTCGAAGTCTCCTACCTCTTGTTCTGAACAATCCCACATTCGAACTATGCTGTCTTTAAAAATAGGTCTATATTTCATTATAAAACTTAGAAAAAAATAAATAATTAAACATCTGATTCAGCTAGAGTGATCGTTAATTTGATCGAAGTACATTAAAATCACCAGTTTTTATTGGAAAAAAAATTTGCAATTTCGTGAAATTATTTTATTTAGAAATTTAAGGATTTTTTTTAATAATAATATTGTATTCCAGCATTTACAAACACATTCGGTCATTAGCTCATTAAACGTAGATGTCTATAGAATATTAATAGTAAGGAGTTAATGTTTCACTAATGGTGTTTTCTTTTCTGAACAAAAATGTTGCCCGTGCGATGGATAACATTTTCTACAGTTTGCCGACATACCTTTAAAAAGTGATAAATTTTTTACTGCCACAATGGTACAAAATATTTGAGATTTGGTTCTACAGTTTTTAGCACCATTTTATCAATAAAAATCATCAGCAACATTGTTTCCTAATCAGCTGCTATTACCTAGAACAAACTGCAAATACATTAAACGAATAATTTATCAAAAAAGTTTACATTAAAATAAATAATAAATTAAACAGAATCTTCCTTTAACAAAAGCCTGCTGGACTCTAGTCAAAGTGAAGAGTATATTGATTTTCATAATTCTTATTTGTATAAAAAAGTACTTCGCAAAGATGTAAAAAAGGTTAGTTGTTGCATATTTTCACACCAAAAATTAAAACCTGAGTTTAACGTTAAAACCACAAACAGCTGATTGTTATCACTACAAGTTTAATTAAATCAGGTTTTAACGCACAGTTTGTGCAATAAAATTTCATTTATTTTCTCCTCTCACGAATCGATAAAAGCATTGTCATTGTGCTCCACCCACTAGCTTCGTTTTCTTTTGCACTTTTTTATTGCTGTTGCTGCTGAGTCCATTGCTTTAAATTATTGCAGTGACATTATTTACCAAATTTTCCTTTATTTTCTTTTTATTTCATTGAGCACCATTTAAATTGCCAGCTGTTTTCAAGTTTTTAACTTCGTAGCACTGCCAAATCTACGTTGTATTGTATTAAATCAACATAAAACCAATTCAAAAAAGGTTTTAAGATAGTTTTAAGACAATATTTTTATATGGTAAAACCAGGTTTTGCTTTAAAACCAGTCTTTTTTATATGTCTTTTATCCTTGTTTGAAGTCGGAGATCAATAAAAACTTATTCAAAATATCTGAGATAAATTTAGTACTTAAAAAAAATATAATCTAGTGCAATATCGCAATTGGTATATATTTGGGAAATTATGTAGATATTTCCAAATAATATTATAAATAATAATAAAACACTTAAATACGACGTGTTTCTAAAAACTTAAACATTATTTTATTAAACTATTTTAATAAAGGAAACGATGAAGGTGTGTAATTTAATGTGTTCTTATGATCGGCACCGATAGGAAAGAGTTCGTATATTCTCGTGCACTATACGTAGTCATTTTCTACATGTGCCTGTCATTTTGCATTTACAATACAATACAGGCTATGCAGTAGTGGGTAGAGACAGGGTGCCACATATACACGATGACTCGATGACTATGTTTTTTTTTTTTTTTTTTTTTATCTAGGACCAGCACTCAGGAGATGACTCCTACACATGCGAAGCATTGTGCTGGAACTATAGGAAAGGGATAGTAGGAGAAACGACAGGAGGTGAAGCTTAATTAATTATTTTTGCAGCTCTGCTTTCGCACGTTCTTTGTTTATACTCGTAGCAGTGCTGAAGCTTCTTTAGTAGCCATTTTTATTATTATTTTACTTCGCCGGTGGTACACAATACCGACGAAGGAGGGCGTTCTGATGTGATTGTGGATTGCTATCAGCTGAAGCCGGTTTTGTTCAGTGACCAGTGACTATGCCTTCGCCACTGAAACCTTCCGACAACAACTGACACACAAAGACACACTAATGCAACATCAGAAAAATGCGAGATGTTTATTTTTATTTTAAAATTTTTGGTCTGAAACTGGGGTTGAACCCAAGTCTGTTTTTGGATTCGTAGTCAACGTGCAGACTACCATCCATCGTGCCATCGCCACCCTCAAAAAAAGTAATAATTACAATTCTGATATTTTTTTAAAAACACTGTATCCCATCAATAGCTGAAGCTATTTGAGTGATTTTTTCACCATTGGATAGACCTGGATTTCGAACACAACACTGTCAGCCTTTGGCCGAGTTACTTTCAGTCTTACTAAGTTGAAAGGTAATTTTGTGCCTGCAACCCATCTGTCTCAACAATGAACAAATAATATTGTTGTGCCCACTGGCTCCTAGGGGCCCATCGTATAGCCAACTTCACAATCTATCTAATAGTGAAAGAATCATTAAAATCCCTCGAGACGTTAATGAGTTAGAGCGTTTTAGGTACTTTAAAATAATTAGTGACTACTACGCACTTCTCATCATATACAGGGGGTAATAGTATAAATATAGTGCAGTACCATACCAGGTAATTAGTGCACGGTGAAGAGTGTTGCCCTGTTATTTTGTTTTTGATTGGGAATTCTTCTGGCTCACTGATCAAGTCTTGTAATTTTTTCGTACGTGGACGCACTTTGGGCCGAGGGTACCTCAATTGGGGAATTTCAGGTAAGTTTATTTTTAAGTAAGTATATATGTATGAATATTTAAAAATCTCATGTCATGATGTTTGTCCGGGCTAATTTCCGAAACTATTGGATAGATTTTATTTTATTTTGATTAATGACCGCTATATATTCGGGACGGGCAGGTAGGGGTCAAAGATGCCTCTCCGAAATTTAAATTATCTATGTACATTCATATTAGTTGAAGAAGTTCGGTTTCAAATTTCAGCACTGCACTGTTCATGCGACTCACCTCTTAGTTTCAAATATCAACTGGAATTGGAACAAATCTCTGTATACGGGTGCTTGTCTCATAGATTTTGAAAAAGCTTTTAATAACATATGGATTCCAGGGTTGATATATAAACTTATAAAATATGAACTTCTTTATCATCAAATTGTTTTGATCCACAACATGCTGCATAACAAAGGCTTTCTTATATCGAATAATAACCAGATAAGTAAAAATAAATTCACTATAGTAAACGGTCTACAACAGGGAACAGTAATCCCTCCAATTCTTTTCAATTTATTCCTTTTGGATTTATTAAAACAAATTAATAATAACATTTTTCACTCAGATGACAAAATTATGAAAATTAATTCCAAATTACAAGAATTATTTCACATGGTATCAAAATATTCCAATGACTGGAAACTGAAAATAAATATTGAAAAATGCGAGACTATCCTATTCCGTCCACCTGTTGGTAAGTGTAACTACAATATAAGGAAACACTGGAAAGAATTTGGAGTCAAGTCAGGCTCTAATATTAACATAGCAAACAAGGAAATGGTAAAATATTTGGGCATTCACCTTGATAAATTTCTATATTACAACAAGCACATAAACTTACAAGTTACAAAAGCAAGAAAAGCCTTTTTTATGCACAAACAATCATTCTATTCCAAATATATAAGCCCTTCAATTAAAATAATGCTATATCAATCCTTAATTAGACCAATATTAACATATGGATGTAAAATTTGGCTCAATATTGCAGCATCATATATGGAGAAAATGAGAGTTTTCGAGCGGAAATGTCTTAGAGCTTGAACATCTCTCTTTAGGTCACCTAATAGCGACTTTATGAAATACATCTCCAATGGGAGACTATATGATACTGCAAAATATAGGTAGAATAGATAATTTCATTATTCATTTTATAAGAAACCACATTTTAATTATTATTATTTATAAATTATGTTAACGATGAATATATCGAAACTATTCGTGAAAATGGGTATGTGCCTCCGCAGGAATTTTTGTAACTGGATAGTCAAGGATATATTCAAAACGGAATGGACATGCCGGTGTTATACCACATTTATAGGCGAGCCAATGTTAAGGCCATAAATAGCAAGCAGATTACAAATGTTAACAAGAGATATGATACAAGCCTCTACAGTCGAACTTCTCTATAGCGAACTTCTCTATAACGATATCTTCTCTATAACAAATAAAATTCGTGAACACAACATTTTTGTGAGTATTTTCATACATTTTGATCTCCCTATAACGAACTTCCCTATTGCGAAGTTCTCTCTGTAACGTACAATTTTTTAAGACCTAATTAGAATTTTTCACACTAAATAATCTCTCTATTGCGACGTTTTTAGCAATCGATTTTTTGCATCAATTTAGTCACATATGTATGTATTAATAAAAAAAAAAATTAATGTGTTCATGTACAAACAATTTTTTTTGTTTTAATAAATATATTTTCTACATTACATTTAGAGACAGAACAAAAATTGTTAGAACTATAAACATATAGTTAATTATTAAAAAGATATAGAAAAAAGTTTTTTATTATTATTATTATTATTATCATTATTATTATTGTAATTATTGCTTTTGAATATTTTATTATATGTAACATTTTCGTAAAAAGGTATTTTGGATTTGGTTCAAAAACAAATTTCAATACAAAATCGAATATTTATACCTATTTCAAATCCAGAATATATTTTTATGAATATGGCTTTAATATTTTTATGAATATGACTGTTAATATTTTTATTTTGAATTTTCATTGACAAGAACTTTTCCTATATTGTGAATTTTAAAGAAAAATATTTTTTCATTATAAACAAAAACCAATTTTCCTGAAGAAGCTACACAAAGGAGTAGCGAAATATCGAATCAAAATAAATATTAAATATATTAAAAAAACCTAAAGCTTAAATAATTAGTGTTATTAATATAAAATAGGGTCAAAAAACTAGAAAAATTATATTTTCTACAGAAAAAAAATGTAGTCAAAATTTTCTGCAGTTTCTCTATAACGTAGAAATTTGACGGTCCCCAACTGCTACGTTATAGGGAAGTTCGACTGTATTTGAGGGATAAGAACATGTTGCCAAACTTGAATACTAGAAAATGCTGCTGGCTAGACCGATATCGTAGCTAAAAAATTTCTCTTTTTTTTTCTCTCTTTTACTCTTTGACTACTTTTACTTTTATTGTCCCAATATTAAGGTGTTTTTTTTTCAGTTGTTTTCCTACATTAGAAATTTAAATTATCTATGTACATTCATATTATAGTACCACATAAATTAATACTCTGATGTAATGCATGGCTGGACTATCTGGTCCTCACCTAGGACATCGTAATGTTAAAGGGAACACGTTTATTTCATACATTTGGGTTACTTTTGGACTAGTCGTAGTCCCTTATGGAGTATACTTTACAAGCGTGTGTGGAGTAGCCGCGATTTCTGCAGGGTATTATCTAAATGTAAATGAACTAGAGTGCTCGAATATGAGACAGTGTACTATATAATATGTAACCTACTGTTGGTTTATTTATAGTGTAATTTGTTATAATAATATTTGTTAAATAAAGGTAAAAAAAAAAAAAAATGCGAACCGCCTGGCCGGTTTATACTCCAGAAACATAATTTTTGATCACAACTTATTTTCTATCGGAAACTGCACGGAAACTGCACGGGGAGCTGAAAAATAACACTTTTCCAAATTAAATGTGGTCTAGTGTTCATTACATACATACATACATACAAATATCATTATTGCACATTATTTTTTTAAGTGTAAACATACCGAAAATTCCTTCTTACTCACACAATTAAAATCTAAATTATTAGTATTTGGTATTAGTCTGTTACCGCTACATTAAAGAGCTCTAAATTCACACTCGCTCTACTGCATAGTTTTATAAGGAAACGTACATATTTGTGTTCTTATCAGTATGAACGTAACATACGAATGTAGTAGAAAAGGATGTAAGAGAATATCAATGGAACAAAAGCAAAATAACGAGAATAGTAACAAAACAATTTAAACAATACAAGTATGCAACAAAAGACATGACAGATGTTGTGAACAACTAAACTACTATTTAAGGGTTTTCTGATCTCGGTTACAACGAACTATAATGACACTTCACTTTAAAACTGTGTATTAAATTAATTTTTTTTAAAATCCTTTGCTGCATCCATCCGTTTTAATTTTATTCTGAAGAACAAGATAATTTTTAAATGTCAATATTTTGGAAGAAATTCGTAAGGTTTTGGCAAGTAAAAGTGATAAACAAATCTTTCACAATGATTTCATGTACCATTCACGTCCAGTGATGTTAACTTTTTTATTTCGATAGCCATGCAGCTGCTAAAAAATTTACCGTTTTAAATTATAAATTAGCCTGAGTTCAGACAACTCATATTTAATTGACATGATTGCTACTTTATAGGCGAGAGTAACGAGGGGAAGGGTAACGGGTATTCATGTGCATGTACTGTCAGTCCGTTTTGCTTTCTCATTTTAAATTTTAATATACACACAAACGATATGTACATATCGCCAACATGACATGAATTGTGTGAACAACGAAGAGAGTTCAAAGAAGAAAAAGTAGAAATCATGTTAGTAAAACATGAGTTATGTGAACTTAGACTTACCGTACTCAAAGTCTTGAACAAAAATAATAATATGTTTCTATTAAAACAGGTTTATACCTATTTGTAATTCACTTTACTTATTTAAACATTAAAAAAGAAATGTGTAGTAAAAATAAAATAAAGTACTTAAAATTTGTACTTTTATGATATATATTTATTAAGCCTGAGGTCTTTTTTTTTTTTTTTTTATATGATAAATATATAATAAATATATATCAAAAAAATATAATAAAAAAGATCAATTAATAATATAATTAAAATTTGTACTTTTAATACAATCAACCTACGAATTTTTGTAATATTTAAAATTAACTAAAAGGTGTTTATTTTAGCCATTTGTGGCAGAAACGTATATAATTTAACTGCAATTGGCATTATTTTGCATAGTCGTAATGAAACCGTACTTTTAATGAGAAATATGTATAGCACGTTATGAAGAAAATACTTTCACTTTTTAATTATTAATTAAAATTAATTAAATTTAAACTTTTTAAAATTACCATACAAATATAGAAATTACCTGCCTACCGTCTGGAGGCTATATTACCGTACAGTTAACATCACTGGTCACGTCATAAAGCAATCAGAGTAAAGTCAAGTAATTTTCAAGTCGTGCTAACAGTAAGTAATAGCCAAATCCTAGTGAAGTCATAATAAAATCACACTGCCGTGGTGATGAAGTCATGGTGAGGGTGGCGATGGCGATGGCTGAAGTAGTCTGCACGTTGACTACAAAATCAAAACAGACCTGGGTTCAAGCCCAGTTTCAGACTAAAATTATAAAAAAAAATTAAAAATATCTCGCATTTTTCTGATGTGCATTACTGTGTCTTTGTGTGTCAGTTGTTGTCGCAAGGTTTCAGTGGCGAAGGCAAAGTCACTGATCACTGAACATACCGGCTTCAGCTGATAGCAAACCACAATCACATCAGAACGCCCTCCTTCGTCGGTATTGTGTAGCAACGGCGAAGTAAAATAATAATAAAAAAATGGCTACTAAACCGAAGCTTCAACACTGCTATAAACATATTGAAATCATAGTGAAGTCCAAGCAAAATCATATTGAAGTCATATTAAAATCACACTGCCGTGGCCAACAAGGCATATTAAAGACAATTTTTATTCATATCCATGTGCAAGTCACAACGAAGCCAAGTTATATTCAAGTCATAGAGAAATCATGGTCATAGTGAAGTCTTAGTCAAAGTATAGCGACACCATAGTAAAGTCTTCGTCAAGTATTTAATTATACTGACATCATACTGAAATCCGAGTCAAGTCATAGTCAAGGCATATTGAAGTCATAATCAAACCATAGTCAAGTCGTAAATATTTTTCTGAAAAGTAGCAGCCAGGCTATTAAGATGCCTACCGGTAATAGAGGTATTGTGGGCAAGAGAGGGCAAAGCAACTCATGGGATAGGGTAGGTTAGTCAACTCTATTGACTTTCTTGAGCATCGTCGCAATGTGGGGTGTGTTTCGTTGTTCTATCGTTACTAGTATAATGGAATGTGTCCTAATGAAATCGGGGAACTTGTTCCCGAAACCCGATCATTCACGCACAAATGGCTTCATCATTTTTGATCGATTTAACACCGGCTCGCACTACGCATTACAGAGAACATTCGTTTTTTGGCCGAACAGCACGTATGTGGAATGGACTACCCGCAGAGGTATTTCCTGTCACTTATGACGTGGGAAAGTTAAAATCGAATGTCAGTAAAAACTACTCCCTTTACCATGTCTCACAAAACCTTTTTTACTAGTGCCGGCACAATACACCGCATATGTAGGAGTCATCCCCTGAGTGACGGTCTAAAAAAAACAGTCCCGTGTGGTGGCGGAAAGTTGCCTAACTTTTCCGTATTCTTAACTTTTTTCCCCGTCTTAACATTTTAAAAATTCTCCAAAATCGGTAAAAGAAATCCAAAATACTTTCCAGTTTCTGATAGAGTGACACAGCAATAGGAGCTGTAAATTGCTCTTTCACATTCTCCGTATACGAATAATAATGATCCGTATTCAAGCATGTGTTTTCTGTATTATTTATTGTTTGTTGTTGCTGTTGCTGCTTTCGTTCTTTGTGTTCTAAGGATATTGCGTATTGCAAACTTTTTTGTCTGTGTGTCTTTTTTTTATATCGAAGTGGCCTGTTATCAGCGTCTGGTTTTTGCTTTTAATTTGTAAACCAAATGCAACGAAATATAAGAAGAAAACAGTAAAACAATGTGAGACATATGGATGTATGTAGTTTGTATGTATTTGTACAAGGTGGCCCAAAATGAGCGAATGTGTTTGAACTCCTTCTAACTTTTTTATTATAATTATTTTCCTTTTTTTTTGTCTTCAGTATTTTGTAGAAAATACGTGGAGAATTTAAAATGGAAACGGTACACAATTGAACAACGTGCCAAAATCGCAGAACTTTATTTCTCAAATCAACGATTCATTGTTTTGACTCAGCGTGCATATCATCGTTATTTTAATGTGCAGGTTAAACAACAAATCGTTTGATTGTAAATTTTAGACAACAAGGGGAAAGTAAGGAACCATCCTGGTGGTGCACACGTACGACAATTTTGTCATCGGGGTACAGGAGAGTATTCGGGAAGATGGAGAAACATCAACCAGCAGACATTCGACACAACTTGGGCTCTCACGGGGGTCGCTGCAGAAAATTTTGCTTGCAATAAGAACGTTTCCGTGCAAAATACACACTGCGAGGGACACAATGGCTCTGTGAAAGCGATTTTAATTGGCCTCCGTGTTTCCTTTGGGGTTATTTGACAGGAAGAGTCTATATTAATAAGCCTAGAACCATACAGCAGTTAAAAAATAATATACGTGACGAAATCAACAACATAACACCTGAAGTTTTGCGAAAGGTTATGGAAAATGTTTGGGAATGAGCACGAATAAGCGAAGCAGAAAATTACGACCCATAATTTTACATAGTTAAATTAAAAATATTCTCTATTAATATACTGCATTTAAATTAAAATTAAATTTAATAATAATGTTTTAAGTTTAAGAAGTTATAATGAACTCAAACGACTTCGGTCATTTTGGGCCACCCTGTATTTTAAAGAAGAAAACAAATTTTGTAGTAATCGCACTCGCACTCGCACATTGTGCCTGCTGCAGATGCTGCAGCATTTGTGGAAAACAGCGTTTCTGGTTTCTTCCTTCCTCATCATCATCATCATCATCAACATCATCATCATCATCATCATCTTTTTAATGGTAAAGAAAATGAATGCAAAGTAAAGCAAAACAAAAGTTAAGTAAAGGTGTACTTTCAATTGATTAAATCTCTGTTATCAAAAAAACAAAATGATATTATTGTTGTTGTCATTGTTAACCCGCTTAAAAACGTTTCTGTAAATTGATTTGGGTGCTCGCAGTTTGTATGTATAGATGTGTGTATGCGCATGTGTGTTTGTGCGTGCTTTTTATTTTAATAGCTGATGTTTATTAAATGACCATAACGCCGGCAGTTAGATTTCTCACGCACACACTCACACATATAATAAAGAAGCGTATACACTTGTTACCCTGCAGATGGTTTGATTTGATTGGATCCTGAGAAACGGCAGCTGTTAAATTCGTTAATGTATCCAATTTACTCGCATGTTTGTGTATTTGCTTGCTTGTTGGCTTGTGCGCTTTCTTTTTTCTTTTGTCCAGTTTTGCCGTATTCATTCATTTATTTTTATAATGAATGAAAATCTTATTAATGAATTTTTTTTTACGGCACAGTCAGCAAAACTCGCAGCTTTTACGCAGGCGCATTGTCTTAATTTCTTTTAGTATTTTGTGCCCAGTTAAATGAAACACATTTGTCTTTTTTATTTTTATTATATTTTTCATTATTATCTCGTTACAGTGTGCAACCCTCGATAATCGCATCACCCAAATTCTTAACATTGGTAACTCTGTTAATGCAACTTTGCAAACAAAGTAAAGTTTTTTTTTTAAATTCAGTTTTTTGTTTAATTAAAAAATATGTCATCTAAAAAAACACAGTCGAAAATTGCACTCTTCTGCCGTTTAAAATATGAATCTTCAACTTGATAACAACTAACAGTGCAAATTTACATGGAATGAGTATTTCTTATTTATTTTAAATACAGTTTTGTTTTTTTTTATTCTTTACTTAAATTAAATTAAATACATGCACTTGTTTTTTTAATTAATTAATTAATTATTTGGTTTAAAATAATATTTTTAATCGAAAAACAGGCATAGAAATTTTTGCTTCGTTCTCGCACATGCGCAAAATTTCTATTGGTTGCGTTAACCGAGGTTACAACTGTAATTAAAATTTCTTTGGTGCCTCAGCGCCAATAGAGCGTTCGAGAGGCTAGTTGGCAAACATTTTTAAACAATGTAAAATTTTTAATAACGGGTCTTGCAACAGGGACTTTCGCATTTTGACAGTTGATAACGGCCATCTTATTGAAGCTACAACTGTCAAATTAGTTGTCATTTATCAGTCTGTTTTACCAAATCACCATGGACGGATATAATATTCAACAACACGTACAAATATTAAAATTGTTTAATCGCTTCCATCATCAGCGGTTTAGCCCTGGATTTCTGGATGAATGGGCACGTAAACAAACAAAATTTGCGAATATCGAACGATACCAATCCACATGAGATACAAGAGCGTCCAATGCATCCTGAAAAAGTCACTGTTTGTTGTAGATTGTGGGTTGGCGGCGTTATTGATTCATATTTCTTTGAGAAGGATGTTGGGCAGGCCATAACTGGTAACGGCGAGCGTTATAATTAGATGATTACCAACTTCTTTTGGCCTTAATTGAAAGATCTGGCCACCGACGATGTGTGGTTTTAACTGAACGGTACTACGTGCCACACTATTCATGCCACATTCGATATTCTCCACTAGGGATTTGAGGTCATGGTCATCCCACGTGGATGGCCACCGAGATCGCGATTTGATCCCGGTAAACTTTTTCTTGTGGGATTTTTTTAAGTCGCCGGTCTTTAAAGCCAACATCATCCATGCCATCGGTAAAATTCGGCCTGATTTATACGCTGCGGATATTTGAACTGTTGGAAATATAATTTGAGCATTAACACTTTGCTTATTCAACATGTATATTCACATAGTTGGCTTTGAAATATTTTTTATGTTGTGTCACTTTGTAGAAAAATTTTATATATAGTTTAAAAGAATTTGTCATCAATAAAAGTCATACATGTACATTGTGTTTTGTACATTGCTTTTTATATAAGAACTTTGTGGAATTACTAGAAAGGGTTTGCATCACCACAACTACATTTCAATAGGTTATGGGCCCAGACATACGATTTGGAAGTTGTTGAATTTTTATTGCAAGATTTAAAAAGAAAAAATGGCATCGTCGTCATTATATCAGATAGAAAAGCTAGATGAAAGGAATTACGAAACATGGAGTATTCATATGAGAAGTATCCTTATTCATTCTGGTTTTTGGAAGTATGCAAGTGGCGAAGAAGAAGCAGATTCAACCTGGAGTCGTGATAAAATTTTGGAGTGGAAGAGTAATGATGAAAAAACGCTCGCAACAATTTTATTAAGTGTTAAGTCTAACCAGTTGAACCATATTAAAAACATTAACAAATCTAAAGATGCCTGGATTAAACTTAAGGAAGTTTACAAGCCGAGTGGTCCGATGCAAAAGGTTAGCTTATATAAAAAGATGTTAAGTTTGAACATGAAAGACAGCAAAGATATGGCCGAATATTTAAACAGTTTTTGTGAAATTACGGAGAAATTAGCCGATGTTGGAATTAGTATTCAAGAAGAATTATTGGTAGTCATTTTATTGTCAAGTCTTCCGAGAGAGTTTGAAAACTTCGTTATTGCCATAGAAACGAGGGATTCTCTACCAGCGTTAGGAATGCTAAAGGTTAAACTTCTTGAAGAGTATGAACGTCGAAATCAACAAAACAAATCATCTACGATTGAACAAGCTTTTGGTGCAGCCAAAAGAGAAACAGGTTACAAGAAAGGTAATAATAATTTGAATGTTAAAAAGGGAAATTGCTTCATATGTGGTAAGAAAGGGCATTATGCAAATAGGTGCAACGAAAAACGTAATCAAGAAAAAACTTACTCTTTGATTGCAATGGCGAATTCTGAAAAAAGAGATACACAAACATCGACATGGTACATTGATAGCGGTGCTACAAGTCACATGTGTGCAAATCGAAATTTATTTTGTAAATTAGACAGATGCAGTGATAATATAATGTTGGCAAATAGAAAATCAATTGCTGCTGAAGGAATAGGAACAGTCAATCTGTTTATAAATAATAATAAAATTGTACTAAAAGATGTTTTATATTCCTCAGATCTGAATGGAAATTTTTTATCTGTCAATAAGGTCGTACAGTATGGTGGCAAAATCAAATTTAATAATAAGGGTGCAATATTTACTGATGCTTACGGTGAAATAGTTTTAAAAGCCCGTAAAGAAGAAAATTTGTTCCAATTTAAAATAAAAATACCGAACGAGAAATTATGTGTTTTACAATCCATTAATGAAACTTGGCATCGTCGATATGGACATTTGAACTATGAAAGCCTGTTTGAGTTGTCGAAGAAAAATATGGTGAATGGTATAAATTTGACGCAGAAACATCAAGATCCGTGCGAAATATGTATGGTTAGCAAAATTCATGCTATAAAATTCCCGAAGAAATCTGAAAGTAAATCTGGTGAGTTGTTAGATTTAATACACTCGGATGTTTGTGGTCCTATGAAAATAGATTCAGTTGGAGGTTCAAAGTATTTCCTCACATTCATAGATGACAAGTCAAGAAAAGTTTTTGTTTATTTTTTAAAATACAAAAGCGAGGTATTTGAAAAATTTAAAAATTTCAAAGAATTAGTAGAACGTCATACAAATCGTAAAATAAAATGTATTCGTAGTGATAATGGAGGAGAATATATTAATAAAGATTTTAATAATTATTTGGAGCAATGCGGAATTCAACGTCAGTTAACGGTACCTTATACGCCGCAACAGAATGGGGTAGCGGAAAGGTTTAATAGAACAATAGTAGAAATGGCTCGTTGTATGTTAGTCGATGCTGGTTTAAAACAAGATTTATGGGCTGAAGCTGTAGCAACAGCAGTTTATTTACGTAATAGATCTCCATCAAAAAGTCTCGATGGAAAAACGCCTTATGAAATATGGACGGGTCGTAAGCCATGTGTAAATCATTTTAAAATTTTTGGTACAAATGCAGTAGTTTTGAATAAAAGAAGAGGAAAATTTGAATCAAAAGGTGCAAATATGATGATGGTTGGTTATTCTAGAGTATCAAAAGCATATCGCTTATATGATAAGAAAACACGAGAAGTTATTGAAAGACGCAATGTTTTATTTAATGAATATAAATTACCCTGTAAAGAAATTAATGATAACATTCAAAATTTTATGGATTTCGAAGCGATTGTAAATAAGAAAGATGTCGATGAACAATTTGAGACAAATAATACCTCAAATCAAGAAGATTTAGAGTATAGCATTGTAAGATCAGTAAATAGCGATATTTCACCAGGTCAGGGCCAGGTAGACCTAAAATTTTTAGTAATGGTAGGCCAGGTCGTCCAAGAAAAATATATCAACAACTGAATAATGCAGTGAAGGAGCAAGTTCCAAAAACTTTAGAAGAGGCATTATCCAGTCGTGAAAGTGAAAAATGGAGAGAAGCTATGAAAAAAGAAATGTCTTTGTTGGAACAAAAAGAGACATGGTCATTAGTTGATTTACCAGCAGGTCATAAAACTATTAAAAGTAAGTGGGTATACACTTTAAAGAAAAATAGTGAAGGTGAAATTGAAAGGTTTAAGGCAAGGTTGGTCGCCAAAGGCTGTAGTCAAAAATACGACATAAATTACGAAGAAACTTTTTCCCCTGTTATAAGATACGAAACGATAAGAATGATTTTGGCATTAGCAGTTGAGCACAAAATGCATTTGCACCAAATAGATGTAACTTCAGCATACCTAAATGGAGATTTATATGATGAAATTTACATGCAACAGCCTCAAGGTTTTGAAAACAAAAGGTATCCAAATAAAGTGTTACGTCTGCACAAATCTCTTTATGGTCTTAAGCAATCCGGGAGAGCATGGAATTTTAAATTAAATGAAGTTTTATGTAAGATGGGATTTGAAAGTTGCAAAAATGAACCGTGTTTATATAAAAAAATACAAGACAAAGAATTGATTGTAGTCGCAGTTTACGTCGACGATATAATAGTTGGATGTAAAAATAAAGCAGAAATATTAAAATTCAAGTCTCAAATTAGTAAGAAATTTGAAGTATCAGATAAAGGTTTATTGGAACATTTTTTGGGGATGAAAGTTGAACGTAACGGTGAAACTGGAGATATAAATATCTGTCAGGAAAATTATATTAAAGATTTGTTACAACAATACAATATGGAAAATTGTAAAACATCATCAGTTCCACTAGAACCAAATTTTCAAACAAAATGCAATGAAAAATGTGAAGAGGTTGATAGCACATTATATCAATCACTTATTGGCTCTTTATTATATTTATCTTTAACGACAAGGCCAGATATATTATATTCTGTAAATAAATTAGCACAAAGAAATACTAATCCACATGTAGAACATTTTAAAGCGGCAAAACAAGTTCTTAGATATTTGAAAGGAACTCAAAATCTTAAATTAAAATTTTGCAAAAGTAATCAAGAGTTAATCGGTTATGCTGATGCAGACTGGGGTGGATGTAAAACTGACAGAAAGTCACATAATGGATACATATTTTATCTTGGAAATTGTGCAATATCTTGGGAGTCGAAAAAACAATCCACAACAGCATTAAGCAGTACAGAAGCTGAATATATGTCTATATCAAATGCAGCAAAGGAAGCAGTATACTTAAGAAGATTACTACAAGAACTTGGTTTCATAAATGAAGAAAGTATTAAATTGAACGTCGATAATCAAGGAGCTTTAAAATTAGCAACAAATCCAGTATTTCATAATCGCAGCAAACATATAGATATAAAGTATCATCACATTAGAGAAGTAGTAAATAATAAGGAAATCTATTTGGAATACTGTCCTACGGAAGATATGATTGCGGATATATTTACTAAAAATTTGTCTAAATTAAAACATAATAAATTTGTTACTTTGTTAAATTTAAAAACATAAAATCAGTTTGTAAAATATATATGTTGAGGAGGAGTGTTGGAAATATAATTTGAGCATTAACACTTTGCTTATTCAACATGTATATTCACATAGTTGGCTTTGAAATATTTTTTATGTTGTGTCACTTTGTAGAAAAATTTTATATATAGTTTAAAAGAATTTGTCATCAATAAAAGTCATACATGTACATTGTGTTTTGTACATTGCTTTTTATATAAGAACTTTGTGGAATTACTAGAAAGGGTTTGCATCACCACAACTACATTTCAATATGAACGATGTTATATTCCACACATAATGGCATCAAACGAATAACAAATCGATGATATCTTACACACACCATTTTTTAAATTTAAATTTAAAAAAAATGGAAGACTTTGTATAACAACAACAACAAAATTTATTGATTTACTAAAGCTACAATATCTAAAAATACCAGTATGTGCATTTCATAGAAAAGTAATATATAATTTTTACATGTCTCGAAAATAACAATAAACATTTTAAGGTTCACTATTTTTCTTCTGACCAATTTGAACAAAAAAAAAACCTGACATTGCATAGCAAAATAATTTTAATTATAATATTTTTTCAAGCTTAAAATCAGTAAAAATTATGTAATTTTTATTTGTTCGATTAAATTAAATTATTAATTAGTTTTATCAATTAAAAAGAAATAATTTTACTGACCTTAAGCGTGGAAAATATTATAATTGATATTGAAATAAAAAACGGTCAAATAAATAGCAAGAAACATAGCAAAATAATTTGATTTTCCAGCAAAAAAGATGAAGAAAAAAGATATTTTCGAAGTAACAGTTAATAGAAATTAACATTACACAGCGGTTCGCTGGCAATCCGGATTATAAAGTTGTAAAGTTGTAATCAATCCGGATTGTACAGTACGCAAGGTTTTGCAGTATCTAATTTACAGTTAAGCAGAATAGAGTAATTCGAATAATGGAATTTGTTTTTTTTTTTTTTTAATTCGCTAAATTGTTCGAAATTGCAAAAATGAACGAATACCGTTTAAATTTTTAATTTAAATGTTTTTTTTTGTTACATTTTTAAATTTTGGCTGTATATTTAAATTACTCGAAATGATTTATTTTAGCCGAGACTTCCATCACTTGTTGACAGGGCAATGCTGTAACCGTCTTTATTAACCAGTTGTAATTTTAATTTCTATTCACCGCTGCGGCATAAAGGCGCTTCTATACCATTTTATTTATGTCCTGTTGAATATTTTTTTTTAAAGGCTTAGAAAAATTAAAAAGATTTAAAATCAAATAATAAAATGTTTGTTGTATAAAGAAAATTTTTAAAGAAGGTATTTGGTTTGTTTTGTTTTTATATTCAGTAATTCTCAAAAAATTTTTGGGAGTTCTTGTCGAAGCATGTAAAATTTCTTAGTTTTTTTCAAGAATTTGAAGATTTTCATATTAGCACCAAATGAAATGCGCATATAGAACAGCTAAACCATATAACAAACATAGCTAAATAAATAATATTATAATTAAATGTGCGATGGCTGACGTATCCAGTTATAAAGACACTTTGCATTTTTCTGACGTGCACATACGAGGTTTGTTCAAAGGAAAATGTGAATTTTGTTTTATTCGATTACAGGATGCCTGTAGGATCCTGAGTTCTTGCCAACAAGTCGTACGGTTAATAAGGAATACTACAAGGAAGTTATGCAACGTTTGCGTGAAGCAATACGGCTCACACGATCGGAATTGTGGAAAAAAATCATGGATTCTGCATCAGGATAATGTACCAGCTCACACATCAATGCTTGTTCGTGATTTTTTGGCTAAAAACAACACCCTGATCATGCCTCAATCGCCTTATTCACCAGATTTGGCTCCCTGCGACTTTTTCCTATTCCCAAAACTGAAGAGACTAATGAAAGGAAAGCATTTTGCCACAATTGATGAGATAAAGTCAAAATCGAAGAACGATCTGATGGCCATACCGAAAAACGCATTTCAGAAGTGCTTCGAGTATTGGAAGAACCGCTCGCATAATTGCATTATATGTGAGGGGGATTACTTTGAAGGTGCCAAAATGGATAGTGATGAATAAATAAATACTTTTCGAAAAAAATTCAAAATTCACCTTTTGCTTTGAAGAGGACAGATGAGGCGACTCTTCGAGATCCCACTAGAGATCTGATTACAGAATGTTTATTGCACATCCTTATGCCTGTAGTAATTTTGTCTTAATCTTGTCTAGTGCCACGCGCAACCGGCGAGCCGCTCTGCTCCAAACAATAAGTATCGGTTTAATGACCGATGTACTCCTTGTGAGTGCTTAGTTATGCTGCTTGGAGTACTTCGTGTCAGACCCGAAAAGTAGGGCTTAGTATGCTGGGAGAGTAATAATAACCAGACCAATATGTCTATTCGGGACATATTAGTAGTATTAAATTACATAAAAGTACTGGTACGACTTTTGCTAATCTATGTGCTCTTGCCATTCAACAGTAGTCACCAGGGGTGTCTTGGACTATGCATGTGGAAGTTTTCTCACAGTGCTTTATCAAAGAATAGAGATTTGGTGAATGGAAGCCTGCATTTAAATGATCACGGCATTAAACCTTCTGATATTATAACGGGGTTAGTCAGTCCGAAACACCTCATCAAGGTGTAATATTTATCATAAGCAAGCATGTGAAGATTTAAATTATTTTCGAAGTTTTTTGGGATGTGAAAGAAGACTGAAAGATTTTTTAGCTTAAGAAAAAGATTTTTTTTAATATGTCTTTATGCCACAGTCTTTAGTTAAAGAAGATGGTTTAAGTAAATTAATTATATATTTTTATTCGTTAAACTAATGTCATTAGTTAACAGCAGACTGTGAATATGAAGTACCTGTTAACTAAACCTGCAACTAAAAGTATTTCACAATTAACGAAATTCTTCTCAATTGTCATTGCTTCGAATATTCAACAAATTGATAACGAATATAATTTAGTGGATGAAAAAATTTTGAATCGTTTTTTAAAATCATTTTAAATGCAAATCCTTTCGATGCTTCTACAACTCTTGGTTGTAAAAAAGAAATAGTTTATACAACTTTGCCCAGTGTTCAACAAATACCAACAGTACCAACCAAATCGGAAAGAATTTCTCCCAAAACAATATCAACAAATAAATAAGATATACCAAAATTGTGTGGTATTTTAAGCACCAAGGACATACAGGTTTATTAATAGAAGATTGTCGCATGGCTAATTCGTCAATTCACTTAGCAGCCGAACGTCCAATTTTTTGTATACATGTGTTTTGGTAAATATAACTAAAAAGAACGTTTTAAATAAGTGTAATGTAAGTAAAATTTAAATAAAATTTTTTTTTTTTTTTTTTTTAAAAATATTTATTAAGCTTGAGGTCTTTTTTTTATTTTATTTTATTTTATTTTCTTATTCGATATTTCGTTCACAGCTTGTTAACATCATCAGGAATAAAAAAAAATACAAAAAGCAATTTATTATGCACTCATATTATTATAATTATTCAATTATTTCCAACCACTTTTCTTAACTTTTTCACAAAAGCAAAGAAACTTTGATGTCTTCAACTTCAAAATACGTTACAAATCGTTGAATCAGCTGACGGGCGAATTAGCTTGTGAGTTTACCTGGTAATGAATTTGCCTTGCACGGACATATTGAAGAAAAGTAATCGTAATTGTACGAAGTAAATTTTTTATATCTTTTATTTTTATATAAAAAGAATTTTTATTGTTTTACTTTAAACAAAAAACTTTTGACCGAATTTCATGCGTATCAATAAAATCACTAAAAAATTTTTTTTAACAAGAATGGCAACACTGGCTGACACATCTTAGCGCCCCCTTGTAAGTATAATTTTTAATCTTGACCAGCCACCAATTCTATTTAAATATCAATTCATATTTAAATGTCGATTTTCATTTTCATCTAGATATACTCATTGAATATTTAAATACTGTTTAAGTAGCCAGCACTCTGCATTTAAATATTGATTTTTAAACAGCTTTTTAAAAAGCTGTAAGTTGATGCTATAATATTAAATATCAGAGCGTTACCATACTTTCTTGTGTTTCATTATTTCAGTTGGTGAAAATAAAAGTTTTTTTAAACATACTTTAAATAAAGATCATTAATTAAATTAAATTGTGTTTAAATATGTTTGGTGAAAGAGACCCTTACACATGTGATGCATTATAATTATTTGACTTCGCTGGTGCCACACAATGCCGACGAAGGAGGGCGCTCTGGCGTTACTTGTGCATTGGTATCAGCTGAAGCCGATACTGTTCAGTGACCAGTGGCTATGCCTTCGCCACTGAGACCTTTCGACAACAACTGACGACACAAAGGCACACTAATGCATATAAGAAAAAAAGGTGACATGTTTTTATAATTTTAGTGTGAAACTGGAGTCGAACCCAGGAAATTTTTGGTTTTGCAGTCAACGTGCAAATTACTTTAGCCATCGTCACCCTCTTACGACAATTTAGGGAATATTTTTATATCGCGAATTCTTCGCTTTAGAGAACATTCGCTTAAAAGCAAATCTCAGCTCAAGGTCAATTCTATTCAATTCGCGACGTGACTTCCGCGAACTTTGCTCAATTCAAAACTCGAAATGCACATATGCATTGTTTAAGTGGATAACGAACAAAGCAAAAAAGTCTATACGGTGAAATGTGAATTGTGAAAAAATGTTGCAACTATTGTGGTGATAATTTTGGAATGCTGCAACGACTGAAGACACAATGAGAAAATTTTTGTTTTCGCAAAAATCGAGATGTACAAGTAGCAAATATCAGAATAGAGTTCCTACACAGAAAAAATTTAATTTTTCCCTTCAATTGGATTAATTAATTAATTTTTCCAATTAAATGTTTAATCAAAGCAAGTAAAATTTTAATTAATTTAATATATGTATATAATTTTTCTAGCTACGAAATACACAAAAATGGGGCCTTATTATGCTATTAAAAATTTATTTGAAATTAACAGAATTTTTAATTAAATTTTAATTATTTTTATTAAAAATTTAAAGGAAAAATAATTTAATTAAATCAACAACAACAATTTAATTGCTACTATTAATTTCTTTGCAGGTAAAAATATAATTATTTTATTGATATAATTAATTATAATTTTAATTAAAAATTTTCTTTTATTTTTTCAGTGTAGTGAATACAATTTGGTTCGAAAGACCATGGCAAAATGAAAAGGTGTAATTTCATGGTTTGCGTTCTAAAAAGTGGTTCTGAATACATATGTTATTTTCATTATTTTTATTTATAAAAACCGAATTTCAAATTGAAATGGAAAACTAATTTAAAATTTTACAATCTATCAAACATTTATTCCATTATTAATTCAATGTTGTTCATAGAGCAGCAATTATTTCTGCTCTACTCATATATTTTAATGTTTGAAGTATGTACTTTCTCACGGTTTTCCGGCTAAATTGATCAGAACTACAATTATTATTATGTAATTTCGCACAATTACATGAAAAGTCCTGCTGATGAGAAATCTTAAAACGATGCTTTCAGTTGACTTTTCGAAAGTCACAAAATATTCGTTTTTTTTTTAGCTGTTGAACCAGAAAACATAGAAAAATGTGGTGGCCATGTATGTATGTATCAATAGAAGCCAGGACCCCCTCTGGCCAAGTACGCCGCTACAGTGAACAAGGCCTGTGATATTTATTATGACTCTATAAAGCCAGCATTGCAATACGACAGGACGAAAAAGCCAAGGGAGCAGAGGCAAGAATTAACAGTAAAAAGCACCCTATAGTGTAGATAAACAGCAGGAACCTAAAGAACAAAAAAAAAAGAAAAAGGAGCGCAGTTCACTTGAGAATAACACACTCAATTTAGCGGTGGAAGTTTAGTTCTTTTTGGCATTCTTCAACACATGCACAACATTCAAGTATGAATAGCCGAAGGAAAGCACCCCTTGCAATGATTGGTGCAGTGCCAAATGAGGGTTGTTTGACTTTTTACTTTTGTCGTATTATTTGCAGCATATGAGTTCGATTTGCTGGCATTACAATTGTCGTAGGTTATTTCTTTTCAAAATCTAAATTGAGTATTTTTTTTCTTTTTTTTTTGCCTTTCTTCTGGAGCTCTTTGCTTTGTGTTCAGCATTTTATAACGAGTCCTGTAGTTTGAACGTTCGCTAGTAAGTGCGTGTGTGTGCGTGTATTTGTTACAAAAAAAACTTTCCATGCTCGTCCATCAGAAATTTCACTACAAAATCCAACCCTCTGGGGAGTTGTGCAAATACCGGCAATGGCCTGTGATTTTCAACTTTTTTTCTTTTGGTTTTATTGTTTTGTTTTGCTTAATAATTTCAATGCCACAATTGGTGGAATGGGTGCCTTTGTTATACACTCTCTTCGCTTGGAATGTGTGCATAAATGAGTTGGATTTTGTGAAATTGTGCTCTTTTTTGCTGTACGAATTGAGCCAAGAGTCAAGAGTGTGCGAAGAGACGAATCTGCTTTCTACAGACCGATTTAAAGAGCACAAACCATTGTAGAAAATTGTGAATTAACAGTCAACCGAACAACACCGGCAGCTTGAAATTCTGTAACAAACAAATTTTTATTTCCGGCCACTTGAAAACATTCCGCCAATGTTGCTGCAAGGATAAGCACACACATGTGTGAAGGAACCAAAAAACAAAAAAAAAAACAAAAACCCACAAAAACAAAGACCATTTTAAGCTTGGAAATATTGCAAGAATAATAAATAAAATAATTAAATCAAAGGAAGTGAATTATGAATTAAAGGCGTGAGTGAATTTATTTCTAAAATTTTGATTGAATTGAAAAAGTCCTAGAAATTTGCAGAAATATTTTAATGAAAAGTTCAAGTGCCCATGTAAATTATTGCAAAGCATAAGTGAAAATTTAACAAGAACAACAAACAGAAAAAAAAGAAATAATAATAATAAACTGCAGTAAATACTGGTAAATCAATCAGCTATTTAAAGGCTGCATACAAATCTCCCAGGATTACGAACAGCAACAGCAGCGTTTGTAATAAATAAAGGAATTTTTCAAATATGTCGCGCCGTAAACAGTCCAAACCACGAGCTTTTCTCAAGTGTAAGTTTTCTTTTTTTTTTGTTTGTTATTTATTTTTATAATTTGTGCATTTGCAGTGTGTTTTCTCTGTGTGTGTGTGTGTGTGTTTAAGGTATGCACAAATGCATACTACCCACCCCCACCAATCTACAGATGCGCTTAAAAAGCTCCCCAATCCACACACACACATACACACACCCACATACATTCACAATTGTACACAAATTGTAATGCCAATCATGCACTCTGGCAAGTGTCAAGAGTATACACTTTAGAGACTCATCAATGGATTTTTGTTGGCTGTAATCAAACTTTGTCTCTGTCTTGCTCTATTCCGGCTCACACTTGCTGCTACCATGAACGAATCCACACACACACACACACACACACATACACGCCACCTGCTGGATTGTTGAAATCTGAATGTATTTTCGCCACACTCTATCACTTAAGTAAGACTGACTCGGAGTTTTGGTCCTGCCATTTAGTGTGCACGTGTTAGTTTTTAGTGAAAATAAATTTTTAAATCGATTTCAATTTTTGTCATTTCCATAGTTGTTGCTGCTGTTGGGTTCTGTGATGTGTTGTGTTGTTGTGCTCCCTTCAGTGACATAAAATTTTACGAAAAAAAAAAAAAAAAAACTATGCCTGCCAAATAACCAGCCCATACCCCGCCATACCCTCAACATCAGTTTTACTCACTCATCATCGTCATCGTCGGCATCTGCGTCGCCAGGCATGTAAAATTGTAAAATTGTACTCTGTTTTGTACCTACACATTCCAAAATTCCTATATATGAAAAACAAAACAGAAAAAAAGGTTCCGTTTTTGTTCAGTACAAAAATTCCCCATGGAATGTGAATATGGTTCCCCAAATAACACAGCAGCATCACATCACTGTAAAAAGTTTCCTATTCTCTTGCCCCCCCCAACAACAAAAAAAAAACCTGCCATTCGCACATTGTATGCTGGTATCTTGTATTTTGGCTCTAAAAGTGCTCTCCTGTTCACTTTACTCTAACCATCATATAATGAATATTTTTATGGAATACGAGTAGTTTGTACCCAGTAGACTGGCGTGCAGAGCGTTTAAACGCTGCATTGTTTGATTGCCACAATGCGTGTGAATGCAATGAGTTAATTTTTAGCTGCTCATAATAATTTGAATATATTTTATGGTTATCGAATTATAAAGGAATGATTTCTTTGCTATAAACAGGCATTAGTATCCACAAAAAAAAAACGATTGAATTGAGCAAGCCTTCCTACCAATTTCAAGTTGGTTCACGATATTTCTAGACCTTTGCAAATATGCACTGTTTTTTTACCTCCTTATTATCCGTTGAATACATTTTAACGTTATCAAACGGAGGGTGCAGATGGCTGAGTTGTTGCCATGTTGGCTCTGCGGGCACAAGGTCCCGGGTTCGATTCCCAGCCCGATCAAGTCAAAAAAATATTTTTGTGAGTTTTCTATGCCGCAGTACTCTCCTTCGTTCCTTCCTTTTTTTTTTAGCTTAAAAAAAGATTTTTTAAAATATGATATTTAGGGTCTCTTTCAGCAAACATATTTAAACACAATTTAATTTAATTAATGATCTGTATTTAAAGTATGTTTAAAAAAATTTTACTTTCACCAAGTGAAATAATGAAACACAATCAAGAATGGTAACGCTCTGATATTTAATATGATAGCGGCAACTTACAGCTTTTTAAAAAGCTGTTTAAAGGTGTTGCAAAATCAATATTTAAATGCAGAGTGCTCACTACGTAAACAGTATTTAAATATTCAATGAGTATATCTAGATGAAAATGAAAAACGATTTTTAAATATGAATTGATATTTAACTAGAATTGGTGAAATAGGCCCTTAGTACTTTAAACTTCGCACTACCAAACCTCTTTATGTACGTATTGACCCGAAACCCACCCGGATGTGTAATTGCACATATTTTACACAAAACTTTTGCATTTACACCAAAATTTCATGTTTTAAAATTTTACATTAAAACTAAGAAAAATTAGTCACTGAATCGAGATCATTTTCAGTTTAAATTATAATTCAAAAAGTGAGCACTGATTGAAAATGCCACCCGGTTGGGGTTTTGGTAGTGCGAAGGTTAAGACTATTAATTGAAGTTCCTGTTCAATAAACCTGCTGATAAAAGTATTTCTCAATCAGCGAAATCCATACAAATCCGGATCCGAATAATATTCAGCACTTTGATGAAGAATGGTAAGAACTGCCACAGTTCAAGTTTAAAGAATACAATTTATTTGAGGGAAGACATAATTGAAATATTTTACGATATCATTTTGAATGCAAATCGTTTCGATTGCTTCTGAAGCTTCTCGTTGTTTAAACAACTGTTTGTGCAATATGCCAAATATTAGCGGTTACGTTGAAGGAATTTTTTATGAATATGAACAAAATAAGAAACTAATTAGATACACCAAAACACAATAAATTTTCGTTTTGAAAAAAATCTTGTCGTAAAAGCATAAATTTTGAATAATAAAGAAAAAAAAAATAATAAAAAAATGTAATAAACAAATATTTAATGTTATTTCGAGTATTAAAAATTTACAAATATAATGCATGTAAATAAATATTGCAACTGAATATGATTTAAAAACATAGTTATTTCAATAAAAAAAAAATTTTTAAGAAAAAAATAAGATTTTATTTAAAAAACATTTCTCTCACATGATTTATAACGACTGTACGTTTTGTGGAAACATCACGGAAACAATTATTGCTTGTTTTTTATTTTATTATATATATATATATTCATTCCAATTGAATAGTTTCATTGATACAATTAAATTTTTAATCACTTAAAAAACACCAATAATAATATATAAAACGGGTTTTTTTGCAAACAGCTCCCTCAGTGCTAGAAAGAGATTGGATTTTAATGTGCTCTATTAGAAAATTAATTAAAAGTTTTCAATTAGTTTTGTTCAGTAGTTCATAAATATAATTGAAAAAAAAATACAATAGCAACTCATTACATTTTTAATTGTTGCAATTAATATTTAAACAAATATTATTTCAATTAATTTAAGAATAAAAATTTAATTAATACAGTAGAGGTTAAGTTAAGTGATTCTTGAATTTTTGAAGTCATTTTTGTTTTTGTTTTATTTTTATATTGCTAACATCATTTTAACTTCTTATATGTCCAATCGGCAATCGGCATTTACCGTTATAAATTTCTTGAGAATACACGCACACGTATTCTTTCTTACATACATAATATGTTTGCACACATCAGTTGCTTGTTTAAGAGAACAGTCGTAGGTACATACATATTTGTTTTAATCACAACAATGTCGGCAGCACGTAAACAAAAAAGGTTATCAGTCGCGGAAAAATGCAAGATTTTAAAAAAATTAGATGAAGGCGTTTTGGCTAATCGATTGGCCATGGATTTTCATGTTTCTGAAGCTTCAATTTCAAAATTTAAAAGAAACAAAGCAAACATTTATGCTGCAGTGTCAGGTACATGTGACGAAATTAAGAGAAAAACTTTACATAAAGCACAATACGTAGATAGAATAGCCATATAATCACATGGATTTTTCATATCACGAAAAGTTAAAAATTCCAAAATGTTAAGCACCCCCAAAACAAACTACATACTTAACTTTTACGAGCATATACTGTATTGCTAATTTCTTTACTGTTGAAATTTTAAACAAACAATTTTTTATATGATATTAAAAATTTTTTATTTGAAATTAATTTTAAAAGTTAAAGTTTTACAAACTCTTTGGGAAGGAATAAAATTTGAATTGATAACTTAAAAGCTCTGTCAACATAAAATGTTACTGTGTAGCTTTAGCAATGCGCAACGCAATGTTTTTGTATTTTATTTTGCTTTTTCAGTTCTTCATCATGAATACAGCTATAACAACAACAACAACTATGAAAACATCAGCAATAGCAAAACCAACAACAGCAAACAGCAACAACAACAGCAACAATAATAATAATAATAATAACAAAATAACATAGAAAACCCATCGCTCGTTATTTCTCTAGAGACCATACAGCCAATCCCATGGGAGTTCCCTTGAGGATTCGTTTGTTTTTTTTTTTATGTATTTTATTTTGTTCTATTCCTACAGTGCTTCTTCTCTTTTACTCTTTTTGTAATGATTTCGTTTCATTGTCATATACAGATGTGTATAAATGTTTGTGGATTTGGGAAATTTTGCCCACAGTAGGTTGGCGCAAAAGGCGCACAGTGCCACACATACTTGCATATCTACACATGAACATACATACATATATACAAATAATGAATGGTTGTTGTAAGTAAATAATGCACGTTAGTTGAATTTGCAGAAATAATGTCGTTAGTAATGTTCAGCTAAATAGTTAAGAATGATTATGTACTTGAGGAAATTATAGTTGACTTTAAATAGAAATTAAATTAACACATCAGCCGTTTATAATTCTCAATAACTGTTGACGAATGCAATACCGAATAAATACCATCTTAATCAGAATTTTTCAGCATAAAATAGGGAGATTAAAAAGAAAGTTTTCCGTTTCTATGTTGGCTAATTATTATTGGATTATTATTAGACAGGGCCATCATATTATTTTCATTTTGTTTTATATTTTGCAATAAGTAGCACAATATTTTCAAATATAATATGGCGCAACTTTTTTACAATAAAAAGTGAACTCGACCATGACCTCTTGTACAATGTTGCCAACACAATTTTTCTTTTTAAGACAATACAAACTCTACGAAGCTCTTAAGCTTGTCTGTAGAAATACACCCAGGGTCTAAGCGGGGATCGAACCCGCACCTCAATATTGTTAAGACTAATGCTCATGCACTAGACTACGGAGGCACCCCACAGTATATTGCAATTCATTTGAATGTACTAGTAAAATTAAAATATTTTGTGGCTACCTTCGAATAAGACATATACGGTCTTCAGACATGCACATTTAGGGCTAATAAATCCGTGCGAGCTTATCTCGATTTTTAGCTTAAAGTATGTTTAAACTAGTAAAACTGTAAATCAGTAAACATTTAAACGGTCTAATTTGGTCGTTTAAACTATGTTTATTAGCCATACGATTTATAAAGCTTTATAAAGTTCAAAAGCTTTTTTATTAATGTGCAAAAAATTGATTCCTCGCTGCGAAAGCTTTATCGTAGTGCTGCCACAATATTAGTTTTTAAACTGTATTTAATATACGGAGTACTTATTTACTGCTGTTGAGTTTAAACTACATATAAACTTTACTTCAGTTTAACGAAAGCTCAGTTTAAACCTTAATAGATTTATTAGCCCTTATTGAGTTTTTTGCAATAAATGACATTATTCAGCTCAATATTCCATACAAAATGTAAATTTATTTAATGGGCAATAAGTAAAAAAATTTGTTATAAAGTATTGACTAAAACTTGAAGTATTTTTACTGCGAGGTATGTTCAGTGAAAAGATTATGTACAATGGCAAGCCAAATGTCCAAATAGCAACTAAAAAATAAAACAATTAACATGTGTGAATACTAAATTTAATTGCTCAATTAAAATATATGTCTGAACATAGTAATAAACATGGGCGATATTGTTGAAAAAAAAGAAAAACCAATAAATAAATTCGCACAATATATAATAACTACTGATTTGATTTGAGAGATGGCAAAACCCATGCAGATGCTTGACAATAAACTTGATATACTTAATTTTCCTACTGCTGAATGAAAATAATCGTTCGGCATTTACATTGAAAACAAAAATAAAAAACTTTAATTGTTTTTTGTTTTCAATATAAATGGCGAACGATTATTTGCACCTCAGCTTCTATGAACAGGCAATTAATCTTCGTAATCAGGTATGTGATGAAAATCGTTTTCGGCGTTAAAACGTTTTCAAATCGACAAATAGTGTGATGAATTTATATGTGACGATTTGTTGTGACGATTTCATATTCCATCTTGTTTCACTGAAAAAAATACGTTTTTAACATGTGACCCATTTCGATAATGCCAGTTTAAATTCGTTTTCAAATCGTTTAATTTTACTTGAACAAAATGTAAGGAAATATACAAAAAAAGTGAAAAAATAAATAAAAAATGATTATAAATCCGTCCTTATTTAAACGAAAATATTCAACAAATCTATTTAAATAAATACTAGTTAATATAGAAGTGAAATTTAAAAATTTAAATGCCCATATTTCATCTGGCAAATTTAAGGGATCCGATTTATCTCTTAAACGTTTTCTTAAAATATTTTCGCTATTCATCCGAAACCGCAGCAAAAAAAGGCATTTTATAAATAAAAATAATAAAATATGTTGATACAAATTTTATTTTGTTATTTTGTTTAAATATTTTACAAACGTCACTCACATACACATATGTTTACATATTTTACAGTTGTATTATTCGATTTTATACAGTTGTATTTAGAGAAGATATGTGGAAAAGAAACAAATATGGAATATGAAATCGATCGAAATTCATCACACTACTGCCGATTTCAAAAGACGATTTACTTTTCAAATCGATCGGTTTCCATCACATACCTGAATATTTTAGTCCATTACAATTTAGTGGGGCATTAATATTCTACTCGAGAATAGTCGCAAATAGTGGGTTACCACCATATACTTATGTTCTGGATGACTGCACAAAAAAAAGTCAAATCCAGATTCAATTAAAAAAAACGAAAATTCAATAAAAATAATATATAGATTTCAACCTATGATGAAAAATGCAGAATCAATTAACAGTTTTAATTGAAAAAATTTGGATAGCACTTTCTTAAGAGAACACCAAAATCAATTAAAATAAACGTGTATGCAATTAAATTATTAATTGAGAAGGAAAAATTTTCTGAACAAAGACTTGATTGGGAAAAATTTAATTATTATTTTTTCTGTGTGCACAAGCACAACAAAAATATTTTATAAGACATTGTAACGTTTTCATGCACTATTCATCACATCTTTCGCAGTGCTAAACAAACACTTCAATGACGACATGTTTTATATATTGATAAACGAATACTTTATTCTAGTATTAAAGAACAGCAGAACTTCAATAAAAGTAGAAGCAAGTAGAGAGAATATCGCTGAAGTAGAACCAACAGATGTAATTGTTCGAGATTTAGATAGACTCTAGATCAATCCCTGTTAGAATCCATACGAGATTGAAATCAAAAACATTTTTATTATTTTATTTTAATGTAGAATTGTGACATACATATATAGAATACGTAGTATATATCGATCCAAAACCGCAGAAAGCCGTAAGAGCCAGGATTTCTCGATCTCGATCAGTTGCCTCATCTCATCTCATCTCACGAAACATTACAGCTGTGAAGATTCCCTTTAGAATTTTACAGCGAAAACAAATTAGCCGTTAGAATAAACTATGTATGTAACGGTTAAAAGATAAAACCTTCTCCTGCAAAATTTGGTTATTGGCGCTTATGTCTCTGTGGCTGTTATGGCTGCAAGTATTCGATAATATTGCACTTTTATAGAAAATTAACAACAGCAAACCGGTCAATAAACATTTTGTATTTTATTCTTATTATTTGCTAAGCACTCGCACAGTAACAAACTTTTTAGCAACAAGGAAAACTTATCATACCTTCGCCTCAATATGATCTCCAAGGAATTCGACATAAAATAATTTCTATGTATTTTTATAACAGAAATTATTGTTGCAGCTGTTAAGTAAATAAATACAATATATTACCACATTACCCACACACACACATACACACGCCTACATATATGTATGTATGTATGTGTATGTGTCTACGCCTCCTCTGACACATTGTTGTACAGAAATAGAAAAACGTATACTGATGAATCGAATTTGTGTCGCAAGTCCCGTGAGCCTAAAAAGTCAGAAGGTACACAATAAGAGATATCAAGAGTGGAGTCGACATGAGTCACCATTAACGTTATAACTTGATGGATGTGGGAGGAGTGGTACTTTGAGTATCCATATGGAGCTGTTAAGGTTCATCAATTCGTCCGGCAGTTCGTCAAATATATAATGAACTGCCTTCAAAGAATCACTGTAACTAATCTTAGCAGTAACGAACTAAAACTTTACTCACGCACACACATACATACACATATACATATACATACATACGTATATATACAAAAGAAAAGGATTATTTTAGTAATCGCATGTATTTCATTGAGAAGTTGTTTATGGCTGCATTGCTTAATTCCATACAAGATGGCTGGAGTGTTGGAGCATGAGCTCCAGCATTTGATGCGGAAAGCAGTTATAGGATATTTATAGTACTTGTGACCATTCAAACAGCTCCACCGTGGTTATTATTTTCTTTCAAATATTTGTTGTAGTTTTATTTTGTGAAAAACGAGAAGCAAAAATCGTAGTCGAATCATTTTAACGATTTCAGCTCTGATGTCGTTGTGTTGCGTATAAAGACATAAAGACACACACACACTCGTTCATACTCAGCGGCCACACATACAATAAAAATGTGCCATAAGTGACAACACAGCCATTAAAAACTTGTGAATGTTCATTTGGTTGCATGGTTTTGTAAATGTTTATAATACGTATGTATGAGTGCGTGTGTGTGTGTGTGTGCATACGTTGGCGCTTAGTGGCCATTTGGGAGCTACTTGCTAGACATTTAAGCGCAAACATATCATTCCTCCGCCCACCATGCCCACCGTTGACACCGTAACCACTGCCAGAACATCCAGTTGTGAGCGTTAAGGGGAACCTCTTCACTGGTCGGCAGTTTCAAAAGTAACTTAGAAGTGAATGGGTTAAATGGAGTGATTTAAAATGCTTAAAGATGTTTAATGGCTTCGGAATCTCTGCATAATTTCACAGAAAATAGTAAAATCAAGGTTCTATGAAAAAATACGAAGATTCCATTAAAATAATAATTAGATTTCAATTTATCACGAACAACGCCGAATCAATAACAGTTTTAATTGAAAAAAAATTTTTAAATTTGACCATTTTTATTGGACTTTTTTTCTTTTTTTTTCATCTCGAACCAGCACTCAGGAGATGACCGCTACACATGCGAAGCGTTGTGCTTGAGAGAATACCAAAATCAATTAAAATACACTTGTATTCAATTAAATTATTAATTGAGAAAGGAAATTGTTCTGATCAAAGACTTAATTGGGAAAAATTTAATTATAATTTTTTCTGTGTTGCATCGTTTTGAAATTTTTACGATTTTTTAAACTTAAAAAAATTTCTGTAATTTCTGTGTTTGAATTTTTTTAGTCTTAAAACTTTGGGAGACGCTCGTGGGTTCAAATCCTTTGTCGAGCCAAAATGTTTTCACCCTCCTTCGCCGGTATTTGAGCAATAAATTTTCGGCGAAATAAAATAATAAATAAAATGCCTCCCTTGGTAGGTTCGTTTGCGTGACTACTTGCGTGGCAGAACTGAAATAAAATCGCACGATTTCATTCGGATAATATCTCTTATTGTATGAAAAGGTGTGGATCAAGTCGGACATAAATCGCCCAGAACAAGTTGTGCCCAAAAACCTGTATCGCACCGTTTCCAAAATCGAGTAGTCATAAATCAGGTGAGAAACAGCCTTTTCATCCCAAAGAAAGACGTCCAAAGTTGTCTAATCACATGATCGTGGCGGCCAATTAACATCACCACGAGTTGAGATAACCCGGCCATTGAATTTCTCGCGCAAAAGAGCCATTTTTTCGTTGTTTGTGTGGCAAGTGGCATCTTCCTGTTGGAACCACATATCGTCCAGGTCCATATCCCAAATTTCTGCTCACAAGAAGTCCGTTATCATCTTGCGATAGCAAATTCCATTCACGGTAACTGCTTGGCCGACGTCATTTTCGAAGAAGTACGGCACGATGACGCCGCCAGCCCAGAACGAACTGGGCGAGCATGCACTGGAGTTTTAACATTTTCTATAGATCCAGTTTGCTGAAATTTGCGCACAAAACTCCTGAATGTGAACTCATTTGATCGATTATGCTGACGTAAAAAAATCACGATGCACACGAAATGCATTTCAATGTGAACGCCCATTTTCGTAAAAGAAAACAATCAACAATCTTAACGTGCTGCTCAATTGTGTACCTCTTCATGGTTGAATTTGTAAAACATTGTAACAAAGAAGTGTCAAATTAAGGTGGGCAAAAAATTTTACGTTAAGTTGTGACTCACAATTAATATCATTCACTATAGCTGGAGTGTTGGCAATGCTATGATAAAATTTGTTTTTTCGCGTGTTCACAGCGCTACCGGGCTAAGTTTAAAAAATCGTTTAGAAAAATATGTAGTTTTAAAATCAGGAAAATTACCCTTATTTTCCTATTTTTTTATGGAAAAAGTGTAAGAAAAGATTTTATTGTGTAAAGCTGGTTTGTCAGTGATATAAAATATAAGTGGAATCTGAATTGGAAAATTATTCTCAAGAAAAGAGTTCTTTAGAAAAAAATCGTTTAAACTGGATTTCGATAAATCAGCAATCTGACACTTTGTTTTTGTTTTTTTTATTTACATGTCGTCGTTCGTAAATTATTGTGTTCTATAGGTATGGAAAAGTATGGAAAAAGTAACTAAAGAAATTGACATACGGGAGTTTTTGATTGCCAACTTAATTTGTAGAGTTAAAATTTTCAATTAATTAAGGCATGTCAAGCATTGGTTTCATAACATGTGTATTAGTTTTCCTCCTCTGTTGAGGGTTGCCGTGTGACACAATAAATTGTGAAATCACAAGATCATGATTAAGAGAATCATGCATATTCTCAAATTTCATGGCATGGCAATGCTGAAATTTCCTACAATCTTTAATGAACAATTTTCTCTATCATGTCCAGAAGAGAAGATGGGATGTCAATTCTAATTTAGAAGTAAGCACAAGTACGAAGAATTGCGCCACCTTTAAAGTCAACAATTAACAACAACAATTTATTATTACTAATATTTAAAAGTCAGAACACATTACTTGCATATTTTAACAATGTTGTAGGTATGCATGTGTGTATTATGTATCTCCATGTGGAAATTTAATGAAAGAAAACCCACACCAATGCGTACGTAAACATTTCCATATTTGTAAAACATCAAATTCCACCATCACAAAATTAACCAGTGTCGATGTGTTACCCGTGTGTAAGTCAGTGTGCTCTCTTGTTGCCCGTTAACCTACGCTTACAATGTTGGCTAACAATTCTACCAAACATTTTATACCGGCAGTGAGTTTATAAAAGATGTTAAACCCATCCAAACCAAAGCGGGACGTACGTAAATTCAGTTCGGTTGAAATTGTATGTGAAAACACACACACACACACACACACACACGTACACAATATTACCAACATAGAGAAAACATAACAACACTTTCGTTACGCTTGTTCTATGCTGTTGCCAAATGTTTTCTAGTTGCTGCTGCTGCTGTTATTGTTGTTGTTCTTGTTCTTGTTGTTGTTGTTAGTATATGAGTGCGAAATGCACTCTTGGGGGCTTTAAACAAAAATTAAAATCGCTTGCATACATATGGGCGCTTATACAACTTTATAGTTTCAATGTAAGTGTTTTCCCGTTTTTAATTGTTCGTCTATTCACACACGTCCATGCAAACATACAACTTTATAAATTTTTGTGTTTCTTTGCGACCATAAAAAGCTCTTGGAATCACGCCTACACTGTTTTTTCATTAACGATTTAATGTATTCGTAAGTGCAGAGTAAAATATTTACCTCCCCGTAGTATCAGTATTGTATTTCTTAACATTAAAAAAAAATTTCAAATAATCACTTTTCTCAGCATATTGGCGTTAAATTACAAACTTAAGATGTGCCAAGTGCCTTGGCATGTTGACTGCAGGACGATAATACATAATATCTTAAACATAGTCAAAGTCATCTGTCAGAGAATTTACATGTGTTTGGGGGTCTTCGTATCCATATGAATAAATAAGAGTAAGGAAAAGCATTGGCTGGAATATAATGGCTCCTTGAGGGGTAGCAAGCGATATTCAGTTGATTTGCTGTTGTCTGAATTTTTATTTTTATTATTTTTATTTATTTATTGATTCATTATTCCGTAATGCAACAATACAAACTAGAGTTGGGTTCATGAGCTTTTTGAACTGAGCGCTCTTTTCAATTCAGCTCTTTTTGGTGAGCTGGTTCGTTCAGTAGCTCAGTAGTATCAAGCTCTAAACACTTAGACGACAGCACACAGCAAGCAGCAATATGTCAAAAATAAAATCCATGTGTTTAAATGAAAACGATTATTTTGACGGCAGCACGGCAGCAGGACTGCACAACAGCATTTGCTGCTGCTGCCAACTTAGGCTATTTCCTATTTTGACGGGCAGCAATAAACAAATATAGTGTTGCCATTATATATATAAATTGAAAAAATAAGAACAAAAACTTAAAAAAAAAAAAAAAAAAATTTTTGAGTTACTTTTGTAATAAAATGCTTTATGATATTTTTCATACTGTATGAGAATATCATAAAGTATGTAATAATAAATTTCACATATAGTTTATACGGGAAAAAGCACAATTAGAATCATATGTAAGAACAAAAACTTTTTTTTAATATTAAACATAAAAGAACATTACAAAAATACAATATAGAAATAAATGTATGTGTTCTTATAGTTTTTCGTGATATTATTACATTTTTTATCAATAACTTTAATTTTATTCATTATAAAATATATATGCGGCATCCCTGAAATTTGTATTGCTAAAATACACAGCTGTTCATTTTTAATTTCATAATATTTTGTTTTTCGTTTGCGTTAATTTTTATCATATTTTATCCGAGCTATTTTAACAATTGTTGTGATAAAATTCACTAAATTTTCTTCACTCATTTTTTATATTTTTAAACTTTAAAGTAATTTTTAATATTTATAAAAACTTGAAATTGATTTACACATCAGCTCATTATTATGTTGTTGCTTCAAAATAATTATGAAGCTGACTTCAGAGCAGCATTTGAAGTTGGCAGCATTTGAACCCGTGAAGTCTGCTGCCGTCTAGAGCTTCAGTTGACTTTTAGCTCATTTGATTTTGATGCTCAGTTGAATTTGTCGCTCAGTTGATTTTGTTTCTGAACTGATTTTTTAGCTCATTTGATTCAATCAAATACAGCACCAAGGCAGCCTTAATCAGTAGTAGAAATAGAAAATATGTTTTTGGTGCTGAAATTTGTTATTTTAGAGAAATTTGTAAAATGTTTTACATAGGCTAATATAAATATATAAAAAATTTTAATAAAATTTAGATTATTATTATTCAAGTATTCGATACTTAAATCAAATAAATACAAACTACAAGACAGAAATTTATTTAAGAAAAAATAGTGTTTGCAATAAATCGCCAAGGACGTGAAATATTCGCATCTGGCATCATACAAATTTTATTTAAGAAAATGTTTTGGTTCTGGTAGCACTGATGAACCAATAAAATGAACGAAAAAAAAAACATGGCAAGCGCTCTTCACTGAACTAGAATCATCAAACAAAGTGTGCGCTCACTTCGCTCAGTTTATTGAATCGTTCAATTGAACTAGCTCAGAGATGAACGACACAACTCTAATACAAACTCCTTTGGCCAAATATGCGTATTATGTATGGCAAGTGACAACTGAAGCTTTGTACACACGATTGTCAGATATTTTAATATTGCAAGATATGGGAATGTTATGGCAATGTATTGCCAATGAAAGATTCTTACACAGTTGTCCGACAATCAATTTATCTGCCTATAAAAATGGCCAGTTCACACGTTTGTCAAATTATTGCAAAGAAAAAGTTGCCAGATTCAATGTTAAACAATGTCTTAAAATTTTTTTTTTTCTTTTGAAAATATATTTAAAAAGCTTAAGGTCTTTTTTTTATTTTATTTTGTTTTATTATTCGATATTTCGTTAACAGCTTGTTAACATCATCAGGAATAATAGGAAATTATAATTGTTTGAAATATAAAAATATTTTTGAAACATGTCCCAAAATTTTTTTTTTTTTTTTCATAAAATTTGTTTGAAATTTTTTATGAAATTGAAGACAATTTCTGCATTCCTACATCTGGTTAAAAACCTTATTGCTGATTTCGATTGTACAATTTTATTCCTAAAAGAATTGAGTTGAAAAAAAAAAAAAAAAATTTAAATATAATAAAAAAAGGTCAATTAATAATATAATTAAAATGTCTTTCAATATTTATGGACAGCGCTGCCAATAGAAATATCTAACTGACAATGATGTTATTGTATGGAGCAATTAATTAAGCATCACGATTGTTAGATGCCTGTCAATATTATTGTTGTACAATAAGCTCTTTGTAGCATTGTTGCCAGATAAAACTTTTAAGCCCACACGGTTGTTAAACATTTTATTTAAATTTTTCTGACAATATTTTAATATCTGAGAATGGTGTGCACATGGCTTGAGAGTTGTAGCCCTGCAATTTTCCGGCTGGCATCCCAAGACACATACAGGGTGGCGCAAAAGTAATGCCATAATTTAAATTGGCTATCTTTTTTGCACACGGCGGCAAATTCCAGTGTGCTTTGACTTTTATGATCAGCGTTGCCGTTTTGTTTACTTTTTTTATCCAATGCCTACATGTTAGGTTTTCTTACCAAGCCGAATTCATAACAGCTAAATTTACCAGCCCAGCTGCCCGACTATTTATCAACGTTTAATATCAAATTTTATGAATTATTTTGACAGTCCACAATGATTTCTGGTTGTTGTTGTATTTCTGAGTTTACCTGGTATCAATTCGCCTTGTTTCTTACATTACTTTTTTAAAACAAAAGTAAAACAATGATAACGATTACTATTCTTTTACTTTTATTACTTTTCCTTTTTCTGCATCTCGGACCAGCAGCCAGGGTATGACCTCTACACATGCGAAGCTTTTTTTTTTTTTATCTGGGACCAGCACTCAGGAGATTACTCCTACACATGCGAAGCATTGTGCTGGAACTATAGGAAAGGGATAGTAGGAGATACGACAGGAGGTGAAGCTTAATTATTTTGCAGCTCTGCTTTTGCACGTTCTTTATTTATATCCGTAGCAGTGCTGAAGCTTCGGTTCAGTAGCCATTTTTATTATTATTTTACTTCGCCGGTGCTACACAATACCGACAATATCGTACTGGAACGGGGAAATGATGTTATGCGAAGGAGGTACTAGTGTTTATGGACATTTGATTTAAATTTAAAAGTCACAGGAAAGACCTCTGCAGAGAGTTTGTTCCACATGTTCGCACTGTTCGACCGAAAAATAAGTTCACTGTGTAATGTGCAGTGCGATTCGCCGCCCAATCGACCACAAATGGATGCAGCATTAGTGATGAATTCGTTTTGCACAGGAATGAACGGCTTTGGGGAACAAATTCCCTGATGTCATTAGAACAGATCCCATTGAAGCAATGATAGAACAACGAAACGCATCCTACATTGCGACGATGCTCATGGGAGTCAATAGAGTTGGCTATCCTACCGTCTCCAATTAGTTTCTTCGTTCTCTCCTGTACATGGTCGAGTATGTTCATAATAGTCTTTGAAGCATTGACCCATACATGAGAATTGTATTCCATTTTCGATCGGATGTAACTGTAGAAATAGTAAGGAGGGGATGAAGTATGTCTTGCACCGTCTTAAAAAGCCGAGGAATGCTTTTTTTTGACACCTGAAAGATGGGCTCAACAAAACACAAAATGGGATGCATTTTGAGGTGTGGCAGAACTGCTTGTGCTTTTTTAAAATCGCCATGGAAATATTTTTCTTCATACGAGTATATTTTTTATTTCGACCCAGTTAAATGGACACTAAATGGACATTCATTATTTTTTTTCGTTTCACATTTTTCATATAACATCACTTAATTATATATGTACATACGAGTACATATGTAGACATGTATTTATGGCCATGTTAACAAATTTGATATGCAACTTAATATTTATTTATCCAGTCATGATGCCTTTTTCCCTTGAATATAAAATCTAAAAAAAATACATCTCTTTCTTATCACCATTAAAACCTCAAACGTGATTAAAATTTTAATTTGTTTAGAAATTTATATACGGAGAATGTGTGCGCACAAAATTAACATTGTTTGTTTGTTTATAAATTTATTTGTTCCCCTAAAATAATGAAAAGCGGAAAAGTGCATTAAAATATTCGACTTTTCTTCGCACTCATTACGTGGCGGCATGTGTTGCTTGTTCAACAATACTCGTTCATTTTTCTGAATGGCCATTCTCGTTTGATTCCTTGAGGTGTAGTTTAAAATCTTAACGATACATTTATGGAAGGGACAAAATAATTTTAATACAGGTGTGTCCATGTGTGTGTGTGTGTGTGAGTGTTCGTTGCATATGTGTATTACTTATTTCTTTGGAATGTTTGCATTGGTCTCGCACATCCCTCCATACATTCATACAAACATACATACATACTATACATATGAGAACAATATTATAAGAAACGAATGAATAAAAAAAACTTGTTGGGAATTTATGAAAAATTCAATTTAATTGCATACGATTACACATGTTTTATAAAATGAGAAACAAAAAGGAACAAACACTATTTCCAACGGCAAATGAAAGTGGAGATAGATTTTACATTTAAAAAAAAATTTTTTGTCTGCATATGATATCAGCCAAGTGGCCGTCTACGGAATTGATAGGCGTACAGGCACGATTTTCCGCCACTCCTGCAAGAACTTCGCCACAGCTGCGAACAGCAGAATGGCTGCCTAAAACAAACAGTGTCTCCTGTTGTCCCGGTAACCTTCCAGGCGAGCATGCAAAATTGTTTGTGACACACGACCAGTAAATCTTGGTTTAACTTCACGCTGTTGCGACGAATTATTAAGCAAAAAAATTTCTAGAATTACTCAGTGTGCTGGAGTAGTATAGCGCATCATGTCTTATTGACGGATGTATATTTTGTATCTATTTACTTCATAAATGTCCAAACAAAACTGACATCTACCGCCACTTTTATAGCATCTGCCGATAAAGTGATGACTTTGGCGCCACCTAATACAAGCGGTTCAAAACCTTTATAATTTTCTTGTTTTTGTAGCAGGTCCGCTACTGTTGAAGGGTGATGTAGATCGAATACAGACACATTTTTTTTTGAAAATGCTAATTAACCAAACATTTTTACAATCGAATTGTTTGGAATTAAATTAATTTCATTTGATGATATTTAAAAAAATATTTGGGGTATTCACCATGTAGTCATAAAGTCATATGTATAGAAAGCTATTTCAAGAAATTCATTCAGCTGCTTAGAAAAGAACACTTATTAATGCTTAATATAAAAATTCTAAAAACAAGTGAAGAAACTAAAATATTCGACCTTAAAATATTAGACCTTATTAGGTACTTTTCAACACATAAATAAGATATTAAAATTGGCCATATGACGAAATAAGCTACATAAAATCGGAAAGATTGCCGAAATTTAGAATAATCTATAGACAAAAAACATTTACACAAAAACAAAACAACATGAGAAACAAAACATGTGTGCACGGGTAATAAGGGAAACAAAAATTAGGTAATGAAAAGGACTATTGTAAGTAGGAGATGGTAAATTTAGAGCTTCGTTTAGAAGAGAAAAAAATTACGGGGAATTATTTCTCCTATTCTATTTATAGAAAATAATAAATATATAAAGCTAATAATTTACATTTACAAAAACACGAAGAACACTGATGATAAAAGTGTAGCAACTTTCGAAAACAGCATGTTGTTCCGTTTGGCTAGTGTATGTGAGTGGAATTTATAAATTGTCTTCTTTCCATTTAATGTGTTTCTTAGCATATAACTATCGCATATAATTATCATTGTCTGTTTTCAATTGTTATATACAAGTATACTATTTCGACCCCTTGATAAAAAGTCAACAAATATTGACGAAACATGTGGAACTTAATGAAATAAAAAGTTGTTTCATTTGCATTAAAATATAAGGCCTTCTTAGCTCATTTTCATCACATAAATAAAATATTCGACTTTTTAATATAGTAAATAAGAACTGACTTAAATCTTGTAATAATTTCATTTATACGAACAATCCATTTAATTAAGCTTTGAGGTTTTTTATTTCTTATTCTTATATAATCTCGATATTTCGTTATTATATAAAAAATTATATAACATCTTCAGGAAATTTTTATTTTATACAATATAAAATAATTATATTATAAAAAGAACGCAAGATTTAAATTTTGGCGCCATTCGAAGTGTCATTGTTTGACATGTGAACAATTGTTATTGTTTGCTAGTAGAAGGTACGAGGTTAGTAAAAATGGAGCGCTACACAAATGAACAACGCATTCTCATTGTGAAAATGGTGAAAGTTTTGCGGCTACAGTTCGCAAATTGTGATCAATTTGGGATCACACTGTAAAGAGATTAATGGATAAATTTGCCGAAACTGGGTCTGTTAGTGATGTAAAGACAACAACGCGCCTTAGACCAGGTCGATCGACCGAAAATGTCGCAGCTGTACGTGATGATGTCGCTCAAACTCCATCCACCTCAATTCGACACCGAGCTCAGCAAATTGGTGTCTCCAAATCCACTATGCAGCGAATTTTGAAGAAAGATTTGCATCTTCATGCATACAAAGTTCAATTGACTCAGGAACTGTAGCCAGCTGACCATGGACAGCGAAGGGAGTTCGTTAATTGGGTATTGGAGAGACAACATGAAAATGCTGATTTTGCCGATAAAATCATCTTCAGTGACGAGGCTCATTTCCATCTTGATGGCTTCGTCAATAGGCAGAATTGTCGCATTTTGGGGTGAGGAAAATCCTCGAGTGAATCACGAGAAGCAAATGCATCCTCAACGTGTCACTGTGTGGTGTGGATTTTGGGCTGGAGGAATTATTGGACCTTTTTTTTATGAAAATGAGGTAGGTCAAGCGCAAACAGTCAATGGTGTTCGGTATCGGGAAATGATAACCAGTTTTTTCGTGCCTACAAGACGGCGCCACATGTCATACAGCCAGAGAAACAATTCAATTGCTGCATCAGTCATTGAAATCTTGCGTTCTTGTTGGGACACCCGTTATATTATATAAAATATTATAAAAAAAATGAAAATTTCCTGAAGATGTTAACCGAAGATGTTAATGAAATTATATAATTTATAATTATATATTATATAAAAATAAGAAATAAAAAACCTCAAAGCTTAATTAAACTCCTAAGTACGTGTATGTGTATTCGTTTTAAAAACGATAAATTTTTTGCGGATTCGGTTTACAGAACATACCCGATTATATAATATTTGCCGCTAACAAGGCAGCTTTAGTTATGACACAAAGATTGTACGTTTTAGCTCAGCTCTAAAACAGAAAGGAAACGCTGTACTACTTTTAATTTCTGTGCAAATGAATCATGGGTGGTTTACCTTCTGCTGGTATATACAGGGTGACACAAAAGCAGCCATATGGTTTAAATGGTTTATAACTTTTTTATTTATACGATTATTATAATTTTTTTTTTTTTTTTAACTACAGTATATTATTGGGGAATTTTTTGCAATTAGCTTTGAAAAATGATATCCTGTAAGTGATGTCCATTTTCTGCTTCGCACATATGTGCTCTTTTTAGCATATTTTCCATAATTTTTCGCAAAATTTCGTGTGTAATGGCCATAATTTCGATTGCTTCATAATTAAATCCCGAAATCTTCTTCAGAAAATGCAGAAAAAAAAAAACTAATAAAAATATAATAAAAATAATAATTAAAAAAGTTATAAGGAATGCATACCATATAGCACCATTTGTGCCACCCTGTATAAGGAGGCATGGAACGGTTTCTTTCTTGTGTGCCTGTTTGTTTGTTTGTTTGTTTTTTATGCGATTGTGTTTGGATTGCATGTAGTTGTTGGTATGACATGGTTTTGGCGCCAAATCATCAAATGGTTTAGAAAAATGAAAGAATTTATATGAAGAAGCAGAAGAACAGCGAACATATATTGGCAGTTAAATATAGACATGCACCCATACATACATACATCCATATATACATACATATGTATACTTTGTGACTGTTCTAATTTCAGTTGAGCACCTTTTCTGTCCAATTCATTAAAAGGCCAGTATACACGAATCATCATCATCATCATCATCATCATCATCATCATCATTCTTCAATACAAAAACACAGATGCACGTTTTCTCGTTTATATAGTGTGTGTGTGTATGTATGTGTGCAATTGTTAGTGCGCGATTTTGTATGCTTTTATACTTTACTTGATATGTGTATGAGCTTACGGAAGTATTTTTGAATGGGCATGTGAGTGTGTGTGTGTGTGTGTGTGTGTATTCCTTGGCGTTTAAGGAGGAGATGTATTTATTTTAAGCATTTTGTATTGTTTGCTTATATGAGTGTAGGAAATTTTTTTTTTTATTTGTATTTGTATGAGTAAATTGTGTCTTTGGTACTTAAGTTGAGCTATTGGTAAAAAATAAAATATACGTACGTGTAAATAGAATTTATACCTCTATGGTCGCCAGGGGAGTACTTAAGCGTAATCTGCATAAAGTGAGCTGATACAACAACAACAACAACAACAACAATAGCACTGACTCCTGCTTGTTTTAAAACTGCTACTCCTGTGCCATTTTCTATAGCATATGATTGTGTGTGTGTGTGTGTGTGTGTGTGTTTGAAGATGAAATGGAACTGCTGATGAAGAATAACGCAATGTTAAAAAAAAGCTACGAATTTTTGCGCTAAAAACAAATTTCTTTTGTTGGGCGATACCTTGTGTTTTGCACCAAACAAACCAAACAACCAAAAAAAAAAAGAATACGGAATACAAACAACAAGGCTTCATGAAGGTGGTTGCATGAATCCATCTTATTTAGTTATTTATATATTTTTTTTAAATAATAATAATATTGTTGATTCGTTTGTGAGTGTGTGTGTGTGTGTGTGTGTTTGCTTTTGTTGCCGAGGGGCATATAAATATTAAAATTCGATTGCATAACTAATTTTTATTTGGCCATTAAAGGGGTAACGTGGGGGTACTTAGAGATTTATGTCTAACAAACCCAAAGCCAGCTTCATCATGCAATTTATTTTTCTATGCCAATTTCCTTAATGGTAATAACTCGAACTAATGTTTTTGTTTTTTGAGAATATTCTTCTCTACTCATTTGAGTTTTATTTAAATTATTTTCTGTTATTTTATATGTTTGCTGGTTTGTTTTAATAACTCTATTTTTCTTTTCTCTGTTATGGAAATTTTTGTCATATTTCTTTGCAGTGGGTGAGACATTAACAGCCGGCACAACATCAGAGGAGTGTGAAGATCCTTTAGCTCTACTCGATCCCAAAGAGGAGCTATTGAGTGAAACGGATAGTATGGAAATGGAGGAGGACAAGAAATCTGATATTCCAGCAGCCAAGGATGTACTAAATCATGAATTTTTATCTTACAACTCTCAACAAGCAGTTCCTTCTCTTACAACTCCAGAGACTAAAGAAGTAGCAAAACCATTACCAGCCAACAAGACAAACAATAACAATGGTAAGTTCTTATGCCAACATATGGAATTTCTTTTCATTAAGCAATCTGAAGTTAAGATACCCATTATGTACTTACAACTGTAAAACACACACACACACACACACACACACTCTCTCTCTCGCACAAGAGCAGTTGTGTGTTGTGTATTTGGCCAAGTAGCCTTCCTATGCCATACACATGCACGCTGTAGCCATTTTTCTGTAGCCGTTATTATAGTATTGATATAACAAAGTTAACACTCCCACGTGTAATTGCTTGTCCAGCTAATAACTCTCAACAGTCTCATAAATACCAAAAAAAAAAAAAATATGCAAATTTCATTTTTGGTCAATGAGTATCACAACTAAGTGCATATTTGTTGTCACACACACACACACACACATACACTCTTACACATGCCCAAGAACCTAAAATACTCAAATATATTTGCTTCCATGCAGTAGTTACTATTTATAGTATTTTTTAACTACACACACACATAAACACACCCATACACTCATGCACATACTTATGCATAATTTTTACTCTCTAGCTTCTGTGAAGTGCATACTCCAGTACGTATGTGTGTATGTACAACTGTGTACGGTCATGTAAACGTATTAAAATTGTATGTAAAATATGCATTTATTTCTTTGCTTGTACTTTTATGCTGTCCTCTTTTTGTGCCAATTGGGAGTCCTGATATCTTAAAGTAATACAATACCAACAACAACAACAACAACAACTTTACAACACGAGGATTGTTATGCTCTTGAAATTTATATTTCGTAAATACTTTTTCTACAATACGAAAAAGAATAAAAGTTTTGGAATAGATAAATATTCATTATTGCATTAAGAATCAGTAGACGTACTGCTCTGGTTATTAAATGCGCTGCATTCTTAAATTCAAAAGCGGGTAGTGCACTAAATTTTATATAACACGATTAAATTTAATTAATTGCCTTAAAGCCAATCAAAAAAAAATTTTTAATTGGCCTATTAAATTTTTTTAATTAAAACTTTAATCAATTCAGTTAAATACGTAGATAAATAAATAATCGGGTCTATTCCCGTTGACATTGCAATTTTAAAACGTAATAAAAACGACAATGTGGCATCTCCGTTGGCGTTATGGGCGTTTATCGAAAATGTATCGGTGTTCTCCATTTTCTAAAGAAGACAGTAACGACACTCAAACATTTGTGCACTGTCGTTCTTATTATATATAAATTTAAACGACTTTTGGAAAGTAAAAATAAACTTAACATATTTTAAACACTTTGAAAGTTTAAATTCCGAAATGAAAACAATCATAGATTATGCCACAAATGATATAAAACCCCTAAATTTCGAATGTTCTTGGAATGAAGCTTCAATGGAGCTAAATCCAAATTATCGCATATCGATAGATTTTAAATTTTTCACGGATTTGTTCCAGGACGTATTGAAATGCAATTTTATTGAATCTGAATGGGTTCGCAAATCTGAACAATAAATAGAAAAATTAATATAAGAAAAGTTATATTTTATAGAAATAACGATTTGTAGATTGGATCGGGAAAAGCAAATATATTAACGTGTTGCCGCAACATCGTCCGGCTAATATTTATGTTCATTATTTCATCAGCAATGAAGCCATTTGAACTTGTAAAATAAAATTCTTTCCTTGCAAAAGAATTTGCTATATTGTCAAAAATAACAAAGTAAAATATTGCAGCGCTACCACTCTTTCATAATTTTATTTTTAATGTTAAAAATTTTGTTTTAATTTTGCAAAATATTTTATAAAATCTTTAATTTTTATTATTTAAAATTTAATTGAAAATTAATTGAATAATAATTTAATTGATGCTATTCATTTCTTTGCAAGTGAAAATTTAATTAATTTTATAACAAACTTTTTAATTAAAATTTAATTTTATTTTCTTCTCCTTTCCGGAAAATTTATAAAATTTTATTAATGTAAAATTTTCATTAGATTGCTTATGATGACAAATTTCATTGATGCAATGTAGAAATTCGTAGCAAAAATCTTAAAACATCAATAAATATAATTCGCCTTCAAATCTCACAAGTGTAATATAATGGGTGATATTTTCAATGGCCTTTTTTTGACAGATCACGTGTGAGTCGTGTCATGCTGTCATGTTATTTTTGTTTAGTATTGTTTGGCATTTCATAATGGAAAGACTTATGCCTGAACAACGTTTACAATTTGTTCAACTTTATTACGAAAATTCACGTTCTGTGAGGAATGTGTTTCGTGCACTTCGCTCAACTTATGGTCAACATTATCGGCCTACTGAGCGTACTATTCGCAAAGCCATTACCCATTTTGAGATCCAGCATTCATTATTGGATAATGTTCGACCGGTTTGGTGTGGTTTGTGGGCCGGTGGAATCATCGGTGCATATTTCTTTAAAAATGATGCCGGTGCGAACGTAACCGTCAATGGCGACCGTTATCGTGCCATGATAACCGACTATTTGATGCCTGAAATTGAAGCTCGAGCCACTTCCCACACATCGCATCAATCAATGGATTTATTGAGAGAACATTTCAGTGAGCACATAATTTCACGTTTTGGGCCGATCGATTGGCCACCAAGATCGTGTGATATCACACCGTTAGACTTTTTCGTGTGGGGATATGTAAAGTCTAAAGTTTATGCGGACAAACCCGGACAACGGATGGACCATCTGCGACATAGTAACGGCCAACATTTGATAGACATAATCTTCAAAAAAATAAATGCCAAAGAATGTTCTTTCAAATGATAATAAACATTCTCCATTAAATTTTAATTTTCTGTATTTTTTAATGGGTTAAAAAAGTAGGGAACCTCGAAATGTATTACACATTATTTTAGTTGTATATGAAGTATTATATTATTTTTTTAATTTTATTCGACTTCTTTTTTAATAATTTTTTTCCTTTTTAATTTAAAATTTAATTTCTTGAAGAAGCCAATCTATGATATTGGTGAAATAATGATAAAAAAAAGGAATATATATTTAAATATTCGTTTCAAAAAAAGTGACTATGAGCTTGATTATCTTAATATAATTATAAATTATTATTGTATGTTAAGAAGTAAAATAACACTACAAGAGATCAGCAATGAGTTATGTTTTCAATAGACATCTGCTTGTCCCACAATGGTACACGATATCGGTCGGTCGCATAATTATAATCAAAACAAGAACAAAATAAAACAATATCTTATTGATTAGAATTTTAATTAAATTAAATCGTAATTTTTTATATTTCATAGCAATAAAATTAAATTATTTATTTGTTTTTTTTTTCTTGGTTCGGCACTCATGTGATGCTTTGTACTGAAACTAGGAAATAAGGTCTTGGGAGCGAGGGTAGAGGGAGTAGTGTTTATGGTCTTTTGATTTGAATTTTCCCACTCCAAAAGTGACAGGAAAGACCTCTGCGGGTAATCTATTCCACAAAATGAGTATTCACTGTGTTGCCAAATCGATTACAAATGGCAGCCCTATTCGTGATGAAAGCGTTGTGGGCATGAATGACACCAGAAATGAGCCTAAAAATTCCTTAAGATTTAATTGAATTGATTAAACTTTTAATTGGAAAAAAATTGTGTTTTCACACCAATAATTATAATAGCGTTGCGTTGCGTTTCATTGTCAGTGCTGGGGATAAGGTGTTATCACACAGCTTGTTCTTTATTCTTGTCTATTTTCCATCAGTTGTCAAATAGTTTCCTAACTGGAAATTAAAAGAAATAATTAGTTCTGGGCGCTGCTGTAACACCCATGGGTAATAAAGACTTTTTAATATTTCAATCAAATCGTATATGAGTGTGACGCGAAATGATAAATGCCATTTTGAAAACTCCAAATCAATCTCATGGACATGTCGGCTTTTTCAAAATCGGTTATATTGAATATTATATTGTCGCCATATTGTTGAGATATCCAAAATTCTTAATCGACCGGCATACAAAGAAACACATAAAATTGTTGCATTGTGGCCATACGAAGTGTAGACAATAGTTTTGGGGCGCATTAACAACAATCTCTACGTAACTTTTAGGATCATGGGAATGGCTTTTCGAAACGACTTGTGTTATGTATCTAGAATAAATTTATATGCAGTTCGTTTTCTCGTGCTCTCATATACATTTAAATATACTTGTATGTGCTTTGAGAAAACGTACTTATGTATGCATGTGTAACATATTCTTTTATAAAATATTTCTGCTCCCAAACTATTATTCTCTAAAGTAATAATTTGGAATGAATGGAAACTTTGTATGTGTTTGTATATGCACAGTCATACAACGGGTGCTTGTTTCATGATACAGTTAGAAATGGCTATGAAATTACTTTCCAAGTCCATAAAAAAAAAATTAATAAAAGCATCGATTGCTCATAGTCTTTTATGCGATATTAATCGCCGCTGGCAATGACCACCGCTTGTCATATCACGATTTTCACTGACAATCAAGTTGCAATTCTAATTTTAACCTCGAGAACAGAATCGTCGAAGCTGCTCACACGGCGTAGGGAAACCTTTATGCGGATCCACAGGAACGGTCAACTAACTCTACTTTGTGTACAACATCGAAAGAAAAAGCTGGTACTAAATTTAAGTTTTTTTCTATTTAATATTAGTACGAGTCATACATAAGAATTCGATTACGAATAGTACGCATATGTACTTAAAACAAACCATAAAGTAGATTACTTGGGAGATCCAATCCGGGAAATTCTTAAAATGAGTACAAAATTCTTAAATCGAGAAAAAAAATCATAAATTAAGTACGGAATTTTATTTCTGTATTTTTGTAATTCTCAACGATTTTATTTTATATTTTATATTTTATATTTGTATAACATGACATATTTGTGAGTTTTATCAAAATTTGGTCTACTGATGACATGGTATAAACACCAACGAATTGTAGATATATTTATTAGCATAACTATACAGCATGTATATATATTTCAAAAATTTATCCGATCTCGGTTTTTCATAAATCAATCTCGTTTTCGGTTTATTTCAAGTACGGATTCGGGATTAAATTTGGTATTTAGCGCATCAAGAATCCGTACTTGAAAAATGTATTCTCTACTGGATTGATTTAAGTACTGATGGATTGATTTTTATTTTGAGTGTAGGTAACTGTGCTATTGAGAATGGCCGACAAGTTTGCTCATGAGGGGACGGCTATATACTTATATACAGATCATCAAGTGCGATATGTACATATGTACAAACTATGAAATTTATAAATTTCTTAGAAAAAATAATAAAACCCAAAAAAAAATCAAGTTTCTTCTATCCACTACCCACTGTATTTACAAACATTTTCATAGTGTTATTGTTATTGCTATTGCTATTGCTGCTACTATTTGCTGTTTGTTTTTGTTATTGGTATGGTTGACTGTGGTTGTATGTATATGAAATAAACTTTAATGTGTCCATGTTGTGTCATAGAAATGCTCGTACATTACATGAAAATATTCCTAAGAGCCATGATTATGGCACTTGGGTGTATAGAGGGCGCCATACAAACAACAGCTTGCCATACATGTATTGGATACTAATAAAAATTAGAAAATTAGAAATAGAAATGCTTTTGCAATGGATTGTAGTTAAGAACATTGGCTGGAAGAGCTCTACTCCAACAATGATTCGCATAATGTTTCTTAAAAACGACAAACAATAAAAACTTTTTAAGAGCTGCTGTGACATCAGATATAAAATTAAAAAACTTCTTCACACAGTCAAATCTTGGCAGAGAGTAATTGAATTTTTGGGAAGTTTTCTTGTCTTATATTAATTGATGTATGTACATATAATGGTACATCTTATATATAAAAATTACATCTTTGTATGTATGTATGTGTGTACGGATGTAAATACATATGTATGTGTGTCTGTGCCTTATGGACAGCTAAACAGCTGAAACAATTTTTTTAAAATTTTCAAATTTTCTCATTAACTCTCTGTGTATCTGGAAGAAACTATACGATATATAAATTTCAAAAATTCCAAATGGCCCTTGCCACGCCCATACAAACCAAATATTTTTTTTGTATAACTTGAGAACGGTTGAAGTGAAAATTTCTGTATATGCTCGAAATGACTTTGTAGTTAAAGCAATTCATCAGTCAAAAAGGGGGCAGACTTGGACAAGTGGGCGTGGTACGTCCCATACAAACTAAATAGTGATCTCATTATATCTTGAAAACTGTGAAAGCGAAATCTTCTAAATTTGGTAGAAATTACTTTTTAATTAAAAAAAAAATCATCAGTCAATAAGTGGGAGGGATTGAACAAGTGGGCGTGGTACTGCCCACCATATTGACTTCATTATATATTGAGAACGGTTAAAGTTAATGTTTCTGTACAAATCATCAGTCAAAAAGTGGGCTGAATTGGACAAGTGGGCGTGTTTTACGTCATAATTACAGAAGTTCAGCATTTATTTCAGAGAAAAAAATAAATAAAAAATTTTGAATGTAAACTCTTGAACATATCGTCACCTAAAATGCAAAAGGTCGTATTATCACTATTAAAAATTTTACAATATTTACAAAAAACTTAATGAAATGAAAAGTTTTGTGGTTTTTTTCTCAATATCATCCAAATAAAATTAAGAGTTTATTTTTCTACACAAAAATAAGGGTAATATTTTAGAAAAGTACTGCATTCCTTTTTTTAATCATTTTTGGCACATTTTTTCAATGTTTTATATTGAATTTTTTTTTAATTTAAATGGGTATAGCGAAGCACGCCGGGTTTTAGCTACTATACATATAAAAATATACGGGTATAAATATCTATGGGGATTGGATATCGAACCGATTTTCTATATCTATTTCAATAAATTTTTTTTGGAAGTTTCTATTCGATTCAAATGTCGGTACTAGAGCTGTGCAAGAATTCAATCGTATGCTATTCCTACCACTTCACCACATAACTCATTTTTTCACACATTGACTCACATTCTCTATACACCCCCTTTCCACCTAGTTATAGTGCAATGCATTGTTGCATTGCTAGGGGACACCATCAGCAAATATTTTATTTTTTATTAAAACAAAGAAATTATACGAATGATTTTTCTGGAATATTCGAATGTTTTACTACTTGCTTCTTATAATAGATACGGTCATAGAATTCATTATTGATCTTTTCTATAGATTTTACCACCATAGAATAATTTTAATCGAATATTCGATTGAAATAAAAAATTCAAATTAGCTTAAAAAACTTAACTTTAATTGATAATTTAAATTAATAATTAATATTTTTTGGATTTATGGAAAGTATATTGAAACAATATTTAATGTAAATTTGTCTAACAAACGTTTTATAAATAAAAACAATTTTTTTTATGAATTGGGAGGGCAGTAAGATTTTACACAACGCCTATTGCAGAATTTTTTTTTCTAAGACATTCAATGCATGCACCGGACTTAAACCGTATTTCCTTACTACCACTTCGCACATTGTGTCTTCTCAATACTGTTAAATAAGAAACCGAAAAAAAATTTTTTTAATTAAAACAAAGTAATTATTCGAATAATTTTTATAGAATATTCGAATATTTCTAGTAATTGCTTCGAGTAGTCGATTATTTCTTTTTTTGTAATTGCAGAAACTGACTTACTATTCATTATTGAAACGGATATTATATATGACTTAAAATAAAATTTCAACAAGTATGAAACTCGAAAAAAATTATTTAAAATTTTTTTGCCGAATATTCGAAAAAGTTTTTTTTTAATTTGTATCTTAAAAAAGAAAGATATAAAATACTTGTGTAAAGACTTTATAGTTTTCCTATTCAATAATCTATCTACCAACCATCGTAAATGTGCGGATCTACCCTCATCATTATATTTGAACGGTCCTACGTATTTATATTTGCTGTTTGCCACCAAACGTTTACACACTATTGTGTCATGTTCAAATCGATTCATTTGGGAAATTTATGCGATCCAAGCGAGCACACAATCATCATCATCATCATCATCAACATCGAAAACAACAATAACAACAACAATATCATCAATAATTTCGACCCAGACGCACTAGTTAGTAGTTGTGTGAAAATTGGCAGGGCATAATAGTTGGAAGCAATTTGCTTTTGACAATAACGAAATGCTCGTTAATATAATGACAACGGGCTGGCTGATCAAGTGACCAACAAGCCAACTTAATGCAATAAAACAATATTGTAATAATGTAAATAACAATACTCACACAGATGCAAATACACATCCGCACACACACGCTCATGCATCTATATTTATTTAGATAGACATGTGTTTTACAATTGTATATGTATGTATTCGTTTAATTGCAACATTTGAAAGTTTACAAAGAAAGATATACAAAAAATTATAAAAATCTTAGGCATCTGGGGAAAATGTGACTGGTGCCCAGTGCCTACCAATACTTCCGAGGAGAAAACCTAAGAGGGGACAAATTAAACTCTTTTAAAACGCTTTTTAATTGTTACCTTTTCCCGCAATAAATCTTTTTGGTCGCGGTGCTTCGGACACATTAGTAATAATTGCTACCGCTAGCTGTTGTTCCTTATTATAATTCTTAAGACATATCGAGCCATAAACGCCAAAAAATCGGAAACGGCTTGATTATCGTTTATCGTGTTTTGATGAAAATCGTTTCGAAATCGCAAAAGTTCTCGCAAAATAGCAAAGCAGTGAAATAGCAGTGGCGGCGAAATTTATGCGTTAACACCGGTTTTGTATGTGAAGAAAAAAGAAAACACATTCTCCTCTAAAATTCGTTTTTTGTCGGTAACGTCTTTTTGGCGGTTGATCTTATGAACTGTGCGTGTCATTTTGTTCATGGAGGGTGTCTATGGGGACCATTTAGTGGATCCCACGTGCTCGCCCAAATCCCAAATCTACTGTTAGATATTTTCAATATTGTTGCACATTTCAACACGAATTTCATAATACAAAGTGGAGTCAAAAATAATGACTGTATTGGAAGACGCTGTAACTTTTGCAAATGGCACTAAATGTCAATTGAGTTTTGACATTTGTGAAGTAAAAAAACGAAGAATAGAAATCGAAACGGCATGAATCGGTTTACTCCGTAAGAATGCATAAAAATTGTTTCCTTTGTTTAGCGCAACAATTCTTGGCAGATTTACTAGCCGTCTGAGACCAACTGGACAAACACTGCGGAGTTTGGTGACACGCCTTGAAGAGACTGGAACACCACGAGATGTTTCCAAGGCTGGCCGATCCCGGAGCAGACGTTCTGCTGAGAATATGGCTGCCTTTGCCCAAGATGTCGAAGATGATCCCTAAACATCGACCAGACGACTTGCCACGCAATTGGTCATTAGCCGGCGGCTCTTGAACGGAATTTTAATTAAAGATTTAGAGATGTTCCCTTACAAATTGTAGAAAAATATTATAGCAAAAGAACATTTTCCCACCTTGTAGGTATTCCCTTTCTTTCATAAATTTTGAAGAAATTTTGCATTGATTTGTTTACACATTTTTGCTTTAAGTGCAAAGTTTTGCATATTTTACTTTTAATAACATCTCGTCGATACTCCGACCGAATTAGCTATGTGTTTTGTCGAGCAATTCGGTCATAGATCCCCAGTGTTCAAATATTAAACTTTTCGCAGCATTTGCGGCCTTATTTCGCCAATAATTCTTCGAATGTTGATTTCCAGCTGTTCAATTATCACTGGTTTATCGACGTAGTCGAGTGACATAACGCCAAAGAAAATAATGCAATGGCGTTAAATCACACGATCTTGGTGGACAATTAAATGAACCATTACGTGAAATTATTCTTTCATCAAAAGTTTATTGAGGTATTTTTTTAAGCAAAAATTTATATATAAAAAAAGAACTTATTTCCGATTACCCTGGTAATTAGTGTTTGACAGCAAAAAGAAGAGATTTTACACACGTACAATAAATATGTACTAAAATTAAATTCATCTACACTCCTCTACTTTTACTGTCAAGAAAAAAAATAGCTTTAGGGCATGATGAAAAAGTAACACAACCCAAATATTTACTTCTTTTCTACATCACAATTATTTTAGTTTCAACAGATAAAAAAGACAGTTGCAAGAGGACTCAAGGATTTTACGTTATTGCATGAACTATAATACAGTTGTGTTTGTAAATATAATTTAGAAGATGTACTTTTGACTTAGCTGCGTTGTAGTTTAGTGTACATTTGACTTATTAAGTGGGCAAAATTTATATTTATTGTTAAGGTATAGAAAAGACAGTGAAGGTTCACTGCCATACAACTCTGCTTGTTTCAAGTTTCTTATAAAAGTAAAAACGTAGTAAAAATTTTTTTTTAATAAAAATTTGTTTTTTTTTTGTAAGTTTTATTGAAAAAAAAAATTTTTTTCTTTTAAAAATTTTTTTTCTTTAAATATAAGATTACTTTTTAGGAAAAAAAAAGTTTTGTTTTTTATTAAAATGAAAATTCCTGAACATGCACTTAGCTGCACATTTAGGCAGGTAAGTGCATTTGACTTCGTTCTCAGTTGAAAAAATCAAAGTATGAGGTATGAAGGCTTCTACTTAACCCGTTCTTAAATCTGCCCTTAAACAAAAATAGTAAATTAATCCGGTGAGTTACTCGAGTGGGAATTAGTCGATTAACTGATTATCGCCTAATCGAATCAATATTCCATTCGATGGATGGACGGACAGATGGAAAAATCGTTCAGAAAGCAATGAAATCAAGGTTTATTAATACAAGGTTGCCGCAAGGCGACTTCCTCACTACGCTTTAAATTTTTTTTTGTTTTTTGTGTTTAAAGTTTGTTTTGTTAAATACCACATAACTTAAAAAGAACGTGTTAAATTAGTGTAATATGAGTTAAAATTAAATTAATTATTACAAAAAGTAATATATTTTGCATTCTTATTATTATTGTTGTATATTATTATAATTATTAAATTATTTACAACCACTTTTCTAAAAATTTTTCTCAAAAGTAAAAAAACTTTGACGTACGGCTCAAAAAATACGTTACAAATTCCTGTATCAGCTGACGGGCGAAGTTGCTATTGAGTTCACATGGTAATGAATTTGCCTTGAATGAAATTTAGCAAATTGTTTTTAACAAAATGCTCACTAACAAATTTTATACCAGATATATATAAGAATGGCAACGCTGAATGGTGCATGAACGTTTTAACACAAAACTGTTATATCTGGTGAAAATATGCAAAACCCAACATCATCAGCTGTTCACAGTAACACAACTTTTAAGGTTACCTACACTGTTCGTATATGCAAGGCGAGAAACTCCTTATCTATGAACTAAAGCATCTTAATATCTGTGTATGCATATGTGTATGGATAAGTATTTATATTTTTACACATGCATACATACACATTCACAAGCTCATCTAGATTCTAGGATGAAACATACATATAAAATAATATATTTGCTTGGTTGGTACTCGTAACGTACTATTTCAATGCTACTCTCCTTGAACATGTAGTGTAATTTGGTTTTTTCTCTTCGTGCTGCTGCAGTCCCTGGTGTGTTGTATAATGTTCTGAAGGGAAATGAGACTGTGTGATAAGTTTTGGGGATCCGAAAATTGTCTTTTTTACTTTTAATTCCCTTTGAGTCTTCATAAGTTATATGAATATGTATTTTTTACACTATAGCTGTACGTTAGTATTGGTATTTGTGCGTGAGCTTGAGTGTTCTGGTGCTTGTGTGTATATGCATGATTGTATTTGAATGAGTTAAATGTAATTTGGTACATGATTTTGCCATAAAGAATGAAAAGTGGGTCAAAATATGTTAAAAAGTTAAACCGGAATTATATTTAATGCAATTTTCCTCATTTATGGATGAGCGTGTGGTATTATTAAATTTTCTTGTTAAAAAAAAAAAATTACCGAATTATTTTATATTTTATAGTCCCTGTCAGGGCTGCCAGTATTGGGGATTTGCCAACTTTTTTTGGGGACGAAAAATCCATAATTTTTTTTTTTTTTCAATTCAATTTTAAATTCATCGTTATTAATATCTTATACTTAGCATATAAGTTTATAATTTCTTTAAAAGAAAAGAGAATTTCGATAATTTAAAAAAAATTATGTTTGATAAAAAAGTTGTTGAATTTGCGTTGAAGTTATTATTTATGAAGCGTAGTGGAATAAACGTACGTTTACCAATTAAGGAAAGTAATTTGAGAACGATCTTCTAACAAATATATATCAGTTCTGGTCAAAGTATAGCAACAATGTCTGATATGTTGGTGAAGTTTATGAATTGTTGGATAATTTGCTTGCCATCAGCAAATACGCATTTCTTCGTTGTTGTTTTTTTTTCTGTTTGTTTTTGATATGATATATATAATATAATACATAGAATATAGAATCAATAGAAATTTGATGTTTATTTTTAGCAGAAACGTATTTTTTTTATTTGGGATCTTTGGGGATATTTTCAAAATTTTTTCGGGATGTAAAAAAAAATTCTGGCAGCCCTGCTCCCTGTAGTTCGTTGAAAGGGTTCACTGTATGCAAAAAATATTTATGCGTGTATCACTAAATACTTTATAAAAATGATCCCTCCCAGTTACTCTGTAAGCAGAGATTGCTTTGTTGAAGTGAGGGGGAACTGCGGTGTACCAGCACTCAATATCTTTCGAAAAGAGCCACCATGCGGATGCCTATTCGAACAGATGATGTTCCAGATTTATGTTAGTACCTGACGGTGATCTAAACACTGAGAAAAATTATTACAACGTTTAATATCGCCCTCCTGCTCTAAGAAAGCAAAGTTACGTATACTGAAGGACCATAAGTTGCCCCCCGGCCCTGAGGGGTCTACAGCTGTCCTTACCTCTGCTACTAACACTATATTTACATTTTACTTTCATTTCTGCTTTTATTTCTGGTTAGTAAATGTTCTGTTGTATGGCAACAGCATCTAGATTGTAATCGTTTGAATTTAATAGTGCGTTCACACGGAAAGTTAAATCCGATTTTAACGTCAAAACCACAAATAGCTGATTTTGCATTTTCACTATAAATTTTATTAAATCAAGTTTTAACGCACAGTAGGTGTAATAAAATTTCATTTATTTTCTCCTACCACAACTCAATGAAAGCACTTTCATATTCCAATAGTTTTTTTTTTCTTTTGTACTTTTTTATTGCTGTTGCTGCTGCGTCCATTGTTTTAAATTATTGTAGTGATTTTATTTAATAAATTTTCTATTATTTCGTTGAGCGCCTTTTAAAATGCCAGCTGGTTTAAATTTTCAAACTTGGTAGCACTGCCTTTTGTATATGAAAATCAAGGTTGTATTTCATTAAATCAACTTAAGACGAATTCAGCAAAGGTTTATTATGGTTTTAATAAAATATTTTTATATGGTTTTATAAGGTTTTAGTATGTAGTTGGTTTTAACGTAAAACCAACATTTGCTTTAAAACCAACCAGTGTGAAAATATTATAAGTGAAAAAGGTCAACAACTATTGTACCAGCACGCTGAAAATTTCATAGGAACAATAAATATTCCCCACACTAATACCATAACGCAAGTTCGATGTCGCAGCGATTTTTTATATTAAACGTATAAGCACTACGAGACCAACTCATACTAATGCACATTAGGAACAATGCTGAATGTTTTCATGACTTAGTCCGAAACTGTCCCCGAACCCAGGACTTTTTTAGTTTTGTAGACAACGTGCGGACTAATTCAGCCATTGTCAGAAAAAATTGAAAATTCGTAACTTTCGATATTTCGAACAATGTTTAACATTTCAAATTGCAAATTTTAATTATTTCAATTTAAAACAAGAAGGAAAATTTCGTATTATTTGGCGCCACTGTTGAACATTGGCTGTCTCCCATATTGGCTGCAACATTAATATGATTTTTTACTGTTTATAGATTTTATTATTTGTCGTATAAAAAACAACCAAGCAACAACATTATAAGTATCATGTATGGCTGCGTCCTAAAAACACTGCAACCATAATACGAGTGAACGGAGAATATTTTTATGGAAATATTGCGAACAAAAAAAAAAAAAAATAAATAAATAAATTTCAACAAAATCAACAGCGACAAGAACTTTCCTTATGCTCCTTTTGGTGTAAACAAACATGCATATAAACACACACACACATTTGGCTGCAAACATAAATAGCATTGTTTGTGTATGGGAGGATGTTTGTCATCCTTTGGGACTAACGTTGGTGCGAATAAAAAATTACACATTGCCGTACAAGTGAATATTTTACGCTGCTGCTGTTGTTATTATTATTGTTGTCGGTTGGTGTATTCCGTTGCTATACATAAGCGAGCGTTTCTTATAAATTTTAAGCTTTATTTCATAACAAGAAACTTTTGAAATCCAAAGCCACACGCGCACACACACCCACACGCAAACAAACAATTTTTAAAGAGAAATAAAACGAAGAAAGTCAAGGTACTCGTACTCGCTGGATAATAAGAGCAGCAGAAAATATGAATGAATTTTGGATTCATTGAAAACAACTTGCCACGCCACTAATAAAAGAGAAAGAGGTGGAAAGAAATTAAGAACGAGTCATGAAGATACGTTCATAAATAAGTGTAGTAAAGTGAAATTGGGAAAAGGAAGTTAAAGGTGTGATGTTGGTTGGGTGTTTTCAACTTTCTACAGCTGAAACATCTTGAGAGCCAAAATGCCCAAACAAACAAACAAACAAACATATGCTTCAATCCGTATACGAGTACAAGTTAAATACATACATATGTATCTGCATGTGGGTATGTATGGATATGTGCTTATAAAAAAAAAATATTATTACTGATACTGTTACTGCCTGCCTGCCATCCAGAGGTATTATTCTGCAGTCATTGAAGTTGCTCATTTTTCCATTATTAATCCTCAGGGTATTGAACATGAGACAAAAGTAAAGTTTATCATATTTTGCGTATGTGACACCTTTTTTGACGTGCTACAACAACTACAGCACCAACAATGGGCATATTAAATAAACACATGCATACATACATGGTTTTTCATTTAAATGTGTGCAGGCGCATATGTGCGTCTGTGTATTTTTTCCATAGGAATATAACTTAAGTATTCTGTCCATACATACATACAGTCATACATACATAGAGAATGTTTGTATTAGTTATTATAAATTGTTAAGGTAAAAAGAAAACAAGAACAATACAAAGTTTATACATTTATTGGGTCACCTTTGGGAGTACGTTCAGTTAATGTTTTTTCATGTCGTCAACATGATGAACACCCTACAATATACTGCAGTAGGTAGAATGTAATTTTAGATGTGAATATATAAACATGAATGATCATGTTTGATCATGCATACATCTGCTTTAAGCACTGACAAAACGTTCCACAGTAAAGTTGTGTAAGAGTGTGTCTCTTCTCTACACTATCCCTTTCAAAAAAAAGGCAACACACATTGTACACAAGTAGTGGCTATCTTTTTTTTTAACTGGGACCAGCATTCAGGAGATGACTCCTACACATGCGAAGCATTGTGCTGGAACTATAGGAAAGAGATAGTAGGAGAAACGACAGGAGGTGAAGCTTAATTAATTATTTTACAGCTCTGCTTTCGCACGTTCTTTGTTTATACTCGTAGAAGTGCTGAAGCTTCGGTTTAGTAGCCATTTTTATTATTATTTTACTTTGCCGGTGCTACACAATACCAACGAAGGTGGGCGTTCTGATGCGAATATGGATTGCTACTAGCTGAAGCCGGTATTGTTCAGTGACCAGTGACTATGCCTTCGCCACTGAAACCCTCCGACAACAACTGACACACAAAGACACAGTAATGCACATGAGAAAAATGCGAGATAATTTTTTTTTTTTATAATTTTAGTCTGAAACTGGAGTTGAACCCAAGTTTTTGTTTTTGAAGTCAACGTGCAGACTACCATCCATCGTGCCATCGTCAAATCCTTAATAAATAAAATCATCAAAATTAATTGGAATGCTATAGCGGCGCCTGCGGTCGTCGCTAAACGTTCATTTGTTTACTATGGAATATTATAATAGTTCATTAAAAACATACACATACAAAAATGTTCTCTTGCACAAAAAAAAAAATATAAAACAGACACAAATATACAGAGCACACACACACACGCATACACAGACATATTTCTCTTGGCAATATTCCATTTAATACAAACACAAAAATATATTTAAGTAGGAATATTCCCACAGGAATCAGTTGCCAACAGAGTAACGAATCGAATTAAAAGCATAGTAGTGAAAAGAAAATCTCTTAGGACCGGTACAGTAAGGCACGAATAAAGTTAATACTTGTAGAAATACATACATATATAAAATAAACATTTATAGTATTTGTGTGTGTGTGTGTGTGTGTGAAAGCATTTCAAAGTTCATATGTAAATTGTGAAACACACACTTATGCACGGTATTCTAATTTAAATATATGGATGACATTCAATATTAAATGGTAACTATTGATATACAAATGTATGTACGTACTCGTTTACACATACATGTGCACTTAAAGCATATGTAAAGATATGTGAGGAATGTACGCAAACAGTTGAAAGTCTTTGGTTTTTGCAATGGATTACTAAAAGCAAAAAGAACAAAATGACTTTAGGGACACCGGCTGCTGCATAAAGTTATAAACGCTGACGTAAAATGATTCTCCCTACTAAATAAATTGTCTCTATTAATATCGAGTTTGCAGCCTTTTTAGAAGCACAACTAAAAATTCCAGTATCAGCAGTTCGGTTTTGAGTTGAAACATGAAAATGATGAGTTCATCGATGCACTCCACTTGTATTCATTCACTCCACCACATGCACATATAAGCCAATATGTTTTTCTTTTTTTTTTACCATTTAATCACTCTAAATTTGTTGTAACTGAAAAGTCCAAATAGTAATGTTGTTGGTTAGTTGTAAAAAACTAGGGCTAGTAGATTAATAGAGAACGATGTGCCTTATTAATCAAATGAAATCTGCCTTAAAATAGCTATGAAAGAAATAACAAAAACGTAACATTTTTGTAACTACACTCACAAAATTATTACAGTAACATGTTGTAGTTTATTGAAAAAGTATTGCGGTACAGTCATTTTTAAATGGGAGAACATTTAAAATTCTAAAGCGCTCCTTCCATTATACAGTCTCAGCAAAAAAAAAAAGTCATGCCAAAGAAATAGTTACCCAGCAGGGTGGCAATGGCTGAAGTAGTCTGCACGTTGACTAAAAAACGAAAAATTTTTCATGGGTTGGACCCCAGTTTCAGACTAAAAAATTTTAAAACTATTTCGCTTTTTTTCTGATGTGCATAAATGCGGCTTTGTGTCAGATAGCAATCTACAGGCACATCAAAACGCCCTCCTTCGTTGGTATTGTGGTGTAGCAACGGCGAATTGAAATAATTACTAAAAAATGGCTACTAAAAACGAAGCTTCAAAATTTAATCCGCCTCCTTGACACATCAGAGGCGCTTCCACACTGCTACAAAACAAAGATCGTACAAAAACAGAGTACAAAGATAGTGCTTCTTCACCTGCTGTAATTTTCCTAACTATAGCGTTCCTCTAGTTCCTGCACAAGGCATTGCAACTATAGGACTCATATCATGAGTCTTAGTAGAAGATAAAAACTTTATAATAATAAAAAAATATTGTATAATAGATTATGTTTACATTCAATTGTCAAGAAGATGTGCTTTGTTATATTTGAAAATATATTTGGAGGATTCACAAGGCTTGCTATTGAGTTATATTGTCATAATGTCTCAATATTTTAAAATAGATCAAAAGAAAAATCTAAAAATAGAAATATGTGTGTGTTATAAAAAGTAAACTCATGGATTGTTATGTTTTTGTTTATACATTTTTGATGTTTTTGTGTTTGGTATTCAACTTCAATTCTCGACTGATTAGTTGAATTTTAAACATATAGATCTTGGGTTTGTATTCAAAAATTAGGAAAAATCCACTGATGAGCTAAGTAAGCATTAGCGAAATAGTACTATATGGATATGCTTTCCTCCTCAGTTATTGAGTTTACTGTTGTAAAAAAAATACTTTATGAGAATATCATAAAGTATGTAATAATAAATTTCACATATATTTTTTTAAGGGAAAAGCACAATTTTAAAATTAGAATCATATATAAAGAGATATTCCCAAAATATATTTTAAAATAGTTTAAGAAATTTGTTGTGGTGCTTCAAAGAAAAAAGTCTGACTATTTTATTCACTTAATTAGTAATTTTTACAAACTTGGTAGTTTTTTTTTTCGACACGGTATAATATTTAGTAACTCTCAAATAGTTTTTGTTAATTTTTATCGAACCATGTGAAATTTCTGAGGTTCTCCAATAAACTTGGTTAAAGGTGTACTGATAAGTTGGCTTGAAAACCAACGAAATCCATCATATAGTGTGACTTAACGAAACAAGAAACATAAATTAGAAATTAAAAAAAAAATTTCTTTTTTATGAATATCTAGTTTTGTTTAATCTCATAGTTAATCTCAATAATGTAACAATTAGTTTTTCTCAGAATAAAGGAAAAAATAATAATTAAACTCCGACAGCAGTTGAGCAGAACACGTATGTACATATTTTCTATGCCACTACATACGTATACGTATACTACACAGCATACAGTATAGGTACACTTTTTTATTTTTATTTTATCTTGAACCGCCATTCACATGCCCCTACCCATGCAATGCATTGTGTTGTAACTAGGAAATAAAATTTTGGAGGGCGTAGAGGGAGTAGTGTTTATGGGCATTCCATTTGAATCTTCATACGTCAAAAGCGACAGGAAAGACGTCTGCTTATATAAGTGGTATAAATAGTAAGCAGATCAGATGGGGTGAAATATGTATTAAACCGCCTTAAAAATCCGACGCACTTGAATGCTGCTTTTGAGACCAGAAAAAATAGCGCGATCCCTGAGAAAGCTCGATATAAATTGAGAGCAGATATCAGCGACTCTAAAAACAATAAGTTTACATAAAAAAGCTTCATGCCACACTCCTCCTGTTTACTTTAAATCTATCAGCAGCGTATTCTTCAAACACTCTTAAACATCAAAATTGTATGTTTTATGATTTTCTGATTTTCTGTGGTATGTTTGAATAAATTCAGTCCGCAATTGCAGATAAAAATCTATAAACTCATTAAGCAACGTGATGCATGCGGTGTATTCATTCATTTACTTAACTAACCATTTATGTATGTATTTGTGCTACATCGTATATACACATACATACACATCAATGTAACAGGTATGGTAAGCTAATCAGCTGTTACTCTTTGGCATTTGAGAGTTGGTTCAATAGCTAATATCGATTAATAAATTGTGCGGTTATATAAACGATTTTAATTTCATTTGTAGCACTTTACAACTTTACAACTTCATAATGCAAAATGTTAATTACTCGTACGCAAATTTTGCGGCATTTAAAAAGTTCACTTTTACGAGTACAGTGGGGCACTAAATACTTGAAACAGTTGAAACTGGTTTAATTGGAGATGTACGTGAATAAGCCTAGAATAATTCAATTTAATAATTATGCCTCAGAGTCATTCGAAATATCGACCATCGGATAGAGGTATGCCACCCCCAAACAGTGGCGAGCATTAGACCGATATATTGTTTCACACATAATTGTCATAGATATTTCTATCATGTCATGTGAGCCGGCATATATTTAAGCAGCTGAATATTTCAGCCGAATCGTCATACTCGTAGTTTTGCTTGAGCGTGCTCCCTAAAAATTATTGTGTAGCACCGGCCATTTCAAAATTGACAGAAAAGACTCCACTTACAATAAATAATTGGCACAAAATGTAAAAAGGGATTTTGAAGTGAAAATGGAAAGAGCAAAGAGAAAACGAAAGCAATGGTGGGAAGAAGAAGAGGAGCTTTTAATTGAAATATGATTTTGGGGTTGGGTTTTTCTTTTTCACCACAATACGTCAGCTGATGAAATGTCAATTTAAACATTTCAAATGTAATCTGAACGGCTGTGTTGACATTTATAAACATTTCACTTAAACGCGTTTTTTTTTAATCGTTAGCAATATCAATTATTTCACATGAAAAATTTGGCATTTAAAATGTGATGCCAATCTAGCGATTTCAATGAATTTTGCGTTTTTTTTTAATCTTGGACCAGTGCTCAGGGGCTATCCCCTACATATGCAAGGCATTGCATTGAAACTAGAGAGAGGGATAGGGTAGAGAATACACAGCTGAAAGTGGTAGGAAGATAGAGCTTAATTCTTGCACAACTCTGCAGTTGTGTGTTAATTATAAAGCAAATTTGCGGCGTCTCTGATGTTTTTGACGCATTGTTTTTAAGCTAATGGAGCCATTTTATTTATTATTTTACTTCGCCGACGTTTTTTTGCTCAAATACTGACGAAGGAGGGTGCTGTAGCACAGAAAACTCAGAAAATTTTTTTTTCTGATTTGACCCGGCTGGAAATCGAACCTGGGTCTTTCTGGTTGCAGAGCCAACACGCTGACTACTCGCCATCAGCACCCCCAGCACTCAGGAGATGACTCCTACACATGCGAAAGAAAGAATGAGCATCATTCTTGGTGACTATGTCATCGCCCTATAGAATTGGGGAATGTAGATGGTTTCGCAAGACCCTCAAATGTCCCCATTCTTCAGCTCCGGAATGCCCTCCAATATCAAAGCACCGGAACCAGCCCCGCTCTCGATCATGATCGTTCATTTTTTTTTTTTTTTTTTTTTTTTTTTTTTTATCTTGGACCAGTGCTCAGGGGCTATCCCCTATATATGCAATGCATTGCACTGGAACTAGAGAGAAGGATAGGGAAGAAACAGACAGGTGGTGAAAGTGGTAGAAAGATAGGGCTTAATTCTTGCACAACTCTGCAGTTGCGTGTAAATTATAAAGCAAAGTTGCGGCGTCTCTGATGTTTTTTGACGCATTATTTTTAAGCTAATGGAGCCATTTTATTTATTATTTTACTTCGCCGACGTTTTATTGCTCAAATACCGACGAAGAAGGCTGCTGTAGCGCAGAAAACTCAAAAAAAACTTTTTTCAGATTTGACATGGCTGGGAATCGAACCTGAGTCTTTCTGGTTGCAGAGCCAACACGCTGACTACTCGCCATCAGTACTACAAATTATTACGAAAAAGTAAATAGAACCCATATGATCACAAATAGCTTGTATTTATTTGTGAAAAAATTAATAAATAAATAAAAATTAATAGATAAAAGAATATCGGACTAATCTTGAACAAATTGTACATCGCCGCCACTTACCGTTGTATTGGAAGTTTGAATCTTTTGCTAACAAGGATATATGACCAAATTTGTCGGCATATGTACCTCATCTGTAGGTAGATACTTTCTTATGTATATATACACTAGTGGCAGAAACTTAAGCAACTTTTTAAAATTATTTTTTTTTTGTGTTAATCCACTTATATAAAAATTATTAAAATAAATTTTTGTAAATTTTGAAAGGTTAATACATATATACGGTAGGTATTTTAGAAACAAAAAAGTTAGAACTTTCTTTTATTTCTTTGAACAATCTATTTTTTTAAGCTTTAAGGTTTTTTTTTCTTTATATTTATTATTTTTATATATATTCTCGATATTTCGTTAACCTTCGGTTAACATTTTCAGGAAATTTTTATTTATTTATTATTATTTATTTATTTTACAAAAAATAGTCACACATATTTTTTATATAATAACACACCCAATGATAAATATTGAAGCTGAACATTGATCGTGTAGCATTCGCTTGACAGTCAAGGTAAATTCATCACCAGGCAAAATCACTACGTGCGCCAAGATAGCGTTGACAAAATAGCGTCGAAAATGGGAATTTAAAAGTCGCGAAATGATAATTACTTCTATGCGACGCTATCTTCTGCAGGCCAAACGAAGCTTTCTCACGCATATACACATATATGTATATATTCTGAAAGCTGACACTTTCCCCTTTAGAGCCGTTTCCGAGAAAATTGGAGTTCTGGAAATTGTACAAAAAATCGACGCTATCTACGACGTTGTAATGATGCGATCGTAACAATTTCTCTAATATTTTTTGGGAGTTCTTGTATAAACATGTGAAATTTCTTAGCTTTTTTGAAAAATTTCTTAAAGGTCTACTGAAGATTTTAATATTAGCACCAAAGGAAATGCTGCACATAGGCCAGCTAAACAATATAACAGACATAGATAAATAATCGTAATAAATTTTAACTAACGTTGAACAATTGAGAGAATAATTACATGAAAAGAAGAATTTTGAAGAAAAATATGTATATAAAAAAACAATAAGAAAAAGAAATTGGTTTTAAAAGTATATACGAGTATATCATTTTGTAAATTTATTTTTCTTTTTAAATTTATGTATAGGTAAAAGAGTTATGGTTATCCCGCTAAATATACTATGTACTAAATTTTATATTAATTCAGTTTTTTACATTTTTTCATAAATTTTCCTAAGAAATTTTTTTAACGTATTTAGTTTGACAGCATTCCACGGGAAATTATAAACACAATACCGCGCTTTATTGTCAATTAATTGAATGTGCAGCATTTTAAATTAAAAAAAAAAATTAAATAAAATAACTGCTATTATTTTCCACTCTATTGTACATTTACATTGCTGTCTGAATTAATTTTGCCAGGAAAAAGAAATATTTCGTTGTGTAAAATGTTACAGAACTAAAATCATTAGCCACAATTTAAGCATTCAGCTTCATTTAATCATTGAAATTTCTACACTAATCAGCTAAAAAAATATTAGTATTTTGTAAATGTGGCTTTAATAAGTGATATAAATTCTTAATGCCGGTGGTATATTTTTGTACGCGCGATTCACCATCTCATTGCTTGCTGCATGCAGTCGTAATGATGAAGTGTAGTGTCGAAACATGAAACACGCACACTTCCATGGCTGGTATTTTAGCATACACACATAAATGTATATGTATACATATTACAGCCATTGAAATGTATTCGTAAAGGAACACGTGGAAACCAAGTACGAGTATATGGCCATCAAAGAAAAAAAAACACACAACACACACAAACACAAACACACGCATCTATACTGACACTAGTCCGCTTTAACACCAACGTCCTTAACGTAGTTGTCATTAGAAACATCAACGCACATACAACATAGTAGTTGCATTCAAATTTTTATTTTCTTTTGCGTTTTCAATAAAAATATTCCCCAGTTGTTGCAGTTTATTTGAATATGTTTCATGCAACTACTTTCATGCTCCACGTTCAACATGTGTCCGTATAGGTTTTTTTCGTATGTGTTTGTGCGCTTGCAAGTGGTTATTGTGTTCGCTTGGTATACAATCAACATGAAATGTTGGCTAAAGAAGCCAGCGAGAACATTTCAAAGTTGAAAAAAAAAATTGTCTGAAGTTAGAGGCGTTATTATTTGCAATATGAAATTAGCAAAAGATACAGCCAGTGCTATGCGTTTATTCTTCGCAATTTACAACTATAAATATACGCTTATGCATACATTTGCTCATTCAAATACTGCACACACACACACACACACACAAACACACTTACGCACATATAAAAATGTTCAGCTTTGTGAATGAATGCATCGGGAAAGCACTATAAGAGGTTTTCATGAAGTTTATCGTGTTGCATGGCGTGCTTCACAAAAATGGCCAATTGCACATATATTGGTGTATGTATGTGCATGCGTGTGCGTGTTTATCTATCAAAAGACATACCTACATAAATGTAATACAGTGCGACAAATGGTTGAATGATGATGAGAACACATTTTTACAATCTGTCACGAATACTCAAACAATAATTCTTCTAGAGCTGGAAAAATAAAGGGGACACAAACCAAATTATGGAATAAAATATGCTTCAAATTACCTTTAGAAAAATATGTTTATGTTAAATGTGTTATAAGTGTGTAGTGTGTGTGTCTTTTGATAAAAAAAAAAAGAAATCATAAATATATCTTCTCTTACATGACAGCTCTATTAAGTTAAGTCCAGAACGTTGCACAGTGGCCCTAATAATTTTTTTTTTTGGCGAATTTTGATATTAATAGTTGTGTTTTTTTTTACTTTTAGGGTAAAGTTCGGCAAAATGAGCGTAAACTATTATTTATCTGATTAACAAAAATTTACAAAAGTACAGGAGCGCAAAAAACTATAAAATAAAACAATCAAAGTGCACTGTGCCAATTCAGATATTTTCTCGTCAAATCTAGCGATTTTTTTTAGCACATTTTGTGGGAAAAAACTTGATTTAGCTTTTAGCGAGAAATCTAGCGATTTTTGGTTTATTAACTTCATCTTTTCCTAGCCTGTTTTTAACCCTGGACCATCATCCTTCGTCAAAATGACGATACGAGATTTTATTTTTAAGTTAAAACTTATTTTTTCTTTGTGTGTTTGATCTAATTTTTAGTATAGCGATAGTTGATTGCAAGCTGTGGTTAGATCTAGACTGGCAGCGAACTGTGTACATTGTAAGTGTTTGTTGTTTCGTATTTAGTTTTTCACCGTAGTCAAAATGACGAAAGATGACGTTTGTGTAACTTTTAGGTTTTTTCTGGGACGAAAAATTTTACTGTTTCTCTAAGATGACTAATCAGCGATCTCTAACAGATGAATAAATTGAACAGTTCCTATACTGAACTGACTAAAATGCGATGACTGAGAATGCGATTTTAATGAAATAAGTTCTGACACAGAAGTTGTTCAGGACGAGTCCGTTGCAAAGTGCGGTACGGCCATATTTTGCTACGACAATAAGCCAAAACCAAACAAAATGTTTTAGCTTTTGTCATCGTGCAACGAATATGGCACTATAAATCCCAAAACAAATAAAACCCAGCATGGTGTAGCAAAGGAAGAGTTGGCTGCGCCACCCTGACGTTGACTACAAAACCAAAAACAGACCTGGGTTCAACTACAGTTTCAGACTAAAATAATAAAAAAAACATTTTGCATTTTTCTGATGTGCATTAGTGTGTGTTTGTGTGTCAGTTGTTGTCGGAAGGTTTCAGTGTCGAAGGCATAGTCACTGGTCACTTAACAGTAACGTAAAGTAAAATTATTAATTAAGCTTCACCAGCTGCCGTTTCTCCTACTATCCCTTTCCTATAGTTCCAGCACAATGCTTCGCAGGTGTAGGAGTCATCTCCTGAGCGCTGGTCTCAGATAAAAAAAAAATTATATTTTTTCTTTACCCGTATATTCATATATTTTCCTTCCATATAATTTTAAAAATTCAACATAATTTAATTTTGATAACCACTGTTACTCAGCATTAATAAACATTTTCATTCTCATAAATTCACAGAAGTTGTCAGCATAATTATACCATCAGCTACACGATTCTTTTTCTGTTTTTTTTATTTATTTTTTTTTTTTTTTGCTATTTGGCATAAGTGTTTGGACTATAAAAGCCTTCAGGCAGGTTACTTAACATTCAGTTCCATAGTCGAACTGGCGAAAAATAGAACAAAAAAAAAAAAAAACCAATACAACTCAAACATGCAGCTAATAAGCAGCGCTCTTACACACTAATGGAACGTTTGATTAGTAGAAGGACTTTCAATTTGTTAAGCTACACACATGCATATTGTACACATAGTATGTACCAACATGCACATACAATGATTCAAACGGAATTCATGTTCATAAAGTTCGTGGGGAATTCTTGTTTCGCGGCTTTCAGTTGATGACTTCAAAAACCCGCGTTACGTATACGACATGGCATGCATGGCATGACAAAAATGAAAAAGTGAAATAAAAATTGAAGTGAAATTGTTAACAAATTCTCTCTTGCCACACACACACACACACACACGTACACGTACATATGTGTTTATGTACGAATGTAGTATATTTTTGCACAAATAGTACTGCTGTATTGGTGATATTTAAATGATTTTTATACTTCTGGAGAGGAACATGAGACGTATTGTATTGAATAGTTAAATGGTTTTTCCGGTCTTTGCTGTTTGTTAAAACTCGTAAATGAATTGACTTCATTTACACGATTTTCATTTGCGTTCAAATTACTAGATGACTGACTTTTGCATTGATGGCAACCAAATCTCCGGGGTATTACTAAAAAACTACGTGCGTTGGCTAAGTCGCCTTAGCAGGAATACCAGCAAAACAGCAGTTAAAATAACGTCCATATAACGTTAGTGCGACTATTGGGTAGGACTTGAATCTTGTGTATTACAGAAAGAGTTTCCAATTTTATTTAGTGGCTTTTTATGGGAGGTCGCCTGTTGTAGTTGTTGTTGTTGTTGTTGTTTTTCATAAATGACTTAAATCAGTATTTAGTCCAAAGCCAAATATTGCAGGCACAGATAGTGATTTTATGAACGTGCATATGCATGTATAAGTGTAACCAAGTCTAACTAATGCTACACAGGCCCACACACACACACACACGCACACACTCACATATTCATTCTTCTATATTCTAATGCTTGCACACACGCACACACATGTGTGTTACGTTGGTGTGTTATTATGTTACATTTCATGTGTCATAAAAACTTTAGCAAATCTCTGAGGTGGCATTGTATTGTGGTATGCCACTTACTCACACACATACAACTCGTTAAGTGCTTAAGTTTGTAAGCATTTCTTATTTTATGTTTTATTTTATTTTATTTTCAAAGACTTTGCTTTACCTTTTTATTTGCTCAATTTGAATACTCTTTGTTTTAGATATTTTTGTGTTCAAAAGAGCAAACAATATTCCTTGGGAAATTCTCTTTTTTTTCAGCCTGCTGCCGTTTAAACAAATGAAAAGAGCAACAATAAATTTTATATAGTTAAAGAATAGAGGAAAAAATAATAATAATAAGAATAATAAAATAAATACCACGTGCAATATGCGTATACATAAACACATACATACTTACATATAAGTATGTTTATCTCTACATTTTGTAATTACCAGTATTGTCCAAGTCATGTGGCCTAACAATTACAAAACGACATGTTCATGTAGACCACAATAGTAATACAACAAGTATACACACATTATTTTTAATTAATTAATTAACTTGATATTAATTTTATATAAATTTCATATTCACCTTTATCGCGAATAAGAAATAAAATTTGTGTTCATGTGAAATTTTTATTCTTCTCGAGCTAAAAATTGGTATCCTGAAGTTCACGTTATCATTCTCAGTGATTGTAGAAAAGGGAAGAACATTTCAAAAACATTCAAATTAATTAAAATTACAAGCCAATTTAAATTTAATACGGAACTAAAAAATTTGTGGGTTTAAGTGTTAAATTGTTTTTTTAAATATTCAGAGGCCAGTAAATTAGTCAGCCGCATAAAAATTATTACATTTGAACAATAAAAGTACCTGAATGCAAAAATTAACAAAAGTGTGAAAATTAAAGAATTAAAAAAATAAATTAAATCAACTCTATATTAACTGAATTTATTTTGGGAATATTTCTTTGTATATGATTATAATTTTAAAATTGTGGTTTTTCCCCCTTTTTTTTACTTCTTTTTATATTAATTAGACTAATTTCAAAATATCCAGAATATATTTTTATGAATATGGCTGTTAATATTTTTATTTTGAGTTTTCATTGACAAGAACTTCTTCTGTACTGTGAATTAAAAAAAAACATTTTTTTCATTATAAACAAAAACCCATTTTCCTGAAAAAGTTACACAAAGGAGTAGCGAAATATTGAATAAAAATAAATATTACATACATATATAAAAAGGAGCTGCAGCTTAAATAATTAGTGTAATTAATACAATAAATAAAAATAGCGTACTCCAACAATTTAAATAAAATATGTAGACTGGGAATCATTATCTACTGAATAGTGCCTCAAAAATTTAAATAAAATGTTTAGTCTTGGAACTCTGATGTACAGGGTGGCGCAGAATGAGCTATACGGTTTAAATGGTTTATAACTTTTTTATTTATGCGATTATTATAATTTTTTTTTTTAAATACAGTAATTCTTAATTATTGGGGAATTTTTTGCAATTAGCTTTGAAAAATGATATCCTGGAAGTCATGTGCATTTTCAGCTTCGCACATACGTGCTCTTTTTAGCATATTTTCCATAACTTTTCGCAAAATTTCGGGTTAGCCTGCAGCACACTATCTAAAAGCTGGTATGCTTCGCTACACCTATTTAAATTAAAAGTTGTTCAATAAAAAGCATATGTATAATTCCTTTTAATTGCAAAGTCATTTTTAGCAAATTTAAAAGATTTTGCTTTAACAGTTTTCTAAATATACTGAATTTTATATTTAGTTTGTATGGGAGTTACCACGCCCACGTTAACAATTTCACCCACTCTTTGTCTGATGATTTGTACTGACCATTAAATTTTTCAAACCAAATACAGAAACTTTAACCGTTGTCTAGATATAATAAAATCAATATTTAATACGTATGGGAGGTATCACACCCACTTGGTCAATCCCTCCCACTTTTTGAGTGATGATTTGTTTTAACTACAAACTCATTTGGACTATATGAAGAAACTTTTATTTCCACCGTTCTCAAGATGTACAAAAGTAAATATTTACTATGTAAAGGGCGTGGCAACGCCCAGTTGGAATTGTTGAAATTTATACAGCCAATAGTTCTTTCCAGATATATAGAGAGATACTGTGAAAATTGCACGAAAAATAATATTAGACGACGTGGTACATTTTAACTGAAATGCGTTGGTTACAAACATGATCCTATGTAATGCAGCCGTGGACCATGTCATTGAAAAGAACAGCTTATTTTTGTACAACAAGTGTTCGTGCTTTTCTTCATATTCACGATTACTCCGTCGTCGCATTAAAATTACTCTCAGATGTGCTCCATGCAGTGGTCATTGTCATGATGTAATTTTTTGGTTAGTCTAATGGTCCACCCATAGGGCATCGTAATGTTAAATTGACCATGTTTTCTCCATAGTCTTGGACTAGTCCTTGTCCTGTGTGGAGTGCACTATACATGCGTGTGTGTACTTGTCACATTATTTGCAGGGATAAGGCGCAAACAAACATACATACTCGTACATACATACATACATACATACAAACATGTCATTTTGATGTATAAGATAAACAAACATAAATTTAAAAACAGCTGTCAGGCAAATGAAATTAAAGAGTGTAATTTACTCTTATTCAGTTACAGTTACAGTCAGGGCTGCCAATATTCAAAAAAAAACCCGCCAAAAATCTACTAAAACTTCCCTTTTCTTGTTTAGAATCAGAGACAAGTTTTGAAGTTAAAAGTTGAAAAAATATACACCTATTTATTTAAGTAACGTACAGTGAAGAAAGTAACTACGAAAAAAATTCAATCACTTATTTAATAGAAAAGTAAGTTTAATTAATTTCAATTCGGTTCATGTTCAAAAATCAAAGCAATAAAAATTTTTTATTCGAAGACGTTAAATTTTGCATTACAACTTTAGTAATTGAATCAGCTATTTTTGTTGTTGATTTCATATTTAATTTTTTTTTTAAATTTTTTTTCTGCTTAGAATAAACAACACTAATACATTAAGAAATACATATGTACGAGGTTTGTTCAAAATAAAAGTTGAATTTTGTGTTCTCCGATTACAATGGCGTGGTGCCTCATAATTTTTTGCCAACAGGTCGTACGGTTAATAAGGAATACTACAAGGAAGTTATGCTTTATGTGGGGAAAAAAAATCATGGAGTCTGCAACACGATAATGCACCACTTCACACATCAATGCTTGTTCGTGCTTTTTGGGCCAAAAACAACACCCTAAACATGCCTCAACTGCCTTATTCACCAGATTTGGCTCCCAAAACTGAAGAGACTAATGAAAGCGAAGCGTTTTGCCACAATTGATGAGATGAGAAGTCAAAATCAAAGAACGTGCTGATGGCCATACCGAAAAGGGCATTTTAGAAGTGCTTCGACTATTGGGAGAAGCACTGACTGCATTATATCTGAGGGGGTTTACTTTGAAGTATACAAAATGGATATTGATGAATAAATAAATACTTTTCGAAAAAAAATCAAAATTCACATTTCTTTTGAACAGACCTCGTATATGGGCGTTTCCACAAAAAGGTCTATCTGGATCGAAAATTAATTTTTTTCTAAAAGAAATGTTAAAATTTTAAGAAAATTATGTATTTTCCATTTGTGGTGTTTGTTATTTTCAGAAAATTGGTCTGGAAACTGTAAATTTATTTAAAATATGTAGAATATATCAAATATACGATTTTAGTCTATTTTATAACATAATAATTACAATTTACTTCAAAAAGAAAAGACATGTTAAATATTTAGGAATTTAAATGATTGAGAAATATTTTTCTAAGAATGGAGATGTTTCACTTTTAAAATCAACGGTTTATTTATTACATATCAAAACCTAAAATTTATATGTAAAAATATCTATAAAATAATAACTATGAAAATTTTCACAGTTAACAGAATTTAAACTTAAGAAAATTTTTATTACAAATATTGTAGGAAAATACGTCCCGTTCTAGATGACCCGTGCTAAATCATAGTAAAGGTTGTTCAAAAAAGAGGAACACAATTATTTAAATATGCCAATCACAGTGGAAAGCCATATTATTCTATTTTAATTAAAAGAAAAAAATCCCTTTAAAAAATTATGTTCTAATTCGCAAATTTTGTTAATTTTTCTAAATGCAGTTGAAAGCGACTGGAAAATGTTGTGCCGTTCGTGATACCATGTTTATTGGTTATATAACAGAAACAAAAAATCGATAAAAGCTAAATGTTGCACTATTTATAGTGCCATTAATGTGCTATTAAAAAACATAGAAAAGAGAAAGAAAATTTAAGATTTCTTTATTTTAATTCACTTCAAAGACAAACGAGTGTCCCGTTCTAGAACGTGGAATTGCCCATATACATTTATATGATGGGTGGCGATGGCTGAAGTAGTCTGCACGTTGACTACAAAACAAAAACAGACCTGGGTTCAACTCCAGTTTCAGACTAAAATTATATTTAAAAAAAAATAAAAAAAACGGAAAAATGCTAATTTGGTGTTCTAAAAATCACACGAATTTCAACATTCGAATTTACTTAAAAAAACATCTCGCATTTTTCTGACGTGCATTAGTGTGTCTTTGTGTGTCAGTTGTTGTCGGAAGGTTTCAGTGGCGAAGGCATAGTCACTGCTCACTGAACAATACCAGCTTCAGCTGATAGCAATCCCCAACCACATCAGAACGCCCTACTTCGTCGGTATTGTGTAGCACTGGCGAAGTAAAATAATAATAAAAATGGCTACTAAACCGGAGCTTCATCACTGCTATAAACAAAGAACATGCAAAAACAGAGCTGTAAAATAATTAATTAAGCTTCACCTCCTATTGTTTCTCTAACTTTCCCTTTGCTATAGTTCCAGCACAATGCTTGGCATGTGTAGGGGTCATCTACTGAGTGCTGGTCCCAGATAAAAAAAAACAATTTAGGTATATACATTCGAGTGATTCCGCCAACCTGCTGCGTCGTTGCATTTTTTTCAGCGTTCCTTCTGATAAGGAACCGTCATGGTGGTGCATGATTTGCAGAAACCTCCCGCACTGTGTTATAATACTTTTACGTTATTAAATTTTAGGTTAGCATAATTCCAACCAACCTATCAAACTATGAAATTCTTCACATATTCAAGAAATCTCCGCTATTTTGTTGTAATCAGACGGAAGTGGCAGCCCTGGTTAAAGTTGCACAACAAGAAAATTTACTCAGCTGCTCTTCTCTTCTCAATGTTGAATTCTCTTTTATTATTAAGTTGTTTACAGATTTGTTTGTTTTGTCTGCTGTTTATAGTTGGTAATTGATGTTGTTGCCTCTTGCTCTGCAATATTGTATAAACAACAGAATTGTCTGTTTATGCCACCCTCTTTGGGTGCTTCGGCTGCATTGTTGGCTTTAACAACAGCAACAGCAAAACAGAAATTTTAAATTTGCCTTTCATTTATGGCTGGCACTACTGTGGGGGAATTATGTTACCCGAGGGATTTGACTAATCAAAATTCCTTACACCTGGGACATGCCGCAGCAATGTCGAACATTATGGTATTTCGTATTCAACAAAAAGTATTCCATATCGTATAGAGTACATACATACATACATACAGATATATGGATAAATATACTTTGGATATATGTATGTATGTATGGCTTATGCAATGAATGATGTTGTCAGGTCTGCTAGGAACTGTAGTAGTTGTTTCTAACGGTATGAACAAAACATTCCAATGTGCACACACTCTCTCTCACTCGCATACAATATATTTGCGTATTCTCAGACACATCTGAAAGCATTCCCTTTTCACTTCGCAATTCAACTTCATTGTTTAACTTGTTTATTTATTTACTATTGTTGCTGTGACTTTAACCAACAACATATTGATTTTCCTGATGGCCTTCTTTGCTCCGTCTTGGCCCTTTTTCTTTTATCATATTCCTAAGAATGGTGTGTGGCAGTAGATGGTTTTTAACTTTGTTGTGGCATTCCTTGGTGTCTAGAAGATGTTAGATTGCACTGTAAGGCTGCAAGAGTGAGTGCTGGCGTGTAAGGCTTTGCGACTTCAGCGCTTTGTGCTGTTTGTTGTTGTTGGTTATATTTGCTCAAAGTATTTTCGTATGTTTTGGTTTTACTTGCATATCTTTCGAATGGGTTTAAATTAAATGCATGTGTGTGTGGGTGTGTGTGAAAATTTTTGTTGTGTAAAATAATTTACTTGAGGGAATTTCGCACGTTAATGCATTTTTAGTGAAAAAAGTAATTATTTGACATACACACACACAGCCACACACACACACACAAATACATACATACACTGAAAAACAAAAAAAAACTGAAAAAAAAAATCATGTGAGTGAATTTTTTTTTTATTTATTTATTTAATTTGCTTTCTCCAATTACAGGTCATATTAATGAAAATATTGTTGCCACCAATAAAGCATTAAAGAATGAGAAATTCGATGCCGCTTGCATCAGGACAGATGATGACATTGAAAATGAATTGTCGCAAATACCGCAAGAAGCCAGCAACAACAATACTATTGTGCCGAAAGACATCGCCAATGTGGAAGATGATGACACTCTTAATGAGTTTGATGACTTGGACGACGATATCAATTACGAAGATATCGATGAGGACTTATTAAGCTTGGATAGTTATTATTCCGGTAAGAGTTTTATTCTAGCTACATATATTATGATAAAAGAAAAAAAATACAGGATGTTGTTTACGGTCAATGGTGGTGTCATTCAATTTAATGCCAGTTGTTTGTGAGTCTCTTTGATTTTAACAGCATTTTATTTGAAATGAAACAAACCAACTGAGGGTGGCGATGGCACGATAGATGGTAGTCTGCTCGTTGACTACAAAACCAAAAACAGACCTGGGTTCAACCCCAGTTTGAGACTAAAATTTTAAAATAAAAATAAATATCTCGCATTTTTCTGATGTGCGTTAGTGTGTTTTTGTGTGTCAGTTGTTGTCGGAAGGTTTCAGTGGCGAAGGCTTAGTCGCTGGTCACTGAACAATACCGGCTTCAGATGATAGCAATCCACAATCACATCAGAACGGCCTCCTTCGTCGGTATTGTGTAGCACCGGCGAAGTAAAACAATAATAAAAATGGCTACTGAACAGAAGCTTCAGCGCTGCTACGAGTATAAAAAGAAAGAACGTGCGAAAGCAGAGCTGTAAAATAATTAATTAAGATCCACTTCCTGTCGTTTCTCCTACTATCCCTTTTCTATAGTTCCAGCACAATGCTTCGCATGTGTAGGAGTCATCTCCTGGTCCCAGATAAAAAAAAAATAAAAAAAACTCATTAGTGTAATTATTGTTTATAATAAAAAAAATTGTGGATATTGCTGAGTTGTCAACAGGCACGAAAAGGGGCACGCCTGAAGCTTTTAATATTTATAAATCTTTATGAAGCACACAGTTAAACGTAGTTTAAACGACAAATTTTGTTCGTTTAAAGACGTTTTGAATGTTTGTGGTTTACTGTTTTATTAGTTTAAACATATTTTAAGCTAAACAACGAGATGAAGGTGTAGTGATTTATTAGTTAACTTATTTTTAGCAGCTTCCAGAATTGAATCCGACCCCTGAACATCAAACGCGCTGCAACGCTGCTATAAAAAACAAAAAAAAAAGATGGACAAAAACAGAGTTGTAAAATTAATGAAGCTTTAGGGTATGTTCAGTAAACCCAATCCGCAAAAACTTTTCGTTTTTACAACGAATACACATACTTATTTGTTCTGTAAACCGAATTTGCATAATTTTACTCGTTTTAAAATCGAGTAGATAAGTCCGCTCGAAATTCCTAATAAATAACTGATGAAACCAATTACCAATTTTTACTTGAAGTCTTTCTTTTATTAAATTAAGTGAAATTATATACTCCGTAATAGATTTTAATACAAAATAATCAATTTTAAAAGCATTCCAATATTTCTCCATTTTCTTGTTAAAGAAAGCAGATGAAGTAGATGAATGAATAAAAGCACATTTTCACTCAATTCATTACAGAAGATCATTAAAAAAATCACCTTTAAATAAGAATAAATATTATTTTGAACAAATTTTCAGTAGTTTCATTGACGGTTTGACGTTTAAAAAAGCTTATTCGAAAGCAAATTCGAATGTTGGAAATCGTGTGATTTTTATAACACCAAATTAGCATTTATTCGGTTTTGAGAAATCACTCGTTTTTAAATCTACTCGCTTTACAGAACACGGGGGTTTCTTCTGTACTATATACCTCTTCATCACCTGCCATCTATGTCACTGAGTGTTACTTCTCTTTCAGAAAAAAATGACGAATTTCGCTCAACTCGGCCAATTCGCCGAAGAAAATTCGTTGCATAAATACGTCGATTTGAGGACCAAAAAAAGACGTCCATTAGTTTGTTTATAAATAAATTTTTCCTTGAAAGGGATTGTACACGTTCAACATAATCATAACGCAGCGTCGTGATGTTAGTGTGTGACAAGTGATACTGTATTTGTATGGCACACGTACGTAAAATTAAAAAAAAATGGTCACTGTGCTGCAATTTCTTCGCCGTTCGCCGAACTAAGCAATAACAATAAATCTATTTTAGAGTTCACCGTCGATGTCATGATCGTACAGGGTGTCTGCTGGCAAATTTATAATTTTTAAATACGATTATTTTAAGAAGTAATAAACGGTGCGGAGGGATTATGCGGATTTGTCAGTCACGGTCGACAATTTTGTACAATGTTCGGTATTCGGCGAATAAGTAATGGACCGAGTGTAAATTTAATTCGTTCACGGGTGCAGAGATTCCGCGTAACTGCTTCGGTTATGAATGCCCCACGGCCAGGGCTCAGTTGATCTTCAACGACTTCGGAAAATATTGAACAGGTTGAAAGCAGTGAAAATCCGCGACTTTCAATACGAAAAAGAGAAGCCTCACAGGAACTCAGGGACCAAGAGCGATTAATAATGAAATTTTAAAAAAGGATCTGGATGACATGCTCTTTAAAAAATAAAATCCGCATCGTTCAATGCTCTTAATAAAATTTTGTGTCAATTTTTACGTTTTTTATTTAAATTGAAAATATAAATCTGCTACCAGACACCCTGTAGAGTGGGTGCTTTCTCAATAGTGACAATTATCGAATGGATTTGTAACATTATGATTCTGTTGTGATAATTTGTGTATATATTTCCATATACACAAAAATGTTTTTTTGGCGACGAATATTCAGGAATATATATTCAGTATTACTTAGCAAAAGCTTTTCAAGCTTTCCAAGAAAAGGGATTAATTTCGGAACCGACAAGAAGTGGTTTCGTGGTGGGCAAACTAATAGTAGTTTAGAAGTCCAGGTCCATTCACAAATTATGCCATATGGGTGGCATGGGTGTGGCCCTTGTTAGTTACCAATTTGACTACAAAACGAAACGTCGTGAGTTCGAGCCCAATATCCGACTGTCATAAAAATATTTTCGCATTTGTCTGATGTCAGTGACGAAGGCATAGTCACCCTGCTATAAAAATTAAAAAAAAAAAACCTGCAAAAACAGAGTTGTACAAATAAAGAAGCTTTCCTCCGTCAACCGTCATCTTTATCACTATCGCTTTCCTTAGTTCGGCTGCATGCATTGCATACGTAGGACACATCTCCCAGAAAAAAATACGACATCGAATGAAATTGCAATTCGAAATTTCTATTTGCATTCAATGCCGTAAATTGGTCCCGGATGTTTATTTCCTACCAATTCTACCATGAGCAAAGATCGCCAACAAATTTTTACACTCAAGTTTTTAATCAATTTCTATTTAATACGTTTAAAAAAACAATTGAAAAAATTTGTCTTATTCAAATAAATTCTTTATATTAAAATTGTATTCCCGGCTATAAAATATTTATTAATTCCACGACGACAGACGACAGCAAGTGCAGCAACTTGCAATGCAAGTGACGGTGGAATTGTTCTACCACTTTCACCTTAAACTACTAAAACGTTCTTTTTATTTTAATAAAATATTTGCAACAACAAAAAAAAAACCTCTCCAAAATGCAATGATTTTCAAATGTGTTTTTGGTTGTCTATGCCACACATTCACACCCACAAACTAACGTGCATGCACACACACACACACCCAAACACATACACATATGCTTTGCAAATAACAGCATCTTTTTTTCACTCAACACTCACATTAAAATTTTAAAAGAAAATAAAATACAAGACTAAAAAACATACTAAAGAAAGGCCAGCAAATAAAAAAAAAAAACGAAAGAAACGAAATTTTGTTGAACACAAGCAATAAGCGCATAACCATTGAAATTGCTGTACTGGGTGTTATATACGAGCTGGTCACGACACTCCGGGGTGCTGTACACCTGAATCGAGGGAGTCGTTTTGCAATGGCAGTCATATAGCAAACCCGGTAGCCTAACTACATTTTAAAAACCCAGAACAGCAATCAACACCATCCAACCAGTCAGCTAGTCAGTCATTTATTCTGTTAGTCGTACAGCGAAGACAAGCAGACGGAAAACCCACAAACCAAATAGCTAGCTAGCCAGCCAGCCAGCCATACAATTATCCTTGGCTGCTGGTTTGGCATAAAAAATAAAATCTACAAAAGCAAATAAAAAATGGACACATAAAAGTCAGTCAGTCAGGCAGCCAGCCAACCAGCCAGACATATGCAAGCAAACAAGCATTTGAAAAAGCATGAAAATCCAAAAGTGAAAAGCAACACATTTGAAGAAACAGCAACAACAAACCAGCAAGCAATTGCCAACATACAACTATCATCTGTTTAAGAAATAATATGGACATAAAGCATGAAAGGATCCAAGAAAACACTGGAAAAATATCTACAAGCGACATTTTAGGGCAGTGGAAGGAAGTGAAAAAGCTTTTTATTTTTAAACAGATATAATTCATTTGCAAGTGTGTTTGTTTGTTTGGATGTCTCAAAAATACGGAGAGTTTAAATGGAGAAGACTTGTCATATAAAAACTTGTGTACAACTCCTCGATTAGGTGATTTTTTAAGAGCTTTCGGATTTGATTTAAAAAAAAACAAACACAAATTAATGAAAATTTTCCGTCGTGTTCAAGTTCCCAATTAATTTATCACAATATTATGAAGAAATTACATCTTTGATTAGAATAAAGGAAAAAAGAACAATTAATCTCCAATACCAGTTGAGTATAACACGTATATACAAATTTTCATTGCCACTACACACGTCATCAGTACTCTTTGTGTCAACAGGGTGGTCATTGTAAAGTCATTAATATCATCTATTTAATCCGTCAGAGCTTAGGAAAATTCATACGAGAATAATGGTTACTGTCCACATACTATTAACAAAGGTTGCCAGCTTTGTTGTTTTTACGTCTTTAGTAAAGGTCATACTTCATATATGCCCAAAGGACAAACCTTCTGTTTTCAGTACGGGTGAGAACGACATTAGTTTTTATACAAATTATAAAAATTTCTTTTAGTTTATTAGCCCTCCATCGGATGGCAATGAAAAACCACTTGATACAGTCGAACTTCTCCATAACGTAGCAGTTGGGGACCGTCAAATTTCTACGTTATAGAGAAAATTCGTTATAGAGAAACTGCAGAAAATTTTGACTAAATTTGTTTATGTAGAAAATATCGACCCCTGTGCGCGAAATTATCGTATGTTACACTTTTTTCGAAATCGACTTTTTTATGCAAAATGGTTCTAAATCCATTAATTCATCTGCAGATAAAGTATTATTGTATTAGTTATGGAGATAACACTATGTACATTTTATCGTATGTAACAGTTACTGCTGTCAGGCAAATAAGAAAAAGACGAATAAAAACGCTCTCCTGTTAAATTTAGTTTTTCTAACATACGATAATTTCGCGCACAGGGGTCGATATATTTATTAAGACAAAAAAAAATTGTTTTTACATGAACAAATTAATTTTTTTTTATTAATACATACATATGTGACTAAATTGATGCAAAAAATCCATTGCTAAAAACTTCGCAATAGAGAGATTATTTAGTGTGAAAAATTCTATTTAGGTCTTAAAAAATTGTACGTTACGGAGAGAACTTCGCTATAGGGAAGTTCGTTATAGGGAGATCAAAATGTGTGAAAATACTCACAAAAATGTTGCGTACACGAATTTTATTTGTTATAGAGAAGATTTCGTTATAGAGAAGATTTCGTTATAGAGAAGTTCGCTATAGAGAAGTTCGACTGTAATTATTTTGTCATTTCATTGAAAGGCTAACTAACATTTTGCGGGCGTACACCTGCGTTTTGAATATTCAGAATATTTAGAAATTAATCGAACAAAAATAACACCTAAAATTTGGAGAAATGTATGAAATCTTTATTTGAGTCGATAGAAAGATCTATATAATTCAATGTTTGAAGATAATTTCATGTAAATGCTCCATGACACACATCTGGTCATCCAAAATATACGAGTTATCAGGAAAAGAGTTGTCTGATTTATCGTTCAAAATATTTTCAATTACCCGGTCATTAAATTTCTGTGCCATTTTAAACTTCCTTTCTTTTGAAATCGATTTCAAATCAGCTTGTTTAAAATTGCAGTGCAAAAGACACGTTATTTTTTATAACATATTTTGGCGGCATAAAATAACTCCCCAGGAAATAATTGCCCCAAAACAAAATTTAAATATTAATTGTTACTGTATTGCACACATAAGTATGCAGTGCCTTATTTCGAAACTCAATTTGTGCAATTCGTAAAAATTTTTCATTAAATAATTTCCCAAAAATTAACTTTTTATTTGATATGAAATAAAACCCCAATTTTTTAAATAAAATAAAGCCGTAGTAGGAAGGGAAGCCGTTTTCCCTCTTTGAATCTATATAGCCGACTACGATTAAACTTAAAGAAAAGGCCCAATGTTTTTCCGAAAATTGAAAATATGATGAAATCTCAGCAAATACAATATGGCGTACGGCCCAAAATGAGATCACTGTAAACAAAATATAGTGGACGACACAAAATGGCGGACAACTACATAAGTGGGTGTGGGAGTAGCGAAGCTCAACGGGTTAATCTAAGTTAATATAAAATAAAGGATGCTCCTTTTCATTTTTGTTTTCAGAGATTATATTATATATTTATCTTCAAAATTTCAAAGACAATTTAAATCTTCTTGGGAAAAGGTTCAAGTTTATTTTAATTTTGGATGTTCTTTATTTTATTGATTTACCGTCATCACGAATTCGTGATCAGCATGGTTTTTGCTTTGTTGTTTCTTTTTGAAAGTTGTCATTTATTGATGAAATGATTCCATTGTATGGTTTTGCTACTTCAAAAATAGAGAAATGGGAAATACAAGAATTGACCAAGGCAAATTAATAAGGAATATGCAAGGCGAATTTTAACTAGACTCGTTTTGAACATCTTCATGCCAAAATGATTTCAAAATAAATTGTTGTTTTTTTAAATCCAATAAAATGCTTAAGCATTTTCTTAGCTTATTTTTTATTTTCATAATTTCGTCGTATTTTTCCAGACTGCAGCCCAGATTTATGTTGCCAAATAAGTTTATAGATGTCATGGCAACATGAAAATTGCAGAAAAAAATTAATCATGAAGTGAAAACAATTTTATTAAACGGTGTTATATTTTCAATATATTTATTACTTCGCGTTAAGTAAAAGCATTTGCGCCATTCGTTGAAAATACAGTCTCGGTTTTTATTATTTCAAGTTTATTGCTGCTGCTTGCCAGGATATTAATTTCTAATCAACGTTTAATACACAAAATAGTCGTTAATGTCTGCGGTGTATGTTACTTAGGGTAAACACATCAGAATAAGTCTTTCCTCGTAAGTACAGCTCGTGTATGGAATCGCTTGCCAGCTGTTTTAAGATCTTTTCAGTTCCCCCCCAAGACCTACCGAAGATTGCTCATTGCTCATTTTAATTTTGTTGGCAATATGACATAGTTTGTTTATATGCGACTCTCAGGAAGTTGGTGTGATATCGCAGCCATCGGGCTTACAATTTTTCGCTTACTTTTTTTTGATAAATTATTATACTTTTAACAAATTGATGCCGTATTATGATCTTACCTTTTAAATTCTATGCTGATATTAAAACGATTGTTATCTAGTTATAAATTTAGGGTTACTTTTAATGTTTTAAGAATCTATGTTTTAAATCTATTGTAATATTCTTTTGGCCAGATGAGGGCTTTTATTATTACAAAATTCTGAAATAAATAAAATAAAAAATAAAAATGCGAAAATGCTTTTATGACAGTCGGATATTGGGATCGAACTCACGACGTTTGGTTCGTACGCTGACCATAATTTTGGCATACTCTCTCCAACATATCGGCGGGTGTCTCACGTATAAATTTCAGTACTTCAACCGTTGCGGGCTTGTCCCAATAGACATGAGCCTTAACATAGCACCACATAAAATTATCTAAAAACGTTAAATTGCTTGATCTAGGCGGCCAATTGGCCGACCTTAAACGTGAAATAAACTGTTGAGCGAACGCGCCTCTCAATTGGGCCTTTGTTTCGCTTGTTGTGTGCATGTGGCACAGTCTTGCTGAAACCACATATCGGACAGGTCCAGCTCTTCCCTTTTGGGCAAAAAAACGTGTAAACATTGTAGCGCTGCGAACGGCGCCGAATCGGTAATCGACGGTCATCAACAACACTGGCGGATACAGTTGCAATATTTTTCTCTGTCTGCTCTCTACATATGCGTATTAATCATTTAACGTCCAATAATATAAATTTGGTGGGAAATTTAGTCCCAAAATTCCGAATAGCCGGCTCAGAAGATAGCCCAAAACTGGCATTACATTGGAAAAAGTGCACGATGCACTTTCTTAACCCAGATTTTGAAAATAAAATTCAATAATCTTGCAGATTGTTGCGTTGTTTGTTTGTAAGTCGTTTCATGGTAGAATTATAGACCAAACTGAACATGTCTAACAGCAACATGTTACACGAAAACAGTGTTGCCAAAAAGAAAGTTGCTTAAAAATCACCCTTTACAAGTCACAAGTTGACCGTTTTACTTTTCCTTATGTTGTTCATCGTATAAATTTCCTTGTCGTTTACCATTTTGTGCAACGTGAGTTTTTTTACTTTTTTCTATTTCCGCGTTATTATTATAAAATGCTATGTGAGTGTTAATGTGTATGTTAACAGCCGGTCATCATTATTATTATCATTATCACCCAATAAAGTGGGTACATCAGCCCCAATAAAGTGATCTGTGAGTAATTATTTTCTAATTATGCAATTTTCTAATTTTCTTTTCTGTGAATAGTAAATATTTATCGAAGATTATTGCTATTAAAAGTACGACGAGCCAGAGAGTGTACCGTCTTATGGCAGAAGTGAACCTTTTTGTGGAACTGTTCATATAAAAAATAAATAAATTAAAGTACCGATATTTAAAATTAAAAAATTTGTATGTGAATTTTGCCACACATAGTAATATTTCTAAAATCTTCAACAGTTTGATTTGCTGGAGATTTTGAGATTTTCAAAATACAAATGTAAATTCAAAATTAACGGCTTTCTGGAATAGTTTACACAAATGTTGAAGTTGCTAGATAATACTAGAATGTTCCAGCAGAGTCTAGTGGCAAATGAGTGGCAGTATAAATAGCTGTGTTGCCTTTCATTGGCAATGCAGTTTTAAAAATACTCTTGTATGTATCGTTTGAACTAACTGCCTGAACATTATTCAAGTAAAGTAATACTCTGCACAAATTATTGAATAAAAGCACAAATAAATAAAAGCTTATCCGACCAAATTATAAATTGTAGTAAATAAAAGAATACACGTTTTGAAAGGTGAAATTTAAGTAAAACGTACGTTTTAAAAAACACGTTTTTAAAAAGGTATACAAAAGTGGGCGCCATTACATAAGTTAGTGTGGGCCACCGAAGCTCGCCGGGTTAATCTAGTGGCATGGCTGTGAAGCGCACAAAGAGGAACATGTGAAAAACAGACAAATGCTTCGTATTTGAAACGAAATCAAATTTAATTTTATTAATTTTATTTTAGTTAGTATTTTACTTGTTCATTATGTGTTCAAAATGTAATTTAAAATATTTATTTTCATATATTTTTAAACACAACATGCAGCGTTACAATATATTTTACAAGAAAAACTTTTTATTTAAAAAAATAAACTTAATTTTGCAGCAAAAAACTTTTTCTCACTAAAGTGTCCAAATAATGAAAAAAAGCACAAAATTATATATATTGAATTAATATTTTTTCAAAATAATATAAACAAAACAAACAAAAAAATTTCCACTATAACAAACTTATTCTTTGCACGATTTTGAGCAGATCCTCATTTTTTTAGATTTTGTTGGAGGCTCCGATGGGTTTGTAGCGTATTCTAAGCCATTTTCTCAACTTGCATTGCTGCTTAAAACTAATAACGCCAAAAACTAATAATATTCCATTATTCTTACCGCTTCTCTTTAAATATTTATCCATATTTTTTGAAATAGAAAACTTTTCAAACAAAAAAAAAAATTATAATATTATTAATACGGCACAGTTGTATTAAAGAGGGAATAGATACATTTAACAATATAGCAGTAATAAGGAGTGAACAATTATAAGATCGTTCACATTACATGGCAACATCAAATAATATTTTCGTCTTATATACTGTAAATTAAAAAATAATAAAGAAAACTTGAAAACTTTAATGAATTTAAAAAAAAATTAATTTTGAAGCTAAAAGCTTAAAAACTTTTCGACATTTCAAAAATTTTGAAAAATAAGGGAATACTTGAAAAATGGTAACGCTGATGACATGTAAAGTTTAGTTGAAAATACATAGCAAATAAAGCGCGTTATGGTATGCATGCATGTGTCTTCACACCCAAATATTCTAGCATTTAATATTTTACAAACCTCATACATACATTTTATCGATAAAATAAACAGCACATAAATTATTGTCGCAAACTTAACGATAACAGCTGACTTGAAGCGATAGCGAATATCGTTAATAATTGTACTCAATATATATTAACTGAATATATTTTGGGAATATCTCTTTATATATATTATTCTAATTATGCTTTTTTCCCTTAAAAAATTATTTTTTTTAAATTTCACATATATTTTTATATGATTCTATATATATAAATTTTACTCAATTTTAAATTCCATGAAATTTCGTTATAATTATTTTAAAGATTCGAGATTAACTGTTCTTTTTTTTCCTTATTCTAATCAAAAAAGTAATTTCTTCACAATATTGTGATAAATTAACTGCGAACTTGAACTTGACGACAGGAAATTTTCATTAATACTCGTAAGTAATAACTGCAGTTCGATTAAATTCTATTCTGAATATTTTAAAGATTTTTACGATTATAGGTAATAAATATTAGTGAATCGCACTACTGTCATAGAAAACTTAAACAATGAATTATAAGATGGGGAATTTTTCGAATGTATTGACTAACAGGCAGTACAATTTAACTGGTTCGCACATTTATTGCCTTTTTTTCTCAATACTGTGCAACTGAACCTGTCATCGCACGCCTAAAAATATGCAATAATCAAATGCATGGAAAGTACTTGACAAATAAAACTCATACACACCCATCTCATATCTCGTACCTGAATAGGCAGGTTATTTGTTGTTTGGTGTGTTTGAGCAAATGCGTGTGTGTCATCAAATCAGTGGAAGAGTTGTTATTGTCAAAATGAAAACATTTATATCGTTTTATCTCTTACCAGTGGCAGTGAAAGAGCATTTTTAAAATTTTGTAAAAATACAAAAGTGAGTTTTTAACATGACAACACGACTGCTGGCTCTTGGCTATAATGGATTTCTCTATAAAATATTCAAGTTTTAACAGGTTTTAATTTAAACTTTTTAAATGCTTTTATATGAATACGCAAACTAAGCAAACACATACTCGTATGTATGTACATGCATACATACATCCATACATAAGTTATATTTGCTTTGTCTGCCTGTGCTAGGACACAGCAGTGAACTTCATTTCTGTTTAAACTTTAAGTGAAAACAATAAATAAATGTATTCGCATGAACATTTTAGATGTGATTTATTAATGAATTTTTCGTGTACAACTGTGAGGGTTTTTTTTTTGTTGAAATGCCGAAAAATGTCCTTTTTAAATAAATTTAACAAAAACTTGTACTACAAAATCCTTATTAGTTTCTCAAGAAAACTATTTGAATACTTATGCTGGCATAACTTTAGTTATCAGCCATGCAGCTGAAGATGGGAAACTAAAGACAGCCTTAGTGTTGGCAAGTAGTTGTGGCAAATGCTCGTACTTGTACTTGTAATTTAAGTTCATGTTTCGAAACATGTTTCCTTTTGATGTTGGCAATTAATTACGCATTTGTCTTACAAGACAAACAGTTAAATCTTAATTACTTGTATGTTTAGCTTCCGTAAGTCGTTGTTTTTTTCTTTTGAATAGTCTTGGGCAAGAAGTTTAAATTACTAAATTCATATATTTCATACCCCACACTTTCATAATTTATTTCAATGCTTACAAGCGTGAGTTTCTTTTTTTTTTTAGTATATAGGAAGTTATTTTGCTATATTTAGTTTTAAATGAAAATAATATCATTTCAAGTAGAATGTCTTTAAATATATTTTTTGCTTTCATTTCGTATTTCTTGCAAGTCTCTTTATTTGTTACATGAGATTAAAATATGTATATTCATGTATGACATGTAGATTTGTCATGTTAAGATTTTACCGGATGGGATCGGTAATAAATATTCTTTTTAACCTAGAACTGTTACAATTAGATGATTTGTTGTATGTGTAAATTTGAATACATTAAGTATATTTATAAATTGTCTTGTAGAAGGTCTTGAAAGATTTTAGAAATATACATATATATATATATATATATATATATATATGTCTATATATGTATATGCAGACTGGCCTGAAAGTAACCACTCTACTAGTCAGCTGTTATCGTTAAGTTTGCTGTTTATTTTGTGGCTGAAATGTATGTGGTTTTTAAAATGTTGGAATATTTGGCTGAGAACAAACATACATACCATTAAATCTTAAGCGTGTTTATTTGCTCTACGTATTCCCAACAAAATTTTACTAAATGTTGTGTTTAAAAATATATGAAAATAAATATTTTAAATTACATTTTGCACACATAATGAACAAGTAAAATACTAAATTCATTAAAATTTTCAAGTTTTCTTTATTAATTTTTAATTTACAGTATATAAGACGAAAATATTATTTGATGTTGCCATGCAATGTGAACGATCTTATAATTGTTCACTCCTTATTACTGCAACAGTGTTAAATGTATCTATTGCCTCTTTAATACAACTGTGCCGTATTAGTAATCAGGTATGTGATGGAAATCGATCGATTTGAAAAGTAAATCGTCTTTTAATATCGACAGTAGTGTGATGAATTTCGATCGATTTCATATTCCATATTTGTTTCGTTTCCACATATCTTCTCTAAATACAACTATATAAAATCTAATAATGTGGGTTTTTAAATTTTTAAATTTCACTTCTATATTAACTAGTATTTATTTAAATACATTTGTTGAATATTTGCCTTTAAATAAGGACGGATTTATAATCATTTTTTATTTATTTTTTTACTTTTTTGTATATTTCCTTACATTTTGTTCAAGTAAAATTAAACGATTTGAAAACGAATTTAAACTGGCATTATCGAAATGCGTCACATGTTAAAAACGTCTTTTTTTTAATGAAACAAGATGGAATATGAAATCGTCACAACAAATCGTCACATACAAATTCATTACACTATTTATCGATTTCAAAACGTTTTAACGCCGAAAACGACTTTCATCACATACCTGAATATTATAGTTTTTTATGCCTATTTTTTTTTTTAATTTTGTATTTCTAAAAAGGATGGATAAATCTTTAAAGAGAAGCGGTAAGAATAATGGAATATTTTTAGTTTTTGGCGTTATTAGTTTTAAGCAGCAATGCAAGTTGAGAAAATGGCTTAGAATACGCTACAAACCCATCGCAGCCTCCAACAAAAACTAAAAAAAATGAGGATCTGCTCAAAATCGTAGGAAGAATAAGTTTGTTATAGAGGACCTTTTTTTATTTGTTTTGGTTATCTTATTTTGAATAAAAATGAATTCAATATATATAATTTTTGTGATTTTTTTCATTATTTGGACACTTTAGTGGGAAAAAGTTTTTTGCTGCAAAATTAAGTTTTTTTTTAAATAAAAAGTTTTTCTTAAAAAATATATTCTGCAATATATATTGTAACGATGCATGTTGTGTTTAAAAATATATGAAAATAAATATTTCAAATTACAGTTTGCGAACATAATAAATAAGTAAAATACTAAATAAAATAAAATTAATAAAAAAAAATTTTATTTCATTTTATATACGAAGCTTTTATCTGTTTTTCACATGTTCCTCCTCTTTGTGCGTTTCACAGCCAAGACACTAGATTAACCCGGCGCGCTTCGGTACCCCACAGCAATTTATATAATGGTGCCCACTTTTGTATACCTGTTTAAAAACGTGTATTTTAATACGTTCACTTTGCTTGAATTGAGAATCAAACTAAAATTATTAAAAAAAAAAAACATTTCGCATTTTTCTGATGTGCATTAGCGTGTCTTTGTGTGTCAGTGTTGTCGGAAGGTTTCAGTGTCGAAGGCATATTCACTGGTCACTGAACAATACCAGCTTCAGCTGATAGCAATCCACAATCACATCAGAACGCCCTCCTTCGTCGGTATTGTGTAGCACCGGCGAAGTAAAATAATAATAAAAATGGCTACTAAACCGAATCTTTAGCACTGATACGAGTATAAACAAAGAACGTGCAAAAGCAGAGCTGTAAAATCATTAATTAACCTTCACCTCCTATCATTTCGCCTACTGTCCCTTTCATATAGTTCCAGCGCAATGCTTCGCATATGTAGGAGTCATCTCCTGAGTGCTGGTCCCAGATAAAAAAAAAAAAAAAAAAAAAAAAAAAATACCGGCTTCAGCTGATAGCAATCCACAATCACATCAGAACGCCCTCCTTCGTCGGTATTGTGTAGCACCGGCGAAGTAAAATAATAATAAAAATGGCTACTAAACCGAATCTTTAGCACTGATACGAGTATAAACAAAGAACGTGCAAAAGCAGAGCTGTAAAATCATTAATTAACCTTCACCTCCTATCATTTCTCCTACTATCCCTTTCTTAAATTTACTATTATTTTCTTTTAATAGCTACAAATGAAACACCCTTTGCGTTTTGAAAAAAACGTTGTAAATAATTTAAAATTAATATTTCAAACTAATGGACGTGCACTAAAAATGTTTGTTTTCTGAATACCATCCAATATTTTCACTTCTATAAAAAAAAAAAAAAAATAATATGAAAAATTAATTTTTATTTTTAAAATTAATCTCCAACATCAGTTAGAGTAGTTACATACTTATTTTCTATGTCACTACAGACGTCATCAGTACTCCTTGTGTCAACAGAGAGGTCCTTTTTTCTAAAATGAGAAGTAATTTTTCATATTATTGTGGTATATTAACTCTGAACTTAAACACAACTAAATTTTCTTGTATTCATTTATAATAATTGGAGTTCAAATAAATAACACTTATTCTTAAATACACACGGCTGCTTCCTGCAGTGGGAGTAGTTTTTGAGTTAGTCCGATGGGTTATATAGTCGACACCTAAGACATCGTAATGTTAAATAGATCATAAATTTCCCGGTAAATCTGTGTTAGTTTTGGATTCAACTTAGTCCTCTGTGGACTAAATTATACATGCATGTGTGGACTAGTTACATTATTTGAAGAGTGCATTTACACTATCCCATTTGCACGTAATACATGCATTTTTTGACATGGCTTAATACAAAGTATTGTAATGTGAAACTCCTGTAGTAGTAACTGATTTGTAATGGCATTTATTTCTTAACAGATACCACTGTGCGTAAGTGTCTTCACTTCAGATGCTTGTGTGTGGTCATGTCAGTTAATCTAACCCTTTCGAAATTTTCCCCAGTCCACATTCAACATGATACAAATTTATTCATATTCATATGTATTAATTGGTATTTTACTCTTTTTTAGTGTATAAATCGTATTTAGTAACTAAACTGGTTATCATCATAAGAGATTCATTACAATTGTACATGAATATACATATATGTAGTATAGTAAGAGTATGTATGTATGCATGCATAAGCATGTTGTGTGTCTTTTAAGTACTTCGTATTTTGTCAAGCATGTGACATTTTATACGTACAATGACTTATATGGTTTTGATTTGTTCATGCTGTTGCTGTTGCTAGTTTAAGTTAAAGATTCCGTTTTGAAACTTTTCTTTTACTTGCATATGTATGTGTGTATACAGTTTTGTGTGTATTTAGTAGTTTTAAAAGACCGCCATTCATAAGAAATATAACAAAGATTTATATCGTTGTCACACTTTAAAAATGTTCTTAAGTTTATGGTTGTCAACATACAAGCATACCCGTGCAATACACACATTTGCACACACGACTACCATACATGTCTTCACTGATGTGAACATTTATTTACACATGTACTTTTGACTTAAGACAATTGTAAAGTTTTATTATGAGCCGAATTAAACTGTTAATTTTATTGTAAATCATAATCTATTATCTTGAACACATATCCCGTTATAATTACAGTGGTATGGGTTAGTTTCTAAAATAGAGTGAGTGACTTTGGTCTGAATGATTCCAAAAAAAAAAAACAAAAAGCCATAAGACAGTACTTTTTTTTTATTAATTTAAACTTTTATATTTTTAAAAATAAAAATTGTCATTAAAAGAACGGCTTCTGTATTGTTTTTAATTTTTTTTTTTTTTAATTTATCTTTAATAATCTTTTGGGATGTTGTCCATGTTGTAGTCGTAACTACACATTTAATTACTTTATCTAATGATTTCATTTAACAGAAACAAAAAATAAAATTGTTGACTTTAATTTCCGATGTGAAAATGTTGTCTTCAGAACACTCGTTCGTACGTTCGCGTGCGAGAATTAATGTTTGTAAACTTTCTTTTAATTGCGTATTTGCTGACCTAAATTTGTTTATCTGCTGACGAATATGTTTTAAAGGGCTTTTTCAATCTGAACTATTTTTCTATATTTTTTTGCTCGAACAAGTTTCAATTTAAAAGTGTAAAAATCAGCAAAATCGTGAGAAGTTGCTGGGAAACTTGCGAACACGCATGAGTTTAATGACAGAACTAGATTTATTCGATTATATTTTTTTACGGTTTTGGTAGTTAAAATATTTAAATTATTTACAATTAAATGGAGTATGAGAATATCTGGAAAAAATCTTTGTATATACTTAGTGCCATTATTATAGTAACATTTTTTTTCTATCTAGTACTAATAATATAATATAATAAAATAATAAAAAAAAGTAAATATACTTAATCTTCGGGAGTTTTTTTTACAACTTTTTGATTTGTTTTCTTAGAGTTCATTCATGAAACAAATTAAAGCAACTGGGCGTGTAGTTAACAAAAATGATACTTTTTAAATCAACTGTTATAATGTATTCTTATTTTATTGAACGTTACTGGTGCTAAATTAACACTCATATACAATAAAATCTAAAAAGCGGGATTTTGAAATACTGTGAGATACGCGTGATTTAATGAAAAAAAATCGGGATAATCCCGCAAAAAGCGGTACGTCTGGCCACCTTAATGTAAAATTCTGGCATTAATACCTCGACTGCAAAAAAAGTTATTAAGTGATGTGGCAAGGATAATTTCTACGTAAAATTGGGCGAGAGTGTTTTAACCAATTTTGCTTTATGTGTTTTTTTATGAACACTTTGTTCCATGGTGGAGTATGTGCGTGCGTGTGTGTGTGTGTGCGCATTTGTGAATTTCTTATTTTAATACACCGAGTTTCTAGCAATAAAATACAATGTTTTACTGCTACTTTTATTCTTTTATTCCCAACATACAAACACACGTATTTATGTATGTGTGCATGTATATGTGTGCATGTGTATGTATGTATATTGCTAAATTTTATTAACTCATACGCTAAAAATATCTTGGTGGTCCCAACTGGACCGAAAGAATTGTTCCTCAGTGTGTCATAATGCAACTACAAAAGTACCCCTTAAGGAGGAAATCCAATTGCAGAAACGTGTCTATGTGTGTGTGTGTGTGTGTGTGTATGTGTGTGTGTAAGTATGCTTGTAATAAACCAGCTACAACGTTTATGATAATAAATAAATTAAACAAAATAAAAAATTTTCATTTTGCGTTTAAATTATAAAAATTCTTTGGATTTAACAAAATTTCCACTTCAATTTAATTTAATTTTTTCTTCAAGAACATTTTCGTTCCATTTTGAAGCAAATCTGACCAAGTGTCTGTGGAGATTTATCAGCCACAATGTTAATCACATAAGATTCACAAGAATCTGTTACCAACGTTTATGTTTGTTTGTTCACAATAGTTGGAAAATAAGTATGTTTTTGTGCTTGGTTTTTCTTTTTTTTTTTCTCTTGATGCCAAGGATAGTGTGCAACACAAACAACAAATGAACGTACCCGAATGTTCAGGAAGTGAAAAATAGAAAAACAAAACAAAATTTAAAAGAAAAACTTTACGGACGACAGGAAAATATGAGTGCATTGTAGGCAACAGCCGCGAGAAGAAACAGACAGATTCGTGAGTGGTTTTTCACTCACGTGTATAAAAGCGGCTGAGTATAAAATGTCAACAGCGTTTAATTTTTAGTTTCCAGCACACTAAACGAGATAAAAGAGTAACGATTTTGTCATCATCGCCCAACGCAAATGCGTGAAGTTTTGGAATTTGGTAGACGACTTCCTCTCCCGATCTGTAAATCCACTAAGAAAAGATTTTTCAAAATTCCAATGTTAAAGGAATAAAAACCGGAGAAGGTAGTGGACTAATAACTCAGGAACGAATAATAAGCGAACATCTGGTGTGCCCAATGAACAGGGGATGTGCCCTACCTATGCAAAGCATTACAACTGTTGGGAAAGGGCTAGTGTAGGGAACAGTAATGAGGTGACAAACTCTGCAATTCGTTCGCTTAATCGCATTCAAAACACAACCAAAATTTAAAATATTGCTTTTGTTTTACTGGGCACTGAAAAATACCGGCTTCAGCAGATAGCAATCCACAATCACATCAGAACGCCCTCCTTCGTCGGTATTGTGTAGTACCGGCGAAGTAAAATAATATTAAAAATGGCTGCTGAACCGAAGCTTCAACACTGCTACGAGTATAAACAAAGAACGTGCGAAAGCAGAACTGCAAAAATAATTAATTAAGCTTCACCTCCTGTCGTTTTTGCTACTATCCCTTTCCTACAGTTGCAGGAGTCATCTCCTGAGTACTGGTCCCAGTTAAAAAAATTATAAATAAAAAATGCCTTTAACTCATTGTTTTCCTGGTAGCGTACATCTGTGTCGAGTTTGACCTTCTCAGTGAATTTTTCTTAGATTTTTATTTTGATTTCAATAACGTTGCCACTAGAGAATTTTCTCAATGTTTATATGATGGCAGTTGGGTTATTGTACTTGTGGTTGCCTACACCAGTAGTTATGTTTGTTGGGGCAGGGGGTGCGGATGGTACAATTTCTAATGCCATTATATTCTGACCATCATATTTCGCGAAAACTGTTGTAACTGTGCAAAAAAAAACAGTTTGCTGTTGTTGCTGTTGTAGACGACGGGGTGGTGTCAAGCTGTTTACACCTGAGATTTGTTTTGCATTTTATAGAATCCTTATTTCTTTCATACGTTTTATATTGTTTGCCAACAACTTGTGTCTTGTGCATCTAGCAGGAGGGGGAAAAAAATATATATTATTATTTTTTTGTTAAAGAAACTGAAAAACACCTTGTTGAGATTTACAAGGAAAATTTTTCTTTTTTTTTTAAATTTTATGTCGTTGTTTTTTTTTGTTTGTTTGTTTGTTTTTCTTCATTTTTGGCTGTTGGCAGATGGAGAGAAAAAAAATAGTATTATTTATGAGATTTTGCTGTTTTCACTTGTTTTGTTCTGGAATAAACAACTTGGGAGTTGACAGCGTCATTGAAAAGAAAAGTAGTCGAGAAAAAAGTTGCACTTTCTTTTCTTTCGTGCTGGCCTCAAAAGTTTTTCTGCATGTGCGTATAAATGTTCATGAGCTTTGCGTTTGTTACACCTTTCAATGCAAAAATTATTTAACAATATTAGACTTGTTTTTAATTCTGTATTTCAAGCACTATTCTCTCTCTCTCTATACAGCTTAAAGGATAAATTTAAAACTATAAAATGCAAATAATTTCTCTAAGTAAAATATGTAATTTAAGATAATGGTTTCTGGCAAATATCATTTGACACACGTACACGCATATTTAAACACCCAAAAAGCCGGAACAGGAAATATAAGCAATTGAAAATCTCCGGATATGGATATGAAAAAAGCTAAACTTAAGAACGCATTAGTTATATAATACCCCTGCACTAATAAATAAATTTGCCACTGATAATAAAGATTAGATCGTAAAAAGTACATAAATAACGCAACCACCACGTTACGTTCGTTAATAATGAACAGCTTCAACGCAAGCATTTCTTATTACTATTATTATTATTATTATTATGCAAAATTATTATCAAATTCAAAAGACCAAAAGTGAAAAAAAAACAAACAAAAACCTTCTATAGTACGAGAATACATAAATTTATCGTAAAACAAAACTAAATAAATGAGAAGCAAGAAATAACTTTGAGTAATGCGTAGGAAACAATAAACTGATGAAGGAAGTCAAAAGTGTTCTTCAAATTGTACAATTGTACTGAAAGACAAGCAGGCGGATGGACGGACAAAAAGACGACCGCCGCTGTTGCTGGCCTTAAAATACTTAAATAGGTAAAACACGTTTGTCGCATACGTATGTATGCGAGCTTAATAAATGCAAAAATATATATTTACAAGCAACGCTCTACTACTTTCATTGCACTCGTACTACGTAACTAGTACATCTGGTAAAATCTTAGTGCATGACTTACGGACGGACATGTGACGACTGACTGACTGATTGACTTTGCTAACGCAAACTCATGAAATAGTGAAACAGCGTTTAGACTTTCTTTACACAAAAGCACATGCATACATTTTCCATATGTATATTCGGCTTGCCTTTGAAAGGGCAAAATATATAAAAAAAAACACGTTAACGGCACGCGTGTGAACCCATATGAAGTTGTTTGCATGCTCGTTTTCTTATCAAAGCTTTACAAGTGTACACCATTTCCAGTTATAATTTTAATTTTTTATTTTTTCAAATGAATGAAAATTTTTATCGTGTTCAAGTTCACAATAATATGAGAAATTACTTTTCATTTTTAGAATAAGTGAAAAAGAGCAATTAATCTCCAATAACAGTTGAGTAGAACACGTATATATAAATTTTCATTGCCACTAAACAGATCATCAGTACTTTTTGTGTCAACAGGGAGGTCGTTGTGAAGTCATTAATATCATCGACACCGACAGAGCTTAGGAAAATGCTTACAAGAATCATTGTTACTGTCCACATACAATGTATTAACAAAGGTTGCCACCTTTGCTGTTTTTCTATTTTTAATAAAGGTCCAACTTCATATAATCACAAAGGTCAAAGCTTCCGTTTTTTTTCTTCTAATGAAATTGTCATAGAAATAAGGGTGCGTGGGCTGCAATGAAACTCCTAAAGGGTGTTCTAATACAGGAAATACATTTCTTGCTGATTATCTCGTTAATGCAATGGAATGTGCTCCAATGATATCAGGGAACTCATTTCCGAAACCCCAACATTTTTTTCGCACAACATGATTATCATGGAGAAAGCAGCCATTTGTGGTCAATTTACCAGCGAATCGTTATAGGCATTCCTGAGGAAATTCGGTTTTCAGCCGAACTGTTCGTATGTGGAATAAACTCCCGCCAGAATTTTTCTCCGTCAATTGCGATGGTAAAAAATTGGAAAGTCGACTGTCCACAAACACGCTCCCTGTAGCCTGCAATCCTTAACCTATTTCCCTAGTGCCGGTGCAATGCATTGCATATGTAGCTGGCGGCTGCTGACAAGTGCTCGAAGAAAAAAATTTACACTCTTTAAATATGTTCTCTCAAATTGGATTTATTAGGTCTGTTCCATGTGCATAACAAAACACTTCGGACTATTGAGATTAAAAAGAAAATTACTCTCTGAATGTGACAAAGTTGTCCAAAATTTCTAAAATACTAATTCTGCTTACTTTTATTTTATTGATTTCAGATGTTTAAAATTCATAATATTTTAAAAGCTAAACATTTGCATCACTGACAGCAGCTGTTAAAAGTGAATGAAAATAAACTGGAAAAAAATAAAAGCCATTTTTTGTTAAAGAAAGTGATAAATATGCACAAATATATGAACTTACTACTTCAAGTTGATTCGAAAAATCTTCCTGTTGAATTGCCAACTGGGTATACATTTTATTACTTGTCTCAATTAGTCAAATTCGTATGCAGTGGTCAATGCACTAGTTTCGTGCATTAAAATAATAACAACAAATACATAAATATAATGCAAGTTACTGCTACTCGAGACATTCATTGTAAATCAATGTAGAAAAACTTAAGAGTTTTGGACCAAAACTTTATAGCTATCAATATTAACCGCTTAATAAGACAATAATTGAAAAACTATGCATAAAAAAACGTAAAACTGAGTACCCAACAATATTTAAAATATATTAAGAGTTAAAATGAATTTTTGTTATCATTAAGTACAGTCCATTTAAAACCTTTGAATAAATTAGTTCTGAACAATTTGTGAAGGAATAATTATTTAAGGATAAGTGATTTAATTTATATAGAATTAAATTTTGGAATTTGGTAAGTCATCAAAGGGAAAGAAAAAGCTCTTGTCCGCAACACTTCCATTTTGATTTTTCATACATTTTTAACTGAAAACTTTTTTCGTTTCTTTGCAAATTTTCTTATTAATTCTTTAGTTTCATATGTAAACAAAAAACAGCTGATAATTTAATTGTAGCTCGAACATACCCAAAGAAAAATATCCTGTACAAAGGAAATGGAAAATTTTACTTCCGCAGTTTCTCTCAAAATTGCACTAAAATTGTTATCTGTAACGCTTTTGGACAAATTTTTGGGTGTTCGGGCTGTTTTGTTATGCAGCCGGAACACATCTATTGTATATCCAATATCTTCTGAATTAATAATGTAGTAAGTGCTCACACTCTAAATATAAAAATTATATATTTATTATATTAAAGGCCCTTAAAAATATACTTTTCATGGGAGATTTTCTTATTTCCCTGCAGGGTTGCCATTGCTTTATAATGTGAGTGGAATTATTGTAATGTAAATAGAATACGAGAATATTGTTGACTAATCGTACTACAGTTATTTTACGACAAGCTAAAGCATCTTTATTTGGGTGCCATTTATCAATATAAAACGATTCATCGGAAGAAACGAACAAAATTGGCCGTCATTTCAAAGCCAATCGGTGGACCAATGTGAAAGTTGATTAAATGTTACCAAAACATATAAATAATATGTAGTGCAGTAAAAAAAGTATACATATACTATGAAGATTTCATATTAGCAGCAGCGGCGAAGGTACACGAGAAATTCTCAACTATTTCATTTTTATGGATACGGTGTAGTTTTCTTAATAGAATTTACAAATTTACAAAAATAAACCTCTCATATGATTTTATTAAAGTAGAATATGAATTTTTTTAGTTAATAACAACTATTCCATACATACCATGTACATATATTCAAACCCTGCAGGTAGCCTGGGGGCAAGTGTCTCCAAGTCAACATTTTTGTCGATGGGTTCTTGTAACTTTTTGATGGCATTGTCAAGGTATCGTCTACACTTTTTATTTCGTCTTAGATCAGAGGAGAATAGAATAGAAGAGAACGTATCGTTCCCTTTATAGCTGCACTACAGTGTTTGTATTGTGGTAAAAATAGATACAGTTGCTGCCAGTTTCCCACAAGAACTACCTGCTGCTCTATTGACTAAAGAGGACAAACGTCAGTAATGGATTTTCAAACACACACACACATACATGTTAAATGTCTACAGTAAATTACATTGCCTGGGGTATAACAAATCACTAGTACCGATAACTAAATCAGTAGCATTGCCATTTCCTGCAGGGTATGTATGCATGCATGCGTGCATGCACGTTCCTTTCAACAGTTGAAGAACGGTTTTTAAATACAAAGATTTACATGATGGATAACAAACATCCGATTGGTTAAGTGAAGTTGGTCCGTCGATCATTGTTTAGACATTTGGATTTCATTAGGGCGATGAATTAACACGATAAACTTTATTAGTTGCACTGAAATTTATTGCTTTTTTTATAATTCAACAGAAGAACTAAAAATTCATTTTTTATACGAGTATTTCGAATTGAAAATTTAAATGTGGCATCAATAGTTCTAATGAGAAGTAATCAACTCAAAAAGTGAAGTACATATTTCTTTTCAAAGAAAACCCACTGCACAATTCTTATCAGTGTTACAGGATCATTTTCTTATTGTTTAATCCTTTAGACAGACTCTTCATACTGAACAATACAAATTAAAATTAATGAAAAAAAAAATAAAGAAGAAAATTAGGCCCTGCAACAAATCAATCAATGTTTTGACTTTTGGTAACAATTTCTGACAGGGACCACCAATTTTACCTGAAAATTCATTAATCTTTAAGGTCTATGGTCTGACATTTGAGAGGCGTTGAAGTCAACGATGACATATTCACAAGTCATGCGCTCCATCTCTTTCATTCGTTTATGGTCTTCATCAATGAATTGAAATTTTTTTACACAACGCTAACCCAGCCAACTTTTTTGATTGGATTTTAAATTGTTCTTAAATACCTAGAATCCTCGTAGCTAATTTTTAATCATATATATACGTATGTGTATGTTATTATATACTAGAAGTGTTCTAAATTTATTTCAGGTATCGACTCTCATTCACAAACCTTTAATTTGTCTGCGAAAAAGCAATTTTTAGAATGATAAGATTTATGGTTGATAAGACTATGGTTGATTGAAATTAATATTGCAAAGAAAGAAATCGATCTCCCCTGGTATGGGCTGTAGTGCTAAGTGCGTTGACAGCCAGAGAGTTGTAGGTTCAAATCCCACTCATCGAGTCATTTATATATTTTTATGCTGCACCATCTATTCCTCTTTCCTCGGCATATGAACAAACAAATCGGCAATTAAATAATGTAGATTTAGACGACCCCAAAGTACAGAAAATAAACAAAATGGTCATCCTTTAGCTGAGATATTTCAACTCTGCGTTAGAAATTAACAAAATAAGCAACAGCATACTGAAAAAAACTCTTCTATAATATAATGAAACGGTTTAATTACCTGATTTACATTATAATTATTAAAGTTATCAATGGCTTTTACTTAGATTTTTCTGTTTATATATGTGGTAATTCTCAATTACTTTTTGGGAGTTTATGTATAAATATTTTTGGAGGTCTACTGATGAGTTGGCATTAGCACCAACGAAATGTACATACAGACAAGCTTAGCGATACAACAAACATACATACGCACATATGTTAGAATATATTTATTTGATCGCGAAGGCCATTGGCTAAATATATGTAGAATATTTCATATGAAGAATATTTCATTGTATTGATGAAATACTTTCGTTGTATTTATGACAACAATATTATTTCATATAGGAAAGTTTTTATGAAGTTTATGAATTAAATGTGGTATGTTATGTAATAACTTGGTTATGTCTGTTATGTTTTTTTAATTAAGACTGTTAATAGATCCTTTAATTTTCATAATAGCTTCAAATTTAATTATTATTTTAAATAAATCTTCGTTTTTCTTTTTCTTAATTAAATCTTGATTTTATTTTTTTCTGCGCACCGATAATATGACGCATGTGTATCAGTTTTTTGCAAGATCTCTAAACAGATCTCATATGGTGTTGTAAAGTCATTACAAGTGGTCATGTGCTGGGAGCGTAATTTAAAAATAATTAATGCAAAAAGCAATTTATTTTCCATTTTTATTATTATAGTATTAAATTATTTACAGCCACTGTTCCTGACTTTTTCACAAAAGTAAACTAACTTTGACGTTTGGCGTTGAAAAACTGTCAAATCAGCTGATGGGCGAAATTGCTAATGAGTTGACTCGGTAATGAATTTGCCTTGGTGTAGCCTACAGTGTACCCGGTGTAAAAAACCACTCACACTATAAAAACTCTTCCTCTGCAAAATAACAAGATAAAGGGAGCGGACATACGTGGACAAACTCGCATGTTTGTTGGGTAACTATAAATTATATGGATCTTGGAGTTTGTGTACGCACATTTATGCGCCTAAATAATGAATGGACTGGCGTCGTAAACGTCAAAACAAAGTGTGTTACTTCATAACATAGTTAATCACACAATGATTTGGTTTGTTTCGTTTTTTTTTTGTAATTTTCTTCACTTTTCAAGAGTTTTAAAATGTATTTCATTCATGAACTTGAGCATATTGAGTTTTATTTCGCTGGCATGGGGTAAATTGTTTTGTAACCACAATATTTCAATATTAAAAAAACAGGTGCTTTAGGAAATAAAGAAAACAATTATGATTGTGAACTACTGATCATGGATTAATAAACACGCGCTATGGCCTTTAAAAGGTCTTAAAAATTAAGTGTTGAAAGAACGAATAATATTTTTCATTTTCTATTGCATTTGTGTACGTTATGTTAAAGTTAAAGATTTAAGCTTGAAGTTTTTGTGAGTTAAATCACTGGGCGATCTTCAACTAGAATTAAATAAATGGCGACTTGTAGTACCATATAGTTGCTTGGTTCACTCGACACACTCGAGTAGAATTGCGAGACTCCGTTTCGAAGATACCACTCAGTAGTTGGAAGTTACCAGCGCGAGAAGTGCTGCCTTTATATCGACGAATATGCCGATCCATTCGCGTGCATATCCTTCACTTTTCTTATAGACAGTATTTCAGCCTGAAAAACATTTGCTCTATCCGGAAGCCGGTATGATTGCTGCTCCCCAAGGTTAGCTGAGCATATTAGGGAAAGAGGACTCCGAAAGTCTTTCCAAAAACCACCTCAGGCATTATGTAATCCCACCTCCTTCCATGGTTCACTGTATTTCTTTATAAATGAAATTTATTTCTTATAAAGATGTGCAAAACATTAAAAAAAATTAGCAAGAACTCCCACATCGAGACCTCTAAAATTTCATTTGTTGAGGGGAACATCACTGATGCGCGTGCATACATTTTGTACAATCTTGAATGGACATTATTCGATGTGATTTCAGAAATCGTTTATAGAATACCGCACTCATAATGCTTTGCAGGAGCAATAATTGACAGTAGTGCTTGTAATTTTTCGTTATTTTCAAAGTTGCTTAAAGCCATCACGCCATGTTTAAATATCTGGCTTGTGAACTTTGTGACTCTTATGGAAAGTGTGTATGTTCGTCAACATTTTCATTTTATACAAGATTTTTAAAATTAGTTCACTAATGTTCACGTTCAAATACGTCCGACATAGAGCCGGTTTGTTTAAGGCCCTACCTGTCTATCATATTTAAACGTTACAGTTGTCAAAAGTTGCAACTGTGTTGAAATGGTATGTGCATATGCGTCTCCGAGAAACAAATTATTTTCTAGGCGATCAGAGTTGCTCTTTGTGGAGCAACTGAACAGAAAAGTTACCATACCACGCATTTTGTTGCAATTGTCTTAGGTTAGGTTAGGTCGGCAGTTTCCTAGATGTAAAGGTAAAGAAAGGTCCAAGCCCACTTGGCTCCAATTTATTATGGTGCTATTGTGAAAAAAACTTTCACGTGCAGTAGTGATACAGAGCAGAGTCTCTGCCAGGAATCGAACATAGAACCCCCCCCCCCCCCCCCCGATAAACTAGCACACTACTACCGGGGCACCCTGCAATTGTCTTAAGCAAGACAGAATTCTATTAGACTTTCACGGAATTTTCCGCCACGGTCTTAAGCATTATATCGTTTTCTAGTTGCTGTATTTTTTTTGTGAATTTTTAATTTTTTTTATTTTATCTCGGACCAGTGCTCAGGGGAAATCCCCAAAATATCCCCTACCAGTGCTCAGGGGACATCCACTACATATGCAATAGATTACAGTGCAACTACATAGAGAGATAGAGAGAGATGTGCAGAGAATAGACAGGTAGTGAAAGTGGTACGAAGATACAGCTTAATTCTTGTACAACTCTGCAGTGGCGTGTTAATTATAAAGCAAACTTGCGGCGTCTCTGATGTTCAATTTGACGCATTATTTTTTTAAGTTACGGGAAGCCATTTTATTTATTATTTTACTTCGCCTACGTTTTATTCCTCAAATACTGACGAAGGAGGGTGCTGTACCACAGAAAACTCAGAAAACAATTTTTTTTTTGATCGGGCTGGGAATCGACCCCGCTACCTTCTGGTTGCAGCACCAACACTCTAACTACTCGCCACTGCACTCCCAATTTTTAATTTATGAAAATCAGAGTATTAGCGAAATAATACAAAATTTTCATTATGCACTTATGTACATTGGATCGTGCAACTACAAACACATAATTTGATATCAATTTCATTTTACCTGTCCCTAAAAAAGGTGCTTCAGTTGTCAATCTATTTCTCAGTTAACTAATTGCCATAATAATAGGGTAATAAATTCATAGTGTGTATTTAATCGGTTAATCGGAATTTGGAATTAATTTGTTAGCAATATTTAAAATTGTACATATAATCTTTTTTTTATTTATTTTAATTAAAAATTTAAATCAAAAATAATAATTATTGCATTTAATCGAATGGAATAATATAAAAAAGATTATTTGAGTGAAATCAATGCTCTAAATTAAAACAGAGGTGCTGCAATGAATCAAATGTTTAGGTTTCCGAACATCTCTTTTTTAAGTCTTAAGAGCATTTAATACCGAATAATTCCTCTCCCTTATTGCAGCTGGCCTACAAATGCAAAATAATTCATTATCTAAAGTTATGGCAAATTTTCGTTAGAGGATTCAACTAATGACTTTATTCTGTAAAACAATTTTATTTCAAATTCTTTATTTAGCCGTCCCTCTCAAGGGATCCTCTCCGGCGGATATCTGTATTGTCAAAGACAAAAAAAACTTGATTGAGTAAAAATTACTCGATTAATTTCCACAATTGAATAACCTACTCAAAAAAACAACATTTCCCATCTGATAAATATTGTTACAGAGAGAAGAAAATAAAAAGAAGAGGCCAACAATAATTATCTAATCAATTAACTACCGGCCAAACAATTGTGGCAGACCCATTGACATCATTAACAAAATGAAAAATATCACAAACCTGGTTTTTCAGTTTATTACAAATAATTAATCCTCAAGATTAATGCATTACTGAATACACAGGCGACACAGACACAAGATAAGATACTCAGTAAATGACTCCACACGGCAAAGGAGTAAAAGAACAAAAAAAACAATTAGAAAAGGATTCTGTAAAATCAAAAGAAAACAACAACTACAACTACACCAAACACATTTCAAATCCATCAAAGTGACAATTAAATGACAAATATATACCCCTCAGGTTTCTAAACCGTACGAAAGAACAATGTCGGCGTGCAGGCGGAGAGACGGACGGACAGATAGAATGATGGGACATTAAAAACGGAAACAAAATTAAAAATAGAAAACAAGCAGAATGTGAAAAAGCAAAAATTTTATAAAACTTTTCACAAGTGCTAATAAAATATTCTCTTGTATGGAGAAAAATAAACTGTTTTCGAAATAATTTACGAAAAAGGACACTTTTCAAAAAAACATTATTTGCACTAAACTTTGACAGATTTTGACATGGAGATGGCAAGCAAGAAAGAAAAAAAGAACAACTGAATTGATGTTGATGACCTGATTGTTTCAGTAGCTGATGGGTGGGTGGAAATATGTTTGTATGTATGTGTTTTCCAAAAAATTACACTGTAAACAAATACTGAGTTGTTGTAATGGAAGCTTTTTAAATTTTCGGAAAAATTACATTTTAATTTTAAACGTATCGTGATACTTTTATTATGAATGAAATTACGATAATAAAAATGTTATACAGGGTAGGCCAAAAGTCACGCCTGCGTGTAAAAATTTATTAACTTTTTTGTTTATTATTATTTTTTATTGTTTTTTTTTTAGATTTTATTCATCGAACCATGTTACACACACCACCATGAAAAATTTAACGACTGAGCAACGAACCAAAGTGGTAGAATTTTACTTTAGACCGAATTATCTCAAGAAATTCAGATTTCAATTGGCCAGAATTAACTGCCCCTGATTATTTTCTATGGGGTTATCTTAAAGAACAAGTGAATGTTAACAAGCCCCAAACTGTAGAGCAGCTAAAGCACAACATTGAAGTTGAAATCAGGGCAATAGAGCCTTAAACTTTGCGTGCACTTATGCAAAACGCCTGTTTAAGACTCCAATTGTGTATGATGATGAAAAAGATGGTCACCTCTCTGATATTATTTTTCATAACTAAAATTTAGATCTTACAAAGCTAAAATTAAATTTAAAAAAATAAAAAACAAAAAACGTTATTCAATTTTTACACGCAGGCGTGAGTTTTGGCCCACCCTGTAAATCACGCGATGGGTGTGCTAGTGTTGGATTAAATTTTTCTGAAGAAGATCACGGGTTCACAGAAAAAAATAGAACTAAATTTTAATTAGAATTTGTTTAATATCAATTAAAAAATTAATTAGATTTTGACCTGGAATAAATAAACTTTCAATTAACTTATTACTGTTGACTTTAAATTAATTAATTTTCAATTAAATTTTTAATAATAATAATTAAATTAATTTATTTAAAAACATATTTTGAAAATTTCCAAAAAAATTTATAACAAAAACAAATATTTCAATTCTAGTTCCAGCGTTAATTTAAAATTCAGCCATTCAACAATTTGAAATCCTTGAGGTTCTCAAGAACAAAAAGAAAGAAATAAATAAAATAAAATTATTCAGAATATGATTCTAATTTTAAAATTGTACTTTTTCCTTCAGAATATTTTTTTCAGAATATTTAGAATTTAATCGAACTACGGTTATTACAAATTAATGAAAATTTTCTCTCGTGTTCAAAAAAATTTTAATAAGGAAAGACAGTTAAAAAGTTGTAAAGAGCTAATTTCGTTCTCACCTGTACTGAAAACACACGCTTTGACCCTTGGGAATATATGAAGTCTGACCTTTAATAACAACATAAAAACAACAAAGCTGGCAACCTTTGTTAATAATATGTGGACAGTAAAAATTATTCTCGTATGCATTTTCCTAAGCTCTGACGGGTTAAATAGATGATAAGTCATTAACTTTACAACTACCTCCCTGTTGACACAAACAGTACTGATGACGTGTGTAGCGGCATACAAAATACGTATTCTACTCAACTGTTATTGGAGATTAATTGTTGTTTTTTCCCTTATTTTAAACAAAAATGTAATTTCATCACAATATTGTGATAAATTAACTGGGAACTTGAATACGAGAGAAAATTTTCATTAATTTAAAATAAATTAATATATCGAAGTATAACAAATAAACATAAAGACGAAGCTTTGAGCTTGAAAATTAATATATAAATTGTTGTTAAAATAAAAAAAGGTTAAAAAATAAGTATTAAAAAATTTTAAATAAAAATAAATAAAAATTTTCAACTCGAATTTTTTTCTCAGTGTTTTCATATTCGAATGACAACCTTGCTAGTGTGGGTACATTATTTTTAACAAGAGATGTAACACAAGGTAAAGGATATTTTTATAAATTATCTATTACGTTCATATATGATGTACATGATAATGTCTTTTAACCCTTTCATCGCAGTGGCCTGTCAGCCAGCCATTCTAAAGCTTTGGTGCTTGGCATATGAGTGCGAAAAGCCAGTGTTTAACTCATCACTGTCAAGCAACTTTTTGGAGAACGTTTGTGTCAAATCTAATAAATCTAATAAACTCGTAATACGAATACTGTCTGTGACAAGTAAACAAAAAAGGACAATTTATTTAAGTGGCTACAAATCACTGCAGTCAGTGGTCGCTCATTTAGCCGCGCATTAAATAAGCAAAAGCTTAAAACATCATATTGGGCAGATAAATGGGGTGGCTAAATGTTTCCTTTGTGGAACAACAAAAGCCTTTTGTAAAACATTTTCTACTCTTCCATAAAATTTTAAATGAATTTTTAAATAAACTGACATCGTCGCATACAGAAGTGGGTTTGAATTTAGACAATTATTTTCACAAAACATTGTGCAGAGATCAGAAACAAGATGTAACGGGAAATTGGCTGGGTGGATTTAAGGTGTTTCCCAGGAACACCCTCTTATACCGTCATCTGTAGCACTTGCTATTTCATGTATTTATAAATACGGCACAATACAAAATCATTATATTGTCACAACACTGAACGTTAACGCAAAGTCACTGTCACTCAAGAGTAATTAGCATTTTGAAATGTCACAAGCGCCAGCAAATAAATAAATAAATATTTCTGTTAAAAAACAAAAGAATAAATGAAAATATTTTATACGTTTTAAATTTTATTGAGCACAATTGGAATGATGCTTATGTGAATATTAAGAAGCTGGGAGTTTTCTTCTTATCGTAAAACATTATAACAGCAATTATGTTCATTACAATTGTACACCAAATAACAATTGTCAACGAAAATGGCGTAATAATTAGCCTCGTTAGAAAGATCTGATTTGAATTTCAACTTTGCATTAAGGCATACATACATAATTAACAGTGAAAGTTCTCAAAATATTTTGACATCTCAAAGTAATTTGAAAAAACCATCTCAATACAATACTCGAATTGTAATAAAGTTTAAACATGAAATTTAGATGTTCTGTCATTATAAGTTTTTATTTTATCTTACTAATGGAAATAATTTTACTTTCATAAACGACACGTCTGTCTTTGAGCAAAAAACAAAAAAAAAACTAATGGGCAGTGCTGTCAGCTGAGAAGTCAGGAACCAGATCGTGGTTTCAAGCGCCCATCCTGCCAACAAATTTTGGGAGGTGCATAAAACAAAAAATTTTGATTAAAAATGTTTTATACATGCAGTGTAACCTCGAGTAACGGTAACCAATAGAAATTTTGAGCTGTTGCGAAAACTGAGTCAATAATTTCTATGCCTGTTTTTCGATTAAAAATATTATTTTAAACCAAATAATTAATTAATTTATTAAAAAAACAAATGTTAACTTTTAAAATAAATGCATTTATTTAATTAAACTAAATAATAAAAATAAAAATATATATATTTAAAATAAATAAAAAATACACATTCTATGTAAATTTGTACTGATGGTTGTTATCAAGTTGAAGATTCATATTTTTAACGGAAAAAAGAGTGCAATTTTCGAATGAGTTGTTTTAGATGGCATTTTTTTTATTTAGAAAAAAAAATAAGGTTTTTACTATCTTTTTCCTTAAAAATATGAATAATTTAGTAATATATTAGTTTCCTCAAATTATTTTAAATAAACTTCATTTGTTGAAATACTTTCAAGTAAAATCTCAATATTATGTGTTTAAATTATTATTATTATATTTTAAAGTGCTGTGATGATAGAAAAATAAATAATGAACAAAAAAAATAAAAAATTTAGAAAAAACCATATTTAAAAAAAAAACTAACTTTGTTGGCAAAGTTGCGTTAATTGAAGATTTGTATTTTGAAAGGTTGCATTAACAGAGTCATCAGTGTTATGAATTTGAAGAGTTGCGATTATCGAGGAGTTGCCCTTATCGAGGATTGCGTTAACCGAGGCTAGTTTAGTAGTAGTCTAGAAGTTTGAAAATTATAAACAAATTTTTAATAGCAAAAAAGAAACATTTGAATTCAAATCGAAATTAAAAAAAAGTTTTAATTAAAAATTTCGAAATATCAATGAAATAATTAATTAAATTTTCAGCTGTAAAGAAATTATTACTGGCGACTTCATTGAATTAATTTTCTTAAAAAACTTAATAATAATAATTGAAAACTAAATAAAATAATTTGAAAATTTCAAAAAAAATTTTTAATTAAAAAAATATTTGAATGCAATTCGAATGTTTACACAGAAAAAAATAAAACTAAATTTTTATTAAAAATTTTCTAATATCTATTAAAAAAATAATTAAATTTTCAGCTGTAAAGCTTTTAATATTTAGTATCAATTAAATTATTACTGACGACTGAATTCAATTAATTTTCAATTAAATTTTTAATAATAATAATAAAAAAGGTTATTATGTAACTTGAACAATTTAAACAAATTTTCAATAGAAAAAAAAATATTTTAATTCATTTCGTCATTTGGCATATATATGATATAAAAAATTTAATTAGAGCTTTAATTGAATTGATTAAAAATTTAATTTAATTAATTCAACTTTTAATTGAAAGAATATATTATTGTAATTAATGTTAATTAAAAAGAAAAAAGTAAACATTTTGTCTGTGAACGTTAACAGCACACAGTATTGTGATTTCATTTAACTTCTTTTTTTTACCTATCCAATTTTGAATATAACCAATTATATGCAACATTTTCTTCTCTTTTTAACTAATAACTAATAGTAATTATGAACACTGGTCAAATTTCACAGTGCAAAATAAGCACATGTATTTTATACAGCTTTCACACATTGACTGCAATGAAAGTTAACATTGCAGTAAAAAGCGGCAATTGCAATTTCTTTCTTCTGAATATTGTTTTGTAATTATTGCCATTTTGATCGTGAAGATCAATGCCACATACTTCCAAATTGCATTCTGCAATTAACCTTAATGACAAAAAGTTTTAATTGAAGACTTTCCATTTAGATTCGAGAAATTAATAAGTTCGTTGTAGTAAAGTCAGTTTTGAACGTACGATATGGTTTTTTTGGTTCACATTTCTACGATAATATTGTATGTCGCAACTGTTAAAGTTGTATATCGCCTTAACTAGTACTTAAATAAACCATTCCTATTTCACTCGGTACATCATTTTAAATTTAATGTTGTATTGTTCTTCTTATTTTTATTAATTCATTATTTCGCCTACTTCTTTGTGTAGCTTCTTCAGGAAATCGGTTCTTTTTTAAAATTATTTTTTTTCCCAAACAATTCACGACAACAAAGAAAAGAAAAATAATTTTTTAAAAAATATTATACATATTTAATATTTTATTAAATTAAGACATTAAAAAATTCATATTTCAATTCGTTTCGGTAGCACGTTTTTTGCCAATTTAATTTTTTGCAGGAATTTCTTTGCTGTATTTTACTTTACAACTTTCTCATAGATTTCATTTAAAAAAAATGATCTGCTGTCGGAAATGGTTGAATCAGATTATATTTTTAAAACTTTTCCAATACCGTGAAAGTTCTTACTATTTAGGTCTTTTCTAAATAAAAGTATGGTAATTAAGATTGTGGAATTTGTACCACACGATTTCGAATTTAAATAAGAAAATGAAATATAATAATTCGTCTATACTTAAATATCTACTCGTTCATGCATCTGTGCATATAAATACAAATAAAAAGTGTAGCATACTTGTTCAAACGAAAGACTTAAGACGCAAACACATTATAAATGCTAAATAAACACATAAACAACAACAATGGCAATAATACAACATATTAACACTTGTCAATTTCATCAAATAACTGTCAATGCCAATATCAATAGACCCATTGATATGGGTAAGAGCATGCCTACGCTATTGTAAAGATTGCGCCACAAAGAGAGGGAGAGAAAGAGAACGAACACCTACCAAAATACAATACATGCCCACCGTTAACATTAAAAGCCATGCGCAACTCCGCCCACATACAATAAATGTTTTATATAGAAAACAACCAATGGCGGCAAGCCGTCACTTTATCAACAGTAAAATTGTTTTATTTAGCAAATTCAATTACGGCACTATTAAGACTACTTTTTTATTATTTAATTAGCACAACACATTTCCGTTCAGACTCTTTTTTAATAGTGCTGAGTGAAAAACAAAAATATAAATACTTCGTGACATTATTGTGAAACGACATTTACGTTAGTGAAATTGTAACACCAACACTACCCAGCTGAAGCACTTTTTTTATATTTTTTATCTATATTTATTTTACACTGCCGTTTTGTCATGTCTTGAAAGTGTTTTCAGCACAAATTTCTACAGCAATTCAAATGCATAATTTATCTGACTCTGAAAAACATTTTTTTTTTTTTTTATATTTATTTCTGCGCTGAACATGTAGTCGAATTCTTGATTGTCCATTTTGTGTGCCTGCCTTTAAATTAAAAAAATTTAAGTACGTATGTGTATGGCATTTAGCAACCCATTTGAAAAACATTTATAAAAGTTGTTCTACGTGTAAAGCTGTTGTATATATGAGCACATAATTAAATCACTGTAAAGATTTTTTTATTAAATAGAAAGTCATTTGAATTTGTGTACTTAAACAAGTTCCTTCATGTTATTAAATACTTTAATTGCAAACTTTCTAATGACATAAAACAAAAACCTTAAACAGTTGTTGGTGAAGGTCATCATTTATACGTTCTTAATAAATACTCGTAAATTTAATTAGAGGCCCCACAAACCCTGCTGTAAAATTAAGATAACTTTTTTTTTATATTTTTTATTATAAATGTATAACTATTCGAAAGTCCAAGAGCGGAAAATCAGATATGACAAGGACTTTTTTGGAGGTTCTCAACAATTTAATTCCGAAAATTATAATTATTGGCGGCGAAGCCGCAGAATATGTGCTAAATTATTCCAAGCACCACGAGCAAATTATACTCCTTGCAATCGGTACTTTGACTCATTAACCCGAGAAAGATAATCTGGGTATAATTTATGCATGCGATTTAAAATAATTAATAAATCTTTCAAACTAGCACGAAGCCGTCGCTTTGCCGCTCGGACATTCACATAATGCTGGGAACACAATGGAGACGAACGACGAAGTTCGTCAAGCACAACGAACTCGTCAGTAAAAAATGTTTTGTGTACTTTCGCAAAATTATAGCTGTCATAATGAGCAAAGTTGTTTGTTGGCTCTGTTACCGTATAAAAAAAATTACTTGAAAAAATTAAACATTAACAGAAAACAATTAAAAAGGAATTTTATAGACAATAATTGTGTATATTTAACTTCAAGGATTTATTTTAAAAATTCAACAATTATTAAAAAAAAAATTAGCTTTATTTATTACGAGTAATATATTTGAAAACTAAAATGAAAAACGGTAACTCTGTACTAATATCTTCGTCCGTGTATGAAATAGAAATAAATCTATCGCAGAGTTCTTCACGCACGACGAATTTCGCCGACGGCGGTGTTATAATACTTATCATATGCACAAATATGTTTTATTGCACATGACGAAAGTTTGCAACGAAAAATTCGTCGTGCTATCCAATTGTGTTCCCACCATGAGTCGTTGCTTATACTCACATATTTATTACAGTAAAGGAATGCAGTTTATTAAAGATTTATACCGTTAAGTAATTTTTAAAATAGCAAACCTTTAAAAATCTAAGCAATTTTATTTTTAACTGATTCATTAATACAGATTTTCGCTTGCTTTAGAAATTGTCCTTTGCTCTTGTTATAAATTAGTTTTTGTATTAAAAAAAAATTAAATTAAACAGAATCAATTTTTTAAGGGTTTAAAGCAGTTCATCATTTGTTTTTATGAAATTTTAATTTTGTTTTTGATACGGTGAAATATTTCCTTATTCTCAAATAGTTGAGGGGAATTTTTATATAAACATGTGACGTTTTTTCATCTTTGTGAAAAGAATTTGTTAACAGTCGAAACGATAAAATAATAATTGGAAAAATATATTCTTACACTTTTATTAAATTTATTTATTTATTCCACAGTGGAACCAACTTCACTAAACGTGAGTTTTAACAGCAAGTTTTGTATGCCAAAGTTGCCGTTAAAGTCCACGTTAACTTTTAATCGGACATTGTAAAAAAGGCCGTTAGTCTCTGTATATTTCTATTGAACGAGGTAGGAACGCCTTTTTAAATTGCATTCAGCATTCAAGAACAATCACTAAAATCAGTGAAAAAATCGCAATTTTCAAACTAGCTTCTCAGTTTAAATTTAGAATAATAGCAATAATCAGAAGAGTATCTTACAACCCATATGGAAATTATATAAATTTTTTTTCTAAAGTAAGAAATATTTAAATTTTATCTAATATGCAGCTTTATTTAGTATTTCTGATTTTGTAATTTTTTATCGAGTAAATGTTTCCTTCATATTGGTTGGAAAATAAAAAATTAAATAGTTTAAAAACTTTTTAAAATATTAACTTACCAGCTTTCATAATTCGTGTACAGATGGAAGTAATCTAAAAAAAAAAATTAAAATAAAGCAGATGATTTAGTAAATATAAAGCAATTTTTTGTAATTACATTTATTAGTTAAAATTTCAATAATAAAAATATGTGAAATAGTTTCTTATAATAATTTTTCTGAGTACGATAGAGAGCGCCTGTCAATAGCCCAACTCACAATCTTATGCAAATGGTCTTGTATCATTCATTGCATTTGCAAAGTTCTGTATGTAAATTTTTAGTCTCTAAACTAACAAGAAAAACCCAACAAAAACTGGGCCGAGGAGAATATAACGAAAATTTTAAAACTCCAAGACAATCCGGAAATGTAGATAAGACAAATCATATAAAAGTTTCTGGATCAAAAGTCTGTTAAAGGAGCACTTAACTTCTGTTGCAAACTAAACCACTTCACATTATTTTTAAGCTACTGGAGCCATTTTATTTTACTTCGCCGACGTTTTGTTACTCAAATACCGACGAAGCAGGGTGCTGTAGTACAGAAAACTCACAAAAAGCTTTTTTGACTTGACCGGCCTGGGAATCAAACGCGGCTGCTTCTTTTTGCAGAGCCAACTCGCTAACTGCTCGCCATCAGCACCCGCACATCACACATAAATAATACATTCGCCCATATACAAACTGACATACAAAAGCTTTAGCTTGCTAAAATTATTATAAAAAAGGAGGTCAAAAAACTAGAAGAATTATTAAAAACTAAAAATAAAATATATTTTATAATAGTTGGGATTCTAGGAAAATAGTAGATAATAGAATTTAATTTATAAGACTAGATTTAAGAAACAGATTTGAAACATTAACGCGGTTTCCAAACATTTTATAAACGCTTTTAGTAAAGCAGTAAAAATTATTTGGATATTGTCGCAAACCAAATTAATGATTTAGCCAGAATTATTTACTTAATTTCAGCACATTACTTTTATTTCTTAAAGCTTAAAGCAAAATGGAAATCAACTTTATACATACATACATGCATACATAGGTAGCCATTGAGCAAATGTGTAAAAATAACACATTTGGCATTTTGGTATAAAAAACACGAATTACCCATTAATATCATCATAGCAAGCAAACTAAATGCAAAATCAGAGACAGCAACAAGAGCATGCAAACATCACAATAAATGCCAGAATAAATATTTACTATACTACAATGCAAAACACACATCAGAATTGGTATTTTTGTATATTTATTTTTTATTTTGTTGGGTTTTTTACTTAATTCAATATGAACTCATATTAATGTATGGACTTGCAAACGTGTGAAGCTATTTATTTGTATATACAAATGCATGGAGCCCATGCTCCGCCTTTTTTTAAATATGTGTTTTATATACTTAAAACCTGTAATAAATATACACAAACACACACTGGCATACAGAATTTTTATTCTCTCTCTAACACTCGCTGCACCATTGTGTAGTGTTATAAAAAAAAATTACACCATGAGCACAATACATATGTATACCCACCACCATCATACCACACCACAGCAACAACTACTATTAGTACCGGTTTAAGTTGAAGCATTAAATTGTCATCATCATCGTCGTCATCATCATTAAAATTGTGGGCACCATCAGCTTAAAGACTCATGGTAGAGCAGTGTTCTGTATAGATGAATGTATGTAAATATGTGTATGCATATGCGTGCTTAAGAGGAATGATAGATTTACATAAATTTATAAGTATGGGTTTGTTGGTGTATGAAGATTTTTGTGTGGGCGCCATTTATCGCCTCAAACTTGCATATTAAAAAATATGTAGGTAAGTTAGTACTAAGTAAGTAAACTCACACTTTAATACTTTTTATGCTCTTTTTGTTGTTTTTTTACTCGTATTGTACTCTCATTACATTGGCCACATGCAGTGGACCCAAATGATACTCGGTGTGTGCTTTATGTGTGGTATTTTATTTTATTTTTTTCCCGCAAAACCACAAACAACTGAGTGCGAGTATTGCTGTGAACTAGTTGTTTTTTGTTTGTGTGAATGTGTGTGTGTGTGTGTTCAATATGATTCCGGTTGCTGTCCCAATCCCACTGCGCTTTAATAAAAACAAGAATACAAAATATTCAAGCAATAATGATGATAATGATGGTTGTAGCACCACCAGTCTTGGGTTGTCGTTCGTAAGCACTAGACGTTTATCACTTAGTTCTTATTCGTAGACGCTTGTTCGTTCACTCGCTCTAATAATTCGTTACGGTTTTTGGGCACCTCTGCCTTGTGTCGTTGTTATTGTTTTAAATACTTGTTTTATATATGTACATACACAAGTTTGAGTTATTTATTTACTAAATTACAATGTACAATATATGTACTACAAATACTATTATATATACAACAATAAATCACTGTTTTAGGACCCACTTTCAATATGGTCCATCATCATAGTACGCCACCATAAAATACGCATCATCATTATCTATTTGTTGTGTGCTGTTTTGTGTAGTTGCACGCTTTAGTGCTGTTTTGTTGGGCTAGTAACGCCTTTTAAAGTGCGTTTTTTGTCGGATTTTTTCTACTTCTATTTTTTTGTTGTTGTTATTCTCGTGGTTTTTGTAACTAAGTATTTGGTTCAGTTGTGTGCTATTGAAATGCGCTTGGTTGACTTGCTACATCTAGAGGCAGATATTTAGTCAATTATTGGTGCTCATTGCACATGGACGTAAAAAGTGAGCAATTAAAACAAATTAAAATTAAAATTTCTAAACAAATAAATATAAAACAAGAATTATAATTAATTATACAATAATATAGCAAATGAGTGTTAATATCGGACGTTTATAAAATTTAATTAAAATATATGCAAACATACACATATAAGTACATGCACACACACTTATACGAGTATTAAAATCTAGCAAATGTTAAACTAAGTTTCAAACACCAAGAATATATACGCGTTAAGTGAAAAATTATTTTAAATACAACAATTGTGATCCTTAAGCCATGATGGCTTTAAAAATGCTATACCGGGGACCCAGCTCGAGACTAGAAAATTTAATTGAAAAAATCCAAGCCACCAAGGAGATTATTAATGCCGGTAATTAAATTTCTATTATACGTTTTCATTATTAGTATTAAATTTATTTTCTAAAGCTTGAAAATAATCATTTAGAAAAATTAAATGAAGGCGATCCTTCCATCAAATATTAAACATTATTTCAAGAGAAAGCATTCTCTAAGCGATGAGACTATATAAAAAACTATGTAAATAACAATTTTAAAAATACCAATGATATTGCGGTTTCCTCTTGTGTTTGACTTGCATCTTCAAAAGAAAATTTTTCTGTCTTTTCTTTAATACTAAAATCAAAATCCTAGAAGCAACACCATTCATATCGTAAATTTTTGTTAACTATTTGGTATATTGTTCCCGAAAACTTCTACAAGCATTCTATACTCTTCAGCTGTATTTTTTTGCTCGTACCCAGCATATCCGGATCTATTGAATGCAGAAAAAAATAAAATCAAGATTCAATTAAGAAAAACGGAGTTTCAATGAAAATAATAATTGGATTTCAACCTATCAGCGAAAATCGTAGATTCAATTATGAATTTTAATTGAAAAAAGTGTACGATTTTTTTTATAAGAAAGTAATTAAAAAATTTTAAAAATTCAATCAAGACATTAAGTGAAAATTTTTTCGAGATTCAATTAATAAATTATAAAAAAAAAAAATAAATGCTTTTCACATATAAAAACTAAGCTTATACATTAGAGTGGGCCGATTAGTATGGAAGGACAAAAATCTTAATGGGCGCTTCGCGTTTCTGATTCTTGGCATTGTACTAAGCAAAAAAGTTCACTAGACCATACGTCTACGGTGAAAATCGAGCTGGCGCATTTTGACTTGATCAGACTTTTGTCACGTTTTTTTTGGATATTTTGGCCTATAACAGCCAAACCATTGAGATTTTCGATCCAATACTCAGACAAAAATTGTAGCCAAGACAATAGTTAAGAACTCTCTAGTACATCGCAAAAGCATTGGAACGCTCCTTCAGGCAGTTTTGGCCTTGTGAAAGTGCAAATTTTTCGTGAAAATATTGATAAATTACCATTTTCAGTTGATCATAGTGCAAAATCATAAAAATTTTCTATTTCTTACTTTTTATTCTATTTTTTTATTTATTCTATTTATTTTATTTCTTATTTTTATTCTTCTATTGTTTTCAGTTCATTTGATGCATTTTTGTTAGTTTGCTGTAAAAAAACATTATATTTTTGGATAAAAAAAGTTTGCGAGATATCATTATATTTTATGATCTCTTCAAAAATCCTTTTAATTTGATTCCCACATGGGATCTATAAAAATAGTAAAAAAAAAATATAATCACTATTTAAATGGGATAAAAGTACAAAGTACAATTTTACTCCATATATTTTCGAATTTCTAAAAAGTAAGAAAACGCACTCGAGATTTTTTTATAGAAGAAAAGATTACGGAAAAAATATTTTTTTTTATGTGCAATACTTTTGCAGATAGTATATGGTTGCAAAGATAGATAACAAAATTAATTAATTATGGAAAGGGAACCAAACAAATGGCGGCATATTTTTCAGCAGCAGTTATATGTTTTTGTAATTTTTATTCCATTTCTCTTAGATTCTGAGATATTAAGTTATCGATTTTATCTGTATTTATTCTTTTTTAGCCCCTTACATTATCCAAAATATCCGAAATTCCCTTCTTAGTGTATCAAAATGTCTACATTCCATATGACAAACGAATTTTGCAAGTTGGTCCACAAACGACGAAACTATTTGATATTCACTTTTTAAATAATCAATTTTTGGAGCGGGCACAATAAATTTTATATATACGTATATATAAAGTGAAACCTCTCCTAACGCACACCCCCTATAATCGGACACCTACCATTACCGGACAAACTTTGTAAAATCGAGATTTCCATGAGTTTTTTTATACAAAATGTTTTCCCATAGCCGAGCACTATAATAACCGGATGCGGACACTAAATTTTTTAAAATTGTAAGCAAAAGGCCTCTCATAAGCGGACAGCGGAAGCTTTAATTTTAAAAATTAATTTGCCTTGCGGCTTGTCACAAATTCAAAATGTCAGTCAAAATATCTAAAGTTTTTTAGACTACACGACGGGCTTGCCAAAAATACATCTTTCTCCCATGTTTGACAATCCGTCATTCCCCTGTTAACACGTATGTACAGACTCATGTGTTGAGGATGGCATAAAAATTGCTGTTTATTTGAAAAAATTGTTTGCTTAGATCGTGTTGTCTGTCATCTTAAGAGCCACAAAATGCTACACAAAAATATATTGTCAATTAAAGAAAAAATTTAAATTATATGTACTTATTTCATAAATATTGTCCGTTTGAAGTATTTTGTTAGAGAAGACTTTGTCGCATTCCAGCACATCAAAAACATTTAAATTCATTTAGAAATTCAACGGCTCAAATTAACCCGATTTCAGTTAAATCAGTAAAATCCGAATAAATTTTGTTAACCAGAAATCGGTAGTCTAGCATAAACAAAATATTTAAAATAATAAATGTGTGTGCCTATTAAAAGCGGACACCTCTCATAACCCGACAAAAATACCGCGACGGTGAGTGTCCGCGTATGGGAGGTTTTACTGTATACAATGTCTCTAAATCGAGCATTCTAGTAGTTTGAATAAAATTATAGTTTGTTTTAACAAATGTTAACGATTTTCTATCTCCCCAGTTTTGTAAACCGAGTCGATTAAAAAACGAGTGATTTCTCAAAACCGAATAAATGCTAATTTGGTGTTCGAAAAAACACATGATTTCCAACATTTGAACTTGCTTTCGAATAAGATTTTTTAAACGTCAATACGTCAAAACGTCAATAAAGCTACTGAAAATTTGTTTAAAATAATGTTTATTCTTATTTAAAAGTGATTTTTTAATGAATTGAGTGAAAATGTGCTTTTATTCATCCATCTACTTTATTTGCATACTTTAACAAGAACATGGAGAAATATTGGAGTGTTTTTTAAATTAATTATTTTGTATTAAAATCTATTACAGAGAATATAATTTCACTTAATTTAATAAAAGAAAGACTTCAAGTAAAAATTGCTAATTGTACAATAGTACATTCGATTTAATTTCGATCGGACTTATCTACTCGATTTTAAACCGAGTAAAATTACGCGACTTATGCGGTTTACACCTAATAATAATATATACATAATTTTATTTGCAATGAAAGCATTTAAGAAAAGCATTACGTTTATAACAAAAAAAAAAGGTTTTGCAAAAGTAGTGTCAAGCGATAAACGAAAAATGATTTAATTATAATTATTTATGAAGTCACCAAAATGTTTTGGAATTCGTTGTCTGCACTAAACATAATTCTTTTTGCAATATACTTGTACTGTATCTTATATTCAATTGATGTAAATTACGAGTTAACTGCTTTACTATTGGCACGTCTATGGTTGTGGTAAAAGCCGAAGGTACCATTTATAAACTGAATGATGCTTTGCTGCATACCGTAGTAACTCAAAATTTGAATTTTTTGAGCTGAGTATGCAGAAATGATCTTTGGGGAAATATATATCTAAAGGAAAAAAGATTATGGTTCCATCTCTAACTGTTTAGATTCTACAGCTACAAATGTCTTTATTGCCTCCAGCTATTTCCAACAATATTTATTTGCAATAATGAAATATTTCCTTTATGACAAGAAATTTACAAACAGAAAACATTACAAAACATGCCTCTTTATTTAAAAACTTGTAAAAAAAAACTAACTTTAGTAAACTAAAATAATATCAAAAAGATGGCTCAAAACTTAAAATGCATTTTTCTAAGTTCACGATTTTTTGAATTACTACGGTATTGCACCAAAGGCTCGAAATGCTTCTGGAGGAACAACTCATTTTTCCAGACATTCGATTACATAATTTTCTTTTACATAATATGGAGCCATTGTAGAGTTATTTTCATAGCACTGTGAACACCTTAAGATATAATTTATGATTAAGTTAATTATAAAATTATCTATACGAATAAAAGTTGTTATACCACTTAGGACTAAATTCACAGTCATTAGTTTATCATTAGTAATCTAAAATAATAACTATTGTTTAACTTATACTTCATATTCACAGTGTATTGTTTAACTAACATCCTCAGTATAACCAAAGAACCAAAGAATGAAGAACCTAATGGCGTTTTCTTTTCTGACAAAAATGTTACATATATGCTACATTTCGTTACAGTTTCTGTTCCATTCTAAAAAATATGTAACATTAAAAAAAGCTATTTCGTTCCTTTCTAAATATGTTGCACAAATAACTGGCAAAATATGCAACATATTTGACCCTCTAATCTCAAGTCGGGGTGATATACTAACCTTTTTTACATCTTTGTGAAGTACTTTTTTATACAAATAAGAATTATGAAAATCAATATACTCTTCACTTTGACTAGAGTCCGTCAGACTTTTGTTGGAAGAAGATTCTGTTTAATTTATTACTTATTTCAATGTAAATTTTTTTGATAAATTTTTGGTTTAAAGTTTTTGCAGTTTGTTCTAGGTAATAGCAGATGATTAGAAAACAATGTTGCTGACGATTTTTATTGATAAAATGGTGCTAAAAACCGTAGAAACAGTGAAACGCTAAGTATACATTAATATTAAATCTCAAATATTTTGTACCATTGTGGCAGTAAAAAATGTATCACTTTTTTAAAGGTGTGGGCAAACTGTAGAAAATGTTATCCATCGGAAGGGCAACATATTTGTTCAGAAAAGAAATCACCATAACAATCTTTTAATTTCTAATATTGGCAGCACTGTTATAGCATATGGTTTTTGTTTACATTTGTTATACAGTCGTAAAGCAGCACTGGGTTGAAGTACAACTCACGCGTCATCGTAATTATTATTTAAGTGCGGTCAGGCCTGTTTTAGTTGTTTGGCCTTTGATAGTTTTGCGTCTCACTCGCACTGGTTAATGGATTTGCCACGGCTAACTGTGTCATTTACGGTTCTTGGGGCTTTTCGTTATTAATCACGTGGCTGTTACTGGTGGAGACCATCATACTCAAGAATTTTATATATAAATTTAACTACCAATGTGTAGGCATAGGTCGTTTAAATATATATTGTGTAGGATACCCTGGCAATTTGCGTACTTGCTTCTGCCATCTGCCATATGGCAATTGATAACTACAAACAAAAAAACATTTGTTATATTTTTTCTTACAAAAGGATAAAACAAGCTCGAACTCATCGAACTTTACCTCGCAAGATCGTGAATTGCTGCTGAAATTGGTTCGGGAAAACCAAAATATCATAGAAAATAAAAAACTGATAGTTTTATATATAGTATATATATATTATATGATGATAGATGATATCAAAACAATAATACTAATAAGAATTTACCAATCAGCTGTTGTCTACCGCCAATGATATTTGGCGGTTTAACTAATAGTAAACAAAAAGCTGTGAATCAAATATTATTGGTTAAACTATTGCTATTAGCTAACTAATGACTGTGAGTTTGAGCATTATTATTTGAAATATACTCGTATTTTAAATATCTACTTTGAGGGTTTCTATATAACGATGGGCAAGCTCTTAAGCATTTCCTTTCACACTCTTAACTTTTCCATGTTTGAGGGCGATACATTGAACGAAATGGGACATGCGTATGTTAAAATTGACCTTATTAATGGATTGATACAATATCATTTTTACTCTAGGTTTTATATATTTTGATTAAATTAATGCACTGTATACATTACTTTTTTCTTTCTTTTCTTGCCTTTGACTGCGCTTCTTTAACCTGATGGTTAAGGAATAAAAATTTGTCCATATATACAGCTACATATTTTACCACTTCTTTGTATGGAATTGTAGTGTATCGTATTTTCTTTTTTGCTGGCTGCTTTGAAAATTCTCACATTAATTATATACTCGTAGTCAGTTTCATTTCAAATGATGTGTTTTTTTTTCCTTAATATCGATAAGAAAGTAATTTGGCTTCAACAAAATAATTGAACAAAAAAAAGATTGAGGATCATAGTATCAAATCAATAAAATCTTTCATCATAATTACAAAAACAGATTGATGTAATAATTTTATGTCTTAATATTGTGTTAAACGAATAATAAAACCAAACGGGACAGAGTTATTAAAGTTCAGATTAAAAATAAATTGAGTCAAAACTTGAAAAACCTTTAACCTTTAAGCAACAATAGATGGAAAATATACTTGACGGATTGAAACAAGTAGCAGAAAAACCAACAAATAATTATGAGATTTAAACTCACAAAAAGCAATTAAGAGCCTCCTAGTTTGCTCAAGACCAGCAGTACACTGGAAAAAAAAACCAAAAAACAAACAGTAACCGATGCCAATTAAAATTAATTTATAGTTTCCCTCGTTAAATGAACAAACAATTGAAGCCAAGCAACATTGGGGCGTCTAGTCTTCGCGCAGTCCAAATGAAAATGGTGCGAGTGTGATCCACATCACACGGGCTACGGGCACTTAAGTGAAGAAAAAAATCTTTGTAATTAAAATGTAGAATTAAAACGGAGCTTTATAACACAAAATAAAGAATTATTATTTTGCATGACTGGAAATGAGTGTGATATTGTGTTTGGAGGAGGGAGGAGGGAGCAGGGAGGCTTCTTGTTTTGTTGTTTGTTTGTTTGTTTTTTATGACACACTGTTAGTAACTCTCACAAGTATTTAAAGATTTTAATAGAAATGGATCGCAATAGTTACGACGACCCATAAGACAAGATCAGATTAATTTAATTAGTTTCGCTTAGTCTTGTGTGTGTTTGTGTATGTGTGTTTGCGTTAGCAGTATGCAACACATCATGAACAGCGTGTTTAAATAGAGGAACCATTTCCTGTTATTGCATGATAATAATAAGGATGCTAACAAACACCAGCAAGTCTTGAGCCACCTACGCACAAAATGAATGAATGAGTGTCGTCTGCTCGTTAAAATGACCAACTAGACCAAATAAATAGATGACTAATTTTATTTCAAATTAGTAGTACATGTAGTTGTATTTAACATAAAATTAAATTTTATTCTCATTTGAATTTTCAATTCTGTTTGCTGTTTTTTTTTTGTAATTTATTTTTAGACATGTACTCAACACATACTTCATCCAGCTATTCACCGTCAATATCAGATGGTACTATAACGCCAAATTCCTTACATCATCATCATCATCACCACCACCATCAGCATTTAGCGGTGCCAGCACATTTATCATTCCCCAATTCGGCTGGTTATGAAGACGATACAACAACAACAACAACAGCAACAACGTTGGCCCTGCAGGCACAACGTCTGCAAAGGCAAAAAATTAATGGCACTTTGGATGGCGCTGAGTGTGAAGAGAACGCCCATGATAATGACAATGACAACGACCACGAGCATAATAACGAAAGGATTCACAAAAACGATACAAAATTGTGTGAAGACAATGGCATGGCAATTGTTGCTGATATCAAGACAAGCGCAAATATTTTAGAAAGTGGCGAAGAACATCATCAACAACTGGAACAACAACAGCATCAACATCAGCATCAGCAACAACATCATCAACATCAGCATCATCATCAACTAAAACGCCATGGTCGTCATCATCGTTATGCTGAACATGCCTTAAGAATGCCTTCAAAATTACGCAAAATCGATAGGGATTCAACGTTTGGTAATGGTGCTGCCAGTGCCGCCGACGTTGCTACTGCTAATGGTATAGCTGCCGGTGTTGGTGTTGGTGTTGGTGTGCCAGCAAATGCAGTCAAGTTTGATAAGTTGACAGGAGATGGCATTAAAACTGGTAACAATGCTGCCAGTGCCGACGGATCCTATCAATGTCAATTCTGTGATAAATCATTTCCGCGTCTTGGTTATTTGAAAAAACACGAACAGGTAAGTGTAGGGCAACACAGTTTCTTTTTTTTTTCTTAAGCCTTTAAATGGGGTGTCTTCATTAGGTTCATATTGTTTTAAGCTGTCTGTGCGTAAAAATAATACTTTAATGGGGGTTGGATTTTTTTCTTTTTGCAAATTTTCAATTCCTTTTCCTATTAAAATTCCTCACTTTTGCCTTTAATACTCTAATGGGATATGAAAATGTGTATAGAGGTTTGAAAGGTGCTATTTAAGAGATTGAAATTGAAACAGTTGCAGTCATTGGAATTATAAATACACGGTCGTACTGTAAAACAAAAATTAGCGTTTGGTTTAAGTGATAAATTTCACATCATTTATCATGTGGATTAAAATTTATGTTCGCAGTTATTACTGATGTTATGACAATCATCAGGATGATGACACAATAAGGCAATATGATAATCGTAAACATCAATCCTCAATTCTTGGGGTGGTCTGGCGGTACTCTAATTTGAATGAATGGTGCGACCGTTTCTTTATAGCAAACGTCTTTCTTTGTCGGTATTGCGTAGCACCAGCAAAGTAAAATAATTTCTTGATATCAGAGGTGCTTCAAGACTGCTATAAAACAAACACGTGCTAATGCAGAGTTGTAAGATAGTGAAGCTTCTCCTCCTATCACTTCTCGAACTATCTTTCTCTCTTTCTTCCTAGTTCTAGCACAATGCATTGCATGTGTAAGAGTCATCTTCTAAGATATAGAATATAAATTATTATAAACGAATTACGAATTACTAATAGCATGTACAAATATTATTTCCTGACGATGCTACCTATTTGGTAGCGAAATATTGAAAAATAAAAAATTGTTAACAACTTTTCATAAAAAAGACCATCGCTCAAAAATAAATATAACTAAAAAATTTTAATAAAGGTCAAAATAAAAATAGAAGTGAGAGTATTACAATAAATTTACAATATATACAATATTTATATACAATATTTATATACAATATGTATATATTATAATATGAATTGAAACTGTTTTTGGTTATTTTTTTTTTTTTGAATTTTGCACAGTGAAATGGGTCCGCTTTATAAAAAGTAACATCAAAAATGTATTTAATTATTTAATTTTTTTTTCATTTATTCATGATTTCTTTAAAATTTAAATTTTAACGTAATAAAGGTCCTCTTGAAAACGTATAATGCTGGGAACACAATTGGGACGAACGACGAATTATTCGTTGCGAACTTTCGTCCTCAGAAATAAAACACATTTGTGCATATGAAAATTAACACAATACCGCCGTGTGGATGAAATTCGTCGTGCGTGACGAACTCTGCGATAGATTTATTTCTATTTTATACACCGGCGAACATATTACTACAGAGTTACCGTTTCTCATTTAAGTTTTCAAATATATTACTCGTAGTAAATTAAGCTAATATTTTTTTAATAATTGTTTAATTTTTAAAATAAATCATTAAATTTTTCTTAATTAATTAATTAATAGATTGTTTGAATAAATCATTCAAGTTAAATATACATATAATTATTTACCATTAAATTGTTTTCTAAATGTTTTCTGTTAATATTTAATTTTTTCAAGTAATTTTTTTTTATACGGTACCACTGACAGGAAACAACTCTGCTGATGATGACAGCTGCAATTTTTCGTCGTTATTGTGTGCCACACGGCGAATTTACGCAACGAACTTCTGTTGCCGTGGAATTCCTTGAGCACAATGCGTCACAATTGTATTCTTAACATAAAGTAGCCATTTGGGCTATTGTACATATTTGGAAGACTTGTATCATGAAGCACCGTTTTTAAACTTCCTAAACTAATGGGTCGATCCGAACTTCAGTGGCGTTGCCATTGGGCAACCACACAAAAAACACTAAAAAGCACTAGAACTTTGGTAACTGGAGATAATGCAGGGTCGAACTGTATTACCATTTTTAACAAACGTCGTTATAAAATGAAATTAAATAAAATACGGAAAATTTAAAATTGTGGCTAAAAATTGTAATTTGCTGATAAAAATGGCGAAAGACTCAATTGCTCAGATTATTTACAGAAGTGCTATTTGTCATGAGTTGACACTAGAATTTTTTTTTTTTGGTAAAAATGTGGCGACTGCTGTATATTATTCTTTAGGCTCCGGCTGCAAATGCCAAAGAAATTAAGGAAAGTTTAAAAAGACAATCCCTAACTTCGGTTAATAAAAAAAAATTATTTTTCAACTTGCCTTGCAAAAATACTTCATATTAGATGGTGTACGGAAAAAAATTTTTAAGGTACCTTTTAAAAAGTGTAAGAAACGAGTTTCTACTGTAATTTGCATTTCGATCTAATATTGGATATCTGGTGAGGTGTTTTGACTATCGTCTGCTTTTTTTACAAAACCAAAATATATTCGTTGTATTTCTTTACCAAAATATAATTCTAACAATTGCACACTTTCTAATAATTAATAATTTAGTCATATTTTGGTTGTTAATTCGAATGCACGGCCTCAAAAGCTTTAAATGAGTTGAGCGCATTTCACTTGGAACAGTATGTAGACTCATTTAGATGTTTATCGCAAAAAAGACGCATATGTGACTTAAACCAGAATAAATATAAATGTAGTATACGAATGTAATAAAACATTTTGGACGCTTTTATGCAATTAGCGTATTTTGCAAAACAAGTTAAAATATTAAAATAGCCCAGACACAACACAACACAACAGAACACAGCCAAATGCACTTGCATTTCCATTTTATACGGAATGAAAGAACAAATAATAATGATAATAATGAATAAAAAAAAAAACTTGTACACAAAACACATACTCGTAAACACATGCATACGCAATGTTCTTAGAAAACCGTTTGAGCATACTAAAGAAGCATTGGGCACTGAGTAAAACTTATTTAATAATTGCGGCTACCAAACGACCTCTGCATACCAAAACATCTCGTTAAGATTGGAGAATGAATGATACTTACTTTAGTGTGATAAATGGCTGCTAACTAACGACCGTAGGTGGCTAAATGTTGGCAAAAAAAAAAAACAATTTCAAACAATAATATGTACATTCTAATACTTCTTTGTCATCAACTTAATCATCAACTGGGAATCATCACAGTTTTAGATGATTACCGACCGCAAAAATGTATATTTTAACATTCGTTTTATGTTTTTAATAGAGTACGTATCGCCTTATGGAAGCGGTTAAAATGCTTTGATATGTTAACATTCAGCGCGTCAGCGTTTTGAAATCAAATAAGTGAACGTGTGTGTGTGTGTGTGTGTTTTAGTTACCAAATCTGTTATACTGCCAAACTCCTTTTCTTTAGATAACAAGTCATACCGTTCGTTTTAGTTTAGTCGACTTTGCCAGCGGCATGAGCGGACATCAAGACGTAAAAAAGGAAAAATTATTTATACTGGTGCAAAAAAAAAAAAAATAAAAGATTCTATAATGAAATTAGCCCATTTGTATGCAAACAATCAGTTAGTTGGTTCTGTCGTATGTAGCTACATATACATATAAATATATACATATGTACTCGTATGTACGTGTTCACAAATTCAATTTTTGTTGGTTTCATAAACTTAAAGAATTATTGTGTGTTTATTATGGCTTTTTAAACTGTTTCGAAAATACTTAACAGCCAAATCATTATAATTATGTGTATATGATAATAAAAATTTGCCCAACGCCAACACTTAATTTTATACATTTATGCACAGTGGGGCAGAATATAAAAAAAAATTAAATGTCAATTAAAACTGTCATTTTTAATGGTCGAAGTAGTCTGCACGTTGAGTACAAAACGAAAAATTTTCCTGGGTTCAACCCCAGTTTCAGACTCATAAAAACATCTCGCATTTTTTCTGATATGCATTTGTGTGTCTTTGTATCAGTTGTTGTCGGAAGGTTTCAGTGGGCGAATGTATAACTGTCATATACATAAATGTGAAATTGCTAAATAAAAAAATATTTATGTACACAAATAACAAAAATATAATTCTCATTCAGAAACGGAAAGAATAAAATATAATACAGTGGAGTGCGGTTATAACGAACTCAGCGGGACTGTTATAGGGGAAATTCTTTATAATCGGAGAAAATAAGTTGTTATCGGTAGTCTTCACAATGTATTTTTTTTTCAATAATTTCTTTAATACAGTGACCTCTCGATAATATAAACTAATTGAAACAAAGCCACCGCACTTTTGGAAAATTTTTCAAAATTAAAGCACTAGGCTTAAGGCTTCGTATTCTGTTGCAATTTGTGAAATATGATCAACAACATTTATTATTTTATTGAAAAAAAATTGTGCATATAAAAAATTAAATTTCATGATTTACTGCCTGTTTTCAGAAAATCGTTTGTGTATATATTTAATTTGGAAACACAAAAATTTTTTTTTAAATTTATTGTTGTTTTAAATATATAATACCCGAACGAAATTTTTCTTTCGTTTTGTAAAAACTGACAGTTAGCATTTATTTAGTAAATTTAATATTTGTATTGAAAATTTAGGTGTTTATTTTTGCTATAATAAATTATAAACAATACTGAGAAATGTATTTTTTGAAATCTGACATGAAATGCGGATACATAACAGGCATTCATATTAGCTCTGGTTTTTTTCCCTAACTTGGGCACGTGCGACAGCCCAATCGTACCAGAAAGTGTTTCCGAACACAAAAATTATAAAAATGAGAAACGTTTTGAGAGAGTAATGTTGCAAGAAACTCCTCGTACTTTTTCATCGAGTTAGTTTGGAGAAGAAGAACAAGCAATCAGCTGTTACATAAGTAACCAATAATGAAGTAAAAATAAATGTTTCCCAATAGTGAAAAATGTTGGAGATTTATACAGGATGTAAAAACTTGTAACGTTCAATAAAAGTTAATTTTATTTCATGATTTAGTTACAAAATAATTTTTTTTTTGTCTTACTTCTCTTTTTATTTGACCTTTATTAAATTTTTTAATTATATTTAATTTTTGAGCGATGGTTTTTTCTATGCAAAGTTGATTTAATTATTTATTTTCAATATAGCGCTACCAAATAGGTAGCATCATCAGGAAGTAATAATTTGTATTAACAAAAATTAAAAAAAAAAACTTTTCATGAAAAAGACCATCGCTCAAAAAAGAAATATAATTCAAAATATTAATATAGGTCAAATAAAAAGAGAAGTGAGACAAAAAAAAATAATTTTGTAACTAAAGCATGAAATAAAATTAACTTTTAAAAAGAATATAATTAAAATATACAAAATTATTAATTATTAGGCAAATATGTGAGTAGATTTCTATTTATATACGCCTGCGTGTAGATTTGTATTATGCGTACATGGTCATAGACATTGGCATTTCCATTATGTGGCAAATTTTGTTCTTTTTTGCGTTCCCTTACTTTTGAACATTTTTGTCGCTTACTGAGATTAATTATAGTTTATTCTCACTTTAACAGAAAAGTAAGAAAACAGCCCTATTATTTCACAGTTTGGAGAAATGTTGCCAAATACATTTCAGATGTAGCAGGCTGTAGCAACATTTTTCCATGAACATTTCATGTAAATTTTTTTCTGCATTTTTTTCTCAGATGTCCGTTACGTGTGCCTTGCATTATACCGCAACTAGTTGGAAAGGATTGTGTGAAGAAGAGACTGCTGGGAAGTAGTAGTAGGAAGAAGATAGTATGATAGATAGTATCTATACAAAGTTTATATAGAGTTCTGCTGCACTATTTAGACAACATAGATATGCAAAGTTGCGAAACATTGCAATAATGTGTTTTCTTTACAATAATCTTCTTTTTTTATTACATTTTCTTTTTATAATTACAATAAATAAGCCTGCGTTGGCTATTGCCAGTAATAAATTGTCGGGGCATCAACTTGGAAACTGATGCGCCAAATGCTTTTTTGCTGCGTTTCTAATATTTATCTGTGATGTTTTGAATGCGTGTGCATTGTAAATTGTTTGTACTACGGCATTATGAAACACTATACTCGGTTTGAATGCAAAGCAATTGACGTTTAGGAAGTCAGCCAGAGTGTTGCTGCGTCTCAGGTGTTGGGTTGACGCATTCACTTTTTTAAAAATGAGAGCCTTTTAATTTATTACTTTACTTCGCCAACATTTTGTGGCTCAAATACCAACGCAGGAGAGACAGTTAGTACAAATACAATAGAAAAAATTTTGATCTGCCTGGGTCTTGAACAGAAGATTTTCTTATGGCAGCGGGAGGCAACGCCTTAACTACTAGCCAGCCTATAGAAGCGTGACGGAGAATGCTTTGTCATGTGTAGTTATGGATGGTATAGATATTAAGGAATCTAAAGCTCGTTATGTTCTTGGCATAAAAAGTTCACTCTAAGGTTTATTGAAATGACAACAATTTTCAAGTTTAAAAAATTTCACTCCATCGAATCTCATTACTATCTACATCATCATACTAAGAAGGAATATCCTCTAATGATATTAGGAAAGACGTGAAAGGAAAGATACGATAAGATCGTCCTCCGACATGCATTAATTTGTGCTTAATCCTCCAGCCAATCGGATAGCAGAGAAAATAATCTTCGTATGTGGAATAAACTCCCTGCCGAAGTTTTCCCTATCACTCCCTCTATACTCCTCCCCAGAAGAAATATATGTTTAGTACCGCTGCAATGGACGCTGGTCCAAAAAACAATTTTTTTTTCCAAATAATAACCATTTTATTATTATTTTGATTTTATACTCCTTGGTAGTGTTCAAAACTCTCAACCAGAACAAAAGACTTTGAAGCCATGAAAATTAAGAAGAAGGCAAAAAAAAAACAAACGAATCAGGACGTGCGGTATGATGACAAGACAACATCAAAAGTTGTTACTAAAATTTTGCGCATTCAGATAAAAATCTTAAAGGAGCCAACAACGTGTTAGTTTCTCCGTTCGTTTGATACTTAAAAACCATTTAGAAAAGTTTAACCAACTACTTGAAGTTTAAACAGCAACAAAAACAAAAACAAAATACAAATTCTTGCAGTTTGAGGAAAAAATTTTCCAAATATTTTCTGTGGCCACGTTAAAGTTGTGATGAGTTCTTAACAACAAAATATTTCTATTTGTCACCAAAAAACGAAAAGCATAAAAAGAAATGAATAACAAAAACAACATTAAAGTTATTAGGCCTGTGTGAGCAGAATTGCTACTACCGGCGTAGCAATGATAGTATAAAAGCAATAAAATCATACATCGACGGCCTCAAAAAAAAAAATTATTAAAATTAAAAAAAAATTGTTAAATTAAAATCTGCTTGAAGTAGGAATTTTTTTAAGAGGAAAACCGGTTTTCACATACGCTTAAACTTTAACAATCGTTTTTGCAGGGGGTGGGGTTCTAAAATTTATATAATTAATACATTAACGACGAATTTCCATTATTAAATAAAATTTAAATCTAATTCTTCCATTTTTTTTTTTGCCTCTTTTCATATTAATTACACTAATTATTTCAGCTGTAGGTCATTTTTATATATGTAATATTTATTTTTATGCGATATTTCGCTACTCCTTTGTGTAGCTTCTGTAGGAAAAAAAAAGTAAAAGAAATAAATCTAAATATTCTGAATTTCCATTAAATTTTCATGGAATGCTGGGTGCCCCGGTAGTCTAATGAGTAGTGCAGTAGAATATTAGGTTGTGGGTTCTATGTTCGTTTCATAGCAGAGACTCTGGTCTGTATCACGACAACACGTAACAGTTTTTTTCACAACAAGTATCACAATGGGACCATAATAAATTGCACCAAAGAGGGCTTGAACCATTCCTTAACTTTACAGTCAGCAACCTGCTGATCTAAGCTAACCTACATGGAAGGTTAACCAAATCTAAGAGCAGTTAAGAGCAGTTAAGAAAAAACTAGAACTATAAGAAATTTCTGAGAGGATCCGGTGCATTACTCTGGACTATTCAATAGACCAGCCAAAACTGCTTCGCAGCTTGTAAAAATCACAGTAGCACCAATTGCTGCGAAATGTGTTGCAATTTAGTAGTAGTACGGGGTGCATCCATAGCCTAGTGCTTGAGCATTAGCCTTATCAATATGCTGGTGAGTGTTTTACAATGAGCCTCAGTTCTGGTCTAACTGTCGCGTTCTCCTTCGGGGAGGGTGCGTCACCTAACCTAACCTATCCTAGTAGTAGACGAGTGTCTAGTCTAATATTAAGTATTAAGTATTAATAAAAAATGCACATTAAATAAAAATTTTGCCATTTGTTTTCCTTAATTTATAAAATCATTTATTACAGTTCTTACGAATTAGTTCTATTGATACATCGGGTATAAACCTTAAAAATAATATAACTCAAGAACACTAAGAGCAAATTTAAAAAGTATTGTTTTAAAATTATTTAGAATTAATTGATCTGTGAAACTGCTTCATTAGTTTCTTTCATTTAAATAGAAATTTTAAAAGTTATAAAGCGTTATTTTGCAAAATTATGCAAAAATTACGAAAAATTATAAAGTAAGGTAACTAAATGAGCAAAGTTATTGTCAAAACTTAAATTTTTTTACACATAAAAATAAAGTTTGGATAATTTTTTGTTTAAATTGTTAACTCAAAAGTGAAGAAAATGGTTTTTGACAAATTTATGAAAAAAAAAACACAAAAAACGGTCGGCAAGCCCGATTTTTGGCAAAAATTCGACTTGTGCGACCTCTAAATCTTTTCCGAAAAATCTGCAAGAAATGTCAAAAATACTTAACCCCTTAAGGTTTCAAATTATGCTTGAGCACATATGTATAAAAAAAAAAAATTTTTTTTTTTGGGAGAAAATTTTTTAAATTACTATAACTTCGAATTACGATAATTCTTCAATTCGATGAAACTATTAAATATGTTTCAAATCACTCCTCTATTTTAGAGTCATGCTGAACACTTGCCTTTCAAATGTGACTATTGTGCTCGCCTATTTAAGCACAAGAGGTCTCGGGATCGTCACACTAAACTGCACACTGGTGATCGTCGCTATCGCTGTCCACATTGCGAGGCGGCTTTCTCAAGAAGGTAAGTTGCTTGCGAAGACATTCCAAACACTTTTCTTACAGCTATGCCGAAACACATTTCCCTAACCACAAAATAATGTAATTTCAAAATGTTTTAATCCAGCGATCACCTAAAGATCCATATGAAGACCCATGACAACCAAAAACCATTTCAATGTACCATATGTAATCGTGGCTATAATACTGCCGCTGCCCTAACATCGCATATGCAAAATCATAAAAAGCAAGCCGCACTTCTAGCAGCTGGCGGCAATCCGCAGGCTATCAATTACAGTCCACGTTCCACTGGTTCGGCTTCCAGCAATGGCAGTTTGCAGAAACGCCGTTACGGTTTGGCCGGAGCAACCGACCAAAGCCCCAATCGGATTGAGTATCCGAAACGCGGTCGTTCATCTTCGAATATGCTCAAATGCACATTTTGCTCAAAATCTGATTTTACTGCAGTGGAACAGTTAAATAATCACTTACAAACGCAACATGAAAAGGAACTGGCCCATTCTATGACGCCGCCTACAACGAATCACCATCCTTTAGCAGAGAATCATGCATTTCAATTGTCATGTGAATATTGCACCATGAAATTTCCGAATATCGCCGCCATGTTTCAACACATGCGTTCAGCGCATTTGGATCGTTTGACCAGTCCCAATTCATATTTTGAACATTTTAACCGTCTGGCTGCGTCGGGAACTTTTAGTCCCCGCTTGTTAACTGGCCTGCCTCTCAGAAGTAATGCCAGTGCAGAAGAAAATGCGATTAAGGAGGAAAATATTTTGTCGAGTCCCAAATCCGTAGAAGCCTCAACCAAACAAAGTGAAGATGAGCCCACAGATCTGAGCCAAAACAATCGCCGCTCAGTGACACCTGCCAACACCCCCCAAAATTCACCACCGGAGCACTTGGCCGCCAACGAAAAACCTGGTTTATTCTTCTGCAATCAATGTAATGCCGGCCTGCCTGACTTTGAGTCCTTCCGCAATCATCTGAAGAGCCATATTACCCAAGGCTTGAATTTGGTATGTCATCACTGCGGTTTGCTGTTACGGGAACATGCCGAATATGAAAGACATGTTATATCGCACTTTCTTATAACAAATTCAGAATACAATTGTGCGGGAAATTGCCAAAAGACCTTTGGCAAACCAGAGGAATTACAAAAACATCTCCTGGACCAGCACGCTATAACAATGTTTAAGTGTGGCTTGTGCAGCGAAATGTTTGAGACAAAAGTAGCCTTACAAGTACATTTTGCTTGTACGCACTCCGCGGAAACAAAAATTTTAAGGTGCTCCGCCTGTATGGATGTGTTTCGGAGCGAAACCGATTTCAATGTGCATGTTAAAACACGCCATCAGGCGGTCAATAATAATGCAGCACCAGTTAATTCTTTGCAGTGCATGTTTTGTCGTACGATTTGTTCGTCTGACCTGGAAATGCAATTCCATTTGGCCGCCCATGCCCGACAATTTCGTTGTCCCTCTTGTCCGGAAACTTTTCATGTGGAATTTTTACTCGATCGCCATATGCAAACACATCATGCTGGCTTAGACCGTCCACCACCACCACTGCCACCACCAACACTACCTCCTCTGACTCAGCAAAGTGTAACAGAAGAACACAGCTCTCCCGTTCCCAATCCAAATGCTATATCGCCCATGAACTCTTTGTATGTTAACGCACTATTTGGCAAATCACCCTTAATGCCGCTAACACCGCAGAATAATAACAGCAGTATTTTAGATTATAACATGGCCTTTGCCAGCCATCTTAATAAGGGACTCTTCCCCAACACTGCTCCCAATAAGTTCTATAATCCGCTGCAAATTGATACGAATGCCATGAAACACTCCGCTCTCATGTACGGTTTATCACAGCGTTATTTTGACACAAATCGTACAGTCATGGAAATGTATCAGCAACAACAGCAGCAGCAACAACAACAACAACAGCAACACCACATTCAGGATAACAATAAAACGAGCAGTAATTACTTCATAAGTCCCAAACAGCCCAACTCCGCAGCTCACGATGTTCATCATACCAGAGATATGCCCACCTCACCCTTAAATAATACAGGGTTTAGTTGTGGCATTTGTGAACGCAATGACTTTCGCACTGAATCTGAAGTCCATTCGCATCGGAAAATTGTGCACAATCTTAAAACGGGAGTGAGTTTGAAATGCGCCTATTGTTCGGGTAATTTTAAGTCGCGCAGTGAACTAGAACATCACATGAAGACCTGTCACAACTCTACTGGCAAACACAAATGTTTAATATGTGATGAAATCTTTCCCTCACCGGCCATACTGGCGGAACACAAACTTCAACATTCCAAGGTGGGACAGTCGGGTCGATGCTCGCATTGTTCGAAAGCATTAGCCGATGCTAGCGCCTTCAAGGCACATTTATCCGAACACAATACTGAAGGTCAAATGCCGGTGCAGTGTATATGCTGTCGTCAGACGCTACATTCGGAATTCGAGATTGGCCTTCATGCAAAGTAAGTATGAAGATTTTACGTCAAAGGCATGTTGCATTGAAAATTTATATGTGCAGAGCCCTCTCATCTTTAAGTCATTGACTGATGAGGCGGCTCTTATTGAAAAAGCAATTTATATAGAAAGTACTCAAATTCAAAATACTTTGAGTGTTTCCCGCAAAAATTCTTGAGCCAAGTTGTCTACTTGCATAGTAAATACAGCACGTGTGTAGGTGTAGTTTTTAAAATACCACTGGTACCTGTCATGTGGAAAGCACTCAAAAGTCTGAGTGATTTCCATATACCTTTTTTAGCCAATATTCGAAAGAACTACACTACACTGTTTCCACTCAATTTATTATTATTTATTTTTATTTATTATTACATATATTCATTTTTAACACTTTTTGGAACATTAGATATTTATAAGTTTCAATGATGTAAGTGAGTAATCTTGAGTTTTTTTTAGTGAATTTATGACTTTACGACTTTCCACTCAATTTGAGCATACTTAATTTCTAATGAATTATTTATACATCTTCCATAATTTTCTAACTTTTTCGATTTTACACTTGAGTTTGTAAGCAGTATATAATTTACCACTCAATATGAGACAATTTTGTGCACATTTCAAACTTTTAAATTTAAATAATCTTTCGAACTCACTATGCGTAGTTTCTATAATTCGGTTTAAAAGCTTGTGTGGAAATCACTCAAAACTTTGATTACTAGATGTATCAATTGAGTGCTTTCCATATCAATATGAAAAGTACTCAAAAAAAATTTTTGAGTAGATTTACTGCCTCTTCATAGAAACCGACTGAAAATAATCGTTCGGCCTTTTATATTCAAGACACAAACAATTTGAGTTTTTTTATTGTTATTTTCAATATAAATGGCCGAACGAATATTCTCAGTCGTCTTCTGCGAACAGGCAGTTACCAAATTTTTCTAAGTTATGAATTTGCTAGGGCTTCTATTCAATATAAATAGGTATATGCCCCTGAATTGAGCTGTCAATCGGACAACTTAACACAACTAATTTTTCATATTATGAGTCGCCATAAATTTTAGTTCTTGTCGTGTTAAGTTATTCTCATGTAAATCATAATATTTGTAACAACTTAAAACAGGGAATTAACTGAACAGCTGATTGAAAGTTGAGTTGAGTGGTAATCCGTGACAACTATCAATTTTTTAATTGTGAATTATGGTAGGGGCATTAGTAAAGTATCGTTGTTTTTCTGCTTCCCTTTTTAGATTTCATGTTGTGAGCTCCACTGTGCAGGAACATGTTTGTGCTCTTTGTTTGGAACCCATAAGCAATTCAAGCACAGAGGCCAAAGTTTGCGAGAAATGCTGTCGCAAGCACAATCTAAGTACCAAATTCAAACAAACACGCGAACACTTTGAGCGCCCAGCCGAATTGCGCCAGTACATTGAAAATCGCTGCAATCTTTGCAAAATGATTTTACCACATCCACAGAAACTACAAGAACATTTAGTCGAACATACCTTTGCCGGCTGCGAAGATCGTGGTTTCAATTGCTACATTTGTTCGGCTGTTTTTACTGCGCCCAGCGGTCTGCTAAATCACATGCTGGAGCATGGCATCAATTCCAAACCCTACGATTGCAATTTATGTCCAGAGAAATTTTACTTCCGCGCTGAATTGGATCATCATCAAGTCGATCATGAGACAAGGGAACCGGTGGCACCAGTAAAAAATGAACATGACTTATCGGCCAAGAAAGTGGAGACTTTAAATAATTTAAAGGCGGAGAGGGGCTTGAATGAAGTAAAGCAGGAAATTATCGATAATGATCGTAACTCGATTGCAGAAGACGATGAGTACATTGAGGTGGAGAAGGTAAATGAGAGTAATAACAACAACAACACCAACAGCAACAACATAAACAATCATGTGGAAGACACCCTGTTGGATAAAATCGATCAGGCGCACGAAGAGTCTCTTAAACAGGCATAAGTGAAATATGTAATAAATTAACTGAAGCACTATAGACATACATACTTACATATATACATATTTATTTTATAGCTTATAAGAAATAATATTTAACAAATATTACAACACTCGTATAAAATTTTTAATATCATATCGTATGACTTGTAGCAAAATATTTATAGTATTGTGGATTGCATTTTGTCAGTATTCGCTTATAATTTTCTATATATATTTACAAAGAAATATGAATGAAGCAAATACATATACTAGTTAGTTAGTAATTAAGTTCAAAATATAATTTAATTATTTAGCAAACATTCCAGTATTATTGTGATAAGGCCCAGATGTCGGTTATTATTGTTCGTTCCGTTTGTTTGAAAATTGTTAAATTTAAAAAAAATCTGTTCTTATTTTATTTGTAATTGTTTAAATTATTTATAAAAATTGCATTTCGTTTAATTCCAATAACAATAATATTATTTTTACAATCACTATGTAACTGAGTATTAAAGTTATACAAAAAAAAAAAAAAAAAAAAAAAACCATAAGCACTTTGTAATTAAATATCGTCTGCATTTCTTTTGAACAAATAAACTATTAACTGAAATTATTTAAATGGATTTGTTGTTTTTCTTTGAAGGGGAAATAATAAGAAAATTGCCACTCCGCCTGCCTACCACGTTGACTATAAAAGCAAAGGTGCTGCGTTTGAGACCAGTTTCGGATTAATGGTGATTGTTTGTCTTCCACCAAAATGACACCTTGTCCAAGTGTACAGACATATATAAATGTCTTGCAAGCTGTGTAGTAATACTATTTATTATTGGCCGAGAATGAAACACAATTTACGAAAAAGTGGAACATCTCATTCATAAGTAAACGAAAATAAGTTCGTTTGAATAAATCAAATAATAAATAGAAATAAATAATGATGTATCAGATATTGAAGTGCATAGAACAATTGGTTTATTGCAATTTTGGAAGAGATACGGCTGCAGCAATATCAATCGCCCTTATTTCAGTTGTCAACGTCGACGTCGACACCAAATCTTAGCCACTCTTACGTCGACATGCTACGGCTTTTATATGAAATTTAAATTGACATTTAAAAAGATTCCACATTCCTAGTAAATGTCCATTAAGCTTTTAACTGAAAGCTATTGCATATCGACTTGAGAGAGGCCGAGTTTTGGTGTCGACATCGACGTTGTCAACTGGAATAATGGTGAATATTTTTCTCTAAAAGTCTTAAATTTCTACTGTTTCTTTTTTCATAAACATGTAAACAAAAACACAAAGTGCCAGATTGTTGATTTATCGTATCCCAGTTTAAACGGATTTTTCCTAAAGAACTCTCTTTTTTACATTTTAACAACCACAAATAAATGTAGTTGGTTATTTCATTTGGACATAATAAATTTTACAAATTTCTATTTGGCTTCAGCGCCCCAATTTTTATTGAGAACAATTTTCTTACAGTGAATACACTTACATTTTAATACACTGACAAAGCAGCATTAACAAAATAATATTCTCTTACGTTTATTCCATAAAAAATAGGAAATTAAGGGTAATTTTCCTCATTCGATAACTAAATATTTTTCACTATACTTACATATGCTAAAGCCCTTATGACACTACATTTTTTCAGCATTGTTCAAATTTTTGGAGAAAAGCGCAAATATATTGTAATGGGAAAATTAATCAGGTGCGAACAGTACAACCATAGTAAAAAGTGAATTGCAAAACGTCAAATCATCTACTAGTGTTATCGATACCAAATGAGTAACTGTCAAAAAAAAATGTCGAAAGTTTCGACTTAACCCTTTCAGACCTGAATGGGAATTTTATCATAATTTTTGGGAATATAGTATAGTCCGTATATCGTATGAAAATATAATCACTGAATATGATTTACCATTTTTATATCCTTCATGGATTTTCAGGACACACACAATTGATGAATGATGCATTTTTGTATCAGATGGCTTCAATTGGTATAAAACATTTAAATTTACAATTTTTGTTAGTTAAAATATGCCCACTTCACTATTTGTTACAGATTAGTACTTTTGTAATTGAAAACACAACGCACTTCTGCGGCTCATTTTTATAAAACCGAAATGTCACGCAAAAATTATGCAATAATTCAAATAACGGTAAATCGAACAACGGAATAATGTGAGAAACAAACATAAAGAAAATTGAGCGTAATCGATGCATGCCGGTCTATTTGACATTGGTCGAGTAGAAGCGAAAATATTGAGATCGAAACCCAGCTGTACCATCGATGCATCACGGTCTGTAAGGGATAAAATTGACGCCTCGAAATTAAAATATTTTATATGTTGACAACTTAGCGATTTATGCACAATGTCTGCGATTTTGAGGTTAGTTTTTGTCTGCATATTCTTCTTTTGGTTTTTTTAAATGAAAATAAGGAGGCAGCACTAAAAAAATGTAAATATTATATTGTATTTGTTTCTTTCTTGCTCTTTTTTAATTTGGACCAGCACTCAGGAGATGATCCCTACACATGCGATGCATTGTGCTGGAACTATAGGAAAGGGATAGTAGGAGAAATGATAGGAGGTGAAGCTTCACTATCTTACAACACTGCTTTTTTAATGTTCTTTGTTTTTTACAGCAGTGTTGTAGCGTCTCTGATGTGAAGGAGACGTATTAAATTTTTGAAGCTTGGTTTTTTTTATTAGCCATTTTTAGTAATTATTTTACTTCGCCGGTGCTACACAATACCGACGAAGGAGGGCGTTCTGAAGTGCCTGTGGATTGGGTACAGCTGAAGCAGTCACTGTTCAGTGACCAGCAGCAGGCTTTGCTGCCAGTTTTTTTTTTATCTGGGACCAGCACTCAGGAGATGTCCCCTACACATGTGATGCATCGTACTGGAACTATAGGACAGGGATAGTTATAGAAATGACGGGTGAAGCTTAATTAATTTTTTTACAGCTCTGTTTTTGCACGTTCTTTGTTTATAGCAGTGTTGAAGTTTCGGTTTAGTAGCCATTTTTAGTAATTATTTTACTTCGCCGGTGCTACACAATACCGACGAAGGAGAACGGTCTGTTGTGATTGTTGATTGCTATCAGCTGAAGCCGGTATTGTTCAGTGACCAGTGACTATACCTTCGCCAATGAAATCTTTCGACATCAACTGACACAGAAAGACACACTAATACACATCAGAAAAATGTGAGATATTTTTTTTTATGATTTTAGTCTGAAACCGGGGTTGTAGTCAACGTGCAGACTACTTCAGCCATCGCCACCCTCGAAATTAATGAAAAATAAATGCAGCATCATACGGAATTAAGCTTTGTCTACCTTTCTACAATTTCTCGCAATCTATTAATAAAAAAAAACAATAAATATATAAAGATAATAATTTACGTCTCCTGAGAACCACACACAGTAAACAAAACACGAAGAACGCTGAAGATGAAGGTGTAGCTGTCTTCGAAAGCAGCATGTTGTTCCGTTCTCTTAGTGTTAGCCAGTGTGATTTATAATTTTGTAAATGTCATTTTGGCTGCCAATATGTTATCGATTATCAGTTTATTTAAAATTGAAAAATTTTAACTAATTGCATAAACTGAGTTTTGAAATAAGGCACTGCATGAATATGTAAATATTTAACATTTAAAAAAAAATTTTAATTTTTTAATAATTTTTATACAAAATCAACCAATGTTTTTATTTAAAGTTAAAACGATTATGTTATTCTAACAAATGGATATAAATTTCAGGACGATGTTTAGCATGTATAATCACCCATATTTTTTGGAACGGCCGAAAACAAAAACTTTAGAACTTTATGGACTAATTTCTTATTTATTCAACGCGAGTCAAAATTAATTACGATTACTTAACCATGTTTAGAGGTTTAGAAACAATAACTAGATTGAAATTGAATAATAAAATGTTTGTTATATAAAGTAAATTTTTCAAGAAGCTATTTAGTGTATTTTGTATATTTATATATTACATAATTCTCGAAGATTTTTTGGTGATTTTTGTATAAACATAAGGATTGTGTGGGATTTTTTTTTCAAGAATTTTGTTATTTAGAACAGCTAAACTCTATAGCAAACGTAGATAAATAACTTTATGTACCTTAAAATTTTATAAATTGGAAATTTTTATAATAAGTCAGAAAAATAAGGGAGTAAATTACACCAATTTCTTGAAAGTGCCATAAAAGTTAAGTCAATAAATGAGCATGAGCGGCCGGCCATCCAACGTGGTTGATTTACTAAATAAAAAACGATTTCCAAACTCTAGTGACACATTGCCGCCTTTTATAATTCCTAGTCAAAATAAATTAATTAGTGGCTTTCAAAATGTTCTTGTAATTTCAAAATACAAATCAGACCTACTGCTATTTCACACAAAAAAAACACGCCTGCGTTTTTAATGATTTCCGTAAAACATTCAGTGTAATAAATTCTTAAAAATCTATTTAGTTCTTTATAAATTCACGTTATCAATATGAAGCAGCAAACGAGATTTGTTAATAACACGTTTAAATATTGTTAACACGTAATAATTTTATATGAAATTCTTAGAGAAGACCCATCAAATTCTACATAAAGAAGATAATTCCCCTCAAAATAATAAACAAAACAACAATACCGCAAAAAAGCAAGAATAAATCTCCTCATGTATTTATGATCAGATAATAAGAACTCGATTAAAGTAATTCGGAACTAAAACAAAAACAAAAAGAAAAACATTAACAACATCAGCCAGCTGAAGCTGAAGCGGTCATAAAAAAGTGATTTAAAAGTTCAACTCGCTTCCTTGAATAAAATAACCGAATCCATGGAATTATTGTCGTCATGGTGCGGGCATGAAAGAGTGCCCAGTAAAAACAACCAAACATACATACAAATATTGTCATTTTTATGGCAAATTTTTCATTGTCTCCTGTCCATGGCACGTAACAGCAATAAAAAAGGTGCACATGCGCAATGTTCAAAGTTTTTGTTACTGGGTTTTATATGTTTTCTCAGTTAATTTTTCTTTTTATTATTATTTGTTTTCATAACAAATGGGCGAAACAGAATTTCAAATTAACAAGTAAAAGTCTCAACTAGTACAGTTTTTTGTGCTAAAAATAAAACTATTTAACATCTTGTTTATAATGAGGTTGGTTGCAGGATAAAAAATTAAGATTAAAGCGGTCAGCTATTGTAGTAATTCTGGAAGGACATGGTGTACGAGTATAAGCAAACCGTGTGGATGCCAACAAATTACTAATAACGGGTGTCCGAAAACATCAACTGAAACTGCAATTGGTTCAAACGATTGAATATTTTTAAAATACAGTGGAGTTCGGCTATAACGAACTGAAGTGAAATGTTTTTTTTTTTATCGGTAGTCTTCACAATATTTTCTTTCATATTTTCTTTATTTATGATTCTAATTTTAAAATTGTGCTTTTTCCCTTAAAGAATATATGTCAAATTTATTATTACATATTCTCATAAAGTATTTTTTACAAAAGTAAACCTAATAACTGAAGAGGAAAGCATATCCATATAGTACTATTTCGCTAATGCTTACTTAGCTCATCAGTGGATTTTTCGTAATTTTTGAATACAAACCCAAGATCTATATATTTTTTAAGGGAAAAGGCACAATTTTAAAATTAGATTCATATATCAAGAGATATTCCCAAAATAAATTCAGTTAATATATTTTCTTTATTTTTTAAAATTGTTGATAATCTAGACTTTGGAATTTCATATATTTCTCGTTTTTTCTTAAGTTTATTTTTCAATATTTAGAGAATTTTGCTGATTTTTTTTGGTCTTTGACATTTTTAGTTGCTGTGGTAATAATAAATAAATTTATTCTTTATTTTTTAACTAAGAAAACAACTGATAGTGTTACCAAATTGTGATAAATAATTGAAAGTTTAAAAATTCGCCACATAGAAATTTGCAATTTTTTTTGTTCGTTATAATCGTATAAATTTTCATGCATTTTTTGTTATTATAGTGAATTAAAACAATATTATATTCTAAAAGATATAACTAGGTTGAATAATATATTTGAATTGAATAGAAAATTTTAGTTTTTTATAAAACATATTGAACAAATTAAACTAGATCAAATTCATTATGTTGAATAGAAAGTATTTTACAGTACATACCAAACGGTAATCAATGTGTGTATTAAATATTAATGAACTGTTGCTACCGGAGAATTTGTCCGTTGCAAGCGAAAATTCGTTATAAACCTACTTCACTGTAGTTTGTTCAATAAAGAACAAGTCGAATTCATAACAGGTGAACATACTAGCCCAGCTGGCCGACTATTTATGCATCAAACTCAATACAAAAGGGTAGTCAATACATTTTTCATTTGTCATTTGACATTAAAAAAAAACAGGAAAATTCTTTGATTTCTCCGATGAATACGACTTATTAAGCTTTATAAGCAGCAACACTTCTATCTCATTCACACATTTTTATAGCAGCATTTAAGAATATTTTTATTTCCTTTTTCACCACCTTCTAGTTTTTAGATATTTTCCTGTAGTGCCAAGGCGACTTCATAGCAGGTGAACTCTATAACATAGCTGGCCGACTATTTATCACTGTTTGATGTCAAATTGTATGAATTATTTTGACAGCATATCGAGCCTTTGGTGCAATACCGTCGTAATTCAAAAAACCGTGAACTGAGAAAAATGCATTTTAAGTTTTGAGCCATCTTTTTGATAGTATTTTCGTTTACTAAAGTTATTTTTTTACAAGTTTTTAAATAAAGAGGCATGTTTTGTAATGTTTTCTGTTGGTAAAATTCTTGTCATAAAGGCAATATTTCATTATTGCAAATAAATATTGTTGGAAATAGCTGGAGGCAATAAAGACATTTGTAGCTGTAGAATCTGAACTGTTACAGATAGAACCATAATCTTTTTTCCTTTAGATATATATTTCGCCAAAGATCACTTCTGCATACCCAGTTCAAAAAATTCAAATTTTGAGTTACTACGGTATTGCACCAAAGGATCGATATAATGATTTTTGATTGTTGTTGTACTAGTAAGTTTACCTGGTATGTTAATGATGACACGTTCTATCGTGTAACGGTTCATTTTTACTAACCCTAAACTGTCAGCTGTCGAATTGTGTTTTATTAGGGTTGGGAACCCTTGACTACATAAATGGCAACAAATTTAAATCTTGCGCTAATTTGGGGGCACCCTTTGCAACATATTTTACAAAACTATTTCACAAATACGAAATTTCGCAAATTGTAATGAATGTGTCTATATGGGTGTATATTCAGAAGTGTAACTACGCATGGAGGTGTATTTGTATTCGTATGTATGTATGTGAGTATATCTGTCTATAGAATGTCTGTTATTATAAATACTGACTCTTTGACACAGAATGTTTACAAATAACTTTAATAATAAAGATTTTTATCAATTTAAAATTATTTGTGTGTCCGTTGTTTTTCTTAACATTTCTAGAGGTAAAAATGGCATAACCTTTTTTTTTTAAGTATGAGCGTGCGTTTCTTTCTATGTATGTGTCTCAATGCGAGTGTGTTTATATAGAAGTTGTCCATGTACCGAGTAAAATTCATGCAATATTTGTTCACAAGTAGCAGAAGCAGAGCCAAGTGTGTCTACAAAAATTCCAACCGTATCAAATATTATGAATGCGACGACAGTTTAAAATAATTTTTTTTTTGGTGATGGTGATGGTGTCGGTTTTCAAGACCAGTAGTAGAGTAGTGTATTGTTTGTATCTTGTGTGTTCATTTTTAACAATTATCTTAACGATATGATCATGTCACAAGGCATACAAGCGAACAGTGTGAACAAAAATTGTTACAGCAGAGATACCTTGTGTTGTACTTCTGGGTGAATCTCATTTTAAGGGTGCGAATTTTTACTGTCTTTAAAATTTAAAGATTAAATTAAAAGCGAAGTATTCTGTTTTCGTTTTTAAATTCTAAGCCAAAATTTGCATATTAAACGTTACTTCTGAGACGTCCAAGCTTTGCTTTCTTTTCGCTTTTTTTTATAGATTTTGAACAGATACGGCTGCCGCATAGAAAAATTTGCAGGCATAATAATAAATACATTAATGAGAAGGGAGGCTGGAAGGGTGGATCAATCCTGTAAGAATGTGCACAATTGCTGGGTTTCGAAGTCCTGAGTTGAACATTGAAAAGTACACCCGCCTACTGGCAAATAGCAGGAGGGACTTAAGGGTTCTGATAGAAGCTTTAAGTTGGCACTGCTCGCTCGGGCTGATGAACAGCAGATGGCAAAGAGAGCCCTTCGATTTATGCAGGCTATGATATCATTGATATCAGGGGCTTCATTGTAGGGATATGCTTTCTATGAGAAGTTGACTACGGCCGTGATCTAATTTCTTCTTATCTTGTCTATGCTTATCTTTGTCTTTACTTCTCTATTCTCTACTTCTCTAATTCTTAATTCTCTCTAATTTTAATTTTTAAAAATTACATATTTTTTTCCATTTTACCAAATTATGGCATTCAGATTGCACTGCTTTGAGAGCACACCAAAATCAATTAAAATAAGCGTGTATTCAATTAAATTATTAATTAAGAAAATAAATTTTATTGAGCAAAGACCTCGTTGGAATACTGGCTGAGCATTAGTCTATCAATATGGAGGTTGCGGGTTCGATTCCCGCGTAAACCACTGGGTGTTTCTGCAAACAAGCTTGTAATAAGAACTTAGCAGACTTTCTGTTTGAATGAAAATACATCTGACATAATACTGGCTTGTTTGTTTCAAACATGCTCATGCTGTGTAAACACACTCATTATTATTCATGGTACTAAAAACAAAACAAACAAACAAACAAACAAACCAACAAAATAATTATAAACAGAAGTTGAAAGTAACTAATTTCTATTTAACGATCTTTACTTCATTCAACAAATTATTATGTATCGGAATACGTGGAAAATTCAACAGAAACATAAAGTCTTGGGTTACGGAGTCTGCTGCCATTACGATTTTCACCACAACAGTTCTGAGAAAGTCTTTAAAAGTCTAATCAAGTTACGTGAACTCATTTTTTTTTATTTATTTTACTGAAAATTGCCAGAGAGCACCTGTCGGCCAACATCACAAACATTCACTTCAGCACATCCATTTATGATCAAAGCGATCAATAACAAATCAAACTGCCCAACGTGAGTGAATCGGTCGTTCGTATGATCGATCGATCACTCTACCTCTAACTCACATATACATTCACAATCAAAACTATGTGCTAAAAACTTAAAACTAAGAGTTCCAAACCGTTCGATCGACCGGCAGTAGTTAATTAACGTCATACCACAAATGCCACAGAGTGCATTAATAAATGCACACACGCATACGGAGACCGCCACATTTTGAAATAAGTTGCCACTGTGTCTAAGTAGTTCAGTTTTGAAAAAAAAAAAAAATTAAACAAAATAAAAATAAAATCATACAAACGCAATCGTAGAAACAAGCAACTGCACAAACATACACAGTGTTGTGGCCCACAGTGATCGTCGAGTGTAAAAAATTATCGATTTATCAAACAGCCGCCAACAAACTTAGCAAAATATCTATTTTAAACTCATTACTATTTACTAGATAAGCAACTAGCCAGCTATTTAACTGCACTTGAAGAAAAAATATACTTATGTGATGAAATCTTAAATCTACAAAATTTTTACACACACCAGTGATTAAGATGCGAAACACACATATGCTGTATATAAAGGGTGGGCAAATTTGCGGTTAGAAAGCAAGTTGGCTTAAAAGCAACCTTTTTTTTTTGACTAATTCAGTTTAATTGATACCAATGTACAGTAGAAATATGGGAATTAGTAAAGGAATATGATGTCGGGCAAATATCCACCTCTAGCACGTCAGCAGACATCCGCTTTTTTCACAAAATTTTGAACCACATTTTGTAACAAAGCTTCGCTTATCTCGTCAGTACAGGGCCGAATTTCATCTTTCAGAGCGTCAGTTGTTTGTAGTTCGTTCACGTAAACCCGGTCTTTCAAATGACAACAGCGAAAATAATCCAGCGGCGTTAAATCACAAAAACGAAGCGGCCAATTGACATCGCCAAATTGGAAAATTACGCTACCGGAAAGTTTCTAAAGCGAATGCTACACGATCAATGTTCAGCTTCAATATTTGTCATTGTATGCGTTATTTTATAAAAAATAGTCACACTTATACGTATATGTATCTCTCTTATACGTATATATGTGACTATGTTTTTATAAAATAACGCACACAATGACAAATATTGAAGCTGAACATTTATCCGTGTAGCATTCGCTTAATGCAATAACTGCATTGTTCAGCCAGTGTGGCTTGTGGCGCGGTCTAGCTGAAACCAAAGGTTACTGATGTCAATATTAGGTCATTATGGCCACAATAAAGCGATTGTCATGGTTTAATAGCGCAAAGAATTTAGAATAACGCCGTTTCCTGGTAAAAATTTGGAAAAAAATACGGGCCGATAATGCCGCCTGACCACAAACCGCACCCCATATGCGACAATTTTGTTTGTTTGCATAACCGTCTAATTGAAAATGGGCCCCATCACTAAAGATCATTTTGTTGAAAAATGCGTTGTTTTCGTTCAGCTTTTCAAACAGCCAATTCACAAACGTTCGACGCATACAATGGTCGGCCGGCTTTAATTCTTGAACGAGTTGAACTTTATAGGCGTGAAGAGGAAGATCTTTATGCAAAATGTTGCGCAAAGTGCCTCTGGCGATGCTCAATTGTTCCGAACGCCGACCAGTTGATGTTCCAGGCTCTTTCTCAACACTTTGCTGTACAATTGGTGTTCTAGATTTACGTCAGCACCTGCCCATGGGGCTTAATCTGACGGTGGTCTTAACACCGAGTAAATTTTTGTAACGATTCACTAGCGCCCCCAGAGCACTGATAAGCAAATGAGCCCGTAGGCCACCTACTTCCAGAGTTGGGTAGCAAATCATGTATAGTTATCCCTGATTCTATAATGCACCTTGTTGGGGTGTTCGAGCTGTCATGACTCTTGTCACATCAGAATGTTTTTACGTCAAGACCCATTTAACAGTAATACTGTTGGTTCGAAACACATTCCGGTGACTACTGTCGAATGGCAACAGCACCTAGTAAAAGTCATATCATTAATAAGTGTGTTACGACTCACACATATTTCCGATTAGACCAAAAACTCCACTCCCCGCGTAACTTTGGGTTACAACCACAGCCACTACGAGTCCTTACCCATACCAGCACATACTATCCAACTTTCGGGGTAGACACGAAATACTCGCAAGGAGTATATCAGTCCTTAAACCCGTACTTATTGTTGGAAGTGTGGGGCCAAGCTGGTCCCGTAGTGCTAGATTCGAATCAAACTAGTATTAACCAGTCCTTCATCAATCTCTAGTGAGATTTCGAAGAGTCACCTCTTCTGTCATTTTCGAACCTCAGGGAGAAACAAGGTAATGCTGCACCTTGAGCTAGGCACCGCGGGGTTGCTCAGACACCCGTAGGTTCCGGAATACTTGATTCACAAGTTTCCAGAACCCCCCTGCGGGTACAGTGGTAATGTTGGCATCACTACGGCCACTACGAACATATTGTTTTGGTCTATTGTCAGCAACAGTACCGTGAGCATCGAATTTAGCGATTAAATTACGCTCGAATTTTCCGACTGGGATAGTAAATTTTCACAATTAAAATTCTTTGTTCACGAGTGTACTGTTCCATAGTTCAAATTTCGGAACTTTTTACAAAATAAATGTCAAATCATGACAGCTCAATTCTTGATATTTCATCATTTGACAGCCAGGTATAGTAGATTAGACATAAACGACAATTTTACAAAAATTTGCATTTGGATTAATTCAATAAGGAAGATGCTCTTGAAAATTGGTGATTGAAACTATAGCGGAACTAAAGCGTTCTTGAAGTAAAATAATTCATAAGATTGATCCAGTGGTTGAAACACTAATACCCCTGACAGCCATAGGATTTGTATACAACAATAGAGTGATATACTACATGTGCGTCAACCAAAATCACATCAGGCAGAAAAAGCATCAGTTCTACGGAAATTCGTGCGTATAATTATTTGTCATCACAACCAGCCTTATTAAAAACTGAACCGTTCATAAAAAAGCAAACTTACGAAGAAAAAACTTATAAGTAAAACTTTCATTTGAACCTTAACCGGGCTATGAAAGATTTATCGAGTTTGCAGATGCAAAAGGGCAGATAAGTAAACGCGACTCATCGTCAACAAACACAAAATTTTCACAGCAAAATTTTAAAAATCTGTACAGGATTGAATCCGGCTTTCTGAATGAAAATAAAATTAAATTTTTGAGAGTGTTATTAAATATTTAGCTAACCAACTTAATAAATTTGCTCATACACACACTAATGTTGTCGTTGTTGCTTTTGTTATTATTTTACCACTTCAACAATTGTCAACCACCACCATCCATCCCATACACGATGCACATTCATTGCAGTCGTATGAATATTCTGCTGAGTTTCCAAGAAAATTTTAAATACCGCAGTTGCCACTTTAAAGTGAATTTTCTAGCCAAAGTCGGCAGAAAGAGCACCAACGAAATCTTCTGAAGCCTCCTGCGTATCAATACAACTTAAACTGTATCAACATATTGATCCATACTATTAATTATACATATATGACTTACATGCTCGTATAAACATACACACAAACATATTGTAAATAAATGAATGACCAGTTGGAAATGATGACAAATTAAATTTATTTAGAAGAGTTAGTAGGAATTATAGAAAAGACAAAAAAACACAATGAATAAGTTCTTCAGCCAAACTATTGTAATGCATTTGTTTAGTCTTGTAATAAATATAATAATTCCCACATTCTTTTTCATTTATGACTAGCTTACCCGGTGCGCTACGCTACACTACACTTTTATTAATGATGGTGTTTTGTAACAACATTTTTTTGATTGTAATAAAGTACATAAAAATTATTTTGATAATATAATAATTATTAAGAACAATCTATATATTATATTTCAAGCGCAAAGCTTCGTCTCTATATTAATTTTTCTATATATTTCGATATTTCGTTAACCATCGGTTAACATCTTCAGGAAATTTTTATTATTTATAAAATTTTTTGTCTTTTTGAAATTAAATTAGAAAATAAGTTTTAAAAAAATATGTATTTTTGTTTTTTTGATATTGATATTTTTTCTTTGTTATTAGCATAATTTCAAATGAGGCCAAAGTTTGTAACGTTTTTAATCAGAAAGAATTATACATGAGCCAAGATTTCAAGGGAACAAGGGAAAACCAACGTCAATCAATACTAACCTACAAATGCTAAACAGAAGGCGTTTTCGGAAGTCGCCAAACTTACCTCATTACTGCTCTTTATATGTTTTATACATTTCACGACTTGTCAGTTGGTTTAGCTTATAAGTAAATGTTAAACATATACAAAAGTCGTCGACGAAATTGAATACGGGAGTTTTTGATTACAACATTTTTTTTGTCTGGGACAAGTGCTCAGTGGATATGCAATGCATTCCACTGTAACAGGTGGTGAAAGTGGTAATATAACCTAATTCTTGCACAACTCTGCAGTTGCATGTTAATTATATTTTTAAGCTATAGGGAACCATTTTATTTATTATTTTACTTGGTCAAATACGGACGAAAGAAGGTGCAGGATAATCTGAAAAAGTTTTGAATTGAACGCAAGTCCTTCTGGTTGTTGAGTTAACACGTTAACTAAAAGTACAAAAATTAAAAAGGCAACACACTTATGTGCACTTATTTTTGTATAACTTCAGATTAAGTTGAATTTTAGTTTTATTAGTTGCGGAGGTGTCAAGATACCGAGAACAACTATTTTTACCCACTTAAAATTTAAATTTACAAAAATCCAGTTATAGTGGATCTATATATCGGGAAATATGCCTACACTCACAAAATTATTACAGTAACGGCTGCAGTCCGTTCAGTAATTTTTAAAGGACTAAACATTTAAAATTCTAAGCAATTTAATTTTTAACTGATTCTGACATTTATTTTAAAAAATAATTAAACTTAAGACGAATTTTCGCTTGCTTTCAAAATTGTACTTTGTTTATGTTATAAGTAAAACAAATGAAATAGAAGAGAACCAAATTTTTGACGTTTATATCAGTTAATTAGTTTTTTTACGGAACTTGGCGTTTGTTTTTGGGTATTAGAATTCTCCAATAGTTTATGCAAATATTTATATAAGATAATGAAGCTTCACCTCCTACTATCCCTTGCCACTAGTTCCAACACAATGCACCGCATGTTTAGGGGTCATCTCCAAAATACAAAAAAAACATATGAAATTTTCTTGCTTTTTGAAATTATTTTCTTGGATGTCTAAATTAAGAATTGAAAAAAAAATTATGCTTCTAGGTGATTCAATTAATTATTCCACAGATGATAAATCAGCTGTTTTTACGGAATTCGGGGCTGATTATTTGGTAGTAAAAATAGCAGCAACAGAATAAAGATGTTTAATTTTTATTGAAGTCGTAGCTTGTTGATTTTAAAGTGCAAAAAATAAATAAAAGAATAAACAATCTTTTTTTGCCGGTTTTTTAATTTAAATTAAATTTTTTTTCCATTTAAAAGTAAAAGAACATTTCGTTAAATGTAATTGACAATTAAGTAAACCGGTTTTTAACTGAACTTTCATTTATTTTAAATTACAATTTCAGTTACTTTTATGTCCGGAATATTTTGAGTGTCTGTGCAAAATTTCAAGACATACAAACTTTCAAAAGTATAAAATTGGGAAAAATATTATAAGAGAAAATTCGAAAACCGGCTTCACGGATGGGCTGAATGCATTTAATGCAGGGTTTTAAGTGTCTAAAATAATTTTGTCGCCAATTCACGGTCATACGATAATTGACCGCTTACTTAGTGCGATTATTTTTATACGCTGGTTAATGGACGACATGTTATAATCTCTGCCATCTCCCACGATATACTAATACGATAAGACGTGCGGTAGATTGGTCACTCTAGTCCACTCATATTTCCTACTGGGTTTCTTTTCATACATTCGCCTTGCTTATTCGTTTATTGACAAGAGTAGAAGATTAATACGTTGATTGGTATGTTTAAAATTTGTACAATTTTTCGCTGTTGTTGACAGGTTTTTGCTTAAACTTTCAGTTGATCCATTGTTCATTCGTGTGTTAGTACGAGTAGTTTATACTTGTCGGGGCAAATCGATGACAATACCAAATGCCAATGGTAAAGATAACAGGTTGGGTGCGGGGGGGAAACATCATAGTAGTTGCATTCGTTAGCTTACCGGCTAGCTGACGTACTGACAATTCGAATATTGTATTGTATTTGTGTACTTGTTGACAAGTGCGAATTCTCATGTTGACACAACATGCCTCTTTTAAATCATTTCGTCTTCTGGTAAAAAGTTGTGTCCGGCCGTCTCGGATTGGATTGATGGATGGATGTTGGGATGAAGATAATCTACCAGTAATTATGCTACTAGTTAGTTAAATTTTTCAAGAGTACTTATTTGGCAGACATATTTTAGTGTTTTAAGTTTTTTTTTGTATTTGTTTATGTTTTTGTTTTTGCTTCGTTTTCAAGTTAATGTTGACGGTTTAAATTGTTGGGTGCAACATTCGTGTTCCTCAAGTTGAGGGAAACAATTTAAACAATTTAAACAATTTTTTTTTTTTTTTTTTTGTTTTAATTTTATCGAGAAAAATATATACTTTTGCTGCTGCAGTATTTTAAATGAATTTTTATAATGCCAAGCGTCTTGTTCTTTTTTTTTTTTGTCAAGGATACAAGGCAAGTGCAAACTTTTTGAATCAATTTATTTTAATTTCATTCTGAAAGTTATGTACAAATCAGCTTAAATAGATTTCTTGATGTAAAGAAAATGTGATGTTTTATTTTCCATTACAGAATGCAAAACAGAAAATTTGGATATTGGAATTAAAATATGCCAAATAGCTGTGAAATATTTTTTGATTTAATTTCAAATAACACTTATTTTGCCACTATACAATCCATCATATTTCAATTTAAAGTTTAGATTACGAAACATAAAAATTGCATTACTTTTGGATATGTATGTCACACTCCAAATCTTATTTCTATTAATAAATATTTTTAATAAATTCTAAAATTAATTTAATAAATACATGTATGGATATTAGAATCAGATACAGAAATTTGGCAAATATTTACAATGTCACAATGTTACATCGATTTAGTAATGTAAATGACAAATATTCGCCATATTATATCACTCTAAATCACAAATCCCTTATTCAAAATAATAGCTTATGATGAACATAAAAGAATCTGCAAGTGCCATCAATCAGCTGCTGTTATACCTTCAGAAATCTTTTCAACAACATCAAGACACTGAATTCACATTAATATATTGATAAACATAACGACAATACAGGACACAGTGATATTATTGTCGTATCAGCGTAAATAACTCAGTCAATAAGTGGGAAAAAATATTTAATAAACAACAAGAACAACAACTAATATACATACATATACAGCTCATCCTGTTTTAACACGAATTTTTTACGAGATGTTGAAACAACACGGTTGAAGCAAATGAACTGAGCTCTTTTTAAACGATATCTTTGGCAGGAATTTGCAGTTTAAACAAGTATTAAACAAAAAATAAATAAAAAATGTATTGCCAATGAAGAAATTCGGAAATTACATATGACTGTATTCAAATTACAAAAATTAAAAAACATTTTAAGACTAAATGTTTTTTATTTAAATTCGTATATATAATCTATATTTTATCAAAAAACAATTTTATGTTTATTATCGTGGCAAAACTTATCACTTGTATCTTAGTTCTGCAAAAGAGTGATTATTATTAAAAAAAAAAAAAAATACCGTACAATACTGTTATTACCGTACGGTTAACATCACTGTATATGTTTTTGTTGTTTGGCCTTTGATAGTTTTGCGGCTCGGTCGGATTTTAAGAAATTTAAACACAAGATTTTGATTTTTTTACTCGGATGTAGGCGAATGTCTAAGAATTCCAAAACGCATGGGAACATATTGGCATACATATCAGTAGTTTGCAGCTTCTGTGCATTTTTTTTTTACAAAACTTAAACATTTCAGGAAAAAAAACAAAGTTCCAAATATTTTTGGTAACATATTCACACTCTCCAGAATCGGAAAGCATTCACTGAAAATTGTAAGTGTAGTTTTAAAAATCGTATTTAAATTTCCGAAAAATCACAATTCAAGCAGGCATCCTTTTAGAAGTATTTTTTTATAATGACACTGGGCAATGACATAAATTAGTCCAATTTGGGTTTTTATACATCAAAATCATCAAATTTTATATGTCAAAATTTAATAAAAAAAAAGTACACACAGATTACACATGAGCTACACTTACAAGTAGAAATTACATACAAAGTGGCAACACTGTTTGATATGTATAACTGGAAAAAAATGGTATGTGTGTATTTTTAGTCACTCACAATATCTGTTATTAAGTCATATTGTCATAATGTCTTAATATTTTAAATAGTTTAAACAAGTTGTTGTTGTACTTCAAGACTTATTTACTATTTGAAAAAGTGGAAATATTTTAGTTCCTTCACTTGTTTTTAGCATTTTGACATCAAACATTAATAATTGTTTTTTTTTTTGTTTATCAGTTGAATGAATTTTATGAAATAGCACACTAAAATATGACGAGTTGTTCATAGAAATCATATTTTTGGTGTTATTATTTGAAAACATATGACTTTATGACTATGTACCTTGTGAATACCTTATGTTCACGAAAAATCTTTGTTTTGTTTTTATTGTACAAAGATAAAAAAAACACTGTGCACAGTAAAACATTTAATTTTTTTTGTGTCTTTTGCCGAAGTTTTATACTTTTAATTCATTTAATTCATGAACACTTTCGCAAGATTTTTTTCATACAGTGTTACGTGAAATGTATGTACCGCGTATAAACAGGATTGAATGTATTTATACGTTAGTACAAAATTACAATTTTGTAGTGGCGGAAATTCGCAAGGAATGTTGAAATACGTATCTGTGCGATATCCTGTAATTTCAATGACAACCGGAATATCATAAAATGAAAACACTTATCAACTTTTAAGTACCATAAAAGACAACAAAGTCACATTCCCAGTGTACACACAATATATGTGTGGTTGTTTATATAGATGTACGTGAGTGTGCGTGTGGGCGTGTATTGGTGCATTCTTCAATGTGCGAACTTGTAACATTAACCCAAGTAAACAATCGCTGAAGGAAAGAATAAAGCTAAGGGGCAAACTGAAAGCATATCACGCTAATAATGATTAAGAAACATAAGCATTAAATTTATATTAAGGGAAGTGCCAACTGCGGCACCCGCTTCTTTACAGAATGAAATAACACGCGAATGGAAGAAAGTTATTGAGGCAACCGTAAGTTTTTTCTTTCACATAAGAAAAAAAAGTTCAGCCTGGCGAGGTTTGCACCAACGATCTTCTAGTTTTTATAAAATTGCAATACGAACATTTATTTCTTTTTTTAACAAAACAAACTCTACGAAGCTCTTATAGCATGTCTGTAGAAAAACTTAGTATTCATTGCTGTGGTAATTCAGAACGGGGAAAGATTTGTTTTAAAAGAAAGAAATTAAACATTTTTAAAAAAAAGATGGCAAATAATAAAATAATTCTCTAGATACACTATTTCGAGAAAAAAAAGGGAGAAATAGCAAACTAATTGTAATCAAGCTTGAGGTTCATTTTCACAAAAAGATGAAAAATATCAAAGAGAAATATTGAAATACAGTAGTAACTTGATTCTTGCACACCTCAATAGTTGCGCATCCTCGATTGTTGCGTCGGCCTAAAATTTTACATTACATATTCAGTAGTTGCAACATTGCAAAAAAAATTTACGCTATACTTGCAATATATGCAAATCAATATAGTGTGCAGACTATCTATACTTTGCTGCGTAACTTAAATCCAATTTATAAGGTGCAGAACAAATTCAACTAAGCGACTCAAATGATGATATTATTGATGATGACAGTGTAACTGAAGTACCCACTACTGTGAAACTAAAAAGGACAGAAGTTATAACAGCTTTTAATATTTTCTTGCAATGGGCGAAAGAAAGCGATACTGCTTTAGAAGATGTTATGGTTCTACAAAGGCTTAGAAGTGATGCGGTACTCGAAAACAAAATTTGCTCAAAGCAAACAAAAATTTCGAATTTTTTTCATTCCTCTGAAAATTAATAATATGTATTTAAATGTAGAAATATGTTATACAAATGTATTAGATCGTGCATTTTATCCTTAAATTGAAATAACAGTGAATAAAAGTTGTTTTATTGCTATGAAACATAATTATTCGATACTTGCGACATCCTCGAAACGAGCACAAAGCCTGCTTTTCATTATGAGCGATAATCGAGTTACTACTGTAGTAATATATTTTTTATTTTACAAAAATCAAAAAAAAAAAAATTCAATTGATCTTGCTAAAATTAATTGTTGATTTCGATAGAATAAAGAATACACATATTTTGAAAATGAGTAAGAATTTTTACAATTCACAGTCTACCATACATTTGTGTAAGTGTATATTTTTAGCAGAATTTGAACCGACGCCGACAATTATTTCATCACCCGCCGCCGACGACAAAAAGTTCTCCTCGCAGGTCTCTGGACATTGAATTAAAAAAGGAATGAAATTATTCCTCATAGAATTTCATCACCATGAATGAAAAAATTTTTGATTGCATGTTAAATAATTTCCATTAGTTTCTTATATTGTGTTCAGACATGCATCTTCATTGAGATTTTCGCAATAAATTCCATTATTGCGCTGAATATTCCAAACAAAATGTAAATTAAATTATTGAGCAATAAGTACGAAATTGTTGTAATTATTGAGTAAAACTTGAAATGCAACCCTTCTCAGAAGTCTGTTCAGTGAAAAGAAAAAATGCTGTACAATGGCAAACCAAATGTCAAAATAGTAAAAACAAAAAGACATGACCATCGAATTACACCTGAAAATGTTGTTTTTCTTCCAGAATTGAGGATGGCGATAAACGAAAAATTTTCCCGGGTTCAATACCAGTTTCAGACTCATAAAAACATTTCGTATTTTTACTGATGTGCATTTCGTTGTCTTTGTGTCAGTTGTTGTCGAAAGGTTTCAGTGGCGAAGGCATAGAAATTGGTCACTGAACAGTGATGGCTTCAGCTGTATCCAATCCACAGGCACATCACAACGCCGTCCTTCGTCGGTATTGTGTGGCATCGGCGAAGTAAAATAATTACTAAAAAAGGCTACTAAAAACGAAACTTCAGAATTTAATACGTCTCCTTGACATCAGAGACGCTACAACACTGCTGTAATAACAAATAACGTGCAAAAAGCAGTGTTGTAAGATAGTGAAGCTTCACCTCCTATGATTTCTCCTACTATCCCTTTCCTATAGTTCCGGCACAATGCATCGCATGTATATGAGTGCTGGTCCAAGATAAAAAATAAAGAAATTAAAAATATGTGAACACTAAATTAAATTGCCTAAATTATCTTAATTAAGAATACATGTCTGAACATAGTATTACTTATTCATATTGCAATATACTTTGCTTAATAGACAGTTAATTAATATTAATGAGCAATTATGATCCGTATGTACCTAAAAATATTGCATAAATCTGAATCTTTCAAATAAGCCCTTAAGAGTGTGTCTTACTCGTATGCTTTTTCCATTTGGCACAAAGGTTGGACACTTACACATCTAAACATATCCCTATAATGAATTGCTACTTGTTAACAATATTTGGTTGGCTTTGAGAAGGGATTTGCGAAATGTGTGGGTTGCATGTTTCACACACATTTCCATAAGCGACTACCTCCTAATGAGTGCGATCCTTACAGACCATTTAAACTTGTCCTGACACGCACAAACCTTAATACAAACATCAATCTCATGGTATTTCCTTAAGGAAACAAAAACAAACAAAAAATTAACAAATATCTTGAAAATAAATTATTTTTATGTGAAAATTTTTGAGTGCGGGAGGGAGTGTGTTTATGTATGTGCATTCTCTGGTATTCTCACAGCCCTCACCTTTAAAAGCTTCCGTTGCTTATTGTTGTAAATATTTTCCATACTTCAATTGAGCAAAATTAACTCGTGCGAAATATTTTTATACACACCCCTTCCCTTCTTAACACAATTTCTCTTTCCTTTAGGTGTGTCTCCGTTATTCTACAGCCATCAAGCAAGAAACGCTGCAACCAGAAGGATAAATAACAAAGCGTCAGTCAGTCAGGATACCATAAGATTAAGTGCATCATTATTACATAAAATTGCTTCTAAGGATATTCGCAAGCAACCAATAAATGGGGTCAAATTACATAACAAAAAACCAAAACAAAAAGAAAAGAAACACTGAATTGAGAAGACTGCTTGTATACGCTTGAAAAGCTCTGTGCCCTTTTTATTACGATGACGTTCGTTACACAGTGTTTGGGAAAAAATTTCCCATAATATTAATAAAATCAACTTAAAATCATTTATTTCAATTTAACAGATACAAATCTTTCATCTTGAAACTCACACCAACAAAATAAAATATCCTTTTAGTACTTTGCGCTGCTGTGTTTGTTGGCTGCCAGAGGGCATATTGTACGAGTGGATTCATTTGATCATTTGTTTATGTTAAACATCATTTATATTTGTTACAGCTCAATTTACTCATACTGATATGAAATATAATGATGTGCTACAACGTTTATCTTCTTCTGGCCGTTACCTTAGGTGTCCAAATGATGAGTGGTGGCGCTACTTCTCGTTTTGTAAATATTCTCTCACTCCTATTTATAAATTTAGGGAAAAAAGTAGCCTCTATGAGCCATAACATTATGTACATACATCAATACATACGTATAGAAATGTACTGCGAATGACTATAACAAAACCGGATGTTAATTAATTTTCAAATAAAACTCAACTTACGAAAAAATTTACGAAGTAAATTGTAGATTAACGAGGGGTGACCAGTTGTCATAAAACCGCTGCTCAGCATACAATATTGCAGGGATGGTAAATAACCGTTATTGATATCAAAAAATTCTTTGATAACAGTTATTTTGCGAATTAAGAAAAACTCATTGTAAAAAGAGTTATTTTTTTAACGGAACAATTAAAGCTCGGAAGAGACTCCTAAAAAGAGAGTTTTATTTCGCCGTTATAAAATAAAACTTTTTTTTTTTTTTTTGGAAAAAAAACACGAAGAACGCTGATGATGAAAGTGGAGCAACTTTCGAAAATGGAATGGCATGGCTGTATATAACTATTGCATGTAATTCTCATTGCCTGTAACGGTATCAATTTTCAGCATCAACCTATTGAAAAATAAGAACTTTTTTTTTCTTTTCCTTTAGCTTGGACCAACACTCAGGGGAACACATGCGACGCATTGTGCTGGAACTAGAGAAAAGGGATAGTGAGTTAAGAGATAATATAAGTTAAAATAACTTTACATTAGTGGTACTCATGAAAACGCTTAAAATTGCCATTTGTGCAATTGGGCAAGTTTGCGAGACCTATTTCATGAAACCCATTTTTCAATTGTTGTGCAATTTTAAACAGTTAATCTCAATTTGATAGAAATGTGAAAACAAAAAATATGTACTTATATTGAACAAAAAGAAATGCATAATAAAAGAATTTTGAAATTTACATGTAAAAATGCCTAAAGAAAGCAAAAAAATTAAATTAATTTAGTTATATGAAGAAGCTGTTGTTGGTGATTTATTAACATTAGAATTTTTGTGGAGAAAAGTTTCAATTTAATTTTTCCAATTTAGTTTACCTCCAACTTAGTGATGTTAGCGCAGCAATTACTTTTTATGTAAACTTAATATTTATTCAAAGTTAAATGGAACATATGAGTATTACTGGCGCATTTCACGATTAATCCGTTTTAAATAATGTCACAGCTTATATATACATACATATATCTATATACAATATTTATAAAAGTATTATATAAAAAATGCTGAAAAAATATCGTGTCAATGTCAAGTAAGCGTTTATAATTGTTTATATACTTGGCTTTAAGAAAGCATGACAAAACTGCTTCCTTAAAGCCAAGTAAACTTTCGGTACTTCGAACAGTGGCTTGGCTTCCCAACATTTTCTTTGTAGAGTATTTTTCATTAGACAACACTACAACCATGTGCTTTTAAGATAACGGCAAAAGAACATGGAGTGATTACTTATGCCCCGGCTAATTACTTTTGGCCCACCCTGTATATAGATTAGAAAAGTTAACTTCAACAGATGAAGTATTTCGTAACGCTTAAATACAGTTTATTTTATCTATTAAAATGAAATAAAATACTATCAACTGTATTACTTGGCCCTGCTGATGACTGAATGAAATTGAAATGAATTTTTCGTATGTTTTCAGTTTTGGTAACTGGTCACTTTAGTAGCAATTAAGCCATCGACACCGTCTTTTAATTAATACATCCCCATTGTCACATGTCAATTTGTAAACAATCAACTGGCACTTGTTGTCTGTCCCTCTGTTCATTTCATTACTAACTCGCATAGTTAATCGTGCTCGTAAGTGTAAAATTATCTTAAGTTTGTGAAATTAACATATTCGCTCGCACGCAGAGCAACTTTAAGCTTCTGCAGAGATACGAGTATATTATGGTGTTAGTTTTTTTGTTTTGTTGTTGTTGCAGTTAATGCCAGTTAGTGCCATTTATAGTTAAATAGTCCGTCATAATGGTCACTACTACATTCCACCACCAAATGTAAATGTACACACATAAACAAATTTACACATTTAAATGGGTAATAGATTTACCCAACAAACATTATGCCAGACATTTTAAAATTTCGGCGAAGGCGGGCACAGACCCAATAATGTTTGGTCCGATTGGACCTTGAACCGAGGATTTTCTGATTACAAAGTCTTAAAGATTTAAGGTCGTATTTAAAACATATTCTGTAGGTCTTCGGACCTACTCCTCATACTTCCTCCCAAATAGCAGCTTAAGCACTTTGAGGCCTCATTTCGCTGTTGCGAAAAGTGTAACGGGATTTATTTTGAATTACAGAATGCATGTGTAGCAATGGGCTATCGATAACACTTTTCAAACTCTTGTCAAACTTACGATGTTTTGTTTTCAAGCAAAAGTGCAAAGCACTTCTTGTGCGCTTTTGCTATGTTCATTTAGAATTTTTAAAATTTTTTCCCCCTTTTAAAACCTTTTACAGGACTTAAAAAAAGAATAATAAATAATAAATAAACATTTTTAAACAAATATATTGGAAAATGCAATGCACTTCTGAGAATCGAAATCACTATTGAAAGTAAGTAATATGTTCTTTGGAATATTTATTATTTATTTTACTAAATCGTATAGAATTACTAAAGAGTTCATTCAAAATTCATAAAAATTTTTATTTTGTTTTTAAAGAACCAAAGTAACTTTTTGAGCTGCAACGTCTGAAGACAAAACTAACATTTGAGTAAAAGAAATCAGTTTGTACTCATTACTTACCAAGGCGAATTCATACTAGATGATCTCGTCCATCGTCCCTACAACAACAGCATTTTTTGTTTACAAATACAACAATTTTATTCAAGTTGTCAAAACAGTTTATGTATGAACATGCTTTGAGTTAAACACAACTTTGACAACTGCACAGAAATCAGCTGATGAGAATTTTAGCTAATGCAGCCACCTGGTATGAATTCGTCTGGTTACTTACTCTCATTTTTTTTCTAATTACTCTTAAACACCTGTCAAGTATCAGAGTTGCTGTTTATTGTCACATCACTGGGATTTCATTTCACCAGCAATTTAAAAGCCAGCAGCCTTTGTGTTTGTTGGGTAAATACAATTGACTTCGTTGCGCTTGCTGTGGTGTCTGCGGTAATCAAAATTTATTCAGCACGCGTTTAAAACTCCCTTTTGACTTTTGGTTTTCCCCTTTGCAGAATATGAAATGAACACTGTTTCGGAAGCGTTAAATGTCCCGACTGCCTTTCGATTAATACACAAACGGGCGTAGTGTTAATTAAATTATAGAAGTTTTATAGTAATTATTTCAATAAATAAAACTTATGCTACTCGTATTTGCGGTGAAAAATATAAATTTTAAAATTTAATATTAAGAATTTCTTTGTAATTGAGGCGGTGAATGGCCAAGCAGCATAATCTACCAGTATTGATAATTATAATTTAACAGTCATATTTTTTTTTTAATTTTCAAAATTTTTATTATTGCTTTCAATATAATAAATTGAAAGATTTTTTCGCTGGCATTTCGTGTGGCAGCCGTTATTTATACATATTGAAAAGGCAGCGATAGCTCTTCGTAGGCAACAACTTATAAAGATAGTTTAATAAAGCTATAAAAGAGTTCAATATTATCTTCGTTTCTTTTTGGTTCAGGTTAGGTTGGGTTGGCAGGCCGCCAAGTCCAGAGGGAATCAGCTCACTTCGGTTCTTCTGGGTCCCATTGTGTTACCTGACGGGGATCAGTTCTCATCCCGTTCCATCGGTCTCAAACTACCCCGAGTTCCAAATAATCAAACGTATACCCCTCTCATGGTGTCCCGACAGCTCCGCAAGGTCCTGCAGGAAGAGACCCGCATCACAGACGCACGCCCAACGGCGAGACCGGGTCAGTGATACAACAATTGCTCAACCGCCTCCTCCTCCTCCTCCTCCGCCTCCTCCTACTCCTCCTCCTCCTACTCCTCTTCACGACAGCTCCTGCAGAAGTCGTTATACAGCAGACCCAATCTTCTGTCTTGCTGACCAATCTTACAATGGCCCTTCAGCACCTCCACCGTCATCCGGAGTCGTCCCCCCGCCGGCAGTTCCCCAAGTCTGGCCAAGTAATCCTGAAAATCGAGCAGGTTGTCTCTTTTGACCACCCGGTTTGCGCACTCCCGTAGAACTCCCGCTCCAACTGGATCCTGCAGTATCCCGACTAGGCTTGCCAGATGTCCTGGATTCGCCTGGATTTTCCAGTTTTTTATGTATGATCCACTTTCCAGTTTTATCGTACAATAAGTAATCACACCTTTCAAAAATCTTACAGATTTCAAATTTAATTCACAACGATTTATTGTACACTGACTTCTGCTGCCTGCGAGAGGTATTTGATAATTTGCCAAAAAATATTCCAATTGATAAGATATGGCGCGTCTTTTTTCAAAAATGTGATAAAAATAAAATACAAAATCTGTATAAATTCGTATCATTCGTTCTTTCCATACCAATAAGCAATGCTTTTTGCGAAAGGACTTTTAGTATTTTAAATAATTTATATTCTCAAGAGAGACATAGAATGTCTTTTACTTTAATACAGGCTAAAATTTTAATAAGATTAAACTTTGATGAAAGTTGCAAAGATTTTCAAACTTTTTTGCATACAAATAAAGCAAAAGAGTTAATAAATTCTGTAAATAAAAATACAAAATACATATATGTGCAAAAGACGTATTTATACTTTTTTATTTAAGTTACTATGTGCCTATATATATAAATATGTAATTAATATAGCGTAAGACTGGATTTAGTTGTTACGTTTACGTGTTTTTATGTTATTATTTTTTTTTAATATTTAATAAAATTTCACTTTTGGAACAATAAGTGCATTTTAAAAATGGTCCAGTTTTTTTTCTAAAATCCATGCGAAATTCAAAGTTTTTAGGTGTTTGGTATCTGGTAAGCCTAATCCCGACATATCCATTGATGTGCCCGTCAGGTAGACGAACCTCCTTCTTAGCCAGCCCATCCACCACTTCCTTCCTAAGTACACCTTCGTGTGCCGGTACCCAGACCTTCTTTTTGGTTTAGCGCGCAAAAAAAATTAAAGAAATATAATTCGACATTATAACTACGTTTATACCTACGAATTATTAGCAAATAAAGCTATTTAAAATTAAAAATTAATACAGATAAATAATTACTTAAGAATTGAAGGCATTCATTTTTCTTCTGCTGGGGAAATAAATATATAAAATATTTAAACAAAATAATTTGTTAATTAATTGCCATAGAACATTCAATAAATTTAAATACTTTCAGATAAACAGTATCAAATGCTGACTATACAGTAGGAGGACTCAATTGGCAGCGAATAAAAGGAATAATATTTAATATTTGCTGTCCTTCGATTGCTAATTTTTTTGTTATGACTCTAATATAACTCAATAACAAAAAATAATATCTTTTCACATAAAAGACTTCCCATCAAAATTGTACAAAAATTTATTATTATTTTTCTGTTTGCTTTTGTACAAGAAATATTTTCATATGACGACATACTTTTGAAGAACCCATGCATCATGCTGTATATAAGATGATCCCTTTATTCTTTCTTGTGAGATTTAGTAGCGAGATATGATGAGAATAATAAAAACTGATTACGATGAAATTTGATCTCCGACCATGATAGTGATGTGCTGAGAGATGCTACGTTGCCTGTGGTACTTAACAACTCTACACTATTGATGCACGTCTCTCGGTTTTAATAATCGCGCAATTTCGTTGTGATAAATGTGAGTACGAGTAGAAGCGATAAAAGGAAATAAACAAGAAAACAATTGTAAGGAGATGTAGGAAAAGAGTGCCCTTGTTTTATTCTCAGGGACTCGTTTATAATTAAATAAAATATTTAGAATAAATAATAATGCAAAAGGAGACAACTGTTTTTAGAGGATGTTTATTATGAAATCTGCCACACCGACACACACGTACTAATGCACACAAGCACGCACACAACCATCAAACAGTTGTTCACGCCAATGGCTCTAATGTATGCGAAATTAAATTTAATTGTTTGTGGAGATAAATTATCTCGTCAAATCAGTGCCACCATAAATGGTATTAAATAAATATTAAACAAGCAAAAAAGTTGCCAGAATATAAAAAAAAATATTTCATTATATGGCGGTATAATCTGTGCACAAAAGTAATTGTAATGCTACAAAGGGTTAAGGCAGAGGCCTCTAGCAACGCGACAACTTTTTTTAAATCTTGGACCAACTCTCAGGGAATGCGATTATATATGCGATGCATTATGGTGGAACTAGAAGAAAGGGCTGGTGAAAGACATGGCAGGTGGTGTAGGGATATATACCAGAATATAGAGGAAGCTTCTCTATCTTACAACTCATCTTTCGCACGTTTCTTGTTTTATAGCAGTTTCGTAGTGCCTCTGGTGTCAAGGATACGCCTTAAATTTTTAAAGCCGTGTTTAGTAGCCTTTTTTATTGTTTTACTTCACCGATGATGCTACATAATATCGACGAGGGTGGGTGCTCTGATGTTATTTGACGATTGGTAACAGCTGAAGCCGGTTCTGTTCAGTGACCAGTGACTATGTTTTTATGCGAAACTAAGCTCGAACCCAGGACTGTTTGATCTTGTAGTCAACTTGCTAACTACTGCAGCCTCTTCTATTATGCACCCTATACTGTCTATTAATCATTATGAATTGAACCAGCTACTTATGAGGCAGAGTCCGTAAGTCTTTATCCTTAAGCGCAAACTTGTCTCGGAATCGCCTCGTCCTGTTATTCGTCATCCCTGTGCAGGTGGATCTAAGATGAGCCATAGATTCCTCATCCTCATAAAAGAACCTGCTCGTGTTAGTGATACTTAGTCTGTAGAAATGCCCATTGCAGGTGAAATTGCACGTAAGAGTTCCCGTGAGTAAACGGATTTTGGCTTCGAGAGCAGAAACTTCTCTCAGTGTCTACGTTGTGCCGATATTGGTTCTTAATCCAGTCCTATAATCACCTTTTTTAGATAATTTTCACTGAATCAAAACATAGGGCTGGGGCCACTGAACTAATGTTCGGCTTTCGATTTCGCCTGCATGTCACCTTTTCGTCATGTCCTGCTATCCAAATCTGTAAAACGTTGTGCCATGCCAGTTTATTGAGTGCCCTGTGGCACCACAAGGCCTTTGCTATAGATTGACTGTCCGAGAGTATTCTGATCGCTACTCCTCTGTAGTTCTTAACCAGCAGTGTATCGAGTTATATTCCAATATTGCGTATAGTTCCTCCTGAAAGATGGTATTGCTCCACTATACCTGCCCTACACCACAGAATGTCTTTGATCTATCGGCATACCATTTCAGTGAACCGCCATCCACCCATCCAGTGTTCGCCTTCCATTCATGCCCCTCAAACAAAATAACTTAAATTCCAGACTATCCACACACTATCGTCCTAAAGGTGCCTGCAACTTCTTGGTATGGTTTAAGACGTGATCAGTGAGCTAGTAGCATTAACAATTTAATGATAAGGACTTGATATTATTTTACTTGTACATGATGAGAAGCACATAGTAGTCACTGAGTATTTTAAAGCCTTGTGTAAACCCTATATGCATGTAAATGCAGATATCTTATGTGAAAGTAGTATTCTTTTCTTCTAATAAATACTTATAAATTGTGCATGCTCTTCTTGAGAGGAAGACCTGCCGTCCCTTCTTTCGTTCTGCATAGCATTTGACATTACCACAGCCCTATATACGATTACATATCTTATAATTATAACTCCTATACTTTGCATTTATCGTGGAATAAACAGGCTGCCATTCATGCTACTACTCAAAAGGTTGCGGGTTCAATTCCTGCTCAATATTTTATTGACGGTTTTTTCAAACGAAACGTAATGGCTTAACATTTTAGTTTCGTTAAATACAAAAACTTAAGTTTTTTTCTTTATTTATTAATACGGCGGATTTGAATGATTTTGAAGAGGTGGCATCTCTGTTAGACAGGAACCAAAATATTGAAAGAGCTCCCATTTTATATCAAATGTAATGCAATACTTTATTTTTATTCTTTAACAAATTTGCTGATATATTTATTGTATAGATGTTGAAGGGTACCGCCTTGTGGATAGATGGCTGGCTCAACACAATTGTGGCTACAACAATTGCTGACTATAATGGAATAGAAATTAAACGATGAAAAGAAAAGACGAATGGTAATAAATAAATAAATAAAAAAAAAAAAAGAAAGGATGGGATTTTTAGCGAGAATTGTAGGCGGAGGTGCTGTATTACATGTCAGCAACTTTTTTAATTGTTCAATTGTGTTATCAACAGCCAACAAAACGCCTGCTTCTTTTTCCATTCAAACTTGGATCTGATATTTAATAGATGCAAGTTTTTTTCTTTCTCTCTATATTGTGCTGTTATATTTCTAAAGCAACGAAAACGCAGGATTCTTGAATTTATAATGTGTACGAGCACACTTGTGAGCCATAAACTTTTTTCTGAATATTTTTTTTTTATTAAATACAAAGTAAAAACTAGAACCGTGCTTTAACGCTTGGTCTGTCTGCAGTGTACAAACACTATAGTGTTTTCACTGGTTTTAAAGCAAAAGTTAAAGTTAAAGAAACCTGGTTTTACCATATAAAAATATTTTCTTAAAACTATCTTAAAACCAATTTTGAATTGGTTTTAATTTGCTTTAATGAAATACATGTACTAAAGGCAGTGCTACCAAGTTAAAAAATTTAAAATTGCTGGCAGTTTAAATGGTGCTCCATGAAATAAAAAAAAAATAAAGGAAAATTTGGTAAATAAAGTCACTACAATAATAACAAAATAATGGACGCTGCAGCAACAACAATAAATAGTCAATTATTTTCTTACTTTTAGTGTTTTTACGGCAAAACATTTCTCACTTGTTTTTTTTTTATTAATTTAAATGTGTGCAGCTACTTTCATTAGTTTTCTTTTTCTGCAAAATAATAATTAAATTTTAGTGTCTTAAAAAACCAAAAAAAAAAAAAAAATCAACAGTCAATGGCCTTAATTACACGAAGAAATTAAATGACAGATTTAAACTGCTGTATCACAGATCTTCAATTAAATGTTTCTTAAGAAAATGTTGTGAAAAATGTCCACATTCGAATAGTTCATCACACTTCCATGGACTTCATATGTGTATGTATGCATGTATGTATGTATGTACATCGTTCAGTTTATAAACCAGAAATGTCATAAAATTATGGCATTTAATTTAAAGGCAACAACTAAAATATGGCTTTTTAAACATACCAGTGGCAGTTGATAAGAGATTTCCATATGTCTTGCTCTAACAATCTTGGGCAACTAACCCCATGGGCAGTGGTTGAAAGGTAACTTGTACCAGAAATCGTGTAACACACAAACAACTAAAACCAAAGCCGCAAATCATTTAATGTATTTTATTGTACATGATGGCAAAAAAAAGAGCAGTGATCACATTGTGTGACAAAAAAAAAACCACTTGAGATATGATACTATTTTTCTGATAGATATTATCGAGTACAACAATAAAGTGGTTTTGAAAATTTCCCGACACCCCCGAAATCTTGAGTTACGGGTAAAATTCAAATTCGACGTGACGTGCCATTGACATAACCATAATGGAATTTTTCTCGCCAATTAGTGCTACCAGTGATAGTATTTTATAAATAAAGAAAAGCATCAAATATATAGCAAAATAAGGTTAAAGACAAAAATATAAAAATTAAAAAAAATTTTTTTTAAGGTCTTATTCTGCAGACAACACATTAAAAAGTGTAAAATGTTCAATTAAGAAAGCGCAAAACCTTAAGAATTAAAAAAACATACATTGGCATATTTACAGTTTTTTCAAATTACCTTGAATGAGAATGGCTAATGTAAATATTGCACTGTTAACATCACTGCCAAAGAGTATGTTTGTGTTTTTTACATCATTGAGCTACTTTGACTTTTATGTCGACAAACGTTCTCTCTCAACAATTAAAAATTAACTTCACGAGCTTTCTAATAGTGAAAGAATCACTAAAATCCATCGAACCGTTAACGAGTTAGAGCGTTTTATGTGCATTAAAATAATCACTGACTACTACGCACTTCTCATCTTATTCAGGTGGTAATAGTAGAAATATAGTGCAGTACCATACCTACATGGTTAGTGCGCGGTGAAGATTGTTGCCTTGTTTTTTGTTTTTAATTGTGAATTCATCTGCCACTGATCACGTCTTGTAACTTTTTGGTATGTGGACTCACTGTAGCCCGATGGTGCCACCTGTCAGACAATTTCAGGTAAGTTAATTTTTTTTGTTTTTAAATAAGTTTATTATTTATTTTATTAAGATACCTAACGGTAAAAATTGTATTACCGTCTTCATTGGAAGGGGAATTGTGGAGAGAAGAGACAATGGATGAACTGAAAAAGTCGTTCTTGCATTGTACGTAGCCAAAGGAAATCAATTTTGTTTTAAGTTAAAAAAGGAAAAAAAATGATGATCCTTTTTGGTCAACACAGGTGTGCACGGAAAACGAAATGTTTTTAAAAACTGTTAGTGGATTGATTGCCTTCGCTTACAAAGAATCTTTCAAATGTCAAAATATTTCGAGGGTAAACTAATCGTTCTGTGAATTAATCAATTCAATATATAATTTCGCATTTGAAAAAAAAAAGTAAAACAAAAACCAATAGATTTTATACGCGTACTATAACTATTTCTTTGGAATATTTTGCTTTGATCAAGTCTTGAAAACTACAATTTATTTTCGAAAACACTCCAATTAAAGTTGAGCTAAACTCGCGTGAACATTTCACCGATTGTGCTATTTGAAGGAATTTTTACTTTCCAGTAAAAAGCAACGAGACATACTGGATCCAATTTAGCTGGTTTCCGAACTGGCTGCCTACATAATCAAAAATTTGAAGAATAAGTATTGTGGTGACAACACAAATACAAAAATAAAAAGAATGTGCTATTCTTATTCGCAGCACTGTGTATCCATTATTTTATTTTAATTGCAATTCTGCGTAGAGAACTTAAAAATGTAAAACACGATAACAAAAATAGTGCTACAGTAAAAGAAAAATAAAAAGAATGGGACATGATTTGGAGCCTTAAGTTTTTCCTAAACTAGTACCTTCAATCATATTTACTCACACATGCACACACATGTACATACCCCGTAGGAAACCTGGGACCAACTGTCTCCAAGTCAAGACTTTTGTCGATTGGTTTTGGTGACTTTTTTATGACATCGTCTACACTCTTTTATACCCTTCACTTTAAATGTACGGGTATGTACATATCAGTTTGCCATTCTGTGTCTAATTTCTAAAAAAAAAAATTTCAGAAATGTGATGAATAGTGAAGTTTATTGAGCCACGTCTGTCTGTCCATGTGTTCGTTGAAATCAACTTTCCGGCCAAAGTAAATATCGCACAGAATTCGTTTTGATGCCCATTGATCTGTAATAGACCTGCATCAGTTGCTATTGAAATTCAGTCGAATTAGTTTAATAGTTTCCGAGCTACAGCCAAAGAAGCATGACCACCTGGTTTTTTTTACTTGAAATTTTAAAACAAAATCTTCCATAACTTCGAAACGGCTCGATCGATTTTGATGAAATTTAGTCCGTGTATGTAACCGGTAGACTTACTTACTTTAAATAGGTGGTGAAATCGCTAGATGGTGCTGCTACCATTTTATAAGCTAAATTTTTATTTTCTAAACGCCTCCATTGATTTTTACACAATTTGGTACATAAGCTCCGATATACGAGGACATATGCAGAATTGATTTGAACTCAAAAATGTGGTCCTTTCGATCGGGTTTAAAAAATATGTCCTAATCGGGTCCGTCTAAACGGCTGAACCGAATTTTATGAAATTTGGTATGAATGTTCAGATAGGCGCTCAGACACTTATGGAAGTCAAAAAAAAAAAGGTTGTGTTACCAAACTCGAAAAATAGGTAAAAATCCGCTCCGCCTAAGCGGTTGAACCGAGTTCTGAGAAATTTGGATTACACGTTGAGCTTATATAGGGGACTGAAATAGCTGGTCCGAGGGACAATAATTAAAAATTAGTTGAAAATACGGTAGTCCGAAGGACTATAATTAAAAATTAGTTGAAAATACGGTACAGCTAAGCGACTAGGCGGAAATTCAGAGGAATATGGGATACAAGGTGGGCCAGTGAAGGCTATCTAATATTCGGCATAGCCGAATATAGCAGTCTTACTTGTTTATTTAGTTTTGGTGCGATGAAAAGAGAAGATAGGAAAACGTATCTGTGTCTCTACAGCTGCAAAACCATTTTTTGTTGTCTTATTTTGTTGTGGTGCAAATAGATGCAGTTGCTCTCAGTTTTGCACAAGAACTACCCACTACCCTATTGACTACATAGGACCAATGTCTGTAGTAGATTTTTAATGACTCGCACATATTAAATGTCTATAGTAAATTACATTGCCTGGGATATAATACGTCAGTAGTACTGGTGCTTAAGTCAGTAGCAAATCAGTATAGTTTTACTATTGTCATTTCCTGCAGGGTACTCACTTACATAAATAAATAATGTTATACCACAGTTTTATTAAAACCTGTTGAATTTTAATAAAACAATTTGTCGCTATTCGACTATGTGTGTGTGTGTGTGTATGTGTGGTTATGAATATCATGAATTAAAATGAGTTACAATTTGTATTATTATACATGAAAGTGTCGTTGTGCGATCGTAAAATGGGCAATGAAAGCAACAAAAATGCACTAAAAACAAACAAAATTGACCTCTTGGCGTAGACGTGCCTGGCCTCAAAAGTGTGACAAACTAGTTGGCGCGCGGAGAGGTCAAAATCCATCCATAAACTGAAAGTACTAATTTTTTCATGTTTATAAGTACATATACATACAAATTTGTATGTATGTATGTTTGTAGGAATGTATAGAAACATTATTATAAGTAAAATTGTCTTGACATTTAAAAAGAAGTTTTATTCATCATACAACAAACACACACACACACTAAAAGTAATTTACACGAGTGGCAAGTTAACCGAGTTTTTATTACTTCCTTAGAATTTTGTAGAGCTGTGTTTGCCAAAAATCGCCATACAACGCATTTTAACACTTTTAATGAGTTCTTCGAAGCTTTACGACTTTCTATACGAATTTGCAAAATATCACTTACAATTACGCAAAATTTAAAGCACACACGGCAAAGAAAAGCACAACTGCTGTTTATATTCATCTATATATGTATATATATAAAACGGAATGTATGTTTCTATGTTTCTGTTTGTTTGTTCGTTAGTACTTTATAGGAGACCAGACCTCTGGACCGATTTTCCTGAAGTTTTCACGACATTTAAGTGGGACTTAAGGCTTATCAAACAAAGTATGGTTATTAAAACAGGTGGCAATTTTGTGGCTGTACCTACGTTTGTACAACAAACGTCAAAAACACATTGTTTTTGTAATATTTGCATTAGTTGTTTTTGATATATCGCGAACAAAAGACGTATGGAGTAGTACAACTAATCCATTCGCCACCACCTACTTAAAAACGCCTTGGTGGGATTCTTGAATGAATTATACGTTATTTTTAACCACGCCCACTTTTCTAAATTATGTTACTCTTTCCACATAGTTTTTACGAGATTTTATAATATAAACGAGCCATTTGTGGACCAATTTACAAAATTATTTTTGCATATGGAAAAGGTTAACTTAGGAGGTCCCTTAGGTCCCTGTAAGTTATTTAAAAAAAAATAAAAAAAATTAAAACATTTTTCCCGAAAAAAGTGTAAAAAGCAGTATCGGCTTCAACTGATACTAAACCACGAGTAACATCGGAGCGCCCTCCTTCGTCGTTATTCTGAAGCATTACCGGCTAAGTAAAATAATTAATAAAATGGCCGAAAAACAAAGCTGCAAAATATGAATGTATCTCTCTGACACCAGAGACGCTGCAACACTGCTATAAAAACACAAAAAACATGCAAAAATACAGAGCTGTAATAATAATGAAGCTTTCCTCCAGCTGTCATCTCTATGACTATCCCTTACCTTAGTTCTGGTGCATGCTTTGCATACATAGGAGACATTCTCTGAGCACTGCTCCCAGAAAAAAGAGCACAATATGGAAAATTTAAAAAGTGTTATTGTGATTTGCAGATGAAAAGAGTGAAAATGGTACTCAAGAAGGGGTAAAAAATGCAAAAAATTTTAAATAAAAAAAAACATTTTGAAATTTTGAAATAAATTTATTTTCATTTAATTGGAAGTAAAAAAAAATTTAAATAAAATAACAATTTATTAAAAAAATTTAAAAACAATTTAATGAACTATTCAGATCTTTTATAAGTTTGAGTTGAATTAATTTTTGCGTAAACATTAGAAGGCAATTTATAATTGCAACAACTAAGCTAAATGGTCTATCGACTTCGGCATTTGCGTAAGGAAACGAAAGTGTATGAATATCTAAAGCGAATGCTACACGATCAATGTTCAGCTTCAATATTTGTCATTGTGTGCGTTATTTTATAAAAAAAATAGCCACACTTATACGTATATGTGTCACACTTATACGTATATTTTTTATAAAATAACGCACACAATGATAAATATTGACGCTGAACATTGATCGTGTAGCATTCGCTTAAGTTAACTAGTTCATAAAACTGTTCGAGGCGAATTCATACCAGGTAATCTCTTCCCTACAATAACATTTTTTGTTTACAAATCCAACTACAGACACTACAACATGCAGAATTTTATTCGAGTTGTCCAAGGTTTCTTAATACCAAAGTTCTCGCAAGACAAATACGTCAATTCACTTTACTCGCCCAACGTCAAACTTTCTGTAAATAAAACGTAACCTAAAAAGAACGCGTCAAGTTGAATTTAACTTAATTATTTCAAAAAGCTATTTATTTTACATTTTTATTAAATATTATATATTAAAATTTTACAATAATTAAATTATTCACAACAACTTTTCTTAAATTTTGTCACAAAAGAAAACATACTTTGAGGTTTGTCTTAAAAATACGTTACAAATCGTTGAATCAGCTGACGGGCGAATTACTTCGTGAGTTTACCTGGCAATGAATTTGCCTTGGAGTTGTCAAAATAGTTTCCGTATTAATATGCTTTGTGTTTTTGTGTTGAACAAACCTTTGACACTTTAACACAAATCAGCTGGGGCTGAAATACGGCGGCATTCGACTCGAGTCGAAATTTCAAAGAAAATTCTATTAAAATTTATTGGAATTTCGTTCGATGTGGAATGGAAATTTGAGCCCTGAAGAGAAGTTTAGCTAATGTGGCCATCTGCTATGAATTTGCCTCGAAACTGTCCATACATTTCTTTCGTTTGTAGAGAATTACTTGACAAACTGTATGCAATTCTAACATCTTTGTTATTTTATTTATAATTTTTACTATAAATATCGTAAAATTTAAAACATTTTTCTGCAACAATAAAAGCAAGCGACTAGAAAATATAGTTGATATTTTATTTTGCAAGTGTGACCCGTGGAAGTTGGCAGATATAAAAAAGAACGTGTTACCAATTTAAAATACAAACACCTTTGCAAACTACATAAACACGTACATATGTATGTATGTACGTATGTATGAATGTGTCAGCCTAAGCGAGGTTAAAATACATGCTGCCATATATACATACGTACACACTTGTTAGTTCAACTCATCTCTATATATAAAATAATAAATTCTTAGTGAATTTTCTTCATTCGTTTATGATTTTCGCAAACGATTGGCTTAGTGAAGAAGCACGTGCCTGTCAAGCGTTTAACCACTCAGTTAGGCAGTGAATGAGACTCAGTCAGTCAGCCATAAGCAGCTGCTATTTATTTAGGTTTAATCTAAATGAAAAAAAGAACTGAAATAAACAAGAAGCATTGTAATTTTATTTTTTACTGACTCCATAGTAGTTACTTGTTGGTTCATCTACAAATTGTTTTGTGGTTCTTGAGATTTTTTTATTTCCTTAATGAAATTTGCATGTAGCCTTTTTGCGCATTTATTGCATAAATTTTTCATGTGTTGCACTCTAAGGCGAGAGTTAATTTTGCAAAAAAAAAATAAAAAATCATTTTCGTTTTCGGAAGTACAAGTAGAAATACAGTCACCTCTCGATAAATTGAAAGTCGTTCATTTGAAGATCGAGAGCTTGCAACCATTTTTCAAATTAATTGAAAAAAATTCGATAATTTAAAAGGTGGACAACGGAGACGGTCGCTAGGTGGACGGCGAGGCTCATTCATTGGAAGAAAGTATGGGAAAGTTAACTATTTCCTGACACAATTCCTCTCGGACCACGGGTACTTCCGAAAGTGCCTGTACCGCATGGACAGGGCGGATGGTACCGATTGCATTTACTGCAGTATGATTACTTTCTACAACTGCATCAGAAGGCTTTATAAAAGGAATGCAATGCGCAAAGGAATGTAATGCGGAAAGCGGTCCCGGAAAGGAAGGAGGAATTTGTTAGTGGTAACACCACTCGACGCAAATGACGACGGTCACTGTAAGAGCGAAAGCATTTTCAACCCTATGCCTATATCAGCCCTAATTCATGACAGAAAATATTATTGTGAATATGGGAAAAGTTAAAGTTAATGCTATGGGAATATTGTAAATCAAGTCTGTGCGTTAAAGTATTATGATATTGCGCATTACAATTCCAAGCGCGTGACAGCTTTATTGACAGCTCTATCCGATTTGCAAAATCTTTAAAACTGGTTCATTCCAAGGCAAATTCATTACCAAGTAAACTCACTAGTAAATTCGCCCGTCAGCTGATACAAGGATTTGTAACGTATTTTTGTGCCGAACGTCAAAGTTTGTTTACTTTTGTGAGAAAGTTAAGAAAAGTGGTTGTAAATAATTTAATAATTATAATAATATAATACTATAATAATAAGAATACAAAATATGTATATTACTTTTCGTAATAATTAATTTAATTTTAACTCATATTGCACTAATTTAACACGTCCTTTTTAGGTTATGTTATATTTAGCAAAACACATGTATACAAAAAATGTGACGTTTGGACGAAAAGCGAATTGACGAATTCGCCTTGCGACAACCTTGTATTAATAAACCTTGGTTCGAACCAAGTACAAATTGCTATCATCTCTAACTTTGATATAAAAATATCACTAGTTTATCGGAACTATCTGATAAAAAGAAAATAGAAATAAAGAAAAAACAAAAAAAGTGTGTAAAATAATATTGTTGTGTGAGCATAGTATTAGGCACACTCTTTTTATTTTGAAAAATTTAACTGTCTTTGTTATATTTTTAACACTTACCAACACTGGTATAGAAATTAATGGTAATCGATAATAATAGTTTATCGCATTCTGCACATCTTTAACCAGCTGACATCAAAATATATTCTAAAAGTATAAACAAGAAGCACAACAATCATTTTTACTTTTTAATAAGAAAAAATATTAAGTAACAACAAAGGCAATTGCTAATAATTAAATCAAGTTCAATAGCTTAAAAAATAATAAATTAACATGTCGTGAATTAAAAAGAATTTTCAAATGAATTAAAAACCCATGAGTGTTGTTGTTATAAACGTTCAAGTACATAAGTTTATAACGTCGCGAAGAAAGGTGCCAGCAAGTTTTGCAATTGAGATTTGCAGAAGAAAGATTCCAATAAGGACGAGAGAATACATTATTTTTATATTAAAATTATATTGTCCTAAAAATTTCCATTATCTATAAATTTTTAAGCAAAGTGTGCAATCATGGAAACACCATACATTAGTGCTATTATGGATTACAACGATTGGTCACCCAACTATGGCAACTTGCCGATGGAGGTAAGTCTTGCGGGTAGCATTGCAGTAATTACATTAACAAATGTCAATGCATATGTGTACATGCTGTTTATTTTTTTTTTTTGGGAGATTGCATGGGTATGTGTTTGATATTAATGAGTTATTAAGCAGATATGAAAGCACCACAGTTCTAAGGTGTTTCCACATTTTAATCGTTACCAACCTCTCTTGAACCTTGTCTTTTGCCAATCCATTTGAATTAATTTTTCTAATTAGTTTTCACGTGATAATGACGTACATACGAGTATGATTGATCTTCACTATAATTTTATTGAATTGGAACAAAACCATTGTGCTGATATCTTTTCTAAATAAAACAGCAGCCATAACGCGTATAGAAATATTTTTCATGCCGTTTATTGCAAATATTATGGTTACAATGCAAACAACGTAGTTTAAATTTAATTCATTTGTAATCTAAATAAGCTTTGCTCGATAAACATGCACATATTATTGGAAGTTTGTCTGGTCAAGCAAATATCGTGCAACTCGAAATGCATTTCTATAGACTTTCTCATATGTATCTAGAGATTTTGCAACTTGAAATTTAAATTAAATTACATGAAAAATTGTTAATTAGTGGCATGTCTGCAGTATAAACAAGAACTTGAGTTTATATAAAATTAATGTTTGGCTTGTATCTTTATACATGGTATATGGCACTGCTTTTTCGATTAAGTTCAAATTTTTTAGTTGCAACGGTTTTGCAACAAAATATCGATATGGACATACACAAGTATGCAGAGAGTTAAGATAGGACGATCCTTCCTGTCAATTAAAAATACCAAAATATGTATCGGTTCACATTGTCAAAATTTGTCTTTTGAAATCTTCACAAATTCTCGCAATTTTTAATTCAATTTATTTTTACATAATTTAATTTATTATTTATCTTTCTTTACATGTCCAAAACAAAGTGCATTAAACATTAGTATGAAAAAATGTGAGGAACTGTTGAAATCCATATTCTTAATTTTTTTTTACAAGAACTTTTGGATTTATTAAAATAAAACCCTTTTTTCGAAATTTTTGTCAACGATAACTCTTGTATCAATCGATTTTAAGAAAATTTAGTTGGTTATGAATGGTGTTTAGAAATGATAAAAACTCGATTTTCAAAAATCGTGCTGAAGGCAGATACCAATGTTTGTAAGTAAAAACAAAATTAACAATTAATATCGCAAATAAATTGGACAAGAATATACGGAGTAATTAAAATCCAACAAAATTTTCGACATCAATATCCTTGGAACCACTTTACAGTGTTTTGTTAAATTTGTGAATCGGTGAATATATAAACCCGATTTGACTAAGATTTTTGGAGTATTTAAAAAAATCAATTTTTCGTTAACAATATCTCGCGAACCAATCAACCAAATTGACACTTCTTTTTGATAATAAGAGCTGACTAAATTTTGAACTCGAACGGCATAGTAGTTTAAAATTTATTACGAAAAAGGAAGTTTTCGAAAAAGTTATTTTCGAACTACATATTTCGAAATCTTTTAAATATCGCGAAAAATAGACAGATTCGACTCCCTGGACATCAAATAGAAATATAATGAAAACTCGATTTTCGAAAATCATTAACTTGGTATAACGGAAAGTTAAAAAGAATTTATTAAAAAAATTTACACAGCATGTACATAATTGAAAGGCCTCCCAAAAATCACTTTAAAATCTTTACGATTTTAAGTCGTTTCCTAAAAGTTCTGGAGTAAGAGAAATAAAAAACGGGAAAACATTTAATTTCATTTTTGTGTGGTCATTATATTATATAATAAAAATATATATAATCTAATATATAATAAAAATATTAATAAAATTTTCATTAATTTTTCGAGCTTAGGGACTTTTCGTTTTAATATAAAAATTAACAATATTTATTTTTCAATATTTCGCTACTCCCTTGTACAACTTCTTCAGGAAGAAGATGCTGTTTCTAAATAGAAAAAAATTATTTTAAAAAATACGTAAAATAAAAAAACCAAAAGTCCTTAAGCTCGAAATATTTGTGAAAATTATTATTGAAAAGAGTTTACAAAAAAAGAAAAGAAACTAGAAAGATTGAGTTATAACAAATAAATGCTGAATAAAAATTTTATTTCAGATTATTTTATACATTTTTCGTTTTCTCAATCACGCCGATCTACAAGCGGCCGGAACAACATGCTGGCGCTGGCGCGAAGCCTTATTCGTTGGTGAATTCAATCGCAATAATGTAGTTCACTTTAATAAGGTATGTCTGTCAGATCGTCTGGCACCAGCAAAGTTTTTTATTAAATGCCAACGACCATATCGATCGTTTTGTATGGAGGATGTAACATTTGGACATGTTCAAGAGCTGTTTGCACAGATTGGTAAAACAGCAACTAAAATAATATTCAATAATGTCGATATGGGAGATAAACAATTTTATGCATTTATGAAGCAATTAACACGTTTGGAATCGCTAACGGTAACCCGCTGCTCTCCGCTGTTCATGTCTGGTTCTTTCTTAGATGGCAACAGTGATTTCGCTAGAACATTTTCAAATATTAAACATTTATCGCTGAAATGCAATCAATATTTATCCGATGCCATTTTATTTCGTCTGACAGCTCACATTAAGGCCATTGAAAGTCTGGATGTATCCGAATGTCACATTGCCTATCACAACGCCATACATAGGCGTTTCTATCCCAACGACAGCTTATCGGAGCACCCTAGTGAATCAATACTGACTTTTAAGTTTTTAGCCAAAGTGGCAAAGTTACATAGAACTTATTTAAAAGATTTAAATTTGAGTTACACTATGGTCAGCGGGCCGGCTTTACAGTCATTGACGTCACAAGAAAATTGTAACGACGGTTTGTCATTGCTGAAGTTACGTTTGACAGCATGTCGTCAACTAAATACCAGTGGCATAAAATCGTTTTTGCTAACGCAACCAAATTTAGTTTTACTGGACGTTTGTGATACAATGTGCGTAAATGACGATTGCTTGGCAGCCATAGTTAATACACTACCGAAACTTGAAACGCTAAATGTAGCTGGTTGTGGTGGCATTACAAATATTGGTGCCGTCTTGCTCGGCAATCTAAAGCATTTAAAGAGTTTAGATATTTCACGCTGCGGAAGCATTACAACCGATGGTGTTATACAAGGTGTAGCCCGTTCTAGCAATTCAGTGCTACGATATCTTGATATGTCCCATTTGATTGTATGTGAGCAGGGTATTAGTGGCATAGCACGCAATTGCCCCGAATTGCGCGTCTTAAATGTGGGCTATTGTGTCAACGGTGTCACCGACACGTCCGTCCAATGCATCATCGAACATTTACGTTGGCTTAGAGAGCTGTCATTGCAAGATTGCTTCCGTGTTACTGATGCTGCTCTGACTGGCATTAATATAAACAAATTAGAAATGAAAAATGCTACAAATTTGGCGACGAGTTCTTTGGAAAACGTTCACCCAGCAAATACACCGCCACTGCATGAACTAGAGAATTTGAAATCCTGCAGCCCGTCACAAGGCATGACGATTTCTTTGCGTAGTAAAGCCGAAGAGGACATAGTGCGTGATGCCAATCGCAAGCGTGCCCTATTTGCTGTCTATGAACTAAATCAAATTGATGAGCACTTGATTGACGGCTACAGTATACAACAACTAAAGGGCTTAAGGTCACTTAACCTCAATGGCTGCAATAAGATAACTGATGTCTCTTTAAAATATGGACTCAAATTTTGTGAATTGCAACATCTGTCTTTGACGAACTGCCAACAAATCACTTTGCTGGGCATGGAGTCGTTGGTGTTGAATTGTCCGTCCATTGAAGAGATCAATTTATCCAATTGCTATAATATTAATGACAAAGCTATACAGTTATTAACTGCCAAATTGAGTCGTCTACGCGAATTACACATCAATGGATGCACTCAATTGACCGACCATAGTTTAGATGCAATACTTATTAATTGTAAATGTTTGCAAGTAAGTTATAATCTAATTTTATTTATTCGTACTTATTGCGAGTGTCGTCATTTTGATATCAAATTATGTACATTTTTATATTTAATCGGCCATAAAAATATCGTCGCACTCGTAATACATACTGATTATTTTTATTTATTTATGTCGATGCTGATCTATGTTATCTTTTTTTTTCATAAAGACTCTGTCCATTCATCAGTGTCGTCGTATGCACAGCGATATAGAGGATCGTTTGGCTGATCTATCCACATTGCGCAACTTGAATATCGACAGTGTCAGCTGTTTGGAAAATATGGATTTCTTTCATCGCAAGAGACGTCTAGATTACTGATATTTTGTTGCCATTTTCGTTGTTTGTATACTTTATTACTTTCAATTATATAATTTTCATTAAGTAGATATCGGTACGAAATATTTTATATTGTTTAGGTCGCAGACAACAGTAGTTGGCTCCATTAGTGATAATCGCATACAGACACAGTTTTCATTTGCATGAGAAAAGAAAGTGACGAAGTTTTTATCAGAAGTTGATTGCTCCGGTATACTGCTACGCTAGTTTATCAGTTTGGGGATTTTAGGTTCGCTTTCTAGCAGAGACTCTAGTCTGTTTCGCCACAATACGTGAACATTTTTGCACAACAGTTATCATAATGGGACCGTAATAAATTGAACACAAATAGGCTGGGACATTTACATCCAGCAACCTGCCTACCTAACCCCACCTATGTAAATATTTGTTATCGTAGACTCTGGCCAGACGTGCGATTTTGAAAAATTTTAATTTGAAAGTGCATTAGTGTCCACATTATGAAACTCTAGTTTCGCAATTTTTATATTTCTTACACCTACATCAAACGTCAAGTGCACTAGTGAGAATTACAGAACACATGAAACCGTGCACCTCTCCGCAATTTTATCAAATCTCTCGCCAACAAGCGCAAGAATCGCTGACACAAAAATTGCAAGTGTGGACGGGAACTTAGTAAACTTTATGCTTTTTAAATCAAAAGCATCGCCAAATTTATAGCGCTCTTTTGTGAGTTACCATTTTTGTGATATTTTCTTCAGTTGAAAAGATTTGTTTTTACAATTAAATAAATTTTACTTTCAAACATGAGGCAAGGAAATAAACTACATAATTAAATGTCTTCAAATTAAATTTCAAGCAAAAATTTCGACAATTCGATTTTCATCACAAATTCTTTTACATTTTCACAAACTTTATAATTAAAAAAATATTATTCATGTGAAATAAATTCCTCGAGAATTATTTATGATTGAGTTGTCTTATCAAATACCAGAGAGATTTTATTTCAATTAGCAGCTGTCAAAATATTATTAAGCCAACTTGAATTTCGTACAAGTACGGTCGTTATGTCCATGTGAAGACAATTAATCACGTTGTTGATAAAATTTCAGTTTCAGTAAAGTTTTCGCCGTTACGTCAATACGTAACGTAAATTTGGTCGTAAGGTGGTAGTTCGTCGTCATTGCTTCAGTGCCCAGGCAATTCACAACACTTGATTTTAGTTTGAGTGCCCAATTTTAGATAGATAATATGTCTTGATATCATACCGAAATTTACTCCAGGGCTACGTAAATTCCTCTAAATTACGTTAACAAGCCTTTCGAAGAGACCTGATATTAATGTCGGTTAAACACATTACAAATCATAGTTGCTGCGACAAAATCAACTATATATATATGCTTTTTCGAACAATTCTGTCATAGCTCCCCAGCTATTCAAGTTTTATTTCGTGAAATACTTATATCTATACAATCTTTGTTTCAATAAAGCGATTGGCTTTAAAAATAAGGCGAATTTACGATATAAAACGGGCAAGTTTGCTCTTTTGAAAAACTAGTAAAAAGCAAATAGCTGAATTTCCCCTGAGTGAAAGGCGGTCTTTTCACAGATTAATGTTTTAACTGAAGATTTCAAAAGTAAAGCCACAACAATTTTTATATCTTAGGTCATTGCTGATGTGAAAGATTCTATTGTTCTTATCTGGTCACCCTGTATGTTGCTTCAATTCAATTCTTTTAAATAAAATTTTGTAAATATTAGCCTAATTATTGTATATAAAATTGTTTGTATAACAAAGAAAAAAATATATATCATTGTTGACGATATTATATTATTTTCGGCCAACAGTCGACTGCAAAAAATCCTCAGAACTCCGATGTTTCTAAAGTCCCTTACTCACTATGATACACAATCGCTTGATTTGCCAAATACGACATGTGTGCTAGAAAAGTAAGATAGCTTGCGGTTTAGATGAAATACCACTAAAATTTTTTAAGATAATCCTTCCTCTAATCACTAGTCATATTTTATACCTCTTTAATAATCAATCAGCGAGACGATCGGTGTCTTCAGGTGTAGCCCAGGGCTCCATTCTGGGGCCGCTACTCTTCTTCATGTATATTAATGACATTTTCCACGTGACCGATGAGGAATATTGTGGATATTCAGTTTTTATTTTTTTGTTGAACGATCAGCAAATATTCTTCAGACCCAGATTAATAATACCTTGAGCGGTGTACAAGCATGGAAGGAATCTATGCAACTCTCTTCAGATTAATCTTTCGAAAACTAGCGCCATGAGGTTGGAGACATTGCCGATACCGGATTTGTCGCTTCAAATTCGAAGTGTACCCATTGGCTGGGTTGACAGATTGAAAGTGTTGGGTGTGCTGCTTGACTGTAAGCTGAACTATGCCTATCATATTAATAAGTTATGTGCGAACATGAACTTCACGCTTCGTCGTTTATACTTTAAGTTAAGTTTACGTTAGCTCATGCCTTGCTATTTTCTCAAATATCTTTTTGCATGGAATGATATTTATGCACAACGTGCGGTAGCATTACTACAGTTAATCTATTGGGTCAATAAGAGAACACAATTCCTATTTCAGCTAATGTACAGGGATCGTGTTTCGGAATATGTTGTTCGACTGTTAAAGTGTAGTTTCTTTAATTTCTTAACAATTAAGCTGCTTATGAGCCTTTATAAACTTGTTAGAAATTCTACACCTGCGTTTTTAGTTCAATTTGTTCGATATTGTCACTCATGTAGAAACACATAAATTTTCATTGCCAGAATACGCACTTCCCTTCTGGATAAGTCTTTAATTGTAAGTATAGCTCGTGATATCGAATTGCTTGCCATCTGTTTTAAGATCCTTTCAGTTCCCCCCCAAAAACCTACCATAGATTGATCATTAATCAGTTTAATATTGTTGGCAATATGACATACTTTGTATATACATATGCGTATGTTGCAATTGTTATCTAGTTTTAAAATTTATGGTTACTTTTAATATTTTAATAATCTAAGCTTTAAACATATTGTAATATACCTATTTTATTCTTTTGGCCAGATAAGGCCTTTAATTATTACAAATTATTGAAATAAATAAATAGTGTGAGACTAAAAAACAGCTGTATGCCAGATTTGTTTTGGCTAATCATGCGATTTGGAAAACTTTATGAAAATTTTAATAAAAAAATTATCTGAAATTTATGTTGTTGCTAAAAAAACTAAAAAATAAAATAAATGAACTCAGCAAACATTTTTAAAGTAATAAAATATTGTTTTTAATTATGTAAGTATGTATATACTATTATTAAAGTTAAAATGTACGTTAAAACCGGCTTTACCATACAAAATTCCTACTTTAAGGACGAGTACATATGTACATATTAATTTTAAAACTCATGCTACACGCATCAATATTTACCTTCAATACTTGTCTCTGTGTTAGTATAAATATTGAAGCCTCTGACACACTACGTCAATATTTCTCATCAATATTAATTTTTTGTTTTGTTTGTTTGTTTTTTCAAGTGTAAACATATAGAAGTTGCCGACGGCCAAAAAATTTTTTGTAGTTACCGGCGGCAAAATACATATCGGTGTTTTTTTTTATTACTTTTTACATTTTTGTTGACAGTTACTCATTTTTTATTGATAAGACTAGTGGACGATTTAACGGTTTTGCATTTATATTAATATGGTTGTACTCTTTGCACCTGATTAATTTTCCCATTGCAATATATTTGCGGTCTGCTACAAAATTTCAACAATGCAGAAAAAATTTTGTGTCACAAGGGCTTTACACGTATTAATATTAGGTCTGTTCGTTTACTTTTCTGGTAAAGTTCGGTAAAAAGAGAGTAAGCCATAATTTATCTCAATAAGAGACCAAAATGTACAAAAGTAAGAAAGCGCAAAAAACCACAATATTTACCACATAATAGGTCTGTTCAACGTGCATAACAAAAACATTTGCAACGTTGGTAACGTCTGTAAAATGAGGACAAAAATAAATTGAAGAAAAGTAAAACCCATTTTTTATTAAATAAAGTGATAAATATGCACAAATATATGTACTTACATTTTGAAATTTATTTAAAAAATCTCTTTTAAATTAAAAACTTTTGTCGTTTCTTTGCAAATTTTCTGATTAATTTCTTAGTATCATATATAAATAAAAAACAGCCGATAATTTAATTCTAGACCGAACTTACCCAAAGAAAAAGTTCGCGCAACTTTGTACAGAAAATTAAAAATTTTACTCTCTAATTTTATTTCAAAATTGTACAAAAATTGTTAATAATTGCTGGGTAAATTTAGAGGATTCCATCTTACACGCAGTTTACTTGTTGATAAGCACTTCTCGTAATTGAACTGATCTAGATTCTGAGTATATCTAGTCAAATTCATGCGCAATATAACTTCCAATTTATATAGTAGCGCTCTAATAATTATTATTTTATTATTATAACTATTATTTTTTCTTAAACATTATGTCTAGCTTATTTGTTGCCTACATATTTAATAATTCTTATGTTACACTTGCAGTCCACCAAATATATATGGCCTTATGGGCTCGGTTGGTTATTGTTATAAATAAATAAAATAGAATATCTCTTTATATATGATTCTAATTTTAAAATTGTGCTTTTCCCGAGAAAAATATGTGAAATGTATTATTACATTCTTTCTGATATTCTCATAAAGTATTTTTTCTAAAAACAAACTCAACAACTGAGGAGGAAAGCATATATATATATATAAAGATATATATAGATGAGAAGAAAAATCTAAAAATAGAAATATGTATGTGTTATAAAAAAAGTAAACTAATGGATTGTTATGTTTTTGTTTATAAATTTTTGATTTTTTGTTCGGTATTCAACTTCAATTCTCGATTGATTAGTTGAATTTTGAACATCAGAATCTTGAATTTGTAGTCAAAAATTGGGAAAAGTCCACTGCTGAGCTAAGTAGGCATTAGCGAAATAGTACTATATGGATATGCTTTCCTCCTCTATTTTTGAGTTTGCTTTTATATAAAAAAAAATACTTTAAGAGAATACCATAAAGTATGTTATAATACATTCACATATTTTTTTCGGGAAAAAGCACAATTTTAAAATTGGAATCATATATAAATAAAATAAATTTGTGCGAGTTCAGGCAATTTTGTTATGCACCTGGAACAGACCTAATATATATGACCATGCACAATTACAAATCTTCACACATGCATACATCCATAAAAACACAATAATTTGGCTTATACATGTTATTTAAAGAAACCCCAAATAATTTTGAACTAAATCATGAAATAAAATTAACTATTCTTTGTTCATTGCATTTTTGGGAAACTTTACATTTTACTTCATTTGTTATTTCCAATGTTTATTATAAACCAGCTGATTGCTTGTTCTTCACGCCCAAACTAGCCCGAAGAAAAAATACGTGCGTTCTCGTGCGTGAAGAACAAGAATATTACTCTCTCTCATTTACCCAATTTTTAAGTAAGAAAACGCTTTTGGGTAGAATTTAGAGTAAACGAACAGACCTTATATAAGAACATTAATCTTTATAAAGTAAAAAAAAACTTACCATTATATGTATGTGATCACTAGATGCGCCTTTTATTATATTTATATAGTTTTAATTTATTTAATTAATTTCACTTAATTACCTCACAACAAATTATTTCTTTAATAATTAAACTTTTTTCTAATTTTTAATATCTTTACACTTTTATAATATTTTTTTATATGGCTATATGTATGTACGAGTATGTATGTGTGTATGTTTATCAACCGTTAGTGCAACAGATTTATTCATTTCTCTTTCAGTCAGTCAGACTCGGTAGGTAAAATTGGAATGGCAAACATACTGCAGCAGTAATAACATACAGTGTAACCTCGGTTAACGCAACCAATAGAAATTTTGGACTGTTGCGAAAACTGAGTTGTTGCGAATACCGAGTAAAATACTTCTATGCCTGTTTTTCGATTAAAAATATTATTTCAAACCAAATAAAAGGTTTATTTGAAAAACACCAAGGTTAACTTTTAAAACAAATGTATTTATTAATTAAAATAAAAAATAAAAGCAAAAAAACAAAAAAATATTTCGAATAAATAAAAAATACACATTCTATATAAATTTGTACTGATTGATGGTTGTTATCAAGTTGAAGATTCATGTTTTTAACGGAAAAAGACAGCTATTTTTGATTTTGTTTTTTTATATGACATATTTTTTATTTATAAAAAACTAAATTTAAAAATAAAACTTACTGACCGACCACGCTCCACTCGATATCGTTCGTTCGCTTAATTACATTGTGCCAATTCACACGAGAACAATTATGCTGGCATAACATGGCATCTTGTTGGTAAATTCGGTGAAGGGAAGGTTTTTTGGTTGGCATAATTGTTCAATCAGCTACAACCCCGAATTAGCAGCACAAAACTAATACATTACACATATGAATAACGAAAAGAATAAATAAAAAAGTAATACAGAAAGTATACGTATACATTTTATGTCTGATGAATTAGCTTCGTGTGTTTTGGAAAGAACAAAAATTGTGCGCCGTAAAGTGTTATTTTTTTATCTGGGACCAGCACTCAGGATATGACTCCTACACAAGCGAAGCATTGTGCTGGAACTATAGGAAAGGAGAAACGACAAGAGGTGAAGCTTAATTATTGTACAGCTCTGCTTTCGCCTGTTCTTTGTTTATACTCGTAGCAGTGCTGAAGCTTCGGTTTAGTAGCCATTTTTATTATTATTTTACTTCGGCGGTGCTACACAATACCGACGAAGTAGATCGTTCTGATGTGATTGTGGATTGCTATCAGCTGAAGCCGGTTTTGTTCAGTGACCAGTGACTATGCCTTCGACACTGAAACCTTCCGACAACAACTGACACACAAAGACACACTAATGCACATCAGAAAAGTGCGAGATTTTTTTCTTTATTTTTTATAATTTTAGTCTGAAACTGGAGTTGAACCCAGGGCTGTTTTTGGTTTTGTAGTCAACGTGCAGACTACCATCCATCGTTTTGAATTGGCTAATTCAAAACAAAAACAACATTTTAAATTGTGTTTTTGCTGTGAATATCCTAACATTATAAATTTTGAAATTAATGAATATTTTTTTTTCTTTTGTGTTCAAGTTCACAGTTAATTTATCATGAGAAGAAATTATATTTTTGATTAGAATTTAAAATTTTGTTTTTGCTTGGATTGTATTTAAACCAACGATTGGTATCGTGTGACATCGTGAGCCAGGCAGCTAACTTTTTTTTCAAAGTTGCGTTAACTGAGGTTTTGTTTTTCGAAAAGTTGCGTTAACAGAGTCACCAATGTTAATTATTTGGGGATTGCGATTATCGAGGAGTTGTGCTTATAGAGGGTTGCGTTAACCGATGTTACACTGTATTAGTAAAATTTAAAATATCCACAAACTAACAACATTTAAGTCTTAAAGAAATACGAAATAGATTGTAAAAACAATTTTATGAAGAATTAAAATGTAAACTGAATTTTAAGTTTAATAATGCCTCGGAAAATTTACCCGAGATAATATTGTTTCTGAGACAACACTATACCACACTTGAAAAAAATATTTCCATTAGTGAGTGAAAATTTTAACGGGTATTGATAGAAATATTATGCATATGTGTGAAAGTATAAACAGTGCACACATGTATGCATGTATGACATACTATTTAAATTCGTAATAAAATGTTCTTTTTTTTTTGTTAATTAAATTTTTTCACCAAAAATGTTTTGTACAACTAAATTTTAATTATGAAAGGTATGCTTATTCTTAATTTTGTTATTATTATTATATACTATATTATTATTTATATTTATTATTATTTATTTATATATTATTATTTATAAATAAACTCTATAAAAACGAACATGTGCTTGAAAAAAATATTTCAAAGTAAAATATTCAAGTAAAAAATTTCTTTTAGTACTAATTATGCTTCATAAAAGTACAATTTCTTATTTCAGAAAGTAGAAATTTGAAAATGTGACAATAATCATACACTGATCCATTGTTTAATGGTCGCTACAAAGAATTACTCTTACACACTCTCTATATTACTTTCTTAAAGTAAAAGACCAATGACAAAAAATATATCTCTAACATCGACGCGAAACACTTATAAATTTTTCATCTGATACCGTAACTTGGACCAAGTGAAATGAAACAACTGGTTGCCGTACTAACGCAGCTATATATATACATACATATCTTGTATACTCTATATATGCATATGTACATAGTATATGAATGTCTGTCGAAACTTAGTTCTTTTTACATAAATTCAAATTTTATAAATTTTTTTTATTATTTACTGATTTATTAGAATTTTTAACTTTTAATTTCACTTTCCTTCACACTTTTATTTAATTTTAATGACTACATATTATTAATTTCTACCGATTTTATTTAAGACACATAAGCACACTTCAACGCCAAATTATAAACTAATCTATTCTAACCATACAATTTATGTGAAGGTGTTTTTGCTCTATATTTTCCCCTAAAGTTAAAAAAAATAGTTATTTACCCCATCCATGAGCAAACTAATACCTTTTATTTTTCCAAGAATCGATTTTAACCATACAATTTAGATTGAGGGGTTTTTCTCTATATTTTCCCCTAAAGTTTAAATAGGTTTCTGTCCCTACATATATATAGGAATGGATAAGTGAGCATGAGCAAACTAATAAATTTTATTTCTCCAAGTAAATAAATTCGATAATGCTATAACAACTACGCGCAAGCTTATGTAGCAGCGCAGCCAGAAACCAACTCAATTGCTGAATACGTATTGAATTGGCTATGCAAAGTCTATACATACATACATATATAAATTAGGAATGATGTTGCACTTGAATACTATTTACTAACGACAGTGATAAATATATATTTACTTGGGAGTACGGCAAATACTCCTTTTTATATAAAACTACAAAGAGAGCTTATTATAATGCTCACGGGAATTATTGTAGTATACCCTATAATATGTATGTATATATATATATATATAAAAATATACATATGTATAAGCATATATTATATGCTTATATACATATTATAAGATATGCTGTATATATATAGATTAGTTGAATTGTTTAACAGAAACGAATACGCTGTTAGTGCCTAAAATTCAAAGTAATCGTAAATTAAGTACCCTTGAATATTTACATTTTTGCAATTATAGATAACTATCGGCAATACAATTTTTTTATAGGGAAGCAAAGTTTTATTAAAAATTTCAAGATTATACCTACATACATACATACATATACATATACTCAAACGGCTCACCTTACTATCCCATGATTTATTTAATGCTTCATAATTAACATATTATTTATTTTATTTTAAAACACTACACATATTCATTTGAAAAGGCCTTATTTTGTGGTCAGTTACCATCTTTAAATGCACATATTTTCCAAATTTTTATAATTTTAATTATAATTTAGTACATATTATTATTATTTTCATTCACATATTACGAAATATATAAAGCATTTTGGCATATTATATACTTGCTTTCTACTTTTTGCTTCAATACGATTCCATCTTCTTCTTTTTTACCATTTAAACAAAACTTAGCAAAGATTTCCACCTTCAACACTCACATCTCCCAATAACACAACATTTCCTACAGATTCCTTCTTTATACAACATTCTCGGCACCCTCTCTGTTAAAAAGAAAAGCCAGCAGAGACTGCGCTATCAACTTTTACAAATTTTAATAAACACTTTTGAAGAAGAAAAACTTAATTATTTTGCACGATACTTTGATTTTCTTATTATTTACATACTAAATTACATTTATTTAATAGGATATATAATTTTCCAACACTTTTTACTATAATTTTCAATGATTTTAACGCGACATTGCAAAAACACGACCGCACTACAGGAAAATATCTAAAAAGTAGAAGGTGGTGAAAAAGGAAAACAATATGCAAGGAAATAAAATAATTCTTATATGCTGTTACAAACATGTGTGAATGAGATAGAAGTGATGCTGCATAAGAAACTCAATGAGATTTGTTCATCGTCTTATCCAAGAAATTTACCGCCTTTTTTGGTGTCAAACTGCAAATGTAAAAAAGAAAGAATACCATTTTATATTGAGTTTGACACATTAAAAAATTTCCATTTGTATCAAATATACCTGTTCATGGTTTAAAACTGCGAAAAATTTCAAGGCGAATTCAAAAAAAAAATCTGATTCATTTGTATGAGGTAGAATTGATAGCACAGCTAGAAATTTCTTTTGCTCCTTTATTTATGGCTGTTAAAGTTTAATTATTTTTTGTGAATTTGTGAAAAAATAATGAAATAAAATTAATACATTGAAAAAAAATTATTATGCTATGCAGTGTTTGATTAAAGAAAGATTTTTTAAGAAATATCGCACTAATGGCACCAAAAATAATTCTTATAAACTTAACAGAACATAAAGTTTATATGGAGCGCTTTGCTAATGCCATTCTGAAAAAGAGTACATACTAAGAAAAAAGATGAAATTTTCAATCACTCTGCTCACCAATTAGCAGCACCATTGGAAGAATGCATGCAAATCATATTGTATAATTTAACTACTTCAAATATTTGGCATTGCAAAACCACGGCCGCACTACTTAGGGCGAATTGAGACCAGGTAAACTCAGTATTAAAACAATAACCGAAAATCATTGTGTACTGTCAAAATAGTTCATACAATTTGACATTAAACAGTAAATAGTCGGCCAGCCTGTTATGAATTCGCCTTGGCACTACAGGAAAATATCTAAAACCTAGAAAGTGGTGAAAAAAGAACATAATATGAAAGGAAATAAAAAAATTCTTAAATGCTGTTATAATGTGTGAATGAGATAGAAGTGGTGATGCTTATAAAGCTTAATAAGATGTATTAATCGGCGAAATCAAAGTATTTGTCCTCTTTTTTTATGTCAAATAAAAATGAAAAACATATAGAGTACCATTTTATAATGAGTTTGACGTATGTCAGATTTTTACTTGTTGTAATTAGTTTAATAGTTTCTCAAAGCGCCCGTGTTCGTTAGTTTTTGAGTAAAAAGCATCTGTGAAATAATAAATAAATTGCAACAACTTTAGCTTAAATGCGCCTACGCAAAACCAGAGCGCCACAGCACTGGTTTACAAATTAATAAAACGCCCAACTATATACTTACTTATGCATATATAAACTCGGGACGATGTTAATGTTAAACGGGTAAAATTAGTAATGTAATGATGCATTTCACACATTTTCACATCCACATAAAAAATAAGCCCAGAGGTTTGTGTTACCTTTCGATATTATAAATACAATTTATTTATGATCTACTCTTCAGAAAATTTTAAATGCGTTTTGGCACTTTTTAGAGATTCGAAAATGTAAGAAGTGCAATTGCTCCCCTATTTGGGTGCTTTGCTACATAAATATTTTTTATAAGTATACATCGATATTTTACATGAATATTCTATTATGGCTCTCTACCACTCGATTGGAAATTATTTTAGAAAACTGAATTGGAAAAGTTGGCCTTACAAAAAAGAGCGACGTTAACCATGATGTAATAACTAGGTGGCATTACTACGCCACATGACAATATTTTGATCTGGCATTTTGTCCTAATCTACTATTATAATCTTTGTTATATGTGTGTCGTCTTTCAAAGAGTGTATGTGCATACTTTGGGTAATGCATTCATAATTTTTGACATCAGCCGTGTATTTGCAATAAACAAATATGTAAAACTGCTTTTACTTTCCCCTTATAAAATTCCAAGTGTCATACCGCGGCGAATTTATAACAGGTGAACAGTGGCATTAATTTCGAATGTACTATTAATAGTTCTTTTTGGAAAATTCAGTCTAAAAGAACTCTATTAAGTACACAATCACCTGTTGTTTTTTGTACGGGGATTTAGTTAAAATCATCTTTTGCAGATTAGCGTTAGCAAAGCATTCCATATAAGCCTTACGTTCTTTTAAGTTTATAAGAATTATTTTTGGTGCCATTAGTGCTGCCTTTGTTTCAGCTTTCATGGGACGATATTTCTTATAAAATCTTTCTTTAATTAAATACTGCATTGCATAATAATTTTTTGCAATGTTTTAATTTTATTTAATTATTTTTTCACAAATTCACAAAAAATAATTAAACTTTAACAGCCAAAAATAAAGGAGCAAAAAAAATTGACAGCTGTGCTATCAATTCTACCTCATACAAATGAATGAGGTTTTTCTTTGAATTCGCCTTGAAATTTTTCGCGGTTTTAAACCATGAACAGGTATATTTGATACAAATGGAAATTTTTTAATGTGTCAAACTCAATATAAAATGGTATTCTTTCTTTTTTACATTTGCAGTTTGACACCAAAAAAGGCGGTAAATTTCTTGGATAAGACGATGAACATATCTCATTGAGCTTCTTAAGCAGCATCACTTCTATCTCATTCACACATGTTTATAACAGCATTGAAGAATTATTTTATTTCCTTGCATGTTGTTTTCCTTTTTCACCACCTTCTACTTTTTAGATATTTTCCTGTAGTGCGGTCGTGTTTTTGCAATGTCGCGTTAAAATCATTGAAAATAATAGTAAAAAGTGTTGGAAAATTATATATCCTGTTAAATAAATGTAATTTAGTATGGAAATATTAAGAAGATCAAAGTATCGTGCAAAATAATTAAGTTTTTCTTCTTCAAAAGTGTTTATTAAAATTTGTTGATAGCGCAGTCTCTGCTGGCTTTTCTTTTTAACAGAGAGGGTGCCGAGAATGTTGTATAAAGAAGCAATCTGTAGGAAATGCTGTGTTATTGGGAGATGTGAGTGTTGAAGGTGGAAATCTTTGCTAAGTTTTGTTTTAATGGTAAAAAAGAAGAAGATGGAATCGTATTGAAGCAAAAAGTAGAAAGCAAGTATATAATATACCAAAAGCCGATTTCTTAATTGCTTTATATATTTCGTAATATGTGAATGAAAATAATAATAATAATAATAATAAATTATAATTAAAATTTTAAAAATTTGGAAAATGTGTATTTAAAGATGGCAACTCACCACAAAATAAGGCCTTTTCAAATGAATATGTTTAGTGTTTTAAGATAAAATAAAAAAATAATATGATAATTATGAAGCATTAAATAAATCATGGGATGATAAGGTGAGTCGGTTCAGTATATATGTAGGTATATTCTTCAAATTTTTAATAAAACTTTACTTCCCTATAAAAAAATTGTATTGCCGATAGTTATATTTATTCAGGATATCTCCTGAGCACATTTCGAAGAAAAAAAAAATACTTCCAGTAAAGTAATAATTTTGTTTAGTTTATGTTTTAGAAACGATCTCACTCTTATTGTGGTTTGCGAATTTCGACTACGTCAAAGGTTTTTTGTTAGCCGAAACTCATATATATAATATGTCTTCCATTTACGTGGAAATAAATTGAAGAACTTGCAAAATTATATATGAAGGGTTATATTTACGCTTAAAAAAGAAATTGATACAAAACATTAAATACTTTCGGTAGTATTAAATACTTTTCGTATATTAAGTAGAGACAAAAATAAATTGTAAAATTATATGCGCTTAAACTTTTTCAATAGAAATGACAATTCATATGATTGAAGCTTGCTGCCAGGAAACTTTTTACATTTGTTAATAGAAGGGAGAGTAACAGTAACTGCTACCCAGTTTCCATATGTAATTTCAATCTCTGGAATTTCAACTTTTTTCTGTGCATATTGGTTGGCATAAGTTGCTGGCAACAAATTTCACTATGAATTCATAGTACAAATCGAATTATAATTTAGATAAATAAATAAAAACAGACATTACACATTAAAGCAAAATAGAAATTATAATTTTATATACGAAAGGGAAGGAGAATAAGTTACATTTACTCTGGTGGTGCCTTATGAGCACTCCAGCCATGAAAGCACTTTGTAAAACGTTTAGATTCCTTATTTTTAAGTGTCAAAAATAGTTTGCGCGAACGTTCCGGTTGTTTAATGCGCATATGTTGTATGTAAACCTTCAAAATAAAAGTAAATATTAAATCACTCGTTTAAATAGATTTCGAAAAGTTAATTTCATAATTTTACTAACTTGTGCGGATTTATAAGCCAATTTAATTTCAACTTCACTGCAGCGCGAACCCAGCCAAAGGAAAACTTGTTCACCGTTATCCAATATCATTATATCATCATCGGCTAAATCGTCTTGACAAAAGTCGGCACATTTTTCGGCCACCGTAAAATAGCCCTTTTCATTGGAGCATCTGAACAAGCGTGTAAAGTTCATATAATCAGCATTAGTATCGTAGGGCTTGCGCCCACCCAAAGCTACCCAGAAAAAGTTTTCCGGTTCTTCACCTTCATTGAGTATTTGCAAACTGACCCATGGACTGTTGAACATCTCCTCGGCAATTTCTTGAACCAATTTCGCTTCTTCGGGACAACTTTTTGAGCCTAACCAAACATAAACAATGCCCGATTGCGACTCATCTTCAGTTTCAAATGGCACATACAAAATATAACTGTTAAGAAAGAGAATAAATCGTAAGTTTCAGTATTCTTTCTAGTCGTTTGTTTTTTTATTCAATAAACAATTTTTATTGAAAAGATTTGGAGGCACAAAAAAAATTTTCATTGAATTTATCAAAATTTATGACTATGCAAGGATGAAATATAAAAGAAATTTTGATATATATATTTTCTTACCAAAATGCTGAATTTAAATGCGAAGCATCCGGTTGAATGTGAATTAATCTGGTGCACAAAGCACCGCCATTTGAACGCAAATGGAAGAATTCAACAGCAGCTTTGCCCTCCGCAGTCTTCGATTTGTCCTTTCGTTTGCCTGTATGTATAATAAACTTACGCTTAAAATGTGCCAAAAACTTTACATTCTCCTGTTGCTGATGGATGCGTACAACTTCTAATTCTTCACCGAACATTGTTTTGAATTTTTTTTCCAAAGTGAAAGTGAATGTAAGCCAACCCATATTGCCCGCATTACGGCCTTGCCAAAAATACACAATGCACTGTATTTCATCATCTGGTGGCGGCTTGCTATCATCTAGTTCGGTACCATCTTCATCGTCATCGGCGGGTATGCAATAGCGACACAAGAATACATAACATTCTCCAGTATAAAAGTGCCCTATTTCTTCCTCCGGTAAACGTACAAACTTTCTACCCTCTAGCACAAAAGCTTCCATTGCATCCAAATCATAATTCCAATCTTCTTCCAACTGTTCAGCTTCGCTGAGCGGCATAGAATTTTGTCGCGGCATGAACAAAGCTGCCAAATCAGCACGGGTTTCCTGCTGTTTAGCCCATTTTGTTAAATCTGCACCAGTCTTCGCAACAGAATTGGCTGTGCGCGTAAAGTCTACGGCCATCACTTCGTCCCAGCCAATGAATTTCGATCTGAAAATTTGCGTTTCTGTGCCCTCTTGCAGGCGAGTAACCAGTGCATACGCAGGTCTGGCGATCATATTAAAAAGTTCTCGCGAAAGTTTTATGGCCGCAGCTCTAACTAAACGAGTTGACTTTTTTCCAAACCAAACGAACAGATCAGTAAAGCAGTCCAATATATAAACGTTCTTACTGACTAGCATGCTATTGACCAGCTTTTGTTCAGGTATTTCAACCTGCGGCAACTCCAGATATCCCATGCCCAATTGCACTTGATATAGTCTCGGTGTTGATGGTAGAAAATTTTCCTGCACATGCTGAACAACTTTTAGTTTGGGCGCTTCTTCTGGATCAGAGTTAAGACGTTGCCAAAATTCTTCACTTTCATCGCCTTAAAAAAATATCATTGAATAAACAAATAAATAAAATAAAATGATGTTTAATTACGCCTACCTTGGCTCTCTACTACAATTTCGCATTTATTTTTACGTTCGGTTTTATTAATTTTTTCGGCCATTAAACGTGTTTTCGAATTCAGTGTATTTTTGGAACATTTTCCCAGCCAAATAAACATTTTAATTCCACAATCCAATACAAACGCATAGCGCGGATCCAAAGAATCGAATTCAACGGCAACTGGTTCCATATGAATTGAGGCGCCTGCCGAATGTACCCGATACAAACGTATAGTATACATCATATCTTCTACGGTATAGAAACCAGTAGCAGTTCGCCCACCTTCAATGTACGTCACCTCAGTATCAAAAAGATTTAAAAATTCCTCAGATTCGTCATCTAAAATAGAAAATATTAGTTTTCTGTTGTTATAGGAGAAAATGCATTACGAGCACTTACTCTGTTCCTCGCGAATTGTTCGACAACGAGCTCCTAGAAAGTTTCTTAAATTTACCGCATGAATTGCAGCACAAGCTCTTTTATCCAAAGTTGACTGCTTTCCAATCAAAAAATAGATTTCCCAATTGAGTTGTTCCATATCATCGAAACTTGTCTTCAGTACAATATAACAATCACCTTCATAGAATTTTCCGTGAGCCACTTCTTCTATTTTGTTGGGCAGAAAATTTTCAATTTCCCAAATTGTGAGACCAGGCAGTTGGCCATCTTCTTTTTCAAAGAATTTCGAATAATCCAATTGAGGTTTCTCCAGAGATTCATCCCAGCGTTTAGGCTTAAGGGATTCGGGACGTGTACCGTCCGAATCATTACACCACGAGCGATTCGACTCATTTTCATCTTTTTCTTTGGCAACATCCTTCATGCCTTTAAGTATTTTTGCTGAATCTTGGGCAGAATCATTACGAGGACCGCGACGTAAACGAATCTTTCGAGCTGTAGAATCTTTAGGAGTGGATGTGACAGGTACAGACGGTGGCACCGCTGCACCAGCCAGGCGAAGTTGTGTTTGCAAGGAAAAATCTATATTATAGAATTCAATGCCAGAGCCCTTTGTGGCTTCCGTTGGCTTTGGAGGCATGATCAAGTCGGGATTATTACGCAAGTCCAGCTGATCAAGACCATCCAATAGATGTATTGCATCTGGCAGTGTAATTAAACGATTCGATGATAGATTAAGTCTTTTCAAAGCACCACATCGACAGAGTCCCTCGGGAATCATTTCTAATATATTGTTGGATGCCGAAAAAACTTCCAAACAACACAACTTGCCTATCCCCGACGGTATACCGTCAAAATCCAAACGATTGTCGTTCAAATACAGCCTACGTAATTGCGCTAACTTACAGAGAGCAGCTGGCAATACGGTCATTTCGTTGCGTGACAAATTAAGAACTTCCAAACGTTGCCAAAATTCAACACTGGAACTTAGTTCTGTTATGGCATTATCGCTGAGATTTAATCGTTTTAAATTTGGTAAATTATAAACACAGTCCGGAACTTTAGGTAGATTATTTTGTGATAAATCTAATTCGGCCAAATTTGACAAACTATCAAGAGTTGTGGGAAAATTTAAAAGCGTGCGCTGTGTGTTACGCATATTTAATACTTCTAAATTTTGTAACGAAGGTAATTGCCTCAATTGAAATAGCTCTAAAGGATTGTCTGCCAAAACTAACGTTTGCAGATTAGCCAAACGTCTTGTTTGTGGTGGTAATGTTTCTAATTTATTATGCGATAAATCCAAGAAAAGTAAATCCGTGAGATGTATAAATAATGCAGTTGGAATCGTTTCGATATTATTATGACTTAAGTTTAATACCAACAAGCTTTTTGCTTTTTCCAAACCCTCGGGTACCTCTTTCAACTTATTGTGCGATAGATCCAACGTGGTCAATTCGTCTAATCGAAATAATTCCGGCGGTATGCCGCTGCTTTTTATTTGATTTTTTCTTAAATTCAACGAACGCAAACATGTTAGTTCGGTTAGTTCGCCAAATAACTTTTCCAACTGATTGTGCTTTAAACTTAAATGTTCAAGTTTAAGCAGATTTCCCATTTCCTCGGGAATTTCCTTCAAATTTGTTTTATCTAAATTCAGCCATTGTACGCGAGTCATTAACTTTACCGCTGAAGGAAAGTTTTTATCCTAAAAATAAATAATATTCACATAGTTATGTGCACTATATAATTAAAAACACAAACAATATTGTAGAAAAATAAAGGGATATAAAAACATAAATTTTGTTTGTAAACAAAAAAGTGCAGCGCTGCCATTGTTCAACCATTTTGACAACAGAGACAAGTTCTGCTTTGACACATTTTTTTAGTTGTTCACTAACCCCAACACCGTAAGACTTCAGCTGCACTTTGCATTAGTTTTTCATTAGCGATTTTTACACTAATAATATAAATTTCATATTTATTGCCTTCTATAGATGTAAATTTTGCAGATTTTATTGTTTTCTTTACAGTTTTACTTACACTAAAGTCATTTTTTGTGAAATCTATCCCTCGTACAAATGGTAATACTCCCGTATTTGCCATTTTTTTCACTGTGACTAATGCGTAGTTGTTAATTTAAGTATTAAAATTTAAGTCAGGGGTGTAAAATGTGTTGGTTATTTTTTTTCACTTGTTCATCAGCGTTGTCAACTTGCATATTTTAAAACACATCTATATCGAAAAAAAATATTTTCTGAAAAAAGCAGTAAATTAAAAATAATTAGTTGTATTGAAAATTTATTTATAAAAAGAAAACATTTTAACAAAAAAAAAATTAATAACGAAACATAACAACAGTCTTTTCCTAAATATTTTGGTATTTTACTGCAAATTTGTAGCAGCTTACAAGCTTCTTTCAACCTGCAGCCTTGTTCTCTAATTCTCGGAGCTAAAGCTAAATCTCGATCGCTAAAAAGCTAAAAATATATTAGGGCAAATATTTTAGCTATATCTCTAAATTAGTATTCTGTAATATCAATCGCTTAGCTAAATTTCTACATTTTCGCCGTAGCTAATTTGCTATCACTATACTTATCCTTTCCCACTGCCTTTATAAATTGCTATTGAAAAGAGATATTGTTATAGTTCTTGACACTTCATATTAGTGTTACCGCACTTTATGATTTGAATTCCTTGTAAATGATTGGCGTTTACCCACAAAAGACTTTTAAAATATATAATGAAGTATGTATTTATAAAAATTATTTTGAAAAGAATACCAAATTTTTTTAATTTTCCCAATATACATGTATTTGAATAAAAAAATTTATAAATTAAATGTCGTGTTTACCAATGAGATCATCAACCGCCGAAAGTATGGGAACATATTTGAAGACGGCAACACTTTTTATTTATAGTATTTATATATTTGGCAAATAATAAAAATTGTTGTGTCTTATTTTTTTACACATGTCCATGCCCTCTTCCAATTTTCCCCATTTTTTAAGGCAGCTCCCAAAGCGTTAAGCTTCTCTGCCAAGGCATCGCATTGCTCCGTAAGGCTTTTCACCCCAGTAGAGTTTATAAATCTAAAAAAGATTTTTGTATTACTTTATTGGCTTTTAGTTAGTTAAACTCCTTTTTACCAGTCGTGGGCAAATTCGCGGTGCTCCTCCAAATATTGTATCAGCATGAATTTTTGTTCCTTAGTCACCCGCTTAGTGACTTCTTCCATTGTTTTGCTAAAATAAAAAAAAAATTTCCAACATTATTCAATTAAAATCTATTTGTGTATTACTTACTTTTTAGCAGCTTAAAATTTCCGTTGCTAAAAATTTTAACTTTAAATAAAAAATTACCGCTTATTTGGCGTTAGAGAATACAAAATTAGAAAATTTTAGCGATGACAATGAAAGCTAAAATTACGGCGAATTGAATTTTAAGACGTTGCCAAATTAAGCAATATACATTACAGAATTCCACTTGTTGCTAAAAATCGCTAAAACGACTTTTTAAATTTTTAGCGATGGAGATTTAGCTTTAGCGAGTTACAGAATAATGCTGCTGTACCTCTAAAAAACACAACTTTTTCGGGTGATTTACCAATTATGTTCAAATATTTTTGGATTTGTGATAAAATTGTGCTTGCTGCCACCGAAAATAAACAAAAGCAATAAAAAAATAAAATAAAAGAAACGAGAATTTCTCGCGTCAAAAACTTTAAGAACCACTAAAAGCGGTGCGAAAAGCACCAAGTTGACAACACTATTGTTTAACTCCCAGTCTTTAATTATATTAAATTAAAAAGTAGTATACATATATATATACATAAGTATAAATTATTAAATGTAAAATAACAGCTGTTTTTAAATAATTGCAAAATTTTTAGTTTTTTACAGGATAAGAAAAATTAATGTAATACACATATTTATAGATACAACCTTTTTATTATTGCTTACAAAATAACACATACATACATTTTTCAATAAAAAAATCAATATCAAAAGTTTTGTGATTTAAATTTCGTTATTTGTTTAGCATTTTAACTACATATCTGGCCGCCCGTATTACCTAAAATTCCCTTCAGCTGACTTCTCTTCAAGTGCCAAAGTTGTGTTCAAGACAAAAACTCAAATCATGTTATTGCGTAATTGGAATAAAATTCTGCATGTTGCGTTGTATTTGTAAAAAAAAAACTGTTTTTGTAGAGACGAGATTACCTGGTGTAAATTCGCTTTAGATTGGTCCAATGGTAAGGTCATTGACGTCCGAGAAAGTACAAAATTTTGACAGCTTCACGATAAAAACTAATAATTTTAGTAATTTTTTTCAACATTGAATAGATCGGGAAATCCATCACAAGATGGTCAGTCTGTGGTCGTACTAGTTTCACTATTACTTTCATCTTATATCTACAAGGGTTCTGTTTCCACATATAGTAAATAATATTGTTGTCCCAACGCTTCATTTCCCATAATATCTCTTTTAATCTTTTATACGTATCCATTGTCTTCAATCTCTATAGTAAATAATTTATTTTTCGTATGTAAGTGGTTTGTCTTTTAAAGAGTTAATAAATAATATGACAACCGTTATAATTTTTTTTTAAATTTTACTTCTCCTTTTTGCTTTATTTATTGACCGTTAACAATTTATTTTTATACAACACTGTGTGGTTTTCAAAGCTGATATTTACAGCTGACGTTGCAAAACAATTATTAAACGCCATTTTTATAGTTTGTCAGTAAGACAAAGGAAAAGTAAAATTTTTGCAATATTAATAGAACAAATTTAGATTATTGTTAAATAATAAAAATTAAGAAGCGGAATCGGAATAACACTCCATTGTTAAGGTAAGTTGGCGGTATTGCTATGTTCCTTGCTATATGGACTTTCAAATTGCAATGTTGGCAATACATGTGCTTTTTGTTACATGTATGAATGAATTTGCCTAGTAAAGAAAAGAAATAATTGTTTGTGGTCCTGTGAAGAAGCAAAGCTAACGTTAATGGGAATAATGTTAAATTATGTAAACAATTTCGCAGACCAGAAATTTTGTAACTGGCCTGATTGACTTTCGATGGCATGGAGTCAGTACGTTGTTATTTATGTGACCATGAGTTCGTGGAGGGAGAAGAACCGTGGCTAATGTTTGAAGAACGATTGCGTGAAGATGGAAAAGTAGAATGTTCTCTAGCTGATTTGCTGGGTACGATCTTGCAGAAACATTTGGAGGAATCTTTAGCCCATTCAGCGGTATGTACATTAAAACCCTGAAAAAAATTATTTAATACCTTATTGGATTTTAGTTGCTTTGCGATTCCTGTAATGCAGATGTTTTAGAATACGAAAATCTAGAAAAACAGTTTTTCCAAATACGGGAGAGAATTTTAAATTCCTACAAGGAAAATTATACTATACTCAATTTAAATAACATCATAAATAGTACTTCTTTTACGAGTAATATCCTGGCAGAACAAATTAATGAGAACAAATTGTTAATCACTAATTCTCAAGATATTGATAATTTTACAAATCAAGAATATGCCGGTATTATTGATATGGAATTAGTTGAAGAAGTTCAGGATGATGAAACAGACTTGGACAATCCCGTAGTATTGAATGAAAGTACACAAAAACATGAAAATGAAGGATTTATTGATAATGTTGATTCAGACATAACGACTGATAATCTGGATTTTGCTGCCTTTAATGAACACGTTGCCCAAAATTCATTACCATCCGGTGTACTGAACTTATCAGATGGCCTTGTGAATTTAGATGTTGCGGAAAAATCTATTGCCGTTCCTAATATACCGTTAGAAGAGCAAGGTACATAAGTGCTTGAATAAATCCTTAAATACATCTTATTGAATTTAAATTTGTGTTTTCATTTTAAGATATCATTATTTACGATGTAAAACCAGATCAGATTCAACACGGTTTAGTTATAAAGCCAGATAACTGCAACGACTTAACTAATTTCGAGAATACCGATGGTATGTTAATGTGTTTGACTTATTCAACCTATTGTATATATTTACTATTAGTAGAAGTTTCTACAAAGGTTTCAGTTTATTTATTTGGTTATTTTTAATTTTGTTATTTTGGAACTTAAAATTAATGTTCGAATCACCTTTTCCTTGGGTACCTCTGTAGTCTAGTGCATGATCTTAGTATTATCAATTAGGTGGTGCTATTTCGATTCCCCCTTGACCCTGAGTGCTTTTGCAGACTGTGTGTTAAAATTTTTAATGTTAGCTTTTTGCAGAGAATTAAATTTATTATCTTTTCTTAAATATTAATAAATATCGCATTATTGGAAAGGGTACATGAATATGGCAAAATATATATACACGATTGAAAATTAAATACGGACAGCAATTTTTTGTAGTAAATTTAGTTATTAATTTTGCATGCAAAATGCAACTTCAAACAAAATTTTTGTAAATTTATTTATTGAAAATTTGTAATTTGTATATAGAGTTTTGTTACATGGTGTGTAAATCTGTCTCACTGTTTCCTATTAATTTATGACTTCATTTGGTTCACAAAGATTAAACAATTCATTTCACATACTGGTTTACTAACGCAAAATGAACAAATGCAATAACAAAAGTTATTTAACGTTTTTGCAGATGATGATCTCAATTTTATTATTAGCAGCGACATATTCACAAGTGATGGTAACTGTGAAGAATCCCAGCAATCCGCTATTTCCGACATAATTTCAACTAATAGCGATAACCCAAAGGAAACGGCAATGACTCACGGTCCAAACATATCCCCAAAGCCCGTCTGCAAAAAAGATGGCGAATCATTCGTTTGTCTTGTCTGTGAGACATCTTCCCATTTTGAACGCGATTTATTGATAGAACATTTTCAAACCATGCACAATGCAAAATTTTATATGTGCGAACAGTGTCATCAGGGCTTTGAAAAACGTCAAGAACTGAAAATCCATATTGAAATTGGGCATAAAGTTCAATGCGAATGTTGTGAACGTACGTTTGCAAATACGCGTCTATATCGTATACATAGACGTACGCATTATGGTAGCGGTAAATCCTATGAGTGTGATGTGTGCCACAAAATGTATATTTCCAAATCGATTTTGGAGGAGCATATGAATACACACACGGGTGTAAGGCCCTACAAGTGCACCGAGTGTCCGAAAAACTTTGCCTCAAAATACACACTGCTTACGCATATAAAAATTCATAAAGAACGACCACGGCCATACCAGTGTGATCAATGCCACAAACGTTTTCTGAATCAACAAAATCTAAATCAACATAAAAAATTACACGTCTCTGTAAAAGCATTTCAATGTGACATTTGTAACAAGGCATTCACAACACAGCATAGTTTGCAAGTTCATAAAGTGGTCCATTCGGGTCAAAGGCCTTTCATTTGCCGTATATGTGGCAAATCGTTTGCAAGAAGACCAGAAATTCAAGATCATGAACGTATTCACACCGGCGAAAAACCCTTCAAATGTGATTTCTGTCCAATGGCATTTGCACAGCGCACCAATTTGGCCACACACAAGAAGTCAACACACTATAATGAAAAATTACACAAATGCGATATATGTTTGAGATCTTTTAAGCGTAAACGTCTATTGGATTATCACATTCAGGCCATTCATACGGGTGAACGTCCACATAAATGTGATATTTGTGGTTCAGGATTTGTCTATCCGGAACACTACAAGAAACACATGCTAATACACAGTGGCAAAAAGCCATATGCCTGCGAAGTGTGTGGAAAACAATTTAATAGTCGTGACAATCGTAATGCCCACCGTTTTGTGCACAGTGATAAGAAGCCTTACGAATGTATGGAATGTGGTGCTGGCTTCATGCGAAAACCGCTACTTTTAACCCACATGAAACAAACCAAACATATAAACGATACAATTATAGTAAATCAGCCTCAGTTTACTCCACAACCGGCTCAGGATTCCGGCAGCAATTCCATTCTATCATCATCTTCAATACACTATACAAATTTAAAGTACGAAGACTCTGAAATAGATATTGACAATGATCTGAAGGCAGAAGATGTGTGCGATGAACCTATCGATCAAATCTTATTTAAAAATGAAGAATTCATGGCGGAAAATGATCCCGTTTCATCGATTACTGACGATAAAGATGTCAACAATGATGAAAGTGTGATTGCATCAGTGGAACAGCACTTGATTAAGAGTGGATTAAACGATGGCAAATATTTGGAATTCGATGTTTTGGACCGTGAAGGTCATGAAACCTTAACATGGGTGGATATAGGAGACGTTGATAAAGTTTAATAAATTAATAGAATTAAGTGTGAAATATATAAACGAAATAAATACTACTTTTATTATGATGTTTTGAAAGATATTATTGACTTATATGTTGTGTTTTATTTTTTACTCGATTAATGCGGTGCGCTTCGCCTTTTCCACACCAACTTTTTTTCTTTTTTTTCATAAAAGTACACTTAGATAAAAAAGCCTTTAGGAAAAAGTGCTTTTTTTTACAAGTACCTTTTTCAAATAGTACCTTTTCCACAAAGTACAGGGTGTCTGGTGGGAAATTTATATTTTTAAATACGATTATTTCAAAAAGTAATAAACGGTGCTGTGCGAAGGGAGGATGGCGCCGTTGAAATTATCGATTTTGCGGATTTGTCAGTCACGATGTCGCATTGGTCGAGTGAGCACCGAGCGTTGACTGTGGAGACATTTTTTAAGAGTAATGATTCTTACGTAATTCCTCGTCGACAATTTCGTTCAAAGTTCGGTATTCGGCGAATAAGTGATGGAGCGACTTATAGAAAAAGCACCTTTTTGCAAAAGGACGACTGTTTGACAAGTACACATTCCACTTTATTTTTAATTTTCTACTGCAGAGCACTTCCGGACCGAATACATGGTATGTTGCCAGACATTTCTACATATTAATTTTTGAGTAAAGTTTGGGCAAATGCCAATAAAGAAAAATAACTCTCAATTAGAGAATAAAATGTTCAAAAGTTCGGGAACACTAAAAATCAATTTTTAGTCCAAAAACAAAACCTCGAAAGTTTTTTTTTTGATATTTTTAAAACAAAAAATCATTTGACATGAAATAGGCGGCAAAAAACCACAAGTCTTGCAAATAAATTTATTTAAAGAGATATAAAAAGAAAAAATGGAAAATTTTAAAATATTTTGTTCTTCAAGCACATATCAGCGCTTTGAGAATGGTGAGTACAAATAATTAATCAAAATTTTAGTTATCGTTTAAATTTAAAAAAAAAAATTTGTCAATCAATTTTTATTGTTTACTTTTTACAACAGCTGATTGCTTTACAATCTCATTAAAAACCAGCCCCAAGGTCTGTGCAATTCGCCAAGTGTTTTACTAATATTTTACACTTGATTGTCAACATTTGTTTACATTTTACTCATTTGTTTAAGTTGAGAGAGCGCGTAATTTAGAATTTTGGGCATTTCTTTATTTTGAGAGAGGGTTGAAAAGCAATTTAGGCACACTTAAATGAAAGTAATGTTTTTCTTGCTATTTTAGCCTGTGTGTGTTTACTTTTGAGAGATTATTAATCTCTTTATTTTAGACATCCCAAAGTTAATTTACGCAAACAAAAAGCCTGTTGTTTTTTGTTGTTCATTGTTGTAGAGCTGCAAGAATTTTATTCTCTCTTTTGTCCCAATTTTGTGTTCGGAAACAGTTTTGGAACGCAACGATTATTTCACCTGCATACAATGTAAACGCGTAGTAGGTAATAAATATTTTAAAGCGTTATGTAAATATATTCTCATTACTGGGTCTAAAAAGTACCGCGACCAAAGAAGAGCTATTGTATAAAGACCATTCCATGGCCCGTAAGGAATCTGAGCACTATTTGAAGTCTTGACGCAGAACAGTGCCAACCAGATGGAGAAATCTCTATCTGCGAAATGCAAGACAATCGCAAAGAGCGTGTTCAGAGCTCTGAGTGCCACTTTCACAAAATCGACATACAATAATCTAAGAGAGATCAATATCTTTTGTAGTGGCACCTCAGCCCATAAAGGCCTGTGAAGTATTCCAGCAAAAGGCTTTAAGGCTTTGGCCTGACGCTGGCCGTGCCGGCACAATTATACCAGTGAGCAGCGCATCTCATTTCCTCCCAGTTACTAAGAATTTCATTCCTCGCGGTCAATTAGGGGCCCCTTTTCACTAGATAGTCCGCCATTTCATTACGCTCATGCCCAGCAACCCAGCCCAAAGTAAGGACATTAACCAAATCGTTGAGAAGGTACAGGCACTCGCATACCATTCTTGAAGTTATCATGGTCGACTGAAGGTCCCTAACAGCCGCTTGACTATCTGATAGTTTCATAGGTGTGGGCAGCTTTCATGTTCCTACTCGCCGACACATATTGCGATGACATGAACAGCTGCCTGGAAAACTGTTGCGTATACATCCGTCGGAATCGGTTTTCTGATTGGCGGTCCGTTCATTAACGACCATTCTCCAACTTGGATCCATCCGTACCATACCTTCCCTGCTACAGTTGGTCCTGCAGGTCTCACGGTCGTTTATATTCACCCGGAAGCTCATAATGAGCATCATTCTTGGTGACTATGTCATCGCCCTATAGAATTGGGGAATGTAGATGGTTTCGCAAGACCCTCAAATGTCCCCATTCTTCAGCTCCGGAATGCCCTCCAATATCAAAGCACCGGAACCAGCCCCGCTCTCGATCATGATCGAATGTGGTGCGATGCCACCACACCAAAAATACATGCGTGACTATGGGCCATCACCGAATTGAATGTCTAGAAGTTCATTTTTTTTTTTTTTTTTTTTTTTTTTTTTTTTATCTTGGACCAGTGCTCAGGGGCTATCCCCTATATATGCAATGCATTGCACTGGAACTAGAGAGAAGGATAGGGAAGAAACAGACAGGTGGTGAAAGTGGTAGAAAGATAGGGCTTAATTCTTGCACAACTCTGCAGTTGCGTGTAAATTATAAAGCATAGTTGCGGCGTCTCTGATGTTTTTTGACGCATTATTTTTAAGCTAATGGAGCCATTTTATTTATTATTTTACTTCGCCGACGTTTTATTGCTCAAATACCGACGAAGGAGGGTGCTGTAGCACAGAAAACTCATAAAATTTTTTTCTGATTTGACCCGGCTGGGAATCGAACGTGGGTCTTTCTGGTTGCAGAGCCAACACGCTGACTACTCGCCATCAGCATCCAATTCAGACCTCAAGTACTACCCTTGAGTCTCGTACCGGGAAAGAATGCCCTCGTTGCCCTCGTGGGAATCTTCTCCAGATGTGTGTTCCAGGTGACCGTTCTAACCAGAGTTACGCCCAGACAATTCCCCTCACCGGGGAATTGTAATGTTATGCCATTCTTCCTAGTAAACGGCACTAGTGTAGTTTCAGATGGGTTAAGGGAAAGCCCCTTATCGGCAGACTACAATATTATCAGCATAGCCCTACGTGGGAAAACCGAAGTCATTGAGCTTGTGGAGAAGTTCATCTCTTACGACAATCCACGGAAGAGGTAATAGAATTACTCGCTAAGGGTAAGCTCTTGTGACTTTGATAGACCTAATCGTATCTTCCAATTCAATGCTGACCGTTCTAGGCCTTAGCATGCTCACAATCCCTTTGATGATTGTATCAGCTATTGTCTTCAATTAATATATATCGAGGGTGGCGAAGGCTGAAGCAGTCTGCACGTTGACTAAAAAACCAAAACAGATCTGGGTTCAACCCCAGTTTCAGACTAAAATCATAAAAAAACATTTCGCATTTTCCGGATGTGCATTAGTGTGTCAGTTGTTGTCAGAAGGTTTCAGTGGCGAAGGCATTGTCACTGGTCACTGAACAATACCGGCTTCAACTGATACCAATTCACAATCGCATCAGAACGCCCTCCTTTGTCGGTATTGTGTAGCACCGGCGAAGTAAAATAATAATAAAAATGGCTACTAAACCGAAGCTTCAACATTGCTATAAACAGAGATCGTGCAAAAAGCAGAGCTGTAAAATAATTAATTAAGCTTCACCTCCTGTCATTTCTTTAACTATGCCTTTCCTATAGTTCCAGCACAATGCTTCGCATGTGTAGGGGTCATCTCCTGAGTGCTGGTCCCAGATAAAATAAAAGGGGCCCGTAGGAAGTATTGTCAAAAGCTCCCGAATTGTCAATAAACGCATATAGAGAGCAATGAAATGCGTGTTATAAGCGTCACGATGCCCTACTTAACTTCCATAAGATTAAATATCCAGTATATTTTTATATATTTACGTATGTATGTATGTATATGTATTTTTATTTTAAAACCTTTAAAATTTATTTAATAAATTGCAAATAGTTTTCTTTGTATATGTACATATAAAGAAGTATACATTTCTGATTCCTAATTATTCTTCTGATTTTTCCTTTGTCTTTGAATTTTTTTAATACAATTTTCCAGTAACGGTAATGAAATATTATTTAATTTTAATTAATTTGAGTTTTTCCATTGCTGTCGCTTTAAATTGACTAGTTTGTTTGTATAAATTCCTTAGTTTGCTTAACAGTTGATTGTTTTGAACAATTTTAATAATTTTGCAGATGTATGTGTGTAAATAAATAAATAAATAAATAAATGTAAGTTAGTATGTATTAGATAGTAAAAATATAAAACAGTAGTTACAAATAAAATTTGTCTAAAAAACATTGTATAGTTAAATGGTCCATCGACATTGTGTGTGTGTGAGTGGGTAAAGGAAGAATATATAGAATAAATTAACCGCCGCCACCACCACCAGATAATTCATCTTCATATTGTTTACGGAAGCAATCACCGACTGGGAAGAAGTCCCAGCTGCGTTGTTGGTACATATTCCAAACGTACGTCTCTTGACCAGTGTATTCTGTATCCGGTTTATTGATCAAATGCATCAGGAAGAACATATAGTTGGCTAAGTTGTGCTCTTTCTGGACATGGGTATCGAAACCGTGAGGCACTATATCGAAGAAATCTTTGCCCATGCCACATATAAAGCAATTCGATTCCATATTCTCCTTAACTGATTCCAATTGATCACGGAGCTCGCCAAAGGCATCAATGATCAAACCTTGAATGATGGCCAAGAGAATAACGATGACAAAGAAGAAGAAGGTTATATCGAAAATAATACGATAGACTTCATAGTCGTCGCCATCGGGATCACCGATTTCATCGCCAATACCACCGCCCGCTCTTACACCCTTATACAGATGGAATACAAAGCACGTCAACATATCGTGACATTTTTTGTCCACTTCTTCGTCCTCCTCTTGTATATAGAACTTACGGAAGAAATTAAAGGCAATGACCGTATAAATGTATACAATAATTGTTAAAAGCATCACTGTGAGTACCAGCTGTTTGCCATTGTGTGTTACGGATTGCAAAATAGTGCGCAGAGTTTTGAAACCAACGGCAACGTCTAGCAAATGTGCAGCAAAGAAGAAGTTATTGAAGTTGCCCATCACGGAGAAGGAGAAGTACCACAGCGAATAGAGGAAAGCGTTGTCAGTGAATGTTACGCCAGCCTTCCATACCTGGTATCGCCAATCGATATTCATAATGTATTTCAGTAAGCCACCCTCTTCGCTCTCCTGAGCCATGAATGCACTCTTTTCCATACCCAGGAGATTGGAAATTGAATCGAAATCGTAAGTTTCACTATATTTTTGGCGTACTTTTTTCTTAACAAATTTATCCCAGTAATTAACTGGGAATGACTTGGCCGATATGACCAATTTATCCCAATGCGATTTGAAGTCATCGTCTTCTGGCTGTTCTGCTATGAATAAACCGTCAAATTCTAAACGTCTAGCAATTTCCTTTTCACGCTTGAATATCGCTAAGGGAACTTTGAGATGGTAGTAGGCAATCAACATAGCCAGGGAAACCAAGCTGTGTAACAGCGCCGCTATACGTATAACGTGTTCCATATAGAAGAAATCTTCATCTACATGCACAATTTCTGGTATTTCATCTTCTTCACCTCCATCGTCGCCGGCACCATCTCCTGAGCCCAAACCGGAACCAGTTATACCTGCACCTGAACCAGAACCCAAAATCAGCACATCGTCACCGGAGGCTTCTTCATCTTCAGCGAAGGAGGTAACCTTGTAAAAGAGTAACATAAAGTTTATGCTGAAGGCCAAAACTAACGCCACGTATTTCAAATTGTAAAAGTTGCGAGCCAGGAAGCTAACGGCACGATGAGCATAGGAAGAAAAGTCAATTTGATGTACAGCAGGTGTTTCTTGCGGTGCTGCAGACGATTTCTTAGCTTCGGCCTCGATCGAAGCCATTGCAGCCTCTTGTGCCTTTTGGGCTTCCTGACGTTCTTGTGCCGCCTTCTTTGCTGCCTCTCCACCCAACAGATCTACTATAGAAATTGGTTCCGGATGATGACCTTCTCCCTCAGGCGGTACTTCTGCAGTAGGACCTCCATCCTCGGGACTGGATTCGCCAGTTTCTTCTATAGATGTTGAAGGACTAACGCCAGCCGATTCATGTACCGTAACTTTATATTGTCCATTTTCTTCCTTGTTTAAATCCAAACCGAATGCTTGTACCGTTCCTGGTGGTTCTTCTATAGGCAGAGGTGGTAATGCCCTACCAAACGATTCCTCCTCAACTGGTGCTTGTTCTACTTCCTCGAGAACCGGTCCACGCATCAAATTCATTAATATTCCAAATATGTAGCGAACGACAGCGAAATGAGCATAACCGCTGTAGTAGAATATATAGAATATAATTTTAAAGAGACCAATTATTAATTCCGGTATCGATTTCGTTTGCATAACACCAATTTGATGTTTGATATTGCCAGGACTAAGCATTAACGCGGCATATTTAAAACTATCCTTTACAGCATTTATGGTACGTGTTACGGGGTGTTTTGCGGCCCGTTCTTCATCTTCTTCGCTCATATAAGAACTGTATGAAGTATCACGTTTGACATTGCTGCCACCTTCGTCTGTAGCCATCAAGCCCGAAGCATGAGTCATTTCAAATATGGCATCTTCACAGAAGTTGACAAAAGCTTCCAGTTTCTCCTTATCGCCACCTTCCGTAACGATAGAATAGAAGAAAGCCCTCTTTGATTCCTTAATTTGTGGTTTCTCCCATTGCTCGATATTTGAATCCTTTATTTCGAAGTATACACGTTCAATTCTCTTCGAACTACCCAGGATTTCAATGCGTCCCAAGAAGGGTTCGAAATAATTCAATACAGAGCCAGCTGTTTCGAGGAAGCGCGCTAAACGTGGTTCATTCGGCATATGTTCACTTAAGTTGGTTAGCAGTACAGCCAAATTAAAGCCAATTTCTGTGGAGGGTTCATGGAACTGGTCTACGAAGGCCGCGTAATCAATTTTACCCTCGTGATTACGTTCGCAACAAGCCAGTAAGAAGTCCATTTCCTCGCTAGAAAATTAAATATTTGTATGTAACTATGTGGACTAAGAAGTGTTCAACGAATGACCAGATACCGGTGATAGTTTTCAAATTATTTTATTTTAGCAGCTATAAAAATAATTAAAGAGAATTTCACCGTTAGGTTGGACCTAATCGGACGTAATTTCTGTTTGAAAGGACGAAAGACAAGAACATGTTTTCTCGCGATGACTCTCGATATAGAGAGACTTTCCGCGTGCCACTTATTTGTGACCATACGACTTAACCCCCCACCCCCTGGCACTTTATCTTTGGTAATATAACTTTCAACACTGACAATTAATAGCGCAAATATATTTCAATAACAACGTTGGAGGTCAACATCTTAAATTAAATCGGCTGCATTTTGTTATTTTCGACATTCGACTTTTTATCATTCCGTATCTGGCCCTCCTAAATTAAATTTTACTACTTACGGAGTATAGTTTTTGGATTGTTCCATTTTATCCCTAAAGTCCTTGGGTGTGACCCAACCTTCGTTTTTAATATCGATTTCTTGAAAACTAGGCGATTCAATAAGATCCTTTAATTTCAGGAACATATCAAAGTATTTTAATATCAGTTCTACATTGCCGGCCGATTCTACCAGAGTGTCAACCATCTGTTTACCGATGGTACCTACAGATTAATATTGTTGTTAAGTACACAGTTATGGATGCTGTTTAAGATTAAAATTTACCATTGACAACATTGCCTTCCAACATGGACAACATCATGGTGATCATGTCCTTTTGCAAATTCAACAGTTCCTTCAACAAGTCGACTTGACTGGAGTGTTTCGATAATTTCTCTTGCATGTGCGAGAAAAGGAAGAGAAAACCTCCTACCGCATCCCATAATCTGGAATGGGCCAAGGCTTGTTGATTCAGCGTACAGGGGCCCTGAATGACTTCGGTCAGGGTGTTGAATACTTGACTTGCCACACCAATAGCCTTGAAGAAATTAGCTTTTCCGGCTGGATCTATAATTTCCTTGCTGGAATAATGCCAGTAAAAGTCCATAATAGATTCCTGCAGACGCAGTAAATAATCGACCGTGCATATGACAACGTTCACCGTTGTAGTGTTACCAGCCTGAGTGCGCAAATAATTCTGCCAGTCTGTAAGCGAATACCATTAATACACATATTTATTTGCCAAAGGATAATATTGTTCGTAACTCACCCAAGTTGTGGCCTTCACAAGTCAACTGAATGAAACGAAAGAGCGCACAAGTGAATTCAGCGTCATGCATATTCTTCTCGCCAGCAGCACCCTCCGAACCGACACCAAGACCTGCACCCGCACTTGGAATGTATTCTTTGTTTGCAAAGTTTACAATATTGTGTGGGGGATAACAGGGTAATTCATGCGGATTTATTTTGTGTAGTGGTGGTGGAGTTGGTGGTGGACGGACGTAATGGAGTTGGGGTTCAGTGCAAAATTACAACAACAACAACACAACAAAATCGGAAGGTGGGTGATGATAATTGAAATTTTGACAAACAGTAGCGTGCAAGGATAATGATGACGTTATAAAAATCATACAAAAAATAGAAAACCGAATAATATGTAGGAAGAGGAGAACAAACGTAAAGAAATAAAAAAGGATGGCTAAGAGTGGATAGTGGTAGTAAGGATATGGTTGTAGGGCAGGGAATTTTGGAAAATTTTGTTTGTTTTTCTAATCGCTGAATAGCATTACCTTCTGCTTTGGTATTCCTTTCGAAAGCATCCAAATCCAAGACACTGCACGAATTCATTAATCCAGCAATTGAAGTAAAGAATCCCACATCCTTTTTCTCCTTCAGGTGATTCAGCATTCCCATCTGAATATCAATATTGCCGCCACGTAAAATTGCAATGCCCAAATTCAAAGTTGTCATCACCATTTCCGAAGGTATACCCTTAGAGGCAGATATGTGCAGCAACACCATTTCAGCTACACCCCGATTTGATAGACGAGCCTGATGGAAAAGCAACTTTTGCTTTTCCATTTCTTGCTCCTGCATTGAAATATAAATGTCAGTATCGAAAATATTACACATAAGTATGTCTGTTCGACATGTGTCCTTATTCTATTTGGAATTGTCAACACAACAGATTGCGAAATATACATATATTTTATACGACCTAAGAAACTTTGACTTCAATGTTGCATTAGGTGGAAGCGTCAGGATTAACATTGAACATTAAACCAACGACGTAGTTGACGACAACCATATAGAATAAGGATAATGACTTCAGAAAGTTAAGTCGATATCATTGAATATAATTAATTACCATCAACTTGGCCATTCTATTCTATATGTTAAGGTTAGCGTGTAAGTGTTAAATGAAAGTTTACCAAAAAATGCACACATACATACATATATACGTACGAGTATTAGCGTTGATTAGATAGTTACAACTTACATGAATGCTAGTTCCTTCTCCTTCGGCTTCTTCTCCGCCTTCACCACCTTCTTCTTCGCCACCTTCTTCCTCTTCTTCGCCACAAGATTTGGCAGCAATTTGTGCATACGACATGTACAGTATGTCTTCCTGGAGAGCACCACTTCTTTCTGTCATTGCACCACGGCAGAATGTAGTCACCAGCTGTGTGAGTGGATCAGGTTTGCTCTCTGATTCGTCCTCTTCTTTCTTGGACTTTTCGAATTCTTCAAATGTTTGAGTCAAATCTTCGATCATGACTTCTTGGCCAACATTTTCCTCTTGAAGCCATTGCTCGTGGTAGGTTCGAGCAAAGATATTGCAAGCTCTATGCCTATTTTATAAATATGAAGCCGAAAACAATTCCAATTAATTACTGTTCCATTTGTAACTTTCTATTTTGAAGTTTGTATTTTTGTAAACCAAACGCAAAATCATCGAGAAACTTGTATGTATGAAACTCACTCATGAATCACTCAACGATTAGTGTTACTTAATTAAGGTCTAAATTATATATACGAGATCTATTCAAAACAAAATGAGAATTTTGAATTTTTTTGAAAGTATTTATTTATTCGATTCAATATCCATTTTGTCCCGCTCACATACAAAATACTTCCTCCAATCCTCGAAGCACTTCTGAAAAGCGTTTTTCGGCATGGGCATCAGCTCGTTCTTCGGTTTAGACTTTATCTCTTCAATTTCATTAAAGTCTTCAGTTTTGGGAATAGAACAATTCCGATCGTTAGAGCCGTATTGCTTCCCGCAAACGTTGCATAACTTCATTGTAGTATTCCGTACGACCTGTTGGCAAGAACTCATGATGCACTACGCTATTGTAATCGAAAAAAAAAATTCTCATTTTCTTTTGAACAGAACTCGTATTTCCTTTTCTTGACTTTCCCAGTAAAATACCGATCTTTCAATTTTTGGTTTAGGGAATTTCTATAATATAATTTCAATAAATATAATACTGGATTATAGTTTATTTAAATGAGCTTGATATCTTATAGTGCTTTCACACCAAAAGTTAAAACATGATTTTAATGTTAAAACTTCAAACAGCTGATTTGGCGTTCTAATTTTGCTTTAAATTTTTTTTACACATACAGCTTCTCAAAATTCATGTGATAGCTGTGACCTAGGCTGCACGCAAGTTTTGCGCAATTTAAAAGGAAGTTCATTTATTAAGATGGCTTCTCGCTGTTCATAAGAATAGGGATCAGCTATTTTCCAGCCCATAATTTAAACAAAACTTGCCCAGGGAATTTTAAAGCAAATCAAATCAAATTTTAAAGGTATGAGTGTATTCGTAAAAATATAAGAGAATTTTAAAATTTGAAGCCATTAGTAAATCAGGTTTTAACGCACAGTTAGTGTAATAAAATTTCATTTATCTTCTCCTTCCACAACTCGATAAAATCATTTTAATTATACTCTACCCAATAGCTTCTTTTTCTTTAGCACTATTTTATTGTTGTTGCTGCTGCGTCAATTGTTTTAAATTATTGTAGTGATTTTATTTAACAAAATTTCCTTTTTTGTTTTTTATTTTATATGAGCGCCTTTTAATTTTTCATCTGTTTGAAATTTTTTAACTTGGTAGCACTACAAAAAAATTAAGGCCGTATTTCACTAAATCAACTTAAAACCAACTCGAAGAAAGTGTTAACAAGGTTTTAAGAAAATATTTTTATATTATAAAACCAGGTTTTAATAGTTGGTTTTAACGTAAAACAAGCTTTTGCTTTACAACCAGTCAGTGTGAAAACATTATTTGCTAGAATAACAAGTACACCAATTTTCTTTGAAATCGAAAGCAGACAAGAATATTCGTGATTGATTTGGCTCTGAATTACCAAAATGTGAATTTTGATGTCAATCTGATGTTCCATACTTTCTATGCGTAATCTTCTTAGAATTTCATATAGATTTCGATTTTGCTATCGATACGACTTTCACGAACAAATCGACCCACCCTAATGTATATACCCTTAATTCTGAAGACCACAAGCCTTGCTAAAAACTAATAATTACTGTGCGGACGCATATTTTGGAAATGTATAGTTTTAAATGAAAGATTAATTCTTATACTATATGTATACTTATTGTATACCTATCGTATACTTATTGTATACTTATAAAGCAGGGTGGCAGAGTCTTTGCTGCAGCCGTATTAATACTTAAGTCACTTTATTAATTTGCAGCTGTTTTAATAACGCTTTTAACGTAATAATATATAATATTTTTGTATAAAATTTAACAAAATTTAATTTAAAATTTTATAACAAAATAATATAATCAGGTATGTGATGGAAATCGATCGATTTCAAAAGTAAATCGTCTTTTAAAATCGACAGTACTGTAACGAATTTCGATCGATTTCATATTCCATATTTGTTTCGTTTCCACAACAACTTTCCTAAATACAACTGTATAAAATCTAATACTACAACTGTAAAATATGTAAACATATGTGTATGTGAGTGACGTTTGTAAAATATTTAAACAAAATAACAAAATAAAATTTGTATCAACATATTTTATCATTTTTATTTATAAAATGCTTTTTTTGCTGCGGTTTCGCAAATTCTCTTGAAAGAAAATAATAGAATGAATAGCGAAAATATTCTAAGAAAACGTTTAAGAGATAAATCGGCTCCCTTAAATTTGCCAGATGAAATAAGGGTATTTAAATTTTTAAATTTCACTTCTATTTTAACTAGTATTTATTTAAATAGATTTGTTGAATATTTTCGTTTAAATAAGTACGGATTTATAATCATTTTTCATTTATTTTTTTTTTACTTTTTTTGTATATTTCCTTACATTTTGTTCAAGTAAAATTAAACGATTTGAAAATGAATTTAAACTGGCATTATCGAAATGCGTCACATGTTAAAAACGTCTTTTTTTTTGTTTCAATGAAACAAGATGGAATATGAAATCGTCACATACAAATTCTTCACAGTATTTGTCGATTTTAACGCCGAAAATGATTTTCATCACATACCTGATTCAATATCTCAAGCTCATTTACTACAAACTATAATTCAACAATTAAAAAGATCGAAGAAATTTGCAGAATATATAATTATATTAATTTTTTTTTTGATGTAGACATGGGCGTTTTTCTTACTTCTTTCCCGATAAACTTTTGATACGATTTACAAATACAGACTTTCAGTTAAACAAGCACCCTTATTGCAGTTTCCACAAACGATGTCGACGTCGACGTCGACAACAAAACTTGTCTTCTTTCAAAGTAATAGCTTCCACTTCAGAGCTTAATATAGACATTTGCAATGAAAGACACCGTATATCGATGTAACAGATGCCAAGTACTTTTGGTATCGACGTCAATGTTGACAACTGCAATAAGGGAGAATTTAATTCAAGTAATTGAAATTGTTATTGAAACAACTTGGAAAGCGTTCTTCATAGACAAAACACAAGAAGAGTGTTTGTTTTTTTATTTAACTACAAACATTTTTTTGTGTTTAATTTGTAAATGTTAATTAACATGCTCTTATTAACGAGAAAGGATTAATTATAACAATTTACAAACACTTAATTTAGTGCGCATTAGGGCAGTATTACCATTGAAAATTTTCTACTCAAAATGAATCTTAATCATTGATAATATTTTTGCAAAACTTAGCAATTTAATTTTTATTAGGCAAGGTTAGCTTATAGAGGGTAGTGCCGGTAGCAGAGTATGCTGAACGCTCGCATTAGTCTCACTCGTGGACGAACACATTAAAATTTTATTTTTCACATTGAAAGGAATTAATTTTTTTCAGTGGTCAGTGGTGAAGACATAAGGAGCGATCACGCAACAGCATCGGCACATCTTATATATAAAAATTACATGACATGGATTGGATAAGTGGGTGTGTTACCTCCCATACACAGTTAATATTGATTTCATTATATCTTGAGAACGGTTAAAGTTAAAGTGTCAGTATTTGGTCTGAGTCAGTACAAATCATCGGTTATAAAGTGGGAGCTTTGGACAAGTGGGCGTGTTACCTCCCATACAAACTAAATATTAACTTCTGTATATCTTGAGAACGGTTAAAGCGAAAAAAAATCTTTGAAACTATCTAACCGATTTTACTAGAGGACACATACCACATATACGTATATATATTTTAAATTAAACTATTATAACAGCTACAGCAAGGCGTGGCTGGGTCAGCTGTTATTAAGAAGAATGACTGCTAAATACAGCTTCAAAATATAACACTTCTCCTAGACATGACAAGCGCTGCAATGTTGCCATAACCAAAAAAAAAAACGTGCAAAAGCAGAGTTGTAAAGATGATGAAGCCTTGCTCTGTCTATGCCTTCACCATCTGTCATCTCTATCACTATTCCGTTCCTAGTAGTTCCGCTGTCATGCATTGCATACGTAGGGGACATTCTGAGGACTCGTGCAAGACAAAGTAAAAGTATGTTAAGCAACAAAAAAAAAAATTGGGGAATAAAAAAATTTCTCTTGGGATAAGTTCATTGATAGATAATAATAAATTTAGCAAAAAGAAAAAAAATCTTTAAAAATTAAATTGCATAAAAATTTTCCGTAAAAACCATAATGCGCACGTTAAACACAAACAAAACATGCCCCACCTGCTAACGCGATAGAGATGTATGGAACGTAAGCTGGACATGACCGCATGCCGGCGGGCCAAAGTAATTTTAGATGATCGACATTTTGATTTTGGCTTAGAGCGCGACGCCTACAGGAACAGGAAGGACACAAAAACATACACAAGTCAGCACAGCCATAAGCTTTTCTGTTAGTTACTTGCTAGTAGATTAGTTGTTATTTAGTGAAAAAGAAGAGGAATAGGATCACAGGATTACGGATGTTATTAAATCAAACAAGAAAATAAAAGAGCAAAAGGAATAGTGGATGACTGGTATGCTGGTGAATGAAAGTATTTACAAGAGCCGAAAACGAGTGCATTTGCGCGCGTTACTCAAAAAAAAAATAAAAGTAAATTTAGAACAAAAACTTAAACAAAAAACACAGGTGGATATATACGAATAAAACAGAATTAATAATATCAGAACACTTAAAGACAAAAATGCATTCCTTTACAGCTCTGTTGTTCAGAGTGTGACAGACGGGGGAATGACCACTACGTGCCATTTGTTAGTTAAATTATTATTTTAGTTTTCTTTGTTTTTCCTTAACAGTTCAGAGATTTGTTTTTAAAAACCTTGGTAAAGAATGTAAAGATGTCTGACGGAAGCACGCGATAACAGCACGCTTCCTTTGTATGGAAACAACACTCCGGTAGACATTTTTGCTTTGCTGTTGGGGATGATCGATCTGTCATTGTTGTTGATGTAACGCAATGGAAAAAATGTGAAAAATTATGTAAAATTAAAGAAAACATAATTAATTGAATTGAATGTGATAAATTAAGAAGAGTAAATTTAAACACAGAAAAGTTATGAGAATATAATGTTTAATAAGAACGGACTTATGTGGGTCAGGGAAGTGATTTCACGGGTTAAAATATTGAAAACATATAAAGCGGCGAGAGATAGAAGTACTGTGAACTATTTTCAATACAAAGCAATTGCACAATTATTTCTATTACTCTCGCCACTGATGCCTGCATTAAAAGTGTAACTTTTCCTGTGTGGATCTGACTACTTACCATATGCAAGCCATATAATACTTTGGCCATCGCTACTATGCGATCTACGGTTTCCTGGGTTTTATCTTTGCCCTTCTCATTTTGATTGGCTACTTTTTCCACTGCCTGTTCTTCAGAGACTTCTTCCTTTTTGCCTAATTTCGAATACAAATAATGCTGCCAGGACATTTCATCCGAAGGATCTAATTTGTCGGGCAACGTCAACTGATTGTGAGCGAATTCGATGACATCGTATTCCGTCATCTTTTTTAGATAACGATCTTTGCAATGTTGCACCAACTCCTGCTCACGACCAGCAAAGAGATTCAGTCCCACCGGCAGTAGGCGTTTGAGGCAAGCCACCATTAAACTGGCTTGTATCTCCTTGTCTTTATCACGCTTCTTATCGCGATTCTTTTTCTTCTTTTTCACTTTGCCTCCTGTAACGGGAGCACCTTCTGTTATAGCGGATCTTCTTGTAGCCGTGGGCATTATCAAGGCCATGTTATCAATTTCGTTGGCTGAAATAAAGTTTTGTTCCTCTTTAAGGAAGTATTGACTCTTGGACCAAATGTTGAAAATTTCAGCCACATGATTGTACAACTCTTCCGCCTCGGGTATATTATCCTTAAGCCAATGGTTACGTTGAAGGTCAACATACTTGATGAGCAGAGGGTAGAACGAATATATATCACGCACCAGCAAGTTCCAATCCTCTTGCAGCTGAGTTTCGACTTGTGACGTATCATCTGTGGCAGATTTGATAAAACCGCGCATGCTTTCTTCCTTGTGGAACATATTTTCCGTTCGCTTTTTAACTCTTTCGGCCAGAGGCAGAAATGGATCTTTCAATAGCTCCTCCGAAGTATTAATAATAATTTGCTGTGTATATGCAGCAATTCTGGTCATCCACGGTGCATTGTCGTTGCCAATATTTTTCTTTATCATTTTTAAAACATTACGCAACAGGGAATTCATGTGATCCGCAGTGACCATAGTAACGTGATTGCCACTAGTGGGGCTGACATTATCAGGACCCTGAGACCACCAAAAGGGCAAATAGGAACACAATAATGGCAAAATTACATCAATAATGTGCGGCGCATCATTATACGTGTTATCGGACTCAACAAAATGATCAACTTCACCTAAAATACTTTCCAAATTAGGCATGCAACTCTCCATTTTCACCATTATGTCTTGAGCCTCGAGTGAATGATCCGCTATACGATTGAGCAGGGAAAATTGATTGTGTTTATTGAGATGTGGCTCCAAATAAGCGACAGGAAAACAGGAACTGAACGCTCCCAAACACGAACCCAAAGCTGGACGGTGTCGTTCAATTTCGGTTTTTAAATATTTGCGCTCATGCGTTAAGGTACCATCTGTGCCCAAATGATAAAGGGCGGCGAGTATTTTATAAGATGCCACCTGAATTTCGTCTAACAACAAGTCACTCCCATAATCGCAGGCTGCCAAATGATCAAACATGGCTGTTAAGACCGGCATTACGACTTGATTAATATAGCCCAAAGACGTTGAAGTCTTTAGATGTGTTCCTCTCAAGTGACTGTATTTACCATCTTGCAAATTAAGAATTGTGTTGCCTAAATCATCGGCCGTTTGATTGAAGAATGTTAGCATTGAAGTTCTTATGAATTCAGGACAATTTTTAACTACGGTCCTAGCGTCGATACCCTTAACCAGCACTTGCAGACAACGAACAGTTATGCGCACATCGGGCCCAAAAGCGCTTAATCTATTGCGCAATAAGGATGCCAATTTGCAGAAGATTGACGCCACCATTTCCTTTTCCTTTAAAGAAGCGGCTCCCACATTGTTAGTAGCAGTGGCAACTGCTATAAAGTAGTTGCGATGAGTAGAGAAATATTTTTCCATCAGAGGCAGGACGACTTTTGAAAAAAATTTAATATCCCTAGAAGCAGTCTTAAATGAAGTGCGTCGACTGAATGTAGTCGAAGGTTTCAATAACTTCATGTTGATGGTAGCGCGATCTAAATATTGTATCAATTTCTCTAGTAAGGAATAAGAGAAACGTAGTTCCACAGCCGTAACAGCGGCACCACCTTCCCCTTCCACTACTCCTCCCTTCGATGGTCTATATTAAAGAGATGTTTATGTTTTTTAATAATTTACACACATATGTAACAGTAGTACTTACTTATGGAGTTTGTAGCCTTGATATTGCATGTACTTTAAGAATTCCTGCGATCTCTCGCGATCTTTCCGCTTTTCTTTGTCCGTTAACAAGTCATAAGGTACCAGTTGGGCATGAATAATGCCACCACAAGAATCAAGTTCTTCTTTCTTTTTCTTAGCCCATATATCATGTGAATTCTCTGCCAAACGCTCGGCCATATTTTGCATTTCTCTGCTTAGTGTGAGATTCGTCATATCGACAGGATGTGGATTATAATTGAAAGCACTGCCTTCGTTCTGAAAATCGTTCTATTGTTAAAAAAAGTTTAACACAAATAATGGTACATATATGCAAGGGGTTGAAAAGACGTTATACATTTGGGATGAAGCATAACGAAAAGAAATTATGGAAAAAGAAAAACATTTTTTATAGTGTTGCCAATTTGTAGGGGAATGTTTCATACGCTATACATACAATTTGAGGCTTCGATTGGCGCCTAGTAGAACCACGATGATTTTGAGGCACTTCAATTTCCGAGTGTTCAATAGTCCAGCCAAGAGCTAAAAGCGCTTTTAAGCATTCCCTTACCGGATCTCTATACCTTTCTCGTTCCTTAAAATAATAAATATATTTATTTGTTAAAAAACCAATTTTCATACAATCACATATACAAATTCGTTTTTACGAAATTGTGTGAAAAAATTTTGTTTTGTGATTATCACGTTTAAAACAAACATACATATTCCGTTAACATATTATAGGGTTTAAGTCGAGGATGTTTGCGATCACTATCAGAGCGTATTTCTCCATATGACCATCCACTTTCTAAACGACGACTGGCCCAAGCGTCGTGATAATGTTCGCTAAACTTCTGCACCAATGAACTATAATCGTTGGTCAAATTAACAGCCAGTGTATCGATTGGATTGGGATCGTACTGTGGTTGATCCGGTGCGCCAGATTGGCGGCCATAATAATCTTCGTCGGTGTTTTTGGATAAACTATAGTCCGGTGGCAAAGCACAACCAATTGCAATCAAACATGGCAACGCTTTACCAAACAATTCAGGATCATAATCCATATTGCTGAGCGAGTCAAATATATTAGAGAACAGGAGCATAGTGAGACGTTTCTCTTCATCAGACGATGCTCCATAGGAGCCTTGGCCTTGACTGGAGCCATAGTATTTGGCACAACGATCGAAGTGTAATGTTAAGAGCTGCAAACAAAAAGACAAATTAGATATCACATGTAAGAAATCGTAAAAAAATATGACTTACTCTCAAAGCCACAGTCGTATATTCCGATAATTTGGAAACATCAACGGTCAACTTGCGTAAAAGTTTCAACAACATTGCAGGTTGCATTTGAGATGTCAAAGCCACTAAAAAGTCAGAGACAGCTTCTCTTTGGCCCTTAGTAAGCATACGGTTTTTAGATAATCTATATACCGTGTGCAGTGTTGCGTCCAACAAACTGGCATAATTTTCAGCCTCATTGTAGAACTTTGAATGTTTTATTAATAGTGGTAATATGGAATTGCCAATGTAGCGATTCATGGAGAGAGCCATGTCACTTTCAGAGCCATCACTCTTATCTAAAATAGTGGCTGTTCTCAAATCGGGCAGGAACGCATCTTCGAGCAAGCGGTAGAAGAGTTCCTGCGTTTCTATGCCATAGACACGTTCCAAGAAAAGAACGATACTTTGTTTGTTATTGGGCAATAGACCCGATGGCATATCAGACTTTGGCCTTTCTTCTCCGGGTGCAGTTTGAGTGAGCGTGAACTTTAAGCTGAGGACACCCTGAAGATCCTCCAGTGGCACTAGAGATCTCAAAATAGCTCTAGCTCTTAATGATTCGTTTTTACCTTGTTCAATAACCGATACGTCCGGTGCACACCTACCCAGAAGATCCACTAGCGTGCAATAAAAGTTCAGGATAGCGGCACCAGTGTCAATATAGTCTTCGTCCTCTTCGCCCTCAGGTAGGGGATGAGAAAAATTAAGGCCAGCAATAGTGCCTTCGGCTTCGTCTTGCATTTTGCAGCGATCAGAAATACGTTCAGACATACGATTGGCCTCGACTATAGCACGGAATAGACCTTCTCCTTCTCCTCTTAGAGCCGGCCCTAAACATTCTGGACGTCGGATAAGAAGACGAATGACAAGGTTGGCATTTTCTTCAACACTTTCGCCATTTACCCAGACACAGTAACGTAAAAAGTCTAAATATCGTTCACCTTCTACGGGGTCCCAACCCAAGTCGGGATAACCCTTTTCAACGAGTTCAGAATTACTTTGCAAACCGCAGCGCGATAAATAAACGGCAATTTTTTCTAAATAATGTTCTCGCAAAGCCAGAGCTAGTTCTGTGTTCTCCATTAAACTTGAGTATGCCACATCTAGAGGAGTAGAACCGCGTAAGCTGGGTCTAGCGAGTAAAATGTTCGCGTTGTCTAATAAAAAGTCAAAGTGGTCGAACATGGCTTTTTGATTTTGCCTACCAGTTCTGCAGAAATAACAGAGGAAACGACAGCAAGCCACCACCATTTCGTGAGATGTATCTTTTTCTTTAGCTGGTGCGCCTTCCGCCCCCTCCGATTGAGCTGGTGCATCACTTTGGGCTTGAGCTCGTCGGCCAAGTGTATTCATCATAACAGCCATTACATTCTCGTGAATTCTGAGTATGCGAATCAGATCGGGATGTTGGAAGAATGTAGCATTGTTAACCAATTTCCATAATCGCTTCCTCATTAATTCCTCTTCTTCTTGACTCATTTGTACTGGAAGCAAAGCGCGGATTTGGCTTAAGCCAACCCACATTTCGGCCACATCATCTCGGGCTTTATTATTGATGACATATGTTTTCTCAAGAGCTCTCACCAATTCACCAACCGTATCGTATTGTCGTACAAGCAAACTGAACATTTCTCGCACTAATTTCGGAGTTTCGATTTGCGATTCCTCGGCCCAGCTAACAATTGTCTTGAGTAGCACTTTACGGAATACTTCTTCGGGAGTTTTCTTCTCAGGTTCCTCAACTTCTTTGGGACCTTCTTCAAGTTCTTTCACAGTATTAATAAAATTGTAAATCTTTGTAATTGGACCCGTTTTGAGTTCTTCGATCGCATTGCTTCCTGTTTCGTCCGGCTCCTGCAAAGCATTAAGCGATACTTTTTTCATAAGACAATCATGGAAATCATATAAACGTCCACGCAAGTCCAAACCACAAGTACAATTTTCATGATCATCGGGCTCCAAATTCTTAAAGCAAAGAATTTGGTTCATTTGTTCTCTCGGTGGACAACGGAATTCTTTCGTTTTCTTGGCTGCAACAGCACTAGGAAGATCGGATTGTTTGATTTCAATATAGCGACGCAATTGATCTGCTTGCAGATCACCCACAAAGTCATGTGAGAATGCAATAATGCTTTCCACTCGATGTCTCAGTTGAATGTCATATAAATGATGCAGCAAATAGCACATTTGCAGCTTGGCACCTTCCGCCATTTTCATAGTCAGCAGACCTTTGCGATGCTCATCCTTCCCATCTTGTATAAAACAAATTGTAAAAAAATAAATATGTTAGACTAACATTGATGATATCTAATAGGATTTTCTTTAGTACCTTTCTCAAAGATGGCATCCCAAGTTTCCGGATTAATCATGACCAGCAATTTTTGAACATCTTCATCGGTCATGACACCCACCAATAACAGGCGATCAGTAAGTTTTATAAGTGGCCTAAAATGTCATTCACAGAATTAAGTTATCTTACCTTTAATATCTGTAGTTTAATGCTCAGCGCTAAACTTACAAGAATAGATTTTCGTTTGTCCAACCAATTGGATCCCTATTGTGCACCTGGTTAATCTCCACAGCCTCCTGTAATGCTTCCATAACAAATTCACGCACTACTTCTAGGGGGAATTTCGGGGAGTACAGGTGATCGATGTCGGGTATTGGTTCACTGCAAACATTTTGTATGCTAGTGGCATGGGTACTCATAGATGCTCTACGACAATAATGTGCACGGAAAGTGGATAGTTGTGATGGGCAAATAAATTGTGCATTTTTTATGTAGTGTTCGTCGAGTTTATTAATTATAAAAGGTGCAATGAATTACGAGTGTGGTAGGTGTGAACAGATATCATGCAGAAATGCAAAGAATATAAAAAAGAAAACATGTATATCTTTGTTAAAAGTGAAAGTGAATGTGAAAGTAAATGTCATAGTCCTTTCAAACTATTGATATGTGCATATGCGGAGAGCTACAATTGTCTACTTTTTATTGTCGAAACGATATAATGTTGTGTGACATAAAAGTAGATCAAGCCGGGACGTGACATGAACACATAACACTAACCAAATAGTGGAGCACGCTATCCACTTTCAAAGTTCTTTGATCTTTAAAATTTCTTCAGTATCAATTTCTTGGAAGAAAAACAAACGATTAACATACAAAAAGAACATTTTACAGTGAAATAGAATAAAAACATTTTGGAAATATATGGGCAACTTCTGAACGTCTGTTCCAATTGAAAACAGAAATTCACGTTCTAATAATAAAGGAGGAAATTTGAAAAAGAAGGAGGAGGATATTAACGAAAGAGTATAGTAAAGAAGGAGTATATTAATAAAGGAGGATATTAATGAAGGAGTATATTAAAGAAGAAGGATATTAAAGAAGGAGTTTATTAATGAAGAAAGATATTAATGAAGGAGGAGCAGCAGGAGGACACGTAGGAGGAGGAAGAAGAGGAGGGAAAGAACGATATTAAAGAAGGAGAGGAAGTCTAACCATTGCGTATGCATGTAATTTTTGCGGCTATCGCTTCGCTACAAATGCCTTTCAGAAAAAAGGAGAAATCTTGCATATGGTGTAATTTATTTTAATTGTAATAAAAAAAACTCGATAACAACAAAGAGTTAAAAATTCCCATGTCGGCTAGCTCTCCTTTCGGAAATCTCTGATTCAATCATAAATTCACGTATTATTTTGAAAATATTTTCATTTTGCCCCAATGTGTATCTGTATCTGAGAAAGTAAATAACATGCTCCACTGTCGTCAAGAAATATTACAAGGAAAAATGGAAAAAGAACATAGGAAGAGAATACTCACGTTATTTCTGTCATGCGTAAATGAGGCTGAACTGATTCGGTAACTAATGACCTCAAGGAATGACACATTTCCTCATCTTCATAGAGGAATTTGAGTTCTGGGCCCAAAGGAATGATATATTCCATTTTACAAACCTCCATTGTGGTGGCATGCGATTCCAAATGCAAAGCAATTAAAAGATCATAGAAGCCCTGTCGTAATGGGCCACTCATATATTCGGAACGTATAGCATACAACAGTTGCTTCTGATCAACATGTTGGCATAGCGCGTGGGCTGCTCTATAATTGGATTGATAGCAAAGGGCGGCATATAGTGTAAGTGTGTGCGCATGGAAGGAAAGCAGTTTGTCCATTTCTATTAATTCTAAAATGTCAATGCAACGATCTTCCTCGGGTATGTGCAAAGCCAACATCGAGACTGGATCTTCGCAGAGCATTGACCAGCCTCGTATGTCGGACAGTTTGAGGGCATGCACTTGTAGTGCGGTATTGGGAACACGTGCCCATTGATGTGGACGTAGGCATTGGACCTTTAGACGTGGTGGGGACTGTGGATTGATATGTTTGTCGCTTGTCGGCAGTACAGCGGCTGAGAGAGGCAGTGTTGTTGCTGTACGTCCCAATTCAATTTGCAAGATTTCTTTACTGGTGGCTTCAACGAAAATTGCTGGGAAAAGTTTGGTATCCGGTTCCATTTTCCATCGGTGGGATGTCTCTTTACCCTCGCATGTGAAACTTATCATGCCTGTGGCAGTATCAACGAAACACCCTACAAACATGCCTTGTGAAGCTCCCTTACCCGAAGCGTCCTGCGTTACTTCATTGAAGAGTTCATCCGCTCGTACTACATAACAACTTTGACGATTAATACGCTCAATAGGTGCTTCGTATTCATCTTCGATAACAACGGCCCCCCTACGCACCTTGTCCTTGTTAAACTCTTTGCTGTGCAAATGATATTGCGTAGTAACCCAACCGACATAAACATGGGTGGGATCTTGGCCGGGAAATATGCGAACGCCGTAAAAATATTCATTGATCAGTTTTAAACATTCAATATCAAACATTTCATTGCCTGAAGATTCGACAGCAGGCTGTCCTAAAGTACCGCCACTGAGAGCTTTTGGTCCCTGCGCCACAGGTGTTTGCGGCATTTCAGACTGCAAAAGTATGAAATTTTAGATTTAGATATTTAGGCTGACCAGATACGAACAAAAATTTAATTAGAAATCAACAATGACAACAGTGTGCGTTATGAAAGTGATGCTCACTTTAATTTTTGCAACTACATTATGCCATATTATATAAAGCGCAGTGACTTAGCGAGCTCTCATCACCCAGCTTTAGTTTTATTGCTTAATTCAGATAATCGGAATTGAATTAATGAAATTTGATATTTGATTTTGGCAACAATGTACATTGAAATTAAAAAACCCTACTAAATATTTTGACAGCAAAATGTCATTGATATTGTAGCTCCTTCATAGCTACTGACTCTACTGGCTATCTGGTCACCTTTTACTTACATTGTTCAGCCGCAAAGTTGGGGTTTTTGTAGTCGTTTGAGCATTCACCACATTACGACCATGGGCAACTGTGTTACGTCTTTCCATGCTAACCTCAGGAGCTCGGCCAGACATTTTCTCTTTACTCTGATCGCGAGATTTCTTTGAGAAGAATTTGAACGGACTACGACCACGCTTCTTTTTATCGTCTGCCATGCCTTCGTCAAAACCATTCATATCAAGCGCGGACGTAGAACGTTGCAATTCCTCCGGTGTTGACAAATCCGATTCAAAAGTAATATTGCGTGTCACTGAACTTCGGCGTGCTGGACGCGATGGATTGCGCAGCTCATCGGCTTCGGCTGTATCATCAAAGTTACGATTAAGACCTTTTATGTCACTTATTGTAAAGCCACTCTTTAACATATGATCCATATGGGCTGAAGGCTGTTGCTGTTGTTGTTCTTGAGCTTCGCGCATCAAGCGATATTGCCTTATTTTGATTTCTTCCCAACGTCTGGCCTTCTCCATTTCGGTAATAAATTCACTCATACAAGTGACTGGCAAAGAAAGACGTAAAAACTCCCAGTTGGCTTTTTCCATAGTCTCAAATGTATTATGGGAAATTTTCAAATGCGGCGGTGTATCGGCACCACCCGGAATACGTGTTACATCAATCCGGCAATCGGGCATTTCTTCGGTATTTTCGAAAATGGGTTGATCTTTGGTGTACCAGTGCGTAACCGGACGTCGCATGTTACTGTAATTTGATGAAATTTTTTGTTTAAATTGAATATTTCTAAAAGATAAAGCTCTGAAGAGACTTACACGCAGAAGGGTTCATAACCTTCTTGAAGACCACATGTTGTAAAAAACTTAAGGGAATCGACATCCTGTCCATAAATCAAGCGAGCCTTTTGCCCTACACCCAATGTACAGGCTGGCACAAAACCCACACCTTCGGCGGTAACTTCAGCAAAAGTTGTCTCTCCACCCAAAGCATCCATTAACAGCTCACCGTTGAGGGAGAAACCTGCATAGAGCATTGATTAGCTTGATTTTCGATGGTTGCTTAAAGCATAAACGTGAGCACAAGAAACAAAGCTGTGGATTGCTTTTTTTTTTAGTATTTTTTTATTTCTTTTATTTTGGAAACATGCTCGTATTAGATGGCCGTTTTGTTTTTTTGTTTAATGGTTGAAGCATTTTAAAAATACTATGCAGTGAATATTTATTTAAGCACAAATTATTCGTATGTAAATGTTTTGCACGGATTAATTTTACGTTTTGAAAATAGTGTTCAATATTTATTGGCAGTTTAGTTGATCTATTAAGCAATTGAATTAATGAAATCATGCGCTAAAACAGGAAAGCAAAACTAGCGTTATAATGCGATTAAAATGTGATATCATTTCTTAGTGGGTGGTTTTCAAAGCCAATTTAGTTCCAGGCAGGGTTTTTGGTCAATTTGTTTGTTTAAAAGTATAATCGGCTGTAAATACAGTCATGATATTAAATATATTTACATATAGAAACATCGAAAGAATGGATCTTTTAGAGCCAAAAAGACTGAAGCTATCACCCCTATCGCGAACAAGAAAGTGAAATTTTTGTTCACGTAAAATTTTCATTCCTCTCGAGGTGAAAATTGGTAACATGAATTTCACGTGGAGTTTTTTTTCATGTTATCATTTTCCGTGAATGTGGAAAAGGGAAGAAGATTTCAAAAACATACAAAGTAATTAAATAGCAAACCAGTTAAAATTTAATACAGAAATGAAAATTCGTGCTAAAGGTTCCCGTAAATTAGTCACTCGCATAAAACGTGTTGCATTTGAATAGCAAAAGTATCCGAACGGAAGAATTAACAAAAGTGTAAAAATTAAAGAATTTCGAAAATAAAGTAAATCAAAATAGAAGACTCCAACAATTTAAATAAAATATTTAGACTTGGAACTATGATATAGCAGATTAAGTTAATCTTAAGAGAATTCCAAAATTGGGCCGCGATATCTTTATACGTACATACGATTTAATTTCTTCAATAAATTTAAATTTTTAAGAGAAATACAAAAAAGTTTTCGCATTTTTTTTTATTTCATAGCATCAACGATCTCTACAGATAAAAAAAAATAAAAATTCACATGGTTTAATATTATTGAATGAGTAAAATGAATATGACACATTGTACATTGTTTAAACTTTGGGGTAATTTAGAAAATAGTTAATAGATTGTATGGCCTCTTTTTGCGTCGAAAACTTCTTTAAAACTTTTAGTCATCCAAGAAAATAAATTTTTTGTTATTTCGGGGGAAATATAACCCTTTCCGCTTTTAAAATCATTTTCAAGTAGGAAGTCGGTGAAGCCCTTCTAGTTCTAAATTTCTGTTTTAAATAGGTTCATATTTATGAACCCCTGTTAAATACTTACAAGTAAAAATTTTCAACAATTTTCAAAAATTTTACTTTATATATAAAATAATGATCAGATTAAATGAAACTTCGATATCGTATGTATAGTTTTGCGTCTAAGTGTATTATCTAACAAAATATACGCAATTGATCTCTTGGTTTGCATTTTATTTTTTATACATGTATCTGTCCACTTTAATTACTGATCTTGATTTAATAAAATTATATTGATCAAAATAAGTATATAAATAAAGAAAGAATTTACTTGCATTTTGTATGCAATTCCCCAGCAAAAATCAAGTGAATAAATTAAAGGGAAAAGTGGAAAAACTTACGGGAAAAAATCATTGCCGATAAGAGGAATTTTATTTTGACATGGTATTATTCACGGGAAATTTTTTCACCGTTGCTAATTAATGGAAAGGAGAAATATTTCACGTTAAAATGTATTCACGATAGGGGTGCAGATGAATAGTTTCCTTTTAAATATAAATTGTTAAGCAATAAACACATAGACCACAGCAGACTACACAGCTACACGATTTGTGGCCGGATACTTAATTATCAGCTGATGGCAGAGTAGTTAGCGTAATGGCTCGGCAACCAGAAAGACCTGTGTTCGATTCTCAGCCCGGTCAAGTAAAAAAGTTTTTTCTAATTTTTCTAATGCTAACGTCGGTATTTGAGAGCAATAAAACGATCAATAAAAGTAAAATAATAAATAAAATGGCTCCCATTTGCTTAAAATTAATGCGTCAAAATTATTGTGTAGCATCGGCGAAGTAAAATAATTACTAAAAATGGCTACTAAAAATGAAGCTTTAAAATTTAATACGTCTACTTGGCATCCGAGACGTTACAACACTGCTATAAAAACAAATAACGGGCAAAAAGCAATGTTGTAAGATAGTGCAGTGTCACCTCCTATCATTTCTCCTACTATTCCTTTCCTCTAGTTCCAACACAATGCACCGCATGTGTAGGGGTCGTCCTGAGTGCTGGTCCAAGATAAAAAAAAAATTTTTTTTTTAAATAAAAAGAAAGAAAATTAAAAAAACACCAGAGACGCCACAACTTTGCTTTCATAATTAACATGCAACTGCAGAGGTGTGCAAGAATTAAGCTCTGTCTTCCTACCACTTCCAGCACCTGTCTATATCTACACTATTCTTTTTTCTATCTAGTTCCAGTACCATGTATTGCATATGTAGGAGATTTCTGCTGAGCACTGGTCATTTGTTCATATATTGTTTTGTGATGCTGCTTTGACTGAAACTGCCATTTCATTTCAGAAGCATTAGCAGTTGTCAAAGCAAATGAAATGTTTTTTAAACTCTGGCTATAAGTGTGGTTATGTAGTCCTTAGCTGGATGGCTTCAAAATAAACAGCTTCATTTGAATATGTTTATTTAATTTTTAAAGAATAGTTTAGTCCATAGCCGGCTGTAGCCTATGTGTTTAATGCTTTAAATTGAAATTGGTGCAGTAAAGAAGCTTCTTTGCAGTGGCGCTTAAGGCAGGCATTTTTTTAAATAAATTTTCTTTTGTCTTTTTGCCAGTAAAAGCTCAATATTGCGCTCTTTTATTGCAACGTAATTAACATTTTCAAAATTTAGATCATACCGACAGCTTCTGCCGTCACTTCGGTGCAGATTGCTGAATTTTTTTTTTTAAATATAATTAATTAAATATAATATAATATATTTAATAAAATATAATATTTTTAAATATAATTAATTTAAATTTAATTAATAATATAATTAAAATATGTAAATTTAATTTTTTTTCAGATATGACTGCGTTGCAATAAAGCACCGATATGTATTTATGTATGGATCTACAACTAATTTGTAAAACATGCTTCAAGTAAGTCAAAAAACTCTTTTAGTGTTGTGTGCTTTTTTGAGGCCCACTATACCCAGCAATTTAAAGGTTTATTTGATTTTATATTCAAGATGTTTTTTTTGAGTTTTTGTTTTTGCTATTTCAAATGAAAATTAAAATCCGTGTTAGACATATGTATCTAAGTGTTTTGTGAAGCTACTGGATCTAGAAAGCTGGCAAATAGCCATCATATGTACTTATGTAAATTTTATTGTAATACCGTGTTCAGACATGCCATTGTTATTGTTCAACATTTCATACAAAATGTAAATTAAATTATTGAGCAATAAGTAGGAAATTGTTATAAATATTAACTTAAGACCATGTCAGATAAAACTTTTGCTTCGCGTTGCGTTACAGCTTCGCTTTGACATCTAAGTTAAAATGTACATATTTATACGAAACATGCCACATAAAGCACTCCCAACGCGAAGCGAAAAGTTCGTCAACTCTCAACTTTTTGCGTACTTTGCCAAGAAGCTAGAATATTTTTTTTTACTCGTGTCTTCGTTTCTATTCTTTTCCTTTTAAAACAGAAGAACATTGTAAAATATATCGACGAATAACATTATTGACTTTTTTTTTATAATAAAAAAATATATAACAAAATTATGAACCACTTTTTTTTGGAATACAACCAGTGCGCGAGTGTTGTCAAAGCGTTTATTGTGTCATACACCTTTTGTTAGAAACGTCACGCAAAGCGACAAAGTTCTATCTGACACGGCCTTTAAACTTGAAATGCAAGTCTTCTCACAAGTATTTTTACTGGCAAGTATGATCAGTGAAAAGTAAAAATTCTGTACAATGGCAAGCCAAATCTCAATATAGTAAATAAAAAAAAAAAACAAAAAAAAAAAAAGAGCTGACCAGTGATTTATGCCTCAAAACGTTGTTTTTTAGTATAATCGGGCTTTTCCCTAGGCTGAATATTTGGTAAATTTTTATTTAATATACCGATGTAAAAATTAAATAGTAAGTTCCACACAACACATATTTTCATACAGTAATATTAAAATTATATATTATTTTGACAGATTTAATTTAATAAAGAAAGCCCTTGAAGAAGTTGAAAAAAAACCAACGAAACGTTGAGCAAATAGATTTAATAACATCCAAATAATTAGTTTTATTAACAACACAAAAGCAAAAATTGAGCAAAAATTCAGCAGAGGGAAACACCCGGTTATACCAAAAACAAAACATTGCTCAAATAAAGAAAAAACTACTACATACGTTGTTTTTTGTCAGCTATGATAAGCTAAATTGACTAAATTAAAATTAAATTATCTCAATTAAGAAGGCATGTCTGAACATCGTATAAAAATAAACCTCTTGTCCAAATGCATCAAAGTCAAAACTAGTACTACCAAAAAGAAAGACCTAAATACATACATATCCTCGAACCTTTGACAGAACGACATAAGTCGACTTTCCAGATTTTTTTTTCTTAAAGGTAAATTTTCAGGACACCCTTTTTGCTATATTTATCTATATACTCTTCCCTTTTTGTTGAAAGTATGTATATAGCAAAAGATATATTTAAGCATTTTACAAGTATTTTTTCTCTTCTGAAAAATTTAAAGTTGGTTAATTGATGGCAAATTATTATAAAAAAAAAGTACTTTTTAATTGAAAAATAACCGATTAAGCGAAAGAGTGACCAATTAAACTAAAAATCCCATTCGTAGAATAACCTAATCATTACAGTATGGAATGACTATCACCCTGCTAATAATATTGGACTACATGGTCCATTTGAAAACAACAGCTTATACGACAAATGTTCCTGTTTATCTTCGTTTTTACGTTTACTCGGTCGCATTAAAATCACTCTCTGAGGTGCTTCATGGAGTGGTTACCAGGAGTACTTTTTGGGTTAGTCCGATGGATTATATGGTCCACCCCTAGGGCATCGTAATGTTAATTAGACAATGTTTTCTTCATAAATTTAAATTAGTCTTGCATTAGTCCTAGTTCTCTGTGGACTACACTACTAGACATGCATGTGTAGACTAGTCACATTATTTGCAGGGAAACAAGCATACGTTTGCCAACTGTAATCGAAGAAATAAAGAAAAAACGCCAACCACTTGCCGCCTTGGCAAAGCCCATTTAAATTTTCTCTATAGCGAACAATTCGAATTAAAGTTTCGCATGCTGTACAGCCTGGAGAGCGAAGACGATGGTCTCACAGTCGGCTAATAGCCGCCAGCGATGATTTTCGTATATACCTAGCTGCCGCCGAAGTGTGCGGCTGTGATAGGCTAACGCCCAAACGGATTTTACAATTTTTTTTTGTTAAAAAAAGTTTTAATTTTGCAGATTTTTTATCTATTGACATTTGACTTTATTTCACTACTTAATAAATATATATGCTGCCATTAGTAACAGTGTAAACATTTTTGTGTTTTCTCGTTATGGCAGTTTCAAATTGATTGTTTTTATTACCCCGTCCAAACTAACAATGTGACTCATAATGTCTTAGCCGAGCGCTAGCCGACACATTTTTCTTAACAGCTGCCGGCGACGGCCAGTATATATCGCCTTCACCCTTTGGTACAGTTTTGCTGTGCTACACAAGGCTTAAAAGTTAAAGTTAAAAAAATAATTTAGGAGTTCCAAATATACCGAGAAAAACAAAAAAAATGTTAATTTGACAGAATTGAGTACAATTAATACGAATTAAATAACTGATAAAAGAGCAGCAATAGAAATAACATATCGAATAGTCTTTTTTTCCAGTACAAACTGAAAGTTAGTCAGTAGAAAACGTCTTGTAATGTGAAAATTGAGCAAAGAAAGCATAGAATAAGCGAATGAAGTTTAGTAGGCTAGACAAATTGTTGATAACACGAGACTATTAATTTCCGTATATCTTTTTATCTCAACGCAATATTCTATGAGTTGCAGAATATTGTTTATTTTCTTTGGAGGCACTAGTCGTAATGTTCGGTTATCAGATATTCATACATAATAAAAAGTTTATACAATTCATACATTATTTTTGCTATTTTTTCACATTAAATTTTGGATTCGCATTCCCTATATCTGTGATTATATTATATAATTTTACAGAAATCTACATGTGTTGCATGTTTTAATTGATTTACCTTTATGGGCTTTATGGGTTGATAGTCGTATTTTTTTTTTGTTTATGAATTTAAAACATGTGATTTTATGATACTTTGTGAATCCCCCCATTGTACGAGTAAATTTCCATTGTATATAAATTATAAGCCGTTGGTCACGATAGTCGTATTTTTTTTATGAATTTAAAACATATGATTTTATGATACTTTGTGAATACCCCGATTGTACGATGTGGGCCAAAAGAAGACATCCGATGTTGTTCGGCTCTCATTTTTTTTTCTAAATGAAAAACTTCGATTCTGTTTTTTTTTGATTATGTTTATCTGAACCTTTATAATTTTATTGGTCAAGTCGGAAAGACGATATCGGCCAAATGGGCGCAGGCACAATTGATTGCTATACGGGCTCGTTTTATGGCGTTTTTCATCACTTCGGCGAGAACTTCGGGCGACAGATTCTGGCACTCGTGTCAAATGGTGTCCTTGAGGTCTTCCAGGGTCTCGGGCTTGTTCAAGTAAACACGGGACTTCAAAAAACCCCCCAAAAAAAAGTCTGGAACGGTTAAATCGGGCAATCTTGCGGGCCAGTGCAAATCGCCAAAACGAGAGATGAGGCGACCCGGGAACGCCGCCTTCAGAATATCGGTTGTGGCTCACGCAGTGTGTGCCGTTGCTCCGTCCTGTTGGAATCACATGTCCTCCAGTCCTAATTCGTCCAATTGCGGAAGAAAAAACACGGTTAACATGACCCTATGCGCGCACCGTCCACTGTTGTCGTTAGACCAACGGCGTCCTCGAAAACGGGCGCTCCAGGGCCGGCCACTCTTGGCAGCGTCTCGTGTGGTCCCATACTCTTCAAGGTTGGTGGCCAAACGGCGCAGTTTTTGCGCAGTCGGTGTCGGACGACCGGGGAATCGGCGACGGAATTCGCGCTGCGCCAACACCATACACGAATTGTTACGCAAAAAAATACACACGATTATTCCGCGTTCTTGGGGAGTGTATCGCTCCATGGCTTGTTCACTTGTATTCTACATCTGTCTAGTTCACAAATGTCAAAACAGATTTGACATTGGCCGCCATTTGCAAAAATAAGAGCATCTCCCAATATGGTGATTTCTTTTGGCCCACCTTGTATGAGAATAATTCCATATTGCATATAAATTACACATTTTTTATTTCTTTACCAGCCTGCCGGTATATCACAAAAGCTTCGAGGCCTCCCTATAATCTATTTGTGCAGTGCATGTGGAATGTGAGAATGTTAGTATTCTGATATATTGAAATACAAATAAATTTCAATGAACTAAAATAGCTCTGGGTACACGTGCGTTATATAAATTTGAAAATGGGGAGAAGTGGATAAAAATCCTTAACGATCTTGTAAAAAAGGGGTAAATTTGTTAGCAAACAGATTATGCAAGAAACAGAGTGGGGTTCATAATTTTTTATTTATTTTATTTATTTATCTAATTTTGAAAATTTTATTTAGTATTAAAATATGAAAAGCAGGAGAAGTGTAATATGTATTTATAAAAAAAAATAATATATAATAATGTACGATATTTGTATTGGTATAGGTAAAATATATAGAATATTATTAGAGGAATGTATAATACACAAGTAGTTTACAAATTGCTACACTTTGCATACTTGCATACAATAGAAAACTTTCTTACTGATTGTATGATCGGCGAGATCTAGGAAAACTCCAACAATATCGCCTGGACCGCATTGTTTGCCAAACGATTCACTAACGCCGCCAAATACTTTCTCTTCCTAAATAGTTTGTTTTTTTTTCATATATTTTTTGATAGTATTGTTTTTGTTGTTGTCATATTATATACATGATGATAATATTAACAAATAAATTATTAAAGAAATGAAATAGTTAAGTCAGTAAGTTGAAAATAAAATAGTTTTTTTTTTTTTTTTTTTTTTTTTAAAGATATGCTTAAAATAATGACGAAGCTTCACTAAGAATAATGATTTTAAAAATGCGCGCAAAAAAGAACACACAGTTTAAAATTATTTTCAAAGAACAAAAGAACAATTAGTCAAACGGAGAATGCGCTGTAGTTTTGGTTTTGTTTTTGTTTTTTTTTTTTAAACTAAAAAAAAAGTATATCAATTTCTTAATAAAAATTTTAAGTAACGCACGCAGCTATTAATTTGTTTTTTAGATTCTTACTGATGGTTTGTTCCTTGACATCGATAAAACAACCAATAACATCGCCAGCTTCATACCGCACACCAAAATGTTCGACACTTCCAGCGTGCAATTTTGTAACCTAGATTTTTGTTTGAGGAGCATAAATTTTCTTTTCGATCCACATTTGGATTTTCGAGTAAAAATATTATATATGTATGTACAGCGTTTTTTCACTTCTTTTTTCTTTGCGCCAATGAAGGGATAATTAGTTATTACAAAAAAAAAAAAAAAAAAATGTAATTCATAAAAAATTTTAAGAACTTGCCAAATTGCTCAAATAAAGTGTAGCATTTGTTTGAGCTTCACGTTTTGAAAATACTATTCAAAATTATAAACAAAAAACCATTTTTCCTGAAAAAACTACAAGCACAGGAGTATGAATATTATTAATTTTTAATTAAAAAGACTTTATGCTTGACAGAAAAATTAGCAATATTTAATATTTAATTTCAAAAAAGCTCCATTTTACATACTACCACCTTTGAAAAAAATATGTCTAAAGTGGTCCACACAATCCCAATATTATTGTGCCACTGTACCGAAAAAGGATGTTTTGAAATACGTCACATATGAGTCCATTGGCACCATTTAATGACAACCATTTTTTCCCCGAAATAAAAATTTTTTTTAACTGTAAAATGTTTAGTTTGTTTATAATAGTCCTAGAATTAAGTTATTTAAAAAAAAAATTTCTTCTAGCTTCTATTCAGGTCGAAATGGGTTAATATATACAGTAAAACCTTGATAATACGGACCTCCCTAATGCGGTTTATTAGTAATTTTATATATTCCTCAGAAAATAACAGTTATTATTCTTTTATTGTTTATTTTCGTTTGGAGCATAAAACTTAGTTCTTGAGTTTTACTTATTCCTCAGGAAATAAAAACTCAAAAAAATAACTCTTACTTTCTGAGGATTAAATAAAATCGAAGCCCTGGCTTTAGTAAATCATTACATTTTGTTGTTGTGAATTCCGCTAATACTCGTATATCATACGATATGTGTTTCAAAAGCATTTTTAATACAAAAACAACGTTGTTAAAATTTTATTCGGTTATCCGGATTAGGGTCTGCAATCAATTATCCGCATTATAAAGTTTTTACTGTACTTTTTTAGAAAATAAAACAGTGCAAAATGTGAATAACAAACGCAATAATATTGTATAATGGAAGGGATGTTTTAAACAAATAACGTAGGAAAACCAGCTCTGGCCTAAAATTTTCCGAATTGAATTTTTTTTTCTTTTATTTATGACAATTATCCCTTCATACTGTTGACTATGGAACAACGTAATCCCTACTTTTGAAAAAGATCCAATATTTAAATGAAATGAAATTTCTTTTTTTTTAAATATTCAAATTTCTCACCTTTAAACGGTAGAAATTTTTTACTTACGTTATGACCATCAAAGGCCCAACTTGTATCTTCACTGCCCAACATAGCGCCTGGATTACAATCGGCTCTGGCCCAACCGACGCGCATCGGTCCAGAAGTAAGCACTTCAAATTCAAAATACCATTTACCCGAGGTCACGGCATAATTACGTTCAACACGATACGTGCGAAAAGCGGCAAACTTTAGCCGCAGAGCTTCCGCTAATAAAGCTTCATTACCTTCGCCTGTAGGCGGATCCAAAACATAGCCATAAACTAGTAAGGTGCGTACCGTTTCGGAAGCTGTATCACGATTGGCTTTCTTAATGGCATCGTCGACCTTTGAATATGGTACCAAATGAGGACTGCGTAGATTTTCAGAATCTTCATTCAGACCATATGTCCAACCCTGTTGTATGCGTTCTCTAGCCCAAAGATTGTGCGTATTTTCGGCCAATTGATCAACAAGTTCTTCTAGTTTTGGTGTTAAAGTAACAGCACTTAAGTCCAAAGGTGCTGGTTTGTAACCATTCGCTTGCATGAATATCTCGTTGGGCAGACGTATTGGACGTATACGTGCTGGAGGTTTATCCATGGTTATATAATAACCCAATGCAATGATTGTCCTAAAAAATAGAGATTCAAAACATTAGGGGATCAAAATTAAAAAAGTAATTTCGGATACTTTAAAGTTTGTACAGCGAGTTGGTTGTCGTAGCGCTTTTCGGCGGGTGGCAACTTTTCAAATTGCGTTAAACAGGGATGTATGCGATGATAATCATCACGATGTTCGCCCCAAGACCAACCGGCCTCGATTTTATTTAGAGCCCACATTTCATGAATATTTTCAGCTAATTTCTCTTTTATTTGATCAATGGAGGAGGGTAGAAACACAGCTGACGTATCGACCGGTTTCGGCACAAATGCATTATCGTCTTCTATCATCCAAGGACCGGCTAAAACATTTTTACTTAAGTTACCAAAGTAGAAGCAAGGATCCAAACTCAGTATTTGTTGAGGCATAAGACACTGCACCAGAGGTGAAAAGCCCAGAGGAGGATTGAATTTCATGCGACCATGATCACCACCAAACAAAAAACGGCAACTAAATGAAACCAGAATGAAAAGCATGTTTACACGTTTCACTAGCAGGAATGGAAAGTTAATTTTACCTTAATTTCGAAGAACAACTCATAACCGGAAAGAACATGCCATCCAAATTAAAGTCACGGAAGCAACCTTTTACTCTCATCCCATTGAATGTAAAAGTCATAACTGGCACGGATAAATCAATTGTAACGCCAATGACATCACCTTTGCGTATAAAGGGTTCCTCGGGCAAATTATTCGCTACCAAGGTTTTATGGCCACCAGTCCACAGGTAGGCGCCATCAAAACCAAACGAATACAAATCATCACCAACACCATTACCACCCCATTTCTTGCCACCACCCGGATAAGGCACATAGCTGAAAAATATTCATTAATTATAATTTAAAGTGGACTTTATGCGCAGCCGTAAATAACTAACCCAGATGTGTTGGCCCAACCAATGCGCAGGTGAGGCATCATATGTGTGGTTTGTTCGATGTGATCCATTGTAACCTCGAAATACCACTTCTGGTACATGGACGAACCCTCTACGCGACCCACAAAGATATTAGGTCTTATACTTGCCACATGATCGACCAGTTGTGTTTGCAGCAGCAGGTTTTTGCCGGGCAAAAGAAAATCGCAAATATTATTTTGCGAAGAACGTACAGCAACGCCGTTACCCACGCACAGTGAGCACAAAACATCCAAAACTTTGGGATCCCTGCCATGTTTTTCCAACAGAGATATAATAACCTTAATGTGTTCATCGCGCATCATATTCAAGGCTTCCGGAGAGTCAATCAATACGCAGTGCAATACATCCAACATGCCGGAACCCTCACTGGAAGCCTGTGAACCCAAGCGAGAAAACAACCAATTCAAGCGATTACTATTGGCAAATTGAGCACAGTTGGTGTGGTTGCCCTGAATTATAGCGGCCAATAGTTGGTACAGATAAGTGGATATTAAATCCCAACTTTGACCCGTTTCATCACCAGCCAAAAAGCTGGCCAAAAAACCCTGTGATGTTATTATGTTTATTTTGTCAATGGCTTCCAGGATTAAATTTAAAACACCTTCTTCCTGAAACAGATCCTGACGATTGCGCAAGGCACGAAAACGATTCTGCTTTTCCTCATGTTCTGTTCAAATAAACAGGGATGAGAACTGGGAATGAATTTCTAATCAATTTATATACATACCCATATCATCCGGAGGCTGGGAGAAATAATTGATCAAATCTTCTAAGCACATGACCATTTCGTTAAGGTTGACTTTTTGAAAGAATATAGAATGACGACGATTCGATTGAAGTGTTTCGAGGGCACTGCAATTTAATTGAGTTGATTAATTGATTAATCAAAAATAACACATTTTTCAATTAAATTAAAAAATTCTAATAAAGGGTGATTTTCTAAGTGATAAGTGCATTGCACTTTGTACTTTATTTATGACAAAGAAAAAAATTTGCATTTCATTGTTCTCTTTTTTCAAGTGCTGCAAAATGGCTTCATAGCGGAACAATAGAGTGCAAATATTGTAAATGAATAGTTAAAAATTACACAGAAAAATCTAAAATCAAGATTTAATTAAAAAAAAACCAAGATTCAATTAAAATAATAATTACATTTCAATATATCACGAAAAACGCAGAATCAATTAACAGTTTTAATTGCAAAAATTTGACCATTGTGAGTGCACTGTCTTGATGAACACCCACATCAATTAAAATAAACGTGGATTCAATTAAATTATTAAATAAGGAAACAATTTTTCTGAGCAAAGATTTAATTGAGAAAAACGTCATTATAATTTTTTCTGTGTCGACAAGAAATGCAATGCACTTATGTTTCAGAAGAAAACACCAGAAGTCTAACTAAACGCTTAATCCTGAATTAATATTACGCTTTTGAAATCACTTTTTATACGAACGATGACCGGCCGTCGTTCGTGACTGCAACTATTACTAACGATTTTTATTTTTGTATTTTTTGTTCGATTGATTTGTTTTGACATACTTAATGAATTGGGTGAAAAGACTGCTGCATTTACGTATAACGCGAGCAGTTTTCGATTCCTCCTCTTGCGAGCGCGAAAAATCCAGACAATCATCCATTTTGCCTTCTTCGTGCAGAATGGCTTGTTTCTCTTCAACTTTGCCGACACCTTTCTTTTTCGTTTCATAGCTCTTGTAACTGACCCAAAGGCCACTCTCACAATGCTGAACTATGACAGTGGTGTCACCATATTTAATAATGGGCGAACCAATCACTTCTAAATCTTTATCTTCGAGTACTTTTTTGTCGTCGTCTTTTTCCACCCGCAGGCAGAAAGTCGTTGTAGCAATTGATGCTTCTTCCTTTTTGACCTGCACGTTTGTGAAAAAATAAAAATTGATTTAAAAATAATTAATTAATATTATGAAGAGAAATTAATAGATCAATTGTAAAAGTCACCAAAAATAGTTCATTGTTTTCATTGACACCCAAATAACGTCCCGTTGTGATGTGTCGAATTCGCATCGGATGAAACCAATTAATAAAACCACCGGTCCACTTGGTACGTGCCAATTCCAGGCGCCACAGCGAACGGGCCTGAGACATAACGGAACCACCTTCGTAAACAACAAGGCTGAAAAAAAATCAATAAATTTAGTTTTGAGGCTGTGAAAGGGCAAAATCTGGTACATAAAATTTAAGCTGACTAGTGCTATATACTTCTCTATATTTTATATCCAAGCAAATTCACTTGTTACTTCTGGTTTTCTTTGGAGAAGAAAAATATTTAGAAAATAATTTTCATTATTCGAATAATTTTATAACCTTACCCGATTAATCGAGTAATAATCAATATTAAAAATTTATTAATTCCTTACTCCAACAAAAACAAAGTTCGATTAATTGAACACAGAAAAACATCAAAGTAAAAACAAAAAAAAACAAGGGTGATTTTATTTATAATTATTTTTCGGTGGTTAATTTGCTTCATAAAACAAAATTTTTTTGCTGTTGCAACAACTTTAATTTCTGCTGTTTTAATATGTATGTCAGTACAGTTAAATCAAAATGAAATTTATGTTGTCTTACCATCACAAATCATGATGATTCAAGGTCATTTTCAGTTGGAGTAACGTCAAATATGTGTCGAGCGAATATTATTCGAATTTTCATTCAACGTGAAATTAGTTTAAAGTTAAATAAACGATTATATTCAAACAATTTTGATTCACTATGATTAAAATTCCTTTTTTAATATAAATTATTTTAAAATTACAGTGGTAGTTAAGTTGAATTAACGTGTAATGTTCATCAGTAGACTTTCAACCGAATTCTTGAAAAACCTAAGAAATCTCACATGTTTATATAAAACTTGGCAACAAGTCTTTGAGAATTCCGATTATACAAACCCGAAAAATCTTTTAAAGTAATTTCAAGCTGATTTAAGTTTGATTTAAAATTTATCATTTGCTTATTTAGCATTTCCGAATATTAATTTTATCTCATTCAATGTTAATTGTACTTTGTATGAAAACATTGAATTTTTCTGCATTGCAACGTTGCTTTAACATGAGAAAACTTTAATTGTAATATAAAACGGTATTTCATATATATTTCACATTGTGCAACGTTATTTTCACTACGGAAAATATAGAATCAATTTGTTTTAAGGTAATTTTGAAATTTGTTCGGTTCAAATCAATTTGAATTATTAATTTTAGTGAATATTTAGGCATGCTAATTATACATTGGAATTTTTAGCCGCATGTGTGGGGATACTCTACCGTATATACTCTCTACGGTATATGAGTACATACATGGCGTACCATTTCGGTGGCCTTAATTTTCATTTCGAATACTTGTCGCTAATTTATCGACGGTTGTCGATTATTTGCAATGTAATTTTTTATACTTGATAGCCTAGATTTTTTTTACCGCGCCTATCGCAAAATGATGCAAAAACTCTGCAGTGGCAAACAGTGAAATAATTCGTGTAAATTGCCTTGCTATTTTGATTACTCTGATTCACAGTACTAAAATTACTGCGTTCTGGTCCATGAATTTGAAGAATTTTGTCCCTCAGTTTGCACATCAGAAAAATGAGAGATGTTTATTTTTATTTTAAAATTTTAGTCTGATACTGGAGTTGAACCCAGGTCTGTTTTTGATTTAGTAGTCAACGTGCAGACTACCATCCATCGTGCCATCGCCATCGCTGTTCTGATTTGTATGGCGAAATTTTTTAAGACCCTTAACTTTGATTTACGATTTGGTTTCAGGAACCACGGCAGGAGTCCCATAGAACTTTAATATCTGTCTAAGATATCTGTCCATATTTTATGCTATTCATGGAATCAGTATTGTTATACTTATTTTATAAATCATTTACACCTCAGGCAACGTTTTACATCGTTTCGTTTAAAGTTGAAATTTTCTATTTTTGAAATTTTTTGCGTATAAGATCCTCGTTATTCAGAACAACTTTCCCAAACTGTCTCTTATGAAACTTGGAAACTAAATTTTGTTCTACTTAGAGCATATTTCACCAATTCTATTTAAATATCAATTCATATTTAAATGTCGATTTTCATTTTCATCTAGATATACTCATTAAATATTTAAATACAGTTTAAGTAGCCAGCATTCTGCATTTAAATATTGATTTTGCAACAGCGTGAAACAGCATGAAGCAGCTTTAAAACAGTTTTTAAACAGCTTTTTAAAAAGCTGTAAGTTGACGCTATCATATTAAATATCAGGGCGTTACCATACTTTCTTGTGTTTCATTATTTCAGTTGGTGAAAATAAAATTTTTTTAAACATACTTTAAATAAAGATCATTAATTAAATTAAATTTTGTTTAAATATGTTTGGTGAAAGAGACCCTTAATCTCTTTAAATATCTACTTACTTTTGTCCAGCCTCTCTACCCCAGGTACTCGGTATCGTAAGACATTCATCGCCGCCGTGGAAAAAACGCAACACGTCGCCACCAAAAACATAACCTACATATTTCATGCGTGAGATACCAGTGCCATATGGTTGTACTGACCAGTGGGTCACATGAAAGCTGGCATTAACAATTGACTGTTCATTTTCCTTGGTTGTGTGCTGCACGCAGAACAGATACAAAATTTAAGCATTTTATTTTGATTTTTAAAATTTTCTTCTTATTTTTTGTGTTAAACATAAAAAATGTTTATTAATTGAATAATATAAATTAGTGCTCACCAAATAACGTTCTGTAGCAACTGAAACTAAAATTAAATCGTCACCCACGCGAACTTTTTCACCCTCTGAACGTTGCTTACTGGCTGGATGTACGGTCCACCAGCATGCCTCACCCTGGCTGTGTTCTTGCAGACCCACGTCAAAGGATAATTTATCGTTGGAAGACGATGTAGAAAGACAAGCCAAATACTATTTAAACATCGTCGTTGTTGTTGTTATTGTTATTGTTGTGGCAACAATTGAAGTGAAAGTCATTTAATGGAATATAAATGTTGGAAAGTAAACGAATAAAGCGATAAGGATATCAATTCAATTGTCAAGGATTATTTTCGAAATACATAAGTTAGTAGCATTTGATATGTAAACTAAATGCACACAAACACACACACTCACACACACAGACACACGGATACATTTATATAATACTGTTTGATCTTACCATGTCACTGTTGTTATGGCGCAATAATATGGCATTACCATAGAGTAAAGTTCTGTGACCGGATCCAGTTCCTTTGCCCTGTGTAAATAAATTTTAAATTGAAAGAATAGATAAGTTGAAATCAAAATAAAATACGAGAGCAAAGAAAAAGAAAAAAGAAAAGCACTTAACGTCATTAGATTTGTTTGCGTGTAAACCGTATCAGAGCCTTAAAAGAATTAAATTCTTTTTCTTATCTTATTTTCTTCTAATAATTTTTTTCCTTAATTTTATTTGCTTCAATATAATTTTATTTTTAATTTTATTTTCTTCAAATAAATTTCAAAAGGATATACACATGAACATTTGGAAAAATGTTAAGCTAATGTTTCGTGAGAGCGAAATATTAACCACTTCTCACCTTCCCCACCCGCTTTTACTCATGAAAAATTATCCAGCTTTTACTTAGGCAAAAGTATCCTGCATTTCGTTGACTCTAATGCCACCCATCAGTAGAACTTCAATCAAATTTTTTGTAAATTTTTATATAAACATTGCCAAAAACTATTTGAGAATTACTAAATATTTTTTATTTTTTTTTGATTTAAACCCTTAATTTTTTTTATTTTATATATTTTACCGCATCGAAGAACAACTTCGCGAGTAAAAAATTAATCACTCCTATCGCGTATAAGAAGTGAATTTTTGATCAGTTAAAATTTTCATTCCCCTCGAGGTGAAAATTGGTATCATGAATTTTACGTGGAATTTTTTTTTCACGTTCTCATTCTCAGTGAATGTGGAAAAGGGAAGAAGATTTTAAAAACATACAAATTAATTAAAAAGCATACAAATTAATTAAACATTCAATACAGAAATAAAAATTTGTGCTAAACGCACTACCCACCGAAGATCAAGTGAATAATTTAAAGTGAACCGTGAAAAAAACTCACGTGAAAAAAATCATACACAATAGAGGTAATTTTTTATTTTGACGTGAAATTATTCACGCGGAATTTTTTCATGATTGCAAATTTATGGAAAGGGGAAATATTGCAAGATTCCACATTTGCCGCGATTGTCTTTTTCTACATTTGTAACATATAGAAAAGTACAATTTTTAAAAGCAAGCGAAAATCCGTATTAATGTGTAGCTCTTCGGTTTTTTTTTAAACAAATGTTGGAATCAGTTAAAAAAATATGGCTTAATTCATTTAAAAATTACTGTACGAAATACATCTTGAATAAACCACAGTCCGTTACTGCTATTATTTTGTGAGTGTATTCACTTTCAGCAACTAGCCGATATTCAGAGGTTATATTTAGCCACTGTAAAAATCGGACACAGTTTTCTGTACTCTTTCGCTGTGATACAAAAAAAAAAACAGTTATTTTGTAAATAAATAAAATAAGTTGACCGCCTTTAAAGGAACACGTGAGATATAACACGCCTTCTCTTCGTGGAGTTTTCTGATGTTAAAGCTAACATTCAGATTTTTTCTTTCATTGAATTAATTCTTTAAAGCTCCGACAATGGTAGTTGATTTTCTTTTCTCTTTGCTAAATACACATATGAACGGATAATAGTTTAAAGACAAAAAAAAAATAAAAATTGGAAAACGCAACGTCTTTCCATAAAACTACTACAAAGTGTGTATGTACAACTGTCCGCCTATCTAAATGCGTGGTGTTAAAATATCAGTATGTTTGTTGTTGTTGTTAGGAACCGTAGGTTAGTATTTTTTACAAAGTGTCTTATTTACATTAATGTTGTTGGTGAGATGCTATAAAAAAGGCCACAGTAAACGAGTTTAGAATACTTCTCGAATCTATTTTAAAGTTACAAAATGTTTTCAAGACTGTAAAGCAAAAATTTTCGATTGTGGGGAATGCGCATGAAGTCGTGTTGATTAAGTCGATTGCATATAAAGCTTTAGTCGAAAATTTCATAAAGATGATACAGTCGAACTTCACTATAACGAACGTCACCATATTAAATTTCTCGCTGTAAAGAATTATTTTTGAGTATTTTGTTAAGGTTTTCTCACATTTTTATGCCACATACAAAGAATTTCTCTATAGCGTATTTTTCTCTGTAAAGAGTCTTCTCTTCAGACATAACCTCTTTTGGATATGCTAAATAATCTCCCTATAAAGAATTTATCAATAGCTGAAAAGACTTTCTGCCGCATTTATAAAATTTTTTTTTGGTTTTATAGAAGGTATATTGAATGAATTTTGTACGTAACATTTGTGAATAAAGAAACATTATAATGAATACGGCAAATTGTCGATAAATTTAAAAGTCTAAAGCAAACAAAAATAAAATTATTTTTTAAATGTCTCTTCAATGCATAATTTTATGTACTTAGATAAATTTGTTTGTATGTAAGCATTATACCTTAAATGATATAAAAAGCAAATCTTTACATTGAATAAAATGTGCATATTTATAGATGACAGCTTCTCTATAACAAAATTTTCTCTATCACGTAGAAGTTTGTCGGTCCGCAGCTACTACTACGTTATAGAGATGTTCGACTGTATTATGAAGGAAAAGAATCAATATTAGAGTCCGAACACAATGTAACGATAATTTATTGCGGTGCGGTTTTTCATACGATTTTGAAGTAAAAAACCGCAGTGCGGAACAGCAAAATCTATTTTATTTTCATTGCGGCCTTTCTTATTCTGTCAATTTTTTATACTCTTTCTCTTTCTGATGTTGCCATAGTTTTTGAATAATTGAATAATTCCACACATAAATCAAACGAGGCTTCTACCAAATTAACCATTTCTTTAATAGCTTCAACTTTTTTATTTACTGCCATGCAAAATATTTAACACAAACAGTAATTTTTTTTAGAAAATTTTATAAAAATGTATGCACAAATAAATTAATAAAATTGTAAACAAACAATGACAAGTATTACCGTCGACGTCTTCCGTTGTATTGTGTTTATTTTTCTCTCCCGCAACGAGAAATCGTACCGCACCGCAAACATTGTGTTCAGACTCTTAATTGTTTGCGTTCATGCAAATGTCTATTGTGACATTCGGCGCAATAAACATTTATTGTTATTATCGTATCGCATGAAAATATCAGTGACAGAAGATAAATTTCTTTTTTACTTCAATTTGGAAATACATATTTACTTTTATGCCAGTTGTCGACGTCCTCAGCGACAACAAATCTTAGCCTTTATTACGTTGAAATGCTGCAGCTTTTGTACGAAATTTTGGCATTTAAAAAAAATTCTACATTTTCAGCATTTAACTGAAAGGTAAAAGCATACATTGACGACGTCGACATTGCCAACTGGAATAGGACTGATTGAAAATTTCTAACATGAAACAGAGTGCGAATGATTAAGCACCTGCCTCACTATTGGGATCATGAAAATAACACTGAGGCAATTAATACCTACAAAATCACTTAATTGTGTCACCTTCTTTTTTGAAAGATGTTTTTAAAGTTTTTTTTTTTTTATTGGAGCAGTGATCGGGGAATGTTCTCTACGCAAACGGAACTAGTTGGAAAGGTATAGTGAACATAAGAGACAGTTGGTGAAGTGATAGGAAGAAGTAGAGCTTAAGCAGTCCATCCACTATACAATATTATTTTTATATATATTTTTTATTATTGAATTATATAATATGGCGCATCTTTTTGTTTGGCAATAACTTGCAAAAATCATTTAAAAAGCAATCAAACTTTTTTTGTGCGCTTTTATTTTCTAAAAATTTCTTGTATTAATTTAAAGTAAAAAATTTAATTGCCACGTAATTAAAACTGAAAATAAAAACAGAAAAGGGAAAACAATATTGTACAATATTGCCAACACATTACGCAATATATTGCGCTTTTTTTTTTGTTATACAATAAAAAGCAAAAATGTTCTGATTTTTGCCAATATATTGTCCAACATTCTAAAATGACATGCACATTGGTGACATCATTCCGTATTGCCAGGAGCTAGAGAGAACAAGTAAATCGTCTTTTTAAAAAAACTAGAAAGAGCTAAGTCATCCAAAAAAGAAAACCAAAAAAGTCTAAAAGAGTTGTATTCCTAATTCAACGATTTTTTTGCTTTAACAAAAAAATGCATGAAACATGTTAAAACATTTTATTATGGAAAGGCGCACTCCAAGTGCATAAACAGAAAAAAAAATGTATTGAAATTTCTATTGTGAATGCAGAAACATAATGCGCCGCAATATTAGTTTTTTAATATGTATCGAAATGTTTCTTATGGGTTCAGCAAAAAAATTAGAAAACAAATTACGATTATTTATCTATGTTTTGCTTTTTTTGCTTCTATATTTCGTAATTCTCAATGATTTTAGGGGAGTTCTTAGATGTTTTTTAGGAATTTGGTTAAAGATTTACTGACGAATTTGGTATTAACACCAAATGAAATTTCCATATAGACCAGCTAAACTATATAACAAATATACGGGCATGTTCTGTAAACCGAATCCGAAAAAATTTTTCGTTTTTACACAAACATACACATACTTAGGTATTTTTTTTTTTATCTAGGACCAGCACTCAGGAGATGACTCCTACACATGCGAAGCATTGTGCTGGGAACTATAGGAAAGGGATAGTAGGAGAAACGACAGGAGGTGAAGCTTGATTAATTATTTTGCAGCTCTGCTTTCGCACGTAATTTAGTTTTTATACTCGTAGCAGTGCTGAAGCTTCGGTTTAGTAGCCATTTTTATTATTATTTTACTTCGCCGGTGCTACACAATACCGACGAAGGAGGGCGTTTTGATGTGATTGTGGATTGCTATCAGCTGAAGCCGGTATTGTTCAGTGACCAGTGACTATGCCTTCGCCACTGAAACCTTCCGACAACAACTAACACACAAAGACACACTAATGCACATCAGAAAAATGCGAGATGTTTATTTCTATTTTAAAATTTTTTTGTCTCAAACTGGGGTTTAACCCAGGTCTGTTTTTTGGTTGTGTAGTCAACGTGCAGACTACCATCCATCGTGCCATCGCCACCCGCCATTGTGAAATCACTCGTTTTAAAATTGACTCGGTTTACAGAACAGGGGGATAGATAAAGTTTTTTTTAGTTTATTTTAAAAATCAACTTAAATTGTATTTAAATTGTCATTTAAGCGGGAATTTTCTAGACCTTCGTCGTTGCCCTACCAAAAAATTATTTTATTAAAATTTTCATGATGGGTAAAAACAAGGGAAAAACCAAGGAGCAGGTATTGGCAGAGAAGCGAGAGGCAGAAAAAAGCGATATAGTAAAATTAAAGGCGAGCCAGTTAAATATGTAGAGCTAAAGCAAAAAATTTCAATGCCAAAACAGCCGGTAGTCTCAGAATCAACCATTTACTATTGAAGAATATCTGAAAAAATTCTCATTATGGGAGCATCGTTGAACAGTTGGCAACAGTCTCATTACTTTTACAAAACGGGAATTCTAATTCAGTTTAATAATTAAAAAAACAACCCTGGTTCGTCCCTAGCTTATCAAACCCCTTATGAATATTTGTAGTAAGGAATTTGTACTTATGGATATGTGTGTATGTACATATGTATGTATGTGTGTATATAATCAAATATGTATATGTTATGTATAAGTATAAGTATATATGTATATGTAATTAGTAATAGTTAAAAAAATTACTATAAATTAAATAGAAAATTATAAAAAAATATACAGAAAGTTATAAAAGACGACACAGTTACGAATAAATTTTTCACAAATTTTCTTGTTGTTACAATAATTTTTGCAATAACCTTGAAAATGAAGTGTCAAATTTTAAACAATATGAAATGAAGAAATTCTAGTAATTGTTTAGAAATTATTAATTAAAATTAAGTATAGAAGAGAAAGATAATATACGAACTTAATACATTATACTACAATTACGTAAATAGTTAACATAGTAGTTAGCCAAAAACACAATCGAAGCGGTAACTGCAGTGCGACCGATTCTTTAAAACTTTTCTGTATACTTACAAATTGGGAATCCTTTATATTTATATATGATGAGGCAACACATTGGAGGCACGTTTTTAAATGTGTGTATTATTATTTTTTTATTTGTACGTGAATTTGGTCAAATGTTATTTTATACAGTTTATATGTTTTTTTTATTCAACAATATATATAAAGTTTTTATTTTTTATTCAGTTCGTTTGGTATTTTATTTATTTTTATTTGTTTTTTTTGAGTATTAAAGTAAAAGAAATGGAAATATTCATAAAAGAGAACAAGTTTACAATTTTCAGTATGCCAGAGTTGAGAAAAAATATATATATTTTTTTTTTGAGTGTTAAGCGAAGTAAAAAAGTAAATATGGGTTAAAAAGCAGACGGCGACAGCATAAGGATCGCATGTAATGATAAAGGATTATTGAGATGAATTTTAATGCAATACAATACAATAAATTTTTTTCTTTCAATATACATACATACATACATACGAGTAGATACATATACTAATTGTTTTATTTGGTAAAAATTTCCAACAATTTAATTCCAATATATATTTTCACAATTGCAGAGATACACACATACATACATACATATATATATATATTTTATTATAGAGTGTAAGGGAATGCACATGTGATGCCGTTCTAAAGGCGAATTCAATTTTATTATAAGTTTTAGTTTTTCGTTTTTTGTTGGTAAAGGATTCACATATTGTATGGAAGTGCAAAAGTAGTGAGAGAAAAATATACAACATATTTAACAGAGTGTAAGTAAATAAAAAAAGCTACAATAACTTCACACAAAATGAAAAAAATACCCAGTAAAAGAGAGAGAGAGAGAGAGGATGAGCATAAAAATAACTGTTAAAATGGATTAAATTTAATTGCGTGGCATAAAAGGATTGCTTTTAATTTTTCGTTATATATTTTATATCTTTTTGTTTCGTTAATATTTATTATTTTTCTGTTGAGGAAACTCCAACTGCAAGTGGTGGAATAATGTCGCGTGGCATGTTGGCTGATTTACTACAGCGTGGCCCAAAATGTCCGAAGTGATTTGAGCTCATTATAAATTCTTATTTAAGACATTATTATTAAATTGGAGGTGCTGGTACGATTCCCTCCTAGACGCTGAGTTGGTCCTACAGACAAGCTATAAGAGCTTCGTAGAGTTTGTGTTGTTAAAAAAAGGATTTTTTATTATTTTTTATTATTGGAGAATATTTTTACTTTAACTATGAAAAATTATATCTCGCAAGAGGTGGCCTTTTTCTGCTGAGCATATTCGTGCTCTTTGCGAAACATTTTCCATAACCTCTCAGGTGTTGTTGATTTCGTCGTGTATATTATTTTTTAATTGTTATACGGTTCTAAGCTTATTAATATAGACCTTTCCTTTCACATAACCCCAAAGGAAACAGTCTGGTGCGGTTAAATCCGCTAAACGCGGAGGCCAATTCAAATCGTTTATACGGGAAATAATTCGTTCACCAAAGATGTCGCGTAAAAGAGCCATTGTGTTTCTCGCAGTGTGCGCTGTCGCTCTATTCTGTTGCAACCATACTTGCGGATGGTTTTCCATGGCTGGCCTTAAAATATTTTCCAACATTGTTCAATATATAACACCAGTGATGGAAACGGCGACACAGTGTTGTTTTTCAAAAAAAAAAAAATATGGGCCAATTAGACTTTCCTACAAAATACCGCACTAAACAGTCCACTTATCTCGGTGTAATTCTCGCTGTTAAACTACTCTGTGATTTTCCGTAGCCCTTTTTGCCTTTTAACGAACCCTTTCGATTGGAAATGGGCTTCGTCGTTCATAATTAAATTATGAGAAGAATCATGATTTTCTTCTGAAATAAACTTCAACAATTTTGGCACGTTGTACTTCTGTACGAATGAATTTTAAATTCCCCAAGTCTTCTTTACAAAATACTGAAAACAAAAAGAAATTTTTTTATAAAATAATTATAAAGAAATTAAAAAACCCTCGCTAATTTTGGGCCACCCTGTATTTTAATACGATTTAAAACTGAAGAGAAAGCACACATAATAATTTGTAGATGTAAATGCACGAATATACATGCATACCACAAGTTACACTCATGGCTTAATTGACGTAGTTACTAGAGTTTACAATTTATCGTTTTTTTTTTTTTTTCATTTAATCGACTAATCGTTTGATTGTTTAATTAAAATTTTCATTTAATCGGTTAATTCAGCATTAAATTTTGCTAAGCAAAATCCCATATCCGACTTGCAGCACAATGTATTCCACGCGTAGAAGTCTCCCTGAGTGCCGGTCCAAGACAAAAAAAGCAGAAAAAATTTTTTGTTACGATATTAGAATCCATTTTGATGTTTTAAAAATGCCCAATAGTTAAAGTCCAGCTTATCAAGCATTGCATGTCACAGCCCCATCAAATGCAGGAATTTAGAACCGAACAGTATATTAAACTATTGGGCGTAACGATGGCTGCAGTAGTTAGCACGCTGACTACTACACTAAAAATCCTGTGTTCGAGCCCTGTGTCGGACTAAGTCCTAAAAACACTTTGCACTTTTTCTGATGTGCCTTAGTAATTTTTACTCTCAAGGTGATTTGGTATTTTTGTTTAAAAATTATTTTACTTGGTCGCCCTAAACCATTTATGAGCTGACCAATTTGTGCCACTTTTACCAACCATTAAATAACAACGAATAAAGTTGAATTTTTGTGGCGTGAATAATTCGGACAAGTAAAATATCATGCCCAAAATTATGTGAACTGACTAACAAAGTGTGTGTATTGCAAAAATTTGCTTAATGTCAAAGCACTTAATTAACTTCTTACGATGTAAAAATAATGCTTTCAATATTATTTAAAAGCTGCATAACTTAGAACTAAATATTAATTGTCGTTTTCTTAATCATCTGGTAAATACGAGTACTTGTCAAATAATTCAATATTTTACAAACTTTTGTTCGTGGATTTTGTTGGCTCGAAATTACCCAAATGTGAATTTTGATGTCTCTCCGTTCTCTTTGATGTTCCATATTTGCCAGTGGTAATATACTTACAATTTTTTATCGATACGGCTATCACGAACAAATGAACACACCCCAATGTATACGCTGAATTCTCAAGACCTATCTAAATTTTTGAAACACGCCGAACATATAAAATAAATTCAAGAATTAGAAATATCTCTTACGTAAGTGCCCGCAAAGTCACAATGACTGTCTCTAATAATTTGTCAACACACATCTGTGAGTGTTTATACCAACAAAATGTTTTTTCTTTTTGTTAATTTCGTTGTAGAACTAGTAATAGTTAATTAAACATGCCTTGCTAAAAGCCAATAATTACTGTGCTGACATATATTTTGGAAACGGATAGTTTTAAATTAAACATTAATTCTTTTACTATATGTATACTTATTGTATACTTATCGTATACTTATTGTATACTTATTGTATACTTATCGTATACTTATTGTATACTTATCGTATACTTATTGTATACTTATCGTATACCTATTGTATACTTATCGTATACTTATTGTATACTTATTGTATACTTATCGTATACTTATTGTATACTTATCGTATACTTATTGTATACTTCTAAAGCATGTTTGCAAAGTCTTTTCTGCAGCCCTATCAATACTTTATTAATTTGCAGCTGTTTTAATGCTCAAATGTCACGAAATAGAGCGCATCGATACAAATGAAATGTCTAGAGTAAGATTTGAATCCACTACACTCTTAAACTGTAGAGTCAACACGCTAACACTGCTCCAGCCAACAGCAGCCTGAAATTTTTCGCTAAATAACGATCTCTGAAATGCCTGGGAGAAAAAGTACTTTTGTATTTATTCATTTAGAACAATAGTCGTCTATCTCTCTTAAAACGCAACATTTATACATAGAAATCCAATTCTTTATGGAATGACAGGATACAGGATATTCAAGGATACTGTGCTTGTCTTATAGGAGGCGATGGGGTTCACTATTATTATGCGAGTAAATATGCTGCAGCCACAAATTACTAAAATCACTAGCGATATTTAAATACAATACTTACAGTTTCGGAGCCAGCGGCTGTGACCAACTCTTGTAAAGCACGCACTGACAAGGCCTGTTCGATAACAAATACACACTGCGATAAATCGGGTGGTACATTCTTGTCGGCAATATTTTCCAAAAAACAATGACGATTACCAAAACCTTCGGCCGCAAGACAGACACGTTCTCCCGTTGCGGTGCACGACAGACACACCATATCTTCCTGTAACACAGAAAAAAGTAAAATCAAGATTAAAATTAAAATAATAATTATATTTCAACCTATCACACAAATTGTAGGATCAATTAACTGTTTTAATTGAAAAAAAATCAGAATTGTTGTCCATTTCACTGTCATTTTGATTGCACTGTTTATTTATTAAAATAAACGTGAATTCAATAAAAATTTCAAAAAAAGAAAAAAAAATTTACTGAACACGGGCTTAATTGGCAAACAAATTAACTATTCCTTTTTCTGTGAACAGGAAAGTTAAAGAAAAACTTTATTAAAAATCTTCTCGATTTAAATAACAAATCGGAATGAAATCCCAAACTTGCTGAAATTCACTGACTGATGTCCCCGAAATTGCTTGTAACTTTGCCTGGTAAATTTTAAATTAAATTTTTGAAGCCAAATTCCAATTGTCTGTTGTTGTTGTTGTAGAATGGCAAGTAACATTTGTGGCAATGCTTTGATTGATCGATTGATTTAACGGTTTTGCCATTTTGGCCATTCACCTTTCTGAGCATCCGCCATTAGCTGAGTCTTGTACTTTTACTGTTGGTATGATGGCTTGTTTTCATTTACATGCTTTACGTGTAACAAACAGTATTCGTATATTGTTAAAGGCATGAATGGGTGGGATGATGTGGTTGGAATTTTGGTCAGTTGTATTTCGAAACAATGTCATGTTTAACAGTGTCATTGGTTTTTTTTTTATTTTGTAACGTTAAAGCGTATATGACGCAAATAAAGGAAATAAAGTGTTTTCGAAGCAGCATACTTATTTAAAATGAAATGTATTAAATTAATGAAATGGAAATCTTTTTGCTAATACGAATACAATATATAATTTTTGATATAAAGTACCAAAATCCTCAAATTGAATACAGCTCTTAAAGTAAACTGAACTTTGGTGAGATATTTTTTTTTTGTTGAACCAGCAGATGACCCCTATATGTACAATGCATTACACCTGAACTATTTGGAATGGGATAGTGTAGTGAAAAGACATGTGGCGAAGTAGTGAGAACGGCAGGGGTCTTAAACAGAATAGTTGCTATAGTACAGCGTAACGAGTAGCGCTGGAAGATGTCAAACTTTAAAAACGACAGTTTTAAATGACAGCGAATAGAATGTGCATTTCTAGTAGTTCTTGCAGTCAGGACTGCCTGAAAAAATACTACAAAAGTTGCTAAAATCCCCATAAAATAAGAAAAATTAAGTCGTAATAAAAAGTCTTCAAAAAAACCGGACAATGGATATGGAAAAAACACTCAAAAAAATAACAGAACAAGGAATTCAAACACCTTCGCTCATTTTGAGCCACTCTGTACTACTAAATACATGTTATGTTTAGAGATTCACATATTTATTAAGATATTTGTAGTTGCACGTTTTCTTTGTTTTTCTTTTTTTTTCTTGGACAGATGACACCTAGACATGCGCTGCATTCTGCTGGAACTAGAGGAAAGGGATATTTAGGGAAAGAAGGACATGCGGTTTACAATCTTACTATCTTACAACTCTGCTTTTGCACGTTCTTTTGTTTTATAGCAGTATTGTGGCGCCTCTGATGTCACGGAGACGTATTAAATTTTTTGAAGCTTCGTTTTCAGGAATTATTTTACTTCACCGAAGGTGGGCATTCTAATGTGCCTGTGGATTGCTTACAGTTGAAGTCGGTACTGTTGTTTTTTTTTTTTGATAATTTGTAAAGCAGAGTTGCTGCGTCTCTGGTTATATTTTGACACATTCATTTCGTAGCTTAAAGCAGAGCCATTTTATTATTTGACTGACTGATCCAATGTTTTCCAGGTCATAATTTCTTTTTGCCAAAAAATTTACTACTGTAATATGATAAAGGTGAAGTACAATTTTATTATTTGATAGGATATGATTACGGGCACGTATGCACGTATGCATGAATGCATATATGCACTCGGCAAATGTACATACAATACAATACAATATAAATTGAACTTAGTGAATGAATAAATTCTTTTGCTGTACAATGGCCATAGCAAATGCAATTGCAATTGAGCACAATACACAATGGAATTCATGTTGTGTTACCCCCATCATGTTGTGGTATTTTCGGCTGTGATTGTAAATGAAAACATTGGTGGTGGTGGCAGTGGTAGCGGCATTGACGCAGCAATTTCAGTTGTGGTCACTAACACGCAAGTGATTCGGTTAGTCGTTTTGCTACTTATTTTAAATATTTTATTCTTCTCCTGTTTCTGTTTCCACTGGTTATGGCCATTTCATTTTCGTTATTTTTAAATTGCATTCATACATAATTTTCAGTTTCATTTCTATTACACAATATGGAAAGGTTGTTACAATTTTTCTCTCTGTGAAATTCATTGCTGAAAATTTTATGCAATTCGCAGGATGACCGCAATGAATATGCTTTTAAAAAAATATTGTGCTTGTATGTGGATGTTCGTTTGTTTTTGGTATTTGGCAGCTCATCGATTTTGCAGATTTAATGCAAATGCAAATGCAAATGTGTTATTCAATTTATATGAAAAATATTTACGAGTTAAGACAATTCTATTGGCAAATCAATAGCTATTCTCGCAATAGTTTATTAGATCTGTCAGTTTCAAATATTTATTACTATTGAAAAAGTGGTGTTTACGAAATATTTGGTCCAGCGTTCATTGTTTAACTATTGTATTGCACAGTGGTGCGAAATGAGGCAAGAACGGTTGCTATTTGTTTGGGTATTAGAATTCCATTAGATTAAGAGATTAAGTGATCAAGGTAGGGTCCCTATGTATGCAATGTAGTACAGCGGCATTAGGAAAATACATTATGGACTATAGAGATAGTAATGTATGTGGAGAGTGGACTTTAATTTTGCAATATCGCCATAGACGGGGAAGATTTCTACAGGGAGTTTATTCCAAAATTTTTTTTGAACAGAAGTAACTCTCAAGTAACGATTGCGTCTTGGTTTTCGCAAAATAAGCGTTTTATTTTTCAACATAATCTCCTTTTCGATCAATACTTTTAGTCCAGCATTTTTGAAAATTTTTTATTCCTCCCAAATAATGGGGTTCCTCAAGGACCTCAAAATAGGCGTTTGCTTCCGTTATGACCTCATCATTTGATTATTTCTATTTTTATACAAAATGACGTTTTATGACATTTTTTAATAAAAAACTTTAATTTGCGCATGCTGCATTTACTTAAAGAAAAAAAAACGAAACAGAAGAAGCATAGGTTTTCAGCTGTCAAAAGTTTCTCTACACACAAACGGCAAATTAAAAGGTGTAAACGGTTTGTTGACAATGTCACCAATTTGTGTGACAAAAAAATGGTGACTAGGAGATACTTCACCTCAGATGTCCTTCAAAGAATGACCAATTGTTTATGTGCCTTAAGTACGTCAATTATATAATTTACTATATAAAGAAAAGAAAACGGCATTTCAAAAGCTTTTAATATATATACAAAACAATTCCTTAAGTTGTTTTATGTTGTAAGGCCATCCAGTTCAGAGAGTCTACTTACTTGAATCCAGCAGTTCAGTAACTTTGTGCTACCCCATACCGGAGCCACATACTCAAATACTTCCCTAAAACTGTAGCTGATCTGAGTACCTAAGAGAGCCTAAGTACATTCTGCGAGCATTGGACAGTGCAGGACATTAAATCAGTGTTTGAGTAAAGCAGTAATATTTTACCAACCTTGCAAATTATGCATTGTCATTTTAAACTTTGTAACACCGTCGACGTATAGAAATACTTGTTTGCTTTGCATTATAAAAAAACAATGTCTGTGGAAAAAATAATTTTTGAAAGCAATTAATAAGAATAATAATTATTTCTTTAATGAACTAATTAAATGCTTAACTAAAATTAAATATTAATTTAATTGAAATTTTGTAGGTTTCTTCTTTAGTCGCCATCGTTTATAAAAAGCATTGTCAATCTAAATGATGCTTTTGTTGCATTTATTTTCGTATCAGCTATGTATCTGATGACTTTAGAAATGCACATCGTCAAAGTTTGCACGGTTGCGTTTAGTAACATGAGACATTGTTACACTGCAAAGCAGCTGACGTTTAGGAAAGCAGCCTACCTCCACTAGTAATCGAATCCGACCCTTATCGAACCCCAGTAGCTGACGAGTTCTCCGTTCAACATAGTGGGGTCATACAGTCCTTGAAATGAGGTATGTCTCCTCATTCTCTTAAATCAACTTTCATAGGTTTTCTTAACTTCAAAGACTACATAGTATGCTGTGGGCTGCAGTAGTTAGGGCGTTCCAAAACTGCCTTAGGCATTTGTATCTTCCTGAATTTTATGTTGTCACTGAGAGAACCTCTAAATGGAATTTTTAATATGACTTTACAAATGAAATGACTCAATGAAAGGAACAAGAAATTATCGATGACATTTTAAGAGACTGCTGATAAATTTCGTATTAATAACATCTTTCAAAAATAACACTTTTAAAATGCTTTTAATCATTGTGTTGTAACTGGCAAATTGCTGTACCTGTTACTTTGAATTGACACATCTGTCAACAGAGAGTTTTGTAGACAAATAAAAAAGAAACAAACAAAAAAAAAAAACGATTTACTGCAGCATTTGCTTCAAATTATCATATTTATGATGGAATATAACTTGACAGGCTTTTATTTTTCATATCTATACAGGCGGCATGATTGAGAACGATAATGGAAAGATACTCATATGCAGCAGTTAGGAAATGACTATGAATACACTTTGCCCTTAGTAATTCATTTTTAAAGCTCTTTTTGTAAAACGGCCGGCTGAATTCACACTTTCGTTATGGCCAACTTGATGGCAGCCATAAATATAAACCACGAAAACGGATTTATGAGTCGTAATTCATAACACATGAGCAAATTTGTCCCTGTTGTGCCTACATTTAGTGTTGAAATAAATTGAGGGTAGTGTGTGTGTGTGTGTAGACTTGTCATTAAGAAGTCAACGAGAGTGGGTCCAACAGTGGTCGCTATGTTTATTTCAAATAAATAAAATAATCTTTGTTGAGGACAGTACATAAAACTCTACAACTAGAAAAATAAAATAAATGTCTCGCAATTATGATAAATGTATAATTTTAAAGTGTTGTTGTAGTATTCCTTTTCAGGACTTTATTGTGAAAAAGGACAAGATAAAAAAATCGTGGAATCATTGCGGTCTAGGGCGCTTTCAACTCTTTTTTTTATGTTGAAAAACAACAAACAATATTTTTTGCAAAACAGCTTAACACCGCCACTTTTCTAGAGATGTCTTCCTTTGTAACTGCTCGCAATGATAAACGGATTTGAGAAAAATGTCTGAAAGCAGAAATAAACTGCTCGTAATGTTAAATGGAATATCAGAAAGAATTTGAAAGTGTGTTCAATTTAAAAAAATCTCATCAATTCAAAAACATTTTTTTTTTTTTTTTAGAGAAAAGCAAGATTTATCGTAATTTTTTTTTTTAAATATTCGATAAAAGTTTAGTTTTGTTTAAAGACAACATTTAAAATTTAAAATTTATAACCCTAGACACAAATCTGCTTGTTTAACATACCTGTGTTAACGCTTTCACATAACAATGTTGTAGAATTAAAAAAGGATTTTTACTTTAAAATTTAAAAATAAACATATTAAAAAGTGTAGAATATTCATGAGTAGAATAGTGGACCCGGTTATGGCCTATTAGACTAGGTCTTTTTGAAAAGAATTAATAAATGAAATGAAATGAAAATATAATAAAAAAAATTATCAGGAGAACTTCTAGAAGTGTCTAAATGAATGGCCACTTCCAGAAATCCGTTCCATAAAAGTTTATTCGCCCATTTCGTACCATTTTCGAAAAAAGGACAGAAGCCCTTTAACAGAACTAAAAATGGGATTTTTCTAAATATTCTTATATTTTCTAAAAAATCAAGCTGTTAACATTTCCAACGATTGGCGATTCATTTTGTCATTTCTAGAAGTCCTGCTGATAATTTTTTCATTATACTTTTGTTTATTTTTTAATATTTTTTTTTATTAATTAATTACACTATTTAAGCTGCAGGTCCTTTTGATTTATGTAATATTTCTTTTTATTCGATATTTCGTGACTCCTTTGTGTAGCTTTTATAAAATAAAATATAATATAAATATTTTTTTTTTGTTTTAATTCACAATAAATACATATTTTACAATTTCAAAGTAAAAATATTAACAGCCATATTCATAAAAATATATTCTGGATTTGAAATGGGTATAAAGATTCGTTTTTGTGTTGAATATTTTGTATTTTGTATTTATATTTCAAATCCAGAATATATTTTCATGAATATGATGGCTGTTAATATTTTTATTTTGAAATTGCAGAATATGTTTGAATTTTCATTGACAAAAACTTTTTCTTTATTGTGACTTAAAAAGAAAATATTTTTTCATTATAAACAAAAACCAATTTTCCTGAAGCTTACACAAAGCAGCTTACAGTAGCGAAATATTGAATAAAAACAAATATTACATAAATCAAATGGACCTGCAGCTTAAATAATTATTGTAATTAATCGAACAATCTATTTAATTAAGCTTTAAGGTTTTTTATTTCTTATTTTTATATAATCTCGATATTTCGTACAGGAAATTTTTATTTTTAAAATTTTTTCTTTTTGAAATTAATATAAAAATTTTTTTAACATTTTTATATATTTATTTTTATTTTTATGTTATTTAAATATTTTATATTATTTATATTTTATTATATTATACATTTTTATATTAATTTCAAAAAGAAAAAATTTTAAAAATAAAAATTTCATGAAGATGTTTTTTAGCATTTTTATAAATTTATTTTTATGTTATTTAAATATTTTATATTATTTATATTTTATTATATTATTCAATATTATATTAATTTCAAAAAGAAAAAATTTTAAAAATAAAAATTTTAAAAATAAAAATTTTCTGAAAATGTTAACCGAAGGTTAACGAAATATCGAGATTATATAAAAATAAGAAATAAAAAACCTTAAAGCTTAATTAAATAGATTGTTCGAATAATAAAAAAAGGTTAAAAAACAAGTATTAAGAAAAATATTGTAATTAATATAAGAACAGGTCAAAAAACTAGAAGAATTATTATTTTTTTTTATTTTTTAATATAAAATTTTTTTTTGCTTTTTAATATTAAAGGAAAAATCGTTTTTTAATTGTTTAACATTGCTATGTTAACGCATTAACAGAGGCCTGTTAAAAGAAATATTATTTTTTAATATAAAATTTTTTGTTTATTTTTTAATATTAAAGGAAGAATCATTTTTTAATTGTTTAACATTGCTATGTTAATGCATTAACAGAGGTCTGTTAAACTCGCTGGTTTGTGTCTAGGGTTATAAAATGCACATCTGGAAAAAAATGCGAAAATGTTTCTATGACAGTCGATTACTGGACTCGAAATCAGGACTGTTTGATTTTGTAGTCAACGTGCTAACCATCCATACCTCATTCATTATTGTACAATTATATTGCAAATGTGTGGGCCGCTTAATTAATTATATTGCTCGCTCCGTCTGAAAGAAATTCAATACCGATTTCAATTTGTCTCATCCCTCGTTAGTGGCTTTTGCATGAATATATGTGTCCTAACGGTTTGGCTGGCACCTTCACTCCTGTTGAATATTGAGCCTGTACTCTGTGTACACCTGAATTTATGTTTGTACATCTTGATGACATTAATAATAAATTCTGGTTTGCCTTATGATACTCTTTTGTACAACTCCTCTTGCAATTATGTGTCCTTAAACAGAAATATGATGTGATGTTGTGGGTGGGTGTGAGTTTGTGCGTGTACATGTACGTGTCACGTATTTGGTGAAAGGTCCCTTAAGAAGGTTTTCATTTATTTCTTATATTGTTGCTGCTGTCATTGTTCTGTATGCTCTTGGTATTTGTGTTTTTGGTTTTTGGCTTCTTAAGGATAATTCCTGCTGTTGCTATTCCTTCGGTCAACGCATCTAGCATTAGTCCGTTGTTGTTTTTAGTGTTATTGTAATTTTATTACTGCTTCATAATAAACCCTGACTGATGCCGATAATGCCGCTGTGTTTCTTTTCTTCGTATTTGCTTTTTTTTCCTTTTAGTGCTGGTATTGTCGAACAACAGGACGGGCAGCAAGTAGTATGTCCTTTTACTTATAAATACTTCTGTTGGCTGCCCGTATTGCTGTTGTTGTTACACAAATTGTTTTTGTCGACAAGAGTTCCAATAAAATTGTTATGAAATAATTGGCACATTAAGCAGTCAATGGTGGTTGGTTGTATATACAAGTTGCTTTATTTGCCATAAGCCTGTGTGTGTGTGTGTGTGTATGTGTGTAAGAAAGTTTCCTAATGTTTTTGTTTATTTGTGTAAGTGAGATCCCTTGTTTCCTCTTTTATTTCTATTATTTTCATTTTTTTTATTAAAAAAAGCCATTTTACTTTGTTTTCACCTTGAACTTTTTCCCAGCAAGAAACAGCAAGGGGACAACAACAAAAACAATTATCCCTAACAGGACAAGTACAAATTTTACGTGCAGCATTTCTTTTTTTTTTCTTTGTTATGAAAAACAAAAAAGTTCAAAACTGACAAGGTACATTTTAAATGAATTATATGCTTCTGATATTTGAGAAAAATTGTTTGTTACAAGTGAAAAGACGTTACTACACTAAGACTATGAGACCACCATCCCTACGAAGCGTTGGAAAGACCTTACGCTGTGTTAAATAAATAAGAAAAATAACCTTTAGAAATTCTGGGAAATCCTTATAAGAGATTAATGTTTAATATTGACAAATTATCCCATTTAAAACAATATGCACGATAATAAATCAATGAGCACAATTTTTGTCACATTTACGCAATTTATTAAATGGTCAGCTATTTCTTTTTTATTTATATTTTGTTCTTTAAGAAAAAAAACATCAGACTATGAAGGAAACAGAAAACAAGAAACACTGGAATTTATAACATTGTTTTTAAGTTTTTAAAGCGCTGCGAGAGACGAAATAAATTATTTTCATTAATTTCTCTTCTTATTTCAGCTTTTAATATTTTAATTTGAAATATTCTAGTTAATTTTTTACAAAGAGGTTATTAATTTTTTCGTTATTTCGTTGACATCTTATTTAGCAAATAACATACTCGTACGTACAGTGTGGGCCAAAAGTCACAACTGCGCGTAAAAATTTAATAACTTTTTTGTTGATTATTATTTTTTATTACTTTTTTATTTTTTTTTAATTTAATATTAGCTTTGTACGATCTAAATTTTAATTATGAAAAATAATATCAGAGAGATGATCACCATTTCCATCGATGCACAATTGGGATTTTAAACAGGCGTTTTGCATAAGTGCACGCAAAGTTTCAGGCTCTATTGTCCTGATCTCAGCTTTAATGTTGTGCTTTAGCTGCTGTCTAGTTTGGGGCTTGTTAACATACACTCGTTCTTTGAGATAACCCCATAGAAAATAATCAGGGGCAGTTAAGTCTCGTGAACGTGCTGGCCAATTGAATTCTGAATTTCTTGAAATAATTCGGTCTTTAAAAATTAAAAAAGTAAAATTCTACCACTTTGGTTCGTTGCTCGGTCGTTAAATTTTGCATGGTGGAGTAATACGGTTCGATAAATAAAATCTAAAAAAACAATAGAAAATAATAATAAACAAAAAAGTTATTAAATTTTTACACGAAGGGGTGACTTTTGGCCCACCATGTTTTAACATACAAAACATATTTAGAATATTTGAAAAAATTTTTCTCATACATATTCCGTAAACTGAATAATTTCGCACTAAACCAAATGTTACGCTTCCGTAAAAAATTCATAGCGACTGGTCGGAAAAATCTGCCGATTTTGAAACCGAAATATCGCAGAATATGAGCGAAAGTGAAAATTTACGCGTTTTTCAAATCGTACCGTTTTTGTTTTCGTTTTCGTTCTTCAACTTTCATACGTATTCATAAATACGAAAATAAATTAAAACTTTTGCTTCATTCACAAGCTCAGTCGTATAGTTTGTCAGTTAATTTTTCGTTTATTATCAGAATCCAAATCAGGCGAAAGTTCGTAAAGTTTAGTTTAGTCCGAGAGAGTTACACATGAGACAGCATTTCAAGGGAACAAGGGAAAGCGAACGTCAATCACTACCAACTTATTCGCGCAAGGGGGTTTAGGAACTTGTTTTCTAAACCTACGGGTGTTTAGCAATCCCGCGGTACCTAGCTAAAGGTGTAGCATTACCTTAATCTTCCCTCGCTGTGGTAAAAACCTAAAGTTACGCAGGAAGTCGAGTCTTTGGTTTGTTCCAGAATATGTGAATCTGGACACATAAAACTCGATACGACTTCTACTTAACTAGGTGCTGTTGCCATTAAACAGTAGTCACCGGAATGTGTCTCGAACTCACAGTACTACTGTTTAAAAGTGCTTGACGAAAATACATTCTGATGTGACACAGAGTTTAGACCGCTCGAACACCTCAACAAGGTGCATTATAGAATAAGGGATAACTATACTGATTTGCTACCCAACTCTAGGATGCAAGTGTTACTTGCAGCACCTATTGCTCTGGGGGCGTTAGTGGTCGTCTCTAATTCACTCGGTGTTGAGACCACCGTCAGGTAAAGCCCCACGGGCAGGTACTGACGTTAATCTTGAACACCACTACCAACTTATACGAGTCTCGTAGTCCTTTCACAGCAACATTACAATTCAAAATTTTGATTATTATTTGTAGGAAATTTTAGTGTTAAGTAGAAGAGAACTTTTCAAATCAGATTAATTCTACAATATGAAGGAATATTTTGTTTTTTTTATAGTCAAAATAGTTAAAATTCTTCTGATTCTTTAATCAGATGATAACAATTGCTTGTTTCATTTTAATGCATTGCATTCGAGAGAATAAAAAACCAATTTTTATTTCTAGTATCACTAATAATTTATAAATTTATTCCAGAAACATAATCATTTACATTTAAACTACTGTTGCATATACTTGATCTGAATTTAATTAGTAATCCTGAAACGCTTGTTAAATATTCAAATAGTTATTGAATTTCTAAAAAGAATTTCATGTGCATAAGTCTTAATGAGGGGGGGCATAGTAAATAATTGACCACTGAACTAAAGTCACATAACAGTTTTGTTACTGTTAAAAAGCATTAAGGACATTTCAAATTTGTCGTTAAGTGTTCACTTGCATTACAAATTTCTCATACAATTGCAAACTTATGCACACATCCATACATATACATATGTCTATAAATATACACATATACATATGTAACGATCTCCAGTCGGATAATTATTATGCACCTGTAAATGTTTTTATATCCTTGTAGGCATGTAAACTACAAGGAGACTATTAATGTTCGCAATTGTGTAACTTCTTTGTTTCGCCTAAAACATGCCGACACACGCACGGACTTGCATCTGCATGAATTTGATTTACTTAACAATACACGAGCCTAAATAAGTGTCTCTATCTACGACTGGTTATACTATGTGTTAATGTAGGTGAGTGAGAGAGATACAGATAGAGAGTGAGAGAGAGGGAGCAGGAGAGACAGAAAGTGTACTTTTTGGTATGTGACATCTGCTATAATTGCATATGTTCGTTCATATGAATTGTTAATGCAATTCGAGGTATGAAGGTAAAATCTGGTGCATTTCTAAAGGATGTTTGCTTCAAATTTACTGTACATTTTGTGTTGCCTTTATATGGTAAATTATTTGAAAAGGCTTTTTGTATGTTAACAAATTGAATTTAGCTGGTATTGTCTGTTATGCACAGACCTTTAGAATTTTAATATGCTTTAAGTTTGGACATGCACGAAATTAACTTTGGCAGTACGGTTTGTCGTAAGGCTGGCATATGTACGCTCATAAGCATTTACGATGTTAATCATACAAGTGATAAAAAAAAATTGATTAGAGTCTTCCAAAAAGATGTGCGAGATTGTAAGTCTTGTAAAGGGTGGTTAAATTTCAAGGGCCGATGTTGATTTTGAATAAAACACAAACTATTTAGGAAATTATTGTAATTTTATTTTATTATGATATATTGGTATTACTCAATTATGTATGGAACAAAATATCGGCCAAATGGGCGCCGCGACCACGGCAACAGTGGATGATCAATTTTCGAAGAAAATCATCTTCAGTGATGAGGCACATTTTCACCTCAGTGGATTCGTCAATAAACAGAATTGCCGCATTTGGGCGAATGAGAATCCAAGAGTGATTGTCGAAAAACCAATGCACCCACAAAGAGTGACTGTTTGGTGCGGTTTATGGGCTGGCGGCATCATCGGGCCGTATTTTTTCCAAAATGAGGCCGGTCAGGCAGTTACTGTGAATGGTGTTCGCTATCGTGAGATGATAACGAACTTTTTATGGCCCGAATTGGAAGATATGGATGTGGACGATATGTGGTTTCAGCAGGACGGTACCACTTGCCACACAGCTAACGAAACAATGGCTCTTTTGCGCAACAAATTCAATGGCCGTGTTATCTCACGTAATGGCGATGTCAATTGGCCGCCAATATCATGTGATTTGACACCGTTGGACTTTTTTCTTTGGGGTTATTTGAAAGAAAAGGTGTACGTCCATAAGCCAGCAACAATTCAAGAGCTAAAGGATGAGATAATTCGGCACATTAACGGCATAGAACCTCCATTATGCCTCAGGGTCATCGAAAATTTGGACCATCGGATGGAGGTGTGCCGCCGTGGTCGCGGCGCCCATTTGGCCGATATTTTGTTCCATACATAATTGAGTAATACCAATATATCATAATAAAATAAAATTACAATAATTTCCTAAATAGTTTGTGTTTTATTCAAAATCAACATCGGCCCTTGAAATTTAACCACCCTTTATTTTGCTGAGCTTTATTTAGAGTTTTAAAGTTAACTCGATTTATATGTTTTATTTTTAGCGCGAGTCACGTTTTTTAGTGTTCGTGTTTTTGTATTTAGTGATTCTCAATCATTTGTTTGATAGTTTTTATACAAACAAGCAAAGTTACACGGAACTTTTCCAAAAATGATATGAACTACACAAAATGAAGGCTTATTTTTATTTAAATGTTTATCTGATTGTTTTATTTCTTAGCTGCAACACTTTTTATACAAATAGAAATTAATAAACATCGTGCATTAATATTGTATTAAAATTTTTTTGCTATTAAAAGTTTGTTTGAAATTTTCAATTAAAAATTTGTTTGAAATTTTCAATTAACAGCACTCAGGAGATGACTCCTACACATGCGAAGCATTGTGCTGGAACTATAGGCAAGGGATAGTAGGAGAAACGACAGGAGGTGAAGCTTAATTAATTATTTTGCAGCTCTGCTTTTGCACGTTCTTTGTTTATACTCGTAGCAGTGCTGAAGCTTTGGTTTAGTAGCCATTTTTATTATTATTTTACTTCACCGGTGCTACACAATACCGACGAAGGAGGGCGTTCTGATGTGATTGTGGATTGCTATCAGCTGAAGCCGGTATTGTTCAGTGACCAGTTGGTTTTATTTTGCTCTGTGTACCAATTTTGTTCATAAAATTATTTATAATTTTACAAAAGTTTAAAGCCTTTTGTTGTATGGAAATTTCTTCATTATTCTGGAGGGTGTCGTTGACTGAATAGTCAGTGCGTTAACACTGCAACCAAAACTTGTTCGGTTCAAAACATGGTTCTATTCAATCTGTGCTAACAGCTAGCTACAATGCATTGCTTGCGTAAGGGACGTCGCTTGAGCACTGTTTCAAGAAAAGAAAATTCAACCTTTTGTAAAGCAAATTTTTTTTCCTAAGAATGTAATCGGATTTGAAAGAAATCTTTTCAAGGCTAAAATAGTAGTACAAAATAAGTTTCAATATTCCCTAAAAAAAATTGCAGAAATGATATACAGCTTGTAGGAATTGAACCCGTGACTATAGTAATATAAAGTGTAAAATTAAAAGGAACATCATTCATTATTCTTGCTGAACAATGTTAATTTCAAGCAAATACGATTTTTATTACGACTCTCCGTGTACGTACATAGAAAAAATTTTAATTACAAATTTTGTTATATCAATTAAATAATCAATTAAATTTTCAGATGTAAAAAAATTAAAAGTATCAATTAAATTATTATTGTTGATTTAATTAAATTATTTTTCAATCAAATAGTTAATAATATTAATTATAAATTTAATTAAATACTTTGAAAATTTCAAACAAAATTTTAATTGAAAATTTTAAACAAGTTTGTAATTGAAAATATCAAGCAAATTTTCAATAGCAAAAAAATTCAATTAAATTTTTAATAACAATAATTAAAAATTTAATTAAAAATTTTGAAAGTTTCTAACAAATTTTTGATAGCAAAAAATACCACTTTTTTGCTTATTAATTTATATTTGTATAAAGAGTGTTGTCTATACCAAATAACACAATCAAATAAACATTTAAATAAAACTAAGCCGTAATTTTGTGTATTTCATAGAAAAAAATAATTGTTTATTTATTTAAGTATTGAGTTCAAACATTAATTATTAATTTAATTGAATTGATTAAACGTTGAAATTGAAAAATATTTCATTCCAATTAAAAGTGTTAGTTAAAAATAAAAACGTACATTTATTTTCTGAGTGATAAGATTAAATCACATTACGAAATAAATTGAGCAAATAAAAATTTCTTTATTGTTTATAAATTGTTATTATTAATATATTTGCTTGTATTTCTTCGAAACAGATACTATCGAATACAAGTTTATTATTGTGCATGTGGTTAAATAAGTAAAACGATAACAAATCGTTCTTTATACAATTAAAGGTTGTATAAAATATTATTTGATTTTTAATTCCGATAAATGCAAACATAAATTGCAAAACAATGCTGAGATTTATTTTTATTTTTTTTTTGTTTCATTAATTTTCTTAAATGAAATTTATGTCGAACAGATTTTCCAATTGATATTGCATTGATATCACAGAACATCTTTCTACGCTCATACAATTTTTACCGCAAGCGAAATAAAGTTTTCCACTTCCACAAAGTAAAGCAGACAACACATACACATGCACACATTTAAATGTGTATAAGATATACACATATTGAACATCTATACATATTCAATAAACATTTATTCATTTATTTATTGTCCTGAGGCTATTATGGCCTTGAGTTTACTAGCTCTAGCTTTGCTACCACCACATATGCACAGACAATGTTTTCCGCAAATATTTTCAGCAACATATGTTTTCCTGTGTCCTTGTTTATGAAACTTTGTGTTCCAAGTATATTTGCAGTAAAAGAATGCGAGTAACAAAGCCAAAAAAGAAAAAAAAAGACAAGCGAATAGCAACAGCAACTACTGTTGCTGGTAGATGCGAAACAAGAAAACAAAAACAATAAAAACATTAAGAAATAAATTATATTGCGACCATCCTGTTGCTGTCGGTTTATCTTGAAGTCATAGAAGTCATGTGTGTGCGCCTGGGTTTGCTTATGTAGTGCTTTTACGTATTTACGTTGTTAGTGTGCGAAATTATTGAATAGATTAATTTTTAGAGTTTCTTTTATTTAAACAAGTCATAGGGCAATAATTTCTACTGTATTGAATCTTTAATCGGTGTACTTGTATTCTCGATAATATAAGAGGCCAATAAAAAACTTAAAATCATTGACAGTTCAATTATGTAGAGTGGCATGGAAAAATTCAAATTAACTGGGCATTAATGGAATGAAATAAAAAACTGTTGCTTCAAAGAAAAGAAAGAAACATGTTATAAATTATATTTATTTATATTTATTATTATTATTCTCTTAGGGGCCAGGAAGATCCAAGAAGATCTTCTGCGTAAAGCCCATCATATTAGACCCCCCATCCTAAGGCTTCTGAGGAATCCAAGCACTATTTGGAGTCTGGTGTTCCACAGGTTATGTGGAGGCACCAAAGTTCCACCCAAATGGAGAAACCTCTCTCTGACGAGAAAAGGACAATATTGTCACTTTCACAAAATCGTCGATCTCGTAAATACTTTTGATTCTGAGTTCTGTTGCTAGAGCGTTGTCGCTTCATAGCAGCTTATTGTTGAGCAAGCTTCCTTACATCCTCAATCTTATGCCATGAAGTTTTTTTAGTCGCTTCCTAGTGGCTCTATTGAGTTGAACCTTCTCGTGCTCAGGTTCTGAGCCATGCATAGGTGAGCCATGCAGAGGTGAGCAATTTATCTTTCTCTTCTGCTGTGATGTTGGAGGTTTCATCGGGCTCTACACCCACAGCAATCTCTATTTCTACTGGTTCTCAGGCCACTTGCGGGGATGTTGTCTTTTCAGCCCATACCGCTAGCTGGTTAGCGACCTGGTTTTTGTGATATACTGCTGCCTCTTTTATTGTTTTTCCATTGACATAAAAGTGCACCCATTTAATAAATTATTTTTTTCTAATTTGCTTTCCAACTTTTTCACTGACTAGATTACGATTGTTTAAAAAGATTATTCAAGATTATTTCAGATTATAATCAAATAATTTACAGGAATTAAAATAAAAAAAAACTATAAAAAATTCAACAATTTCAGCAATTTAAAAATTACTTTATTTTTGCATTTGCAAACGTGCAACAGATTTTCTAAAAATACAATAGAAATATGAAATTGAACAGTTTATAACAAATACTTGTCAATCTCATAATTAAATTTTTGTAAGAATCTGCTTCACATTTGTATATATTTTGTATATATTTTAGCAAATAAAATAGTGCAACTATCATTGTTAAATTTCAGATATTAACTACAGCAAAATATTTAATTAAAATTCTAGACATATTTTAAATGGTGTGAAAAGAAAAAAATATATGCACATGAACACAAACAATTACAATTTCAGTAATTCAATGTTTATCAGTTCGATAAAAAAAAAGAAAAACTAAATACAACTTGCCAATGTATGCATGATAACATCATAAGCACACACATTGGCATTATTGCAGATGCTTAAAAAAAAATAATAAAATCACCTTTGATAATTTAATTACATGTTTGATTGTTCTGGATTCCGTTTTTATATATAATAGTTTTGGCAAATGTGTATAGTTTTTATTTGTAGGTTGTAATCATAATCAATTGCTTATATAATATTTTTACGAAGTCATCATATAATCCTTCAATACAATTTTTAAATGTAATTTGCTGAGTAGTAATATCAATTACAATTGCAAAGTTACTGCTGGTACAAAAACTATTGCATACTTTTTGAGGTTCTAAGAAAACTCAATGCGTATGAGTAATATTTAAGCCATTGCATTCGTAGCGAGTCATGTTCTCTTTTGTTATTTAGAAATCAGTACAGCTCCTAAAAAATTACCGATTTAAATGGCAAAATACCATAGGCAGTCTTGTGCAAAAATAGGTTTATACCTATTTGTGATACAATATATTTATTTAAAAAAAAACAACAAAAACATAAAGAAACAAGTATGTAGTAATAATAAAAAGTTTTAATAAATAATAATAAATTTAAAATTTGTACATTCAGTAAAAAGAACAGTTTTGTAAGATTTAATAATAACTAAAAGGTGTTTTTCTTTTAGCCATTTACAGCAGAAACGTACAGAATGTAATTGCAATTGGCGTCGTTATCCATAGTTGTAGTGAAATCGTACTTTTTGTAACTTGTTTTTATGAGAAATATGCATGTAATCACGTTATAAAAAAAAACTTTCGCTGTTTAGCAAATTAACCGTATGCATAAATAAATATTTCTATATTCCCTTTCAAGCTTAAAGGTTTGTTTATACAGGGGTGGCGCAGAATGAACTATATGGTTTAAATGGTTTAGAACTTTTTTATTTATGCGATTATTATAATTTTTTTTTTTTAAAATACCGTATATTATTGGGGAATTTTTACAATTAGAAACAGCAAAAAACAGGAAAATCACTGAATTTGAAAGTTGTTTTTTCATTTTAAAAAATCAGTTGGTTTTTTTTTTTCGAAATCCAAAAAATAAAAAAAAAAAGAAGAAGAAAACATAAGAAAATAAAATTTTTCTGGGAAAAAGTTTTTAAAGGTAAATTAGACACCATTCAAAAATATAAACAGGAATTGGCTTGGTTTTAATTAGTCCATATTGTAGTGTAACCCATTGTCATTATTATATTGTTTATTTTTTTATATATAATTTCATTACTTCATTTATATTTTTTATTACTTTATATATATATTCACTATTACATTATATACTGTTATCATTTTGGTAGTGCAATCAATCGGCTTCTTTTTTTCACTAAAACATTTCTCTCATTCATCTGCTTTTTTATTTATATTCAGCCAGTGGCGTTAATTTACGCCGGCTAAATTTTTCAACATTCTTACATTACAATATTATCGCGAGTTCACTGAATATAAAATTACATATTTGTTCCTAAAATAATCAATTTCTATAATAAGAGATGTAGAAACTATTTGAATTGCATATGGATACATACATACATAGTATGTACATTAACAAAACTCATTACCACTGCTCATAGAAAATGAAATTATTAATAAGATCATATGACATTTCATATTTATGTTAGAACTTGTGACATCTTAATAACAATTGGAAAGTTACAGAACTCACATGTCAATACAATTTCAATATTTTCTTATACAATGAAATATTCCAGATTAAATAGAGACATTTGCAAATATTCATGCCATAACATTGTTTTATGTACACACAGGTGCAGTAGCGCAACAACGTCTACATACACAGGAAATACTCATACTTAAAAATTTTTTATTAACACGCTTAATTAGAATAGTAAATTTTTTCAATTAAATGTTTAATCAATTAAATTTAATTTTTAATTAATTTTTGGCCTTAATACTTAAAAAAATAATATTTTATTTTTTTGTTATGAAATGCACAGAATTATGGTTTCAAGGGTTACCTGATTGTTTTATTTCATATATGCAACACTCTTTATACAAATAGACATGAATACCCAACGAGCATTCGAATTGAATAAATTTTTTTTTTAAATTTTGTTTGAAATTTTCGAAATATTTATTTAAATTTTTAATTACTATTATTAAAAATTTAAATTGAAAATTAATTTAATTAAATCAACAATAATAATAAAAATTTTTAATTAATTTTTGGTTTTAATGCTTAAGTAAATAAATAATATATTTATTATTTTTTCTACTTAATACATAAAATGACGGCTTATTTTTATTCAAATGCTTCTCAGATTGTTTTATTTCATATGCAGTCTTTGAATTAAATTTTTTTTTCTATTAATAGTAATGTTTGAAATTTTTAAAATAAGTAATTAAATTTTTAATAATAATAATACCCAACAAGCATTTGCATTTTTATAAAAAATTTTATTAAATTTTTAATTACTATTATTAAAAATCAATTTTCAATTTAATTAAATTAACAATAATAATAAAAATTTACACTATTAATTTATTTACAGGTAAAAATCTAATTAATTTTATAATTGATATTACGAAATTTTTAATTAAGATTTTGTTTTATTTATTTTTGTCCACAGTAAGAATAATCGGATTTCTTTAATTAAATTAAATTTTTAAATAAAGAACAAAGAAGAAATTATATACTAACGTGCCAGGACACACCATGTACAAATATGGCACAGAAAAAAAAACATGCAACGACGTACCACAGAAAAAAATTTAGCAAAAGTGTACTAACTTTGTGTTAGAAACTGCCTTGATGTTATTGTGTATGTAGACTTTCTGTGGCCACTGTACTTATGCAGATGAATATATTTTCCATCAAATCGAGTTCACAAGAAAATACAAAGTTTAATTGTTCTCCAGTGACATATTTATTAGAAAATAATTTTTGGGTTTGTTAATACATTTTACGAAAAATATACTCATCCAAGACCTGAATAATACGACTGACTATAACAGAATCTATATCACGTTGTCATTAGTTTATTATCAAAAAAAAAATAACAACTCTTACTTGCTGATGTTCTTGTTTTGTTCTTGTTTTGTTCTTGTTTTTGTTATTGTTGTAAATTTAATAACAACAATCTAAAGGTGATGATAGTCAGTTAGTCATTCTTGTGTTACAAACTGCAAGGTTTTGTGGAGGGACTCAACATGTTTTATTTGCCAATTTAAAATATTGTCAAGTATGTGATATGTTTGGGTCATTTTCAAACATGACAGGGTTGAAAAAGGGATATGAAAAATATAACAAAATTAAATCAAAAATTTATTATTTCATTTTTCCTCTTCATCACAATTTTGATGCAAATGATTATGTTTTTCATTTTATTTAATTGAATTCATGTGTTCACTTGATTCTATTTTATCTGCAATGATATTGTGTTTGCAATTTCCGACAAAATAATTGATAAGGGCTCTATGAGAAATATCGCTAAGGCAAAATATATATCGGAAAAAAATTAGAAAAACAGGCCTCTAACTTTGCTGGCTTGAGGAAGTTTCCCTTTGCCAGCAAGAAGTAAAAAGTCTTCCAAATGAAAAGTAGACTGTGAAAATTAAATGTCATTAAAAATAAAATATTCTGTGAAAAGAAAATACGAACGAGAGAGAGAAAAAATTGATTGCGAAATCTGAGTTCGATATTTTTTTTTATGAGAAGCAACACTGAGGAAATTCAGACGAGTGCCAGCAATGGTGTGTTACTTTTTCTTTAGAAAAAGGCAATGCGGAGAAGAAACTGGTGCTGAAATAATACATTATGGCTTATGACACTACATTTATTTTTTATTAATAAATATAAAATTGATAGAAAGGGACAGTAAAGCCAGAAAGAAAAAAAAATACAATATAATATATACATTTTTAAATGTTTGCTCCTTATTTTCATTAAAAAAAAAAAAAGTTAAAGAAAAATATACGTTCAAAAACTAAGCTCAAAATCGCAGATATTGTGCATAAATCGCTAAGTTGTCAACATTTAAAAGATTTTAAGTTCGAAATGAAAATTTCAAGTTGAAAATTTTAAGGCCCATTTTCGCAAAATGCTTCAACAATCTTAACGAACTGCTCAATTGTGTACCTCTCCATGGTCGAATTTGTCAAACACTGAAACAAAGAAATATCAAATTAATTTGGGCAAGAAACTTGACGTTAAGAGTGTGACTCACAATTAATATTGTGCATTATGATGGGCCCACATTTTAACAAGGGCTTGTGGAAAACGGCAGTCTTTCAATTATTTTTCAACACTCTTCATCGTGCTCTTCAAAGATTTCGTTATTTTCGCTAATTCTACGCTGTCATCCGTCAGCTGTCGCCTGTCAAATCGTTTCATATTTTTGGGCTGCCGCACTAACCACCCAAATGCTGTCAATTTCTTGTCCCTTTTATAAGTTTTTTTTTTTTTAGCCGTTTGGTAAGTTCATAGTGACTATTTATATCACTGGAAATAATATATCAGAAAGAAAACATTTGGAAAATACTACATCTCTGTCATTTTTTTTATTTTAATTTTCTTTTTGTTTTCCTTTCAACAAAATCAAATTCATAAGCTTTAATGTAAAATGTGACCATGATTTTCAGAGGCATTCGGACGTAAATCAATATTTCCACATAAATAAACAATTTCAGTTTAATAGAAAAATAAGAGAAAAGCAAAAGGCAAAAAAGGAAAAATTATTCAAACGCATACATGGGATTAAATTTCAATAAAAATGTATATGTACACATATTTCCATGAATTCATATTATCCATATTATCACATGTGTACACGTACACACATGCATTCACGTTCACGCATTAGAAGAAAGGTTCTAAATCTCACAATAGACCCATTGCTTTGCGTTTCCTTATTTTGCTCCTTCGGTTTAAATTACAGTCAGATTTTTATCAGATGAAATGTCAAGCGCAAGAATATTTAAATGTTGGTAGAAAACCATGGCATCTGTTGAAATTGACGTTGTCATGAAGCCTGAGTGACTCTATCAGCAAATCAATTAATGGCGAAAAGATAGATATCATTGTCTTGCTTGTCTTCAAAAATACTTCTTTGAGTTTCTGGCGACACGGAATCACATAATCAGGCGATGTCTGTCGGCACGGAATTACAAAATCAGGCGTATCATAAAATCCCCACTCATTGGAAAATATGTGTGTATTATTGTTTCCTGCACATGCGATCGAATGCGTTGTAATAAGTTTTTTTTTCATCTACAAATTCTTTCCGTCAAATTTATAAAAATTTGTTATTTCAGGCTTAAAATATAAAATAAAAATCAGCACTTTAAAGTTAACGAACGTTTAATAAACAATTAAGAGTGTTGTGGCGAATCTTAGAGACCCTTCACCGGGACACCTTATATCCCATATTCGTTTGAATTTCCGACCTCATTAAAAACTTTGTTTGAAATTTGCCAAAATATTTAATTAGATTCTTAATTATTGTTATTAAAAATTTAATTGCAAATTAATTCAATTATTTTAATAGTAGCAATTTATATTTAATACTATTAGTTTCTTTACAGCTGAATATTTAATAAATTTTTTAATTGATATTAAAAAATTTTTAATTACAATTTTGTTTGATTTATTTCTTTGTTTTAGCAACATTAAAGCAAATTTTTTTTGTAAATATAAAAAAAGATTTTAGTCTTTAGAATAATTTTATTGAATCGTAAAGTTATTTCTAAAATACTATATCGCTTTTTGTCGAAAGTTAAACTGACCAACTTCCACGCCCATCTGGGTGATTGTATGCTGGTTAATATGAATGTTTGTGTTTAATTGGACGGACTTTTATTTAGTGATTAATAATTTTTTTTAATAACACAAACTGTACGGAGCTCTTATTTATAGCTTGTCTATAAGAACACTCAGGGTCTTGGCTGGAATCGAAACCGCACCTCCAGATTAATAGGACTAACGCTCTGATCGGCGAAACGAGAAGTTACACAACGAGAAAATTTGCTTTGCAGTTACTGAATTGTAGAAACATCCAGTATCTGGCGGGAATTGAACTCGCATCTCCAGTTTAATAGGACTAATGGCCTCATCGGTGAAGTATATACGAGGAAATTTGCTTTGCAGTTACTGAATTGTTTCTCGATGTCTATTTATATGGCAAGTGGAATAGTCTTACTAAAAGTACGTTTTGTAGCATAATTATGATGCTTCACTGCTTCACCAGTCAAATATTTTTAGTTTAATAAACTAATTTTTTTTTGCTATGAAATACCCAAAATAAATGTCTTCAGCCGAAAATACGCACCAAACAGTCGAAGTGCCTTTCAATATGCAGTCTATCCGCTACTGAAATCGGACTTTTAAAAATGTCAAGTTTAACAACTCTATTACGGGAACAGAATAACTGGTTCTTTAACGAAGACGAGTGAAAATAATCTTTCGGCCATTTGCATTGGGAATAAAAGAAAAAACACAAGGAGGGTGCTGTAGCACAGAAAACTCAGAAAAAACTTTTTGAATTGACCGGGCTGGGAATGGAATCCAGTGTCTTCTGTTTGCACAGCTAACGCGTTAACTACTCAGCCATCAATATAAATGGCCGAAGGATTCTTTTTGCTCGTCTTCGTTAAGCAGGCAGTACAAGTTTTTCAATCAGGAAACCCTTTCAATTTTACACAGAAATAGCCTGCCATAATTAAGAAAAAAAGCAATAAAAAAATAAATATACTTGGCAACAAAATTTCCTTATTAAAAATAACTTGTTTCTCTATAAATTAAATAGTTTGTTCGAACATTTGCTTATGGCTTCAAATATAAACATTTTGCAATAACTATTATCTAAACTGCTGTATGGTGCATTCAGTTAGTCCTTGAGTAATCCCAGGACAACACAAAACACATATTATTAAGCTCCCAAGTTTAGTTGTGTAATCGATTTCAATATCGAAATGTTCGTCCAGTAGACTAATGTAAACAGGTATAATTTTTTTTTTTTTTTTTTTTAATAAAATTTTGTATAATTTTTTTGCACAAATATTCGTGCTATATTGTGTTTACCGTACAAGTACACATATAAGTACTATTTTATATTCATATCCAGATGGACTTGCATGTGCAAAGGAATGCCAAATTGCATACTATATGCACACACCTACTAACATATGTACATAAATGTATGAAGAAGTATTTACAGTGTGTGACAATATTATAAAATTGCATATTTTGCATATTTATACTGAAGTTGCATATTTTCCATATTTTGCATATTTATGCTGAAATTGCATATTTTGCATATTTGTACTAAAATTGCATATTTATGCTGAAATTGAATTTTTTCCATATTTTTACTAAAATTGCATATTTTGCATACTTATGCTGAAATTGCATATTTTCCATATTTTTACTAAAATTGCATGTTTTGTATATTTATGCTGAAATTGGATATTTTGCATATTTGTACTAAAATTGCATATTTATGCTGAAATTGAATTTTTTCCATATTTTTACTAAAATTTAATATTTTGTATATTTATGAAGTTGCATATTTTGCATATTTATACTAAAATTGTATATTTTGCATATTTATGATGAAATTGCATATTTTCCATATTTATACTAATATTGCATATTTATACTTAAAGTGCATATTTTGTCCAACATTGCATATTTTGCATATATCATATATTTACATATTTAATGTAGCTTACCTGAAACACATTGCCTCAGAAAAAATATAATACTGAGGATTTTGTGAACTACCAGGCATGTTCTGAAAACCACATTTCGCGAAAGTGATTTGAAATCATTTTTACGGCTTTATAATAGAATATTGAAATAAATAACTCAAAGTGTTCTTTTTTAAATTTTCTAAAACAATTAGTAGCTTTATTAAAAAAGAAACACTTGAAAATTTTAAAAATTTACAGATACTTTTCCTGCTGTTGAAAATTTTATTGGCTTTTAGGATTTCTAAAAATCAAATGAATCAGCTGTTTTCTTGTGTTGCGTGCCTTTTCTTACATTTTCGAAACTCGAACATACATATATCTTTTTACTTTTATGCCGTGTTATGATGTACATTTTTTATTTTTTTTTATACACCTGCATGATATGAGTGTCAAATAAAAGGCATTTTTGAAGGGAGCATAATATTGCAGACACAATATTGCGGGCGCTCCAAAATGGTGGACGACTATTTTTTACCCACTTGCACGATATGACTATCAAATGAGAAGAAAACTAAAATTAAATGGGAATGGGTACTTTCCGGAAAAACTGTGTTGAACCGTTGCGCTGGAGAGACGTCTTTTAAGTTCGATACTTGTAACAAACTCAAAATTTTCACAGACTGCGGATTTCAGCAAGAATACACAGAGCCAAAACTGCTTAACAGATTCAAGAAGTTTTTTTCTATGAAACGTTTTTCCGAAGAGATTCTTTATTATTTTCATATGATAAATCCTTTTAATTTTATCAAGAAGAAAAACGCATGAAATCAAGAAGAAAACTTGTTATTCACAAACTTTTGATTCTATTAGGTTTTCTTCTGAATTGTATAAAAAATTGATTTCTTATCATGTGCAAATCATCTTCTTAATTTTTTTAATAAGGATGGATATCTTCTTGATTATATTACAATTGGAATTGTGTGTAAAAAGGAAGCATTTCGTGTGAAATAATTTTCACGAAAAAGGTGATTCAATTGTAGTTATCATGATGCTTCCTAGTTGCGCGTGCTTAGCAAATCAGCATCAAAGCAGATGTAAAAGTATGAGAATAACTTCTACTTGTCATGTCTAAAAAATATATTAAAAAAAAAATTGCTTAGCTGGGGAACAGCTGTTGCAATCAGCTGTGACATTCTTAGAAATAGGGGTGCCAAATGTGACGATTTAACACCATTTTGACGATTTTTTAGACCGATTTCCCCAAAATGAGTAATTAAATTGAAATAAATAATTGAAAAAGCCTTCGTATAAAAGAAAAATGGGAAGATATTTTAAAAGAAACCGCAAGGAATTAGCAAAAGCTCTTTGTCGCGACACGTAATTTTAGAGACCCGTCCTCTGTTTTTTTTTTTTTTTTTTTTTTTTTTTTTTTTTTTTTTTTTTATCTTGGACCAGTGCTCAGGGGTGAACCCCTACATATGCAATGTATTGCACTGGAACTAGAGAGAAGGATAGGGAAGAAACAGACAGGTGGTGAAAGTGTTAGGAAGATAGAGCTTAATTCTTGCACAACTTTGCAGTTGCGTGTAAATTATAAAGCAAAGTTGCGGCGTCTCTGATGTTTTTTGACGCATAATTTTTAGGCTAATGGAGCCATTTTATTTATTATTTTACTTCGCCGACGTTTTATTGCTCAAATACCGACGAAGGAGGGTGCTGTAGCACAGAAAACTCAGAAAAAACTTTTTTCTGATTTGACCCGGCTGGGAATCGAACCTGGGTCTTTCTGGTTGCAGAGCCAACACGCTGACTACTCGCCATCAGCAGCCCCGTTCCACCCCCCAACAACGTTCCTGCTATACTTTTTATTTTCATCACATTTTTTAACGTCGCCTTGTCCCGTTGACATAGAAAATTCAAGATTAGTGACCATTTCGCCATAGCTCTTGTCCGATTTGAATTTATTAATGATTAGTATTCGAATTTCTTCGCAATTGTTTAACAAATGGTCAAAATTACAATAAAATAAGATATCAAATGCCGTTCTTATGTCAGAGAGACATCTTCCAACTTTTATTACAACAGTATATTTTCGTTTTCTGTTTATGATCACATTTTCGTGTACGAATAATTAGGGAACAAATAATTTCTTATACAGGGTGTCTGGTGGAAATTTTTTAATTTTAAATACGATTATTTCAAAAAGGGAGGTTGGCGCCATTGGAATTATCGATTGTGCGGATTTGTCAGTCACGATGTTGCAATTTTGTTCGAAGTTCGGTATTCGGCGAATAGTGACGGACCGAGTGTAAATTTAATTTGCTCGTGCAACCGCTTCGACTATGATTGACCCACGGCCAGGGCCCAGTCGATCTTCAAGGACTCCCGAAAACATTGAACTGGTTGAAAGCAGTTTACGTGAAAATCCGCGACTTTCAATACGGAAAAGAGCAGCCTCACTGGGACTCCGTTTTGAACAGAACGGCAGACATCTGGCTGACATACTCTTTAAAAAATAAAATCCATATTTCCATTCTATCGTTCAATGCTCTTAATAAAACTTTGTGTCAATTATTACGTTTTTTATTTAAGTTTGAAAATATAAATCTGCTACCAGACAGACACCCTGTACATTCGATTTAATTTCGACCGGACTTATCTACTCGATTTTAAACCGAGTAAAATTATGCGAATTCGGTTTAAAAACGAAAAATTTTTGTGGCTTCGGTTTACATAACATACCCGATCTTTTTAATTTTCTTCTATTTTATTAGGTATTTATTAGAGACTTTTTTTCTGTGTAGAGTTTCTATTGTATTATCATTCACTGTACAATATGAATGTACATACATACATATATGCAAGTAGCTATGTACATATGTATGTAAATTTATATGCATATTGAACTCAATTTTTGTATGTCAACACAACAATGCACAATGCATGTCATAAGTATACTCGTACATATGTATGTATGTAGTATATGTGACATATACTTATTTTTCAAATCGTCATAGGACATACAATTTTCTTACACACATACATATAGATATACCAAGTATGTATGTATTAATATACTATATATATTTATGTATGCTGCTTGTAAGCTCTGGCATATGTTATATTTGATTTTTTTCTCTGCTTGCATACACACCGGCTTTACAAAAAAAAAAAAAAAAAAAAAAAAACACCAATTATATATATGTATGTGTGCATGTGTGTAAGTGTTTATGAGAATGTGTGAGATTTTAAGTCTTTGATTTTATAATGCTAATATGAACGCATTATATTGGATTATGCAATTTACTTTAGATTTATTTTCATTTATAAATTTCACACAATTCATAAAGGATTTGTTATTGTATGTGCCTTAATAATACTTCTGCGTATGTATGTTTATATATGTGTGTGTGTGAGAGAGTGTGTATAGCTATATATACATCCGTACAAACATACAGCCATACAGACATACATTCATTTATATTCAAATATTGGCGTTTGAGTTTGTGTATATTTTCTGCAGGTGTCAGCATTTCTTTTTTTTTTCTGTTTTTCTGCCAGTATTGTTATTGTTATTTTAGCATTGTGTTATAAAATCATAATATGCCAATATTTATTAATAAAATATTATTCAATAAAATACGTAATTAAATAACGAATATTGGGTTTTAAATTATTTTTGCGTTGTAGCATATTTTGTTTTCAATATTTTGCTTTAGCTCCAGCTGCCATGATTTCGATTTAAGTATTTATATTTAGTTTGGCTACCTAAATTGCAGCTAAAGCATTTAATAAACCAGTCACAAAGTATCGATAATTAAATCTAAATTTAAAGTGTGGTATATTTTGCAAAAGCCAGTGTGTATGCGTGTGAGTGTGTGCCTGTTTGTACGTTTACGAAAATATTCAACAAAATTTGATTTGTATATTCAGGTATTTAAGTATATTTAATAAATGACAGGCTTGCACAATTTGATTTGTGTTTGTACAAACATTTAGTTTTAATTTATACCTGATTTGCTTTCAATCGCAAGATTGTTTATCCTACACATATGAACTTTAATTAGCCGTAACTTACTTACGGTTGTCGTTCAATTACAATTGTGTGTAGAACTAAACAGAAGGACTTTTGGGTATAATATACTAAGAAGGCAAGTCATAACAAACAGGATTAAAGTGCAACATTTGTTATTCAATGTAGAAAAATCAAATAGATTTAAATGGAATAATAAAATTTTTATTGTATAAAAAAATTTTTTTCTGAAGAAGCCACGTAGTTTATTATGTTTTATATATTTCGTAATTCTCAAAGATTTGTTGGGAGTTTTTGTATAAACATTTGGAATTTCTTAGCTTTTTTTTCCAGAATTTGGTAAAAGGTCTACTTATGATTTTGGTATTAGCACCAAATGAAATGTACATATAGACCAGCTAAACCATATAACAAATATAAATAATAAATACTAAAAAAAAAAATAAATAATAAATTAATGAAAAAAAAATAAATAATAAATAAATAATAAAAATAAATAAATAGAAAAAAAATTAAAAATAAAAAAAAAAAATAAATAATTATTTATATTTATTATTAATTAATATTTTGTTTTAATTTAACATTTCTAACCACTTACATTGATTATATTATACAATTGGAATATGTTGCACCTTCACTTCAATTAAGTTTTTTTTGTTTTAGTTGGCTTTTAAAATCAGGATGTGATGTGTGGTAGTTTCTAGCGAGTTCTGTTAGGGGTATGTGTCTACGAAGTCTCTCCAGGGTGTGCTCTCTTATGCCTTGTATCGAATTTGCTACCACGTAGGTCCTCCTTGTCGAAGCTGCATTTCTGTCGATGTTCTCCATATTGTTCATTATCATCCCACGTTTCGTCTCCTTTGCGGATTGCATTGTATGCCAGCCTCTGCTATGTTGGAGATCTCTTCAATCTCGATGCCGTTTAAAAGCAGTGGGTTGGTGTTTGCAGTGCCGATTATTAGAGTTTTGGCCGTTGATGGTGTTGATTTTAAGCCCCACCCGCATTCCAAACTTTTGCAGCGTTTCGAGTTTCTATTGGAATGCTGTCCATTGTAAATGATATTAGACAAATGTCGTCTGCTTAGTCAATTTCATGCAGCGTATGACCGTATAAATTATTGATTCTAAATCTTTTCTAAAGACACTATGCGATTTACAAATATCGTTGGCTTAATATTAGTGTTGGGGATTTCCAGGACTTTTTTATTGCACGGGAAATCAAAAAATAAAACTCCCGAGAAATCTCAGAAAATTTATGATTCCTAAATAAAAGAAAATTTTTGTGCAAAACAATTCATTGTTTTGTTCCTACATGAACAATATGTATGAAGAATTCAGTTCAATAAACGTAGTTATTTCATTAAACAATAAGAAATCTCTTAATATATATATATATATATTTATACTATTAAACCGAGTTGTTTGAGGACACTAGTAGTTCTACCTTTAAACGTCAGCTTTTTAGGGCGCTATTTGCACTGAGTTGTTCCCTATTTCCTGTTCATCTTTCAATGATTGCTGGTCCATCTAATAAATGGCACACCCATTAACCATTGAGACTTGCGTCAAAGCAAGCATTTGCTCTAGACTCTATTGAGCTCTGGTAGTCGAGTGGTAATTATGGACTACCAATCTCATCGTTGAGTCCTTTTGGCGTTGTAGTGTAACATATCAGAGTTTCAGCTAGGAATCGAACCTAGAACAGCCACACGGATAGACTAGAACACTACGCACTGGACTAACTCTGCACTCTGTGCATTTGGTCATTGCTCAAATGCGGACGAAGGCGCATCTGATGTGTGTTACTATAGGCAGACGATAACACACAACAGAACAATTTTTGATGGATGGAGTAGGATTTGAACCCACAACTTTCGGGTTAATGTTTCTGTTAACATTTACGCATATGTGCATTTGTTGAAAAACCGACCAAGGAGTGCAAGTGCTGTAAGCCAGTGTATACAGTAACGCATATCAGAAAAATATTGATAACTAGAGTAGGATTTGAACCCATAACAGTCGAGCACTCTTGATTTTTCATTATTTTCTTTTATTTCTATTTAAAGAACTTTTTTTTGTTTGGTTTTTTTTTTATTATTATTACTTATTCTAATGGTTTGTGCCTCAGCGTACATGGGACATTATGCTTCTAATTTTCACTTATGCTTTCATTTTCATTTCGTTAATTTCAATATTTCATTAACACGTTGTGTAGCTCCTTCGAGTCAATAAAAATAATTTAATGACAACTGTTAATAATTTTAATTATGAGACAGCAATATTAGCATACCAATTCCATTACCAGTTCTTCTTTAAATAAAAAAGTAAAGCTCAATAAATATAAAAAAACGGTATTTTTTTTTAATCGAAAAAGCAGAAGACCTTTCAATATTGTGTGGCCATAAAAATCAATAAAATTTTACTATGAAACATATTTAATGCAACAAAACCAACTAACGCACAAAGAACACAAAATAAAATTTTATTGGAAAATTAATAATGAAAAAAAAAAAAAAAAAAAAAGGTTTTGTATTTTAATATTTCGCACATGAGCAAGTATGGACTAAAATGAAGGCGTAGCACATTAAATTATGCAAAACAATAACAAAAAAAAAAAAAAAAAAAAGAAAAAGTGATATAAAAAGGACTCAACGAGGGTAATCACAATTATGTGTATGTGTCGCTTCGCATTTTTAGTGCTAAAAAATATTGAAATATAAAAAGGAAAATGCTGTCATAAAAATTTCAGGAATCATTTTTTTTATTATTCTATTCCAAGAAATTACTCCAGGATGCTTATACTCACACACATATATCTTTTGCATAATAGACTGTTAGAAGAAAAAAAAAAAGAAAACTCTTGAAAGGACATTGTATTTTCTAGGGAAACTAAACACAGTATGAAATAAATAGCAGCATGTATGAATTGTGGAGATGGGCACAGCTAACGTGATTGCACTGACGACTGTTTCTGTATGATTTAAGTTAAAAAGAATATGTTTTTTCAAATGTATTTGATAAAATAATTTTGATATCTGCTTCGAAATGTGTTAACTGTCAATAACAGGGATAAAAGATTTTCCAAAAAGACAGCTAGACAGAGCAATTGACAAGCTAAGTTTTGCTGCGTATTTTTTTTATGATTGTAGTTTGTTTTACCCGGAGAAAAATAAAACAAAATTTTTAATTAAAAAATTTATAACATCAATTAAAAAATTAATTAAACTTTCATAGTAACTATTAAATTATTTTTGCTGATCAATGTAATTTTTAACAATAATAATTAAATATTTAATTAAATATTCTTGCAAATTTAAAATAATTTTTTAAAAGCAAAAAAAAAACATTTTAATTTAATTCGAATCCACGTTGGGTATTAATTTCTATTTGTATAAAGAGTGTTGCATATATGAAATAAAACAATCAGATGAGCATTTAGATAAAAATAAAGCGTCATTTTGTGCATTTCATAGGAAAAAAAATAAATTATTGATTGAGCTTTAAAATTGAATTGATTAAATTTTTTAATAGAAAAAAAATATTATTCTAATCAAAAGTAATATTTTTTTCGCTGTATACACTCAATCACTCACATGATCTAAAGTGAAAATTTAACCACTGTACCATCGCCAATTCACTGCAGCAGTTTATTAAAAGGAAAGTGTTCATGTGTGAGTTCTAGAATGTGAATATTTGGCAATAAAATTTTTTTGTTGATTTTAAATATTTCAATATTATTGAAAGTCTTCTTCTTAAGTTAACTAACAGATTTACTGCTATAAAATCTTCGAGAGAAGTTTATGCTACTGATGTTCGTACAATTTTCTTTGTGGGCATAAAGATAAATCCATCGATCCATCGATCGCAAAAGATATTTTTTCTTCTTTTATTCAGGCATTATTTTGTACGACATTCTGCAGAAATTTAATAGAAATTTTTTTTTTTTTTCAAGAGAAAGGATTTTTTTGCTTTCAAAATTCGGGGGTATAGTTATTAATTATCAACTACATCCGACAAAAATGGAATACTACTCCCATGCATAGGCCGGTACTTCAAAGTATATTTTGAAATTACTCAAACGCGTACAGGAAAGAGCGAAGAAGGTTATCGGTGTTAGTAGAGTAGCCAACTCTATGGATTGGCTCGAGCACCGGCGCAATGTGTTATGTGTCTCGTCGTTTTAGCGCTACCTGAATGGATTATGGTCTAATGATATTAGGAAACTTGTTCCCGAAACTCTGACGTTTTTGCATACGACGAGATTGTCTTCGAGAGCGCATCTGTAATTCACACACAGTGGACAAAACATGAAGATGATGGTGTAGCAGCCTTCGAAAAGAGCATGTCGTTGCATTCTGATAGTGTGATTTACAATTTTTATCTTTGATTTAGTTCGTTTCTTTATAATTCTCACAAGTAATTTTTACTACTTGTATGTTATCGATCATTTTGCCTATTTAAAATTGCAAAATTTTACACTGATTGCACTTAAGTATTTATGTGCTCTACGCGCAAAATATTCAAGTACATACTCGTATGATATTGAAAGTTTAATATCTCATTTGTACAATGTAGAATATTAATTTTCGGTGCAATTCAATAATTTCCGGCAAATAATTTGAACAGAAAATAAATGTTAAAGTGAATTTATGTGTGCAAGTTTGCCTAAACTCGGACAATGATGGAGAAGTTCTAAAACTGCAGTAATCAAATTCAACTACACTTTTGGAAAAGAAATTTTTGCTGTTCATTTAATATGAATAAAAATTTATTCTGATGATAAACTCAGTTATAGAATATTAGCACACACTGGCCTCATGGCAAGCAATTTTTTTTAATATTTTTTTTTTGCAGAATGTACGCCAATGCCTATAAAGCCAGACAAAGGTGTTCCAAATGTGCAGATTTATTTTTTAATCTCTATCAGTATGATAAAAAGTTGCCTCACATTGTATTTATTTAATATTATTTTGTTTTTACAGTATGATACGCCACATAACTCACACACAACTACATTAAAGTCGTATAAACATATGTATTTTATTTATATATACATTTTTTTTTATATAAATTTATATATACATAAATTTATATATGTGCACGTAAATAAGTGGATTTTTTCTTAGTCAACCCAACCATATTAAATCTAGAGGTACCAAAATTGAATGCCAAAGGCACAATAAAATGGTTTATCCTTATTTTATTTATACAACAATATGTCAAACAGGTTTTTTTTTAATTTTTGTATTTTTTGCATTTATTTACTCATATCGTGTGCATCGAGTATAAAATGTACACAAATACTTGTCACAGCAGAATATGAGAAGAATACGAGAGGATGATGGCTGGTGAAAGCACCAAGTGTTTAAATATTTGCACCGCAGTCCCATCGAATAACGACACTGTAGGCCAAAATATATTGAATTGATTTACAGGTTCATTTATTTCATTTAAATACACATGTTTTACAGTTTTACGAATGCCTGCATTCAAAATATACTGCAACAAGAGCAAAATTTTGTGGCAAAAAAGCAACTGAATTTGATTAATGAATTGCAGTGTAGTATACGAGTATTAGAGAGTGCACAACGTATGCAAAATAGTAAAATTATATGCAAATATTATATTCAATTGCGAATTTAAATGGTTTTTATAAATTTTATAAATTTGCATTAAATCGGAATATTAAATATTAAAAGTGTTTAGTCATGCATCGTCGTAAGCGGATTGTATTGCTTGCTGGTCGCGTAAGTTGTATCCTTAACATTAATTCTCAAATATATCAGAAAGCAATCTGTAATTATTGCATAATTTTTGTACTTGAAATAAGTTTTTCTTTTAATCGAAGAACTATTGAGATGACAGTTGATTGAATATTTATATTTGTTTAAATGTTTATTATAAAAATATTATATTTCCTATTAATTTTTCCTTTTTTTTTCCAAGTTGTTCATACTATTAATTATATTGATATTTTCATGTTGACAATTTTTAATTTTTGTTATTTTTAAATATTTGAAATTCGTTTGGAATTTTTATTGATATATTCACTAAAATAAATTAAAAAAGAATAAAACTTAGTGCCGGTTCATCGATGTCCCCTTGTTCGTTCCGTTCGTACATTTGTTTGGAAAACAAAATTGAAAATAACAAAAAAGAAAGTGGTTGTGTACTTCAGAGGATCTCAATGCTACACTGAACTTGGTCAGTGTGTGTTCGGGCTAAAATACTGGTCATAACCTCCTAGTAAAGAGATGTCGACTAGAAACCACTAAACAAAGTGTCGAATATGTTGGTTGCTCCGAGTATAATCACCTTCCAGTAATATTGAAAAATATGCAAAGAATAATGTTGTTTAAAATCGCCTTAAAACGTTATTGATTTCAAGATATAGAAATGCGTCTATTTAATTGAATTACTATATAAACTTAACGCGTAAATTTTTTTGTTTTTTAATTTTTTACACCTACACTATCAATTTTTTAAACTAATTCAGAAGTTATTTTTTGTATAAATACTATTGCCAACTCAACTCTTTATTGGTCTAGAGGCGCTGAGGCACCTATATTAGGGTGGGGCGATTAGTATGGAAGGAAAAAAATCTTAATGGGCGCTTCGCGTTTCTGGTTCTTGGGATTGTACTAAGCAAAAAAGTCCACTAGACCATACGTCTACGGTGAAAATCGAGCTGGCGCATTTCGACTTGATCAGGCTTTTGTCACGTTTTTTTTTTGGATATTTTGGCCTATAACAGCCAAACCATTGAGATTTTCGATCCAATATCCAAAAATATAATGTTTTTTTACAGTAAACTAACAAAAATGCATCAAATGAACTGAAAACAATAGAAGAATAAAAAATAAGAAATAAAATAAATAGAATAAATAAAAAAATAGAATAAAAAGTAAGAAATAGAACATTTATGATTTTGCGCTATGAACAACTGAAAATGGTAATTTATCAATATTTTCACGAAAAATTTGCACTTTCACAAGGCCAAAACTGCCTGAAGGAGCATTCCAATGCTTTTGCGATGTACTAGAGAGTTCTTAACTATTGTCTTGGCTACATTTTTTGTCTGAGTATTGGATCGAAAATCTCAATGGTTTGGCTGTTATAGGCCAAAATATCCAAAAAAACGTGACAAAAGTCTGATCAAGTCAAAATGGGGAAGCTCGATTATCACCGTAGACGTATGGTCTAGTGGACTTTTTTGCTTAGTACAATCCCAAGAATCAGAAACGCGAAGCGCCCATTAAGTTTTTCAAATCGCCCCACCCTAACCTATATGTTATTATTGAATAATTGAATAAATGAATTTATGAATAAAAAAAAAAGTGAAGGAAATGCGCGTGGAAGAATCGCCATATTCGTCAATAGCCGGGCGGCACTTCTCGTGGTGTGGTCACACGAAACTTGCTCGCTGTTGGTAAAACAATGGCTAAGGAGATATGCTATCCTGTTTTACCCGTCACACACATAGCAACTTCTTCGTCAACGAGTGGGCAGAAGAAGTGGCCAGGGCTGGATCCGCCATGGACGCATCGATCGCATTACCATTTAGCACTATAAAGAGCTCGACTATGGAATACTATCTGCAGCAGGCGGACAGGTGAAGGAACGTACTGAGTACATGTGGGATCGCAAGGAAACTATGACCACGCTTCGGCGATAAAGGCACGTAACAGATGGTATATAGACGCCGGAGAAACATTTCACGGCTAATCGCGGTATTGACGTCCCACTGGGCTTTCGGCAAACATGCCGGCAGGATGGGTCTCCCTCATAACACATTCTGTTATGGCTGTCAGTAACAGGATAAGTGGAGACGGTTTTCCATCTGCTCTGTGAATGCTCGACGTTACATATGGTGCGTCACCAATTTTTGCCCAAATATCTACTGGCCAAATATCTACAGGTGTCGCCTTCGGGTAAAGGTTTAAGGGTGGATTTAGTACATCTTTACGATGCATCCAACGATGGATCTCTTATATGGGTTAGGGCGGGACTCGGATGAGTGAGTGGTAATTCGTAGATTTTAAAATTTTTTCAAAAACGAGTTCTAAATGTTGTACCGTTCGTGACACCATGTGTTTTTAAGTGTCAAGGATAATTTAAAGCACGTCAATAGGGAACAATAAAGTGTAAAGTGTAAAGTGCAAGGCCCTAATTTTTTTTTTAAAACTTTACTTTACCAGCTTTTGTTATTTGTAATTTTAAACCATTTTTGTGGAAAATTTAAATTTTTTTTTGAATTTGTTTTAAATGTTTTACTAAAACGTTTTCTACTTAAAGTGTAAATCACTGAAAATCACAAAAATCTTTTATCTACCAAACAAACTATAACACATGTTTATTTAAAAATACAATGATTATGAATTTATTATAGAGATTTTTAAAATTCAAATTTGCTTTAATAATTTTTACACATTTCGCTACAATTGCGGAGGTTAGCAAGGTTTATCATGGCCTTTGTAATTTTTATACTGTACTATACTGTTCATTTCAAAGTAGTTTCTCAGCAGCCGAAAATAAGCAAGCAACACTTAAAAATATAAATATTAAAAATGTAATATTATTAATTGGATTTGTTTCTTTATGGCTTTGCTGTCCCTTTCTATTAAATTTTATTTTTATTAATGAAAAATAAATGTACTGTCATAGGGGCTTTAGCGATACGCCTGTTCAGTTGGTTGCTTCATAAATGAAGGGTATTTCAGTTTTGCTGTCAACCAATAAAACAGTGCAACGTTTATAAAAATGCAACAGCAACAGCAACAACAACAAAAACAACAACATTACAAATATTGTAAATGACATTGCTTACATTAAATCTGAATAATTTTTTCTCTCAAACTAGAGCAACTATTGTTTTGTTTTGCTGAAAATTTTTCTAAATTGTTATTTTTTTGTTGCTCAGATGCAATGTGATTTAAAAAAATGCACAAATATCATGCACTAAAAAAAATCTCTTTAAAAATTAGAATATTTTTCTTTTTTGTATTTACATACTGATATGAGATTGTAAAATATTAAAAAATTATTAATAAAAAATTTGTGCATATTGTATATGTGCATTTCAATTATTAAACGGCTAAAAGTGAGTTAATGGATTTTTGTTATTTAAGTTTTTAAGTTATAAACATTTTTATGGCTGCATAAGCAATGAACTGTAAATTATGTGAAAAAAGTGAATTATTTTTGCTTTTTTTTTCCATACACACGACTCATGGTTAAAATGAATACGGGTAGAGAAAAACTTTTTTGAAATTGTAATGGCTGATAGTTAGAAGCGTTTTTAAACCTTTTTTTTTTGTTTGTTTTGTTTCTTTTGTACCGTACAAAAATTCATGTTGTATTTAACAAGCTAAAGAGTTTTTAAATTTATTACATGAACAAATTGTACTTGTGGAAAAACAAGTAACAAACAAAAAGCTTTGGGTGCAATTACAGTTTAATTGCGTACATCGAAAGTTACATTAAAAAGGGAATAATGTTTAAGGATTCAAGTGGCTGAAGTATTAAAAATTGTTATTGTTAAAATATTTTACAAAAATTATTTAAATTCTAGTTGTAACTCCTACGCGTCTTTAATATATTAAAGAGAAGAAATTTTTAATAACAATTATTATTATTTTTTATTATAATAAAATATGAATTTTTATGAATATAAAAGAGTGATCCATTCACTTTTCTTCGATAAGTCACTGATACCATAACTTTGCGACATTATTCACTGGCTAGACAATTGCAAATCAAAGATGTGTAAATTTGAGCTGCATTACAGTAAATATCGAAAAAATTGTAATACCATGAATCAAAACAATTCTCGTATTCTATTTACATTGAATAAAACCTAAAGATCTACAACAACTGATAAAAACACACACTGGATCAAGCAAAAAAAAACGCTCATAATAAAGATGTAGCTAGTTCTGCTAGTATCTGTCATTGTAATTTACAACGTTCTTTAAGTTGTTTCTTTATAAAGGGTGGCCCAACCAACCAAAATGCACGATGTTGTAAATAAATAAAAAAATTTTCAGAGAATTTTATTAATATTTCTTATTATGACACGAGAGAAGTAGCAATTATGTGCGAAACAAAATATCGGTCAAATGCCCCCACGGTTCAATGTCGTTAATGTGCCGAATGATCTCATTCTTTGTTGTCTTGGCATATTGACATACACAATTTCTTTTAAATATCCTCAAAGAAAGAAATCCTACGGTGTCAAAATCACGTGATCGTGAAATACGAAACGGAGTTAATATTTTCTTTAATTTGAAAATTTAAACCAATTCATATGCATAGAAAAAATAAAACTAAATTTGAATTAAAAATTTTGGAAAAATCATTAAAAAAATTTAATTTTCAACCGTTAACAAAAAACAATAGTTTACATTATTGTTGTTGTTAACTTGCAATTCAATTTTTAATAATAATAATAAAAAATTTAATTTAAATTTTGAGAATTTCTAAAAAATTTTTAACAGAAAAAAAATATTTGAATTCAATTCGAATGCTTGTTGGGTATTAATTTCTACTTTCCTAAATATTGTTTGTTGCATATATGAAACAAAATAATTTCATATATTATTTATTATTTTAAGTTCTGAGGCATAAAATTATTTAAAAATTTTGTTGAATTGATTAAACATTTAATTGAATTAATTGGATAATATTCTTAATTAATTAAGTTAATTAAAAATAACAAAGTAAAATTTTTGCTGTGCATACTCGCTTAGAAATGAATATTCAAACATTCCCTTTAGCCCCATTTGCATTTTGTTATTATTGTTGTAGGATTTTGATGTGCTGGTGTTGCCGTTATGGCTTTTGTTTTCTACATGGTCTACACATTGTCCACTTAATTGAACAAAGCTAAAGCATTTTGGCTTGTCTTTAAACTTTTTAAAGCATGATTATTCTGTCATAATTCTCCAGTGTATTTATGTTTTTTTTTTCACTTCATATTTCCCATGCCTAAAAAAATGGATAATTGCCAAAAGAATAGATAGAAAATTTGTATACGGCTTAATGTGACCCAATTACTAACACAGTGGACAAAGTATGGCTTTGTAAGTCCAATGTGTGGCATGTTGACGAACAACAATTGAGTATTGATTTTGTTTTCGACAATTTTTTTCTTTTTTTATTGAATACTAATGTTATTTGCAATAAAAATTCGTATTGTCGTTATTATTATTTTCTTCCAGAACCACTACACAATCTTATCTTCACAATAACGTGCGAGTGCAATTGTAGCAAAGTTTTTATTTTGTTTTTGTTCGATTTTCACTTCTCAAACGTTTGTAATGGTAATTTGAAATTCTAATACCGGTATTTTATGCATCATTAATTTTTATTATTATTGAATATAGTATGGTATTGTTTGAAATTTCAAGAACTTACGCTAACTTTATTCACGCATAAGCTCTTAGACACGTACCAAAGGAAATTCACAGTGTGCAGTGTGTCTAGAAATTTTATGCAATATAAAAGTAAATCTTACGACAATAAATGATAGTAAATTTACTAGGACTTAAGATAAGATTTTTTTTTTTTTTTTTAATTATGCTTATAAGAAAAAAAAAGTTTGTGTACCTGCTGCCTACAATTTTCGAATTGCAGTCTTTATATAGTAAATTAATTGGAAAACAAATATGATTTTAAAGATTTGGGCTGTTTATAAAATATTTTTATTTTGCCAGTGGAGTGAACCACAGAAAAAAATTTTTAATTTTTTATTATGTTGGAACAATATATTTTTTCAATTAAAAGTTTAATCAATGCAATTGAATTTTGGGTTCAGTATTTAAATAAATAAATAAATTTTTTAATTATATATCTTTTTTGAGCGATGGTACGAGTATTTTTAATGAAAAGTTTTTTTTAATTATTTATTTTCAATATTTCGCTACCAAATCGTCAGGAAATAAATTATTATTATTTTTTAATATTTTTTTTTATTATTTTTTTTATTATTTTATTACTTATTTCCTTTTTATTATTTCTATTTTATTATATTTATTATTTCCTGACGATGCTACCTATTTGGTCGCGAAATATTGAAAATAAATAACTAAAAAAAACTTTTCATAAAAGAGACCATCGCTCAAAAAAGAAATATGATTAAAAAAATTTAATAAATGTTAAATAAAAATGGAAGTGAGACTAATAAATAAATCAATAATTATTTTTTTTTTCAATATTTCGTCAACCATCGGTTAACATCCTCAGGAAATTTTTATTATTTTATTTAATAAAAAAGAAAAAAAAAATTTCTTAATTCTTCTATTATTATTATATTAAAAAAAAAAACATTTTTCATTATAAACAAAAACCAATATTCTTGAAGGAGCTACACAAAGGAGTAGCGAAATATCGAATAAAAATAAATATTACATAGATATATAAAAAGAACCTGCAGCTTAAATAGTTAGTGTGATTAATAAAAATTTCCTGAAAAATGAAATAAATGAAATTTCCTGAAGATGTTAACCGATGTTTGACGAAATATTGAAATAGAAGAAAATTAAAAGAAATAAGGTTAAAAAAATAATGATTAAAAAATAAATTTTTTTGCTATGAGCAAACGAGCAAATTTAAAGAGTTTTGGCAGCTTAGTTGTAAATTATGACACGAAAAAAATCGGAGAACAACAAATGAAACCCCCGACCAAACCATTTATCTAACCGGGTATCCGCGTCCACAGAGAATCCGTCCAAAGGGGAGCGATTGCAAGGCTTTGCTATGGAGCGCTGCCGGCACCTGCCAACAGGGGTGTCCGCTTATGGGAAGTGTCCGTTAAGCGACATTCCACTGTACATATATTTATATATATACTATATATCTAAATATATGATGCCATTGTCTTTGGCCGAGCTATTTTCCAAAACTATTGAATAGATTTAGATAAATTTTAGCACAACTTAAACTATAGGCTGCATTCTTTTCGAAAATTCTCATTAAGAAATGCCACGCCCATACAAAAATAAATATTTATTATCTTATATCTCAAAAATGGTAAAAATAAGAATACCTTTATTTTGTCCCGATTGGTTAAAAGCCAATGTAAATTTTTGGTAAAAAAATAGGCGGTATTGGACAAGTGGGCAAGGTGCCTGCCATACAAACTTTATATTGATTTCTGTATGTCTTGAAAACTGTTAAAACAAAATCTTCTAAATTTGCTAGAAATGATTTTGGTATTTAAAAAAAAAATCATCAGTAAAAAACTGGGAGGAATTGGACAAGTGGGTGTGTTACCTCCCATACAAAATAAATATTGATGCCATTATATCTTGAGAACGGTTAGAACTGAAACTTCTGTATTTGGTCTGATTAACTTAATGGTCAGTACAAATTATTAGTCAAAAAGTGGGCGTGGTGCCTCCCATACAAAGTAAGTAAATATTTTTGCATATCTAGAGAACGGTTAAAGCTAAACTTTCTCATTTTGATCTGAATGACTTGACAGTATATATTCTTTGCTTCGTGCACTTTCAGTTCGGTATACGGGAGAGTAAATAATGTGAAAAATAGGAAAACTGGCAATTCTTATCAGGGGAACTAGGCTGATCTTTTTTTAAATGTGGCACTACCATTTGATGTACGGGTTTGCACTCTCCAGCAAGCCAGAGGGCTGAAATTGGGTACACGGGTCGAGCACTCGGTAGGTAGGGAGGGGCGGTAAAATATATATAGGTCTGCATCTAGAAGGACACATAGACTATATATTTTTCAAACATAAGACCTCAACATGTGGTAGGGGGCAACTTTCAACAAAAGAATACTTAAGGCATATATTTTTTTCAAAAATAAAACTATTACAACAGCTGCAGGAACGCGTGGTCGGGTAAGCTAGTATGTATATTAAAAATAATCCAACAAAAGTTTCAAAATGTAGCACGATTTTGCAAAGAAATTTTCAACAAACTGTTTACACATCAACACATGTATATGCATACATACATACTTTCACATGTATGTATATACTCGTATGTATAAATTTTGTAATTTGAAGTGGCTGCTTTCTTTTCTGCTGTTGTTTTAATGTATTTGTAATTTGACTTCCTCATAACAATCAGCAGCAATACGAGTACTATCACGCATCCATAAAAAAACATTCTTTTTTATTTTCTGTTTTGTTTCAGCTCAGCTTAAGCATGTTCGAGACTGTTTTTTTTTTTAGTATTTTGCTAACGTTGTAGATATGTATGTATGTATGTGTATTCATGTATTCCATCTTATCCTCTATGCATACATAATGCTATTCTGCCATTCATGTATTCATTTATTTATTTGTTTGTTGTCTGTCGCTAATTGTATGCGTGCTCAACATTTATGATTACCAATTGTTAGCGATAACATCTTGTGAAGTCAACATTATATTGATCCTTTTTCGCTATTCAACATTTATAAATATTGAGTTTCATTTCCACCCTCCTTGCTTTTTCTTCTTTAATTTGGTGCTGCTGCTGCTGTTGCTGTTGTGTAAACAACGTATTACATGCTTACAAGTACACTTGCAAAACACCTTTTTTTAATGACTCAAAAGTTAAGTAATCAGTGCTGGAGGTTTTCAGCGCTATAAGAAATAACGCTAAATAAAAGCTTTTAAACTGCGCTTTGTGATTTTTACGAAAAAAAAAAAAAAAAAAAAATAAAAAATTAAAAAAGAAAAATTAATTAAACGAAGCACTATAGGAAATTTTTCCTTTATTTTCGTCAAAACTGCTGACTGAGCCAAATTAAATGATTTTATAGATTGGTTCAATGAAAGTCTCCCTCTTAAAGCTCATACATTTTTAGGCACGCATTGTCACGGGGCAAACAGCTCGCTCTTTTAAATTTGGTGTTCTAGTTCTAAATTATCAATTATTAGTCTCATTTTTATTTGAGCTTTACAGTAGAGGCTCGTAAAAGTTAAGTAGTTTGTTTTGGTGGTGCTTAACATTTTGGAATTCTTAGCTTTTCCGTGATATGAGAAATCCATGTGATTATATGGCTATTTATACATTGTATACACGAGCATATCTTTTAATGTATATTTAAGTACATAATATACTTATAATTTTTTTTTTTTTTTCAATTCATTAATTTTATTTATAAATTCTGTCGTGTAGAAATTAATATTAGGATAACCTTGCGAAGCCTCTATGGCTTGTCTGCAGGTATATTTAACATAAAATGCAATACAATACAAAAATAATAAATATAGAGTAATTATTGCGTGTCTATAAAATGTAATTTCAAAATTTTTTTCCTGGCTCTCACATTGGTACTTCTTTCGAGAACGTCATTGGGTATCGTATTAAAAATTGTAGGTAGCATGACGGGTAGGGTGCATCTACCGTATTCGTTCCGGAATTTTTGAACACGGTATTTCCCCTCAACATTTCTTCTAGTTTGATGGGTATGATCTATTATAATTATATTAATTTTTTAAATGTATTAACATTTATATGTGTTATCCAGTAAATTTTATTACACATTTATGTAGTAAAATTAATTAGAAGATATTCCATTCATACTATGTATTGAGTTTTTAAGCTGTTTGTTACGGTGAAGTAATCAGTAACCTGTTTCTGATGGAGCCTTTTACCCGAATGCGATTTTACGATGTCCGATCGTAGTTCGAGAAGTCGTGAAATATGCTTGTTGGAGTACTTCGTATTGTACTCATTCCATATGATCAGGGTATTCACCGCGCATACTGCATCATTGTAAGGTATAAATTCTGGAGCTGCGGAAATATTGTCATCATCGTCATTAGTGCCTCTCATCAAACCAATCGGCATTCCATGCAGTAATCTCTTCACCTGAGAGAGTAAAATCAGGCGCAAGTCTTTTCAACAACTGTTGTGTCTCTCCGAATAGACGATTGTAGAAAGGATCCGGTGGAAACAGCACCGATAAAGGGATATCGTCTTCGTCGTCATACTGATGACTGTTCTCTTAAACAAGCAACTGATGTGTGCAAACATATTACGTATGTAAGAAAGAATACGTGTGCGTGTATTCGCAAGAAATTTATAACGGTAAATGCCGATTGCCGATTGGATGTTGTTAGGAATATAAAAATAAAACAAAAACAAAAATGACTCAAAAAATTCAAGAAGCACTTAACTTTTTAGAGTCCCGTGTGTTGACTGAAAGCTACTTAACTTTTCCGTATATTTAACTTTTGCGCGTCTTAACTTCTACGAGCCTCTACTGTATTAAATTTTTTAATTATATTTCTTTTTTGAGCGCTGGTTATTTTTCATAAAAAGTTTTTTAATTATTTATTTTCAATATTTCGCTGCCAAACAGGTAGCAGCGTCAGGAAATAATAATTTGTATTAAAAACAAAAAAAAAAAATTTTTTTTTATAAAATAAAGACCATCGCTAAAAAAAAAGAAATATAATTAAAACATTTTCAATTAGATTAAAAACCTGATTTTCCATTTTCTCATCTTTGCTCTTCGAATATTGTTCGGCTTAGTGTGGACAGTGTTCAAAAAATTACTTTCCTCCGATTTTACTAGATCGATTATTTCATCCTTGTATCCAATGCTCTATTAAAAATGTCTGATAAGTTATTTACGTGGCTACTTTTTTGTGCATGAAATAAGCTGTCGGTTTTATGACTTTTTCTCCTTTGTGTAAAATTGTAATTGAGAACGTCCAGTTTTACATTTGGTTAAAGCTACGTTTTTTTTTTCATGATTATTTATATATTTATATATAATAAATGGCTTCTTAATTTCAAAAGCCTTTAAACACCTATGACTCTTACGCCAACTTTTGCTGAGATTTTAACAAAATATTCGCAACAGCTGTTTTTAAATGCTGTTCAAAATCTCCGGAATACTTTCTTTTAACAATATATGATATCAAATGGTCATAAACAGCTGTTCTTTTGTCAGTTTCGTTTCGTTGCAGTCGCCCTAAATCAAATAAATCTGAACTCAGCACACTGAAGTTTCGTAAAAAAGTAAGTTTTTTTAATAAGATTTGCAAGTACTCGTATTTACAGCTCAAGTTCGATATTTATGGCAGATATTTTATTACCCTAGAGAAATAATTAAGTGTCACCACTATCAATTGCAATCATGTTTTTAAGGTTCAAGTGATATTTATTAATTTGCAAGCCACTTTAATTCTTCCCATATAAACGTAGTAATAGGAAAATGAACGAAAGTTTGAATAAATATTAAACATATACTCTCTTTTGACATTATTTTCAATTTTAAATTTTTTACAATCATAAGTCATTAGTATCAAAATTTTGTATCTAAAAACCATTTAGGCTTTTAATGACATCCCGATAATTTTTTAAGCCCACCGCATCCGATTGCAGCCGGACTTCCTGAGGGCAGCATCCTTGGCCACTTCTAATATTTGATATATATCTGTAACTCACCGTTAAGCAGTAACATATCAATATTCGCATATGGTAAAAATTTTCTGGGCGTTTATAAAAACCCTCTAGAAACATCGCGCAAATTACCAAATTATCTATTTCAGCTAGAAAATATGCTAAAGAAATGGTGCTTAAAAGTTAACGAATCGGCAAAAATTCTATACTGAACCTATATTTGTAAGTTCTTAAAGCATTCAGTTATTAATCTATGTGTATTTTTTTTCTGCAATGTTAAAAAAAAATCCAACTAAAAGGAAATATTTTTTTTTTACTTTTTGCACTAAAAAGGGAAAAATTTCCTTTAAATTTTAATTAAGAAAAATTTTATTTCTCTAAGTGTAAGCAATGTTTAGCAAAGTACTTATAAGCGTGCCGTACTGTAATTATATAACAACATATAAGTATGTAATTATACGATTACATATATAGGAATTATTGGCTCAAATGTATGTACTCGTACATACGCACTCCTAAATAAACACGAACCGCAACAAATGTCTTTGCACGTATGTATTTGAAACTTGTATTTACGAATACATGTTGTAATTTTTTTTTTTATTTATTTTTTAAATTTTGAAATGCAATACTATAAAAATTTAAAATGAGGAATCAAATTTGAGGGCCTTAAGAAAACGTATTATTTGGAAAAATTAAAAAAAAAATTCAAAAAAACTCGGACTAAATACATTGATCTAAAAGGAAATTATAGTGCGAGCGCGGTTTGCGCAACCGAAAGAAAATCGGGGTTGTTGATTTCCCCGAAAAGTTGCAGTAACCGAGCATTAAAAACTCATTACAAAAATAAACCATTATTTAAGTTAAACTCATTTAACTTTATAAATTCAACATAAGAAATTCATTTATTAAGCAAAGTTGTAAGATTTGCGTTATATAGTTACATTAATAAAAAGAAACACAAAAAAATAATTCCTATATTTTGTACGTACATATGTAAATCTGATCAGGAACTAATCCTAGTTCATTATTTCTAGTGGTTAGCTCTTCGACAAAAGGATCCACATTTTCCACTTTATTGGATAATTTTTCTCCGCATATTTTTAATCTACGTATACCATGTCGCTTTTTGAAGGTGTAGGCTAGCATTAAAATTTCCAGGTTTTTCTTTGAACTTATTATGAAAAAATAGGGATTTTGCCTTTAAAATTTGCTCAGAAACTGGAACGTTATTCGTCCTTTGTTTTAAAAACCACCTGAATAAGAGCTTTTCCCTTTTTGGATACTCAGTTGTCTTAAGTGTAACTCGATCTCCCGTTCCGGACTCAGATTTTTTGGAAAATTTTTGTATTGCAACTGATTGTGGATTTGTTAACGTCGTAATCAATACAAAGCTTTTTAACAGATTCACCAAGCTGTAATTTGCTCAAAATTTCTGTTTTTTGTTTAATTGTGAGCTTTAACACTTTTTTTACTACTCCCAATACTTTATTACAATAAAATCTAGGTATGCACCTTACAATGATCTACATTTAACTGATACGCAACTTTCATCATAAGATTAAAGAGAGTTTTACAAAAACAAACAAAAATTAACGGCTAAAATTTTTGCCTATAGAAATACATTAGCGTAAAAGTATTTTTCTCTATGGAAAAAAATTGCTTTTGCCACAATAAAACCGAAAAAGTTGCAATTATCGGGACTGTTTTTCAAAAAAGTTGCACTTATAGAGAGTGTAATGTAAAAAAATTACCTGTTGCGCTAATCGTGGTGTTTCAATAATCAGTGGTTGCGCAAACTGCGCTCGCACTGTATATTGGAAAAAAAGAAATTATTTATAAATTCACGGAGTGAGCACGCAGCTTTCGTATATTAATAATTATAAAAAATTCTGTTATTCTTAAAAATAAATCGCGCAATGTGATTAATCGCGAAAAATAAAGTCATTTCAGATAATGGGATTTCGCGTCTGGCATCCCTAGTATGTAGTGAACAGGTAATAAAATGTCAAAGAAAAAGCAGCAACAGTATTTTGTAATTTAATTACAGTATTACTGAGCTGTAGGCATAATTTAGAAAATTTTACGCCCTCTTAATACTTGTACAAATGATATGCGAACGTATAATTTTGAATGCCTGAATAATTTTTGCAATTGTTATTTTTCCTTTCATTACAGTTGATTTCCCATAAAGAAATAAACAAACGGACAAGTGGATAGCAAGCAACGAGTCGAAGAAACCTAAAGAGAGTTTTTTTGACTATGAATGTCAGACCTACGTTTTACTGGTATGTACGCGTTATAATTTATATTGATTATATTATTTAAAATTAATCAGGTGGTGTTATTTTATTGAACTAGTGTATTAATTAAATCTAAAACGCTAAAGGTACCCGCGTACCTTGCTATTCAAATAAACGTTAAGAATGATAATTTTCCTAGGACATCAAATTGTACGTCAACTATTTCTAGCTGTTGTGACAATATTAGCCATGCAGTTGTCTCTGAAGATTCTATATGAACAATCATTGTAGGCACCACTGTCATATCATACTAATTTGTAGCACAAGCTTTGCTAAGCAATACAAATTTTTGTCCAAAACAATGAGCATTTATATATGTTTATGACTTTATTAATAATAATTTAAAGTTTCGCAACCACATTATTAACCATGGGAAACAAAGGCAAACATATGCCCTTTCAATAACACTATGAAAATTTTCTATTTATTCATATTTCATGTCCATGGTAAATATAACTATTTTATTAAATTTTTTGGGCAATAAACACAATAATAGAAATCAATTATTACAATTGCTGACTGCATTTATATATGAAAGTATTCACTCCCTTGCCAGTCAATAATATTTGCTAACAATGCGTTCTACAACAATATAGGAAATATTAACTCATTGTGTGTGTTGGGGGCAGTATTACAATTGTGCTTTGTTTTTAGTTTGTTTCTGTTACTAATTCAATATAGACTCACAATTCATTTAGGATTTGTGTAATGAAGTATTTTATTAATTTTCATCTTGTTGATGGTTGTTGGTAAAATGATTGTGGCTGTAATCAAAAAACCTCGAAACTAATGCACTGTGTGTTTGATGGCAAAACGAATGGGCATAAAAAATTCATTACAAACTCAAAGCTTCAGTTTAGTTGGATAATTTCTTTAAAAGTCGATATTGTTAAATTTATATTCTTAGTATCGTAGAATCTTTGGTTTTTATTATTAATGTTAAGTGGTTGTTTTTTCGACTGAAGTTTTTAGTTTTACTTTTATTAATTAAGTTTGCAGCTATTGGTATTATAACAAAGTATTAATGTTATATATTAGTTATGTTATTATTTTATTATTAAAATCAATGGGTCTGATTATTCATTCCGTTCCGCAGCTACGGAAAGGTTTTTTTTTATTGCAATTGCGGTATCATCTCTACAGTTGCGGTGTTGCCATATTATTGATTCCGCAGAATAGATATTTTTGGCCATTTTGTTTACGTTAAAATTTTCCAACGAAAAGCCAACGGAAAGAATAAAAATGTAAGAAATAAATATAACATTTCCAAAAAAATTATTAGCTTTAGTTTGATTAGTTTATATTAGTCTCACTTCTATTTTTATTTTGACCTTTATTAACATTTTTTTTTTTTTTTTTTAATTATATTTATTTTTGATTTTAATTAATTTTATTAAAATTATTTAAATTTATTAAAATTAATTAAAATTAATAATATTAATAATAAAATTTAAAAATAAAAATAATAAAAATTAATTAAAATTATTTAAAATAAAAACACTTATTTGGTAGCGAAATATTGAAAAATAAATAATTGTTAAAAAACTTTTCATAAAAAAGACCATCGCTCAAAAATAAATACAATTAATTAGTTTATTTTAGAAAAAAAATTATAAAATAAAAGAGGCAAATACACAACTAAATCGCAAATAGAAAAAATGGTGGGAAAGTACTTCTTGAAAATAAATTAAATATTTTCAAAGGCTGCCTTGTTTATTTATTGAACAACATCAATAGGTTTTACATCTTCACTGACTGACTGTTTATTACAAAAAACTGAGTATTATTTACAATATAAGTAATTCAGCTACTTAAATATGAAGTTAAATTCCTCTTTACAATTCTATTGGTCTCGGACAAGTCAATGATATGGTAGCATTTATTGAAGATATCACATGTGCGACAAAAAGAATCATTATTAGCATAAATAGATCGTTAGTATTTTAATGCCAAGAGTTGAAAATTAGGGCTCGGTCTCACAAGAACATTGAAGTTTATATGTCTAAGCAGATACTCATAATGAACAACTATCACGTATTAGGTCCAGAACAAATAAAACACTAAGCATTGGTCGTCGACTTTTTAGAGTAGGCAATTTAATCACAGCAGGCCAACTATGATAGGGTGGTAAAATAATATAGCACTTCTATCCAAGTCCACGGACACAGAAGATTAAAAATTGTATTTTGAACTGATTCAATACTGATTAAATGAGTAGAATAAAATTTGTTTTTTAAAAACTATAAAATTAAAGGTAAAAATTGTACGACAAAAATATGCACAAATTTAAATTCATTTATTTTATCTTAATTTCTATCAGTCATCTGTAGCACATCTTCTGACTTAGAACGCAAAACTCTCACTTCTACTCGCATGTCACAGCACTCAACGTCAATACTGTTATCAAAAAAGGCTATTGTATTCATATTTGAAAAAATATTTCTTACATTTAAATTTTTTACTTAAATTTCACTTCATAAATTTTGTGTTTATTTGCAAAATGCTTTTATCTTTTAACTGAGAGCTGACAGCATTGCCAGCTCATAATAATATAAATCAGGGAGGTTAAAACTATTTTGCGGAAAGCATATACCGCAGGAATGAATAATTGCAAATTATATATCGATAGATAATTCTTTCCGCTGTAATTTCCATTCCTTGCGGAATCAATAAATCCACCCAAAATATTAAAATGTTACTGTAAACGTATACTTAATAAATTGGAAAAAATATTGCTCATACGTTACATTCAGTGTTAAAAGCGGAGCCCTGCCCAAGTGTAAAAAATACGCAACATGGATATTCATTGCATTAATAAATGTTTATCGTTAAGAAACATATGATGTCTTTATGGGCTCGTGATCAGGCAGTAGTATCGTAATATTATCGTATTTTTGTTTTTATTTCCATGTTTTTCTTTATAAAAAATTTATTTTAATTTAATTTTATTCAATGGAATTAAACCAGGTTAAGAATTTTACAAATGATAAGAATTAGTTTTTAAGTTTTTCACAATAATTTCAATTTAACATTCAAATACAGTCGACTCTCCATAATTTGAAAGGGAACAAAGAAATAATTCTAATAATCGAAATTTCGAATTAACAAGAGTTTAATTGCAAGCAAAGCGCATGGTAAAGGAATTGTGATTTTAAGGCAAACGATTTTATTTTTTATAATATTTTTCCTAAACTATTAAACTTATGCCGAAAAAAATATTTACTAAAAGAAAATATGTTGCATTTAATTTAGGAGGTGTTGGCTAGTTCCTTGTTTTTATTTATTTATTTCAATATGAGTTGCACACGGATTACAATTTTAAATAAAAATAATTATTTGATTCTTATCTTTATTTGCACAACGTTTCCTTTCCTCCTTTACAATTTCTTCAGGGGGTTTCTCTTTATTGTTGTTATTTCTTAAAAATATTATTTATGTCATAAATTTTATATTTATTTTATTGTCAATTATTATTAAAACCTGAATATTATTCACACAAAATTTTTATAATGAATAAATAAATAAAAAGTTTCACACCACAACATACAAATTGAAGTCAAACTTAATCCAATTATCACACAATTTGAACATTTTTGTTTGCTTCAAAGACACAAATACATTCATACACTATGAGTTCAAATTAAAAAGTGTAGAAAAATTAAACTTCAAATTATACAACATGCACGGCAAGATAATAGTCCGACGAAACAAGGCGCTTGGATGTTGCTTGCGGACTAAAATCAGCTAAAGCCGGTGCTGTCCAGTGGCCAGTGATTTATTGCTTCGCCACTGAAACTTTCCGACAACAACAAAAACTGACACAAAAAGCCAGCACTAATGCTCATCAGAAAAAATGCGAAATGTTTTTATTACTTAATAGGATACTGGACGCGAACCCAAGACCTTCGGTTTGTGGTCAACGCGCTAAGTACCTCAGACATTGCCACGCTTTTACTTACATATATACATGAAATGTATAAATTCTTTTCAATATATTTATATATATGAGAAATATAAAATGTATGTAAAAGATATATTTTTTTAAAACACTTACCGTTCTCAGGAATGAAACATCATCCTGCTCGGATCCTCCTTCAGCTTCAGCCATTTTTTATTCAATGTTGGCAAAAAATGACTTCAGCTCCTCTGCTGCTCCTCCCGGAAAATCCAAAGCTGTAGCTTGTAATTTTATTTTTGTCGCTCACAATTAAGCCAGAGTTTTATGGGAACCAAAACAAAGTTCATAAAAATAAATAATAGTTCATAAATTAAATACACAACAAACTTTGCGTGTTCATGCACGCAGTTTGTTTTGTAGGACTCCTTAATTGCTCTTTAATACCAAGCAAATTTTTCTTAGTCTTGAGCCAAATGGTTGTCGCTGAAAAAAAAACAACTGCGAAAAGCAAGAAAAGTTATGCCTTGTTAAGGTAAAAGAAAATTATAAATGTGAATGAATGTCAGTCGTGAAAAATCCACAGGTGGCATGAGAGCTTCTGAGAATTATTTTTACATATTAATTGTTTGTGCAATATTAATCATTGGCACTTTACTCTACAGTTGAAAAATGACTGGCAGTTGTCATTTATTGAGGGCTTGGTGCTGTCGGCGGCAGTGCAGTGGCCATTAGAAGAATATGTTTGTATTTTATTGCAGTTGCTCTTCTTTTTTATAAAATTTTTGTTTTGTATAGCAAAACATCTGTTGAATCGGCGCCTGCTCGCTACTCTCAAAATTTGTTACTAATTCTTTGTGGAAACTTTTATTTTGTTTTGATTTTCACTTTCGTTGCAAAATAATTTCTTTTTTTCGTATTGTTTGGCATATCTTATACCAATCGTTTTTGTTGTGATTCCTTCTCTTCTATGTGCGATTTATGAATTGAACAAAAACAAAATCTTTCGTTCTCTTAAAAAGTTTACCTTTTTCGGTTAACTCTCTTAAATTTTTCTTTTGGTTCCCACTTTCCAACAGAAATTTTTATTGAATGAAATTAAGCAGAATTTATTATTTAAAACTTGCCAAAAATATTTGTTTTAGGCAAATTGCCAAATAAACGAATATTATCACGATAAACGAAACAAATTTATTCATTTAGTTTAATGTTCTTGTACTCTTTTATTTTTTCATTCCCCAGTGTTGGTTGGCCATGTGTGCATGTGAACATCAGCAGTGTTATTCGAAATGTAAAAAAATCTTGTTGACATGCAGTGTGCCAAATGTGTATGACTGCTGCAGCATTAAAAGGTCAGTGTTCCAGTTCTACTTTCATTACACTGCTCGTGTTCGTTCCTTAGAAACTCGCACAAGTTTATAAAACTTGACATTCTTTGCAAATGTTTCAAAGTTCCCTAATAGTTTTAAGGTTAAAATTGATATGCAGAAGTGAAAAAATCTAAAATAAATTTCATGAGCCCTTAAATTGGTACTTTATGATGCCGCAAATAAATTCTTTAAGGATTTCAAAAAGTCTTTAGAAAATTTCCTTAAACTGTCTGAGAACAGTGCATGAGTGTTTTTAAAATTTACACAGCAATTTTTCACTTCAAAAATAATCTAAGAAATGTAAAAAATTTATTTATATAAAATGCATGCTTTGGTGCTAAAAAAAATGAGGGTATTTATGTATACTCGACTCGAAAACAAGAAAAAAAATTCTTAAACCCTTAAACCAGGCACCGAAAATAATTGTTATTTGTTTCAGAAGAAAAGGTTACGCGTTATGTTATTTTTAGTTACAATTCCGATGTTTGTTATTGAATTTCGTCTTTTAAAAGTCTGTAGAATATCGAACCAAAGCGATTTAAGGTCTAGTGAGCAGTATGTTAGTTTATCAGTTGGAGGTTCTAGGTTTGATTCCTATTCCTATATAATTTTGAATGCAGTAGCCAATATTAAAAAAAAAAAATTTTTTTTTTCCTTATGAATGACAATTTTAGCAACGAAAAAGCTGTTTAGGTAACCCATAACCATTATCGAAATACATTTTTTTCTTACCTTGCAGCACTGCTCTTTACTAAGGCAATGATATAATTTTTTGCTCAAGTGCAAAATTTAAAATAATTGGCAAAATACTAATAATTTTTTTCATATCTGGCAACACTTGTGCATTTTTCAAACATAACTTGTGCTGTCAAGGAAGTCAATGTGTGCGAAATTTCAACAGAATTGGCTGAAAACGAAAAAGATTTTTTCGATGTCTGGCAACACTGACTTTTTACATTTTTTTTTTGCTCTAGGTAGCCAAGCGGAACCCGTTTATAGGCAAATGTATAATGATTAAAAAAGAGCCTTTAGAAAACGGATAATTGACTTTTAGGGGCGTGGTACTGCCCATTTTCCAAGAATAAAAGAAATGGAACCCAAGTTGGGACAAACCGAGGTTAATGAAAATAAAATATTCATAATTTCTTAACTAATTGAATTAAAAAAAGGGGTCATTCGACTCGAGAATAGGGGAAATATTTTGTAGATCCTTAAGTGTTGCCAGATATAAAAAAAAACATTTTTTTCCAACCATTTTATATTGATTACGGTAACTAAAATGAACTATTTCTTACGATTATGGTTCAAAATGACATTTATTTGAATTCATAAATTTTAAGGGTTAAATATAACATTTTCGTCATTTCTTTAATAAGTGTTACGTCGCTGCCTTAAACACGTAGTCCCCACCAGGCGACATAGCTACATGACTACAAATATTGTTGGCTAAATGAATCGCACTTAAGGAAACGCCTGGTAGTAATTAAGGATGCCTCCGTAGCCTAGTGCATGGGTATTAGCATAGAGTGCGTCCTTCTGTAGACAAGCTAAGAGCTTCGCAGTATGTGTGTTGTTGTTTAAATAAAAAGTACACGAAAATCGAAAGGGAAAAAGTGTGGATGTTACAAGAAAAGCCGAGAAACATGATATGAAGCCGATGTAGCAAATATTATTCCACAAAATTAATTTTCAAGTGGAATTTTTATAGTTAAAATTGTCTGCGCCCCTTTTTAAGAAATTACACTTACTTTTAAGAAATTGTAATTAGTTAATCATACAACTGGCTGCCTCCGTAGCCTTAGCATGAACATTGGTGTTATCAATCTGGAGGTGGGGGTTCGATTCCCGTCTAGACTCTGCGTTTTCTTCTTGTGGTATCTCAATGTGCCCAAGTGGGGCGTTCTCCTTCGCCACCCAATCTAACCTAACCTAACCTAATCACACAACTAATACGAAAAGTTTGAAAAAGGCAAAATTTAAGAAGAAAACTAAATGTTTTGTAAGGAAATTATGAATATTTCGCAACATTTTTCAAGAGTGAATCGAACAATTCGTAGACTGCCGCAATTGACTATTGAAATGTTTTCTTTGGCAGCAAATTTAAGAATAATAAACATTTTCCTAGTGTTTTTCAGCATATCAAATACAGTAGAATCTCCTATAAGAGCCCTGGCAGTTCTCTTCAGAGAACATCCCCTTGTACGTACACATTTCTGCGTTCGCTTCTGTTTCCCGTCATGAGCGCTACCACCGCTTAATTTTTTTTTTTTCTAACAAAAATATTATAAATATTTTCAACAAATGAATGCGCTGAATGAGAAAAAGAAATTAATTAATTATAAACTATTTTATTACTTAATTTTGTCAAATTTCTAAATAAATTTTTGTCGTTACAAATACCTTTAGTTGCCAAGTGTTGTCTTTATTATTCACCACAAATTAAAAAAAAAAAGAAAAATAATAAAAATACCGTATGAATGGCATAACAAATTCACAAAAATTTTTCAAGATTCTTTAAGAAATTCTTTTCGTTTCAAATATTAATTCATTTAGTGGTAAATATTTTTTTCTATTTCTAAAAGACACTCAAATAGATTTAAAGATTACGTAGTCAAATAGCAGAGGAATGTAGGTCCGCATTGTCATACCCGAAATTGTTGTTTTCAAAGTGGTTTTTAAATACTTTCATACAAATTTAAAAATTTTAAAATACACAGGAAAAAAAACACAAAATCAGTCTCCTGTTTGCGAATAACTCAGGACACTCTTATTAAAACAATGACATGCTTGATGTCAACGAAGAAGTGGCCATATTTCTCTAGTAATGTGATGTTCACACTGCCGTGTTCAAACAAGTTTTAGTTGTTTTAGGCAAAAGAAATTAAAAATTATATGTTTTTTCATACGTGAAGTTCTTTTGAAAATACGTGAATTTTTCTGAGAACAAAAATGTAATTAATGAATTAATAAGAAAAATATATTTCTTTCAATTAAAAAGTTTAATCAATTCAATTAAGTTTTAATTTAATTTTTGGGTACAATATTTAAAAAAAATAAATAATTAATTTTTTTACTATGACATACACAAAAAGATTTTTATTTAAATGCTCATCTCATTATTATTATTTAATATATGCACCACTTTTTATACAAATAGAAATTAATATTCAGTAAGCATTGGAATTAAATTCGAATATATTTTTTGGCTATTAAATTTTCAAAATATTTAATCAAACTTTTAATTATTGTTATTATAAATTTGATTGATTTTTTTTTTGATTTTGATTGATTGAACTCTTTCGAAAATTGGGGTATGTTTAGGTCTTTTCTCATTTTGGTGTTTCACTGAACGTGGCTTTAAATGGCGGCATGTTATAAATTGCATTACATTTCTTTGCATTTATAAAGTCGTCAAACAAGGTGTTCCTCGGTTAAAAAAAAAAATAAAAGAACAAAGGCATAGATAGTGCAGAAAGAGGAATTATTAATAAAAATACTTCTAATTTTTTAAATTTAAATATTTTCTAATATAAACACTTTTATTATTTTATTTTTCCATCAGCTGTTTCATCATCTGTTGATATGCCAAGCTAACACACAATAATTATAGTGTTTCACTTCACTTCAGTTTAATATTTTGAAAAACATGTTTATGTAAATACCAAATTAAGCTCTTCTAGATCTTCATTGATGTATAATTAAAGAATATAGTATAATACAGCTATTTGCTTTTATTTATAATTAAATTGAAATGGTAAAAGCGCATACATATTCCTAAATACAAAATAAAGGAGTTGTCGTATTCTCATACACAAAAAAAAAAATAAAACAAAATTTTAATTAAAAATGTTGTCATTCCATTAAAAAATTAATTAGATATTCACCTGAAAACAATTTAATAATACCAAATAAATTATTATTAAATGAATTAATTTTCAATTTAAATATTTTGCAAATTTCAAACAAATTTTTAATGCGAATAAAAATATTTGAATTCAATTCGAATGTTCGTTGGGTATTACTTTCTATTTGTATAAAGACTGTTGCATATAAGAAATAAATTAATAAGATAAAAACTTAAATAAAAATAAGCCGTAATTTTTTTGTAGTCCATAGCATATTGTTTATTTATTGAAGTATTCATTAAAAATTTAATGGAATTGATTAAAGGTTTGATTTGAAAAATATATTATTCTAATTAAAGGTGTTAATTAAAAATAAAATAGTAAACTTTTTCTCTATGTAGCAGTGTGCGTGATGCTTTGCTCATTTTGACGTGGTAACTTTATGGTCTAATAGGAGCTTAAGAAATTTTAAAACCATACATCTTGTTGTTATATTTTTATAAAGTGTATCTTGTAATAAATATGCGCCACATTTTCAATAACTATCTCCAAAGTTTATGCATGTAATGAAAAAAAAATAACTTATTTCGCTATTAATTTGGAAAATAGACTGATGCGAGTGTAAATTGAACTTTAGCTAAAACTAAAACTAAAAAGTTTTTTATATGAAAAATAATAATAATAATTTTAAACAAAACTCGCGCTTAATGATATTTTGGCCACAATAAAAAACTACAAAAAAAAAATATACATAAACTACAACATTCTCTAGTAACACCAAAAGTGGTTTGAAACATAATGTAGGAGTAACAGAATAGAAATAAAAATAATATCAGCTTCGAAAGTATTGCAAAATTACTAAAAACTAATTAACTTGCATACACTGAACAACAGAAATGTGAGTGGGTATGTTTGGAGCAAGTTTTTCAATTTAATTCACAAAATACCGAAGACACAAACCACTGCTTTTAAGGGAATTTTCTTTGCAGTAAACATAGCACTGTTAACAGCCATAGTAGGTGAAGTAGTTATTCAAAAAAATTTTTTTTTTGCTAATTTTTCCAAAGTCCCAAAAATATTATTATTTTTCCTTTTTTTTTTTTTTATTTAAAGATAAGTAACACTCAGGTAATGATTGCCTGGTAGTGATGGTAGGTGGTGAAGGGATAGACGAGGGAAAGCTTCATTATTTTGACAACTCGGCCTTTTTACACGTTTTTTGATCGCAGTGTTGCAACGTCTGTGTCAAGGAATCGGCACCCATTTTTTAATTAATTTAATTCCCTCGTGCTACACAATACCTACAAAGCAGCGTGCTTTGATGTGCCTGCGGATTGCTATCTGCTGAAGTAGGTAAAGTTAAGTGACCACTGACAATGTCTTCACCACTGAAACCTTCCGGCAACAACTGACACAAAGACACACTAATGCATATCAGAAAAATGCAAAGCGACTGATACTGGGCTCGAATATAGGACCTTTTGTTGTATAGTTTATATATATATGTAAACGTATATAAGTGTGAATATTTTTTGTAAAATAACGTACACAAATACAAATATTGACGCGAATATTGATGCGTGTAGCATCCACTTAACGAATGAACTAACAAGACTCGTTATATAAACGCTTTTGAAATCGAAATTTTCTCAGCAAAAAAAAAAAAAAATTAGCGGGCAACTTTACATTTATGAACGTGAGTGTACTTTGCCTAGATACGAGTAAAAATTACACTGGCCATTGGCAAAAACATCTCAAAACAGCAAACCTCATTAGAAGAATAAAAAACACATTTTTGCCATTGCAACCGAATGAGAGATATAAAGCCCAATCGCCCATTGGTTTTCATTCCATATGTGTCGATTTGAATATTTCCATGGTTGGTTGTTGCTGAGCAGTATTCTGGTTTCTAACCGGCTGAATGGCAGAGTAGTGGTTTGACTGGATGTGACAGCCATTTCACATATGTGGCAATAGCTATAATAGATACGTACGTACATATATGTACATATGTATGTATGTACATGAAAGAATTCTTTTCAAGTAACACCATGTTAACGATGTAGATAGTTAAATAAATTTATTAGCCATGCATTTTTTATTCCTCTGGCATTCCGTTGGTAATACTGCATTCTCAACGTTGCTTTGGTTAAAGTAGAATTATTTTTATTTTCCTTTATTTTTAGGTTTTGTTTTTTTTTTCTTTCTGTAATATTTAATATTTTGTTTTGCGATATGTTTTACGAAATTATTTTCAAAGCCGACCTGTTTGGGGTTTGCGAACATAATTATTTGATGGAAATTGCAGCAAGCACACAATATACAAAATATACGCAAACTCTAGTAAATGTTTTATATTTTATGAAATTTTATTAAATTTAAATATGAAACCTGTAAAAACTTTCACCACAAAACAGCAACACACGAGCACACAAGCTGAAGAAGTTGAGTGTGCAAGTATTTCGAAGCCGACACATAAACCCAATTATGACGAGCAAACATAATTACTATGGCAATAATGGTACACATGTGAACACATATGTTGCGTGCGACCAGTGATGTTAATCGTACAGTTATTTAGTATGACTCCCACTTTTAAATTATATAAGGGGGGGGGGGGGGTGTAGAAGGCTCATTAGAAGTGGAATTCTATTTCAAACTAAGCTATAGCAAGAGCTCTGTGGTTGCGTTATCATGGGATTACACTCGCTAACTCTGGAGTGATTCCCGTTGACACACAGCCATCTGCATGTGGTTGCATATTACTCGTACAGTTATTTTTGTATAGCGTGGACTAACGTTAGAAATATTTTATGATTTTTTTCCAATGTCAGTTTTCATTTAGCGTTACCTCCAATGGCTGCTCTTAAATATTACAAACAATATTTTTGCCTACATTCTACTTAATGAAAATATATTTGCTCGCTGGATGTATCGATTTTATTCTCAAGGGTGTCAGTGATTGCTTGATGATTCCCACTATATTAGTCTTCAAAACCCAATTGTCCTATACTTATTATTAAAATGGCTACTAATGTTATCTTTTAAGGAAGATGATTCAAATAACAGTAACTCTAATCGCTAATGGCATGGCTTCTTTATCCTTCGTTTGCTTCTTTTTACGATTTATTATATATTTATTTTTTGAGGTTTGTTGCGATGTTTGAGTGTGTTATCTCTACTCACTTCTAAGGAAATAAATAAATAAATTCTACATGTCAATGGGGTATGTTCAGTTGTTTGTCTGATTGCTGTATTAAATGGCTGTACGTCAATTATCCGAAATTTTATATAAGCTTAAATTGTATGTGGGAAAAAAATTTTAACGTATCAAATTGCATGATCTCGGTGGACTTCCACGTGAGATGACCATCCCCTCGTTGTCTATGGTCGTTTATCTTTAGTTTTTGGGCCAGTTGAATTTTATATGGGTGCAGCCCAAAGCTACGATGAAAATTAACCAAATTAACGAAATCGACTGACTCGTAGTCACCTGCAGATTCTCACTAACAGGGGCGATATATATCGGGTATACCCACGTAGTAATAAAGGGTGGTTAAATTTCAAGGGCCGATGTTGATTTGGAATAAAACACAAACTATTTAGGAAATTATTGTAATTTTATTTTATTATGATATATTGGTATTACTCAATTATGTATGGAACAAAATATCGGCCAAATGGGCGCCGCGACCACGGCGGCACACCTCCATCCGATGGTCCAAATTTTCGATGACCCTGAGGCATAATGGAGGTTCTATGCCGTTAATGTACCGAATTATCTCATCCTTTAGCTCTTGAATTGTTGCTGGCTTATTTCCGATTAAAAGTTAACGTGAACTTTAACGGCAGCTTTGGCATACAAATCTTGTTGTTAAAGATCACGTTAAATTTTAAGCGTACATTGTAGATCAAATGTCGCCTGTTCTGCAGGAATTAATCGAATTACTTCTTAGGAAAGTGTACTGGTTTTTTTGAAAGATTTAATTTTCTGACATTAGGGCGCTAGATTTAAGTAGTAGAAACAGATATCTGGTGGATAAATACCACAACGAGATACTGGAAGTCAAAGGCCATTAATTGGGCTTCTCATGGCAAAAACATTGATATATAATTCTTTAAGATCCGACTGCAAATGTCAAGGATATAAAGAAAAGTTTGAAAAGGCGACCCCTTTTTTTTGTCAAAAAAAAAAATGTAATTTTTAGCAAAATGCCGTCTAAAAATACTTTTTATTTTAAGAGGTGTACGACGCACTTCTTTTTTTTTTTTTGCCTGTAAGGCGATCCGCTCTACTGTACAGTAATTGAATAGAGCTAACATCACTGAATGCAACTGTTGGTGTTGTGCGAGCTTCTGTGTGTGTGTTTGTGTGTATGGGAGTGTGTGCCTGCATGCATGTTTCCGTTTGTTACTTGTACCAACTGCACAGTTAGTTATTTTAGCTGAATGAATATCAAAAATATACCATAATATTTGCATTATAATTTCTAACCTATAAACATGTTTTCACATTTCAAAAACTATAACTATTTAAAAGGGCAGCCAGAATATTAACATATTTTTTTTTTTTTTTTTTTTTGGCAATTTCACTAATTAATATTCGCAAGAACAACAAAATTGGTTGTGAAACAATTAACGATATGCATTTCACACAAAATACTTAATCGTTTTTATAATATTTCCATAGTTGATGGGTGGAGAGATTTCAATTAATCTTTGTCTGTCCGTTTTGAAACATTAAAAATATATATGTATGAAAATGAAATGTTAAGAAATAAATATAGAATTGAATTTATGTGCAGCATCAATATGCATAGAAATTCATAAAATTTTCATACTCATTGGTTCACCCTTAAAATGTAAAGAATTTGTCATGTATCCGAAGGCTAAACCAAGTGAATATTTTATGACATGTTTCCTTTGACCACTGTCAAAAACCACTATTTATATTTTGAAATATGAAACTGTTACTCTGAAATTTTGTGGCTACTTGAAAAGCATATACAAAATTTTCATTGAGTTTACAGTCTATCATCAGAATTTTAAAATTTAATTTCAGTTTATTGTGGCATATTTGAGAGAGAGTTTTCTGTCATGTTATTTTAATGTTATTAGATTTCGGTTTAAAAGTGAATGGAAAACGTGTCAGCGAAAGTAATAGGTCTGTTCCAGTCTATACTATTGACCGTATAAAAATTAACTCTCTGAATGTAAAGTGGTCAACAGCAAAAAACCACAATTGGACGCCGCTTACGTTCTCAAATAAATGTTATTTTAGTAATTTTCCACACTTAAAATGCATAATATTTTAAAAGCAATACATTTGTAGCATTGGCAAAAGCTGTAAAAAGTGAATGAAAATAAACTGAAAAAAGTAAAAGCCATATTTTATTAAAGTAAGTGACATAAATATGTACAAATATATGTACTTTATTTGAAAAATCTTCAATTATAAATAAAAGTTTTCTTCCTTTATTTAAAAACTTTTTGATTTTTAAATGTAAACAAAAAAAAGCTGATAATTTAATTCTAGACCGAATTAACACAAAGAAAAAATGCATACAACTTTGTACAGAAAATAAAAATTTTTACTTTTATCCGAAAACAGTGCAATGTATGTCCATACTGCGATCTTAGCCCTAAAACCCCAATCTCTAACGAACATACTCTTTCAGGCGTACAAGGCCTTTCGCACACGCTCCTCGATGTGCCCCCCCAGAAAAATTTTTTTTTAAATTTTTTTTCGTTTTTATTTTATGGTTTTGTTTATAAACAAAAAACATTATAGACACTTTTTATAAATTTTTACTTGCTTAAAAGTACAGCAAAAATTTATAATGATTATACAACAGAATTCAAAACACTCCCCTAAGAAAAATGGAAATTTTTTTCACAAGGGATAAGTGGACGCCTTGATTTGGATCATAGTGCTTTGTAGTTATTAGAGATAAAAATACCCTCCCAACTTAATAAATATTTAATAAAATATTGTGTAACAATTTACTGAAAAATTCTTTTTTGGACAATTTTAATTTATGCTGTTTTCTTTTCAACGAATTCCAGCCCGATTTTGTTGTATTGTTCCGCTACAAAGCCATTTAACAGAACTTTAAAAAAGCACAGTGAAGTCAAAATTGTATCAAAGAAAAGCATTTTACGATAGCAGCAGTTTAAAAATGGTCATGTGATATAATCGACCAAATTCGAGTTAAACTACTCTGTCATATTGTCACTGATTTAATTTGCGCCTATTTTTGTATGAATTTGATAATGAAATAAGCTATTCACCTACATGTTCCCTAAATAAATAGATTTTACAAGTTTGCAAAAACATGACAACGTAAAGAAAGGAAAAGTGTTTGGGTACCGCAACCCAAATTAAGCATGTGTACTTATGTAGATGAGGGAAACTTATTTTTTTAAAGCCCTTATGACACTTAATTTTGCTTCGTCTTTTGTTAATCTAAAACTGAAAGACAATGTTGGAGGGGGGAAAAAATATACAAATACAAATAAAATGGGTTTAATTGTTTACAAGGGTGAACGAATTTACTAAAATTATAAATTTTGTATTGTTTTTTTTTCTAAGCTTAAAAATATTGCTTCCAATAGTATATTAGTTGTAGTTAACGCGTTGTCCCTGCCACTGACAGCCTGACAACAATCTGAGGCTAATGGCTACCATCGCTTCGGAAATTCTCAGATTTAAGTGGAATTGGAAATTATTAGGAGGATTTACCACCAATTTGGTATCCTATGAAAATTTCAGACTAAGAGATAGAGTGACTACATAGCGGCCTTGGAAGTCGCAGCTCCTTTAATTGTCCTCACAAAATCTATCAAACGGTGTTCCTACTTTTCCCTTAGGAATCTCCTCCAGCTACCAAAGTGAAGGATATTCCTATTCAAATCATTATCCCCTATACATTCAACATGATATACATGAACATGTATATATTTATATATTTATAGTCCTCAAGGTCATCAAATCACCTAAGCTATCACCTGAAATTATTTGAGGACACAAGTAAGCCCCGCAAAATAGGTTCACCTGCAATAGTGGCTGCCAAAAACTTATGATCATCCAATTGTAGATGCGCTGGAAGTGGAAACTGAAATTGAAAAACATTGTTTATCACCGCCGCCTGGTTTTCGTTTTTGTTTGCATTGGGAGCATTGAGGCATAAAATAGAACCTGAAACTGAACACCAGGAAGTGACGTCTCAAAATATGAGAACAATGTAGATCTTGATTTCGTTACGTTCCGGATTTTCGTCACCAATTTCGGGAAGGAATTTTTTTGTGGCACAAAAAAAAAAATGGAACTTCATTTCGGGACCAATTACGGTTTAGGCGGAAACGAGGCTTCAGTATAAATATCAGGATGTAGAAAAGTATGATGTTTCCTAATGCACATCTCACAATTAAAATAAAAAAAATGTTTACAATACCATAACCTCATGATCTCGAGATAAATAATTCACACAAAAAACTTCGATTGTCCCAGTACGGGGAGATCGAGCCAGAGGTGTTCCCTGGCATTTCACGTTTCCATTCGCATCCTTTTGTAACAATGCAAATTCTATGAAGCTCTTATAGCTCTTGTCGATAGAATTAGCGAGGGTAAAGGCGGGAATTGAACCTGCACCTCCAGGTTCATAAACTAATGCACATGCAGTAGGCAAGTGACACTACAGTTATATTATCAGAAACATTCCGGTCCGACGTGGATTAGCGCACAAAATGTTGAATTGCTGCCATGGCCACCATACTTCCCGGACTTAAACATAATGGAAAACGTATGGGGATGGGTGTCTCGGAAAGTGTACGAGTCTGGGCGGCAATTTGATGACCGAAAATCTCTAATTGTTGCAATAAAATCGGCATGGTCGCAGATTTCCTTACAATATTTATCGCAACTGTATAACTCCCTTCCAAATAGAATTTATGAGGTAATTTTATCGAAAGGAAGTACACATTATTAAAAATGAATAAAAAATTAAATTAATAAACAAAACTTAATTGTTTTCGTGCTTTTTTTTTATAATTTTTTATTGTTTTATAATATGAACCTATTCAACTGACGCAAAAATAGTTCACAATTTTCTTCGCAAATTATAAAAAGAAGTACATATTATTTTTAACGGAACTTTTTCAAGTCTTCTTTGTGTATACTCTTTTTCTCAATTGTTAAACCTTTAATAAAAAGTGCAACATAATTCTCTGCATGAATTATCCTGAGAGCAGCAAGCTCTAATTGGTTGCTAAAACACTGCACCTATTCATGCGAAACGCAGTGTATAAGATTTTAATTGCAGAGCAATTTACTGATAAGTTCTTTAATTGATAGTCATTTCCGTTTTCTACTGTGTGCCTGACCATTAGTTCTGTTAGGTTATAAATAAAAATAAAAGCATGCCTATGCATGCCTGTTAATATTTCTCACAGCAATTTTTTTTTTTTTTTTTTTTTTTTTTGTCTTGGACCGGCACTCAGGGGATGACCCCTACACATGCGATGCATTGTGCTGGAACTAGGAAATTAGGTTATGGGAAGGAGGATAGAGGGAGTAGTGTTTATTGACATTTGATTTAAATCTTCCCATGCTAAAAGTGACAGGAAACACCTCTGCGGGTAGTCTATTCCACATACGTGCCGTTCGGCCAAAAAACGAATTTTCCCTGTAATGCGTAGTGCGAGTCGCCCTCAAATCGACCACAAATGGATGCGCTCTTAATGATGATCGCGTCGTGCGCGCGAATAACCGGGTTTCGGGAACAAGTTCCCTGATTTCATTAGAACACATCCCATTATAGTAACGATAGAACAACGAAACGCACCCCACGTTGCGACGATGCTCAAGAGAGTCAATAGAGTTGGCTACCCTACTGTCTCCTATGAGTTTCTTCGCCCTTTCTTGTACACGGTCGAGTAACTTCAAAATAGTCTTTGGAGCACCGGCCCATACATGAGAGTTGTATTCCATTTTCGGTCGGATGTAGGCGGTATAAATAGTGAGGAGATCAGATGGGGTGAAGTATGTCTTACACCGCCTTAAAAAGCCTAGGCACTTGAATGCTTCCTTTGAGACCTGAAAAATGTGCTCAGTCCATCGGACATCACACTGAATTTTCATGCCAAGAACATCAAGAGCTTCTGATTCCTCAATGTTTATGCCACCCATTTTTACAGATGAGGCAGCGTGATCGTGCATACGGCGGTGTGTTAGCATGCAGCATTGGGTCTTTTGGGAATTGAAATCGACCCTGTTCGCGTGACCCCATTCCAATATTCTCGTGAGGTCACCTGTTAGCGAATCATTCATATTCTGCCGCGTCGCCGCGATCGTAGTTGATGTCGGCCTACGATCGAATGAATATGAATGGCAGATGCTGCTGTCATCTGCGAAAGAGTGGATAGGGTTTGAAGTATGACATAGGAGGTCATTAAGAAAAATAAGAAATAGGGTAGGAGAAAGAATGGAGCCTTGTGGTACCCCTGAATTGATCTTGAACTCGTTTGATGAGATCCCGTCTATAACAACTCTTATAGCGCGATCCCTGAGAAAGCTCGATATAAATCGAGAGAAGATATCACCGACACCAAAAGCAATAAGTTTGGACAAGAGTGCTCCATGCCACACTCTGTCGAATGCTTTTGAAATATCTAGAGCCACTACCTTACTTTCGCCAAAATGGTGGATGGATCGACACCATTTTTCCGACAGGAAGGCTAATAAATCACCCGTGGAACGTCCTCCACGGAAGCCATATTGTCGGTCGCTGAGTAAGCTATTGGACTCCAGATATTTCATAAGATGGAAATTTAGCATACTCTCCATTACTTTAGAAATGGTAGAGCATATTGCGATTGGGCGATAATTTTCAGGGTTGCTTGCCTCTCCCTTCTTGGGGATCGGCGTAACAACTATTAATTAATTAATTAACAACTATTATTAATTAATCAGAAGTATGGTTGCATTACAATCGTATCTTCATTGCTTTTAAGTGTTAAGGCATAGATAAGCATTAAAATAATTCTACCAAAGTTAGTTTTTGTTGTTTTAGCAGATTCAATGGAATTTCCAAGTCTTTGAAATGACTTTATTTGAAGTAATTTTTTTTTCAGTTTCAGTTTCATAATGTCTCGTATCCCTATAACAAAGTTTTAATATTGATACTATAAACCTTGTATAAAGTACATTTTATTATATTGCATACATGTGTATGTGCATGTTTATGTAAACGTGCCTTATTTACTGATATCAAGGAACACTTTCTTCTATTTTGTATGCCTTTTTTTTGTTGTTTTGTTTTGTTCTTTTAGAAATGATTTTTCCAATTGTCTGATTGCATTGTTTTTGTTGTTCTTGTCGCTGCAACATACATTCATTCATTTCATTCCTTTTATTCACTACGGTGTTGTTGCTGTTGTTGTTGTTTGGTTACAATTCTTTTTTTAGTTCTTATTTTATTGCAGTTCATTCGTATGTGGTCAGCGGTTGTTTACATTGTATGTTGTGTGTGCTCTTTTACGATTCTCTACATTTTTCCTTGTAAATATTTTTCTTCGTATCAGTGCGTGTTATGCATGCACTGCATGCCAGTTTGTCTGTATGTATGCGTGTTTTGTTTTGGTATTTTCTGGCAGTTGTTTTTGTTGTTGTTGTTGTTGTTTGCCCACATTACAAAAGGATTTGCATGGCTCGTTTCATCTTTTAACAGAGCTGACATTTTTGTGACTCGCACTAACTTGGTTGCATGCATTTATGGTCCAACAGCATTCACTGGTTGTTTATTCATCTTTTGTCTGTCAGTAGTTTTACGTTTGTAAACGATCTCTCTATGTTGTTACTGAATAGTGGTTTTTTTTTTACAACGAAATATTTCAACATATTGAAACGAAGGAGGTAAAGAAGTAGATATTAGATTACTATTCGGGTAGTACATACAACTAATTTTAGTGTTTTGGAAATATTGAAAAATTTTCCTGTGAATTTCTTAAACAATAAAATTTTTTTTTTGATATATATTTATTAAGCCTGAGATCTTTTTTTATTTTATTTTGTTTTTTATTATTCGATATTTCGTTAACAGCTTTCCTATTATTTAACAAATTAAAAAAAATAAAAAATATATAAAAATATTATTAAAAACAAATTATTAAAAAAATATTAGTTAACAAATTTCCTATTATTCCTGATGATGTTAACAAGCTGTTAACGAAATATCGAATAATAAAAAACAAAATAAAATAAAAAAAGACCTCAGGCTTAATAAATATATATCAAAAAATATAATAAAAAAGGTCAATTAATAATATAATTAAAACAATAAAATTTTTGTTAAGGTTTCTTGAGGCAAGTAATGCATGCTGCTGCATGTCTTATAACGTAAAAATATTTCCAAAATGCTGCAAAAATATATTCTTTCCAAGAATAACTTTTCTAAAAGCCGCCACACTCAAAAAGCATGTTCACCCGAAAGTATGTTTAGCACAATATAATTTATTTTATAAAGAACCTTTTTAAAAAAGTATCAATTCGTAAGGGCGTCTTCAGGTGTATACCTAAGAAAAGTCTTCATTCTTCTTCATGTGCGCACGATTTCTAGGCATCTGTGTGAAAAACGATAAAATACTGTTTTTCCATGGAACAAGTTACACAGAAAACATTTTGATGCATCAGCCGCTGAAAGTTGGTTAATTTAACTTTTTCACACGTTGGGCATTTTTGACAACTAATGAGTTGCTATGAACTTCAGAGTCCCGCTACTAGAAAATATGGGGTGCCGCAAATTTCTTTGATATAATTTTGACGGTCACAGCGTGCCAGTGACGTCCTCTGGTTTCTACGGGGTGAAGGTAAAAAAACGGCACTTGTGGTGCTACTTGGGTCGACACATCTTGGTCGACGGATCAACATAACCTACCGAGAGGTAAACAAGTCCCTCGCACTTAAATGGTTTCACTTGCAATCATGTGTACAAATATGGGTACTTCTTGTTGCAAATGTATCCACGTTGGGCAGTAATTATGAAGCACAAGTCGCCACCTTCTGCCCCTTGGTACTCCTTACGTAAGGTTAGGATTGCAGGCTGTAACATTTACAAGAAGCAGCTCACTTGTTTGGAGAAAGAAAATATTAGTTCCTCTATTCATCACACCAATCAATCAGTACTGCACCAGTCCGAGTTATGGATAACAAACTTATCTTCATCAACGCATTCCGATATTTTGGCAAGGTACCACAGGAATAAAATTCCTGTGAGAAATTCCTCTTTAACTGCACGAGCAAGACAATATTTTGTTCCCCGAAATGTTCGAATATTTTCTCCTTCTCTTTATTCAACTCTTCCTCCTTCAACCCTAGCTGTTGGCCATGCTAGGTGTTGTTTTTCACCCTAACAATTGCTGGTATGTTAGGGTTGACGATCTCACAAGTACGCTCACCAATTTATGGTTACGTTTATAGCATAAAGCAAAGGAAAGAAACAAATGATCTCAGAAACGCAATGATCCCAGAATCGACGCAATGATCTCATTAGAATTTAAGCACATAAATAACATTCCAAATTAGTACTATAACATATTTCTCATCCTCCTCACCATCCTCCTCTTCCTCGTCACCATCCTCATCCTCACCATACTCCTCCTCCTCGTCACCATCCTCTTCCTCACCATCCTCCTCCTGCTCCTCACCATCCCATATCAAGCATGTCTATATGATAATGAGCGTTAAGTAGCTTCACTGTCAAACAAAACTGATTTCCCTGTATTCCTCCCTCAAAGTATAATGAACAAGTTAACTTGGAGCCGAAGCAAGTGACCTCTTTTGTGTAATACCGAAGAGTATTTCCTCTTATTACATATTTCTGGGAATATTAAAATTTTGAGTCAGTTATATTTGCCGTCGATTAGAAGTTCTAATAATTCTCAAACAATTCGCAATTAATTTCATACTGGTTTTAAATCTCAATAATTTTTCTCACATTTATTTTTGTACAAAGAGATGAACAATGTCGATTATAGAAAGCCTGCTAGTTGTTTTTAAATAAAAATTATAAAAAGACAACAACAACAACAATAACAAGAATGAACTAAAGTAAAGAACGAGTTCGCAACACTTGAGTTAACAAAACAAATGTTGTTTTAACAAATAATGCTATAAATACTCTTGTCAGTATGTGTCTGTATCTGTATCTGTGTGTGTTTATTTATATTCACCCAGAAAAAAAGATCTCTAGTTAAATGCGCTTTTCCCATCTTCCTTTATGGTTAATGCATTTGTCTATATATGTTTTATATATGAAAGTGGAACAGTATTGTGTGTGTGTGTGTGTGTGTGTGTGTGTGCTTTTATCTGTATTAAAATTGTTATAATGGTTGTCGTTGCTCTATATGTATGTTTTTTTTTGCTTGTTCTTCTTTTAAATTTTTATTATGGCCTGCTTCTTTTATGCTGAAATCCCCTCTTACTTGTCATGTCAGTCATTTGCTGTTGTGCTACATTTCCACATCAGTTCTCAGCTTCATTGAAAACAAAGTCACTGCCACACAAATAAATATTTTTAATGTTTATACGAGTATTAAAGATTTTTTTAACTTGATTTTTATTTGCATATTTTTTGTTTGTTTTTATCGTTTCATTTTTGAGCTGAAATCAACTAAGTGTTTCTCGTTTCATCAATTGGTTACGAAATAAAAGGCAAAACTGGGTTAGCAAAACACCATGTCTCTTTTATTAGAGAAACTAAAAAATTTAAAAAAAATTTATTTTTTATCCCGCAATATCTGGCATTGCTGTGTTCATTTCGAAATTTCAAAGAACAATTTCAAAAAAGTAAAAAGTACGGATTCTTCAGGCGCCACATAAATACATATATGCGCAGTAGATATAATGTTCTTTAAAATTTTAATTATTGCAAAAAAAACTGGTTTGAGAATTTGAATTTTTAACAAATTTACCATTTTACAGGGGAATGATGTATTTTTCCTTATCATAAATCTTAGAATTCTTTAATCTTTCAGATATAAGAGGTACATAAGTGAATTACTAATAGACTTGTATCAAAAACCTACTTCATCTGGAAGGATTTTTAATTATTATTCGAAACATCCTAGAAGAGTTATTATTAATACAGCCTGTCTTTTAGCCATATTTAATCACAAATGCGTACTTGAAATTACCCAAAAATTTAATTGATTTAAGACAAACTAAAATCGAATCAAGTCTAAAAGACGCCTGAATCAAGAATTTCGAAGTGTATTTAATCCCGCATCCCTACTTGGAATACGACGAAAACGAGATTGATTTAAGGAACCTAGATCGAGTCAGCTCTAATGTGCATTTCGTTTGGTGCTAATGGTGGCAATAAGAATTAATAGCACCTCCTGTGAATCCCCCATATGTTTAAACAATTGTATTATTATGCCTAAACAGCATACTGACTCCTACATCTATCCTTATACACAAACACTTGCTTATACCCAGTTAGCGAATCTTTTGAAAATCAGTATCACGGTCAAAATAACCGCATATGTATATGATCATTTTTCGATCATAAAGGATACTCTCGTGGTGAGAAAATTTTACCCTACGGATGACTCATCTCAAATAATCCTTGATGATACGATTTTCTGTTTAATATTTGAACAATTTCTGGTTGTACCTATTTATAATCAACAACATAGCAAGAAATTCTTCATCGTCCAACTGAGCAAAATGTGTTGTATTTTCAACAAATCATTATTTGATCATATTGCTGAATCATATGTGCACCCTTTTTCAATCGCCCAAGCGATAAATCAGTTTTTAATCATCAAAAGTGATCTGTGACAACTCATTTAGTTGGTTTTTATAAAAAAACAATCATGAAAATATCAGCTGGGTACATACAGGGACTTCCGAACGTTGAGAGTTGATAACGGGCATCTTGTTGAAGCTACATATCGCACACTAAATCATAAACAGTCACAACTCAAAATTTTTCAAAATCGTTTTTATTACATAATCGAGGTCACAGAACAAATCTCTAACGACCACAAAAATTTTCCTTAATAGGAAAAATACCGTTATGTCTGTTTTTATGTTATTCGTGCCGGTTGTACGTAATCAACTAAAGAGTACTATTTTCAGTTGTGACAGTGCGCTTATTAGTAACTGAGTATTTTAATTTCACTTAATAGTATTATTTCGAGTTGTGACGCTATTAATGAAAAAAGTGTTAAATTTTGTGGTGCATCATTTAAAGTTCAAAAATTTATCAAAAAGTTTAATGCAAAATTTAATTCCTTAGTTTTCACTTAGCTGTCGAAAATGTCGTGTCCAAATATTGAACATTATACGTCTACACTAAAAATTTCAAGTGAAGAAACTGATTATCGTACAAATAGTGATAATAGTGTAAATATATTTATCGATTCTGGGAGTGAATTTAGTCTATTAGAATTCTATTAGAATTTAGTTTATTTGCAATTAAGAAGTCATAATTTTATATACTACACACAACTCACGGAAAAACTGCAATGAAAGAGTCACAACTCAAAATATCTCCTTATTTTCATAATAATAGCACAAAATTAAAAAAAATTAAGTTAATTTTCTTTAAAGATAATGTTCTTTACTGTGGAACACAATTTAATTATAAAATTGCAATCATGTTTCTAAAAATAGTTTTTTGCCTCTCCTAAAAACTTTATGAATTTTGAGTTGTGACTGTTTATGATTTAGTGTGCGATATGTTAAATTAGTTGTTACCCTTGGGTGTGGATTTGCGGCTGGTGGCGTCATCGACGTTGGGCAGGCCATCACTGACAATGACGAGCGCTATAGGTCGATGATGACCAACTGCTTTTGGCCTGAATTGGATGATATGCACACCAGCGATTGAAAGATATTTGTTCCAAAAACCTCCTTAATACGTGTTCTTCGAGTACTTATGGGGATCAAAAACCGTTTCATCACTTGCACGTTTAAAAATTATTCGTGAATTACTCGCGTTTCTGATTTAAAAGTGTTTGATTTTAAATGAAATAACCAATTGTAATACAAATCCTATACTACGGTGTTGAGACATGCTTCTTTTTTTATTGAGTCAATATTATTGACACAATAATTTTAGTGTTCAGACATACAAAATTTAGCTAACTCAATAAGCATTTGACAACGTCGTTACCTTTTGCACATAATTTTTGGTGACTGTGTTGCATTTGCAGTTTTACTCAAATATTTATAACAATTTTGTACTTATTGCTCAATAACTTAATTAATATTTTGTATGGAATATTGAGCTCAATAATGGTAAATGTTTGAACACCGTATAAATACCAATAGCAAAGAGTTGAAAATTACTCAAAACTAAAAAAATGGAAACGTAAATGACTCATCAAGAAAAGTAGCCGGTAGGGTAACATTTTCTCCCCACAAAAGAATTTTTTTTTAATCGCGCCACAGAGTCCCAAACTACTCGCATTTTATTAATAAATTTCAGAAAATGTTGGCTGGCTTTTTTCCTTCAATTAAAATCGATAAAAGCAACGTGGCAATGTTTTCAAAAACATGTCTATTGAAGTGCAACATTAAGGGAAAAATTCAAGTGAATTCTAATAAAATTTGGCTATATTTCCTTTAATTAATCGTATTATTTTATTATTGCTATTGAATTTGATAAATATTTACATTTGAACTACAAATTGACACATTTAATCATCAAGTATTGAATACATATCTCTGATAGAAACACACTTAATTCAACAATGATGCAGCATAATCATGCATAAGTATCTGCGAGTGTGTGTGTATGGTTGTGTTTGTTGCAGTAATTTACATGTGTTAATTTATGTGATTGACGGTATTCTTACTTATATAATTATAAGTATAGGGAAGTGTTTAGCGCGTCGAAATTGGAAAGCCGTTCGAAAATTTATTACAGTTTTGATGGGGGTTTTTGCTTGAAAAGCACCAACACTCAAGCACGGCCCACTAGGCCGTCGGAATGCATGCTGAAAGGATAGGCAGTTCGTTCAATGGCCGTCGTAGGAGCTGTGGGGCAGATTTGGAGAGGGAGACTGTTGTGCACTTTCTCTGTGAGTGCCGCGGTCTGGCTGGGTCGAGGCTGAGATTCTTTGGTGTGAGTTTCTTTTTTGACAATTTGAGGCTGTGTTCTCGGTTGGATCTGTGCGACTTAATGAGTTTCGTAGAGGGTGGCTGTCACGTCTTCTGGTTTCCACGGTGCTAGGATAGAAAAACGGTACTTACTACCTGCTACTTGAATCGACGCGTCTTGGTCGGCTGCCCTCTAACCTCACCTAATCTAACGCTCAAGCAAATAAGTATTTATCAGCAGTTTATGTGCCATGAGCAAATTATACAGTTTCCAACATCGCCATAGCAAATTTTCAACGTCTCAATCAACATTATTAATTGCAAATTATTGGCTCAATTATGTATGTTAACCGAAACTTATATGAGTTGCCAGTAGGACGCTGTGACATTTACAGAATGAGCGAAAAGTCACCATGTAGGGATTGCGGGAAGGATGACATGACATTGAAGCACTCTTTGTGTCACTGTTCAGCATTTAGTCAGATTAGTCGAATGGTTTTTCGTAGGAAGAACATTCCAGATCTCAGGACCTTTGGGATTCGCATTGGGGGACGTTATGGAATACATGGTGCGGACCGGTTTTTGTGAAGGGATTTTTTCGGTTGGTATGTTCGGGTAGAGGCGCGTGGGATAGATGTAATCCCGCATGGGATTGGGTAAACAACCTAACCTCACCTAATTAACGAGTTTCAAATTATCAACAGTCGCCTGTATATTGTGTGTCCAATTGTGTAAATTGTTATTTCATAAATTTTTGTAAATTCTCACGGCCTTGCCTGGCCGCTATAGCGTCGTTACTATTAGAACCACTGATACAAAGACGACCGCTTAAGCCGACAACTCCGTTTAACACTTTGGCCCACCAGCCCAAGTCACACTGCCTTAAAGTAACGCACGAAAAATTTATCAAGAAAAAAAAAAAAACGAAAAACAAAATTTTATTTGCACATTCTGCGAAAATCCTCACAACAACACCACCAACACAAGATTTTGGTTCCATAAAGAAGCATTTATTGTTTCAATTGTTGTGTTAGTTTGTTACGTGTACGTGTCGTATACTTGCGAATGTGATAAGTGTGTGTGCATGGCGGTGAATTTTATTCAATTTGCATTAATTAACGCTCTTCATGCAATATAATTACAGACGTGTATTGTTTCCACACTATTATTCTACATGGTGTAATTAATTCAACAATTGTCTTCGATTTCGGTTTGATAATAAATAAAGTTTATATTCATTGTTATGTGTGCAGGTGTATCATAAATGTAATTCGTACTTGTTTTCATTAGTTATTTACAACTTAATTGGATCAAAGTGTTTTGAATATCAATTTATGGAGGCAATAACTCATAAATAATCTAAAAGTGAATACAACATAAATTTAACGTAATTGTTGACATTTCATCAATAATTTGCTAATAAATGGAGTGTATATGACTCAATTTTGCAAACAAAGTTATAATTAAAAGAGAATTATTACAAAGAAAAATTGTTTTATGGCCGGTCAGCACGTATGTGGAATAGACCACCCGTAGAATTCTTTCCTGTCATTTTAGACGTGAGAAAATTCAAATCGAATGTCCATAAACACTACTCCCTCTACCCTCCTTCCCTTAACATAATTAACTAGTCTCAGCACAATGCATCGCAAGTGTAACGGTCACTCCCTTATTTTTTTTTCTCAAAATTTACCCGGTAGAATATTTTAATATTTTCCCTACTGCTACCTGCATATGTTAAAAGTTATTTCAATGCTATTGAAGATGAAAAGATTTTGCATTATGACGGATATACCATTTTCTGTCAATAGTCTTATTTTTGTGCCGCGTGTGTCATCTTTTGAGTAAATTTCTACTGATTTGATTTGAGGGTGGTGATGGCACGATGGATGGTAGTCAAAACAGACCTGGGTTCAATCCCCATTTCCAGACTAAAATTATAAAAAAAAAAATAGAAAACATCTCGCATTTTTCTGATGTGCATTAGTGTGTCTTTGTGAGTCAGTTGTTGTCGGAAGGTTTCAGTGTCGAAGGCATAGTCACTGGAACCTGAACAATACCGGCTTCAGCTGATAGCAATCCACAATCACATAAGAACGTGCAAAAGCAGAGCTCTAAAATAATTAATCAAGCTTCACCTCCTGTCGTTTCTCCTACTAACCATTTCCTATAGTTCCAGCACAATGCTTCGCATGTGGAGGAGTCATCTCCCGAGTGCTGGTCACAGATAAAAAAAAAATTTCTACTGATGAAAAATAAATTTCATTTTGTCTCATATAACTCGTTTTCACACAACATATAACTTCGCTGAAACCAAACTAACTCATTGTAGAACGGTGACCTGTAATGCAGCGTGTGAAAATTACTAAAAATGACTAAAAATTAAACTAAAACATTTCAATTTAAATCCAAGTGACTCTAGTTTTCATCTAAAACGTATTCTCGGTATAACAAAGTTCGCAGTTTAACGAAAACGTCTGATATTATATTGTCTGATATTATATCGAGATTCGACTGTTTATTTAATAAACTGGCGAGAGATGTATGTATAAGGCAAAAAAATATGTGTTTATGAACGTCGACATAGCGCTGGCGCTTTTTTTACATATACCACTTTAACATTAGCGGTAGGCGTCATAAACAGCAGCGCTCAACGGTTATTTATTATATTTTATATTTTTCTTTCTTTCCTAGACCAGAAGATGTGTCCTACGTATGCAATGCTTTTAGCGGAACTAGTCAGTGTATATACAGAAAAATAATTTTACTTTTTTTTATTTTTAATTAACACCTTTAATTAGAATAATCTATTTTTTCAATTAAAAGTTTAATCAATTCAATCAAATTTTTAGTGAAATTTTGGCCTCAATACTTAAATATATAAACAATAAATTTTTTAGGACAATAATACCCAGTAAGCATTCGAGTTGCATTCAAATATTTCTTTTTTTGCTGTTGAAAATGTGTTTAAAATTTTCAACATATTTAATTAAATTTAATAAAAATTTTATTGAAAATTAAATCAATTAATTCAACAATAACAATTTAATTGACACTCTTAATTTCCTTACAACTAAAAATCGAATTAATTTTTTTAGTTGATAGTACAAAATTTTTATTTAAAATTTTGTTTTATTTTTCTGTGTTGTCAGTGTATACACAGAAAGAAATGTTACTTCTTTATTTTCAATTAACACTCTTAATTAGAATAATATATTTTCTCAATTAAAAGTTTAATCAATTCAATTAAATTTTTAGTTTTAAATAAATAATAATTTTTTTTTGCTTTGAATATATGTATATAATATATATATATATTCTATAAATAGAAAATAATGCCCAGTAAGCATTCGAGTTGAATTCAAATATTTCTTTTTTTGCTATTGAAAATGTATTTGAAATTTTCAAGATATTTAATTAAATTTAATAAAAATTATTGAATGTGAGAGGGTTGTGGTACCATGCCCACTAAAATGTTACTGAATTTTTTCAATTCTTCAATTGAACCAATTCCACTGACAGTTTACCAATATATATTGGGTATTTGTAATGAAAAAAGTAGGCGGATCCACACCTATTAACGTAATTTAAAATTTTGTGGTATTCTAGTCAATCTCAGTATAGACAACATCTTCGGTTTTCTCTAATTCCAAAAATTTCAATTTGTTTACTCTACCGAAATTGCACTGTATTCTATTATAACTTAAAAAACCTAAGTTATAATAGAAAAAACTAAGAAATTATAGAATAGATATAATTTAATATTTCATATTTTCTCTACCCTCTAGATTTCCAATAAATTTTTGCTGTATTAATTAATGCGAACAGATATTAAATTTGCCAATGAGAATGTAAATCGCAAAACCAAACCAAACTGCCAAAGAAATACAATTAATTAAGAATGTCATATAATTAGTGCTGTTATTTTCATTTAATTTAACATCTGCTAATTATATTATGTTAAAACAAAATGCAATTATCAGTGAATAAATAAACGAGCGAAATCAATAGAACAACTATAAATTGCAATAGAGTTATTGTACAACAGTGTGGTACAAATGCAATTTTAAATTAATTAAATTTTACACAGATTAATGCCTGAAAGTCGACACAGAGATCATTAGGTCTCCCAGGCTATGTGTGAGCGTTATAGCAGAGCATCTCATGCCACTTAATTCTAAATTCAGTGTGTTTAAAATTTATTGTTTTGACATGGAAAAGTAGAAAAGTGAAGAGTAAGTTAACATTTGCTATTCTGCCAGTTAATGTGAAATTATAAAAAGTTTTAATTATTTATTTAAAACTGGATTAACCCGGTGCGCTGGGTGCCTCCTTAGCCTATGACCATTAATTAACCTTAGCAATTTGAAAGTGCGGGTTCGATTCCCGTCTAGATATTAGGTCTTTCTGCTGGTATCACAATGGCTCTAAGCTCAAGCCTAAATAGGGCGTTCTCCTTCGGGGAGAGTCCGTTAACTAACCGAACTTAAGCCAATGTGCTTCGTTACCGTCCTACCAACTTTTCTAATCTCGCCCACATTTTTAATATAGATATAGATTTCTATAAAGAGTACTTTTCCCAAAAAGTACCTTTTCAAAAAAGTACTTTATAAAAAAGTACCTTTTATAAAAGGTACTTTTCAAAAAAGTGTTTTGTCCAATAAGTACCTTTTGCAAATAGTATTTTTCCCAAATAGTTCTTTTTCCAAAAAGTGCCTTTTCCAATAAGTACCTTTTTCAAATAGTACCTTTGCCACAAAGTAGTTTTCCTAAAAAGTGAAATTTTCGCAATAGTGCGTTTTATTACATGTACCATTTCCAAAAAGTACTTTTTCAAAAAGTTGTTTATTTATAAAAAAAGTACTTTTTTGAGAAGTTGGTTTCTGTAAAACGTACTCATTCCGCTTTATTTATAGTTTTTTTGTGAACAATACCCATAACATGGAAGTGGGTAAAAAATAGTAGTCCGCCATATTGTGTTTATAGTGATTTCTTTAGTTTTTAGTTCTGTTCTCATAAATATCGTTCATTCCTATACCCTTATCTCATAGTGGCGAATTAGTTACAGCGGTCCGCCATTTTGGTACATTCTCCATACTTTGTTTATTATTAATTTTTTGACGTACACAATGACAATGACAATGACGATGTCTTTCCTTGTGACAAGTAAATATAATGTGAATACAGCTTTAGATACTGATACCCCTTCCTCCTACTCTTATTAGTTTTATTATAATTTAGTTATAATCTTTATAATCATCACAAGAAATTAACAACAACTAAATACAATATAATCTATTTAAAGATAAGTAGTAGCATGTACCCTGCGGCATAAGAACACAATTAGATTTAATGGCCTTTGATGCTTCATCGTACATGCATGTTTAGTCTTTGCTTAACTCCTTTGCATGTGTAACTAATAGATTGGAAATTATTTGATTTTTGTCTACCCCAGTGGCCATGCTAAAGGCTATTTAGTGATTTTAGTTGTGTTATTGGCCACATTAACACAGTTGATTATATTACTTTAATATGGCTACATGTGCATATGCATATGGCTACGTGAACTTATCTACAAACATACATTATAATGAACAAGGTTATAACTGAAAAGAATCAGTTTTACAGTTTTGGAGGATATGCTGTTGCCTTAATCTATGTTCACACGATTGTCAGATTGTACAATATTGCAGGATTCGGCAATATGGTGGCAATGCACTCACAATGAAAATTTGTTACCATCTGGTAATTTGTCTGTTCGACCTATTGAAAGAAAACCATACAATTTCATTGGCATTGTTCACACGGTTGTCAGATTATTGTATGGCAAACGTTGCCAGATCCAACTTTTAACATTGTATCTAAATATTTATGGGCAGCATTGCCAAAAGAAATATTTATCTGCCAATGGTATTATTGTGCGGTGCACTAAATGAAGCACATGCGACAATAACAAATGACTGTAAATTGTGTGTCAATGGAAATGAAGGGTGTTCTCACGATTGTCAGAATTGTGACAATATTATTGGCATACAATGCACCGACAATACATTTTGTGACGATGTTGGCACACAAAAATTGTGTGTTCACGCGGTTGTTGCACATTTTGTAACAATTTTTCTGTCAAGCCCCCTAATTAGCCAAAATTTTGTCTGATGTGAATATGAGAATAGCCCGTACCTTTGTCCATACACCCTGCAAATGAAGATGTAGCAGCCTAATATATCGTCACCTAAAATGCAAAAGGGCCTATCATCACTTTTAAAAATTTTACAGGAGAGACAAAAAACATAATAAAATGAAAAGTGTTGTGGTTACAAATAAGATTTTTTCCCAAATAAAATTTGTGAGTTTATTTACATCGTTAAAAATTATATCGCAAAAAGTGTAAGCTGGTAACATTTTTCCACTGTTTCATTATTTCTCAACAGCAAGAAATGAAATGATTTTGAAAGCTTAGGAAAACCTGTCTTTTGAATTTCTTTAACAAAGTCGTTATTTTTAAAAATAGGAAAATAAAAATTTTTGAAGACATGTGCCTTGATGCGCTGTACCAGTATCCATTAAAAACTAAATTTTAAGTTTTTTGGTTGTTACGCTCTTTTGCATTTCAGGTGCTGATATGTATTTACATGAAACCGCACTCCTTCGTTGGTAATTGTGTGATAAAAATGTTCCCGAATTAAAATAATAAATAAAAAGGCACTCTTTTAGTTTAAAAATTAATCCATCAACATCATATCAGGGTTGGAACTACCTCTTTATAAATTAAAAAAAAAACCAGCAATTTATCATCTGACCATCTGTCTCTTCTCTAAACTATACCTTACCAACTCTACTTGTGGTGCATTAATTATATATCTCGGATCATTTGATCCATTGATCATGTTTATATTTCTCTTTTTCATTTTACTTCTTTTCTTAAGACTTTTGGAATTTCTATTAAAATATAGAAAGGCTAAAATAGAGCTACTTCCTCTCAAAAAACGTTGTGTTAAGTGTATTTTTTATGTATGGAATAAAAAACACGTTACCAAAACCACAAATAAAGAAAGATTTATAAAATTAAAAAATTAATTTTTCCTAAAAGAAATTACAAATTTAGACCCAAGAATTTTTTTTTTTCTTAAAATTGGCTTAGATATTGCTGTAGATTTATGAAATTGCATTGAAATGTGCGAAACTTTCGAAAAATAATCGTATATCTGAATATGTCATTCAAACAAAAATTAACTACACAGAAAGAAATAAAACAAATTTTTAAAGAAACATTTTGTAATATGTATTAATTCAAAAGATAATTTGAAATCCTACGTGTACATAAATGTTGACTTTGAATTGAATGAATTTTCCATTCAATTTTGAATAATAATAATTAAAAATTTTAAATTTCAAACAAATTTTTGAAAGGAAAAAAAATATTTGAATTCATTTCGAATGCTTGTTCGATATTAATTTCTATTTGTATCAAATGTATTGCATATATGAAACAAAACAATCAGATCAGTATTTAACTATAAATAAGCCGTCATTTTTTGTCTTCCATAGAAACTATTGAGCCGAAAAATTAATTTAAAATTTAATAGAATAGATTATACTTCTAATTGAAAAAATATATTATTACAAAAGAAAGAAAATTTGGTTGTTAAAGCTCCTAGTTAATTTATCATAATAATATGAAAAATTACTTTTAATTTTAGAATAAAGGAAAAAGAACAATTAATCCCCAACAGTAGTTGAGTAGAACACTTATATACAGTTGTGGCAGCACTCATATACAGATATTGTGATATACACGTGTATAAGGATAGTGTGCCAGAGACTAGAACATGCAAGAAAATTACTGCCTATAAACTTTCAGCATATTATAGCTAATTACATTTCAATAAAACTGCAACACCTACATATATATGTGACATGAGTTTTTTTGGACACTCCTATGTCACATATATAGGACGCTGAGTGGCGAAAGTGTTAAAGTAACGATATATAGAAGTTATCGGCCACAATGTCACACGATCTCATTCAATGAATTAACAACATTTTAAAATTTATTTTCTGAAACTTTTAGTCCATCATTCAAAAAGCGTTTCAACAACTCTCGAATAATTTTTTCGCATTTGCCTCACAGTGCACCAGTGTTTGTTGAACTTATCTTTTCAAATTTAATTTTCTTTGAACGTTTTAGAAAATTTTTAAAATAATTTCGACAGGTTTTTCTCGAACTTTTAGTGTACGCTTTAAATTTTTATACATTCTAAATTGCTTAAATAAATATGCATGTATAAATTTAGGGGAATAGAAAAGTAATTTCTGTTGCAATAAAATTTATCTAATGAAATTTTGTAATTTATTTACCGACGAATATGTGTGTATGTACACAAATATGTATAATATACATGTATAAATAGTATTAGTATATTTCGTTTGCCGACAGTAAAAGTTGACAAAGTTCTGTCAGCGAATAAAAATAAATTCAAGCACTTGAAATTTGTTTCACATGCTGGGATTTTTTAAAGGAAATATTTCTTAAAAACAAACAAATTTTTTTGCTATTGTTAAATTTTGTAGGGCATTCTGATATTAATTCTGATTATATTTTAGTTATAAATTTCCACATGTACTGCGCTATTTTCTTTGCTACTTATTTAATATGAAATGCCATGCTTTTCTGCTACAAAGTGTCAGAGCCTTTTTAAAGTGCAGAGGAAATTTATTACAACAGCTGACTTTTGAAATATTCAGCAAAAAAATCCTTTTTTGTGAACTGAGGACCAAATAAATAAAATATATAAATAAATAATAAATAATTTTGAAAACTTTATTTTAATATAACAAATTAATATGCATAATGTTCGACTTCTAAAATTCTTCAAAGTGCAATTATAATTTTTTGCTTTGCTGAACTCATTTCCGCTTATTTGGTAAGACTATTTATTTATTTGTATTACAGAGTTGTATGCGGTGTCTTTGGTATGATAATTTTAAGCAGCCATATTTAGCTAAGCCGCCACGTGATTGACTCAAGTGGCAGCGTATGTGCCTTTTTGTCACCTTAGCTCCGTAGACATCAACGGAGGTCACAGCCTCCTTGTGCTATCGACATACCTCAATAGTCTGTTACGTCCAATCTAGAACACAGACGACTAGGAGTCTACTAATAGATGAACGGTTGTTGAGTTGTAATCCAATTATAACGTAAAAAGTAAAACAGAATTCTATCAGATTTTCGTGTGAATCAAACATGTGATTTTGTAGGATATAATATCATGGCTTCAAGTTGGATTCAATACAACTGATTCATAACATTTTGCTCATTTATTTAGATAACGTCATAAGTTAACAAGTTAATTTTATAAAACACGTGCTTAAGTGAAATAATATTCTTCTCTTATGGCGTGAGTTCAGAATCTATTTGTATGAAATTTTTTAGGCTGGATAAAAGGCGATGTGACGAATTATTTTGCATTGTTAACTTAAAAATTAAATTTTTGGAGTTATGACATTATTTTAGTAAATGAGCAATATGTAATAAGATTGTCTGTTAGTTTAGATTGGGTTCAAATGCAGCCCCTTTAGAGAGGTGGTTTAGTTGAATTTGTCAGTTCAGTACATTTGCGATGCACAAGGAGCAGACGACAGTTCCTCACGAAAGCATATGTTATTCCCTGGGGAATCTGAATGCTTGATCAACTCTATCCATCCGTAGTAACTCCCCTGAGTATTATACGTACAATACATTGGTAAAGCAGCTGAAGTACAGCTTCCTTATCATTATCCTCCTCGTCTTCCTGTTCCTCCTCTTCTTCCTCATCCTCTTCTTCCTCATCCTCTTCTTCCTCTTCTTCGTTTACCTCATCTTCCTTTTCTTCCTCCTTCTCTTCTTCGTCCTCCTCCACCTCTTACTCCTCCTCTTCATCTTTCTCCTTTACCTCATCCTCCTCCTCTTCATATTCTTCCACCACCACCCTCTCTTCATCCTCCTGAAAATCATTACAACTCCTACAATAGTCGGTTCAACTCCGAGCCATCCTAAAGCAGCTGAAGTACAGCTTCCTTATCCTCCTCCTCGCATTCCTCTTCTTCGGTCTCCTCTTTCTCCTCCTTTTCATATTTCTCCTTTACCTCATCCTCCTCCTCTTCATATTTCTCCACCACCTCCCCCTCTTCATCCTCCTAAAAATCTTTACAACTCCTACAATAGTCGGTACAACTCCGAGCCATCCTAAAAGTGTGAGGCGATATGCCACCCCGTGCACCATTACAACCACCTCTAGTAATTAAATTTCTTACTGTACTAAACCCTGCGAGTTCCCCTTTTGTTAAGCAAGTCTATATAATACCTGCCTGAAAATCAGATTGTGTGGTTATATGAAATTATTTGCATTGAAAAGTATGCCTCTACTGAAATGTAAAGTAATACAATAATACAACAACACGTAATTATTTAACAGGTTAAAAGCAATAAATCGCGCGAAAATAGTATGCAAATAGTTTGCAAAAACTTTTTCAAACAATCCTTGCTAAACTGTTATGTAAACAGCAACAAAAAATTAAAATAAATGCCAAAGCTTTTGCTCCTTTTTCATGCAAAGCTTTAATTCTTCAATACTCTTTTTTTTCTACACTCTGCTTCTGAGCAGACAATGAGAAGTAAATTGCGCCAACCTACATTCCAATTGAATATTCCTTTTTATTTTACTTTCTTTATTTCATTTTGCTATTTTCTTTCTGTTCACTTGCTTTCCAGTAACATAATCAATGAAAGCAAGGCAAATGGGTTAGAAAGAGTGGAATCACAACAAAAAATAGACATAATCGAAAACTTCATAATATAATCCTTGAATTTGATGATTTCATAGCACTTTTTTAGGCTCACTTGTTTATTAACATTGAATTAATTTTCAAGGTTAAGAAAGTTTGCTGTCTCCTTGTGTACTTTCGAGCCACAAAGAACCAGTAATCCAGGGTCCAATTCTTTGTGGCAGCAGTTCTTTTTTTTTATTATAACTCCATGACAACAAGCGTATTATTTTTATTTATTTTGAAAAGGGGCACTTTTCTGTATTGGCCATGCCACTGGCTCTTAACACCCCCTACTGATGGGTTAGACGCCCATGAATTTACACACAAACGTATTGAAGCATATTTTTCATTTTAAAATAAATAAATTTTCTTTACGGCACACACATTTTTCACCGAAACGACCGTGTTGTTGTGTTCATATGAAATTATCAGTGCGCGGAGCTGTTCGTGTGTTTAAATTTAGCCAATACGTGCTACGAACGCTACCGATCTGTTCGCACCATGCCAAAAATAACACTTGCACTGGCCTGGGATCATGAATTTTTTCAAACTTCACACAATTTTTAATAGAAAATTTAAATTTTTCTTTAATTAAAGGCGAATTTAACAAATAAAACTTGGATTTTTTGCGAATTTTTATAGCACGTGCTTTCGCAGTAACAATACACTGTGGTTTGTATACTTTTCAATATGGATTTTCCACGTTTTCCAAGATTTTCTATACTATATATACATATATATATACTATATAGATTTCACAATAAAATTATTCACAAGCACCCGTTTTAACGTTGGCCCACAAGAAGGCAACTTACTTTTCGTGTCGATATTTCTCTTAAGACTGATTGTGGAAGACATTCGTTGCTGCCTGTATGAAAAATTTATTCGGCAAATAAATGAAGCACCGCAAACACAGTTACACAAATGTATATGAACATGAGTAAGAGTACACACACACACACACACACACCCAAAACACCGATTTACATTTGCCAGCATGCAGGCCGACATACCGTTACTCTAGAGTAAAACTACATGCTCGTTCAGTTGTTCTACTCTTTTTTATTTTTTATTTATTGTTTTTTTTTGCAATTTCCATTTATTTCCCTGTGTTCTAATGAGCGTGCAAGAGGTGTGGAATATTAGTGGTGTGAGTGAAAACAGAAATGAGGAAAAGTGCGGCAAAGTAATGTTTGCGTGTTGTTTTCATATTTATTTCTTTTATACATCAGCTGTTTTTGTAAACATTCATCTTTTCATCTTTTCATATTTCTATTTTTATTTTGTTTTGTTGTGCTTTGTTATTTTGAGCACAACAAAAGCATTTATTTGTTGCCGGAATTTATAAAAAGCAAACATTTTCTATTTCTTGTGATCGCCAAAATTAGGAAGTGTTGTCAATTTACAAATTGTGTGCAGTTTCTACGCTTTTTTTTAAATTGATAAAAAGTATTACGACCATACGATATTGAACATGCATATATATATATATATGTATATAGTAGAGTTGGGTTCATGAGCTCTTTGAAGTGAGCGCTCTTTTCAGTTCAGCTCTTTTTGGTGAGCTGGTTCATTAGTTCGTTCAGTAGCTCAGTAGTATCAGTTGACTTTTAGCTCATTTGATTTTGATGCTCAGTTGAATTTGTCGCTCAGTTGATTTTATTTCTGAACTGATTTTTTAGCTCTTTTGATTCAATCAAATCCAGCACCAAGGCAGCCGAAATACAATAAATACAAACTACAAGACAGAAATTTATTTAGGAAAAAAGGTTTTTGCACTAAATCGCCAATGACGTGAAATAATCGCAAATTTTATTTTAAAAAATTTTTTTGGTTCTGGTAGCACTGTGAACCAATAAAATGAACGAAAAAAAAAAAACATGGCAAGCGCCCTTCACTGAACTAGAATCATCAAAAAACGTGAGCGCTCACTTTGCTCAGTTTAATGAATCGTTCAATTGAGCTAGCTCAGAGCTGAACGACACAACTCTAGTATGTAGGAGTATGTATATCAATTCAATAAAAATTCTTTTGTAATTGTTATATGAAATAAATTCAAACTTGATTTCTAAAATTGCAAAATGTCTTGCTTTCTTAAATTTCCTAAATGCTGATGGTGTTTCCTTATGAAAGGACAGAACATAGAACATCGTGTGATTAGTTTTGCCTCATTAGTATCGCATGTCATTTGGACATTTAATACTGTTAATCTTAATACATTTTTTATTTTTTTTTATCAACTTTTTTTCTTGGTTTCTCGTAATTTGCTATTAAATCTATACTAATAAATAAAATTTAAGTGTCAGCCTAAGATTTCAAAATAACTGTGTTTCTGTGTCTCAACTGTTTATAGTTATTTAAACCACAGTTTAAAAGTTAGTTTACGTTAAGTTTTAATCGTACATTGTGAAAACGGCCGTTAAAATGCTTTTCATAAACTTAAAAAAAGCTCAACATTTCTTAAAAATCTAATGACAACTAAACAGGACTTATGAATTTATTTTTACAAAATAATTCCCCCTGTTCTATAAACCAAGTCGATTTAAAAACGAGTGATATCTCAAAACCGAGTAAATGCTAATTTGGTGTTCTAAAAGTGACACGATTTCCAACATTCGAACTTGCTTTCGAATAAGATTTTTTAAACGTCAAAACGTCAATAAAGCTACTGAAATTTTTTTCAAAATAATCTTTATTCTTATTTAAAAGAGATTTTTTTTAATGATATATCTAATGATTTTAGTAAAAATGTGCTTTTATTCATCCATCTACTTTATTTGCATACTTGAACAGGAACATGGAGAAATATTGGAGTATTTTTTAAATTGATTATTTTCTATTTAAATCTATAACAGAGTATATAATTTGAATTAATTTAATAAAAGAAAGACTTCAAGTAAAAATTGAAAATTTTTTTTTTTATGTTTCCTCAGTTATTTATTAGGAAAATAGTACATTCGATTATCTACTCGATTTCAAACCGAGTAAAATTATGCGAATTCGGTTTACAGAACACCTAAGTACGAGTATGTGTATTCGTTTTAAAAACGAAAAATTTTTGCGGATTCGATTTACAGAACATACCCGAATATGTTGCCCAAACATCTCACTGCCGTAATCATAAAAATTTTTTCTATTTATGAACGATATATTGATTGCATTTTGTACGGAAATTTGTCTTATTGTGTTTTCACAACAAAAGTTAAAATTGATTTTAACTCTACTTTTTATTTGACCTTCTATTTTTATTGTATGTAATAATATTACTTAGCAATGTAGGTCTTTTTTATAAAAAAGTTTTTTAATTTATTTATTTTTTCGATATTTCGCTAATCTTTTGGTTAGCATCTTCAGGAAAAATGAAATTTTTTTAGAATAAAATTATTTAACAAACATAAAATCAAAATATTTTATATTATTTAAAAAGAAAAATTTTTTCGTCAATTATGTAAAAGTATTTTGAAAAAAATGTTTCTTTTCTTTTTTATAAAAATTCAAAATAACTAAACTATATATGAAATATTTAACAATTATAATAGAAAAACTTAAAATTACTATTATATTATATAAATTATCCCTATTTTTTATTAACTAAATATCTATAATTTTTAGCTATATTACCGATATCTGCCTTATAATTAATTCTTCTATCTATTGGTACTTTTATTATCTCTAACATTTCTAACATATATTGGAAGTGATTCAAGTTCGCACAATGTGATGTTAATGTAGTTTTTTGTGTATTAATGTGTCTGTATTTTTGATCCGATTTATGGCCTGCTATTATAGTTCTAAGTTTATTCTTTGTTGTTCCCACATAAACTTTATCGCATTTTTCTCCACTATTCCCACCACAAAAAAAAAAAAACAGACCTACATTGCTAAGTAATATTATTACATACAATTGATTTTAACATTAAAACCACAAACAGCTGATTTTGCGTTCTCACTATAAGTTTAATGGAATCAGGTTTTAACCTAAAAAAATTTTTTATTTTCTCCTCGCACAACTCGAAATGAAAGCTTTTTCATTGTGCTAGAGAAAATGGTTAGACCCAATAGCTTTTTTCTTTTGCACTTTTTTTTATTGTTGTTGCTGCTACGTTCATTGTTTTAAATTATTGTAGTGACTTTATTTATCAAATTTTCCTTTATTTATTTTTATTTCACTGAGCGCCATTTAAATTGCCCAGCTGTTTAAAATTTTTTAAACTTGGTAGCACTGCCTTTAGTATATGAAAATCAGAATTCTAGTGCATTAGATCAACTTAAAACCAATTCAAAAGAAGTTTTACGGCGGTTTTAAGGAAATATTTTTGTATGATAAAACCAGGTTTTAATAGTTGGTTTTAATGTGAAAACAACTTTTGCTTTAAAACCAGTTGTTATGAGAAGACTATAATATACTTTTTATAAATACAGCTATAAGTATTTACATAAATTTAAAACAAATTTAGTTGTCAATGACGCAGTAATGCCGCACCAGCATTTCTTTTTTAGACGCCAGTTTAGCCTCTCCATCATTTTGTTTTATTATCGTTATTTAGTGAAAACTTTATCGAATCTTTATAGCTGGAAAATAATCCTTAAAAATAAATTAACTTGTATAATTAAGAAATAAAAATTTTCAGAATACATAAAACTAAATCCGAAAGAGCACTTTTCTACAACATACTCGTACAAATAAAGAAGTTAGTAAAGAAAATAAATTAACGCTGTCATAAAAGAAGCATAAATACATAAATAAACTTAGAATTTTATTACATATCATTATGAAGAAAACTTCACAACAACAAGATTTTTGTGATCTTTTGAAAATTTTCTACAACCGTAAAGTTGGAAGCTTAACAAACTTTTACTTGCCAAGACAATGAGCATTTAATTTATGCTAACCAAACTTGATGTTTATGCTTCCTTAATCCTGTACAAATACATATCTACATACGTATATATTTCTTACTGAAGAATGTTAGAGGGCTTTTTTGTTGCTGTTTCTGTTTGTGTTTCTTTTTGGTTTTGGTTATGTAAATGCTACAATGCGCAACTATTCGTACAGCTAATAATGCGAGAACAATGGCCAGAACAACGCACTGCGTATTAAGCTGGCACTTTCAAATATTTACAAACATAATTTACAATATAAAATAAATATATGTCTCTATATATATATGTACATATATGTTTGTATGTATATGTATGTATATTTCTAAGATTGCTGCTCTGATTTTGTTCAGAAATATATGTATACTGGATGTACAAATAAACTCACTCGCACATGTAAATGTTTAATGTGCCGGAATCCCAGCCAAAGTTAACAAAACATCAGCAAAAAGCGAATGTTTCCCAACAAAAAATTTACAAAAAAAGGGAAAAACAGTAGAAATGCAAAAAAAAAACTCTGCCTGCCATGCCACAGAAATGTACCAAAGACGCCGTTACTCAGCCTATGCTTTTGCACTGTTGCTACGAGTTTAAGTAAGAACTTGCTTATACACACATATACATACACTTGCCCATGCATATGTACATATATGGCATTTAAATCGTAACTAGAACAATTATTAAATATTTTTCTTTATTTATTCTTAAATGCTGCAGCCGAACACACTCAGTTCTGACCTCCCCACACTCCCTCGCTCCCTCGCTCATTAACTCAAAAGCTTTATTTATTCATTCATTGCATTCATTTACTTACTTATTTTTATAATAAAACAAAAGAGAAGCAGCTGATTGCAGCTCGCAAACCTTGATTCTATTTCAACATGTAAAGAACAACAACATTAAGTTACGTGGCCTACGGGCGCATCTTGTTATTGCACGTTGCTGTTGTTGTTGCTGTTACTGTTGTAAGAGTCATTTTCTTGCAATTGTAGTGCAGACGCTCACAACACTTTCCTATTCCTACAACAAGCACATGCATGCATGCATCATCCCAACAAATTCAATTGTCTGCGAATACGAGAGCCTACAAACGCTCAGCCATGCATCATATCATGCAATAATGGTAAATAAAGTATAAAGCTGGAATATTTGCGAAAGTAGAAATACATATCTAGTATCAGGTATGTCTACATTTACATATGCATGTGAACGGGAATGTACATTTGTAAACATTTACAGTTGTGTAAAAAATTTTAGCACAATTTTTTTTTTAATAAATGAAATCGATTTTCTGTAAGTAGAAGTTTCTGGTTAGGCTAGGTTAGGTTAGGTACAGATGTATGGTATTCCAGTATCAATAGCTCACCTTCATTCGGAGACAAATAAGGGCCATTGTGAATCCCTTCCAAGAATAGAAAATCGTAGAGTGGAAGAAGAATAAGTGTAAGCCAAATGTCGCCCCAATACAATATCACCCGTTTAACAGCCAACACAATGATGCCGCTGATAACCATCATATCACGAGCCACGTTCTAACTTAGCCCCAACAGCAACCCGTCGCCTAGTTAATACCCTGTAGTTAGCTGCGTATCGATATTTAATTGAAAAAGAAAGGAAATTTTTGAATTTCCTTACTGCGTCTGGTTGTGCTACCTGCTTCCCCACCGTTTGTGTTGTTAATTTTCTTACGTCTGTTTGTTAAAATTGCTTTGCAATGTACCAAAGTAGCTTGCGTAAATTGTGTTAAAGAAAATTTAAATTTAAAAAAAAAAACCAAATAATAACTTCTAACAATGAAGAATTGCATTAGTTATGCTGTTGTTAGTTAAAGCTTTCATGTTGCCGTTTATTTTCTTATAATGAACCCTCATACCCAGTTAACCAATTTCATTTAAATTGGTTCAATACTTCAGACCGTAATACGACTATCAAAGTATTACCAGCATTAATAAACAATACACATGTTTTTGGTGTTTGTTGTTTTCGGATCTGGAAAAAAAATTTTTCAAAAATGTAAAAAATCTCACATGTTTATATAAAAATGTACCTAAACTATTTGAGAATAGCCAAATATTTTAACTTTCCAAAAACAAACCTCAAGTTCCGTAAAAAAAACTGATTAACTAATTTACATCGTAGGAAATTTTTTAATACTCGTACTTATTTTTTAATCTTTTTTATTTTAACAATGAGGGTGGCGATGGCACGACGGATGGTAGTCTGCACGTTGACTACAAATTCAAAAACAGACCTGGGTTCAACCCCAGTTTCAGACTAAAATTTTAAAATAAAAATAAACATCTGGCATTTTTTTGATGTGCATTAGTGTGTCTTTGTGTGTCAGTTGTTGTCGGAAGGTTTCAGTGGCGAATGCATAGTCACTGGTCACTGGTCACTGAACAATACCGGCTTCAGCTGATAGCAATCCACAATCGCATCAGAACGCCCTCCTTCGTCGTCGGTATTGTGTAGCACCGGCGAAGTAAAATAATAATAAAAATGGCTACTGAACCGAAGCTTCAGCACTGCTACGAGTATAAACAAAGAACGTGCAAAATTAGAGCTGCAAAATAATTAATTAAGCTTCACCTCCTGTCGTTTCTCCTACTATCCCTTTCCTATAGTTCCAGCACAATGCTTTGCATGTGTAGGAGCATCTTCTGAGTGCTGGTCCCAGATAAAAAAAAAACAACAGTACCGGGTTCACCTGGAAGCAATCCACAGGCACATTAGAATGCCCTCCTTCGGTGAAGCAAAATAATTACTGAAAACGAAGTGCTGTTCCCAGATAAAAAAAAAAAAATCTATATATTAAATTTCAAACTCAAAGGTTCGTCTTTATGTTTATTTTTTTATACTTCGATATTTCGTTAACCATTTATTATCAAAAATATTTTATAAATAAAATTTGTTCAATTACTGATCTCTAGTATTGATATTTATGTTGCTCATATTTACACAAGTAAAGATAATATAAATTTTGAACAAATAAAACCAAAACACCAAGTCAAAATATAGTGGATCAAATACAGGGTGGGCCAATAGCTACGCCTGCGAAATGTCACTCCTGCGTGTAAAAATTTAATAACTTTTTTGTTTATTACTATCTTTTATTTATTTTTTTATATCAGAGACATGACCACCATTTTTATCATCATGCACAATTGGGATCTTAAACAGGCGTTTTGCATAACTGCACGCAAAATTTCAGGCTCTATTGCCCTGATCTCAGCTTCAATGTTTGAATTTAGCTGCTCTATAGTTTGGGGCTTATTAACATACACTCGTTCTTTGAGATAATACAATAGAAAATAATCAGGGGGAGTTAATTCTGGCCAATTGAATTCTGAATTTCTTGAGATAACTCGGTCTAAGGTAATATTCTACCACTTTGTTACGTTGGTCGGTCGTTAAATTTAACACGGTTCCATAATTGAAATCTAAAAAAAACAATAAAAAATAATATAAACAAAAAAGTTATTCAATTTTTACACACAGGCGCGACTTTTGACCCACCCTGCATAAAGATACACAATATCGGTAGGATTGTATAAGTGGGTGTGGGAGCAACAAAGCGCAATAATTTAATCTAATTAATTTTAAAGTTTATTCCAAATAAATTTCTTGATTCAATTAAGAAAAACGAAAATCCATTTAAAATAATAATTATACAGGGTGGCACAAAAGGAGCTATATAGTTTGAATTCTTTATAACTTTTTTAATTATTATTTTTTCTTTGTTTTTTTTTCAACATTTTGTGAAGAAGACTTGGGGAATTCATTATGAAACAATCCAAATGAAATCATGGCCATTACACCCGAAATTTTGCAAAAAGTTATGGAAAATATGCTAAAATGAGCACGCGTGTGCGAAGCAGAAAATGGACATCACAAACAGGATATCATTTTTCAAAGCTAATTGCAAAAAATTTCCCAATAATGTGCTGTTTTAAAAAATAAAATTATAATAATCGCATAAATAAAAAAGTTATAAACCATTTAAACCATATATATCCTTTTGTGCCATCCTGTATTTCAGCCTATCACTAGAATTGTATTATAAATAAATGATCCAACAAATGTCATTATTTCGTTCCATTTGTCCATTTGATGGTATTTTTCTTGCACTGTTTTTTTTTCTTCGATCAGTGCTCAGGATGTATGCCCTACGCAAAACCATATATATGTACATCTATATATTTTCATAATCGAAATTAAAATTGTTACATGGGTAGTGACGAACACGCGTATTCGCTGGTAATTTTTAATCTAAAAAAAATAATTATACTCGTATCACCTAAACCTCCTAATGAACCTTAAAGCAAAACTACGGCTTATTGGGCCTCTAAATTCCGCGAGACGTAGTGAGGAGCTGTTGTTAATACTGTTACGTGCTTGTTGCACTGCATGCGACTCTGGTGGCAAATAAATTTGTAAAAACTTCTATGTGTGCGTGTGTGTGTGTCTCTGTGCTTTCGTAATTGTTTTAACTCTATTTTTTTTCATTTACTTTTTAGTCATTATTTTATTATTGTGCAGTCAAAGACATTTTGCGCATTCATTGTTTATTGTTTTTCATAAATTTATTTAAAATGCTTCTCATTTTATTTTCTTGTTTTATCGTTTATGGCCATAACCTTCTATAAACCTTAAAATAAACACACAAACCCACACACACGCATACACTTGCTCCAATACACTCGCTTGCACATTGATATAGAAAAGCAAGCATAATTTTTATTCCAGTTTGGTGTTTTAATTACGCTCAAAGATTTATAGCCCGTTTCTCTGAATGCCAATTTTATAGAAAATAACAACAGAAAACGATAATTACTTCACATTTATTATTATTTATTATTTATTAAAGCAGGATCAGGTATTTAATTTAGTTGGCAATGAAGTCTTTCTGGCAATTGGATTTTTAAGAAAGTGTATTTAATTTTAGTTTGGTTGAAGAAGAGACTGAAGTAGTTTTCCCAAAAGTTTTTAATTATAAGAATAGAGAATTGTTTAGAATTTGTTAGTTGAAATGAGATGCTGAGTGGCTGAGTAGTTTTCACATTGAAGCCACAACCAGAAAATCGTGGGTTCAATCACTCGTCAGTTAAAAAATAAAACTTCGGCAATAAAACGTCGGCGAAGTTAAATAACAAGTAAATTAAATCCCATTGTAGCTTAAATATGAATGCTTCGAAATGGCTGTTAGACTGCTTAAGAGGAGCATTCGTATACACGTCTATAGAAGCTTATACATTTTACTTCACCTGCAGCGAACATCTTTACAGACAGGCCATCACTAAAACGAAAATGTGCAGGTTCTGCTGTGCGAATGATGAATCTGTGGAGCAGCTTATCACTAACTGTCCGGGGAAGATGATGAGGAGGAGGAGAAGGTTCTTGAACGCGTTAAAACTTACTGAAAGCGACTTCCGGTTTTTACCCTAAAAGCAGCTGGTTCGATTCATGCGCATACTTCATGATCGATATACAGTATCTGGATGGTCGAGGTGCTGGAGGCGTCTGTCCCAACCCCTTTATTACACATTGAGTCCAGTGAAGAGGGTAGTAGCAAAAATACCAGCTTATAATTTATATGTTGTCTTAGCAACTTGTTTTGAAAAATATCTCCAAATGAGACTTTTAGTAGAGCTCTACGCTGCTCACCAATAGGTTAGGTTAACCAGGTCGCCAGGTAGTAGAAAATCACAACGTCCGGCTGTGTCGTCTTGTGTTCTCAAAGTTCCCTTTGTGTTAGGCTGATAAGACTAATGCTCCCGCACTTGGCTATGGAGGCAAACTTCCATTGTGTTACCTGTTAAAGATAGAGGAATATAGGAAAAGAAGAGAATACACAGATGAGAGAAGAGAGAGAAGAAAAGTGAAAGAGAGGTGAACGTTTAATTGATGCCTAGACGTATACAGAATATTTAAGAAGAAAGCAGTTAACGTACGCAATTGAAATGACACAGTCATAACGCAGGAGAGTAGATACCGCAGATGAACCTCTAATATTTCTGAAATTCTTTTGCATGGAAAATGCAGGCGAAATGGCCAACCAATGCACCACCAAAGATTCATATGATTTGTGCCGCTCTGTGTCATTAATTATCGTACATATCACACTATATTTATCAAATAGACACAACTAATCAGCTGACCTTTTTTTCTCCTTTATGTTTTATACTACGTGAATATCAAAATTTGTTTACATTTTAAGCGCGTTAATATAATTTTTACTCATTTATTTCACTTGGGAGAGCGCGCAAATAAAATTTTTACTCATTTCTTTATTTTGAGAGAGATTTGCAAAAGCAATTAAGGCGGCCATAAATGAAATTTATGTTTTTCTTGTTATTGTACCTGTGTGTGTGTGTTTTCTATCGAGAGATCAGTGAAACAACAATTTATCCATATGTAGACAAAATTTTTGTTTTTTTTTCCTATTGTAGTTATCTGTTATAGTTGTTTTCAAAATAACTGTTGTTTTTGATATTGTTGTTTTGTTGTAGTGTGGCGGCTAATGCACTTAATACGTAGAATTGTCATGAATAGAATGCCAAAAACTATACCGCATTTAGAAAGGAATATAAATCCTTCCATTCTATACAGGGTTTTTTTGTGAGTGTCTTCACAGAGAAAATATAAATAATTCGAAAGAAATGGTCGGTCATTTTTGTTTGTATTAGCTGGCATGCATAAAACAATTGTACAAAGAAGCTCTTCTTACGACAATAAGAAAGATGGGACAATTTGTTTACAGCACAATCTTCTTAGTTCTAATTCAGTTAGTTGTGTGTACCATGGAATACGCAATACTTTGTTCAACGACATATATGGAGCATTTCACATGAGGCCAGTGTAAAAATATTTTTTTTGTTTACGCATACCTTCAGCACAGATATCGAACCTAGTAGTATTCAAAATGATGATGCACAGCAAAAAAAAAATTATTAAAATTTAGAAGCTTTAAAAGCTGTCGGAAGCAATATATTGCATATTCAGGAGGAAATGCTACCGTCTTTGTTAACTACACTTCAATCCACTTAACTTACCGACAATCGCAACTCGACTGGCTCGTATAAAACTTCATTTTTTTAAAAGCCGTAGAAGAATGTTCAATGTGTCCAGTGATGTTAACCGTATGGTAATTATCGTAGTGTAAAGTAATTTAGAGCCTAGAACGGTAGGCTGGTTATTCCAATATTTGTACGTTAATTTAAAACAACTATTTTCATAATGTGTCTACACGTGATATTCATATTTCTCATAACAACAAATCAAATTTATAATTTCATTGCAACTAAGCAAACTAGTGCCAATTGTAGTTCAATTCTATAAAATGCTTACCGTGATTTTACTGAAGGTAAAAATTTTAAATAGTTTTTTTTTTACTATTACTACTTATTTGTTTACGCTTTTGTTGTTTTTTAAACAACTACATATCGTCACCTAAAATACAAAAGTGCCTATCCGAAATAAATAAAATAAATAAATTTTAAATTTTTTTTAAATTTTATAAAACTTAATAAAATGAAAATTGTTGTTGGTTACAAATATAATTTTTTCGCAATATCATCCAAATAAAATGATGAGTATATTTTCAACACTAAAAATTATGTCTCATTCTTTCATTATTTCCCAATAGCTAGAAATACATTGATTTTGAAAGTTTAGTAGAAAGTACCCTAAAAGATGTACTTATTAACATTTTTTCTTTGTAAAATTTCTTAAGCAAAAATCCGTAGACAATGAATAAAGCAATGCTTAAAAAATTCATTCTTGTCCGTTTATCTTTTTGGATACAAAAATGAATGCTTGTAATTGGATCATCGCGAAACAAAAATCATGCTTAAAAAAAAGGACAATTGCAATTGCCGTGATTCCATTATGTTAAATCTATTTAATTATTTAATTTATTTTGACTGTTTTGACTCACGTCGAAGAAATATAAAAAAATTGTTACATATTGTCCGTATTTACACCTGTCAATAAACGGCGCGTTTTTTCTCTATTTTCTTTTCAAGTTGCTTTGAAACTCTTGCCGCTTTTACATTTGAATTTTTTCAAAGCATTTAATATCGTTCAACTTTTAAACGTGTTAAAAGAAATATATAATAATAAAATGGAATGTAAATAGTAAGGCTATGTGCCTACTAAGCGTATTCGACTGATATTATGTCACTAAAAGTTCTTTTAAATACAATTAAAAAAGGATTGCAACGCAGCTTTTATAATATGCAATTATTGCTTTTATAAAATTAACTTTTTGCAAAAGATACCGTTAAGCAGTAGTACAACGATTGGATGAAGATTACGATTTTATTTATTATAAAAAGTACCAAGTTGGAGTTAATTTTTACAGCTTGACAATGAAATTTTAAAAAGTAAATAAACACAACGGAAAAAATAGAATTTTACACTTTTATAAGAATACATATTACATTGATTTCACCGAATATTTAATTAAAATTCGTTTTTAATCTTGTGTAAAAAAGTTGACAACACTTTGAATTTAAAAGCGAAAATGGAGCAAAACAAATACGAAAAAAATGCAAAAATTACATCGTCAGGCGTCGCTATGTAACTTTTTCACCCCGATTTCTTCGCTACACCGCTCACTAACAAACAAAAGGTTGCACGCAAAAGTTGCGGCGTTTATTGCAAGGTGTAAATATGGTCAGTATGTATATCATAGTTATTAGGAAAATAATTATTTGGAGGTTCAACTTAAATTAATTAATTAATTAAATAAATTAAAATTTTATAAAATTACCGTAAAAATATAGAAATTTATTGCCTACAGTTCGGAGTATAAATTAATATACAATAGGATAAGTACCGTACGGTTAACATCACTGCATGTTGGCTATGCAAAAACGTTATACAAAATGAACGATTTTTAGCTGACTGTTTCACATGGAATGACCCATCTAAATGAAAGCTTAAGTGTATATATATATATATATATATATATATATATATATATATATATATATGTAAATACATATTTGTTAATAGTATTATTTAGGTTTGTTGAACTGTACATAAAGCTTATCGGTTTGGAAGGAAGTGAAGAACATTAATGCATAATATTATTGCCGCATCACGTTTTTTTATGGCACAACTAATATTTTATATAATTTTTCCTAATCGTTTTTTACCATCGCATTGGAAGAAGTTCATTTCCGAGGACCATGTAACATGACAAAAAAAAATAAAACTCAATTATACATTCTCGTACAAACAAATACACAGATGTAGTGTCACTGATGCACTAGTTGGTGCAAATACCGAAAATGATTTATGAGCCGCTACTCTGCACTACAATGCAAATAATTAAATTTATGCTTAACGTTTATTTTTTATTTTCATGTTGGTAGTTTTCAAGCCAAATGTTTTTGAAGTTGTTATCTGTAGTATTTATTTCAATATAAAGTTTGGCCTCATTTTTCAAAGTTCAAAAGTTTTTATTTTTTTTTTGTTTGCTTATTAATTTATTTATTTCTAGTAATGATTAATAAAAGTTCTAATGAGTTTTAGATAATTTGTATAAATCTGTTAAAAAAAAACTACACATTAAGCGATTTAAATCGACAATTATTATTCGCCGGTTGCCATACGTAATGTAGTTTTGGCAACTGGCAACGCCATTAAATAATGATTATCATGACATATAATTGCTTTCTAATCAATACAGCACACTGAAAAAATATTAATTAAATTTTAATTAAAAATTTTGTAATATTAATTAAAAAATTAATTAGATTTTCACATGCAAATAAATTAAAAACTATCAATTAAATTATTATTGTTGATTTAATTTTTCATTTAATACTGAATAATAAAAATAAATATATACATAATTAAATATTTCGGAAATTCCAAACAGATTTTTTATACCAAAAAAAAATATTTGACATCAATTCGAATGCTTGTTGGGTATTAATTTATATTTGTATTTGTATATTGTTGCATAACAATACGTTAAGCATTTAAATAAATATAAGCCGTCATTGTGTATATTTCATAATAAAAAAAAAAAAATTAATTAAAAGTTTTTTAATTATATTTATTTTTGAGCGATGGTCTTTTTTATGAAAAGTTTTTAACAATTATTTATTTTTCAATTAATAATTCAATTAATTTCGCTACTACCTAAAATATTTTTTTAAAATAAAAAAATATTTTTGTCAATACAAATTATTATTTCCTGACGATGCTACCTATGTGGTAGCGAAATATTGAAAAATATATAATTGTTAAAAACTTTTCATAAAAAAGACCATCGCTCAAAAATAAATATATTAATTAAAAAATTTTAAAAAAGGTCAAAATAAAAATAGAAGTGAAACTAATATTAATTAAAAGTATTAAGCCCAAAAATTAATTAAAAATTTTATTGAATTGATTAAACTTTTATTTTTCGATTTAAAGATGTTAATTAAAACTGAAAAAGTAAAATTTTTGTGTGTGAGTGTGTGGATGGTGATGGCTCCTCGTTGACTGTAAATTAAAAAAGTCCTCGGTTCGAGCCCAGTTTCGGATTAAGTCATAAAAACATTTCGTATTTTTTCTGCTGTACATTTGTGTGACTTTGTGCCAGTTGTCGTCGGAAGGTTTCAGTAGCGAAGGCATAGTCCGTGATCACTCAACAGTACCGGCTTCAGCTGATATGATAGCAGAGTGTACTCCTCCGTGGGTATTGTGTAGCAGAGTAAAATAATTACTAAAAATGCCTACTAAAACAAAGTTTCAAAATTGAATACATCTACTTGACATCAGAAGCACGTGCAAAAACAGATTTGTATGATAGTGAAGCTGTACCCTCCTGTCATCTCTCTCACTATCCCTTTCCTCTAGTTCCAGCACAATGTATCGCATGTGCTGCTCCCAGATAAATAAAAAAAATTATCATACACAATTTACTGGTATACAGAATAAATTGAAACTAATTCTAAACTTATTTTATATTATTGTGTTAATAAATATAAAGTGTGTAATAAGTAAAAGATTTTTTTGAAATTAAGAAAATGGTTTTTATTATTTTGTATTTGATCTCTGCCAAAAAAAAGATAAGTAAACTTTTGTTTCGTAACAATCCTGTTGAATAAATTTAGAAATTTGTCTCAAACAAATTCGAAGTGTTCTTTTTTTTTATTCTTCCTTCTTAAATGCTTGGAGTACCATAAGGACATGACAGGCACCTTTTGTTAAAGGCTGTTGACATTTTTGCGTATAATTTTTTTTCTTTTGTGCGTAGCTGGTTGCGTGGTAATAATTATTTTGTGGTCTGCTGATATTTAACAGCGGGAACGATAACAAATTAAATATATTTCGTGATTATTAGAGCTTTTGTTATGGGCGTGTTTTGTACCTGTTTGAATTTTGCGGTCTGAAGTTCCGTAAGGTTGAGTTTATCATTAAAATAAGCAGTACAAGGTGCCAGATATTGCCGTGCACAATGGCGTGGAAACGAAATATTTGGAAAAGAAAAAGAAATAATTTTTTTTCTTTGAAAACGGGATAAAAATACTACTGCAGAGAAGTGGTAGGTTGTGAGGTGGTAGGAAGGAGTATAGTTTAATTCTTGCATAAATCTGCAGTTACGCGTTTTTGTGCATTTGCTAAGCAGAGTTGGTGCAAATATTTTTTTCAGCAAAACGAGCGTAATTTTATTTATTATGCTACTACATAGCTCAGGAAGTATTGCGCAAATATCGATGAAGATGTGCACTTTTAGTTAAAAAAAAATTTTTTAAAATGTTGCCTGATGGGGTATTGAACCAACGATCTTTAAAAAACGCATAATTCATTATTCCATTTTTCACTGCTTCTTTCGGGATTTCATATAAAGCTTAAATTTTCCCTCAATAATACAAGTAAGTTCGTGTGTATGTGTCTGTATGTGTCTATATGTGTGTGTAAACATTCCGTAACTTACGAAAGGGTCAACGGATCGGAATTAAATTGAAGGCTTTCGATAATTAATGACCATATTTAGAATACTTAAGATAATGAACCGATTCGCTTCGGTACATTTCGACTATAAATTTGGTATATTTAACTAAGACGATTCTGCCGACCTTCATTGACTCAAACGAGAAAGAATAATTTCTGGAAAAGTTGGTCGTAGTTTGGCAGATCATGGCAGAAGTAGAATCAAAGCAATCCGAAAAATTTGGGGAGTAATTGGGACCATTGAAAAATACCTTTAATCATGTATACATTGGAGTATAAAGACTATCTAAAGGCACTCATCTCATAGATTTGCGTTTTTTTTTTAACCTAGTTCCATTAAGTTTACAATACATCATTTATCGATGTTATTCTAATCGGACCAAGATTGACACCAGCAGTAAATTTTGAGGAGTAGTAGAAAATAGCACATTGTTTACAATATTGCAAATACCATCTTAGCAATTTTGGAAAGTTGTTATGAAGTGTAGAGTAAAAAATTCACATACAAAACTTTGCAAATGCCATGATGAAAGACTATTTGCACAAGATTGTGAGTTGGGCTATTGACTTTTTTTTTTATCTTGGACCAGCACTTAGGAGATGACCCCTACACATGCCGCGCATTGTGCTGGAACTATAGGAAAGGGATTGTCGGAGAAATAATACGAGGTGAAGCTTCGCTCTGATGTCAAGGAGACGTATTAAATTTTGAAGTTTCGTTTTTAGTAGCCTTTTTTGTAATTATTTTACTTAGTGAGACTATGCCTTCGCCACTGAAACTTTACCACAACAACTGACACAAAGCCACACAAATGCACAACAGAAAATGCGAGATTTTTGTTATGAGTATGAAACTGGGGTTGAACCCAGTAAAAATTTTTCGTTTTGTACTCAAAGTGCACACTACTTCGATCATCGCCACCCTCATAATCATTCATAAAAATTATTATAAAAAAAAAGTATTTCACATATTTTTATTATTTTATTTTATTTATTATTATTTTTCATTTATATTATTAAAATTTAATTAAAATTAAAAAAATTAAAATTTATTTAACTAACTTAATTTTCTTAAATTTCTTAATATTTACTAAAGCATCTGCTAAATTTAAATTTTTATTTTTAGATTACTTGCATCCAATTATGAAAGCTGTGTTAAGTACAGATTTTCATGTTTTTAAATTCAATTTATTTCGTTTATAGTATTTACAAATTAACTATCCTCCTTCCCATAACCTAATTTCCTTTTCCAGCACAATGAATCGCATGTGTAGGGGTAATCCCCTTAGTGCCGGTCTAAGAAAAAAAAAAAAAAAACTCAATACTAGTTTATATGCACATTTTTATAAATAGTTTAAGCATTTTTTCTTTTCTTCTGCCTAAATATAATTATTTATTTTATGGTGGTACAAAAAGATTTTTAAAAAAATTTGTGGTTGGCAAAAGAACACTGAAAAGCACAAAAATTTAGGTAACTGGAGTTAAGGCAGTTGTAATCGGCATGAGCTGCATTACCATATTTCGCAACTTGCAACTGAACAACAGTTCTGTTGCAATCCATAATCGAACAATTCATCTAAAAATGGCAGCAAAATGATAATGCAGTTTCGATCTGTATTACTTAACTTAACATTTTTAGCAAATAGCAATTGAACAAAAGTTCGGTTACCATCCACAATCGAGCTATTAGTTACTAAATAACTCTAGTGTTGCACCTAAAGCTCATGGGAAACATTATTGATGACTGTCATGGTGTTTGAATTCACAAAATTCAGGCTATGGAGGACACTCGCTAACTCTATCAGCCGGCAGTGTGCCATGTACCACAGCTGCAAACCCACTGTGCTGAAACTTTTGCTAAAAATGAATGAAACAAATTTTTGTTTTGTAAGACTCATTTTAAAACAGCAATTAAAAATTTGTTTCTTCCCTTTTTTCCTTTTTGTGTTTTATTGTTTTGTGTTTGTGTGTGTTTGTACATACATTAACCTAAAAAGTCTAAATTTATATATTTATATATATATACATACAACCCTTTTTCTTATTTCAATTTCACATTAACTCTAAAGACTGCCACAAGAAAAGACATCTTATAAATATAAAATGTAAGCAACTCCAGAAAAAGCCCCCCATGTGGAAGCAGGCAACATCTTTTTTCGCGAGAGAATTGAAGGAAAAATAAAAAAATTAATACTTATCAGTGTGTTTTGCTCGGCTTATGCGTATTTTAAAGACTTGTTCATAAAAAGAAAATTTGTTAAAAGCGAAAATAAGGGAGACCTCCTGCAGCCAAAACAACAATAAAACAACTTGATGTAAAGAATTTTGTGGTGGCCTATTCCTTGTGAGACGCACGGTTATTTACTGCTCCTTTTTGGTGGTTTTGCTGGGGTTTCCTTTCAAGTAAATTATTATTATTTTTGTCGGTATGCTATTGTAATGTGGCATGAGTTGTTATTCACAGTCGAAATAGTTGTTGTTTGTTTCTTGTTTTTTTTTGTATCTTTCTCTGGTATTGTTTTAATAACAATTTCACGTTGTTTTCCAAATATTATTTTTGGGCTTGAGCTTTTTGTCGTTAGATTTTTCATCTGACATTGTAGCCATTTTTATGTCGGTTGCTCATGGCATTACAAAAAAAAAAAACAGAGACGAAGAAAATTGTTGATTTTTACTGAAAGAGTTTTGGGTGTGTTCTTTTTTTTTTTTCTTAAGAAAGCAAAATGTTAAAAAGTAAAAGAATAATGAAAAGTACTTCGTTGGTGTTCTTTAGCAATTGTAGCTGATACTTGTACTCGCGGTATTAAAAACAACGGTAACAAGAAATAAAAATAAATAAAAGTTCATTAGTTGTCGTCCTTATTATTACCGCTACATGGGCCACTGTTGTGGCATACGTATCTTCTTAAGATTGAATTTAACTTTGGTGTGGCTGTAGATGTGTTTATGTTTCTATGTGTCTATGTGTATGTGTCTATGTGTCTATGTGTATGTGTATTTGTGTGTTAATTTCTTTTCTTGCGTTCTGGTGCTCCAGTTTCATTATTTAGTTTCTGACAATTTAATATCGAGGTAAACTAATGTCTTCTTCTCTTCTAAATATTTGGCTGTATTTTGAAATTACAGAAATATAAAAGGCTGGAAATACCCAAAAAGTTGGCGTGTTATGTGGAGGAAGTTCTACTAGCGGACAGCTAGTAGGACATATCTCGTACACGTACACGCTTTCTTATTACGGGTTTAACAGTCGACTTTGGAAATTTATTAAATTTTATCGTATGCAATAAATTATTCAGCAATGCAGGTTTTATTTTTATAAAAAATTTTTTTTTTACATATAATAATAAATAATATAAAATATTTAGATTTTATGTTTGTTAAATACTTTTATTCAAAAAAATTTATTTTCCCTGATGATGCTAACCAAGGGTTAGCGAAATATCGAAAAATTATTTTGATAAATAAATAAAAAATTTTATAAAAATAAAACAAAAATAAATAGAGGCGAATTTATTAAATTTTTGTTATTTTCTGTCCGTTTTAGAGAGCTTTCACTCATTTCTCCCAAAACCTGTTTTCCTAGTTCCGGCGCAATGTAACGCATGTGTAGGGGTCATTCCCTGAGTGCATGTTCAAGAATACAAAATAAGAAACAGCTGTTTACTAAAAAAGTATACCAGCACAAAAATAAAAATACAAAAACTTAAAATTACTTTTTGAAATTTTTAAATCACTTTTGTGTGCTGCCGTATGGTGATTTTGAAAAAATGTGCACAAAAAAGACATTTCGCAATGCAGCAGTGATCACTTTTAATAATGTTGTTCTCGGACAAAAGTTTTTTAAGAGTTTTTAAAATTTTTTTAATTATATTATATATAATAATATAATAAAGGCCAAAATAAAAATAGAAGTGGGACTAATTGTATTAAAAATGGCCAACAGAATACCCCAAAAATTATTTAAATCAAACTGTGAAATAGTTTCAATAGTTACTGCTACTTTAAGACTGAGAAAGTTAGAGAAAGTTAAAAGTGATTTCATTGCGGAAAATATTCAGGCAGTTAACAGCTGTCTAGCCAGCTGACGCCTGAATTTTTAATCCCAAGCTGAACCATTTCATTTATTATTTTAGTAAAAATGGCGAATATTTTAATGTTGACATTCATTTACAGTACTGCAAAATATATTAATTTTTAAGTTTACCAACTTCATTTATTGTTAAATTACTTGGCTGCTGCATTATTGAACTGCTGTTGTTCTTTTATTCCTGTGGATACATTCTTTGTACTGGCATTCATTTGCTTCTTAAATTTCATTTTATTATTATTTTTGTTTACTTTTGCTACTTGCTACTTGCTACTTGCTACTTCTACTTGATAATATTTTTCTAATGTAAATATTTATTCGAACTTTGTTGCTCGGCACGCTACACTCTCAACCATAAATTTTCGAGTGTTTTCTAATTTCAGTATTTTTTTATTACAATTATTTTTTCTTTTCTAAAACTTTATTAAATGCTCACTGAATGGCTTCAAAGCCATTATTTCGCCACTTTATCACTAATACGCAGTAAAAAGTTTTAGTGTAATTTCCAGCCGAGTCGGTGTGTATGTTGTGCATATAATACTGTGTGGTCTATTTAGCGCTTTAAAGTTCAAATGGCTGCCATAATAATAGCAAAAAGTTATATTAAAATCTGGGGAAAATTAAAAACTTCTCGAAAAAATTTACTAAATTTTAAGAAAAATTACATTGCGGGATTTGGCGATATTTATTGGAAAGCGTTGACACTTTGTCTCACCCAGCTATGGTTAGGTGGTTCAGGTATTACTTCTGACAAAGGGGGAAGGGGCTTAATTAACAAAATGTGCCTGATGTGTACTGTAGTACTCAGCATCTATATTTAGCCGGCCACATCCAAGAATCGCACCAGCCCACTGTGGTCGGCCACTTTGCTCTGTGCGAGATAACGCAACAATGGGCAAAAGTGTACAGCTGATATTACCGATTTTAGAATTTTCGAATATTAACTAAGAAACTAAACATTATCCCATTGGGGTTTTCAGGGGGAACACAACGAAAACTCTATATTGAAATATATGGATGAACGAACACTAACAAATCACTGGCCAAATATTAATTTTATAACAAATACACAACGATCTAAACAGATTGTATTTCTTTTAAAATTTAGTTAAAACCTTGTAATTCAATACTCATTTTGCTTTATTTCAACATAAATTTTTTCTCTTTTGTTTTAATTAATTTAAAGTTGCACTTAATTCTCCACTTGTTCATACTGCAAAAATGCACTCAACATTCGCCCTCTTTTTTGAAGCTGTTCTTAAAGCGTTCAAGTGGCATAAAACAAAAACAACTATACAATTTGAAACCTTGTTTTTTTTTTATAATAAATATTGATGTCACATTTGGTGACAAACTTTTTAATTTAATTCTAGTTTTTTTATTTTTGGCCAGCACAGCTTGGTGGGGATCATATCCCTGACGCCACCAAGATACGCAAAAAAAAAGGCTCTCAGCGTCCTCTGTCTGCTCCGTAGAATTTCATTTACTTAACTTGAATAATTTTTCAGTATGACTATGGAAATTTCGCATCGTACGGAACTCCAATAAAAAATTAAGTGTTTTTGCTGCCCCCTTTCTTTAGTCGGAAGTTTTGTTCAGTTGGCAGTTGCTAAAAATCATAAAGCAGATCGAAACTGCATTAACTACAGTTGTCTAAATTCCAGTGCTTTTTATGGCTCGATTATGGAAGGCAACCAAACTTTTGTCCAGTTGGCAGTAGCTAAAAATGATAATGCATATCGAAACTGCATCATCTCCAGTTGCCCAAATTGCAGTCGGTTTAGTGCTTTTCTGGCAACCAAAAATTTATGGTTGGCAAACGGCAATGCAACCAAAATTCCGCTGTCATTCGTAATCGGGTTATTTATGTTTTTTGGCAACCACAAATTTCTGGTTGCTGACTGGAAATGCAACTGAAGTTCGGTTGCAATACATAGTCGCCCCATTAGCCTTGTAGCATATCTGACGACCGTCAAGTTGGCTGGAAATATCGCTACCCGCAGAGAGCTGTTCTTCGTTTGCGACCCTACAAGTGCTCACCTATCTTTTGGTGTACAACAATACTGTTGTTTGCACTAGATGTGCCCATACCGAAACCACACCTGGCTAGCTCAGCCGACCGGTCCTTGACAAGGCACAGCACACAGCTGAGAGTCTTGTCAGTCTAACGATTAAACTCATCTTTGAATTGGTTTAGTACAACTGAGGAAGTAAATGCCGCCTTAAACCACTGCTGGTGTTTTGCTATGCGAATGCTCAAAATATGTCACAATTGCTAAGAAGACAGACGCCAGTATGCAGCAGCTTATTGGATGGTTTATAGCATATTCGGCATATCTCTTTTATTTGTTTAAGTTTTATATTTCTTTAATGAATGATATCAACGTCCGTCTGTTCCCCTCCAAACAGGAAGCACAAGTTTCTGTATGTTCTCAAAGACTATTGCTTCCAGCATCACTGTGCTTAAAGTGGACAGCACTCTGACATAAGCCTTACTTTAATACCTTTACCGGCATTAATATGTAAAAAGCACAGGAAAAGGGAATAAAAAGATAATTTAACATTTCTTTTATATGAAAGTCACCCAGTATATTTAAGCAGGTTACTTAAAATATATTTTTATTATTTTTCTTTTACTTACAATTTCAGTTGTTCTTGTCCAATTCTTTGCTGTGAAGTTAATGAAAAATAGTTGAAATCAAGAATACAAAATAATTGCGGTTGTTGGTTGGTTGGTTGGTTGGTTGGTCGGTTGGTTATCATTTGCTACAAGCAAGAGACTAGAAATTTGTAACATTCACAGCTAAAGAACCGGAAACTGCTCTATAGCCCAATTATTGTTGTTGTGGACAAACAAGCACAACAACAAACAAAGATAATTGGGCAAAGATGCTGCTTGTGCAGATACACTCCATTTCTTATGAAGACAAGTTTAATCTTTATTAAAAATAAAATCATTAAATAACAACAACTGAAATAATTTTTCTGCATAATGAACAGGAACAGGAGTAGATAACCAATTTGTTCAATACTGTTGAGAATTTATCGTAAAATTGTATTTAATTGCTAAAAGTTTGATAATTTTTTTTCCTCCATTATTGTGCTGTCATAAATTTTATCATAAATTGAGAGAAAGTTTTCACTCTAAAATTTTATTCGAACATTTATGTACATGGAAAACTATAAGAACAAAATTAAATTTGTTTATGCCAAAGAAATTTCGAGTTATATTTAGAGGAACAGAAATTACTAGTATCAATTAAATTTTTAATAATAATAATTGAATTTTTTGATCCTTATTTTTTTACCTTATTTCTTTTAATAATAATTTATATATTATCTCTTAAGCTTGGAGGTTTGTTTTAATTTTTTTTTTATTTTTCTAATTCGACATTTCGTTAACCATCGGTTAACATCTTCAGGAATTTTTTTTTCTTGTAATACTTTTAAAAATTTGTTTAAATTATAATTACAACTGCTCAGTTTTTCGTATGCATTAGTTCATATTTCATAAATTCCGAAGTGATAATCTGGTTGACATTTGCCACGGCATTAGAAATGAATTCAGGAAAAGAAGTGCTTAAGAACTCATGAAAATACCGATTCATAGTGAACGCATTCATTTTGGTTTTGGGGTTGTAGCATGTTGGAAATATAATTTGAGCATTAACACTTTGCTTATTCAACATGTATATTCACATAGTTGGCTTTAAAATATTTTTTATGTTGTGTCACTTTGTAGAAAAATTTTATATATAGTTTAAAAGAATTTGTCATCAATAAAAGTCATACATGTACATTGTGTTTTGTACATTGCTTTTTATATAAGAACTTTGTGGAATTACTAGAAAGGGTTTGCATCACCACAACTACATTTCAATAGGTTATGGGCCCAGACATACGATTTGGAAGTTGTTGAATTTTTATTGCAAGATTTAAAAAGAAAAAATGGCATCGTCGTCATTATATCAGATAGAAAAGCTAGATGAAAGGAATTACGAAACATGGAGTATTCATATGAGAAGTATCCTTATTCATTCTGGTTTTTGGAAGTATGCAAGTGGCGAAGAAGAAGCAGATTCAACCTGGAGTCGTGATAAAATTTTGGAGTGGAAGAGTAATGATGAAAAAACGCTCGCAACAATTTTATTAAGTGTTAAGTCTAACCAGTTGAACCATATTAAAAACATTAACAAATCTAAAGATGCCTGGATTAAACTTAAGGAAGTTTACAAGCCGAGTGGTCCGATGCAAAAGGTTAGCTTATATAAAAAGATGTTAAGTTTGAACATGAAAGACAGCAAAGATATGGCCGAATATTTAAACAGTTTTTGTGAAATTACGGAGAAATTAGCCGATGTTGGAATTAGTATTCAAGAAGAATTATTGGTAGTCATTTTATTGTCAAGTCTTCCGAGAGAGTTTGAAAACTTCGTTATTGCCATAGAAACGAGGGATTCTCTACCAGCGTTAGGAATGCTAAAGGTTAAACTTCTTGAAGAGTATGAACGTCGAAATCAACAAAACAAATCATCTACGATTGAACAAGCTTTTGGTGCAGCCAAAAGAGAAACAGGTTACAAGAAAGGTAATAATAATTTGAATGTTAAAAAGGGAAATTGCTTCATATGTGGTAAGAAAGGGCATTATGCAAATAGGTGCAACGAAAAACGTAATCAAGAAAAAACTTACTCTTTGATTGCAATGGCGAATTCTGAAAAAAGAGATACACAAACATCGACATGGTACATTGATAGCGGTGCTACAAGTCACATGTGTGCAAATCGAAATTTATTTTGTAAATTAGACAGATGCAGTGATAATATAATGTTGGCAAATAGAAAATCAATTGCTGCTGAAGGAATAGGAACAGTCAATCTGTTTATAAATAATAATAAAATTGTACTAAAAGATGTTTTATATTCCTCAGATCTGAATGGAAATTTTTTATCTGTCAATAAGGTCGTACAGTATGGTGGCAAAATCAAATTTAATAATAAGGGTGCAATATTTACTGATGCTTACGGTGAAATAGTTTTAAAAGCCCGTAAAGAAGAAAATTTGTTCCAATTTAAAATAAAAATACCGAACGAGAAATTATGTGTTTTACAATCCATTAATGAAACTTGGCATCGTCGATATGGACATTTGAACTATGAAAGCCTGTTTGAGTTGTCGAAGAAAAATATGGTGAATGGTATAAATTTGACGCAGAAACATCAAGATCCGTGCGAAATATGTATGGTTAGCAAAATTCATGCTATAAAATTCCCGAAGAAATCTGAAAGTAAATCTGGTGAGTTGTTAGATTTAATACACTCGGATGTTTGTGGTCCTATGAAAATAGATTCAGTTGGAGGTTCAAAGTATTTCCTCACATTCATAGATGACAAGTCAAGAAAAGTTTTTGTTTATTTTTTAAAATACAAAAGCGAGGTATTTGAAAAATTTAAAAATTTCAAAGAATTAGTAGAACGTCATACAAATCGTAAAATAAAATGTATTCGTAGTGATAATGGAGGAGAATATATTAATAAAGATTTTAATAATTATTTGGAGCAATGCGGAATTCAACGTCAGTTAACGGTACCTTATACGCCGCAACAGAATGGGGTAGCGGAAAGGTTTAATAGAACAATAGTAGAAATGGCTCGTTGTATGTTAGTCGATGCTGGTTTAAAACAAGATTTATGGGCTGAAGCTGTAGCAACAGCAGTTTATTTACGTAATAGATCTCCATCAAAAAGTCTCGATGGAAAAACGCCTTATGAAATATGGACGGGTCGTAAGCCATGTGTAAATCATTTTAAAATTTTTGGTACAAATGCAGTAGTTTTGAATAAAAGAAGAGGAAAATTTGAATCAAAAGGTGCAAATATGATGATGGTTGGTTATTCTAGAGTATCAAAAGCATATCGCTTATATGATAAGAAAACACGAGAAGTTATTGAAAGACGCAATGTTTTATTTAATGAATATAAATTACCCTGTAAAGAAATTAATGATAACATTCAAAATTTTATGGATTTCGAAGCGATTGTAAATAAGAAAGATGTCGATGAACAATTTGAGACAAATAATACCTCAAATCAAGAAGATTTAGAGTATAGCATTGTAAGATCAGTAAATAGCGATATTTCACTTGATGAGGTTGTAGAAACAAATGAAAAAGGTAAACGTGGGCCAGGTAGACCTAAAATTTTTAGTAATGGTAGGCCAGGTCGTCCAAGAAAAATATATCAACAACTGAATAATGCAGTGAAGGAGCAAGTTCCAAAAACTTTAGAAGAGGCATTATCCAGTCGTGAAAGTGAAAAATGGAGAGAAGCTATGAAAAAAGAAATGTCTTTGTTGGAACAAAAAGAGACATGGTCATTAGTTGATTTACCAGCAGGTCATAAAACTATTAAAAGTAAGTGGGTATACACTTTAAAGAAAAATAGTGAAGGTGAAATTGAAAGGTTTAAGGCAAGGTTGGTCGCCAAAGGCTGTAGTCAAAAATACGGCATAAATTACGAAGAAACTTTTTCCCCTGTTATAAGATACGAAACGATAAGAATGATTTTGGCATTAGCAGTTGAGCACAAAATGCATTTGCACCAAATAGATGTAACTTCAGCATACCTGAATGGAGATTTATATGATGAAATTTACATGCAACAGCCTCAAGGTTTTGAAAACAAAAGGTATCCAAATAAAGTGTTACGTCTGCACAAATCTCTTTATGGTCTTAAGCAATCCGGGAGAGCATGGAATTTTAAATTAAATGAAGTTTTATGTAAGATGGGATTTGAAAGTTGCAAAAATGAACCGTGTTTATATAAAAAAATACAAGACAAAGAATTGATTGTAGTCGCAGTTTACGTCGACGATATAATAGTTGGATGTAAAAATAAAGCAGAAATATTAAAATTCAAGTCTCAAATTAGTAAGAAATTTGAAGTATCAGATAAAGGTTTATTGGAACATTTTTTGGGGATGAAAGTTGAACGTAACGGTGAAACTGGAGATATAAATATCTGTCAGGAAAATTATATTAAAGATTTGTTACAACAATACAATATGGAAAATTGTAAAACATCATCAGTTCCACTAGAACCAAATTTTCAAACAAAATGCAATGAAAAATGTGAAGAGGTTGATAGCACATTATATCAATCACTTATTGGCTCTTTATTATATTTATCTTTAACGACAAGGCCAGATATATTATATTCTGTAAATAAATTAGCACAAAGAAATACTAATCCACATGTAGAACATTTTAAAGCGGCAAAACAAGTTCTTAGATATTTGAAAGGAACTAAAAATCTTAAATTAAAATTTTGCAAAAGTAATCAAGAGTTAATCGGTTATGCTGATGCAGACTGGGGTGGATGTAAAACTGACAGAAAGTCACATAATGGATACATATTTTATCTTGGAAATTGTGCAATATCTTGGGAGTCGAAAAAACAATCCACAACAGCATTAAGCAGTACAGAATCTGAATATATGTCTATATCAAATGCAGCAAAGGAAGCAGTATACTTAAGAAGATTACTACAAGAACTTGGTTTCATAAATGAAGAAAGTATTAAATTGAACGTCGATAATCAAGGAGCTTTAAAATTAGCAACAAATCCAGTATTTCATAATCGCAGCAAACATATAGATATAAAGTATCATCACATTAGAGAAGTAGTAAATAATAAGGAAATCTATTTGGAATACTGTCCTACGGAAGATATGATTGCGGATATATTTACTAAAAATTTGTCTAAATTAAAACATAATAAATTTGTTACTTTGTTAAATTTAAAAACATAAAATCAGTTTGTAAAATATATATGTTGAGGAGGAGTGTTGGAAATATAATTTGAGCATTAACACTTTGCTTATTCAACATGTATATTCACATAGTTGGCTTTGAAATATTTTTTATGTTGTGTCACTTTGTAGAAAAATTTTATATATATATTAAAAGAATTTGTCATCAATAAAAGTCATACATGTACATTGTGTTTTGTACATTGCTTTTTATATAAGAACTTTGTGGAATTACTAGAAAGGGTTTGCATCACCACAACTACATTTCAATAGTAGCACTCATATTTTGTTTGCAAAAGGTTTAAAAATAAAGTTTTGTATCGAAAATTTCCTTTTTAATACGACAGTTACCGTCGTATTTTATTTATAAATGCTTTACTAAACAATTTTCCATAAAAAATTTAATTTTTAAAACTTTTATAAATTCAAAAAATTTTTATGAATACGCGATTGTTTTAAAATTTCTCTGTCGTATTCCTAACAATTTCTTTTTTTTATTTATAAAAATTTTTATTAGAATAATTTCCCTACAAAATTCAATCAATCAGGGCTGTCATAGAAACCAATCTTATCGGAATTGGATTTGAAACCGATAAAAAATATTTTGGTGTCGTGAAATCCAATGTTATCGGTTTTATGTTCGAACTAGAAATAATGTCGGTTTTAGGTGTCACAGAAACCAATGTTATCGGATTTTTATTGGAAATAAACCAAGCAGCCGCTGACTGCTGTTGGTTTTCATTTGCAATCATTTAATTTTATTAATTCCATCAGATATTTTCTTAAAATCGTGTACATTTATTTACTTAAAGTAATTAAAAACTACATTTTTCATTTTGTTTTTGTATTTCAAGTTAATTTTTTTGCGAAAATGTAAGTAAATTTTAGTCGATAAAAATTAAAAATATTTATCTCCATGTTTTTATGCTTAATAGGGGAAAACATAAAAATAAAAATTTTTTTATTGCTATAAATATAATTTTAAACAGCAATTTTTTTATTTTCAATAAATTCGTTCCACATATGTATTTTCACACACAAATTCAAACAAAAATTGCATTAAAAGTAGTAAAAAAAGGAGCAAAACCGTTAAACAGCTGATTCGAATATCGGTTGTATTTGCATTCGAAGATAACAAAACCGACACGTTTTCATGACACCAAATGAAACCAATATCGGTTTGCAAAACCGACAATCTGCAAAACCGACTTGGATTCTATGACAGCCCTAAATATACCTTCTATAAATGCATATGTACGTATGAGTAATATTTAACCCTGTATATATATAACGTATACGTTGCTACAACCCGAATAGCAGACTTCGCACATTCATACTACGTTTATTACTGCGTCTTACGGCTATTTTCACAGTGTCTGCTTATTTTACTTTTAAAGAAAATTAATAAAAAAAAAATCCAATTTTTTTTTTACAAAAATTTTTGTCTAATTTTTTTTCATAAAAATTAAAAAAAATTTTTTTTTAGCTTTGACCCGTGCTCAAGGGAAATCACCTGCATATGCAATGCATTGCACTGTAACTAGATACAGGATTGGTAAGAAGATAAATTTAATTCTTACACAGTTCGGCAGTTGCGTGTTAATTTTAAAGCGAACGGAAGAATAGATTTTTTAATCCTTATTCTTTAATCTTATTCCTTTTAATAAATATTTCTATATTCTCTTTCAAGTTTAAAGGTTTGTTTATATTTTCGATTTTTTCGATATTTTGTCAACCAACCATCGGTTAATATCTGCAGGAATTTTTATAATTTTTTAAATTCCTTGAAGATGTTAACCGATGGTTAACGAAATATTGAAATAGAAAAAAAAAATAAAACAAACATTTAGACTTGAAAAATAATATACAAAGTGTTAATAATAATTGAAGATTTAATTAAACATTTTTCTTAATACTTGTTTTTTAAAAAATTTTCTGAAGATGTTACCCGAAGGTTAACGAAATATCGCGATTATATACAAATAAGATATAAAAAACCTTAAAGCTTAATTAAATAAATTGTTCGATTTAATCAAACATTTTGATAATTTCAAACAAATTTTTCATAAAATGAATTTTTCATTAAAATCGAATGCTTATTGGATATTAATTTCTATTTGTATATAGTGTTGCATGTTAAGCAGTAAAATAAAAGCAAGCCGCCATTTAGTGTATTTTATAGAAAACAAATTGTACTTATTTTTTTTAAGTATTAAGCCAAAAATTTGATTAAAAATTTAATCGAATTGATTAAACATTTAATTAAAAAAATATATTATTCATTTTGTTTTAACAAGAGGAAGAAAACTTACGTAAATACAAATACTCCGGTTAGAAAGTGTCACTTCTAATTTGAAGTACAGAGAAGCGTTACATGCCTTGAATGTATGAAATACGTGGAGTGCGATTAGGCAAAAAACTTGTGATACTCGTAGATAAAGTCGTCTAGGAAAGTAGTAAAATATATTGATGACTAGCTGTTGTTCCATTTATTGGACAAACACGTACTCCACTTCAATTAATATACAGCATGCTATAGGTTTTACAAAACTTATAATTGAGCCACTCCTAGGCTACCACCATTTAAAAGTACTTGATGGGATGAGTAGAACTCGACTCAGTGCCAAACACTATCATTCAGCCACGTTACTAATTTTGTATAAGTTGCATTTCCTATAGGGGAAGTTTTTATGTTCCTTTTTAAACGTGTCTTTCTTTGCCAGTGTTGGGCACGATCGAAGCAGACCTCCACTAAATCGCTCCCCTTTTCGACCTCCTTAGCCTTCCAATTAATGCCGGTCCATCCAATAAGTGGCACACCCATTGAGGCAAGGTACCTCCGTTACACATGCTTTAGTCTTTTTATTTCGCTGGCAGTTATGTCTACGGTGTTCTGAAACATTTTAAACAGATAAAGTAGCGGTAAATTTAAACTGCCATTTAAAGTTTATTACACAGAAAATTTAATAATTAAATTTTTCCCAATTAAAACTTTGCTCAGAAATTTTTTTTTTTCTTAATTAATAAATTAAATAAATTGAATTCATGTTTATTTTAATTGATTTTGCTGTTCTCTCAAAATTCCAAATATAAAATTTTTTCAATTAAAACTGTTAATTGATTCTGCGTTTTTCGTGATAGACTGAAATCTAATTATTATTTTCTCCGTGCTCCGTGCCATCTTCCAGCGGTAGCTTTAAATATCTGCAAGATCGCGAAACGTAAAGTTTTCAGTATCCATGAAGACAATAATTTTTAAAAGCATTTCAATTTGTCCTGCAGTAGTAGCACTTTATTTCGAAATGTCCCACTTAAAGTGCTGTTTCAAGTCAATATGGTCTCCCATTGCAAAACTAATGAAAGAAGTAAAAAAAAAAAAAAATTCCAAAATGGCTCATCTTTGCTGCAGACTTGAAAAAGCCAAAATGTTTTACGCAAAGCACGCAGAAAAACCAGACCTGCGATAGTGAAAAAGGTCCCCTTTGATGTTATTTTCCCCGTGATTTGCATTTAAATAAAATTAGAAAAAAATTTTTTTTTCCGTTAGCAAGCACAGCAGAAACTCTCATTTTACGTAAAAAACAGCTTCATTTCAGTGGTCACTAGGGAATTGTTAAAAAAAAAACGAAACGAAACGAAAACCTCCGTTCTGTTACACCCTTAAAATTCAAGTATTTTTATGTGCAACAAAGCAAAACTTCTTTATTAAATGGAAATGATTAGCTTTTATTGTACATGTTGAATGGCGTTGGCATTTTAATATAAAATTAGATTTTTTTTATAATTCTTAAAACCCAATTCCTTGTAAAAATACGAAAAATGTACAACTACAGGGTACAAATGAAATTCATATAAAAATTCTTTGCATTTTATTTTCCCATTCGCCACTTCAAAAGCAATGTTGTGACGTCTTTATATATTCGAAAGTTTTTTTTTTTAGTCTATAAGTTAGGTTAAGTTCGATGGGCAGCATTTTCGATGAAGGGGCGCAATTGGGTCTGTCAGATTCGGTATCCTGGGAGTAGCGTATTGGGCCGCTGTCTCGCTAAATCATCAGAATTCCCTTAAGAATCTTAACATCATGTAGGCTTAACTCCAACAGTTTATCTCACAAAGCCTGAATACAGGAATCAAAGCAGAAGCAGAACATTGGCAAATAGTGGGAGTACTGAAGGCGAGTAGTCAGCGCTTGGGCTCTGCAACTAGAAGGACCCAGGTTCGATTCCCAGTCTCATGATTTCAGAAAAAGCTTTTGCTGAGTTTTCTGTACTACAGCAGTCGGCATTGGAGCAATAAAAACACGTCGGCCAAGGAAAATTATAAAAAATATGACTCCCCTTAGCTTAAGAAAAATGCGTCAAAAATAACATTAGAGGCGCCAGAACTTTGCTTTATAATTAACACGCAACCTCCTCCTCCTCCTCCTCCTCCAGAACATTATAATTTATTAGCCTGACATATCTGAATGTAGATGATGACGCAAACAACAAAATTTGAGCTTAATCCATTCATTACTTTGCACCTTATAGTGGATTTAAGTGACGCATCTTCTGCAATTTTCACACAACATAAAAAAAATTTTTTAATTAGTTAATTAATTCAATTCAACTTCAATTTTAAATAAACTGTTAATCGATAACATACAACCAATAAAAATTCCATGTGATTGTTACTAAGAAACAAAATTGTAAATCACACCGACCAAGACATGCTGTTTTCGAAGGCTGCTACACCTTCATCTTCGCTTCTCGTCTGTTTACGGATGATAAACACATTGCTTAAGAAACGCCATGGCTCTACAAGAGTTATTCTGAATCTTGTCTATTGGAAACTACGCGAGCTGACTTTAAATGCTGCCGTACAAAGGCATATATGATCCTGAATGCTGTGGTCGCACAAACTTCAGCAATTGTCCCTCAAAATGCCAAAGAAAATCATTTCATGCGATATCGCGTGATTGTGCTTGACACAGGCAGAGGCTGTGAATATATCAGAAAGCATTTTGTTCACTGTTGTTGTTGGCTGAGTAGTTAGCGCTTTCACTCTTTTTTTTTTTTTTTTTTTTTTTTTATCTTGGACCAGTGCTCAGGGGCTATCCCCTACATATGCAATGCATTGCACTGGAACTAGAGAGAGGATAGGGAAGAAATAGACAGGTGGTGAAAGTGGTAGGAAGATAGAGCTTAATTCTTGCAAAGTTGCGGCGTCTCTGATGTTTTTTGACGCATTATTTTTAAGCTAATGGAGCAATTTTATTTATTATTTTACTTCGCCGACGTTTTATTGCTCAAATACCGACGAAGGAGGGTGCTGTAGCACAGAAAACTCAGAAAAATTTTTTTTCTGATTTGACCCGGCTGGGAATCGAACATGGGTCTTTCTGGTTGCAGAGCCAACACGCTGACTACTCGCCATCAGCACCCCCAAAAGATTGTGTATTCAAGCTACCATGCTGAAAAACCTTTTTGTAATGAGCAGTATGCTGGCAACACAATTGGAACGAACGACGCATTTTTCGTTGCGAACTTTCGCACACAATTTTCATTAAAATTTGTTTTTTAATAAAAACATTAAATTAATGTTTAAATTTATCATTGAGACGAGTTCTTGTGTAGTTGTGTTCCTTTTTATTTCTTACTTTTTCTACAAATACAATAAAAACCATTTAATCATTTAATAAGCAATAATAAATTAATAGCAAACTCGTATTTTTTTTTTGCTTTTTTTTACGTCGAAATTGTGCGTTGCACTGAGAATTTACTAAACGAACTTTTAGCGACGAATTCGTTGTGCTGGAGGAAATTCGTCGTTCGTCGCAATTGTGTTCCCAAAATTACTGTTCTTCCGACGGAGTTATTTCAACAATAAAACCGTCGGCTTTTTTTTAGTTTAATGCATCAATATGAGCTCATCGATGTTGTAACTCTGTGTTATAAATTAATAAAGCGATATAAACTGCAGGGTGGTAAAAGAATTAAGCCCTCCCTAATCCTCCATATCAGGTGAAAAAATGGCAACTACGGTGCTACTTGGTCGACTGCCTTTTAACCTAACCTAACCTAACGGGAAGTAAATATTGGACAAATAATCCTTTTTTTATTAAAAAGCATTGGTTTTTAAGTAGATATGAAATTTGTATTTAAAATTTCACTCTTCCTTTGTTGTAGACTTACAATTGACAATTTGAACAATTGGGTGTATTTATGCAACCAATACACATGCACTAAATTTGCATATACATATATACTGCATGAACACAAATAAAAGAAATGATATGAATCTTAAAACGACGGAAAAGAGAGAGAGAAAGAAAAAAATATTAAATGTTTGTTAAATTTCCACAAACTGCTTTTAAAATTCCGGTGCGTGCTTAAAACTTCAAGTTTTTGATTAACTCCAACTGCCAAGGCAGCATCCAAATGGTACAAGAAATACCAAGACAGAATATCAGTAACAAAAGTAGCCGACATAATGGATGAGGTCGTTCACAATTTGCATTTTTTGCATGCAGCGGAAGTGGCAAGTTTCTTATACATGCACATTAATCTCATGTAACACGAACGCCGGCAGCACCAACACAAACTCCATTTGCAATGGCAGTTTTTTCTTACAGCATGCAGCAACGCCATGAACATTTTAAAAAAATATATATATGCATATACATACTTACATACACATGTATGTATATGTGCGTAGCCATGCCCAGTAGGAAATATCAGTAGCGAAACACTCCGGCTTCACTACTGAGATGCTGGCACTGACTACTACTTACTTACTATACGCCATACAATGTAATTTTCTATGGACATTTAACATGTGCGTGACGTTGAGAAAGCACTACTACAGACCAAGTACTCTATACTTGGGGACATATGTACAAGGTGGGCCAAAAGAAATCACATTATTGGAAGATGCTCTTATTTTTGCAAATGGCGGCCAATGTCAAATCCGTTTTGATATTTGTGAACTAGACAGATGTAGAATACAGATGAACAAGCGCGTAACCTACGCCCAAGCCAGCCTCAATCTCGAGGACGAAGTGGACGATTTTTTGACCAAAATCATAATGAGCGATGCGGCTCATTTCCACCTCAGCGGGTAGTACGTGAACAGGCAAAAGTATCCCTTCTGTGGCACCGAAAATCCACGAGTGATGCACGAGAAGTCATTACACCCGCTCAAAGTGACTGCATGGTGCGCTGTTCACGCTGGAGGAGTCATCGGGCCATTTTTGTCGAGGACGCCGCTGGTCAAACGACAACAGTGAACGGTGCGCGCTATAGGGCTATGTTACCCGAGTTTTTTCTGCCGCAATTGGACGAATTAGGACTGGAGGACATGTCGTTCCAACAGGACGGAGCAACGGCACACATTGCGCGAGCCATAACCGATATTCTGAAGGCGGCGTTTCCGGGTCGCCTCATCTCTCGTTTTGGCGATTTGCACTGGCCCGCAAGATTGCCCGATTTAACCGTTCCAGACTTTTTTGTGGGGTTTTTTGAAGTTTCGTTTTTACGTGAACAAGCCCGAGACCCTGGAAGCCCCCAAAGACAACATTCGACACGAGTGCGAGAATCTGTCGCCCGAAGTTCTCGCCAAAGTGATGGAAATAAAACGAGCCGATATCATCTTCTCGACTTGACCAATAAAATTCTAAAATTCTAATCAATATACAGAATCGAAGTTTTTCATTTAGAAAAAAAAACGAGAGCCAACCAACATCGGCTGACTTCTTTTGGCCCACCTTGCAGATGTTGAAGCCCGATATTCGCTAGTACTATTTAATATTTTGTAATAAATGCTCTTAATAAAATACCGTTTATTTTTTCTTAATATATTATTATAATGTTCCTTAGTTTACGTGATTCGTCTTCGCTAAATTCATTTGATGAGTGACATGTTTTCCTTAAAGTAAAATGATCTAAACTTAAATTGTGGAAGTACTATAGCGGTATATATGTACATTCCAATAGGTCAGTATTTACCAAAAAATGCAATCACTAATGACTGCCTGAACTTTAGATGAATGCAATCAACACTACATATTTAAAACTCACCAGCACCAATCGACAAAAGTGTAGACTTGGAGAAACTTAGGTCAGGTTAGGTCGGCAGGTTGCTGGATGTAAAAGTAAAGGGTCCAATTTATTATGGTGCCATTGTGATATCTGTTGTGAAAAAACTTTCACTTGCTGTAGTGATACCGAACAGAGTCTCTGTTAGGAATCGAACCTAGAGCGCCCAACTGATAAACTAGCACTCACTAGACTATCAGGGTATTCTTTGGAGAAATTTGTTGCCAGGCTTCCTACAGGGCAGCTGTAGTGTTTGTTGTGGTATCCTGTTAAACGGGTAGATATGCAACATGCTAAAGCAGACCGAGAAAATTCCAAGAAAATTACAAACGTAAAACTCAAATAAATGTTAGCTTATTGACTAGCCTTGCAAATAAAATTAATGAATTTGGCTTTTTGAGTTCTCCAGTGTAGCACTACTGCTTTAAATTATTTTTTTCTTCAAATCTTTTTTTTCTAGAGCAACAGTTTTTGTAAATATTTACTTGCGCTTTATTTTTTTCCTACACAAATGAAGTTCCTTAAGCAAAATTTCTTTTAATCAGTGTTGCTGGCATAATTAATAAATGATGTTGTTTCAATTAACAAATGAATTTCATTAATCGTGTGCACACAGGCAATTATTTAATTTTTTATTATAAAGCCAGGATTTGAAAAGTTGAACTTGTCTATAGTGATTTTGGGGTAGAGTGCATCTTTCTCTGTAATGAATTGAATTGAAAGGCAGTGCCTGTTCTCATTTTTCAATCGTAGTTAATTGTGAATTTTTCTTTAGAATTAAAAAAATTTTTGCAAGTGTATATATGTCTCGCATGCTCTTTTTTATTTCAATATAATGAATTATTGCAAACAATTCTCAGTTCCGCCTACTATCAATTCAGTACAGCGGTACGAAGTATAATTCCAATCCGCAACTTTTCAGAACGCCCTCCTTCGGCGGCATTGTGTAGCATCGGCGAAGTAAAATAATTACTAAGAATGGCTACTAAAAACGAAGCTTCAAAATTTAATACGTCTCCTTGACATCAGAGAAGCTACAACACTGCTACAAAAACAAATAACGTGCAAAAAGCAGTGTTGTAAGATAGTGTGGCTTCACCTCCTGTCATTTCTCCTACTAGTTCCAGCACAATGCACCGCATGTGTAGGGTTCATCTCTTTACTGCTGGTCCAAGATAAAAAAAAAACATTTAAACGGGAGTATTTTAATTCTAATGCCAACTATTAATTCTGTGCTACATTAATTGATTCCGATAAGGGTGGAAAAATTGAAAAAAATAATAATAAAAGTTGCACGAAAACAAGTTACTTCTCTCTTCTTCACTTAATATAAGCCAAGGCAATTAATTATTAAATTTTCTCCTTTTTTTACCAATTAATATAACTCAGGCAGTTATTATATATATTTTTGTGATGTGCGTCTCTTCTAACAAGAAGAACTAATGCACGTCATATTGGAGCGATAAATGCTGAGCATTCGCTGCAACTCTTCTTGGTAAATACAATATCAATTGAATCAATTACTTTTCATTTGCGAGAAATACAAATTTTCTCAATTACAAAAAACGTTTGTCGTAAGAGCAAGAACAAGAACGCAAGATTTAAATGACTGGTGCAGCAATTGAATTGTTTCTCTGGCTATATGACATGTGGCGCCGTCTTGTTGAAATCACATGCCCTCCACATTCATTTCTTCAATTCTAGGCACGAAAAAACTTGCGAACTGTAGCCGCAAAACTTTCACCATTTTGGTAAAACAATTTCACAATGAGAATGCGTTGTTCATTCGTATAGCGCTCCATTTTTACTAACCTCGTACCTTCTACTAGCAAACAATAACAATTGTTCACACTTCAAACAATGACACTTCGAATGGCGCCAAATTTAAATATTGCGTTCTTGTTGGTAGACCCTTTATTATTCCGAAATAGTTGTGATAATTTGCGGGGCCACTCTCGATATTTTGGCATTTCTTTCTCTATCAATAGTATATTTCATATCATATTGAAGGAAGAAACAATCATTCCTATCGTGAATACTTTTTCCCTCGAAATATTTCCCCTTTACCTATATTCCCCGCGAATAACTTCAGCTCTAAATAAAATTCCCCTTATCGTCTAATATTTTGTTCCAGTCGTTTTTCCCACCTTTGCCTTTAATTTATTCACTTAATTTTTGGTGGGGAATTGCCCAAAAAATGCAAGTAAATTTTTTATTTTGAAAAATATAATTTTTTTTTAATAACACTAATTATTTAAGCTGTAGGTCTTTTTAATATATGTAATATTTATTTTTCTTCGATAAAAAAAAACAAAAAAAAAAGTGTTATTAATTATTTTTTATATCAAGATCAGTTATTATAGGGGACAGATACATAAATAATAAATAAAATGCAAACCAACAGACCAATTAAGTATGTTTTGTCAAAGTATATAAAGATATCACGTCCCCATGTTGCGGCTGTCTTACGGAAAAACTTAAACTGGCAGTACATCATACTTCCATTTTATTTACATTTTTGGAGTACTTTTATTTTTATTAATTTTATTCTTTAAATTCTTTCATTTTCCCACACTTGTTAATTCTTGTATTCATCTAATTCTATTGTTCAAATGCACTGTGACTAATTAACTGGCCCCTGAATATTAAACAAAAAAAAAAAACAATTTCACACTTAAGACCTGTAAACCCACGAATTTTTATTTCTGTCGTAAAAGATAAATTTTAATTCCTTTTAATTAATTTTCCTGCTTGCGATAGGGATGAATATAAAACACTAAATAATAACGTAATAAAAATACGGTACGTATGATAAATATACTCAAAGTAGTTTAGACAAAATAATACTCATACGCAATCAATGCACGAACTCGTAGAGTAATAAGATGGTGCTGATGGTCTTGGCATGGGACCGATAAAAAAAAAAAAAAAAATGGTCCTCATCGCTGTAGACAATTTTTCGAGGAAAATTATGGTCCGTTGCCAACTGCTGCAGAGCCCATTGAGTAACAAACGTTATTGTCTGTAATCGTATACCTTCAGTTCTTGGGTCAGTCGAATTTTTTGCGGGTGCAGACCCCAGTCACGATGCAAAATTCACCAAGTTGTGATCTGCGAAGTGGCGAATTCCTGTAAACGACGCGCAATCGACTCACTCGGATTCTCCCGCCTACTAGAGCGGTGACGTTTTCGGTAGACGTACGGGCGTTGCCCGATCATTTACGGAACAAAAAAATTTTAAAAATAGTAATCTAGCATTAAATGGCGCGATATGTTAACTAATTTTCCATTCTAAAAATTCAACTGCTGATATGTAAATAATTAGAGCAGAAATATGTATCTTATGATTTGAATAGCCAAGTACAATTATACAACATTTTATCCCTCATAATTAAATTTTGTTGCTCTTAAAAAGTTTTACCTTTCAACTGTTATTAAGAACTTTTTATTGTTTAGTCAGTGCTATAACAGTGTAATAAACGCAAAGGTTCAAAGTTAAGTTAAGTAGGAGTTTACCTTTCTGATATTTGCTGTTGTTGCTACCAGAAAGTCAGAAAGTGCCATTAAGATTTCTTTTTTTTTCTTCTACTATTTCAAGCGGGTTATAAAAATTTTTTAATTGCGAAATTTCGACAGTGAAAAAACTAACAAAATTTCTTAACGGTGTTGGAAAATTTTCATTATTATTACGTAGTTGGCTTAAAATATCACTTATAGTTATAAGTTGAAAATATGTACTTTAATTTATAAGGGAATATCGTTTTAATGTTATTCATAAAATAATCTTTCAAAAACGTTACATGATATTTTTTGGTATAAAAAAATAAAAAATAGACTTTTTAAGGTATTCTAAAGTAAAGTAATTTAAGAAAATTCGAAGTATTTGCATTGCACCAGGTGTGGTCAGTTATTATGCGCTATACTTTGGCACCGATATTAAATTTCAATTGAATTTCAATTAAATTTGGAATCGTACAAAGTAGTTAGAAATTATCGTTCTTTCTTAATTAGAAGGAAAAAAAATTTGCACTGCTTGTGCTATCAATACCATCTGAAGTGAATACGTATTGACTTGATAAAAAGGGGTTCAGCAGACCTCAACATAAACAAGTCTCCTCGCCCAGATCAAATTCTAGCACTTATCTTGAAGCAGTATTGTTCGACATTATCACATCCTTTTGCCGCAAGGAGAGTTAAGCAAGTCGGAAAATTACCGCCCAATCGCATGTTCCAACATTTCCAAAATAATGGAAAGTATGCTGAACTTCCATCTAGTGAAGTATCTAGAGATCAACGGATTACTTAACGATCGCCAATATGGCTTTCGTAGAGAATGCTCCACGGGTGATTTAATTGCCCTCCACTCCTTCCAATAAATTTATTTATTTTTATTTTTTTTTGTACTGAAATGTTAAAGATTTATTTAACACCTGAACAGTACGAAAAGCCGGCGGATTTCTCAATCACTGCTTTTCAATTCTTGACTCTGTATACCTTTTCCTCTTGCAAAAACAATGCCGCTGCTATCGATTGCAATTTTTCTTGAAATTAAAATAAATAAACTATATTTTTCATCTAAAATGATGTATAAAAATTTTAAATATCATCTCCGACACTACAGGTTTTTTCAGACTGGAATAATTTGGTCACAAATACTGTTTACTTATATTCTGCCTTTTTTTTATTTCTTTTCGTACTTAACTTATGTAAATGTATGATGTCATAGTTCCCACAACATTTAATTTTTTTTATTATTTACTTCATTTATCACTGTTTTTTTGCACTAAATTTTAGGTTTTAATAAAACGTCTACAAAATTGCTTATTTTTTCTGTTTCTATTTCACACGTTTCATAGCAAAGCTGCCGCTTTAAAAATACTCTTCTCTTGTTCTTTTTCTTTCGATTAATTTTTTTTGCAGAATACCGTTTTTCGATGCGTGCGTAACTGAATGCGGGAACGTAATCGAAACACAGAATAAAGATGAATATTGGAGTACGTGGTCCATTGTAGCTGAAATGTACTGGTTACAAGCAAATTTGCCAAATAGTCCGCCATTTCATTGCCCTCTTAAGCCTCATGTCGAGGTACCTAGCCGAATGTTACGGTTTCCCCAACACAGGGACAAGATCCAGGGACTCACATACCACTTTCGGGGTTATCATGATGTACTGATGGGCTCTAACACCAGCCTGACTAACTAAAACTTACAATAAACATAAAACCTTAATCTTTTTTTCTTGCTTTCTTTCGATTACCTACGATCCACATATGCTACAGAAACCAGCCACAGTCCATTAGCTTTAGCTTTAGGTTAGTATTATGTAATGCAAACTTGGACTATATGAGCCACTCCTGAGACATCGTAATATTAAATAGACCATGTTCTCTCTGTATATATTTTTTTTGTTGTGTTTTCTATGTATTGTTGTTGTTGCTAAGACTACTTCTTTGCTTAAAATGCCACGGAATTAATTGAAGTGCCGTTTGTTTTTGTTTTGTTTTAATTTTTTGTTGGTATTTTTCCTCGTCTTATAGACAAGACAAAAGCAATTTTCGATAGTCTTGGCGTTTCTTCAACGATTATTTAAAATGAAAATATTTATTTAATGAAAAGCACAAGTGAAACTACAACAAATGAAATGAGAGGGAAATATAAAAACATTAAAGAAATTTATTTATAAATTGGAAACTTTTAATGCAGGCGTTTTTTTTTTTTTAGCAAATTTCGCTAACATGGATTTAGTTGGAGTTGTTTTTATTATTGTTGTTTGTGCTGTCGTAAAACGAACTTAAGTATCAACCGGGGAACCACTATTGCTACCATTGAAATGAAATGGATTTGGTATTTCGCAACTAAAGCCTTAATAGCCACCAAAAAAAAAAAAAAAAGAATGAAATAGGCAAGAGAAAGGAGGAAGAATATAATATGAATACTTTTTCTTTGCTACTGCCACAACTTTATTGACTACTTACTGTATAGTTGTGGCAGGTTTGGGATGAAAAAAAAACCGAAACTCCTTCGCCTATACCTAGTCAAGGTGCAAGTTGAGATATAATTTACATAATATAATTTTATTTTATTTTATGTTACTGTTCACTTCAATTCAGTTCTATTACACGAGTATATTGGAAACAAGGTGAATTACAAAACTTGAAATTAAAAGTACTTGTGGAATTTTCTTCAAACATAGTCCTCAGAATATCAGCAATTCTTGTAGATAAATGAACATTTATTACGAAGTGCTCTTTGAAAAGTTATTTGAAATATTCGGAGAAATTATTATTACAAAATTGGTATTATGTGTGCATGTTTGAGCTTGTCCAAGTATTTGAAGTGTCAAAAATTCAGAATATTTTACACCGTATCTTTCAAGTTTAAAATTACAGTAGACTCGATAGAGGGAAGTAATTAATGCAAAAACTTTTCTCTCAACAATCAAGATTGAAATTATAAAAAATTTTTAATATATTTTATATTAATAAAATGTTTATTAATACTGCAGTTTTATTTCCATATTCATAAAATAATTGTTAAAATTCAAGTGTACGTTAAAACTAGTTACAAAATTTGTTTTTGCATCAGAATGTTGTGATATATTTTGTAGTTCCATTATGTCAGCTGATATCCATACGTTGCCGCTCTCTCAACAATTTCTTTTCACCATTTTTAATCACTGTTATGGTCAATTTGGTCACTTCGTATATTTTTAATGCTTTTAAGTCTAGAGCGGGCTTTTCAATAATTTAGCATTTCATTGTAATTGTTTAAAAAACCGAAGCAATAGTATAGAATTTTTATCAATAGAATATTTATCATATCGAGCCTTTGGTGCAATACCGTCGTAATTCAATAAATCGTGAACTGAGAAAAATGCATTTGAAATTTTGAGCCATCTTTTTGATAGTATTTTCGTTTACTCAAGTTATTTTTTTTTTACAAGTTTTTAAATAAAGAGGCGTGTTTTGTAATGTTTTCTGTTGGTAAAATTCTTGTCATAAAGGAAATATTTCATTATTGCAAATAAATATTGTTGGAAATAGCTGGAGGCAATAAACCATTTATAGCTGTAGAATCTGCACAGTTAGAGAAAGAACCATAATCTATTTTTCTTTAGATATATATTTCCCCAAAGATCATTTCTGCATACCCAGCTCAAAAAATTCAACTTTTGAGTTACGACGGTATTGCACCAAAGGATCGATATGGAAACTGACATGCATTTTGCCTTTTTTTTTTACTTATTATGCTTTTTATTGTCTGTCAAATCACATAAAATTTACGAAGATTCCTCTATAAAATATCAAATGAGAATGAAGGTTTTCTCTCTAGAGCACTCAATGCAGCGTTACCATTTCTCAAGTTTTCGTTTATTTTTCAAAGTTTTTGAAATGCCACAAACTTTTTAAGTTTTTAGTTTCAAAAATAAATTCATTAAAATGTTCATGTTTTTTTTATTAATTTACAGTATATATGACGAAAATATTATTTTATGTTTGCCATGTTATGTAAACGGTTTTATAATTTTTTTGGTATTAAGTCTGTCTATTCCCTCTTCAATACAACTGGACTGTATTAATAATGTTATAGTTTTTTTATGCCTGCAATTTTTTTCCTATAAAGTTTTCTATTTCAAAAAAGTATCCATAAATATTTAAAGAGAAGCGGTAAGAATAATGGAATATTTTTAGTGTTTGGTACTATTAGTTTTAACCAGCGATTCAAGTGGAGAATATAGCTTAGAATACGCTACATTCAAATCGGAGAGTCCAAGAAAAGGTAAAAAATGGGGATCTGCTCAAAATCGTGAGAAGAATGAGTTTGTTGTAGAACTTTTTTGTTTATCTTATTTTCAATTAAAATGAATTCAAAACATGTATATTTAAGCTTTTTTTCATTATTTGTACACTTTTGTGGAAACCAGTCGTTTGTTGAAAAATTAAGTTTTTAAGTTTTTCTTTAATTATATATCTCTTTTGGGCGATGGTCTTTTTTGTGAAAAATTTTTTTTTAATTATTTATTTGCAATATTTCGCTACCAAATGGTAAAGGAATAATTATTCCTGATGATGTTAACAAGCTGTTAACGAAATATCTAATAATAAAAACAAAATAAAATAAAAAAAGACCTCAGGCTTAATAAATATATATCAAAAAATATAATAAAAAAAGGTCAATTAATAATATAATTAAAAATTATTTTATTTATTATTATTTTATTTATTATTATTTTTTTATTATTTTATTGAAAATAAATAATTAAAAATAACTTTTCATAAAAAAGACCATTGCTCAAAAATTAAATATAATTAAAAAAATTTAAAAAAGGTCAAATAAAAATAGAAGTGAGACGAAAATAAAAAGTTTTTCTTAAAAAATTTATGGTAACGCTGACGAAATACAAGAATTTTTGTTGTTCCCTCAATCGAGTATATATCTCAATCGCGCGTTCTCTTTACTACGAGTCTCCTGTATTTCTGCAAATTGTTTTGCTGCATGTGACAGTTACTCGTTTTATTTGTTTTTTATATTTTTTGGTGCTTTTTTTTCTAGAGCAACGCACCTCTACAGTATAAATTTGCAATTTTTCAAAAATATTGCAAAATTGTTCTGAAGTACCTGATACCAGCATCCACCATCAATACTTTTCTGCTATAAAGCAGCATTTTCAATGAAGATTTGGTTAACAGGTTTTTTTTTTTTTTTTTGCTTAAAATTGAAGCCAGCAAGAAGTGGAAAGAAATTAAATGTAAAAATTAAAACTTGTATTTTCAATAATTCCCAATTCAACTCAGGCGGTTTTAACTGCAGCCAAAATATAAATTTAAAAAAACTAACTTTATCACTTCTGTGAAATGAAGGAATGAGATTATTTAACAATCACACTGACGTACCCTTAAAACAAAATACTAATTCCTGCTTAGTGGTATACACGGCAATGGAAGCGTTTTGAAAAATGTTTGAAGTAAATCTTTGAAAGGTTACAGGAAATTGAAATATATTTGGAGAAAACAAAATACTTTATACTTCTTTGAAACAAATTGAGAAGCAATAAATAGTTTTGCAAAAGTTTGAGTCACTAATTTTTGTTTTTGTGAAGCATACAAATCTTTTTAATTAATTTTGGCGATTTAGCTTTCTCTAACATCACTCATTATAAACATGTTTAAGCTGCTGATATAGTATTTTAAGGTATGTATGTACTGACGAGTGTCATATGGTACTATACGGACAGAAAATTTTTAATAAAATGTTCAACAAGCATGTGAACTACATAGTCACAAAATGTATAGTCCGTGCATTGTATGACAATAATATTGTCACAATTCTGACAATCGTCACAACACCCTTCATTTCCATTGACACGTAATTGCCACACATTTTACAGTCATTTGCTATTCTCACATGTGCTTAATTTAGTGCACCGTACAATAAATCTCTTTGCAGATATACATATATTTCTATTGGCAACGCTGCCCCTAAATATTTAGACACAATGTTAAACATCGGATCTGGCAACTTATACCATACAATAATGTGATAACCGTTTGAAAAGGCAAGTTTTGTTGACAAATAATTTTATTGTGTGACAAAAAAAAAACAAAAATTATTGCAGCAGTTAAATTCGTATTTAAAGTTCAGGCATTTACAGGTTAAACAAAGAATAACTTTTTATATCTGAAAATTCGATAAAAAAGAGATGAACCCATTCTGTGTTTACGAGGGAAATCAGAACAACACTAAGTTGCAATGTTGTTAATCCTTCTTCGATTGCTGACAAAGGCTGTGGGGGTTTTTCGAATATTCGTTGTTTTATCTTAGACCAGCACACAGGGGATGGCACCCTACACATGCGATACATTGTACTGGAACAGAGGAAAGGTATAGTGAGAGAGATGACAGCAGGTGAAATTCACTGTCATACAACTGTGCGTTTGCGCATTTTTTTGTTTATAGCAGTGTTGCAGCGCATCAGATGTCAATAAAATGTATTAAATTTTGAAGCTTTATTTTAGCAGCCATTTTTAGTAATTATTTTACTTCGCTGGAGTTTCATAACACCGACTAAGGAGAGCGCTCTGATGTGTTTGTGGATTGTTTACAGCTGTATAGAACTGTTCAGTGACCAGTGACTATGCCTTCGCCACTGAAACCTTCCGAAAACAATTGACACAAAGACACACTAATGGACATTAGAAAAAAAATGTGTATTATTTTTATGATTTAGTCTGAAACTGGGGTCGAACCCAGGACTTTTTAGTTTTGTACACAACGTGCAAACATCGGCCACCATTTCATTTAAATTTTTTCCATATTTACAAGATCCTTAATTTTTAATCGGTATAACACAAAAAAAAAATGCCAATATAATTTGGTTTTTTTTTTTTTTCTTTTGTAGCTCTCAAATAGTTAATGTTGCCAACCAGGTGTTGTACTTCATTGTATTTTACTTTTTTTTTCTTTGTTTCTTGTCGTTATCTCAATATCCAAAATCATTTAGATATACAAACATTGTATTTATATGCATTAGACTTTCTTGCAATCAATGAGCCGTCACAGGAATTAGTTTAGCGTAAACTATGTGACTGATGTGTTCCATGGAAAACTAAATACGGATATAAAATATATTGATGGCATAAAATGCAAAGAAATACTTGTGCATCGTGATAGCAAAGGGAATGGGAATGTGTGTGTGGTTGGCTGTGTATAACTGTGTGTGTTTGGGTATGGAATTGTATTTACAATATTAAAACACTAAGAAATGCGGTATACCTATCCATACAGATGTGTGCTCAGATGAATAACAATATACAAATGCCTCTGTATATGTGTGCTGCTCTACGAGTAACATCCAGCCACACACACACACACCCACACATTTCTCAAACATCTTAAAGGACAAAATTTATTCTCTTAATACTGATGTCGTTCTTAAGCGAACCCCGTAGTATTGTTAAATTAATGTTACACAATAAGTTTAAAACAAAATTAAATTCAATATCCCAATGAGCATGATGAACATGTGCGGACAGCCAATATTCTACTGTCTATACGCTGTGTATAGTGCGTGCATGTGTGTATATGCTCACGCACGCTGTAAAACACCTACATAAGTGTACCTTGGGGAGTCTAGTACTTGACTGTTCTTTTTGTTGTTGTTGTTGAAAGTAAACAACTAGCGACACAATCTTTAACATATTAAAGATAAGCTAAGAGATTTATCTTGACGCAAAAATAATGAAAAGAAAAATAAATAATTTAATTTTTTTTCTATTCTCACTTAAAATACGCGCAACTAAAGAAACTTAGAAGACTTGAAATAAGCATTATATTAACTGATATAGTACTTGGTATATAATTATTGCCCTTCTTTTCAATTTAGTTTTAGTTTAGTTTAGTTGGGGGTGGCAATGGCTGCAGTAGTCTGCACGTTGACTAGCGAACAAAAACAGACCTGGGTTCAAAATAATTAATTAAGCTTCACCTCCTGTCGTTTATCCTACTATCCCTTTCCTATAGATCCAGCACAATGCATCGCATGTGTAGGGCTTATCTCCTGAGTACTGGTCCCAGATAAAAAAAAAACAACTATTTCAAATAAAAAAGCACTGTCGTTTTTCTACAAATTTTTGGAACATAATCACCCTTATCGTGGTTGTCGTTTTCGTAACAAAAACTCGGTGTTTTTATTAAATGGTATCGTGGTTAGCAAAAAACACCATATATATGACACTGCATAAAGATCTATTACAAGAAATCCGTTACAACGGCATCGTATTTGGCGTGTTTGCCTGTCAAAATTGCTAAAAACAGTCGTTAGTAATTTTTATCACGACACAAACGTGGGAAATAAAGTGTAAGTCTGCAAAAAATATAACTTAATAATTTTGTTACAATAATCATTCTTAAACATTTTAGAATAAAGGCCACAACTGCCCCACAATTCGCAAAGTTGATGGAATTAATGGAGGAAAAACCATATTTGGCAAAAGGTTTTTACAAAGGCGGCCAAAAAATGAACATTAAAGAAGAATGGAATAACATATCCGAACACTTAAATTGCACTGGACCTCCCTTCCGTTCAGGTGAAGGATGGGTGAAGGTGTTGGCAGACTTCAAATTTAAATTAAAAAAAAAACTCACACACAACAAATCTGAAAGCCATGCAACAGGTGGGGGCACTTATAAGCAATTTACTTTATCACCAGTTGAGGAGGCAGCATTTAATTTATTGCATTTGAATTCGATTATTGAATATAAAGGTGCTTTTGGAATAAAAAGACAACGGGTTGTATCCCCAGATGAATAAAAACCAACACTCAACATTTTAGTTAATAAAAATCTTTAATAAATTAAATGAATAAAAATGCGCCCACATATTTCATTTGTTTATTTTGACAGTTTTCATAACAGGCTGTATCATAATAATTTAAAAATGTGGAATCTTTTACATTATGATTCTATTACAAAATTATCTTAGGCGAAAATTTTATACGATACCATTGAATTTTAAATTCGACTACAAATACGCCACTAATCGAAATACACCTACGCCAAACACGATAAGGGTTCAATGAACCTACAGAATATATTTAGAATTAGTTGTGGTTCCCATGAAAACGCTTAAAATTGCCATTTGCGCAATTGTGTTTATTTGCGAGTCTTTTTTCATGAAGTCCCCCCTTTTAAACCTGTCAGCAATTTTAGTAAACGTCAATACAAAAATCAATTAAATAAAATACGAAAAATTCAAACTTGTGGCTAAAAATTTAAATTTGCGATTATATATCAATGTTTGTTATATGGTTTAGCTGGTCTATATGCAGCATTTCATTTGGTGCTAATATTAAAATCTTCAGTAGACCTTTAAACAAATTCGTGAAAAAAGCTAAGGGAATTTTACATGTTTATACAAGAACTCCCAAAAAATATTTGAGAAATAAACCAAATAGCTTCTTTAAAAATTTTCCTTATACAGGGTGGCACAAAAGGAGCTTTATGGTTAGAATTTTTTATAACTTTTTTCTTTGTTTTTTTTTTACCATTTTGTGAAGAATACTTCGGGAATTAATTATGAAGCATTCGAAATGAAATCATGGCTATTACACCCGAAATTTTGCGAAGAGTAATGGAAAATATACTAAAATGAGCACGTATGTGCGAAGTCGAAAAAGAACATCACTTACAGGATATCATTTACACAAAGCTAATTGCATAAAATTCCCCAAAATTATACTGTCTTTAAAAAAAAAAAATAATAATAATCGCATAAATGAAAAAGTTATAAACCATTTAAACCATATAGCTCCTTTTGTGCCACCCTGTACAGCAAACATTTTATTATTTGATTTTAAATCTATTTAATTTTTCTAAGCCTTTCTTAATTTTAATTGGCTTTCAAAAATGCTTTAAAATAGCCGAAAGACTCAATTGCTGCGATTATTTGCAGAAGTTGCAAGTTTGTGCAAATGAATATCCATTGAATTTTTGCAATTTCTTTTGATAGGGTATAAAAAAATGCACAGTTTGCAAAGACTGCGATTTTTATTTGAACTACAATTATTACAAATGATTGAGTGTGTTTAAGTGAGTTGTGTTTAAGTTCACAGTTACTTGTTCTAATGGTAATTCCGTTCTCAGCTGTACTAAAAACAAGCCCAGCTAAAATAGACATGCAAAATAAATAGTGAATGCATCGGTTCTATTGCAAATGAACTGGTTAAATTTGGGGGTGGAGTGTTATTATGGGGCACATGTTCACATGTTAACAAAAGAGCTCGTCAATTAAATGAGTGCTTAGAACCAGTGACTGTTCCATGATTTGCCAACGTTTCAGCATGGGTTAATGAGTTTCTGTAACAAATTTAAAAATTTATTTAAATTATAATTACAACTGCGATTTGAACTCATTTTGGAATATGCTAATTCTCGCTTATACTAAAATAGAAACAAACAAAGTTTTGAGCCTTTGCCCAATATATTTAGTATGTGGATAATTTTTCGTATTCATTTCCTTAAATTTTTGGCGGGTTAAGTAGATGATATTGATGACCTTACAACTATATCTCTGGTGTCCAAAAGGAGTACTGATGAGGTGTATAGTGGCATACGTGTTCTGCTAAACTGGTGTTTGAGATTAATTTTTTCGTCTTAAAATTCTCTATAAATTTTACAATAAAATAATGCATGAATGCGTTCTGCTTGTTGAAGTATATTCGACATCGAAATATAAATATTAAAAAATATAAATTTGCCACCATACACCCTGTACTTGTCGTTGATGCGAACGAAAACTTTTGCTTTTGTTCTTCATCAGAATATTCAGCACTGAGCGAAACTATTTTTTTTTTAACAACACGCCTTCTGTTATGCTCTCAGCCGAAAAATCTAGGGTCTAAGAGGGAATCGAACCCGCAACCTCCAGATTAATAGGCTAATGCTCATACAATAGGCAACATAGGCACTCCTCCGATTAACACTTGATTAAAATCACAGAGCCACAGTAGTCTAGTGCAGAAGCATTAGTCTTATCAATATGGAGGAGCGGGTTCTATGCCCGCCTATACAGGCAAGCTATAAGAGCTTCGTAAAGCTTCTGTTGTTAAAAAAAGAAAATAAAAACCGAATGATTGACAAGCAGCAGCGAATAATTTTGATTTAAATTTTTTTTTTTGATTGTTTGAATACGAAGGCACATTTGCTGGAATGTTGATTATGTGTACATTTTTTTCCCATCGCAGTTTATCCTGCTCTGGTGTATATTTTAACAAGAAATTAAAATATCTTTTTCTCACACTGTTACTCCTCTTCACGATTTTACAGCCGTATCAAGAAACAAATAATTTATTCAATTGTTAGACTTCTTTTAATTAAACCTTCTTTCCCTTGCCTTTTTTGCTTTGTGCCATGAAATTTATTGGCTTAATTTAAACCATAAAAAAGGTACAAGTTTGGATTTACTCATGTCGAATTTTTCTTTTCAAGATTTATGATTCAATGATATTAAATTAAATTTATTTATGCTGTGGAAACAGGCAAAGACAAACCAACAAAGACATTTGTAATTTTTTTTCGACTACTGACTCACGTTGAATGTAGAGGCACAATCTACAAACGGTTTAACAAAATAATTTTAAATTATGCATTGATATAGTCAGACCTGTTGTTTTATGTGCCCATTAAATTTATAAATTAATTGTGGCCTTCCCCAATTTGAATTTGAAATTATCTCGGCCTATGCAAATTTTTACTGTATTTTGCACTTTGTATTGTTTTTTTATCACTATCCGTACGTCTTGTGTGTGATATTATTTGGGTAACTTCTTACTTCTTACAATATTTTTAAGTTATTTCCTGCTAGGGAACAATTTTAATTTGAAATCTTTATGATTATGTCAGTGATTTTCTTAATATTGTCCCCATGTATTTGTAAATAGTAATCAACTTTCAAGCACGTTCTCGATCTGTTTTATTATATTCACTTGAATCTTTTGCATGAAATTTAAATTTTTAATTTGGTACCGCAAAAGTAAATGCTTGTTTCACCCAACCTTTTTGTGTAATAAGTTAAAATATCTATAACATGGCGGCTGATACTTAAGTTATCGAAATGCATAAATATACTTTGCCCGCCATCCTGGACTTATTTTGTTTTCATATTCCTTTCATATCATCTTTTCTTTTAATACCCATATATGGAGGCGTGGACAACATCTTGCGACGTTCCCCATCTTCGATTAATAGCAGTGTATTATTCTCGGGAAATCCTGCCATCTGTTACCCACATCATTGGTGCAGCCAGACAGAGGGTGAGTAAGGGCAGTTCTGATTGGGACGCCGCTCTGGACCTTTCCGAAGTAATGCGGAAAGCGGTTCTGGGAAGGAATCTACCCAGAGGAAGAGGAGAGCATTTTTTTTTAGTGGTAACACCACTCGACGCCGTCTCTCCGAAAGCATTTTTAGCCCAACTTTACACGCTAAAAAGAAGAAAAAAAAAACTACCCATATCATGGCTTGCATTGGAAAATCGCGTTCGCCACTTTAGTTCCTCCTCCACCTTTAATCCTCCGCCATCTTGTCTCTATAGTAAGGTCTTTAGCTTTTTTGGTGTTCTCCTCAGCAATTTTGGTTTATGTAACAAAATAAATCCGCCTACCACATTTCATCGAAGGTTTACAAAACATCAGGTCAATATTGCTTTTCCTCAAATGCTCAACTTGTACTAAATTAGTTTGTGCATCGATATTGAAATTTTTTATGTTAATTAGCAGGCCGAGGTGTAAGGCTGTGAGGAGGACTGTGAACTGGCTGAGATACAGCGCGATATCGGATGAGGACATCGTCATCACAATTGCTCGAGGTAGTCTATACGGCATTCGATCTTGCCCCGTCATGCAAGTCATCGCTGAACGAGTTGGCGAGGCACTTCAGCATGACCTTGATATGGTTGCGGGACATGGAATATGTGTGACAACAGAATTTAAAATGATCTGGCGAGAGGCAGACGCATCTTGGTCATGAGGAAGTGGACAACTGCATAGTGCATTCAATCTTATCCGAGAGTGCTGGTCACCACTGAGCGATTTGGAGAGGCACTCAAGGGTGACTCTCATATGGGTACGGAGTCATGTGGGCTAACAGAATTGCAGATGATCTGGCGAGATGCGAACACATCTGAGATATGGACAAATTCTGCGGAGTTCCCTCCCATCGTGCTGGAAACACTTGGAAGAACACTTTCTGTGAGATGCTCGAAACTGCACGTCACCGCTATGATAAATTTTTTTTTGGCATATTGGAACTCATAACAGGCGCTTGGGTCTGCCTTTCAAAAAACTTTTGCTGAGGATGCCATGATGAGGAGGAGGAGCAGGAGGAGGAGAAAAGTGTCGCTCATATCTTCTATGAAATTCTAGCATTCGGGAAACATTCAGCAGCCTATCGGCGCTGTTGTAGGTGGGTGGCTCAGGGTGCTGAGCAAGTTTCCTGGAGCAGCGTCTGGTTGTCACCTTAGCGCCGTCGCATTCATCGGCCTCATCGTTGCATTAAGTTTTTCATTGGAATTTTCTGAATTTGAAATTGTCAATTTCATTTGGAATTTTTTCAATTAGAAATTTCAAATTCTCAATTTCATTTGAAATTTTTCAATTTGGAATTAAAATTCTCAATTTCATTTGAAATTTTTCCAAAAAAAAAAATATAAAAAATTTGAAATATACCAGCTAGGCTAGGTACAGTACAACAGTTTTCAAATGGCTAACAAATAAGTGGAATCATTTCTAGCTTAGTCGCTACTGCCCTTACGCAATGGTGGCGACGGTATAATAAGTGTTGAAATGTCTAGCAGCGGTGTACATCACTTTGATTGATGATTTTCAAATTGGAAATTTTTAGCAAGTAGTGCTCTATATGCTCTGGGAGTTTATTTTGAAACAATTTCATCCAAATTTTCCACTACAGTTTCTGAAATCATTTGTATTTTGCAGGTAACATTGTGACCAAATAGTGTAAATGAAGTGGGTAGTGTGTGTGATTGTGCGACTAATTGGTTGTAGCATAACAACACATGTTCAGTATTCTTAGAAAAGCTGTATTGACTCCTCAAGAGAATTGCCATCTCCGCACTGCTCAGAATAATGGGTTTCAAATCCAGCCTAAATTTGCTGAAGTCAACTATCAGTATGCACAATAATTACCTTACGAGGCGATGCTGTGGGCTTTCATTGGTAATAATACATGCCCATTCAATACAACACATTTGCCATTAAAAGATGCGATATACTTTTCTCTTTTGCCACATGCCGCACTAATGGAATTGTAGTTTTAAACCTGCTTTACACCTGACGTGCATCGGTGTACGTGTGGTATAGAATGTTTATTTTCTCAGAATTCCATAGTCTTATTGGATTTTTGTTGACTAAACTGCATGATTATTTATTTGTTTGTACGTCTGTGTTGCTGTTGACTTGGTTGCTGGCAAACTTCCGGCTAAAATTGTTTTCTAAGTTTTACCATTGAAATGTCTTTCGATGTGTTTGTATTGTGCTTTTATTTTACCTTTTGCCAATTGTTTATTTGTTTTGTTCGATTATTTTTTCTCTCTCCTTTTTGTCTTTGCTTTAATATTTTCGTGATTATCTATCGCTGCTGCTGCTGTGATTGTACGTAGCCTTTTGTCATTTTATGGCCTTGATGTCGGTACGCAGCATGTGTTATCTGACTTTTACGATTGCCTTCCTTACCCAGCCAACAGTAGACAGATTGTTTGACGAGCGCGCCCATTTCACGACTCTTTTCTTTTAAATCGTGCGTGCGATTGTTGGACAAGTGAATCGTGATATACGCACATTGGCGAGCATTGGAAGATTTTTTTTTACTAAGACTGAGTTTAGACGAGGAAACATTTAGTTTGTAGGCATATTAAGAGTGAGGAAGAGAGCATGGTTTTTTTCGGTACTCGGCGACACGCTTTGTTCTCATTTTCGTTGCTTACAAAAACAACAATAACAATAACAATATTAATAATAATAATGGAATGTCGCCGGCTACATTTTCGGTGTGAACGCGAATGAAAAAACAAAAGAAATTTCCAACTGTTTTTCTTCCAAATGGTTTTTCGTCTAAACTCAGTCTAATCAGCGCTATCGTATCTTCCAAATGATATTGTTGAGAGTCATTTTGATGATACGATTATACGAGTGTTATTTTTTTGTACTCAACAATCGTTGTATAAGAATTCTGACGACCATTTAAAGATCTTTATTTCATCACAATCGTATTTTAATGAATTATATGACGCTTTTGCGATTGTTGGACGAATGTTGGACGAGTGAAAAAATCAGTGTATTTTTATGTTTATTCAATTGTCATCCGTGTGCATCGTTCGTCGTCTGCCGGTACCAGAAAAGCTTCTTACTGCCCCTTGTTTTCGAAAATTTGCAACCAGTCAGTTTATTGTTGATTCTGGGGGTCCAGGCAGCCTGCACATTAAAGTAACGACGATATGCATGCTGAGTCAAAACAATGGATCGTTGATTTGAGAATTAAAGTTCAACGATTTTGGCACGTGTTCAATTGTGTACTGTTCCATTTTAAATTACCCAAGTCTTCTTTACAAAATACCGAAAACAAACAAAAAATTAAAAATTATAATAAAAAAGTTATAAGGAAGTCATTCACCTTCGCTTTTTTTTTGGACACCCTGTATTTGAAAAAGATACTTATTGGAAAGAGCACGTTTCGTACTTTTTGTAAAAATCGGTATATACAAAAAATTGCATATAAGTTGTGTAGGGGGTAGCGAAGCGCACCGGGTTATTCTAGTAACAAAGTAATGGGCTCTCCTGTTTAACTTGAAAAATTAATGCGCCTTCATAACATCAAAGAACAAATTATTTTTGCTTCTTTTTAATACAGTTTTCTCAAGGCAAGTCCGCAGTAGGACGTATAAGTGTCTTACACGTTTCTTTTCGGGGAATCGTAGATGATTCATATGGAAGAGCCGCCATCATGATACAGTTTCTTCCGTTGCTTTTAACGTGCAGGATCGGAATACTACAACGCGGGCTAAGAATTTAATCGCCTGCTCCATCGCTGAAGAGTCTTCTATGATTGAAAATGCCACCTGGGGACGATTGCGTTCTAATGAAGACGTATTGCTGGATGTTCAAATGTATTTTGTGAAGAAATGCTTGTCTGCTGAATCAAGGGACCGTTTAAAAAATGATACTATTATTCTTTTCATTTAATTTGTTGTTTTGTCAATCTTTTATTTATTTATTTATTTATTTTTTTTTTCTTTTGTATTTTTTGCTTGTTGTGTTTTTATTTCTGGCTTCTCATTTTCCTTCCGTGTTGTTTCTGTCTGTATTACATTTTTTTATGTATGAGAACTTTTTATAAATGCCTCAATAGTGGTAACATTGATATATTTAAAGATAATAAACGTGTTCACCTGTCTTATAATGGTGATAAATTATTTCACTAAACCGTTCATAATAGGGAAAAAGGTGGTCAGGGAGTTTACGATTTGTCCCCGTACTTGACGTTTGTATTTTTTTCTCAAAAATTGTCAATATACTTTCTTTGCTGCATTTATATTTAATTTAATTTTCAAAAAATATTTATGTTTTCTTATTGTTCTAATTAAAAGTTTACTTTCTCCAGTAATTAAAACCACGGCCGTGGGTCTCTAACTGAGAGTTGTAGTGATCAACATTCTTAAAAGTACATGTGTTTATTTATTGCCTTGGGAAAAAGTGAGTTGATATTTAAGACCTGAGAAAATCAAAACCTTTAAATAATAATGAAAAGACTATACTGCCTCACCTTGGATAACAAATAGTTCAAAATTTCCTCTCCATAGTGGGTCTTAAGAGCAGTCAATCTAGCATAATCTAAATATTTTAAAATATTTTATAGATAAATAAAAAATTCATGCGAGGTGCGTCCGAAAATTAAGGTGATATTTTAAAATTTCGAGTGCTATTTACATTCAATTATCGATTTTTTGTTGTTTTTTTCTTTTGGTGGTCATCTGCCGAACATATCGCGCCTTTGATGCAATACCGTAGTAATTAAAAAAATCGTGAACTAAGACAGTATTTTCGTTTACTAAAGTTATTTTTTACAAGTTTTTAAATAAAGAGGCATGTTTTTTAATGTTTTCTGTTTGTAAATTTCTTGTCATAAAGGAAATATTTCACTATTGCAAATAAATATTGTTGGAAATAGCTGGAGCCAATAAAAAGACATTTGTAGCTGTAGAATCTGAACAGTTAGAGATAGAACCATAATCTTTTTTCCTTTAGATATATATTTCTCCAAAGATCATTTCTGCATACCCATCTCAAAAAATTCACATTTTAAGTTACTACGGTATTGCACCAAACGCTCGATATGTTAACGGTGTGAAGTACATAACATATTTATTTTATTGTTGGCAGATGGAAAGGTTAGACGTTGTTCTCGGTGATTTTCATGAGACGTGTGTCAGCGAAGTCTGTTCCGAAACTTCTGAATTTTGAGCAGAACAACTGTCGCATGAGCAGCGCTCAGCAGTCTTGAGTGACGTCAGTGATGAATGATTTGCTGGTGACGCAACATGGGTATATTTGGTAAGACGTCGAAATCAAAGCCCTATCGTGCCCGTGGAAGTATCCAGTATGAAATAAAATCTACTTCGCTGGTTGAGCTCAAAGCTATACCAAAAAATACTTCTGACAAGTGCTTTGATGATTGGAAAAAGCGTTGGCACAAGTGTATTTTTTTTTATCGTGGATCAGCACTCAGTTGATGACCCGTACAAATGCAGGGGCATTACTTTGAAGGTGACAATATAAATATAGAAAAATAGATAATAAATATTAAAAATAAATAAATAAAAAATCCCCTTGAAAAAGGACAAAAATCTAATGTTGTATACAAAATACAATGTAAAAATTGTGATGCACTTTATATTGGAGAAACAAAACAAAAATTAAAGAAACGACTAAAGCAACATGAATATGATTGTAACAATTCATTAAAAGTATTTGCTTGCAATTATAAAAGTGATAAAAAATATTATATAAATACATATTGTAATTTGATTTCTACTTTTAAAACAAACTAATATATTAAATTTGATTTATATGTTATTTTTTGTTAATCAAATATGTATATATTTTTCAAATAATTCAGTCAGTTTTGGTAACATAAATTGTTAAAAAAAAAAATTTTATTATAATTATTATTAAATAAAAATTATTTTATAGATCCTGAAGATGAACCTTACGGTTCGAAATATATAGATCAACGTAAAATAAAGTATTTTATTTCAATGAATCGTATAGAGGCAATACAATATTAACATTAAAAAATCAACAGAATCAGCAATACAAAGTTAATTAACATTTTAATAAATAATTCTTCTTTTTATTTGACCATATAAATAATATGAAATATTTTGATTTTATGTTTGTTAAATAATTTTATTCGAAAAATTTAATAATTTCCTGATTATACTAACCAAGGGGTAAGCGAAATATCCAAAATAAATAATTTGAAAACTTTTTATAAAAAAGACCTGCAGTGCTAAATAATTTATTGCACACAAGAAAAATAATTATAAAAATACAAAGTCACCTTATTTTCTGAACACACCTCGTACATTAGTAATTTATCTTTTATGCAATTCTAAACAATACCTCCACTGTAAACAATTTAAATTAATACTAATTGGACAACGACAAGTTAGTATTAAATACTGCTGCATATTGTTAGGCGTTGAAAAGCTATAATTATTTTCCATTACGGCATATAAATATCGTATGCAAATATAATTTACACTTTCATGTGTTATAAATTTTATTATATGAAAATCATCAAAATAAAATCGTTATTGTTTTGCAACATAATCGAACATGGTTTAGTAACCCGACTATTTTTAATACATAATTAAATGCAATTAATATTGAACTTTAAATATTTTAAACGTGCATTCAGTAATTGATATGCAATTGTATGTACGAGTATGTATGAATGTATGACTGCAGCTTTGTCATGATTACATATAATCAAATATTTATGATAATATCTAGCAAATATTTTTATTCGAAACTTGTTAAATATATTTTTGAAGAGATTTACACACAATAGACGAAAGTGGAATAAATTATTGCATAATTTATTGTTTTCTTAACAGGTAGCTTAAGTGATTTGATATGTGTTGTATAAAGAACATCATTAATTTATACATAAGTTAACATTTATGCCAGATAAAGTGTTTTCTTGCAGAACTTGTTGCCATTTGTACAATCGATGCAGATGATGAAATTAGTCTGCACGTTTAGTATCGGTTCAACCCCTGTTTCAGACTCATAAAAACATATCGCATTTTTTCTGTTGTGCATTTTTGTGATTTTCTGTCAGTTGTTGTCGAAAGGTTTCTGTGGCGAAGGCATAGTCACTTGTCACTGAACAGTAACAACTTCAGCTGTATCCAATCCACAGGTACATCAGAACGCTCTCCTTCGTCGGTTTTGTGTAGCACCGGCGAAGTAAAATAAATAAATAAAAATGGCTACTAAAAACGAAGCTTCAAAATTTAATACGTCTCCTTGATATCAGAGACGCTACTACACTGCTATAAGAACAAATAACGTGCAAAAAGTAGTGTTGTAAGATAGCGAAGCTACACCTCCTATTATTTGTCCTACTATCGCTTTCCCTTAGTTGCAGCACAATGCACCGCATGTCTAGGTATCATCTTCTGAGTGCTGGTCCAAGTTAAAAAAAAAAAAAACAGAAAAGTCTATTGGAAATTTAGCCAAACAAACAATTTCGTATGATGTTGTCACAAATGACTTAATTCTCATCATAACTGGCGGTTATATTAGTAGCAGACCATAGGTTCAAGTCGACCAGGATGGGTCGACCCCAGAAGCACCGTATATGCCGTTCTGTCACCTTAGGCTTGTAGAAACCAGAGGACGTCACAATCACGCTGTGCCGTTTACGTAACTCAGGTCAAACTGAGAGCACAATCCTAAGTTGAATAAGAAAGAAGCCCCAAAGAATCTCAGGCTAGACCTAGGCAGATCCTGGCTTTCACAGAGTAAGTGTACAATAATTTCCTTCTGCGAAGCGTTCCCTCAGCTCCTACACCGACTATTGATCGGAAAGCCCATCTTCCCAGCATGCATGCCGATTGACATGCAAACGGCTGTAAGTCTACTAATGGATAATAATGCGACCACGGAGCCCTTGATATGGCACAGTTAATGGGATAGAACCCCACCTGTCCTGAGCCTTCCCCCTGAAAAACTCGCCTACTTTTCCCTTTGCTTCAGCAAAAAGAACCCGCATATCAGGACAATAAACATTATTAAAATATTAAGTCTTATGGGTCGCACTTTAATTGCTGGCGAAAAGAACCTAAAAGATGCAGCATGATCGCTTTGCACACACAAACTCTACCCAGTCAAGTGAGCTCTTATCAACCTTGCTAGAGTTGGCAAACAATATATTCTCCTCGTCCTCATGGAAAATACAATAAATTCTCTACTATTGGGTAAAACGAACTGCTAAGCTACTTTTCCACACTGACACAGAAATAACAAAAAAATTTAAGTAGCTCCGGTGGTGTTAGCCGTGAGTAGTTCGCTAGTTGATTGTATGGATGTCGTCAGTTCGACTCCCAGCCCTGCAAGTAGCGAAAATTTTTGTTACTGCTTCAACAAAGTTTTGTCCTGGTTGACAGTAAAATTTTAATAGTGTTTTTAACATTTAAAATAAAAAATTAAAAAAAAATTTTTTTTTGTTTTAAAGCACCATTTGTTTTTTATTTTGCATACATTTTTGAAACATCAGCACAATATTCATCATAATGTAGTCAATTGTGAGTTTTAGAAAAATTGCTTGCATTTGGTTTTTGTTTTGTAATAGTTTCTTTAAAACTACAAAGAGAAACAGCACATAAGAAGGCTTGCAATTTTATAAGCAGTTCCAAGATCAGCTTTGTAATTTATTTCTACTGATGTATGGTGGTTACATACACAGCATAAAATTTTACTTTTTCACATTTAACTAACACCTTTAATTATAATAATTTCTCATAATAATTTTCTCAATTAAAAGTTTAATCAATGCAATTAAAGTTTTAATTAATTTTTATGCTCAATACTTAATTAAATACGGGTACCTCCGTAGCCTAGTACATAAGTGATGCGTGTGCGATTCCCGCCTAGACTTAGGGTGTTTTTACTTATGGTATCACAATGGGCTTAAGCTCTGGCCTAAGCGTGGCGTTCTCCTAATCAAATAAATAAATTAATTTTTTTTGCTATGAAATACCCAAAATGACGGCTTATTTTTGTTTAAATTTTTTTTTGCTATTAAAAATTTAATTGAACATTAATTCAAATTAAATCAAAAATAAAATAATTTAATTGTTACTATTAATTTTTGAAAATTGTGGAAAATTTAATTAATTTTTTAATTGATATTACAAAATTTTTAATTAAAATTTCGTAAAATTTTTTTCTGTGTTTTATTAAAACTTTAATTGCAAATTAAAAACTTAAATGTTACTATTAATTGTTTAAAAGTTGAAAATTTAATTATTTTTTTAATTGATATTACAAAATTTTTAATTAAAATTACGTTAAAATTTTTTCTGTTTTATTAAAATTTTAATTGTTTAAAAGTTGAAAATTTAATTAATTTTTTTATTATTATTACAAAATCTTTAATTAAAATTACGTTCAATTTTTTTCTGTGTATTGGCGAATGTGTGCGAGCAGTTGTGGGTAATAAAATTTTGTGCACTTTTATTTTGTACCAATTTACAAAATTCGTTAATATTTTTACCACACACATACACACATATCCAAGTATTAGGGTGGGTAAACGTTTTTGCCTTAAAGGCACATCGTGATTCTTGTTCTATGCATCATTCCAGGAAAGTTTGACAAAGAAACCAAACAAAGAAAGAAAAATTAATTTCGATCCGCCTGATTTTTAAAAATATTCCAGAATCTAGGCAAATAAAATTGTATTTGCTCTAGCCAAACGTAAAGGTTGGCGGGGTTCTTTTTTACGTCGAGAAATTCATTTTTGACATTTGTTTTTATTTTTGTTATAAATTATATTATTAAATCATACATTTTTTGGATTTGATCGCCTTTTTTAAATTTTTCTTAAAGCGTATTTTATTTTTATCGTCGAACAACATTGCTAATAAATTGTTTTCTGAGTGAGCATAAGACGAGTTTTCTTTAAGGACAATATTTACAATTTTTCTTAAATTCGAATCCAAATATTGAGTCGTATGAATTTATAAAATAATATACTGCCGTACACGGCAGAGTTGTAATATTTAATATTGAAGTACATTTATATTATTTAGTTTGCCAGAATTATTAAACTTTTAGAAGGCTTCTTAATTGGTACATATAATAATCTCATTGGTGAGCCAGCGAGAATGTTTAATTGTCCCTGGTTTAATATTGAACAAATCCGCCGAAACCTCACCAGAAAAAATTGCATTTGTATATTTTTCCGGTCACCAATCATTTGAACAACCCCATTATGTATATATGAATCCTATCGCTATTCTATTTCAAATAGATTTTGTTGTTTGTTTTATGCGAGGCTGTGTAAATGCGAATGTTTTTTTTTTGGTCTTTTTTTTACAAGTCTTAATTAAATTTTTATTGATTTTACATATGTATACATACATATACTCGTATGTAGATATATATGTACGTCCATAATTTACATACATATATAAAGAATTGCGATTGCTGCTGCCCTGAGTTTCGCAAGTATTTATTTTTTGTTTTATTCTTTCGCACATGAAAGAAAAAATTATAATTAAATCAACATACGTTTTGTTTGCTCTCAAAATAATATAAAATGTGTTCACAAAACACAAGAAAGAAAGTAAATAAAAAATTTTGCTTAAAATTTACAAATTCATAAAATGTAATTTTCGAATGCCATACGAATTTGCTTGAGTATTTTTAAAGGAGATTTTGGGCTGGTATTTGTAAATATTTGCCAGTAAACAGAAATATTAAATATTAAATGCCAACTATTCTGTATCGGAAAACATTATAAAGTAGTTTGCTTTAAAAATCTAACTTCAGATTTTTATTAATTAAACATGTTATTTATTTGTTATTATTAAAATTATTTTGTTTATTTTTTAATTTTTAATTAAAACTGTCAGCTTTTGATATAACAAATCTCTATTGAATTTAGTTGATTTTTTTTTTATATATTAAAAATTATTAATTCATGGCAATCAGTTGAAATACAAATCTGATGCTCCGCAATGAATTAAAGCTAAAAATTCATTAAAGTACTTTTGATTCGATAAATTCTAACTAAATAAAAAAACGCTAATACTGTATTAGCCCTCATGACGAGACACTGAAAGGACAGTGTGTTCAAGATTTACGTCAGCACCTGCCCGTGGGGCGTAATCTGACGGTGGTCTCAACACCGAGTGAATAGGAGACGACCACTAACGCCCCCAGAGCAATAGGTACAGCAAGTAAGACTTGCCTCCTAGAGTTGGGTAGCGAATCAGTATAGTTATCCCTCATTCTATACTGCACCTTGTTGAGGTGTGCGAGTGGTCTAAACTCTGTGTCACATCAGAATGTTGTTCGTCAAGAACTTTTTAACAGTAGTACTGTCAGTTCGATGACTACTGTTGAATGGCAACAGCACCTAGTTAAGCAGAAGTCGTATTAAGAATATGTGCCTTACCTCACATATTCTCGAATAAACCAAAGACTCGACTTCCCGCGTAACTTTAGGTTTCAACCACAGCCCCTACGAATCCATTCCCAAACCAGCACACACACTCCAATTTTTCAGGGTGGACACGAAGTACTCACTTAAGAGTACAACAGTCATTAAACCCTTACTTGGCGCTGAAGGTGTGGGGCTAAGCTGGTCCCGTAGTACTAGATTAGAATTGAACTGGATTTAATCAGTCACACGGATAGACAAGCATATCCTTCTCAATCTCTAGTCAGATTTCGAAGAGTCACCTCTTCTGTCATTTTCGATCTAATGGGTAGACCAAGGTAATGCCACACAAGTTCCTAAACCACCTTGCGGGAAACTGAAAGGACAGCAGGCATGTTTCCATATAATATGGAAGATCTCTCAAGAGAAATTGTTATTGCAAAATGGAACGTTGGCTGGACCAAGCAATATTGGCCGGTTAATGGGGGTGCTCGCTTTAGAGAGGTATTCTATTGTATAGGATATGATACTTGTACTTTTACTTTTGCTTCCATTTAAATTATTAATTAATTGTTTTTTCTTTTTTCTTTCGAAAGAAGAAACAAGAGAAGAATATACAATTTTTCGACTTTTTTTAAGGGCATAAATTTACTCAGTGATTTCTCCACGACACAGTTAACTGCAGTCTCTCACAATGATTTAATAATTTTCTTTTTAAGTTATTTTTCAATAATATCTAAAGCAAATAGATAAATGTTTAACTTGCATTAATAATTTTTTATGGCTAAATTTTTACACGCTTTTATTGGTCTTGTCTTGTTACTTCGTTTGTTCGAATGTGTGGTTTTTGTGTGGTAATTGTGATAATTTAAGATATATAATTTAGTGTGCACACATATTTAATTTTGTCAACAAACTTTGACACTTCCTTGTAATGACAAAATTAATCATCTGTGTTAGTGGTGATACTTGGTTAAAGTGCTGAGAAAAAATCATTACTTAAGTGACAGCATGCGCTTTGTCCCTACGACAAACTTTGTATTTTCTTTTGGTCTTCCTTCGTAACCCTTCATGCGTTTACATTTGGCAATGTTCGTTGCATCAGTAGTCCGATTTTTTGCTGTTAAATCATGTTAATTTCCTTATTTCATAGCTCGTGCATAGCTGCCCATTCACACTATAAAATTTTAATTCGGAAATTCTGAGCTTATGCTTCTCTTCCGCCTCACCTACAAACTTGAAATTTTTGAAATAAAAATTTCAAAATGACTCAAATTGCTTCAGAAAGCTTTGTACACACGATTTTCATATTGAAAAAAAAAATATTATAATAAAATGTTTTACAACCCTGTGAACTCACAATTTTTGGTTGGCAACATTGCCACAAAAACCACTGTCATTACATTGTACGACAATAAAATTATCAAACATCTGATTTACTGATTATGATTTACTGTTTTGACATTTGGCTTGCTTTTTTGTACACAATTTTCTCTTTTCACTGAACATACTTTACAGTAAAAATGCATGTGAGAAGGGTTGCATTTCAAGTTTTGCTCAATATTTATAACAGTTTCGTACTTATTGCGCAATAATTTCATATCAATATTGAGCTCAATAATGGCATTTATTGCAAAAATATCAATAGAGGTGCATGTCTGAACACCGTATTAGTCTGAATTCAAAATAGCGAATATTCCATGGTGATAGAGTTGCATAAGATTCAAGGCCTACTCTATACTCTACTTTCTATCCTTCTCTTCCCTTACTATCTATCTCTAATAGGGATCGAATTTGAATACGATGCTATAATGTAGTACTTCAATGTATTATGGCAATAGAAACTGTAGTTAGCCGACTATCTTCGGATTGTTTTTTGATTTTATTTTCATTTGCAGTTGCTCACGGGAATCGGAAGGTCGAATATGTTTCGCATTTGTGGTAGTGAGAGTTTTTACAGCTGCACTTGCACAAAAAATTTGGACAAAAGTAAGAACAATCAAAGAAGGTTTTCCTCAAATTTGTTTTATAGAATGTGTGAATAAATATATTAGTGAATACGCAAAACGTAATTTAATGTTTTTTTTTAAACCGCCCACAAGTCATTAAATAAAAAAAAACACTTATTTTCATAGCGAATAAAGAGTTCTTCCCCTTTTTCAAATTTAAATTTTAATAAATATTCTACGGGCCTAACATTTTTATAGCATAGTAGACACTGCCTTTACATAAAGCATTTCGCATCATAAAATATTTCTTATGTATTAGCATTAATTTTTTGCCGTGTGTTTAAAAAAAAACAATACAACCGCTTCGCGCGCGCACTAAACAACCATTATTCAATGATTTGCTTCATTACACTCGGTCCATCGCTTATTCGTCGAATATCGAACTTTGAACAAAATTGTCGGCGAGCAATTACTTAAGAATCATTGCTCATAAAAAATGTCTCCACAGCGAACGCGCTATGCTCACTCGACCACTGCGACATCTTGACTGACAAATACGCACAATCGATAATTCCAACGGCGCCACCCTCCCTCCGCACCGTTTATTACTATTTGAAATACTCGTATTTAAAAATATATATTTGCCACCAGACACCATGTATGACTCACTCTCGAAGTTACCAACTTGAGGACCGCACATTTGACGAACCATTACGTTCCTTCATTGCGGGCGAATAGAATCTTAGCATAGCCTTCGAAAGGTATTAGCAAATCTCGGTATCTTATCATGGGGACTAACGTGAATTCCCAGTGTTTGGCAATGGACGTGTATTTTTATATATAGAGATTATAACACCTTTAAAAAAGTGCTTTAACAAAATTTAAAAACCCTTACATTAAAATTCATGCACATATTGTGGACAAAAGATGTTGAACGCTGAAGATGAAAGTATAGCTGCCTTCGAAAACAGCATATTGTTCCGTTCAGCTAGTGTTTGCAAGTGTGATTTACAACTATTCTCTTTAATTCCGTTTGTTTCTTAGTCACATTACCCAGTAAAAAAAATTCAATGCGTTCACTATGAATTGGTATATTCATGACTTCATAAGCACTTCTTCATCTGAATTCATTTTCAATGCCACCTTAAATGTGAAGCAGATTATCAATTTTGAACTCATGGAAAACACATACAACTTTGCCGATTAATATTATGCGCAACTGCGCAGTTGTAATTATAATTTAAATAAATTTATAAATTATATTTCTTTTTGAAGCGATGAACTTTTTTATAAAAAGTTTTTTTTATTATTTATTTTCAATATTTCGCTGCCAAATAGGTAGGAAATAATAATTTGTATTAACAGAATTTAATTTAAAAAAGAATTTATAATTGTGTAACAGGAACTCATTAATCCATGCTAAAACGTAACCAAATCGTGGAACTTGCATTGTTTCTAAGGACTCATTTAAATGACGAGTTGATTTGGGAAATGTGAACACATGCTCGCCAATGACACGCCTGTGTTAAAATCATTAAACCAGTTCATTTGCAATATAATTCATGCATTCACTATTTTTTGTATGTCTGGTTTTGCAGGGTAAATGTAATTTGGATTGCCTGTATGTTATCGATCTTTAACCCATTTAAAATTAAAAAAAAATTTTTACTAATTGCATAAACTGAGTTACGAAGTATGACACTACATATTTAACAATTGATATATTTTTATTGTTTTAATGTTTTTATTATTTTTTTTTTTTTGGTTTTAATGTTATTTTTTTTTCTGGTTATTTGCAACAGTTTAATTCTGGATGTGTAAGTGTATAATTAATTTTTTTCTGTTTTCACATTTTCTTGTGAGTCTCTCATTATCTTTTTCTGATTTTCCTGTTCATTTAACATTTATCGCTTAACCGCAATCTCAATGGCAATTATTTAATAGCGGAAATCCTACGCCCGACCCCCTCCCTCTATATCTCTCAGCACTATTGAATAATACGAGTAGATGAGTATTGGTTTGATTGTTAATGCTTGCACATGTATTAGTGGATTTGTTTTAGGCACAGTATTGTAAACGGGCAAAGTTGTTCTACATACATTGCTGGCAAATTAAACTTATAGTATCACAGATACAAACATACAAATATATTTCTATTCTACCCATTGTTAATAGAACGGAATTTTCGTATTGGAAAGGCGACTTTTCACAATAAAATCTGCAGTCAAAACATTCTTATATATCTTTGAAATTTAATATCTTTCATTTCCATTAGTTCTGCCACTTTGAATAGCAGCGCTTAAAGTTCATTTAATTATATTCCTTTAACTAAATAACCTCTGTAATATTCAGACATTTTCTGTAATTTCTTTCTCAATATTCATTTGCACTAATTAACCCTCGTTCATGCATTGACATCTGTGGGCAAACTTTACTCCGTAATACCACTGTAAGTTCTCATACTTGAAGTTTCTTTAGGAGGACAAAAAAAAAAAAGAAATAACTCACAATTAAACTAATTTATAAGTTTATTATCAAGTTTATTTCTGGCTTTTTTTCCTGCTCCTTCCTTTAATTTTGTTTTTGGGATTTTTTTTTTCCATTCAGCAGCCGATGAGTGTAATTCCAGTGAAATGATAAATTTTTAATTATTGATTTACAATTATAAGAGTTCAGATAGATTTAATTGGAAAAGAAATTTTATTGAGATGAAATCGTAATTAAAGCTACAACTTTCGTAATATTTGATTGTCATTTACATTTCTTCTAATAACAAGGGTGGCGATGTCACGGTGGATGGCAGTCTGCACGTTGACTGCCAAAAACCAAAAACAGACCTGGGTTCAACCCCACTAAGTTAACAATAATGTATTCAATAAAAAGTGTGTACATTTTGTAAGATTTAGTGTGAATGCATTATTACATTAATGTAAATTTATAATCAGTTTTATATAAAATTTTTTAAAATATTATATTCGGGTATGTTCTGCAAATCACTTTGAAGTAAAAGTAATTTGAAATCACTTTAATTTGAATGTTTAGTGTTCTGCATTCTACTTTTGACATTTCATTTACTTTTTGTTTTCGAACATTAATTCGTAGTGAATTGCCATGTTCTATAACCTACTTTAATTTGAAAAGAAGTGGTTTAAAAATATTTTTTTGAGACGGTTCCTTTTTTAATATCAGCACTGAATTTTCATTGATCTCGCTATATTTTTAGTTTAAATTTTTATTTTTTTTTATAAAAAACATACTTTAAGATTTATTAAATAATAAAATTTATATAAAAAAATCAAAGATGTATATCTTATTAACTAAAGTCGGTTGGCGATATCATCTCTTATTGAAGTGGCTAAGGAATCAGTTATTAATTCATTCCAATCATTGTCATGAATTTCATTTCTTAATATATATACCAAACTTTTGCATAAAAGGACGCTTGGACAAATTAATCTCATCGTCGCTCATGATCAATGTGATCCATCTAGCACAAAATGTGCCTTTCTAAAATGATAAGCACGCGATTTAAAATTTTGCACGTGGTACTTCGGGCTAAAGCCACATCGCTGTCTTTTCCAACACCTCGCTGAAATCCGCCTTCTGCTAAAAATCTTAATGTAGCAGCAATCTGTATTAGTGCCGGTATGGAAGAAACAGGCAGCCTACATTTTATAGAATTTAAAAGAAGATGAAAAGCATCCTTGTTAATGCGGTAATACTTTAAAAACCTAAATACATATATAATTATAATTTAAAATTTTCATTGAAAATATACACATCATGTATGCATGTGTACTTACATGGCGTCATTTATATCCAAAGGATTTGAGTGGTCTCGCAGAATCCTCCTCTGCACTTTTGCTGCCGCGAATTCATTGTTTTGAAGCACCATGGACACTAATATCACATTCATTGTTTAATTATTAATTATTCCTGATTATTTTTTTACGAATTCTTTAACTTTTATGCGAAAAAACATTCAATAATTTAATTATGTATAAAGTAAAATTTTATTTTTAAAATCAGCTGTTACTATTTCTGTTTTCGAACTTCATTTCAAATGAGAAAATGTAACACCAAACCACTTCTTTTGCAGAACACCAAAAATGAAAAGTTTACTTTTCAAAACGTATTTTACTTTCATTCCACTACTTTTGTGGAACATGCCTGATTATATTATACAGGGTGGGCCAACTTGGACTGACTGATTTGAAATGCTTATAATTTTTGTATTTTTAAGTTTGTTTATTTAATTTTTTTTGGCAAATTAAAGTATAAATTATACATTTTTTTTAAGCTAAGTATGAAAAATTACATCTTTTAGATGGCGTCCATTCTCCTGTTGGCAGTTATTGGCTCTACTCAATACATTTTGCATTACGTTGCGCAACGTTTCTGACTGCAATTGAGCAATTTCTGTGCGAATATTCTGCTTTAGCTCCTGAATATTTTGTGGTTTGTTGACGTAAACTCGTTCCTTCAAGAAACCCCACAAGAACAATCTGGAGCCGTCAAATCTGAAAAACACATATCTATTTAAATGAAAATGTGCTTCATCGCTCATAATCAGATTATTCAAAAAATTTGCATTTTCTGTCGCTAGCAAAACCAATCCACTGAGTATGATGACATTATAAAATTTTATAAAATTCTGTATTATCTGCAAAAAATAAAAAAAAATAAATAATACAAAAATTATAAGCATTTCAAATCAGTCAGTCCAAGTTGGCCCACTCTGTATTATATTATATTTAAAATATTATATTTATATAATTTGTTAATTATTCGAGCATGTTTATATCAAGTATTTTTAATACTGGTAATAATAATAAATAAAAAAAAATATACGCTTGTACTCTTTGCACCTGATGAATTTTTCCATTACAATATATTAGCACTCTTCTCCAAAATTTCAACAATGCAGTGAAAATGTAGCATCATAAGGGCTTTAATAAGACTAGAAAAAATCGCGAATTTTAAACCGTTCTTGTGTACTGTATTTATTCTTTATAAATCAATTGTAAGCTGCTAAAAACAACAACAACAACAACAATATTATAAATACGTGTTTAATATTGTTACGTCCGTCCTATTTGGGCCACACAGTATGAAAGGCAGAAAAGTCAAAACGAAAATTTTAAATATTTTCGTCCAAAGAATCCCCAAAATTTGTGTTCAAAGAAATGTGCGTTATTTTGTAAAAACGTAATTGTGTGCGTTTTTGTATTACTACCACATAGACAGCATTCATCGCATAATGTTTGTAATTGCAGTGGTGTTAGTTCCCGATTGTTTGTGGTAATTACATTTAAATGCATATTCAAAAGCTTACAAAACACACGCATACTTTTAATATATATAAACACCAGTACATATGTTTAGATATGTGTATATATAAATATATATATATGTATATGTATGTGCATGTTCATAAAGATATACAATATGAATACTAACTTAACCATAGTCATGTTTTAATTCGAGTTTAAAGCTCTTAATCGCATACAAACTAACTTATCTACTTATTCGCTTACACACACACACACACACACACTCTCGCTCTCTTTATTGTCCTTTACATCAGTATCACCAGCAAAACAAAGAATTAAATTGTAATGACTGTAGTTAAGACTTTAAAAGTCATGAATTGGCGTGAGTGTATGTTCGCCAGTGCGTATGTTTTGCATGTAAGCGTTTTCTAAATATGTGTGCATACTTGCAAATGTGTTTGTTTGTTTGTTTGTTTGTTTTTGTTTTATTTTGTGAGAAAATTTCATTTCTTTTTTTTTTTTCTTATTTTGCTCTGGCAAGTTTTGACCTTTAGAAGTAGTTAAATTTAAATTTGCTCTAATATCCTTTTTCAGATGGCCCAATGTGTTGCTATTTGAATAAGTAAGAGGACAAATAGACTCATATATAGTAAATTACAAAATTGAGTATGTGCAGAGTATGTGTATGTGTGCGGGTTGAATGTTCTTATCCATGTTAGTGTTAAGTTTTGCTTGTTGCAAATGATAATAGCAAGTACATTAAGACATTTTTTTTTTCTTCGATTTATATCTCAATTTCTATGTTTCTAAAGATAGCAGCAATTAACAGTGGGTTATAACAATTTTCATACACCGAAAATAATATTTCAGTTTTGCGGGAATATAATCAGGTATGTGATTAAAATCGTTTTAGGCGTTAAAACATTTTGAAATCTAGAAATAGTGTGATGAATTTGTTGTCACGATTTCATATTCCATCTTGTTTCATTAAAAAAAAAAGACGTTTTTAACATGTGACGCATATCGATAATGCCAGTTTAAATTCGTTTTCAAATCGTTTCATTTTACTTGAACAAAATGTAAAGAAATATATAAAAAAAGTAAAAAATTAAATAAAAAATGATTATAAATCCGTCCTTATTTAAACGAAAATATTCAACAATTCTATTTAAGTAAATACTAGTGAAATTTAAAAATTTAAATACCCACATTTCATCTGGTAAATTTAAGGGATTCGATTTATCTTTTAAACGTTTTCTTAGAATATTTTCGCTTTTCATTCTATTATTTTCTTCCAAGAAAATTAGTGAAACTGCAGCAATAAAAGGCATTTTAATTTTAAATATTTTACAAACGTCACTCACATACACATATATTTACATATTTTACAGTTGTATTACTAGATTTTATACAGTTGTATTTAGAGAAGATATGTGGAAACGAAACCAATATGGAATATGAAATCTATGGAAATTCATCACACTACTGTCGATTTCAAAAGACGATTTACTTTTTAAATCGATCGATTGCCATCACATACCTGAATATTGTTTACAAACTGGAAGTTAAAGCCAGTCTTTAACACAAAATTTGTTTTTAATGTTAAAATCAAGCCTTACAATCTGGTTTTACCAAACAAAATAATTTTGTTAATACCATGACACTATTGGAATTGTTGGTTTTATGTTAAAACCAATTATTAAAACTGGGTTTTACCATCTTAAAACCTTTTCTGAATTGGTTTTCAGTTGACTTAATGAAATACAATCTTGATTTTCATGTACTAACGGCAGTGCTACCAAGTTAAAAACTTGAAAACAGCTGGCAATTTAAATAGCGCTCAATGAAATAAAAATATTAGGGAGAATTTGGTAAATAAAGTCACTAAAATAATTTAAAACAATGAATGAATGAAACAATAGCAATAACAATAAAAAGTGCAAAAGAAAAAGAAGCTTTTGGGTAGAGCGTAATGAAAATGCTTTAATCGAGTTGTGGCAGGTGATAATAAATCAAACTTTATTACAGAAACTGTGATTTAAACCTGATTTAAGTACTCGTTAGCCCACAACTGGTCCCAATACAACTACTTCAAAAACAAATAAAATTCAATCCCATATTCAGAACACACTTTTGTATGAAAATTACTAAGAACATAAATAAAATACTGTATGAAAAAAAGTTTTTAAAATAATAACACAAAATAAAATGACTGCTATGAATAAAACGTCATAATTTAGTGTGCTTTTAAAAAAAAATTCCTTCAGCTGTTAAGCAAAAAACATTTATTAATGTTTGATATCAAAATGCTCATACTAACCAAGGTACTCCCCAACGACAGGTATGTAATTGAAGACCTGGCAAATTCGAAACGTACGCCGCGCCATTATAGCTCCGTGTATGCGTCAGATGGACTAAAACTTTGGTGCGTTCCACCCCCCTTTTGATGACAGCGACGAAGATCCGAATGAATTCTGCGAGGACGCTGAATAGGTCAGGAAAGGCCGACTGTGAGAGATGATCGCTGCTTAAGAATATTTTTTCATTTTTGTATTCAGTCTCTGAAGAACAGTCAAACGTACTGCATCGTTTTCTTTTGCCTTTATAAATTATATTTACTCGTATCATAATTTTTTTTCGCTCTGTTTAAATAAACCTTATTTACTTATTCTACCATTATGTACTTGTCGCACAATTATTTACTTATCCTACAAGAGTGAAGAAACTAAAATAATACGACTCTTTAATATAGTAAATAAGTGCTTTCATTTAAATCTTGCAATAATTCTATTTTTAAATAAAATTATAAAGTTGTTGAAAGAAATATTATCCAAAAAAGCTGTTGCCAGTTGTTTGAGCTGAATAATTTTTTGGGTACGGCGGATAGTGGATAAACGTTAAGTGGCTGCCAGCCAGATGAGTTACACTTGTATATTATAATCATTTTTGTGGTTTTCCCTTTCGTTCGTTTCGTTTCGTTGAAAATGTGAAAAATTTCTAAACAATTGTTTATTCTAATATCATTTATAAGTAGTGGCGGCTTGTAAATATTAACGCCGCTTCTACTGAAGACTTTCAGTGTACGACTCAGTTTTGTACTCTTATTTTATGTCAAAAAAAAATAATCATAGCTCGAAAAGTTTTATTATTTATTGATTTTTTTTTTGTTTGAAGCACAAAAACAATTTGTTTACACTACTTCAAAATATTAAGACATTGTGTCAATATGACTTAATAATAGAGACTGTGAATCCTCCCAAAATTTATACGGCCTTTATATTAGTTTGTGAGTTGAACAATTCTTTTAACAGTTTAATTTTAATTAAGTCTTTAATTTGTTTAAAAAATTTTATTCCACACTGTATGTTTGCTGTTCGGTTCACAAATATTAAATTATTTTTTTATTTTGAAAATGGAAATGTAAATTCGTGTTTGTATGACAATTAACAAAGGACATTGGTTGTTGAATCCTTTACTGGAATTCCAAAGGAAGTTATTATAAGTTGTTTTTTTTTGTTTGTTGCATGAAAATATTTCTGATCTTTTACTTTTGTTAGCAATAACACAAATAATCACAATGGTTTGAAAAGAAAGATGTTGCTGATGAAAGCACACAAATACTGCTGGTGATTCGAATTTCGACAATTTTAACATGAATTATAAAGAATGCAGAAATGCAATCAAAAGCATTGTTGTGAAGAAGTCTGAAAAGCTACTTTTACTTGGGGAATTTCAGATTATTTTACTTGAAAAGAAATTATTTTACTGTGCGAATGTAAATTTTTTCATTAAATTAAATTGTCCTTCACAATACGTACAAAAATGTCTCGCATGTTTAAAGCGAAATACGCCTAGAAACTAATTAAAGTTCTTGATATTTTTTTTTTATAATCACTTGCTATTATTGCTGGAGAAAAATCGTCTTTTATCAAGAAAAAAGATTTGAAAGAACCTCATCTCTTGAATTACACAGCAACATCATGTGTTTTACGTTTTAGTGAACTGGCAGCATGAGATCATCAGAAATATTGTTTAAAATTTATTTCGCCATTATCATGTGACCGACTCTCCAACCCTGGCTTTTCAAGTCTGAGTTTTCTGGTTGGTATTTGTTGGCCAAGAAATCTTCGAGCACGAACTGATTAATGGTTTTATTGTACAACGGGGGTGCTGATAACGAGAATTTACCGTGGTGGCTCTTCAACCAGAAGGACTCGGGTTCAATTCCCAGCCCGCTCAGGTCCAAAACAGATTTTTTTCTGTGTTTTGTGTGCTACAGCAGCCTCCTTCGTCGGTAGGAAAATAATAAATAAAATGGCTCGCCTTAGCTTAAAAATCAACATCAGAAATGCCGCAACTTTGTTTTATAATTAACACACAACTGCAGAATTATGAATTTGGCTTTATCTTCCTACGACATCAACTACACTATCCCTCTCTCTTTCTAATTCCAATGCAATGTATTGCATACGTCGGGGATTTCCCTTGAGCACTGGTCCAAGATAAAAGTTAAAAAAGATTTGATGGAATACAGCTCTTTAATTGCACAGCAACACCATGTGGAATGATCTTTTGTTGCCAATGTCTAGTAACGGACCACTGTCTCCAACTCTGGCTATCCAAGGCTGTGTTTTTCATGTGTATTTATTGGCCGAGAAAACCAAAAGTACGAACTGATAAAGTGTTTTATGGCGTAGTATGACCTTATTTGACCCCTTCTTAACCATGTATGGTTATTCTTAATTTTAGTACATTAAAGCTACTCTTCGTCGAATTGACGAAATATAAAAAAAAATTTTTTTTGCGAAAGATTTTTAAGGTAAAAAAAGAACAAAAAATTTTTTTTATTTAAGCATTTTTTTAAAAATTAAAGAAAAAAATTACATATAAAAATAAAAATTTTTTTCAATACGAATTTCAATATTTTTTTTTTTTTTTTTTGTAAATTTTAAAAACAACAGAAACTTCAAGATTTCGGTATCATATAACGTTGTTGACAAAAAGAGCGTAATATGATCACACATAAAAGAGTTATATAATAAAGAGTAAATGATGTTCATCGATTCGACGAAGAAAATCCATCCAGGGTTAATAAAAAAATAAAGAAATTCCACCTTCAGTTTTACAATTTCACTTCTTTTTTGGCACAAGTTTTTATTGAGAGAAATGCCACGTCAATTTAAAATATTTAACCGAAAGTATTGTTGACTTTCTCAGAAGATTCTACCAAACTTTCATAGTTTAAGAACGCACGGATGTTTTTATTTATACAAAATTGAAGCAAAACTAAATTTTATTTTATTTTTTTTTTTTTTTTTTGGCCAACCCATAGTGATATTTCCAATGAAATTGCTTACGATTGAAGAATATTTTTCGATAGCTTTTGCCAAAATAATTTATTTATTCACACACAATTACACATTTGTGTGGACAAGTTTATGGAAGGGAATATACGAGTATTAAGATTCTGTACAGTCTGTGCAATTCTCTTGCATTATTGCTATTTATGATTTGCAACATCAAATGGAATGTGTTTAGTCATCAATTTAAAATGTAGTTGTTTGTATATGAATAGTAATTATTACATAGAGATATTCTTAAAGAGTAAATAATGCGAAGGAAATTGTAAAATTCAATGAAATAATTTTAGTTTAGCTCGAAATAGGCTCTCAATACGCTTTAAGGATTAAAATAGTTGTGTTGATAGATATATGCAAAGTAAATTAGTAAATTTCTTAAATGATCGCATTGTATATGGCCATGTGTATATTTAACCTGAATTCGCCCACTGTTTCGGAAAGAAATTTTTGTTCTGAAACATTTTTACTCTTTTGAGAGATTGTTCTGAAGTGATTCACCCACTTCGAACAATTGTTCTGGAACAACGAAGCTGCCATATGAAATATTTTTGGAAACGAGGCGTGTTAGTTTAACAATTAGGCAGCACAGTAGCAGATAATTGCAATTTGCTTGTTTTTTTTTGGCATCACATTCATATTTTTTACTTATGTGAATGTATTTGGTTTCTTTTTTATTGTGTATTAAAGGAATTGTGTATTAAAAACAAAAAAAATCTTAAAGAAATAAAAATGGATAAACGCCAACTGCTTATGGCGTAAGATATGGCAGCACAGTTCAACTTTGCATAAGAAATTTAAGAAGCTGGCAGCACAGTTCAAATGTTTCAGAACAAAAATTAAAATTAAACCAATTCAGGTTCTGAAACATGTTAACTCTCTTTCGCTCTCTCTCTCTAAAAGATAAACGTCAAACTACATATAAAAAAAAATGTTTCAGAACAAAAATTCCGTTCCGAAACAGTGGGTGAATTCAGCTTTACTTGTGTTGCACGACACACTGTAGTAGTTTTTTGTTACTTTTGCATATTTTCCTTTGTTGCTTGTTGTTTTTTCCCACTCATGAATATAAATATGGATTTACGGAATGCAAGAACTAAACACATTTTGTGAGCGGTGCAGATGTTTGCATATATGTAAGTGTATCGTGTGTTTAAGTTCATAAAGTACATAATAACTATCCCACATCTACAATGAGTAGCTTTTGCATTTGACAGGCTTTGCATTGAATTTTTTGACAGTGGCTTTAAGCCACTCGAATTTGATCGCCGTTTGCACTTATTGAAGCATCTGCAACTGAAGTCGTAGTATGACAGACCTTTGTAAAATTCCAAGTTACCAACTCTACCATACCTGTCAAACAGATGTCTTTCATTGAACATTTTAATCCTATTTAAGCGTGAAAACTACAATATTTAATCTCTACGTCAGTTACATTGCTAAAATCACTGCAAGTCACATGCAGAGGGTGAGCACGAACATCAAACAACTTGTAACAGTATGAGAACAAAAATTTCATATAATTTCGATAAAGTTTCATTTAGCCAAGCTTAACGTTGATGTAGTTGCATCAAACCATGATAATTGATTTGTAAAAACCTGTGGAAAGGCTTACAAATATCACGTAACGTCCGTTATAAAATTCTATTTTTTACACATTGAAGACGTTACAGTTACGTTGCATTGGGCTTAGACGCTTAATTTCCAAGGGTTTTCATACATCAAACAAGCATAATGGTTTGATGCAACTACATCAACGTTGCGCTTGGCTAAATAAAGGCTAAATGAAAATGGAAAACCGCGCAAAACCAGGCAATAACATTGCGAAAAGATTTGGGAATTTGTCGGTGTGCTGATGATGTATACCGCTGGTATAGCATGATACTGGAGAGGTGCCCCAGGAATCTACTTCGTATACTGATATTATTATCTAATATTGGCGCGCAAACGCTGTGTAGGACTTCGAACGAACGGAATGCTTTTCTTTTAGTTTTAGCACTTAAGGAAATCTCTCAATTTCACTATGATATCGATAGATATAACGATTGTTGCTTAAATATCAGTTTAAACCAATATATTTTTACTTCAAAGTCTTCTTAATTTTTCTCCACAATCTCAGCTCGTTTTTGTGCCTGCAGAAAATAACTGTTTTAAATTAAAGAAAGAGCAAGTTTAAAATAATGCCGCTGCACTTTCGCTGAGAAATTTGCTTCCAAGAAATCTGTATTTTTACTGTGCCAGTTCAATTGTGGAACCCTTTATCGAATCTCCACTTCACTGATTTATAAGTCATAATAAACTGGAGCACCTTATAGACTTCTTCACTGTTGAACAGGTTTTAAAATATTTTTTATTTTGCATTAATACGTGTGTCTACATATTCATGACTGAATTTGTGTATATGGCTGCTGATGTTGCTCTTTAAGTAACAGCTGTTGCCTGTTTGAAAAGTTATTTCACTGTTAAGATTGATAATATTTTTATCACTTCAACAGTGCAGTCGGCAAAACTTTTCTCCATGAACACAAACCAGATAATATGACAAAACATGTTATATACAGTAGCGAGCATAAATTTCCAAACGGAAGCAAATATCAGCGAAAAATCTATTAAGATTTATGTTGGGTCATCATGTTAATGCTGATGCACAGAAAAAATTTCCCAATTAAGTTGTTGTTCAATAAAAAAATTTTTTTTTTAATTAATAATTTAATTGAATCCACGTCAATTTTAATTGATTTAGTTTTTGTCTCAAAACAACTGGAAAAAAATTTGCAAAAATTAAACTTGAATTTTTTTCTGTGTGCTGCTGTGTAACAGCTCAAAACGGTGGCCCATGTGGTTGAGATCAGCTGTTTGTGCTAACTGTCAACATCATTGTTACTTAAAAAATTATCAAATTAAAATAGTTGTACTTTTTAGAACGTTATCTTCGATTTTTTTTCTTGTTGAATTATAGTTTATTTAAATCAGCTTGAGATCTTATATTATTTTGTGTTTTCAATTTAATAAAATTTAATATTTTCCCTCAGGAAGTTTTACATTGTGAAAACGATGTATTGGAATAAATTAAATTTTATTAAATTTAAAATACAAAACCGTGATCTCAAGTTCACTTAACTCTCAAATCTAAAATTTACATCAAAATTCACACGGTTTAGGCGCTTGCATGAAACAACATATATCCCGCTACACTGCATTTTACTGTATTCACGGTTGCAATGATTATTTTTGTATACAGCACCGCAATCACGAGAGAATGAAATTGAATGTTTTTACTAATTTTTGATATAATTAATTACAAATATTTTTAAAGTCACACCTCTCTGGATGCTTTTTGAGGCTTTAGAATATTAAAGTCCTGCATTTGCAGCACGGTCTTAAAAATTTGTGCCGTTGATGGGATATACATCGAATTTATTTTCAATGAAAATTTTTCAACACTTCAAGCTCTGCAAAAATTACGTGGTTTCCTTCAGACACGGCTGCCCATAAGAAATTTCGTTTATTAGCCGCCTGGAATAGATGCGTCAATTTGTGGACGAATTTGTACAGTTTTAAAGTTTTTCAGCCTTAACGGGCATAATTACCGCGCCAACGATTAGAAATTAGTTTTGCTATTTATGCTGCCAGATGTGTAGCAATCGAGCGGCAGTTTGGTGAACCCAACAAATTTACTTATTTTTTAACTGCTGGCATTTTCTTTCTTGAGTTGTATTCTGCATTTATACCCCTTTTATATTTGTTAATTTAGTTTTCTGAAAAATATGTATGTGTTATTATTGAAAGTGTAACGAGTTCTTTTCTATTATTGAATTATTGAATTTTATTGAATATATATAATAATATATATATATTTTTTTTATTGAATATTATTGAATACTATAGAAATATTGTACTTTATTAGCCCAACTCACAATCTTGTGCATATGGTGTTGCATCATTGCATTTGCAAAAAGGTATAGCATATTTTTCCTCTACAGTAACAAAATACACAGCAATGCACATGTTAGACTTAAATTTATATGCAACACTTAAAACCAATAGGATTTATTTGCTATGAGTATGCAACACCTAATTGCTGACTAACAATAATCCAAGCCAATCAAAACGTAATCGCCGCATACTTGCCGCTGCTTATTTTCCTCCAAAAAAAACCAGTAGTGCGATGCATTAACTTTTATTTGACATATTTTTTTTTGGAAAATTTGTTTGTTTTTTCAATCAGCTGTGAATTTTGTTCTTGCAATGAGTAGTGCACAATAAATTAAAAATGTCATTCACAGTTGATAGCAAAAATTTGCTATTGCATATATTTATAATCTCAAATACACAAGATTGTGAGTAGAGCTATTGTTGCGTGTTCTTTTGTAAACTTAAAATATGCAACAGTTCTTCGAAATCAGCTGAGCATTTAAAAATATTGCCACACATTATCACATCACTTATGATATATTTTTATAGAAAAGAAAACACGATTATTTGGACTGCAAATATCGAGAAAAAGAAACAGTGATCATCCAAGTGGACGCAGCGTTGTGATTTTCGTTACCGGCAACCTGTATAACCAAACTTAATATAAAAAAAAGAGATATAAATTGCATTGCACTTTTTGCTCGCAACTGTATTTATTTACACACATACACATACACATATATGACATATACAAGGTGCCTCAAAAGAAAGTTTGTAAATTTTTAATGTATCCAAATAATGTTTATTACTTATTTAACAGTACAATGAAAAAAGCGTTTCTTGAAATTAATATCGGGCAAAATGTAAGTGCTCTGGTTAAACGGCATGATTAGGAACGTCTTCGTAATGAATGTTTTCTTTTGCAATCGCCTAGAAAATCTGTACATATATGTAAACTTTAGATTTCACATAAACTTATAAAAATATGTGTATGGGGTTTAAATCAGAACTGCTTAAGCATACTGGGTCAGTAATTAATTATTCAATAGCTTTTGGAAAGGGTACAGCTTTAAGTTTTTTTTTTTGTAAAGAATGTTTAAAGCACTTGCTTAATTGAAACTTTAGCCTTGTCATGACCAAACTGACAACTAATACAGAAAAAACAGAAGAAAAACAATTTTTCTGGCATTCTTAACATATCTTTTTTATCTTGGACCAGCACTCAGGGCATGACACCTATACATGAGATTGAGTGAGAGAGATGACGGGAGAAGAGCTTCACTATAGTACAACTCTACTTTTGCACGGTTTTTATTTTGTTTATAGCAGTGTTGTAGCACCTCTGATGTCAAGGAGAATTATTAAATTTTGAAGCTTCGTTTTTAGTAGTCGATTTTAGTAATTATTTTACTTCGCCGGAGCTGCACAATACCGACGAAGAAAGGACGTTCTGATATGCCTGTGTATTGGAAGCAGCTGAAGCTGGTACTATTCAGTGAACAGTGACTATATGCCTTCGCCACTGAAACCTACCGACAGCAACTGATACAAGGACACATTAATGTGTATCGGAATAAATGCGACACGTTTTTATAACTTAGTCTAAAACTGGGCTTGAACCTAGGACTTTTTGGTTTTGTAGCCAAAATGCACACTACTTTAGGCATCGCCTGCTCTTGATTTTTTTCAAAAGTTGTGCCTGTCTCTGTGAGATATGTTTTGCGCATCAGATATTCTAAGCATTATGTTCACCGAATTACATTTTTGCATAACCCTTGTTTCCTCCCAATAAATAAATGCCTGATATAACCTTTATGACCTTTGGATTCATTGCGTTCTCGCAATTAAACTAAACAAATGTAATCTTTTTTCTGAAGCACCTTGTATATATGCGTATGTGTGTGTGTGTGTGTGTGTTGGTGTATTCTGTATTCTTAAAATGCAAAGTCTTAAAAAAGGAGTAACTTTAGGATTTAATTTTTGCTTAGTAAGTATTTATCTGTCGTTAATATTTGCATGGAATACTTTGTAAAGGTTTCATTTACTCATTATTGTTGCTGTTGTTATTGCTTTTGCACAAGTTGCTTCAGATACATTTTATATTGTCGTAACAAAAAAATAAAGCGATGATTTAGCAGAATTCCTTTTCAAGAACTTTGTATTGACTAATGCACACAAAGAGGTGTTTCAGTTTACAATTTTCTTTTTAATGAAAGGAAAAGAGCGCATAGAGAAGTCTATAATGAAACAGAATTAAAACGAAGCAAATGATATTTCTAATCTTGAAGATGTGCCAGTAAATACTAAAAGGTGAAATGAAGCTGAAATCGTTTTAGATAAATTGATTATTTACGTGTAAACGATTTCTACATGAAATATTTATGTACGAGTAGCAGGACTCAAAACTGTTGGATTACTAGCAGTAGGTTTTTCTGTTTATTGTTTCTTCTCGTATATTTTTTCTTTTGTAAATATTAAAATATCAATTGCAACAAAGAGGCACATGGTTACAGATAAAATTAATATGTATTTACAATTTGTATATCGGCATTTCCACAAAAAGCCCTACAGGGATCGAAAATTATTTATTTAATAAATTAATATTTATAATTTTTCTAGTTTTTTAACCTTTTTTTTATATTAATAACACTAATTATTTTAAGCCTAAGGTCTTTTTATATATTTTATATTTATTTCAATATTTCGTTACTCCTTTGTGTAGCTTCTTCAGGAAAATTGGTTTTTATTTATAATAAAAATTTTTTTTTTAAAAATTCACAATATAGGAAAAGTTCTTGTCAATGAAAATTCAAAATAAAAATTTTTTTATTTTGAATTTTTAAAAAAATTTTTTTATTATAAACAAAAACCAATTTTGCTGAAGAAGCTACACAAAGGAGTAGCGAAATATTGAAATAAATATAAAATATATAAAAAGACCTTAGGCTTAAAATAATTAGTATTATTAATTAATATTTATAACTACATTTATAAAATTAGTTAAAACGAAAAATAATACGATATGATTAAGATCAGGGACTGAAAATAATAATTATTTTTGAATTTTTAAAGGAAAAAATCAATCAAAATCAATCACAAATCTTGATTTTTATTTTTTTCTGTCAGAAATAATTGTTATTTTTGCAATTTTTTTTCCTGACCAAAAGAAACCGTCACTTGGTAACTTTTTATTTATTTATTTTTTAATCATAATCTATATATTTAAGTTCAAAGGGTTTTATTTTTTATTTTTCTTTTTTTTTATTATTTTTAAAAATAATAAAAAATTTCCTGAACGAAATATCGACATATATATCGAAAAATAAAAAATAAAAATCCTTGAGCTTAAATATATAGATTGTGATTATAATAAAAAAGGTTAAAAATAAAAAATTAAAAAAATTATTTATTTTTTTTTTTTTTAATTTTAATAATTATTTGCAGAAATTTTTGAATTTCCAACCGTACATTGATGATATATGCCAAATGTCTTATGTAGCTAAATAATGGACTATAACGTAACACATCAAACATCAAAACAGCTAATATAAAAAAAAATAAAAATTAGTAAGAACTATTATTTCTGCAAAAAAAAAAAAAAAATCAGAAAATGACAATTATTGCGACAAAAAAATAAAAATAAAAATCAAGAATTTAAAAAGCAATTGATTCTATGGAAATTTAGTTTAAGACGATCAAAATTTAATATCCAATTTATTCTACTGATAGATTTTTACCTTTAAAAATTTATTATTAATTTAGGATTCTTTACTAACGTTAATCTTTCTGATAACATATCGAGCCTTTGGTGCAATACCGTCGTAATTCAATATTTGAATTTTTTGAGCTGGATATGCAGAAATGATCTTTGGGAAAATATATATCTAAAGGAAAAAAGATTATGGTTCTATCGCTAACTGTTGAGATTCTACAGATACAAATGTCTTTATTGCCTCCAGCTATTTCGAACAATATTTATTTGCAATAATGAAATATTTCCTTTATGACAAGAAATTTACAAACAGAAAACATTACAAAACATGCCTCTTTATTTAAAAACTTGTAAAAAAATAACTTTAATAAACGAATATACTATTAAAAGATGGCTCAAAACTTCAAATGCATTTTTCTCAGTTCAAGATTTTTTGAATTACGACGGTATTGCACCAAAGGCTTGATATGTACTCGTATTTAATTTAATGAGTTATTTACGATAACAAACTTTAAGCGCTTTTTCCAAACAGAAAGCAAGCAGAAAAATAGCTAATGTCCAAATAGTCTAAGTGTTATGACTTTGCAAAATCGGTTAAGTCATATGAGGATTTATAGAGTAGATTAAATATTTTGGAAAAATTGCTTAATTTCAAATATGACATTTTTTTTTTTATCTGGGATCAGCACTCAGAAGATGACCCCTACACATGCGAATCATTGTTCTGCAACTATAGGAAAGGGATAGTTAGAGAAACGACAGGAGGTGAAGCTTAATTAACTATTTTGCAGCTCTGCTTTTGCACGTTCTTTGTTTATAGCAGTGTTGAAGCTTCGGTTTAGTATACATTTTTATTATTATTTTACTTCGCCGGTGCTACACAATACCGACGAAGGAGGGCGTTCTGATGTGATTGTGGATTGTTATCAGCTGAAGCCGGTATTGTTCAGTGACCAGTGACTATGCCGTCGCCACTGAAACCTTCCAACAACAACTGACACACAAAGGCACACTAATGCACATTAGAAAAATGGGAAATGGTTTTTTTTTTATTTTTTTAGAACGTTATCTTCGATTTTTTTTTTGTTGAATTATAGTTTATTTAAATCAGCTTGAGATCTTATATTATTTTGTGTTTTCAATTTAATAAAATTTAATATTTTCCCTCAGGAAGTTTTACATTGTGAAAACGATGTATTGGAATAAATTAAATTTTATTAAATTTAAAATACAAAACCGTGATCTCAAGTTCACTTAACTCTCAAATCTAAAATTTACATCAACATTCACACTGTTTAGGCGCTTGCATGAAACAACATATGTCCCGCTACAATGCATTTTAATGCATTCACGGTTGCAATGATTATTTTTGTATGCAGCACCGCAATCACGAGAGAATGAAATTGAATGTTTTTACTAATTTTTGATATAATTAATTACATATATTTTTTAAGTCACACCTCTCTGGATGCTTTTTGAGGCTTTATAATATTAAAGTCCTGCATTTGCAGCACGGTCTTACAAATTTGTGCCGTTGATTGGATATCCATGGAATTTATTTTCAATGAATATTTTTCAACACTTGAAGCTCTGCAAAAATTAAGTGGTTTCTTTCAGACACGGCTGCAAAATGCTACAAAATGTCATTTGCAAAGATATTCTATTCTACATCTGCACTAAAAATCTATGTGACTAGACTGCTGTATGTACAATGTACAAACATACATATACATATATATGTATATGTATATGTGTTTATTTGCAATCCAAGCATACAGGTGCAAATGATAATGCGTTGTCATAATGCTTTAAATTAATGTATCTTTCCTCTATTCATCTTCACCTTTAGCGCTTCCGTTTGTCATTGCTACTGCTGCAGAAAAACATTAGTAGTACGTACGTAGTTTTCAACTAAGAAGACGACGCCGCTAGGAATTTGTTAACATAAATTTCATTTTAATAGGCTTAACATTGAGAAAGAACAACAACGACTTCGTGACATTTTTATCATAATTTTTATCATCACAGAATTAAAGTAAAAACAATAGAAGAAAACTTGAACTGGAGAGTGAAGTGGTGGTGGTGGTGGTGGTGTTGCAAGGAGTTAAATTTCAAGAAAGTCATTTTGGCAAGTTGTGCATGTGTCCGCATTAGTATTGGCAGCAAAGTGTATCTAATTTTGATGCCAACGCTTGTTATGTAGAAACGTACATGCACACTATATACCCCCTGCGAGACCCATTATAAAGGAAATATCATTTTAAGTGGCATTAGCAGCAGCAAAAGCACATCCTTCATTCATCTTTATAAAAGAAATTAGAATTTTATTTAAAAACATAACGAAGAAATACATTGTTTAATGCAAAATATGTTGCTTCTTGCCCATAAATTCTCAATAATTCTACACAATTTATCATCAGTGTTTTAGAGTTATCAATGTATAGCTGGATAATGGTGACTAGTTTGAAGACTAATCGGCATTTTATTGCTATGGTTTGGTTTTTCAGTATAAAAAAAAAGATTCGTAACATATCGACCCCTGTGCGCGAAATTATCGTATGTTACAAAAACTAATTTTCACAGGAGAGCGTTTTTATTCGTCTTTTTTTTATTTGCCTGACAGCAGTAACTGTCACATACGATCAAATGTACATAGTGTTATCTCCATAACTATAACAATTATCGCTATAATACTTTATCTGCAGATGAAGTAATGAATTTAGAACCATTTTGCATAAAAAAGGCGGTTTCGAAAAAAGTGTAACATACGATAATTTCGCGCACAGGGGTCGATATGACAATGCCGAAAATGCTAAGAAAGGCTTGCAATTTCATCATAAATATACTAACAAAAGAACAACGATGGATGGTAGTCTGCACGTTGCCTACAAATCCAAAAACAGACCTGCATTCAACCCCAGTTTCAGACTAAAATTAAAAAAAAAAAACATCTCGCATTTTTCTGATGGCATTAGTCTGTCTTTGTTTGTCAGTTGTTGTCGGAAGGTTTCAGTGGCGAAGGCATAGTCACTGGGCACTGAAAAATACCGGCTTCAGCAGATAGCAATTCATAATCACAACAGAACGCCCTCCTTCGTCGGTATTGTGTAGCACCGGCGAAGTAAAATAATAATAAAAATGGCTGCTGAACCGAAGCTTCAGCACTGCTACGAATATAAACAAAGAACGTGCAAAAGCAGAGCTGTAAAATAATAATTTAAACTTCACCTCCTGTCGTTTCTCCTACTATCCCTTTCCTATAGTTCCAGCACAATGCTTCGCATATGTATTAGTCATTTCCAGATAAAAAAAAAATATTTAAATTTTATTATCAAAATTCAGGCTGTGTGAGAAAAGTGTCCATTTCATGGTGAGGCTATTAAAGCTGCTGTGACAAAATTTCGCACCAGTTACGAATTAATCCACCAAACCGTATGCGAAGAGTGCGTAGGCATGAAAATATTGGACTTTAGATTTTACGTAAGTTCCTCGCCATGAAACCATAGAAAATACATAACGGAAAACAGCTGACGTGACATAACGTCGTTTCTATTGTGAATGGTTCTTTGGAAAGTTAAATGAAGATCTATTTGACGAAATGCATACGCCAGCAAATTCAATTGGCGAAATTACTGTTAAGGCCAGACAGCAGCAGTTCAAGAGCAGTCAATGCATCCTGAAAAATCTGCTCTGTTTGGTGCGGTTTGTGGGCTGCCGCGGTGCCATCGGTCGACCGCACTTCTTCAAGAACGATTAAAAAACGCCAAGTTATAGCCAATGGAGCAAGTTATTGTGCGATCATTACCGACTTTTTTTTGCCTTAAATGGAAGAATTGGACTTGGCTGACATGTGGTTTCAACAAGACACAGCACAATGCATCGCATGTGTAGGGGTCAGCCTCTGAGTGCCGGTCCAAGAAACAAAAAAAAAAAACGACGGTGCCACATGGCACATAACAAGAATTTATTGAAAGGCGAGTTTGTTAAGCAATTAATCTCACATTTTGGATCAATAAAGTGGCTGTCAAGATCATACAATTTGACACCACCGGAAAATCTTTTGTGGGGATACGTCAAGCCAGTCACAATTCGGGCCTAGAGGACAACATTACTACTGCCATTGCTGAGATACCGGAAATACTGGAACAAGTTGGCCAAAATTGGAGCTCACCGAAGCATCACACAGGGAGTAGACGCGGTCAACATATACGAAAAATAATCTTTAAAAAGTAAATGGCAGGCATTCATTTATCGGCTCAAATAAAAAATTCAATTTCTTTTGTCCAAAACCCAAAACGGGTAAAAAAATCACCCCTTTATATGTGGCTAGTAATGTGAGTTGAAATCTAGTCACTTAATAGCACAATGTTCGCCGTTAAATTTACTCGATATGCACACAAAAGTTTAATAGTAAATGAAGGTCAATTGACAGGCACAGAAACATCTTTAATTGTAATAAGATATTTTTTCTATTAAAAGTTTAATCAATTCAATTAAATGTTTTTATTAATTTTTAGGCTCAATACTTAAATAAATAAATAATAATTTTTTTTTTTTGCTATGAAATACACAAAATGACGGCTTATTTTTAATTATATAAAGTTAATAAAAAAAAATATAATAAAAAAGGGCAATTAATAATATAATTAAAATATATAAAGTTATATATAATTCATATATGCAATAGTCTTTATACAAATATAAATTTATAAATATTTTATTTTTCTATTAAAAATTTTGTTTGAAATTTTCCAAATATTTTTTATTAAATTTTTAATTATTATTGAAAATTAATTCAATTAAGTCAGTAATAATATTTTAATAGATTTAATTAATCTTTAGAGATGAAAATATAATTAATTTTTTAATTAATAGAAGGAAATTTTTAATTAAAATTTTATTATTTTTTTTAAATATATTTATTAAGCTTGAGGTCTTTTTTTTTATTTTATTTTGTTTTATTATTCGATATTTCGTTAACAGATTGTTAACATCATCAGGAATAATAGGAAATTATAATTGTTTTTTTTTTTATTTTTTATTTTTTTATTTCAAAAATATAATAAATATAATAAAAAAGTTGAAATTAAAATTTTATTTTATTTTTTTCTGTGTATCCGATGTCAAACATATCTTCGCTATTTTGTTAAAATTTTCCGTTAAAATTTAGATCTTCCTACTTGAGTTACTCTGTCATAGCTTTATCAGATTTTTCCGATATGATTCGATGCTTTTCACACTCATGTTAACTTATGCTTTGTGTGCCTTCGTAGCATAGTGCATGAGCATTAGTCTTATCAAGCTGGAGGTGCGGTTGCGATTCTCGCTTAGACCCTGGGTGTTGCTTGTGGTATCACAATGGGTCTAAGCTCTGACCTAAGTGGGGCGTTCTCCTTAGGGTACGGTCCGATACGTAACCTAACCTAACTAGGTATATTTTTTCCATTAACATTAAAAATAAATTAAACAAATTGCATTTCAGGACTTAATATCTTAAAAAAAAAACTATCAATATTTAGTCTCGCTGGATTGAGCCCGCAGGACCGCCTCCGAATATGGCATTTGTGACAAAGCTATTTATTGAATGATTCGAAAACCGAATCTTGAAAACTACCGGCTCTTTTAATACCGCAGTTTGAACTCACCATCTGCGAGCTAATATTTTCAGCCAATAGCAGCACCCGTAGGTGCAATTTCTACACATTTTTATTTTGTTTTTTATTTATATAAAAAATATATGGATATACAGTACAGGCACCCTGTCCGAAATATTTTATAGTAAATTCCCTGTTACTGAAAAGGGATCGACTTAGTTTTCCAATATATCTCATAAGAAATCTTAATGTTATTAAATATTTTTTTTATGTCATACAATTTCTGCTTTCTGTTTGAGAAAGAGAATTTCGTGCATTTTAAAAGCACAAGAATTTAAATTGCACCTGCTGAAGGTTGCCAAGGGTTATCAAATTAGTAAAAAATATCTTTTTTTTTTTTGCCTCCATTTTTATTTGCTAAAATAGCTTTATTATCTTGGCGAAAAACAAAAACGAATATCTTCATGGTGTGCAAGAGTAGCTGAATTTTTATCTCAGGAATATATTTGTTTTTACGATATATTGTTACCTTTTTAATTTTCAATAAAAAAAATAATAATAAATACACGAATGTGTGAGAGTGAATACTTCCAAATCATGAGCAATTTTTTGCTTGTTAATTTAATGGAAAGATAATAAAAGAAAAAAAAATGTTAAATTCATAAAGGCGCTATAAATATACAAGAGTACACGTTTCGCAGCCGTTAAATGAATGTTGATGGATTCTCGTTAAATAATCTCCCTAAAAAAGGCACTCCACTTGTAAGTAACGATAGAAAATTTCTTAGCAGAAAATGTTAAATTGCAAAATCTCTTTGTTATGGATAAAAGTAAGAAAATAAAATAAATAAATGACTGAAAATATACTTTGGAAGAGGGAGGGAAAATTTTATTTTTAAAATAAAATTTCTTCCATCAATGGGCCAGAAGATATAAATTATTAATTTTAATACAACACTTTTTCTGCGAACGGAAATCACATGTATTCTCTAGAATGTGTACCTAAATCAGTAGTGCGATACAGTAACTTTTTTGTAGCGATAAACATTTTTAATATAAAAATTATAGATTTAGCTATTCAGTAACATATTCGTTAACGTTAAGTTTGCGTCAATAAATTTTGTGTTGTTTACTTTTGTCAATAAAAATTATTTTGTGTTCAAAATATTGTAGTTATGAAGATACGCCTACGGATGTGTTACATATACACAGCAAACATAAAACAAAATTTTAATTAATAATTTTGTAATATCAATTAAAAAATTAATTCGATTTTCACCTGTAAATAAGTTAATAGTCTTAATTAAATTATTATTGTTTTTAATTAAATTATTAATAATAATAATTAAAAATTCAATTAAATATTTTGATAATTTCACACAAACTTTTAATAGCAAAAAAAAAATAATTTAATTCAATTCGAATGCTAATTGGTTATTAATTTCAATTTGTATATAGAGTAATTCATATATGAAATTAAATAAAATTGTTGACCTAATTGAATTAATTTTCAATTAAATTTTTAATAATAATAATTGAACATTTTATTTTTTATTAAATATTTTGAAAATTTCATAAAAAATTTTATAACAAAAAAAAAAAAAAATATTGAGCCCATAAATTAATTAAAAATTGAATTGAATTGATTGAACTTTTAATTAATTAAAAATAAAAATTTCTATCTGTCTAGGTATCTGCAAAACTTTAGACTTAGTACATCTAAATGTATGAAAATAAAAATTTTCAATTACATTTTTCAAACATAATGAACAAATAAAATACTAAATAAAATAAAGTGAATAAACATAATGAACAAATAAAATAATCAATAAAATAAAGTGAATAAAAAATTTGTTCTTTTCGTTTGAAAGATGAAGCATTTGTTTGTTTTTTACATGTTGCTCTTTGTGTTTTTCGTATATTTTGCACAGACACGTCTCTTGATTTCAATGTTCAGCTACAATCGTTAACATTCAGTTACAGAATAGCACAATCGTTGACAATTTTAACAATTGTCGAATCGTTAAGAGTTAGTGAATCGCACTACAGATATCATTCATATGGCATTCGATATCTTTCGAAATTTCTATAAATTTTAATAGAATTTTGTATGAAATTTCGATTCGAATCGAATGGCGTAATTTGTTACCAGAATTGTTTATTATACAGGGTGGACAAAAAAATTAATCACCCGGGGCATAAGTAATCACCCGATGTTCTTTTGCTGTAATTTTTATTTTTTAATACAAATTTTGGCACTGCTTATGATATGGGCTAACTGACCGCCGCCAGAGTTGATGATCATACATGCAGATCCAAAGGTTTTTATTAAATAAAATTACAGCAAAAAGACATCGGGTGATTATTTATGCCCCGGGTGATTACTTTTGGCCCACCGTGTATATGAGAATGAATGATTGATTATTATATATCACTTCTTATAGCGATTTCGATTGTGAAAAAGTGCTTTGCACTTTACATTTTATTTTTATCAAATATTTTGCATTCTATTGTTCCCCACTAAAGGGCTGAGATGAGAAATGGCTTTCTTGCGGCACAATAATAAAGTGTAAATTCTTTAAATGCCTGGGGCCAAATCGAGCACCAACTGCAAAGAACTTTTGTTTAAAAAGAAAACACAGTTAATTAATGCCCCGATAGTCTATTGAATAGTGCTCTAGTTTATCAGTTGAGGGTTCTAGGTTCGGTTCCCAGCACAGACTCTGCTCTATATCACTATAATACGTAAAGTGTTTTTCACAATAGGGATGGCAAGGTTGCCATAATAATTTCGACCTAAGTGGGCTGGCACCTTTCTTTACATTCACCTCCAGCAACCTGCCGACCTAACCTTACCTAATTAGTTTTTTTTTTATAATCCCATAATCATTTATAATCTCAAGGTTTGTAAATGTAACAAGTTTCCACTAAAAATTTTGCTTCAGTCAGAAGAAAACAATTTAAACTGAAATTAGATATTAATCGATGTTATAAAATTAAGGATAATAAATTAAGCAATAATAAATTCAACATAAATCATATAACCTCTTCACGCGTTTCAATTTAATGGCATTATAATTGTGACTGTTGTTCGTGCAACGTTTAATTGCTTCAATTTGCAGCAGTAACAGAAGATTTTACCCAACGATTGTGGTGTATTTTCTTTGCTTGTGTTTAAAATGATTCATAGAAGTAATAAGAATAAGTAAATAAATTTAATTTTATGGTGTTTTCTTACAAAAAAAAAATAAAATATTTTTAATTGTTATTTTTTCTTTATTCTAAAATGAAAAGTAATTTTTGATTTTATTGTGATAAATTAGCGATGCACTTAAACACAACTAAATTGTTATTCGTTCATTTGTAATAACAATTAATTTTTAATACTACTTTATATCAATTGTATTTTTATTTTTAATTGCAGGTTTACACACATGTCTAACCAATAATGACCATGTGGTCGCTGTCTTAAAGAACACGGTAAGTGCCAATTAAAACTAAATTAATTTTTCAGAATCGAAATCACTATAAATTATAAATATATACGTACCTTTAACCCTAATCCAATTAACATGTGCCTTTCAGACACATCTTTCTCTTTGAAGTGTTCTAACTTTTTTAAATTGAAGTTATGGTTCTTGGTGCTTCTTGAATTCGTACTTTGAATTATTTTATTTCTTTAAAAAAAAATTTAGCTCTTCTTTAATTTCTATTTATTTATTTATTTATGTGAAACCACCAATGTGCTTAATCCTGTCATAATGTGCCGATGAGGCACATACGGCAACATTATGAACCAACAAATTAAATTACGGGGAATTCCCATTCAATTTTCATCCTTCAATGTAACCTTACACAGTTTATACAATTGTTGGCTAATTTTCAAACGGAAAGTTGTAAAGACGAAACTTTTTCCCACAATGTCTAAAATATATTTATATGTAGAAATCGAGACAATTATTGAAGAGATTGATTTTGAAGAAACTATAAACCAAGATTACGACAGTAAATTTTTGGAGGATGTGGATTTTATTCTACAATATGAAACAAGTACTGCTTTGAAAGAAAAAAGTGCAAATAAGAGATATAAATTCCCAAATATAATATGCAATGGGTTTATATGTGCCTCTGCAGCACATTTTGGTTGGATTCGTTGAAAGTTTTTCTGACTTGATTAGGGTTAATATCAACTATTAAAAAAAATAAAACAACGATTATGAGGGTAAATTATGTTATAATTATTGAATTCACAAGCCCCGTATTAACGTCGTATGCATTCTGTTATAGTTTCATTTTACTTAAAAGATTTCTTATTTTGGGCTGTGGGGAGATCGAACAAATCATTTAGTTAACCCATTACCGCCCACTGTTCCCATATGAGTACACCTCTTCAAAGGCTATCAACTCTGACTTAAAGCGTTATATTTCTTCAAGTCGACATACATGGGCAGTTAGTAATGCTTGGCGATTGCACGTTATATTATGTAATGCCCAAAACAACACTCCGATGGACCAACTAACATTCAGACGGAATATTGTGCGGTCCTATTTGCAGCCCACTGAATCAAAACGGCGTCAAATATTGTCCACAACTGTTGCTACTGACCGCGAAAATAACGATCACAATTCGGAACGGTTTGTTAATCAACTGCGATATGCTGTTTGCCACAGTAAGTGCCGCTGGATAGGTATATTATATACAAAAACGCTTTGCGTTGAAAAAAATTGCTTTGAACAATTTCACACCTAATATGCCCATTGTCGTCAAGTGAGGACACCCAGTTTTCTACAAACTGAATAGAAAATTTTAGTTTTTCCCTTATATTTCCCTTTAGTTTAACGATAATGAATTAATAAATAGCAATAAAAAAAATTTGTTGCCTTTAGTTTCTTCTTGGGGCTTAAACGGGTTAATATCTGCATCAACTAGTGCTGTTGACTGAGTACTTACCCCTTTGACAACATATAGTTATTAATTCAAATCCTACTCAATTTTTCAAGCAATTTTCTGATGTGCACTAGTGTCTACGATACTTAAATCGTATTGAAAATGCACAATTTTTCACAAAGTTTATGACTCTGAAAATGATAAAGTACAGCGTAACAGAGGCTGACAGCAAGAGTGCTGTGGCAGAAACCATTAATCCGCCGTCCAGAAATTAAATAGAATATATCTTTGTAAATGACTGATGCTGATTGATATGATATTTTTACAGTCTAAAAATTTATTGGCAAGAACAATTCATTAACAAATTTTTTAGTTGAAACTCATTTTCAATTTTTTCTCTGTACGAGTTTGTATGTCAGCCATGTAATTCCAACATTTTTTCTTATTTATTGAATACATATAATATTATATATATATATATATATATATTGCAAATATTGTATAGTGTACCATTGAAACAATAGTTTTTATCAGAGACAAGTTATTATCATGTATTTTTCTTTACGGTTTTACAGCTTACGATTGTACTGCGTATTTGCTTATTTTACTGCAGGAATTAATTAGCCGTAGCATGGCCCTGAGCCATATAAATGTTTCAATATACAAAACAAAAAAAATAAAAAAGAAAAATTGCTGATGTTCAAAAATATTCCCAACTGCCAATAAGTAATTAAAGTTCCCACAATAATTCATATTCTGATGACTTTTAACTTTTGAATTTTTTAAGCTCCTGAAAGGAAGAAGTTTTTTTTTTTTTATTAATAAAAGAATATGTATAAATTCATACTTTTGTATTGTTTTTTAAAACCCATACCCAACCACGTACTTAATACATACATACATATGTAAGTATGTATGTATTTGATTTTTCTTTTTTACATGTGAATATATCTTACGCCTTCTTGAGCACTTATTGATGCATTAAAAATACTGTTGTTTAACTTCCTCCATTTTTCTTATTTTTAAACATTTGTTTTACTTTTTATATTAAAAGCTGGGAAAATTTATAACAGCAACAAACTATGTAGTATGTACATATACATATCGTTACCTGAAATGCAAAATAGCGTAACATTACTTCTCATTAGTCTGGAGGAGAACAAAGAAGCATTATAAAATGAAAAGTTTTTGTACTTCATTACTTGTTCCTATTTCTTTACAATGACATAATTTTTTTTGTTTCTGAGAAGTACAAATTTTACCTGGTCCTATTACAAAAAGAGTGTAGGCCATGTGTCTTCTCAGACTTCGATAGATATATCCAAAGTATATTTATCAAGTAGACTCAACTAATCAGGTGATTTCTTTGCTCGTTTGTGTTTCACGTATCGTAGCTGTCAACATTTTTTTACATTTTAATGGCCCCAATATTGTTTTTACTCATTTGTTTAATTTAAGAGAGAGCGCTATTTACAGTTTTACTCTCTTCTTTATTTTGAGAGAGGTTTGCAAAAGCATTTAAAGCATACATAAACAAAATTTTTGTTTTTTCTGCCTTCTGTTATTGACATCCTCAATGTGTTTTATACAAGCAAAATGCCTGTTGTTTTTGGTATTGTTGTTTTGTTGTGAAGTTGCCCCTACTTGATAAATATACTTTAAATTTTTAAATTTCATGAAAATCGCTTGGATGCTTTTATAGAGTCGTATATTTTCTCTACACCCTCTCCTGGTACTTTTTTTCAACGCTTAAACCTAGACTTCCACGAATATTTTAGGACCACAATTAGCCAAAGCCGTTCAGCCGTTCTGAAGTTTTAGCCATTATTAGAATTATATTAAAACTTTCATGTTAAATTTTTAAAAAAAAATTTTTTTTTTTTAAATATAAGATTTCTTTTTATGGAAAAAAAATTAAAAAAAAAAATTTTTTTTATAAAAAAAAATTTTTATAATTTTAAAGATTAATTTTTCTTAATACTTTTTTTAACCTTTTTTATTATTTTTTAATTATATTTATTTTTGAGCGATGGTCTTTTTTTATTATTTTAACAATCTATTTTTTTATGCTTTAAGGTTTTTTCTCTTTTTATTTATTATTTTTATATTTATTTTCAATATTTCGTTAACCTTCGGTTAACATCTTCAGGACAAAAACTTCAAAAAAGGGAAAAAAATTTTAAAGATAAAAATTTAAAAATAAATATAAAAATAATAAATAAAAAGAGAAAAAACATTAAAGTTTAAAGATTAATATTTTTAAAAATTAAAAATTTATTTATTTTACTATGCAGCCAAGTGAGCCAATACAGGAACAAATAATTTTCTAAAAACTGTAAAATTTAATTTTTATATCTGGCAACACCGCTCTCCACTTTTCCCACTTTTTCCAAATAAAGTTAGTCAGGTACATCCAATGTGTTTGACAATGTATAAAAAATTTCAAAAAACCGTTGGGAAACACATATTTCACTTTTAGGGGTGTGGCATTGCATATTTTCGAAAAATTAAAAAAATTGAACCAAACCCAGTCGAATGGGGGAAAAAAAATCCAAATCGATTGATAAATGCTCGAGTGCTGAGATAACAAATGCAAATAAATTCGAAAAGTACCAATTTGTTTCAATTTCCAGAAAGTGCTTAAACTTATTTAAGCGTTAACTTATTAACTTGAACTTATTATTTAACTTATTTATTTATTTATAATAAGGTCAGTACTTTTTCTTAATACATGTTTTTTTAAAATTTTTAATTTTTTTTTAATTAAATAGATTGTTCAAATAAGTTCAGTACTTTCGAAAATAATTGGGGTACAATTTGTTCCAGATTTTTTCAAGAAAATTAGAAGAAAAGTAATTTTTTTCTTTTATTTTCAGTTCTTTAGAAAATACTTGGACCACAAATAAGGTACCAAAATTGAGTGGTAACCGTTTTTACCCTTTAAGAGTTCATATGTTTTGTTCATATGGTGTTATTTTTATTCACTTATGGCGTATTGCAAATTTTCTTTATATCGGCCTTTGTTCAAGAGATAAAAAGTTATCGATTTCATTCCTTTCTAACCTTTTCTAGGCCTTTGAGTCTCCAACAATGTCTTCTAAGTAGATCTATACATCCGCAGCGCAAGGAATAGAGAACGATGACGAATCAGTCCGTCAGTCACGCAATACATGATGTCGGGAATTGTAATCAATAAAAACCTAAATTTCTAATTTTTTAATGATACGTTGTTTTGCATTTTAGGTGACGATATGTGGTGTGCATGTACATAAATACATACTTAAACTCAACGTGTTTCGAATATGCCTCCAGGTATAAGAGTGTAGGTGGGTGCACTTGAAAATAAAAATATAATACGAGTCGGTTGTTCTTAAAGTGCCTAACTCCATAAAAAATTTTAATTAAAATTAGAAGAAATGAAGGAATACATAAATAAATAAATATCAGCAATATTTGCTTTATGAAACGGAAAGTTTTAAAATTAAAATAAGTATTTTGCCAGCAAATAAATATAAATATGAAGGGTGCAATTGTATCAGCTTACAGGCAAAATTAAGGTGCGTCCTACACCTCTTAAAATAAAAAGTATTTATGAGGGGCATTTGCGAAAAATATAAATTTTTCTTTTTTGCCAAGGAGTGGGTACCCTTTTTAAACTTTTCTTTCTATTTTTGGCATTTGCAGTCGCATCTTAATGAATGATACGAGTATATCAAGGTTTGTGTCTCCAGAAGATTAATGTTCCGCACCAATTGCACCATAGACTTCAAGCAAGCATACCGTTCGGTTTAGTGTTCGGTATGTATTCAAAGATCAGCTTTTTTTAAATCAAGCCTTCTGACAACATCACATAAGTGTTTGTAATTTTAGTTAAAAGCATATTTTATCAATTAAAAATTAAAGAGAACTAAATTGGCCTCTGTAGCTGCAATAGAACTGAAGATATTAACTTTAGAAGTTGATTTGTAGATGATTTGGGAATTTGAGGGGAAATTGTGGCCCGTGTAGACATATCGGTCTAAAAATTATATTTTTTGATACGTTAGCGAGTATAACAAGTATACCAAATTTTATTCACATCATAGGCCGACTAGAAAACTCATGATTGATTTGGCTTCGAATTAAATTTCATGTCCGTCGGCGGCAGATAGGTTTTGATTTTAGGCCCATACTTTCTTCTGGTTATTTTTTTTTTAGAATTTTGCGCAGATTTCGATTTTGCTTTAAGCCCCGTCACGTTTTTACTCATCCGAATGTATATAAAAAAAACCTTTAAATGGTGTTACTTATAGATTTAGAATTTAAATTAAAGCGATTAAAAATATATTTGCAATTTTGGAAGCAACTTTATTAAACTTTACATTATTCCTGTTAAATAATTCATTAAATATTACACTGGAAAACAGCATGTCTGTTGCATGAGATTTTTTACATGAATCTGAATAGTATTTCCATGCTGATTTCAAAAATATGTGCCGTTTTCATGTAGCAGCTCTCGTTTTGGAGTTATAAAGTGACAGGATTTTTCATTGAAAATGCACATAGTTTAAGTTTAAAAAATTTATTAAATATATTTTTTCTGAATAAAATTTCCTTTTTTTGGATTTTCTAGAGTGAGATGTTATATGAGTACTATTTTGAATGCTCCAACAATAGTCAGCCATCATATGTTCATTCCAGTGCCCCTGATACCTCTTCTCCATAGTGCGAATATCGTGGTGAAAGCGCTCTCCTAGTTCCTCGTTTAGGTCACCGAGAATTTCAGGAAAATAGTCTAGATGGCTGTGAAGGTAGTGCAGCTTAATGCTCATGTTGCATCCAAGCCGCTGGAAGTGTATCAGCAACTGTTCAACGTGCTGAATGTAGCCGTCACATTTCCTATTGCTCAAAAAATTCCTCACTACCCAAACAAACACTTCCCATGCAAATTTCTCGACAGCTAAAATTTCTGATGCCGTTTTAGAAAGTCCAAGTTCCCAGATCAAGTCATTTAGATCATCTTGATTTAGTGGTCGGGGACTACCGTAGCAATCAAAATCACTGTCGCTACCACTGTCGTCGTTTTCGGTTTGTCCGCTGCACTGGTCTCCATTTAGCGAAGATGTACATGGGTGCTGTGGTGTTGATGTGTCACTAATACTCAAGACTGGTCTTATGGCAGATTTTAAGTTTAGATATATCCACTTAGAGCAATTTTTATGGTTTATTCCTATGATTTTCGTTACACAGAAATAACAGTCGTCATAATGGTTGGATGGTTCACGCCAAATCAAAGGAGCTTTGTACTTAAAAGTGGGTCTTTTTTTGTTTGCCCACAGTCGCAAAGATTCAACACATGTTTTACATATCAAACTTGGTGTCCAAGGTTTAGCGTTTGACGGCAACGGAAACCCAAAGTAGTCCAAGTATGCCGTTTTCACAAAGTCCGACACTTTTAAACGAAATTTTTGGAACATATATTCTCCACAAATAACACAAAAACAATCAGGATTATTTAAACACTTCCTTGTTGTAGAAGACATACTGAAATTTATAAAGGAACTAGTTAAGTTACACCGCTATTGATAGAAACTATCGACTACTTATGTAAATTTAAGACGGTACCTGTATCTCACTATCTAGAGCTGCTACAAAAAAGGGTAGATTTGAAATCAGCGCACCCAAATTAGTAAACAACAGTAGAAAAACTTTATGCAACAAAAAAGAAGTTTTATTTTGTTTTTCTGTGTTATGTGTGTTAATTTGTTTGCAAGAAAATTTTATTAATTTTTCCATTGATATAGCAATTTGTTTTTATTTTCTGCCGTGATGTTTTGTGTTATATTTCATAAAAATAGATTTTCATTGATAATTAATCCACTTAACATGTATTCTCTCGCTTGTTTCGACAAGTATGTAATTTTTTGTTTTTACTTTGATTTTTTATTATTCCTTACATTACACATTGGTATTGTGTAGTCAGATTTGAGCTTTTCAAATAGAAGTTGTATTTTTAAGAACACAGTAAACAATAAATATTATTTTTCTTAATACTTGTTTTTTAAACTTTTTTTTAGAAAAAATTTCCTGAAGGTTAACGACATATCGAGATTATATAAAAATAAGAAATAAAAAACCTTAAAGCTTAATTAAATAGATTGTTCGAAAAATAAATATTATTATAAAATAATATAGATATTATTATTTTTAATATCAGTGGACATATACGGTTTTTTCAATTTGTCAGCTTATAAAAGCTAATTATGTTGCTACAAAATAACGCATTTTAGAACAATTTTAAATATAGAAATACATACAACACGCTTTAGAATAAAATGTTTTAAAGTATAAGAAATAAAAATAACAAAAATGTAATACAAATAATAAGGAAATTGAAAAAATGCGGCTACAAGGCATTCGTAACAATTGCAAGGAAGAGAAATAATGATTCGTGATGACGAAAGAGGTTATTAATTTTTATGAGATTTCACCCTTGAATCGCAGTAAAGTTCTTGCCGCCTTTGCTCTTGCACATGCGATCAAACTGGAGGAACTTTCGAACGCCAGTGTATATTTGGACCGACATAACTGTGTGTATTTGCTGCCTTAAAATCTTTCATGGTTTCTATATTAAATTTAGAGTCAAGTAGTTTATTAATCTGACATATATGGGCTTAAATCTTCGGAAGAAAATTGCATTCATATCATTAAATATAGCAAAGCAACAATTAAGTGATGCCGCTCCATGTTACTCAGTACAGAAGTGGTTTGGCATAGGAGGGGTGCTGTTGAAGGAGTAGTTAGTGCGTTGACTTATCAGCATGATGATATGCGGTTCTAGCCGACGCCCAACTATAAACTTCTGTGATGTGCAGCCTTATTCATCGCTGTTTGAGCACTAAATAATTAAGCGAAATAAAATGAAAAAGAAAATGACATCAATATAATGTGCGAGACGCAGAAACGGTGCTTTATATCTGCGTGAAGTTAAATTTTATAACCCTAGACACAAACCAAAGAGTTTAACAGAGCTCTGTTAACGCGTTAACATGGCAATATTACACAATTAAAAACCTTTTACTTTAAAATTCATAAATAAACACATTAAAGAGCAAAAAAAAAAAAATAAAAATATTTATCAGGAGGACCTCTGAAAATGTTTAAATGAATACCCAATCGTTAGCAATCTTAACAGTTTGATTTTTTTTACAAATTATATGAATATTTTGGAAAAAAAAACCCTTTTTCACATATGTTATAGGCCAACTGACAGGTACATTTCTGGACATCAGTCTATTGTCTAATTTGGATTTTAATAAGTCTCTGATTGTGGTCGTCGTGTTGCCATTCCGTTGAACCTACATCGCGGCCGCATCAATGGCAGCCTTATTTTGAAACAAAAAATTACAAATCATTAACGATCTCCCTTGACCGTAGCCCAAGCTTCGACTTTATTTGTAAAGAAATAAGCTCAAATATGCTTCTGGCTGTAGTAGAGTCCTTAGGAGGATGTTTTCGTTGGGTAGGTTTTACTTTATTTATGAAAACTTCGCTTAAGCTAAAAATGAACGTCATCGAGGAACACAAGTTTGTGATAAAAAATTGGATAAATTTCCAATTTTTCCACAGCATAATCGGCGAAAGAACGATGCATTTGATGGTCTCGTGGCTTTAATTCCCGCTCTAGGCGCATCTTAACTGGATGCAGTCTAAGCTCTTTGCATACAATTCTCAACGCAGTGGGCGACGATCAGAGATACAATTGCTGCAAGAACGATGCATTTGATGGTCTCGTGGCTTTAATTCCCGCTGTAGACGGATCTTAAATGGGTGTAAACTAAGCTCTTTGCATACAATTCTCAACGCAGTGGGCGACGATCAGAGTTACAATTGCTGCGACCAATTTGAATCGATAAATTTGAATCTTCTTCCACACTTTCGTTTACAGACGTATTATAGTCTCTCATATAGATTATGAAGTATGAACTCTATCTCATCTAATCTAATTGAATCTAATCTGCGCCTCCTCATATACCGACTGTAGGATACCTAGTTCAACCGAGGCAAAATGAGCCAACTTTGATTTCAATTTATTTTCCAATTGCTCGAAAATCTGTTTTTAACTAAATTTCCCTTTCCTTTTTCATACATCCTTTTCATGACAACCGGAAGATTGTAACGAGTTGTATGTTCTTTCATTATTGCAATTGTATTACACAATTAAATGTATATTTACTAACATGTTACTGCCATGATTAGCAACTGTACGTAAATTTTTTTCATCAAGCGTATACTTGGACTTCTTACAGTCGAATAAAGACTGCACTTGCATTTGCCAGAGAACACAGTGTTTCTTTTCAACAACGTTATTAATAAATTTTTATTATTGCACATAAATCAAAAAAAAATTCTTCCATTTTCAAAGCTTAATAATGTAAAAATTTCCTGAGCTAAATACTGTAGGTAACAGTTGTGAAATTGTCCTGAAATTCCGATTACAATTTTGCTGCTGCCTTAAGTTACATTCAAAATTTATAAACGAGAATTTTTTATTTAATGCAATAAGGAAAACAAAAAAAGAAAATAGAAAATAATAAAAAAAATTCTGCATGCAAAAATGAAATAAATGTCACAAAGTTTTCTTCGAATTGCTAGAAATGTTTAAAAATAATAGAACAAATGTACAGTTATGTACGTTTATATGTATGTGTGTCGTTCAGTAGTAGATTTGGGCTGGGCGAGCTGTAGAACGAGTAGTAGAGAAAAACAAACGATGTATGAATTGAATGCTTCAGTGTTCATAGAACGACTCGTAGTTTTCTTGTTTCTTAATTTTTAATTTCATAATACGCAGTACGTAATGTTTCAGGCTTGGCTTTGGTCATTGAAGCATACTAGAGGTTTTTTCTTTCAAATGTACATACATATGTATGTTTTGTACAGGGTGGCCCAAAAGGAGCGAAGGTGTTTTTTTATTTTTTTGGACCGGCATTCAGGGGATGATCCCTATACAGAGGAAATAAGGTTTTGGGAGAAAGGGTAGAGGGAATAGTATATCTTGACAATCGATTTGAATTTTCCCACGTTAAAAGTGACAGGAAAGATCTCTGCGGGTAGTTCATTCCACATTGGTGCCGTTCGGCCAAAAAACGAATTTTCTCTGTAATGCGTAGTGCGAGTCGCCACCAAATCGACCACAATTGGATGTGCTCTTAATGATGACGACGTCGTGCGCGCGAATGACCGTGTTTCGAGAACAAGTTCCCTGTTTTCATTACAACACATCCCATTATAGTAACGATAGAACAACGAATTGAATTCCTTACAACTTTTTTATTATAATTTTATATTTTTTTGTTTTCAATATTTTGTAAAAAAGACTTGGGGACTTTTAAAATGGATCAGTAAACAATTGAACAACGTGCGAAATTCGTTGAATTTTTTTTCAGAAGAAAATCTTCCTTTATTTATGAGCGACGAAACCCATTTCCAATTGAGTGGGTTCGTTAATACGCAAAGATGACTACGGTAAGTCCAAGAGTAGTTAAACAGCGAGAATTACAGCCACTTAAGTGTACTGCTTGGTGCGGTGTTTCGTCGGAAAGAATAATTGACCATATTTTTTTTTAACACGGTGTCGCCGTTTCCAGCACTGGTGTTAGATAACGGACAATGTTGGAAATTTTTTTAAAGGCAGCCATGGAAATCCAGCCGCAAGTATGATTCCAACAGGATGGAGCCACAGCGCGCACTGCGAGGCACACCATGGATTTTTGAACTCAAACCCCTTTCGGTCCTTTTGGCCCACCCTGTAAGTAGGCATACATGTATACATACATACTATGTGTATATATATGTATATAAGAATTATGTATAATTTTTTTTTTTTGTTTTTTAGTTTTTTGAACAAGGACTGCGTTTACAGCAACAAGAAGCACATTTTGCACAACGTGACTGTAATGATGATGCTTAACGGTGCGATACTGTTTAAAGCTTGTTCGTTCGCTGTGCATAAAGTTACAAGCGTCAGCAAGCACTTGCTTGTTGTTTTTTTTTAATTTCTTTTACTGTTTTCTTAATTTTATTTTGATTGTTGTTGCCCGTACTTTGCTTTCTTCGTTCTTGTGAAAACCCCCTCAGGGAATTTATTTCAAACTAGATGAGGTGTATTTTTGTTTTTCTAACACGATGCCATAGTGGCTGTAGTTCGTTGTGAGTGCGAGCGTTTGTGTGTTGTGTAATGTAGCCAGTTAGTACGAGCAAATGTAGCGCATGACTGCACCAGTGAAGGTGGTGCACGAAATTGTTTAAATTATTTTCTTACAGTTTCATTCATTTTTTGTTTTCAACAATTTTGCACACAACAACTAACAATATTTGTAAATGTCAAGTTTTCCCACAGCTAGCGGAATGAAGGACAATAAGAGTCGTGTATTATTGGTGTTTGCTATAATTGTGGCTGCGTACTTCTGAAGTACATACACACACACTCATACATATACGTGTACATATTAAAAAAAAAACAGTTGACAATGAACTAAATATTTTAAGTTTACGACTAAACCCTGTGGTTGTATAATTTTTTTCTTTAACTCAGCTGCTGTTAAAGTCAAATTTAATTTTTTGTTTCATCATACGTATTACGACGCCTTGTCAGCGTGATGCTTTTCGTTTTCGATTTATGATTTTACTAACAAATGTGCCATAAAGAACTCATTACTATAAGCGAAATATATCCTCAGTGTCCTTAATATTTTCCATTAACTTTTAATCAGCAGGGACAGTTTTGGACATATTGCAGCATAAATAACAACTAAAGGATCTTTCATTAAACACATTTTGTCTTGAAATTTAAATAACACGAAATTAAAGCACCAGTGAATATTCTTTTTTTTTTGGCGTGTGAGGTAGGGTTGAAAATGCTTTCGCACTTACAGAGACCGTCGTCATCTGCGTCGAGTGGTGTTACCACTAAAAAATTCCCTCCTCCTCCTCTGGGTAGATTCCTTCCCGGTACCGCTCTCCGCATTACTTCGGGAAGGCCCAGAGCGAAGTCCCGATCAGGACCGCCCTTACTCATCCACGTCTGGTTCCGCCAAGTTTGCAGCCGGCACCATGGCCCCGGCCCGTATCCCCGTCAGAGGGGGCCCTGCTATGCAGCAACGCATCGAGGTTCCTCTTCTTTCTCCGTAGAACGTACCCTACGTATTGCGCCACAGCGTTCCAATTGTCCTCGCAACCCAATATCCTCCCTATCTCGGCGGCAGGAGTTAACCCGCCAAGCCGCTGCGCCATTGCATTTCTTTCAGTATGCCATCTGATGCAGTCGAAGAAAGTGTGTTCTGCATCGTCATCCGTCATACCACAGTAAATGCAGTCGGGACCATCTGCCCTGCCCATCCGGTACAGGTACTTTCGGAAGTATCCATGGCTCAAGATTTCCTTCGAATCCATACTTCTATGCAGGAAATGAGCCTAGCCGTCCACCTGCCGACCGTCTCCGCGGTCCACCTGTCCTGCCACCGCCGGACAGTTTGGGGTCTCAGACCAATAAGATCAACACCAGGGCCCTCCACCCTCGCGTTCCACGCCTACCTCCGCTCGCGCGCCAAGAGGTCTATGGGTATTTCCCCACATATCACCAGGACCGCAGCGCCCGAGACCGTGCGGTAAGCCGAACCAATCCTAAGGGCCGCCGTCCGCTGTACCGTCTCGAGCACCCTGCGTTTGGTTCTCTCACCCAGTACAGCACCCCAAATCTCGCTTCCATGCAGCAAGATCGAATTCGTGACTGCCATAATCAGCCTCCTCTTGCTCTGTGTCGGCCCGCCGACATTTGCCATGAGCACCATTGAATGAATATTGGATTGTATTGTATTGTATATTTATTAAGAATTTAACAAACATTGCATAAATACAGGGCGGGCCAAAAGTCACGCCTGCGTGTAAAAATTTAATAACTTTTTTGTTGATTATTATTTTTTTTATTTTTTTTTAAATATAATATTAGCGTTGTACGATCTAAATTTTAATTGTGAAAAATAATATCAGAGAGAATACCACTATTTTCATCGATGCACAATTGGGCTCTTAAACAGGCGTTTTGCAAACTGCTCTATTGCCCTGATCTCAGCTACAATGTTGTGCTTTAGCTGCTCTATAGTTTGGAGCTTGTTAACATACAGTCGTTCTTTGAGATAACCCCATGGAAAATAATCAGGGGCAGTTAATTTTGGTGAATGGTGAATGCTGGCTGAATTCTGAATTTCTTCAGATAATTCAGTCTTGAAAAATTTAATTTACTAATTGCAGCACGGGCCGAGTATACTGTTGTGTAATCCTGCTGCAACCACTTGTTGGCTGCCACAGGGCGTACAAAATTATTAAGAATTTCAGGATATATATATTACAAAACTTTTATTTGCTTCACTTGTTCGACCAATTCTTGAATATGGATATGGGATCCTTGCTATTCTATTCATATCAATAGTATTGAATCAGTTCAAAAACTATTTTTAATTTTCTGTCTCCGTGGACTTGGAAGGAAATCCTATATTTCACCGCCGTATCATAGCAGGCTTGTTTTGATTAAATTGCCTACTCTGAATAATTAAATTAATTAATTAAATAAATAAAATATAAAAAAAAACCTACAGCTTAAATAATTAGTGTAATTAAAAAAAACAATAATTACGATTAGTTTTTACTAAATAGTTTTCTGTTAGTTTTATTCAGTAATTCTCAAATACTTATTGTGAGTTTTTATATAAACATATGCGATTTTTTTTTTAGCTTTTTCAAGAAATTTGACTGAAGAGACCTTCGTCTACTGATGAGTTGGCATAGGCAACATCAAAGACTATTTTATTAGAAAAATAATACCTGCAAATTATAAGACGCATTTATTCTCACCGCACAAAGAGATGCTTTAATTTTTGCAAAACTTACGTTGTATTTAAATTTCTTTACTTTCAATTTTTGTTTTCGCTGTTCAATGGAAATTTGTTTGTTTTTATTTTTTTGGGCCTTTTCAAAAGTTTTTTATTCAAATGAAATAGTACATACTTGATTTTTTGTTTTCTCTATCCTCCCCATTTGTTATTTCTCACAGTACTATATATAGATATACAATTTATATGAAAGCTGGGGTTTTGTTGTTGTTTTCATTCCGACTTTAGCTAAAACATAAATCTTTTACGCTTTGTTTCCTCTTTTCGTATACTTGGACAGTGAATGCTTTGCCAGGATAACACAGCCAGTAGTAACATTCAACGAGATATGTATACAATATCTAATTTTAGTGTTTTAATGCTCTTGCCTAGAACTTCTTAACAGTTCTTATCAAGAATTCTTTGGATTTTAATTTGTCTCAAAAGAGAAATATGCACGCAAATAAAACAAACAACGAGAAACATCAATATAGGCCAGTGGAAAATAATTTCATAAAATAAACAAATTAATGATGGAGTAGACTTTTGGAAAATAAATGATGGAAGCGAATGTATTTACACAAAAACTAATTTGTAAGTTATTATTGAATAGAATATAATAGAATAGAATAGAACGGAATTGAATGGAATGTATAGTACGTACTACTTATATTTAAGTTGTAGAGAGAATTTTGTGATACTTATCGCCAACAAAGACCATTAACAAGTGGAAAGTAGAGATAAAAATACGAAAACACAGCGACAAGTTAGTGAATGGAGAAATAAGGTTTTTTCTTTATATTTTAATATTAATTTAACAGCGTCATTTATGTGTCATATACTAATATAAATACGGATAATATCTTGCGGGCAGTGGTAAAAAGCAGGAGTACGGATGCCTTCCAGAAGGCCACTGTACTTCATCTTTTGGATGCACGAGGCTTGCTCGCCCCATTTCATACTCATATTTTTATGCCCTTCACTTTAAGTGTAAAGGGTATATATAAGTTTGTCATTCCGTGTGAAACTTCTTTAATATTCGTCTCAGAAGAAAAATTGATCAATTTTCAGAAAGCTTATGAATAGAGAAGTTTGCATTTAAATGTATGAAATGCTTACAGCAAAAAATTGTGTCAGCCTCGGTTTTAAAGATCCGATCTCGCAAGAAAGGCTTAAGCCACAATTGCATCACAATATTCGTTTTTGGTAGCTGCTAGAAGTTATATATTGATCGAATCGATCCAACAATTAAGTAAAAATTCGGCACTACTAAACGACTATCCGGCAATTCAGGCGAATATCAGAAATAAAGTGAGCCAGTGAAGGGTATCTAAGATTCGGCACAGCCGAATATAGCACTCTTACTTGTTTTTTACATTCATTCTGATTGCGCGGTTGGCCTGTCGCTTCTTTCGTCTGAGGTTCTTGTAAGTGGCGATGAGTGCAGTATATGGTGTTTTTTTTTAGCTGTATGAGAATGTGAAATGATATCGCAAGATAGAAATAATGTTAGAATAACATTTTTTTTTCCATAATCTGGTACATAATTTCATAGCATCCAATTTTAAAAGGCTTTAAAGTGCAATTGGTATATCGTTTGCAATGGATTATTATAAAAGAACTTAACAACAGCATTTTCCCAGAACTAACTTAAGTAAAGGGTGGACCAACGAAAACGTCCCATGTTAATTGTAGTCGATTTGGCAACGATTCGCACTACGCATTAATGAGAAAACTCATTTTTCGGCCGAAGAGCGCGTATGTGGAACAAACTCCCTGCAGAGGTCCTTTCTGCCACTTTTGACGTGGAAAGTTGTCAAATGTGAAAGTCAAATGTCCATAAACACTACTCCCTCAATCCTCCTTCCCATAACCTACTTCCTAGTTCCCGAACAATGCCTCACATATATAACGGGTGTCCCAACAAGAACGCAAGATTTAAATTTTAAATAAAACACAGATATTTAAAAAAAAAATCGTGAAACTTTATTATATCGTAAAGTTGACAGAATGAGGTTATGTATGGAACAACATATCGGTCAGATGGCCGCCGCGGCTTTGCTGGCACACACGCGATCTTTTAATGAAATTTTCATTGACCGTTTTGCATAAATGCTGCGGTATTTCATTAATGCAGCGTCCTATTTCCACTTTTAAGGCTTGAGTCGTCGTCGGCTTATTCGCGTAAACCATCGACTTCAAAAAACCCCAAAGAAAAAAGTCTAATGGTGTTAAATCGCACGATCTAGGCGGCCAATTCTGGTCTCCAAAACGCGAAATAACACGACCGGGAAATGACTGATGCAGCAATTGAATTGTTTCTCTGGCTGTATGACATGTGGCGCCGTCTTGTTGAAACCACATGCCTTCCACATTCATTTCTTCAATTCTAGGCACCAAAAAACTGGTTATCATTTCACGATACCGAACACCATTGACTGTTTGCGCTTGACCTGCCTCATTTTCATAAAAAAAAGGTCCAATGATTCCTCCAGCCCCAAGATGCATTTGCTTCTCGTGAATCACTCGAGGATTTTCCTCACCCCAAATGCGACAATTCTGCCTATTGACGAAGCCATCAAGATGGAAAGATGATTTTATCGGCAAAATCAGCATTTTCATGTTGTCTCTCCAATACCCAATTAACGAACTCCCTTCGCTGTCCATGGTCAGCTGGCTTCAGTTCCTGAGTCAATTGAACTTTGTATGCATGAAGACGCAAATCTTTCGTCAAAATTCGCTGCATAGTGGATTTGGAGACACCAATTTGCTGAGCTCGGTGTCGAATTGTCCCACCTACATGAAATAAACCCATTTAGAATGAAAAATTGTGAGCACTTAACATCTTGTCAAATTATTTTATTTTATACGCTCTCTTTTCGCTTAGTTTTAAATGAGGCAATTAAAAAATAAATAGTTTAAGAACTGTTGCCTTAAAGAAGTGTATGACTGCTTCTTGAATAATCGGCCTTATTGCGGTTGTGAACGTCGAGCCCCCGTTACGTCGATATGCTGCGCCTTTCTTTTCAAATTGAAATTGGCATTTACAAAAATTCGTGCTTTTCAGTAAATAACAAATAATATTTTTAAGTGAAAGCTATCGCATGTCGCTTTGAGAGGGGCTACATTTTGGTGTCGACGTCGTCGTTGACAACCGCATTAAGGCCGAATATCTCTTAACTACGAAATTTTGAATTTGTTATTGTATCGTATTTTTGGCTATTATTTTTCGTCACGCTACTTATTTTAAAATAAAGAAACTTTGTCCTAAAATATACACAATAAACTGAAGCAAGTTTTCTATGGTAATTTATCAACATCTTTGTCATTTATTATCCATGTCTTTTTCATTTTGTTAAACAATTACGAAATAAAAAGATCTTAAATTTACGTGGAAATCAATTTCGATACGGCCGGCAGGTTTTCTTTTAATCATTATAAAGATAAAAAAAAAACTTTATAGACGCTATATTGTACAGTGAAAAGCTATAAAAGCTTAGGATACACGACCCGATCCCCTAACTATGTAACGTGCAAATATTAAGTAACATCTAGGCACTGAATTAGCTGCTCAGGGAAATGACTTCTCTGTAAAGCCAGCCAATGTTTCATTCGTTCTTTGTATTGTAGCAATTTCTTGCTCTAGCAAAATGTCGCCAGTTTCAAGCGACATAACCAGCATTATCATGGTGCGGTGTTACTGAAGACGCTGTTCTATGTAGTGGAGACTACTGCAACCGCAATTTTGCCCTCATTTTGAACTGAACGTGTGCTATGGGGTCTCACTTTATCGTAACAACGTGTACTGGTACTAAAATAAGCATATGTAACACGGAAATTTAAAAATGGCCTATGCACAGAAAATTAGTTTTGGAGAACAACTTGTTTTAAACCGTAAGGCTTTCGGTGAACGTTTTTAATGTTCAATCTCTAGAAAAATAAATTTTTGTTTCCGTAGTGAAAGTGCTTTTAAATAAAAGCAAGTATTAATCAAAAGTATATGTTGTATATCCTCATATAAAATGTAAAACCACGTAAGTACACTTTTTTAGATTTTAAACGAGAGGGAAAAAACTTGATAACAGGGTTAAATAACCGACCTGAAAAAAGTTTCTTCAAAACTCGCATAAAATTAAAAGAATCACTTATATTTTGATAAAATAGTTTATTTTACAAGGCCACAATATTCAGTAGAGAAACTGATTTTTAAAATGTTGTCGCTTTCATGGTTTTACGTTTTATATGGCGATATATTGCTCACTCGCACCGTGATACCAGTATCTCTTGAAAAAAAAATCCACTAATTGCTGTATAACAGTTGCGTATACGTAATATTTGAAACATTCAGCTATAATATTAATCATACGCAAAAAAGTTTGTGCATAAGAAAAACGTAAATGTCAAAATAATCAGCCGTATCACTGAATTAACCCTCTAGTGCGCCGTGATGCAAATTTGAATCATACCGAAAATCTCTGCGTAGTTTCAAAATTTGAAAACAGTTTTGTGTAAATGTTCGTTATATGTTGTCTCTATTTAATAGGCGTCGTTTTCTCTGCTTTTGAAGTACCGTTATAGCAGCATTGAATTATTGTGAAATTTTGAAGTGTCTGCTTTGTAAAATTTCATAAAAAATGAAAAAAATAAAAATGTTATCTTTTTTTTTTTAAATGTAAAATTTCATAAACAATAAATAAATAATACGTTGGTTTTTAAAGAAGCAAAAACATTGTCCATTTAAATCACTATTGAAGTATAAAAATTTTAGATTTTTAATTTACAGCTAAATGCGCAATGACGCAAATTTGCATCAAAGAATTTTTCGCCTCCTGCGCCCTTATAAACGAAAATTATACGAACTGCTAGAACAAAAGTTTGTTTTTTAATAATTTCCTTTCGTTTAAGTAGTATTTTATTTAATTTGGTTTCCTTGCGCACTAGAGGGTTAAATTGTATTCGGCAACGGAATTCAATCAATTTCAGAAAACAAGAAACCAAAAAAAAAATTTCGTAATAAAAGCACTTTTAAATTACTGAACTAATTGATAGTTTCTGTGTCTTACTGTACAAATAGCGATTGGAAACTCATTTTAATGGGAAAGAAATTAGTACAGTCGAACTTCTCTATAGCGAACTTCTCTATAACGAAATCTTCTCTATAACGAATAAAATTCGTGATCACAACATTTTTGTGAGTATTTTCATACATTTTGATCTCCCTATAACAAACTTTCCTATAGCAAAGTTCTCTCTGTAGCGTACAATTTTTTAAGACCTAAATGGAATTTTTCACACTAAATAATCTCTCTATTGCGAAGTTTTTAGCAATCGATTTTTTGCATCAATTTAGTCACATATGTATGTATGTATTAATAAAAAAAATTAATGTGTTCATGTAAAAACAATTTTATTTGTCTTAATAAATATATTTTCTACATAAAAAAAATGTAGTCAGAATTTTCTGCAGTTTTTCTATAACGAATTTTCTCTATAACGTAGAAATTTGACGGTCCCCAACTGCTACATTATAGAGAAGTTTGACTGTATTTTCTTTATTTCACACGAAGGTTATTTTAAATAATTTTTAGCGTATTATTTTGCAAATTTAAAAAACTTTTTCCAGAAAACAAAATTATCGACATTGATATATCGAGCCTTTGGTGCAATACCGTCGTAATTCAAAAAATCGTGAACTGAGAAAAATGCATTTGAAGTTTTGAGCCATCTTTTTGATAGTATTTTCGTTTACTAAAGTTATTTTTTACAATTTTTTAAATACAGAGGCATGTTTTGTAATGTAAATTTCTTGCCATAAAGGATATATTTCATTATTGCAAATAAATATTGTTGGAGGCAACAAAGACATTTGTAGCTGTAGAATCTGAACAGTTAGAGATAGAACCATAATCTTTTTTCCTTTAGATAGATATTTCCCCAAAGATCATTTCTGCATACCCAGCTCAAAAAATTCAAATTTTGAATTACTACGGTATTGCACCAAATGCTCTCTATGCTGCATTGCCATCATACGTCAGCACACGAAACAAAACAAAACATAAAAGCTCTAAAGTGATATAAAATTTTCGAAAATTTATTTAAAGTTTTTAAATTTTTATTTTTTTGCTGGTATTTTTTCTATATAAAATGCTGTTTTCTTTATTTGCTAATTGATTATGTTGGCAATTTATTAATATAAAAAACGTTTTAACAATCAATTTTTTTCGAATGACAAAAACGAACGGAATCTGTGGCACCAAAAACAAATTCGAACGGAATGGTAAATACGGAATCAAAACTACTCCGCACAGAATCTGTAACATGGCTGAATATAAAACCATTCATTCAAAATTTTGCGATACTGTGTTGTGCAATTTTTTATAGTAGCTAGTCCCAGCTGCTGAATTACTTTACGTATCACTTGGCACATAGAAATAAAAAAAAATCATTAAAAAATATTCAAAGTAAAATTCCAATATAACAACTATATTTGTAAATTTAATTTATGTGGATATATTTTTAATTATTTCATACTTTTTTTGCACAAAAAACCATTTGTATTTTATATAGTAATATTTAGCATTTTGCTATACTTATGCAGTACTCGAAAATAGCTTCGGCTGTTACCATTTACGGTGTTTTTTTTCCAATCAAACCTGCTTTACATTTTGTTACACTGATGCATTACTCGAAAATGGCTTCGGCTGTTACCATTTATGGTTTTTATTTTCAATCAAACCTGCTTTGCGTTTTGTAGCCAATTTTCCTTCATTTGCATTTCATTTTTCTGCTACAAAGCCAGGTAACATTAATACTTTCAATTAAAACCATAACTTGATTGTTGAAATTCAATTCTGTTATCATGTACCACACTCGTTAAACTTACGATGATCGTATCAACAAAAATGAAACAACTATTTAATTAATGATTAAAAACAATTTTAAAACTATTTATTGGAAGATATAAAGGTCTGTTTCTTTACACATAATTATTATAAGTCAATACACAAAATAATTATTGAAATATTTGTAACTATTTTTAATTGTTGAATTCTTCTAGACTTTCATTCATGTTCTTCATGTGTAGCATAAAATACGAAAACAAGAAACGCAATTTATAAGTACAAAAATTAAAAATTAAAAAAAAAAAATAATCTCATACAGAACTTATAACAATTATGCATCTGAAGATCATAATTTAACAATTAACAAAAATTTTCTTCATTTTTCATAATTATGGTCGTATCTATTTGCAAGAACAAGTGAAAGATGTCAAATCAAAATTAAGTAGCCACCACATTGTATTGCAAATATTGAAACAGAATCCATTCAATGCTATATTATGGAATAGACTTCGTAACGAAGTAAAGTTCTTGCAGTCCCTGCTCGGTAATTAGAAATTCAAGGTGCCAGAGATGATCAAATAATCGACAATAATATCAAAACTGATATTAAGCGCTAAATCTGTTACCTTTTTCAACTGATAGCAAATGAAATGATAGATTTGTTAAAGTATTTCATGGTTGTATTTTTTTTTTTTTTAAGAAAATGTACTTGGAGGGTTCAAGTGGCAGTCATATGTTTTTTTTTGCTTTTTTATTTCTTTGTATTTCAAAATAATAACACGAAAAAGTATAAAAACCCGTTATAAATTGTTACTGCCTGGCCCACGATGTCGCACGATATCGTGCTGTTTTATTCAAACCAAAATTTAAATTTTGTTTTTGTTTTGATAGTATTTAAAATTAAAATCTTAAATGTTGTTTTTGTTTAGAATGTAATTAAGAGACAACTCGCTATCCTATGACATCGTGAGCCAGGCAGTTACTGTGTTATTGCAAAGTTAAATCAGCTGACAAGACCAAAAACAAAATCATTTTTTATGTTTATTGATATGAGACTGCCAAAAAACAAGTGAAAAGAAACAAACATAAAAGCTAGTTTGTACGTCTTCCATCCATTGGATGTCAAAATTATAAAATTGTTCCTTTGGCAAGCAAATCGCGAAAAAATCTTCTACGATTGGAAATACTAGCTGGGACAGCTTGAGTAAGTCAATGTGATTTGATAGAACACCGTTTGAATCCCCCAACAGTGCAATCAATTCTATAGAGAATACATCACACAAAATTACGAAACTACATGTTAAATTGAAAAACTATAAGAAAATAAAATAAGAAAAATGTTATAGTGCTTCGATATTAATTTCAAGAAATAAAATTGCAAGTTTAAAATTAAATTTTTGTTACAACGAGACCGTTGCATAATCGAGTCTTATTGAGGTCAATACATGAAAATTAATTTTTTTTTTAAATATTTTACTTTTTACGTAGTTGCATGATCAAGTATGCCCGTAAAATTTTTCACACATTTAAAGGCAATTTAATATTTGAAAATGTCATCATTGATGATTGAATGTTTACAATAATAGTAATCAGCTGTTTTCTTAACTGTCAATGTCATCATTGATTGATTGTTCATAAGAATTGCAATCAGCTGTTTTCTTGACTGTAAATTCAAACACACAACTGGGAACATAATTATAAAACAAATTTGCATCAACACGCTTTTATTTTTCCAAATGTAATCATTCATGATTAATTGTTCATAATAATAATAATAAGCTGTTTTCTTGACTATAAATGTCATCATTGATTTATTGTTTATAAATTGTAAATTCAAGACACACAACTGGAAAGATAATTATAAAGAAAAATCGCATCAATCGGCTTGATCTGAGATTAAAAAATAAATAATAACGTTCAACAAGGCGAAAAAGTAGCGAAAGAAACAGTTTCGCTAAATATTGAAATATTTAGAACATACGTGAACGTTTGCAATAACGAAGTTTTTGTCCAAAAATGGACAACATCATTTGGAATATGCCTTTGTATTTGGAAAAAGGAAACGGTTCGGTACGGCTTCAGCTGCCAATCAACAGGCACATCAGAGTGTGCTCCTTCGTCGGTATTGTGTAGCACTAGGGCAGTAAAACAATTACCAAAAAAGGGTACTAAAAACAAAGTTTCAAAATCGAACACGCTACAACACAGCTATAAACAAAAAAAAAAAAAAAAAAAACACATGCTAAAGCAGAGTTGTAAAATAGAGAAGCTGTACCACTTTTATCTCTCTGAATATCACTTTTCTCTAATGCATCGCATGTGTAGGGTCTCTCCCCTGAGTGCTGGTTCAAGATTAGAATAATTTACTATAAACAAAACAAAATCAAAAAGCAGAAAATGAGAGAGTGTCTCTCTCTCCGTCACATGCATCGCATGTGTAGGGGTTCTGCCCTGAGTGCTGGTTAGAAAAAAATAAGAAATAAAAAAAAAAAAAATAAAAAATCAGAAAATGAGAGAGTTCCCTCTTTTTTTTTTGTTTCGTTCTCTTTTTTTTATTTTTTGCTGTTGTTCTTTTTTGTTCATATCATATTGATTTTGTTTTTAATTTTCCTTCTTTAAAAAACGCCCAGGATTTCATCAGGCGGGAATTGAAGACGCAGCATACAAATTGATAGTCTAATGGTCATGCACTAGACTATGGAGGCAATTTTATAGCATTAAAAAAAATCTTTATTATTGGCACCATTCGCACAATTTAGCGAATGTTTACTTCGTATAAATCATCGCTAATGGTTCCTTTTTGCGAATGTTCGTATTTTTGAAAATTTCCGACCATTTAGTGAATATTTTTATATTGAGAATTCTACGCTTCGGCGAACATTTGTTTAAAAAAAATCACAGATCAAGCGGGGTTTTGAATTTTACTGGCAATAGCCGTTCTCGAATTATTTATTCGCGAAACTTTGGCCTATTGTTTAAAGGCGAATTTACTTCGTCGGCTGCGGTCATGCGATAATTTTTAAAACTATGAATGTATTAGTGAAAAAGTGTGTTGGTGTATTAAAATTTGAAAGGCAATACTTGATCGTTTAACAACGCAAGTTAATTATGAACAAATGGATTTCCATTGCACTGTTTCATTTATGAAAATTTTAAAGAGAATTATAAAATATACCTGTGGTGGTTTTAAATTATTCTATTATTTATGTTTTTTTTTTATTAATAATTTTTTGTTGTGTAATTCTATAACGGCTTCGCCTTATTCTTAGTTTCTTGTTTTTCATTTAATTCATTATGGATTTAAATTTATTTTTGGTTTCGTATTTGCTAAAAACTAAATGATTTTTATTCGGTTGAAAAATTAATTAATAATTATTAATTACAAAATAATATGAACTCGTTTGTAATTTTGTATGTATGTATGTATGTATGTATGTGTGTAAAATGAAAAAAATTATTATTTAATAAACTGATTCGTTGTTAAACTATTTATTTCCATTTAATTCATTTTTATTATTATTATTAATATTAATATTTTTTTTTTTTTAATTTATTCACTTTTCGTTTAATAATGAGTTAGTATTTGTTTGCTATTAACCCTTCATATATAAATTCTAACTAACAGAAAATGTTTTCTTTATTTCTTACAACGAATTGAATTGATTAGCTGCCATAAATATGCATATTCAAATAGAAATGAAAATGTTATGAAAAGAAATCGATAATTTGATTTACAATTACACATAAATTAGTTTTAGTCATTTGGTATTGTTAATAATTAGAAAAGTTTTATGTATGTGGGCGGGGGAGGGGCACAAAAATAAATGTTAGTCTTAAAAATTATTATACATAAAATTAATAATAAAAAATTTATTAAATTTGACTATAAATCAGTACTTTTTTTTTAATTTAATATATTTAATACATTTGAATAAATCTTTAAATGTGTTTTGTTTTGTTTTGTTTTGTTTGGTTTTTGGCAGAATATTGTACAAGTTATTGATGCTGCAGCACTGCTATTTTTACATTCACAAATGTACCAACTGCATGGTGACTGGGTAAATGCGTTGCTAGTTAATGCTGTTGTGGTGTTTTTTTAATTGAAAGACGTACAAAAGTTTGTACATTTTACATAAAACTTCGGGTAGCTCTTGTACTGCTAAATTCAGTTAGTTGCACCTCTCTAAGAGAAGCGTTGTCTTTTTCATGTTCATGTTCATGGTTTAATGTTGTGTTTTTTGCTCGACATTCAGCAAATTAAATATGTACTCGTATGTTTAGAATTGTTGTTGTTGTTGTTGCCTACATTTTTGTTTTTATTGTTAATGAGTATTGTGCAAAACATTCACACACACATTGTTGTTTTATTTTCTGGATGCCTCATTTCAGTAGCGGGGTATGGCGGCTGTTGGCTGTGACATGTCTGCAATTAACGTTAACAGTGCCCCCTGCGAGGCATCCTACAGCTATACAAGATGACCGTCAGCATCGGTAAATGCTACTGCAGCACCGGACGCATTAAAAGTTGTCAGACTATGGGGATTTGTTGGATCATATGCTGCACTGGCTGTCATTAGTAGATTATTACTAATGCCAGCCGCATTAGCGACATTAAGTACTTGCAAACTGCCAGGTGGTCCTGACATGGTTAACAAACCACTGTTTATCAGTGTTGGTGGCTGCTGTTGCTGTTGTTGCAGCTGCTGTTGCTGCTGCTGCTGATGATGATGCTTGCTACGATTGGGATCCTTTAATATACTTTGTGGCTGTTTGGGTGTCGATGTTGGCACTGACATGAGACTTCCGTTGCCCAAACTGGATGTGGTTGTTAATGTTGAAGAGGTAGATGATATATTTAGGGGATGTAAATCATGCAATAATTGTACTCCTCCCATATTTGTTGTGTGATGTGTAACATCAGGCGGTGGCACTTGCGATACACCTTTCAGTATGCCACGTCTTAACGTGCCCGCACCACCATTTCCCATCGGCTGTGCCGACAAAATCGTACCGCTTATCATAGAGGCTTGTGAAACTGGTTGTAGATGGGCCATCGATATGGGTTGGCTAAAATCGATTTGGGTTGGATAATCCTGAAAGAAAAAAAAAAAAAAATGGTAAATAAATAATTACAAATCAATTCCATTTGAAATTTTCTAATTTCTAAAAATGATTTTAAAAAATTATAACAGTTTAAGCTTTAGAAGATTTTACTTCCTCTTATTTTTCTTCCTCTGTTATAAATCTACATTAATCAAGTGTAACTTTTCCTTGCAATTTGGATTTGCTACATTTTCCATTTTCATTTTTAAAATAGTTGAGAAATAATAATAACAAAGCTGTCATATTATGTTTTCTTTTCGACCTGTTTAAGTAGTGAATTTGCAGATTTTTGTTTTATTTTGAGTTTCTCTTCTGAATTAGTAGGTGTGTGTCTGTATGTACTTTAAATATAGAAAGGCCCTAACTAATGTTTTTTTTTTGCGTGCAGGATAAGGAAAAAGCGTTGATAGAAATTTCAGTTTTATTTCATTAATTTTTTTATTCAGTAGTTCCGTAATAAAAAGCCATTTAGGAAAAAATAAATATATATAATATTATATTAGACAGCTTGTTAATTCATATCTAAATTTAATAACTTATTGACTTTGATCAATTGTGACGCCGGGTTCATGCACCGAGGTTTTCAACTGAAGAGTTTTCACAACTTGCTCTTTGACAACACAACAGAGGTATTTAATCAATTTAAGCACTTTCATTTCAATATTAAAACTCAGAAAATTTTTTACTTAGTTCTTTAAAAATAACAATAAATGGACGGCAAAACTCATGCCAAATTTATCAGGCTGGATGAAGTGAAGAATTTTCGGTGAGGTCAACTATAAAACAACCAAGTTGACTTAGTTAACTTACCTTAAATTAAAGTAAATTTTTATTAAAAATTTTGCAATGTCAATTAAAAAATTAATTAGTTTTTCACCTGCAAATAAATTAAATTATTATTGTTAAATCAACAATAAAAATAAAACAAAAAAAACAATAGGTGAATGAATTTTCAATTAAATTTCTAATTTTGTAGTCAACGTGCAGACTACTTCAGCTATTGCCACCTTTATTTAAGTCTTGAGCCCAAAAATTAATTAAATACTTACGGCCCTTTTCACAATGTCCGATGAAAAGTTAACGTGCTGTTAAAGCCCACGTTAAGTTTTAATCGTATATTGTGAAAAGGGCCGTTAATTTAATCTATTAAACTTTTAATGGAAAAAATATGTTGTTCTAATTAAAGATATATAAAGTAGAAAAAAAGTAATTTTTTTTCTGTGAATTAAAACCAGCCAGGGGTATCCATTACTTTCACCCTAAAAACATTATTCGTGTGCGTGTTTGAACAACCGTAATTCCAGAGCTAGTCCATTGCAGTGACGCGTAACCATGACACGAAAAGACCTACAGAATATTATACGGAGGATAAAATATGAATCGAAGGTCTTACCACATTTCTTTAACTTGTGCAAGGTACACGAATTGCGATATAAAATATATAAATGTATATTTAAATGTAAATATTGTAAAATATTTTTGAATTTTACACATTTTGTTAAGATTTTAAAAAATTTAAAATATTTTGAATCATATTCTTTACACAATTTTTATGTTAAAAAAATTTTTATATTAATTTCAAAAAGAAAAAAATTTATAAATAAAAATTTCCCGAAGATGTTAACCGAAGGTTAACGAAATATCGAGATTATATAAAAATAAGAAATAAAAACCTTAAAGCTTTATGAAATAGATTGTTCGGATATAAAATATAGTCATCGTAACTACAGCCTAAAAACATATTCAGTAACTTATTAATACAGTTTCTTATTTCTTTTTAATAGTCAATTGTTAGCCGCTGCATAGCAAAATTTTTCAGCATAGATAGAAAAAAAAAAAGAAATAAATTTAAAGAAAAATGTTACTAAGGACCTTTCTGTATTAAGCTAACGGCGTGTACGTTACGTTTATATTTATGCGGATAAACAATTTTGACAAGACTCTTAGTGATTGTGTAAAAACATATTTGCAGTCAAGATTAACTAGAAAAATGTCTGCGAATCAACACAAATATTGCAGTGGGATAATGTAGATAAGAAGTATGTGAATTGAAGTACTCGTAAATCAGAAAGTAAGAATTTAAAAGAATTATTTTTATTATGAGAAATCCAAATATGTGGACGCTAACCGGCAACACTCATGCCAAATTTAGCATCCTGGATGAATAGACGTTTCAATGAAGTCAACTATTACTTAACGCAACTATATTCAGGACATGGTTATTTCTGAAAATTTCTATACAGCAAGGAGAAATTCAATAGCTCAGATCCAGATTTTGAATATGCTGAAGACACCTTCTGCGAGAAATTCCCGAATAAGAGAATTGACACGGAAATAAGCTTTGGCTCACTAAATGGACAGAACGTTGCAGAACTTTTCGGTTTGGTAGTCAACGTGCAGACTAATTTTAGCCATTGCTGCCCTCATATGATGCGATAAAACCAAGTGGCAGCACTAGAAAATTTACTATTTCTGACACTGCATTAGTCCTTGTCAATTGTTTATTTTTTTTAATAAATTAGTGAAAGTGCTTGTCTGAAAAATTATTGTGAATTAATAACACTAATTATTTAAGCTGTAGGTCTTTTTAATATATTTAAAATTTATTCTGATTCGATATTTCGCTACTCCTTTGTGTAGCTTCTTCAGGAAAATTGGTTTTTGTTTATAACTATTGTGAATTTGTGAAATTTTTTTTTGTTAATTTGTATATTTTTTAATAACTCATTTTAATAACTCAATTTTAAAATACAGTCAAATACCGATAATTCTCTACCCCGATAAATTGTATTTCCCGATAATTCGTAATAAACTGTCAGTCCCTTGAAAAAATCTCGTTAATTCGTAAAATTTCCATACAATTTGGTCCCTTCGCTAATTCGTAATTTTTTTTTCAAATGAACTCTTCTTTTCCACTTATAAATCGTAATTGTTTGCTAACTACCACTTATAATTCGTAACAAAAACAACAGAAACATGGAAAGAATAATTTTTTGTTTACCGCTATTTTTTTTTTCATGGGTTTATGTTTTTGCTTGTGTGTATGTTTATTTTCTTAAGATCAGTTTGTTTCATGAATAATAAAGAAAAATGTCAAAGCGCACGCAGAAAAATCTCTGTCGATGTTACAAAAACAACAAATTTTTGTTTGCTATTAATCTTACACGTATTTTACGCTAAGTATGTAAGTGAATTTGCTATTTTATTTTATTTATTTTTAACAATTGTTTTTTATGTTTTTTTTATCGTTTTAGTAAATAAATTGAAAAGCTCCGTTAATTCGTATTTATTTTATTTTAACCCCGTTAAATCGAAACTCCGCTACATCGAACACCCCTATAATTCGTAAGAAATGAGGACGAACAACAATGTGATTGAAAAATTTTTTTATTTTAATTTTAATTTAATTTAAAATTATAGAGAAAACGAATTAAAAAATAGAATTTTCCAAATTTAATTTAATGTAGTACAATTTCAAAAATTACGATCCCTAGAAAAAGTAGACAAGAGATCAACGAAACGTTTTGGAAAAAACTGTAAATTAAAAATTGTTTTATTTACATGAAAAAATTTCTGGCCAATTAGCAGAATGGCAGAGGATTTTTGTAAATTTATCTGCTATGAATTCGCCTTGCTTCGTATTTAAAACGAAAACAAAAATATTTTCTTAATTTTATTTTATGTAGTATTTTATTTATACTTTATATTTGAAAAATGTCATTTCAATTATTTATTTTCGTATATTTATATACACAAAAGCAAAATTTACTGAAAATACGTGGCAAAGAAGAAGGCGTATGATTGAACATTTTAAGAACAACATATATTTTCTCCTCTGTTCTGTAAAACGAGTTGATTTAAAAATTTATGTATTCTCAACACCTAAAATTTTTGCGGATTCGCTTTACAGAACATTGACAAAATTAACAGCATATAAATTATTGTTGCAAACTTAACGATAACAGCTGACTTGAAGCGACAATAACTATCGTTAAAAGTTTTATTGAATTGCAAATTCAATAAAATTTCTTTATACTTTTTTTAACGACACAATTGTCGTAATAAAAGTTAGTGAATCCCACTACAGAACTACTAAATTTTTTAATTAAAATTTTTTTTTAATGTTAAAAAGGGATTATTGCATTTCCTGTGACGATATACATACATATGTATGTATTTCTTAGAAATCAAGTAAATGAGCTAGCGGTATATGCATAATTCTTCTACAAGTACAAAAAATTCTGTGCAAACGTTTTGTGCAAAAAATTCCAGACATCAGCTCCACTTGCCAGTGAGTGTGAGATTAAAAGCCTGGAAGAGAAAAGTAAACCAAGCAAAATCTAAATTTTATGTTGTTAAACTCATCAGTGGTTAACGTCATCCAATTACATGTAACTTTTATAAATCTGTGGCATGATACAGGAATCGAATCTGTTGTTGACATTTCTGCCAATTCAATTATTTTCATTTTAAAAAGTTGCCGCACACACCACAGTACCAACAATAACAACGTTAACATAGAAACATAGAGATGAGCTAAATAAATTCCATTTATATTTTGTCAACATCAAACAACAACTAATGAAACGAGACACCTCAAAACCCTTAAAGTATTTATTTGTCAATTTGTCACAAAAAAAAAAAACTTTGTTATGGCTGTTCTTTCTATGATTGTATTTATGAGCACTAGTTGACTACACCACACGCGTTCATACAAACTTACACACACACACGAATATATGTATGTATATTGTTAAATCTGTAATCCTTGTGAGTTGGAAAATTTAATGCAGTCAAGAGTAGAGTTGGTGATCCAGCCGCCAACAGGCTAAAAACTATAACAGAAAAATGTTGCTAGCAATAGCAACAAAAACAACAAACACCTTATATTGCCTGCCTGTCCTCTGTGTGGATGTTCATTTATTTTCAGTTAATTTTTTTCCTCTTTTTTTTTTTTGTTTTGTTTTGTTTTTAAATTTATAACGCAAATTGTTGCACTTGTTACTTTTGCATCAAATTTCATACTGTCAATATTGCACATATCACATGGATTATTTTTTTCAACTTGAAAAATCTACTGGTGAAGTATATTCAATAAAAACTAATAAAATATGCGATACTCACTGCACAGCGGTACCTACAGAACACAATTATTTGAAAAGTTTGAAGGTGGAAAAGTGTCTTATCGGCTCTACGAAAAGCCCCCCAATTAAATAACGCCCAGGAAATAACCCCCAATGAAATAAACCCCAAAAAATAGGAAATAACATCCAAAAACAGTGAACGAAATAACATCGAAAAATAAATGAAATAAACCCCAAAGCGAAAACGAAACAACTCCCAATTTTCGGGAGTTATTTCATATGAAATGAAATGAAATGATGAAAATGAAATAACCCCCAATGAAATAAACCCCGTCAGCAACCAAAATGAAATTATGCCCAAAATTCATAAAAGAGTCAAAAATATTGCTGCAGTTATTTTACCCGCCCGTAGATCGTAGTAGCCCTACTCTATTTTTGCAGTTCGGAAGACAATTTGCCTTTTACGTTTGGCCTTTACACAACTACCTCCACTGTTCACAAGGAAATCAAACTCTCTGCTTTTATTGAATTCTTCCTTCTGAAGAACTCTTACAAATTTAAAAAAATTTCCATTCCTAGATATCATTCTCCCCAGAATGCCATTGTATGCTTCCAGTGCAGAGGTCGTACGGGTACATGTTCCATAAACGGAAATTCCTTCTGGTCCAATCCACAGAAAAATATTGTCAATACCTTAACAATAAACAAATTAAATTTGAAATTGTAAACAATGAAATGCCTTTTTCAACCACTGATTTTCGTAATATTGTAGGATTTTTTCAAATTTAAGATTCTGGTCGAACTTTTCGATTTCACCTTTTATTTCCACGAAAGATGTATGTATATAGGCAGGAGGCAGTAATGGAAGTGCCAATAACTTATGGTATTCCAAATGAACCTTCTTGTTTTGGCGTATAAATGCTGCCAGTTGGTTACACTTTGTTATTATGTGCCTCCTCACTGCTTGGCAGAAGTGGAACCAACAACCGATTACTTTCGCTTTAGGGTAAACAATCATTATTGCCGTCCGTAGACTAATTTCGTAGTCTGTCACGAAGGTCGCACCATCCAAATCCAGAACGTTATCATTTATGTATATGAAAAAATGCTTGTAGCATTTTGTTGATTTGCTATCCGTCAATATGAACACAAATGGAAATATCTGTAAACATTTAAAAGATATTGTAATATATTCACAGGCTAAAAGTTTTCTTGTAAAAGGCCTATTTTTATATAATTTATTTACAAGCAAATACATACCTTTGTGGAAAACTGTATATGGACCATTATTAATTGTTTAAAACAAGCAAGCGGAACTACTGCTAATGTGCCATCAACTAAAAATGAAATAACCCCCGAATAAAAAATGAAATAACACCCAAATTATACACGCTACAAAACAAGCCCCGAATTTTTTAAAACTTGTTGGGTGTTATTTCATTGGAGATTATTTCATAATTTGAAAACCCCAAATGAGGAATGAAATAATTCCAACAAAAAAAAATGAAAAACGGCCAAAAAAAAATTGGCAGTTATTTCATATGAAATAACACCCAAAAATGTATGAAAAAAATTTGGGGAATATTTCATTTCTCGTTTGGGCGTTATTGGGGGCTTTTCGTGGAGCCGTCTTATCAACCCTGATTTCTATACTTTATATATTTTCATATACGTATGTATATTCGTATGTATATTCTTCGTTCCTCAAATTTTAAAAGCACCACATAGCGCGACTGTTTTCAACAAAATAAACAGCTATGAAATATTGAGTTTACGAACAAAAGACATATTCAAAAATTTTTGTTTTTGAGAAACCAAAAAAGACAGTACGAATCTTGTTTTTAATAAAAGAATTAACAATCTGGCAATAATTGCCTACTACTGCCCAACAGCAAAAGGAAAGAAAAAATTAGTTAAGGCATGGGGTCTATTGCAAATGAATTGATTCACTTTCGCTGAAGAAGTTATGAAAGCATATGGGTATACCATTGGCTCGCATGTGTTCACATTTAACAAAACAACTCAACATTTAAATGAGTGCCTGTAACCTATACAGATTCCATGATTTGAAGTTAATCAGTTAATGTAAGATATTTAAAGAATTATTTAAATTATAATTACAACTGTGCAGAGTTGAATGTGTTCTCCATGAGTTCGAAACTAATAGTCTTGTTAACATGTAAGATGGCATTGAAAATAAATTCAGATGAAGAAGTGCTCGAGAAGGATTGAGGGTGGCGATGGCTGAAGAAGTCACGTTGACTACAAACTCAAAAAAGTGCCGGGTTCGACCCCAGTTTCAAACTAAATCATAAAAATATCGTCTTTGTGTCAGTTGTTGTCTGAAGGTTTCAGTGACGAAGGCATAATCACTGGTCACCGAACAGTAACGGCTTCAGCTGTAACCAATCAACAGGCACATCAGGCCCGCCTTCGTCGTTATTATATAGCACCGGCGAAGTAAAATAATAACTAAAAACGGCTACGAAACCAAAGCTTCAAAATTGAATAAGCCTCCTTATTGCAGTCTCCAAAGGCGCTGCAACACTGCTCAAAAAACAAAGAACTTGTAAAAGCAGAGCAGTAAAATAGTTAAGCTTCACCTCCTGTCATTTCTCTAATTACACCCCTTCCCTGTAGTACCAGCACAATGCATTGCATTGCAATGGTCCAAGATAAAAGAAAAACTGTGCATTTTCACACTCTCTGGCACGGAACCAGCTTTAGTTCATGTTATAGAATATATTTGTGCAGGAATTGATGCAGGATATAAATAAGGTTGTTGCCGGAGTATTTTTTGACTTTTCAAAAGCTTTTGATTTAATTCAACACAGTATTTTACTTAAAAAATTGAAAAACATTGGCGTTGCTAATGAAACAATATTACTTTTTGAAAACTATTTAAAAAACAGATATCAATTTGTTCAAATTGGGGACACGAAGTGCGACTTGCTACAGGTAAAATATGGAGTTCCTCAGGGTAGTGGCTTGGGACCGTTGCTATTCAAAATTTATGTAAACGATTTGTAAAATATCAACTTTTATGGTAAATTAATTATGTTTGCAGACGATATTTGTCTTTTTTTATAAATATAAACATGAAAAGTTATTGTAAATTGAAATAGAATATGATGCTGCAATATTGGTGGAGTTCAACCCGATTCAATAAATTGGTTCTTCACTCAGCGAAAACAAAATTTATCAGATTTAGGTCATATGTCGAAAGAAACTGTGAAGAAATGATTATCCATGTGGATGGTTCTGCTATTTCAGAATCGAAAGTGCTCACATATTTGGGAATGCAGTTAAGTCACAATTTGCTATGGGACACACATATTGCTAAAGTTAAGGCCAAGATATCATCAGCAACCGGAATCTTGAAGAAATTTAAAAATAAATTAAATACCGAAGCTAAACTAATGATATATCAAGCACTCATTCACTTGCACACCATTAATATATGGATGTCGAATAACAGATTCGTTAAGGAGCTTGCAATCAGCACAGAACAAGGCGCTTAAAACAGTGTTTAATCTGCCATTGCGATATTCTACTATAGATTTATATAAAACCAAAGCTAAAAATATTTTGCCAGTTTGTGGGTTATACAAACAACAGATACTATTTAGTATATGTATTTAAGTCGGTGAGAAAATCCAATCCAAAGGCAATAAAATTTGATCAAAATATTATTAGAACGGCCAGATTTACAAGGCAAGCACATGATCTACAATTGCAACGATGTCGCATAGATTTGACCAAACAGCGTATTACTTATGCTGGACCAAGAGAATACAATACTTTACCATGTAGACTTAAAAATATGACTCTTATATCATCATTCAAACATTATTTAAAATTACTGTTTCTCTCACATAAATTATTGTATATTGTAAAGCCAGGCTACAGCCTCTATAAAGCCTATAAGGCGCTGAGGCAAAAAAATTTAAAGATGGAAAAACAATTTTTTTTTTTTTTTTTTTATCTAGGACCAGCTCTCAGAAGGTGACTCCTACACATGCGAAGCATTGTGCTGGGAACTATAGAAAAGGGAAAGTAGGATAAACGACAGGAGGTGAAACTTAATTAATTATTTTGCAGCTCTGCTTTCGCAAGTTCTTTTGTTTTTATACTCGTAGCAGTGCTGAAGCTTCGGTTTAGTAGCCATTTTTTTTATTATTTTACGTCGCCGGTGCTACACAATACCGACGAAGGAAGGCGTTCTGATGTGATTGTGGATTGTTATCAGCTGAAGCCGGTATTGTTCAGTGACCAGTGACTATGCCTTCGCCACTGAAACCTTCCGACAACAACTGACACACAAAGACTCACTAATGCACATCAGAAAAATGCGAGATGTTTATTTTTATTTTAAAATTTTAGTCTGAAACTGGGGTTGAACGCAGGTCTGTTTTTTTTTTTGGTTCTGTAGTCAACGTGCAGACTACCATCCATCGTGCCATCGCCACGAGTAATAAAAAAAAAACTGTCGAAATTTGTATGGAAATTCATTTGCACAAGTTTGCTAAACTTGCCCAACAATTTAGACTCGTAAACTTAAGGTGTTCAATTATGCAATTATTCACTTTTTTCCCAAAAAAATTCTAGTGTTAATTTATCACAAATAACAACTTCTGTAAATAATCTGAGCCATTGAGTGTTTCGCTTGTCTTAAAGCATTTTTAAAAGCAAATTACAATTTTTAGACACAAATTTAAAATTTTTGCATTTTATTTAAATTATTTTTCTATTGGCGTTTACTAAAATTGATAATGCAGGTAGTACACATTGTCCTTGCATTATCTCCGGTTGCCTAAATTCCAGTACATTTTATGGCTCGATTATGGATTGCAAGTGAACGGTTGTTCAGTTGCCAGTTGTTAAAAATGATAATGCAAATCGAAACTGTATTAACTTTAGTTTTAAAAATTTCACTGCTTTTTTTTTGGCAACTACAAATTTGTGGTTACCGCATGGCAATGCAATTGAAGTCAGTTTGCAATCCTTAGTCGATCTATAAATGTTTTCCTGTTGAAATGGAATAGGAGCTTCATGATACAAGTCTGTCAAATATGCCCAAATGGCAATTTTAAGCATTTTCAGGAGTTCCTTTATTGAGTTTAGAAACACATACAGTCGACTCTTGATAATTTGAAACACGTTAATTTGATTTTCGTGATAATTTGAATAGTTTTCCAGTTTCCTTGAAAATCCAGCAATAAATTGAAAGAAAATCCATGCAATTTGGTCCCGTCAATAAATTAAATTTTTTGTGTCGTGTCCAAGGGGTACGTACACAGGCTACACAAGTTATAACGTGTGCTAAAAACGAGCTTAATTGTGTCACAATTTCCTGCAATAATGAAATGGTTCACTTAGCTGTTGGTCGTTACAAGCCTTTTAAACTTTTGATTTTCTCTGTTTTAATTACATTTGAACAGCTTTGAAATGATATGAAATTTAATCAATTTATATTTTTTCGTGCATTGAACGCATCATTGTAGTACGTCCAAATTTCAAATGTACATACACTGCTCTGCCTTGTGTATGTAAGAAGATACTGTTGGAACTAAATTTGAACTTATTTAAAAGGTATCATCCATACAAACATATGAGTATGTTGGGGCGTTGTTGCTGCTATTGTTGTTGTTGTTGTTGTTGTTAAATTGTAAGAAGAACATCATTTAGCCAGTCAGTCAGTCAGTCAGTCCGTTAGTCAGTTTGGTTCTATTGTATTTAAAATGACTGGTACGTAATATTGCTTTCGATAATGGATACAGATATTTGTTTACTTTTTGCCCTGCCTTGATAAACCAGCAGCTCTCCCTCTTCCCTTTTGTACCCTCTGCCCTATAAGATAATCATCATCCCTCCAAAAAAAAAAAAAAAAAAAAAAACATTAAATAAATAAAATAAATAAATTTTTTTCTATGCGAGTATTGTTATTCCGGCTGCTGGTAGTCGTTGATAAATTTCAGCCAAAAAAAAAAAACCAAACAAAACAAATAATAGGCAACAACAACAACTACAACGTTTGCGTATGAGAGCTTTAAAGGATTTTTCGTTTAAAATAAGTAAGTTGAGATTTTATTATTATTTTATTTATTTATTTTTTATTTTTTATTTTTTTTTTGCCTCTTTGAAAAATAGTAGGAGTTGCTGGGAAGAGTTGATTTTCTTTTCTAAATGAAATTAATCCATTTAAAAATGAAACGAATCTTACTAACATTTCGCATTCAGGGCAATGTTGATGCAGATGATTGTCTGTGATAATGGCGATGACAATATGGTGCATAAATTGAACAATGGATCTGCTTTGCTCTGCTCTGCTTGGCAAATATTGCAGATGCAAGCAAGCAAGTACGTATTAAAATAATCGTACTCGTGCTAGTATATGACTTGGGGCTGTAACTGCTGGTTCACAAGTTTCCTGCTGTTGTTATTTATTCTTTCCTTTTGGCTCAGTTTCACTTGTAGTTGTGTGAATGCCGGGTTTAGATTTCTAAAAATTTTCAATACTGCATTAATTCGTCTTGGATTTGTTGGTTTGACTTTCATCTAAAGATTATGGCACCCACAAAGCAATATGGCCGGTAATAAATCAATAAAGTTGGCCTCTGTGTGTGTGTGTGTGGGTGTTTTAGACTTAATTTTCTAGCAGATTAAGGTCTTAAACAAAGAAGCAAAGAAACCAACTTTATTTCTAATTTTTTTTGTTTTTTGTTTTTATATTCCAGTAAAGAACATTAAACTAACCACTGTTACCAAAGTCTTAAAAAGTTTTCCAAGACTACGTTTTTTTTTTTAGTTCTTTGTTTTTTAGTCGTAACTCAAAAGTTTGTTGGTAAGTCTGTTGATACTTCATATTTCGGTAGGTCTTCTAGCTGCTAAACTTAACTAAGAAACTCCAAAAACATACAAACAATATCCTGTGCATACATACATACATACATACATACATATGAATATAGACACATACACAGGGAATACTATCTTTCAAAAGAGACATGATAAAACTTTCTAAATGCCAGGGGTTCTTTAAGTTCTTTCTCTTTGGATTCCTTATCGCTTTTTGTCCGTTTGTTTTGTAATTCTTTCCTGTTACTTTTTCGGCCATGTTATTGTTTTATTGGTCGAAAACATTTCAAGTTTTAAATGTGGACATAGGAAAACGAGTTAAAAGTTTAGGTAAACTTGCAACAAATTGTTTTAAAGTCATTTTCCTACCAGTTGGTATCGTTTAAATTGAAACCATAAAGATCTCTGTGTTGCCAAATGTCAAACTTATTTTTTTTTGTTTTTCATTCTGGCATACATGTACATGTATTTCTCTAGGCTTGTGTGTAAAATCTTATTTAATTTTTTCTTATGTAGATAAGCCGGTGTTGTGAGTGTGTGTTTGTGTGAGAGATTTGAATTAGAGGTTACAAAAGTGCTAGACAAGCCAGCACAGCAAATAGTTTTTACTATATTCCTACTGATAATTTTTGCACCTAAAATGAAATGATGGCACAGGCACTTTTCAATGCATTTAAATTTATTCTAGCCATCGAAATGCACGTAAATATTGCAATTGTTCGGCATAAATACTTTACAATTCGTTGTGCATTTACGCCATTGCACTTTGTTATGTAAAATTTGTGTAAATTAACACAACAACAATAAAAATGCAATACAATCAACCAAAGCGAATTTACATTACTAGGTGGCAGCAGTAGCGGTAGCGCACAGCTATGACAGCAATGCAACAAGAACAGGCGTTTGTTGTGTACAACACATGATTTTGGTATTCAATTCGGAGAACTGCATGTGAAAGTAGCACCAAAAATAAGAACTTCTGCATCATTCGTTTTCTCAAATTGGCTGCATTAATAATTTAATGGCCATACGAATTTTTTTGCTCACGAAGAATTTTTATGAATTATCCCATATTTTAACACGGTTATATCTCGGTATACCGTACGGAATATCTTTTTTGTCTCCAAAAAGTTGTAGAAAAGGAGTTGTATTGAAGAGGAGAAAAAAAAAGCGGAACAAACTTACCCGAAAAAAGTGCATTCAGTGTCTGAACCCTAATCAAGTCAGATAAACTTTGTAACGAATCCAACCAAAATGTGCTGCAGAGGCACATATAAACCCATTGCATATTATATTTGGGAATTTATATCTCTTATTTGCATTTGTTTTCTTTCAAAGCAGTACAGTCGAATTTCTCTATAGCGAACTTCTCTATAACGAAATCTTCTCTATAACAAATAAAATTCGTGAACACAACATTTTTGTGAGTATTTTCATACATTTTGATAACCCTAAAACGAACTTCTCTATAGCGAAGTTCTCTCTGTAACGTACAATTTTTTAAGACCTAAATAGAATTTTTCACAGTAAATAATCTCTCTATTGCGAAGTTTTTAAGAATTGATTTTTTGCATCAATTTAGTCACATATGTATGTATTAATAAAAAAACAAAATTAATGTGTTCATGTACAAACAATTTTTTTTTGTCTTAATAAATATATTTTCTACATTACATTTAGAGACAGAACAAAAATTGTTAGAACTATAAACATATAATTAATTATTAAAGAGATATAGAAAAAAGATTTTTATTATTATTATTATTATTATCATTATTATTATTGTAATTATTGTTTTTAAATATTTTATTATGTTGTAACATATTCGTAAAAATGTATTTTAGATTTGGTTCAAAAACAAATTTCAATACAAAATCGAATATTTATACCTATTTCAAATCCAGAATATATTTTTATGAATAGGGCTTTTAATATTTTTATGAATATGGCTGTTAATATTTTTATTTTGAATTTTCATTGACAAGAACTTTTTCTATATTGTGAATTAAAAAAAAAAATATTTTTTCATTATAAACAAAAACCAATTTTGCTGAAGAAGCTACACAAAGGAGTAGCGAAATATTGAATCAAAATGAATATTAAATATATTGAAAAGACTTAAAGCTTAAATAATTAGTGTTATTAATATAAAAAGAGGTCAAAAAACTAGAAAAATTATATTTTCTACATAAAAAAATGTAGTCAAAATTTTCTGCAGTTTCTCTATAACGAATTTTCTCTATAACGTAGAAATTTGACGGTCCCCAACTGCTACGAGAAGTTCGACTGTACTTGTATTGTAGAATAAAATCTGCATCCTCCGAAAATTTACTGTCGTAATCTTAATCTGTGTTTATAGTTTCTTCAAAATCAATCTCTTCAATAATTGTCTCGATTTCTACATTTAATACTATATTTTAGACATTGTGGGAAAAAGTTTCATCTTTCAAACTTTCTCTTTGAAAATTAGCCAACATTTGTATAAACTGTGTAAGTTTACATTGAATGATAAAAATTTAATGGGAATTCCCCGTAATTTAATTTGTTGGTTCTTAATGTTGTCGTATGTGCCTGATTGGCACATTATGACAGGATTAAGTATGTTTGTGGGTTTACATAAATAAATAAATAAATAGAAATTAAAGAAGAGCTAAATTCTTTTTTAAAGAAATAAAATAATTCAAAGTACGAATTCAAGAAGCACCAAGAACCATGACTTCAATTTAAAGAAGTTAGAACACTTCAAAGTGAAAGATGTGTCTGAAAGGCACATGTTAATTGGATTAGGGTTAAAAATCGCAAAAATGCCCGTTTGTTTCCCCATTTTTCACCTTTTTTGCTCAATAACTGGAATACATATCCACAAATATACTGTTTTTTTTTTTCTTTACAAATTTTATTTTGCATAAAAATAAAAATTCCGATTCGTATTACAGCTATTCTTACACAGAAAACATGAGTTTTTTTGTTTGTGAATGGAAACAGTATTTAGAACATTTTCAATTATTGTCAATATCCATCCTCGTTGAAGTTGACGCTTGTGGTTCTCATCATATTGTTTTCATCGTAGGTTGGTCACAGTCACGTTCTGAGTCTGCATCAATAACTGGCAACTCTGCCTACCATAATCGAGACATACTATATTTATTGCCACAAGATCGTCCTCGACGAGCAATAAGTATGTTAATATTTATAATATTAAGGTATGTACACACGATTGTCATTTACTACAATATTGATAGAAAAATTGTTAAAAAATGTGGCAACATCGTCACAAAATGAGTTGTCGCTGCATTTTATGCCAATAATATTGTCACAATTCTGACAATCGTGAGAACACCCTTCATTTCCATTGACACAGAATTTACAGTCATTTGTTATTGTCGCATATGCTTCATTTAGTGCACCGTACAATAACACCATTGGCAGATAAATATTTCTGTTGGCAATGCTGCCCATAAATATTTAGATACAATGTTAAAAGTTGGATGTGGCAACGTTTGCCATACAATAATCTGACAACCGTGTGAACACACAAATATTATTGGCAGAAAAATTTATTGTCGCAGAACTGTGTGCCAATGAAATTGTATGGTTTTCTTTCAATAGTGTGAACAGACAAATTACCAGATGGTAACAATTTTTCATTGTGAGTGCCTTCCCAACATATTTGCCGTATCCTACAATATTTTACAACCTGACAATCGTGTGAATATAGCTTTATAATAATGCAGCAGTTGTCAGAATTACGTTATTGGAACAAACCTTCCCGAAAAAAGTTTATCAAGTGCGTTAAAAATCGCAAATTTTTTTCCCAATTTTTCACCTCTTTTGCTCGTTCGTATCGAACTACATCTGAGATAAAATATTGAAACGGAATTTTAGGTCCAACATAAATTTAGCTTTCATTAGGGGCAGAAAGCACCGCGACCAAAAAACATTTATTAGGTAAAGCCCATTACATTAGACCCCCATCCCAAGACTCCGAAGGAATCTGAGCACAGTCTGGTGTTCCACAACTTTTATGGAGGCACAACATGTCACCCATATGGAGAATCCTCTATCTGCCAAGTGCTAGACAATCAGAAAGAACGTGTTCATAGCGCCCAGTGTCACTGTCACAAAATCGGCAGACACTGCTCGCGAAAAATTACACCGTCAGAAGACTGAATTATCGCCTCAAAAAACTTAAGGCCGTGTCACATAGGACTTTTGCTTCGCTTTGCGTTGCAGTTTCGCTTTGACATCTAAGATTAAATGTACACGTTTATATGAAACATATCACATAAAGTATTCTTAACGAAGCGCAAAGCGAAAAGTTGGGCATCTTTTATCTTTTTGTGTGCTTTGACAATCAGTTTGAATAATTTTCTTTATTCGTGTCTTCATTTCTCTTGTTTTCGTTTTCAAACAGAAGATCATTGTAATTGTATATCGTCAAATAACATTATTGACTTTTATTTTCATAATAAAAAAATAAATAGCACAATTATCAAACACTTTTCTTTGGTAAACAAACAATTCGTGAGTGTTGTCAAGGCGTTTATTGTGTCCTACACCTTTTGCTTTACGTTTGTCTGTCAAAGTTAGAAACGTCACGCAAAGCGACAAAGTTCTATGTGACATGGCCTTTAGGGCTGTGCTATTCGAAATCAATCTCTTTGAGATTGTCCTTATTGTGACGAAAAAGAAAGCATTTGGCCTGACAGTGGCTGTCTCTCCTTGCCTCACAGTTTCTAAGAACTTCATTCCTACGAAAAGCCGTAAGAATACAGAATAGCTTGGGGTGTATTAGGCGCAAATTTTACCACCATTTTATGGCCCTCATAATCCTCATGGCGAGGAACCCAGACCAATGTAACGACGTTAAAGTTTCTAGGCACTCGCATACCATTCTTGGGATTAGCATGGTTGTCTGAAGGGTGCTACGAGCCGCTTGACTATCTGATAATATATAGAAGTGGGACCCTTCATATTCTCTTAAGGAGACACTTGTTCACACATAATCCGATGGCATGAACTTCTGCCCGGAAAACTTTTGGGTATACAACCATCGGACGCTATTTTCTGATTACCGTCCCCTGTTTTACCATTTTCCAGTTAGACCCATCAGTATATCATACCTGAGATCTCGGCTCAAAATTTATAGAGTTGGTTCTCCAGTTCTCAGCGTCGTTGAAGGAAATTCCTTAAGAGAACCATTTTCGGTGACGCCATGTTATCAATCTGGCAAATTGGGGTAGGTACGTGTATATAGTCTCTGAAGACCCTCAAACGTCTTCTGATGACGTCCCTCTGCAGCTCCGAAATACCCTCCAATTTCAGGGCAACAGAATGAGCCTCCCTCTCTATCATGATCGAAAGTGTAGGGATGCCCAAAAGCACCCCCCACCCCCCTTGCATTAGTCCGACTATTCCTTTTTGCCCCCCTTGATGACAACACAGATGGTTCGATGCAGTATACCCAACACGCCGCCAGCCCTCGTTTGCCACACCTTCGGCCATCCTTCCCAAACACACTTATGGGTGACTATGGGTTTCCCAACCGATTTGTGTGTAAATAATGTTTATAGAAATTTTCTCTTTTACTACACGAATATGGATTCTTTAATTATAATCCTGCTCTGTCACATCGTATTTGAAACAAATGTAAAAGTAAAATTTATTTGTTTAATGATTTTTTTTTTGTCCACTTTTACAAAACAGTATTTTTATGCATGAAAAAAAAAGTTGTAAAAATATTTCTGTGGGCCAACACGTGCGGCATGTTTTACAAGACCACTTTACTGAACCATTAATTATATTTTAAGGTTTTTGAGTTGGAAATATTTTTCTTTCGAATAAAATTTATATGAAAATGTTAAAAATTGTATGTGCTTTTACAGAGTTATAAATAGTGCACGTGTAAGTAGATATGTGCACACATGCACACACAACACTACATATATGCATAAATGATTGTCAATATTTGCCCTGCAGGAAGCCTGCGACCAAGTGTCCACGTCAATACTTTTGTCGTTAGATTTTGGTGAGTTTTTGATTTGATTTTTTACTTTGTCTTCGATGAGAAGAAAAGAGAACATACGAGGGGTACTATTTATATTTCGGGGAGAGCATAGATAATAACAAATATTTTTAAATGAGAAAGGCTCTACTGTTTTTCGAAATATTCGGCTTGATGATCAATACACTTTTGCATTCGTTTAAAACTATTTTTTTTTTTTTTTTAACTGGGACCAGCACTCAGGAGCTGACTGCTATACATGCGAGCATTGTGCTGGAACTATAGGAAAGGTATAGTAGGAGCAACGACAGGAGGTGAAGCTTAATTAATTATTTTACAGCTCTGCTTGTGCACGGTCTTTGTTTATAGCAGCGCTGAAGCTTCAGTTTAGTAGCCATTTATTTTATTGTTATTTTACTTCGCCGGTGCTACACAATACCGACGAAGGAGGACAGTTTTTCCATTCCTCTAGAGACACCTCCAAAATATGGTTTCAACTGCTTCTTCCTAAATCGTTGACCATGCAATTTACCTTTAATATTCGATAACAAGAACAAGGCAGCCAAATGAGCATTGTATCAATTCGATGTTGTGACTGCTCAAAAATCCACTTCTTTTACGAAATGTGTGACAGCACGCATTGCCATGCTGGAGAATGATTTGTCTTCGGCGGTTACTTCTACGAAGACTGCCGGCAAACAAATGGTCGTGTACCACACAGAATTCACCGTTCTACGTTGCTCAAGCGGAACAGTGGCCACATGACCCATACGGCCGTATAAATATTAGTCCATTTGCTTCGCAGTGCTTCTCCCACGAGCAACTTTTATTAGATTTAGCTCGTCTTGGAACACCGACACGGCCGATTGCTGTTTTGTTGCCGGCTCATACATACATATGCATATATGCATGATTTGTAACCAGTCACGATTTTATACACGTCTTTTGAAGCATCACGGTCAAACTGTTTAATCATTTCCTGCCACCACTTGACACGAGCCTTTTTTGAGCGATTGTTAAATCATGGGTTATCCAACGACAACAAATTTATTTTACAACTAAGTGCTACTGCAAAATCTAATGTATTGTAGTGGAACTAATGAATATATCACAATATATCACATGGCGATCTTACATATCAGTTCACGTACTGCATCGATGTTTTGTGGCACAACAACCGATTTTGGACGACCTTCACGGGATTCGTCGGCGAACGAACTACAACCACGATTGAATTCACTGTACCAGCGCCATACTCATGTTTTTGATGGTACTTTATGGCCTTATAAAGAACTGAGTTCATCGACATAGTTATGTGGAGATCCACGTCGAATATTGTGAAACATAATCGAACGAAAACCTCTTGAAATTTCCATTTTTGGTCAAAGTGACTGTAAACAAAACAAATAGTACTTGTACATCAAAACGTTGTGAGTACATTTGAGCTAAAAAATGTCAAACTTTATTCTGGCGTTGCCAGATTTTAGCTATTGACATTACTGTTTGGCAGCTCCCGAAATATAAATTGTACCCCTCGTATTTACAGCTCCGAAACGATTTTTTATTGCATCATTTCGCTGTTGTGAACATTGATGTGGTTACTCTCACTTTTCTACTACACTATTGACTACATAGGACCAACGTCGTCATTATTGGATTTTTAATGACAAGCACATGCTAAATGTCTATAGTAAATTACATGGCACTACTGCAGGGTATGTACATACATACATATGTATGCATGTTTGTATGTAAGTGTTATAGGAAAAATTTTTTGTTTTGTGAAATATGCACGTTAAATATGAAATTTTTGTTTATTTGGGTTCTATTTTCGTTTCAAATGTTCACTTGACTTTTATGGTTAGAAAATTGACCACAAAAACTAAAAACATACAAACTTATACCAAAATATATACACTTTCATATAGTTTTATTCTAGACTTTTCTTTTTTTCGTTTTTCCTGTTGCAACAACATAAAAAAAAGAAACAAAACAGAACATAATTTGGCCAAATTCAAGACCCAAACAAGTTAAAAAATATTTATTTGTACAATACAACTATAACACTATATAGCTTCCCCCTCTCAGTCACACTCCCACTCCCACTCTGTATATCTCGTCACCCACAATAACGAAAGAAATAAATGTATATGGTATGGATTTTAACTTTTTTAATTACAAAAAAAGTTATAATGTTTTTGAGAGAAAAAAACGCTTTAAAATTGTACGAGAAAAAAAATGTTTTTTGAATAAATAATTTGTGTCCTAAAGCAATTAAAATATGAATAAGAGTACATAGTATGTATGTATGAACAACAGATATGACCAGAGCATGTGTGCTAAGCTCGAAGCCAAATAAAATATAAATAAAAATTAAGATAAAAATAAAAAGAAAACTTAATGCACATGTACAAATGTACAATATTATTTAATTTCCTCAAATTTAATTTAAACTTCACAAAGTTCATAAAAGATTTTAATAACTGGATTTGCAGAAAATGTGCTTCAAGTGCTCATTTATTTGTGGTTTTTTCAAGCATTCCTTAAATTTTATATACTTGTGAAATAAAAAAATTACATAAAATAAGCATGAAAGAAAATGGCAAAGTCACTTAATCACCCAGCAAAAATTATACAAATTATTGTTACAGTTACCAAACAGCATACTTTTCAACCATACCGTATGTATGACGTCGGAATTACTTAAAAGTATGTACTGTATGTATTGTAGAAAATTTGATTATCACTTGTTACTGAAGTATTTATTATTATGAAAAAAAATTTCTGCTGTTTCTAAATGGCGAAATACCTTTGCTACCAATAATTTCGTAACTAAATCTCATGTACGATTATTACGTATAATTGAATCGCAATTGAATGAAAAGACCGGTCCGAACCAAATATAATGATGTGGGTTTTTCTAATTGATAGTCATAAAACCTTTATCTTTATCTGCTTGTAATAAATAAAATTTTGGGGAATTTTAACCATCTACATGTAATAGAATCTACATGCAATAAAATTATGTTTATTAAGATGGATCAGCTTTTGTGGTTAACAGGCATATAGCAAAATCGAAACGTGCACAAAATTCTAAGAAAACTACTTGAAGAAAGTATTGCTCTAAAATCAATCGACAGACTTCAAAGTTCACATTTAAGTAATTCCAATCCAAATCACTTATGAATTTTCTAGTCTGGCTACGAGGTCAATAAAATTTGGTATACTCGCTAATAAATCAAAAAATTTTAATTTTTAGTCCGGGCCCATAATTTCCCCTAAAATTCCCAAATCATTACACTTTTCAATTTCTAAATTCTATATTTTCGTTACTATTGCAGCTACAGAGGTCAATTTAGATTTGTTATAAAGCTCTTAATAACACTACGACACCAGTGTTACCAAAAAAACTTGTTGAAAAATATTTTAGCGGAGCCCTCATAATTAGTGACAAAGAGTGGGAAAAATGAGAGGCCGAAGTCTTAAAGAGTAACTGCGTTATATAAAAATATTCTTTTTGCATAATACAAACTCTACGAAGTTCTTACGGCTTGTCTGTAGAAACATCCAGGGTCTAAGCGGGAATCGAACCCACACCTCCATATTGCTAAGACTAATATTCATACACTAGACTACGGAGGCACGTTTATGTCGGCTACCAGCGATATTAAGGCTAATAAACCTTAGTTAAAAAATGGTATGCAAGAACACTATTTCACAATTAGCTCTTTATAATTAAGGATGCTTAACATTGGGTTACCAATCTGAGTTAAATTCTTTTTGCATAAGACCGTAAGTCTTAAATATACATATTCAGATTATGTTGTTCGACGGACTGCAATGGACTCAATAGGAAAAGGTTATTTTTTTGCTTGACAAAGAAATAAGAAGTAAAACAGTCCCATATAAATATTCCTCTCATTTTTTCCATTACCTTGAATTATGAGGCCACCCCTTATATTTTTCCAGAAGTTTGTTTGGTAACAGTGGTGCCATAGTGTACATTAAGAGCTTTATAACCAATCTAAATTGGCCTCTATAGCTGCAATAGAACCGAAGATACTGAATTTAGAATTTGAAAAGTGTAATGATTTGGGAATTTCAAGGGAAATTTAAGGGCACCTGTAGACCTGTAGGGGGCTAAATTTTAAAATTTTTTGATTTCTTAGCGAGTATAACAAGTATACCAGATTTTATTCACATCGGAGGTCGACTAGAAAATTAATGATTGATTTGACTTGGAATTATTTAAATGTGAACTTTGAAGTCTCTCGGTGGCAGATAGATTTTGATTTTACACCCATACTTTCTACTGATAGTTTTCTTAGAATTTTGTGTCGATTTTGATTTTGGCACACTGTCATGTTTTTTCTTACCCGAACAAATTGACCCATATTTATATTAAAACATACTTAAATACTATTAAATGTTATGACTCTTATTGCTGTATTGCTTTTACACCGAACAAATAAGTTATATCGTTTATTAGTAAAATTTTAGATTGTAGTAACATTCAAACAAAATTTAACAAATATTCCTCAATTTTTACAAAACTTTTGTAAAATTTTTGACAAAAAAAAAGCCGAAAAAATCCAAAAAACAATGTGCCCTCTGTTTGCAATGAAAAATAAAAACAAATGTCAAAAATGGATTTCTTAATTCAAAATACCCCAACCTACACGGTTGGCTAGAGAAAATACAAATTTTGTGCCTCTATTCTTGATTTTTTTTTTTTTTGAAAATCAGGGGGCTTGAAATTTATTTTTGATCTTTGGCAAAGTTTCCTGGAATCAGCCATCGCCATGTGCTTTTGTACATTTGATCCACCCTAGCAGCCATATACATATATGTAAATAAGAAAATGAATTATATTTTTAAAGTTTATTTCTACCATTATGACTTCTTTCTACCTGCAACCCGCAGGCCAATCGATAGTATCTGTATTATAACAGCTCCTTTCCATTAGTTTGAATGTATTGCCAAACAAGCGTTTTATAAAGGAGGATGTACAATTACTTGTCGAAGAACAAATACACATTTGACATGATTTTACCTCTTTGTATTGTTGTCAGATGTCGTACTGGATGCGAAAAGCTCAAATGTCATGCGACACAAAAAAAAAAGAAAGAAACCGTTTGACTTTTCCCATGTAACATTGCAGTAAAGTCAACTACGATACGAAAACAATTGACGAAATTCTTTACAGTGAAAGGGAAGCCAGAGAAGCAAAAAAAAAAAAAAAGGAAAAAGAATACAAAATGAAATTCCCCGCAGCTGTTGCAAGGAACATTGCAAAGTGACATTGTGAAATGAATGGAAAACTGTTGTTTTCACTACATAAACTCACCATATTATATACTTTTATAAAGTTGCAGTACACAAAACATGTTCTTAAAGCCATGTCACGAGAATATAAGAAATTTAAAAAAAATTTATAAAAAAGTAGGAGAAAAAGAAAGATTCGACTAAGAAATTTAGAAAAATTCGAAAAATTTTAATATCTGATTGATAAACATCAGAAAAATTTTTTAAAAAATTTTAATACAGTTAGAGCTACATACATAGATATACTTGCGAACAAAATTTCCCATACTGCTTAAAAAATACTCTATAAATTTATTTAATTTCGTTCTTTTTTAATGGAAATCTCCATCCAATGTGCAAATATTTCGTTGGCCGTGAGTGTCCACTTAATAGGAGTATTCACTGTACATGATTTATTTACAATCACACTGCTGCCCGATGTGACGACTTTTGGTTCCGAAAATAACAAAGTGACAAATTTCCTTACAAAGTTGAAATAACCAGAAAAGATAATTTTTTTGCAGTTTACACAATTTCTGCCCATTTAATCAGAACAGTTGCATCAAAATGAAATTTATGTTGAATTACCATCACACAATATGATCATTCAAGGTCATTTCAAATTGGGGTAACGTAAAATATATGTTGAACCAATATTATTCCAATGCTCATTCAACATGAAATTAATTTGAAATGAAAATACTTCCTTTCAATGTTATTTTTATCTGTTTCAATGTTACTTTTACATTAGTCTTTGATGTATTAATTTAGCAGCTGGCAACGTTGCTTTAACGTGATAAAACTTTGTTACGATTTATATTTCCACACTAAATATTTTTGTTGTTTTATCCCACCTTAAATTTTTTTTGTTGTTGTTCTGATCATAAGCATTTTTATTTTCAATGATCACTCAAAACGGAGAAGAGCAATTTAACATTCGATAGCATTCTCACTAATTGCACTCGATAGGCAGTTTTGGTTACTAATTGCAATGATTACTCTCGAATTTGCCAAGGTTACAATTTCTGTCTTATTTTCACTCTTGATGGTGTAACGGGATTTCATGTATTTAACATTGTGCACCGTTATTTTTATTACACAAAATATTGAACAATTTTGAAATTTGTTCGTTTCAAAGCATTGTGAATTAATGTTAAATTGAAATTAAGTCATTTTTGCCGAGATTTAATATGATTTTAATCAACATTTCGTCATGTTAATTTTACATTGGAATTATTTTCTGTGTGCACGTGCCGAAATTATTAACAAGATTATACTACAGTCGAACTTTCTTATAGTGAACTTCTATACAATGAAGTTCTTCCTATTATGAACTAAAATCAAGAACACAGCCTTTTCGTTCCACTTTCAATGTACAGTCGAACTTATCTATAGCGAACTTCTCTATAACGATATCTTCTCTATAACAAATAAAATTCGTGAACACACCATTTTTGTGAGTATTTTCATACATTTTGATCTCCCTATAACGAACTTCCCTATAGCGAAGTTCTCTCTGTAACGTACAATTTTTTAAGACCTAAATATAATTTTTCACACTAAATAATCTCTCTATTGCGAAGTTTTTAAGAATTGATTTTTTGCATCAATTTAGTCACATATGTATGTGTTAATAAAAAAAAATTAATGTGTTCATGTAAAAACAATTTTGTTTTTGTTTTAATAAATATATTTTCTGCATAAAAAAAATGTAGTCAAAATTTTCTGCAGTTTCTCTATAACGAATTTTCTCTATAACGTAGAAATTTGACGGTCCCCAACTGCTACGTTATAGAGAAGTTCGACTGTATTTTGATCTCCGTATAATGAATTTCCATACAGTGAATTTTTCTTTACAATGAACAAAACTTTGGAAACGAAAATACATTTTACGTGTGTTTTTGTCTCCATATAGTGAACCATTTTTAGCAGCTTTATTTTACATTTGTTGGCAACACTATTTATAAAGAAAATAATTTATATTTTTGGGATTCCCAAAATATGAAAAGGAAAACAAAAAAATTTTATGATTTGACTTTTAACATCAGCTGATCGAGTTCAGTGAATGAAAATGATGCACCGGAGTAGTATTTCTCTGGACAAAAAGTTATTAGTAATTAATAAAGTTGAAGAAGGGACATCAAAGGAAAAAGATATAGCTAAAGGGTTTGGAATTGATTTTAAAAAACAAGTCAGTTATTCAAAAGAATATAGAAGACGAGCATTTAAGCATTAATCGTAAGAGACTTCGAACTTGTCTTTTTGAAGACATTGAAACGAAGCAATGCTCAAATGTATTACGGCCACTCGTTCTAAGAATCTTCCCGTATCTGGAGTATTATTGAAGCAAAAAGCCAAGCCAAAGAACTGGTCGGTGAAGTAATGGCAAATATTGATAAAACGTCACCTACATTAGAACACGTATCCTCCTCACTTGATGTACTACGAACGTTTTTGGAGATGGAGAGCAACGTTCCGACAAATGTCTATTTAAATGTCTTAATGTAATTGAAGCTTTTATTGATAAAGAAAAATGGAAAAATGTAGTTCCAACAAAAATACCTGATTATTTTAAATAAATAAAAAACAAACAAAAAATATTTCTGTATAGTGAAATAATTGTCTGTCCACGTGGAGATTCACTATAGGGAAGTTCGACTGTATTTGCAAATTACAATTTCATTAGCACAATAAAATTTCGGCTTTAATCGGCAGTCAATAGAAAACAATTTATGAAAACATGTTTCGTTAATGTTGCAATATTTACAACCACTCAAGTGTCAGTAAAAGTACGAAGGCATAAAATTTAAGCTTCAGTTATCAACCAAAAACTGAATACATTTACTTGTACAGTCACATTCGAAAATTTACATATTTAACATTTATTACACGAGCACACACACACACATATTCTCTCATATAGACTTCCATTTCTTTGTTTTTTTTTTCTTCTGATGACTCGGCAACACAATTATGTTGCTGTCGTGCCTTCAGTACAGTTAATTACTGCTTCCGTTTATTGGATCGAGCCATGAGTGGACGAACTAGTCAGCCACCAACCAACAACCCACTAACAATATCCAACGTTTTTCTGCTCTTCAAACTTTATTTCCATTGCAACAGGAGACCTTAAATCATAGGAAATACTTCATTTTCACACACACACACACACACACACACACAGCTGCTTTGCAGAATATTTGCTTTACTCGCCTGCCATTTACTGCCTGCTCTACTTTGCCCCTTTAATTGTTGAATTACAACCATTCCGATTTCTTTTGCCATTTTTATTGGAATGAATGGCTGTTGCTGTTAAACTTGTATTCATTTTTTTCTCTCGCAATTTGATTAACGTATGCTCGTCAAAATGATTGCAATGAAAAAAAAAAAAACAAAAAAATAGAAAATATTTTTCCCTCATCGAAGGCCAAAGTAAAGAACAGACCGTTATTGGGTTTAAGTGTGGCAGCAAATGAAAGACAATGTGAAAAGCCAGAGTTGGCTTAAATTAACATGAAAACCAAAATCGTAATGCAGCATCCCATCCATATATTCATTCCAGCAAAATATACCAATAGCGTCGGCGTATGGCGAAGTAATTTAAAAGAAATGATACGAGTGCAAAAAACATCCATTATCGACGATTTTTATTTGATAACTTCCCTAAAATTTCTATGCAGGAGATGCAAAATGTACACCGTTTTCGGCCAGCTCAATTAAATGTCCTCATCAGTGGCTTTATAAAATGAAAATTATTATTTAAGATGCTAAAGGGCCGAGTAATTTGTTGTAACAAGTACATTTATTACAGAAAGAAAATATTTAATTTGTTCTACTATTTCCTGGTTACGCCCGGGTTTTTTTTCTCACAAATCTTGGTTATTGAAGTATCTTTTTTCCCTCTAGATTTCTTATTAGTTTGCGCAGTAGTTAATCTATGGTTTTTTTTTTTATTTATCCCAGCCATATTGTTGTTAGTCAACTCGTAGCAAACCTTGTACAGGGTGGCGCAGAAGAAGCTATATGGTTTGAATTCTTTATAAAAATTTTTAATTATAATTTGTTCTTTGTTTTTTTTCAGCATTTTGTGAAGAAGACTTGGGGAATTAATTATAAATCATTACACTATCGAACACAGCACATAATGCAGCTGCCTCAATGGCTTTGTTAAGGGACATATCCGGCGAACGCATTATTTCGCGCACAAGCGATTTTAACTGGCCTCCACGTTCACCAGATTTAACAGCTCCTGACAGTTTTCTTTGGGGATATTTGAAAGAAAGAGTGTACGTTAACAAACCCATAACCATACTCCAACTAAAAACCAACATTCGAAATGTAATCATGGCCATTAAAAAGAGCTGAAAAGAGCACGTCTGTGCGAAGCAGAAAATGGACATCAGTTACAGGTTATCATTTTTCAAAGCTAATTGCAAAAAATTCCCCAATAATATACTGTATTTGAAAAAAAAAATTATAATAATCGCATAAATAAAAAAGTTATAAACCATTTGAACCATATACATAGCTCGTTCTGCGGCACCCTGTACAAAACTTTGCTACACTACAGTTGGGAAAAATTGCCATTTTAATAAAGTAGCACATGCAATATGACAAACATGAGTTAAAAAGAAAACAAAACAACAAGAACAACAACAAATAAAATGCAACATTTCAAAAGAACATAGACTGCGGCTTTTCAATGAGTTAAGTTCAACTCAATTGTTTTTATGCTGCAGCTGTTCCCGTTTAAACTTTCGTAGCCTTTAATGTGCTTGTGAGCTGACTTTTTATTTATGAATACGTGAGTATACGTTGGCTTGAGTTTGTTGAAGAAATTTCAATTTTATTTCAAAATGTATTCCGTTCAGTTATTGAAAATTTCTACGGTGTCTTTTGTGGTTTGATGGGCCCAAGCATGGTCCAGTAAAAATTTAAGTTGATTGGGGTAGCCATTCGCTCCTAAAATAGCTCCTGTTATTTCTCTAACTATCCGTCCAGCACAATCCATCGCATGTGTCACCTTCTGAGTGCTGATCCAAGATAAGAAAAATATTTATGTTTTTTGTTTTTTTTCAAATTATCTGCCAGCAATATAGTTTAGAACCGCCAGATATTAGACTATCGGCACACTGCACACATCACACAGTATCCTATTAAAAAATTATATTGCATATTGGTTTGCTCGCAAAGTTTCAGTTTAGGCACGGCAATACACCCACTAGGGAAAATGTACTCAACGAAATATGGCTGCGTTATTTATGTGTCATGTTATACGACATTGTTTGGTTGAGCAGCATTGTTGTTGGCGTTAATATGTATAAGTATATATGTAAATGTGCGCATTCACAAGTGTGTGTGTGATGTTTAATATGGGAAAATAATACAACAATGACAGTAAACATGTACTGACAAGAAGTGGTAAATTATGCCACATATACAGACGCAGTGAAACATCTCTGAATGCAGTCTATTTACAAATACAACTAATCAATTTTTTGCATTACAGTCTTTGCATTTACATCTCTATACAACTCCAACGTTATTTATATTTATTCAAACAAAAGCAGGAGACGAATTTTGTTTCGCAACAAAAAAAATTATAAATAAATCGTAAATAGACAACGCAGGAAGAGTGAAAAATATGAAACTACTTTCTTAACAAATGTTGCATAATTTTTCACTTGTTTCCCTTAAAGCATCATCGGTTTGTTGTTGTTGCTAAAGCATATGCTAATGTTGCCACAATATTCAAATGTTGTTGCTGTCATTGTAATTTCCGCGTTTCCCTTTTGCGCTCACTTTCAAAGCGTGACTGAAATCGTCAATTATTGTCAATGTAGGGTTCTTTACTCGTCTTGTTCCTGTCTTTTTTTTTTTTGTTGTTCTTGTCTTACTTTGTTTTTTTTTTTTTCTTATTTACAGTTTCGATTTGTTACTTTGCAGTGCAGTGGTGGCCAAGCGCATGCATTCGTAATTATACGCTTGTATTATTGTATATTGAATTGAATGTAATTTTGAAAAGTTACTCAGTGAGTTGTTACTGCAGTAGAGCATAAAAAGCAACTGAGTCGATAACCTTGTTGAAATCAGTGATGTTAACTTTTTTATTTCGAGATCTGTATAACCATAAAAATATTAGCGTTTTTTTTTAGGTAAAATTGACGTACGCAAAAACGTCGAGAAAATAATAATATTTTCCTTTTTTTTTTTAAATTAATTAATAATAGAAATAAATAATTAAATAATATTTTCTTTTTAAAATAAGTATGTATTTGTAGTTAAAAAAATTTAATTTGTAAATTAAAAATATATTTATTTAATATTAGCCTCACTTCTATTTTTATTTTGACCTGTATTAAAATTTTTTAATTATATTTATTTTTGAGCGATGGTCTTTTTTATGAAAAGTTTTTAGCAATTATTTATTTTTCAATATTAGCATCGTCAGGAAATAATAATTTGTAATATATTTATTTAAGAAAACAAGAAAAGCTTAACCCTCGTCTAGACTATTTAACACATATTGCAGCAATTGTCAAACCTATGTTATTGTTAATTATAAAGAATTTAATTTTTTTTTTTGTGTTAAAAAAAAATTATTTTTGATTTACATAATCAATGATTCTTTTTTAACTATTAAAACTGATGAATATATTAAATTGAATATTATCAAGAATTTTATTTATTCTCGTTTTGGATGCCACGAACAATTATTGTTAACATAAAACGTCAAGTTGGGTTGTCACATGAATTTGACATTTATATAAAATAAACGTCAATATAAAGCTACAAATTAAACTGAAATTTTATGTATTGTATTTTTGCTATATTTAAGACCGTATGTCAGTACATTTATCTCTCATTAATTAAAATAAAATTGATAGAAAGAGACAGCAAAGCCAGTAAGAAACGAATACAATATAAGTAAGTTTTAAGTGTTGCCTTCTTATTTTAATTAATAAAAAAAAAACAAATAATCTATATATTAAATTTCAATATCAAAGGTTCAGGTTCAAAGGTTATTTGTTATACTTCGATATTTCGTTAACCATCGGTTAACATCTTCAGGACAAAAAAAAATTTCTTGAAGATGTTAGCCGATGGTTAACGAAATATTGAAGTATAACAATTAAACATAAAGACGAACATTTGATCTTGAAATTTAATATATAGATTGTTGTTAAAATAAAAAAGGATAAAAAGTAAGTATTAAAAAAATACAAAAAAAAAACGATAAAGAAAAATATACGGTCAAAAACTTAGCTCAAAATCGCAGACATTGTGCATAAATCACTAAGTTGTCAACATGTTTTTTTTTGTAACAGTTTAATTTTCCCATTACAATAAATTTTCGCTCTTCTCCAAAATTTGAACAGTGCAGAAAAAATGTAGTGTCATAAAAGCTTTAAGAAATTAAGAATTAAAAATAATTAAGGAAAAATGGGATAAGTTAGAAGGGCATACAAATATAAATAAGAATTTTTTTCTATGTATTGACAAGTTTTGTATACAACAGATATTTTCAATATGGAAATAATATATATATTCAGAGTAAAGGACTTCCTATGGGATCACCAGCATCACCAATTGTAGCAGATAATGTGATGGAAAAGCCATTAGATTCTTGTATTGAAAGATTAAATTTAAAACCAAAAATATTAACTAAATATGTAGATGATCTATTCTGTATTATTGAGTATAGTGTTTTGGATTGAAATAAAATTAGTTTTATTAATAATGTTTATTGTTACAATATTGACTGTAATAATATTTGTTATTATTATTATTTGTTAAAAAAATGGACTGTAAGCATATTTAATGTTTGATAATTTGTTCTGCGTTCAACGGTTGACTCAAGACGAAGTAAGAAAACAAAACGAAATACTGGGTTGTCCAAAATGGTATTTAGACAAATGTCGTCAATGTTGCGTTTCTAAAGGCTGTTCATCAACAGATAGTCAAATAGATAATATGTTAACAATTTTTAATAATTTTAACCAGGCTATTAAGTTTACAATACAGAAAGAAATAAATTTAAAACTCATATAATAATAAAAATTTAAGTTATACATTTTATTTTATATTTATTCTGATTCTCAAAAAAAAATATGTAGTATATCATAAAATTTTTAAAATTATTAACTGCCTACCATTCTAAAGTCTAAATTACCATACAATACGGTAAATACCGTATGGTTAACATCACTGGTTGAAATGTAAAGCATCAGCCAAATATATGCCTTCGTAGTTCGCTCGAAGATTTTTCTAATGAACATGTGTGGCTGTCACAGCATCTGAATTTTGTGACTCGCGAATATAGCAGTTTGGCCACCCCTGCTTTAGTGCAAAATGATTTTCGCTCTTTGTTCATTTTTAATATTTGGTAGTCGCTGTTTTGTTTCTTTTGAGTGCAGTGTTTTGTGCCATGGCACGAGTAAGATAAATAATGCAATTTCGTATGCAAATATTTCACGCGCTTTTTTTTTGTCGGAATATATTGAAATTTTAAATTTAGGAAATAAGTTGAATTTCTCGAAGTATTTAAAAAAAATTATAAGTAAAATTGTTAAACGAATTCAAGTGCAAGTTTGATGTGCACAAATAAAAATAAATCGGGTTTATTCCTTTTTTTTAAATGTAGCGTATAAACCTCAATATAAATCCACAAATTAATATCCCAGATATTTTACTTCATACAGGGCGCTGCGCCCCTGGTTACTTGATGTGAAGGTAAATATTACAGCGCACTTATGTTTACTTTATTATGATTTCTGTTGTGAAAAAACTTTCACGTGTTATAGTGAAACAGGTCAGAGTCTCTGTTAGGAACCGAACCTAGAACCTCCAAAACTGTTAAACTGGCTAACTACAAATTACGTGTGAAATGAAATAAAGCCCCAAAGAGTCCAAACATTTTTTAAACTCGTTTTTTCATTTGTTATTTTGGGGCATATTTAAAATTTTTTAGAATGAAATAGAGTTCCAGAAAAAGAGAAATATTCGTAATTTTTAGTTTGGGGAATTTTTAATTTTACAACTCAGCGTTCATTAAGAAAATTATAACTACTAAAGCAGTAAATTTGCAACAAATGCTGTTTAAGGCCGCTTTAAACGATAAGATTTGTCGTAAGTAAAATGTGAGAGAAAATAATATTAAATTCTATCCGTATTTCAAAAAAAGAGAGTAAAAATCGGACGGTTGTTTTCTGGCGTTTACACCATTGGTATGGATCAAATCAAGTAAGATGAAAACATTCTCATTTAATTTAACTACAGCTGTTTGCTTGTTTTCCCCAGGGATGGAGTTCTTGTGCAATTGAATTTTTTTTTAATAACCTTGAAAAATATTTTTATTACTTTGGAATATGTTATTTTCGTGGTCAAAATTTTTAGTGTACTATTGGAAAATATACGTATATTTATATAAAATTGTGTTGTCGTGGTCTAAGATGTACATTTTGATTTTATAATTGGTATAAATTTATGAAACAAGTTTTCCCTCCCTGGCTTTCTCACATTTGTTTACATAAAAATGCATCCCTGATCTAATGATGTGTGTTGGTTTTTGAAAAAATTTTAAAAAATCAAGAGAGCCATACGACTGTCAAATTTTCATCCGTATTTTCTCTCAAAATCTTATAGTTTCATTACATATTACGTTTAGACGATCCGACTTGTGCTCTTCTACACAAAAATTTGGCATGTCGTACGACTTGTGGGACAATGTAAAGCACCCTTTAGTGATGCAGCAAAGAAAAAAAAGGAAATATTGCTTGTAACTATTAAAAATAAAAAAATGTTATAAAAAAATTACAAGAAAATAACGTGTACGAGGTACTCACATGGAGACGACCAAGTCAGTAAATTAGACTGCAATATGGCCACTATCAGCTAATAAAGTTCGAAAATAACTATTGGAAGACCCACTTCTGACTAACATTTTCATAAAAATAATTTTTTTTTTTTTATCTTGGACCAGCACTGAGGTGATCACACTTACACATGTGATGCATTGTGCCGGAAGGCAAGGGATAGTAGGAGAAATGACAGGAGGTGTAGCTTCAGTCACTTCTTACAACTCTGCTTTTGCACGTTCTTTGTTTTTATAGCAGTGTTGTAGCGCCTCTGATGTCAAGGAAACGCATTAAATTTTGAAAATTCGTTTGCGCAGCCATTTTTTTTAATAATTATTTTGTTTCGCCGGTGCTACACAATACCCACGAAGGAGGCCGTTCTGATGTGCCTGTGGATTGGATACAGCTGAAGCTGTTACTCTTCAGTGATCAGTGACGAGGACTTCGCCACTGAAACCTTTCGACAACAACAGGCACATCAGAAAAAATGAGAGATGCGAACTGGGGTTGAACCCAGGAAAAGTGTAATTTTGTGGTCAACATGCAGACTAATTACATACATAAATTTTCTTATATATAGTTGACTTTAAACTACTTTATTTTGCTCTTGGATTAATTGATATTAAACAATCATTTGTTTGTCAAGAGTGTTGGAGAACAAAGTGTGCCTACTTGTCCAGTCCAAAAATGCTTGCTTTTTACCACTAAAAAAATAATAGGATCTATGTTTATTTATGCCTTAATGCCCTCATTAGGCTACCAATAATTTTGTTTTTCTTTTTTTTTTTATTAAAAATTTTATAAAGAATGGTTTAAATCTCTGTGAAAAATTAATACTGTTGCCCTGTACACTGAACCATATTTATATTGGAAAAACCAATATCCAAGATTTAAATTTTGCTATTTCACCGCAATGAAAATACGTTCAAAGGAAAATTATATGTTTATAACCAAGTAAATAATAAAAAAAAATATATATATACATATGTTTGCATTATATAAATCCGTATGCTATAAAAGCTGCATAAAAGAGGAAAAACAAAATTAAAAGTTGTAAAAAATGATTTGTTGAAGGAAGTGGATTGTGTAGAAAAATTCAATTTTATTTTTAGGTTTTCGGTCAAATCTATTGTGGTTTTCAATTTGAAAATCTTTTGTTAGCAAACATTCTTATATATTTATATTTTCTGTAAAAAGAAAAAAAAAACAAAAGTTCCCATATATTTAATATCTAAAATCAGCAATGCAAAACAAAATACAAACACATGGATTATCTCTCAGTTGTATTGTGGAGTGATGATGATGATGGCGATGAGGATGATGATGTTGATGATGTTGATGATGTTGATGATGTTGATGATGCTGATGATGCTGTATGGCTATGAGGGTATTTTGTTTGTTTTCTTTTATAGAAATTGCGAAAAAGTGAAATAAATAATATGAATTTAAAATAGAATTACATATTTGATAAACATCATTTGGTGACAATTACGACAGCCTTTCTGTAACTCTTAAGACCTTTGGGAATTAACCCTAGAAAAAGGCTGATTTGAAAAAGATTGCCAAAATAAATATAAATATGAGACTGTTAAATGAATCATTTTGCTTATGTGTACATTTGTATAGCTGCTTATATATCTTCATATGAAATGGAAAAAAGCTCACTTTTGCCCAAAAAAAATTCAGAATTTACTTTTCCTTACATCTGTCAACGCCCAATGCCATTAAAGGCCCGTTCAGACTATTATACTTTGTATTAATACTTGTCAAAAATTCAAATAATACGTGCAAGTGTGATAGTGTGAACGCAAAATGTTATGAAAACCACAAGTATTACGATAATAAATTGACATCCCATAATACATTCTCATTTTTTTAAAATTTTCTAAACGATAATACTTTTCATCTGATTAAAATTCACAAGCCAACTGTTCCGCCGCCGGTAGTGTGCCGTCCATTTTTGTTATTTTTTTCTTCATATAAAGGCTTAACATTTTTAAAATTTTAATCTCTATTTCAAGTGTGATGGTGTGAATACAAATTGTCAGTTTACTTTAGATTTTTTGACAGTCGCAATAAATGTATTTAGATTTCTGTATCGTAAAATGTGATGAAAGTCTTAATACTTGTATAATAGTCTCAACGGGCCTTAAGCTGCATTTGACATATTTAATAGTTTTGGTGGTGTATTTTGATATGTATTTCATATTTTTGTTAGCCGTATAAGACACTACTAATATATTGACCGCAACTGTATAGCGAAATATAAGAAAAAACCGAATGAAAGAAAAACACTGCTTACAACCTTTTATTATTCAAGTAACGATATGTATTTTTGCTAAATAAATGTGCGTACATTCATATGTGAGTTTTTTTTTTTATTAAATACGAGTATATTTACATCTGAGTGTGTGTGTGTGTGTGTGTGTATTTTGGGCCCCTGTGTGCACCACAGCCAAATGATTGTTAAAAGATTTATTTTCCATTTCAACTATAATTTAATTTTTATTGTTATCCTTCTTATTTCTTTTCTATTGTTGTACCATCCTGCAGCCCATATTTTAACGACCAGATATTAGACCCAAACATTTCGTTTTTATAAATGAAAAAAAAAAAACAGAAAAAATGTGCTAAGACAAACTATTTAGCAAAATTTGGTGAAATGGAAAAGCATTTGTTTGATGAACAACATTTTTGATAAACGATTTCTTTACGGCTTGTCAATTTATTTCAATTAACTGTCATCTTAAATCAGCATTTAATTCCCCCCCCCCCCCCCCCCACCGTTTTGTATGGGGAAAAAACTTTATTTATATTTTTCTTGAAAATAAAAGTGAATAGAAAGAAGGCAATTGAAATTTTGCTGAAAGCTGACCAGGCAAGAAATTACGTTCTCGATGTCTCTTGATTTGCATTGGAGTGGCCTTCGAAACTATTGAATTGTCTACTGCTAAAGTGTGTTTCAATATGATTAGCCCCTAATTATAATGAAAAACTTTCCCTTACTATTTATTATCGTTTAGTTTTTCTCTCTCTGCCAGTTACATCAGTAGAGAGAGAGAGCAAAAAAATACAACACTGCTTCATGCATCTTTCTTTGTTAGTACAGCTATGTACACACGATTGTCAGATTTTACAATATTGTAGGATATGGCAATATGGTGGCAATGCAGTCACAATGAAAAAGAAAACTGTACAATTTCATTGTCACACAATAAATTTATCTGTCAACAAAAATTGCCTGTTCACACTGCTCTCAGATTATTTTATGGCAAAAGTTGCCAGATCCGTTGTTTAATATTGTCTCTTAGGGTCTCTTTCACCAAACATATTTAAACACAATTTAATTTAATTAATGATCTTTATTTAAAGTATGTTTAAAAAAATTTTATTTTCACCAACTGAAATAATGAAACACAAGAAAGTATGGTAACGCTCTGATATTTAATATGATAGCGTCAACTTACAGCTTTTTAAAAAGCTGTTTAAAAGCTGTTTCATGCTGTTGCAAAATCAATATTTAAATGCAGAGTGCTGGCTACTTAAACAGTATTTAAATATTCAATGAGTATATCGAGATGAAAATGAAAATCGACATTTAAATATGAATTGATATTTAAATAGAATTGGTGAAATAGGCTCTTAATATTTAAAGAGGCAGCGTTGGAAACAGAAATATTTATTTGTCAATGGTGTTCTTGTACGTTGCACTAAATTAAGCACATGTGACAATAACAAATGTCTATAAAATGTGAGGCAACATCCTTCTTCCTCGGTATTGTTTAGCACCGGCGAAGTAAAATAATTACTAAAAAAAACTGGCTACTAAAAACGAAGCTTCAAAATTTAATACGTCTCCTTGGCATCAGAGACGCGACAATTATGCTATAAAAACAAATAACTTGCAAAAACCAGTGTTGTAAGATAGTGAAGCTTCACCTCCTCTCATTTCTCCTACTATCGCTTTCCTCTAGTTACAGCACAATGCACCGCATGTGTGGAGGACATCTCCTGAGTGCTGGTCCAAGATGAAAAAAAAACATTTAAATGGAAATGAAGGGTGAGACAAAACTAACTCACGCACCCATCTCTAATAGAAACGAAGCTCATGAACAACAATAATTTTAATACCGAAAGGAAACACAAAAGAGAGTAAGAAACAAACAAGTTGAATTTTTGTTTGTTCTTTTCAGCATATGTTTTTAGGAACTGGAGTTCTTTCACAATAACTTAAATTAGTAAAAAAAACGTAGTGACTCCGCAACATTTTTTCTTTTTTTGGATATATAAGCTGATATCTCATATTATAAGAGCATTTAGTAAAATTTGCTTGATGTCGCCCAGAAACTTGTTAAAACTTAATGTATATATCGAAAATGCCACATTTATGGAGCACTTTAAAAAAAAACATTAAAAATATTTGCAAAACATTTATCTAAACAAAATATATTTAATTATATAGTCAAATAGCTGAAGTTGATGGTTCCATTATAATATATTTACTTTTAGAAAACGTAATAAAAATTTTAAGTCATCGAAGTATCTCAATTTTTTATTTTAGCCACGACACGCAAAATTTGCAAAAATTGTTTAACTTTAACCGCTCACTGTCAATAAAGTATGTTACTCAAAGCAGTAATTTTAGAAATTAGTGATGTAGAATTTTATTCACTTTCACCCAATACCAAACATGTCTGTGCAAGAGAAACTTCAGCTTTTTAGTTAATCCTCACTTTTGGTACATTTCAACGCTCTGTGCGACGTTGAAAACCAGCCGCAAGTATGATTCCAAGAGGATGAAGCCACAGCGCACACTGCGAAGAACACAATGGCTCTTTGAACTCAAACCACTTCGGTCGTAGTCCATATGTGTCCTCGTATCGGTGCAGATTTATTGTGTAGCCCAATTATATGCATTCATCAAACCTTATGAAACACAGTAGCTCACAAAAGCGATTGTTTGCCATTACTGCCCGTTGCAATGGAACATTTCTGGAACTCCATAAGTCTCTGGAACTTTCAGTACTGTGCCTGCCATTTTCTTGCAGAAGCTTAGAAAAAACAACATTTTGTTCTGTGTAACTGAAAATTGTAGAAAATTTCAAAGGGGTACACTTTCTGCCCTAGTTATGTGTTTGCGTGGTATATTTTGGTTCAAGTGTTCAATTGTTAAATGGTTTTTCACTTTTTTGAAAATCTCTTTTCACATGAAAACCTACTGGTATTATTGACACCATAAAATTGTTGATATTCGTGGTAAAATGTAAATAGTACATCAGTAGAAGAACGTGCAAACAAATGCGAATGCGACTGACATTGTATAACACGAGAAAAATAAAGCAAATGGATGGAGGAAAATGTCTCATCCTGTAAACAGCATTTGTGTGAAAAAAGCACTATTTCTTTATTCTCATATGGCAAAGTAGTTTGAATGTGTGTGAAGTATTTGCATAAATGTGAGTGCTTTTGCGCCAATATGTTTATCTACTAAATACGAAACTCCAGATAAATTGCATCACATATTTTAACAAAACAATTTTTTTTCTCTTGCTTTTAAAGTGGGACTAGAAGCGTTCTTGAAGTCCAATCGGTTAAACGGCTTCCTCTTGCTTTTTATATTTTAAACAATTTTGTTTTTATTTAAAGAAATGTTTACGAAAGATCTCGAATTCACAAACAGAGAAGTCGGAAATGACCGTAAGATCGAACTTGGAATTATTTTGGAAGGTTTGTTATACACAATGCTTTAAACATGCTTGGGCAATAATGCCTGGCTATATTTCCTTAAATTAAAACGATTTCGATCTACGAGTATGTCAAATTTCCAACTCTATCCACACTTGTGCAGAAGACAGCAGTATCAGCCATTCATATTGATTTGAACGTAGGCCGACATCGACTGTGCTCGCGACGCTGAAGCAGCATATGAATTAATCGCTAAATGGTGACCTCACAGGAATATCAGAATGGGGTCACACGCACAGGGTTTGATTTCAATGCTCGAAAGACCCAATGCTGTATGCTTACGCATCGAGATATGCCCGATCACGCTGACTCATCTGTAATTATGACCGGTATAAACATTGAGCAATCTGGATATTCTCGGTATGAAGATTCAGTGTGATGTCCGTTGGCCTGAGCACATCTTTCAGGTCTCAAAAGAAGCATTCAAGTATATCGGATTTTTGTTTTATTTGAATCAGCACTCAGGAGATGACCCCGACACATGCGATGTACTGTGCTGGAACTAAATGAAAGGGATAGTTAGAGAAATGGCAGGAGCTGAAACTGCACTACCTTACAACTCTGCTTTTACACGTTATTTGTTTTTATAGCGCCTCTGATGGCAAGGAGATTAATTAAATTTTTTAAGCTTGTTTTAGTAGTCATTTTTAATAATTATTTTAATCGCTAATAACCGGCGAAGGAGAGCGTTCTGTATGTAGCATACAGTTGAAGGCGTTTCTGTTCAGTGACCCGTGAGTAAAGCTACGTTCATATTAGGCAAATATTTGCCAAAAAAAACGTAACCACTAAATTCTATAAATTTTTTTTTATTATTTAAAAATACTTTTGATTTGAAACTGGTGTTTATCTTAAATAAAATACCATCGATTCTCAATAAATTATTACCTCAATCCATTTTGACTTTTATATCCCATAAAATATTATCTAATTAGTTGCCGAAAATAGTGGTTACGTTTTTTTTGGGCATATATTTGCCTAATGTGACCGTAGCTTAAGCCTTCGCCACTGAAACCTTCAAACAACAACTGACACAAAGCCTCACAAATGCACATCAAAAAAATGCCGCATGTATTCAAGAGTCTGAAATTAGGGCCGCAAATTTTTGGTCTTTCCTGTCGCTTTTGAAGTGGTACATTCATATCGAATGTCAATGAACACTACTTCCTCTACTCTCTCCCCCAAAACCTTATTTCCTATTTCCGGCACAATGTACCGCACATGATGCGGTTATCCTCTGAGTGTCAGTCCAAGAAAAAAAATAAAGGTGCTGTTGCCATACAATAGAACAATTATTGGACATAAAATAAAAATTGGAATTATTAACTATAAAAAGTGTCAATATCAGGCGTTTGGATAGCCCTAAACCGTCAGCAAGAGTTGTTCATTTCATTTTGCAACTTAAATATGAAGCAGGTGTGGCATTCATTCTTCGGTCAAAAGGGCGGCAGTGGGTGCTTGCTTTTCACCCGCTATTGAGACCACCATAGGGTGAGTCCATCTTCCCACGTTAATCTGGAAAACAATCTGTCATTTTTAACGTGGCAAAATTCAAATCGATTGCTGGTCTAATACAAAAAAAAACCAAATATAAATCGCTATACTGCTCAATAACGCGGAATAATTGTTTAAATATTTTGGCGCAATAATTCGTTGGCGATATTTGCGCAGCGCGAATTACATATATTTCCCGGTCGTCTGAGATCAACTGATCAAAAACTACGGCGGAGTATGGAATAACGAGCGATGCTGTCTGATCTGGGCGTGTTGAGAGTAACATGTGGCTGAAGTAGTTGCAGAGGACCGGTGAGCGCTACAGAGTCATTCTCAACAGTTTTCTCCTTCCTCAACTTTACGAATACCTACAACCGAAATTCTATGGGCTGCATTTCCGGGTTTCCTAATATCTAGATTTTGTGATTTGCACTGCTCGGCAGGATCGCTCATTTCAAGGGTCTAGACTACTTTTTGTTTGGTTTCTTGAAGGCACGAGTCTATGTCAAACAGCCCCAGATCGCCAGGAATGCGATAACCTATTGCCGGAAGTTCTGGCAAGAGTGGTTCGAAATGCCACAAATCTGTCCCATATGATCAACAATTTTGGCAAACGGCTACTTAACCGATATCATTTCCTCTACTTAATAAAAAATAAAAATTTATTTATCAACTAAACACAATTGAAAAGCAAAACTAAAGTTTTTCATTTATTGAGAAAAAAAAATATAAAATAAATTCAGTCAAAGAACATGGGGTGACAACTTTTGCGCCACTTTGTGCAAACGTGCTTGTGTTTATGTGCAGTGTGTGTGTGCAGTTGCATCCTTCTTGCCAACTGTTCAATTATTACTGATGAAATTTTCTTATACTGCTCATTTATTTCGTTGTTATTGTTGCTTCTTTTTTTTTTTGCTACAAGTTCACAAGTATTCATTTTAATTAGAACAATCAACAGCATCGAAGACATGAACGGAGCAAACAAAACGAGGGAAATAGAGAAGACTTAAATTAATTATGGAAATATTTTAATAAAATTAATTTAAATTTCAAAGTGTTACTTGAAGGAATGCGTTAACAAATGAACTCGATTGGCCCATTAATATAAGTTGTTATTTATAAATAAGTTTATATTACGCGTACAAACATATATATCGTCACCTAAAAAGCAAAAGGGTCTAGCATCAGTTAGAAAAATATTACAGGAGAGAAAAAAAACTTAATAAAATGAAAAGTGTTGTGCTTACAAATTTGATTTATTTTTTTTTTGCAATATCATCCAAATAAAACAAAGAGTTTATTTTTCTACTCTACTCTACTCTTCATGAGTAGAATAGTGGTACCGATTATGGCCTATTGTCTTTTTGAAAAGAATTAATAATTGAAAAGAAATTAAGAAATATGGAAAATAATTGAGAAAAGTACTGCATATCTAACATTTCTTTAATAACACTGTGCAACAAATTAGAAAAACAAATATTTTTTTATCCCTTGTGGCACCGAACTACAAAAGTCATAATTATTTCAAATTCTATGGTAAGGTTTTTGTAAAAAAATTTTTTTTTCTAAAATTGGGGTTTTTTTGTAAAAGAAGCTGCTCCCTACCTCTGGTCGTAACGTTGGTACAACTTATTCAGTCTTGTTAAAGGCCCGTTCAGACTATTATACAAGTATTAAGACTTTCATCACATTTTACGATACAGAAATCTAAATACATTTATTGCGACTGTCAAAAAATCTAACGTAAACTGGCATTTTGTATTCACACCATGACACTTGAAATAGAGAGAAAATACAAAAAAAAAACAGAAGTTGAGAAAGCAGTTTTTAATGAACAAAAGTGTTTTAAAATTAAAAAAAAAGGAAAAGTCATGTTATTTCAAAAAAGAAATAAATGTAAATTTGTGGGAGTTTTGATGGCTTTAGCTATAATAAAGAAGCACAAGCAGCATGCGCATATTGAATTATTATTATAGGCTAACGGCGGCAGGTTTTTTTACGTAGACGGCAAACGTGCCGGCCCTTGAAAATATGCAGCAGTTAAAATATTCGATTTAGAGAAAAGAAATAAATCAAATGAATAATATTAAAAAAGCTTTTAAGACGAAATATATTTCTATGCGATTAAAATTTTAAAAATGTTGGGCCTTTATATGAAGAAAAAAATAACAAAAAATGGACGGCACGCCACCGGCGGCGGAACAGTTGGCTTGTGAATTTTAATCAGATGAAAAGTATTATCGTTAAGAAAATTCTCAAAAAATGAGAATGTATTATGGGATGTCAATTTATTATCGTAATACTTGTGGCTTTCATAATATTTTGCGTTCACACTATCGCACTTGCACGTATTATTTGAATTTTTGACAAGTATTATTACAAAGTATAATAGTCTGAACGGGCCTTAACCTATATGTCAAACAATTTTAAATTATGCCAGCTTTAAGTTTCATTACTTCATTTTTTTATTTTTTATCTAGGACCAGCGCTCAGGGGCTATCCCGTACATAAGCAAAGCTTTGCTCTGGAACTAGAGAGAGGGATAGAGTAGAGAATAGACAGTTGGTGAAAGTGGTAGGAAGATAGAGCTTAATTCTTGCACAACTCTGCAGTTGCGTGTTAATTATAAAGCAAAGTTGCGGCGTCTCTGATGTTTTTGTTTTTTTTTTTGACGTTTTTAATATTTAAACAACAAACAGCTGATGTTGCGTTCTCACAATACGTTCAATTAAATCAGGTTTTAACGCACAGTTTGTGTACTAAAATTTCATTTATTTTCTTCTCCCACAACTGGATGAAAGCATTATAATTATGGTCTACCCAATAGCTAGTTTTTCTTTTGCACTTATTTATTATTGGTGCTGCTGCGTCCATTGTTTTAAATTATTGTAGTGCCTTTATTTATGAAATTTTCGTTAATTTTTTTTATTTCACTGAACGCCATTTAAATTGCCAGCTGATTTCAATATTTAACTTTTTTTTTTTTTTTTTTTATCTTGGACCAGTGCTACATATGCAAAGCAATGCTCTGGAACTAGAGAGAGGGATAGAGTAGAGAATAGACAGTTGGTGAAAGTGGTAGGAAGATAGAGCTTAATTCTTGTACAACGCCTGCAGTTGCGTGTTAATTATAAAGCAAAGTTGCGGCGTCTCTTATGTTTTTTTTTTTTTTTTTGACACATTACTTTAAAGCTAATGGAGCCATTTTATTTACTTCGCTAACGTTTTATTGCTCAAATACCGACGAAGGAGGGTGCTGTAGCAGAGAAAACTCAGAAAAAACTTTATGCTGATTTGATCTCGTTGGGAATCGAACCTGGGTCTTTCTGGTTGCAGAGCCAACACGCTGACTACTCGCCATCAGCACCCTCATATTTAGCTCACCAAACTCGCCTCTCAATAGCTGCTTGATGTAGCGTGCCCTGTAACATATGGTACACCACATGGTGAAACCACATATCAGTCAAGTTCTCGACTTCCAACAACAACATCTCTGAGTGAGTAGTTATGCCCAGCATTTGCTCTCAGACTAAGTTTCTTCTTCGCTTCCCCTCGAGGAAGAGGCTGCCCGAGGTCCTTAGTCTGGCATAAGCCAAAGCTGGGCTTTCACACACACAGTATGTGCTAACTTCTCAGCCTCCTGCACGCATAGTCTGCAGATCCGTATCATCCTGTACGCCGCCAATCCTGCTCAGATGTTACGAGCCTGCCTACAGGTCGTAGAACTGTTTCATCGCTATAGACCAAATTATCTTCTATGTAATTTTCCTAAGGAGCATTCTGATACAGCAGCAATATTTGCCTCGGTACGCACTCTATGCATGCGAGTTGGTGTATGAATGCGTAATAAAGTCCCACTGGTGAGAAATTTGATCAGCGATCAGCTTGAGTAGCCTGTTCGGTAGGTCGACCATATGACGACCATATAAAACGGCCATAATTTACGAAACGCATTTCCTATACAGCACGAATTGTGATAATAAAATTGAATGTTTTGTAAGCCTTGTTTTCGTTTGTTAGTCTATTCGTGGTGAAATGGCAGACCTTACTGAGCATTTTTCGCATTGCCTCATGTCACAAATGTTAGACAACCAAATAGCAAAAAGTCACCCTTTATATATTTAACTGTATAGAGAGCATGTACCCGTCGTAGCAAGTTAAAATTAATAAATTTATATAGAAAGAAAAGCAAATTTAATTTATAACAAAAGTTTGAAATAGTTTACCCTATTTACGTGCCATGAATGGTGCTGCTGCACCCATTTACATGCAACAGCAATAGCAATGCACTTTGCGACGTTGAAAATAATCGCCGCTGCATGGCCAAGAAGAGAGCAGCAAATAAATGTTAAAAGCACGTATAATTGAATGTGTTTCTCACTTTATATGCAAACTTTTTTTGAAGAAGCTGAAATATGTACGCACATACATACATATGTATGTGCGTATGTGTGTATGTACAATGTACATGCTAAATATTTGATGGAGACGAATGTAGAGAGTATGTATGGATTTTTTCATGTCCTTGACCGGAGAGTCGTTCTTAATAGGAATAGAGTAGGAATAAAGCAGGAGTGGGAAGTTGCTAAAAACTAAATATAGTTGGAAATGTCGAAATACGAGGTGTGTACAAAAAGTAAGGTGACTTTTCAGAGAACGCAGGCAATGTACGTTCGCTTATCGATTTATTATTGTTGTTGTGTTCGTACACATGTGCCAAACATACATATGTTTACAGTTTCAAGTACAAAGCTTTACTTAGTTTGTTTTCGACAGATATATAAAAGTTTAAATGTGTTTTGTTGTTCTCGGCGATTTTCTAATATTATAATAATAGAGCAAAGGATAAATTTATGGGGAAAAATGCAATCAAGTGATCTAAAAAACTGTACTTTAAATTAAAAAAAAAATGTCTACAAGTGGTACAAACTACTTGTATAAACAAGATGGCCGAGAAAATGACGGTGAGGAACATCGCTGTGGACGCTCCACCACATCAACAACAGAAGATAACGTGGAACCAGTGAAGCAAATTGTTTTTCAAAATCGTAGAATTATCTGAAAATATTATTATTGCGAAGCTGAGAACGTAAAAAAACTTCCATTTTAATTTTAATTTTAATCTGAAAAAAACCAAGAATTTACATAAAAGAAAAAGTTATTAAATGGTGATTTTTTGCCCACACTACATTTTGCTTCTCCTCTAAAATTATACAAGTATTAAGACTTTCATCACATTTTACGATACAGAAATCCAAATACATTTATTGCGACTGTCAAAAAATCTAACGTAAACTGACATTTTGTATTCACTCTATCACACTTGAAATAGAGATTAAAATTTTAAAAATGTTAAGCCTTTATATGAAGAAAAAAATAACAGAAATGGACGGCACACTACCGGCGGCGGAACAGTTGGCTTGTGAATTTTAATCAGATGAAAAGTATTATCGTTAAGAAAATTCTCCAAAAATGAGAATGTATTATGGGATGTAAATTTTTTATCGTAATACTTGTGGTTTTCATAACATTTTGCGTTCACACTTGAACGTATTATTTGAATTTTTGACAAGTATTAATACAAAGTATAATAGTCTGAATGGCCCTTTAGGAATTTCGCGAATTCATATAAAGATATCTCTAGATGTGATAAATTTACTATTTTGAATTTGTTCTGATGTTTTTTTGTTCTTCTTTCTTGCAGCTGCTAAACAACACTTTTGAAAACCGTAACTGGCACATTTTCCATCTCTGCTTCCTGAAATCGCAACATCACACTACAACAGACTTCTACTTCATAAGAATCTGCAGGACTTGAGTTGTCTAGACACCTTAAAAATAATGGCTAACGTAGCTTCTGCTGCTAAACAAAATCAATTCACAAGCAAAAACAAAAAGAAAATTCTTAATGTATGCAACGACATCAAACCAGCAAAGATTGCTCAGTAGAAATAGCAATCCCAAAACTTACTATTAGAATTGAGCTGGCGGCCAAAATATTTGTTCCAGATACCATCAACAACAAAAACAGTTGGTAAGTCTCCTTTAAACACAAAGTGATTTTTTTTATAATAATTAAAATAAATGTCATTGTCAACAATGGACCAAACGTAGACCACCGTGTCGATTTTTTTTTCACATTTAAAAATTTTCCAAACAAAAAATGCTTTTGCCTTTTGCTTAATAACTCGCGTGTTTTATTTTCATAAATGTGATATATTTTCATATTTTCATGTGGAAATATTGAAAATCTATGTCTATAACAAACATTTATCAGCTTTCAGCTGCTAACGGTGTAGTTGCCATCTTCAAAATAATTATGCAGCCGACTAATGCAGCCGAGTACATTTGTTTCCTCTGTAGCTCGTCGCCAGTAGTCTCGAATTTTTTTCACGTTTAATATATTGTTATTATATATTGTATCTGTGTTATCAATAAGAAATATACAAATTACACAATATAATCTAGTAAATTATTAAATTATAATATATGTATATGGGATATATATGTATGGCAAAAAATTACAATAGAATTTTGTTATTTACAAGCTTTTGTAATAACAGTTTATCCCAATATAGAATAACAAATTTGTGTGATTAGTAATAGCGATTTAACAAATGCCTTTGAAAATTGCAAAAATTCAACACAAAGTGGCAACACTGATGCTTATATTGTAACGTTCAACTCTGAGCCAATGAGAATGAGGTATACAGTCGAACTTCTCTATAACGTAGCAGTTGGGACCGTCAAATTTCTACGTTATAGAGAAAATTTGTTATAGAGAAACTGCAGAAAATTTTGACTACATTTTTTTTGTGTAGAAAATATATTTATTAAGACAAAAAAAATTGTTTTTACATGAACACATTAAATTTTTTTTTATTAATACATACATATGTGACTAAATTGATGCAAAAAATCGATTGCTAAAAACTTCGCAATAGAGAGATTATTTAGTGTGAAAAATTCTATTTAGGTTTTAAAAAATTGCACGTTACAGAGAGAACTTCGCTATAGGGAAGTTCGTTATAGGGAGATCAAAATGTATGAAAATACTCACAAAAATGTTGTGTTCACGAATTTTATTTGTTATAGAGAAGATTTCGTTATAGAGAAGTTCGCTATAGAGAAGTTAGACTGTAGTTTTAAGGGGAAATTCCGTAGTCTAGTGCATGAGCATTAGTCTTATCAATATGGAGGTGCGGGTTCGATTCCCGCTTAGACCCTGGGTGTTTCAAAAAAAAAAAAATGTTTATTAATTTAAGCAATAAAGTTATACTATAGTTGTTCGGTAATTATATTGTTTTTTAAAACACGATTTTAAAGGTTGCAAAAGAAAGCAATTGTTGAAAAAACCTTTGATGACTGACGGTTTAGTCCTTAAGAAATCTTGAATATCTGAATAATAGATTCGCTGAGAAGAATTTAAAAAAATTAACACAAAATGGCCAACTTTCCAAGGAGGAATAAATTGGTGTCAATATGGCTTATCAATTTTTTCCACATGATTCTCACATGAGAAGCCTGGTAGTTGGAAAATTTAGCAACTGCATTAAATTTAAACTATAAATAATCGTATTGAATTTTCACACGCATTGAATATATGAAAAAATAGTTACATTATACTATTTTATTTATATATATGTATATGTATATATATTTTACGTATAAATTGAATATATAATTGAATGAAATATTGAATATAATTATTACTTCTTCAGCCTTTTTTGTTTTAATAAGAATAATAGAAAAACTGCTGAGCTTGACTTTTATATTATATTTAATCAAAGTAGCAAAAATTAAATTGGAAATAATTAAGTTATGAAAAAGTACATACAAAAACGAGAACAATAGTTAGAGAAAGTGGCCGATTTTCCTATATTCGATATATATTTATATACATATTTGTGTGCATTTATTAGATGTATAATTTATTAATTCATATTTTTTTTTTTTTTTAAAGACAATACAAACTCTACGAAGCTCTTACAGCTTGTCTGTAGAAACACCCAGGGTCTAAGCGGGAATCGAACCCGCACCTCCATATTGATAAGACTAATGCTCATGTACTAGACAACTATATAATTTTTCTAGCTCTTTAATTTTTGTAATTGGAAAGTGGTCCTACAGTAATAATGCAATTTGTACAAAACCTCGTTTTATCAAAATGCCATTTAATTAAAATTTATATTTATTAGAACTTTTTATATGTCAAAGTGAAGATGTACATACATTGAGAACAACAATCATTTATAGTGAGAAATTATAAATTTTTCGAATGCAAAACTTCTCTCAAGTAACAGAAACGAGCTACAGTGGGGCCCATTTCACCAAAATACTGCTTCATTTTTTAATGTATGTAGCTTTTCGTGAAACAGATTTTGCTTCCCATCAATACAGTTGAAAAATATTTTTGGGCTTCTGTGGTGTAGATACTTGATGGCCGAACTTTGTATCGTAAGCAGCCCGAGGCTGGAAAATGTGTGCAAAGACTTTTGTCATCGCCACCTCGTCCAATCGGAAACAAATTTTATTAAGCGGTTCAAGGAATCTTAGTTAGTCCACGAATCGCATCTATAGAATGCGGTAATGCTCAGTGGCTGTATGTTGTTTTTGATTGATAAATCAAGTATTCAAAAACTCAAATGAAACCAAGTAGAAATATTAAAATACAAGTAACATGTAAATATATGAATGATATGGACGGCAATGAGTCACATAAATTTGTTTTACATAAAAAAAAAACACAAGATAGGACAGGCATAACAAATCAAATTTGCCTGATGCAACGAAAAACTAACTGAAATTAAATTAAAAACCGCATTTCAGAAATGAAAAGAACTTTGTGTATATTTTGTTTGTATGTTTTTTTTTTGGCACATTTCAAATAATACTGTAGCAATGTTTATTTTTAAATTTTATTTTAATTTTTTTTTTAATTCATTTTCACAAATTAAAAACTTACTGATATTTAATAATGATTTGAAATTATAAGAATGACACAAAATGAAATTTGAATTGAAAAGAAAATAAATAGTTTATTATCTCCAAAAAAACAGGAGAACTGAAATATATAATACATACATTCAAATTAATTTTTTTTTTAATTTTTAAAAGTGTAAAAGAAAAATTTAATTACAAATATATTTTACAATTGGAGATTTCGGCTTTTAATTTGTCAGGGAGGAGAGTGATTTGTTGGTCTGTTTGTTTTTTTTTTGTTAATTTTTATGTAACATCATGTCTTTAAGTTTTATAAAAAAATTTAAATTTACAACATTCTTTTTATTTTATTTATATACGTATAGTTGTTTACTTTTATTTTTATTTGAATTATTCTTAAGAGGAATTAATTGTTTTTCCTTCCATTAAAAAAAAAATTTTTTTTTTTTTGTAAATTTATTTTCTATAAAGACATTAATTTTGCTTATCTGAGGATAAGTGTAGTTTTTGCTTTAGTTTTTTTTTGTTTTTTATAATTACATTTATATAAGCATCTACTTATAAATCGTCCATAATCATTATTTGGATTTTAAAATTACACTTAAGTTTCGTTTTTTGTTATTGTTAATTAAGTTTTTTAAAAAACTACGCCAGTCTCAAAAAGCTCGAGTACCACAAATAAAAGAACGTCCTGCCTTAAAACGTCATTTTCTTTTGTTAATGTTTCTTTCTGTTCATCTTTATAGGGAAATTTTTAGCTAAATTTTGCAAATACATATAAACAGCAGTTACTATATTTAAATATTGTTTATCATAGAATGGAAAAATAAGTGCATAAAAGATTTTATAAATGTTTGCCCAGATTTCCAAAAACAGATTTTAAAAAAATTATTAATAACACAGTTACAATATGTAATATTTATGATTATTTAAAATTTAAAAAGAAATGAAATAAATGCAATAGAGAAAACTAAAATTATACTTCTTCTGCTCATTTATGACTTTTATTTACCACTATCATCGAAAAGGATTTTTTTTTTTAATTCGAGATTCTAAGGAATCAAAGAAGTGTTTGGGGTTTGATGTTACTGATGGCACAACAACATCACCAAAGTGGTGCAGAACGTCTTTCGAGCTTTCTTGAAATGAAATATATATTGCGGATTTAGCTTATGGAAAACCTCCAGTGCAATGTAATGTTATGTTTAGCTTAGGGCAAGCAGCTAGTAGTATTGGAAAAATTATTCTCGAGAAGATCTCCAAAATTTAATTTCAATATCTTCAAAGCTTTTCGAGATAATCATAATTTTTTACACGGCTAAATTGCATGCTTTGCGTAAAATTGTAACGCATATATCTCCGCAATCGTTTGGTATATTTTTATGAAATTTTTATTCGGTGAAAGGACAAAATCCCAGCTTTAATATGAATCTAATTTTGTACAATAAAAACTATATCAAATAAACAAGAAATAGTCAATTTAAATGTTCGCCTCTTGTTAACAACAGAGGAGGCGTGGCGTGAAAAATTTTACCAGTGAAATATTCTTCACTGCCAGCTCTACCAGTCTGTCAAATTTCACAGAAATCAAATCAGAAACATCGAACATATATTTTGGCGCAATGAAATTTTGTACGTTAGTAGAGTGGGAATACCTGCGTCTTTTACACTTTGTTTCAATTTTCCATGTCTACTATGTGCAGAGATATGACGATAAGTATAATTAAAAGGGATTTCTAACTAACATCGAGTAGCCTGAGCTTCACTCGATCTTATGGTGAAAGTTTTATTGAAATCGGGACAGCGGTTACAGAGTTATAACGTTTTTTTACGAAATTTGCTGGCTACCAGCTTCTGTTGACCTGGTGTTTCACAAAAAATAACGGTTTTTATTTTTCAGATTTAGAAATTTTTCAGTCAAAAAATGCTTCTGCCGTTTGCTTAATAATTCGCATGTTTTTCAAGATAATTGCATGGAATTTTTGAAAAATTTACTCCTACAGCATATTTTAATGTATTCATTACATGTATGTACATGTAGGTTTAAAGATACGACTATTTGGAAAGTTATGAAAAATAGCTATTTTTCAGACAAAATTTGGAAATTCCTTTTTTTTAAGCGGGTGGTTTTTTTTTTTTTAGAAAATTTAGCAATAACAATAATTTGTTGAAATGATTTTTCTTGCATATTCAATGAGCAGCACAATCAACTTTTGCACGATTTGTTGTGCAGGTAAGTCAAAAATTCCGCTCCTCTAATGTACTTAACTGCTTAAATGTGCAGGTTACAAAATGCATTTGCAATTTCTAATATTAAAAACAACACATTTGTATAATATTGTGTAGAAATTTCCACGTTTTTTTTTGACCGCAGCTAACTTTTAATTTTTAAAATATGTAGTTTAAAATTAGAAAGAGTTGTGATGAAAATGCAGGCAAACAAAAAGCACCTAAAAAACAAAATTAAAAAAATGTTGGTATTTAAGTCAAAGTGCGGCGATCAACGATATTTTGTATGATAATAATTTTAAAATGGCATACATATTCAGCATTTATCCTCAATGTGCACATACGCAATTTTTAGAAATAGTAACAAGACAAACTAATTTTGCCTAGTTAGGTCAAATGTAGTAGCATGTTGTAATAATAATGAAAATAATAATTATTAATAACTTTTATACTTAAGGTCTTTTTGTGTTTTATAAAAATTATATATGTATGTGATATTTCCCTCTTTTTGTTGTAGAATTCCTTGCATCCATTGCCGCACACATCTATCAAATCGCAAAAAATTGTATCTTCAAGAAATTATTTGGTTTGATACTCTAAAATTTTCTTCTGATGAGCTGATTGCAGTACCAGTAAAATACATACATATACATTCATAAATATCTTAATTTATAATTTATAATAAAGTAATTATATAAAAAATGCAAGTAAATGTATTTTAATTACTATAAAAAATAATGAGTAAGTATTTATGAGGACTAATATATATATATATATATATAATAATACTTTCGTTGTTTTTCAATATGTCTACATCTACTTCTACAATAGTAACATTTTGCTGTTTCAATAAATGTAAAGAAGGTTCGAAACCTAATGCATCGTTTTTTAATTTGTTTTTGTTAAAAAAAAACTGCATGTAAAATTATTGTAGATTTACCAAGGTGAAGGTAAACTTTTTTATTTATTGGAATCATACCACAGTGCATATCGTAGGGATGAACTCACCTATTTTCAATTCACCTTGTAATTGTAATTGATATTAACTCTTTTACAACAGAATAGTAAGATGTGTGGTGGTCTAGTGGTTAGTGTGTTGGTCTAGTGGTTAGTGTGTTGGCTTTGCAAACTTGAGAGACCGGTTCGAATCTCCCATGTTTGAAGACATTTCCTCGGGTTTTTTTCAGTAAGTAAAAATATATGTACTTTAATTAATTTATAAAATTTGTTTCTCTTTATCTATCTCTCTATATCTATCCTCTCTCTCCCTACAAATTTAACAAGAATTTCTTCTCTTATAGCGACCCCAACCGAGCACTTCTACACACCCAACCCACAGGGCTTTAATATATATATTGGGCTTGATTCCAAATTAACAAAACACAATATTAAAAACGCATTGCGACGCGCGACGGCAGAAAAGAACCGCCGGAATTTTTTTCATTCCCCGGCAGCGTTCTTTTGCTACTCGTTGGAGACGCAGTTTTTTTGGGAACGTTATAACTCGGTAACCGTTGGACCGATTTCAATGAAACTTTCACCATATGATCGAGTGAAACTCTGGCTACACGATGGGCTACCTTTGGCTCACCTGGCTGCGCCCCATGTTAGTTAGAAAATGCTTTTAATAGTACTTACCGTTGCTTATTGTGTGCCATTGGCGCAGAAAGGTCCATCGGAAGTATATTTCAGCCCTATATGCTCTGCTTTCTAGTATTTTTCAAAAATTTCATTTCCAATAATTGAAACCAAACAAATGAACCAACCCTCTGGCCATAAATATCATATTTAGGTTTGACGTAGTCGGTTGCATTGATTGGTGTGCCAGTAAAAACATCTGTAATCAGAATCAGTTTGCTTGCTACCAGCTTCTGTTGACCTGGTGTTTCACAAAAAAAACGGTTTTTTTTTTTTCAGATTTATAAATTTTTCAGTCAAAAATTCTTTTGCCGTTTGCTTAATAACTCGCATGTTTTTCAAGATAATTGCATGAAACTTGGCAGGCCGATCGGCGACATCTTCGGGAATGAGATGAAATTAAAATTTTGCCACGCCCACCTTTAATTTGGCCAAATTGGGCGTTATACAAAAAGTCTGTCGTTACAAATGTGTGTAGTTGCTTTTTACTTGCGAAGTGCGATGCGTATAAAAGTAGAATTCAAGACCTTTCATGTGAAAAAAAATTCATTCAAATACATGGACCGGTTCCTGAGATATAGACGTGGACTTTCGACTAATGTACCCTTTACAAAAATGGCGACAACTCCGAAATTTTTCAAGGCAGCGCGATGGTAGAGTGGGTTTTCGTACGTCTTTTACACTTTACTTCAAGTTTCTATCTCTACTATGTGCAAAGATATGACAGTAAGTATTATAAATCGCATTTTTTAACTAACAAGGGGGCGCACCAGGCGGGCCAAAGGTAGTCCACCGTGTAGCCTGATCTTCGGCCTATCATATGGTGAAAGTTTTATTGCAATCGGTTGCCAGGGTTTTAAACGGCCACCTGCTAGTGGTAAAGTTATTCTGTTAACTACTCACCCAACTGTATATTGGAAAAAAAAATACATAAAGTATGCAGGGAAAAACCTTTTTCTTAATAATTTTTTATTTTATTTCTCAAATTTTCTGACAATTAAAAAGCATACAGTGTTGAATAAAAATTCTTTATTATAAATAAACATCTTCCGCTTTTCATTTACACATCGGAGGCTAAAGTACGGCAATTTTGAAATAAATGTTAAACAAAATTGTAATTTTAAATATACGGGAATAACGTTCGGTATTGAATTTACATTAAAGCAGCTTCCAAGGTTTTACAACCATTAGCACTGAATAAATTTAACACTTGCAATACTTAAATAAATGACTGATTGCAGCAGCATAATTATTTTAAATTCACACTTTAATAAGCTGTAAAATTTTTCATTCAATTATTTTCTGAACTCATATCGGTAGTTAATTTTAATCCTTTAAGTTTTTAGTTATTAAAAATATAATATTTTAATAAAGTTAATAAAAATGCAAAAATTAATTGAATTAAATTCATGAGAATATTTTCACTTGCTGTAAAATTGTGTAATAGATGAATGAGTATGTTGGCGTGTGTGGCTGGGTAGGTGTGTTTGTGTGTACGAAATACTTACCATTGGCGGATATGATAAATATCTGTCACTGTTCATATTATAATAAGAGCCGTCTGGTGGTGGCGCTGGAGAAGGGGACGGAATATAAACTGCTTTATTAATTAACATTTGATCATCGCGTGCTCTATGATCCATTATATTCGTCGAATGATTATGACGTGGATGCGGCAATGTACGGGCGTTAACTGTAAAGGAATTTTAATTTATAAAAGAAAAGTAATTAAATATTTCAATATATTGTGGCGATTGGAAAAATTTAATATTAAAGCTTTCAGTTGCACTTCATTAGAAGCATTTTTAAAGAATCACTATGAATGGGAATAATTAACAAAAATCGCACAACCACTTGCCTCTGAAAGCAACTATAAGCGGTGAGCCATTGTAGCCAACGACGACTATCATCTTTAATTATGTGCACAAATACAGATGGCGACATAAAGGGTGCTTTAAACAGTTACAGAATTTTAAATGCTAACGAAGAACAAAAAACTAGTAGAGAATTTTTTATTAGGCGAACAGAAGATCAGCAGTCAAAATCTCTTGCAGAAAAATTCTCCGAAATGCGCAGAAGCAGAGTTGTGCAGGAATTAAGCTCTATTCTACTTATAACTTCACCACTTGTCTCTTTCCTACAATACCCTTGCCACTTTTTATTTTTTGAAGCGAATTAACAGTCAGACAATGATTGCCTTCTGTAAAGGGAAAGGAATAGTGAGAGTGATGCCACATGGTGAAGGGATATACAGAAGAAAGTGTCTCTATCTTACAACCCTGCTTTAGCACATTTTTTTTATTGCAGCGCCTCTGATGGCAAGGAGACGTATTAAATTTTGAAGCTTTGTTTTTAGTAGACATTTTTAGTAATTATTTTATTTCGCTGGTGCTACATCATACCGACGACAAAGTGCGCTCTGAAGCCGGTAATGTTCAGTGACCACTGACTATACCTCCGACGCCGAAACCTTCCGGCAACAACTGACACAAAGACACACACTAATACACATCAGAAGAAATTCGAAATATTTTTAAGACTTAGTTCGTAACGGGCGTTGAATCTAGGACTATTTGGTTTTATAGTCAACGTGCTAACTATTTCAGCCATCGCCACCTAGTTCGGATGCAATACATTGGTTATGTAGGGTCTATTCCCTGTGCACTGGCCAAAGAAAAACTGATTTCAAGCGATAGATAATTTTATCGCATTAATGTTAATGTCTGCCGCATACATGGCGAAATTTTTAAATCAATTATTCACACACTTTTCACAGCATTTATGGCTGTATTTCCTTAATAAATCTTCGAATGTTGATTTCCAGGTTTTCCACTTTCCACTGCGTTAGAGGCGTAGAGAAGTTACTTTACAATATCGCTAAAAGAAACTCTATTGCAACTCTATTGCAAGTTACACGATCTTGGTGCAAAATTAACAGGAAGTAAAATTATTGGCTCATCAAAATTATTTTAGAATAAATTAATTGCAGCGTGTGCTTTAGGGTATGTGTCTCCGTCCGGTTCATTGAAGAATGTTGCTTTTTTTTACTTTTAATTAACACCTTTAATAGAATAATTTTTTTTTTTTTTTTTTTAATTAAAAGTTTAATCAATTCAATGAAATTTTTAATTAATTAATGCATTTTTAATTAATCAATAAGTAAATAATTAATTTATTGTTTTTCTATGAAGTACACAAAATGGCGGCTTATTTTTATTAAGATGCTTATCGAATTGTTTTATTTCATATACTCGTATGTAACACACTTTGTGCAAATATAAATTAATATTGAATAAGCATTCGAATTGAATTCAAATATTTTACTCTTTTGCTACTAAAAAATTTCTTTGAAATTTTCAATATATTTAATTAAATTTGTAATTTTTATTATTAAAAATTTAATTGAAAATTAATCCAATTAAGTCAACTATAATAATTTATTAATGTTAATATTGTATTGCCTGTATACGATTCATTGAATTAAAATACTTTATTTTACGTTGATCTATATATTTAGAACCATAATTTTGTTAACATAAATTGTTAAAAAATTTTATTATAATTATTATTAAATAAAAATTATTATATAGATCCTGAAGATGAACCTTATGGTTCGAAATATATAGATCAACGTAAAATAAAGTATTTTATTTCAATGAATCGTATACAGGCAATACAATATTAACATTAATAAATCAACAGATTCAGCAATACAAAGTTAATTAACATTTTATTTTTTATAATAATTTAATTGATATTATTAATTTCTTTACAGATGAAAATCTAATTAATTTTTTCATTAATATTACAAAATTTTCAATTAAAATTTTGTTCTATTTTAATTATATTTCGTTTGTGAGCGATGGTCTTTTTGATGAAAATTTTTTTTTTTTAATTAATCATTTTCTAATTAAATATTTTAATTAAATTTTGTTAAAAAAAAATCAAATATAAAATTAAATAATTAAAAAAACTTTTCATAAAAAAGACTATCGCTCAAAAAAAATAAATATAATTAAAAAAATTTAATAAAGTTCAAATAAAAATAAAAGTGCAACTAATTTTTTTCTGTCTTAGAACCACTTAGGAAAAAGAAAACGTGTAGTTATTTCTCTATTCCGCTACAGCGTTAAAATTAACATACAGCCGCGTAGTCTAGTGATTAGTGGGTTGGTCTATCAGTGTGAAAGTTCTAGCGGATCCTCCGGTATATTTCACTACAATAAGTGAAAGTTTTTTTTTTGCTCAACAGGTATCACAATTAGACCATAATAAATTGCAGCCAAGTGGACTGCGACCTCTCGTTACCTTTACATACCGAAACCTGCCGTCCTAACCTAAGACTATCCGTGATGAAATAGCAAACCAAGCTAAGCAATAAGCAACTATCAACTGTTAAATATAATGTCAATTGAAGTAATGTTATTAACTGTTGTGAATCTGCGCAAAAAAAAACACCCTTTACCATTTCCAATTCCCCATACAAATCGCTCTAAAAGAAAAACTGAAAAGTACTCAAGATATAAACAATGAGTGGTGGTAGGAGTGTCTGTACGGGGTATATTCATTTATAAAATTGCTGCTGTGTGCAATTGAGAATCGAAAGTAAATGCATTAATTATAAAACCACAACGTTTTGCTACTTTTTTTTTTACTTTGTTTTCAGCTCTATATTTTTGTATGCACTTTTTTTGTTAATTTTTTTCTTCACTTTCTATCTAATAGCTCTTCAACATTACATTTAACGATAGATGGTGCTTTTCCAACGATTATATACAACCAATAGTAAGTGTGACGGCAGCGACAAAAACGTGAAGAAATAACAACAAAAAAAAAAGAATTAATTCGAACGAAGAAAAAAGCAGAAAAACTAATTATTTTCTTTGGCTCAACGGACGAGTTAATGAAATTTTCGTTTTTCTTTGGAAACACTCCTCCTTACCGAAGGGAAAAATAGCAATAGCAATAGTGAAGGAACATTGAACAATTCAACAAGCTAAATTGCAATTGAATATCCTTGGCAATATTACACACATACAGTCACATGCACACACACACACACACATGTGCATGCATATATTCAGCGCAATGCAAAAACTTAAACAAACAAATTTTCAAATTACTTAGAGCAAATTCAAACGCAAAAACTTCAAAATGCTGAATCGGTAAATGGAAAATATAAGAATGAATGCACGACAGAAGTGCAAAACAATCATACAAAACATTCCAGTACGTACGTATTTGATGCCATCACCTTCAATGAATTTGCAATTGAATATAATTTAAGAAACAAATTTAATTAAATGTAGGCGAATAAAAAAATAATAATAAATAAAAACAAAAGCGGAAAAGCAGTATCGCACAGCTGTAGAAGTTCTCAATTAGATGGAAAAATAAGTGCAGTAATAAAACGAAAATGAAAGTTCTATACTGGCAATTCTATTCAGTCGCTGTGCTGTTGAAGTAAACGCAACCGTAAAATCATCATAATGTGACGCTACTAAACAGTAAATAAAAGGCAGCAACAACAATAGCTACCTCAATTAGATAAATGTCCCGTTTTCAGAACATGGAATTGCTTAGAGTCGCTTAGGACATAAATTCAAGTAGCGCTATTGTGGCACATCTGTTTTAAACTAGAATAAGCAGCGGTATATTTCTGTAATTACTGCCTGGCCCACGATGTCACACAATGTCGAGTTGTCGCTAGACTATACAGTTAATTTCTATTGTCAGTACGAAATCTCTCGACCATTCACGTTAAAATTCATAGAAGCATTCAAGACAGCTTTAATCAAGTATACAGTCGAAAAAAAAATAAAACAACAACTATCGCATTTAATTCTTATTATCTGTAAAGGTATCAATTTTTAGTATCAGCTTAATGAAATACAAAAACAACATTTTAATTAAAAAGTTTGAAATTTTGGGGGCGCTGATGGCGAGTAGTCAGCGTTCAATTGCCAGCCCGATCAAAGCAAAAAAAAAATGTAAATGAAATGAATGTAAGAATTTAATACAAGAGCAGTGCACAGTGTACATTCCAAAATGGCATGATATGGGTAACAAATGAAAGGTTTAGCCTTTGAAGAATATGAAAAAAAAAAAATTTATTTATTGCTAAAAATTTCTGATGGTGGACAAGCTTCCAGAAAATGTGCATTAAATAAATTTTCTGCAAAGAATATGAGAACAAAATGATGAAATATATTCCCAAATGACGTATAATATTTTTCTGTGCCCATCCCTAAGCTGTATGTTCTTATCAAATGAAAGAATTTTTTTTTGAGAGAAATCCGAAAAACAAATATTCGTGCAAAATTAGAGTTTGGAAGATAATTAAGCTTTCCTCTGTCTATCTCCTCACTAGTCGTCATCCTTACCAGTGTCTCTTTCTTATAGAAGTACACAGAAAAAAAAAATCAAACTAAATTTTAATTAAAAATTTTATAATATCAATTACAAAATTAATTACATTTACACTTGTAAAGAATTTCATAGTATCAATTAAAATATTAATGTTGACTTAATTTTCCATAAAATTGTTATTAATAATAATTAAATATTTAACTAACTATTTGGAAAATATCAAACAATTTTTTAATAGCAAAACAAAAAAAAATTTTAATTCAATTCGAATGATTATGGGGTATTAATTTCAATTCGTCGAAAGAGTGTAGCCAAAGTGTTGGCTCTGCAGCCAGAAGAACTCGGGTTCGATACATCCCAGCACGCTCAAATAAGAAATATAAATTTTTTTGAGTTTTCTGTGCTACAGAGTCCTCCTTCGTCGGCGAAGTAAAATGTTAAATAAAATGGCTCTCCTTAGGTTAAGAATAATGCATCAAAATGAACATTAGGAATGCCGCAACTTTGCTGTATAATCAACAAGCAACAGCAGGGTTGTGAATTAAGCGCTATCTTCCTAACACTTTCATCTCCTGTCTATTCCCTACACCATCACTCTTTCTATATAGTTGCAGTGCAATGCATTGTATATGTAGGGGCACTGAAAACTGGTCCAAGATAAAAACAAAAAAAAAAATATCAATTAAAAAATTAATTAAATTTTGTGCAGTCAAGAAATTCATAGTAGCAATGAAATTATTATTGTTGACTTAATTGAATTGATTGCCAATTAAAGTTTTAATTATTATAATTACAAATTTAGTGAAATATTTGGCAAATTTAAAAAAAAAATTTAATAACAAAACAAAAATATTTGAATTCCATAGAAATGTTTATTGGGTATTAATTTTTATTTGCATATTTATTTGTTGCATTTACGAAATAAAACAATGAGATCAATATTTAAATAAAAATAAGCCGTCATGTGTATGTTTTATAGCAAAGAAAATAAATTATTTATTTATTGAAGTATTAGGGCCAAAAGTTAATTAAAAATTTATTTCTATTGATTAAACTTTAAATTGAAAAAATATATTATTCTCACTGAAGGTTAGCGAAAGTGTGGCGGTTAATATGCATTTATCGTTTCGACGGCGTTCTTAGCAATTGGGCCTATTTGACGGCTCATTAATGGTGTATTTTTCATTTGCATTTTGAATTTGCAACAGGACGGTGCCACGAGCAACACAACACAATACGACTGATTATTATTTTTTTTTATCTGGCACCAGCACTCAGGAGATGACCCAAACACATGCGCTGCATTGTGCTGGAACCAGAGGAAAGATTAATAGTTAGAGAAGTGAGAGGAAGTGAAGCTTCACAACACTGCTTTTATTATTAGAATTGAGAACTTTCCAGAACACATAATTTCATGTTTTGGTGAAGTTAATCGGCCACCAAGATCATGTGATTTGACACCGTTAGAAATTTTTTTGGTCCTACATCAAGGACCATATATACGCTGTTAATACCTTAACGTTGAAACATTTGCAAACCAATATTCTTCAAATTATCGTCGAAATAACGTCCGAAATGAGCGAAGTAGTGGTCGAAAACAAGCCCCAAAAAATCGATTGCTGCAACCAATCTAGAGGCGGTCATTTCGTACATGACAGCAAGCCGAAATACTTCCCGAAATGTGCTAAAAAGTGGTCGAAAACTACCTTCGAAAAGATCAACTGCTGTAACCAATATAGAGGCGGTCATTTAAATGACATTGGTAAGGGCCAAGCATTATAATGACATAAAAGTTTCATCGAATTCATAGTTTTAGGCGTATTTTATTTAACTTTACTTTTGAAACCCTTTATGCTGTGCTTAGAAAAAAAGCAAATCCCTTCAAAACTTTCCACCATAATGACGTTTAAAATTATATGGCCACTTGTTTTTTTTACAACGTATTTTATTAATAAAAGAAATAAATTGAAATTTATTAATTTTCGTTTAACAACGCTGCAATGCTATTTTTTTTTACTTCAGCCCACAAACACATTCGTAATTCCAAATTAATAAAGTGGAAATTATAAAACTAATTAAGTGTGAATGTTATATGTTACTATGAAACAAAGGCAAAAAAAACAATCGAATGAAATATGTTGAAAATATGAAAGCAATTTCCTTTCAAAACTAAATATGCAATTGATAATTGGCACTGCAAACTATTTTTTTATTTTTTTTTTGCTTTTGATGATGACAATACAATAAAATACCATAGAAACTATTTGATATTCTGGTGTTGATGCGCATATATATATTTATATACATATGTAATTCAAATTCCATTAAATAAATCTGTAACTAACACAGAGAAAAATTTTACTCTTTTTTTTTTCATCCACAACTTTTAGATCAATATAATTTTTCAATTAAAAGTTTAATCAATTCAATTAAATTTTTAATGAATTTTTAAGATCAATACTTAAATAAATAAATAATTTATTTTTTTGCACTGTGTAACTACAGAATAATTTCAATAATTAATGTAACTCTTATTAAACAATCATTGCCAACCAAAGGTCGACTAATTGTAAAAAGTTTTAGAAAAATTTAATAAGAGATGAATTCAATAATGAAATATATGTTGTATAAAGAACATTTCTAAAGCTATTTGGTTTGTTTTGTTTGTATATTTCTTTGTAGTTTTTGTACAAACATGTGAAGTTTCTCAGCTTTGTTCAAGACTTTGGTTAAAGACCATTTCGGTATTAGCAGCAAATGAAATGTACACATAGACCAAATAACAATCATAAATAAATAATTTGAACAATATATTTTATTAAGGTTTATTTAAGGTTTTTTATTTCTTATTTTTATATAACCTCGATATTTCGTTTATTTATTCGTTATTTCGTGATATTTCTTCATCATCCCCAATTTTATAAAGAATTCAATGAGGAATATTTCAAATATATGTATTTGCTTCAAATAGGATGTCTTCAATCAATAATAGAATTTCTGGATATATTGAAAATTTTAAAATTAAGATTCTAAAATTTTCATTAAAAGAAACACATGAAAAATTGAAGCATTTTCAAAAAGAAATGGATTATGTATTGAAATGAAATGATGCAATTCTTGAAATTTGAGGAGAGAGTGGAATTTTCATTTAGAAGGAAGGTATATTGTAAAAAATTTAAAATATTTTGAAGCATATTCTTTACACAATTTTTATGAGACATGTTATGTTAGAAAAATTTTTATATTAAATTCAAAAAGAAAAAATTTTAAAAATAAAAATTTCCTGAAGATGTTAACCGAAGGTTAACGAAATATCGAGATTATATAAAAATAAGAAATAAAAAACCCTAAAGCTTAATAAAATAGATTGTTCAAATAATAAAAAAGGTTAAAAAAACAAGTATTAAGATAAATAAATAAAATTAACTGAATTTATTTTGGGAATATCTCTTTATATAAGATTCTAATTTAAAAATTTTTATGCTGGCCGATGGCAAGCGTAGTGTAGATGAAAAGAAAAATCTAAAAATTGAAATATATATATTTGTAATAAAAAAAAAGTAAACTCATGGATTGTTATGTTTTTGTTTATAGAAATTTGGTTTTGCGTTTGGTATTCAACTTCAATTCTCGTTTGAATAGTTGAATTTTAAACATTAGAATCTTGAGTTTGTATTCAGAAATTAGGAAAAATCCACTGATGAGCTAAGTAAGCATTAGCGAAATAGTACTATATTGATATGCTTTCCTCCTCAGTTATTGAGTTTGCTTTTATAAAAAAAATACTTTATGAGAATATCATTTCATATATTTTTTTCGGGAAAAAGCACAATTTTAAAATTAGCACCATATATAAATAAATAATTTTAATAATTTTTTTTAACTTAAATTTGAATTCATTTCAATTACTTTCAAAATTAATCAATTACTTTCATGCTCAAAAATCAAAGCAATAAAAGTTTTCCAACCGTTGAGGTTAAATTTTTCAATATAATTTTATTAATTTACTCAGCAATTTTCAATGTTGATTGAACTTTAAATCACAAAATAATTGAATACGCAGTTTGCGTAATTGATTTCATATTTTTCTGTGTGCTCCGTAATACATAAAATTGTGGCTTTATTTATATGCTTATCGTATTGTTTTTTTTTTTTGTGTTTTATATGGTACCAGTGTTCAGGGGATCTATACTCTACATATATAATGCAAAGCACTGCAACTAGATTTCTTTAAAACGTACACATGACGGCTTATTTTTATTTAAATGCTTCTCTCATTGATTCATTTCGTATATGCAGCAAATAAATATACAAATAAAAATTAATACCCAATAAATATTCGTATTAAATTCAAATATTTTTCTTCTGATATAAAATTTTGTTTTTGTTAAAATTTGCAAAATATTTCATTAAATTTTTAATTATAATAATTAAAACTTTAATTGGCAATCAATTTAATTAAGTCAACAATAATAATTTAATTGCTACTATGAATTTCTTGACTGCACAAAATTTAATTAATTTTTTAATTGATATTTTTTTTTTCTGTTTTTATCTTGGACCAGTTTTCAGTGCCAGGTCAGGAAGATGGCGTTTAATTCACAACCCTGCTGTTGCTTGTTGATTATACAGCAAAGTTGCGGTATTCCTGATGTAAATTTTGACGCATTATTCTTAACCATTTTATTTAATATTTTACTTCGCCGACGAAGGGGGGTTCTGTAGCACAGAAAACTCAGAAAAAAACTATATTTCTTATGTGAGCGGGCTGGGATGTATCGAACCCGAGTTCTTCTGGCTGCAGAGCCAACACTTTGACTACACTCTTTCGACGAATAGAAATTAATACGCCATAATCATGCGAATTGAATTAAAATTTTTTTTTGTTTTTCTATTAAAAAATTGTTTGTTATTTTCCAAATATTTAGCTAAATTTTTAATTATTATTAATAACAATTTTATGGAAAATTAAGCCAACAATAATATTTTAATTGATACTATGAAATTCTTTACAGGTGTAAATGTAATTAATTTTGTAATTGATAAAACAAAATTTTTAATTAAAATTTAGTTTGATTTTTTTTTTCTGTGTACTTCTATAAGAAAGAGACACTGGTAAGGATGACGACTAGTGAGGAGATAGACAGAGGAAAGCTTAATTATCTTCCAAACTCTAATTTTGCACAAACATTTGTTTTTCGGATTTCTCTCAAAATAAAATTCTTTCATTTGTTAAGTACATACAGCTTACGGATGGGCAGAGAAAAATATTATACGTCATTTGGGAATATATTTATTCTCATATTCTTTGCAGAAAATTTATTTAATGCACATTTTCTGGGAGCTTGTCCACCATCAGAAATTTTTAGCAATAAATTAATTTTTTTTTTCATATTCTTCAAAGGCAAAACCTTTCATTTGTTACCCATATCATGCCATTTTGGAATTTACACTGTGCACTGCTCTTGCATTAAATTCTTACATTCATTTCAGATCATAAAACTAAAACTATTCTTTTACACTTTTATTTTTGCACTTAAAAAAAAACTCCCGTAAAGTGTGAAGAATATTTCGTATGGCTTTGTGGTTCTTGAATACTGCACACTGTACTGTGTTATTAAATATGGCCACACTTGATTTGCTCATAATAAAATAAATTCAATTGCAGTAATTTCCAACTACTCGGCTGTGCAGCACGCGAAATCTGTATAACAAGAACAAAAAACAAAAAAAGGATTTATAATGTTTGAGTGCGATCTGTGTTTGTAGTAAACAAACATCAATAGACGCTAAAGGTGCTTCAGTGCCAGCAATAATACAGTTGTAATAATGGAACAACTAACAATTGAGGGAAGCAGAAGAATAACAAAAAAAAAAAAAAACATACAGCGGAAACGGAAATGCTTGTTCAATGACATATCCTTCCTTTAGATGTGTGTATGCGCTGGCTTTTAAGTAAATGTTTGCTCACTTACATTTCAATAACAATTCTACTTTCAATTGTTTTGCTTGTTTGTCATAGTTGTTCTTGCTGTTGTTGTTGTTGTGGTTACCGTTATATTTTTTTCACTTTTTTATTGCCTCGTCAACAGTTTTACCTGCATTCAAGTGCATCTCACACTTTATATTCAATTGAATTTGCACAAACGCCCATTTATGTTTTTTTGTCTTCTTTTTTTTTTGCTGGACAATATTGAATTCATATTTCAGTACTTGTGCTGGCCAGAGTTTTTTTATTTTTTTTTTCAGTACCTTCAGAGTGGCAGTGGCACTCCTACCAACAACATTTCATGCACTTTATTGTTTGTGCAATTTCTTATTGTTGTTTGTCAGGTTTAAAGTTATTTTCAATTTCGTTTCCCGGCATTTTCTTTCTAGTGGTTGCAAAGTTATGAGATGGATTTTTTTTTCATTCGATTTGATTGTGTCAATGTGCCTGCAGTTTATTTTCCGTTTTTGCTGGCCCCAACAATTAACTTCAAATATAAATTTAAATTTTGCAATATGCTCTGCATTTTATTGTCTCTTAAATGTCTTTTCATATTGAGCAGTTTACAATTATTTTTATTAGTTTCATTTTTAGGTCTTTATTTTCATAAAAAAAATTTCTATGCGCTAGAAGGTGCAAAAGTATTTATACAGTCATGGCAAGCATTGCATTTTTTGCTCAATTGTGAACTTTTCATTTAAAGTTTTTGTAGAATTTGTGGCGTGTAAAGGCATTCTGTGACAATGTACTGTCGAAGTATTACTAAATCATACACTGTGCTATTCTTTTGACAAAAGCAGTTTGTCATTACATTTAATGCAGTCTTTCAATTGACGGCAGAGAGTTCAGTGGAAATACGAGTTTTGAAATTCTCTGGCAGTAACTTTAAATACAATACAGCAGTCAACCACGATCTTTTTTTTTTTTTTTTTTTATTTTTATTTGGGACCAGCACTCAGGAGATGACTCCTACACATGCGAAGCATTATGCTGGAACTATAGGAAAGGGATAGTAGGAGACAGGAGGTGAAGCTTAATTAATTATTTTTGCGCTCTGCTTTCGCACGTTCTTTGTTTGTACTCGCAGCAGTGCTGAAGCTTCGGTTCAGTAGCCATTTTTATTATTGTTTTACTTCGCCGGTGCTACACAATAGCGACGAAGGAGGGCGTTCTGATGCGATTGTGGATTGCTATCAGCTGAAGCCGGTATTGTTCAGTGACCAGTGACTATGCTGTCGCCACTGAAACCTTTCGACAACAACTGACACACTAATGCACATCATCTGAAAAATGCGAGATTTATTTTATTTATTATTATTTTTATTTTAAAATTTTAGTCTGAAACTGGGGTTGAACGCAGGTCTGTTTTTGGATACGTAGTCAACGTGCTGACTACCATCCATCGTATCATCGCCACCCTCAAATAGACTACTGTTAAATTTTGAGGAAGATGCGTTATTTAGTTTGTGTTTCCCAGCAATTACAAGCAGACAACCATGTGAATTTTAACAAAAATGGCAATGAACTTCGTGTATTGATTAAGCATTATTTTTTGCGTAAAAAAACCAACACTGAAACGAAGGAAAGACTCGATGAATACTAAGGGAACTCTGCACCACCACCAATTTCAAGGGTTAAGAAGTGGTTTCCTGAGTTCCGTTGTCGTCGTACCACAAGCACAAGTGAAGCCGTAAGTTTAGGTCGCCAAAAAAACTTAAAGCTGTGTGTACCATTCCCATGTTCAAAGAAATACCGACTCGACTGCAACCTATAAGAGTAACTTTTGCGCTAGTCTATTCGAATTCTGAATTCGATTCGCAAATAGACATGCACATGTTTCACTACAAGGACAAATTTTTTACTCTTTTATTTTTAATTACCACCTTTAATTAACATAAAATATTTTTAAAAAAATTTTCTAAGACAATACAAACTCTGCGAAGCTCTTAAGCTTTTCTGTAGAAACACCCAGGCTCTAAGCGTGAAGCGAACCCACACCTACATCTTGATAAGACTAATGCTCATGCACAAGACTACACAACACACCCTAAAAGTTTAATCAATTCAATGAATTAATATTTAGGCTCTCTATTTAAATAAACAAATAATTTATTTTCTTTGCTTTTTTAAACATACAAAATTACGGCTTGAAGCAGTTCACTATTTATTTCATTATTTATTTATAATTATTATTTAAACTTAACGATATCGGTAGGAATACAACCGTGCAGACATTTTTATAAGTACAAACTGTCATTTGAATTAACGGATATTTGTCTGACCTTGTTGCCACATTTTACTTTATTGTTACTTCCAACGTTGCAACATTTCACTCTCAGACTAGTATATAAACAGCACTACTTGTTTAAATAAATTCACTTTGCTTCGTGTCTTCAAACGATAAACATCTTTGTCCGGTATTAATTTCTCGGACGGGCTGAATATTTTTTTTGAGATATAAAATAAAGTAGTACAACTTAAAACAGAACTTGTGTTTTTTTTATTGTTATTCATTAAATGAATAAAACCTATTATCTTAGAAATAAGATTATTGCAGGCTTATTTTTATTTAAATATTAATCTGATTAATTTATTTCTGATATGCCCCACCTTTTACACAAATAGAAATTATTCCCCAATAAGCATTTGGATTGAATTCAATTATACTTTTTTTATTAATAAAAAAAGTTGGTTTTAAAATTTTCAAAATACGTAATTAAATTTTTAATTATTGTTATTAAAAATTAATTCACTTAAATCGACAATAATAATTTAATTGATACTATTAATTTCGTCATAGATGAAAATCACTTGAACTTTTTAAAAAATTTTAATTAAAAATTTTGATTAAATATTTTCTGTGTACAATATATCGGCTATAGAAAATAAAACAAAAATATCAAAAATCCCCTTAATGACTTTTCCTCGCCCTGTTAACATTGTGCAATTATACATCGGGCATGTAGAGATATCCCGTTGATATCACAATTTATCAAAAGAAGACAAAAAAAAAAGTAAAATCCATCGTCAGGTTAAAAATTAAGTATGAAATACATTTATACACTGTAAGGCTTGCGGTTAACCATGCACAGTAACAAGCAAGAATACTAAAATATATGCTTCATTATAACATCTTAAAGGCATATTACACATACTTTTGTATGAAAAGAACCGTTCGAGAGTTGAAAAGTTAACCAAAAGTAAGGCGCAGGCAGTCATTGTCAGTGTTGCAATAGGGTATACAATCGATTAACCGTTGATCGTGCTTCAACGAATAATTTCAACACGATTAACCGGTAGATTAATTTTAAATTTAATCTTTTCATTTGACAATTAAATCAGTTAAGCGAATAATTTCCATTTTTTTCTAGTTTTCGAAATAAAAACTGTAAAGCTGATGTAATTTTCAGCTGCGTAAGGCTGACTTCACAACAACGTCAAGTGCTTTGTATTCGAACAAAGTATAACGTTTCTTAATACCCTAGAAAAAAAAAATTTGAAAGCCTACATTTTAAAAACGTCATCGGAAAGTATTAGAAATATAGCAAAAAAGCACTTAGAAGATGAATTTAAAAAGGCGCGCTTATTTATTTGAAATTATAAATTAAACACATGTATGCAATGTTTCGAAACTTTGCATATTCGCATTATTTAAATATCGCAGCAAAATTGTATACAAACTTTGTATAGATACATCAGCTGCTACTCATATGTCTGTCAAAATTTGCAGTTTTTGCTTTTAAAACGTACATGGTGCGTTGCAACAAAAGCTATACGTTTTTCAAGTCTGAGGAAGGCCATGGCAACAAAACCAAAAAGTCCTAAGTTCGAGCCTAGTTTCGAACTAAGTCATAAAAATATTTGGCATTTTTTCTAATGTGTATCAGTGTATCTTTTTGTCAGCTGTTGGCGGAAGGTGTCAGTGGCGAAGGCATAGTCCCTGGCCACTGAACAGTACCGGCTTCAGCTGATACCAATCCACAGGCACATCAGAACACCCATCATCGTCGGTATTGGGCAGCACCAGCGAAGTAAAATAATAACTAAAAATGGCTACAAAAAAACGAAGCTTGAAAATTTAATATGTCTCCTGGACATCAGCAACTGCTAGCAGAAAAAAACAAATAAAAAAAAAACGTACAAAGGCAGAGTTGTATCATTATCACCTGTCATCTCTCTAGTTCCAGCATAATGGATGGCATGTATAGGGGTCAACTCCTGACCGCTGCTGCAAGATATAAAAAAAGTCTCAAAACAAGCTTTCAAGTAGCTCAGCCTTTTAGAGCGTTCTAGATACGTTGAGATCAAGCTATAATAGGCAACAAAGAGACTGACAGGCTTGTCAGGATGGAATAAACTTTAAATAGCATCACACTGCCGAATGTCAGCTCTTTTCAGATGCTCAAGACCGAACTCAAATAATGGGCGATTGGAGAACATGGAAGGGTTTGGCAAAATACTACTGTGAGTACAGTGACACGAATACAGCGAATAAGGCGACCCGAATCTTAAGAAGTCCAGTGAGATACTAAGACTAGAGAGAACAAGACTCACTGCGCCAGTATCCAACGTTTAGTAAGATTAGGGAACAGATTTTTCAAAGGACATACATACCGGATCTGGAATTTTTATGGGTACTCGGATTGGAGCCGCCTAAAAGCATATATATATAGCAGACTGACTTTCTGGAGGTATCCAGAATCTTCGGTAGAGGCGCGAACCTGGGTTGAACTCCAGTTTCAGACTAAAATTATATAAAAAAAAATAAAAAAAAAAACATTTTTCTGATGTGTGTCTTTTTGTGTCAGTTGTTGTCGGAAGGTTTTAGTGTCGACAGCATAGTCACTGGTCACTAAACAATCGCGGCTTCAGCTGATAGCAATCCACAATCGCATCAGAACGCCCTCCTTCGTCGGTATTGTGTAGCAGCGGCGAAGTAAAATAATAATAAAAATGGGCACTAAACCGAAGCTTCAGCACTGCTACGAGTGTAAACAAAGAACGTGCAAAAGCAGAGCTGTAAAATAATTAATTAAGCTTCAACTCCGGTCGTTTCTCCTACTATCCCTTTCCTATAGTTCCAGCACAATGCTTCGCATGTGTAAGAGTGCTGGTCCCAGATTAAAAAAAAAAAAAGTGTAATACCGACGTAGTGGCACCCTCTTTTCAACATAACCTAAAACAATTACTCCATAATTTACTTGTCAAATAGATTTCCAATAAGCATTTGGGCTAAGCTTAGCGGTCAGCTATATTTTTTTTTTTGTTAAATTAACGATTAAATTAAACGATTAAATAAGAAACTTCTTTAATGGAATACCCTAAATTCCAAGATGCGATTAAAAATAAAAATTTGTAAACATTGCAAAGTAAAGTGTAGATTTAACCGCAAACGCAACATTTACCGTGATATTTGCCAAGCAGGAGACATGAATGAAGGCAAAACTAGAAGAGTGAAAATAGGAATTTTAACAGCAGGTGCTCTAAACCACAGTAAAGAAAGAGCTCCAAAAAAAAAACACACTTAAGACAGCGACAAATTGATGTAACAAACATATTAAATTCCTCCTTGAATATTTTTCTTTTTCATCTTCTTCCACAGCTATTATTCTTCATTTCATATACAAAAACTCGAATGTGTGAGAGTGTATTACACATACATATATGTATGTATGTGTACTGCTTTGACTATATGCCTGTATACGAGAGTAAATGTACATATTTTAGGGCATATGGTAACAATATTAAATTTTTACATCTGCCAACACTTTACCACCTATCAACTCGTTATTTGTAATGGAAACATCTTAATATGCGAAACCATTAAATTTACATACTACTCGTATGTTACACTGTGACAGGTACAGTCAAATAAAAAAAAAAAACACACACTGCAGATACAAGTCACAAATACAACAATACTAAATTGTAGATGGGTAAAGTTTTTCTTTTTTTTTTTGTTCTCTTTTCACAGCCTTCATTTAATTCAATTTGTAACACTACTTACACCGAACGAAAGATGTTAAGAAATTTTGTGTTTTACTTAGACGAATGATACAGAAGAGTTTTTTCTGTGTTTTTGTGTATTTTATGCACACTATTTATCTACTTGCATATACACATAAATATTCAAAACAAAATGAAGAGCTATTTGAAATGTAAAGTGTTCCTTTTATTAAGAACGAACCGTTTTTAATAAAACTTAGAGGGATGTGTATTCATCATAGCGGGGAGTACGAGAAACCATTGCTCGGCATCTTTAACGATTTAAATTAAATTTTAATTATTTTAAGAGACAAATTTAAAAAATAAAACTAAAAAGCAAAAGCACTAGAAAGAGTGCAAAGAAAAATAATCTTAAATTCGGGCCCTTTTTTTATATTGACATTTGGTATACCCGGAGGAGTATATCTATAACGGCCATTTTCACAATGTCTAATTTTTTTACTTTTAACAGAAAATTAACTAACTGGCGGTTTGCTTAACAGGCACTATTTAATCGACGGTTAATGATTTCAGTTTCACCATACTTCAGTTACTTAACAAAAGAATTCTCTAAAAAGTATGGCAATATTGTTTGTGTTTGTTTACGAAAAATACTATAATGACAGAAAATAGTAAAAAAATCTGATTGTTTGTGAAAAAAAAAACCATTGAAGTATACTGAAAGGAAATGGCGGATATTCATAAGCAACAAATTGTTCCAGCTTGGAACATTAAAAAAAACAAGTGAGACAGGTAAAATATTGGTCTATAAAAATATTAAGATCTTCACATGTTCAAAAGTTTTTTGTACAGCCTTTAATATCACAGCAAGATTTCTTTTTTTTGTTTCAAAGTTTTAAAATTATAAACATTCAAAAACTATAAGTGTTGCTTTCCCATTTTTTACATGTGTACATTTTTTCTATTTATCAATTAAAATTAGTTATGCATAGGTGTCGATTATATTGTTAACCGCCACATTTTGTTCGGTTAAATTTAACAGACACTTTTTCGTTAAATGGTGTCAGCTAAAAGTTAATCATACATTGTGAAATATATTTTTAGTTAAACGACTGTTAAAGTTCCAATTAAGTTTTAATCAGACATTGTGAAAATGGCCGTAAGTCCGTTCGAATGCCGGTTAGGCAAGAAATATTTTTTAAGCGTAGAAGGAAATTTTTGCGACAAAAAACTGAAAAATATATCCACCTCCTCAAACACCATATATGCTCAAACTTTGTTTTAAAATTTAAGAAAACGCTCAACCCCAGAGTGTGTGAGCTTTACGCACCACGCTATCAATGCATCAGCTTTCGCTCTTGCTCTGCACGATCGTTTTCAAAAAAGAAGTCAGCTGCTGTTCAAATCATGAAATACATTCGCCCCAGCAAGCTACCGACTTTAAGATGTCAAAAATAATATACTCGTACATACGTTTATATGAGAACGATTATTTTGACGACACCAAGGCAACACGACTGCAGGTTGTTGTCAATGCTAATTTTGTCGTTGCAGTCTTATGAAATTAATTTCTATTTTTATTTCTTCAATAGATTGAAGCTGATAATTGATACCTTTACAGCAGTGGTGTTCAAAAAAAAAATGAAGGTGTATTGGTGAGAGAATTTGCCCAGCAAACATAATGTCAAACGTTTGAAATAAGAAAGAAAATGCCAGCTATATACAACTTATTAAATGAATGTAATTTAAATTTTAAGAAAAAGATAAGAGCATCAGGGACCATAAATAGCAGTTATCAATTTTAATAAATAATTTTAATAAATAAATTCATATAAAACATTTTTTTTGGGCTTAAATATTAGACTAAAAAGTTTAACCATCTGTCATTCCTCATTATAATTTTTAAAATCGCTTTGAAAATTTTAAATTAAACATTCCACGTTAATACTTGGATGGCAATTGCGAATTAGTAAAATATTTTATAAATTCAACGAGGTCTTTTTATTTCGCTGCTTGGAACAAACGTTTTTCATGTCTGAAAATATTTGTTGCCCCACGGCCAGGGCGCAGTCGATCCGAAAAAATTGAACTGGTTGAAATCTCGTAGCCTGCTATTGCCAATATGTTTCATAATGAAAATTTCATGCCTAACAATAACGCCACCATTATTGAGAACTCATTTTAATGCCCGGAGTGTTGCTGTCGGGTCACACATGAATTTACGTTACGTAAAATTTCGCATGTTAGTCTGCGTATGGACGAATATACCCTTAACTTTATGGCTCCAAAAAAAGTCTCTTATATTTTCCACACCTAGGGAAGACCTAATAGGGGACAACAAAACAAAATTACAACTTCTACAGAAGTTGAACTGTATTTTAAATATTGTATCATATTTAATTTAATTTTTGAATAAATATTTCTAATCATTCCATAAAGATGATGAATAAATTCCATCATTATATATGGGGAGTCACCATCATTTCAGTGAAATTTTTGTTATGATTTTACGTTCATCACATGCCTTCAATGCGTACATGCGAACGTTAACAGTCTTCAGCAGTGACATAAAGTGTTAATGTGCTGAAATACTTAAAACCCCACTAATTTCACAATTGTAATGAAAATACTCTTCACTCTACGTTTCGAAATAATTTTAATGGAGCATTATCAGTTAAAATAATTTTCTAAATTAAATACTTTCTATGTTAAGGGCTCACTAAAGCCTCAATGTAAATGTTATTATTACTTAGGGTAAACTCAGACTAGGTAAATCTACTCTAGGTTATCTACTCCTTTTTAAACATTAAATGAGACATCATTTTCTATGTCAAATATTTTACTTTTAATTAAATAATTTTTTTTTAATATTACTTTACGTAAACTAAACCAACAGAAAGGCAAACATTTCGTTAAATAATTGCTCCGTGTGAACATACATTGCAGACATTAACGACTATTTTGTGTATAAAACGTTGACAAGAAATTAATATCCTGGCAAGCGGCAACAATAAACTTGAAATAATAAAAACCGAGACTGTATTTTCAATTACAAACGAATGGCGCAAATGCTTTTACTTAACGCGAAGTAATAAATATATTGCAAATATAACACCGTTTAATAAAATTGTTTTCACTTCATGATTATTTTTTTCTACAATTTTCATGTTGCCATGACATCGATAAACTTATTTGGCAAAATAAATCTGGGCTGCAGTCTGGAAAAATACATCGAAATTATGAAAATAAAAAATAAGCTAAAAAAATGCTTAAGCATTTTCTCAGCCATGATGTTGGCCTAAACGGCTTTATTTTATTTCAGAAATTGGGGTTTATTTCACAACAAATAACAAGTCAATTTTTGGGAAATTATTTATTGAAAAATTTTAACTAATTGCACAGACTGAGTCTCGAAATATACCACTACATACTAATGTGTGCAATACAGTAACAATTAATATTTAATTTAAGTTTTTGGGGAATCGTCGGTCCTTTTTTTTCTGTTCATTTTATTTACTGCGGATATGCCTACAAGTCAATTGACACATAGTACATCAACTTTCGCGGTTGATACTGCTTTTCTAAGCATACACAAGAATGCAGCAGTAGCAAGTCAACATCTTCAAGCGCATTTGAACCGATTGCAAAAATACGTTATCAAAGTGGAAGATAAAAGTAAATGCTTCTAAGTGCGTCCACATTACGTTTACTTTGAGAAGGGACAATTGGCCTCCTATCACGATAAACGGTGTTACAATACCTGAGGGCAACTACGCAAAATATCTTGGTATTCATCTCGATAGACGTCTTAAGTGGACTAGTCACATAGCGGCCAAAATCACTCAACTGAAGTTGAAAACTGCTCAGCTCTACTGGCTTATAGGACGACACTCTGCACTAGGCCTAGATATGAAGGTGCTGTTGTATAAGGCGATTTTAAAGCCTATATGGCTATATGGCGTTCAGCTGTGGGGAACTGCTTCCGCATCAAAATTACAAACTCAAAAATTTTACGAATAATCACAGGTACATAAAAATGCAAATATCCACAGGGACTTAAAAATTCAATACATTAAAGATGAAATCAAAAAAGTCTGCACGAGGTATAGGACGAAGATCACGGTGCATCCCAATCCACTTGCTAGAGACTTGCTGGTCTTCGAGGGTCACAGAAGACTCAAAAGGACCCAAACGTTTGATCTATTGGGATGAAAATTCTGTGTGACCATCGGTTTGAAATTGCAGTGCAAATAGAAACTATATTTTATTTTATATTATATTTTTAGATTAAGATTTGAACACATTTTGTAAATTTCATATTGAAAGATCCAAAATTAAAAATAACATGAAAAAAAAGAAAAATTGGTCAATCATTACAGTTTTGTATTTTTCTTTTATTTTTTCGTTACTAGAAAATTTACATGGTGAAATGAGAAAAGTAGAATAAAAAAATGTGCAAAATTGTGTCCACATACAAACGCTATGCAGTACAAAAGTAAAAAAATATTAACTGAAGCCCAGCTAAGAAAAAAAAAAAATATGAAACTATGAATTCTTATTCTTTTGCTGTTTCTGCTACTGTTTTTGCCCTCAAGTTTCTTATTATTCAAAATGATATGAGAATTTTAACGAGAGTGTATAGCAAATTCTATATTCTGACTAGTTTTTTTTTTATATCAACTCATTCCTTTTGGTTGATTTTGTATGTCGTACAATGCTTGTACAGCTTCTTTTTCTTCCTCCAGCTAACGACTACCTTACGTTTTGCTACATAAATATTGCAATTCTTTTCCACTCTTCTTGAAGTAGAAAATTTATTGTCTGTACAGATACGAGCATAAAAACTGCAATATTATGACAAATAATTTATGTTTGGATTACTTTTCTGTATATTGGAATTTTTGTGATAGTATTTCGAAACCCCAGAACATTTTTTTTAAAGATTTGTGCTTTGTCTTAAACATCAGCTCATTTGGCGGCATGAAGTTCCAAACTACTTTGTGAAAATTTTCTGTGGGCAAATCTCCGCATTAAACATTAAGAAATAAAATTATCTGACAACTAATATTTGTTTTCATTTTACTAGGACCTGGGCTCAAAGGATGTTCCCTATATATGCAATGCATTGCAACGGGAACTAGTTGGAAAGTAATAGCGTAGAGAAGAGAGCTCTTTTATTTAAGAGACGTAACAGTCCGGGAATGATTGCCTCCTACTATGTGTTATCTTCTAGGAAAGGAATAGTCATAGAGATTACAGCTGATGTGGGGATAGATAGAAGAAAACTTCGTAATTTTTACAATACAGCTTCTGCCAGCATTTGCTTTTATAGCAGTGTTGCAGCGCCTCTGATATCGAGAAAATGCATGAAATCTTTGAAGCTGTATTTGGTAGATATTTTATTAATTAAATTACTTTGACGATGATGCTACACAATACCAACGAAGGACTACGCTCTGATATTACTTGTAGATTAGTGGTAGCTTCGTACTTGCCCAGCTCTGCAATTGTGCTTTTTTGTCGATTTGTAAAGCAGAGTTGCAGAGTTTCTGCTGATATGTTGCCGGGATAGTTAAAGTTGAGCCATTTCGTCGTCAAATAACGACAAAGAAGAGCGCTATTAACATAAACACATGTGATAATGTTTCGTTCTTAATGGTTGTTTATTAAGTAAAATCGCTAAGTACTCAGCCATCAAAGACGCAGCAACTATGCTTCAAAAATTTAAAAAAAAAACGCAACTGCAGAGTTGTGCAGACGGTGGCGATGGATGACTACAAATCGCACGTTGACTACAAAACCCAATGTTCTGGGTTCGTCCTAAAAATATTAACGCTTTTTTCTGATAAACATTCTTGTGCCTTTGTGTCAGTTGTTTGTGGGAAGCGTTCAGTGGCGAAGGAATAGTCTGAATGGTCACTGAACACTAACGGAGTCAGCTGATATTAATTTACAAGTAACACCAGAGCGCCCTCCTTCGTCGGTATTGTGTAGCATCTTCGGTGAAGTAAATTAATTAATAAAAATAGCTATTAATCACAATTTTAAAATATGTATGCGTCTGCTTGACACAAAAGACGCTGCAAATACTGCAAAACAGCAACACAACAAAAACAGAGTTGTAAAAATAATAAAGATTTTATTTTCCATCAGTTATTGCTATCACTATCACCTGCGTTAGTTCCGGTGCATGCTTTTCACAAATAAAAGACATCTCCAAAGTACTGTTCCCCGGAAAAAAAAAAAAAATAACTCAACTGTATTCTTTTCTAACACTTCAGCACCTGCCTATTCTCTACACTCTACCTTGGCAACTTGTCCCTCGGACATTCCCCGAGCTCTGGCCCAAGGAAAAACTGTGCATAAAAATATTTGATGTAACTTGGAATCCATTGAAATCTCTGGGCACGTGTCATATTGTGTTATCGTGGCCACTTAAATACACACGAACTAGGGAAACTACATTTTTGCTTCGTATTGTTGGCTGAATATTTCTTCTGACATATTTCCCCAATAAAAGTATATGAAAAGCTCTTAACGCCGGGCGAATTTTATGTTAAGAAAAAGTGTAATTGTTCCTAATATTGCATGTAGAAGACACTATACTGCCAGTAGCTGATGCTGTTCCAATTCTTCTACAACATATACATTTTTTTTCCACATTTTACCAAGAAAAATATATACTCGTACACAAGTATTTCTCCATATTAACTATAGATATTTCTAAGACTTGTTTTCATAATTTTTGCTGCTTTTCATATTTTTCTATTTAATTTTTTCTTGTTTTCTATGCTTGAGAAAGTTATCATTATTATTTTATTTTGCTTTTTGCGCTGCTACATTCGCGTAGAGTATCCGCAGGGTAATGGATGACGAGATGACAAGTCCCACTGAGTATTTGAATGTGGGTAGTTATGTAAGTACCAACGTATGTGTGTGTATGCTTGTGCAGTAGTTTATAAGCAGTATGTATTAGTATTAGAATGTGAGCGAGCGTGTGCGTGTGCAAGTGTGCTTGTATTTCAAGGAAATCAGGAAATTATTTTTTTTAATAAAATTATTTCTAAAAAAAAAAAATGCTACAAATAAAAACACATTGAATGGAAAAAGAAAGACAATTACGTGGATAGATTCAAGATGACATTGTTAGTTAAGCAAATATTAAGAAATGCCCAAAACAAGCATTATGTTCCGCTGTACAAACAAGCAAAACAAAAATATATATATTTTATAAAACAAAAGAATAGTCATCAGAGTAGCAAAAATTAAACAAATAAACCAACAAGTATCTTCTGAACCTTGTTGCTTCCCTGTAAGTTAGTATTGCATTAGATACTGTATCTTATTTAAATAAAATGTGTAATAAAGATTTTCTAGGAATAATTTAAACATTATGAATTAATACGCAACATCGATACAGAGAAAAAAGTAATTTTATTTTAAATTAACTCTCATTCATATACATATTTGTTACGGAATTATGTTGGTCGAGTCGTTAACGTATTGACTCTACAGCCAGCGTTACCATATAGTAAAAAAAAATAAAACTTTTTGTTTAAAAAAAAAACTTAATTTTTCAACAAAAATACTTTTTTCAACAAAAAAACTTTTTTCAACAAAAAAACTTTTTTCCACAAAAGTGACTATTGAAAAAAGTAATTTTTTTTTTTTTTTGGAACTAGGAAATTAGGTTATGGGGAGGAGGATAGAGGGAGTAGTGTTTATTGACATTTGATTTAAATCTTCCCAAGCTAAAAGTGACAGGAAACACCTCTTCAAGTTTATTAGCTAATGTTTCTTATATTAAAATTCCTATAAACTTATAATTAATGTTACAAAATATAATAATTCATTCATAAATTACTTAGTTTTTGGCATGAAAACCACTTATTGGAATTACTTATTTGGAATTGCGGTATAATTAACTTTTAATATATAATAATTTGACATTAAATGTAATAGATTATACTAAGTTTCCAATATAAAACAATGTGGTTCTTTAGCTGTTTTTGTCAGTGGCGACAACAGTGACCAAATAATGAAAAAAGCACAAAAATATACATTTGAATTAATTTAAAAAAAAAAAAATGTTAACAACAACAAACTTATTCTTTCCACGATTTAAGGCAGATCCCCATTTTTTTCTGAGCTTTTTTTTTGGACATCCGAGCCGTGTTTGTAGCATATTCTAAGCTATTTTCTCCACTTGGAGTGCCGCTTAAAACTAATAACACCAAAAACTAAAAATATTCCATTATCCTTACCGTTTTTCTTTAAATATTTATCCATGCTTATTTGAAATTGAAAACTTTTTAGAAGAAAAAAAAAACGCAGGCATAAAAAGCCTGTGTTATTAATACGCCAGAGTTGTATTAAATAGGGATATACACAGTTAATACTGTAGCAGTAATAAGGAGTGAACAATTATAAGATCGTTTACATTACATGGCAATATCAAATAATATTTTCATCATATATACTGTAAATTCAAAATTAATAAGCAAAACTTGAAAATGTTCATGAATTTCAGAAAAACTTATTTTTGAAGCTAAAAACTTGAAAATGTTTATCTTTTTTTTACCTTGAAAAATAAGGGAAAACTTTAATTATATTATTAATTGACCATTTTTATTATAAATTTTGAAATCATCAGGAATAATAGGAAATTGTAATTATAATTATTAAATATAAATATATAATTATATTATTAAAAATTATAATTTCCTATTATTTCTGATGATGTTAACAAGCTGTTAACGAAATATCGAATAAGAAAACAAAATAAAATAAGAAAAGACCACAAGCTTAATAAATATATTTCAAAAAATAAGAGAAAACTTAAAAAATGGTAACGCTGTCTACAACAATAATGCCCGTCGCATAGCACAACTGTGCAAAATGAATTTACACGAATTCTTATGCTCTTTTATTCAGTCGTCGACTACATTGCGACGAAAACACATGAAGCGCATGATGGTTAATTTTTTCAGGATTTATTGTCCAGCAAACACGCACATTTCGTTTCAAATTGAACAACAAATCAAAGTAAAAAAATATTTCGGTTCAATCCGATTTATTCTTCCAAAAATAAACAAAATATAAAAAAATAATAAAAAACAAAAACCAATTTTCCTGAAGAAGCTACACAAAGGAGTAGCGAAATATTGAAATAAATATAAAATATATAAAAAGACCTTAGGCTTAAAATAATTAGTGTTATTAATATAAAAAAAAGGTCAAAAAACTAGAAAAATTACAAAATATAAAATATAAGTCATAATTATGAAACAGAAAATTCATTAATGGATATTAAAAGGTTAAAAAAGTGTAGGGAGAAACGAAAGAAAAATTTTAAATATCCGTGTATAAATGTGAATATCTTTAGATCATTATTGCAATTTTAGCCAAAAAATACATTCACAATTGATAGCAAATATTTGCTATTACACAATTTTGCAATATCAAATGCACAAGATTGTGAATGGGGCTACTATGCTTCACCAAGTCAGCGAATAGTACATAGTCAAAGCGTTTATTTATAATTCTTTTAAAATAAAAAGTAAACAAAATGCAATGCGAAAGGTACTTTATGGCAGGCAATGCTTTAGGCCATTAGCATAATGGTGATCTTCAGTGTACTTTATATTTTATACACATATTTCATTTGAAGTTTTTTATTCAATTCCAACTACTTTTGATTGAATTTCTAATTATTTATAGTTTGCACTATTTGCCATTTCACACAGGATTTAAATATTTTCAAAACTTATTTTTTAATAACTAAATATAATAAAGGGTCTCCCAACAAGAACGCAAGATTTAAATTTGGCGCCATTCGAAGTGTCATTGTTTGACATGTGAACAAGTGTTATTGTTTGCTAGTAGAAGGTACGAGGTTAGTAAAAATGGAGCGCTACACGAATGAACAGCGCATTCTCATTGTAAAATTGTTTTACCAAAATGGTGAAAGTTATGCGGCTACAGTTCGCAAATTGCGATCAATTTGGGGTCACAATAATGCTCCAAAAGAGTCAACTGTAAAGAGATTAATGGATAAATTTGCCGAAACTGGGTCTGTTAGTGATGTAAAGACAACAACGCGCCTTCTACCAGGTCGATCGACCCAAAATGTCGCAGCTGTACGTGATGATGTCGCTCAAACTCCATCCACCTCAATTCGACACGGAGCTCAGCAAATTGGTGTCTCCAAATCCACTATGCAGCGAATTTTGACGAAAGATTTGCATCTTCATGCATACAAAGTTCAATTGACTCAGGAACTGAAGCCAGCCAGAAGTGTAAGTTATATACATACATAATATATATTACACATAATTTTTTTTTTGGAAATGTACAGTGTGGAAACACATTTATATGCACATTGGTCCGCAGAGGATTCTAAATTTCCTAAAAATATTTATTGCAAATTGAAACACTGAATTATAACAAATTAAATCGCCTATATTGTTAGCTAGAAGAGCTAATTGAACTCAAACTTATACAGCGTGTCCGCCGGGAAGCTATACTACTTTGTTTTGCCGCCATTTAAATAAACATTAGTCTTGACAGTTCATATTGGGCAGTCGTGAAGTAGACACGTGGCAAATTTATTATGGAAAAATATTCGATAAACCAACGTATTTGAATCCTTAAAACATTTTATCAAAATCAATTATCGATTACTGTGACGATAAGAAAGTTACGTGAAATTTTTGGGAGAAACAACGTGCCAAAAAAACGCACTATTTATCGTGTAGTGGTGAATGATTTCGAAGAAAGAGGGTCTGTAGTTGATAGGCTCAAGCATGGACCACAACGTACTGCAAGATCGGCTGAAAATATTACTGCTGGTCAAGAAAGTGTTCATAATAATCGATCAACCTCAATTCGACGTCGTGTTCAGGAGCTTCGTATTCAAAGAACAACTTTGACCACAATTTTTAACGTCACAACTGCGCACTCAACAAGACGGTGCCACATCACATACAGCCAGTATTACAATGGAATTACTGCGAGACCTCTTTCCACAACAAGTTATTTCAAGAAATTGTGATGTTGTTTGGCCTCCACGGTCGCCTGATTTGACTGCTCCGGACTTCTTTTTTTGGGGGGATATCTGAAAAGTAAGGTTTATGCAAACAAACCAGAAACGCTTGAGCAACTCAAACAAAATATTCGTGATGACATTAATGAAATACCGCGTGAAATGTGTGAGAATGTAATGAAAAATGTGAGCCCTGCATTTGTGAGGCTAACAGAGGCGGACATTTATCTGATATTGTATTCCATACATAATTGCCGACATTAAATAAAACATTTATCAATAGAAGATCCATTCTCTTTCATTTAATCAAATTTCAAATTATAAACAAATAAAGAAGTATATCTTCCCGGCGGACACCCTGTATATTAATAAAACACTCCTTAATGTAACACTGCACCGGATGGTTCTTTCACTTTTAATTCCCATATAAAAGAAACAGGGGAGCATCTCTTTCCGTTTTTTGCCATTAACTCTTACTAATACAGTTCCCTTGTATTGTTTTTCTTATTTCTAACTACATTTAATGGGAGTAGATATAATTATTTATTATGCTTGCTGAAAGTACTCAAAGTACTGCCTAAAAATCAAAAAAAATTATTTACCAGCGCCTTGGAAATTGATAAATAATCGCACTCGAATTATTTTAGATGGTAAAATTTAAAGCTTCATTATGGGAAAATTAACGAAGAAACTATTCTCCTATTCTATTAATAAGAAATAATACATTTATAAAGTTAATAATTGACATCTACTGATAATCACACACAGTACACTAAATACGAAGAATCCTGAAGATGAAGTTGTGCAGCCTTCGAAAACAGCTTGTTGTTCCGTTCTGTTAGTGTTTGTCAGCGTGACTTATAATTATTGTCTTTGATTTATTTGGTTTCTTAAGAATTATCACATGTATTTTTAGCCATTATTAGCCCATTTCAATTAATTACACAAATAATATTTTGTTTTCAATAGGCAAAATATAACGATACTATTGGAGCAAATGTTACGTTCTACAAGGTGGGCCAAAAGAAATCACCCTATTGGAAGATGCTCTTATTTTTGCAAATAGCGGCCAATGTCCAATCTGTTTTGACATTTGTGAACTAGACAGATGTAGAATACAAGTGAACAAGCGCGTAACTTACGCCCAAGCCATCCTCAATCTCGAGCACGAAGTGGACGATTTTTCGACCAAAATCATAATGAGCGATGAGGCTCATTTCCACTTCAGCGGGTACGTGAACAAGCAAAACTATCGCTTCTGGGGCACCGAAAATCCACGAGTGATGCACGAGGAGCCATTACACTCGCTCAAAGTGACTGCATGGTGCGCTGTGCTCGATGGAGGAGTCATCGGGACATTTTTTTTCGCGAACGCCGCTGGTCAAACGACAACAGTGGACGGTGTGCGCTATAGGATCATGTTAACCGAGTTTTTTCTGCCGCAATTGATCGAATTAGGACTGGTGGAGATGTGGTTCCAACAGGACGGAGCAACGGCACACACTGCGCCAGACACAACCGATATTCTGAAGGCGGCGTTCCCGGGTCGCCTCATCTCTCGTTTTGGCGATTTGCACTGGCCCGCAAGATCGCCCGATTTAACCGTTCCAGACTTTTTTGGGGGGGTTTTTTGAAGTCCCGTGTTTACGTGAATAAACCCGAGACAAGAGCCCTGGAAGCCCTCAAGGACAACATTCGACACGAGTGCGAGAATCTGACGCCCGAAGTTCTCGCCGAAGTGATGAAAAAAGCCATAAAACGAGCCCGTATATCAATCAAATGTGACGGCGCCCATTTTTGCCGATATCATCTTCTCGACTTGACCAATAAAATTCTAAAGGTTCAGATAAACATAATCAAAAAAACAGAATCGAAGTTTTTCATTTCGAAAAAAAATGAGAGCAAAACAATATCAGATGACTTCTTTTGGCCCACCTTTTATAAGGGCTTAGAAGTAATGTGGTACTCGGAAACCGAATTTGCCTTAAGCACACAAACGGTATTTTATTTCTGTAAAATAATAGTACTCAGCATTTGCGACATTTTCGAAATATATACAAAGCCTGCTTTACACTACGAGTGATAATCAAGTTACTACTGTATTCTTTGGATTGTTACAGAAATTGCTACTCTTCTCACCCTTCTGTAATACATAAAATTAAAAAAAAACACTATGTATGTATGTAGTTTGTAATATTCAGTCTTATTATACTCGTACATTTATTATGAAATACGTTTGTTAAAGCTTTTTGAAAATTAAAAAAACAAATTTTTTTGCAAGACTTACTAGTAGTCAAGGGATGGTAGTTAGAGAAACCTTAACAACTATTTCCCAATAAAAGTTCTTTGAAACGGTTATTGCTTTTACTTTATATTTACATTACGTGGGAATTAACTTACATACTCACTCGTACATACAAAAACTGCACATAATGATTTTTGAGAGAAGAAAAATTTAAAAAATTGTGCACTTAGATGGTGGCATTAATTACATTGTTCCACATTTTAAGCAGTTCACGGTAATACTGATTGTCGCGTGTCGTTAGAGACTCTAAAACCATAATTCTATATGAAACTCGTCAAGAAAATGTACAACTGATAATGAAAAATTTTCGTTGATGCTCGTATAGCCAGAGATAAATATATATTGGGGTATACGAGGTTTGTTCAAAAGAAAAGCAGAATTTTGTTTTGTGCGAGTTCTTGCCAACAGGTAGTACGGTTAATAAGGAATACTACAAGGAAGTCGTGCAACATTTGCCTGAAGCAATACAGCTCAAACGAGCGGAATTGTGGAAAAAAGAATCTTAGATTCTGCAGTACCATAATGCACCAGCTCACACATCAATTTTTTTTCAATGATTTTGTGGACAAACAAAAAACCCTAAATATGCCTCAAACACTTTATTCACCAGATTTGACTCACTGCGAATTTTTCCTATGCCCAAAACTGAAGAGACCAACGAAAATTAAAGCGTTTTGCCACAATCGATGAGATAAAGTCAAAATCGAAGAACGAGCTGATGGCTGTACCGCAAAACGCATTTCAAAAGTGCTTCGAGGATTGGAAAAAGCACTGGCATAAGTGCATTATATCTGAGGGGGATTACTTTGAAGGGGACAAAATGGATATTGATGAATAACCAAATACTTTTGAAAAAAGTTCAAAATTCAGCTTTTCTTTTGAACAGACCTCGTAAACATTAGTTTAGAATACGTTGTTGGTTGGTAACAGAATATATTGTGAATTCTGAATATGTTTTTTTTTTTATCTTGGACCAGCACTTAGGAGATTACCCCTATACATGCGGTGCATTGTGCTGTCTAGTTCCAGCACAAGAAAGGAATAGTAGGAGAAATGATAGGGAGGGGAAGCTTCACTATCTTACAACACTGCTTTTTGCACGTTATTGCTCGCAGTGTTGTAGCGTCTCTGATGTCAAGCAAACGTATTACGTTTTGAAGCTTCGTTTTTCGTAGCCATTTTTATTTTATTATTTTACTTCGCCGCTGCTACACACTACCGACGAAGGAGAGCGAAGGAGAGTAACAGCTGAAGCCGTTACTGTTCAGTGACCAGTGTCTGTGCTTTCGCCACTGAAACCTTGCGACAACAACTGACACAAAGTCACACACACAAATACGCAACAGGAAAAATGCAAAATGTTTTTATGAGACTGAAATTGGGATTTACCGCCGGAAAAATTTTTCGTTTTGTAGTCAACGTGCAGACTACATCGGCCATCGCCACCCTAGAAACAGTTTTAAACAAAACAAAATTTTTTTGATTTCTGCAACCAGTGTTCAGGGGATTTCTCTTAAGTGTGAAATTTCTCCTTCAACCACTTCCAACGAAAGCGATAGTGCAGGAAATTTTGTATGTATATTTGCCCATGAAATTAATTCTTATATACTTGTATGTCTTTTTCATATTTAAAATTTTCAGCGACTACTTTACACCGAATGTCTATTTGAAGATCTTTGATTTGCTTTGCTTCGATTTGATATGACAAAAAACTTTTAAGGGTACACTTTCCTATATTTCGAAATATTAAAGCGAAAAGTATTTCCTCAATAACGAATGACTTAACTTTCTACTCTTCGTAGCTCCAAAACAGAAATAATGAATTTCATGTTAAAAAAAAAATACTGGGCCTGAAAAAATATATTAAAATTCTTGGGAAGAACTGTTGCCAGTTGCTATAAAACAGAAAGTCCAAGTGTGTAATTTCCAGCATAAAAATCTCAGCCCTGATCATAATTATTTCATACGACTTAACAAAACTATCACAGCAACTTTCTATAAAGTTTCTAGTTGATTTAAGAATATTTATTTTCCTTAATTCCAGCTAAAGTTTTCCCAAAAAAAAAAAAAAAAAAAAACTACTAATTTGGGACTTTAATCTCAAGTAATGCCAGCGCAAGTGATTTTTTCATTTAAGAAAAAATTAAGAGGAAAACTTTGCCCATACGTGCCTAAATTTAACAAAATGTGTGTGTTTTTTTTGTTGTTGTCTCATTTAACAAAAAACGAAGAAAAAAAAAACGAGCAATCATTAGTATTATATTGTCATCGTCTTGAGAATTATTTCAACGAATTTATAAACTTTTGTCACACACACAAACTCACTCAGAAATGTAAAGCTGGAGTAAAGACAACATGTAGAGAAGACACTAGAAAAAGGCTGTGACAATTATTGAAGAACGACACTGAATGACTATTGAAAAATTAAAATAATGCCTCTTGCTTTTCATCATTAAATTAAAGTGGAACACACACACACACACATACATACTTACAATAGTACGTGTATGTGCAGAATTGTATATAAAACCTATATCTACAGCCGATTTCAAGGAAAGGCATCGCATAATCAAATGTAATAATAAAAGAGGAAGAGGAGGAGTGGGCAAAAAATAAAGACACAACAAAACAAAAGAAAATACGAGAAATTACAATTGGAAAATTTTCCTTCTCCTTTCCGGCTTACGAGTAAAGTAATCACAATCAATACAATTAAAAATGCAATCAAATTGAAAAATTGCATTCAAACTGAAATGAAGTATGAAAAGTGCTGTTCGCTATGCCTTTTGCTCAATTAAAAATCGCATCTTATTGCAAGAGGAAAATCGTGATTGTCGGAAAAATAAAATTAAATAAAAATTCGTTAAATTTTTTTGCACAAAATAGGGGCTAAGAAAACGTGTTCATAGTTAAAACATTTTTTTTCTATTTTCAATCTTTGTTCTGCACTTGGAAAATGTGCTGTAAGAATTTTTTACTTGGACCAGTAGTGTCCGGATGAAGTCTGTTACGTATTGCAATAGACTGCATCGGAACTAGATAAGTAGCCTTGGTGAAGGGTTATAGAGTGAGTAGTGTTTTTGTGAACATTTGATTTAAACTATTCAACATCGCAGGAACATCTACTGGAAGTTTATTCCACAAAACGAACGGTTTGCTCCTCTGTAATTCGTAGTGCGTTTCATTAGAAAATCCTTTCCAATAGGTTGAACCCTTTATTACGTTTTTGCTGTGCATAAAAAGAGTATTCAAGCATCTTCGAAAAGGTTGTTAAAAGCAGACCTACGAGCACGCTAAGATTAGTAAATAGTTTGGAACGCAATGATTTTTCCAGCAGGACTACACAGAACAGGAACCTTTAAAACGATACATTTTATCGTTCAAACTGTTGAGTTAATGGCCTATTAGCATCATCATGGACTTCCCGCAGAGGTGTTCCCTGTCACTTTTAACGTGGGAAAATTTAAATCAAATGTCAATAGACACTACTACCTGTATCCTCCTTCCCACAACCGTATTTCCTAGTTCCAGGGGTCATCCCCTGAGTGCCGATTCGAAAAAAAAAATAAGACATTATCAGGAGCTTATGAGAGCAAAACTGCAATTTTCTACGCATAAGAAAACTACCATTGTGTAGCCCATTGGCTAGAAATCTTTTCGAAATTTAGAACTACTGAATTTCGTTGTCCGAAATCATTTGGAAAATAATAATCGCATAAGAGCAATTTATATTCGGGAATTATACAATATCAATATATAAGTAATAATTTGTGCGGCTAGTATGCGACCCCAACTACATGTTTTCTCGCATTATTGTCTGTACTATTCTATATTACAGCACTCTGATTTATACAATCATGAGCGGAGTAATATAATGGAGAATTAAGATACGACTCAGTACAATGATCACTGATATATGCATGTAAATGTATATACATTAAGAGAAGGGCAGTTCAATCAATTCAATAAAAAATTACAGCACTAAAAACACTGCCATTTTATATTTTAAAATCAGCTGTGTGTTGAGTTTTTCCCATCATAGGGGTCCTCCTTCTCAGAGGATATGCAGGTCCCCAGCTAAAGATATCAGTAATTTGAAGACAAAACTTTTAATGATACCAGCTCTGGAAACAGATCAACGGGAGTGCTGATTTCTTTCCCTGATTTTTCTGCGCTAGATCACCCTCTTTCGTCGCTATTTGAGCAAAAAACGTCGGAGAAGTAAAATAATAATTAAAATAGCTCCCATAATAAATAAAATGGCTTAAAAATGCGCCAAAAATAACATCAGACGTGTCGCAACTGAGGGTGGCTTCAGCTGATACCAATCCACAGGCATTAATATGCCTGCGATCTAATGATCACTCTCCTTTTTCGCTTCATGTTCGCCTGTAACTACCCAGAGTTTCAAAATGACAGTTAAAAATGATCTTCGCAGTTTGAATCTGGTGGTACGGGAAACGATAGCCCAGACGGCTCCTTCCTAGTACGGGCTGTTGTGCTGCCGCCCACGTAGAATTGAGTCAGCGGACCCGGACTTCGCACTTAACCTACATTGTTAAAAGCTAATGACTGATGCGGCTGGGTCATCAAGTCGAATTGCTTAGTGGACACCCCGGAAATTTGGGGTGGAATTCATATTGGCTTCAGTTGCCACAATACGACACATATCGTCATCTTTAGTAGTCACTGGAGGATACAGCGATCGGTGCAGAGAATAAATGCCGACGATGAGCCATCGCCGGTTAGAATCATTTCTGCTTGGTGAAAGTCTTACGACCACATGCAAAACTTTTCAAACCGACAAGTACCCAAAGTACCTCAGAAAGTTGTTCATTCATACGAGTAGACAGGGAAAAATATGATGACGACTGCAACCTACGTATACCTGTTAAGTCACGTTAAAAAAATTATGGATTAAAGCCGTCAGGGCAGGTGCCTTTGTAAATCTTCCAAACATTTCTGTCTATTTTTTTTTTTTATAAAGCACAAAGCGATGTGTGTTTTCGTACAAATTTCAATTACTTGTGCAATAACTTAATTTGTTGGATCAAAAAAAATATACGTACGTATCGAAAAAGCTACCCGCACTTCCCTTATTATCCTTGAAGGACCTGCTTATTGTGTGCATGTCTCGAGCTTGCCACCATTATATGCTGATAAGAGAGAAAGATAATTGAAAAGGAAGTTTTCAAACGCCCTAGGCTTTACTAAAAGAAAAAAAAGGACATGATATGTTTCAAAGCAAGTGTCTGCTTATACTCGTACGATGTTATTGCTTATTTATATGGTTTGTCTATTGATACGATTTAATTTAAATAAAAAGAACAACAACAGCAACAAGCACGCATTCATGCGGTTTGTTAGGAAATTTTGACACTGCTGTTGTGTCAGTATAAAATAAGCAGCTGGGTGACGATTAAGCTGTCATGATTAAGAGTTAACAGAATGTGCCGTAATAGCCCTTGTGTTTCCTGCTGTTCCTTCACTGTAAATTTCAGCACGAAAGCAAAAAAATTGTTGCGACATAGTAAAACTTGAATGTTATTTAATTTATTTATTTATTAGAGTAAGTGGCGGTCCCTCCCCGAAGGAGAATGCCTCATTTAGGGGCCATCACACCTGGACATCAGACATTCGCCACACGAAACCACCCCGATTCCAGAATAAATAACGCTATGGCGGAAATTCTCAGCCGAAAGAGTTCAGGCAATAAGGACAGGCAAGAGCATTAAAGCTGGCAGGAACTGGACACTGCCATATGATTTGAGGAACCGCCTTCTCCTTCTCCTCCTCCTTCTCCCCAGACCACAACATGTCCAGCAAAAATGCCCAGTCTATCGTCAGGCTTTTCAATGCGACAATGAACCAGTAGAACCGCGACAGTGCGATTGATGTCCATACGATTCAAGGTAGAAAGACACTTACTTTTTATCCAGGTTGGCGCAGAGTCTAGCAATACCGCACGTCTCCTCAAGCTGCCAACAAAAAATGGGCCTTCGCGTACAGCGACTGCAGCGCACTGGTTCGGAAATTTATTTATTTAATACCTGTTCATAGAAGCCAATTTGAGGTTTTTTATTGTTATATATTTTCAAATAAATGGCCGAACGAGTATTTTAACTCGTCTTCTATGAACTGGTAGTAAATAAGCAGAATCAAATTTCTGTTTTTTTTTAGTTTTAGCCCACTAATCGTGAAAATTCTGTTACATAAAGATTTATAAAAGAGGTGTAGCATCGATTTCATTTATACTTATTAAAGTTAACTAAATGAAATAGTTGAATAATCCAATTGTTTCACAACATTAATTACTTCATTTGTAACAAAAGCTTAAATGTCCATAATGAAGCAGTTATTTCATGCAAAATGACTGAATGCTGAGACTGGTAGTTTTTGGCATGAGCAAGCAAACATTTTCTGGTATAAAGCCAATGCATACTTAGCAAGTATTTGCATACAATTATTTATAGCAATGTAAGATTTTAATGAAAATATATTGTATTCCAAAGGATGAAAGGCTTCCATAGTTAATTAATTTTCACATTTCAATTGTTGCAAGGAAGAAAATTTATCAAAACTCTTAATATTCCCTCTCTCACTGTCCCTCTATATCATATTTTAAGGTAAATGAAACTCTTCGTTATTGGCAAAAAGGAAAAAAAAGGCAAAAGGGATGAAAACATGTTCATTAATAATTTGCTCAGGTATGCTTTTTATTAAAGTCTGGCTAAGGGATCACTAGCCCCCCAAAAATATCTTGAATGTTCCTTGTTTATGTTGTGACGATACGTACTGGTTTTAAGTAGAAAAAAATGAAAAATATAATAAATTGGTCAGTTGATTATTGTTTGTCTTGTTTTGTATTTTGTACTGATACGGCAAATAAAAAAAAATAAATTATATTTATTGAACACTTTTTGTCCTCTTTGTAAATGACCAAGACGACGCAGAAGAAGAACAACAATCGAAATAATAAGTCGACTGGTCTGTTGGCCTGTTCATTTATTGAAAAGCCGAGAAAAGAAATATGAAAATTGCCAACAATATACATAGATATATTGGCCAGAGCATGTGTATGCTTGTGAGCGGCAGGAGATTGTAAATTTAGGACAATAAACTATGGCAATAACTCTTTGAGTTGGAGACCCCAAAAATGGCCTCAAAATTACACCACAAATATGCATTCAGACAAAGAATAAATGCTTTTGCAGTATGTTTGCTTCAATAATAATAAAGAAAGTAGCAACAACGTCTTCTATACGAATGTGTGCATGAACGTACATGCTTGTGCATGTATGTACATGCTTTCTAACACAGTAACAATTTTTATTTTAGTTGGTTTAATAGTTGGCAACATACTCTCTCGCACAAATTACGAATGGACGAGTGAGTGCTTGCAAAAACACTGATACTTCATTGCATATTTTGTTTGTATATGCGTATATGTGAATGTGTTTGGATAAGGATTTGGAAAACTATTGAAATTCACTGTTAATATTTGGTACCTCGGCAGAGCAACAAGGAAAAAAAATTAAAAAAAAAAGGTAAAGAGTTGCTCGTACCGCAACGTACGAGTAGAATGCACGTTACACAAATCTAACGAGTACATAGAATAAGTATTTCTGTTTGCATATGAAGTGTACATGTGATTGTGCAATACTTACCCATATTATTTGGATAGAGTGCTGGCATAGTGCCATCTTGTTGGTAGCGGGGCGGCGGTAAATCCGTATTGTCTACCAGATATGTTGAGGCTGCCTTTTTACGAGCTTCATCCTGTTTTTTTTTTTTTAAAGAGAAAAAGAAATCAAGATGAAAAAATTAGAAATGGTCCAACAAAAAGATAAAATATTATTTTCAAATATTAGCTTTTGGTATCTACAATGAAAATAATAGCGAATATACAAGAAGAAAAATGTTTTACAAAAAATATTTAGTTCTTCTTCCATGACTCTTCTTCAAATTTCCACTTTTTTTTTTCTTTATTTTTTCTTGAAGTCTTATGAATATTAAAGTAAATAGAAAAGTTTGTTACCAGTATCTCAAGTATGTGTGCAATTTTAATATAAAACTGAAGCAATATTAAACTTTATCGGTTATCTGAAAATATTTGTATGCAAACATTTAATATCTTAATTACACTGCTGGAATCCACAATTGCAAATAAAGACTTTATTTACTCGTACTTTATGAAATTTCCTCTACGCAGGAATTCAGTGTTAAATTATGGTCATTTGTTAAGTCATTGCGTTAGATTTTCTGTGCAGTTCATTATGTCAAACGGAAAAAGAACTGTAATACAGAGAAGAGGCTACTAATGTCCGCCGCAATGACAATGTACCGTAATCAGCACCACAAGGTCCTTGGTCTGTATTTGCGATAACTTGAAGAGCCTTCGTGTTCTACCCATTTGTATTTAAGGTCAAAGAGTCCTCTCCATTAGAAGAAGTATCTAAGTTCATCCTTATGTTTTGTCGTGAAACGGCACTCAGTGGATGAACCTTCAAAGGCAATGCATTGTGCTGCAGCTAGTGAATGACTTTTTGAATGGATTTATAGAGGAAGTAATGTTTATGGCAAACTGTGAAAATTTCATATATATTTCACTTCAATTGAATTTTTCAATTAATTGGATTTTTCAAACGCAAAACGTTGTCATCGAGCTATTTTGGTTTGCTTCATATCAATTGCTTTGCCATGAGAATTTCTGATACATAAACAACGATTGCCGCTTTTTGTTTGGGTTACTGTGTTATAAGAAAATTTAAAGCGATGCCTTAAGGTAGGCAAAATTCAGTGCTAAAAGCTACAAAAGTTATATAATGTGGATATGAATGAGTTTAAAACTAAAGGGTGTCCGAACAAGAACGCAAGATTTAAATTTGGCGCCATTCGAAGTGTCATTGTTTGACATGTGAACAATTGTTATTGTTTGCTAGTAGAAGGTACGAGGTTAGTAAAAATGGAGCGCATTCTCATTGTGAAATTGTTTTACCAAAATGGGGAAAGTTTTGCGGCTACTGTTCGCAAATTGCGATCAATTTGGGGTCACAATAATGCTCCAAAAGAGTCAACTGTAAAGGGATTAATGGATAAATTTGCCGAAACTGGGTCTGTTAGTGACGTAAAGACAACAACGCGCCTTCGACCAGGTCGATCGACCGAAAATGTCGCAGCTGTACGTGATGATGTCGCTCAAACTCCATCCACCTCAATTCGACACCGACGAAACAGAGTATGAAAAATTCGCTAACTAGTGACCTCACCCTTCGCCGAATGCACGATTACGCTGCCTCATCTGCAATTATGGGCGGTATAAACATTGAGGAATCAAGTGCTCTTAATATTCTTGGCAGGAAAATCCAGTGTGATGTTCGAGGCACTGGGCATACTTTTCAGGTCTCAATGGAAGCATTCAAGTGCCTCGGTGTACGGCATACTTCACCCCATCTGATCTAGTTACTATTTATACCGCCTATTTCCGATGGAAAATAAAACACAACTCTCATGTATGAGCCGGTGCATCAAAGGCTATTTTGAAGTTACTCAACCGTGTACAGGTAAGAGCAAAGAAACTCTTTGGAAACAGTGGGATAGCCAATTCTATTGACTCTCTCGAGCATCGTCGCAATGTGGGGTATATTTCATTGTTCAATCGTTACTATAATGGGATGTGTTCTAATGAAATCTGGGAACTTCTTCCCGAAACCAGGTCATTCACACGCACAAGGCGGTTCTCAAAAGGAGCGTATCCATATGTAGTCGATTCCGCTATGTAGTCATCCCCTGAGTGGCGGCCAAAAAATAATGACACCAAATGTTGTAATAATTCCAGTTTTAATTAAAATTATGAAATTGTTATTTTCGCACCCAAAATTGTTGAAGTAACTGTTATCGAAAACAGCTGTTGCCAGTGATTATGAGCTGATTAAATTTTTTTTTGGACGGCGTCGAGTGGTTAGTCGTTAAGTGGCTGCCAGGCAGATTTTCTCACTTGTATATCATTAGATGTTGTAGTTTTTTTTTCGTTTCTTATTTATAAAAATGTAATTTCATATAAAAGTATAAAAACGTGAACAATTTTTAAACAATTTTTTATTCTAACCGGCAGCTTGTAAATATTATTTTACGACAAAACAATAAACATAGCTTGACTTTTTGTTTAAAGACCAGCAACAATTTGTTTAAACTGTTTTCAAATAGTAAGACATTATGACAATAGGACTTAATAGCAGATAATGTGAATGCCCCAAATTGAGTTTGTAAAGCTTTAATTTTCATTCATCTCCTTTGCACATTTTTTCTTTTATCGACATTCTTCATTATCTCTTAAACGAAGGGCTTTCTTTTGTCTATTAATTAATTAATTTTTCATTTCATTTTAATATTCAGGACTTTTACAAGGATAACGAATCAATATTTTTTCATTCTATCATAATATTTTCTCTATATATTGATGCTGTGCTTTTTTTGCAAAATAATTGCTGATAAATAGACATTTTCTTAATTAGTTACGAGTATTTTGTTTGTCTGCAAGTCAAGAAATCAATAAGAAGAAAGACTGTAAGAATTTAAGAATATTTGATTGATTTTCATTTAAACCGGTTTTCAAGTTTAATTTTCTTCATAAAGAAATTCAAATCAAAGTATACGCTGTAATTTCAATTAAGTGGAACAATATTTTTTGCTGAAGAGTGGATTTGATGAGTGGATTCATAATTCTTTTGTGTTTTTTTTCTTCGCCCATCACTCAGCAGATGATGACCTCTGCACATGCGATGCATTGTGCGGGAACTGGAGAAAAGGCATTAGTTAGGCAAATGACGAGAGGTAAAGCTCTGCTATTGCACGTTGAAACGCCTCTGATGTCAAGGAAACGCATTCAATTTTGAAAATCTTTTTTTGTAGCCTTTTTTTTAGCAATTATATTAATTGGTTGGTGCTACACAATACCGACGAAGAGGGCGTTCTGATGGGACTTTTGATTGATTACAGTTGAAGGCGGCACTGTTCAGTGACCATGCCTTAGCCACTGAAACCTTCCGACAGCAACTGACACAAAGGCCCATTTTTTTTTTATCTGGGACCAGCACTCATACGTGAAACGCATTGTGCTGGAACTATAGGAAAGGCATAGTTAGAGAAACGAAAGGAGGTGAAGCTTAATTAATTATTTTACAGCTCTGCTGAAGCTTCGGTTTAGCAGCCATTTTTATTATTATTTTACTTTGCCGGTGCTACACAATACTGAGATGTAGGGCGTTCTGATGTGATTGTGGATTGCTATCAGTTAAAGCCGGTATTATGCAGTGACCAGTGACTATGACGCCACTGAAACCTTCTGAAACTGGGGTAGAATCCATGATTTTTTGGATTTATAGTCAATGTGCAGACTACTTCAGTCATTGCCAATCTTTTGTTCCCATTATAAGCAGACTTTACCCTATGCATTCTAAATACACACTACTCAAAACAAAAAAGAGAATCAAGGCACTGCAAAATTGCTTAAAAATCCTTCCTTTCACATATCGGCATATCACTCCATCCAATAAAAAGAATTAATATTTTTGCTGCGATACGAATGCATGTTGTAGTTTTACATGACTTAAATTTATGAAATTAATACAAATACGGAATCTGTTCAATTTTAATTATTCTTTATCAAATACTTTATGAAATTTCCTTTATATGCATGGTTACATGAACACAATTAATTATTCAGTTGCCTGTAGTTATTTCTAGCCAAAACTCTCTATTGCCATGCCATTTGCAATATTAATTTAATACCTGTTGGCATTGTATTTGTTCAAAACGTACATATACGATACACACATGCATATGTTCATACGAACCAGTATATATTTAACTTTTATTAATAATTTAGCAAATTTATTTACAGTCGTTGTATTGTAAATTAATTAATTAGAAAACAAGAATTAAAAATGCTTTTAGGCAGATTATTTTCGGTAACAGTTATACGTATTTAATGAACAGAATTTGATTTTTAATACTGGTCTATAATTGTAAATAATGTGCAGCCAATACTCCTTTCACACGGATTATTTTGGCATGCTTGTAATAGGGAATAGTGTTTGTAGACATTTAATTTTAAATTTTCCAACATCACATTTAGCAGAGAAAACTCTTCTACAGGTTGTTTATTCCATATATAGAAACGTTTCGCTTAAAAAGCGAATACAAAATACTACACAAATAAATTGCAGCTTATTATCAGCATAATATTTTTGCAAAAAAGTAAATGAATAAAAAAGCTACATCTCCGTCAATTACCGAAAAATGACTTGAAGCGATGGATGAAAAGATAGATGAACGAATATATAAATATTTTTCCTTTGAAATGACTGAATTAAAGAGGAAGTATCATTAAAGTGATGAAATCAACTAACTGTATGTAACAGTCAGTCAGCATCTACAACATCAACAGCAACATTTTACAAAATAAATTTTAACTGAGAAATAACCAAAAACCAACACATTGGGAAACTTATTAAAGAACAAGGGCAGAAAAAAAAACAAACACACATAATACTAGCAACGTTAGTAGAAGAAATATTTCATAATTTATTTTACCCACACACATCTTTAAACGCTGGCAGAACATGTCTGGCAACTAAGCAATTGTGCAGGGATATTAAAGAATTGATTCATTCACTAACAGAATAACAGATTCTGAGAGAAGTACTGGTAGAGAGAGAGAGTAAAAGATATATTTTTTTTGATATTACACCATATAAGGTTTGAATCCCCCCACTTTTAGGTTTTCAGAGTAAACGGCAGTATTTTTTAAATTTTATGTACGAAAATATGAAAATTTTTTGTGTTTCATTTTCCAGCTGTCATTGTTTTCGATAAGAAAAATCTGATTTTAGGTAAGTGCAGATCGAGCTGTTGAGCAACTTAGTAACTGAGGTACTGATTAAATGAGCAACTGAACAAAAAAAAGCGATCTAGTTCAATTAACTGAGCCGAGCAAAAAAGAGCTGATCAACCCGACTCTACTATAGGCATACAAAAGCGTGTCTTACGCTTACACAATTGTCGTGAGGTATTTTAAAAAAAATTTTAGAGATTCAATTTGAGGCGTGTAGACAATTAAGCCTCCTTTAACAGTTTAAAATTCATGCACAAATACCGGGTGTGTCTGGTAGCAAATTTATATTTTCAAACTTAAATAGAAAACGTAATAATTGACACAAAGTTTTATTAACAGCATTAAACGATAGAATGGAAATGAGGATTTTATTTTTTAAAGAGTATGTCGTCCAGATGCTTCAGATTCTTTTTTCAAATTTCATGAATAATCGCTGTTGGAAGTCCGAGTGAGGCCGCTCTTTTCCGTATTAAAAGTCGAGGATTTTCGCGTAAACTGCTTTCAACCAGTTCAATGTTTTCGGGAGTTCCTGAAAATCGACTGGGCCCTGGCCGTGGGGCATTCATAGCCGAAGCAGTTGCGCGAAATCTCTGCACCCACGGACGAATTCAATTTACACTCGGTCCATCACTTATTCGTGAATGAAAAATCCGCACAATCGATAATTCCAACGGCGCCACCCTCCCTTCGCACCGTGTATTACTTTTTGAAATAATCGTTTTTAAAAATATAAATTTGACTCCAGACACCCTGTCCGAATCTTAATAGTGTCAATATTATTTTATATTCTTATTATTATATATTATTTCAAATTAGTCTCACTTTTATTTTTATTTTTTTTATTATTCTATAATATATAATATATTATTTTATATTAATACTAGATGACCGTCTCGGCTTCGCACGGAATCGGTTTACTAATGAGAAAAAATATAAGTTTTGCTTTTTTTAGCTGACCCGGCAACCGTTGTATTGCCCTGTATCTTATTACTAGGAAACATTTTTTTAGTTTAATAAAAATAACTATATACTATAAGTGTACGGTGATTTACTTATAATCGAAAGCATTGTAGACAATTTAAGTATGCTTTATTTAGGTTAATAAATTAATTTTTATCAAATTAACAAATATATCTTAAATTATAATTCTCGATAGCTATCTAAACATTAAAAATAATAATTAATATTTTTGCTATCAACTGTATAGTGAGTAAGACAGGAGACCGGCTTCGTTCTTATACCTTTAGGGTCAGTCGCCATATTGGATTTAGGTTGATGATAAACTTTGCAAAATCTCCCCATCATACCCATTCATTTGATACCCATATTGCAAAAAAATAAAAAGTAGTTAAAAAAATAGTGGGAGTAAATTGGGCGTGGTTAATTTTAGGGGGATGAGAAATAGATGTTGTCCCGATTCTCAGACCTACCCAATATGCACACAAAATTTCATGAGAATCGGTTAAGCCGTTTGGGAAGAGTTTAACTACAAACACCGCGACACGAGAATTTTATATATTAGATAATATATTATTTTATATTATATTATTTTACATTAATATACTTTATATTATATTTTATTATATAAAAATGTTAAAGGCAAATGATTTAAGTCTTTGCAACACCCAATTTTTCTTTTCATCAATGGTTTAGTGTGGTGAAGTAAATTAAAATTAAGAATACCGAAATTATTCTTAACGCAACGAAACCAGGCAACAACAGAACGAACAACTTTCCTTGGAAAGTACATACAAAAGAAACAGAAAAAAAAGCAAACATTTCAAACGAAAATGGAGAAGAATATAAATGTATTCAATGAAAATGGAAATTTCAACGTCACTTGTAATTAATCACCACATACTGGCCTTAGCCAGCATGATTAAGAACTAACAAATAGCTACGAATTATTAGAGTAATTTATTATTCTTATCTGGATTTCTATGCTCGTATATGCGAGCAGTTTTCTTTGGGTATACTTTTAATAAAAAGCAACATTTTCATTTCCAAAAAAAAAAAAAAACTACTTTGCAATTGCACATTTCATATGTCTCAATGTGTAGGTTCTGCGGTACTCTGCCTTAAGGAGCATGCACAAGCATGTACACATAAACATAACGTAATCAGTTGATGTGAAATCGTTCAGATTCTGAAGACTCTATGGAGCAAAAATCAATGAATGAAATAACACATGGTTTTGTAAACAAATACTGGAAATAAACAAATATTTATTTCCGTTTCTTGTGAAGTTTTTTTTCTTTTTTTTTGTAGCCACATTGTAACAAGTGTGAGTAGTGGGCTATTGTAGCTTTGCTATGGGCCCACGTCGAATTACTACATATGTATGTGTATGTACTCGTAGATGGATTATTTCTGGCTCCATATGCTTCTTATCAATCTTTATGTCAACTTTTCATTAAGGCTTTAAAAATATAAATTAAATAAAAATTTAAAACAAATAAAACATCTCTTAAAGTTGTTTCTATTTTTTTCCAATTCTCTTAAGTTTTCTTAAAGGATTTTTTAGGGGTCGTCTGCTGGTACCTGCAGCATGCTCACACTAACCCATGCACACATACACATATTATTTCGAATACACACATTTTGAATAATAATTACTGTTCATTTCTACAATGAATATTAATGCGTAATAAGCTTAAATTTATTACTGTTTTATTATTTTCCAGCCTTAAATTTAATACAATGACTGAAGCTGAAAGGCGCAAAAATGTCACAAGCTTTTTTGTAGAACTGGTTACTGTTGTAAAAATTTTTTTTTTAATTTCCACTCGTCACGAGAACTTAAGTTATGGCATGTAATTAATTTTCTACAATTGAATTTCTTTACTTGTTGCAAAAGAGTTTGGAAAAATTTATATACAAATATAAAAGAAAGAACGCCTGGATCGATTTCAATGATTCGCACCAATTCGGAGTGGTCTCCGGCCAAACAAGAATAATTAATACCCAAGAAAATTGCCGAAATATTTCCGAAAAAAAATTGTCAAGAAAATTCATTTTTCCATACATTTTATATGGAGTGATTTTACGAGGACCCTTTCTTGATACGGTTAAAGTTTAAGTTTTAAGTATTTGGTCATTACAAATCATCAGTCAAAACGTGGGCATTGTACTTCCAATACAAACTAAATTTTTATTTCTGTATATCTTGGAAATTTTTAAAGCAAAATCTGCTAAATTTTGTAAAAGTTATTTTATAATTAAAAAAAATCATCAATTAAAAATTTGGGCGGAATTGAACAAGTGGCTGTGGTACCTTCTATACAAACAAAAAATTCAAAATTGATTATGATGTATTTTGGATAATTCCGTCATAATCACAGAAGTTCAACATTTCGAAAAAATTTTCAATATAAGTTCACGAACATATGCTTTACATTAAATTATTTATAATTTAAATAGGTGCAGCGAAGCATGCCGGGTTTTAGCTAATTGTTTATAAACTTGAGTATTGAAACGAACTGTGAACGTCATTGAAATATTTGATCCATTCACATGCTCGTATTAACGTCACATACATTGTGTAATCGTTTTATTATACAGTATGTATTGTATTTTTGTTGTTGGTAATTTTCATACAACATAGTGCTCTGATTATTGGATTGAATTTTAAAATGTTTTTAAAAAATATGGGCCAATTATCCCTTCCGACGAAAGACCATAACAAACGGTACACTTAAGTGGGTCTAATACTCGCCGTTGAACTACTCTTGGATTTTCCACAGCCTATTGCCTATTTGTCTATTAACAAACCCATTCTTTTGGAAATGGGCTTCGTTGCTTCTAAAATAATTATGAATAAAATTATTATGTTCCTCTGAAATAAAGTTCAACGATTTTGGCACGTTGTTCAGTTGTGTACTGTTCCATGTTTAATTCCCCAAGTCTTCTTTACAAAATATTGCATCCAAAAAGATATAATAAAAAAGGAACATAGAAATTCAAACAGCTTCGCTGCTTCTGGGCCACCCTGTATAAAGAAGTTTTTTTTTTAAAAATTTTTTTCATATTTTTGATATATTTAATTTATTTAATAGCAAGAGTCAAGTTTCCGGCATAGTTGTAAGTGACGGATATAAATTTGAGCGACAGTATAAAAATATTCGCATTTTAATAATAATAAAAAAAAAATTTAAATTCAAAATGGAAATGTGAGCATGCAAAGGAAAATATCTACTTGTAACACATGTTAACATATCAATAATTGCTGTATTTTATACTTACAATATAATCTCCTTGACTGCCATCATTCGAATACGATTCACTTTTTTCGGAGACACTTGACAGTGTCTCACCGGTAACGGTGTCATTGTATGAACTCGGTGCATACATTTCGATCGTTGCAGTTTTTCCAGGTTGATTTGCTGTCTCGGCTGTTTTTATGCATTTTTTATTTATTTTTTATTTATTTATTTTTTTTGTTACGTAAGCAAATAGTTTAAGAGAGTCAAACGTATAGTCAGTCACAACAAATATAAATGATTTCGTAACAAAATAAAAAAGAAAATCATGAACAACCGTAAGAATTTCATGTCAAAACACGTACATTGCAGTTTTGTTACGTTGCGTTACAATGGGATAGTTTGAAGTGTGCGTGTGTGTTGTCGGGCGATAGCACATATGTATTGCATATGAAAAATGGCACGGAGTTCAAATATTGAAAGGTTGTAATTGCAAATGACAGCAAAAGTAACGAGTATTGATTTGTAAAGTTTTTTTTTTTTCATAAAGGTATTGTTGTGTTTAATTTTTTTTTTTTTTGAATTTTTGTTACGTGCAGAATAAACGAATTAAAAAAAAATTACACATTAAGTTGCAAATACGAATAATAATTGTGCAATTATTTTTTTTTCCAGTGCAGTAACAGTCAACAAGCAGCATGGGTTGAGCCGTAGGATGGCGTTATGTGAAGAGCAGAGAAGATCATGCATTTGTTATGTTTTATTTGTTATTGTGCACAATAGAAAATTTTAAATTTGGGAAAATTAAAATATATTTATTTAAAAAACAGAAGTGCAAAGGACCGAAGGAAAATATGCCGTGGCATTGGTCGGTCAGGTATTTTGCATTTTTTTGGGCGACGACAATAAAATAAACGTCATTAATAAAAATGCAAGTCATTTTATTTTTTTTTTATGTTATGAAATATTAACCATGGTATTGTGCATGTGTAAATGTGTATTAAAATTTATGTCATTTCAAGCATTTCCCATGGCAAAAATTTAAATTCCGGTTGGTAGTTTCGAGTAATTTGTCATTTTTCATTTGTTGTTAATATTGTCGTCATTTTATTTAAGTGCAAATGTGTTAGTGAATATAAAGTTTTTATTTTTTTTTTATTTTTGTGTATATGAAAGTCCAATAAAAAAAAGAGAGAGAAGAAAAAAACGGTATGCATGCATATATTTTGAGCCACATGCAGCACCAATTAAGTATAACCAACCGTAGTTGTTGGTGTTGTTGTAGTTGTTTATTATATGTGTGAGGGCATGTGTGCCGTTAAATGAGTACCAGAGATTACATACGAGCATGCATACGAGCGTTAGTAGGTTTTTTTTGTTGTTTGTTGTTTTTTATTATCGTTAATATGAAAGCATTAACACATGGCGATAGTGTTGATAATAATGATGATGGGAGCGATGATAAGTAGCAGCAGTCCAAGTGCGTTTTTTTTTTTGTTGTTTTGGTGAATATTAATTTTTTTTATTTTCAATGAAAATAATCATAAAGGAAGAGAAAAAATTAAAAACCAATCAAACACATGCCACATAGTAAAGCCACAAAACGTTTTGTGTCATAAAGATGTGATATGTTTTTTTGTTTTTTGTAGATAAATTTTTTTTCAATCACAGCAAACGTGATAATGATATTGAAGACGTTTATATGTATAATGACAGTGATGAAGATGGTGAAGCAATTTGTTGATAATGCGTATCATTGCCCAGCGTATTGAATGTTGCGGTGATTATTAACAGTTGTCATCGTAGCGATATAGCATTTTCATCATTAATTTTGTTTCGTTTGTAGATTAATTTTTTTTTGCCAGCAGCCGCCAAATGTGTTGCATGTTGCCAATGAGATTATAAAAAAGAAAATAAAAATAGAGAAAATATAGTATGAGAAAAATTTCAATTATAATTTAAGATTTTAATATAAATAACAAATTAATACAGACACCATTAAATTTTGTATTTAAAAAGAAGAGACTATAGGACAGAAGAAGTTTTGCAAATCTCTACAATTCTATATAAAATCATTTGTCTTATTTAATGAAATTAAATAATTCCTGCGCTGACTTTATAAACAATAAATTTAAACAATACCAGCCAACATGTATTGAAATAAATTTGAGAACAAAAAAGTGGTAAGTGGTACATTTGGATTAGTGTTTTCATGCATTTGCCGCAATGTAACCATTAACGTTTTTATAATGTGGAAAACACCAAATAAATCGCCATTGTTGTGTTTACCTTTAATATTATTTAGTTGCTCTTAACCATAATACACAGAAAAAAAAAACTCGTACTAAATTTAAGGTTTTTCTACTTAGTTTTAATAAGAATTTTAATACGCGTCGTACTTATAAAGTCAAGTACGAATAGTAAGGGCTGCGAAATAAGTCCCGAAAATCAACACTGATTTTAATTTTTTATTTGGTGTCCTATTTTTAATTTCTAAAAATAAAATATATATCCAAAATAAAGAAATTAAAGAAGGCCCCACATAATATTTCTATTACTTTTTTTTACTCTTTCTCATAACACAGCTCTGAAAATATTACAAAATTCCAATAAATGAAATAATTACCCAAAACCGCTAAGAAGAAATGAAAGAAAAAATTAAAAAACGCCTAAAGGAAATTATTAAATTTTATATTTAGAATTTTAATCGAACTGTAGTTATTACATATTAATAAAATTTTTGTCGTGTTCAAGTTCACAGTTAATTTAATTTAATTTAATTTTTCACAATGTGAAGAAATTACATTTCTGATTAGAATAAGAGAAAAAAAAGAACAGTTAATCTCCCACACCAGCACCAGCATCAGTACTCAACTGGTATATAATATTATATATTATATACTCTTCTTCACTTGTATATATCGCACACTAAATCATAAACAGTCACAACTCAAAATTCATAAAGTTTTTAGGAGAGGCAAAAAACTATTTTTAGAAACATGATTGCAATTTTGTAAGCAAATAGTCTTTAAGATGTACCACAAAATTTACCACTTTTTTCATTAATAGCGTCACAACTCGAAATAATACTATTAACGTGAAATTATAATATTCAGTTACTAATAAGCGCGTTGTCACAACTGAAAATAGTACTCTTTAGTTGATTACGTACAACCGGCACAAATAACATAAAAACAGACATAACGGTATTTTTCCACTTAAGGAAAACAGTGATGCCAACAAAATTTTTGTGGTCGTTAGAGATTTGTTCTGTGACCTCGATTATGCAATAAAAACGATTTTGAAAAATTTTGAGTTGTGACTGTTTATGATTTAGTGTGCGATATATTCACTTCACTTTTTCCATGTGTTCCATCACTATTAATCAACAGCTCCAATTCGTGTCGTTTGTTAAACTCTTTATTATGTAGCATTTTGACAAACTTTACAATTTTCTCATCTTTGTATAACGAAGACTGGCTTCGCTAAATAAAGTTTTTCTTTGCATGACGGGCCTGCGATGTGCCCAACTTTAGGGCCTTATTTTATTTAAGTTTTTGGGACAATATTTCATTATTTTGGGGCGATATTTCATAAAAGATATTTGGGGGTAATTTGTCATAGTGAAAAATGGCCTCATGTTAGGGCCTTTATATCATTTCACACTTTGGGGTCTTATTTGCTGGTGCTCGCTCATATGTACCTAAAACAAGTCAAAACATAGATTCCTTGAGAGATCCAGTATTTAAAATTTCTAAAATAAGTACAAAGTTCTTAAATCAAGAAAAAAAAAATCAAAATTGTGTTTGAAATTTATTTTATTTAAAATTTTGCATACAAAATTTTCTTAAACTAGATTTCAAGTAAATTTTGTTGTTTTTTATGAATATGAGTATATAAATTTAAAAATTAAATAAAAAGTCTCCTTTTCGAATTATTTCAAGTACGATTTCGAATCCGTACTTACAGTACTTGCATTCTGAAATCCCGAGGTTCAAATCTAGCAGACAGATCTCTATTGAGCGGAAAATATTTTTTCGAAATTTGTTTTTTTAGTCTTTCCCCAGCAATAGCAAATAATATTTCTGCTCTAATTAAGAACATAAAATTCATGTTTGTTTACACTGGCGTTGTGTTAAAATCTTTTTTAGATTTTTAAAATGTCTGTCATTTATGAATATTTATAGGAAAATAAAATGTGCTGATAAAAAAAAAGTTTCAACAAAATTTAAAATATATACAGTTTAAGGAATTAATATTCATAACTTTTTTCAAATCAAATGTGTATTTTAATAAAAGGATTTAAATGTATGCAAAATATTATGAAATTTATGAATATGAATTTGTAAATATTTACGAGACTAATAAAACCGCGAATGTAGGTGTTTAATAAAATAAATCTAAAGCGTCGACAGATAAAATATTGGTGGGATTTTTATTTATTATTTACAAATTTTTAAGTATTTGATGTTTGTTTTCTTTTTTTGTTATTGAAATCACATGTTGGAATATATCAATGGCTTATCGAACAACGTTGTTGGACAAAAAGAAAATTTTGTATAATTGTTAGAATACATAAATTGAACGTAAAATAAGAGTTTAAATTAATTCTAGATATGATTGTGGCTACGCGGCCACCATGCCCAGGTTTATTAGCGAAATAATTACCTAAAGACGGTTTCTTTAACGCTGGATTGATAATCATATTCTGACCGACCTACGGTAAAAATAATCATGCATGAAATTGCGGCATTATTTTAATTTATTATACATATTGGGTTATTTTATTTATTTATCTCGTTTAAACTAATCGGATGCCAAGGACTGTGACAATTCCATTTTAAAATGGTTTCAAAATCTGCGATAGTACGATTCCTGAGCCAAAAACCGTTGACAATCGCTAACAAATTTTGATGTTTGGCATAAATATTGATCTAGGCCCCTTTTCTAAACTATGCTCTAAACTATGCCAATACATGATTATATGATGTTTTATGCAGCTAAGAAAAACATTGAAATTATTTTACCCTTCTTCGCCATTGGCTTCACAACCGTAAAGGGAAAAAAATATTTGCATTTAAATTTTATTTTATATAATTCTCACAGCACTTTTTCTTTAAAAAAATAGGACGTATATTTTGTTAATTTTTGTATTGGTTGTTTGTGTGGCAGGATAATTCATGTAAAAAATAAAATAAACTTACAGAAGATATTAAAAATATCACTTTTTTCTTACTCATCCTGTGCTGCACAGCATGATAAGAATATAAAGTGAACAAAATGAAACAATGCCAAAAAACCCAATGTTGCATGCTTACACACCGATCCATGCCTGATCATACGGCTTCATCTGTAATTATAGGTGGTATAATTATTGAGGAATCAGAAGCTCTAGACGTTCTTGGCTTCAACTGTCTCGGCTTTTTAAGACGGTGTAAGACATACTTCACCCCATCTGCTCTCGTTACTATTTACACCGTTTACATCCTACCGAAGAAGAAATACAACTCTCTTGTATTGGCCGGTGCTTCAAACACTATTTTGAAGTTACTCGACCGTATAAAGGAGAGAGCGAAGAGGCTCATTAGGAAAGGTGGGTAGCCAGCTCTATTGAATCTCTTGAGCATCATCGCAATGCGGGGTATGCTTCGTTGTTCTATTGCTACAATAATGGTTTGTGTGCTAATAAAAACAGGGATCTTGTTCCCGAAACCCAGTTATTTCCACGCACAACGCGATCATCATGAAGGGTGGCGATGGCATGATGGATGGTAGTCAGCACGTTGACTACAAAACCAAAAACGGACCTGGGGTTCAACCCCAGTTTCAGACTGAAATTTTAAAATAAAAATAAACATCTCGCATTTTTCTGATGTGCATTAGTGTGACTTGGTGTGTCAGTTGTTGTCGGAAGGTTTCAGTGGCGAAGGCATTGTCACTGGTCACTGAACAATACCGGCTTCAGCTGATAGCAATCAACAATCATCTCCTGAGTGCTGGTCCCAGATAAAAAAAAAAAAGAGTGCATCAATTTGTGGTCGATTTGGCAGCGACTCGCACTACGCATTACAGAGAAATTCGTTTTTTGGCCCAACAGCACGTATGTGAAACAGACTACGAGCAGTGAACTTTGCTGTCACTTTTGTCATCCCCTGAGTGCCAGTCAAAAAAAATAAAAAAAAAAAGTAAACAACGTCGCCGTCTTCCGAAACCTGTTACAGAATACCATGTTAGTATTGATGTTGTGGAAAAGTGCTATTGTCTGGAAATTGACGACGCCAAGCAGAATAAGGGAGATAGACTATTTTATATAGGGCATTTGTAAATTTACGAGGATTATCTTTATAGGCTTAAATAAGTTATACTCCATTTTAGCTGTAGTTTTTACAATACAAGCAGTCCATTTTCTTTTAACCTTTGCACTACCAAAGCTCTTTATGTACGTATTGACCTGAAAGCCACCCGAGTGCGATATTGCACAAATTTTATACAAAAATTTTGCATTTACATCAACATTTCATATTACATCTTTTAACATATTCTATTAAAACTAAGAAAATGTGTCGTTGAGTCGAAATCATTTTCAGTTTAATTGAAATTCAAAAAGTTATCACTGATTTAAAATCGAAAATGCCAGCTGGGTGGGGTTTTTTTTTGGAGTGCAAAGGTTAAAAGAATTATATGAAAAACACTGAAAGTTTTCGCTTACGGAATGAACCGATAAAGAGCCCTCTTACAAATAACAAAAAAAAAAATAATAAAAAGTTTCTTCTAGGGCAGAAAATTTACAGCAGTGAATTTGCCAGTGTTAACAATTTAAGCGAACAAACCAGTACAATTTAAGTAAATTTACTTCGTACATATTTTTTTTTTCCAAAACTAAGTATTTTTATAGCAATTTAAATGGCTCAGGCGTATAGTTCTGGGAAAATTTATATCATGTGTAAAGGGGGAAAAAATACTGTCATGTTCATAATATTTATAGGACATTTTATAAAAAAGGTCGCAGGCCTTTTATTCTTGCACTTCATAATAATAAACAAATCCATACAAACTTCTCTATATCCATGTAAGTGTAAAATATAAAATTTCTATATTCAATAATTTTTACACAACATTTATATATGTGAGAGACCTTTTTTAATGAAAAGCAAAAATATTCATAAGCACTGGCACTGGCACTGGCACTGGCACTGGCACTGGCGTATTTTCAATAGCTGGGCCTGCATATTTGAATGCCATATAGTCTGGCTTAATGTGCCTTTAGAAAAGCAAACTTCTTATAATAATCGTTTCTAGGAGCCCAGCAAACGAAGACGAAAGGCAGCAATTTTGTGGGTTTTCGTCATTGTCATTGCCATCATCATTAGACATACATTTCATTTTCACTAAAGCACTTACACATCACCCATTCAGAAGGTTTGTGCTTTCGACTTTCCCCCTTTGCACGAGTATGAATGTGTGTGTGTGTATGTATACACATATATTTTGAATAATATATTTAGATCTTCTTGTTTTTTGGGCCATTCTAGTACTTAAGGTAACACTTTATATGTATTTTTTGCCACAAATTACTTTTATTAAAAGGTTCCTTGTTGGAAGTTGTATAATTTTTTTCTTCTTATTTCCCATGCCTTGTTCTTAAAGCATACAATACGTAAAGGAAGATTATTTTTGAGCTATTAAATTTTATGTGTCTATATGCTGGTAATCGAGCTAATTTTTTTTTTTTTTACTGCCTTTTTACTTTATGCCCCCTTTCAAAAAACGAAATCGTTCAGTTTTATTATGCCCATTACCACAAATGGAAAATGAGGATACATAGTTGTGATTTTGAAAGTACACAAAGTACAGTCGTGCAGCTAAATGTTCGTAATTGGGACCGCGTTCTTCGAAAAAATGATTGCGTTTCAGTATAATGAGTACCCTAAATTCATTACTCCGCATTCTCCATTAAAATAGCAATAAAATATAAAGACTTTGCAAATTACGACAATGCCGCACAGTAAGTGAATAATATGCACAAATTTGCCGTTTAAAATCGGCGTCCACTAATGAGCGGTACCACTGAATGGTGAAAAAGATACAAGTCCACCAATGACTACAATCATTATTTGCTTAAAACAACCACTAGCAAACTTCATGTGCCCCTATGGTTGGTCTAATCAGTGATAAATCTCTGAAGTTCTGCTCAAAATTCGAATCAATACAAATTTTTAATTCGTAGAGGTTAAATTTTTTAATATAACTTCAGTAATTGAATCAGCAATTTTCGTTGTTGATGGAATTTTAAGAACAAAATAATTGATTTGTAGTTTTCTCTGTGCACAAAATGATGGCTTATTTGTATTTAAATGCTTTTCTGATGTAACGTAGAGTGCACAATGTGTCACTACATACATATCTTATATACGTACCATATTGCTACCATCTACTATTGGTATTTGTGCGTGTGTAATATGATAATGCATTATAAAGACATTTTGTAGTACTTCTCATATGTTTCATGTAATGAATTGCATATGATGCTGATTTTGAGGAAGTACGATCATCAAGTAAAAAATTAAGAAACGTGAAACAAACGAAGTCTCACCGACCAATAAAACGGAGAAGTACCTCCCTGAACTAAACGCGATCAGTAACAGCAGAAGAGGAGCCAGTGAGACCGAATCAGCTGGTTGTACATAATACCGAAGCACTTTAGAGTGGGAGAACCAACGATGCTCATCTTAATAAATATTACGCAGCGGCTTTAGGGCCGACTGTTTCTACGCAGCGGCTTTCAATTCAACTATTCCGGTGGCGTTTTTTGAGCGACTTTATTATATTGATATTTTCATTTGTGATTCCTTTTTACAAACTAGATGTCAAGTTGTAGTTTCTATGACATATTCGCTATAGATTCGTCGTATAAAAGGAAGTTGAAAGTAATCGACATTGTCTGTTATTATTCGATATGAAGATGAACTCTGGTGGAATTTGTCTGCTACAAGTGTTCGTCAATGGTTGAAGAAAAATAAATGACGCTTTATTAAACATTTTTTTGTTTCTTGCATTGAAGAATATTGAAACTTAGCAACATTGTCTGTTATGTGTGGATTTAAAGATGAGTTTGTCTGCTGCGCGTAACCGTTTGAAAAAAATTACAACTGTAATTTTTTCTTCTTAAATTGTTTTTTGTGCTTTTTTTAATATCAATTCAAGATTAAATGTTTCATTTCTTTACTTGAAGAAAGTTCTTAGTGAATAGTGGTTGGTGAAAAAGTTTATTGAAGAAATATATGTAATTAAATTTAAAAGCGACGATTTGGCTAGAAACTTGGTAAGAATTTTCGACTCAAATTTAATTTCCCAGTACAATTATGATGGCACAAAAGGCAAAAAAAGACCTCAAGATGTATTCGAATCTAATAACGGCCTTGAAAGGTTAGTGCCATTAAATGTTAAATGAAAAACTTTTGTTCGATATCAAGTTCTGTTTGTAGCGTAATTATTTTTTTTTATTTCTATTTACATAGAATGCACAAGCTTCCAGTCTTTTGAAAAATTCCTTTGCTACTTACGCACGGCTATTAAAAAAGTGAAAAATAGAGACGCTAAACGCCACTCTAGAAGAGATGAATCCAAGACATTTGTATGTATATGGACAGCCAAAAAACTCAAATGAATTAAAAAATTAACAATCCTCAAATTACTTTTTTTACCACTCTTTTAAAACTTATTAGTGTCATTATATTTGAAAATGAAATTTTAATGTATGATTTTATTTAAGTTACTTTTTTATTTTATTTCTTATAATATTTTTAACAATATTGAAATTTACAGAATTATTGAGTGCCTTAATTTTTTAATAAAAATTTCTAATGTTTTTAATAAAATATTTGTGTAATGAAAAAATTCAGAATGCATGAAAGTGGTTTCTCCGCTACGGTTCTCTGGGATTAAGATCCGTAGCATAAAAATTCAGTTATGAAACGTTAGTAAGAAATTCCTCTAACAGTCTCTGTTATAGCGACATATAAAAGAAAATTTCACAGAGGAAACAAAGTGATTTTGTCCGCTACGAATCTCTGGAATGGCGACAAGTTACATAAAAACTCATATCTGAGTATCGATGATATTATCTGTTAGGACTCGATGATACTCGGACGCTTACCGAACAAAATCAATTCGGTTCATATATGTGCCAGCGCAGAGAAAGGGACCTAAGGGTAAAAAAAGCAAATTTCACTTTTTTTTTTTTTTGATGTGGACAACATCTCAGCATCGAATGAGACCGATCCCACGCCCCAAAAGTGTTCCCTCCCAGAGATATTGTGGGTTCCTATGTAACGGCTTTTGTGACGACTGTTCCTATGCAGCGACTTTCCACCACAACCGATATCTGCACTTCCGAAGACAATCAAAGAGCCCTGAATACAGCCCTGATTAATACATACCCGAATACGACAAAGAGCACCGAACGCCATCAATTCCTATAACAATAGCCGAAGATTCGTTGTAATTGATCGAATTAATATAATTTAAATTATAAAAAGTTTTTCAAGCTTAAGGTCAGTAAAGTTCATAAATTTTTATTTGTGCAATATTTCGCCAATTCCTTGTGTGGCTTCTTCAGGAAATTGGTCCCTTAATTTCTGAATGAAATTTGCTGAAGAAGCCAAACAAAGAAGTGGCGAAATATTGAACAAAATAAAAATAAAAGAACTTTTAGAGATCTTAAGCTTGAAAATAATTATAATTTAAATTGAAATAAAAAACGTTCAAAAAAATAGCGAGAAACATCCAATTAATGTAGTTTGATTTTGTAAACTCCAGAAAAGATTGAATTAAATATTATTATTTGTATTTATGGACACGTAAGTGCAGCCTGGACACGACTGTGCGATCTCTTTTGAAGCCAAAACCACGCTATACTGATTGTTTCATTTCACATATGGGTGTTTCCATGGTTATGCACGCGACATTTGTACACGTTTAATTGTCTTTGAATATTGTGAAAATAGAAATGGATTGGAATTTTAGAATGGAATTTTAGAATCGTTACATTGTATGTGATGAGTTCTTCAAAAAAGTATATATATTGGAAAATTGAGCACTGGGTACCCAAGTTCCATGCAATCAAAGTAGACTTACGCACGTGACAAAAAATGGAAGTGCCTTTTAGAGCCGTAAGAAAAAAATGCGAAAGTAAGCGATTTGTTGGAGATTTTTATTTCGGAAAAAAATGTTTTTATAAAGGTTAATAATGGACGTTTATAATCATGTTTCATGGGTTGGCTGAGAAAAAAATAAATTGTTGATTAGGCTCGTTATATTTTACGCACGTGACACTTTTTACCTTCATACATATTTTAGTAATTTTACATATTTTTCTTAATACTTTTTTTTAACCTTTTTTATTATTTTAACAATCTATTTTTTTAAGCTTTAAGGTTTTTTCTCTTTTTATTTATTCTCTCTTCGATATTTCGTTAACCTTCGGTTAACATCTTCAGGAAGAGTTTTATTATAAAATTTTTTTTTTTTTTTTTTTTTGAAGTTTATATATATATATATATTATTTTTTATATATTTATATATATATAAACTTCAAAAAAGAAAAAATTTTTCAATAAAATAATTCCTGAAGATGTTAACCGAAGGTTAACGAAATATCGAAGAGAGAATAAATAAAAAGAGAAAAAACCTTAAAGCTTAAAAAAATAGATTGTTAAAATTTTACATATATTTGCAGTAGTTTTTAACAAAAAAATTAAACTTTTATTCAAAAATTAAAAATAAAAATATACTACAAAATTAATCCAACTTAATTAAATCCAACTGTGCTTAAAAAAATTATGCAAGGGTTTTGATTTTTTAAGTCACGTTGGACCATTTCATGGAAATACCCATATGCAATATAATTAGAAATTAAAACCCAATTAGCAGTCGAATTAAATTAAAATAGTTTTTTTTACTAATAAAAATATTGTGAAATTTTCAAAATATTTAATTAAATTTTTAATAATTAAAAAATACAGGATTAAAAATTTAATCGATACTATTAATTTCTTTGCAGGTGAAAATCTAATCTTCTAGATTTTTATCTAATAATCTTGTTATTAATGATATTATAAAATTTTCAATTAAAATGTAGTTTTATTTGTTTTTTTCGGTGTAGGTGCGATAATAATCCATACAACGCGGTAGATTAGTTTCGCATTTCGTAACTGAAGGCATTACACAGTACAGATATATAATGTTGTCAACAATGTTGTATGAGAGCTAAGAAATCGTATAATATGCAAACGCATTATAACAGCAACGTGTTATAGGCAGGCTTACTGTAACAGGTTCTTTCTTTCAATATAGAAAGGCAATTTAACATAAATTTCACCAATCCGAAGCTACCCTTAACTTGTGCTTATTTATTATTATAATATTTCGAGAATTATTAAAATCAATATTGTAATAAATTGTTGAATCCAAGTAAATAAATTAATTTTATTGTTTTAATAGTTTTAACCAACAGCGATAATGATATTTCGTTCGAGATTCGATTCCCCTAACGAATACAGAAAAATAACAATAAAATTATTTTCCTCAATAATAAATTATAAATTAAGGCATTTGTGCATGTTACAGTTTTCCTAATGCTAATAAATAATTTAAAGGAAAAAGTTATGAACGGCACACCGAAAATATAACCATGCTGACGGACAACGAGCAAAGGAAACCATCATACAAGGCTACGAGAGGCAATGAAAAAAGAAAAATCTAAAATAAATTGGTACGTAACATCAAAAAAGCCTGAAAGCTCACAGAACCAATAAAAAGAAAATACTTTTCAGGGACAAATAAAGGAAAAGGAGAAGAATGAAAAAAGTAAAGCATTATTACCGTAGGAATGACAGGCAGAAAAACAACTGCTCTACGGAAAATGTAAAAGAAAAAATAAAATGTTTTTTTTTCGAGGGAACAAACGAAAACTTAAGAATTTTTAAGCAGCAGCAAAGAAACTTAATAGAAGAAAGGCAATGTCTTAAATAACAAACAAAAGGCAGAAATCATACTCTTCCAGTAACAACAGAACAGGAAAAGGAAGTACGAGCCTGTTATGGAAGTGGTATTGGTTTTTGGCAGCAATTGTATCGACACACTGACTGCCTGCCTGCCTGCCACTGGTAATAGCAAAAGATGTTATTTCTCAAACAGCATTATTATCATTCATACGATGTGCCATGAATAAAATATTTCAGTTTCCTTTCCTTTTGTTTTTTTCTCTTTTTTTCGTTTTGTTTTTAATGGTTTTAGTTAAACATTATTACAATAAATATTGTTCATTGGTCAATTATAAAAGGTCACAAACTCTTCATATTTTATTTAAATTCTGTCTGTGAAAATCTTTGACAATAAATTGGTTTCAACATGATTACAATAAATTATTAATGCACTTTAAATGAAAATAATATGTAAATGTTTGCTTTTCGCTCACATTAAAGGGAATAAAAATAAAATTCAATATGAAGTTATGGCAATCATAAGTTTCAAATACTGTTGGAAATTGTTAATAAAATTTTATTCTACTATTTTAGTATTAGGCAAATTATTCTTTTTTTTTTTTGTTTTTGATGACTAAATAATGCGGACAAAAAGATACAACAATTTTGGAATTCTTTATGGATTTAATGCTGATGCGAGACAGTGGTATACTGCCAGAGACGGGCAAAAAAAATTAGAAATAAAATAATAATCATACTTTGCTATTTGCCAGTCGTTTAAGTTCGTTCGAAACTATAAATTGAACTTGAATAAATCAATATAAAAAGTATTAATTTTTGTTTTTTTTATCTTGGATCGGCACTGAGTATAACGCCAATGCTGGTACTAAGATGAGAAATTTTGGGTGTGTGGTAGGGTTAGTAGTGTTTATCGACTTTCTTTTTGAATCTTCCCAAGTTAAAAGTGACAGGAAAGGTATCTGCAGGAAGTTTATTCCACATATCGTCACCTAAAATGCAAAAGGGCCTAAGCTCACTTTCAAAAATTTATCAGGAGTGACAAAAAACTTAATAAAATGAACAGTGTTGTTGTTGTTATAAATATGATTTTTTCTCAATATCATTCAAATAATTTGGTGATTTTTTTTTTTTCATCTGGGACCAGCACACAGGAGATGACTCCTACATATGCGAAGTATTGTGCTGGAACTATAGGACAGGGATAGTAGGAGAAACGACAGGAGGTGAAGCTTAATTAATTATTTTTGCAGCTATGCTTAGCACGTTCTTTGTTTATACTCGAAGCTGCGGTTCAGTAGCCGTTTTTATTATTATTTTACTTCGCCAGTGCTACACAATACCGACGAAGGAGGGCGTTCTGTTGCGATTGTGGATTGCTATCAGCTGAAGCCGACATTGTTCAGTGACCAATGACTATGCCTTCGCCACTGAAGCCTTCCGACAACAACAACCACACACAAAGACTCACTAATGCACCTCAGAAAAATGCGAGATGTTTATTTTTATTTTAAAATATTAGTCGATAATAGAGTACTAAAACGTTGGAGAAGGAAAATAATAAAAAACGTACAACTGCAGCTATTCAACTCATTTTGATATTGAGCACCCAAAAGGAAATAAAAAAAATAATTGTCGTTTGTCCTTTCTTTACCTTACAACAGTTATTAAAATATACCCGATTAGTATATAATTACGACCGATTAGTATATATATCTTTTCATAAACTACAAACAAAAAAAAAAAGAAAAGTAAAGTGTTTAGAGCTTTTACAACAATCCCATTTCAAATGGTCTTATATGCAGCAGTCAACTTTGCACCAAAATTTGTATGCAAATCACTCAACATTTTGAAAGTTTTGCATTGAAATTTTTTCAGACAAACCCAAGCTACGTGGAATATAAAAACAACACCTAGCAGTCGTTATAACCAGAAAATCTTTATTTACTAAAAGTAACAACATTCTCATATTTTATCATATTTCATCACTTGAAAATTGTTTTTAACTGATAAAAATTTTGGCATTAAGTTACTGCATTGAAGTTTTGTGTGAGAAGTGAGAAAATTGAGTAGAAACAAAATATTGAACTTTATGGACTTTGTGCAGTTTTTGCACGTTTGCCATAAAACGCAGCATTCGTTTATTCCAACATATTCCTTTTGCATGCAGGAGCATGTGTTGCAGTATTTTCTATTCTTTTTTTTTTATTTTTTTTCATCGGCAATATAGAAGAATTGAAATGAAATTTAAATTATGTTGTACTTGTGGATTACATGTTTCTTGTTGAAGTAGCAAGAACAAAGAAAAAAAAAAAGCCAGCCAATGTAATAGAAAACAAACATTTACACACATGTAATTGCTTAACTTGTACATGGGAAAGAACGAGAGCGAAAGAGGTGGGTTTGTTAGTTCTTTTGAATGCAATTCAAGCACGAAACGAGGACGTGTTTTCTTCGAAATTGCAACGATAACCGCAAATGTTAGAACAAACATTTATTCGCATAATAAGAAATATAAGTGAGTAAGGCAGCCAGACTTGCTGCGTTGCAATTGTGCACATAAATACTTTGAATAAGAGAACTGGGATTCTAGATGAGTGTCTGCCAGTCTCTTAACGAATCGCTATGAAAATTTCTAAACAATAAAATCGTTGCAATTTAAGAAAATCCAAAACGAATTCAATGCAATTTCTGTTCCATATATTATTCCTAATGACTATTCTTGCAATAGTGTTCAATAGTTAAAATACGTTTTCTAATCATTCGCAGGTGGCTAATTCTTTGTTTGTATTTTTTTAGAGTTGCTTACATTTTTGATTCTTGCTTTCATTCTGGCATTACTTGTGAGACTACTTATACATATCGCCCGTGTACTTCAACAACGTCATAACTCAAAAAAACTGGTTTTGCAAAAAACGTAATGAAAGTTTTCTTCTGTCACAAGGTGAGTTCTGAAGTTATTTTTTTGAATTTTTTACACAATATAAAAGCCGACGATGAATAATTATTCTATCTTATTAACTAAAGAATTGTATATTTTGCAATATGAAGCTATTGAAGTAAGTGAGTGATATGGATACGTATGCCATACATATTATTTTTGCTGCCATAAATAAAACGTTCCAGGGAGTTATTTTGCGCGAAAAGTGGTCTATGACACGCCCCATTAAAAATTTATATATTTCTACAGCAACGTTTATTATAAATATTAGCACAAGTAAATATACCCGCCTAGAAATTTTCTTTTGCACCTCAATGGCACCCTTTTGGCTTCCCAATTGGCTGCCGCACATGGCATGTAACGCATAAATTGAATTGCGAATTGACGAAGCAATACCGTTATAATCTCCAACCGGCTAATCCCTTTAAGATGGCAATTTGATAGCCGTCTTTGGGTTTTCGCTGTAAAATCTCTAAAAGCATGTAGAAGTCCTACAATTTAAATCATTTTTGAAAAATCTTGTTTCATTTATGAAAACCGAAAAAGATTTACAAATGAATTTATAAAAAAAAATGTACATAATAAGTTATTGCTTCTCAAATAATAAATTATTTATTAAATTTGCAATTTCGTTCTATTTGTGTTGAAATTTTCCAATAATTTCTTTATTGGGGTCCACTTGGGAACAACTGATGATACAGCAGTAAGTTTTTCGTTTGGGGTCTAGCAATAAACTCTTAACCAGATCTTTAGTAGGATAAACCTATTGAATTTACCACAAGCATTTTCAAATTGTTTATTGGGAGAATTTCTAGTCGGGTATGTTTTAATCGTTGACGCAATTCTAGGTCACTAATAGTTGACGATGCCACGCTCTTTCCTATAAAATTTAAAACATATACTGGGCTTCGTATACGTATTTCACAAGAGAGTCCTACTACGTCTATATTAATTTTATACTGATTTGAATTCTAAAAAAGTGAACTACCCCCAAACTTGGGCAGTAAGTGAAGTAATAAAAAAGTTAATTCACAGTTTTCTCTGCTACAGCACCCTCCTTCTTCGGTATTTGAGCAATAAAACGCCAACGAAGTAAAATAATAAATAAAATTTATTGTAATAAATATTTCAATATGGTCTTTCTAGCTTAAAGGTTTGTTTTTTACATTTTCGATATTTCATCAACCATCGGTTAACATCTTCAGGAAATTTATAAAAAATTTAAAGATAATAAAAATTTCCTGCAGATATTAACCGATGGGTGACGAAATATCGAAAAAATAACAATATAAATAAACCTTTAAACTTGAAAGAGAATATAGAAATTATTAAAAGAAATAAGATTAAAGAATAATGATTAAGAAAACTATAAAATTTCTTCCGTTAGATTGAAATTAGTGCACAACTTTCCTTCATAATTAACACGCAACACGCAGAGCTGTGCAAAAATTAAGTTCTAGCTTCTTACCTATTCCTCTCTCCAGCGCAATGCATTGCATATGTATGTGATTTCCCTTGAGCACTGATCAAAGGTAAAAAAAAAATTTTTTTAATTTTTGTGAAAAAAATTAGACAAAAATTTTTGTGAAAAAAAAAATAAATTTTTTTTTTTTTTATAAATTTTCTTTAAAGCAAAATAAGCAGACACTGAAAATAGCCGTAAGACGCAGTAATAAACGTAGAATGAATGTGCGAAGTCTGCTATTCGGGTTGTAGCAACGTATACGTTATATGTCATACAGCGTTAAATATTACTCATACGTACATATGCATTTATGGAAGGTATATTGATTGAATTTTGTAGGGAAATTATTATATTAAACTAATTATAAATAAAAAAAATAAATTTTTATGAATACGGCAGAGACATTTTAACACAATAATTATTAAAAAATATATATATAAAAAATATTATAATAAATATAAAAAAATTAAAAAAAAATTATCGAATTTATAAAAGTTTTAAAAATTAAATTTTTTATGGAAAATTGTTTAGTGAAGCATTTATAAATAAAATACGGCGGTAACTGTCGTATTAAAACGGAACTTTTCAATACAAAACTTTTTTTTTAAACCTCTTGCAAACAAAATATGAGTGTTACCAGCAAAAATGAAATGAATGAGTTCACTATGAATTGGTATTTTCATGCGGTCTTCAGCACTTCTTTTTCTGAATTCATTCAGTCAACACGATTATCACTTTCGAATTCATGAAATACGAACTAATGCATATGAAAAACTAAGCAGCTGTAATTACATTTTTTTTAATGTATTACAAGAACTCACTAACCCATTTTAAATGTAAGCAAATCATTGGTAACATTCACTAGTACTAGGCACTCTGATGGCGAGTAGTCAGCGTGTTGGCTCTGCAATCAGAAAGACCCAGGTTCGATTCCCAGCCGGGTCAAATCAGAAAAAAGTTTTTTCTGAGTTTTCTTTGCTACAGCACCCTTCTTCGTTGGTATTTGAGCAATAAAACGTCGGCGAAGTAAAATAATAAATAAAATGGCTCCATTAGCTTAAAAATAATGCGTCAAAAAACATCAGAGACGCCGCAACTTTGTTTTATAATTTACACACAACTGCAGAGTTGTGCAAGAATTAAGCTCTATCTTCCTACCACTTTCACCACCTGTCTATTTCTTCCCTATCCTTCTCTCTAGTTCCAGTGCAATGCATTGCATATGTAGGGGATAGCCCCTGAGCACTGGTCCAAGATAAAAAAAAAAAAAAAGTTGTTTTGTTAAATGTGAACACATGCTTGCCACTGACATTCCTATGTTGAGTTCATGCCTCTACTTTAGCTTAACATGCTCAAATGTAGAGAAAAATTAAATCCTCTATGTCATTTTATTTCAGATTGTTATTATTATTGTTATTATTTTTATTATTATTATTTCAGAAATTCTGATTTTATAGGTCAGAGGAGAGCGAAGTATATGACAGCATTTCCTATAAATTCAGAATTTCTGCACTAGAAATTCCATTGTGTCAACAAAGAATATAAGACATTCCATTGTCCCCATTGTAGATAGGCATCTTAGTTGTCTGAGAATTATATTCCGATAAAAAAAAGATACTGAATATGACCAAGAGAATGTAAGTTTCAACTCGTGGAAAACTTTTTACCATACAGCTTTAAACTTCCTTTTGTTATATAAAAAAAGTAAGCAAGAACTCAATTTTAAGTTATCTTTCTCCTAAGCCCCTCTTCTAATGAAATGATCTCTCCTGCTAATTATGGATAATTATGATAAGAGGTTTTGAACGCGTTCATTTTCAATAATGCTCATGCAGTAACCGGAATTTTTTTTGCCATGTCAATGCAAATGCAAAAGTGTTATATATTATGCACAACTGTTTCGGTGCATAGCCTGTAATATATATATATAACGAATTTTGAATTTTTGTATAACACTGTTAATGGGGCAGTAAGTGCACAGGGTAATTGGAAAACTAACCACAATTCATTTCCATTTATCATCGTACAAAATTTGTTTGCGCATAACTCTGTTTTAAACATTGCATAATATTTTAAATATATAAAAAAGAGACTTTATAACTTTCCTGCAATTTTCATGTGTATATATAGAAGACTTTAAACTAAAGCTTTATATTTATTAGTGGAAAAAAAAATAATAAAAAATTATGCCGACTGCAATAAATACGAGTACCTCTGAGGAGTGGTTCACATTGTAATACACACTATCGATTACTCATATCAAATATTAATATCAAAATGCGATTAAAAATGGTGTATTTTAATGAACTTCTCTTCTTTTAAACCAAAATGTCATACTTAAAGAAAGCGGTCAGTTTTTTAATTTTTTTTTATATGACTCCCATTACACAACAGAGATAAGACAGTGCTTTATAGTTTAATTAATATAATCAAATAAAATTACTCAACTTACATCGACAAAATATTAAAAAAAAAATTAAGCCGTAATAAATGCTTTAAAATATTTGCCATGAAAATCACACACACACACAGCAAGATTGTCTAAATTGTCTTCCACATAAATTTTGCGTACTATTTAAATTACATACTCGCATATACATACATATGTATGCATGTATGTATGCATATACATACATATATCTGTGTGATAATAACTCATGATAACATTAAAGTAAATCACTTTCATAGACAGCTGTGCGCGCATTATGCTGTCAAAACTACAAAAAAAACAAGAACAAACGAATGTTGAATTGAATTATGAATCACTGGCAGATTAGAAATGCATTCATAAGAGACACTTCTGCACATATCCATACGTACATACACACATACATACATACATACATACATACTATGTACATGTGTATGTAGAGAGCATACTAGATAAAATTAAAAAAGAAGGCAACCAAATGCACAAAAAAAAGGAAGTCCACATGACAGGCATGAAGACAAAGATGCGAAATGGAAAAAAAAACATGAGCGGACACGCAGACAATGTTGAAATCTAGTGGCTAAATGGTGTATTGCAGTCTAAGTATCATTTTGTAGTCTAGCTGCCCACCATTGTTAGAAACATATAGACTCCAAATATGTTATCGATGATTTACTGCTGCCTGCACCAAACGCGGCAACTAACAACAATTCGAATCATGCATACACATTTATACATACATACATACATATGTATGTGCTCTTATACATATATATATATGTATGTATGCATATACAGACATATACATATACATATACATATACCTATGTGTGTATATATCTAACATAAATGAATTTCTTTGACATAAGAGCATTATTTTGAACGCCTACCAGGAAGCACATTTAACATACTCAACACTTTGCAAAAAACAAAAAAAAAAAAAAATAAAAAACAAATGAAAAGAAAAGAAATTCTATCCAACATAAAGTCATATGCATTAAATACACAAGCAAACACTTAAAAATATCACAGATTAGATACGAATGTAAAGGGTGGTTAAATTTCAAGGGCCGATGTTGATTTTGAATAAAATACAAACTATTTAGGAAATTATTGTAATTTTATTTTATTATGATATATTGGTATTACTCAATTATGTATGGAACAAAATATCGGCCAAATGGGCGCCGCGACCACGGCGGCACACCTCCATCCGATGGTCCAAATTTTCGATGACCCTGAGGCATAATGGAGGTTCTATGCCGTTAATGTGCCGAATTATCTCATCCTTTAGCTCTTGAATTGTTGCTGGCTTATCGACGTACACCTTTTCTTTCAAATAACCCCAAAGAAAAAAGTCCAACGGTGTCAAATCACATGATCATGGCGGCCAATTGACATCGCCATTACGTGAGATAACACGGCCATTGAATTTGTTGCGCAAAAGAGCCATTGTTTCGTTAGCTGTGTGGCAAGTGGCACCGTCCTGCTGAAACCACATATCGTCCACATCCATATCTTCCAATTCGGGCCATAAAAAGTTCGTTCTCATCTCACGATAGCGAACACCATTCACAGTAATTGCCTGACCGGCCTCATTTTGGAAAAAATACGGCCCGATGATGCCGCCAGCCCATAAACCGCACCAAACAGTCACTCTTTGTGGGTGCATTGGTTTTTCGACAATCACTCTTGGATTCTCATTCACCCAAATGCGGCAATTCTGTTTATTGACGAATCCACTGAGGTGAAAATGTGCCTCATCACTGAAGATGATTTTCTTCGAAAATTGATCATCCACTGTTGCCGTGGTCGCGGCGCCCATTTGGCCGATATTTTGTTCCATACATAATTGAGTAATACCAATATATCATAATAAAATAAAATTACAATAATTTCCTAAATAGTTTGTGTTTTATTCAAAATCAACATCGGCCCTTGAAATTTAACCACCCTTTATATGAGAAAGTGCGCTTGTCTGTCTGCATGTGTGTGTGTGTGTGTGTGTGTGTGATTATCAATTTCATCTGTCTGAAATTGATGGAGAGCATATTTTTCTTCAGCAATCATACATCTTTCATTATGTTCCTTGTCCGACAGCAACAACATTCTATTTGCAATAAGAATACCATACACTTTCAACACAAAGAATTGATTGAAGGAAATAAATTTTATACAGAATTTAACCCATTTACACTAGACGTGTATAGAACGAATAATAGAGATGGATTGGTTTTTGATATCACTATTACGAATATAGAAGAAATGAGCCAATTACCAGATACGTTAAACTCGAAAAATCGATATTTCATCGAAAAACTATATTTAATGTTCTTATAAGTTATCATTCCACATGGAGTTGGGGTATTGAAGTATCTCGAGGGCAGGGAACACACGCCCTGTGGGAATGAGTAAGAGAGAGAGTTGTGATAAGACTTTGAGTGGACACTTATTGATTAGAGCGATGGTCAGCATTTTTATAAGTAATGCAAGGATCATGAGATTATCATGGTAAACATAATGTGTCTTTCCACTGGCTTCCAGCGGGTCAGGCTGAGCTGACTGGGCAGCAGATTCCTGGTGGACTAGATGATATCGAGCAGTGTAGCATACACGATGTCAGGGGTTTCATTATAAGGAGAGGTTGCTTGTACGACTAGTGATGTTGTCTGGAGCTGAGATCTGACTTCATTTTCTTCTCGTTCTTGTTCTCCTTCTCCACTATATTCTTTCTTTCTTCTCTTCCTTGAGGGAATTCAAAAAGCCCTATGGCTCTTAAACGAAATAAATAAAAGTTCTGCGAAACCACTTTTCTCTTTCTCCCTTGTTCTTATGGAAAAATTTGTTAGGCGCCTAGAGAATAACCATGAACATAATGTAATGCATGCAGTTCTACGCAGATGTAATTGGTCAAATAGTCTTTACTACTCCCCAGTAGGAATACTACATAAAGACATTGAAAACTCTTTGTTAACCTCAACTGAATACAACCTTCCAGAATTTTATGGGCTTAATAATTCCGGGCTCCAATAGGGACCAGCACTCAGGAGATGGCCCTTCCCATGCGCTGCATTGTGCTGGAACTATAGGAAAGGGATTGTAGGAGAAATGATAGGACGGTGGAGCTTCACTATTTACAACACTGCTCTTTGCACGTTATTTGTTTTTAAAGCAGTGTGGTAGCGTCTCTGATGTCAAGGAAACGTTTTAAATTTTGAAGCTTCGTGTTTTAGTAGCAATTTTTAGTAATTATTTTACTTCGCCGAAGCTAAATAATACCCACGAAGGAGGGCGTTCTGATGTGCTTGTGAATTGGATACAGCTGACCAGTGTCTGTGCCTTTGCCACTGAAACCTTCCGACAACAACTGACAGACAAAGACACACTAATGCACAACAGAAAAATGCGACATGTTTTTATGAGTCCGAAACTGGTGTTGAACCCCGGAAAAATTTTTCGTTTTGTAGTCAACGTGCAGACTACTTCGACCATCGCCATATTTGCATGTATTAGAAGTTTTAGTTTTAGCATTAGTTTTAAGTTTTATAAAATTGGACATAAGTCTGCCCACTTAAGTTTTTATTATATATATAATTATAATTAAGATAATATAATTTAACTTTAATCGTATAAATATTTCGATATTTTTTTCTTCAAGCATACGGCTGTATCAAATAGAATTCTGTCAAGTATGATTTGAAAGAATACTTTAGAGTTTTAAGTTTGATTTGAATTATCTTAACTTTTCTGCTATGTAATCTAATCTTAAAAAGTCTCAATAAAATTTTGAATATGCAGTGCCAGCTCGCTAATCCAAATTAATGATTGCAGACCGTGTTTCAGATTAACGAGATATTCGGATTACTGGATGTGCTGTTAATGCGTAATATAATTCACTATATTCGCAAATACAAGACAAGCCAGGATTTCAAAACAAATTTATTTTATTTTGATTTAACAAGAATGAAAAAATTAAATCGTTTTTTAAATATTATGATTTTTTAACATAATTTGTGATGTAGTTTTGCTGCTCTTTCAGTGCAATTCCTTCAGCAGCAATATGTGAATCTGTTTGAATACCTCGTTCCTTTGGCTAATCTATTGAAGTATTTAAGGCCTGCACAGCTGCACGATTTTTAACGTGTTTCATAATTATAGGCTCTGATTCTACATTTTCTGTGTCTGATTCTGAACTACGACACGAAGTATTGTCAGAGTTAATAATCCAGCTAAGAATTTCATCTTCGGAAATTCGCACGTCATTATTGCGGTGAAATAAATTGGTTATTGTGCGAAATTCTGCTGTTTCTTCTCAGGCAATTCGTGTTGTAACAATGATAGTGGAATGTTATCCTCTGAAGCCCACCTCTGAAAATGCATATGCGACTAATACCATTCAATAACTAAACTATTTGCAACATAAAACATACTTATGTACTTATAAATATTATATATGTATGTATGTACAATATCAATCATAGAAGCCGCAGAAGGCAGAGAATAAAAAAAAATAAAAATTCGGTTTAGCAAGCTTGCAACCAATGCGGACTATAGAGTATGTAATACGTCATAAATTCTATTCGGTTTACTGGATAATTCGGATTACACACCTTCGGATTAGCGAGCTGGCACTGTATTAAGAAATTCTGCAGTAAAAACTCAGTAACGGTGTTTTTAAACTATTGTAAAACTTTACAATATTCCAACACTTGTGACATGATAGCAGATGTAGTGACTACCCCAACATTTTTGTCACTAAGAAATCATTATAACAATAAACTAAATATAATATTAAAGTACTGAAAAGTAATTACAAATTACTTACTTAATCAGCACAAAACTACAAATGACTTTTGAAATTTCATTTTGTACAGCCAATACATAAAAAATATGTTGCCAATTTGTTAACGTAGTCACTAGCGGGTTAAATATGATATGCTTAAAACACCTTTTTTATTCTTTGCTTTTTCTGCTATATAAATTTGTTCGTAACTGCTTTGAAATGTTGATATGTCTTATTAAATCAAGCATATTATCTGCTGCTGCTGCATGTAATATAACAGATACACACACATACGACTATAATGAAAATATATGGCAGGCAATATTGTTTTTGACAAACGTTTATTGGGAATTTTTCTATTGATGTTCATGTAAATATATACATTAGTGTATGTGTATGTGAGAGAAGTATTTGATTATACCAACTCAATATCCTATTGTCCAGTTCATGGAAGGTATAGTTGACCACATCCTTTCGCTTAGAAATAAGTGCAGCTTCCTTTTTAGCTGTCAACATTATTGTTCCTTTCTCTTTGATTTCTTGCTCTTTTATCCTCTGTTTTCTTTTATCAAATGTCGTTTATTATTACTTCTTCATAGTTACCATTACAATTCTATATGATTTCCTTAAATCAACTGAGATTTCCTTGCAAGGAATTGAAATAATGACTAAAGTGGAAAAATTGGCAAAAGAAAAAAAAAAATGCATAACAGCATTCCTGCTTTGGGTGTTCAAAAATTTCACAGCAAATCGCTTCGCTACATCTAGACCTCGTAGAACACAATAATTTATTTGAAATAGTTTTTTTTTACGATTGAAAATTTTTTATTGAATTTAGCAAAAGGGGAATTGTAAGAAAATTTTAAGGACATCATATGCCGCATTTCTAATTCTAAAGCATACTTAGGAAGTATTAGAAGCCAAGTTCTTTTCATCACGTGAGAGTATAATTGTTTTCTATATAAATTTTAGCACATATTTCAAGAGATTTGAAGAATTTTTACCCTCCAAGGGCCATTATTACAAATTGGCGTTAGTTAAAGGCAGGACTTTAACGGACGTATGATGTAGGTTTTTTTAAATATATTTGGCACGTGAATATACAACACTGCTATATATTGGTAGTAAAAACGTAACACTTTCGCGGTGATCAGCTGGCAAAAGCCGTAACATAAGTAATGCTCTTTGCTGTTTACTAAAATCGTATCAAATTGTCACTTAGAAAAGCTGCAGAAAATCGATTTTTACATTGCAAACGTCAACTTGGCATTATTTTTATATAAAACAAAATCTTTTGAAAATAAGCTGAATCTGCCCAATTTTTATTAATTGGTCGAATCTTCCATCGTCGAAAGCGTTTATACTTTTTGTAAGCTTTGCGCATTGCGCATAAATTAATAACCATTGAATTGATTAAATTCATTTCGTTCACAATTCCAGCTTTCTGTTTGAATTTATAAAATTGTTGAAAATATCACCAGCTGACTGACTGAATTGCTTGAAGTTTTACGTTTTTAATAACCGACCCCTAAAGTTGACAAGTCTAACGTCGGACGATACGTTTTCCCTAACTACACCTTTACCAGAACATGCAACACTGTGATAGAGTAAAAGAGTGAGCGCAGAGAGAACAGTAGTAGAACAGACACTTTGAGTAGTAACAGACACTTGGACAGCTCAAGCAGAATATTCGAGACGAAATACGGCACCTGCAACCAGAAACATTACGCCGTGTAAGGCAAAATGCGCTAAAAAGAGCCAATGCCTGTATCGAGCAAAATGCTGGTCATTTGTCTGATGTCATATTTCACACATAGTCACGTTAAATTTCCATAAAATGTATTTAACATATAAAAACAAATCATTAAAAAAAAAACCGTTATTACAAGAGTTACATGTGTTTAACAGCACTAGGTCTCATTTGGGCCACCCTGTATACAAATATTTCAAATTCGAAACTTCAATTTTAAATTGAACATTTAAAAATTTTTTTTTAACAGTTACTCATTTTTTATGGACGATTTGATGTTTTTTTCATTTATCTTAATACAATTGTACTCTTTACAACTGATTAATTTTCCCATCACAATAAATTTTTGCGCCCTACTGCAAAACTTGAAGAATGTAGAAAAAATGTAGTGTCATAAGGACTTTAGCATTATTTAAAAATAATGGGCAATAAAGTCTTTTAATTCATCCTACTTAGTTATGAATACGAAATCTACTATTTTCAAAATCCCGAAAATTTAATTTATACAATAACTTGACTAACCGCAAACTTATGGTGACAATATCTTTGAAATTATGTTTTTTTTTCTTTTTATTTTTTGTGCTTTCAATGTCTTATTGCCGTTCGATAAAAGATGCTGAAACGCTGAATACCATTAAAATTAAACTACAGAAGAAAATAAAGAACGAACCAATTCTAATCCCATTATGAGTTTGCACACAAATATTTCCAAAACTGAAGCTTTGAGTGCACAAATGTATGTAGGTCGGTTTTGGGGGCCAAAGCCATTGAATAAAACTAGAATACCATTAGGTTTGTGCTAAAGTGACAAAGTCAACACTTCAACTAAATTTGTTTGTGTTGCACACAAAATCGTCATACACACACACACACAAAAGATGACTTTTTACATACATCGTCGCCTACACATTAACAAAAAAAAACAAAAAAAAAACAAACTTGCACAACGCAATCTACAGTTAAATTTTATACTTTTATTTTCTCCACTTTCCTCTTGCCTAACGATGCTTTGTTTCACTTCACCGAACTTTCCAATCAAATTGCTTTTCTAGTGAGTTTTCATCACTGTTTTCAAAATACTTGAATGTCACTCTATTTTGTAAAATCAAAAAAAAAATACATATTATTTTCTTGCTTTCCCACTATTCTGTGTCAGTTTTTATAGTTTTTATCTCTTGTTGTAAACAAGTTCTTCTTTTTTTTGTGCTCCTTGGAAAAGAGCATTTTTTTTTCGCAGCTCTTGGATACACATTTTTTTTTCTGCTGTACGACAATGTCGTTATTTTTCTAGGTTAATGAAATGAATAAATGCATAAAAATTTCCATCAAGAAATTTCACTTAACGAAATCGAAAACAATTTCTTCATGCATTCAATTAAAATGAAATAATCAAGACAATTTCTTTGTTTATAGTTTTCAGTCGAATATTGTTATGAAATTGAAATTTTTAATTGAAGCATATTATGCATTAAGTGATTAAAAGTCAAAAATTTAATTTTGCTTAATAGAAAAAAAGAGGATTAATCGGGTGTGTCACAGAAAGCAAATTTATACGAAAACGAAAACATTTTTGCTTTCTCCAGAAAACATAAAAGCTAAACATTTTTCGTTTTAAATTCATTTCAAAATAGTAAGATGAAATTGTTAAGGCAAAAGCAATTGAAATAATATTTCAAATGATAAAAAGCCAGTTGTTTCTTAAGTTCTTTTTTTTTTTTTTTTTAGTCTTGGACCGGCACTCAGGGGATGACCCCTACACGTGCGATGTATTGTGCTGGAACTAGGAAATTAGGTTATGGGAAGGAGGATAGAGGGAGTAGTGTTTATTGACATTTAATTTAAATCTTCCCAAGCTAAAAGTGACTTAACATGTTCAATTGCATCAATTGCATAGGTTCAATTGCATCAGTCTTAATTCTCATTAGTGCAAACACTAACTTATATCTAACTTATGAGTGCTGTATAATATATACAGAAGGCTACAGCGGAAATTCTCCATAAGTTCTCTCTTGTATTCAGTATTAAATTCTCCACTGTCTTAGATCTATCTAACTTTTAGGAGCTGCTGTTTCATTAATAAGCCTACAGCAGGTATCACAAAAGTGTTACTATCATAGTATGCTTTGACTTTTTCCAACACATTGATTAGAAACTTCCTTAAAATTAGAACTTAAATCTAGTGAAGCAGGGATTGGATGGTGCATGTGCAAGGAGGATGGATGACTGATGCTAGGCTATTATTATTCGATATCATAGTTTTTGAATTAACTTCAGAGAAAAGATTTGTGAAAAATAATGGTTGGTTCATTGTAAATATTAGCCTTGATTTTTGGATAAACTGGTTTAGAGAGATACACCATGCAATTCTGGGATGAATAAACCATATTCTGGGGAATAATTAGACCGCAATGGAATAATTAGACCGCAATAAAGTTCTGTTTTAAGAAATATGCAAATCATTTTTAATAGCGAATTTCATAAATTTTTAAAGTTTTCAAATTTAACAAGAAAAAACGTGAAAATAAAGAAAAAAAAACCATTGCAATTTTTTCCTATTTTCTATCATGTCAAACAATTAAAAGAATGTTTAAATCTTGTTCTTTTATTTCAATTAAAAAAAAACAACGTTGTCAGGAATTCAAAACCAAATAAATTAAAAAATTTCATAATCAAAAGTATTTTATTCTTTTTATATCTATTTCCATTAATTGATTCAAAATTTATGACATGAAAAATATTACAACTCATTTTTCTTTTTTTTTTTTATAGCAAGTGAAAATATAGCAAGTTGGAAATATAGTATCCAACACAATCTTAGTAACTAATAACCGTTAACAAATTTTTATTTCCACACCTGAAACCAAAATTGCAAGTGGTATTTATTTTACTTTTTCCCTCATCTTCTAATGGTTTGATTAATTGGCTGGCTCTTCTCTATCTTCGACATCAGCCATCATAAACATTAAAGCAAACAATAAGCAAAAAATATTTCGAAAAGTTTCTGAAACTTCTTCAACAACTTTGAATATTTAAAATTAAACTTTATCTACACGGAACGTGTGCATGAAATTATATCAAACATTGTCATAAATAATGCTAAAAGCTGTTGAAATAATTTGTATTAAATTTGAAAATTGTAAAAATAAATAAATCCGAAAAAAAAAAATTGCGGTATGTTTTTTTTTTTTTTGATTTCTTTTATTAAACATCGACGTTTTTAAAAGCACCAGTTACCCTACATATATAGCGGCATACGTACGTATGAGTAATATTTAATACCTTACGATATATAACGTATACGTATTCGTAATATAACGTTCCTATCAAAAAATGTATTTATTACACAGCAGATCAAGAAAATCGAATTTTTTGTATGTGCAAGTATTTGCTGAAGTGTTTCCACTCAAACCGAAACTTGCGGAAGTCTGCTTCCAGAAGTAGTTTGCAGAAGTTATCACGACGAACTTGCGCAAGAAATTGCAGACGTGTTTCCACACAATGTGAGTACAGCTTGCAGTAGTTTGCTTTTTTTACGAATGACAGTATAAAAATGTCTTGTGGCAAAATAAGATTGGCAGCTGCCATCGCAGCATATTTAATTAAATAGAAACAAATTAAAAAAATAAGAAAATATATCGCTTTTAAAGGACGTGAGGACTTGTCGCATAATTCACGATAACATTTTAGCTTTTCAATTACCAAATGTGTTTTTTCACTACTCGAAACGAATTTATTTTTGTCCATTTTTATAAATTTTGAAAAGAACTCAAAAAAAAAACACAAAACAAAACTGAAAACAAGAGAATACCACAAACCGTTTACTCACGTATACCCGACTTTTTCTGCAAGTCTTCAAAACACTTGTAGTTCACAGCAAGTCGTTCAAGTTACTTCCAGCAAGCAACAAACACGTGTTTCCACATAATTGCTGCAAGTAACTTCTGTAAGCCGTGACTTCTGGAAGTCGACTTCTAATACGTGTTTCCACGACAAATTCTTCTGGAAGCAACTTCCGCAAGAAAACTTGGTAGTGGACACACGGCTTAAGGTTTCATATTCAATTTGAATACATATTGTGGTACTCCGCTTCAATGCCTATAAATGACAGTTTTTTGCATTGACTCTGGTTCTAGAGATTTAGCGTTTCTATCGAAAAAAGCGTAGGATGCATCACTGAATTTGCAATAAGTCGACTACTAGCTCTTCGATAGAAGTAAGAAAAACACGAAAGCATCGAGAATAAAATATCCTTTAAATTAATGTATTATACATTTTTCGCAAATCCTTACAGTTTAGGAGGTATTTAGAATGTTTTTAGAAAAAAAGCATTTTTTTCAAGAAAATTTAAATTAAATTAAATTAAAATTTCTTTTAAATTTATTAAAAATTTTAAAGTAAACAAAATCTGAAAAATTATTATTAAGTTTGGTACTCGCTTATGTTCATATAAAATAAGCCACATTTCATTAAAATACATTCCGAAATTCTGATTTGAGTCACAATTAACTTGTAGCACCTATTTTTTATTTAAATTAATCAATCCAAAATAAGTAATTTATAGCCATTGAAGCGGAGTACCATATGTATTCAAATTAACTATGAAACCTTAGACTGTACAAAAAAAAAATTGATTTTGTTGACATGCGTTATCAAGGGTGACCATGGTCGAAGTGGTCTGTACGTTGACTACAAAACGAAAAATTTTTCTGTGTTGAACCCCAGTTTCAGACTCCTAAAAACATCTCGCATTTTTTCTGATGTGCATTTGTGTGTGACTTTGTGTCAGTTGTTGTCGGAAGGTTTCAGTGGTGAAGGCATAGTCATTGGTCACTGAGCAGTAACGGCTTCAGCTGTATCCAATCCACAGGCACATCAGAACGGCTTCCCTCGTCGGTATTGTGTAGCATCGGCGAAGTAAAATAATTACTCAAAATTGCTACTAAAAAACGATACTACAAAATTTTATACGTCTCCTTGATATCGGAGACGTTGCAACACTGCTACAACAACAAATAACGTGCAAAGAGCAGTGTTAGAAGACAGTGAAGCTTCACCTCCTATCATTTCTCCTACAATCCCTTTCCTCTAGTTCCAATACAATGCACTGCATGTGTTTGGGTTCATATCCTGAGTGCTGGTCCAAGATTAAAAAAAATGTTATTGTCGTTTTTGGGTCAATTCACAAATTATTTTTGGTTTGCATATGGAAAAGGCCCACTAATTTTTCTTTTTTGAAATCACAATTCGAGTCGAAATGGCCGCCCCAAAAATTTATTATCAAATATTTTTAAAATTTCTGGACTAATTTTCAAAATTAATTTTGCAAATGGAAAAACTCTACTAAAATTTTTTCGAAATTTTGTAGGAGGGGTTTGCCTAATTGCCATTTTTTTAAACTGTATAAACACTTTTCATTTGATTTTTTAATGAAAAGATTTTAGCAGGAGACCCCTCGGTAATGTGTAGTGCGAATGGCTGGCAAATCGATCAGAAATGAAGAGGCTTTCGCGTACAACCTTATCGTAGATTAAAATTTCCATGTTTTGCGAAGGGATTCCCCAATATCATTGGAGCACATTCCATTGCAGCATCTATAGAATAGCGAAACATACACCATAGTGCGACAATGCTCTAGCGAATCGATAGAGTTGGCTACTCTACTGTCATCGATGAGCCTCTTCGCACTCTTCAGAGCAGGGTGGAGAAACTTTACATAGACTTTGAAGTGCCGGCCTATACATTATAGATAGTATGCGGTCGATTATGGGCGATATAGATAGTAAGCAGATCAGTTGCAGTGAACCATGTCTTACACAGTCTAAAAAAAGGCGAGGCACTTGAATGCTTTTTCCGAGGCCTGAAAAAAGTGCTCAGCTTATTGAACGTCACTCTGGACTTTCATGCCAGGAAAAGATCAAGAGCTTCTGGTTCCATTCATTAGTACAGATGACAGTCATCTGTTCATACAAATTCACCCTGTCTCCTCTTAGTTCAATGATTAGCATACAGCTATTCATGACATATTCCTGATACCAATTCTAATGAGAATCGGATTTTTAATTCTGATAAATAACAATTCTGACTAGAATTCGACAGCAAACCCGAATGTTGGACTTTATATTTTGATCCATTTTTGAACTCTTTAAATATTTTATATCAAATTTATGCACAAAAGTCCCTGTGTGCTTACAAAAAGTAACATAAAAAATAAGCACAACAAAAATCGAGGATAAATTTCTCTGCTTCTGCAACAACACGATATGTGAAATTTTCGCAGAAGAATGTAAAAGAAAATTCTTGAAATTTTTGTTTTTGTTTTTCTTTTTGTTTTCTTTTTTCTTGTGCTGTAGTCAAGAGCTAATCAACTCATAAGTCAAACATTTTGCATACTTCAATATCGCAGGAGAAGCAGCAGTAAAAAAATACAAACATTTTTAAAGCATGGCAAGAATTTTGCTTTACTTACTCTATTTATATAAGGGAAAAATAAATTTATTATTAACAAATTGCCACAATAAATTACTTTAATTAAAGAAAAACAAAATTATGCCATTCAATTTTTAAGGTTTTTGCTGTGTTTGTACTGCCAAGAGATAAAGAAGATTTTAATAAAATTGTGTGTTTTAATCAAACAAATAAATAAGTCATTTGACTTATTATTTTCCTTTTTGTTATGAAATTTACAGTTGACCATTCTTTCACACAAAAAAACAACATAAATATTCGATAACCTAAAAGCTCGCTTAATTAACAACTTAAGACGTAACGATCTATTAAAGACCGCAAAAGACTTATTTGCAAATAAAAGTCTTCAGCAGTCACAGGCAAGTGTAGGTGTGTAGATGTGCATGTATATGTAAATGAATGTCCTCGAAAATATTTCAATATTCTGTTTGTGTTTGCTTATGTGGCAGTATTGCTTTGCAGGACTTAAATTCACAAATTACAGTACGCAAGCACCCAGAAATTCCTTTGAACGACACAACTTAGTGAAGCGCTTTCATGTGCACTCCAATACATATGTACATACTTGAATACATATATATATAAGGAGAACATCATTTCAGCATAACTACTGCATATATTTCAATCGTTAAGAAATGTATTTGTGATTTAATTAAAATCACTTCTGTGGCAAACTTAATTCTGTTGCTTAGTTGGTTGAATTTATAAGGCCGAAAGTCTTGAGCTCAGGCTCGCATGGAGTCATCAAAATATTTGCTCATGTGATTTGATGTCTATGCTAAGGTATGTGTAAATTTGTGCCACCCTTTTTTGTTCTTTATTTCGGCGCATGAAAAATGTTGGTGATGGAAAATAATAAGCAAAGTGGCTGTCTTTTGAGACTACATTGACGTTACACGACAGAAATATATGAATATACATATCGTCATATAAAACGTAAAACCATTTAACTACTCTTTTTTAGATTGTAAAGGAGAGGGAAAAAACTTGACAGCAGGGTTAAGTAACCAACCTGAAAAAAGTTTCTTCAAAACTCGCATAAAATTAAAAGAATCACTTATATTTTGATAAAATAGTTCATTTTACATGGACATGCATTTTTACATGGTACAAAATATTCAATAGAGAATGGGTTTTTTTTAAATCTTGTCACTTACATGGTTTTACATTTTATATATGCCGATTTATATATTTTCAATCTTGGGCCGGCACGTGGGAGATGAGTCCTACACATGCAATGCATTATGCTGAAACTAGAAGATGAGATGTTTTTTTTTTCGTCTTCTCACACGATGCTCTCGACAACGGGGAGAATTCTGACATTCAGCACCGCTCTATGAGAACATGCAAAGACAGCTAGTGACTGACCAGCTAAACATAGATTGCAATTCAAATCATAGTTTTCCTCTGTCTCTGATATTACACTTTAAGGAAATGTTTCGGGCTCGCTAAACCCTGTGTCAGATTACCAAGTTTAACGCCAAGATCTTTTATACAGACTTCCATTCATCAATCAATCTATCGCAGGACAAAGCCTTATGAATTCCCATCCATATTGATCAAGACACCCTACAGTAACTACTGTTGAATGGCAACAACACCTAGATTAGTCAAAGTCATATCAAAACATTAGTGTGTCCCAATACAATTAATATGGGTAGACATACAGCAAAAAGCAATCTTCCAGCGTAACTTTAGGTATTAAAAATCAGTCACTATGAATCGAAATCTATGTACACTAACTGCAACTTATCAGGGTTGATACGAATTCCTCCAGGGAGCACAACAAAGCACTCACAAAGAGCACATCAGTCGTTAAACCCTCATTTAGCGCCAGAGCAGTAGGACTCGGTGGCTGCACCTAGTACTACACAAGACCAATCTATATTACTACAGTCTCAGTGAACTAGAATTAAGAGTAGTCCACCATCAAATCACTAGTTGGAACTCAAAGAGTCGCCTCTTCTATCATCTTCATAATGAAAGGAATTCAAGGCGATGTATCATCTTCCTCTTGCATATTTACTTATTTATATGGCATCTCATGAATCAATTGATCAAGATATCCATTGATTTGAAGAATTTAAAGAAGTAATTTAATGAAGTAATTCTTCAAATAATGGATTAGTACCGCGGGATTTTTTTTTTTTTTTTTTTTTTTAAAGAGAAGTAACATTCAGCTAGTGATTGCCTACCAGGAGTTAACTTCTAGGAAACGTATAGTGATAGAGATTACAGTTGGTGATGGGATAGATAGGGAAGAAGGCTTCATTATTTTGACAATACTGCTTTTGCACGTTTATTGTTTAAAATAGCAGTGTTGCTGAAACCTCTGATATTAAGGAAACGCATTACATTTATGAAACTGTATTTGGTAGACTTTCTATTAATGATAATAAATAACCTGTCGTATAATAATAACCTGTTGTTTTCAAGGACATGATTCACGGCTGCATTACATGGGGCCATGTTGCAACCAGTCCATTTCATTTAAAAGGCACGACGTAGTTCATTATATTATTTGCAGGGAATCAGAAAAAAAGTGAATGCCGTCACTATGGTATTGGTATTTTCATGACTTCTTAAGCACTTCTTTATCTAAATTCATTTTTAATACCATCTCAAATGTCAACAGGATTATCACTTTCGAACTCATGCCAAACACACATTCAACTCTTGTAGATGAAATAAAGTTTATCAATCCGTATTTTCCAACCCAATCGATTCTGATTATTCCACACAAAATTTATAGTATTAATGTATTTTCTCTTCCGATCCCTCTAATTGCCATTGGCATTCAATGAAAATTTCTCCCAAAACAAAAATTTTTTTATAAATATTCTGTTTCCAATGGAATTAGGAAAACGAGAAAAATTTTGAAAATCCCCAAATCTTCGTCAGGAAACAGGATCACAAAGGTGTTATATATATACATATATATTTTGTTTTATTAATAATATTTATATATATTTATTAAGCCTGAGGTCTTTTTTTTATCTTATTTTGTTTTTTATTATTCGATATTATTCCTGATGATGTTAACAAGCTGTTAACGAAATATCGAATAATAAAAAACAAAATAAGATAAAAAAAAAGACCTCAGGCTTAATAAATATATATCAAAAAATATAATAAAAAAGGTCAATTAATAATATAATTAAAAATAATATTTATATATTATTTTTAATTTAGTTTTTCCTTTTAAATAATCTTCCTTCTTCGAAAATCAAAAATCTATCTTTTCCTTTCCATTTTATCTTTTCTTTTTTCAATATTCAGGAAAATCATAGCCAATTCTTTTCTTTTTTTTCTTTATTTTTCTAAAACAAAGTATATATTTTCAAAGTATATTTTTACACAAACAAAAATGTATTTCCATAAAATCAAATTTAACCAATTCAATCGCTCCCACACTCTGCACTTTAATTCATGAGAACAACTGGCCAGTTGTAATTGAAATACATTTTTAACGGCATTTTTCACAATGTACGTTAACTTTTAAAGAGAAAGAGGCATTACAGGTACTCGTTTGCCCCTGCTAAAATGTAATTAAATCATGGACCTTTCCCGATTAATACGTTCTAAGCACTCATTTAAATGATGAGCTGTTTTGTTAAATGTGAACAAATGATCGCCAATGAAACGCGTGTGTTAAAATCATGCGTTTTTTATCTAAGTTGAAGCAGTTAATTTGCAATAGATACCATGCTTTAACTACAAGTATTTCTTTTCCAAGTCTTTTTTTTTTTACTGGGCAGCAGTAAAAGTGCTAAACCTGCAGCCAAAAGCAAAATTTAATGTTACCAAACAGATCTAATGCAGAGCAATAAGACCTTATTTGTCAGACAAATGTGGTTAGAAGTAAATGACTTTATAATCTTGTCCTGCACCTCTATGCATTTACGAAATGCTCCTCTACTGTGTCTTTAGTAACCCACCAAAAGAAAAAGAAAAAAAAACAAACTAAATCAAAAAGAGGAATACAGCTCAAAATCCTTTCTGAATAAAACTATTACCTTAACAAACGCCCCTTGTCTTTTTTTCCTTCAACTGCTGGACAAGTGTTAAAAAAAAACTTTACTCTGTCAATTTATCAACTACAAAAAGTTATGCACTTAAATTTGTTTTGTGTTGGTTTCCCAGAAAACTATGCAGCACACAACCTTCACATTTCACCTTTTCCAATATGTTGTTGCATCATTTGTTTTTGTCTTTTAGAATACATTTGTGTGTGTGTGTGTGCCAAGTTATTTGCTGTGCACAATTTGCTTGGCTGTAAACAGTTTCGGATTTTATTTATTATTTGTTCTTTCTTTCTTATTTTTTTTTTTGTTGTGCTGTTGTTGTTAACAAAGTTTAAAAATTTTCTCAATGCTGGGAAATAAGTACGAGATGAAAGAAATATTAATGTGAACATTAAAATAATCGCAACTAGAATTTGAAGTGTTATAAACGAGTTTGATTGTCAACAGATAACTGTTGAAAACTTTTTCTCTTTAATAGTGTCAAAGTGAATGTAAAATATCAGGATACAAACTTCAATTCAAATTATTTATTTCAACTTTTTCATTGGTTTATCGAAAGTGATAAAACTAAAGAAAAAAAAAATTTAAAAAATATAATATGTGTACGACCTTTTGGTTGAATAGTGATTTATGGCTGAACAATTATTCAAGGAAGGGAAAGGATAATTTCCAGCATATAAAACATTTTTTGACATATGGCCAACTGAAAAGCAGAACGAAGAATTAAGAAAAACTTAAATTGATTAATTACAAAGTAGAAAAAGGTTTATAAAGAAATTGCTCATGACATAGAAAAATAGATGCAGCAGTATAATTATCGTATTCTATTTCTCGAAATGATTTCTATAAGTACAAGTCTTTAGCCACATACAATAAAAAAGTGTTAAAGATATGTTTGACATAACGCCAACTGAAAAGCAAGACAATTAATTAAGAAAAAGGAAATTCGAAGGTGGCGATGGCTGAAGTGTCTGCACGTTGACTACAAAACCAAAACAGACCTGGGTTCAACCACAGTTTCAGAATAAAATTATAAAAAAAAAAAAAACATCTCGCATTTCTCTGACGTGTAGGGGTCGTCTCTCGAGTGCTGGTCCCAGATAAAAAAAAAAAAAAAATTTATTAATTTGAAAGTGGTTTATAAAGAAATTGCTCATATATAATTCCCGTATTCTATTTCTCTTAATAATTTCTGTAAATAGAAGATTTCAGCCAAATACAATAAAGAGTTTTAAAGGGGTATGTTTTGCATATGGCCAACCCATGGCAAGACAATAAATTAAGAAAAATTAAATTGATTAATTTGAAAGTATAAAATGGTTTATTGGTCATGAAAAATTCCCATATACTATTCCTCTGAATGATTTCTATAAGTACAAGATTTTAGCCACATACAATAAAGTGTTAAAAATAACCAATTAATTGACCGTTTGTTAGACGATTGTGTTTAATATACAACTTATAAAAGAATCTGCTGGCGTTGATCTGACGAGAGTAACAATAAGTAAAGCATTTCATTTTTTTTCTCTATAATTACTTTTTTACCCATTTTCTCTGAGAACAATCAGCTCGCGTAACAGTTTCTCCAGTGAGAGTATTCTTTTACAATTAAAAAATGCGCTCGGCGACGACAAAAACACTCTTCTTGAGCTTTGCAAGAGACTCTTGCACAATTGAAAATGCTTTGACTACATATGAATACTACTGAGGTGGTAAGGCGCCTTTCGAATATTTGTAGAAATTAATTGCCTGGCCCACGATGTCACTCGATATCGTTCGTTCGCTTAATTATATTGAAAACAAAAACTTTAATATAAATAAACAGTCGAGCGATATCGTGTGACATGATGGGCCTGGCAGTAAGTTTTTTTTTTTCAAACTCTCTTCATCAAGTTTTAATCACTTTTAATAAAGCAATAACTTACTTCTAAGATTAATATAAAAAAATGTAAGAAAATTAATTGAGTATTTTGAATATTTTCAGGAAAGTGCAATCACTACAAGTACAACACGGTAGAATTTTTCGAAGTTTGGACTTACAAAAGCTGGCCTTAAAGAACTGAGGCCTTGCTTAGTATTAAGAAAATATACTTACAGTCAGGTTTTAAGGCAAATATAATTTATTCTTCAATTGAAAGTTTCTTAATATGTTATATCCATCCAACCATAGCTTAGTTTCCGTGTTACAGACAGCTGGGATAAATTTTTTAGCCCACAATGCTCTCTGCTAGTGGAGCTTTCAGTAAATGAAAACGTAACGTGGCAGTAATTAATATCACATTTAAAAGTGATAATAATGCTGGCAGACTTTGTTTTACTTTGCCAAAGGTCTAAGAAACTTTAAGAAATATAGCAAAATTTTAATAATGCCTTTCTTGGAAAGTTTTTAGAATCACATTTACATTGAAGTGTGGTTATTTGATACTGTCACGTTTTATTCTAGAAACATGCTCAGGAGCTGCTTTCAATTTTTATTATAAGAAGTTTATTTATTTTTTAATAATTAACTTTAATTATATTATTAATTGACCTTTTTTATTATATTTTTTGAAATATATTTATTAAGCTTGAGGTCTTTTTTTATTTTATTTTGTTTTATTATTCGATATTTCGTTAACAGCTTGCTTAATAAATATATTTCAAAAAATTTAATAATTAACAACAAATTCTTTTTTCTACAGTCTAGAGGAGCCAAAAATTTGTTGCTAAATTTTTCTTACATTATATATGTACAGGGGGGCGCAAAATGACTGAAGGCGTTTAATTTCAAAGAGCCATTGTGTGCCTCGCAGTGTGTGCTGTGGCTCCATTCTCTTGGAACTAAAATTGTGGATGATTTTCCACGGCTGGCCCTAAAAAATTTTTCAACATCATTGAACAGCACTGATGGAAACGGCGAAACCGAGTTAATTTTTTTTTCTTGGACCGGCACTCAGGGGATGACCTCTACACATGTGATGCATTGTGCTGGAACTAAATAAAAAAATATGGGCCAATTAAACTTTCCTACGAAACACCGCACCTAACGGTACTTCTCACTTTTCAACTACTATTGGATTTTCCGCAGCCTTTTTTGCCTTTTAACGAACCCATTCAATTGAAAATGGGCTTCGTCGCTCATAATTGATTAAAATATGAATGAAATCATGATTTTTTTTTTTTTTAATTCAACAATTTTTGCACGTTGTTGTTCAATTGTGTACTGTTCCATTTTAAATTTCCCAAGTCTTCTTTACAAAATACAGAAAACAAAGAAAACAAAAAAAAAACAAAATAATATAATAAAAAAAGTGATACAGAATTCCAACACCTTCGCTCCTTTTGCACCACCCTGTGCATACCTGTTTAATTTCACGGTATGCTATAAAATTAAATCTTAAAATAGTCACTCTACAAGTGAACGGTTGCTGATAGATTTTCCTTTAAATAAATTTATTTTCTTTAGATTAATTTCAGAGTGTGACAATTGTCGCTTTAAATTTCCAGCATACAAAATGTCTATTTTTAAAAACAAAGACTTTGTGTCATGGTGGTGTGTGCACAAAAAAGGTTAAACAAGTGTGAAATAAAATAATTATATTTTTAGCAAAAAAAAAAGCCAACGATATACTTTTCAAAGAAACTGTAAAATAATAGAGAACCTTAGAAAATTACTGACGTACCAAAATAAGTCTTGAGCAAAAAAAAAAACAAAAAAAAAAAAAAAGATAAATAAGAAGAAGAGAAAACTTTTTTAAGTCGTATCACTTGTGTAGTATTTTCTTACACACATGAGTTTATGTGTCTTTACTCTGCATAAGCATTTTTCTACTTAAGGCTTTTGTGTGTGTGTGTGTGTGTGTGGATAAAGTTGCATATATAACACCATCTGTGTTCACGACTCCTAGGAGAATTTTATGTTTGTGTATCCCAAACAACATGTTCACTTCTATAAAGTATCTACTGTATGTGTGGAAAAGAAGTATATTAGATTTTTTCATGTCTTTTTCTAATGGTCAATTTCAAGCTACTTAAAGTTTTTCTACACTACGATTTTAAGGTCAAAAGTCTATCGTTGCATCATTACACATACTCAAAAACTTCTTACATAGTTTTTCAGTTTTTCTGTCATACTTTTAAGAAAAAATTTCTTCATATTACTGCGCATTAGGCATATAACTTTTTTTTATTATTTTTGCAAATAGGAAAATTGACATGGCACAGTCGTATAATGGCATTTTTAATTTTTTGAAATTGCAAAAAATTTCCACACCAAACCCAAATTTTTTTAGCAGTATTTATGAAAAAAGCCAAGGCTCAAACTACGAAATTCCTATACATTTGAATAAAATTTTGTTTGAAACTTCGATCGCAGCGAATGTCTTAATTTGGTTCAATAATTTTATACATGTTTTTCTTCATGAATTTAAATATTTAAATAAGCAACTAGATTAACCCTGTTAGTTTCGTTAGCCCACTCTTACTTATGTAATCTTGCTCAGATATTGTACAGATATTGTTACAGGCTGTTTGGTAGCAATTTTTATTTTCAAACTTAAATAAAAAACGTAATAATTGACACAAAGTTTTATTAAGAGCATTGAACGATAGAATGGAAATGCTGATTTCATTTTTGAAAGAGTATGTCCTCCAAATCATTTTTTTAAATTTCATGAATAATCTCTCTTGGAAGTCCCAGTGAGGCTGCTCTTTTCCGTATTGACAGTCGCGGAATTTCACATAAACTGCTTTCAACCAGTTCAATGTTTTCAGATCGTCTGGAACCTGGCCGTGGGGCCGAAGCAGCCGAAGCAGTTGCGCAGACTCTCTGCACCAACGAACGAATTAAATTTACATTCAGTCCATCACTTATTCGCCAAATACCGAACTTTGAACAAAATTGTCGACGAGCAATTACGTACGAATCATTACTCTTAAAAAATGTTTCCACAGTGAACGCACGATTCTCACTCGACCACTGCGACATCCGCACAATCGATAATTCCAACGGCGCCATCCTCCCTACGCACCTTTTATTATTTTTTGAAATAATCCTATTTAAAAATAGAAAATTGCCACCAGACACGCTGTATAAGCTTTTTGAAAATTTTTAAAAAATAGTGACAGCCATACGATTTCAACTTCCCAACCGTATTTTAGTCAGATTCATAACATATTGTTTCTGCACTATTTTGCTTTCACATTTGATTTAAGTTTTTGAAATTTTGAAATGTCGTATTACTCAGTATTACAATGTAAAAGGGCAGAGTTTATATGCGTTTTTAACTTATCGATTATATTAGTCTCACTTCTATTTTTATTTTGACCTTTTCAAATTTTTTTTTTTTTTTTTTAATTATATTTCTTTTTGAGCGATGGTTATTTTTTATGGAAAGTTTTCTTCAATTATTTATTTTCAATATTTCGCTACCAAATAGGTAGCATCGTCAGGACATAATAATTTGTATTAACAAAAATTTTCATTTCCTTTCAAAAATATTTTCTTCTTTTTCTTCGAATTACACACACAGAAAAATTCACAGTGAAAAATATTAGAAGAAAATAGTGCTTTCAAAATATCAAAAACTGTATATTTTCGACTGCTGAGGAAGTTATTAAAAACTACATCCAGATAAGTAATTTAAAACTGATTTCTTTCCACAGAATTAGAATTCATTTGTAACACTTTCGATGTTTCTTCATTATTTAATTAAATAAAAGGAAATGCATTATTTAAAATTAAAATATAAAGTTTTCATTGCAGAATAAAGCTAAGAAAACTTTCAAAAACATTTAATTCTCAATGTCGTCATGTGATTAAAATTCTTATTATATGTTCACTGATAGTTTGTTTTTGACAATAACGAAGAAGTACAACTATAAAATGTTTGTGGTTTATTATTCCTTTTTTTTTTAAAAAAAAGTTTTTTTAATACAAATTATTATTTCCTGACGATGCTACCTAATTGGTAGTGAAGTTATCGATTATACCTAAAAAAAAAAAACGAATTTTTTTTAAAAACAGGAAAAACAGTACAAAAAATTTGTAAAAAAAAAACTAATTTCGTTCAGACCTGTACAGAAAACAGAGGCTTTGACCTTTGGCAACATATGAAGTCTGACCTTTACTAAAAACATAAAAAAAAACAGAACTGGTAAACTTTGTTAATCGTATGTAGACAGTAACGATTATTCTCGTATGTGTTTTCCTAAGCTCTGACGGGTTAAATAGATGATATTAATGGCTTTACAACTACCTCCCGGTTGACACTAATGGTGATTTCTTTTCTGAACAAATATGTTGCCCTTTCGATGGATAACATTTTCTACAGTTTGCCCACACCTTTAAAAAGTGATAAATTTTTTACTGCCACAATGGTACAAAATATTTGAGATTTAACATTAAAATGTATACTTAGCGTTTCACTGTTTCTACGGTTTTTAGCACCATTTTATCAATAAAAATCGTCAGCAACATTGTTTTGTAATCAGCTGCTATTACCTGGAACAAACTGCAAAAAGTCTAAACCAAAAATTTATCAAAAAAGTTTACATTAAAATAAATAATAAATTAAACAGAATCTGCTTCTAACAAAAGTCTGACGGACTCTAGTCAAAGTGAAGAGTATATTGATTTTCATAATTCTTATTTGTATAAAAAAGTACTTCACAAAGATGTTAAAAAGGTTAGTATATCACCCCGACTTGAGATTAGAGGGTCAAATATGTTGCATATTTTGCCAGTTGTGTGTGCAACATATTTAGAAAGGAACGAAATAGCTTTTTTTAATGTTACATATTTTTTAGAATGGAACAGAAACAGTAACGAAATGTAGCATATATGTAACATTTTTGTCAGAAAAGAAAACACCATAAGAGTACTGATGACATGCGTAGTGGCATAAAAAATACGTATTCTACTCAACTGGTATTGGAGATTAACTGTTCTTTTTCCCTTATTCAATTCAGGAATGTAATTTCTTCACAATATTGTGATAAATTAATTGCGAACGTGAACACGACAACAAATTTTCTATAATTTGATTATACCTATTTTTAACATTTGAAGCAAAATTCCTTAAAAATGTGACATTCATTACTTGCATTATTACCACATAGTGGTGGTGCCAAATTTTTCGTAAAACTTAGTTATGTGCCTACTGTGCACATTCTATGGAGTTGTTTAGTTGTTTTTCTGCTCGTTATCTTTGGCATATAACTACGGGTATTTTGTTGAATATTCACACATTTTTTGCTGCCGCCATCTAACATGACATTTTCTAAACAATTTCCCAAGTTTTTCTTTAGCATTGCTGGTAGTTGCTGTTTTTAAACAAAAGCAAAAACTATAAACAATTTGGCATTTGATAAAAGTAGAGTTTTTTTTTTTTACAAACGAAAATATCTTTGGAACATTAAACTTTGCGCTTACGTTTAAATATTAATATTCGGTGAAAAAATTATTTTTCCGAAAGATATTTATGAAAATAGTTTTTTGAATTAAGGGAGAAAATTTCTGCGAAAAAATTTCACCTTTAAAAAAAGTTTTAAAAATATTTTACAAATCTAACTGAACTAATGCTCTTTATTGCTGATATTTCGTTTGTTCTTGCTTTACAGACTACTGGCATTTCAGAAAAAATTCGAGACGTTTTTATGAGGAAATTTTTGGTCAACGTGCAGACGACTTCAGCCATCGCCGCCCTTGAACAAAACACACTCAATTGATCTGTTCGTTTGTTTGATTTTTATTTATTATTTATGTATGTTTCCACTATATTATATCTGATCTTGATATAAAAAAAAAATTTATACTTATCAAAATATCTAAATAAAGAAAGAATTTACTACTCACATTTTGTTTGCAATTCCCCGCCGCAAAAATCCAGTGCATAAATTAAAGGGAAAAGTGAAAAACTAGCGGTAGAAAAATCATTCACGAAAAGGGTAATTTTATTTTAATATGAAATTATTCACGGGGGGAATTTTCTCACGATTGCAAATTTAGAAAATAAAGAAAGCTCCTGAAGAAGTTGGAAAAAAACCAACGAAACGTTCAGCAAATAGATTTAATAACATCCAAATAATTTGTTTTATTAACAACAGAAAAACAAAAATTGACCAAAAATTCAGTCTAGGAAAACACCCGATTATACTAAAAAGAAGAAATATTTCGAGGGAAAATGTGTTCACGAGAGGAGTGATTGTGTAACAGAATCATCGGCGAAGCAAAATAATTAATACGAGAGGCTGCAGAACACAGCTTCAAAATTTAATACATCTCGTGATATAACAAGCGCTGCAGTACTGCTAATCCGTGGTTCATAATGCACGATGACAATTGTAAGTCACACCTTAACGTCAATTTCTTTTTGCCCAACCTAATTTGACATTTCTTTGTTTCAGTGTTTGAAAAATTCAACCATGGAGAGGTACACAACTGAGCAGAGCGTTAAGATTGTTAAAGCCTTTTACGAAAATGGGCATTCAAATAAAAATGCATTTCGTGCACTTTGTAATTTTTTTATGGCAGCATAATCGACCAAATGTGTCCACAATCGAGAGAATTGTGCCCAGATTTCAGCAAACCGTGTGTGTAGGAAATGTGAAATAACCTGTCCATGCTCGCCGAGTTCATTCTGCGGAAAACATTGCTGTTGTACACGATAGTGTGGCAGAAGAGCCGTCATCCACGACTCGTCGTCGAGCCCAACAATTTAACATCTCACGAACATCACTGAAGCGATTTTTGCATAAAGATTTTAATTTACACGCTCACAAAGTTCAATTCACTCAAGAGCTGAAGCATACTGAACATTTCAAGCATCGTCAATACGCCGAATGGTTGCTTGAAGAGACAGAAGAAAGAAGACCGACAAAGAAAATCTTCTTCAGCGACCAGGCACACGTTCACCTCAGTGCATTTGTGAACAAGCAGAATTGCCGCATTTGGGCAAATGAAAAGCCACGAGTGATTGTTTGAAAGCCGATGCATACACTTAGTATGACTGTGTAGTGCGGTTTATGGGCTGGCGGCGTCATCGGGCCGTAGTTCTACGAAAATTTGGTCGGCCAAGCAGTTACCGTGAATGGTGTCCGCTATCGCGAGATGATAATGGACTGATCTTGTGATCAGAAATTGAGGATATGGACTTGGACGATATGTGGTTCCAACAGGAACCACTTGCCACACAGCCAACGAAATAATGGCTGTTTTGCGCAAGAAATTCAATGCCGTTTTATCTCATGTCGTGGCGCTGTTAATTGGCCGTCACGATCATGTGATTTGACACCGTTGGACTTTTTCCTTTGTGGATATTTAAAAGAAAGAGTATACATAAATAAGTCAAGAACAATTCAAGAACTAAAGGACGAGATAATTCACGACATTAAACTTCAATGCTGTCTCAGAGTCATTAATGATATCGACCATTGGAGAGCGGTATGCCACCGAAGCCGTGGCGAGCATTTGGCCGCTATTGTGTTTCACACATATTTCCCATGGATTTTTTATCATAATAAAAAAATATTAACAAAATTCTCTGAAAACTTTTTGTTTTATTTACAATTTTATTACAAAGTTGTGACGCTTTCGTTTCTCTGTCTATGTCTTCACCAGCAGTCGTCTCTATCACTATTCCCAACGTATAGAAGGTAGTGGCCTATCACTGCCTGAATGCTATTTACTTCCCTTTCTATATTTAAAAATGTGGTGTAGCATAACTGCTTTATATGACCACAAATGCATGTCTTGTAACATAATTAAATTAAATTTATCGTATAAAAAGTTACAAGGAAATAACTGAATGTTTTTTTTTTAGTAGAAAGAGCCCAATTCTATGGGACATTATGAACCTCACGACACACCAGTTAATAAATATACCTCATTTTAACTACACTAAATAACACTAACACATACATATCTATATACCTCAGACCGTAATTATACCTTTTTAATTTAAACAAACTAGAAATTCTACTTAAAATTTTCACTCACTTATGTGACCTGCTGAATACTTATAAATTCAAAATATATCTTTTATACAAAAATAAATTGAATTTATGTGTGTGTGTGTGTGTGTGTGTGAGAGTGTATGTGTGTGATCCTTCATAGCTGTTTCCTTCACTTTGGTTCGTCAATATGTTAAATGCACAATGTTTTCTTACAGAGACACGAGCACCTTCATTTAAAATTGTACAACAATGTTTGTGCTTGTGTTTGTCTGTTAAAGCAAAATAGAATATGTAATTAATTATTGGGTTGAAATTTCCTTTACCTACTCACAACGATTCACACACACTTTTAATATGAATTTAATAAACGAAACTTTGTGAAACACCTCAAAGTGTTTGCAAACAATAGTTGTGAAAAACCGAAACTATCACATCAAAACATACAAATTTATAAGAAGCTTTCGTAGTCCAAAATTAAACACAGCGCGCGCCAATTTCATTTGTTATTTTATTAACGAAATAATTTTCAAATCAAATTATTACAGCGGGCTTAATTTGTTAATTGTTAATTGAAATAGCTCCCAGGTGAAATAAGTCCCAGTGCAATGAAAACTCCCAATGAAGTAAATCCCAAATCAAATAAAGCCAGTCCCACAGTGAAGAAATGAAGTAAATTTCAAGGAAAATGAAATCATACCCAAACCGAATATGAAATAAATCCCATTTTTTGGGATGCAATAACTTCCAATGAAATTAATGAAATAACTCCCAAAAACGGAGCACTGAACAGAAATGTTATAAGGGCCAAAAAAGAAAGAAAGAACTGCCAATAAGAAATTAAAACAAAATGTTACCAATGTGCACGACACAGAATCAAATTTTTTGCGGGTATGAATTCAATTAAATAAAAATTATTTTAATTTTTTTTTTTCAAACAATCTTTTAATTGTCCCCATTAAAATATTTAGTTTAAAAAAATTCCAAATTTTATGTGTATGTATGTTCTACATGAATACATAAGAATATATAGCATTTTAATTGAATTTTAAATGCTGAAAAACCTCACGAAAACAAATATATTAATTGATATGATCAATTTGTTTGTTGGCCGAAAATCGGTAAACATTTTAATTGGCGGAACAATTTACTAAGTAACATTTTAATTGAACCTCTTTTTCGACCTTCCGGCGTCCTCAAGGATTTTCTCCTCTATGGCATAACCAACACTGGCGTCGCTAACAAACGCGTCTGTCGCGCTAAATAATTTTCTTCCGCACGCATAAACTAGATTGAAGCGGAAAATTTTAAGAAATTGCAAATAATGACCCAGACCATTCTGTGGGGTTATAAAAAAGTCAAAGCAAGGAAATTCTTAGAAACTGGGAGGAAATTCTGGAATTTCGCTGCTCACTGGCATAATTCTGCCGGCTGGCTTCCTGATCCCGAACAGGTCAATCTCGGATAAGCTGCTTTCGCAGAATAGAGCAGACCTAAAACTTTGGACGGGGTACTTTGCAGGCCATTGTGGCCCTTAGTTCCACTTGAACTAAATTGGTCTCTCCCCGACTAAGAAATGATAATAAATATTATTAAATAATGGCAGGTATGCAGTAATTGTTCCAGCCAAGCAAGAAGAATGAAATTATTGCCATACCTCTGGGTTAGGTATGCAGATCGCCGGTGAAAATAAAGAGCCCAGCTCACTTGGATCCAATTCATCATGGTTCCGTTGTGATATCTGTGGAAGAAGAAAGAGAAGCGGGATAGAATAGAAGAGAATAGTACGGGAAGAGACGCACCACTCAAAGGCAATGGGACAGAGTGGGTAGGAAGCGAAGATACGATCCGATGAATTCAGCGGGGTCAACGCGACAACCAGCCGGTGCACCCAATAAATACACTGAAACTCTAGTAATTGCCTCGGAAACTCTAGTAACTGTGCAGAAACTCCCAGAGAGTGATCATTCAAGCGCCTCCAGAAGAACGCGAGAGGTAGCCCGCAGAGCTCGTCCACATCCCCGCCGCAGAACGGGTGCCCCTTTTCGTCACTTCATCCGCAATCCTGTTATCACACACCCCGTTTTCCCCGTACCTTCACCAGTGATACCCTGGAGCGTCTCGCCAACACGCTCAGTGACGACGGGCACAAGGTTGGATGTGCTATAGACCACCGTGAGGGACTTTATAGCAGGCCTGAAGTCCGTCATGAAGACGATATCTTCGTCGGATATCGTGCCTCAGAAAGTTCCCAGCCCTCCCCACAGCTGCCACTTCGGCCTAAAGAATGCTGCACTTGTTCGGTAGCCTTAAGGGCATCCTGACCCCAAACTTTGTTATATATAGACGCCACTCACCACCGTACCCTTACACGTGGAACCATCCGTACATACACAGATGCTCCATGGATTCTCCATGGAGTCGTGAGTGGATTCCCTAACAGAGAGAATCAGAATGCCACGTCGAAAGAGGGTCTCGGGTCAATGCAGCAGTCCACAACACCCGGAACGCCGCTAAACGTCCTATGTATCGCCGATATCCCAAGAAGCGGTGGTTCCATGCCGCAATTGCAACCAGCCTTACGGCCGTGCGCAGGGCCATCCACCTCTAGAGCAACAGCAATCCAGCCCAGTAAGGCCACAAGTGCCTTGGTCGGCTTAGTGCGAAGGGTGCCTGTTATTAAGATTGCCAGTGGACCAGTGACTATGCCTTCGCCACTGAAACCTTCCGACAACAACTGACACACAAAGACACACTAATGCTTATCAGAAAAATGCGAGATGTATTTTTTTTTTTTTATAATTTTTGTCTAAAACTGGAGTTGAGCCCAGGTCTGTTTTTGGTTTAGTAGTCAACGTGCAGACTACCATCCATCGTGCCATCGCCACGCAATGTTTCTTATACGGTTTAGATTTAAGTATATTTAAATCGAATAATAAAATGTTTGTTATATAAAAAAATTCTGAAGAAGTTATATAGTTTATTTAGTGTGTAGAATTTCACAATTCTCAAACTTTTTGTGGGAGTTCTTGTATAAACATATGGAATTTCTTAGCTTTTTTCAAGAATTGAGTTAAAAATCTGCTGCCGATTTTGGTATCAGCACGAAATGAAATGTACATATAGAATAGCTTGACCATATAACAATTATAGATAAATAATCACGAATGTATTTGATAACGATAACTAGCCTATATATCAATATATAGAGCTCTGTGCGCGAAATTATCGTATGTTACATCTTTTTCGATGCAAATTTGTTCTAAATCCATTCTTTCATCTGCTAATAAAATATTATAGCAATAATTGTTACAGTTATGGAGATAACACTGTAAAATTTAGGTTTTGTAACATACGATAATTTCGCGGACAGGGGTCGATATGCACAACACTAACTTTCAGTCTCTTAATTTTTTTTGTTTTTCCAAAAAAAAAATTATAATTTTTAAACTTTTTTCTACTGAAAAAGCCAGCCATGTTAACTCGTTCGAGTTTTCCATTTCAATTGAAAAAAAAAATACTAAACTAAACCTCTTTGAATTTATATTATTTCCTATTTTTTAAATTTCCTTTCGTCCTTTTTATTATTCTGCTGCAGAAAAATATTTGTGCAAGCAAGTATAGTAGCTGTGGATAAAAATTCGAAAATAAAACATTTGTTAAGGAAGTTTGAGAACTCTCATAAAAACCGGATTAAAACAAAGCTTATAAATCGTATGCTTTTCTTTATTTTTTTTATTCTACTCTCTTTAATTGAAAGTTATACTGTTGGCTGCTGCATGTTTGTGAGTCTGTATATGTATATTATGTATGTATGTGTAAAGAACATGCGACTGTTTTATGCACAGTTAAGAGATGAAACGCATTCTTTCCTCTTCCGCATACAACCGTTATATTATGTGAAACAATATTGCAATATTTTATAGAAAACGACTGCATGTGTGATCAAAAAGTAACATGACAAACGGAAATTGTTGAACAATTTCCAATTGAATCTATTGAATGCGAAGTTTTACTTTATTTTTTATTTTTCTTTTTCATTTATATTCGTATTTTATATTTTTTTTTTGTGTGAACAATTATGCTTATGCGATACTGTTGTAGATATTGTCTTCTAAAGCTGCAGCAATTTTGTCATGTTTATGAGCTGACTTTTGTTAAAAGTCTTTCCTTTAAAATTAACAACGACTGACTTGAGTTTAAACTGATACATCCTGACTATTCTGTTTATTATCCGCTTTATATGCAGATGAGAAGTAACAGAATGTTACAGGTTCATCAAATACTGAAACAATTTACGAAGACAAGAATACTATATTTATGCACTCTTCCTTTTTTTTATGTAACTCAATGCACAATTTTTATTTGATTTCTATAATCGGTCATGAAGAGATTTTATTTCTTTGTTTTTTAACTCCATTCAAATAAATGCTATTACGAATCATTTATTTCATATGAAATTGCTTTATGTAGCATATTTATTTAATTGTTCTTGTAATAAAATTAATTCTATTCTTTAATTTTAATCATAGAAGAGGGGTTTTCAATATATCCCTATGGGGACAAAAGCTGGTCGCGTGAATGGTGCTTAAATATGCCCGAGTAGATCGAATCACAATAATTATTATTACTATTACCAAAGTAGATATATTGTGGAATAGACGGCCATCATAAGGCAATTAAGAAATTTAGGCACTATTAGGGTTCTGCTGTTCCACAGCAATGGCTCGTGGATGGAGAAACCTCTGCAGAATGCAAGACAATCGCTAAGAACGTTTTCACAGCTCACAGTGTCACGTTCACAGAATCGAAGGACATTGGGGTCGGCCTAATGCTGATCGGAAGAATTATACCAGAGAGCAACGAATTTCCAATCCCACAACTTTCTAAGAACTTCATTCCTGTGGCTTTTCGTAAGTCCTCAGAATGGCTCGATTCCAAATAGGGGCAAATTTTTCCCCCGTTTTGCCAGATAGTCCACCATTTCGAGTTCCAATACTGCACTTTTAGATGGCTGCAGATTAGAAGCGGTTTAATTGCATCTTTATTACACACCCTATGATATGTGACCGCTCTAACAAAAGTATAATTTTGCGGCATAGTAGTTCAACAACAGGAACTAATTTCATATTTTTAATTTGTAAATTATTTAAACTTAAAATCTCTATATACTTTCATTCATGATACAATTGTTGCCTTTACCATGTCATTACGATTTTGAAATGTCTCAACATAGAAAATATAAAACAAAATTTTTATTAAAAATTTTGTAAAATCTATTAAAATATTAATCAAGTTTTCAGCTGTGAAGAAATTAATATTTTGAATTAAATTATTATTGTTGACTCAATTGAGTTAATTTTCAATTAGATTTTAAATAATAATAATTAAAAATTTAATTAAATATTTTGGAAATTAAAAAAAAAATTTTAATAGCAAAAAAAAAATTTTTTAATTCTATAAGACATCAGTTTGTGTATTTCATAGCAAAAGAAAAATTATTTTTAAGTACTGAGACCAAAAACTAATTAAAAATTTAATTGAATTGAATTAAACTGTTAATAGAAAAAAATATTTGTTCTAAGTTAGGGCGTTAATTAAAAATTAAAAAGAAAAGCTTGAAGTTTTTAAAAGTTTTTAAATCTTTAGAAAACAAAAAACGTAGGGCAGTAAAATTAAATGAAAATAAAGTTTCTCGGCGGTTAAAGACCATACCTCCGAAAAAAAATTTGAGTTTTAAAGAAACTCATAAGAATTAGAAGAAACTAGCAATGAAATTTGGTTGCCAACGTTTTATTAAAGCAACCAAAAAAAAAATAAACTGATGAAGACGATAAGCCAGCCAACTAAAGCAATAATATGAATGTTTAAAGTTTTTCTCCTCCCCGTATGTCCAATAGCAGCTTCCCAGATGGGAGATTTTCCGCATAGACGCCCTTCGCCTGGTCAAAAAATTTGTAATAAACTTTTGAAATTTAAAAAAATTTTTGGACAATTATTCATTCGTCAATTGGGATATTTTGCATAATGATTAATCGCCCATAATTAATGGGCCATTGTTCATTCTACAGTTTGGGCTATTGTTCATTCCAACACAAGTATTCAGAATTAAGAACTGCCGCGTCAGAACATGCAAAACGACACAATGCCATAGAATATGTGAAGTCAACATCCCTTATACACTAATGGAGGACAAGGTGTCTGATTAAACTTTCACTAAAGCTAATCCAGTTAATAGTATCGTACGGACAAGCAGCAACCAAACGATCCTTAAAAAAAAGGAGCATTAATTTCTGTACTTTTGTAAACGGCAAATTTTGCTCTTTACTGTGTAGCGGGTACAAAAAAATATAAAATATAAAAAAAACGGGGATTAATAAGTTTTTATATAAAAAATGAGAGATTTTAAGTATGTGTTTTGATTTACTCCATTTATTTTTCATCATATTTGTTGTTTTTATACCAGATTCTTTTCTTTTGTTGTTACCGATTTTGTTTTATTTTTTAATTTTTTTTTTATTCCTCGTAGTCCTTATTGCTGCTGTAGATTTTTATCAGCTTAAATACAAACAAAAGACTAAAAGTATATACAAAATAATAATGGGGAATAAAAATGAGAATTAAACTGATAAAAGAAAAAATATATTTAAAAAAAAAGGGAATAAAATTCTGCTGAATTTTGCATAAACAACAGCTTATGTATGGCTTGTCATACTCGATGTTGTTGTTGGTATTACTGTGTTTTGTTTTTATTATTGCTAATGTTGTTGTATGCAAGCATGTTAGAGAAAAAGCAGAGAAAACAAAAAAAATAAAAAATTAAAGGCACAACAGTTACAACAACAAGTTCTCGTACTACAACATCTTGTTGCCTTCGCCTTTTTTGCTACTTTATTTTAATGCCTTCTAAAAATATTATTTTTTCTCCGAGATTTTCATCATCATCACCATCATCATCGTACTAAAGTAAAAAAGCTCAAGTGCAAAATATAAAAAAGAAAATAAACTCATGGAGTTTGTGTGTGTTGGGTGGAGAAGATTAAATTCCTTGGCACCAAAAACAAACAAAACAAAAAAAAAAAAAAGAACAAAAATATTAAGCAAAAACAACAACTCACTAGATATTTATGCTGGGATGATGACATAAGTGAAAAATGATAATCTTGCCACAACAACATGGCCAACACAATAAATGAAAGAACAACTGAATGAGTGAACAAACCAAACGAGCGAACCAACGAATGAGTGGTAAGCGGTAAACAACATACAGCTGTAGTAAGCTTACCACACACACACACACACACATACATACACTCCCTGCAGTACAAGCCGTAATAAAGCAGAATTTTCTCTGTAACCACAAAAAGGCTGGTACGTTGTTTAACTGATAACATAGAAGGCCGGCTAGCTAGTGGGAAAAGCTAGTTGATTCTCAACCTGCCTACAGGGATTAAAAAGTAAAAAAAAAAAAAACAAAAAAATATACATAAAAAATATCATGAGTGCAAAATCAACCAACAACACGGACTACATGGCAAGTAAATTCCACATTGTGGTAAATTTTTTAAATCCTGCTGCATAACAACACTGTGTTTCGTTCTGTTTTATTACACTCATTCTGTCTTGTTATCTCCTCCACTTATGTATTTGTATCTACGCTTAGCCTGTACGATAGATGGCAGAATTTAAGTGAATTTTTCAAGTGTAAATGCACCAAAAATTCAATGCAATTGCAATCTGTTAATTTGGAGGGCTTTAAAGTAAAAATCGAAAAATGGAAGAATCATAATGGATTTTAATATAAGCCTGTGTAACCACAATAAATTTTGCCATAAGAAATGGACTCGTCCCTGCAGGCCATGCAGTTCAGTTACAAACACTAAAAACTGTATTCTTAAAACAAGAAACTATAATACCAAGGAGCTGATATACAACCCTTTAAATCGTTCATACTCAATCTTTTTTTTTATATGGGCCACAAAGACGTTTTAATTATGCTGCTGTGGGCCGCATGGTTGCATGTGCATACGGAGGAATGTAACAAAATTCATAAAATGCCTTAGTTACAGTGGAGTCTTGTAAAAGTGTCATGGACATAACAATTTGTTGTTGTTGCATTGATCTTTTAAAAGAAGTCAATTTCTCTCTTCTTAAGGGTGATTGAAGAGGAAAAATGTCGTCGAAGGATTTGCATTTTAGAGTAAAATGGCGAGAAATATTATATTTCTTTAATATAACACTTCCACGGCATATTAAACAAGTTACTGCATTGTTTTTGTTCAGCTTTTCTCCAGGTCTTTTAAAACACTCGATTTTCATCACATATTTTTCTTCTAAGACTTGAAGCCACTTCTGGCATTATTTAAAAATTACAAAACCAACCACGAAAATAAAATAACAATCGAGCAAGATTCAGACGTTTGCGTCGATTTTTATTAAATGTCAAATAAACATAAATTTAAAACATTTTTATATTAAACCAAACTTAATCTTAAAAATCGTCAAGCTCTATGACAAAATCGCTAAAACCAATTTTTTTTTTAGTTTATGAAAATAGAACATATATATTAATGTTGCTAATTAGTTAAATACTCTCACTGTTTCTCTCGATCTAGCCGAAGTTTAGAGTAGCTCACAGTTTGATTACTATGAGAGGTGGGCCACTAACGAAAGATTGGAGGGCTGCATGCGGGCCGTCGGCCGTTTGTCAACTTAGAACAGTAAAACATAGAAGACGTTACAGCTTCCCAGTACCCTTCATATGCCTCAATAAGTCTGTCAGATGAAACTAAGAGCAAAAACTATTGCTTAATTTTTACTAAATTACTAGACTTAATTCACGTGAAGTTCAGTACTGATATTTTTTTTTTCTAACAACACAAACTCTACGAAGCTCTTATAGATTGTCTGTAGAAACACCCAGGGTCTAGCCGGGAATCGAACCAGCACGTCTATATTGATAAGACTTATGCTATGTAGGTGCCCAATCGTGATTATATTGAGATTTTCCTGTATATAAAGGGTGATTTTTTAATCGCTTTGGTTTTGAAAATTAAAAAAAAGAGAACAACGTAAAAGTGAATGATAGTTATTTGGGAAAAGATCATTTCATCTAAACATTGCCTAGGCGTGAACTCCAGTTTTTGCATACTTTTTCCAACTTTTCCTACTGGTATCTACATCATCAATGGCAGCTACAATATTGTTTATTAGGGCTGTAATTGTGGCCGACAAGCTGGCCTGTACGCAAGAGACTTCACGTAACGCTCCAAAAATTTGTCTGGCCTCCAAAACGTGAGATTAATTGCTCTCCAAACTTGCTTCTTTACAGGTTCTAGAGCGCGGCGAATTGACACTAGCCGCTACCCTCCTTAGTAGATCTAAACATCGTAAAAGGAATCTATATACCAAATTTTAACCCCGCCAGCTTTATCTGTTTGGGGTTATCAACTGAGTGAGTTATATAAAAAAGTGGGCGTAAAAAACTTAAATTGGATTACTGCGAACATTAATAAAAAAATTACACAAATCAGTACAGCCATTCTGCAATTTTAGATAAATAAAATAAAAAAAAGTGGGCGTGGAAAATTTTTATTTCCACAAAAAACCTCAGTTACGTTATGCCAAACATTAAAAAAAAATTAACAATTCGTTACAGCTGTTTTCAAGTGATGCGATTACCAACGAACGACATTTAATTTTTTTTTATATAGATTTTATTTATTGCCTCTTCATAGAAGCTGAATGAAAATAATCGTTCAGCATTTATATTGAAAACAACAATAAAAAAAACTCAATATAAATGGCAAATCGATTATTTTCACCTCGGCATCTATGAACAGGCAATTAATTTTTCGGCAAACTTTTTAACACTCAATTGAGCGTTAATTAACTTCAAAATGAATAAAAATGCTGTGCATATTTCTACAGTGTTAATCAGCCCTTACAGAAAAGTATCCGCTTGTCAAAAGCAAAGTTTTACTGCCGTATTTATTAATAATGTTTTTTTTTTAATTTATAAAAGCTATATTAATTGAATTTTGTACGAAAATTTGTGTATTAAACGTTGCATAAGTCAAAGAATTTTTTTTCCTGAATACGGCAGTTATAATTTAATTATTATCAATTAAATTTTAATCATCTAATTATTTCACTTGAAAATGTTTTCTCTAAATACACATTAAAATTACAAACACGAAAAATTGATTATGATTTATTTTACGTTAATTGGCCTCATTATGAACATCCATTTATGTTAATTTCAAGCAATTGTAGCTGCCTTCAAGTTAAAAACATAAAAGCCGCTTTGCTTTTTTATCAGCACTTAATTTCGTTGAATTATTCTCATATTTCAGAAACAATTGACTGACCTTATTACAGTAGTTCAGCCGCCACTAACTTAATTGTGAAACAAAATAATTAAAGCAAACAAAAATGAAATGACAAATATAACAAAAAAAAAAAAAAAAAGAAAAAGAAAAGCAATTTTAAAAAAGAAAACAAATAAAACACTAACCTTTTTTCCTCCTTTGATGTACAAAAAACCATGCCACTAAAGCAGCATTAACCATTAGAAAACCAAAAGCTGCCAGCGATGTACCAATTATAACCAGATTTGGTGTAGTTGTGTGTTCAGAGAATTCAGCTGGTAGCAAGCCTAGGCCTTCTTCAGGGAGTTCCGTGTTAAACGTTAAACACAGCAGGCACATACACGCACACACCCACACCACCCACAGTTAGAGAAAATCAAATGAAATAATAACGCACAGAAGTCAAATAAAACGTCAAGTGGTTGAAAATGAAACAAGTTTATGAAAATAAAATAAATAAAAGAAAAGAAAAGGACATTTAAAATACAAATAAATTCAAATAAAATTTTAGCGATAAAATTAAGAAAAAAAGTATGAAAATTAATACTCCTCTTATTTTAGTTACATTTTTACAATTTGTTATAATCGATTACAGCTTAAAATGTAACAAAAAAAAATTTAAATTGAATTTACTTCCTCTTACAACTCTTCTTTAGTACTCGGATGACAGTTTACAGCGCATAAAGACATCAAAAATTTACCACTCATCAGTAGCTGTTGTTTTCGAATGACAAAAAAAAAAAAACATTAAAAGCGGGGAAGCAAAATTTTTTAACGAATTTATTAACAGAAATATCGAACAAATTAATAAGCAAAATAAATGTAAAAGGCTTGCAATGTGGGTAACTCAGCCATCAATCCATAATCCATAATAAAGCAATAGAACTATTAACGTAGTAGTTCTTATGGGACCATTTCAAGATATTGGAACCTGGAAACAAATTACAGCACGGACGAAATTTCTACATATATGTAAAGAGTAATCTGTTTCATCACTAATTCAAATATCTCTCTGATATGGAACATGTCAGTAGTACAAAATGGAACGAGAAGAATTGAAGCAGTAGCAGTTTGTTAGGGGAGGTCGTGCGCGAAAGTTGAGATAAGTTGTCAAAAAATTAAAGTTGTGAAATAAAGTTGCAAATTAGTATAAAGTCGAAGTTGCTTGAAAACTTGTAAAGTTGAGTAAACTAAATTCTTGTTCAAAAACTATATAATTTTCATTATTATAAAATCATTTATTGTATATAAAATTCTTTAAATACTAAACTTTTTAAAAAACTGAAAAGCCTCACTATTCCAAATTATTTATTACTTATGTTTAATTAATTAATTCAATAAATAATTAAAACTAAATAATCTGGCTTTACTTTACATATATATTTTAATAAAATTTCCTTTCGAAACGAATGTCGTAATAAGGCCCCAGAGATTCACCAGTCTATTTAAGTAATTTTAGTTCACAACTTTGAAAACTTCTTGGAATCTCATAAGAAAATGTGTCATGTATTTTCAACAACAGAAAATAGATAAATAAAATAAAATAATTAAAAAAAGAGAAGTCTAATTTTGTGGCTGTAAAATATTTCTCTATCTTTCAAACACAAAAGAGAGAAAGTGTAGACGTTTTGTTGACAACGGCACTCATTAGGAGAGAAAAATAACGGAGCATAATTTGTTGAATTCTATTAATAAAAAAATAAAGCTAATAATTTACACCTACTGATAATCACACACTCAGTGGACAAAACACGAGGAACGCTGAAGATGAAGGTGTAGCAGCCTTCGAAAACAGCATGTATGTTCCATTCTGCTAGTATTTGTCAGCGTGACTTACAATTTTTGTCTTTGATTTATTTAGTTTCTTAGTAACTACCACATGCATAATTTTAACTGCCTGTAAGTTATCGATCACTAGCGTATTTGAAATTGCAAAATTTTTACTAAATGACAAAATTTGTTGTTTGAAGTCACTTGAACGCAGACCTCTTTGAGCGTTCTTATATATACATATTTATTATTCACAAAATAATAAATAATTTCTTTTTAAACAATCATAACAAAGGTATTGCCCGCAGGTTTGCATTGAAGTCCTGACTACATTAGCGTGCTGACTTCACTTTGAATAATTACATCGAATTTTTGGCTGCTGATAAGAAGGCCCTAAACAGTGTTATATGATGAAATGATAACGAGTCCCAATTCTTCACATTTTCCTGTTGTTTAATAGATTTTCTTTTAACGCCATTTAGAAGCAACAACTCGTAAATACTGACATAAAATCAAGCAAAATTAGCTGAGCAAAATAACGAGGCATGTAAAATTACTTAACCATTAGACAGTCGCAAAAAAAAAAAATAATGCAAAAAACAGCCACCGAGCAAATGCTAAAAGCAGACTTTAGGGAATAGGGAATAACTTAATGACAAACATAAAAACATACTTCTTTCTGCAGATTAAAAATAACCCCTTTTTTTGTTCGAAATAAATTTATGTACGTGTTATTATACACAAGTTTCTTCTTTCTTCCTTGTTGGTTTTTTACTTTTATGCTGCATTAACAGGAGTTTGTGTATGTCAATGTGTGTAATTTCTTTAGCTGCTTTGCGAATAATTTTGTTTAAAAATCACGAATAAAATAAAAGTAGAATGAAAAAAAAAATACTTGAAAATCAAGCAAAAAATTATGTTTTTATAGCGAAAACTAGAGGAGGGATAAAAAACGGCACAACTGAAGTTAAAGTAAACGGAAGTGTGGCAGACGACAGTATATTATATTTTATAAATGCATTTACATTTACATTCACATTAAATTTTTTTTTCTTTTTGTAATTCAGTAAAAAAAATATTGATTTCAAGTTTTACACTCAAAATAAAAAATCAAACCATCCGTATTGAAGATTAAGAAAGTACAAATTTTTTGTAAACAAGTAAAAAATTTTTAATTCAAGTATGGAATATTACGACTATTTATGTATGTTTGTTATATGGTCTAACTGGTACATATGTACATTTCATTTCGTGCTGATACCAAAATCGTCAGTATAACTTTAAGCCAATTCTTGAAAAAGCTTAGAAATTCCATATGTTTATACAGGAACTCCTAAAAAATCTTTGAGAATTTCGAAATATACAAACAAAATAAACTAAATAGCTTCTTCAAAAAATGTTCTTTATACAACAAACATTTTATTATTCGATTTAAATCTTATAAATTTTCTTAAATATTTTCACAATTAGCCAACCTTTGGATGACAATGATTGTATTTAAATGAAAAAATTAAATTTTTTAATACAGGGTGTCTGGTAGCAGATTTATATTTTCAAACTTAAATAAAAAACGTAATAATTGACACAAAGTTTTATTAAGAGCATTGAACGATCGTTCAATTGAAATGCTGATTTTATTTTCTAAAGAATATGTCATTCAGGTACTTTTTTAAATTTTCACGAATAATTGCTCTTGGAAATCCTAGTGAAGCTGCTCTTTTCCGTATTATAAGTCGCGGATTTTCACGTAAACTGCTTTCAACCAGTTCAATGTTTTCGGGAGTCCTTGAAGATCGACTGGGCCCTGGCCGTGGGGCATTCATAGCCGAAGCAGTTGCGCGGAACCCCTACACCAACGAACGAATTAAATTTACATTCGGTCCATCACTTACTCGCCGAATACCGAACTTTGAACAAAATTGTCGACGAGCAATTACGTAAGAATCGTTACTCTTAAAATATGTCTCCACAGCGAACGCCCGATGCTCACTCGACCACTGCGACATCGTGACTGACAAATCCGCACAATCGATAATTCCAAAGCCGTCACCCTCCCTCCACACCGTTTATTACTTTTCGAAATAATCGTATTTAAAAATATTAATTTGCCACCCGACAGTCTGTACAATTATGTAATTATTTTTCATTTGTTCAACGCGAGGTAAAATGATTTATGATTATGTATCTAGTTTTTATGCACATATAAATTTTTTTTTTTTATTTATTTTCGTTAAATAAAATAATTATATTACAAAATTTAATTTGAAGTTTCAGCACCAAAGCTGGCATACAGACGCAAATTGGCAACTATGTATTTACATATAAATATAAAAAAAAATAAAAAAAAAAGTAAAAAAAGTTCATAAATAATATATTAACTGATTTTATTTTGGGAATATCTCGTTATATATGATTCGAATTTTAAAATTGTGCTTTTTCCCTTAAAAATATATGTCAAATTTATTATTACATACTTTATGATATTCTCAGTTATTGAGTTTACTTTTGTAAAAAATATACTTTATGAGAATATCATAAAGTATGTATTAATAAATTTGAGATATATTATTAAGGGAAAAGGCACAATTTTAAAATTAGTTCATAAATAATTTTATAATTATTTTTATAATTTTTTGACCTATTTTTATATTAATAAAACTAATTACTTAAGCTTAAGGTCTTTTCAATATATTTAATATTTATTCCGATTCGATATTTCGCTACTCCTTTGTGTAGCTTCTTCAGGAAAATTGTTTTTTTTTTTTTCCTGAAGAAGCTACACAAAGGAGTAGCGAAATATCGAATAAAATTAAATATTACATATATAAAAAAGACCTACAGCTTACATAATTAGTGTAATTAATAAAAAAGAGGTCAAAAAACTAGAAGAATTATTAAATAAATACATTTTTATTTTCAGTGCTAATTATTTCATTGCACCACAAATACTATTTTTCGAAATGGAAAGTGTAAAGGAGAGACACTAAGCTCAAGTGATATAGGGTAAAGGTACGGTCACATATGGCAAATAGTTACTCCAAAAAATGTAACCACTAAATTCTATACACTTTTTTTTATTATTTAAAAATACTTTTGATTTAAAACAGCTTCTTAAGTTAAATAAAACACCTTCGGTTTTCAATAAATTATTATTTCAATATATTTTTAATTTTATATGCCATATAACTAACACAACTATAAACTAACATAGATATATCTAAATAGTTGCTGGAAACAGTGGTTACATTTTTTTGGGAAAATATTTCCCTTTAGAATTAACTTCTAAACTAAGAAAACTATCTTTCCTCTTACGGAAATAGCACGTTGCCTATTAAAAAATTAGAATTACGCCTATGGGCAGCTGTTTTCCCACGGATCCTCGTTTCACTAATATGAAGACTGCACGGTAAGCAGGAGCTTGCCAATGAAGATAGAATACTCAAAATCGGTCCACAGAGTAAAAAGTTATGTCTAGGGGGAAATGTAACTCCTGAGCCGCCCGCCATTATAGTGACAGCTCAGGCTTTAAAATAGAAGATGGGTCAACACATTAAAAAGTTCACATATAAAACAATTAAATTCGAATTGAGATCCTTCTCCTCCTTTTTTTTAAGCCATATAAAAAGTGCATGACAGCAGTCCGTTAAAAAGAAAACAAATTAAAATATGAAATCCTCTAAATGGATCACCCAATGTAATTTACGATAAACAAAAGCTGGAATGTAGTAAACATTTTAATTGAATATTTATATAAACAAAAAACTACTATAGTTTATGGAATATTCATACATACATACATACTTATATACTTTTAGCAATATTTTGGGACTAAAGTTTCAACTGGATACGTGGTGTCTGTATTTAATTTGTGAAACATAATTACAAACACAAAAATAATTGGCATACAGTACCTCGTTTTAGACGCTTGCGATTACGTTTATGCAGACAGCAACCTATGATGAGGATATTTAAAGCCACTATTGTTATGCCAGATGCTACACCAACCAACAGTAAAAGACCCGAAGTGCCACCCAATGGAGTGGCACTCGTTGTAGGTGGACCACCTAACGATGAGGCTGGCTGTGAAGGTGGTGGCGCTTCTGTAGTGCATTTTTATAAATTTGATCCAAGCAAGAAGAGTAGCAAAATTAATGCAGCATAAATGATAAAATTAATAAAAGTAAATAAAAGAGTGGGAGAGCGGGTGAAATAGTGAGAAAGAGAGAGAGAGAGAGAGAGATGAGAGAGACGAAACATATACAATGAGCTGCACAAGTACTTGCAATAATAATCTAAGCTAAATAATGTTTTATAATTCATGTTTTTACACATATTCATACATATCGTCACCTGAAATGCAAAACGGTTTTATCTTCAATTAAACATTTTACAGCAGATATACAAAAAACTTTATAAAATGAAAAGTATTGTTTGTGATTACAAATATAATTTTTTTTCGCAATATCATACAAATAAAGTGATGACGTTTATTTACAACGTTAAAAATTATCGGGTATGTGATGGAAATCGATGGATTTGAAAAGTAAATCGTCTTTTGAAATCGGCAGTAGTGTGATGAATTTCGATCGATTTCATATTCCATATTTGTTTCGTTTCCACATACATATCTTCTCTAAATATAACTGTATAAAATCTAATAATACAGCTGTAAAATATGTAAACATATGTGTATGTGAGTGACGTTTGTAAAATATTTAAACAAAATAACAAAATAAAATTTGTATCAACATATTTTATCATTTTAATTTCTAAAATGTCTCTTTTTGCTGCGGTTGCGCTAATTCTCTTGGAAGAAAATAATAGAATGAATAGCGAAAATATTCTAAGAAAACGTTTAAGTGATAAATCGGATCCCTTAAATTTGCCAGCTGAAATGTGGGTATTTAAATTTTTAAATTTCACTTCTATATTAACTAGTATTTATTTAAATAGATTTGTTGAATATTTTCGTTTAAATAAAGACGGATTTATAATAATTTTTTATTTATTTTATTACTTTTTTTGTATATTTCTTTACATTTTATTCAAGTATAATTAAAAGATTTGAAAACGAATTTAAACTGACATTATCGAAATGCGTCACATGTTAAAAACGGTTGTTTTTTTCATACAAATTCATCACACTATTCGTCGTTTTCAAAACGTTTTAACACCGAAAACGATTTTCATCACATAACCTGTATGTTTCAAAAACATTTTTCCATTGTTGCATTATTTCTCAAGAGCAAGAAGTACATTGATTTTGAAACTTTAGTAAAAACTGCTTTTTTAAGTTCTTTAATAAAATCATTATTTTTATTTTATTATTTTTTTTTTTAAAGTAGAAAGCGAAAAAATTTGTGAAGACGTGTGCCTTGATGCGTTGTACCAATATCCATTAAAAAACTAAATTTTGGGTTTTTTGGTGGTTATGCCCTTTTGCATTTCAGCTGACTATATGTATATAGTTACATATATATATATATGTGTGTGTGTAGTTATTTATATATATGTATTTAGAAATTTTATTAAAGTAAAATGATTTCCGAGCTTTTTTGTTTAGTTACTTAACAAACCAGCACCGCCATACAATGGCACAAAGTATACAGTCAGCGTATTACAATTTTTTTTTTTTTTTGTTGTAATTGTAGTTATTACCGTGGCTGTGTTGGAGGGGGAGCTATTGCTGCTACCTTTCTTTGCCTGAGTCAGCTCATAAAATGCAGATGACGCGACCAATAAATCAATGTCTTTTGCAACTCTTGTTTTAAAACCCCGGTTGCTATTTGCTTCCCCAACGTACTTTTAATAGATGTGGCTAATTTGTGCACTTTGCTTTAATGCTGTATACTGCAACAAAGCACACACACACATACACTTAAATAATGTATTTGTATGGGTTTACTTTGCTCCTGCTGTTTTAGCTAATTGAGTTTTGACTTTGATTTCTTTCCATTTGAAAAGTTTTTTTGTGCATTTTGATTTTTTTTTTTTTTTTGTATTGAATAAATGATAATAAATGGACTTACCTTTCGTGTGGGCTTTTTGTAGGTCTGGCAGGTATTTGCTTTCACCTAAATCATTGTATGCCATTACGGAAAATAGATACAATGTATTCATCCTAAGGCCGGTTATGGTCAGTTTATGACTATTTGGCAGGCTATCGATATATTTATACTGTTCACGATTTGCCTCTCTGTTATTAAAAGAAGGCATGCAAATGAAAATTTATGATGCATATTGTTTATTAATTGCTGCAAAGTTGATATTCAAAATTGAAATGAAAAGAAAAATTGCACTCACCTATAACGCACTCTGTAGGAAGCCTTGAGACCCCCATCAAAGCCAGGTGTCCATGCTACCGTCACTGATTCGTGGGTAACATTTAAAATGTTCAAACTTAAGGGTATATCTGGCTGTGAAGTGATATCTAGGCGCACCGTTTCTATCGCCTGGCCCAAATCATTTTTCGCCACACACTCGTAGGCGCCGTAATCAGCTGGCGCTACTTTTTCCACAATCAATATCGATTCGTACGTTAGAGAATCGATTTTCTTTTCTTCCACTTCATATTTATAGGAACGATTAAGTGCCAAATCTTTGCCCTCTTGGCGCCATATAAATTTAGGTTTGGGTGAGGCCTGGGCACGGCAAGGCAAACGTCCACGTTCGCCTGTGCCACTAGCAGCACGCAATAGGGTGGGTGTTTTATCAATTTCCGGTGCAACTACAACGCAGCATAAACAATCATAAAAACTCGTTATTATCAGCATATTTTTATGCTTTTGCGTTTCACTTACATTTCACTATCAGCAGAACGTCACGACTCGTGGGATTGGCAACACGATTATCAGCTATGCAACGGAAATTGCCAACATCTTCACGTTGAGCATCTTTAATGTGCAAATATGAGCTGCCATTGGCAAATGTCGATGAAGTTTTTATGGTCATATCATAGCCTAATCTTTCCCACTTAACATGATCCTCTGTTAATGGTTTCCCCTCCACCGTGCACGAGAGCATGGCATCTTCACCGGGATTTACAATGACATTTTCGGAAACTGATTTTATGGTTGTGCCATCTACAACACAGCAAACAAACAAACAACATAAAAAAAAACACATGCCTCATCTGCAGTAGAAATTAATAAATGCAAAAGTTTACGTTTACTTACATTCCACGACTACAGTGACATTAATGCGCGCTGTGCCCTGGGAGTTGCGGGCCTCACACACATACATGCCGGCATCGTTGCGAAGCAATTTTGTAAAATTCAATTTGGAGCCTTCAGCAAAGATGCGTGGCTCTGCTCCACTAATGGCACTGGGTAATGCCTGTCCATCCTTTGACCAAGTGTAAGTAATTGACATGGGATTGGCATTGGCCTGCAAGGCAACCAACAGTGATTCGCCTTCTACGCCAACAGCCGTTGACGAGGGTGGTGGCACATATTTGGGACGATCTAAACATGAACGCGCCAGCCGTGACAGATAAGACAAGATAAGAGTTAAATAAAAATTTTAAAAATGCTTTTCTTTGAAATCACTTATGATGCTGCATTTGCTGTGCATGTAACAGGAACACACACTCACACACACACATATGAACACACATGCACACACAACAAAGGCAACAACAACCACAATATTCCACATTTAAAAATGGTAGCAGAATAAGAAAAATACTTACACAGCACATCCAAGCTTATGGCTTCATGAACACTACGCTGTAGTGCCTCGTTGGCACTTTGACATGTGTAAACTATACCGTTCATTTCCTGTGTAATGTTTACTTTAAATTCTAAAGTTGAGACAGTACCACCCCAAAGACCGGGCTTAGATGTATTATTTATACCTACGGAAAGAGAATGACAATACAAAATGTAAAAATAGAAATAAATAACATAAAAAGAAATTCGTATGTAAGCGAAATGGAAAAGTTAAAGAGCGTGCGATGCACATAAAACTAGAAAATTATGCACACAATGTTGCCAGATTTATGCGTTGGTAATTTTTATTAGCAAAAGTTTCCAAGTGCGATTTGACGATTTTTATCGTTTAGTAAATTCCGCATATATCGACCCCTGTGCGCGAAATTATCGTATGTTACAAAAACTAAATTTCACAGGAGAGCGTTTTTATTCGTCTTTTTTTTATTTGGCTGACAGCAGTAACTGTCACATACGATAAAATGTACATAGTTTTATCTCCATAACTATAACAATTATCGCTATAATACTTTATCTGCAAATGAATTAATGGGTTTAGAACCATTTTGCATAAAAAAGTCGATTTCGAAAAAAGTGTAACATACGATAATTTCGCGCACAGGGGTCGATATGATTATTAAAATTAAAAAATAAACACGTTTCCTAATGCCTGAGAGTAGTTAGTATAAGACGAAAAGTGTAATGTCAATATTCTCCTATTATGGTTTTTGTTTTTCAACCAAAAATGCATTGCATTTCTTGACCGATTTCGTTTTTTTTTGTATTTTATAAACTGAAAAAAAAAAAAATATGTGAATGAAAAAGTTATTAAATTTCTGAAGCTTATGTTGCCCTTTGGCCCACTCTGTATTCACAACCAACTTTATACGCCACATACAATCACATACTTAGAGAAAATGGATAGAAGTTTTCAAAAGAAATGCGCGTTTACTCATATACCAACCAACAAAAATATAGAACTTAAAATTATAGCACAGTTACATACTGTTGTGTTACTAACACACATACACACACACACACTCATACAATACAAACAACTACCGACAGGTTAACGCCTGCCTGTAGCAAGCGGAGCAAACTGTCAGAACAGCTCTGACTAGACCAGACCAGACCAGGACAAGCAGGCGTTAAGCCAGCCAAACATATAGCCAACCTTCTATTTTGGACGGCGCCACACTTCATGCTAAAATTTTAAACTTAATTTAAAGTAAATTTTGTATTTATTTATGTGGCAGACGGCCACACACCACTCGTGTATTCAAGTTGTGTGTTCTTCAGTACCATTCTTTGGTTGGTCGTTTTTTGTTTTTTTTTTGTTTTGTGCTACTTTCATTTGACAACAATGACAATCCTTTGAACAACCCAATAATTTGGGCACTTTTCCAGCTTAACAGCAACAAAAAAAATTGCTGCTTGCAACTTCAACAAATTTGTTGGCTTCAAAAAAATTACTCATTCTCTCACGCCCTACAAACACACAGAACACACACAATTTATACAAAGAAAAGCAAGAACAGCCATTGTCTTCAGATGCTAAACTAGTGCTGGCATACTTACCCTCAATGGGTATGCCATCCTTCCACCAGGATAATTTAGCAGGTGGATTGCTAGAACTGGAATCACATATAATGGCCGCCTCAATGCCTGGTTTCAATTCTTCCGGTTCAATGCGTATCTTAACGGTTTCGGGGGCAACTGCAATTATAAATATTTCTTTTACTCTTTTTTCCTTCACACAAGCTTCATTTATTTTTTCAATGTTACTTCAAGAAGTCTCATATTTTCTTGAATTTTGGCTTATTGTTGTTCTCAAACAATGGCTTTTTTTTTGTTCTTTGGGCTCTTTTACGAGCAAAAATTAATATTCAAGTTGATTTGCTGGTGATAAATGAAATGCTTAACATAAATTTACGTTCATACTTACAGTGCACACTTAATGTGGTTGATTCAAACAGTGGTATTTCGGTGGCACTATTCGATGCCTCACAACGATATTGCGCCTGATTATCGGTTACGTTTGCCAGAATTGTTATTTCAGCTGAAACAGACTTGTCGGCAGTGCGTATAATTGAATTTATCTGTAAATTAAATGGAAAAAAAAAACAAAATCAAATTAATGTTGCACATAAAATGCGAGCGAAAATATTTTTAGGCCCTAACAAATCTCCGCATTTGGCATAAGAATAATTTGAATATCCTCTCTATTATTTCACATGAAAAGGAACATTATTTATACACATTTTGATTGAAATAAAACTAAAGTAAATATCTGACGAAACGGACATTTTTTTTAATGGAATTCTTCTTTTTTTTTTACAAAAATACTTACTTATTCAACAGTTGAGAAGTAATTCATCACACAACATTAACATATTATGCTTTAAAAGCAGAAAAAAACAACATTATTTTCCTGTTAAATTTTAATGCAAATGTTGCTAAAACAATCGAAAATTTAAAGTTCTAGCCAACTTTTGCGCCAAATCAGTTGTTAAGAAGCTTTGTAAAGTAAATGAAAATGAAAATAAATGCACATGGTTACAGCAAAAATAATAGTAAAATTTTTGCCAATTAAAATTTTGTTCGGTAAAATTTTGTTTCTCAATTAATAATTTAATTGAATCTGCGTTTATTTTATTTGAGTTCTCTCAAAATAATAAATTAATTAGGCTTCACCTCCTACTATCCCTTTCCTATAGTTCCAGCACAATGCTTCGCATGTGTAGGAGTCGTCTCCTGAGTGCTGGTCCCAAAAAAAAAAAAAAAAAATTGCAATATAAAATTGTCAAATAAAAAAAACGTCGAACTTTTTCAATTAAAACTATTAATTGTTCCTACAATTTTGATTGATTTGAATAACTTCCAGGTGCAATAAATTCCCAGTGCAAAAACTCCCAATGAAATAAATCCCAAAATAAATTAAGCCAGTCCCACATTGATGACAGGAAGTAAATCCATAACCGAAAATGAAATAAATATCGTTTTTTGGGAGTTACTTTATTCTGAAATAACTTCCAATGGAATTAGTGAAATAACTCCCAAAATCGGAGCACTGAAGAGATATGAAATTAAGGCCCAAAAAAGTAAGCAAGAACCCCCAAGCAATTAAATCCAAATGTTTATTTATTTTAGTCTATGGATACGTGACCCTTACGGACCATAAAAACATATTACATACAATAACATTTAATTATTTAAATAACAAATAATATTACGTTTTATAATATCAAAATATAACGCAAAATCAATGTGCTGGTAAAGTTTATTATAATCAGCACAAATTCTTGATAACGGGTCAAAGTTGGTATAGTTAGTTCTAAACAATCTAATGTACAGCGGCTAAAAATTACGTGTACGGCATGATGGAACATTAAAAGATATGCTACTTATCAAAAATTCAGAACATGTTACCAAAATGCAATAGGTAACAAAAGGTTCTATGCATAGCCGTCCTTCTGCCGAGGTTAAGGATTTTCTCCTCTATGATATAATCAACATTGACTTTGGTAATATAAGCTCTGCTGCATAGCCGGCCTTTGGCCGGGTCCAATTTTTTCCTGTTCGATGCTATAACGAACACCGACTTCGGTAACAAACGCTTCTGGCGCCCTATCTAACGTTCTTCCCATTTCGTGAAGCGAAATGCAAAATAATAGAAAATTAAATAACCCCCTAAAAAATAAAAGAACCCCCAAACCAAATAAATTAAGATATAAAAACAATATATAATGAAATAACTTCCATATAAAATACTTTTGGTACTGATTTCATTACGGAGTAATTTCATTATGAAATAAATGCCAGGCAAACAAATGAAATAATTCCCAGAAAAATGAAATAAATTTTTAATTTTTTTATCTGGGACCAGCACTCAGGAGATAACTCCTACACATGCGAAGCATTGTGCTGGAACTATGGGAAAGGGATAGTGGGGAAAATGACAGGAGGTGAAGCTTAATTATTTATTTTTGCAGCTCTGCTTTCGCACGTTCTTTGATAATACTCGTAGCAGGGCTGAAGCTTCGGTTCAGTAGCCATTTTTATTATTGTTTTACTTCGCCGCTGCTACACAATACCGACGAAGGAGGGCGTTCTGATGTGATTGTGGATTGCTATCAGCTGAAGCCGGTATTGTTCAGTGACCAGTGACTATGCCTTCGCCGCTGAAACCTTCCGACAACAACTGACACACAAAGACACACTAATGCACATTAGAAAAATGCGAGATGTTTATTTTTATTTTAAAATTTTAGTCTGAAACTGGGGTTGAACCCAGGTCTGTTTTTGGATTCGTAGTCAACGTGCAGACTACCATCCATTGTGCCATCGCCACCCTCAATGTATGAAACATTTTTTGTGACTTCTTTAATTTTTTCCCTGGCATTTCTTTCACCTGGGTGTTGTTGCACGCCGCCGATTTGATAAGTTGAAATCTACTTACTATTTTAATTGAATCTTCGTATTTTTTTAATTGAATATTGATTTTACTTTTCACTGTGAATCATTTAAAATCCGTCTTTGGCTGTCGCCAAAGGACACGGTGCACATTTTCGATTACTTTTAATAAATTTTAACACTAAAGCCTCTAAAATATATATTTCCAGAAACAGTTCAGTGCTTCCAGTTACGGCTTGAATTTCCAAAAGTGACTGATAACCATTTAAATTGAAGATGAAATTAAAATCCTGTTACTATTTGAAATATACTCGTAATACAGTATTAATACCCAAAACAGACAACTAAATTTTGTTTGTATGTTACATAATTAAAATATGACATTATTAGATAAAATACACGAATACACACACAATCACACTGCAGTCTAACAGCCCTAATAAGCATTTTGTCTTGGTTCAATTGAATGTATTACATCCATAAAGTCCTAAAAATGTATTTAATAGACTTAAATAATAATCGAGGACGATCTGAGAATTTTCCAATTTAGTAAACGGTTGTACTGGTAAATGTTGGAAATAATATTTCATATATTATTTATAATCCTTTTCAACCTGTTCATATTTTTCATATTTCTACTTGCTAATCAATGTAATCTTTTGTTTTACATTCATTACTTTGAAAACAGAAAGAAAAACTTTTTCATATTGAATAAAAAATCGTTGATAAAATTAACCGTAAATATAATGCTTTTTTATCTTGGACCGAACACATGCAATGCATTGTACTGGAACTGCTTGAAAGGGATAGTGAGAGAGATGACAGATAGTGTAGCTTCTACAACTTACAAATCTGCATGTTTTTTTGTTTGTTTTTTATAGCAGTGTTGCAGCGCCTCTGTTGAAGCTGAAGCCGATACAGTTCACTATGCCTTCGCCATTGACATCTTCCCACAATAACTGACACATAGACCCAATAATGCACATCAGAAAAAATGCAAAGTATTTTTATGACTTAGTCCGACTCTGGGGCCGAACCCAAGAAATTTTTGATTTTATGCTACGTACTTCAGCCAGCGCCATCCTCCAATTCCAAGTAATAATTTTGATAAAAAGAAAAGGAAAATTCTAATTCAACTGTGAAGAATAACCACAGCTAGTAGTTAGTCAAGGAAAAAATATAGGCTATGCCAACTTGGACTGACGGATTGGACATGGTTAAACAATAATTGCTAAGCCAATTGAATTTTATATGGAAACATGTCCAGATCAACTTTTAGAAAGCGCTGCAGCAGGGTTCTGGAGATTCCCAATTGAATAGCCGTTGAGGAGTGCACTCAGATAGATAAATGTGGACACTTCCTCATACAGCATCGACAGCTTCTCCAGTGCGAACAGATTCGTAGTGCAACAGTTCTTCGTAGTTCCTTACCTACTGGACACTGGTTTTCAAAACGGGTAATTAAGATTTTTCTCACGTTTAGACTGGCAGCTGTTGCAGTATTAAAGTTTTGACGGAATTTTCTTGATAATTTTAGGTAAAATTTTTAAATTTTAAATATTTTTTTTTTATATGCTGATGATCTATAATATACAGGCAGTAAAAATTATATGTGACAATTGCTAAGCAACAAACTAAATCAAAGTCAAATATTGTAAATCACACTGATAAACACTAGACGAAAGGATCAACATACTGTTTTCGAAGGCGTTCTTCATGTTTTGTTCACTGCATATGATTATCAGTCAGTGTAAATCTTTCATATACGACTTACTAAAATAGAATACGAGAATTATGCAGAGTCATCGTATTTAGATTTTTTTTCGAATTTTCTTTGTATTATAACAATTGTTCACCACATAATAAAATTAATTAATAATAAAAATAATGAAGAATATTCCTTTTCATATTTTGAAAAATAAACTTTAAAATTTACCAAAATTCTTAAAGAAAAATATATATAAAAATGAAAGAGTTTTTGCAGCAAAAGCAAGTTGTAAAATTGTGCACTTAAACGAATATATTAACCCTCCTGTACTATCAGCTGACTTAACGGAATACACCTCGTAAACTTAAAGAAGTTCTTTAAAAGTATATGTTTGTTAGTCATACAATGTATTTTAAATTTATTAACTCATTTAACTATAAATGTCAAAACAATTACTGCAACTGTATTATATTCGTCCTCGTACATAATCATTAATCAGTATAAGAATCAATAGCAGCTCCAGTTCTTTTGGGATCAAATTATGGATTATAGTTATTAATGACCGATAGTTTGCTATAAATATAATTCTCTTTCGTACATTTATTTATGATATTCTTAATTATTGTGAATTTGCATATAATTCTTGTTTTCTGGGGAGAATTAAACTTAAATATAATTGGCATATGCATGCATAAACACATTAAATTAGTTCAATATGTTCCCAATAAGAAAATATAAATTACATAAAATCATATGAAATGTGAACATGAACAGACATGTTTTTTGTATGATGTTGTGTATCGGTGTAGTTAACAGGAATATATTGCAATAGATTAACTCAGTTCGCTTCGCAACTCACCATTTACTTACATGCCATTTTTCTTTTTTTAAGAAATTGATTGATTGATAAAAAGTACATTTGGAAAAAACTGCTATTTCCAATAAGTACATTTTTAAAATATTATCTTTTCTAAGTACTCAGTACCTTCTCCAAAAAGTGAAATTTTCGAAAGAATAAGTTTTTTTTTTTAAATTTTCACTGTTTTAAAAAAAAAATACCATTTCCAATAAGTACATTTTCAAAAAGTTATATGTTTATAAAAAAAAAAAATTTTTTTTTAATACTTGTTTTTTAACCTTTTTTATTATTTGAACAATCTATTTTATTAAGGTTTAAGGTTTTTTTTTTTTTTTTTATTTATTATTTTTATATAATCAGAAAATTTCCTTAAGATGTTAAGCAAAGGTTAACGAAATATATATAATAATATATAATAAAATAGATTGTTAAAAAAAAAAATACTTTTTGAAAAGTCAGTTTTTCTGAAAAGTATCCATTCTGTATAGTTTTCTTCTCAAAAATCCCTTTCATTTAGTATCCATATCAAGGAAGGCTGTAAATAGTAGTCAACTATTGTGGGGTGTTCTCCAAATTATGTTAATAGTGATTTCATTTGATTTTGAGTTTTCTTTCTTTTCTCATATATAACTTTCATTTGATATCGGTAAAATAATAGTAGTCCGCCATGGTGGGGCGTCCGGCATATTGTGTTTGCAGAGATTCTATTATATTTTATGGTCCTTTCTGAAAAATACCAATAATTTCAAATACAATACGTAAATACGTGTGATGGCTGAAGGCATAGTTCGAGCACAGTTTCAGATTAAGTCATAAAACTATTTCGTTTTTTTTTTCTGATCTGCAGTAGTGTGCCTCAAAATTGAGTCTTTACAAATTTTTAGCTTTCTATTTTTAAAAATAACCAATTTTATTAAAAAAATTCAAAAGGCAGTTTTTACGAAGCTTTGGATATACAGCTCACCAAAGCACACGTATTCACAAATTTTTCGCTTTCTATTTTTAAAAATAATGACTTCATTAAAGAACTTCAAAAATCAGTTTTTACTAAAATTTATTTCTTGCTGTTGCGAAATAATGCTACCGGCTTATACTTTTTGAGACATAATTTTTAACGTTGTAAATAAACTCATCGTTTTATTTGGATCATATTGCAAAAAATTGAGGGTGGCGATGATCGAAGTAGTCTGCACGTTGACTACAAAACGAAAAATTTCCTTGGTTCAACACCAGTTTCAGACTCATAAAAACATTTCGCATTTTTTCTGATGTGCATTTCTGTGTCTTTGTGTCAGTTGTTGTCGGAAGGTTTCAGTGGCGAAGGCATAGTCACTAGTCACTGAACAGTGACGGCTGCAGCTGTATCCAATCCACAGGCACATCAGAACGCCCTCCATCGTCGGTATTGTGTAGCACCGGCGAAATAAAATAATTACTAAAAATGGCTACTAAAAACGTAGCTTAAAAATTTAATACGTCTCCTTGATATCGGAGACGTTGCAACACTGCTACAAAAACAAATAACGTGCAAAGAGCAGTGTTCTAAGATAGCGAAGCTTCACTATCCTATCATTTCTCCTACTATCGCTTTCCTATAGTTCCAATACAATGCACTGCATGTGTAGGGGTCATCTCCTGAGTGCTGGTCCAAGATAAAATAAAAAAAAAATTAATAAAAAAAAATCTTATTTGTAACCGCAACACTTTTCATTTTATTAAGTTTTGTCACTCCTGTAAAATTTTTTAAAGTGATGATAGGCCCTTTAGCATTTTAGGTGACTATATATGGAACAAGTAGCATACACGTATCTACTTGTTTTTCAGCAGCATTTCTATGCCTTCGTAATTTTTAATTTAATTTTTTTTTTTTTTTTTTTTATCTAGGACCAGCACTCAGGAGATTACTCCTACACATGCGAAGCATTGTGCTGGGAACTATAGGAAAGGGATAGTAGGAGAAACGACAGGAGGTGAAGCTTAATTAATTATTTTGCAGCTCTGCTTTCGCACGTTCTTTTGTTTAATTTTTTTTCTGTCATATTTTCTGATCGAATCGAATGGATCACCATTTCAGCCGTTTTTACCGTTTTTTACCGCCTTTATGAACAAAATTTACCTTCGTTCTTCGCAGCTACAAAAACAAGCTTATAATTGTGGTAGTGTGTGTTTGGACACCACTATTATAGACTGTAGTGATTTCGGCAAGTCACCCACAAAAGTGTCGGCTTGGAGGCAGGCTTCCTACAGGGATTTAATAAAACCGATTGCAATGACACAACGAACTTGTGAATTCTACAAATATATAAAATACCAGCTGATATTTTGTACTGATAAGACTTATAATAACGGTTGTTTGTATAGCTATTGGTTACCGTGTTAATAGTGCTGATGTCTTATATTTGCAAACGAGTGTATGCGTACACCCACACACACACACACACTTACCCACATTCTTAAGTTGTTGTATATGTGATGTTCGCATGCATGCGTTCACCTGTCCTTCTACTAAATAGTGTGAAATACTGTACACAGGTAAGCATGTGGGTGTAAACTTTAATATTTACATTCTTGTGGATTGTATTAAATACAGGGCTATTGTTTGCATATTTTGTGTGTGATAATGTCGTATGGTTTATTTTCCTGCTGTCAACTATGCTTAAACTAAATTGTCATTCCTTTTATTGTAGAACATTTTTGGTACTATTTGAAACATTTTCTGTTTAACAGCACCTGAGGTTACTTGATGGTTGGCCTAACGTTCTTATATCAAATTGTGCAACACTATGCAGCCAAATGAAACTTTTAGGTATTTTCTTTGTTAACGTGGCGGAGTAGGGAAAAAGTTTGTGTAAATTTTCGGTTATCAAAATGTAAAATAATTACAATTAAAGGTGTTAGTGCCGTAAGAAGAGCAAGTGTGATAACGTTGTATGTATGTGGAAGCAGCTACATTAATACTTCCATACACAATTGATGTGCATCTATTAGAATGCATGCGAGAGTATTGGCAGAAGTGCGTGTTAGTTTCTCTGATATTTAATATCAATATACAGCACATGTAACTTTAATAATTTTAGTTGTTTGCACTGAACAAAATAATTTTAATATCAAGATTGTGGAGTGGAATTATGCGGTGATTTTTTTTATTTGCATGAGAAATTAAAATGATAATAAAAGCTAGAATTATTCTTGTTGGCATGAAATTTTTTTTATTGGAATCGAGTATACAATTTAATGGCATTTATTTTTGAGTATGTTTTCCGCCATATGTCCGCCTTGGCTACGAGTTCCATGAGCTATTCCATCAGTCAAATTTGTTACTACTTTTTCCAATAAATCTGGCCGTATCACGTTAATAGTGGCTTGAATATTGGCTTACAATGCTTCAAGAGTTGCTGGTTTATTGGCATAAACCAATGACTTAAAAAAGCCTTTTAAGAAATAAACCAGAGGGGTTGAATCAGCACGAACCGGAAGACTTCTGGAAATAAAATTGTCGCCAAATTGATTGTTAAGCGCCCTGTATAGCAATTTACGCCATCTTGTTTCCGTTGATGTTTAATGTCACAGTAACTGGTTTTAGAGTAAAAGTTGGTTATACGTTAAAACCTGGTTTTACCATATAAAAACATATTCTTAAAATCATCTTAAAACATTTTTGGAATTGAAGTTGATTGAATTAAATACAACCTTTTTTTTTAAATTTTAAATTTTCTTTTTTTTGATATGTATATATTTATTAAGCCTGAGGTCTTTTTCTATTTTATTTTGTTCTTATTATTCTATATTTCGTTAACAGCTTGTTAACATCATCAGGAATGAAGGCCTAAGGCTTAATAAATATAAGTATATCAAAAAATATAATAAAAAAGGTCAATTAATAATTTAATTAAAATTTTAAATTTTTTTTTTTTTTTTTTTTAAAGACAATACAAACTCTAGATTGATTGTCATATACCATATATATAAAGTGCTACCAAGTTAAAAATTTAAATCAGCTGGCAATTTAAAAGGCGTTCAATGAAATACACCCTTGATTGTCATATACTAAAGGGAGTTCTACCAAGTTAAAAATTCAAATCAGCTGGCAATTTAAATGGCGTTCAATGAAATAAAAAAAAATTAACGAAAATTTGATAAATAAAGGCACTACAATAATTTAAAACTATGAACGCAGCAGCAACAATAATAAATAAGTGCAAAAGACAAACTAACTATTGTGTAGAGCATAATTCTAATGCTTTCATCCAGTTAATGCAGAAGAAAATAAATGAAATTTTAGTACACAAACTGTGCGTTAAAACCTGATTTAATTGAACTTATAGTGAGAACGCAACATCAGCTGTTTGTTGTTTTAATATTAATTAATTATTATTAATTAATATTAAAATCAGTTTTAAACTTTTGATGTGAAAACACTGTTAGATGGTTAATTTTTGGAAACAAAAATACAGTCAGCACAGCTCGATAGCGATTCCCACGACGACGAATATATATTTCGGCGTCTTCTTCAATACTTCGCTCTACAGCAGCAATATTCTAATCGGTACGCACATTTCTTTGACTTGTTGTTGGTTTGGAATCGATAATAAAAAAAATTAGTACAAAAACAATCAATAACTGCACGAATTTCTTGCTCACTAAAAAAATTCCTAATTTTGGAAGCGTTGTTCTGGCGTTAAACGATTCAGGATGACTTGCCAAACCTTATTGAACCAACATTGACATTGACATTGTCAGTGCATGAGCATTAGTCTTCTAAATCTGAAGGTGCCTGTTCGATTTCCGCCTGGACCCTGGTTGGTTGTATTTCTGGTATCACAATGGGCCTGAGCTCGGGCTTAAGTGGAGCCTTCTCCATCTAACCTCACTTAACCTAAGCTTCACTTTCCCAGCTGTCACACAATAGTGATCAATATCGATAGTTCTCACACAGCTAAAAACAACACCCCACATTGGCAAAAATTTCTCTGGTGATAATTTTTGTTTCTCTAGCAGAAAAAAATTTTAATTATAATTTATCATATTAAGGAAACAACACAGCAGCAGCAACAATCAGCACAATCTCTTTCCTTTTAGAAACTCATAGTACAGATATGCGCTGCTCTAACAAATTTTACGTTATTGTTTGGTTTTAATTTAATCCTTGAATTATAAAATATAAAGTTTACTTCATTCACTTTTGAATTTCCATTGAAATATATTGTCAGAATATTAGCGTGAAAATGAAGAAGAAAATGATTTATAAAACTAAAATATACATTAAGGGACCAGGCATTTGTTCCATTTCAACAGTATATACTGCAGTTAATGAAATTATTTCGATGCGATTAAAACGGCATTATGAAGGCGTAGTTTCAGTTGCCGTGTTTATTACATTCTTATCATTTTACCGAACCAAAGGTGTGACTGTAGGATATAACCAGGTATGTAAGAAATAATTTGTGTCTAGTAAAGTCGTTATAGAGAAGAGTGGCCACAGATTAACTGTAAATGTTGTTGTTGTTGTTGCTGTTGTTGGCAAGGCTTTTCATTAAAAACTTTATGGCCAAGCATAAAATGTGAAAACAATGATGAAAAAAGAATTCAGGAAATACAAGTAACAATTTCAAATAACCCAAATATTATAAGCGAGCAAACAAATTCCTTTGCTGCTTTAATACAAACAAACAAAAAAAAAAGCTTTCCTACACATACACAGAATCTCATAAAAGATAGTGGCACTATGAGGTGGGTTTTAAAGGGTAGTTAAGCATCCTTAAAAGAGTAGAAGTATTTATGGTATCATTATTTATTTTCATTTCAACTAAAAACATTTTTCACATAAACTCAACAATATTTTTTTATTTTTTCAAACATTGTTGGCAATGGCATTTTCATTAACAAATACATGCATACACACACACACTCACACACCCATACATAAAACTAAAATGTGTGCAATTTGCAGGAGTACATTCCATTTGTTTTTTATACGGCTGTGTTGTCCAGTCGTCAATGGGGAAATAACACACCATGAAATTTGAATTTCATCATTTGTGTCAAACCAAAAAAAAAAAAAAAAGGAAAAAAAATTATAGAAAAAAATCGACGATACTCCAGTTTATTTTATAGCAAATAATAAATTCCTTCTGTTATCATTTTTATCGTTTAGCAGAAGGCAGGTTTGCGAAAAAAAAATTAAAGGCAAAAAAATATGTATATTTATTTGATAGACATGTGGCCACTGTCATTTTCCTACTACTACATCGACTGACTGACAGGCAGGCGTACAAATAAATTAAAGTTTAAATTCTGGTTTGCGAAATTGATTTTACGCTGGCAGTATCATTTTTCCTAAAAAGCTCGCATACATAATTAAACTTTTTGGCGTAAGTTTTTTAATATGTATACCAATTCGTTACAACCGTGAAGAATTAGTTTGTGATCAACTAAAATGGAAAGCATTAGTCTAAAGTCCTTTCAATTCTCTTTCTCTCATGAATATTTTTTTTATAGAAAATCACACTAAAAATTTCCTGAAGATGTTAACCGAAGGTTAACGAAATATCGAGATTATATAAAAATAAGAATTAAAAAACCTTAACCCTTATCCTGTAATTGTGGGTCAAAATTGTCCAAACTGTTTTTGAAGCGTAATTTTTTTTTAAACTTTTGTACAATTATTTATTTTGCGTATAATATTTAAATTCAAAGTAAAATACTTCTGGCCCTTTTCGCATTACCTGTGTAAAAAAAATCACGCATGTGGTATACAATACAAATAACATATTGTAGTAACAGAATTTCATTTTAATGACCCGTTAAAAAATAACAACAATATAAGTAAAACGAATGAAAATATTTGTGCTTAGCAAGTTTTTCTGTCACTATTCGTGAATGATTTTTCGACTCTACATTTGTGCTTTGACCGTGAATATTCATACATATGTACAGTCGAACTTCTCTATAACGTAGCAGTTGGGGACCGTCAAATTTCTACGTTATAGAGAAACTGCAGAAAATTTTGACTACATTTTTTTTATGTAGAAAATATATTTTTTAAGACAAAAAAAATTGTTTGTACATGAACACATTAATTTTTTTTTTTTATTAATACATACATATGTGACTAAATTGATGCAAAAAATCGATTGCTAAAAACTTCGCAATAGAGAGATTATTTAGTGTGAAAAATTCTATTTAGGTCTTAAAAAATTGCACGTTACAGAGAGAACTGCGCTATAGGGAAGTTCGTTATAGGGAGATCAAAATGTATGAAAATACTTACAAAAATATTGTGTTCACGAATTTTATTTGTTATAGAGAAGATTTCGTTATAGAGAAGTTCGCTATAGAGAAGTTCGACTGTATATACAATTATGAAACCAGAAGAGATTGGAGCGCCGCTTATGCAATCTGATTTGGAAGATGAAATACCAAACGATATATCGAGTGAAGAAGAGGAAGATTTCATTTCTGAAGCTGAATCTACACATGATTCCAATTTTTCATCAGACGTAGATGAAGAAAGCTACGGAACTATTGATGAAAGTGAAGCAGAATCAGCAGCATATGCTTCTAAAAATGCAAAATATATGTGGTCGGAAACATCCGCAATAAAGAATATTGGTAGGTGTACAAGAGAAAACGTTATGAACCTGGTCCGACACGTTTTGCTATTTCTAGAGCGAAATATGTTCAATACCGGCGAGTGTGTTACTGTTGATGAACAACTAGTAACTTATAGAGATCGTTGCCCATTCAAACAATATATACCATCAAAACCATGAAAATATGGCATTATGCGACTCAAAAACAAGCTATGGTTGGTCCATTACTAGTATATACCGGTAAGGATAGAAATTTCAAGCCAGAGAAAATTCAGGGACATCGTGTCGTCCTAGATTTGATCAAAAATTTAAAAGGCTATAATGTTACTTCTGATCATTTTTTTACCTCACATGATCTAGGCATTGAGTTATTGAAACGCAATATTACGATGATTGGTACTGTTAGAAAAAACAAAACATTTTTACTACCAAAAATGTTATCAGATCAAATACATAAAAGCCTGAAGTCATTCATTATTATAATGAAACAAAATCTAGAGCCGCTACATTGGATCAGGTCATAAGAACAGACACTTGTAAAAGGCGTTCTAATCGATGGCCTCAGGCACTACTCTATAATATTTTAGATAGTATATCGGGCTACAACGCATAAGTAATTTTTTGAGCGATAAATCCGGATTGGAATGGAAATAAAAAGTATAAGCGCCGGTTCTTTTGCCCAAATCGGTCAAATATTACAAAATACTCAATCAAATGTTCGAATTGCGAAAAATTTGTTTGCAAAAATCATTCTGACACCCATAAATAAATATAAAAATATTCTTTATATTGGGGAAAATTGACCCATTAATGTCATATGCGTTTCATTTTCGAAGTACAGGATAAGGGTTAAAGCTTAATGAAATGGATTGTTCGAATAATGAAAAAGGTAAAAAAACAAGTATTAAGAAAAATTTCACTTACCTTTTTGTCATTTTTGTACCATATCAGTGAAGCCAAAGGATTCCCTCCCGATGATACACATAACAGCTTTTGCACCGAACCGGCCGGTATTATTTGTCCCTCCATGTAACCCGAAATTATTGGAGGCGAAGGAGGATCTGAAAAGAAGAATGACAAGTTAATAGATACTACTACGGTAAGATCAATTAAAACTAAAAAGCTAATGTTAAATTTTTTATTGGATTAAGAAACAACAATTCATCTTTGAAATATTTGGAGGGAGTGAAAAAATACATGATTTACATTTGTTCTTTCTTTTTTTTGGGTGTAGTTAAGAAATTTTGATTGACAGCTGCAGATAATTTCAAAGCAAATTGGTTTGAAAATCCCCTAATTATTATGCAGTTGAATCAGAATTGAACCACTACAGTGTTGATTTCGATATGAGCAATGTCTAGATAAAACCCGTTGGAAAACGACCAAATTAAGTTGTTCATATTTTAAAGCTTTGCACCAGTTTCTATTTTAGAGCAATCGGTGGAAGTAAAAAAGTTTAATTTTTTTTTTATCTGGGACCAGCACTCAGGAGATGACTCCTATACATTTATTTTATAAATTTAAAATCTTTCGCCAATTTTATTAATAATTAATTTAATTTTTAAAATAACACTTGTACATAATTAAAAAACAGTTAAAAACATAATAAATTTTAAAGTACATAAAATTTAATTAGAAATTGTAATGAATTATTATCAATTTTGTCCTAATACTATTCGATTATTTTCTCGAGTCGGTCCATTCTTTCTCAATGTATCCTTGTGCTGGAATTATAGGAAAGGCATAGTAGGATAAATGATAAGAGGTGAAACTTAATTAATTATTTTGCAGCTCTGCTTTTGCACGTTCTTTGTTTATACTCGTAGCAGTGCTGAAGCTTTGGTTTAGTAGTCATTTTTATTATTATTTTACTTCGCCGGTGCTACATAATACCGACGAAGAAGGGCGTTCTGATGCGATTGTGGATTGCTATCAGCTGAAGCCGGTATTGTTCAGTGACCAGTGACTATGCCTTCGCCACTGAAACCGTCCGACAACAACTGACTCACAAAGCCACACTAATGCAACATCAGAAAAATGCGAGATGTTTATTTTTATTTTAAAATTTTTGGTCTAAAACTGGGGTTGAACCCAGGTCTGTTTTGGGATTTGTAGTCAACGTGCAGACTACTCCAGCCATCGTGCCATCGCCACCCTCAAGGATGTTCATATTTATAGACGTTCATATCGTTCAAAGGTACATTTTTCAAAGCTAATTTTCTTAAAAAGTACTTTTTTTTAAAGGTACTTTTTAAAAGGTACTTTTTTTGATATGTACTTTTTTTAAATGTATATTTTTAACAGTTACTTGTTAAAAATACATTTTTTAAAAGGTACTGTTCATAAAGATACTTTTCCGAAAGGAACTTTTTTACTTTTCTTAGAAGTTAAGATGTTAGTTGCTGGACGTAAAAGTAAAGAAAGGTCCCAGCCCATTTGGGTCCTATTTATTATGGTCCAATTTTGACACCTGTTGTGGAAAAACTTTCACATGTTATAGTGAGACAGAGCAGAGTCTCTGCTAGAAATCAAACCTAGAAACCACCACTAATAAACCAGCACACTACTCACTGGACTAGAGTGGCAGCCGGAAATTACTTTTATGGCAGTGTGTTCGACAAATGGTTCCCGCGTTCAACATTTGCCGCTATTGAAGCAGTAAATCGTCGACGTAGTAAAGAAATTAACATATCTGCATAACATCATGGACGCAGTAACGTTTTTGACAACTTCACAATCACACACGATTGCAGATTTGTGCAAGAAGTCTTCCTTTATGTTTTTATCACTTCACCTCCTATCTGTTCTCTACACTAACCCATTCTAACTAATCATAGTTCCGTAGCATAGGTATGGGTTAGCGCCTTTGAGCACTGGTCCCAGATCAGAAAAACTAAAGTTACTTATTTAAAGATACTTCTATAAAAAGATACTATTCCGAAAGGGTACTGCCTCAAAGTTATATTTAGAAAGGTACTTTTCTAAATAGTACTTATTAAAGATGTACTCTTTATTTCTTAAAAATTTCCCTTTAAAAAGCTAACTTTTTAAACACTGCATTCTGAAAATATTCTTTATTAAAATTTCCAAACTATCCAAAAGAGACATTTTGAAAATTTACTTTATTAAAAGTACTTAATTAAAATGTGCCTTTTTAAAAGGTTCATATTTCAAAATTGTCCTTTACATGCTTCTTTTTTGAAGATATTTTTTTAAGGTACTTTTTATGAAGCCCTTTTTAAATTCACATTTTTTTTTTGTGTTTAAAACTAGTTCTCCAGAAGGTAATCGTAATTTTCTATGTTACATATTTTTCAAAACACTAACAAGCGTATATGATCATCTATTTTTCCATTTCGTTCTACTTTGTTTTATTTTTTCCTTCAGCTTAAAGTTGGGCAATTGCGTACGTACGGTACGGTTACAGTTGACTGGTTTACCTCAACGAAAAGTAAAATTTGTTTTAAGTATGAAATTAAATTTAGGCGACAGCGATTAAAATTATCTTTGCAAAAACACCAAAGTCATTATTTTATTACCCGAACATACATTTTTTTTTTTTTTTCAAGTGAAATAAAAATTTTAACAATTACATTTTACGAGCTCATCACCCAGAGACAAAAAGAAATTAAACACTTTTCGCACAACATTCCTACATATTTTAAGAGCCCACCCAACATAAAGCATTAGAATGAATGCGATGGGTTGGATTGGGATAGTCACACAAACGCTGAAAGGATGAAAGCAGCAGAGTAGAAATTAAATAAAAATAATAAGGAAACTGCCGCAAGTCACTATTAAACCACAAAAACAGACATGAAAATATGCCAGATGTAGAATATCAAAGAGTCTTAAAGCGATTAAAAAGGATTTTACTATAATATCTTTTCATATTTTCATGCGCAAATTTACTTTTATGTGCATGTACCATCAGCTACATACATACGAGGGACGAGCAAAGGGAAAGTTTTCATTGCAGAATATAACTGCAGAGTGGAATATGTATGAATAACTAGAGATGCGATATTTTGCAAGTTAATAAGATTTATAAAACAATAAACATGTAGTTTTACTTTTCCATAAAGATATTCGAAGCTTTAGACATTCGTAGGAATTCTTACACTCTTAAAGTACGCTGCGAATTAGTTTATGATCAGATCGATATCACCAGTATCCAGGTGTAAAGCACACAAGAGATACACAAAATTGTTGGCATAAAAAAAATTTCATTGAATATGTGTTCAACAATTAGAAATAATTTAAAAAAAGAAATTTTTTATAAAGAGAAGTAATACGGTGTTTAAGCATGCAGCTTTATTGAGATTTTTGCAATAAATTCCATTATTGAGCTGAATATTCCATACAAAATGTAAATTAAGTTATTGTGCAATAAGTGCGAAATTATTCTAAATATTGAGTAAAACTGCAACCCTTCTCATAAGTATGTTTAACGGGAAGTGTGTTCAGTGAAAAGAAAATATTCAGTACAATGTCAAGTCAAAAAATGTCAAAACTATAAACAAAAAACGCAAAAACAAAATAGAGATGACCAGTAAATTATTAATACCTCGAAACGTTGTTTTTTTTTCCAGTTGTGAAATTCTAATTGTCTAAACTAAAATATATAAATTAAGTTAATCAGCAATAGATAAGAAATTGTAATAAATATCGAGTTTAACTTGAAATGCAACCCTTCTCATAAGTATGTTTAACGGGAAGTGTGTTTCAGTGAAAAGAAAATATTCAGTGCAATGGCAAGTCAAATGTCAAAACAGTAAATAAATACAAGCAGAAAGGAAAAAGAGCTGACCAGCGAATTAACAAAACGTTGTTTTTCTCCAGCTGTGAAATGCTACTTGAGTAAGATAAATTGACTGCAATAAATATGTGTCAGCACTAAATTAAATTGCTTTAATTAAGAATGCATGTCTGAAAATAGTGCAACACTCAGGAAATTACAGCCTACTACCAGGAGTAACCTTCAATAGGAAAAGGAAAGCGAAAAAATACAGGTCAGAGGAAAGCTTTATTGTGTGTCTTTACAACTCTGGTTTAGCAGGTTTTTTGTTATTATGACAGTGTTGCAACGTCTCTGGTGTCATAGAGTCATATTTAATTCTTCAAGCTGTGTTTGGTAGCCTTTTTATGAATTATTTTATTTCACCGATTAAACTACGATGATGAAGAAGGGCGCTCTGATGTGGCCGTGGACGGCTATCGGCTGGAGCCGGTACTTTTCAGTGACCATTGAGTTTGCCTTCGCCATTGAAACTTTCCGACAACAACTCCAACAAAGGCATACCAAGGAACATCAGAAAAAAATTCGAAGTGTTTTTGTGATTTATTCCGAAACCGGGCTCGAACCCAGGACATTTGATTTTGTAGTCAACGTACTAATTTAAGTTTTGAGTTATTGAAATTGAAAAATAATAATAATAATAATACATTCTATGTGCAGTTAAATGGTTTTTGCCAATGGTTAAGTAGCTCTTTGTTGGGATTAAAATTAAACCCAGTGATGTTAACTTTTTCTTACAAATGGGCGCTCGGACACAATCAGCTATGTGTTTTTTTTTCGAACAATTCTGTCAGAGGTACCGCAGTTGTTATCAAATTTATTTAAAATTATTTTAAATTTTGTAGAGTGCCAAAGGCTTTCAGTGTTTCTGAAACTCATTTGAAAGACCGTGTCTATTTATTACATTATATTTATTACGAAGCAGGTTGCTTTTCCACATTTATTATAGATAATTAATGTGAAAAGAGAATCAATCAAATATGACACAGTTTATTGCTGAAAAATTCTGCATTTATTATGCGATTAACATCACTGATGCAAACACATTTATTCCCACACACACACACACACCCCACCCACATTGAAACAAAAGAATAGTTAAATACAACCAATACCAAAATGGGAAAAATTATAATTTTAATTAGTGCACTCTTGTTACATTAAAACACTGATAGAAGAGGATAAAAAAGCAGCAGAACAAAAAAAAAACACTAAAGATCTCTTTTCATCGTTCCAGAGCTGTCATAAAAACATTTTCTTTTCTTATCTTCTCATAATCAAGATTACACAAATAATTTTACATTAGAAAGAAAGGATGTGCGAATATACTTTGAACGCTATTAGTGAATGCAGCAGCATTAACAATGTAAAATAATTCTTTTGAAAGTGGCTTGATGAAATTAAAAATAAAGAAAAGCAAAAACGCTAGAAAGCCCTTAAGCCAGTAATTATTCTTGAAAATGATAAAAGTAAATCTAAGTATATTAAAACTCTAATCAATAAGTTGTTAGACAGAAAGTTTTTAAACTTGAGCTAAAATTTAAAGATTTCAAATGTTTGGAATGCAGTTTTAGGCAGTTAAGTAGCAAAACATTAATAATAAAATGGTGACCACTTTCAGCACAGTTAAGAGCATCGTTACTATGTAAGATATGTTTTTCATTCTTCATATTCTTCTGTACAATATATATGATGATCACATAAGAAAATGTGCAAATGATGGCAGTTTGCACACATTATAATGCTTATATTTCCTTATCCTCACAACCGTATTGGCAAATATTAAGCCAATCAACCGCAACTGTTCATATGACTTTATAATGCCACGTGCAGAAACATATTCAAGATTCTGTCACGGAAATATGTGTGTGCATTCGCTTTGACTTTATGAGTTCTCATTAATTCATACATATTTTTGCAAAGGTCTTTGCAATTGGGACATGACAACTATGATGTTCTAAGCTGTCAGTTAACTGTGAATGACAAAATAACCAGTATAGGGGCTGATTCACTATCCTGCATAATCGCACGATTCATTCACAAGGGACCTTAAAAATGACTTAAAAATGGGGTTCAAAGTGCCAAGAAAAGAAAATAAACAAAAGAACAAAAATGTTTTTGGTGCCTTCATTTTTTTAATTTATTTTTAGAACGCCAACAAAATTCTCAGCTGTTTGAGAATAATCGCATGAAAACTATCTTTTTAAGAAAATTTTCGTAAAGTTTTCGAAAGCGCACGAAATCTGTCACACATCTACGTTTTCTACAGGCACACACAGTCAAAAAACAATGCATAAAAAACTATGCGATTACAAATAACATTTTGATGTCACGTGTGCAACCTTGGATATTTGTAGTGTTGTTATGAAAATGGGTCCACACTACTGTCACTAAAACAATTCCACTAGAGGTACTAATTATTCTCTGAGTACTCCGATGATAAAGACAAGGACACCGATTATAATTGACATTTAACACGATACGATCACAAATTATAATATTACTTATTTAATTATTAATAAAAATTTAATTGTTTATAAAACGAATTGATTCTTTATTTTAATAAAATTATTTTTCAATTTATTTAGTTCAAGTTAAAATTTTTTTTTATTAATTCTCTATTCGTTAAAGCTTAACTGTACTGTAAATCATAAATAGCTTACACATTAAAAGATTTCTGTTATCTAGACAACAATGAAAATAAAAAAATTTAAGAAGAAAAAAAATATCGAATATAAAATTCACAATGTCTGAGGTTCACTGTTTTTTAAAAGAAATAAATTTTTTTTTTTAATAATTTTCCAAATTGAAAAATCACTAAAATATTAAAAGTTAATGCGAATTTGTTGATATTATACGAAAAATTAATACTGACGAAGTTCGTAATAGCGAAACTCTATCGTATTTTATAAAAAAAAATTACCTAGAATTTTTTAACTATTTTTTTTCGCATTCTGCAACCCCAAAAACCTATAAACTGACCATTAAAAAATTTTGTTCAGCTGGATGAGGGCTTCGTCCCACTGTGTGTAGTTACAAAATAAGAGACCACATTTTCACTACTGAATGTTGCCGTACCGTCCGAAGCCGATAGTGTAATGCTTCAAACTGATCGATATCAGTCGATTCCAAGTCGTACTCACGAACTGGGTATCTCTCCAAACACACTGTGGCGTATTTTGCGAAAAAAAATCTTTACAAAATCAAATTAACTTAAGAAAGGAGTACAACCAGTCACACTGTACGCATTACACTGGATTTACTGAAAGGAAAATTCGACTCATGTGTGCTTTCGAGAAATGGTCAGGTCGTTTAGCGAATCTCTAAAGCCAGCAATATTAGACAACCTCAGAGACAACATCCAACGTGAAATTGCCAGTGTTCCGCTGAAAATGTGTGCAAGAGTAATGCAAAATTACAAGCAAAGAATAAAGCACTGTAAACACATTCATTCTTAGAATGTATGTATGTATGTATGAATGTACCAGCACACCCAGAATAAACTCAGTATCTCAAATATTCTGTGTTTTATTAACAGATAAAATTGTTAGGTCCCTAATAGCAAACCCGATTTATATATATCTATATATATATATATATATGTGTATATATAAGTGTGCGAATGTGTCCTTTCTCAGTATATTTTTACACACACACACGCCCAATCACACCCATTCGAAAGTCAACTTCGATAGACACGTTGTGTCACATTCACAGTCGAGTTGCAGGTTTCAATTTATGCCAACATACGCCCGTATTCACAGTTCAATGTACTGCCAACTGCTCAATACATTTGAAATATGTACATATTTATCATCTTTTCTCTCTTTATTATATCTACGTTTTAAAATATACGACAATAATCTTTTACTTTCAGAAATGATATTTATTCAGTAGATTTTTTTTTATAGTCAGCTACACCCAACACATTATGAGACCCAAAATATTATTAAATCTTCAAAAGCGCGTGCTACTTTAAATTTATTTGCTCATAACTTGCACAGGACATAGATACTTATTTTTGTTTTTTTTTATCTGGGACCAGCACTCAGGAGATGACCCCCACACATGCGATGCATTACGCTGGAGCTATAGGAAAGGGATAGTTAGAGAAACGACGGGAGGTGAAGCTTAATTAATTATTTTACAGCTCTGCTTTTACACGTTCTTTGTTTATAGCAGTGCTAAAGCTTCGGTTTAGTAGCCATTTTTATTATTATTTTACTTCGCCGGTTCCGATGTGATTGTGGATCGCTATAGGCTTAAGCCGGTATTGTTCAGTGACGAGTGACTATGGCTTCGCCACTGAAACCATCCGACAACAACTGACACTCAAAGACACACTAATGCACATCAGAAAAATGCGATTTTTTTTTTTTTAAATTTTAGTCTGAAACTGGAGTTGAACCCAGGTCTGTTTTGGTTTTGTAGTCAACGTGCTGACTACTTCAGCCATCGCCACCCCCGGATAGCTAATATACTGTATATAAAATCTTTTGCCACGGTTAGGAGTTACGGAATACACCCTACGCCAGAATAATTAACACCATGCTCATTGTGCATGCCAAATAGTTTATAACAGCAGATTTGTAAGTTGTAAGCGGTAAATAGAGGTCACTTTATCTACAAATAACTGTAAGAGATGTTTAATTTAAAGCTAAGCAAAGTAAATAGGAAATGAACTCAACTACTTCTCGACGCTCTTCGGAATTTCCAAATTAATGATAAACAAATACATAACAAATTTTGGAAATATCGCTCATTTACCCAAACAACGTCATAACTCAAAAAAGCTAGTTTTATAAAAAACGACCATAAAGTTTTCAATTTATTACAAATTAATGAAAAGAATGAAATTCTGAGTTTTCAATTTATCTTAATGGGGAAATGAAAAAATATTCTTGGTGTTTCATTTAAGATAAACACCCGTTTCAAATCAAAAGTATTTTTAAATAATAAAAAAAATTTCTATAGAATTTAGTGGTTAGGTTTTTCTCGGCAAATATTAGCCTAATGTGACCGTAGCTTTAATCATAATAAGCTGCATATTACGCTGATTTATTATTGAAATATTTTTTTTTTTTATCTGGGACCAGCACTCAGGAGATGACTCCTAACAGGAGGTGAAGCTTAATTTAATTATTTTACAGCTCTGCTTTTGCACGTTCTTTTTTTTTTATACTCGTAGCAGTGCTGAAGCTTCGGTTTAGTAGCCATTTTTATAATTATTTTACTTCGCCGGTGCTACACAATACCGACGAAGGAGGCCGTTCTGATGTAATTGTGGATTGCTATCAGCGAAATGTTCATAGGTAAAAGATTCTCAGGGGTTACATCAGGACTCAGGGAAGCCAATTTGTGTTGCCTGTTTTCACCAATTCAGCAGGTCAGCAGTTGAATTTTTTTTTATCTCGTACCCGTACTCAGCAAAAAGCCCTACATATGCTAAACATTGAACTATAACTAGATCGACAGACGAATAGTATAGAGAATGGGAAGGTGGTGAATGTACCCTTCATTACAGCCGTCATTAAAATATTATCTTATGTTTCCAGATAATGCTCCGAATCCATCGCATGCTATCAAGATCGTGCCTTGTTCCATAGATCTGTGATATAGTATTCCATGTTCCTGAATACTGGCTTCAAAAATTTAGTTTTTTTTTACGTCAATTCAATGAAACACCAGCATTCCATTAGAATATTATGCCACACGCCATTACATTACGCCATTTAAAACCTCTTTGTAGACTATTTCTAATACAAAAATAGACATACATACATATATTTATAAAACATTAGAATTACATTATATTTAAAATTCGTAAAAAATAAAACGCGAAATAAAACATGTTGCCTGAAATGTACAATTCTAATGTAAAGTTGATTTTAATGTTGCACGAAATCTGTTTAGTTTTTAATCCTATTTCAAATAAATAAATACAAAAAGCATTACAAACAAAATATTCTAAAAGAAAGGGAATAATAATAGAGGAAAAAAAACAACGACAAGGAAATTAGTGCACAGTATAAAAAAAAATGGAGAAAAACAGGACCAGCAACAAACGATAATACGGGCACGAGCACAACAATGCCTTTTAATGTATTCTAGAATATGTTAAGAAATCCTCTAGCTAAGAAGAGTAGTCGATACAAGAATATTCTACGTACTAGTACTTGTTCAGATAAAACAACAGCAACACCAAGAGCAACAAAGGCAGCAGCAGCAGCAGCAGCAACAATGACATAAAACCTACTTAAAAACTTAAAGAAAACAAATACAACATAATGGGTGAATGTGTAATGATGTTTTGTGTGTATTGTTGTTGTTGTTGGTTTTTGTTAATGCTCCAATGCTTGTCTTAAAACAGGCTGCACTATAAAAGGAATTTTACAACAAGTAAATCTGTTGCTTGCACTACAGATCCTGTATTTATTCCTTTAGTTCTAGGATTTTCTTGAATAGTACGAGAAAATTAAATCTGTTTTGTTGAGATTTGAAAGTCTTATTATTGAGTAAATAAATAAATAGATAAAGAAATGCTAAAGCGAATGGATGTACATTAAATGAAATTAAAGTCTAATCCACAATAATGTTTTGTTTGCAACAAAATTCAATTGAAATTTTTTAACAAAAAATGCAAAACTTCAAATCCAGTGCAGTGTGTTCAATTGAAAATGAACAAAAACAAAATCTTCAAATCAGAGAAAACAATTTTTTTAAAACACTTTAACGAGATCCACACTAAGCCTTATTCATCAGGTTTGTTGCATGCAATTTCTTATTTTTTTTGTTCTCTTTTCAACATTTTCTAAATAATGTAAAACTGCAACAAAATATTGGGCTAAGCTAGAAGGAGCAGAACTTTGAGTGGAAAGCAAAAATTCATTTCAAAATGATGACAAAATCTATCGGGTATGTTCTGTAAACCGAATCGGCAAAAAATTTTCGTTTCTACACATACATACACATACTTAGGTATTGAAAAATCACTCGTTTTTAAATCGACTAGGTTTTTTTTTTTTTTTATCTAGGACCAGCACTCAGGAGATGACGCCTACACATGCGAAGCATTGTGCTGGGAACTATAGGAAAGGGATAGTAGGAGAAACGACAGGAGGTGAAGCTTAATTAATTATTTTGCAGCCCTGCTTTCGCATTTTCTTTTGTTTTTATACTCTTAGCAGTACTGAAGCTTCGGTTTAGTATCCATTTTTATTATTATTTACAGAACAGGAGGGTATAGCAGATACATTTTTTATTTATTTTTTTTTTTTCTTGGACCGGCACTCATACGGCGCTGCATTGTGCTGGAACTAGCCGATCCGGCCACCAGTTAGTGTAGCTGTTATAAAAGTTTAATTAAAAAAAAAAAAATATACACCTCATGTGTTCTTTATTAAAATCGGTTAGTTAGTTTCGGAGACGAACAAGTTGCTCCGTACCACACGTCGTGGTCTTATCTTTAAAAAAATATGTAGTCTAGATGCAGAAAGATATATCTATGTTTTACCTCGCCGCCCTATTTTTCGCGTGCCTACCCATATACTCAACAGCAGCTTTGTAACTCTATGGGCAACTCAAATGGGAGTGCCACATGCAAAAAAAGTATCAGCATAGACCCGCTGATAAAAGGGAATTTTCTCTGAGCACTGGTTCAAGATATAAAAAAAAGCATTTCGGGTGTTGCTTTTGGGCCGGGCGGGATGTATTAATTTAATAAAATTCTTAAAACTCGTTGTTATTAAAGTGTGGCATTAAAAGCTTCCTAACTTGAACTAGTTCAAGTTCATTTCCAGCATGTTCGGAATCAAAAAAATTCCCACATTTCCATAATAAAATAATGTTGTCATAAAAATATAAATTGAAAAATGTATGATACTTCGTGAGCAAACAGTAACAGATGTGTTCAAGATTTGCGTGCACACCTACGCATAGCGTCCAATTCCACGCTGCTCTCAATACTGAGTGAAATAAAGACGATCACTACCGCCTCCAAAGGCTCTCGGAAATACAACATCCTATACTATTACCAGTACACACGGGTTGCAATCCTAATTCATAGTTATCCCTGGTCTATAAATTACATGTTGCTGAGGTGTTTCGAGCTGTCCAAACTCTGTGTCACATCAGAATGTATTTGAGTCAAGAACGCTTAAGCCAGTAATACTGTTTGTTCGAGACACATTACGGTGACTACTGTTGACTGGCAACAGCACCTAGTTAAATAAAAGCCGTATCAGAATATATGTGCCTTCCTCACACATATCCCGAACAGACCAAAAATTTATCTCCCAGCGTATCTTTTGGTGGCAACCACAACCACTACGAATCCTTTCCCAAACCAGCACACTGAGTCCAACTTTTCGGGGTGGACACGAAGTACTCACTTAAGAGTACATCAGTCATTAAGCCCTTACTGAGCGTTAGAGCAGTGGGGCTTCGCTAGCCCCGTACCACTAGATTAGAATTGAACTGTATTTCTACAGTCACGCGGAAATGCAGGAATAACCTCCTCAATCTCTAGTAAGATTTCGAAGAGTCGCCTCTTCAAACTCCAAGGAAGTTTAAGGTGATGCTAGACCTTTAGTTAGGTACCGCGGGATTGCTAAACACCCGTAGGTTTAGAAACAAGTTTCCAAATCCCGCTGCGCGGACCAAACAGTAACGTGAAATTTTTGTTCGTAGCAAAGCAATATTTTCCTATCATATTAATTGCCTTGTTTAAGGATGCTACTTTTTCTGATTTTCTTATCGCCTTTTTTCTACAGCCAAAAGGTCCTGGGTTCAAATCATTCATTCCAGACATTCACACTTTCTCTGATGTGCATTACTGTACGTGAAAGTGTAAAGAAATTCAATTGCAAACTAAAAACTTGAGTTGTTTAAAGAAAAAAAATATGTGGGCATAGTGGTGTGGAATTTTGTAAAGAAAATGAAAATCTTCTTCGTTTGCTATACAAATACATTGACACTTTTGCTCTTAATATACTCACTCGTATTTAATTTACACACGTTCATTGCATTGTAACTAACTATGAACGTCTTGCCTCGAGACAAGTATTTATGCTAAACTTTCTAGTGCATAAAATATATAAAATGCAAATAAGATCTTGTAAATTCATACTGTACATACAGACATACTTGCATATTAATATGTTGCAGTATATAAATGCACAGTTGTACCATAAGTATGTATATTTGTGACATTATTGCATGCTTGCATTAAGTGCATGTGGTTAAAGCTTTTGTGATTGCATTTCATGTTTGCATTTGACTTCAGTTTAACTGCATTTCTGGTCCATTTTTTTTTTATATTTTTGCTTCCTGCTAGTCAGTCAGCCCTTTGTGTACATTTCTACATGTGTGAGTTTATCAGTGACAAACCTAACACTAAAGGTTTTCGAATATAAACGTTGTAAGATGTCATACATACACATGTAAGTATATACAGAAACGGACTGACTGCTGTGCCTATGCTACATTATACATTCGTTTTTGGATTTACCTTCACATTTCGCATCTTATTTGCAAATAGTGTGGTGTACTGAAATAAGCTATTGGACTCAAGTTAATACAGGGAGGTCAATGTAAGTTAATGAGGCCATCTAATTCAAACAGTCTGTTGTTTTTAAAGGAATACAATTTATAAATTTTACCATAAAATTCGGCTTGTTGCCATAGTTTGCTAATTGTGCAAAAGCCTTAACGCATACATTTTAACCAACACAGCCGTATAAGCACTTCTAGCCAGAATCAATGCATGACGACTAAGTAAGGCTAAGGCCCAAATTCACTATCATTAGTTAATTAATAGCAATAGTTTAATCAATAATATTTGCTTCATAGCTTTTTGTTTACTATTAGTTATATTAAATTAAAATTAGTATTGTGTAGCACCGGCGAAGTAAAATAATAATAATAAGATAATGGCTATTAAACCGAAGCTTCAGCACTGCTACGAGTATAAACAAAGAACGTGCGAAAGCAGAGCTGTAAAATGATTAATTAAGCTTCACCTCCTGTCGTTTCTCCTACTGTCCCTTTCCTACAGTTCCAGCACAATGCATCGCATGTGTAGGAGTCATCTCCTGAGTGTTGGTCCCAGATAAAAAAAAAAAACCGCCAAAGGTCATTGGTTAAAAAATAGTTAGACAACAACAGCTGATTAGTAAATTATTATTAGTATTATTGTTTTGATATCATCTATCATAATATAACATATACAGGGTGGCACAAAAGCAGCTATGAACAAGCCGTCATAATTTAGTGCGCAATTTCATAAATTTCATTCAGCTTTTAAGCAAAAAACATTTATTAAAATTTTTGATATCAAAATGCTACAAATAAGTAAAGAAACGAAAATAAATCGATTTTTTATTAAAAAGTATATTGTAAGTGAGAATTTTTTTTTTTATCTGGGACCAGCACATGCGAAGCATTGTGAGAACTTACATGCAAGTCTTTTAATTATTCCATTTTTCAATAAAATTATAAAATTGATCTTTTGGCACACAAAATTGTTGAAACAGCTGTTGCGCCAGTGATATAAACAGAATAATTTTTGGGACGGCGGCTAGAGGATAAACGTTAAATGGCTGCCAGCCAGATAAGTTACACAAGCACAATTTGTTCACTTGTATATCATTAGATGTTGTGGTTTTTTATTTCTTCTTATAAAAATGTAATTTAATGTAAAGCTTTAAAAAAATGTAAACAATTTTTATACAATTTTCTATTCTTATATCATTAATAAGTAGCGGCGGCTTGTAAATATTATCGCTGGCTCGACTAAAAAGTTTCAGTGTACGACTCAGATGTCGACAAACCATTCGAAAAGTGTTATTATTTTATGATTTTCTTTTGAAGGACAACAACAATTTGTTAAAACTACTTTCAAATATTAAATATTAATGAATTAAATATTAAGAATAGAATTTAATCGAACTGTAGTTATTACATATTAAAGAAATTTTGTCCTGTTCAAGTTCACAGCTAATTTATCGCAATATTGTGAAGCAATTACATTCCTGATTTGAAAAAGGGACAAAAGAACAGTTAATCTCCAACTGTGAACTTGAACACGACAAAATTTCTTTTAAAAATTAAATAAATATTAACTTAACTTAATAACACACATTGTGAATCCCCTAACTATGTACAAGGAAACAATATAACAAAATTTTAATTAAATTTTAATTTGGTCCAATATTTAAAAAATTAATTAGATTTTCAGCTGTGAAGAAGTTAATAATATCAAATAAATTATTAAATTGCTGCCTTATTGGAATTCAAATGTTTTTTTTTGCTATTAAAAATTTGTTTGCAATTCTTAAAATATTTAACTATATTTAAATATTTTATTAGTAAATTTTTTTGAATTAAATTAAAAATTTAATTAAAGATTTTGAAAATTTCCCACAAATTTTTAATACTAAAAACAATATATTTTATTTCATTTCATTCATAATTAAATTGAATATTTATTTCAATTTGTATACAGAGTATTGCATCTACGAAATAAACCAATCAGATCAGTATTGAAATTAAAATAAACTATCATCTGTGGTATTTCATAGCAAACAAAAAAAAAATATTATTTATTTATATAAAAATTAATTAAAAATTTTGTTGAATTCATTAAACTTTTAATTTAAAGAACGTATTATTCTAATTATAAATGTAAATTGAAAATAGAAAAGTGAAATTTTTACTGTGTACGTTAAAGTGTGGCACAAACACCACAAAAATATCTTACAAGCATTTCATGAAATTGCAATCAGTGTGTATGTATTACTTGCTCATTGCAAAACACATACTTCCAAAAATATTTCTTTTGTTCCACGATCAAAACATTGAAGAAGAGAACACAAGTACAACAAAACAATGTTAAAATAAAACAACGCTGAACTAGAAGAAAAATGAAGTAGAAGATCAAAACTATTTTGGAACATTCAAAACATGTTTGAATAACTCGTAGACAAACTTGCAAAGAAACTTTTGCATTTTTTATGAACATAAAAAATCGAATGTATACAAATAAAATAAAAATATCACAATTCATATTAGGTTTGAGGTTCGTTTGTAAGGTTCTTTAAAGAAAAATATTTAAAATTTTGCAAAAAATTTTAAAAATTTATAATTTCAACTACATTTAATGCATCCATCTCAATATATATTTAAGATTACTAAAATTTAGAAAAATCACGAAAATCAGAAAGTTGAAATTATGAAAAAAATTATATACGTGCTTTTTACGCTTTTTTGTGTTTGTTCTTGTGTACTCGATGCTTTTGGTGTAATTTACCGTTTTTTTATTTCATTGTATGTTTTTTTTTGATGTGCTGATTCATTTGAACTCACAAGCACAAACAAAACTATAGAGAGAAACTTTTCAAATGGTGCTTGTTTTGTTTCAATGAGAGTCATGTTTTGTTATGTTTGTTTTGTTGAGAATGTTTACACTGGAATACACGGCTTGGAAGTAGTGTGCTTTAGAATGCAAAACTTTCAATACATTTTGTACAGCTCTTTAGTGTACGTCTAAGGAAAGTGAGCTTTCAAATTCTTAAGGTAACAGTCGTATTTTTTCTTTGTTCCCATTATATTATTGCCATTATTGAGAACCCTTTAAGCCGTATAGAATACATAAAATTTATTTTTATGATTATTTATCTATGTTTGTTATATGGCCTAGCTGATCTATAACCGCCATTTCATTTGCTGCTATGACCAACATCTTCAGTAGACTTTTAACCAAATTCTTGAGAAAAAGCTAAGAAATTTCACAGTCTCAAAAAATCTTTGAGAATATACTCATAAAAACAAAACAAACCAAATAGCTTCATTGAAAATTTTCTGTACACAGCAAATATTTTATTATTCGATTTAAATCTACTAAGTTTTTCTAAAACTTTTTACAATTAGTCGACCTTCGATTGGCAATGATTTTTTTTTTAGAAGATTTTTGAGAAAATTAAAAATTTAATTTTTTAATACAATTCTGTAATATTGACTAACGTTGAAAAGTAAAATAATTTCTCTTTAAGTCTTTAACAACACCATGGATGGAATAAAATCTCGGAACACCCACTTTATTGAAACATTTCCATAATAACAGTGAAACCGCTATAACTGCGTCACGTAAAAATTAGTGATGTCACAGTGCAGCTCAATCACTTCCAAAGCTGAAAAGTTACTAAAGTTTCTGTCCATCGACTATTCGACAAATGTCAAAAATGTTATGCGACAAATATGATACAGCTTCTTGTAGTGCCAACACAACAAATTAACCTGTAACTCTTCCATTAAATGCAAAACAAATTTAATTTTTTTTTGCAAATGAGAAAACATTAAATTTCTATGAATTTTTTAATACTTATTTTTTAACCTTTTTTATTTTAACAACAATTTATATATTATATTTTAAGCTTTGTTTAAGGTTTGTTTTTATGTTTATTTGTTATACTTTGATATTTTGTTAACCATATAATTTCTAGGAATTTTAAATATTTTACTCCTTCTCTAGTTTTTAAAACTGAATTCGAGTTTTTTTGAAACACTGTGATTTTGTCGTTATTTTTATTGACTAACTGAATTTCTTTACTTATTTCAACGTTATTTATAATTTTTATTTAAAACGAATTTTATGTACAAAGAAAGAGATTCAATAATTAATTTCAAAAAATAAAAAAAAAATTAAGAAATTCTTTTCTTTATGTCCTTGAAGAAAAGTGAACAGACATACGCCTCTCAGACGGTTAAAATATATAAAACTTAACAAGACAAATTTTTCTTTGCTACATACTCAACAATCTGAAAGGATCGAAATCTGTTCAGGGAACTTTAATACCAAAAAAAAAGAAATAAATAAATAAATGTTAAAAGTTTTCTACTTATAAAACCGTATGTGTTGGTTTGCGCAGTAAGTATCTTTAAGCCTTAAAAGAGTTTTTAAAAATTTAAAAACTTCCGAGCAGTAACAGCTGAGAAAATTTCTAGCAAATTTCATAAGTGGTATTCGATTTTAATATGTTAAACAAAAACCTTGAATACATTTAATAAACAACAATAATAATAGAAGTAATATATGCAAGTATGTATGTATGTGTGTGTGTACAATACGTGACGCAATTGCGAACACATATGTATATATTCTCGTAACACAATAATTCCAATGCAACGTAATAACGTATCCAAATATTTATGTGCTTGTATGCTGTCTTGGTACTGCTGTTAGTCTTTTGGGAGCATTGAGTTATTCTTTAGCATTTGTTTGTTTGAACAAATTGAACATTAGAATACATCAAATTAACAGAAACCAACTTGAAACGAGGCCAAAGTCTAGACAACTTCTGTATGTAAGTATACACACACACACACACACCCGCACACATACGAACAAAAATCTTATTCGTTTAAAGTGCACAAATGTAACTGCTTATTGATTTTAGGATACAGCACAATAGCACGCGTGTGTGTTTGTGTACGCGTTACATAAGCGTGGCAAATTAAACAATGTCTTTAAGTACAGGATATGACATTACCGAGTGGCATCTATTCTCTGTTTGGTTGCGTTAAGATGCTGTAAATATAAATTAGTATAAATATCAACTTAATAGTCCTTGATTACATATATAAACTCGAGTATATAGGAGTATTTGGTTTGATTGTGCTTTTCGCTACCATTGAGGACCAACTACATTTGTGTTGTTTTTGTTTTTATTGTCGCTTGCCATGACACATGCACACTATCTATTAAAAAAAACTTAATTACTTTTGAAATATATAGAGATTTTTATGATTTTTAATAAATTCACTTGGCGAATGGTACTTCAACTAATGTCTTTATTCAAGACACATTACAATATTGGCTTCTAAAATGTTAAAATAAATGAGAGTGGGGCTATTCCATTAAGGCTGTAAACCCGTAAGATACGGACCGAAGCCCAATTTGAATTTCAAATTATCAAGATTCAACTGTAATTTGGTACTCTGCGTAATTTGAAATGAGTTGAGTGTCATTTTGATCTCTGACACTCCTTAAATCGAATTTTTTTGTACTTAACAGTGAGACCTCGATTATTCGCAATGGTAGAAACCGAGAACATTCTCGATAATTAATTTTCCTTGTTAATTGAGTAACAATTTTGAGTTTTTTTCTTATTAATTATTAAATTAATATTCTTCGGTACATACATATATATTTATATAATAACAAAATTATTCAAGAATATGTAAATATATTTGAATAATGTGAAAGGGGGAAAATAATTGTTGAGTTAGTTTGTGTGACGAATAAGGAACGTTTCAAATAAATATCCTCAAAGTGAAACAGCCTGTCGTTCAATTCAATATATATAAAGTTTTATTAATTCAAATATATATATATATGTATATAGATGAAAAGTACTTGTTCATTCAAACAGTATTCACAGGAATGAATTCTAGATACATAAAATGTATTTCAGTGCTATAATTTTTGGCATTTGATAAACATAGAATTACAAACAGAGTTGACTACATTGGGATTGAATCAGGTTTACAAAATTCTTCAACAATCTCCCCCACAATCCAAACAAGGTATGTAAGTTAACAAAGGCTATATGCTTTAAAACAAGCGGGTCGCGAGTGGAGCAAACGAATAAATGATATTTTAATAGAAATGGGATTTATGAGATGTAATTCTGACACTTGCGTATATCGGAAGAGCAATGCCAACATAATATGTATAATTGCCTTATATGTTGATGATCTGTTAATAGCTTGCTCAAGTGAATTAGAGATGGCCCAGTGGAAATATTCTAAATAAATGTGAAGAAGATTGCCAATGTATAGATGCAAAAGATTATCCGGATAAAACAATAAAACCTGAACGACACCAATGAAAACTAACCTCACTTTAATGTCAACAGTTTATGTATGTAAGTATTTGATACTATTTCCTGGTTCCTGATTTCTGGGCCCATAACCTTTGTTGAGTTATTTTGTGTGACGAATAAGGAACGTTTCAAATAGATATCTTCAAAGTGAAACAGCCTGTCATTCAATTCAATTTAGGCAGAGAAAATAAACACTACATAAGGATCATTTCAAAACCAAACACTAATATTCGGCACTTCTCAAACTTCTAAATAACATTACCGCATATGCTTACGAATCATCACATACAAGCGACGGATTGCTTTTTTTCATTTTACTAACATCGTTTTGCTATTGTTCAAAATTATTCGAAACAATAAAAAAAAGTAAATGTGCATATAAATGCGAATAATAGTGATAACAGATGCTAAAAAAAAATTTGTTTGCCGCTTAATCGAATCACTGATAATCAATATCATACTGTACTTTGATGTGCTGTATTTTATGAAACAAAAAATCTCTTATTTTACACTTAAAATGTGTCTGGTAAGGTGATTAGCATAAGTGAATATGGCTCCCTTCAATTTACAATTATCGAGAGTCTACTGTATTTCAAAGAAAATTTAATTATTTCTATATACACATGTATGTATTGCGTTCTAATGAATACATACAAGTTTTTGATTAATTTTAATTATATTTCTTTTAAAGAGAACTTTAATTTCGTTGTCAACCAACGAATTAAATGACAGCCTCAACACAAATAACTGCGCTCTGATATATTGGAGGCCATAAAGTATCCTGCTGTAATATTATTAAAGGCTAACAGACCACCAAGCTGATTAGGAAGAAAATTTTAATAACAAAATTATTCTATGGCACACCAGATTCAATGTGATTATTAGTCACTTTCCATTTACGCTTTTACTCTTTTCATGCTGCTGCTGCTGCTGCTGCTGCTGTGAATAAGTCGTGAGAGAGTATGTATGTAGTAGAGCTACTTGTTTGTTTGTGTGTAGGTGCATAGGATTTCAGGCTGATGGTTAGAGGAAAAGCAAAAGCAAGTAAACAAAGTGAACTTCAAAGTAATTAAAATAATTTAATAACAAATTGAGGGAGTGCGTAAACAGAAAATGTAATTATCATATTTAATTAAATCAGCAATTTGCTTATTAATTGATAAGTATTAGAGTTTAATTCTATTTCTAAGCTGGTTTAATTGCTAGAAGATTATGACTTAGAAATTGTACTAGTATAAATAATTTCAGAGCAGAGCATCATTAATGCTGATGGTTATTATTAATTGAAATTGTATGTTTCTTTTATGAAACATACAGTCATTGACCTTGTAAAGCTTTAAGAGTGATATTAAGTGAGTCTTAGCTGATGTATGAATATTTAAAGAACACTAAAGTAGTTTGTGTGATTTTTTTTTGGAATAAAGCAAACGTGGTTCGACTTCGTGAGAAATTGAAGCTGTAGAACCGTTGTTTGCCAGCCATTGCTTTGTTCTGAAGAGTTTTAGACTAGAGGAATGTTCAAAATTAGACAGCCTACAATATTTAAATTGTGTGATGTTAATCGAATTTTTTCTTTATGTGAAAAATTCATGTAAAATTTTATGTGTGGAATGTGATGCAAGTTTAAACAGTACATGGCACTGCTTCCCAGCTTTCCATGATACACAACTCTGCTACTGCTCACACGTACACTATAACGTGAAAATCTTTACTATTTTATTTTTTAATCAACCCCTTTTTATTAGAATAAAATGTTTTTTCCATTAAAAGTTTAATCAATTCAATTAAATTTTTAATTAACATTTACTTAACAGAGAAAATAATTTTTTTTCTATGAAATACCCAACACAGCTTAAATTGTTGTATTTCATATATGCAACACCCTTTACACAAATGGAAATTAATACCCAACAAGCATTCGAATTAAATTCAAATGTTTTTTTTTTGCTATTAAAAATTGGTTTGAAATTTTCTAAATAATTAACTACTTTTTAATTATTATTATTATTAATAATAATATTATTGAAAATTATTTAAATAAAGGCAGCAATAATAATTTAATAGATACTATTAATTTCTTTACAGTTGAAAATCTAATTAATTTTTTTTGTGATATTATCTTTAAGTTCATGGTTAATTTATGACAATAATGTGATAAGTAATTTTGATTTTAGAATAAAGGAGAACAGGATAATACCAAAATCGTCAGCAGACTTTTAAACAAATTCCTGAAAAAAGCTAAGAAATTCGACTTGTTTATACTATAACTCCAAAAAATATTTTGAGAATTACAAATAGACATACAAAATAACCTAAATAGGTTCTCCAGAAATTTTCTTTACACAACAAACATATTATTATTCGATTTAAATATATTTTTACAATATTTGAAGAAGCTATTTAGTTTATTTAGTTTGTATATTTCTTAATTCTCAAATAATTTTTGGCTCACATTGAATAAATGACATATACCTATTTAATCATTCAAGTATATGACGAATTCCACATAAGTTATCCGTGTCTTTTATTTATTTATTTACATACATCTATGGATTCATGATCCTTACAAATGATATAATGATATACAGTACATAATTAAGAGTTTAAAAATACAATTAAACTAGATTTGACACTATCAACATTAAGCGAATAATCAATATGGTTATACAATTTATTAAATTGCTTACAAATTCTTAACAATGGTTCCGAATTAGCATAATTTACTCTGAAAACTTTAACTGCAAGCGGATAGTAATGACGTGTAAATCGTGAAGGAACATTAATAAAGATATTGCTAATCAAAAATTCAGAACAAACATTTCCTTTTAGCAAATTTAAAACAAAAGTAACATTAAGCATAGTCCTGCGACTCTTAAGGGTCGGCAGCTTTATCAAGGCAAGTCTGCTAGTATAAGGTGGGAGATCCAACGGATTCCAGCGAAGCCCACGTAGACCAAATAAAAGAAACTGCTTTTGAACGGATTCAATACTATTGATATGAACCATATACGTTGGATCCCAAATTATTGAGCCGTATTCAAGAACAGGTCTTACCAGAGATGTGTACAATTGCTTTGTAATGTACGGGTCGGAGAACTCCTTTGCCCATCGTTTTATAAATCCAAGAAGACCGCGTGCTTTAGCAACAGTAGAAGAGATATGTTGTATAAAATTTAACTTGGAATCAAGTAGAATGCCAAGGTCGGAAATAATATTTAAATTGTCTAGCGAGTAACCATTTAAAATATATTTTACGCTTAAGTTACGTCCACGGAAGAAGCTCATACATTTACACTTTTTATGATTTAATTCCATCAAATTACGATTACACCAAGAGCTAAATGCATCTAAGTCCTCCTGTAGGTAGTGATGATCAGCATATTTTCTATAGCTTAAGAAAATTTTGACGTCGTCAGCATACATTAAGACATGACAAAACTTCAATATTTTCGGTAGATCATTTATAAATAAAGAAAACAAGAGCGGCCCTAAATGGCTACCCTGCGGCACACCAGACAATACAGCAATCGGCTTAGAATAACAGTTTTTAAAATGAACATTTTGAGTTCTATCAGTCAAGTACGATTTTATCCACTTAAGACAGTTTAATGTAAATCCCATTGAGTCAAGCTTTTTCAAAAGTATTTCGTGATTAACCTTATCGAACGCCTTGCTAAAGTCGGTATAAATAACATCAGTTTGCTCTTGTTGTCTAAAACCACGATGAACAAGTGATGTTAACTGCATAAGATTTGTAACAGTTGAACAACCTTTACGAAACCCATGTTGGAAAGGAGACAATACAGATGATACTTGATGAGAAAGAATGTCAGTACTAATTTTTTCAAAAAGCTTCGGTAGAGTGCTCAGTTTAGCAATGCCTCTGTAGTTTTCGATATTATTTTTACTACCATTTTTGTATAATGGAATTATGAAAGAGGTTTTCCAAACCTGCGGAAAACATCCAGTCCTTATTGATTCATTGAAAATAAGAGTTAGTGGGGTCGATAAAGCTTCAGCACATCTAACTAACAGACAACTCGGTATTCTGTCAGGACCACAGTTAAATGAAAATTTCAGTTTTTTTAAGGTATTAACTACGGTAAGTTCATCAAGAAGTGGTATTGAAACAGGTGGATATGGTAATTCAGATAGTGGATGAGAATCTGAATCAGCAATCTTGACATCAGAATATGTGGACGAGAAGAAATCCGCAAACAAATCACAGATTGCAACATCATTATCGGATTCAATATCATGGTAATTCATCACAGAAGGAAACGAACTCGATCTTCTTTTGGAATTTACGAATTTATAGAATGTTTTAGGATCACATTTTAAATTTTGTTTGACTTTAATTAAATAACTGTAATAGCAGGAGCGATTAGCTGAGATGTATTGAGCACGAGCTACAGAATACTTGGCGTAATCAGCAAAAAGTCCAGAGGATTTATATTTCTTGTAGAACTTATTCTTTTTATTTTTTATAGCAGAAAGAACTTTGGAATTCCATGGCGGGCCAGAACGATTAGAATCAAAACATTTAGGAATACATTGATTCATGTACAGATACATTCTTTTGTAAAACGTGTCAACCATTTTGTTAATATGTATTGAATTAGTATTTAAAGCAGCATTCGTAAAAAGGTTCAACCAGTTTGTATTAGACAGAAGCTCATCAAGCCTATTATAGTTTGTTTTCTTGAAGCAAAACGATTCTCTTCTCTCTGTTTGAAATGATGACACAGAAACACGACTAGATGCAACAGAAATTTCAATTCCAATTGTAGGATGATGTAAGTCCTCAGGCAAAGAGATCGGGTAACAGCGATCAATGGAGATGTCACTCAGTACATTTAGGAATATTAAATCAAGTAGTCTCGAATTTGCGTTGTATAAGCCATTTAATTGGCAAAGATTCAAGTCTAGAAGAGAATTAACAAAATCCATATGGTAAGCATTACCTCCAACCATTCTCGGAATGAAATAATTAACTTCAGAAGAGAAGTCCCATGATAATAAAGGCATATTAAAATCGCCAAGAGCAATAACGTAATCGTATTGATTTGCGGCCTTAACAACATTCCCAATAGCTGTTACATGTTTCATGTAAACCACTTCAGGTGAAATTGGAGGAATATATGAACAGGTAATAAACATTTTCATATGTTTTAACTTAACTGCAACACCAATAAACTCGATGTCATACAGACCTTCACTATAAAGAACATCAGAAGATAGACGATTAGAAACTGCAATCAGAACACCGCCACCTTTGATAAGATTACCACGATCGCGTCTATAAATTTGATAATTTCCGCAGAAAATTTCAGTATTGAGTACATTATCGACAAGCCAGGTTTCAGTAAAAATAATAACATCATATAAAAAATCAAAGCTTTGGTTGTAAATTGAAGGTAATTTTGTATTTAAACCACGAACATTTTGGTAAACTATAGACAATTTATCAGGTAAAATATTTAGTTTTTTGAAATTGTCAGATTAGACGATGGAGCATTAATTTGTGGTAGGTGGACTATATCAGAAGGGACGTTTTCACTATACACGTATTCACGTATAAGTGCGTTCTTCGGCCAAAAATCTGGATTAACAACTGAATCAAAATTTTCTTCATTAACAATAATTTTGAAAGAGGATTTACGTCTCTGATTAGAGTACTTAAATTTGTAGACGGATAAGTCAATATCATTACCAATTTTGAAACAAATATAACGTTTAACAGCATCGGTACTTGTATTAGAATCAAAACGAGCGGCAAAAATAATCCTTTTTGGTGGAATAACCTTTAAAGTTGGAGCAGTAGAGGTATTATAAGCAGGAACTGATGGGTTTAAATTAGTAGGAATACAGCTGTTTTGCAATGGTTGTGGTGAAACTAAAATTGTTCCCGAAGATATTTCACGAGTTTTAGTTGAGCTCGCGGTGCCACATACGGAAGGAACTGATTCAACAAAATCATATGATGGAGTTAATACTGGAGTGGTTACAAGAGATGCTCCAGAAATATCGCTTATTTCAATAGAATTAGGTTTAGATACCAGTGAACTTGTTAATGTTTTCTTCTTTCCTTTGGGTGAGCACGGTGCCTTATCAAACAGGTTCCTGTAATTCAAAAATTTAGTGTTTAAATTTTTCAAATCATTACCCAATTCATCCAATGTACTTTTAGTGGATTTAAAAAATTTATAAAATTCCACATCAAACAAAATACAGTTTTTACAACACCAGCGGAGTCCCTTGTTCTCATGCAAATTATCCACAGTGCGTGCAGATAAGTCAACGCATTTTGCATGATAAACCGATTCGCAAAGCCAACAGGCAACCATAACATCATCGGACTTATTGCGACACTTCGGCTTAGAACAGGCCATAATTAATATATTAGAAGCGATGTAAAAAGTTAAATTAATTTAAAATTACCAAAGTATATGTATGTAGACACTTTGTTAAACAGCACAAATATGTAATAAATTGCTTATATTGCTTTTGTTATTTAAAGATTATTTATTGCACCAAAGATAATGTTGTTGTTTCAACCAAAAAGTATGTACACTGTTTAAAGTAATTTAACAGTTAATTTAAAGTTATTGTTTGTGTAAATTCTTTGTAAGGAATTCCAATTGCAGAGCACTATGCATAATATGCAAAGAAAATTCAGTTGTTGTTGTTAAAAATAGATTTAGTGAGTAAAAAATGACTAAATCTTTAAGCAGCCAAAATGTATTTTATCACACAATTGAATAATTAAATTTTAAATTATAATGCACAATAACTTCAATAAAATCAGATAGATTTAATTAATTTATAAATTAAAAACTCAGCGCACAAAAATTTTCAATCGAATCGGAACAGTGTTGTCAATATCCCAAATCGTTAAAATCCCAAATTTTACACACAGAAAAAATATACCAAAATTTTTTTTCAAAGATCTGTGTTGTTGAATATGGCACAAAAACTCAACAACACTTAGTATTTCATTCAAAGACAATCTTTATCAAAATTGCAACTTAAAAATGGCAGAACATAGAATTCTTTGCTGCACATGTGTTACTTATAAGCCTCCCCAACAAAAGCAATGTTCTAGAATTTCACTATCGGCTAATGTCCATATATAAATATTTAATGTACGAAGATTGTTTAACTTTCTCTTTTTCATTTTATCTACAATCAAAATAAATAAGCAAATAGAAAAACTAAAACTCAAGGAAGTGTTTTAATAAAAGCTTTTAAAGAGTTTATGGGAGTACAATAAAAAAAAAATGTTTAATAATTTTTCTCAATGCCACTTTCTATTGATTTGCTTGCAAACTCCCATAAAACATGTCGTTGAATCAATAAACGTTTTGTTTGATTTCCACACATCTTTTAATTAAAAAAGTTTACAAAATAACAAAAATCATTGTTGGAAATAAAATTTGAATGAACAATTTTTTTCTTTGCTTTAAAATATTTCTTTATTGAATTAAAATGGAAAAATTTTCAATAAACGATCCTACAATTTTGTTTCTCAAATATAAAAAATCGTCATCACAGAAAATTCAAGAAAATTGAATTATTGAGTCAAGAATTTTCGTATTGAAATATCAAAAACATTTTTTTTTGTGCAGAGAAGCGAAATTATATAAAATATAATCTCTCGATTTAAAAGAAAATTTTTCAAAGTAAATTTGCAAAATTAAATTAATTAAAATTTCGTAATAGTAGCAGTACAATTTTATAAAGAAAATTTCATTTCCTGCTAATCACCTTGCAAATCTGATGTACTATCGGCAAAAGATGACGACTATAAAGTTTTAAAGTTTCTTGAATTAATATTTTCTTTTTTGTTTCAAATAAGAGAAATTCAAATTAAAATAAGAAATAATTTTAGCTGGTGGAGGTTGGTATTGACTGACGTTGACTTTTCCTTTGTTCCCTTGGAAAGCTGTCTCATGTCTAATTCTTTCCTACTAAAAACTTCACGAGCTTTGGCCTATTTTGAGATTTAATACTAAACAAAATATAATAAAATGAGAAAAGTTTAATAATTTTGTATTCAATTTTATTAATTACACTAATTATTTAAGCTGTAGGTATTTTTTATATATGTAATATTTAATTTTATTCGATATTTCGCTACTCCTTTGTGTAGCTTCTTCAGGAAAAGTGGTTTTTGTTTATAATGAAAAAATATTTTTTAAAAATATTTATATTTTAAATAATTAGTGTAATTAATAAAAAAAGAGGTCAAAAAACTAGAAAAATTATTAATTTTCTTATTTAGCACGGTCGAAGGAAACGACTTTATATTATAAAACTACGGTGTAATAGTGCGTGACAAATGTAACATGTACTAAACGATGCTAAAAGTTAAGAAATATTTTATATATATGTATATAAACAACTAATTACATAATCTATGAAAGCTTACGAAAGCTGTAAAAAATTTTGAAACTTCTACTTGAAGTAAAATTCTTAAAATTTTAAATAGAACCTGCCATCTTATTTTAAATTTGGTAGCGCGTGCGTACGATATACTTCTCTTTATATCATTATATTCAAAATCCGATTAATAAAACCTTTACAGGTTATACAAAAGAGTATAAAATTGTTTAATAAGAACGGCAAATCTTCTTTAACAAAAATTATTTTCTTAACAAAATCAATTAAATTTATTCGCATGCTGTAACAACAAGTTACATGGATTTCATGTTATACAAATAATTACAAAAATTACTTGCATTCTATACAGCCAATTATCATATAAAATTTATTTTATATGTCAGAAATATATCTATCAATATTCGTGTAAATTGTATTCATGTTTGATGTATTATTTTCACGAAAAAAAATATTTCTCTAGAAAGTTGAATATTTTGTCAGTGTGAAACTTCGTTTTTGAGGAAAATTTGCTCTCCATATAAAATTGCAATACATTTGCAATATACATACGCATGTACATATGTGTGCTGATTTTTTGACAAATCTCAAAATACTGTTTCATATTCCCATATCGTGTAAAAGTTTATTCAATACGATAAATAATTTATAAATTGTAAAGCTAGAGCCTATTTGTATCTTATATTCATAAATCATGGGTAATTGATTACAAAATGAACACTGCCATATGAAGTTATATTTTCAGGAATCATTTGCCGAAACCTCATAAAAAAACTTTTCCGCAAAATAGAAGACTTTATTAGCAACAAATAAGATGAAAAATTTTCACGTCAAGGGAAATGATTTTATTTATTTGTTTTTTTTTCTGTTTTTCTACGAAACATATTTTATATAGAAAGGCCTTAACTGCTGTTTTTCCAACTCTACCCCAGTCAAAAAAAAAAATGGAAGTCTTTCTTAGTGAATGACATATTCGTAGCTGCTAAAGGATGAATACTTTTTACTGCTTAAGGGGCTCAACGGAGTCTCTATCTATAGATTTTGAAGAGGAGTTAAAGCTGTGGGTTAAATCGAGTTTAAACAAGTAAGAGTGCTATATTCGGTTGTGCCAAATCTTAGATAGTCTTCACTGGCCCACCTTATATCCCATATTCGTCTGAATTTCCGCCTAGTTGTTTAGTAGTACCGAATTTTTATTTAATTGTGGACCAGCTCTTTCAAGCAATTACATCACCGAAAGCGGTTCAACCGTTTAGGCGAACCCGGTTTTGGTATATTTTTCGAGGCTAGTGCCCTACACCAACTTAATTTGACACACACATTTGTCCGCTTGCCTATCTGAATATACATGCCAAATATTTATCTCTGTTTGTTATATGGTTTAGCTGGTCTATATTTTTATGATATTAGCACCAATGAAATGCTGCAAATAGACCAGCTAAACCATATTGTAAACATAGATAAATAATCGTAATGAATTTTGACTAACGTTGAATAATTCAAAGCATAAGTACCATACATACATACCGAATTCTATCAAAATCGGTTAAGCCGTTTAGGCGACCCGATTTTAACTAATTTTTTTAACCCGGTCATACGGAACACATTTTTAAGTTCAAATCGGTTGTCAATATGTATATGTGAGTACTAAATTATTTAAAAATCTGTCGAGCCGTTTAGAAAATGTAGTATAAAAATGGCAGCTGCGCCACCTAGCGGCTTCAAATTATACTTAAAGTAAGCAGTCCAGCTGTTACATACACACTAAATCTATTTTATTGTTATTTTATTTATTTATTTACAAATTCCAAATAAATTTCACCAAAATAAATCCAGCCGTTTCGAGTTTATGGAAGTTTTTGTACTAGAATTTCAAGTAAAAAAACGAGATGGTCGTGCTTCTTCGTCTGTAGCTCGGAAAAGATTGAACTAATTAAGCTGAATTTATATAGAAACCGATTCAGGTCTATTATCGACCGGATAACACCAAATTGAATTCTCTTGGATGTTTAGTTTGGCCGGAATGGTGATTTCAGCAAAAACACGGACACACGGACACACGGACAGACCGACAGACGGACATATCTCAATAAAATTTTATATTCATCACATTTCAGCAAATATATAAGTTTTTTTTTCAGCAATAAATATTAGAGAAATTACACACGGAATAATAAACTTATACAGTGCAACATCGGTTAACGCAACCGATAGAAATTTTTGGCTGTTGCGAAAACTGAGTCGAAAATTTCTATGTTTGTTTTTCGGTTAAAAATAATATTTTAAATCAAATAAAACGGTTATTTACGAAAAGAAAAGTTAATTTTTAACATATATAAAATAAAATTTATTTAATTAAAATAAAGAACAAAAACAAGAAAACAAACATATATTTCGAATAATTAAAAAATACACAATCTATATACGAGGCGTGTTCAAAAGAAAAGGGAGTTTTTGTTTTCTTTGATTACAATGGCGTGGTGTATCACGAGTTCTTGCCAACAGGTCGTACGGTTAAGAAGTTATGCAACGTTTGCGTGAAGCAATACGGTGGAAAAAAATCATAGATTCTGCATCAGGATAATGCACCAGCTCACACATAAATGCTTGTTCGTGATTTTTTCGCTAAAAACAACACTGCCTCACTGCCACTTTTTCCTATGCCCAAAATTGAAGAGACCAACGAAATGAAAGCGTTTTGGCACAATTGATGAGATGAAGTTAAAATCGGAGAACGAGCTGACGGCCATACCGAAAAACGCATTTTTTCTTTTTTGGCGTGTGAGGTAGGGTTGAAACTGCCTTCGCACTTACAGAGACCGTCGTCATCTGCGTCGAGTGGTGTTACCACTAACTACTTTAAAAAGGACAAAACCGATATTGATGCATAAATAAATAATTTTCAAAAAAATTTAAAATTCACTTTTTCTCTTGAACAGACCTTGTATACTGCTGCTTTTTATTAAGTTGAAGATTCATATTTTTAACGGAAAAAGAGTGCCATTTTGACTGTGTTTTTTAGATGACATTTTTTTATTTGTAAAAAACTAAATTTAAAAAGAAAACTTAACTTTGTTTGCAAAATTGCGCTCTTTGAGGTTTTGTTTTTGGAAAAATTTAATTAACAGAGTCAGCAATATGAAGAATTTGGGTGTTACCTTTACCGACGAATTGTGCTTATCTTCAGTTCCGTTAACTGAAGTTACACTGTATATGCTATTGACTATTTTCATACTTCCACGAAGGCAACCAAACTCACTAAAGTGAGTTGCATCAGAATCATATTATTTGACATATTGAGCACGGCTGGCGACTTACTTGACTTTCTTCACTTTTTTGGAAGTTATTTTTTTAGCTGGCAGACGGAAGAAGTTCTGAAGAAGTGCAGAAAAATTTAGCTTTTGAAAGGCAATTGTTTTTTTTATTAAATTCCCTAGGCAATGGTCAGTCGCAGCACAGTAATTTTTTTTATCTAAGCTTAATTAGAATATCTCCTATATATACAACGCCAATTCGTTTGGAATATAAATATGACTTAGGACCTTTATATATTAAAGCAGCAAAATATGTACATATGTAACTACAACAGAGTAGGAAAACAACAGAAATTGTATAACGAAATGTAAGAAAATAAATAACCAAAAACATTTATATCCTATAGAGAAATAAACATAATATAAAAAAAAGAACATGTGTGGTTTAGTTTTTCCATGTGTGCAAATTGCTTACACACGTGTGTTTTTATAAATCATCCATTATAATTATACCTGCAAGGATACATAAACAGATACACCCACACGTACACGTACAGCATTACTTGGTCGTAAATACATTTCCATATACATGTATTTTTTAAGACGATGACACATACATATACATATATATACTCGTACATCTAAATATTAGACATCAAAGACATTGTAAATATGCTAAATTAAATTGCAGGCAGATTTATTAGTGTTTAGCTGAAAGAAAGCAGCAACATGTGCTCGCAGTTGTATACACAGAAGTACATGTATTTACTTAAATACATACATACATTCATACATATATATATATACATTTGTGGATATGTAACTATGTATGAATTGCTATTTATTTGTCTAAAAATGTTGAGCTTTTTTGCAGTTTCTACAATTTGTTTTCTATTTCCGAAATTTTATTCAATTTAATATATTTATTTACATGTTTTTAGAAACCACCCCATACCTTCTTCCTTCTTCACCACCGTCAAAAATTTTTCTTTTTATTAATATAGGTAATATTTTTTGTTATTAGTTGTCATACTGTGTCTGATTAACTTTTAAAGCAGCTGGCGAAAAATTTCATCTTGTCGCAAAATCGCAAGCGGAAATGAAAAATAACAAACAGTCATAAACAAGTAGTTAAACATGTACAAACACATAAATAATGAAATGATGGAGAGACAAAAAAAAGTACATATGTACTATATCGTCACCTGAAATGTAAAAGGCCTTAACAACCAAAAAAAATCAAAATTGGGTTTTTTAATGGATATTGGTACAGCGCTTCAAGGCACACGTCTGCACAAATTTTTAGCTTTATATTTTTTTTTTTAAATAACGAGTTTATTAAAGAAATTCAAAAGGCAGTTTTTGCAAAGCTTTCGAAATCAATGTATTTCTTGCTGTTGAGAAATAATGAAACAATGGAAAAATATTACCAGCTTAGTCTTTTTATCACATAATTCTTAACGTTGTAAATAAACTCATAATTTTATTTGGATGATATTGCGAAAAAAACATATTTTTAACCACATTACTTTTCATTTTATTAAGCTTTTTGTCTCTCATCTACAATTTCTAAAAGTTGTGTTAGTGCCTTTGGCAGTTTAGGTGACGATATGTATAATAAAAAATACATAAAAGAAAATTAAAATCTAAAAAAAAAATAATGACGACTGCTTAAACAAAAATGGCAGCTTGTAGATATGTATGTATGTACAATTGTTATGTATCCTGAAAGAAAAGTGGGGTGACGTATCTCTCAGTCATCACTTTTGTCGCATAAATTGGTGACATTGTCGAGAAACCTTCTATACTTTTTTTTATTTACCATTTGTATATAGAGAAACAGCAGAAAAATTACGCTTCTTCTTTTTGGGTTTTTTTCATTTTTCCTTTTTATTAAAAATAAATGCGGTACCCGTAAAACTAAAGTTTTTGTTAAAAAATTTCATAAAATCTAATTTTGTATATAAAAAGAAATAGTAAGAATGATGAAATAAATTTTAATTAAAGTTAAATCTTTTGAAATTTTGTGCAGTCTTTCGAAGATGTCGCCTTCTACAAAATTCACTTTGAGGGAGAAATTGGTATATTGAAACAGTTTCTTTCAAGAAGCTGCAGGCAGCAGATGTGGAGGTATTGCTTTCAGCAGCACTTTTGCTGGCCCAAAACCAACAAGTTTCAATCAGAAAAGTTTTGCCCGGGAATTATTGCCTTTTAGGGAAAAAAACTCACCTAAGGAAACTAGAAGAAATTTTTAAAAACCATGAAGAAAGTAGTCTCAGTGCCAATAGTGAAGATCTAGTTCCATTATCTACATAAATCCCCTAGACTGTAGTTCTTAGAGAACTAGAGCTTTCTCAATGACACGCGCATGTTAAATGTTTATAGAAAACTAGCTAAAACCCGTTGTGCTTCGCTACATCTCTTTAAATTCAAAAAAAGTTCCACGTGAAGCACATGTTTGATTTTTTTCAAATGACAAAGTCATTTCTACCAAATTTACAAGATATATCTGAATCAATATTTAGTTTGAAATGGAAGTACCACGCCCACTTTTCCAATTCCGCCCCTTTTTCACTTATGATTTCTACTGACCATTAAATTACGCAAACCAAATACAGTTCTCTAGATATAATGAAATCAAAAGTAATTTTTATGAGTGGTACCATGCCCACTTTTTGAATTTTGTGTTAACTACAAAGTGATTTGGACCATATTCAGAAACTTTCACTTCAACCGTTCTCAAGCGAAAATAAATATTTTCTTTGTAAGGGCGTGGCAACGCCTAGTTAGAATTTTTGAAATATGTATAAAACTTATAGTTCCTTGCAGAGATACAAAGAGATACTGTGCACATTTCAAGCAAATCGGTTCAGCCGTTTAGCTGTCTATAGAGTCAAACCGACACACACACATTAATACATACGAACGTGTCATTTTTATATATAAAGATTACATTGCCTGGGGTATAATAAATCACTAGTACTGACATTTCCTACAGGGTACTCTCATACACAAAAATACATACATACAGACGAACCTACCTACACCCAGCTGGCATTTGAAAGAATGTTCGACGATTGCCATCTTTTCGGGACTCTGCTATTAATCATCTGTCAGTCATTTTGATTACTGCTGAGAGAGTAAATCGTTGTTTAAGCAACTCTGACAAACATTGGAAGATTATCAGCATTCCACAATTGTATTTGTTACTTCCATCAACAGAAACAAATTTTACTTTTTTCATTTTTTATTAACATTTAATTAGAATAATATAATTTTTCAATTAAAAGTTCGATCAATTCAATTAAATTTTTTATTGATTTTTGGCTGAATATTTATATGAAACATTAAATATTTTTCTTTTATTTCTGTGATTTTTTATTTCTGTGATTGTTTTATTTCATGTATGCAACACTCATTATAAAAACAGAAATTAATAACCACTAAAAATACGCATTGAATTGGGGCTGAAGTACCGCAGTTGATACAGAGGCATGAAGCGGTAACAGCCAATTGCCTAAGAGCGATCATTATAGTTATTTGCCACTCTTGCAACAAGTTGCCCCTGCTTTCGACTGAAAATGTCGATTGTATAGAGAGGAAAACTGGATAAAACCCGTAATTCCAGATGTCATTCGTATCGTGCCGAAGGGATGAATGACATTACGTTAGTGTGTTTTGTAACTATGACCTCCAGATACTGCACACCCTTTTGTTGTAATTGCCCTTACCGTGATACCGGGATACTTTTGCAGTTCGACCAACACTGTCCCCTGACTTCCCTTAAGGAAAGAAAAACGAAGTAAAAACAACAAAAGAGGTAACAGTGTATCACAAAAACCAGATCTCTAACCAACTGGTGGGTGGTCTTTTTTTCTTCAACACTCTTTTTAATTTTTTAAATTTGTCATGCCAATTTATAGTTTTTCTCTGATTACAAGGCAAGAAATTAAGTGCTATCATATTTCCCGCCACTGTACATATGTACATACATATACGACTATATGTAAGTATGTACGTACATTCATTCGTGTGCTAAAAAGAACAAAAGCCATAAATGTAAAATTTTTCGACTACGAAAAGATTTTATTAAAAAAAAAACCACATTAATTCTGAATTAGCTTTCACTAACCCATTTAAGCCCTTATGAAATTTAAACAATATTTATGCAACTTCCTCGTACTTTACTTCTACAAAATAGAAGGGAATGGGGTACAAAATGTTTAATATATTTTTTATATTCATCAAAAATACAACGCCTAATGCTGTGCAGAATAAAAAAGAAAATTATGTCGCAATTTGCTGAATGAATTGTTTTTTTTTATAGTTGCAATGATTGAGTTAAAATACAGAGATTCTCTGTAACTTCTAAGAAAGACGAAAAAAGTTATCATTAAAAGTCCGTAGTGGAATACGTGAGAGTATTAAATAAATAACATCTATTAAAGAATTGTCTAATTCAGCAGCTCAGGGGTATGGTTTATCATTTGGAAAAAAAACACGATATTTGTTTATTTTATTTTATCGTATTCTTATTTTTGTTTTTTAATTTTTTTCTTCAACAAAATTCGATATTCTTTCATTTTAAATGATACCAGTGATGGTATTTGGTAATTTTAATACCGTGACGAGTTAGCATTGCTTAAAATGTGCACTATTACCCTATTACACTTTTCAATTATACTTTCGAGTTATTAGACATTCCCTCCATTCCATTTTTGCAGGAGCTGTGGGTCTGTGGAGGAGGAGGAGGAGCAGGAGGAAGAGGAAGAGGAAGAGGAGGAGAAAGAGGGGAAGGAAGAGGACGGACGGTTGCTCACCTCATATAACAGTACCCAGCTCTTGCCATGAAATGGCGGAAGTTGTTTGCCTCACATATCTTGTCATCATTGACTGAACTGTCCCAGGTGAGGATTTCCGCTATAGAGGGATTTACTTAGGAATCGGGGAGGTTTGGTATGACGAATGTACAATCGCCGAGGTGAATGCCTTATGGTATCACAATGAGCCTAAGCTCATGCCTAATGGTAGTTACAATTAAATCTCCGTAACTTTGTTAAAGTTAAAAAATTATCCACCCACGCTCCATCAAAAACTCCTGCCAATATTGGTAAATACTCCGATGTTGTACAGTCCGTACTTTCATCATTGTTTATGTAAATTAAAGTATTATTTATTGTATAAGTCAGCAACTTTCAGCAACTTGTTGTATATTTGAAGGACCAGTACAATATTTAATCAGGTTTAAAGCCCCCTTTTTTTCTTTTTGAAATTTTTTGTTTTTAAATTTTGTCTAACATATCAAAATTTCGTAAAAATGTTAACCGATGGTTTAAAAGAAATCCACAAATATTTATTAAGAGAAAATGTAATTTAAAAGAAATCAAAATTTCGTTAAAAACCGGTCTATTTATTTTTCTGCTTTGTAGACAACTGAAATGTAAATAAAAGTAAACAAAAATGGAGAAAATATAGAAATAATTGCAGGTATTTTGAAAATAAATCAAAAAACTTGCTTAAAATTAAATTTTATTCCTAAAACATTGTCAAGTATTAATGCTTGGTTCTTGGTTCTATAGTTCCAGCTAGGATAGAAAATAGAAAAATATGGGCAAGAATTTTCATTCTTTATTTTCACTTTTTTTTCTTTTTGATTTTGAAAACTTTAAAAAATATATCAAATTCGCTATTAAAAATGATATCGCATATTTTTCAAGACAGTACATAAGAAACAACAGACCATTTAAAATATTTTTTTAACGTTTGTTTTCTTTGAGTGCCCTCAAATTAGCAATTCTACCTTATAATTTCGAAACCAATTTAAAACGAAAATTTTTTTCGTTTTACGTTTTGTAGAGAAGGGAAACATGTTTTCAGTTTCACTTTCGTACGAATTTGGTATGTGTGACACACCTATATGTCTGTTATTTGGGTTAGATATCATTCGCAGATATCAAAAAAATAATTTAAAAAAGCTAAAAAAATTGCACATATTTATATAAATATTATTATAAACTATTTGAGAATTGGGCAATATTTTCAGTACCAAAAACAAACCCCAACTGCCGTAAAAACTACTGATTTACTGATTTAAAAAATTTTGTTCTCTTTTGTTTTATTAATTTTACGGTAGCAAAATTTTTAAAGCAAACGAAAATCCGTATTAATGTTTTTTAAATGAAATTCAGAATCAATTAAAAATAAAATTTTTTTAAATTTTTGAACGGAATACTGCCTGAATAAATTGAAGTACGTTACTTTAATAATTTTGTGAGTATAGAATCAAGCTTGAGTTTTATAGCCTCTTTCATATTCAAATTTCCTCGAGCTGAGGTCCAAGAAAAAGGAATATATTTTCTTTTTATATATTTTTTTTTCTTGCTAGCACTCAGCATATAAATATGCTTTAAATCACTGACAGTAAAATCTCTCAAATATTCTTTTTAGACATAATTGATGATATTTATCATATGAAAAGATTATAAAAAGAAAATATTTATTATTTTGCTAAATGAGTTATGAAAATTTCAAGAAAACAATTTCCTATTGGATTAGAAAAAAAACAGTCAAATTGTAATTATGCTCCCCCGCAGCAAATCCATCAATAGCGGAATTGGCATCATTTCTAAATCGCTTTTATGAAAAATTACCACGAAGAAGCAAAAAAAAGCACAGCGTTCAAGTAAAAAATACTAAATAAAATATCGCAAATAAATATCTACAATACGCGCGGTAGAAAATAAACGCATCGCCAAAGAAGAAAACGAATTAAATATTGTACAAAAAGAAAAATGAAATAAAAACGATATTTGTTTTCCAATATTCCATTTGTGCGTTAAATTGTTGTTGGCTCATCGCTGAATAATTTATTCTTTTTCTTTTCTCGTTTTATGTGTTTTTTTTTTTTTTTGTGAATATTTTCACTTTATTTATTCTCTTTGGCATGTACTAAGGACCATAAAATATTGAGTTAAGGAGTATTGAATGAATGAATTCCATGGCATATCCTTGAGGTCAAGTGTCTTATTATTTTAAAAAATCATTTACATAAATGTTGTTGGGGTAAAGAGAACAAAAAAAAAAAAACAAAAAACAGAGAAAGAAAAAGAAAATGTTTTAATATTTGTGCAAGTATGAACATGTTTTCCTTTAAGCAGATGAACTTCATTACACATTCATTTGTTTTTCATATTTCTGCATTTTATATACACCAGTATGTATTAATGAAGCAATAAATATATGATGAATTTATAAAATATATATCACAGATATACTCATACATATATACCGATGTAAGGAATATTAAAATATATCGACACGCACTTCCCTTTACTCAATCACATTTATTTAAAATTCTTTCGGTTTATTTCCTTCAATTTAATCTATAGATTACTCAACATTTTCAAATGAGATGAGTCCTTTCGCTTAATGCATTTAAAATATGCATTTCTTTGCAGAAATAAAGTTGAAAATAAAACAGCACTCTGTTTATGGATGTGGCTTCATTATGCATTAATTCAGATATGCTTTTTATTCAATAAATTTAAATTACATTCGTTAAAAAAATATTCTTGTGAGAAATTTTACACTAATTGTGGCCGTTCGTTGAATATGCAAAATGGCTGGCAAGACAAAGCTGGTCGCTGCTGCAACAAAACAGATGAGAATTACAATTTGCGTAAACTGTCACATTTTAAACATTCAAGAAATCTAAAATATGTAGTTAGAACATAGAAAAGATTATGAATTGTATTCTTGGAATTTTTACTTAATAAGTCGTCGTCCCGAAATAATCTTCCCGCATATAAAAAAATTTAAATTGCTCCATATTGATTGATACAGATCATTCCAATCCATACAGTCCCTCCTCTCTTATAGTTTTGGAGATATCATCCAGGCATTATACAGGGTGTCTGATGGCAAATTTATATTTTTAAATATGATTATTACAAAAAGTAATAAACGGTGGGGAGGGAGGGTGGCGCCGTTGGAATTATCGATTGTGCGGATTTGTCAGTTACGATGTCGCAGCGGTCGAGTGAGCATCGCGCGTTCGCTGTGGAGACATTTTTTAAGAGCAATGATTCGAAAGACATCTGGGTGACATACTCTTTAAAAAATAAAATCCGCATTTCCATTATATCGTTCAATGCTCTTAATAAAACTTTGTGCTAATTATTACGTTTTTTATTTAAGTTTGAAAATATAGATCTGCTACCAGACACCCTGTAGTACCGTATAAATCATTTTGTTGTTTATTTCTTAATAAAGAATTTTCTAATACAAATACTTGCTTCCTACAAAGTACAAAGAGAAAAACATCCAGCGTTTAATTTGTTTAATATATGTATGTATAAAGAAATTAAAAGCACAATTGGAGCGATGAGAAAAGGGAAAACAATATTACGACAATTGTGTCACACTTATGCTAGAAAATGCTACTTATTGTTGTTCGAAATCCAGCTGTGATAATTTGCTGTTATTTTATTACTGGATTTTATATTCATTTACTTTGACACTCACTCACATACGAGTATAACAATCACTGGCTCTGCCACTTATGTTTGCCTATTTTTCTGCAGCAGCAACTACTACTACTAACATTCAATTGTTTACGAGTGTTATAACCACCCGAACAATTGGCACACGATTGATTGGAGTTTGCATGACTTATTACACAGTTCAACAAATTCAAATTTTTTTTTTGTGTGGTCTAAAGTTTCATAGTCAAATTGAATACATTTGATGGTACTCCATTTCAATGCCTATAAATTACAGTTTTTTGAATTGGGTCTGGTTCTCGAGATTTGCCATTATATAGAAACAAGCGTAGGTTGCACCACTTCATTTGCAATACCTCGAGAACTAGCTCTTCGATAGAACTAAGAAAAACACGAAAAGATCAAGAATAAAATAACCTTTAAATACTGTTATTATAATTTTTATGCAAATCTTTATAGTTTAGGAGATATTCGGAATGTTTTCAGAAAAAAAAATCCATTTTTCAAAAAAATTTTTTTAAAAATTTTTTAAAAATATAAAATAACAAAATCTGAAATGTTGTTATTAATTTGATACTCACATATGTTACAAATAAAATGAACCGTATTTCATTAAAATCTATTTAGAAATTCTGATTTTATTCTCTATTAACTGGTAGCATCTATTTTACAGAAAAATTTTGTGATTTAATTTTTTGTTGTTATTTTAAATTCATTAACAAAAAAAACAGAAGTAGTTGAGCTTTAATAAATTTCCTTTCAGTTGAAAAGAAAATCGGTTATCGCTTTATTTTCTACTGTATGTTTTCTCAGGACAACCTCCCCTTTTTTCTATATGATCTCGAGAACCAGAGTCAAGCCAAAAAAACTAATTTATAGGCATTGAATAGGAGTATCACAATATGTATCACCATAGGAGTATCAAATTGACTACGAAACCCAGGCCAATAAACTCTTATTGAGCAGTGTTACTAGATTACATTTAGCTGTATCCAATCCACAGGCATATCTGACCTCCTTCGTTGGCATTGTGTAGCGCCGGCGAAGTAAAATAATTATCATCTGAGTGCTGTTCCCAGATAAAAAAAGGGAAGGAATACAGAAAGAGAGAGTGAGAGAGGGAGCCGAAGTTCCAATAGAATTCTTATATTTAGTTGAAACATTTATAGCATGTGTGCCGAAAACTATTGTGCATACATACATATTAGTGAAAGAATTTTGAAGTACAATGACAGGCAAAACTGGGAGAAATGATTTTCATTAAAATTTCACAAAAAAAAATATTTCTGTTTTATCTTGGACCAGCAATCAGGAGATGACCCCTATAATGGCATTTATGGCAGAAATCTCAATAAAGGTGTATGAATGAATATCGTATAACACGTTAATTAGTAATCTGTGTTATTTGTTAATGACAAAAAAATCGTTATCTAGCGTAGTAATGCCACCTAGTTATTGCATCATGGTCAATCGTCATTTTGGGCAAATCCTTTTAAAAATTGTCAAAATGATGTAAAATCTAACGTTTGCACCCCCGACTGTATTGTACATTTTGCAATGTACAATCGGAATAAATTTGCTAATTGTTTCCTTGGTAAATTAAAAAAATTTTTAAATTTAATAATTTTTAAAAAACTAAATGTAGTGAAAATTTAACGATTTTATCAAATGTTTGCTAAGCCAATGTTAGAAAATTAAAAGTAAGAATTGTGTACACGAAAACTCAAGGAATATATAATATTTATGCCTTTATGGTAGTTTCGTACAAGTAAAATATGTTTTAGGTGACTTATGTTACACACTGTATTTGAAAAAAAAATAAAATAGCAAACCAGCTACTGAAAATTTTGACTCAGCGCCGTCTCAGGGCCGACTAAAATTTAAGAGTAAAAAAACTGAATGAGGAGTGGTTTGTTTCAAATTTGTTTTAAAATCTATTTTGAGCAGCGTTGCCATTTTAGTTACACTTTTTTTCTCCAAACAATAAATGTATACTTTTCTTCCATTTTGGTTACCAATTTTTTAAACAAAAGTACCACAATGGTAACGGTTACTATTGCAGTACTATGTTTTTTTTCACGAAATTTTCCATCACGAATTCACACATTCGCTGGAATATGTGCTCGATAACTTCACGAATTTCATATTTGTAGTCACGAATCGATTGAATGCCATGGGTATTTTTTACCATTACCATTAAAATATATTTGCGTTCTTGTTAAAAAATTTTAACAATGAAATGAAAAAAATGTGGTGTCATAACCATCTGTATGAAATGTCAAAGTAGTGTTTAAGTAACGCAGTTCTACCAACCTTGCAAATCATGCATTGTCATTTTAAACTTTGCAACTTTTTTTTTTGACGTTTAGAAAAAATATCTGCCGAAAAATTAATATTTTGTAAAGCAATTAAAAATCGTAATTATTATTTAAAAAAGTAATTTTTTAACATTAAATATTTAATTGAAATTAAATATTTATTTCATTGAAATTTTTTTCTTTTACTTTTTAATTGTCATTGTTCATAAAAAGCATTTAAATTCAATTTAAATTCGGCTTTTGTTGCGTTCACTTGCATGGCAACTGTGCATTTGAAGACTTTGGGAATGTCATGCATTGTCAAAATTTGCACAGTTGCCTTTAAAGAACATGTGACCTTGCCACACTGCATACCAGCTGACGTTTAGGAAGGCAGCCAACGCTATTCTTGTTTTCAATTTCACAAGAAATATAAAACCCGAAGAAAATAATGTGAACTTTTATTTCTTATTGTCTAAATTATTTGACAGCGTTTAGTACTCAAGTTGCACTGGATTCTGTTTTATTATTTTAGTTCATTCGTAAAATAAAATGTGCACTGGGAAGGTGCTTTTATATGAATGAGTTTATTTAAGAAGAAAAAATAAATAAATAAACAAAAAAATGCCAACAACGAAAGAGGAAAAAATTCCGCAAAGCAGAACACCACTACACAACAACAACAAAAACAGCAGCTGTAGCAGCAGTAGCAACAGCAGCAGCTATAAAACTACAGCAATAATAAAAGTAATAAGGAAATTCAACCTTTTTATGCTAAAACCTGGTATTGTCAAGATTTTTGTAACCTTTTTATTTTTTTTATTTTAGAACACGAAGTACTTTAGAGTGTTCCTGCACGTAGCAAAAATGGGGCACTAGTAACGTACTAGTAGATGGCTGAGTGTATGTAGTGTCGCAAGGATGTTCAACAGCGCCCTTTTTACGCCTAATAAATACTGAAATGTAGCAGAAGAACAAAAAAGCACAACATTCATCCAATTAAGGAAAGAAAGGGGAGTTTAGTGTTTGGAAAAATTGCGATCTATTCTACATATCGCTCATTTACTTCAATAACGTCATAATGGAAAAAATTCAACTTTTGAGTTAATTGTGCAGAATAAGTTTTCATATTTTATCGTGTATAAAAAATTCAAAACTTTCCGCGTGACAAAAGAATATTATTGCATTTGTTCATTATGCTGTATGAAATTGTACAACGAAATTTTGTATAAAGGTGCTATTTTGTGCAACATATGAAATGTAGTTAGAACTATTTTTGAAGGAAGCATAAAATACTCGTATGTAACTCTGCAAACTTAATATTGCGGACGACCATTTTTTAACGACTTCCATGATATGGATGTCAAATGACAAAAATATTTTCGAAGAAAACTAAAAATAAAGTTGAATGGGTACTTTTTGGCAAAACTGCGTTCTTAAAAAAAATTATCTAGTTTAATTTTTTTGTTATATTTGTTAATATAACAATAAAAATAGCCAAATTTGATGCAGATGGCTTGGTTACCGCAACAATATCTATAGAAAAGTGTGTGAGATTTGATATATTGGTGTGGAGTAGCGAAGCGCACCGTAAAATATTGAAATCGATAAAATTTTTTCAAATAAGCCCATCGAATGCCATTAGAAAAGAAAAAGACGCTTTATCTGCGTACCACTTTCAACACCTGTCTATTCTGTACACTATCCCATTCTCTATCTCCTTCCAGTGCAATGCATTGAATATGTAGGGCAGTGATGGAAAATTTAAATTTTGATGTGGTACTAATTTTCAACGAAAAGTGTATTTTTTCGAACGTTGAATTGAACTCACAACTGTACTGGGAATCGAATCCGGATCCAGCTGGTTGCAGAGCCAACACGCTAACTACTCGCCACCAGCAGCACCGGCACTTAGAAAAAATAAATAAATTTAAAACAAATGAAAAAATGTGTTGTTGTTGTTGTTTTTTTTCTTCTGTTTGTACATTTTGTTATGCTCAAATATGTTTTGGAAGTTTTTTTTGTTTTTATAAACATGTAAAATATTTTTTTTCTCTCTAACTTAGTGCCGAAGGTTGTTGGAATTTGTTATAATTCATGTTGGTATTATGAGGGTTAATAACATATGGCAGTTATAAAATTTTAAGCCGAGTATTAGTTTTAAATTTATATATCCATATGTACAGGGTGTCTGGTGGGAAATTTATATTTGTAAACAAATGGTGCGGAGGCAGGGTGGCGTCGTTGGAATTATCGATTGTGCGGATTTGTCAGTCACGATGTCCCAATTTTGCTCGTCGACAATTTTGTACAAAGTTCGGTATTCGGCAAATAAGTGATGGACAGAGTGTAAATTTAATTCGTTCGTGAGTGCAGAGATTCAGCGCAATGAATGCCCCACGGCCAGAGCCCAGTCGATCTTAATGGACTCCCGAAAACATTGAACTGGTTGAAAGAAGTTTACGTGAAAATCCGTGACTTTCAATACGGAAAAGAGTAGCCTCACTGGGACTTCCAAGAGCGATTATTCATGGAATTTTAAAAAAGGATCATAAAAAATTAAATCCGCATTTCCATTGAACAATCGTTCAATGCTCTTAATAAAACTTTGTGTCAATTATTACGTTTTTTATTTAAGTCTGAAAATATAAATCTGCTACCAGACACCCTTTACAAATTTTTTTCACATAATTTCTGTTGTTAATTTTAATTTTTAATATGAATGAATTTAATAAGCAGACATACAATGGCTGTCCCAATTTTAATATCAACAATTTTGTTATTTTGAAAATTTTTAAAGAAACCATAGTCCTTTAAAATTTAAGTTTTAGTCTCACTCCATCGATCAAGTAGGAAATATAATTAAACAATTTTAATTTTTATTACAAAATTTTTAATTCTTCTTTTTATTTGACATTCTATTTTTATTGTATATAATAATATTACTTAGCAATGTAGGTCTTTTTATATAAAAAAATTTTTTTTTTAATTTTTTTTTTTTTCGATATTTCGCTAACCCTTGGTTAGCATCTTCAGGAAAAATTAATTATTAATTATTATTTAATAATAAAAAAATATTTTGATTTTATGTTGGTTAAATAATTTTATTCTAAAAAAATTATTTAATAATAAAAAATATTTTGATTTTATGTTGGTTAAATAATTTTATTCTAAAAAAATTAAATTTTGTCTGAAGATGTTAACCAAAGGTTAGCGAAATATCGAAAAAATATAAATAAATTAAAAAACTTTTTTATAAAAAAGACCTACATTGCTAAGTAATATTATTACATAGAATTACAAAATTTTTTGTTAGAATATGTTGCTTACGATCAATTGGCGCTAAGGCGTCAATATAAAGAAATGTAAGGAAATTAAGGAGGGAAAAGGACACTACGCTTCAACTCCTTTGCCAATATTCTGCACTGTCTGCAGGAGGAACTGCAACTTTAATAGCCTGGCGGTATTGCATGAACTGTTAGAGTTGCAGCTGGATGTTTCAGTAAGACGGACAATCTGCTGGATGACAGTGATCCAGTTCTATATAGGGGGCTGCTCTTATAACTTATATACAAGCTAACCTAACCCAGCAGTAACAGAAAATATAACACAATATAATAATTTGGTTTAATTGTTGAAAGACATTCCGGAAGTATAGCAGAACGTTCGGCCATAATGATAAATTTAAAAATATCTTCTCTAAAACTTGATTTATAAATTATAACTCTTATTTGTTTTATTTTTTTTTGTAATTGTACTTACATAAAACATTTATTGTATGGGTAGAGACAACATTCTCCGTTAACTGCATGTTCAGGCCATGACAGATGACAACCAGCGAACGTTTGTTCGGCTCAATGACTGCCGTTATATTTGAAATTGTAATCCAACCACCTAAAAATAAGAAAGCGAAAATTTAAATAAAACAAAACCACACGGAATTTCATATAGAAAAACATTGCTCAAGAATTCATAAAAAAAAAAAAATACACCCACACATGCTTGCAGAGTTAATGTGAATGACATAGAGGAAGGCATTGAAGATTTAGTCGGAATTCATATGTATGAAATATAAATACATAAAAGCAAGTGTGTGTGTATATAGTAAGCAGGCAAGGACATGCACACAATTTTTGTAATTATAAAATATTTTAATAAAATATGCAGACATTCGTTGTTTGTCATTTGACACATGCTGTTGGAAACTCAGAAGACAATTTTAGGAATGCAAATATGTGTGTATGCATGTGTTTGTTACTTACCTTCGGGACTGACAGTGGTGCGTGATGTCGCATTACGTATTTGACGACCGCCAACCATCCATTTAATGTCAGCTGGGGGATTGGAGGCTGCCGTTGTACAAGTTAGCGGCACTACATCTCCCACGCGTGCCTCTGTTGATCCTGATATTGAAACATGTGTTGGGGCAACTGCAAAGAAGAACATCAATGAAATGTTAAAGGAAAAAAAGCACCGCAGTAAACAAATTTATTTTATTTTATTTTATTTCATTTCATTTTTATCTAGTGAAAGTATAATAAAGCATGGTGTTTAAGTGTTATATTTTTACAAATGTGAGTGCTCGTAACACGTTTATTTTCATAAGCCATATTTCATTGAATCATTAATATTTTATCAGCATCATAAAGTTGGACAGATGTCTGTTTGCTGAAAGCACCTGACTGCCTGCCTGCTTGTGCTAACGAGAGATCCTGTACAAAGTTACAACAATCTTATTTATTTTAAATTCAAACACGTTCGCTACTCAATTCCGTACTCCCACTTTGAGTTTCTTTTAAGTGGGTGGTAAAGAATATGACAGTGAATTAAAAGATAAATAGATTCCTATGCTGATAACAACGTTTGCATCTTCTGCGATATAATGTTTCTAATAATTCGTTTCTATGACGATAAAATATTCAATTTAATTACATTGTAAACAAGATGCCTTTCATGAAACTCCTTTCAGCATGACAACAACAGCTGCAACTTCTGATGAGTATTTTCTTTACGCATTTCTTTAACAATTTTTATTCTTTTTTTTCCAATTTTACCTGTTTTTATAGTTTCCGCAAATATTATTTGTACCCACTAAACATTTTTTTGTGATTACTGTCCAAAAAACTTGGCAAAAATTCGTATCCGATGTCGTTAACGAAGCGTATCGAAAATCATATGAACGGTCGGAACTATTTGTCTGAGAAAATTCTGCTTATTTTATGGCACTTCTGAACAACGTCACTGTCGTCACTTTTAACGTGGGAAAATTCAAATCGAATGTCAATAAATACTACTCCCTCTAGCCTTGCTACCAAAACCTTATTTACTAGTTCCGGCGCAATGCACCGCATGTATAGGGGTCATTCCATGAGTGCCGGTTCAAGAAAAAAAAAAAAAACGTCATCCAGAAATCTGATAAATCATCAGAAGAAAAAACAAAAATAACACGATATAAAATCTATAAAAATGAAAAATATTTTAATGAAAGATATACCGTTATTATTGCAAGCAATTCAACTTGTTTGCTTTAATTTAAAAAAAAAACAAAACAAAATTCCCATTTCATAAATGTGTTCGTTTTTTGCAATTTTCCCCCAGTTTTCTTTCTGCTAGCAGTGCTCAGTAGATGTCTTCTACACTAAAAAGAAGCTCGTCATTCACACAATGAATTTTGACATTAATATTATGAGATTTGCCATTAATAGTCACCCAAAGAAGGCTTTCAATCGAACAAAGAAATATTTTTTTTTTTTTATCTGGGACCAGCACTCAGGAGATGGCTGCTACATATGCTGGAACTATAGGAAAGGGATAGTAGAAGAAACGACAGGAGCTGAAGCTTAATTATTTTTATGCAGCTCTGCTTTTTTGCACGTTCTTTGTTATTACTCGTAGCAGTACTGAACCTTCGGTTTAGTAGCCATTTTTATTATTATTTTACTTCGCCGGTGCTACACAATACCGACGAAGGAGGGCGTTCTGATGCGATTGTGGATTGCTATCAGCTGAAGCTCAAATGCTGCCTCCGTAGTGTAGTGCTTGAGCATTAGCCGTAACAATATGGACTTGCGGGTTCGACCCCGGCTGTCTCTACAGACAAGCTATAACAAGAGTTGGTGTTGTTAAAAAAATTAAAATACCGGCGAAGTAGGTCACTGTTTGTAGAGACACAATAGAACACTTTTTGCTTTGAACGGTTCTTGAACCGAGAACAATTTTAATAACATGGCTCAAAGTACTTCTAAGCAAATCGTCGTACATTTAAGTACATATGGATGTGAAATGATATTTCTTTGCCATATGCATGTGCCACGACTTTAAACATGTTCATGTATATGAAATTAGACGAGTGTTGAAGGCAGTGTGTATGATTGTGTGCATGTGTATGTGTTTATTTATGCATACTTACGAGTACGTGTTAGTTTTTAATTTATTGTTTGCTTGTGCGCTATAATCAAGCCGACGAATACATTTGCGCTTCATCAAAAATAAACATAATAATAAAATATGTGAATGTAATTTTGGTTTTTTTTGTTTAGCTTCATTTTCATCGTTGTATTTTTAGTTTCTTTTTTTTTTGCTTCTATTGTCTTTTGTTGTACTCAGATTTGTGTCTTTTTTTTTCTTTATTTAGTTATGCTTTTTTTATTTCGTTTGGCAATAAGCAACAGGAAATTTGGTGTGTAAAAACTATGGCCTTTATAATTCACAGGAACATGCAGAACCCATACACATACATTCGCCTGTGTACGTCTATGTTAGACTTCATCTTATACATATTAAAGCCACGTTTTTTCTTTACAAAGTGTTAAAAAAAAAGAAAATATAATATGAAAACAATATTGTTGTGCCAGACAACTATACAACAGACAGTTTATTGGGCTTTAAAATATGTATTCAAAAAATTTAATATAATATAAAATTTATTATGCTTTCGGTTTTATCACATACCAATATGCCCAAGAATGATGGAGATTTATTTATTTTTTTTAAATTTTGTTTTATATTTTTTTTCTTGCAATTTATAAAAAAAAATCTCATTTAAAATTCATTTCCTCAGAAGCTATCTATGTATGTTTTGTATATATAATTTTATATATATATATATATACCTATGTATATGTCTGTATATGTATCTGTGTAGTTAAATTGTTTTGTAGAGCACAAATTTTATTGCCAGTAAAATATCAAATAAAGTCCTAGGATGGCCAAAAAGCCAGATAGATGAAATGTTGTCAAATCTGAGTTGTTAATAAATTATTTCCTTGAGACTTTCATGGATTTACTTTCACTACTTTTAAGACTTATAATAAATATTTTCTTTTTGCATATAAATGAATAGTAGAAAAATTTGTTTGCCGGCAGAAAAAATAAAATTTTAATTTATTTTTATTCCTCGCTGGCATATTCTTCAAGTGTATTGAAAATTAATCGCAGAGAAGCGAACGGAAAGATTAAAGGGGCCTATGCTCAGAAAAGAAGTATTGGGGAGACACGCGTTTGTAGTTAACAAGTTGACTTTGATGCACCTGAAACTCGTTACGTGGGGTTTTCCGGAGTCGCTGTTTACGAATTTGGTATTCGATTTTACAAATCCAAAATGGCAATCCCATATGGCGGATAAGTTTTTTTTAAAAATTTATCAAATTTGTTTTAAAATCGTTACTCAAAGGTTTTTGCGGCCGCTGATTATGTAAATTCATAAGTTTGATTTTTAAAATTTAAAAAGGCGATTGCTATTTGGCTGACAAGTAGTAGCGAAATATCGAATCACAATAACTATTATATAATCGTATATAAGAAGGACGTGCAACTAAAATAATTAGTGTAATTAATATAAAAAGAGGTAAAAAAAAATAGAAGAATTATAAAATATAATAGATTTAATTTAAATTGAAAATGAAAATAAACTGTCATTTAGTGCATTTCATAACAAAACAATAAATTATTAATTTATTTAAGTATTGAGACCAAAAATAAATTAAAAATTATTTTTGCATTGAAAGAACTTTTCATTGAAAAAGTATATCATTCTAATTAAAGGTGTTATTGAATGGAAATTCTCCCTGCGACATGTAAATGTTTTGTATTCATTAACTTTCATCTTTCATTGACTTAATTATATATCTAATTGGAATATGTTATCTCGTACATGTCTGGATGCTACATGAGGGTATCGTCAGCGAATATTGAGATGTGAGCATATGTGTTTGTTGGCAAGTTTGTGTTTTTTATTTTATTGTTTTTAACTTCCTATTTTGCCTATGTGCTTATAACAATGATGTTAGGCTATAATCAAAATGGCCCCCTCTGTCATCTGTGACAGTATGAAATATCAAATATCTAAAAATAAAAGAATATATTCAAACCAAGAACAATCCTGCTCGATCATGTTCATTGTAGTCTTGTCGGCACACACAGTGTTACCAAATCATTAGTTGTTCTCAACAGTTATTTTCTTAGTGTAATAATTAAATGAAACTAAAACTAATTGCAAATAATTAGAGATGAAAAAATACATTTTTGTCCTACGGTGGGGAGGTCAACGTAAATCATTTAGAATACATTCTCTTTAAAAAACTAAATATTCCATAAGTGCTTTCGACGTTTGCAAATAACAGTCTCATACTCACAGAGTAAATGATATTAGATAATCATCCCTATTCTGCATTTCGATTCGAATCGAAATTAACTCCGTTTTACAAATTTGGTATTATGTGTTCCGTTTCCCGTTTCATTACGATATCTTTTTCGATTGCATATATTCTGCTTTACGTTTTTGCACGTTGTTCATTTACTAACGGAAAATTTTTCGACTTTTGTTTTTCTAGTTAAAAAAGTGTGCAATTACATAAAATGTAAGTGTAAAATGCTACAAATTTATTTTGAAATAGTTTTTTTATTTTTCTCAAATTTCAAAGGTACATTTAATTTATTTCAGGTTGAAAAATAATACACGTGAACAATATGAAAAGTCGCCAATTTTAAAATTTGATATCTATAACTAAACTAATTATTTCACACACGTTCAAAACAAATATCTCACAATTTATTACTTATCTTGAACGGATTGCAACTGTCTCTCAATTTCCGACTTTCAATTCTTTACTCTGCATTCTGGAGCAACTTATTCTCCTGTTCCAACAACAACGGCGCTGCTATCGATGCCATTTCTTCTCGAAATTAAAGTAAATTTTATTTTTATGTACAGAAATGTGGCGCTACAGGATTCTTTACACTGAAATATTTCGGACATAAATAGCTGTTAATTATGTTATGGCTTTTTATGTCATTTCGTAATTAAGCTATGTATGTCTTTATTTAATAAACTTTTTCACAGTAATAAAGCTTTATTTATTTTTTTTTTTATCATCGGCGCCGCGAAAGAATTCCTCACACTGGAATAGTTTGGCCACAAATACCTTAACTGCACCAATATATTTACAGCCGTATTAATAAAAAAGTCTTAAATAATGTTTAAAATACATTTTAGTTAAAACGCTTTTTAATCCTAAAACACGTTTTTTAAAAATTCATATTAATAATCAGTATTTTAACTAACATACGTTTTGTAGGTTTTTCAAATATGAGGATGGCAGCCCTAGATTTTTTATTTACCACTTGACTCCTAATGATGCAAAACCGTGATTATTAATTCTCGCAGTAATCGTATCTAAATAGTTTTACTGTCGTGTTTAATAAGAATATTGTTGTTTATATAATAAAAAATGTACGATAAGTTGTAAATTAATCAAAAAACTAATAACAGTAAAAATATCGCTTGGTAAGATTGCAATTTTAGTGACTTATTTAATTGCAGTTAAAAGAGTATTTGAATAACGAGTTTAATATTATTTGTTTTGATTGTTTACACATCACTACTTAGTCAATATTAGTTTTATTTGAAATTTGTGTAACATTAATAATAATAAATTAAAAAAGCAATAGAAATGGAAAAAAGAAGCACTGCAAACGTTCCGAAAATTGGGTCGAATTTTTTTTCACAAATAACAATCACAATGAAAACAAACACTGCGCAATATGACATCTTAAAATAGCTTTAAAACAGGGTCGAACCAATTTTAAAATTTCCATATTTACACAAGGTTTAAAATGTGCATTTTAAGCTAAAATTCGTTTATTAATACCATTTTAATGAATTTTGCTTAAAAAAGCTTTAAAATGCGTTTTAAAATTTTTATTAATACGGCTGTTAGTTTTTATCATTGTTTTATTTTCACTAAATTTACAAGGTTTCACAGTTTAATAATTGTAATGTTTACAAAATCGCTTACTTTTGCTGTTTCTATTAAACACGTTTCATAGCAAAGCTGCTGCTTTAAACATACTCGTCTCTTCTTCTTTTTCTTTCGATTAACTTTTTTCGATCCGTCCGTAACTGAATTTGGGAACGTAATCGAAACGCAGATCAAGGGTGAATAATTTAAGTAGGACATCATTGATGACAAGATATGGGAATGGAAAGCATAGAATGTGATAACCAGGGAAACCACAAATATGCAATTGCCTGTTTTCTCTCATGGAACATATGAAGTCGGCTATACGATATTTATTCGTTTCGGTAGTTTTTATGATTTTTGGTATCAATTAATTGAAGCTTATTCTTGCATATTTTGCTCTTAGCAGCATTTTTGTGCTTGTGTTACTTTTAAATTTATATTTTCGAAATTTTTTCTTATTTAAAGAATATTTTATTCACTGTAACATTCACTGAAGCGAGTCAGATATGTTCCCGTAGACCTACCACAAGAAAACCCATGCTAATAAGCAGATATTCATGGAATTCTTATTAAATATTTTGGAAACATACGATTATTTTGATATAAGGCTGTAACCACTTTGTTAGTGAGTCAGCAGTCCCCAAATATTTACAACAAATTTTATAAAAAAAATATTTTTATTAAATCTTTTCCCTAAAGAAGGACGACTGTCAGGTGAGCAGTTAGATGAAGAGTGTCCTTTTCCAAATTGTTAATATTTTACACTGCCAGCAAAATCCGACAAATAAAAATTTGCTCTATTTCCTGTTCTTTTTTTGTTAACTTTTGCACCACGGTTTGTACGTGCAATGTTTCATATAAATTTATTCCTTCATTTACATAAATTTTATATACCTAAACGTATATTTTTTTTAGTATTTTCTTATAATTTTAAAAAGATTTCATTTTATTGTAATAAAACTAATTGTTTATTCAAGAAACCATAATAAAGAGAAATCAAAAAAGAATAAAGTATGGCAGGCAGCAGAAAGCAAGAATCGTTGTTATTTTTTTTTTTCATTTGTTTAGCTTAACAAAAGCAATTAATTGGTTGTCTTTTAAAGGGGGGGTTAAATAAATGTCGAAGTTCTACGATACAAAAAATGTTCAGCCATGAACTATATTTTTATTTTAAGAAGACTTCTAAACAAATTTCACTCGTTTGAACAAATGAAGATAATAAATAAATGCTTAAAATTTGAAAATTAAGACAAACTGCTAAATAATAATTTAGTAGAACAAAGTAAATTTTTATGGAAAATTCCAAAGCTTCATTTAAAACATATTCATTTTTAATTAAATGAAATTTCATTCGAAAGAACAGTAGAAAAACCTAATTTTAATTTTATCTTCTTACACGCTCTTCACAAGCACAACTTTTAGAAATAAATTTGGAAAAAAAAAAATATTCTTACTGGTAAATTTGTTTAATTTTCTGGTACGGGGAAGATAATATTCACATTAAAATATTTGTTAACAAAATTTCTGTCATTCCTCAACAAAACTGTAAAGAATTTTTGAAGCAAAAAATTATATTCAAATATTTAGCAAAATTTGAATACAAAGTAAAAAAAAAACCCTATTAATGCCATTTTTCTATTTTACAATCTTCAACCGAAATGATATTTTCTTATTACACATTGTTCTTACTTTCATATGCATTTCTTATTTATCAAAAAAAAGTTTCATGTATAGACATGTGAAGGTATGTAGGTATGTGTGTCTACTTAATATTTGTCTTGCCACATACAGCAAAACTTGTTTGCATGTTTGTGTGTGTGTGTGTGTGTGTTATGTGTGTCAGCGATATTTACAACTAAAAACAGGAATTTGTTACACATGCTTCCGTTTCCTAATAATAATACCTCACCACTCTTTCTATGCTTCTTCTGCTTCTTGCTCCACTACCCATTTTCTTTTCTTTTCATTTTACTTCTTTCTTACAGCTAAGCTGCTGTTATATTTCTGTATAGTATATATAGAAAGTTATATGTTTGTTTGTTTGTTTGTTTTGTCGCTCTTATTGTTGTGTACGCTTAAATTAATTTGTTGAACGCCAGTCTTAACGAGCTTAACAGAAACAAAAGGTACGTTGAACAAAAGAAACTAAGAAATCTAGCACGAACAGAATGAAGACTACTAACACAGAATCCTTCATTCATATATACATACACACACACACATACATACATCCATACAAATCAAAATTTACTAGAGTAGTTGCAAAGTGGCAGAATATTAAAAACTAGTTTAATTTTCACAACAATTTCATACAGCGTAATAACACTAGCATTTACAAAAAAAAAAAAATTCTCACCGGCTGCATCATTCAAAATGAACGTTCATAGCGAGCGCGTAAATAAACTGACAAGAAAAATGTTTGCATGTTTGTAGCTGCTAAGTAAATATGTACTTAATAGACATAATGGAAGCACTCATACATCCATATGAATATGAATAGATATGAAGGTATGTATATGTGTGTGTGTGTGTGCTACTCAGGCAGATAGAAAAATTGAAAATGTAATAAGAACACATGTCGTTAGTGAAACTGAAATTCCTTTGTGCAATATTGTGACAAGGCTTTCAAATTGAATACATCTTCAGGCGCATACCAATCCAGGCAGAAATTGCCAACTTAAAAAATGGAAAGCTGAGCGGCTTGGCAATATTAAAATTTTCAAACAGTCAGCTGTTCCGCCAATATTTTTATTAAAAAATAAATATTTTTAAGCAATGATTTTATTTTAGTATATAAATTGCTAAGAATATACTTTACATCAGCCATTTTTAATTTTATTTTATATTTATTAAGGTCCAAGATTTCAACGTTGATCTTATCGAGCCTTTGGTGCAATACCGTCGTAACTCAAAATTTGAATTTTTTGAATAAAATTACAGCAAAAGGTCATCGGGTAATTACTTATGCCCCGGGTGATTAATTTTGGCCCACCGTGTATATATAAACTTAACTGAAATTTCCGTACTGAGGCACCCTCAGCCCAAAGTGCATCCACGTACCAAAAAGGTGCAAGATGTGATCAGTGAGACAGAATATTTCACAATTAAAAACAAAAAACACGGCAACACAGTTCACCGCGCACTAACTACATGGTATGGTACTGCACTGTATTTATACTATTCCCCTCCTGTGTAGAATGAGAAGTGCCTAGTAGTCAGTATTTATTTCAAAAATACTGTTAACGACTAGAGGGATGTTAATGATTGTTTCACTATTAGATAGAATTTGAAGTTGGCTATACGATGGGCCCACCTATGGAGCCTTAGGTGACAGTGGACATAATAATATTATCTGTTAATTGTTGAGACAGAAGGGTTCGATGGAAAAAATTACCTTTCAATTTAGTAAGACTGAAAGCAGCTCCTTAGGGCGAGCATATTGTGCTCTATATCCAGATCTATCCAATGGTGAAAAAAATCACTCAAAATGCTTCAGGGCTTGATGAGTTACAGTGTTTAAAAAAATACATGAAAATTGTTTGTTGAATGACAATGATTTTTGAACAATTGATAAGTTTCACGTTGTTTTTTTTGGTGAAATAGCTGGCCAAGAGTACTTCGCGGAAGGTATCCTTTCGTCCGGCTATTGTATACAGCCAAAGAGTTATTAAATATTGGTAACACGAATAATTTTATGTATTCGCCTTAAGCTGCTTTTAGACACTTTTTATTTCAAAGTTTGAATGTCAAATTTTCAACTGCGAAATGCACACATGGTGTGTAAAAGCAAAAAAAACAATTGCTTCTGTAAAAATCAGACTGCTTTTACAGTGTAAATGTTTTCAATTAGAGTGGGTGCTATTTCGAGCTGACAAAGCATTTGCAATAAGCTGTTTTGCAAGTCAATTGTGTTGGGCATTCGCCAAATAGAAATACATATAGCAGATTAAAGCGGTCCGCTTCGCCACCCACCACCAACTTATCGTACATTATTTATTGAGCACTTTGTCTTTCCATCACAATTTTAAAAAAATGTTTGGGGAATTTTTCCATATGAAAAAAGTATTTTGGAAATTGACCCACAAACGACACAGTTATTTGATAATTACTTTTTAACAGCGACCACTTAGCCACCTCCCCCCAAAAATAATTTTGTGACGCTTTTCCATATGCAAAATGAATTTGGAAAATGGTATACAATTGCCAAAACATATTAGCTTATCAATTTGTTTTGGCGGGCACATTCCCACCCCCACTCCCCCTTTCATTTAAAAAAAAATGTTTTGTGTACATTTTTCATAAGCAAAAAGCACTTTGGACATGGACATTATTTCACAAATGATGAAGTTATTTGATAAGCATTGATATTGGGGCGAGCACTTTTCGCAAACCGTGTCCCTCCCAATTATCAAAAAAGAAAATTTTGTGGACATTTTCCATATGCAAAAATTGTTTTGAAAATTGGTAGACAAATGTCAAACTTATGCGTATGTATATTACAAAATCTCTTAAAAACTATGTGCAAGGAGTCACATAACTTGAAAAAGTGGGCGTGGTTAAAAAAGTAGCCTATAATTCATTCAAGAGTCCCAGTTAAGTGTTGTATAAATTTCAGGAAGATCGGTCCAGAGATCTGGTCTTCTACAAGGTACAAACAAACAAACAAACAATAAACATACAAATACACATTCCGTTTTCTATATAGAAGATAGAAAATCATGTTGATTGAACATGATGTAACTATGAAGCAAAATCAATAGCGGAAAATGTTATATTTACAGGACTTTTGATGGTTTTTACAATGAAATTTTTCTGTGTGTTTGTTTATATTTTCTTCTGGTGCAGATGTTTGTAAATTCCTAATTTTTAACAACGACAGCAAACAGTAAATAACGAACTTTTTCCTGTTTAAAATTTAAAACATTACTTTGCTTAATTTTGTCTATTTCTTTGTTTTTTTCTTCCATATTTTTTGCTTCTCTTTCTAGGGATTTTGTTGATGTTTCTATATTTTGTTTGAGTTGTAGTTGTTTTTTTCTCTTTTTTTTCTTGTTGTTGTTGTTCCGTTAGACATAGTTTTCTCGATGATATGCCTTTTATGTCGTACTTTAGAAGTACGTATGTTTGTGTTTCATTATTCGTTTAAATTTTCTGTTTATTCTTCTTCAGTTTTTTCGTTTTTTTTTTTGTTGCTCTAGTTTATCTTGTTTTAAAATAGTTTGTATCATTTTAGAATGTTGTTGTGTTATACGTTTATGTACATAGAGTTATATGAGTAGTTGTGAGTTAGTTGTGTTTATGTTGTAAACTTACATAGTACGGTGAGATCAACTTCAGCTTTAAGTGGTGTCTGTGACATGACGTTGCTGGCTTCACACCTAAAACGGGCCTTATTGTCATTAGCCTCTGCGGTGAATGTGTAGATGTTCTCCGACAAACGTCCTGACGTTCTAACAAATAAAATAATACAACTAAGCATTAACATTTGCAGGAAGAGGTTTTTTTTTGTCTGTGGCGTTAAGTGTAAAATAATTCAGTAAAATTTAATATTGAAGTTTTTGTCGGTGAATGAAATTCTTAATAAAAACAAAATTCAGTGGACTGATCATACCTATAGGCCATGCGAATTTGTGAGCCATTTTTGTACCATATCAGTTGAGCAGGTGGATTGCCGCCTCGGCTGCGACATATTAATTCCACAACTTGGCCTCTTCTTAAAGTTTCACCTTGCGTATAGCCTTCTATGTATGGAGGACCCGGTGGATCTGAAAAGATATAAGATATTGCAAGTTTATATATTTTTCTTTAAAAATAACTATTTCACTACAGTAGACACTCGACAGTTTGAAATTCAAGACACCAAAATAACCAAAAATTAACAAGAGCTTAATTGGAAGCAAAACTGTCGGGAATAAATCATTTCTAATTAATCATTAATCAGGCAAAAATATTTTTTTTTTTTTTGTAAAAATTGCAGTAATTGCTGAATGTTTATCTTTCTTAAGCTATTTTTCTGATTTTATAAGTTTGTCTTTTTTGTTATTACTTTTGGTATCCCATCGTAATCTCCTCTCAGTAGGTTTTTTGGAATCGCTTGCTTTGTGTCATATGGCACCATCGTATTGAAACCACATGTCAATGAAGCTGAATTCTTCAAAAAAAAATGTCGCTAATCGTCTTCGTTGATATTGCATCATTGACACTCCTCTATACACACTTTTCGAATACGGCTTGGTAGATTAATGTCCAATAAAGGGAAACTAGTAGGAAATTTGATGAAAATGGCTAGAATACGAAACAAATTTCGGCATACAGCACGAATTTTGATAATAAAATTCAAAGATTTGCAAGCATTGTTCGTTTGTTAGTCTACTCATGCTGAAATGGCAAACCTTAAGCTGGATTCACCCATTGTCTCGGAACAAAATTTTTGTTGAAAGTGCTTGTATATCCATCCATATATTTCGTTTTCTTATTTTTCAATTAATAATTCCTTCTGATTGAAATTGAATCCTGAGAGTTATTTTTTACAATTTTAAATGCTATAATGCTAATATGTTATACGGCAATAAATATTACTCATACGTAACCCCGTTTCTTTCAAATGAATATCACTCAAACGCAACAGTTTCCAATTTTTATCTTCCGAATGTGTTTTTAGAACGAGGAAAATGTTTTAAATTTAGAAAACTATTTTTTAAAAAGTAGTCGAAGAAACGACGTTTAGTTTCAACCGTAAAAAAAGGTTCATTTTTCTAGAATTAACCATGAAACCCCTTTGAAATGAAGACATTTTTTAATGCTGAATTTTTTTTTATTACTAGAGACTTTACGTTGTTTAGTCTAAACGTTAAGAATCTTGTTAAAAGAAAATAGCATAAAATAATAGTATCCAATTTGCACGGTTGGGTGAGTTTTGTTCTTGTATCGAAAAAAAAAATGTTATTAATACGAGAGAAAAGAGTTTTTGTTTATGCAGAATATTATATATCTTAATTTTAATTCACGAATTTTATAACTTATGTTTCACATTGTTTTGATAATGGCATTTTTTTTCTATACTTCTAAATACATTCAATCGAAATACCCATAATGATGCAAAATTGTTGCAACTAAAATTTGCCTCATTGTTACAATTCCATTTAAAGCAATGCACACCGCCAAATATATTTAATCAGATGCACTGATATATTTAACACAAATGCAAGTGGTTGTTGTTAAAGTAATTATTACAACCGAAGGCATACATATTTCGCTGCTATACAAATACAATTTTACTTGAATGTTATAACTTTAGTTTGCTGTGTGTGTGTGTGTAAACTTTCATTTGGCCAGTTACAGAACTTAAATGCATTTAAAAACTCTCCATCATTTTATCGCATTCAGAATACCCAAATGGGCATTTAATGCTTTAGTTTTCCGACAATGTACAAATGAATGCATATGCATTCAGCCAACTACTTACAGCCCATATACATATTTACACACTATCCATGTATTTGTACATGGCGGCGAATGTGTGTGCCTCAGAGAGTTTCAGTAGGTGTTAGTGGTAATGTATTTATGCATTCGAGTAGTAAAATATATTAAAAGCAAATTAAATGCTAATTTATGCATATTTTATGACATAGAAGAGCTGACTTTTTTCTCTTTGCATACAATTTATATTTGTTAATTAAAATTTGATTTTTTGCTACGGTGCGCCAAGCAAGCCAGGAAATGTAGGGTGAAATCATAAATAACACGAAACAGAGAAATAAATTAAAAAAACAAAATTTTTAAATAAAAATTTTGTTAAATCAATTAAATTTAATTAGATTTTCTCCTACAAAGAAATTAATAGTATCAATTAAATTATTACTATTGACTTAATTGCATTACTTTTTATCTAAATTAATAATAATAAAAAATTTTTTTTTATTATATTTATTTTTGGAATTTAAAATTTCTTTGGAATTTAAAAATAAAGTTGAAACTTTGAATATAGATAAGTATTATAGATTAATATCATTTGATGTTGTATCTTTATTTCCAAGTATTCCAGTTAATTTGGCATTAGATATAATATAAAAGAAATGCGATAAGTTAGAAAGACATACAAATATAAATAGGAATCTTTTTCTACGTATTGTCAAGTTTTGTATACCGGATAACAGATATTTTCAATATGGAAATATAATATATATTCACAGTAAAGAACTTCCTATGGGATCACCAGCATCAGCACTTGTAGCGGATATTGTGATGGAAAAGCTATTACATTATATATAGATGGAAAGACTGTTAGATTGTTGTATTGGAAAATTAATTTTAAAACCGAGAATATTAACTAAATATGTAGATGATCTATTCTGTATTATTGAGGATAGTCAAATAGATAATATGTTGACAATATTTAATAATTTTAACCAGGATATTAAGCTTACGATAGAGAAGGAAATGAATTTAAAACCTCCATATTTAGATGTATTGATTGAGAGAAGAGGTCAGAATTTAATAATAGATTGGTATCATAAACCTACATCCTCGGATAGAATAATAAACTATTTTCCAAAATATCCAAAAGAGAGTTATAATGAATACGGCAGGAAATTTAATGGGCAGAGTTTTGAAACTTACTAGTAGTCAATTTAATTTTAGTTAGTCAATGAAAAATAATGATATAATTATAAATATATTCAGAGAAAATCATTTTCAAAAAAAAAAAAAAACAATACAAATTGTTCAAAAACTTTGCCTAAAAAGACCATTGCTCAATTATTTTTGAACAATTAAAATACAATTAAAAAATTTTAATAAAGGTCAAAATAAAAATAGAAGTGAGACTAAAATAATGAAAAATAATAATTAAAAATTTAATTAAATATTTTGAAAATTTCAAAAAACAAATATAAAAATATAAAATATAATAATTAATATAAATAAATACAATAAATATAAAAATAAACCAATATTTATTTTGTGTATTTCATAACAAAAAAAATTAGTTATTATTTATTTAAATGCGGAGCCCAAAAATTAATCAAAAATTTAATTGAATTGATTAAATTTTTAATTGAAACAATATTTTAATCTAATTAAAGTCGTTAATTGAAAATAACAAAAGTAAAATTTTTTTCCGTCAAGAATAACTTTTATATCGTTAGTTGAAATGCTAAATTACGTAACTAAGAATAATTTTGAAATTGATTTTGTGATTGTTGCTGATGCGTATTAGAAATTTGCATGTCCTCACAAATTTATAGAATTGTGTAAAAAATATTCAATTGCTCCTGATGCGAATTAGAATTAAAAAAATTGGGCACAAAATAAATTTCTTTTTAAGAGCGGAATTCAAAAGAGTGTAACTACAAATATGTCTGTTAAATTAAAAAGTTTTTTCTTTCTCCTGTAAAAAATTAAAAATGTATGATACGTGGTGTTGCATTTCAACTAGCGATATATGGAGTGTAAATATGTAGATGAGCGACATTAAAGCTCCCATTTAAGGGGTGTTTTTTTTTTCGTTAAATCAATAGAACTTACGAAAGGATGAACTGTTCAACGAATTCTTCTGCAATAAAGCTCTTTTTGGCTTAAAGTGTTCTTAATAAACAAAATTTAAATTGAAATTGAAGACCTTGGAAACTCAGTATATTCAGCAAAATGTATGCCGGGTGCGTTTTTAAAATTTTTTTTTATATTGGACCAGCACTCAGGAACTGACCCCTACATATGCAATGCATTGTGCTAGAACTAGAAAAAAGTGATAGGGAAAAAGATGACAGGTAGTGAAGCTGCAATATCTCACAACTCGGCTTTTGCACGTGTTTTTGTTTCCAGCACTGTTGCAGCTCCTCTGATGTCAGGGAGACATATTAAATTTCGAAACTTTGTTTTAGTAGCCATTTTCAATAATTGTTTTACTTGGAATACTATTGCATACTTTTTGGTGTTAAAAGAAAACTCAGTGCGTATCAGGAATAATTAATACATGGCCCTGCAAAAAATTTGCTGGCAAAGAAATGGGTAAAAATACTAATAATCACACTCTTGACTACTTCTACTTTGGCTTTTTAACTAATTACTTTAACATGGCGATGTTATTGGAAAGAACAACAACAAAATGTTGTTTTTGTTAAAGTTGTAGTAGTAATATTATTGACCTTGAAGGTGTTCAAAATAAATTATTAAAGCTTTTAACCCTAGAACCATAACGATATTTTATCATACGTTAATGCCAACGATGCGTAAATTGTGCGTATATATACATTTCGTTTGATAAATATCAATAAATAACAAATTTTCGGTAGGATTTCATTTCAATTGTTTTTTTTAATTCATTAAAAATATATATTGAAACTACTTTCTTATAAAAAATATGTACATTTTTCTCTAAATAGTCCCTCATAGTGCATTGATGACAGCAATAAAACATTTACATTTTTCATCGGCATAAAAGAGACTAACGTCATGTTTGTTTTCATCATAAACACTGCGCGATGATCCACAATGCTGCAAACCGAGTAGCTCGTGAGTTATCTCAGCCTTGTTCTTTCGTAGTGTGCTAACGTTACGAAAAAATTACGTGCAAGAATTTAACTTTTATTACCAACGATACGTAAGTTTTACGTACAGTCTCTAAGTGCGCATACTGTGAATTCCTATAAAACATTAAATATGTGTTGCTTTAACACTTGTAAGCATAGCAGCACAATTGATGAGAGCATAGCTAAAATGAATTGGCGTTAGAATGACGATCACTTCTTTTATATACATGTGAAAAAAAAACTGTACGTAAAATTTACGTACATTATGGTTCTAGGATTAAGTTGATCATATTATATTAAAAATCATTTCTAACAGACTTAAAAAAAGCAGAAAGTTCTCAATTGGACGGTGTATTTTGTGTTTAAGTAGTATTATTTCACTACTTTTGACTGACTGGATTGCTTTCTCAAAGGAAAGCTCGTACCTCCGTGTAAGGAGACACTAAAAAGTGTGAAATAAAAATTTTTGAAACGAAAATTTTGCAGTTGATTTTTATAACGATTCTTTTTTTTTTATAAATTAATTAATAAAATTTGAGTTTGACAAGAAAAGTTTGAACATACACGAGTTTAAGCTTCTTTTTTTATTTTAAAATATTTTTTAACTTGAGAAACAATTAAATTTCAAATGCCTAAATATATTTTTTAATGGCCCACAAAAATCGAGCTACCCAAAATAGCATCTTCATTATATGAGAATAACATGCTAAACTACCGAATGTAGTTTTTCGTTAGAAATATAAGAAAAAAATTAAAAAATAAGTGCGAATCGTATGATGTTGCTAGCCATCACTAAGTTTGTCCACCAATTTCAGTGTCATCTTCATCATGTTAAAATATAAGAAAAGTGGCAAAAATCCTTCTTAAGCAAAAAGGTTCGTATGACCATTAAATTATGAATGCTGTCAATTTAAGAAAACGAATGATGCAGAAGTTCTTATATTTGGGCCTACTTTCATGTGCAATTCTCAGATGTGAGTCCCAAATCAATGAGCTGAAAAATATGTTGTACTATGCTAAACGTTCGTGATATTAAAGCAAATGGTAGTTCTGATTCTTCTGCCTATGACGAAATTATGAATTAATAGTAAATGAAACAATGAATTATGAAAAAAAAAATTTTTAGCTTTTTTGTAGACTTTTTCGGCGCGATTTAGCTTTTTTTCTCCGGCTATTGTCAATACTAGTGGGCAGTATACATAGCTTATTTTAAGCCTACCCTGTACAAGTTTCGCAGAAACATATCGATTAGACCAAGACCCTCGCCTTGAAATTTTTTTTTAGACAATTATTTTGTTTATTTTTTTTGCCAATAGAAGATGGGGCTTCATAGTTAATTGAAAACGATTTGCAATATTAAATGCACCAAATTATCATAAATGTTAATTTTGTTCCTACTCTTTGTAGGTGTGGAGTCGATACCTTCCGTATGAACTTTCATTCTGATAAAGTCTTGCTTTAGAAATGAAATTTTCATATTTCGTTCAATAGTATATTTTGCGTATTTGCTTTAGACAATCACTACCGTATAATACAAGCATGTAATGGTAAATGTAGAAAAGGTTATTGTATCATTGTGATTATTAAAAAATAAAATAAAGAAAAGGGAATATTTTGTATTCACATTTAATGGACACTCTGTGTAAATGCTTTTTAATGTTTTTGTTCACCGATTTCTTTTTCTGTAACGTAAATGTAGAATTTATATGAGATTAACCGCAAAGCATTTATTTCACAAATATTATCTTTTGCTAGTGAAAACAATTTTAATGTTTTTCATTTTAGTTTATAGCATTTTCTAGGAGTATCAAAGCATTTTCTGTTTTTTTTTGTTGTTTTTCTTGTTTTGGTATTCTATTAACATATCCATTTCCACTCTACAGAAATGTATCTGGAAAAATGCAAACATTTTGTAATTATAAAAATACAAAATAAATAATATTCCACATGTTTGGGTACTGAATAAAAACAATATGTTTTACTTTTTTATTATGCAGCAACATGCATTTAGTGGGTATTTATACAAGTTACTATTATTAATTTAAAATTTCAATTCAATTAGATGGAATTAAAATAAGGAAAACGGGATGGGTTAAAAATAATTATGACCTTTTTAAGCCATTTGATACCTTTACAAATACACTAATCACACTGAAACACCCAAACACACACACACAAACACACGCGCACTTATCTACAGGAAAATATATAACCACACGCACACAATTCAAGCAAATGGCCGCAATTAATTCAACCATATTTATTGTGTAGATTTGTGCAACATCACTTGCTAACGTTCAGCCACTGTGCTGCACCAGCCGAGTTGGTGTGTCAGTTTAACTGCTCGAGTAAGAGTTACCGCAAAAACTGCCACAATTAGAGAATTTCCGACTATTTGCGAATAAAATTATTATTATTAAATTTTCATAATTTTTTCCCGTTGTTGTGGCTGTGCCATAAATGTTCGTAAGTTTTTAAATGTATTTGAATTAAAATAAACGCCAGAGATAGGTTTTTTCTTTTTTTTTTTTTGTTTTTCTTCACATTTATAAATGCAATTTTATTATGGCTTAAATGTATGTATGTACAGTAGCGAACATAACAGTAACGATTCTACACTTAAAACCAATCCCAAATTTTTTGTAAAATTTCTTTTTTTTCGTTTAAACTTTTATGATATCTCTAAAACTATTAAGCAAAGTTAGACACAATGTTCACACGGCCTGAAGATTGTTTTGTTGTCGAATTGCGTATTTTTTCTTAATAGAATAGGGAAGATCCTTCCCAAGTTATACTACTATATGTAGTGAAAGTGTCTCTATTTTTTACAAACCGCGATATCTCGAAAAGTAGAGCTGATAAAAAATGTTTAATTACACCTAGCATATCTGTATAGCAAATGCATAACTGCAATTTAAAATAAATGAATCTTCACTCAAAAACCGGCCTAATTATTTTTCATTTAAATTTAACATTAAATTAAATTTTTAATGGTAAAAAATGATAAGAAAAAAATTAAGAAAAAATTATATTATAAATAATTAAGGGAAACTTCAGTAAAAATTACAGATCTTTCGTTTTTTTCTGCTATTTTTATTACCAAACTAGCTGACCCGGCCACGCGCTACTGTAGCTGTTATAAAAGTTTTATTAAAAAATATTCAATTCTTCTTTTTATTCGACCTTCTATTTTTATTGTATGCAATAAATTATTTAGCACTGCAGGTGTTATTTTTATAAAATTTAAAATTTATTTATTAATAAGTTTTTTCGATATTTCGCTAGCCCTTAGTTAGCATCATCAGGAAAAAAAAAATTTTTTATAAAAAAAAAAATAAAAAAAAAAGTTTTTATAAAAGAAAATTTATTTTTTCCTGATGCTAACCAAGGCTTAGCGAAATATCATAAAAACTTATTAAAAAATAAATTTAAAATTTTATAAAAATAAGACCTGCAGTGCTAAATAATTTATTGCCCCCTACCACCCATCGTGGTCTTATCTCTGAAAAAATAAAAATATATACCCTTTGAACTCATCTTGATGCAGACCTATCTGTGTTTTACCTCCCCTCTATATCTCCCCAGTGTCTCTACATCTAAACCCAATTTCAGCTCTCTGGCTCTACTAACAGTGCGCACCCGTGTATCGAATGGGGGAATGTCACATGCGAAAAAGCTCTTTCTAACCAAAATGAGAAACTTTAGCTATAACCGTTCTCAAGATATACTAAAATTAATATTGACTTGTGTGTATGAGAAGTAATTTATGATTGTATCCCTTTTCTATAAGTGTAATTCTTACAAGTTCTTTTCATAGGCATACTCGTACAGGTTTGTCTGTTTGTCTGGTAAGTCAGTCAGCTCTTAAATAACTGTCAAGTTTGAAAAGTTTGCCATTTAAGAACATGGATAGATTAACACCTCGAAGAATGCGTAAAATTTGTTCAAATTTGAATTTCTTGGTATTAAAGTCAACACAATCGGCTCAATATCTTCAGAGAGTGAAAATCGGGGAGGAAGTAAGCCTGATGGTTGTCCCCATATTACAATACTGTTGCATCACTGCTTACAATATATAGGCCTGCAGCAGCAATGTTCTCTATTTCTTCATCGGCAGCATATTCTTCCATTTCTTGCCCTTAATCACGAATATACTTAGAGTCAGGTGCCGTGAAGAGTGAGAATACGGAGTTATTTGAGTTGTATTTTTTTTTTCATCTTGGACCAGGGCTCAGGGGCTATGCCCTACATATGCAATGCAGTGCACTGGAACTAGAGAGAGGGTTAGGGTAGAGAATAGACAGGTGGTGAAAGTGTTAGGAAGATAGAGCTTAATTCTTGTACAACTCTGCAGGTGCGTGTTAATTATAAAGCAAAGTTGCGGCGTCTCTGATGTTTTTTGACGCATTATTTTTAAGCTAATGGAGCCATTTTATTTTACTTCGCCGACGTTTTATTGCTCAAATACCGACTTAGAAGGGTACTGTAGCACAGAAAACTCAGAAAAAACTTTTTCCTGATTTGACCTGACTGTGAATCGAACCTGGGTATTTCTGGTTGCAGAGCCAACACGCTTACTACTCGCCATCAGTACCCCAGCATTTGTGTGTGAGTGTGTTTTGTGTTCGGTATTCAATTGATTAATTCTCAATTGGTTAGTTAAATTTTGAACATAAGAATCCTAAGTTTGTAATCAGAAATTAGAAAAAATCCAGTGATGAGCATTAGCAAAATAGTACTATATGGATATGCTTTGCTCCTCAATAATCAATTTTATTGAGTTTATTTTTGAAAAAATACTTTCTGAGAATATCAAAGGCATGTAATAAATAATATATTTCATAAAATCTTTTTTTCAGGTTTATATAGGGATATTCCCAAGGTCAATTCATTTAATATTTCTTAATTGTAATTAATTAATAAGAATTTGAATATTTTCGCAGTGTTGCATAGGGATTATTTCAAACTGTGTACGACATTTTTACTCTGCACAATATTTTGTTTTGCTGCGTGAAGACTCATCATGTACGCGTTTATAGTTTTATAACTTTTGCTAAAAAAAAAACAAAAAAAAAGAAAAAAAAAACAGGCCAGGTGTTCAAGGAGAAACGGAAAAAAAACAATTCAATAAAGTATGTGTTTTTGTATGCGTTTGCATGTTTATGACTGTGTCGGGGTTCCGTAGATTGTATTATAATTGAATTTATCTGTCGCATGCTGCCATATTAGTTGCCGCCATTTTAAATTGAATTTGTTGCATATTCATAAGGTCAGTTTTATACAGCGACATACATGTATGTACATATACTCATACTTGTATGAACCATTGTCCGTATGGGCAAATGTATATAACATATCGTCACCTGAAAAGCAAAAAGGAATAAAAAAAAAAACAAAAAAAAAAAAAAATTCTAAATTGAGTATTTTATTTAATCTTCACAAATTTTTAGCTTTTTAATTTTAAAAATAACGAGTTTATTAAACGACATCAAAAGGCTGTTTTTACTAAACTTTCAAAATCAATGTATTTTTTTTGCTGTTGAGTTATAATCCAACAATAGAAAAATGTTACCAGCTTACTCTTTTTGAGATATAATTTTTTAACGTTGTAAATAAACTCATAATTTAGTTCGGATGATATTGCGAAAAAATTATATTTGTAACCACAACCCATTTCTGTTTATTAGGTTTTTTGTCTCTCCTGGAAAATTTTTAAAAGTGATGATAGGCCCTTTTGCATTTAAAGTGACTATATGAATATATATATATAATTGCAGGAGTGTATGTGTTACATAAAATTGCCTGTGTACACACGTTTGCGTTTGTTCAAAATTATATTAGCGGATAGCGAATTCAACCCACTACATGGCCACAGAAATTATTTGAAAATCATAAAATGTGTCCTGTCTATGCATGCCTGTGCATGTGTGCATATGTGTGTGTGTGCATGCACAAATATGTATTTTCAATTTATAATAACTATATTTCTGCTAACCTAACTTGCCGCAGGGTAAACATATTTTCATTAGCATTTCTCCTATCATTGCATATTGATAAAAGCAATTTCATCGTTCACCTTAAAGGTTTGACAAGTGGCCAACCAAATTGTAAATATAAATTTTTTGTTACAAATTATCAAAACCTTAATAAACGATTTTGCAAAATAAACGCCAAAGCCACGCTAACATTTCTGTTATCATACACATGCGATTAAATACAGTTGATGGTAAATATTTACACTGGGGAAGACATATTAATGATAACAAAAATACTAAATAAAGACAAAGAAAAAAAAAAAAAAGAAACAAAATGTCACAAAAAAATTTACCAGAATTAATGTTATTAAATGCAAGTTATTGCAAAAAAAATAATATATGAAAGGTGGGCATATTTGGGGTTAGGAAGTAAACTGGCTCCAAAGAACGATTTTTTTTTGACAAATTCAGTTTTATTGATTCCAATGTAAAGTAGAAATGTGGGAATTAGTAAAGGAATATGATGTCGGGCAAATATTTAGTTCTAGCACGTCGGCAAACATCCACTTTTTTCAAAAAAATTTTGAACCACATTTTGCAACAAAGCTTTGCTTATCTCGCCAATGCAGTGTCAAATTTCATCTTTCACAGCATCAGTTATATGTGGTTTGTTCAAGTAAACCCGGTCTTTCAAATGACACCAGAGAAAATAAAACAGCGGCGTTAAATCGCAAGATCGAAGCGGCCAATTGACATCGCCAAATCGGTAAATTACGCAACCGGGCAATTTCTCATGCCTTAACTGAATTGTTTGACCATCTTTGTGGTTTGTGGCGCCATCTTGCTGAAACCAAAGAAACCAATTGCGGCCACAAAAAATCGGTTATCAGGGTTTGGTAGAGCCGAAAATTAATTGTGACGGTGTTTCCTTGCTTATTTTGCAAAAAATACGTCTGATGATGCCACCTGACCACAAACCGCACATTCTTTGGATGTCATGGTTTTTCGAGGACTGTGTGCGAATTTTGTGAGCGCAAAATGCGACAATATTGTTTGTTTACAAAATCGACTAAATGAAAATGGGCCTCATCAGTTCAGTTCAGTTGTGATTCAGTTCTTCAAACAGCCAATTCACAAATTTTCGACCCAAGCAATGGTCGATCGGCTTCAATTCTTTAACGAGTTGAACTTTATAAGCATGAAGATGAAAGTCTTTATTTAAAATGTTGCGTAAAGTGGCTCTGGTGAAGCCCAATTGTTGTAAACGTCGACGAGTTGATGGTGCAGGCTCATTCTCAATACTTTGCTATATAGTGGCTATGTTTGCATCACTACAGCCACTGCAAGCGTATTGTTTGAGTCTATTGTCAGCAACAATACCGTGAGACTCGAATTTGGCGATTAAATTACGCACAGCGGTCTTAAAAGGAGCCTTATTACGAGGCAAAGCTGCTTGAATTTTACGAAGTGATACTGGAATATTTACATCGTTTTGATAGTAAATTTTCACAATTAAAATTCTCTGTTGAAGAGTGTAGCGTTCCAGTGTTAAAACTTCCCAATTTTTTTACTAAATAAATGTCAAAGGATGACAGCTCAATACTTGACATTTCATCATTTGACAGCCTATTTACTTCATAACCTCAAATTTGCCCACTCACGCTTAAACTGCTGGGAGTAGCCGTCACCAAAAAGGTAAATACGCAGTATTTACTCCAACACCAAACATCAGTAGAGGCATAATCACTATATCGAAGAGCCACCTTCCTTGCGTTTATACTCTATGCCTTGCCTATGGCATACCTACAAGTAAACAGAGCAATGGCCGCTTTCTTCGCCCTCTCTTTTTGACATCGACGTGCCACGTAAATTTAGAGTCAAGATGAATGTCTGGACACATCTCGCTGTCAGTCGGCTTGAGTTCTATCCCATTTAGTCGCGGAAGTGTAAAAGGTGGCCAGTGTGTTATTTTAAATAAATTTTACTTCATGGAACTTTTTCCTCTTCATGCAAAATAATTATTTTCAATTTTGTTAAAATATTAACAAAATCCTTTAAGCTCAACAAGCAATCAATCAATAATTTGTTAAACGTTTTAATTGATTCGTTTCCACTGACTATCCATTTGCTTTAAATAAACAGTATTTTTGATATCATTTATTTTACTTTTATCGAACTTTTTCTTAATCTGCACCGATAGCACAACGGCCAACTACTATTTATTCAGTTTTTTTTTTTTTTGTGTTTCGAGAGCAAATAAAATATTATTATTTTCAGCTGATATTTTTTCAAAAGTTATAGTGTTTGGTTTACACAACTGGGTGCTTTAAAAAGTTTTTTTTTTCTTTTTTTTATCTCTCCCACATAAATTTTGTGTTAATATGACTTTTCATTTGTTTGAATTATTAATGTATAACGACAGCAGTAACAACAACAACAACAACAACAACAACAAAAAAAAAAGGATAATTTTAATTGAAAAAGTGTGAAGTACGTCGGCAGTTATGTGCTGATTTAACACGAAAACTAATGGACAGTCACTTAAATGAAACACAATAAGGGCCCTCGTGAAAATGCTTAAAATTGCCATTGGCCCAATTGTGCATATTTGCAAGGCAATTGTATCATGAAGCCCTGTTTTAAACTTGCCAGAAAAGCAACAGAAATGTACTAGAATTTAGGCAAGTGGAGATAATGCAGGTTCGGTCTGTCATACAATTTTTAGTAAACGTCAATATAAAATAAAATTAAATAAAATCCCAAAAAATCGAAATTTGTATCTAGAAATTGTAATTTCCTTTTAAATTGTTTTCTAAAAAAAAGAGATAGGCCAAAGACTCAATTGCTGAGATTATTGGCATAAGTTGCTATTAAATGCGAGAAAGTTAGTGTGTTGAATATAGAGGTGGTGAAATTTTTAGAACATAGAGGTTAATTCTCATACAACTCTGCAGTTGCGTGTTGATTATAAAGCAAAGTTGCGCCATATCTGATGTTAATTTTGACGCATTATTTTTAAGCTAACAAAAACCATTTTATTGATTATTTTACTTCGCCGTCATTTTATTGCTTAAATACCAACGTCGACGTTAAAATTAGGGCACAAAAATTAGAAAAATTGATTTGACGGGGCTGGGAATCGAATCCGGCTATTTCTGGTTGCAGTATCAATACGCTCAGCCATCAGCAACGATTCAGAAATGTGACAGTGGCAAAAAAAGGTGTCGTTTCGATCAATGAATTTTGACATTAATACAATGAATTCTTTTTTTCTTGTACCAGCACTCAGGAGATGACCCCTACACAAGCGGTGCATTGTGCTGGAACTAGATGTAAGGCATAGTAGGAGAAACGATAGGAGGTTAAGCTTGACTAACGTACAACACTGTTTTTGCACGTTATTTGCTTTTATAGCAGCGTTGTGGTGTCTCTGATGTCAAGGAGACGTATAAAATTTTGAAGCCACCCACGTGTTTCGGCAGCCTACATTAAGTAGAAGAAAACCATGCAGCTGACTTATATTTTATCATAAATTTATTAAAAATAAAACTTGTTTAGGCTATGAAAATATATTCTTGGTTATAATGAATCAAGAAAACTTAGGAAGATGAAGAGATTGCCAGATTTCATCATATCTAATGTAACTGTTCATTGTATCAATGAAAACTTTCATTATTATTATTATGAAGACCATTTAATGCAACGGTTTCATTATATTAATGAAGGATCTTTTTATCACTGTGGCGAACAGTAACTTCTTGCAGGTTCAGTGTTCATTTTCGGCGCCGCTGCGGAAACTCAGCTTCAAAATTAAATTGCAATTTTTTATTGTGAATGAATTTGATAAAAACAAAAAAAAATGGACATGTGCTGTTCTTCATTATAAGAAAAAAAAATTGTTACAAAGTAAATTTTCTTTTTGCATAAATAACAGTTGAAAATTTTAGAATAAATTTTAATTTTTTTATTATTACTTTTTTATATAGATATGACAAATATGAAGTTTAAATTAAATGAAAAATGTTTCATCGCAGTGATTTGTCGATTTTTGTGACAACATTCAATCCAAACATTGTATATTTAAAAAAAAAAAAAAAACTCCAGAGTGAACGTAACGTACCGTGTAAGTTATGTTAACTAATTTTTAATGAGCTTCTATTCAAGAGCATATTTTATATTTAATGGTGATCTCAGTCAGTCTTTAAATTAATTTTCTTGTTTTCGTTTCACTGCCCAAACGACAATCGCTGCATTTAGAAGAAATTATTTTCTTAAACTTTGAGGCACATGGACGAATAAACACTGAATATATTCGTAAAATATGCAAAACATCAAATAAATATGAAAAGCTAAATCCTCTTTTAATATTCTCAAACACTCATGACCACAATATCTCAGTGTGCAGGAATGTATACAATACGAAAGCTGACACAATCTCCACACACACGCACACACACACAGCCTCCGAAATGGTAATAAAAAAATATAATTTCGTTACCAAATAGTACACTCATATACATAATACACTTATATTTTATTCTAATGGACAAATTAACAAAAATGAAATCAAAATTCACTTACATAAGACGGACAATTGTACTGTAGAACGCATGGGCATATCAGGCGCCAAAGCCTTATGCTTCGCTTGGCAGGTATATTCCGTGTAATCATCATCGGCAGTGGGCTTCAGTTTTAAACTTGAGGTGGTGGTGAAACGTTTTGGTGTACTTTCCTCAACTTTGTCGTTGCGATGTTCTGCAATTAGAATATAGAAGAAGGAAGAAAATTAAAACCTTGATTTATAGAAATGCTGCGAAAGGCAGCTCCGGTCTATAAAAATATGTATATGGTGGTTTTGTTTTTTATTTTTTATTCTTAAACTTTTCCGCAATTTTTTATTTAAGTAATTGGGGCAATTCCTAGTCAAATCAAGCATAATTCTTCTTGTCTGCTTCCGATTTCAATAAAATTTTGTATACTTGTTATTAGGGATGGGGAAAATTTAACGACGCATATGGGATAGTGGTTTCCCTAAAGTTTAGCAAACAATTTCTTCTAAATTAAAAAAAAAAAAAAAAAAAAATTATCTCTGGTAACACCAATCGTTCATTTGTAAACAATTCTTAATTTTATTCACAGGTTGGTAGCACTGAACACGAATAATAAAAGTGGGCAATATAATTTTGTTTTTGGTAGTAGTATAGTATATTTTTGGCCATGTATTCTATCTTGAATAGTAGTACGTGGAACAACTTTTTTTTTCCTTGCAGCAGAGATAGAAGTTGTGCATTTTCTAATTTCATTTGGAGCACTTGTCATCGACTCTTCGGCATATTGGTGTCTTTTTCCTTTGGTGTACATATATTTCAAAACTTCAAATGGTCTGAAATGCCTTGAAGTACTTATTATTTATACAGAATCTCAAAACTTCATGCTGTTTTGATATTCCCAGTTATATTGATTTTTCTGAAAATAAGTTGCTTCCGACTTCACAGCACTTCTGAACTATACTCGGCAGGTCTTTGAAAAAAACTCAATATGAACTATGCCGTCTACTGGGTAAACCAATTTTTAATCATTTTCTTTATACGAAGTGGAAAGAGAGATGATTGATAAACAATTTGTTAAAAATGCAGCTTAATCTGGGGAAAAAAAAACTAATTTACCATTACTCGTCACACCCTTCCGACTATTGGAAATCATAGAAGTTTTTGATCCAAATGTCGGCAGCAAAAAAAATAGGCAAAAATTAAATTTTTTTTTTAATGAATTTTTCATATAAAAAAAATATTTGAATTGTTTTCTTGCCTTAGATACAATTATTTAAAAAAAAAAAGCACCTAATTTAAAATCTATACAAATATGTTTTTATAGTGGCTCTGACACTCAACTATTTCTAACGTTTTTTTTTTTTTAATTTTTCCAAAAGCCTCAGACTTTACACGAGGAAACCTTTGGAAGAAAAACATCAGGAATTCTCGTTTATTTTTTATTTGCGGTCACACAGGCGAAAATGTTGCCGGCGACACACTCCATTATTATTGTTAATAGTTTTCCTTTGTTATTGTTTGTTTTGTAGGCAACGTAATTTACAACAAATCTTGTCGCTGAGTACCGAAGACAAAAACTATGCCCTCTTCCCCAGCCGTAATATGCCACCAAACTAAATGTTTCCCTTCCAAATGTTCGCTCTTCTAAACTCAGTCAAAGTGATTTGTGATAAGATTTTCCATTATTCGAAGACGTTTTTCAACAGATGTTGTGAAAATGTTAAATATTACTGGCTATTGTAGAGTTTTTTTTTTTTATTATAAAAAGTGATTTCGAAATATCTAAATTTAGAAAATGTTGGTAAGGGACAGCGCTGTGCTGTAGCATGCACAGTTTGTCAGTACAGCCGACACACAAGTAACGCAACAAACAGTTATAAATGCCGACACATTTACATTAAACTAAGAAGTGTCAAATAACCCAAATTTTTCAAGTGCAATATTTGGCAATGTCTGCATTGCATATGCAGTGCATATGGGTTCGCATTAGCCCAACTCACAATCTTGTGCATATGGTGTTGCATCATTGCATTTGCAAAAAGGTATATCATATTTTTCCTCTACAGTAACAAAATACACAGCAATGCACATGCTAGACTTAAATTTATATGCAACACTTAAAACCAATAGGATTTATTTGCTATGAGTATGCAACACCTAATTGCAAATAAACAGCTGACTAACAATAATCCAAGCCAATCAAATCGTAATCGCCGCATACTTGCCGCTGCTTATTTTCCTCCAAAAAAACATGTAGTGCGATGCATTAACTTTTATTTGACATATTTTTTTTTTGAACATTTGTTTGTTTTTTCAATCAGCTGTGAATTTTGTTCTTGCAATGAGTAGTGCATAGTAAATTAAAAATGTCATTCACAGTTGATAGCACAAATTTGCTATTGCATATATTTACAATCTCAAATACACAAGATTGTGAGTAGAGCTATTTTGTTTATGTTGTTGTTGTTAGAGGCAAGCGGCACGTTTCATAACACACTTAAAAATGCCAAAATAACTTCATCTTAATCATGTTACACTTATAATTCCCAGGCTAAATATAGGGTGGCTGATGAAAGCCAATACCAAAAGAAAACTTGATAACTTTTTTTATTCTAAGTAATCTGGAGTTTTTTTTTTTTGTAGATTGATCCTCAGATTTAATGAAAATGAAAAGTGGGACACTGGAAAAAGAATGCCACTATCACGCATTGGAGTCTGTAGTTTTGGTTCAACTAACTAACAGGCTCATTTCAAGAAAATCAACCTCCCGTTGTGCCCCTAGATCGCCTGACCTAACTCCACTGGACTTTTTCTTTTATGGTTATTGTAAACAGGAAGTGTAGAAATCGTAACAGATAAATTTGGAGGAACTAAGACAATCAATTCGAGCGACAATAGCTACAGTTCCAGCGTTAACTTTGCGGGCAGTAATGAACAATTTTTTGCCAAGATGCCGCACCTGCATCCACGATCATGGCTGGCATTTAAATTCGATTGTCTTTAAGACTAATTCGATGTGCTTTCAAATGAAAAGAGATTGAAAATATTCCATGCATTACAAAAGAAGTCGTTCCAGTTTCTTAATGTAGCTTAATCATGGATTTGGAAATCAATCAAAATTCATGATTGCCTGGTAGATTTAATTTATTTTATAAGTAAAGCTATAAGAAAACTTAGGAATAGGAATTTGAGTGCATTATGAAATGTCACTTAAATTGTAATCTAGAATCTTCTGAATGTTAAGAATTAATAATCTACATTTAGGCAGCTTCACTAGGACCTCTAAGTCAAGGGAAACAATAAATAATTAGTGAACTTCTTTTACGGAGCTCCCAAGAATAAATAAATTGTCTTCTTATTTAATTTTACTACAGTGCCCCAAATATGCATGAAATTTTGGAATTATTCAAGAAATATTTTATATAAGTATCTAGGCCCTTTGAAAGAAATAGAATATTCCGTTCACCTAATAGTGAAGTAGTGGAGTATTTATTGTCTGATCATACCGTAGTTTTGGAGGAGGAAGATCAATCGTGTTTGCAAAAAAACGTTCAAGTTGAAGCCTGCGAAGTTGTTATTGAGCCTGCTCATAAATTACAGTGTGTCATAGTTGAATATCATCCATCGTCAAGCTCTCCCATAGTAGTTGAGCTACAGTAACTATTCAAGCTACAGGTACGTGTAATCAGGTTTCTATACTTAATTGGAAAAATAACACATATCGTTCTTACAATTTTTCTAACACTAATTATGAGTTTGGTCAGATAAAATTTCTCAAGATTCTGTAAATCTCATTCATCATTTCATTTTTATTAATATATTTTACTTAGCATATAAATTTACATTTTCGAGATTTTATCTGTAGATACTACAGCGAATAATTTAGATTAAGAAAAACTTGATAATAATTTTTAAGATTATAACATTATTTAAAGGAAAATGTGTAAAACCTTTATATGAAAAGAGATATAAATTTAAATATAGTTAGAAAGTATCAGATATACCATGAAATTATCCGAGGATAATACATGCATACATGTCACTTTCAATTTAGTGAATTATGTGTTAAGTTGCAATTAAGCCAATTGTATGATGCATTCTCTTAACATTTAATTAGAAGAATTTTGAATAGATTCGTGGTATTTATGGTTAAGTTATTTTTTTTTAAGACGATGATTAATTCATATCCAGTTTTGTAGTGGAGAAGTAAAGTTGAATATCTCCAATTTTTATTGTTTATTATTTTAAGACATTTATTTAGAATAATTTGTAGTTTTTTTCAAATGTATCTTTGCTGCATTATACCAAATAGGACTTGCATAAGTCAAAGTTGGTCTTATAACCCTTTTGAATATTAAGTTTTAGTTCTTAAGTTTCAGTGTTGAACGTTTGCTAAGAAGTGGCCACAAAGTTCTGATAGTTTTCATAGATTTTTTACAGATTTCATCGATGTGTTTCCGAAATTAAGTTTCTTATCGAGGCAAACGCCAAGATATTTGACTTCGTTTTTAATTGTCAGGATCTCATATTGAAAATTTAACTGACGACTTGGTAATCGTTTGGGGGAGTTGTTGTAAGGGAATATAATAGCCTGAGTTTTAAAAGCGTTTATTTTTATTTTCCATTTATGTAAATCTAAATTTTTGAGGCCTTTACAAACATCAACATACTGATTGAGATAATAATAATAGTAGCAGTAACTTACGCCGCGCTCTTAATAATGAATCTATATTTACAGCAACAAAATATCGATATATGCGAGGGCTGTTTGCTAACTCCTTGATGTATTTTTTTAGTAAACTACTGTCCAAGTTTGAGCAATTGGTTGGTGTTTGACAGCCATTAAAGACAGACAACCTCGTGAATTTTAATAAAAATGGAAAAAAGTGAATTTCGTGTGTTGTTCAAGTATTATTTTTTGCGTAAAAAAAAAACAATCACTGAACCCAAGAAAAGAGTTGCTAAACACCATGGGAACTCTGCACCATCAAATTCAAGGTTTAAGAAGTGGTTCACTGAGTTCTGTTGTAGTCGTAGCAGCCCAAGTGACGCCGTACGTGCTGGTCGCCGAGAAAACGTTAGCACACCAGAAATCGTCGATAAAATTAAAGTAATACCTAGAGAAGGGTCGAATGATCAGCCACCAATATTATTCACAACTTTCATACAGATTCGATATTGATTTGAAGCAAAACCGACCACATTTGCCAAAAAAAAAGTGCTGTTCCATCAAGCCAATGCAAGAGTACACACGTGTGTAGTCAGTATGCCAAGAATCCTGAAATTCGGCTTCGACCTGCAATCTCTGGATTTAGCCCTTTGCGACTGTTGTCTTTTTCCAAACTAGAAGAAATGTTTGGGAAGTAGGAGATTTGGCACGAATGGTTATAACGGTAACAAACGCCTACTTTGAGGACATTGAACAAACCTATTACTGGGCTACGAATTGCAATCACATCCAGCAAATTCTTCAGTTTTAACCCTCTAAAACTTTTCCAAATCTGAAGTAATGTTTGGGGGAGTAGGAAATATGGGTCGAATTGCGTCGAATGGTTATAAGGGAAACAAACGCCTATTTTGAGGACCTTGAGAAAATATTTTTTTTTTTTTTTTTTTTTTTTTTTTTAAGACAATACAAACTCTACGAAGCTCTTAAGCTTGTCTGTAGAAACACCAAGGATCTAAGCGGGAATCGAACACGCGCCTCCATATTTATAAGACTAATGCTCATGCACTAGACTACGGAGGCACCCAATGGAATAATAAAAAATAAAAAAAAACCTTTGACTAAATATATTGATCTAAAAGTAGATTACAAACGAAAATAAAGCGCTTATTTAACGAAAAAAAATATTCACGGAGTCATCCTCCAGCAAGCCGTATCGATACATGGATTCTTATTTACGAGTATCGTTCTCGACACTCGACGTTTTTCAACTGTAGTATGCTTATTTCACGTAGTTTATAATTCAATTCAATTTAAAATACTAATAAACACATCTGATTGAACGAAATCTAACAATTCAGGCAACCTTTCTTTACTTGAGAGTGCAAAATTTTTATCATGGAAATGATTTTCTCTTTTGTGTATGAAAAGACAGATTTTAATGAAAATTGCCTGCAAGCATGTAACCCTTTTACTGGGTAACCTGCATCCTTGGCTGAAAAATTTCACTTGTATAGTGCAATTTACGAATTTTTACTTAGAAATTAAAAATGTTCCCTTTTTTTATTTTTTGTTTGTTTGTTTGTCTTTCATCTTCTGCCAAAGAAGATACTATTGGCTGTAGTTAGTCTAAAGCAGACAAATTTCATTTAACTTAACTTCTTGTTCATAAATTAAAAATTATGCCAAAGACAAAAATTCAGCAGACAAGTGAAGTTAACAAAGAAAAAAAACACTTCTTTCATCTTCGTGGCAGCTTGGGAAAAGCAAAAGACAGAAAGAAGAAAAAAAACTGAAGTTGTGATAAAAGAAGCTTTATAATATCACAAAGAAAAAGAACAGCAAATAGAAAATTATTTGCATGAAGTCTTATTAATTAACAAAGAATTTATTTTTAATTTTCCTTGGCATGCATGTTTAAGTGAAAATTATATTTAAGTGTTGTGAAAACTGTACACAGTAACCTTCAAAGATAATTTTAAAGGATAATCGCTGTCAGACATGCACAGACAAACTGAAATTTAACAACAAAAGCAATACGGCTAAATTTCAAAGTCTGTTCAATTATTTAAATTCATTAAATACATTAAAAAAATGAATACCGCACGCACAGTTACGGTTCGGATTTGCTTTCTTTATAAACGTTTTTATCGCCCTGCGAATAAAATGTGCTTTTTATTTTCTAATAAAAATCTTAAATATAAATTCGAGATAAAACGACCACAATTCTCATCTTCACTCTAATGCTGCTAAAAGTAAAAGTAAAAAAAAAGAAAAAGAAAACCGGCAGTAAAAAACAAGTGTTATGGTTGCGTATGAGTTTTATTACACAACACTCATACGTTCGGTGGCATTTAATAGGGTTTCCTTTTCGGAAGAAACTGAAAAGAAAAAAATATAAATAAATTCATTTATTTAATTTTGAGTACATTCCACACGAGCTCTGTCAGATTTTGTAGTTGTGTATTTTTTATTCTCTTTAGATAGACCTTCTGTCATTTGTTTGCATTATTGATTTCATTTGTAAAAAAGAAATTCTAAAAAAAAATATATATATAAAAACATTTTAAATACATTTAATTTACGTCACGTTCGCTAACATGAAACGCACGTTTGTTAACGTTTTTTTCTTCGCACTTTTCAAACTTATTCTTAAGGAATATGCACAGTGGAATAACAAAACTTTAAAGACAAAGCGTTATCAAGTGCAAATAAATATAAAAAAAAGCAAAACAAGTTTTTGTCTAGCGAGGAGAAAAAAATTTTACGTTTGTATCGCACGAGACGAAATGTACGCTTGGCAAAAGAGAACTACTTTTAAAGTTTAGTGCAAGGTTGCACGACTCGTGCCACATTTTACAGCACAAGATAAATGAGATAAATTTGCGTCAAAACTAAGCAAACTTAATGAGGGATTTATATAAAATTAAAAAAAAAAATAAAAAAATAATAGAAAATTTCTTTCATTTAAAAATGGCTGCTTTAAACACAAAACGAAATATTTGTATTAAAAATATACAACTGCCCAGCAAAAATAGGACATTTAATAGCAACGGTTACTGCAAGTGTTCTATTGCACATGAACTGGTTCAATTTAACTGAAGAACTCAGGATTTTAACACAGCGATGTGATTGGCGAGCATGTGTTCATATTTAACAAAACCAACTCGTTATTTAAAGCAGTGCTCAGAACCCATGAATATTCTACAATTTGGTAAAGTCAGCATGTCTTTACATTTAACAAAACAATGCGTTAAGAATACAATGCAAAGTATAAAAATTTGATTACAAGTGTGCAGTTGTTTATATGAATTTCTGGTAGCGAGTATGTAGAAATTTCTCTAGGATGGCGATGGTCGAAGTAGTCTGCACGTTGAACGAAAAATTTTCCTGGGTTCAACCCCAGTTTCAGACTCCTAAAAACATCTCGTATTTTTTCTACTGTGTATTATATCAGTTGTTGTTGCAAGGATTCAGTGGTGAAGGCAAGTTAAAAGAAAAAAAAAAGAAATGGGCCGCCTGCCGATAAAACAATGGTACTGAATGTATCACTCGGCGCTGGTACCCGGAATCCTGTAAGTCGCTTCTTGCAAATATGTTTTTGCACAGGACAATTAAAGCTGCTTATTTATAGAAATTTGACGACCCGCGAATTCGACTAATATTAACAATTAACCATATTACAAAAATAAATTTATATTGAAAAAGTAAAAAAAAATATGGAAATTAAAACCATTTACAATTTTCCTCCTTCGATGGCATAAAAAATTTTCGGTTTTAATAATTACAATTTTGAAGATTGAATCCTCAACTTCAATCTTCAAAATGATGAATGAAATGGAAAATGCCAAATATATCTTTATATTTCAATTTATGCATGTGTGTGTGCATGTTGCTCTTAAGAAGGCTGGGTACAAGTGTCTCCAAGTCCACACTGTTGTCGATTGGTTTTTGGTGACTTTATGACATTATCAAATAATCGTCTACACTTTCTGTTTTGTATATGTGACAGCGCATAGAGAAAGGGACCTAAGGGTAAAAAAAGCAATTTTCACTTTTTTTTTTTTGATGTGGACAACATCTGAGCATCGAATGAGACCGATCCCATGCCCCAAAAGTGTTCCCTCCCAGAGATATGCGCGTTTTATGAAAGTGAAGTACACCAAAGATACACGTATTTAAATCTTTAAAATGGCTCTCCTGAACAAAATCGGTTTTTACCCTTAGGTCCCTTTCTATTTTGCGCGTCACATATGATGAGGAGAGAAGAGAACAGAATACAAGACAGGACAGAACAGGACAGGACAGGACAGGACAGGACAGGACAGGACAGGACAGGACAGGAAAGGACAGGACAGGACAGGACGGGACAAGACAGGACAGGACAGGACAGGACAAGACAAGACAAGACAAGACAAGACAAGACAAGACAAGACAAGACAAGACAAGACCAGACAAGACAAGACAAGACAAGACAAGACACGACAAGACAAGACAAGACAAGACAACACAAGACAATACAAGACAAGACAAGACAAGACAAAACAAGACAAGACAAGACAAGACAAGACAAGACAAGACAAGACAAGACAAGACAACACAAGAAAATACAAGACAAGATAAGACAAGGCAAGACAAGACAAGACAAGACAAGACAAGACGAGACGAGACAAGCAAAACAACATAAGACAAGACAAGGCAAGACAAACCAAGATAATAAAAGAGAAAAGAAAAGAAGACAACACAACGTATCTTTCTCTTTACATGTGGAAAACGATTTTTTATTATCTCATATTGTAGTGGTGAAAATAGATGTGATTACCCTAAGTTTCCCACAATAAGCCAAACGTCAATAGTAGATTTTCAATGACATGTCCATGTTAAATTTCTATAGTGAGTTACATTTCCTAGGCTATAACAACTCACTAGTACTGCTCCTGATGTCTGTACCCAATCAGTATAGTTTTACTATTGTTATTTCCTGCAGGGTTTTAGTTGGAAAACAGCATTTCCATTTTGCATGTACGATCCATTTTAATTGACATAAATTACAGTAAAATCTTCATTTTACCCAAATAGTTGCGCATTAATAATTGATATATCAAACATTTGATGAGGGTGGATGTGTACGTGTGTGTATCAATCTGCTATTATCCCTCCATTATATATGTATACATGTAGTTAATGAAAGTTATGAGGCTAGCGAAGTTTTAGTTTTCACTTGTGCTCCTTTGTGCTGGCGAAGTTGTTGTTTCAGTTTAATTTTTTGTTTGTTTTTTTTTTTTTTTCATTTGAATATTCTTTCAATTTTTCGACTTTCGCATGTGCATACACATACATACATATATACGAGGGTATTCCCAATACTAAACGACTGATTTTGAGCGGAAATCATTGGAAAATTTGCCAATGAGAAGCCTCCGGTTGTACTACGAATGTACCACCTTTGAGTTCAAGAAGACGTTTTTATTGAGTTCTGGAAATGACAAAAACTTGTGCTGTTGTGAAAGGAAAAACGGAGCCACTTAATTTCCATCAGCACATTGACCTCTGTGTATATTTGATACCGCGGGAAAGCTCCTCGAAAGGCTGCTCAAATTGCATATATACGACGATATAGACCTTTCCGCAAAACAACACGGCTTTACATGTAGAAGGGCAACAATAGCTGCTGTCGAAGACGTCATAGAAGGAGTACAAAAGACCTCAACCAGAAACCATTTTTCGAGGCGCATTGTTCCCCTGAAATCCTTCGGTGTTGAAAATGCCGTTTACAGCGCCTCATGGGGCGACTGATATAGGCCCTGGAGGTACATATTAGAGCCCCGCATACATTATGGGGAGGTTTTGGGACCAACCTCGTATATACGGAAAATGTTTAAAACATTTCTGTTGTTTTCATATTGTTTTCTTTCTTTTTTTTTTCTTTCTTTAATGCTTGTCTGTTCAGCTCGTCACTTCTTCATTATTTCGAATCGCGCCAGCTGAGCCTGAATGAATTCGTTATTCGTACAAATGACAGAAAACATTGTTGCAGAATATTAGCCTGATGGCAGCACACCACCAGGGAGATGTAAACATTTGCAGAGATGGAGTTGGAGGCACAGAGTTAGAGAACTAGAATGTTAGATTAGTTGTTAAGATGTGTCATGATATGATGACGACGACTTCGATAGAGATGATAATGATAATATGATGATGATTGTAATGGCCTGCATATATTATAAGCATTTGGGAGAAATTCTAACAAAATTCAAACACAGCCAAAGCTGTTTAAATTTTCATAAAAATAATTGCAATATTTTTTGGAAATAAAAATTTCTTAAATCATTTCATTTTAATGAAGTGTTCTACAGCACACACAAATGAACAATTTTATAAATTTTATCGTTTTCTTTTTTTAGAATCACTTCGCTAGCAATATTTCGTGGTGTAAGATTAGAAAATTAATGCAAAATCTCATCTGATATCAATGGTACGTGTGATGTGTTTTCATGGGGCTGCTTACGCCCTATAATGAATTGATTCTTAGAAGAAAAAAAAATTGAATTTGTTGAGTTATTTTCCGGATATTATAAACTTTCTTATATACACACAATGTGTATGTGAGATAACTAGATCAATATTAGTTGTTGTATGCTGGTTGCATGATCCTGCATGCCCAATTTTACATTGTTAATTAGTTGCCGAGCATGCACAATCATGATCAGCTATAAAGCAATAACAAATTTTCTCGACTTTAGCGTTGGAATAACTGGTTTGAATTTAATTTAAATTATTTTTTTTATTTGAATTATTTAATTGAATTATTTAAAGTTCATATAAATACTTCGGACAATTCTTGAAAATTTAAGAAAATTAATTGTTGTTTTTTTTTTAACAAAAAGTGCGTTGCATTTCTTGCAGTTGATTATTTCGTTATTAAAGCAATTTTCCGCTTTTTTTTTTTTTTAAAGAGAACAATAACAGGTAACTATTTGTAATGTGAATAAAATGAAAAGTGCAATGTACTTTACGCGTATAGAATACGTGTGGCTGCTAATTAGAATACGTTCCCACTGACTCCATAGAAATGATATTCCCATAATACTGACAAGAAATTTCCAACATATAAATTTTTACTATTTCTTTTTTTTTATGATGGCATACACACTTAAGTGTATTCCTCCCATTTGTGCAAACAACAAATAATTTTTCACTTTCACAGAAATAGTAATTCAAACGCCTTCATACTTAAAAATGTTAAAAAGAAAATCTTGAAAAAAAAAATAAAACAGAAAATAATGGTAGCTTTGCAAAATAAACTCCTGATGGCCTTCATTGACATCAACGTTTGTCATTAAAAGCAGCATACACTGCTACATAAAAAGTATAACTCGTACACATACATACCTATATGTACAAACATAAAAATGAATGAATGTAAAAGATATAAAGCTTAATTTAGTAAAATTAAAAGAAAGAAAATCACATTAAATCACCGCCATAAAATGTGATCCATGCAGATTTTATTCCTACAACACACAACCAACCGAACAATTAAATCAGAAAAAAAAAATATGTGAGAAATGAGATATAAAATGAGGGCATTAGTTTTAACGCCATACCTTTTGCATAAACATCTCTTTGAGATATGAAAGGAACACTTAAGTTGCCAAATTTGAATTACGTTTTCTGTTTTTCTTTCTTCACTAAATAAAGATGAGGTCTAAGCATTGTGTATTTTAAAGCTGAAATTCTTTATATGTTTTTATATTTTAATATTTCGAATTACTGAGGTTTAATATTTTGTATCTTTTAGGTTTTATGAGAAGGATAATTTAGCCGGGTAGGCGCTCGGAATTATAAAGGAATTGTTGTTATAAAATTTTATGACAATTCTAAGTGATTTTATTTCATGTGGAATACATCACAGTTCCTAAATCTAATCTTTGTTTTTGAATAGATTCGCGAAAAAAAAGGCCAGCAAGGGCTCGCCCGACACCATCACCCTTCTTAAGGTAGCTTTACATTGTCCCACAAGTCGTACGAGATGCCAAATTTTTGTGTAGAAGAGCACAAGTCGGATCGTATAAACGTAATATGTAATGAAACTATAAGATTTTGAGAGAAAATACGGATGAAAATTTGACACTCGTGTGGCTCTCTTGATTTTTTAAAATTTTTCAAAAACCAACGCACACCATTAGATCAGGGATGCATTTTTATGTAAACAAATGTGAAAAAGCCAGGGAGGAAAAACTGCTTTTATAAATTTATACCAATTATAAAATCAAAATGTACATTTTCGACCACGACCGCACAATTTTATAAAAATATACGTATATTTTACAAAAGTACACTAAAAATTTTGACCACGAAAATAACATATTCCAAAGTAAAAAAAATATTTTTCAAAGTTATTAAAAAAAAAATTCAATTGCTCAAGAACTCCTTCCGTGGGGAAAACAAGCAAACAGTTGTAGTTAAATTAAATGAGAATGTTTTCATCTTACTTGATTTTATCCATACCAATGGTGTAAACGCCAGAAAACAACCATCCGATTTTTACTCTCTTTTTTTGAAATACGGATGGAATTTCATTTTATTTTCTATCACATTTTACGTACGACAAATCTTACCGTTTAAAACGGCCTTTAACAACATCTCTGTAATAATAACAAAGTATCTTCTGCTAAAGACTTACTTAAATTACCGGAAAGAGACTTCATTTTAGTGCATTTGGAAAGCTTTAAAAAAGAAGCCCTGCTTTATTTTTCAAAAACGAATGCGCCCTAATGGACTGTCGTGAACAAAAATTATGCCTTTTTAAGCCCTTTTGGGAGCAGGAACAACAAAAAACAAACGGCATCGTTTACAATCCTGCTTCAGTGGAAGCAGTAGTTTTGGCTGGGTAATTACAATCTCTCTGTAACATTCGTAAATATATTAATGGCATCTTATGGAAGATGCTTTATTGGCTATATAGCTGTTGAGTAGTTAGCGTGTTGACTTTGCACCAAAATTTTATATATTAACACGTACATACAGTATAATTTGAGGACACAATAAATAAATTGTGAAATAATTTTCAAATCATAAATAGTTCTATATTATCTTTTGAGATTAAAGGTTTATTTTTATTTTTGATCGGTTAACATGTGCAGAAAAATTTCTTGAATTTCTTTATTAAAAAAAATAAGGTTATAAAAATATGGATTAAAAAAAAAAGGAATTTTCAAAACTTTAGTTTTTTTTCAGAGATATGGAAAATTTCGGTTTTACTTACCCGGTTTGTACTCTACATTTCCTCTGTACCAGACAATTTGCGAGGCAGGTTTAGAATTCGATACAATGCATTTTAAGGTTAAGTCTTGGCTTTCACGGACCTCCACTTTGGCATTGTTCGTATAGCCTTTTATTTCAATTGATGAAGGTGGGGCTACAAATAAAATAAAAAATAAAATTATAAATTAGTTCCTTGGTGGAATAACATTGCTTCAAACAAAAAAAAAAAAATCAAAAGCAGCTTAGTTTTATACAGAAATACTCGAAATTTAATTTGAGGATTTTTATTTCCATTTAATTTTTTTTTTTTAATTTTTTTTTATTATTTAATTTTTATAGACTAATTTCTCCATAAACACTGAAATTGTGCTGTACTATTTCCGTTAATAAAACCAGACACACAAATTACTCAAGATAAATCAAATTGTAAATCGGACAAATAACAATTGTAAATCATTGTTTAATGTTATCGCTTTTTTAACCTCTTCAGGGACGATTTTTTTTACGGTTACAACAAAATTATTTAGTTTTGTTCTACGATTTACTTATATTCCATTAATAGCAATTCTAAAAAGAAAACAAACAGAAAATAAAATTAGGCAAACAATAAGCATACACAAAAGAAAAATCGGCCACAGTTGTGGCTGTTGAGAGTCAATGGTAGTTTATGAGTGAAATGGAAACATTTGGATACATGCGCAACTTTCAATTGCTTGCAAATGTAACGCGATAACGCTTTAGGCCTTAAACACATAGGCAACAGCTACAGCAACCCACTACAATTTGTCAAAATAAAAAAAAACACAGTTGAACGAAACAACTTAGCGTAGTTTCTTTTTCTTGTGAGCGACGTCAACTGAGTCGGGGTTGCCAATATAAAAACCCAGCAAGAAAAGAAACTTCCGAAGAAGAAGTGAAGCAGATCTCAATATTGTGAACCTGAAGTAGAGCTAATGTGGATCATTTCTAATGAATTTTATATATGAATTTCTTTGCGGCATGTGCTATTTTTTTTTAGATCCCATTCAATGAATCGGAAGCAGTGTTCTATGGGTCAAAACTTTTGATTCTGATGAAGCAGCCTTTCGTGAGTTTCGTTGCGTCTAGTTCGCCCGTAGAGGTATGAAAATAGTAAATAGTAATTTTAATTAAATTCAGTTTTATGTCTTGTCAGAGGTCCATAAGTCGGAATCTAAAGGTAACCGCAAATGTTTTTATTTAACTTAGTTTTTCTTTTTTAATTAATTAATATGAATTTTAAGCACTGCCAAATGAATTGTATTTTTTTTTGGGCTGGAAGAAATAAAACAGAAATCAGGGCTTAAAACGAAAACAACACGGCAAAAGGAAAAAAGTTTAAATAAATTAACAAACAAAAATTTTTAAAGAAATGAATTGATTTTGTTTTTCCTTTTACGCGATGCAAATATATTTCCAAAAAGCAAATTTATTATCATAAAAATTTCATGTAGCAATACAGAAATATTTCTACACCAAACAATTGTCAGCTGTAGCTGTGGTCTTCAAAATAAATAACAGCGTTTTTACATTGACTAGTTTAAAACCAACTATTAAAACCTGGTTTTACCATATGAATTATTTTCGTAAAAGTATCTTAAAACCTTTTCTTAATTGGTTCGATTTTAATTTAATGAAATACAACCTTGATTTTCATGTACTAAAGGCAGTGCAACCAAGTTAAAAATTTGAAACAGCTGGCAATTTAAGTGGCGCTTAATGATATAAAGAAAATAAGGGAAAATGTGGTAAATCAAGTTACTACAATATTTTAAAACATGGGACGCAGCAGCAACAAAAATCAAAAAGGGCGACAGAAAACGAAGCGAAAATGCATTAGTCAAGTTCTGGGAGAAAATAAATGAAATTTTATTACAAAAACTGTGCGTTAAAACCTGATTTAATTAAACTTGTAGTGAGAACTATAAAATCAGCTGTTTGTGGTTTTAACGCTAAAATCAGGCTTTAAATTTTTGGTGTGAAAACACTATTACCAACCGACCGAAGACAAGGCATTTAAAATTCTAAGCAATTTCATTGTTGACTGATAAATTATAAATTTTGTGGTGCAGTGAAATAAGTAGCAGAAAAAGTTTTACGGTTTAAATCAGTTAATCAGTTGTTTTGAAGAACTTATGGCTTTTTCTTGTACGATAAAATAATTGGCAATTCGCAAATAGTTTAAGGGAATTTTTATTTAAACACGTGAGATTTTTTAGACCACTCAACAAACATAAATTCATAATAGAAAAATTAAGTACATAATCTTACACTTATATTTTAACTTAAAAAAAAAAAACCAAGAATCAGTACGGAATTTAGAGTTGATTATTTGGTGGTAAAAATAGCAGAAAGAAATGGAAAATCTGTAATTTTTACAAAAGCCGTTGTTTGTTTATTTGTAAATAATTTGAAATAAACAAAATAAAGTAAAAGACAATTAGTTTAACGCTTTAAATCATTTCATTTTTGATAATTAAAAACTAAATGAATTCTTGGTTAAATTTAAATGAAAAATATGTAGACCAGTCTCTAAATGCAGTTTCATTTATTTTAAATTACAAATTCAGTTAATTTTCTGTACAGAATATTTTGAGTGTAGTCGTATTGCTGTGGTCTATATGTTTAATGGTTTGCTACACGTTTAGAATATGATTTTGCATGGAAAATTTTCGAAAAGTAATAATAGCCACTTTGCAGCTTCTTAGAAATAAACGTTTCTTTTAATAGTCGTTTCAGAATTTCGAAATACTAGTAACTAATGAAGGCTAAAGGTTATCTATTGCCATCATCTACCCGTCAAAGCAAGTGCTAAAGTGCACACATCAGCAATTATTGTTTTAAAAGGAAAACGAAAAGAAATACATATTAAAAACAACTGTTATATCTATGCTAAAAGCTTAAATCAACAGTATATATATCGTTAGGTTAATATGGAAAGGTCTTAACTGTTTTTGTTTTTTTTTCTTTCAAAAATGATTCTTTTCACATTCCAGACCATCCTTGTTAATAATTTAATAAATAAAGTGTGTAAATAAAAAATTCGCTTTTATTTTTTGTTTATCTTGGACCAACACTCAGTAGATGTTTGGCATTGTGCTGGAATTAATGGAAAAAAATAGTTAGAGAAATGAAAATTTTCTTAAATAAATTAAATTTTGCTCACTTTTTCTCCTTCTCCCGTAAAACAAGAAAATGCCTTGCTACGGCCTTTCAACATTAAGCTAACGATATACACTTGTATTTATATAAAATTTCCTAGTACATGTACTACGTATTACCTTCTTTGTTATCATTATTATTTTTATTTATTTTTTTTTGCCGAGAATTTGTAAAGTTTTGTGTTAATTTCCTTTCCTTTCTTTTTTTTTTTCTTTTAATTTTTATTTTGTCATGAATTTCAAGACGCAAAAACGTTGAAAAAGTTTTGTGAAAACATTCAAAACATCAGTTGTGAAGAAAACTTTAATTTTGAAGCAAAAAACAAAAAAACAAAAAAAACCCAGAAAGGTACAAAACAATCAACACTTGTTGTCAGACAACGGGAACAGCGCAGCAAAAAATAACAAAAACATTTCCATTCTATTTAACAAGGTAAATGCCAAGAGTCTATATATATCTCATTCATCACTAGGAGTCTATACCAACAGTTACAGCAATAAAAACTATAAAAAAAAAAAAAACATTGGAGATATTGACAGGAGTGCTGTTAAAAAATGCAAACGCCCGATTTGACGTTTTATACAGACTTTTAAAGAAACGAAAAAAAAACCAAAAATTATATTTAAAAACAAATAACTTCACTAGAAATAATTTTACAGTCAAACCTTGATAATTTGAAACTCGAATGATCAAAGAAAAAGCCAGATAATTAAGAGTTCAATTAACTATGGTTTGTTTCGAAAGCAAAGCGACTGATAAAAGCATGACATGAAACTAAACCAATGCCATTAGGCCTGTCTGGGTACTTCTCCAGTAGCATAAACTCAGTAACTTTTTTTTGGGAGAGTAAGACCAATTTTACTCTGTCGGCTGAAAATATCTCAAAAAGTACGCAGACAGCATCCAGTGAAATCTTACAAGAAAACAGCTTATCGGCGTGTAAACAATTGAAATAACAAAGCAAAAGAATTATAGAAATATATATTGAATTAAAAATTAAATATATTCTTTAAAAATAATGAAATGAATGATGTTAATTATTATCTGTCAGAATTTGCATTGCTTGGCAAATTTCATCTCGCACACTATTTCCACGAGAAACCTGGTCATGATTAAGAAATTCTTCATCAACATCTGGTGATATCTCGGATGTAAAGTTTAGCTCATCTTCATCTGCAATGTTGTGTAAAACACAACACGCTCTAATAAAGTGGCATAAATTTTTAATTACTCGTAATTTGCAGTAGTACAACTGCCTAAACCTCTGCTTTAAAATACCGAATGTTCGATACGGACACGACCAGAGCTTAGTTTTATATTAAACTGTATATGAGCTCTTGTCAGATGTCCGTTGTCTTTGTATGGAGTTATCAAATATTTATTGCATGGATAAGCAGAATCCCCCAGCCATTGTTAAATTTCAATTTTTATTTTCATTACACAAAAATTATTTCATTCAAACAGTAAATAAAAACAGCTGTTCAAGCTAGTTGCAAAATCTTGCAAGCAGAAATTTCTCCAACAACATTTTGCAAGTTCTCTAACTTCTAACTGTCAAAAAATTCTCTTTTTGGCTCTCTCGCTGCAAAAGATTTCGAGTACGCAAACAACATTTTGCAAGATTTTGGAACATATTGCACAAAATGATGCAAAATATATGTACTCAGACAGACCTATTCTAATGCTAGTTCTAACTATAGAGTGGAGAAACGGCTAACTTAAAATTATAGGACGGTAATCAGAAGCTCTCGATGTTCTTGTCATTAAAAATTCAGTGTAATTTCCGAGGGACTGGGCACATTTTTCAGACAACCAATCAAATACTTCACTCACAGAAAAAAAAATTTAAAAAAATTTAAAAAAATTTCAATCAAAAAATGTGTGACATAAATTAAAAAATGGTTTAAATATTCACCAGTAAACAAATTAGTAATATAAATTAATTTTTTTATACTTGAATTAATTGAAATAATATTTGTTTAAATATTCACCGTTCTTCTGCGTTTCGATTACGTTCAAGCATTCAGTTACGCACGGATCGAAAAAAGGTATTCTGCAAAAAAAAACTTAATCGAAAGAAAAAGAAGAGAAGTATGTTTAACCCTTTAACGACGAATGGGACACATATGTCCCATGATTTTCTTCGTAGATTGAGGAAAAATTTTTATATTTTTTCAAAACTTTAGTCTAGAAATGTTATATTTCCGAGTAAGAATCTTTAATAAAATGTTAAAAATTACCAGCGCAAAATTCTTCGTCGTCAAAGGGTTAAAGCAGCAGCTTTGCTATGAAACGTGTGAAATAGGAACAAAAAAAAGAAGCAATTTTGTAGACATTTTATTAAAAACTTAAATTTAGTGCAAACAACAGTGATAAATGAAATAAATAATAAAAAACTAAATATTGTGGGAACTATAACATCATATAATATTATAAGTTAAGAAGGGAAAGCAATAAAAAAAGCAAACAGTATTTGTGCCCGAACTATTCCAGTCTGTAGAAATCTGTAGTGGCGAAGGTGATATTTTAATTATTTTTACATCATTGTAGAAGAAAAATATAGTTTATTTAATTTAATTTCAAGAAAAATTGGAATCGATTGCAGCGGCATTGTTTTTAGAAGAGCAAAACAAACGCACTTCAAAATACAGAGTCAAGAATTGAAAAGCAGTGATTGAGAAACCCGCCGGCATTTCGTACTGTTCAGGTGTTACATAAGTACATCTATAACGTTTCAGTAGAACAAAAAAATAATTAAAAAATAATTTTATTACATTTCATACTTACATATCTTAACACAAACAAACAACAGAAAACTTTCCGTTAGTAAAGTTATAAATTGCAACAATTAAAAATTTAATAAGTTGTCATTGTATGTTTTTGTAATTAATTTTTTTCTCATATACATTAACTACTGAACTAAAAATTATTAATAAATTTTCTAATTGAGCGCATTAAAAACGATGCTCATTCTAGCTCTCAGGGAGTTGTTTTCAAAAAAACGGTTTTGCTGTTTTTAAAGTTTTTTAAATGATTAAACAGTTAAGTATATCAATTAAACTATATAATTGAAATAAAAATAAAAATTACTTAAGAGTCTTATTTAATGAAATCCAACAAAAACCTTTCCTGGGATAAATGTGATCCCCTCACTATTTATACCGCCTACATTCAACCGAAAATGGTATACAACTCTCAGGTATGGGCCGATGTTGCAAAGATAATTTCGGAGTTACTCGATCGTGTACAGGAAAGGACTAAGAAACTCATTGGCGACGGTGAGGTAGCCAACTCTAATAATTTTCTTGATCATCGTCACAATGTGGGGTACATTTCGTTGTTCCTTTGTTACTTAAGGAAATCAGGGAACTTGTTTCCAAAACCCGCAAACATTGCCTGAGATCAACTTTTTTTTAGAAAAAAAACAACCAGCCAAGAAACAACAACAATGATAATTGTAGCCGCATTAATCTTCAAAATTCCCACTTTCCAACATTTCCAAAATTTACAGTTTCTTGCATGGAATGACCTTTTTGTAGAAGTCACAAGACTTCCTTGCAAAATTCAAGTTCAATGTGAACAAATACTACTTTCACTATTTAACTCCTCCTATTTACTTAGTTCCTGTGTAATTGTGTACGTTGGAGACAACCCCTGAGCATGGTGCATGGAAAAACAAATCTATTGGTTTTTTTTTGTTTTCTTATAAAAAAAATATACTTTTAATTACCCAAGATAACAAAATTCGCAAATAAATAAAATTATGAAATAAATAAATATTTCGGCGCTGGATATACAATTGTGCATTACAAAGACAATCACCCAGTTTGTCTTGTGTGCACAAAGATGAAGAAGAAAAAAAATGCAATTCCTATATTGTGAAATTTATGTCGAAATAACCCCCCGTGAAATACTTAGACACACATCACCAGTAACTTTCCAAATACAAAAAAATATGTATTCTTTGAGTAATGCAAGTTTTCTGAAAAAAAAAAAAAAAAAAAAAACGCCTCAGGAAGCATGCACGTTCTTGTTTGTTTTTTCATTTTTTTTCGATTTTACACAACGAAATGTATGAGAAGTACAATAACAAATATGTATATATTTGTATACATAAAACACAAGCACGGCGGCCAACAATAAAAAAATATTTCTTAATAACATAGAAAATTGTTAAAGCTTTTCCTTAGAAAAAAAAAAAAATTAACGCAAAATCTACTTTATAAATGTTTCGGTGTAGAACATTAAAACAGAGAACAGAGAACAGAAACAGGTTGAATGTCCTTTGGCGTAACGTTTTAGGGTATGTATGATTGTAAGCGTATGTATATGTGTATTGTGCGTGCGTGTGTGTGTGCAAGTGTGTGTTTGGAGGAGAGTGTGATGGATGTACATAAACTTAATAAGTCGTTGTTGGCATAACGGGTATTATATTATACAATTGCAGCTGAAAAACAATCAACATATGTGCCAACACATCATACAGCATACAGCAGCAATACTATCACCACCACCACCAACAACAATAATAGCAAAAACAATCATAACAAATTGCAGCCGCATTTATCTTCACAATTCCAACATTTTCCAATGTTTACAGTTTCTCTAAGTAAATACGAAACATATGCATATTTAAATGCATATGACACACCTCCCAACATACATACATACATCCATACATCCATATGCATCCATACACTGCGACTGAATCTGCATCTGTTATTACATACAAATGCATATATACATATCTGTGCATCTGTGAGTGCTCATATGCCATAAATATGCATGAACAAGAGCTGAAACAAACGTTCACTTAAACATACTGTGGCGAATTTGTAAAAGCATTATAAAGCAAACAACTATGAATACCATACGAATTTATCTAAAAAAAAAAAAAAAAAAAACAACCAAAAAGGAATTAAGAGCTCTGTACATGTTGCATGCAAAGATACCTACAAATGCATACATATATGTATGTACATACGAGTATATATTTGTATGAATGTACTTGTATAGGTGCATACAAAAATATAAATACTTCGCTTAGTATTCTTTACTCCATTCAACTAATACTTTCGCTCTGGCCAAAAGCACTGCAAATTTATTTATTTATGGACTCGTACCATACACATACATATATATATACACATATATATATATAGATGTACATGTGTATGTATGTTTGTATATTTAAGTATTTATGGCCGTATACATGGACGTAGGCAGGTGTGCATACCAGCTGGCATCGTGAAAAAGTCTCCCGGAAAACTCATGAAGAGTGTTTGTGATCGCCGAAGAGCGCATTTTTTAATCGTAGAAGACTCCTCACATGGGAGAAACTGTTACACGAGCTGATTTATTCTCTGAGAAAATGTGTAAAAAAGTAGTAATTAAGAAAAAAAAAGTGTCCCAGACAGCATTTCTCATCATAGAAGACGCTTTCACACGTCTCAATAACGTCCCATGGACGCTGAGGCACAAACCATTGTAAAAAGTAATAATAATAAAAGTACAATTTGGATTAAAAAAAAAAAAAAAATAATAATAATAATTCAGCGCTCGCGTTGTGTTTTTCCGAAGGTGCACGTTCAGAGCAACGGAAGAAACTGTCTCATGTTATGTGTGATGGCTTCTCTTCGTCTACGAAGCTGCGAGAGACATTTTATTATTATTTCATTGTATAGGGGCAATTTCACGATCTAGAACGGGACACTCGCTTGCCTTTGAAGTGAGGTAAAATAAAGGAAAATTAAATTTTCTTTTTTTTTTGCAGGTCGCCAAACATGATATTCAAAATTATTATGTTAAAAAATCGACTCGTATATTTGATATATTCTACAAACTTTAAATAAATTTTCAGTTCTCAGATCAATTTTGTGAAAATAATAAACACCACAAACTGAAAAATTTCACATTTCCTATAGATTGGTAGAAAGAAAATCAATTGCTTATTGACATTTTAAATTTCGGTGCTGGTAGACCTCTCTGTGGAAATGCCCATAGACATTTCAGAAAAACTTTTGTGCATTGAACAGAGGTCTTCTAGTTGCAGAGCCCACACCCTCAACTACTCAGCCAACACCTACAATACATAAATGCCCGATTTTGAATTAGTACAGGTTGGACCAAAAGTAGCGAAGCTGTTTGTATTCCTTATAACTTTTTTATTATAATTTTTGTTTTTCCTTTGTTTTCAGTATTTTGTAAAGAAGACTTGGGGTATTTTAAATGGAACAGTACACAACTGAACACATGCCCAAAATCGTTATCTTTATTTCTCAAAGACAATCATGATTTTGTTCATAAATTAATTATGAGCGAGGAAGCCCATTTCTATTTGAAAGGGTTCGTTTAGAGGCAAAAAGGGCTACCGAAAATTCAAGAGTAGTTCAAAAGCGAAAATTACACCCACTTAAGTGCATCTTTTAGTGCGGTGTTTCGTAGGAAAGTTTAATTGGCCCATTTTTTTTTTTGGAAAATGAACACGGTTTCGCCGTTTCCATCACAGAATGGAGCCACAGCGTACACTGCGAGGCACACAATGGCTCTTTGAAATCAAACCGCTTCGGTGATTTTGGGCCATCTTTTTTGATATTTTATGATTGAAAAATAAAAAATTTTTTTATTTAAAAATTTTTTTTTTTTCAGGTGATCCTGATAATTTTATTCCATTTTTGAATTTTTTAAGAAGTCTATCTGCCCACTGATTTTTTAATGGCCGCAGTATTTTGACTGTGCAAAGGTAGCATAATCATTAGTTTTTTAATTGAAAACTGGACTTTAGGTAACTGCTGGCATTTATGTATTAATTCGATTTAATTTATTAATGAGAAATTTTTGACTGTTTTTGTTAAACACACTTCACTCGTCCAACAATTGTTAAAAAAAAAAAAAATTGCAAAAAGCATAATTCAAATGAGTAAAATACGATTGTGGTGATACAACGATCTTTCCATGGTTGTCAGAAAGATTAAACGACAATTGTTGTTTAAATAAAAAAAACACTCGTAGAATAATCATCAACATGGACTCGCGAAAAATATCATTTAGAAGAATCGAATACCATTGTTTAACTACTTATAATGTGCCAATGCTCGACAAAGTGTTTAAACGATGATTCCGTTGTCCAACAATCATTCGCACAATAAAAAAAAAAAGAGTCGTAAAAGGCGCGCGTTCGCCAAACAATCTGACAAATGCCAGCTGGGATGTAGTTTTTATATTCGTTTGCATTTGCATGCTGTTTTAAAATACAAATACGTATACACTTGAATAAAATGTAACGATAAAGTGAAGTGCACGTGCATTATTTTAATGGCACCTGAAGGAGTAATGCTTTTCTCAATTCTCAATGATATTTTACCCCTACCAAAGCCATTTTCAAAGCCTTAATAATGGATTTTTGTTTTGTTTTTTTTTGTTTTTTGTTACCATCTTTGGTTTTCTCTCTCTCTTTTTTATGTTATTGTTTCTTTAAATGTTGTTTAAATATTCTAAATTTTGATTTCTAGTTTTCCATTTTAACTGCCATGTTTTTTTTTTTTTATCTGGGACCAGCACTCATCACACATGCGAAGCATTGTGTTGGATATATAGGAAAAGGGATAGTTTACAGAAATGACAGGAGGTGAAGCTTAATTAATTATTTTACAGCTCTGCCTTTGCACGTTTATAGCATTGTTGAAGCTTCGGTTTAGTTGCCATTTTTATTATTATTTTACTTCGCCGGTGCTACACAATACCGATGTTGATGTTGTAAAAATAAAAAGAGAAAATTTTAAATATTTCACAAATTAAGCAGAGTTTCGATATTGATTTGAATGGAGCAATGCTCAATGGATTTTCTTTTTCCCCAAATTATGTTGGTCATTTAAAGGGCTCTACATCTACCTGTCAGCCAAATTATTTTAAAATATTAATATTAATTCTTAAATCGCTAAATATAAGCGCTCTAATAAAGATGCTTATTTATTTAATAAAGTTTATATGTCCTTTGTGCGATACAAATCGTTAAAGTTTAAAAGGACGCTACTGAAACTTAGAAACGTGAAATTAAACTTCTTATAGGGTTCATTATTGAATCAATAATTGATATAAAATGTAAATTGTTATTTCTGCAATTGAAAACATTCAAAAATAAATTGTTATCCTAGGCTATCGTAGTCAGCTGATTTTAAATTTGATCTATTTTACACATTGTGCTGTGCAATTTGCAGCATATAGATATACTGATTTTCTCCGACATATGCATAAGACAGTTTTAATTTTTATAACAATTAGACCAATTTAAAAAATATTATTTTTCCCAGATTTACCTCTTTTGTCCGTCCCATTTGATGCAGCAAACACTTTTCCAAAATCATTATCTATTGAATGTCTATCAAACTAGTGCTAAATTTTATAATTTTACTGCAAATTTTGCAGAGTGCAGAAGCAGTAACAACAGAAATGAAAAATTAATGTTTTTGTATCGTTTATTGGCAACGGAAAGAGTGTGTTTGTCCAACCGTACAAAAAAAGTACCCAGAAAATTTTAATAAAAAGTTTAACAACAGATGTGTTTAAGATTTGCGTGAACACCTACTACGCATAGCGTCCAATTCCACGCTGCTGTTAACACTGAGTGAACTAAAGATGATATTTCGTACGTCTGCAATGCATTCATTGCACAGCACCTAAGAAAACAGGTTTTTCAGAATCGCTTGAATTTCTGAAGATCATAATTGTGAGCGAAGACTACTTTAGGGATAGATCCGGGTAATATATTTTAAATAATGTTTTTTTGTTTGAAACAGCACCAGCTCTACGAAGTTCTTGAAGTTTGTCTGTAGAAAGACCCAAGGTCTAGGCGGGAATCGAGCCCACACCTCCATATTGACAAGACTAATGCTCATGCACTAGACTACGGAGGCGGCATAGAATATGAATCAATAATAAAATCAATTGCTTGTAGTGCGACCGGTGTGTTAGTTAATTTAGAGAAACTGTAATAAACACATTTTCATACAAATCAGAAAGCAAGCCGAAATATGCTTTTGAGTGATACTTATAGAAGCAGGCATATTTATTGGTGCACTGCATGTGCAATCCATTTGTTTCATGGTACTATTAAAGAAAATAACTCTTCTTTCCAAAAACAAAAAAGATATTTTTGCTTTAAAAAATATTTATGAACTCTCTAATTTTTGATATTCTGAAAAGTCTCGGCATTAACCATTGCCGCTATCAATGCAGGGCATGAAAATTACAAAAAAAAGTGACGAAAAAAAAATGTTGCTAAAAATCACCAATAACTGCTGCAATACTAAAAATTCAAATGCAAAAGAAAAAAATGTTGATGTTAACATTTGCAAGGGGCTACAAATGCGTTTGCGGCTGAATAAGCGTACGTTGTACTTGTAGTGCAGCATGCAGTACAGAAGTCAACAAATCCAATTTTGTGAACATTTGTTGACGGCAAATGTTAGTGATGAGTGCTTCGAGCGTGATATAACTATGATGCCATATAAACACACATATGCAAACACACACACACACACACACACACACATACACCACATGCAATTCGTGTCATCTATGTTGTTTCATAAACATACATACTTGCATTCACATAAAACTATGTTTTTGTGCCATACATTATAGCAGCAACCCAACAAACATTTTCCTTTTTCGCTTGACTATGGCCTTAGGTAGGGACCTATTTTCCTCATATGTTAAAAACGAATAAATTTTATAATAAATCATAAATGCCCAATAATGTTTTGCATATATATTAATGAGAGAATTTTGAAGTACAATGACGGGCAAAAGTGAACGGAAAGAGTTTCAATAAAATAAAATTTAATCACAAGAAAATATTTTTCTTTTAAAATATGTATAATAATGCAGTTCTAAATAAATTTGCTATTTGTTTACTTGGTGAAATAAAAAAAAAATTTTTTAAATTTTACTTTTTAAAATTTTTTAAAGAACAAAATTTTTTGATTTCCTCAAGTGTTTGCTAAGCCAATGTTAGAACATTAAAAATTAGAATTGTGTACACGTAAACTCAAATAAGATGTTCTACATGTGCAAAATATGTTCTAGATAAGTTATGTTACACCCTGTATTTGAAAATATATCAACACAGCTACTAAATATGTTGACTCTTAGCCGTCTAATGGACGACTAAAATCAAAGAGAGAAAAATCTAGAAATCGGTATGGTTTATAAACATTTGTTTGGTGAAATCGGCTTCTATGACATACATTGCATATAGTGTTCTGCGAATAGTCACTCTCTCTCTCTCTCTCTCTCTTTTTTTTAAATTTAAGCTAATCTAATCCTATAGACTCTGGCACTTTATTGTGCCGTTACAGCATTTGTGCATTCTACAGCATTTGAAAAGAGAACAACAAAGTGTCAACATTTCCAGTAAATAAAATGAAAAGTGCAGTGCACTCTTCGAGCATCGAAATCACTATAAGATTAAAGTTTTTTTCAAATAAATAAAGAACATTTTATTTAAATTAGATTATATATTTTTTTTATTAAAATAGACGTTCTGAAGCATCAAATTTTATTCGATACGCAATATAAATAACCTTAATTTCCGTGACGCACGCTGCAAAACTTTGAAATTATATTTCATACGAAATTTCAAGCTTTCTAAAATAGTAAAGCAAATAAAAATAATTTCGTGTGTTATTGATGAAAATCTAATCTAAGATCGCCTGTTCAAGATAGAATGACATTCCAATTCTCTGGTGAGGCAGTTTATCGGGGTTGGTCTTACCGCTACCCTGAGATTAGAGGGTATTTTGAAGCTGAAGAGTGATAACATCACGGGACGTTTGATGATTGCAATCCAAAATCGACCCATTAATTTGCTGTACAACATTACGAAAGCTGAGGTAGTGTATGATTTGGTAATAATTTTTGTATTATAGTAATCCGTAATAAATTTGTTTTTATTTTATAAAATTAAATAACTGGTCTAATAAGCCATTATAAAAATGAAGTTGCATTTATTACTAAAATTTTTGGTTGGTGAACAGACTCTATTTGGGACTTGCCCTTATGTAAGTGTACGAAAAAGACATGAAAACATAAAGAAATGTAATGAATGTCACTTTAGCAAAATACAAAAATTATTTCGATTTTCTTGAAATAAAAAGAAAAAAAAAAAAGAGACCTTTTTGATAAGTCTTGTTTTTTTAAAGTTATTTATATTGTGATCTGACATATGCCTCTGTTTTTTTTTATATAAAGACAAGTAACACTCAAGCCTTCTACAAGGTGTTACCTTCTATAGGAGAGAGACTGTGAAAGAGATGACAGCTGATGAAGTCAGAGATAGAGGAAACCTTCTTTATTCGTACAGCTCTGCTTTTGCATTTGTTTTTTCTTTGTAGCAGTGTTGCAACATCACTGATGTCAAGAAGACCTATTTGAATTTTGAAGTTGTGTTTTAGTAAACATTTTGATTAATTACTTTACTTCGCCGATGCTACACAATACCGACAAAAGACGGCGGTCTGACGTTAGTTGTGGATTAAATTTAATTTAAATTATAAACAAATCTCAAATAATATGAAGATAATACAGGGTGTCCGCCTGGAAGGTATACTACTTTGTTTGTTTATAATTTTTGATTAAATATAAGGGAATGGATCTAAAATTGATAAATGTTTTATTTAATGTCGGCAATTATGTATGGAATACAATATCAGATAAATGCCCGCCTCTGTTAGCCTCACAAATGCAAGCCCTTTTGAGCACATTTTCCATTACATTCACACACATTTCACGCGGTATTTCATTAACTTTATCACGAATATTTTATTTGAGTTGCTCAAGCGTTTCTGGTTTGTTTGCATAAACCTTGCTTTTCATATATCCCCCCAAAAAAAGAAGTCCGGACCAGTCAAATCAGACGACCGTGGAGGCCAATCAACATCACCATTTCTTGAAATAACTTGTTGTGGAAAGAGGGGCTGTATGCGATGTGGCACCAGTCTTTTTGATACCACATGTTAGTCAAGCCCAAAGCATGCAGATGTGGCGTTAAAAATTGTGGCCAAAGTTCTTCTTTGAAGACCAAGCTCCTGAGCACGGCGTCGAATTGAGGTTGATGGATTGTTTTGGACACTTTATTGAGCAGCAGTAATGTTTTCAGCCGATCTTGCAGTACATTGTGGTCCATGCTTGGGCCTAAAACCTACAGACCCTCTTTCTTCGAAATCATTCACCACTACACGATAAATAGTGCGTTTTGTTGGCACGTTGTTTCTTCCAAAAATTTCACGTAACTTTCTCATCGTCACAGTAATCGTTGTTGGGTTTCGATAAAATGTTTTAACGATTAAAATACGTTGGTTTAGCGTATATTTTTCCATAATAAATTTGCCACGTGTCTACTTCACGACTGCCAAATATGAACTGTCAAGACTAATGTTTATCAAAACGGCGGCAAAACAAAGAAGTGTAAATTCCTGGCGGACACCCTGTATAATATTTTTAATAAAATACTGAAAAATTCAGTAGTAAATTTTTATGCAGCCTGCAATTTGTTTTGTGTTGGGTTATTCTATTGTCGTTGTCCTTGAGTAAACAGCAACAGAAATAAAATAGAAAAAAACAAGTATAGAATTAATTGCCAAAAGGATTTCATTCCATAAAAAAAGCAAAGTTAAACACAAACATGCAAGTTCGTAAAAACTGCACACAAATGCACAAATGCCATGTACCATCAAACTCGCTCGTATGTGTGTTTAAATTTTATATGAATTGTCTGTCTTGGAAAAAAAAAAATAATAACAAACAGTAAAATATACGAACATAAAGATATAATATTGTTGGTAATTGCATCAGCATTCATATAAGTTCAAATGCATTATTCAGTAAGAGGAGACTAAACACACACACACACATACACACACACCCAGGCACTCATATGTACCTACATACACAGTTGCTGGTGCACTCGTTACATTTCTTCTAGAGGAAATTTACAAAATGAGGACTACAATGGCTGGAGAGCATTTTAAATTGTTGTAAGAAGACAGTACCCCATGGCAAGTGTAAAATAACGAGAAAAAGATAAGGCTGAAAAACATAGAAAACCTCAATTAAAAGTTTCATTGCATTAATTAAAATATTTATAAAAATTCAAAACAGAAATCAATTAAAAATAAGATATCGCGGCAAAACATTTAAAAATTTCAATTAAAAGTTTCTTTATATTAATTAAAATATTTATAAAAATTCAATATAGAAATCAATTAAAAATAAGATATCGCGGCAAAACATTTAAAAATTTCAATTAAAAGTTTCATTGCATTAATTAAAATATTTATAAAAATTCAACATAGAAATCAATTAAAAATAAGATATCGCGGCAAAACAATTAAAAATTTCAATTAAAAGTTTCATTAAATTCATTAAAATATTTATAAAATAAATATAAAAACATAGAAATCAATTAAAAATTTTGTCGCTTTCAACTGAATATAGCAAAACATTTGAAATTGTTTTGAAATTACATTTAAATATTCATAAAAATTTTTAATAACAATAATAATTTTTGTACAGGAACTAATTGAGGGGAAAAAATGCTAACGAATGTAGTTGAATTTAAAACATTGTCGTCCTCCAAGTAATAAAAATTATTTGATATTTTTATTATTTTACTTGTACAATATTATTATTTTAATATAATTAATCAATTTTTCCTTAACAACAATTAAAAATTTTAATTAAATAAATTTATGAGTTTTAATAAAAGTCGTAATAACAATAAATAAGATCGGCACTCGTGCTACACGTGGAAAAAGAATTTAACGTAAGCAATCTCACTGGTCTTTCCACAGAATTCGGACTTCTAACCATATTGTACCAACACTCTGCTTTCCAAGGAATATGAGGCTATTTTCTCTAAAATTGGATGAATGGTGATTCACAAAAATTGTATACCAATGAATCGAAGAAGATCGTAAGTGAAGGGGCAGCGGTAGTGAAACCCACAATCCTCAGATCACTTACTCTCAACTAATTTAGGGCCATATTTAATGAATCTATGGAGCATCTCAGCACCAACTATGCGCAAATAATGAATAGGAGGTGTACGTTCTAGGAAGTGTTCACGTTTGCCGATGGCAATATTCGGTCTCTCCGTCTGAAGGAGCTAATTGGATTCATTGTCGTAGTCGACGATCGATAGATAGTATTGGCTGTATAATAGATCATCAATGGTCGTCTCAACTTATTCATTACATTACATTATTTTAAATTACAATATCATCATTGAATTATTTTGTGTCAATTAACTTTTGCGTAATATCAATTAAAAAAGTTTAATTGATTGTTATTTTATTAAACAAAAAGTAGTATTCTTATGAGCGGCATATTGTTGCTCATCGGTTATCATGAATTTCTGCGATAATGACTGTTCTGCTACTGATTTTTTTTAATTTAACCAGTGCTCACTGAGAGTAGTGGCCAGGAATAGTGTGTAAAGAGAAGACACGTGGTGACACAGTGGTTCAGAATTTGTAAAGCAAAGTAAAGAAAAATCATTTTTCTTAATACTTTTTTTAACCTTTTTTATTATTTTTGCAATCTATTTTTTTAAGCTTTAAGGTTTTTTCTCTTTTTATTTATTATTTTTATATTTATTTTCGATATTTCGTTAACCTTCGGTTAACATCATCAGGAAATTTTTATTTTTAAATAAAATGAAAATAAATAAAAACTTCCTGAAGATGTTAACCGAAGGTTAACGAAATAACGAAAATAAATATAAAAATAATAAATAAAAAGAGAAAAAACCTTAAAGCTTAAAAAAATAGATTGTTGAAAAATCATTTTATTTAGTATTCTACTTCTCCGATGTTTTATTCTTTAAATGCCGATAAAGGAGGACGCTGTTAGCGCAGGCACAATAGAAAAATGTTTAGTTTGATTGGGGACTTGAGCCACGGATCTTCTGATTGTGGGTTTCGGGAACAAGTTCCCCGATTTCTTCGGAACACATCTCATTATAATAACGATAGATCAACCAAACGCATATTTAAAATAAAACCATGCCGCTGTTGGTTGCCCTTATATTTATTTTCTGGTGTGTGCCACCGACGAAAAACTCTCACTAGATGATTTTTTTGGTTTTTTTTATTTTTTTTTTTTCCTAAAACTGCAATCCACAGTAACTTTTTCCAGTTTGTTCATACAATAATAATATTTTTTTAATTTGTAAAAATTATTTTCATGTTGTGTTATTTTTATGTTTTTCTTTTTTTTTTTTTTTTTTTTTGTTCTCAACATTTTTCCAACAAACACAATTTCAAAGCTGAAGGCAAACAACACAAACAAGTTTAACAAAACTTCTGCAAATATTAGAATTATATATAAACCCAGCAAACATTTGGGAATACTTGCTAAGAAAATTCACAGTAATTCCAAAAATAGAATAATTAAAAAAAAAAATACTATTTATGAATGAATAAGTGTAGAGAACTTTCTAGATTTAATTCTTTTATTTCCATTAATTATTTTTCAAAACAACAACAACTTACAAAAATGTAATAAGTTTGATTTTATTTTCCAATAGCCAGTGAATTTTGTCGTTTTATTTAAAAAAAAAAAAAACTGTCTCTAAAGAACACGTTTGCTGGTTATAAATATGTGCCATATACGAGTAGTATAATATGTATTTTAAATATAAAAGAAAAATTTATGGAAATGCCAGGATATTTAATACCCAAACATTTTCGTTTAATTTATCAAAATATGAAGCAAGAAAAAAAATTAAACAAACACACACACACACACTAACACACATATACATATGTATATGGAAAATATTTCGAAAATGAAATGTGTAGGAAATTGTAAAAAAGGCAAAGTTCCTCTACAAAGTTACACAAAAAAAAATGTTGATTCAACTCTTTATACTGCAGAAATATTAACAGAATACAAACTGCAATTTACATTTTACCCAGCAGCATGAAATTGAAAATTCTACGTTGTTTTCAGCGCAGTATCATAACTGGTAAAAAATAAACTTGGACCAGAACTCAGGGAATAACAGTTACACATGCGAAGCATTGTGCTGGTACTGGAGGAAAGACATTGTGATGGTGCAGGGTTAGACAGTAAAAAGCTTCACGAGTCTGAAACTGGGATTGAAACCATGATATTTTTGTTTATATAGTCAATGTACAGATTACTGCAGCCATCGCTAGCCTCTTCAACAGAAATGATCTGAAACTAGAAATGAATTACTGGGCCAAGATCCAGATAGATCGATATTGGCACAACATAGTCGGTTTAAGATATTCGCGAATATTTCTGTATTTGGATGGAATTGGAGCAGAAAAGGTGCTCAGACTGGAAATAAGCGTATTTGTATGGTCACAGGAGCTGTTTCGCCCGCAACGGACATCTTTACACACTAAGTTTCACTATCACAAGCATCTGCAGGTTCTGCTATGAAGATGATGAATCTATGGAACATCTTCTCAGCAACGATACGGTAATAGTGAATAGAAGCAGCTGGTTCGATTCATGAGCTTACTCGAGGATCGATAGACAATACGGGGTGCATAATGGTGAGTCGGGGTAAAGGCATGAAGGTAAGTTGTGCCGCGCAGTTTAGGGTCACAGGGCGGTAATTAAGGGAATAAACGATAATGTGAAATGGATGGGAGGGCAATTTCAGCGGAACCATATCCACCTCTGAGGAAATCTATTGGTGTCAAATGTGAGGCCGCATTGTCGATAGTATCAGTAATTTGTGTGTAAGTAATAAAAATTTTTTAGTGGTACAACGTGGCCAGTGAGAGCGGAGGAACTCACCGAGATATGTTCACCTTATTTATGAGCTGGCGGGAACCCTTGCTGGACTTTACACATGTGCAACAAAAGGGAGACCATCCCCTCAACCCTTTTACCATTACTTAGGACCAAAGACGTTCAAAATTTCAGCGAAATTTTCGTGTTTTCGTGTAACGGACAATAATGGGTTGAGCATTTGCTTTTGTTGTTGTAGTGTTGACAAAGTGCACACAAGTTTTACATTTGGCTATTCGGTGGGAAGTTGTCTTTTCTATTTCAGTTTAATTTTTACAAAAATCTAAGAAAAATTTTCAACAGGTTGCACAAATATTTGACTATTTAAAAAAGATAATCAAAATTTTTTTTTTATGTTTATTTAGAAATAAATTTTAGCATTACAATAACTTTTCAATTACCAGCTTAACGCGGTGTGCCACGCTACCCTCAGGAAATAAAATAAGTACGAGTACAATTTTGATGAATAATTAAAATAATTTTTTACTCGTGATTTTTGTAAAAAAAAAAATTTAATTTTACTTTTCGAGGTAGCACGCCCACATTTTGACACATGAGCTGTTTATTTTGAAAGTGGCATAGAGCACATTTTCCAAAACATCTAGTTAATGATAAGATTAATTTTTTTTTGTTATTTGGGACCAGCACTCATTCCTCGCAAGGAGGAACACCAGTTGGATCGCCTTCATAGTCGGGAGGGGGGTGTAATGGTGTGGGGAGCCATTTCCAACTTTGTTATGAGCGAGCTACAATTTTTGACAGCAAATATGACCGCCAACACTTATAAAAACGGCTTTTCCCCAATTTAAAAATTTATTTGGTAATTTACCATGGCATTTTCAACATGATAATGCCCCTATCCACACTGTTCGGATGATTAACTCATGGATTGAGTGCCAAAATGTCAGTTTAATGCAGTGGCCCGCCTTACTCACCCGACATCAATATAATAGAAAATGTATGGGGATGGCTCGTTCGTAAAGTCTACGAATCTGGAAGACAATATGGCAATAAAACGGAATTGATTGACAGCATCAAGCGTGCCTTGGATTATATAGGAAAATTGTATGACTCGATCCCAAATCGAAAGTATGAGATTATCTCTATATATATAAAACAGGATGTGTGTATGTATGTGCATATGTAACGTTTGGACTCCAAAACGGCTGGGCCGATTTTGATGAAATTTTCAGGAATCTTCAGAATATTCAGGCGGGTGACACTGTGAAGTCTGATTTTTGATTTTCGGTCTGCGGGCGGAGGGGCGTGTCAAAATCCAATTTTCATATTGCACCACCAACGACAAATTCATTTTTTTTGGTTTTTTTTATTTTAAATAAATAAATCGTGTGGTAATACAACACTAATGTTTGCTTAGGGCCAGCAACGCGGACCGGGTCAGCTAGTTCTCAATAAAGGAGGATCAACCCGTTATTAAATTATGTAAAAAGATTTAAACAAGTTAATTGATAAGTTTAGAAATAAGTTCATGCCTCAAATTTAAAAAAAAATTAAAACAAATAGTATTTGCGTGCTAACCTGGTGACCAAAATAGAATTGGCATAATTGTTTCTATTTGTCAAAAAAAAAATTATAAAAAAATTTGTTTGCAACCGTATATCAACATTTTGTGTTTTAGTTAATTGAGGACTTAATAAGGTATAAATAAAAAAAAAATAATTTTAATGCACTTGATTTTTGGTTGAAATTGATCCGAAACCACTTACGCGAGGGGGTGTGCTAACCTGATGACGCGCAGTGTATTTTTGAAAAAGTGACTTGTACCACCTTGAAAATAAACGGCTCACCTACCGTGAATGTGTACCATTCAATAGACACTAATGTTCAGCAGAAAAATTTTCCACATGACTGTACTAGGATTTGCAGCCACTACTGTAGAGAGCTATAGTGTGTCAATTCGCTAAAATATTCCCCCATATACTCGTACACATTTTCAGAACTGCTGGTCACATAAATATTTGCAAAGTCCTCATATTTTTTGGAGCATGAATATATCTAATTCAAACATTCCACTTTTTGTTTTTTTTTTTCTCGATTACTTAATATAGTATGTAGTATATTAATATCTAATACAGTACATTCTTTGAATTTTATATTTATTCTATGATTTTTCTCAGAACTAAAACTAATTTTCACTAAAGGGGGAAAAAACGCAAGTACGAGAAGGAATTTTGTAGGACTTTAAAGAAGATACAAAACATATTGCAGTCATACAAGAAATCTTTATTGCAGAGAAGTAGAATTAAAATTTAGTTAAGAGCACAAAAGCGTTGTCCTTGTCAAATGTAAAGTATTAGGCAAGGTTTATTAATACAGAAGGTTGTCACAAGGTGAATTCGTCAAATCGCTTTTTGTCCAAACGTCAATTATTTTGTATACATGTGTTTTGCTAAATATAACATAACCTAAAAAATCGTGTTAAATATGGGTTAAAATTAAATTAAATATTACAAAAAGTAATATATATTGCATTCTTATTATTATTATTATAATTATTAAATTATTTACAATCACTTTTCTTACTTCTCACTTCTCACAAAAGTAAACAAACTTTGACGTTCGGAACAGAAATACGTTACAAATTCTTGTCTCAGCTGACGGTCGAATTTGCTAGTGAGTTAACCTGGTAATTAATTTGCCTTGGTATTAGCGAAATTTGATTGTCTTTATTTGCTAAGGGTGCATCCTTAACTCTTCCAACATCAGTATGGAAATTTTACAGAATTTACCGAAATACGTTCGAGAGTTTTATTCAACTTTCAGAATAAAACTTTTTTTTTTGTTGTAATATTAGAAATTGTAAAACATAGAAAATATTTAACTTATATTTATGACTTTATGAATATCAAGCACACATCTACGAAACATTTGCAATATAACCAGTGTTGCCATATTTTTTTCTCGCAAAAATCTTCAAAACATCGAAAAAAATCTTTTTTTCTTGTTAAAAATCTTTGTTTTTTTATCAGTTTAACGCATACCTATAAAATTCAGTAAAAATTTATTTGGTTTAATGTAGAAGAATAAAACGTTAATTTAATACTGAAGGCCAATAGTCACCATGTTAGATCTGTAACCAGAAGGAACCAGGTTCGATGCCCAGCCCGGTCAAATCAGAAAAAGTTTTTTTCTAAGCTACAGCAACCACCTCCGTCGGTATTTGAGCAATAAAACGTAAATTAATAAATAAAATGGCGCCCGTCAAAAATCAGAGACGCCGCAACTTAGCTTTATAATTACCCACCACCCACTGCAGAGTTGAGAATTAAGCTCGATCTTCCTACCACTTTCAATTGCTGTCTATTCTCTATGTAGAGGGTATCCCCTGAGCACTGGTCAAAGATAAAAATAATATATAACATTTATCGCACTGGTTCTTATAAAGCAAGTAAACTCACAATTTTTATATTTTCTCTTTCATATACAGTGGTCATATCTCGCCATTACAAAAATATTACATAATTCTATGTTATTTCTCTTTGTGATGTAAGAACAGCTCCTTCATAGTGTTTTCATATTTCCTGTCAAAGTTGGTTTTACGTTAAAACCAACTATTAAAACTTGGTTTTATCATATAAAAATATATTCTCTTGAAATCATTTTAGAACCTTTTTTAAAATTTGTTTTAAGTTCATTTAATGAAATACAACCTTGATTTTCATGTAGTAAAGCCAGTGCTACCAAGTTAAAAAATTGAAAACAGCTGGCAATTTAAATGGTCCTCAATGAAATTAAAAAAATAAAGGAAAATTTGGTAAATAATGTCACTACAATAATTTAAAACAATGGATGTAGCAGCAATAACAACAATAAAAAAAATGTAAATGAGAAAGAAACTATTGGGTAGAGCATAATGAAAATCATCTTTCAATTGTGGGAGGAGAAAATAAATGAAATTTTTGTGTGTTAAAGTCTGATTTTATTAACCTTATAGGGAGAACGCAAAATCAGCTGTTTGTGGTTTTAACGTTAAAATCTGGTTTTAACTTTCGGTGTGAAAGCACTATTAATGTGCTGAGACCAGTGCTGCCACAATATTTCCTGCATTTCATATCGTTTTTACATAAAATGCAAATGCTTAATTAGATTTAATTAAACTTATGGTGAGAATGCAACATCAGCTGTTTGTGGTTTTAAAGTTAAACGCAGGTTTTAACTTTTGGTGTTAAAACACTATTAGAGCCAACTCAAGAGATATATTTGTACTTGTCCGCAAATGTAGCGTCAATTCATATCAGTTTTGTTTCAACTAAAACGAAATATATTAAGTTGTGCCTGTATTTATGTTATAACAGTTGTTAAAAGTAAGCTTATTGCGCTGTTATATTCCGTTTTGTTTCTGTATTTAAGAAATTAAATTAACGAATAATTTAATAAATTTTACAATAAAGGGGAATTACTAAAAAAATGTGTTAATTTTCGATAATCACTGAAAACATTTCTAAAACTACTGTGGATATATACTTCTTACAATTATAAAAAAAAAATAATATATAATTTATTTCAATTCAATTTAAACTATTTGATGCGAAATTGTTTATCAAGAAAAATTTTAAAACCAATTCGTACCAAATTAAAATTTTTCGTTAATGGTTTAATTTCATGGAATAAAATTTTTTTTAATAAGAAAATAAATTTAAAAACAAAAATAAAAATATAATAAAGATAAATTTATTTCTTAATAAGCACTTGAAGTCATACTGTTTTTTTTTTTTACCAAAAAGTCAAACGACTGATTAATCAAACACTGCAAAATAAAGAAATCTGCTGAAGTTTCATTACAGCTTAAAGACGACCAAAAGGAAAATAATATTTTATCTGTGTTTAAATATACAAAAAATAAATACGTTGCTCGGGTGACGTTCACTAACAAACATTAAATTAATAGTAAAATTATTAAAGTATTTTCAGTTTCTTGTATTTAAAAATTTCTTCATCAATAAATTGAGTACATGTGTGCAAGACTGTGTTTACTTTTCAATTTAATCTTCGGGACCCTTTTCTGTGTACCCTTTTCAACTTTTGCCAAGGATACATATACTCGTTCATATGTAGAGGTAGAAAAAATCGTAATCGTCTTAGATTATGTATGTCTGCATTTATTTCAAATTATTAGAATTGTCGATAATAATGCGAGATAACGGTGAAATAAAGGCAAAGTATAGACATGTTACACAAATGCTGAAGAAGGACGAAAGCGCAACGCCAGGATATTTCCTTTGTGAAATATGATAATAAGAAACAAAAAAAAGAAAACTACAAATGTAAATTCAAGGTATTCAACGCTAAAGTACGAGTAGTAAGTAGTCTAAAGACTAAAAAAATAAATATGAAAAAGAATACCAAATCGAACATATTAAAATAAATTACCAACTGATTTAATGTTGCTTGTCTTTATTTATATCCTTTTTTTTTTGTTAGCGTGTGTTATTTCACAATATTTAGAACTGAAAGGTGTATTTATGTATTGCTAAAGGTAAAATGAAAACTTTTACATGGGTATCTATGCATCATTATAAATAAATAAAGAATAAAATGTCCAATTAAATCGTAAGGGGAAGTTTAAGAATGAAAGAAGAAATAGGAATGTGTAATACAGTCGGGCCTTGATTATCCGTGATGGTTGGGAACAGAAGCATTACAGATAATCGATTTTCACGGTTAATCGAATAACAATTTTGATTGTACAGTTTTTTTTTAATATTTTTAGTATTCAACAAGTGAACATTGGTGTACAGACATATTTACATTAAAAAAAATTAATTCAAGATGTTTATGTACATTTTTAAATTAAATAAGAATGGATACATTAAATTTTCTACTGAAAATATGAGCCAAAAAAAAGGACATTAAGCAAATAAAGAATACAATTTCTTAAAAAAAAATCGTGTAATGTTGTTTGTATAATATTTTTCAACTTATAATGTTCTTTTATAAGCTCTATAATTCCGAAACAACCAGGGCTATTCTTAAAATTTTGCAACCACCCGTTCGAGTAGTAGTCACACTCAGAATGAATGTTTAGTTTTGTGTGGTATATTTTAGCCTTTTCTCGTATCAGCAGTCCTGTAATTGGAGTGCCTTTAAAATGCTCTTGTCTAAACCATTCGTAAAGTGCCAAATCTACTTTTGGCTCTGCAGCTGCCTTTAAAGTATTTCGGTTACGAAATCCAACCACCGAATCACTCTCTGCACAAAACTTTAAAAACTTGTCTTTGTTTTTTATAAATGTCACAAACGGTCTGTAATCCCAACTTCGTATTTTTGAACTAGCATTTTAACACTCACATAATTTTTTTTTAATGCTCGTTAATTATTTTAACTTTATCTTCAATATTTAAAACGTTTCTTTGTCTTTTTACCACTGGTAAGGAGGTCATACTAAATATATTTATTTTTTGAAATATATTTATTAAGTTTGAGGTCTTTTTTTATTTTATTTGGTTTTATTATTCGACATTTCGTTAACAGGAATATTAGAAAATTATAATTATAATTATAATATAAAAAATAATTTATTTTTTTTATTATTCCTGATGATGTTAACAAGCTGTTAACGAAATATCGAATAATAAAACTAAATAAAATAAAAAAAGACCTCAAGCTTAATAAATATATTTCAAAAAATATAATAAAAAAAGGTCAATTAATAATATAATTAAAATTAAATATATTTAGATTTAACTTCACAGATTTCAAAATTAAACTAATCACTTGTAAATGCTTCTGACTCATCGTAGGCAAACAAGGGACTTCCCCGTTTTCATTTTTATTATATTGTTGTATGTATGAATTTGAAGTTAATAAAAAAAAATTCTGCCATCACGGATAATAGAGGTAATCACGGTTTATCGAAGCAAACAATTTGAAAACATTGCATTTTGATCTTTGGCCATCACGGTTAATCGAGGCCCGACTGTATTTAATAATGAAAGGAGATATATTTATTTCTATATATGTATATCTGCATAAATACGTATATAAATGGGGTATTCACAGGGTATGCTGTCATGTTATGTTGTCTTGAATATTTTTCTATTTTACAATAGTTTAAAGACTCTGTTATTGATCTCCAAACAGGAACGCCTTATGGCGCGTACTTTAGAGTTAAGTTTTCAGCTGCCAAACAGAAAATTGTGATTGACAGAAAGACACTCAAATGCAATTAAAATTTTCAGTGTACAGCTTCCATATTATATTTTTGGCTACTCAACTGAGGTTCGGTTGCCATGCATAATCGAACCATTAACACGGAATGGTTACTCCTCATTTCAGTACATTAAGGTTACTCTTCGGCGAATCGACGAAATATTACAAAAAAATTCTAGCAGAACGATTTTTAAAGTAAAAATTTTTTTTCTTGAGCATTTTATAAAAATATAAACAAAAATATAAAACATGATAACAAACATCATTTTTTTATACGAATTTCCAGATTTTTTAGATTTTATAATTTTAATTTTAATTTTTAAAATTTAAAAAAAAAAAGTAAAATTTTTCGTCAGCAGCGTTCTTTTTTTTTATCTACAACCAGCACTCAAGGAATGACACCCCCACATGCCATGCATTGTGCTTGAACTAGGAAATGGGGTTAAAGGAAGGAGCATAGAGGGAGTAGTATTTAGGAAAAATTTGATTTGAATTTTCACACGTCAAAAGCGACAGGAAAGATCTCTGCGGGTAGTCTATTCCACATACGCGCTGTTCGACCTTAAAATGAGTGCTCTCTGTAATTCGTTGTGCGATTCGCTGCCAAATCGACCACAAATGGGTACGCCCTTAATGATGAAAATGTTGTTCGCAGAAAAGAACGGATTTTGGGAACAAATTCACTGATTTTATTAGAGCACATCCCATTGTAATAACGATAGAACAACAACATTGCGACGATGCTCCAGACAGTCAATAGAGTTGGATGCCATACCGTCAACCACTGAGATTCTAAGCCCTCTGCGGTCGAGTAACTTCAAAATAGTCTTTGAGGCAGAGGGCCATACATAACAGTAGTATTCTTTTTTCGGTTGAATGTCAGCGGTATAAAGAGTAAGTAGATCAGATGGGGTGGGGTATGCCTTGCACCGTTTTAAAAAACCGAGGCATTTGAATGCTTCTTTTGAGACCAGAAAGATGTGCTCAGTCCAACGAACATCACACTGAATCTTCATTACAAGAACATCGAGAGCTTTTGATTCCTTAATATTTGCACCACCCCTGTTTTACAAGAAAAGCAACGTGATCGGGCATGCCCCGTTGTGTCAGCAAGCAACATTGGATTTTCTGAGCGTTGAAATCGAACTTGCTCGCTTGACCCCATTGCGATATTTTCATTAGGTAACTATTTAATGTATCATTCATGTTTAGTGGCGCGATGATAGACGATGTCGGCCTACGACTAAATGCATATGAAGGACAAATGATATTTCATTAGCTCAAACTATTCCCAAGTTACGGCATCGATTCGAATCGAAATTTCACAATACATTTCTATTGAAATGTATTACAACTTTGCTTCATATCGAGTGTCGTAAATTTAGCCCCAGTTATTATTTTTTTATTCCTTTTTGAAAAATAATATTTAGTTTCCATTATAATGTCGTAATTTTGAAATACTACAAGATGATTATGAAGCGTTGCTTATATTTATGTACTATTTTTAAACTATATGACTTTAGGACACTTTGTGAATGACCGAAATATGTATTTCTATGAGGCAGTATATCATGTATAAAAGAACTTTTTTAAATACAGCCTTTTCAGGGAGCTACGTGTATTAGCAATGACAATAAGTGTAGAGATACAAAGTATCAAATAAATCCAATACCATAGAAACCAGTATGCTAGCAGGGATTTGTAGTCGCATTAAAAAGTGATGAGAGCGATTAAAATTTTAATGATGCAGCAATTTAAAAATGGCAAATATATTTAACAATTTACTATATTTTAAAACATTTACAAACATGCAGTGAACTATTTAGTAAGTTTAAGTTGTGTGCAGGAAAAGGACAAATTTGTGTATGTGTTGCTAAAGAAAAAAAAAAAAATAACAAAAAAAATATTTAAGAAATCGCCTTCAACACCAGATACTGTTTCCTTATTCTTGAAAACACGAGCTGCGAACAGTTGCAATTGGTAGCCGTCTTCTTGCGGCAAATTGTGACACAAAATACCAATGCTTAGACACACATAAGACAATAAATGACACTAAGGCAGATTAAATAAAGAAAAAAAAAAGAGAAAAAAATGGAAGGGAAACTACAACAAAAGAGAGAAAAAAGAAACTGAACATTTCATTGCGTATAATTGCGAGGATGCACGTATACACATGCAATAACATTTTCCAAGATTTATGTTCTTAGAATGTGGTGCACAAATTAATTAAAGTTTTTTTTTTGTTTTGACCAGTTGTCTGGAGAAGTACCTCTCCCACGTATGCACTGCAATGCTCAGCAACTAAGAACAAAGATTTTGCGGCAGCTGGTATTTGTGGACATGGAACTTGAATTTCCCAAAATTACAATTGACAGGGAAGACTTCTGCAGAGTGGTTATTCCACATGTGAATAATTCGGCAAAAAGAGTTAATTTCCTCTATAATGAGCTGTGCCATCAACTACCTGATGTTGCCTGATGTCAATGGAGAACATTCCATTATCACCGAAAAGCGGTCTCTAACCCTTCTCCTGTACACAGTGGAAAAGCTTAGAAAGAGACTTCGAAACACCGGCCCATACATGACAGTTGTATTGACATTTTCTTCGCCATCGGCTACAGTCGATGTAGATACTCGTAGTAAGGAGATCAGATGGAGTGCACTTGAATGCTTCTTAAGAAGTCATACTGAATTTTAATGCCTGGAATATCATTAGCTTTTCATTCCTTAATATCAAGACAAAAGAGTGTCCGTCAAGCATTGGATCCTATGAGCGATAAAGTCAATACAACTTACATGTCCTCCACTCAACTATTACTAAAATTAATTATATTTATTTGATCTAGGCTGCGGAGGCACCCCTCCAACAAAAGTTTTTCCATCAACTGGAAAATTCATTAAAATTTTTAGAAGTTTTTATTCGACTAAAATAAATTTGTGGATTTAATTTCCTTACCCACTGTATATGTAAGTTTTGCATATATTAGTTTTGGTAAGTAATTTTACATTAATTTACTTAAAAAGCTGTAGAATAGCAAAGAATATCATTAATGTATTATATCCTCCTACAGCCATTTCCACAATGTCTGATTAAAACTTAATTGGGATTTTAACAGTCGGTTATATGACAAACCTTTAACTGACACCATTTAACGAAAAGGTGTGTGTATCATCTGTAAAGTAATTAATACAATCATTTAAATTATTAGTGTCAGCAGTAAATGAATTAATTTTCAATTAAATGTTTAATTAGTCTCACTTCTATTTTTATTTGGCATTTATTAAATTTTTTAATTTTATTTCTTTTTTGAGCGCTCGTTTTTTTTATGAAAAATTTTTTTAATTATTTATTATTATATTACATCGTCAGAAAATAATAATTTCTATTAACAAAAGAAATTTTTTTTTTTTTTTTTTAAAGATGTTTAATGAAAATAATTAAAAATTTCATTAAATATTTTTTTTTATTAATTTTTTGTTCTTAATTATAATCATTAACAATTTTATTAAAAATTAATTCAATTAAGTGAACAACAATAATAATTTAATTCTTGCTATTAATTGTTTTACAGTTGAAAATCCAATTGATTTTTTAATTGATATTACAACATTTTCAATTAAAAATTTAGTTTTATTTTTTTTTTTAACAATCTATTTAATTAAGCTTTTTATTAAGGTTTTTTATTTCTTATTTTTATATAATCTCGATATTTCGTTAACATCTTCAGGAAATTTTTATAAAAAAAAATTATTAAAAAAGGTTAAAAAACAAGTATTAAGAAAAATTGATTTTTTTTTTAGTTATATTTATTTTTGAGCAATGGTCTGTTGTTTTTTTTTTTTTTTTGGTGAATGCTTAAATACAATACTGAGAAATTGTTTAAGCATCTGTATACCTCTTTCTGTTGTCTTTGATTGTTGCTCTATTTACTTCAGAAAATGACAAATAAATCATTTGTTGAATTATGGTTTATTTAAATTATCTTGAGATCTTTATTATTTTATATTTCATATTTATTTAATATTAATTTTTTTCCAATATTCTGCAAAAATATATAATATAAAGAATTATTTTGAAAATATTTTCCATGAAAAATTTTTGCATTGTGAAAACGAAATATTGGAAAAATTTAAATTTTATTAATTTGAAACACAAAATAATAAAGATCTCAAGCTGAACAAAAAAAAAAAAAGAACGAAGAATTTTTAAGAATAAATAAATCATGTGTAAAAAAAGTTTTTAAATTTTATTGTCATTTCCAGAGGCCGTGTAAAGCATTTTTGCCAAATATCAATTTAACACTGTAACATTTATGTTCATCATTGCAACATGTAAATTTGTGCCGCATAATCCGTACTAAAGTTGTTGCAACAAAAAAAGTTACTTGATTATTTGCCTGGCCTGTGTTATTTGATTGAATTGATTTTTATTTCAATTGAATTCAGCTGTAACTGTCGTATATCAAGGAAATGTCACGCATAACATATTAAGTGCTAAAAGTCACTAGTATGCTGCGTATTGTAGTGCTTAAATGAAATTATTATTTCATGAGTGTTTTATAAAGGCAAAATTACACAAGTGACTATCGTGAAAACAAAAATTTATTCGCAAGTTTGAAAGTTGGACCAGTCTGTTTAGTTAGTTACTGGTTACTAGTCATCGATGGTATTGAAGCTGTTGATAACGAAGGAATACAATGCACTCGCGAAATATGAATACATTTCTGCTTCTATTAAGAACTGCAAATTAAAATTTCTTATAGTCGTGCACACAAAACAACAAAAGGAAATCAGTGAATTTTTCCCAGAAAAACTTGTTCCTTTTTCTTTTTCAAAAAGCAATAAATAAAAAATTTAACATAAAAAAATTTCATTGTTATGGGAAAAACGTTTTTAAATGCAAAATATAGAAGGCATTCGCAAATGGGAACAATCTCGCAAATGAGAACTGGGTTGGCGTTAATTTGTTCATATTATCGCGAATTCACTGTATTTCTTTTTTTTTTTTTTTTTTTTATTAAATTTTATTTCTGAATTAATTAATACCGAAGAAATTCTCCTCATAATTTTTAAATTTTACTTGTTCAAAGAAAAACACACACACACATACATACATTTTTTTAAAAACCCAAAAGACGTCAAATCTGAATTTGTAATTGAACAAATCGAGCCTTTGGTGCAATACTGTAGCAATTCAAAATTTGAATTTTTTTAACTGGGTATGCAGAAATGATCATTGGGGAAATATATACAGTGGCCAAAAAAACTATTCGACATAGGCTGTAAACTTTATATATTTATCAAGAAAAAAATATGGAATGTTGTTTTTGACAAAATAAACTTATAAAAGTCTTTATTAAGGAACACAAAGTTATATTCAGTAAAAAAAATGAGATCTCAAAGTAAAAAAAGCAAAAAACACATGAATTAAAATATTAATAACAAAAATCAAGCAAAAAAAGTATTCGACATTGGTAACATTTTTAAAATACATGAATTGAAATACAAGCTTATTTCTACTTCAGTAGCGAGTTGCTTTTCTTTGCCTACGTATAACCTCTTTTAAACGATCTGGCATAGATTTTACCAACGTTTTGGTATATTCTGGATCAATTTGGCTCCATTCCTCCTGCAGGATAACTTTCATCTGGTGTTTGTTCCTAAATTCACGTTTTCTGTTTTTTTTTCCAAGTGACCGCAAAGATGTTCAATAGGGTTAAGGTCTGGGGACTGTGGCGGCGTTTTTTATTAATTTTGGACAATTATAAAAAAGCCAAAGCTTTGTATTAGTGGCACAATGTTTGGGACCATTATCTTGATAAAACTGAAATCTATTTGCCAGACACAATTTTTCAGCACTTGACCTCAAATTTTGCTTTAGGAGGTCAATGTACTTTCGGTGATCCATAATCCCATCAATAAACCCAATATTACCCACGCCTGATGCCGCCATACATTCCCATACCATAACACCACCGCCACCATGTTTAACAGTTGGTACCATATTCGTTTCATCCAATTCCGTGTTAGGCCTGTGATGTACCAGAACTTTTCCATCACATCGAAAAAGGTTATATTTACTATCGTCAGCAAAAATAAAATCCATCCAGAATTCCATTGGCTTATTTACATGCTCTTTCGCAAAATCTAATCTCAACTTTCTATTTTTCTTAGTAATGTGTGACTTCTTCCTGGCTGATCGTGCATGGAAATCGTGCTTTTTTAAGACGTATCTTATTGTTTGAGGTGTAACGGATATACCTAAGTGTTTCTCAGTGTTTTTAGCTAAAGTGTTAGCAGTAATTTTTGGATTTTTTCTTACTTCACGCACGATTCGCCGTTCATCTGAATCTGTAAGTTTGCAAGGTCGCCCAATCCTTACCTTGTTTATCACAGTTTTACTTGATTTGTACTTTTTTATAAAGTAATATACAGTAGTTCTTGACTTTTAAACGATTTCTGATATAGTCTTTTCCGTTTTTCCTAATTTAAAATGATGTATTATTAAATTTCTTACATCAACAGAAGTTTCTTTCACTTTACGTCCCATCATCGCGATCACTTGCACAGAAATAAGAAAAAAGTTCTTGTAAATGATAAACAAGAAACATAGCGATATTTTTACGAACAATGACATGAAGTAATAAGAAATACACAATCAGAATAAGCGAAAAACAATGCCAGTCGAATACTTTTTTTGCTTTGCAATTTTTGTTTTTTTGTTCAAACAGATAGATGAGTTAAAAAATGTGCAATTTTTATTATTTTTAGGACCATAAATTATTAAATACATATAATACAATGTGATCTCACGTTTATACATATAAAAAACAAAAGGATACTAGCGTTTTCAATGAAATTTAAGAAAATAATTGCAATGTCGAATAGTTTTTTTGGCCACTATGTGTCTAAAGGAAAAAAGATTATGGTTCTATCTCTAAATGTTCAGATTCTACAGCTACAAATATCTTTATTGCCTCCAGCTATTTCCAACAATATTTATTTGCAATAATGAAATATTTCCTTAATGCCAAGAAATTTACAAACAGAAAACATTACAAAACATGCCTCTTTGTTTAAAAACATGTAAAAAAATAACTTTAGCAAACGAAAATACTATCAAAAAGATGGCTCAAAACTTCAAATGCATTTTTCACGATTTTTTGAGTTACGACGGTATATAAGAAAATTCCAAACGCTATTTGAGTGCAAGTGTGCGTATACGTTACATGTGACTTAACAATATATGTACGTACATACAATATCAAGTATACGTACCAGTATTCATGTATTCAGCTGAACAAAAAAATTTCCTTCAACAAATTTGCAATCAATTTGAATTACTAATTCACCTTAATGCCACAATTTTAAAATGAATACTCTGCCCAGCAACTATCAGTCAATGTTGACATTTAGAGGACAATGTCAGCACCAAAATAAGTTGAAGAGTCTGCCAAAGTACATTATTTAATACAGTTACAGTTACAAATTCGTCTACAATGGCGAGCATAAAATTGCTCAATTGATATTTAATTTGATATTTATGTAGGTTTTTTAAAGAAATTTGATGATTTCTGTTTAGTTTTGATGGGTTTTTTCTTTATTTGGATTTACGGCTAGATTTTACTTCACAATTCATTTATGTAGATCGTAAGTATAACTTAGAAACTAAGTTTAAGTTAGTTCGATAAATTTAGGTTTAACTACTTTAAGTGTAATTATTTTTAGTTTCATAAATTTAGGTTTAATCCGATACACAACTACTCCTTCCTTCCTTCCTTCAGTAGTCTATATTCCGACTGATTACTTTTTCCTCTTCTCTCCGTTCTACTTCGTTCCCGACCGCTCTCAGTCTGTCAAAGTGTTGCATCTTATAGCAACACTGTCAATACACAACAGTGTTGCATACTCACGTACTACGCTCAGTCCCCGTTCCCACATTTATTTATTATTTATTTTAATTTGATATTTAAAGACATACTGTCATATTCATTAAAAATACTATTGATTCATAAAAGATTTAATAGACAAATTTTCTTACACAAATTCTATCAATATAACTTCTTAAAACCAAAAAATTTTTTATGAATACGGCAGATACCTGCATGATAACAATACAACTTTTTTAACATTAACATTTGAAAATAGGTGGCGTGCAGTATATTAATATGAAGAAGAAAAGTGGTGCATATTTCCAAATTGAAGTTAAAATTAAAAGAGCAGAAGAGCAGAAGAGAAGAATTTATTAAATCAAATTATTAAATATATTATTAAATAAATATTATTAAAATCAAGAAACAAACTCGTAGTCAAACGAATTCTTTACTGCTAATAAAAGAGTACACTCTACCATGCAAAAATTGTTGCAAAATATTTAATTTATTTTAGTGAGAAGGGTATACATAAACGGCCGATTTATTGCAAAAAAAATCTCAATTTAGAAAATGCGTTTCAAGCCTTTGATTTACACACACTTTAAAGGAAAAAACTAAAAATTGTTGTTTCACTAATTTTTGGAAAAAATACTATATATAGATATATTGCAAAGCATTGCAAGAGATTATAACATATTGTTGTATTTAAAGAGTAATAATATTTAAAAAAATACAAAAAAAAATAAATAATATAAAATGTGTACAATTGTGTAAATAATATTCGGGTATGTTCTGTAAACCGAATCCGGGAAAATTTTTCGTTTTTAAAACGAATGCACATACTTAGGTGTTCTGTAAACCGAATTCACATAATTTTACTAGGTTTAAAATTGAGTAGATAAGTCCGGTCGAAATTAAATCGAATGTACTACCTTCTTAATAAATAACTGATGAAACATCAAGTAAAAGTTGGTAACTGTTTCTGTAAGTCTTTCTTTTATTAATTTAAGTCAAATTAAATTAAATCAATTTAAAAAACGCTCCAATATTTCTCCATGCTCTTGTTAAAGTATACAGATAAAGCAGCAGAATGAGTAAAAGCACATTTTCACAAAATTCTTTAGAAAGATGATTAAAAAATCACTTTTAAATAAGAATAAATATTATTTTGAACAAATTTTCAGTAGCTTTATTGACGTTTTAAAGTATTGACGTTTAAAAAATCTTCTTCGAAAGCAAGTTCGAATATGGAAATCGTGTGATTTTTAGAACACCAAATTAGAATTTATTCGGTTTTTGAAAAATCACTCGTTTTTTAATCGACTCGGTTTACAGAACAGGGGGTTATAATTTTAAATTACACATGGCTGGCATATGGAAACGAAAATTATACTGCTTGGCAACACTGGTTTTGTGAAAAGAAAACGGGAATTATGAAACGCATTTGGTTTGAGTGAAACAAGAGAATTTGTTAATGAAATGAAACGAATGAACACATTGGTTGAACGGGTATTGCTGCTTTTGTTTCATAAATAAAAAAATCATTGTTCCCACTGAATGAGTAGTCTCACACAGCCTTCTAATTGATATCAATACCGAGACTGACTGCTAGACTCCAAACGATGATTTTTGGTCTCTGGTTCCCTGGCCATAAAAAATTAAAAAAAAATATTTTGAATTTATATGTCAATTTACTTTAAATTTTTATATGAAATGAATGAAAGTTGTCTCCACTACAGTTGTTGGGTATTAACAGCCCGTTTAGACATTGCAAGTTTCCTTGCAGAATATCGTAAAGTTAAAAAATAAAAACAAAATTCCTGCAAGCACAAATCCAAATACAATTTTGAAGAAGTTAAATAAAAAATTGCAGTTAGAAAGCGTTCACTGTCTCCTGGTAAATACTTGTTAAACTTGTTATACTTCTGCCCGCCAGTGTTGATATAAATTTATAAGAATCATCAAATATTATATTGTAGTGAAAGCAGTAACCAGTTCTTACTGCTGCCCAATATTTTCCTTTTTTTTTGCTGTTGTGTTACTGTGGTATTTTGAACACATTGATATTTTTTAAAATTCTAAAACCTTAAAATTATAACATTGGCAAGACTTTTACAATTTCCTCTTTAACACAGAAATGAAAAAGAAAAATATTTTTAATTCTTTAAAGTGAAAATCTTGCTTTAATAGAAAAACTCCGATTTAATGCTGTAATTTTCCTTTCGATTAAAAAAGCTCTGGGGGATTGTTGTGATTGTGCACATGGCTAATCATACGATAAATGGCCAATTAAACTTTAATTTTTGGCCATTAAAAATCCCTTTCGAACAACAGATGGTGTGCACTAAACATAAAAATAAAATAATAAGAGTCACTTATTGGATATAGAAAGAAAAGGAAGGGAAATATTGCAATTTTACAAGAAACATTATTTTTTTTATTTTTCAATTAAAGAATTTTTGTTATTACACGTACATGCATGGCAAACGCCACATTTACTTGGACCAACATTTGCGAATCATTATTATTTTTTAAGAAAAATATAAACACTATAGAATATAATTATTTCATATTTTAATACGGCATGGCAAATTTAATTACAATTACTAATTACAAAATATAATTACGAAATTACACTGGCAAACAGTAAGTGCTTTCGAAGGCTGCTGCTACACCTTCATCATCAGCTTCTTTGTATTTGGTCAGTAGATATAAATATTTAGCTTTATATATAAATGTACGTATTCTATTTCAAAGTAAATAGAATACGAGAATTATGCTCATTGTTTGAATGTTTTTTTTTTCGTAAATCTAAGACTTTGTACGAGATTCGTTATACCGAGATTTGTCTGTTATTGTCTCTAAAATCGTCCGGCTGTTTTCTAGTAACATATGATCTTCGGAACTAGAATAGCTGTTCCAACGCAGGATGCAGGTCAATAATGCACGTTAGGTTTTGAACACTTGAAAAGTGAACAGCAGAGTTGCCAGATGTGAAAGAAAATATTTTTTTCTTTCTTAACGGATTCTCTTGAAAGCTTGCATACCATGTTTGGATATTAAACAAATTTTCAGTAATTGCACTACAGTGTTGCCAGATTCGGCAATCCGTTGTCAAATTTTAAAGAAAAAATTTTTATCTTATATTACGAACTCTATTGAAACTTGACATACACACTCTCTTGGTTAGATATAAAAAATTTTTTCAGTACGTACACAACAGTGTTGCCAGGTGCGAAAATGCGTTGCCAGATGTGGGAGAGGAGAAAATATTACTTCTTTTTTAATGGACTCTTTTGAAACTTTGCATGCACACTACCGTGGAATGCATGCACACTACTATGAATAACAAATTTTTTCAGTAAGTACACAACAGTGTTGCCAGGTGTGGAACATTTTTTTTTAAATAATTTCTTTTTAACGGAGTCTTTTGATATTTTGCACATACGTACATGCATTTAGATCCGTAACCAGATATAGAAAAAAAAATTTTGTACAAATGAATAGCAGTGTTGCCAGAATAATGGAAAAAATATATATTTCGTGTTCCACCATTTCTTGAAAAATTTTACGTAGGCATTCAGTTCCTATGAATGCATATAGAAAATGCACTTTTGAAGACATGTGGAGAGCAGTGTTGCCGATAAAAACGGAAGAGGGCGTAAGTGGCAATATATTTTTCTTCGCAAACTATCCAACCGATTTGCATAAAATCTAGAAGAAGACATAGATAATACATTAAAAAAAATGGCTGCACGAGGCAACGAAGGAGGCAATATATGCCTCTCCAAAACTATCTAAATCATTTTCATGAAATTTAAATAAATAAATAAATAAATGAAGTTATACCTGATCCTAAAAGAACACTTAGGCTATAGATGGATCTGCATATAGAAGGATATTGAAGAAAAAAGTTACATATAGCAAAAAATCAATGCACATCAGCGAAAAACTTTGGTAGTTTCCCACGAAATGGAGTATTTTAACTAGAATCAAAACAGATTAATAGTAAAATAAAAAAATATTTTTTTATTTTATTTAAATTGGATCACATATAAAAACTTAACGAATAAAAACTAATAAATAACGTCAGTATTTATATTTCATTTTAGTCTTGAATTTTTTTCCTTTGTTCCACAAAAACCAAATATAAAAATGCATGGAAATATTTTCTTATTGATCTCTTTGAAATAGCCTACTAAAAAAAAAGAACCTTAAAGTTGGTGAATTGAATTATCCTTTAAAGTTTCTGAGCAACACAGACTAAAATATTGTGTATCTCGCACGCAAAAAATTTATATTCGCATCATATTAAATAAACAAATAACTACTGAACGGCTATTGCCCAAAAAAAAAAACACACACATACACACACAAACTTAATTAGATATATCCAAACATATAAAATTATACATAAAAATATTCTGCGCCACACATACAGCACACATGTGCTCAAGCATAATTGAAAATTAACCTGGCTCAAGCAACACATTCGCGTCTAACGGAAAAAAAACAGCAGCAAAACACCAACCCACACTTTTCTAGAAGTATACATTCAACACACTAACGCACAGCCATACATATCGTCAGCTGAAATGTAAAAGGGCGTAAAAACCAAAAAAACTCTAAATTCAGTTTTTAATAGATATTAGTACAGCTTATCCAGGCACACGTCTTCACAAATTTTTAGCTTTCTATTTTTAAAAATAACGCGTTTATTAAAGAAATTCAAAAAGGCATTTTTTTTAAGCTTTCAAACTCAATGTAGTTCTTGCTGTTGAGAAATAATTATTTCATTATAATGAAACAATTGAAACATGTTACCAGCTTAATCTTTTTGAGATGTTGTCAATAAACACTTCTTTTTATTTGGATTACATTGCGAGAAAAAAATCATATTTGTAACCACCCACAATACTTTTCATTTTATTTTGTTTTTTTGTCTCTGCTGTAAGATGATTAAAAGTGACCCTTTTGCATTTTATGTGACGATATGTAAATATATACAAGTATGAGGTGTATTTAGAAAAAATTCATTATATATTTACTTCATATTCGGTAGTTGGACTCCGTTGGCCGCCGTAAGAGCTGGAGGAGTTTGGCGACCTGCAAGCAGACTCGTATGGTGCTCAAGAAGCTCTTGTCTCAGGCTGCATACAGGAAACTGGGAAATGATCGAGGTAACTTGAGCTGTATCAAGGTGCTAGTAAAGCACATGGGAACTTCAGCTATCATTTGTGGCGTATAGGTGCCGTAGAGGATGATGTCTGCAGACTATGACTGGAGGAGGCTGAGACTGCGGCACATATTGTGTCAATATAAGGGCGTGTCACTTGTTGATTAAATCGGCAATCATTGAATTACGAAGGGTACAAAAGGCACCCGATTTGGTGGTGGTATACTTCGATTGGTCTACTTGGAAACTATACTTTGAATTTAATCAAGACGGATGGCCAAAGAGGTTTTACTATTCCATACGATTATGTGTTAGTGGGACTCGTATGTAATCTTATACAATGAACTGTTGTCATTGTGATATGAACGACCAGCGTTCCCTGCTAGACAATGCTAGACGATACATATCGGCAGTGACTGGCCATACAGAAGTGTCAGGAGTTGGTTTATTTCATAAATGTCTCATATTTCTCTAATTATCTGGTAGTATTTTTGCTGAAAGCAGATTTTGGAAACCTCCAGATGGCGCCAACTTATTGAACGTATTTCTTTCTATTATTTCTACAAAAAAATTCATTTTAGTGCGAATTTAATAGATTGCTTTCGATAACCCCCAATATTCACCAGTGAAAAGTTATTTGCTGCTCTTTTTGTTTGCCTGTTTGTTTGGTTGATTTTCTTTTTCTACTTTTTTTAGTGTTTTGTTTTTTTTTCTTTTTTCTTTTGCCGAATACGTTGGGGTGTTGGGTCCTTTTGCTGCTTATTCGATTATTTATTTGTTTCTTTGTCCGTTTCGTGTACTCGCTCTCCTCTATTTGTTTTACGAAAATGGTCAAATTTCCTTTTGTAAACAACAACAGGAAATTGACCCAAAAAGAAGCTTCACCAGCTAAAGCGACACAATTTCGTTGTTATTATTGCTGTTGCTTTAAAGAAAACAAAACCCCCCCCCAAAAAAAAAAAAAGAAAATAAAATAAAAACAACAGCGAAATGTACCGAAATACTCGCATTTAACAGAGAATAAAAAAGTGAAAGAGGGAAACTTTAAACAGCCAAGCAAATACAATAAATGTTAAAGCAATAAAAGTTTAAATACGACTTAAGGGTATTCGTTTTTTTAAGGCACCCTAGAGCCTGTCAACATAAATCCTTTCCGTTCTTTTTTTTCTTCTGGCATTTTCAACCTGTTTTTGATTCTTGAATTTATCAACAAGTAATTTGAAGGTGGGGATTTCTCTTAAGAAACTAGAAACGAAATTAAATAAAATGAGGAATCAAATTTAAAAATAAGAAAATGACCAGGAGACAACAGCAACACCACAGTAGCCTGTGTGTGACCCAAGCAATTCGTTTGTGCCACAGGCAACCACAAAATTTAAACGAACGCACAGACAACGCCAACATGCTCGGAGACACAAATAAGTTTTATTTGAATCTGAACCACACAATAAAACGATTTTGTTCAATTTTTAAATAAATGCAAAGCGGATATTTTGGTCTTCAATTTATATGCCGCTAGCTTAACCCGGTGTATTTTGCTACCCGCATCATTATAAAAAGAAATCAAATGATTTTATTATAAATTAACTATTTTAACGCTCTAGGATATAATCGTACAATATTTTTAGTTTGTTCATGCCGAACATTAACAAATGAATAGTTGAGTTTTCCAGCACGGGATCATGCAACGTAAAGCTGTCCGTGGGAGAAACATGGACTAGACAAATTTAAGCCACAAACATGCAGTGATTGAGCTTGAGCTTTATTAATTGTCACTACAAATGGTAAGCGAACAGTAATCTGCAATATTTTGAATTCAAATGGCAAATCTTTTGGGTATTAAGGGGCATGCGTGGCAACAACAAATTCTTTTCTTTATATTTGAGTGCCATTGCAAAGACCTGGTACATTGAGTTGCGCCGTAAAATAACAGGAACTCCAGTTTTGAGTTGCAGCAAATGTGTTGGAAATGCTGGCACATCAAGTGAGTTTAAAAAGTCCATAGGATAAGTGACAGCATCCTCATCTCTCTTCACGGTATCTAGGGATTTGTATATTTTATTCAGAATTATACTGTTCATTGAATTCACAACAATGTTTGCGGCAGCAAGTAACGCTCGTTCACATAAGCAATGCTCGTTTTTGAAATTGCCTTCGATATTTAATTATTATTAATTAATAATTAATATTTATTATTATATTATATTACATTATATATTATAATAATTTTTAATTAATAATTAATTTATACTTCAAATGCTTGTGTCATTTGCAATAGTCAGAAGAAAAAGTATTGCAGTTTGTAGTTGGATCCGTTGGTATTTTTCCATTTCCAAATTCCAACAACTGCTTTGAATTCGAGCAGCAGATGCATCACTTAGCAGCTGCACTCGCATAACTGTTGTTAATTTCAGTGTGCGAACGTGGTACCAAGGAACAAAATATTTAAGGCACGCCAGCTAGAGTCCCTCGTGGAATTACAAACCAAAGGGAATTTTATAAATTTGTCCACAAATGACGAAGTAATTTAAAATCAATCAAAATTTCGTCTCCAACCAATTAAAAAAAAATGCCAGAGGAATTTTTGCATATTAAAATTGGTCCAAAAATTACGAAGTTCTTTGATAAGCATTTTTTAAAGACGGACACTTAGCAACCACTCCTCGAAAAAAAATTTTTTTGAGACGCTTTTCCATATGCAAAATGAGTTTTTAACATTGATCCACAAATGGCAAAAATATTTGATAATCAATCATCAATAAAATCCCACTCCCATTACATCAAAAATTTGATAAAAAAAAATTCTTTTAGTCTACCTTTTCCCCAAGTAAAGTAATTTTTGAAAAATGATCCCAAAATGACAAACTTATTTGATAATCAATTTTTGAGGCGGTCACTTCCCCTCCCTCCACCCAGGTTTCAAAAAATTTTTTATGGACTTTTTCACCCCGATTTTTTCTATAAACACCGCTCGCTAGCAAACAAAAAGTTGCAGCGTTTATTGCAAGATGTAAATATGGTCATGGTTGTATTAAATGCACTTCTCCGACACATAAGGAATATTATGAAATACTAGCGGACCCGGCGAACTTTGCCTCGCCCCAATTTTAAGCCTTCAGACAAACTTTAGAGTAATAGTACAACACAAATATTTAAATTTTCAATGTGATTTATTTAAATGGAATCAGTAGAGAGCGATTTGATGAACAATGTTTTCATACAAAAAATCAATTTTCGATTTTTCCAATTTTCCGACTTTTGCGGAGAGATTTTCCGCATTTTCCATGAATTACACTAACAACTTTAAATTTTTTGATTTGGAAAGCCATTAAGGAATATTTTCACACAAAATTCCATACAAAAACTCGATTTTCGATTTTTCCAATTTTTAGACTTTCCGAAAATACGAACAACTGACAAAAAATTTTACAGAAATCGGCCCAGCCGTTCTCATTTTATGCATTACTATACATTTTTTACACCATTTATATATATATATATATATTTGTAAAGCAAATAAAAATTCGCTGAATGCGAGAGTAAAATTGGAATTTCTTGTACATTATAAATCTTGAAGAAATCCACAAAAAAACATCACAATAAAATGTAGCGCTTTGAGAAGAAAGAAATTTTACGCTCGCACCAAAACCCAGTACAATATAGAAATTGGTATTAAAAAATAAACGACAATAGAGTAAAAATATATTTATGTACGTTTATGGAAATTAACATACACGGGACAAGATAACCAATTTATACAATACAATACAATTCAAGCAATTCATGCACAAACATGCACGCAGCAATATATAAGCATGTGCATATGGCTGGGTTAGCAGGCACAAACAAGCACGCCGCACTATGTATATATATATATGTATGTATGTATGTGTGGCTACAATTGCGATATATATTTTTGCGAATACATAAATTCCTTGCAACAATCATGCAACAAGAAGATTTGTGAATAAAGAATTGCCAGCATACGAATACTTTTAACACTTACACAGACTGCACATAAACAAATGAAGAAAAATGTTAGCTGTCTGTAACTATGGAACATAATAAAAAATTTAATATCATTGTGTTATGTGGCAGTCGCAAAAATTCAACCGAAAACAACTGCTTACAGCCACACATACGAGTTTTTATTTTGTCTGCTGCTGTGCTAAAAGATACGAGAAGCACTCTTGCCTCTGTATATGGATATGGCTGCTGCTGTAGTGGTGAAATAAAGGTACCCGTCAATATCATTTCAATATCATTGACAGCCCTTTGCCACAAATGCGAGCAGAAAAATATTTCTTAAAACTGCACTAACACTCCAAATAGTCAAATAAGTTGCTGTTAAGCCGTTGTTGACTAAAAGCAACTAGCAGTTGACATCAGAGCGCTGCCGTTTCTGTTGTGGGTGTTGGGGGTGTATTTTTTTCTTTTTTGGTTTTTTTGAAAATTCAGTTTTTACACTAATGCACTGAATATGGTTGTGTGCGCTAGTCTAGGATTCTCTTTGTGTGTGCATGTGTGTGTGTGTGTGTTTAAACTGTTATGCAGCATGAGTGGCATTTGTATTTGTTTTTTCTTTGCTGTTGTTCTTATTTCCAGTTACTAAAAGAGAAAATATAATAAAGCTACTTGCACAGAAAATTTTGTAAAAAAAAAATTAATGTACTCGTATATTACAAGCTAACACAGCTTTCTTCTTTTTTTTTTTCTTCTTTTTTTTTATTTTTCTGTTTAATTTGAGCTCTCTGGTGAAGCGTACAAAACTTTAATGAGACAGTTGATATTGTTAGTTGGTTTTACATTGGGATTGGCTTGATTTTGGTTTGGTTTGGTTTGGTCTATCTCGTTTTGCAATGCTGACTGTTTGGCGGGTATTTCTATCACATGACTCGGTTAACATGTTGCCACTTGGAGACCAATTGAATTTCAAATGTCACTGCACAGACAAAAGTTAAAACTGTAACAGAAAATATTGCAGCGGTTGTTCAATTGTCTTACTGCACCAGAAATTAAAAATTATAAATTCTTAAAATACCATTTTGTTTAAAAAAAAAAAAAAAAAAATCGTGATAGCACACCATTGGAAAAAAAACTGTATATCGGAATGTGTAATACTTGTGTTATTTGGAAGGGAAGATGATGTCATTGAAAAATGGTATAATATTTTCAACTGATGCAGCACAAAAAGGTACTGTTTTTGACAAAAATATATTTCTGGATAAATGTACTTTTTTTTTTGAAGCAAGTGCTCTTTTTTAGAAAAGAGTGATTTGTTGAAAAAACTAAAATTTTAAATTTTTGGAATTAGTGATATTTATTTCAACTATAATTATTACAAATGAATGAATGAAGTTGTAAAAGCGAATTTCCTTCTCACTGGTACTAAAAACCAGTGCCTCGAACCGCAATTTAATTTGTTCCTGTTGAAAATATTTGTTTAAACTTTGGCAAACATCATCCCACTGTATCACTTAGTTAAGCCTATTGAATACATAAAGAAACATTCTATATATATTTATATAAGTAATTGCATTGTATTATATTAACGTGTACATGTACATTATTCATCAGCTAAACTGTTCATTTTTCAATTCGTTTTATATATTTACTTTGCTCTTATTATAACTGTAATAAAGAATAATTAGTTCAGTTCTTTACTGATCGTTAACTGATTTGCTTTCGTTTTTATTTAATTCAACAGTTCCGGTTTTCGGTTTCGTTCTTAAACTTTTATCGTTACGGGTTACGTTTCGGTTTTTAATTTTTGGTCGGTGCGAAACACATGTTTTTCGGTTCCAAGTTTTTTCCATATATTTATACAAGAACTCCCAAAAAATTAATTTGTTTGTATATTTCGTAATTCTCAAAAATGTTTTGAGTGTTCGTCTATAAACATTGAATTTCTTAGCTGTTTCAAAAATTTGATTAAAAGTCTACTGATGATTTTGAAAAATTTTGAAATGTTTACATACACCAGCTAAACCATTTAAAATTATATTGAAATGTATTTATTAAGCTCGAGGTCTTTTTTTGTTATTTGATTTGGTTTTATTCTTCGATATTTCCTTAACAGCTTGTTAACATCATCAGGAATAATAGGAAATTATAATTGTTTTTATATACAAAAAATATAATATATTTCAATATAATAAAAAAGTTAAATTAAGAATATAATAAAAACATTTAAAATTATAATTATATTAATTTTTTTTCTTGCTTAGGGAACGAAAAAAAAACCAAAATGGAAGTTCGTTCCGGTTCCGGTTCAGGTTACGGTTTTTTGTATTTAAAATATTTCGGTTCGGTTAAGGTTACGGTTTGGTAAAAAAATTCCGGTTTTCTGTTCGGTTCTGATTCGAGGCTCTGCTAAAAATAGAAGATATTAATGATTTTACAGCGACCTCCCTGTTGACAAAAAGAGTACTGGAAAAATTGGTGTTTTGGAAAAAGTAAATTTTTTTTTATGGAAAAAGATCTTTAGTTTTTTGAAAAAGTTAATTTTTTTTGTAAAAAGTGTTTTAGGGAAAATGTAAATTTTTTTCTTTTGGAAAAAGTGCTCTCTTTGCAAAAGTAAATTTATTTTAGCAAAAAGTGCTTTAAGGAAAAAGTAAATTGTTTTATTTTGGAAAAAGTGCTTTTTTGGAAAAAGTAAATTTTTTTTGCAGAAAGTAAATTTTTTTTTGAAAAAGGAAATTTTTTTTGAAAAAGTAAATTTTTTTTTAAAAAATGCATTTTAAAAAGTAAATTCCTTTTTTGGAAAAAAGTCCTTCTTTGGAAAAAGTAAATTTTTTTTGGGAAATGTAAATTTTTTTTTTGGAAAAATATGCTTTTTGGGAAAAAGTTAATTTTTTTTGGAAAAAAACTGCTTTTTGGGAAATGTAAATTTTGTTTTTGGCAAAAAGTGCTTTTTGGGAAATGTAAATTTTTTTTTTGGAAAGTGCTTGGAAAGTAAATTCTTTTTAGGAAAAACGTGCTTTTTTGGAAAAAGTTAATTTTTTTTGGAGAGTTTTTGTTTTTTTAAAAAGGTAAATTTTTGTTTCGAAAAAGGAACTGACTACATTTTTGAAAAAGCTATCATCTAGATAAAGTCTACTTGTTTTTAAAAATGGTATGTTTTAAAACGTACTTTTTCGAGAGAGTTATTTTTGTAATGGTACTTTTGATGAAAATTCTTTTTTTTTTTGAGAAAAAATTTTTTATTGTAAAAAGATTTTTTTTGGGAAAGAACTTTTTTCGTATAAATAATAATAAAGTAATTTTTGAAAAATTTTTTTTTTCTAATAAGTTAGTACTTTTTTGTCCAAGGTATAATGTAAAGTTACTTTTTGGATCAGCAAATCTTTCGAAAGTTTAAATGGTAATTTTTCTAGGAAAAAGTACTTATTTTATATATGTCCATATATGTATGTGTCTTCCGAAACAGAAAATTGTTTGTAAAATTTTACTTTTATGGATAAATGTATATTTATGGAAAGGAATTAGTATTTATATAAAAAAAAATTTTTTAATTGAAATTATTTTATTGAATTAATAAAAAAATTATAAAACAAAAACTTCAAGAGCACTTTAAATTTATTGAAATATACTGTGATCAGCCTAAAAATATGCACCAATTATGGAAATTGTAAAGCTTAATTAATTTACACGGGTGGGTGTGTATTTTTATCATTTTAATATTTTCATTTATGATTCCATTTTACAAACTAGATCTCAAGGCGTAGTTTGTATGACACATTCACTATAGATTCACCGTATAAAAGGAAATTGAAAGTAATCGACATTGTCTGTTATTATTCGATACAAAGATTAATCGTTAGAATTTTACTGCTACAAGTATTCGTCAAAGGTTGAAAGAATAAAAAGTAACGGATTTTTTATTTAATTTTAATTTAATTTGTTTGTTTCTAGTTTGTCACCGCATAGAAGAATATTGAAACTTAGTTACATTGTCTGTTATGAGTGGGATATAAAGCTGAGTTGGTCTATTACAAATCTTTGGGATGGTCACGAATTATATAAAAAGTCATATGTGAATATCAATGATATTGTCTGTTTGGACTCGCTAATAGTCGAACAAAATCAATTCGGGTCATGTATTTTGTTTTGGACTAAAATGCTTAAAAAAATTCATATACGACGCCAAAGAAAATTCAGCATCTGTCTTTGATGATTTAACATTGTCAGCATTTTTCACAATGAATCAACATGACAATCGCCACTGGGGAGCACAACCCTGCAGATAATATCGAACTACGTGGTCCATTGTAGCTGAAATGAACTGGTGGCAAATATGGACGTATGTAATGCATCCAATAGCCACGTCATTTAAACCAAGAGCATATTTATTTCTACAAGTGTTTGTATTTTTATTCGTATTTGCGAATATGCCGTTGCATTAAAATTATTCTCTGGGGTGCATCATGGAGAGTGTTTTAATGGTGGTGGTTTAAATGGTCTAACGCTATGACATCGTACTGTTAAATAGACCTTGTTCCTTCTACATTTCAAAAATGTGTAGTCCTCTATCGACTACACTTTAAATGTATGTATGCACTAGTCGCGTTATCTGCAGGGCAAATTTAGTTTTGCCTAAATAATTTATGACAAAGTAAAAATAAAAAATCAAAAACTAGCAATTCCTTCATATTAGGTTTTTCAAACAGATAAATACATCGATGTTGAAAATATTTTTTTTTCAATTTTACTACAGTTACTACACAATAAAAAAAAAACTTTCAACTCGTTCCCCTTAAAACCTCAAATAGTTCCCCATTTAATAATTTTATTTGTGGGATTTTTTTTTATAATATTATTCCTTTCAGTCAGCAGCTTTCCTTTGTTCCTACGAAAATCAATATTCATCTGCTGCTGTTTGTCTTTAGTTTTGTTCTACTTTGCATTGCAATAACACAGACCACAATACGACCATTTGTTTTTATTGACAAACATTAATTTGAAAAGTTTTGAATGATATTAATTTTTACTTTGTACTGTATATTTCAACGCCATTAATTTAAATCTAGAAAATTCATTGGCTAAAAACTTTTTTGATGTCTCAAAGACGAACGACTAAATAGTTTTGTAGTTTTGAGAGCAAAAAAAAAAAAACAAAAGTGACATGGATAAAGGACAAGAAAGAAAAACAAATGTCAGTCTGTCATGTCACAATACAAATAAAGAATGCCGCTAAACATGAAGATGAAAGAGTAATATGCGTTATTTATAACACAGCTGGAATTTAATTTATTATAGTAAAGTTCAACAAAGATATTCTTAACCCGCTATGACTGTGGCATGAAAGCAAAAGAATTGCAATGATTTACTCAAATGAATGCTTTTAACTACTGAAATCAAATAAAATTGGCTTTCAATTTCAGAACACTGGCTAATTTTGTAGACTTTTTAACAGTAAAAAACACTGATTATTTCACTTACATATAACGGTGAGTTTGGCATTGGCCCGTATTGCCGAATTCAAACGGGCTGGACCGACTTGACATTGATATTCGGCATCATCGTTAATTGAAGCGTTCGATATTCTCAAGTTATAGGCACCCTGTTTGCGATCACCCAACACCGAGTAACGGGGAAATCCCGGTATAACGGCGGAAAACCCCAGCGCGAAGCCATCCTTTGTCCACTGAACGGCGCCGGATAAATTTGTAACTTCACAACGCAGCATAGCCTCAGCGCCCTCAAGCACTTGCAGATCATGCGGTGTTACACGAAACTTTTGCTGTTGACCGCAACAATAACCAGGCAGATGAGCAGCCAATAAGGATGTTATCACTGTAAAAGCAAAAAAAAAGAAAATAATAAAAATAAATAAACAGGAAAGTGAAATAAAATTTGTGAAATTAATTTAAAAATCTCTTTATCTCTGCAAGTGTGTTTGTTTATGTGTTTGTGTGTGCTCTAGTCTACATTAAATATTCATTTGTTTGCAAACAAAAAAAAGCCATAAAATAAATTTCAATGCGTATGTCTATACGAATGTGTTTAAATTTTTTATATACAAATTTTAGACTTTCATTCCCTATCAGATTTATTACAAGCATATCAGGGCAAGGAAAAAAAACCACACACACGCACACACACACACACACACAGACAAAACAATAAAATTAAAATGTAATAAATAATACGGTTTTTATTGAATTGTCTCCGCATAAGGATGTGTGTGATTTGATGTGTGTGTGTGTTTGTGAAAGGCTGTATGCATATTTCATTTAATTTATACTCAACTCTTATTTGTAAAAAAACCGCACACAAAGCAACAAAATTATAAAAAAATAGTCCGGCAATAAAAATGTAAATAGATTCACACGTTTGTTTTTGCTCCTAATTTCAAACCGATAGCAATTTACGTTTCAAATGATAACTTAATTAATTTTCACGTCAACGTTCAACGTGTAAAGCCGACACATGTGCACAATTGAAATTGGAAAAAAAAACAAAAAAGAAACGAAAATCATATTCAGCAAAAAAATATCCGAGGCGGCAGCCTTTAATGTATACGAAAGCTTCCAAAAATGCCAGAAAAGGTTGTCTATTAAATTTGTAATTTTGCTTTAATTTATTATGTTCATGAGGAAGGTCATGGCTTGCAAGTCCAGTATGCTGTTCAAGTCTCAAAAGAAGCACACAAGTGCCTCGGCTATTTTGGAGGCCGCAATAATTACTTCGCATCATTCTTTCAATAGGGAAAAGAAAAATTTTATATTTCGAGAGCCCCTCATGCACAGGGCATAGAGACAGATGGTACTCACTGACCTTTGATATTTATGATAAAATATTTGATGATATTGTTACGCACTTTATTTTATTTCAACAAAGTACTTAATGTAAAACCCTCTATGTATGGGAAGTAGACATGACTCTGCGTTAATCGAGGCTTCGTAAACATCGATATTTTTTTGGTTGCCAAGCATGGTATAAATATCGATATATCTTATCATACGATGTTAATCGATACACTGATGTATCGAAAAGCTGAATTTTAAATTTTACCCATCCGGCGTTTTTTTTTTTAAAGGACCTGCTGCTTGTTTGTAGAACACGAAGAATAAATGTGACTTGTGATTTGCCATTGAAAACAACAATAAAATATTAATACTTGTTTTTATTTCTTGCTATTTATTTTACCGTTTTCCATTTTAAATTAAATTATAATATTTTTCAAGCTTAAGGTCAGTCATGTTGTTCAAAAATTTTTATTTGTTCAAGAAGCTGCAGCTTTCTTGAAGAAGCTACACAAAGATGTGGCGAAATATTGAACAAATAAAAATTAGAAGAACATTACTGACCTTAAGCTTGAAAAATATTATTATTTAATAAATGTTTTCAATATAAAATCACGAGTCACATGTACGAGTCGTGTCCTGCAAACTGTCGGTAAATGTTTGCAACTCTTTCCTTGTAGTGATGGTAACGTTTTTTAAAGAAAAAACCCTCCAACAATGAATTCTAAAACGTTTCTTATAACACTAAATTATTTCAAAATCGCTTGATGTAAGAAACACAAGACTGAAGATACTTCTTGGCAGTTTTCATAAGGCATCATCGAAATAAAATCCAAAAATATATTTGTATTGTGAACAAAAAATGTTCGTTGTATTAGATGTTACATATTGCATATTTCTGTAAAGACAATGGAAGATCGCCACAAATTAGTTGAAAGAAATTGGAAAACAAATAACACTGAAGGAGAAACGTCTCTGATGATATCGCCGTTTAGGCGAAATCCGTTGTAATGAGAATCTTGTCGAAGTGTGGGCCAGCTATAAAATTTAATTTCCCAAGTTGGACAACATGTCATTCAAAGGTTTTTTGTCCCAGAAAAGCAGCCGTTCACAAACAGAGAACGTAAACAAAATATTGTTTTTGGAAAGTCTAAATAAAAGGTATTGGGCCATTTAGTAAAAACAATTTTCTTAGTGCCGTGTATTCATGAACTTTTTTTTTTAATTTACAAAAAGTTTATCAGACAAATTTCTATACAAAATTCAATCAATAAATGTTCCAAAATTTTTTATGAAGCATTTTAAATGGCAATTTTATTTATACAATAAATTTCTTTGAATTCCAATTAGAACCAATACGATGTTTTTTTTTAGTTGGTACATCGCATAACATGTACTCGTATGTGAATTAATGATGCATCGAATGGGAATGTTTTTTTACGTGAGCGGCTCTAATGGCAAGGCGATTCAAAGTATATTTGAAAGATAGTCGACCGCCAAGAAAAGATAGCCAACCATAAAGACTCACTGCAGTACTGTTGCAAAGGCTAGTGTGACACTACCAAAATTGAATTTCATTAACCAAAAACAGATAAATTTCCCCCTACATTTAGCAGGAAATGGCCAATAATGGGTCGCAACTCTGTCCTAAATAAAACCAATTGAAAAAAAAAGCTGCAGCAAATTATCACTATCTGCAAAGAAGAATGCCTGCCAGCTCTTACAAACAAGACTAAGGGTCTCTCTCTTTCACCAAAAATATTTAAACATAATTTAATTTAATTAATGATCTTTATTTAAAGTATGTTTAAAAAAATTTTATTTTCACCCACTGAAATAATGAAACACAAGAAAGTATGGTAACGCTCTGATATTTAAAATGATAGCGTCAACTTACAGCTTTTTAAAAAGCTGTTTAAAAGCTGTTTTAAAGCTGTCTCATGCTGTTTCATGCTGTTGCAAAATCAATATTTAAATGCAGAGTGCTGGCTACTTAAACAGTATTCAAATATTCAATGAGTATATCTAGATGAAAATGAAAATCGACATTTAAATATGAATTGATAATTAAATATAATTGGTGAAATAGGCTCTTAGGCCTATTGAAGAAGGTTTGGTATTCTAAAATTGCGTCAAATGCAACCGGTTTTAAAAATTCCTTTATTATCGTTGAGTTTCTTATACTGCGGTCAGAAGTGTATTCTTAATTTTAATTAATTAATTTAATTTAATTTAATTTAATGTTCACTTAATTTAGTTTACTCAATTAACATTTCACAGCTGGAGAAAAAATCTATGTTTCGAGATATAGTGCCATATTATCAGCTGCATTCGATACCCAGCGAAGATCAAACATCGAATGTCTAATTTATATTATGAGCAGGCAACACTATCGCATTTTTTATCTACCACAATTTAGGCTTCGATAGTTCAGTATAGTTTCAGAAAATTTATCACAAATGTATGTATTTTGCAATTATTATTTTGTTTAGAGCATTTAAAAAGTAATTTTAAACAAAGGGAAAAGCTGGGTGCTGCTAATGAAGGAAAATCCTCAATTTGGAAAAAGAGTTTCCACAAAAGTTCAGGCGACAAAAAAAATTGTGAAGATTTCACAGTAGAACTAAATTGTTTGGGACCACCTGTTAGAATGGCAGCAAAGTGCATGAAGATTAGTTACATACATAAGTTATTATATAATATCTGTATAAATAAAATACCATAACAACCATAAGCATAATTCAATCGTGGTCATATTTTTTATATTTTGATTAAATTTACAAACAAAAAGTATTTATTAGTAGTCACAGCTGAGAAAATATTTTATATTTACTGTGAATGTACGAAATGAGTGAGATTCACAATAACACTGTTCTGTATCGAATACGCGTCATAATACCAAATGAAAATTCGTTCGATCAGCTCATTCGACCACAGTCGAAAATCGAATTCAACTCATAATGGGAGCCTTAATTCGCTGGTTTTTTCCTTTTAGTTTTAATTTCATTTAGTGTTTTCACATTTGGCTCTGCATTAAACAGAATTTTTTCTTTTCACTGAACAGACTTCCCCGTAAACGTGCATACTGGTGAGAAGGGTTGCATTTGGAATTTTAGTCAATAAGTGATGCAATTAAATACACAATTTAGCAAATACTTGAGCTGAATTTGGAACATTTCATTTCATATTTTGTCGTTGTTTTGAAATTAATATCGAGCAACATCGTAGTCCAATGCAGTTAGATGTATATCTGAACACAGCCTACCATGACTGTTCAATGATAAACCAATTCTGGGTAGTAGGAGTAGAATTTGAAGCAACGAGTTCCCTATAGAGTTCCCTATTTTAAATAATTAAAAATCATAATTTTTTTTTTTCAATTTCACCATGCGAGCTGTAGACGCCAGGCGCTAACTACGCAGCCACCAACACTCTTTAAAGTATATTTTATTTTTTGAATAATCTCTTTTAAACTTTCCTATGTAATAAACTCATCTACACAATTCTATTAGAATTTTAATTTTATTCAATATATATTTGCAAAATCTGATTTTTTTCCTTAAACCAAAATTAATGGGAAAAGAAATTAATAAAGTTAATTTAGTTGACATCCAGGCACAATGTAAAGACGTTTGACGTTAAATTGAAAATCTATTTCAGAGATTAGCTATTCTTTGGCCGGTATAAAAATGCCAGGAGGATACAACCAACACAAAAATAACAATGAACGTGAATTTCATTTCTACTTCGTTGAACAGCAGGTCAGTGATGAATCAACATCATGAGACAGAATGAGTTCTTCTTTTTTTTTTCTTTTTCTTTTTCTTTAAATGAAATTTATTTAACAATACGTCTACAGTGAATTTGTAAAGAATACGAAATAGAAGAAAATGAAACGCAAATAAGTAGAGAGAAAAATCATAAAGCCCAAACCAACTTGCCCACGCTGCGACTGTTGCAGTGAAATACACAGGATGAGCCAAAATGATGGAAGGCGTTTGAGTGCATTATAATTTCTTATTTAAAACATTATTATTAAATTTTATTTTATTTTAAATACAGTAAATTTGTAGAGAATATTTTTAATTTAATTATGAAAAATTATATCTGGCAAATGGTGGCCATTTTCTGCTACGCATAGTCGTGCTCTTTCCAAAACATTTTTCCTAACTTTTCGCAAAACTTAAGCCAGTATGTTGTTGATTTCGTCTTTTATATTATTTTTTAATTGCTGTATGGTTCTAGGCTTATTAATATAGAATATTCCTTTCAAAGAACCCCAAAGGAAACAGTCTGGATCGGTTAAACCCTGAAAATCGCTGGTACGGGAAATAATTCGTTCACCAAAGATGACGCGTAAAAGGGCCATTGTGGCCCTCGCAGTGATGAATTTTGTATGGCACATACTTTTTGTTTGCAAAATCCTCTGCAGCGACCCTCGTGAGAGGACAAGTTGTGTCGAACGTCTCCTGGTTGCGGTTGCTCCATCTTCCCGAATACTCTCCTGTACCCGTTCAATATTGTCAACCGTGTGCACCGTTCGTCGTCTGCCGGCATCAGGAAGGTTCCTTAATGGCCCTCGTTGTCGAAAAATTTGTAACCAGACGGTTTATTGTTGACTCTGAGGGTCCGAGCCACAGATTAAAAAAAACGATGATATGCACGCTGAGTCAAAACAATTGTTCGTCGATTTGAGAAATAAAGTTCAACGATTTGGGCACGTTGTTCAATTGTGTACAGTTGCATTTTAAATTCCCCAACAAACAAAAAAAAAAGAAAAATTATAATAAGAAAGTTATAAGGAATTAAAAAACACCCTCGCTTATTTGTAGAATGAATTTCCCAAAATTGAACGCAATATTTTCAGTTTTTTAATTGTGAGCTTTACCTTTGTTCCTTAAGATTTCTTGGTGCCACAACATTATGGCATGGATTATGTTAATTTAAATTCTGCCTTAATATTGGGGCACCCTATACAAAACATATGTACATACAAACATACTTATATATGGCTATGCCTGTATAAATGTATTACAATATGAATTTAAGTTTCAGTCAAATCTTAAACATGTTTTCATTCAGCACAATCTTTTCTCATTTCCTCTTTTTTTTAGTTCTCTTTTTTTTTTTTTTTGAGGAAAATTTCACATGCCGGCCATTAACACCAACAGGACGTTGACCATATTAAGTGAAATGGTTAAGTCTGTCGTTCGTTTAGTGGCATAGTGGCATATTCCCGTCTCCGTACTAACTTTTCTAGCTGAGAAACAAAAGCTAAACTATGGCTGGTGTAAAACATTTCACAAAACACAATAGAAATTCGAAAGAAAAGATAAAAACGTAAAACTTTCAAATGAAAATAAAACAAATACGAAAAAATTTTGTGTTGAAGAAATTTTTTTCATTATTGAAATACAACAATGCTCTCAAACAAACATACCTTTAAGTAGCCTAATTTATACATACACACACACATACATACATATATGAGAATGATAAGTTAAATTTTTTTTCCAGCCTTGCAATGTTATTTATTTTATTTGATTTTTCTCCTCTCCTCTCTGTGATAATAAAACAAAAGCAGACGTTTTAATGAAAAGCAAATAGATCATGAACACAGCTCTACTCGGAAACTGCGCCTCACAAACAAGAAACCTTAGGCATTCGATTTGCACAAAGGACACAAATCTACAGGACAATACGGCAGCGTTAAAAGCAGGCCACTTGACTATTATTCGTATTGATGTCTGTCTGCAGCACACACACACACATACACACCCACAGGCATATAATAACATTTCAATGTGCAAATACGAGAAATACAAAAAAGTACAATTTTCAACGACATTTTCTGAGAGCTAAAAATGTACAATGGGGAGAGAAGATTTAAAAATTATATGAAAATTCTATGAAAAGGAATTTATTTATTTATTTTTTTTTTTCGTTAATGAAATAATTGAAAAAATTTTGACTAACAAAATTAAAGGAATTGCAGAAATTTGTAGTTTTTAAGGCAAATTTTAAAACTTTGCTACAAAACATTTTTAAACACATGCACACAATTATTTAACTTTTTCTTGGACCAGCAGTCAGGAGATGACCGCTATATATGCGTTGCATTGTACTGGCACTAGAGGAAAAGTATAGTGAGAAAGACAACGGGTGGTGAAGTCTCATAATCTTACAACGTTTTTTCTTTTGTTCATAGCAGAGCTTTAGCGTCTCCGAGATCAAGGACACGAATTCAATATTGAAGTTTTCTTTTAGTATTAATTTTAAATAATTATTTTACCGACGACATTTGAAAGTCTAAAATATTGCATTTGAAAATATGTATATAATAAGCCACAGAATGATTACTAAAAATGGCTACTCAAGCAAAGATTCAAAATTGAATATGTCTCCTTGACATCAGAGGCACTGCTGTTCGGCTATAAACAACAAAACAAGCGCGCAAAAGCAGAGTTGTATGACAGCGAAGCTTCACCTCATGTCATCTCTCTCATTATCCCACTTTAATCTAGTTCTAGCACAATGCATCGCATGTGTACGGGTCAACTTCTGAGTGCTGGTCCAAGATAAAAAAATTAATATTAATGCTGTTATTATGTTATTAAACCCAACTGAATTGTTTATATATATATTTATTTACTTCTACACATAAAAAATATTTTTGATATTTCAATACGAAAAACATTGTTGCAATAAAAAATGTTCTAGAATTTTCTGTGATGACGATTTTTGCTTATTTAATAAACAAAATTGTAGGTTCGTTCGTTTATTGAAAATATTTCCATTTTAATTCAATAAAGAAATATTTTAAACCAAAAGAAAAAAATTGTTGATTCAAATTTTATTTGCAACAACGATTTTTGTTATTTTGTAAAATTTTTGAATTGAAAGATGTGTGGAAATCTAATAAAACTTTTACTGATTCAACGACATATTGTATTGGAGTTAGCAAGCAAGTCAATAGAAACGGGCATTGAGAAAAATTATTAAACATTTTTTTTATTGTAGTCCATTGAACACTTTAGAAGTTTTTATTAAAACACATTCTTGAGTTTTAGTTTTTCTATTTGCTTATTTATTTTGATTTTAGATAAAATGAAAAAGAGAAAGTTAAACAATCTTCGTACATTAAATATTTATATATGGAAATTAGCCGATAGTGAAATTCTAGAACATTGCGTTTGTTGGGTAGGCTTATTAGTAACACATGTGCAGGAATTAATTCCATGTACAGCCTTTTTTAAATTTCAATTACTCAGGGTCTCTTTCACCAAACATATTTAAACACAATTTAATTTAATTAATAATCTTTATTTAAATTATGTTTAAAAAAAATTTATTTTCACCAACTGAAATAATGAAACACAAGAAAGTATGGTAACGCTCTGATATTGAATATGATAGCGTCAACTTACAGCTTTTTAAGAGCTGTTTTAAAACTGTTTCATGTTGTTTCATGCTGTTGCAAAATCAATATTTAAATGCAGAGTGCTGGCTACTTAAACAGTATTTAAATATTCAATGAGTATATCTAGATGAAAATCGACATTTAAATATGAATTGATATTTAAATAGAATTGGTGAAGCCTATTTTAAGTTTTGTTGACTTTTTGTGCCATATTCAACAGCACAGATTTTTGAAAAAAATGTTGCTATAGTTTTTTCTCTGTATGGACACATTTCAAAGGTCCCTTCGTTGTCCGTTCAAGAAAGATTCCACTGTATTACTTTTTAGCCGCCCTATTGTGCATTATGACAACAACTGTTACTGTTGCTACCGCACTAGCTCTGTTGCTGGCTTTATTACTTGCAAAAAAAAAAAAAAACTATTCACTAAATTCGCACAATGAAAAAAAGATGTGACAGTAATTGCATGACACTAGTGTTAGTAATGAGACGAAAGAGTGGTTTTTTTTTTTGTTTTACACATTCGTTAAGTGGAATGCAAATAACAGATTTTATACGAATATTTGCTGTGAATTCTTTTTTTCCCCACTCTTATTTTTCGCTTTACTTTTGATAAGCATCATATTTCAATGACTGTCTGTCTTGCTGTCTGTTTGCTTTTATAATTGTTCGTTTGCCGTTTTAGTGCAAAATAATCCATTATTCTAATTTGCACAAACATAGACACACACACACACACATATATCCCTTAACATTTACATTTATTTTTACATACATAAAAAACATATGTTTGTGACGAACATTTGGTGAAGCATTTCTGTTTGCTTTTTTTTTACTTTCGCGCTATATGAAGTTGCCAATTTTAACATAATTTTTGAAAAGCGTGCTTGCAGCATGAAACTTACAAAAGCATATCAATCAATGGTTTTAAAAAAAATAAGCCAACTCGTTTTTGGTACTTTTTGCCCTATAAGTACTTTCAGTGGGAAAAAGGGGAAAGAACTGAATTTTGCTACCTCTCTTTTCAACCACATATCTGCAAAAGTATTGCTCAGAGAAAAAAACATTTATCCGCAATATTGTCTTCTAGCAAAAATCTCGAATGTGTTTTCATACTTTTGCGAAATTTGAACATACATATATATGAGGGGTAAAGTTTGTACTTTTGGTACACTTAAGCCATTTAAACGTAAATAGTTTACTATTTTTATGCACTACCATTATATAGGCATCAAAAGAAAGGTACTTTTTAGAAGGGTCCATAAAATATAATAAAATCTCAGCAAACATTATATGGCGGCAGCCTCAAAATGACGGACTACTATATTTTTATCCGCCACTGTTATAAGGGTATCAAATAAAAGGGGACTGAAAATATAGATGAATGAGTAGTTTTCAGAAAAACTGCCTTTTCAAAAAGTATTTCTTTTATATATATATTTTTATGAAAAATTACTTTTTGGAAATGGTTCAGTTTTAAAACGAAATTTTTAAAAAGTGCACTACTTGTAAAATAACAGTTTTTGAAGAAGGTACTATTTGAAAAAGATGCTACTGGAAAAATCACTTTTAGGAAATGTACTTTTTATCCGAAAAAAAAATGGGGGATAAGTTGGTGTGGGGTCGCAAAGCACACCGTGTTAATCTAGTTAAAGATAAAAAATTTAAATTTTTTTCTGCATAGATTTCGAAAATGGGTGAAAAAAATATTTTTTAATAAATTTTAAATCAAAATATAAATAGTTCTGAACCTTAAAAAGAAAAATCGACTACTGCCAATTGGACTAAAAGCGAGTTGATGAAAAATTTCAAAAAAATGTTTTTTTTTTAATAACTCTAAAAAGCTAAAATATATATTTTTCCGGCACGTGCCTTTAGTTAATATAACGCGACTGTAGTTTCGAGAATACTAAATACAATTTTCGTGTCGGTTTGTTGTACGATAATGGACGTTAGTTTCTGCTACCCGCATTTTCTCTTCAATTTATTGCATTTTTTTTTTTGTTTTTGTCGTAGATGCTGCTGTATTTGTTTTTTTTTTCCTCTCTGAAAAACTAATTCTTCTTTTTATCATTTAACAATTTCAATACACTCCGCACAAACTTTAATTGTGTTTGAAGTTTTTCAGAATCAGTGCAAAGCAATCAAGCAAAGAACTCATTTATATACAAATCCTTTTTTATTTCTTTTTTTATTTTCCTTTCTTCTTTTTTTTGTATTTTGTTTTTATAATCATGCTTAATTGCATCAAGAGAATGCTGCTAAAGACCACATGCCCACACCCATATGATTTTAGTGAACTAATTGTGGGACTATTTGGGTTTGTAGTGAGAAGGTGTTCCATACAGTGTGTGTGTTTTAAGAGATTTCCAGATAATATAATGGATATTTGGGATTGTTCGCTGAAGTGTTAGCAGAAAAGTTGTGGACTCAAACACTAGTCCAGTCATCAGTGCCTCGGTAGCTTACTGTGTGATTGTCTGTCAATATGAAGGTTGCTGGTTCGATTCCCGCCTAGACCACTGGGTGTTTCGCAGACTGTATGTTGTTTAAAATAAAATAAAAAAACTTTTGTTTTTTTGCACTGGTGTCTTGCGGGCCAGTGCTCGATATTAGAACACTGGAAAACGTCGGCCAAGTACAATAATCGACTAAGTCTTCTTATTTTAGCTTCAAAATTAATGTCCATACACGATATCAGAGATGCTGTAAGTCGACTTTACATATTAACAAATCGCACAACAGGCGATTGTTTCGGAATCTAACACTACAGCATCTGATCTCTTTGCCAAAAAGAAAATTTTCATATTTATATTTTTAATTAACAACTTTAATTACAATAACATATATTTTCAATTAAAAGTTTAAATGATTCAATTAAATTTATAATTCATTTTAGCACTCAATACGTTAATTTAATTAATTTTTTTTTTTAAGAAATATTCAAAATGACGGCTTATTTTTATTAAACTGCTCATCATTATATAAATAGCAATTAATATCCAACAAGCATTCGAATATAATTGAAATATTTTTTTTCTTGCTGCTAAAAATTTGTTTGAAATTTTCTAAATATTTGTGTATCATGGCCATACAGGGGACTGTGAAATGTTTGTGGGATGGCCGGATTTTTCCTGAGAATCCTCAGATTTACTCATGCTGATGAAGGGCTTGTCGTATAACAATGGGTTCAAACTATATCTTAAGTGGGGCGTTCTCTTTTGAGGAGGGTCCGCCGCCTAACCTAACCTAATTAAATTTTACATTATTTTTAAAAACTGCAAAAAAATAATAATTTAATTAATGTTATAAAATTTCTTTACATGGGAAAAATTAATTATTTTTTAAATTGATATTACAAAATTGTTAATTAAAATTTTCTTTTATTTCTTTCGGTGTGTATAAATCAAACTAACTCCAAGCACTATTATTGCCGGGTATTAAAATATGCTAAAGGTTACGTTCCTTAAAAAAATATATCACAGTATTGCCAAGAAAAATTCTTTATACTCTTTTTTTTATTTTCTCACAACATTTCTATTAATTTCTCGTATCTTAGTAACTGTTTCCTAGATAAGTAGCTAATTGATGTTTTAAAAAGGAGGAAACTATGACAGGCCTTTTCTAGTGATAAGCTCGATGAAGAAGACTGACTGGTGATGTCCTTAAACCACAAATTAATTACTTCTTGGAACTTATCAAGAGATACAATTATTTTCTTATTAGTTTCTTTATTATACGAATAATAATGACAAGAGCAACACAACAACAATAACAGACTGCTGAATTCCTGTTGCACACAAATTATGTGAGCCACTGTAAATTAATTTTGTTGGCTTGTAAGGGATTTACTCAAACAATTATCTTTAAATGCAGGGCAAAAAAATTATTTATCATACGAATTGCTCGATTTTCATTCCAATTATATAATGAGTTTAAGTATACTAAAATAAATTAAATCAAGACAATATTAAACAATCGATATCAATTGTATGAAATCTCATTTCATTCGCAAAAAAGTAGAAGAAAATTACAAAAAATAAAACACCAGCATTTGCCATTCTTATTTTAATTAAATTCTCTTTTTTTTTGCAGACTATGATTTTCAATTAAAAAAAAAAAAAAGAGGAAAGAAACAACGTTCAAACACTGCTAAAGAACAAAAACATTTATGAAATTTATTCATTTATAATTATTTCTATTCTACTTTCTTTCAACTCTTCAATTCCAGTAATGAGTTAAATAGTGTATAGACAAGCTGTTAGACGGACGGACAGCCAGACCAGAGGCAGAGCATTTCAAAAGGAAAAACAACAACAGAGAACAGTGAACAGCGGACGAGATAAGAAAAAGATTTTTCTCGGTATTTAGTTGGTTTTTCTGCAATGAAATGCCATAGAAAATTATGCATAAAATAACTGACTGCATTTGCTGCAGCGTGTGCTGAAAGTAGTGGTCGATGTGGTGTCGGTGTATGTGTGTGTGTTTGTATTTCTGGGTGGCGTTGCCTTCTTTTGTGATTTGTTAGTTGTGATGTGTCTGAGCACTTTTCAAAGGCTTGTTTCAGCAGCTGGCGAATAATTGATATTTAAATTAATAATAAAAAATGGAAATAAATCAGACACACACTCAACTGCTTTTGTTTTAACACACTTATGCAGGGAACAGTGCACTGCAGTGTTGCCAATTTTTTTTGTTCTAAAACATCTTTATATCGACGAAAAAAAATTTTATTATCCTATTTACATTTCTCTTTTTTTTTATTGAAATAAATATTTTTTTAAATCAAATATATTTCGGATCAATAACAATTTCAATGATAGAGAAATACGCGAAAAAGGCGAATTAATAGCAGGTGAACTTACTAGCCCAGCTGATTGATGTCAAAATTGTATGAATTATTTTGGCAACATCAATAGATTTTTGTGATTGGTTGTGAGTTTACCTGGTATGAATTCGCCTTGGAAATAAGTTCTTCAGCAGGTTTAATGAACAGCAACTTCAACTAATAGTCTAAAAGTACTAAATATCTTATTTTTAAAAATATTTTTTTCCATTAGTCTCACTTCTATTTTTATTTTGACATTTATTAAAATTTTTTAATTATATTTATTTTTGAGCGATGGTCTTTTTTTTATGAAAAGTTTTTAACAATTATTTATTTTTCAATATTTCGCTACTTCGTCAGGAAATAATAATTTGTATTAAAAAAATATTTTTTCTTAATACTTGTTTTTTAACCTTTTTTATTATTCGAACAATCTATTTAATTTCATATATATTTAATTAATTTTAATTAATTTCAGAAAGAAAAAATTTTAGAAATAAAAATGTCCTGAAGATGTTAACCGAAGGTTAACGAAATATCGAGATCATATAAAAATAAGAAATAAAAAACCTTAAAGCTTAATAAAATAGATTGTTCGAACAAAAATATTTTTTTAAAATAAGAAAAAGGAAATATTTTTGAAAGGAAATGAAAATTTTTTGTCATTGATATTAAAAATATTCTTTATACACATCGAGCCTTTGGTGCAATACCGTCGTAACTCAAAATTTGAATTTTTTGAGCTGGGTAAGCAGAAATGATCTTTGGGGAAATATATATCTAAAGGAAAAAAGATTGTGGTTCTATCTCTAACTGTTCAGATTCTACAGCTACAAATGTCTGTATTGCCTCCAGCTATTTCCAACAATATTTATTTGCAATAATGACATATTTCCTTTATGACAAGAAATTTACAAACAGAGAAAACATTACAAAACATGCCTCTTTATTTAAAAACTTGTAAAAAAATAACTTTAGTAAACGAAAATACTATCAAAAAGATGGCTCAAAACTTCAAATGCAATTTTCTCAGTTCACGATTTTTTGAGTTACGACGGTATTGCACCAAAGGCTCGATATGTATAAATGTGTGTACATGTATACATATATAAACATGTTTTCAAAATTATTTTCTTTTGTACATATGTATATACATGTATGTAAAATAACATATTTCTACAATGCAATAATAACATATAACTATAACAATAGAACATAATTATTAAAAATAATTTAATAAATGACCTATGACTATCTATTATTAACTATATTTTTTCGAAAATCATAAAGATATACATATAAATAATACATAATCTAAATCTAAATTGTATTAACTAAATATCTATAATTTTGTGCTAAATTATCTACATCTGATTTATAGTTTATTCTATTGTCCGCAGGTATTTTAATTATCTGTATCCAACAAAAAACGTCGTTTATAATTAGTTTCTTTCTCTAATATAGTTGTGTCTTCAAATTTTCGATAATGATTTAATGTTGCACAATGTGTAGCTAATGCTGTTTTTTGTGTATTTATGTGTCTGTATTTTTGATCTGACTTATGTCCTGCTAATCTAGTTTTTAAGTTTGTTCTTTTTTGTTGTTTCTTTTTTTTTTTTTATTTATCTATGTTTTTTATATGGTAGAACACATTTCATTTAATGCTAATAACAAAATCTTCACTATTCCTTTAACCAAATTCTTGAAAAGAACTAAAAACTGTTTATACAAGAACTCCCAAAAAAATATTTGAGAATAACTTAATATACAGACAAAACAAACCAACCAGATTCTTTAAAAAATTTCTATACACAACTAACATTTCATTATTCGATTTAAAACGTTTTATATTTTCTAAACCATTTCATAATTAGCTGAACTTCGGTTGACAATGATTGTGTTTAAAATCTTTTTTTTTTAGCTAAAAAAAACTTTCAATCTTTTTGACATCTCAAAACACTTAGAAAATAAGATAAATCTCAAAATATGGCAACATTGGCAGGCAATAATAACATTAATAATAGAGTATGTTAATTAAATGAAATTTTATTTAATTCTGCAAAAAAAAAATTCATCCGTTATATTTTTTAACCCTGGATATTTAATCTCCTTTTTGGTACATAAAGGTTACTCTTCGTCGAGTCGATGACACATTTATTAAACAAATTTTTGCTGACCGATTTTTTAAGTAAAAAATTAACAACAAAAAAAACAAAATTTTAGTTAAGAATTTTATTAAAAATTAAAGAAAAAAATTAAATATAAAACTAAGAATTTCTCTTCGAAAGGAAGAATGAATTATTTGTCATAAATATATATTTAACTCTTTAGAAACCCATTTCTTTTAACAGAGCTCTTTTTTACCTTAACAGATGACTGTTAAGTACTTAACAGCGATTGTAAATTTAGAAAAGTTCGTCAGTGCGGAAAAATGAAGTCATCTAGGTCCATCCCACTAAAAAGAAACTGTGCTTTAGGGATGTTTGGGAAAATAAATAAATAAAATAAAGATCTTTGTTGAGACAAAGCATCCTTTTGATATATACTAAATAGTGTCTCTAAACGAATATTTTCAATATACTTTTCGGTTTTGTGCGACAAGACAAGATCATTTCAATTCAAAATTTATAAAAAAAAAACATATAATTATACTATTTATAAAACTAATTAAAAATTAATAGTTTGAGTTATAGCGGGTGCATATTTTATGCATATTTTAAAATTTTTTTGGCTTATAAAAGAAATGTGGAGGAAAATTATTTTATGAAAGTGTTCTCATATTAACAATTCCACTTTATTATTTTGAAACGAATTTCAAACAAAAAAATTTTCTTTCGATTTAAGGTGTCGTTAGTGAAAACGTATCGTCCAACGTTAGACTTGTCAGTATCGTTCAACTTTAGGGATCGGTTATTAAAAACGTAAAACTTCCAGCAATTCAGTCAGTCAGCTGGTGATATTTTCAACAATTTTATAAATTCAAATAGAAAGCTGGAATTGTGAACGAAATGAATTTAATCAATTCAATGGTTATTAATTTATGCGCAATGCGCATAGCTTGCAAAAAGAATAAACGTTATCAACGATCGAAGATTCGACCAATTAATAAAAATTGGGCAGATTCAGGATATTTTCAAAAGCTTTTGTTTTATATGTAAATAATGCCAAGTTGACGTTTGCAACGTAAAAATCTATTTTCTGCAGCTTTTCTAAGTGACAATTTCAATGATACGATTTTAATAAACAGCAACGAGCATTATTTATGTTACGGCTTTTGCCAGCTGATCACCGCGAACGTGTTACGTTTTTACTAACTGAGGCTTTAGTTTGTTTCTTCGTATATAGTAAGTATCGCATGTAATTCTTTTTCTCTTTTCAAATTATTGAAGAAAAGAAATAATTATTGCGTTTTACGTTTTTCGGAGAAGGCAAAACCGTTCCTATTTTCACTTTTTGAACGAATTTTGTTTTCTGTGACACACCTGATATAAACATTTTAAATCAATAGAATATTCGCTTTAGAAAATTCTTAAATCACAACTAAATAGAAAACATCGCCTGATATTTCACAAAAAAAAAAAAAAAAACAAAAAAAAAAAATAATTGAATAAATTTTATGCTGAATGTGAAAAAATTTAATATAAAATATGCCTCTGATTTAAATCAGCTTCTAATGGCATTTTATTAAAAATGCTAATCATATGCCAAAAAAAAAAACCTTAAATTAAAAAGAAAAAATTGCTACATGTTCAATGCACATACACATGTACATAAATATTTCCATAAATTTCATTTGTGTCATAGACATAAACATTTACGTCACTCCGGAGTTATTAATGGCAATTATGTGCTAAAACATTTAAATGATTACCTGCAACCACAGCAGAAAAAAAAACGCATGAAGCCGAAAACAAAATCAGCAGTAGAAATTTTTTTTTTTTTTGTTATTCGTAATAATTTTATAATTTTTTCATACCCATGTATTTAGCAGCCTCCAGCCGCCAACCAAATAATTTGGCTGTGCATGGGTAATAGTGTTTAAAAACAAAACGGTAGGAAACCAACATGAAGAAAAAACAGAAATAGTAGAAATAAAAATCATGGCATGAGATGCATTTTCTCTTAGTGTTGGTCTCTATACAATAAACGACTTTAATGATATTTAAGGCACGAGGAACAATTTTACAAGCCATATACATATATTCATGTACATAAATATTTCAGGGGATGCGAGTTTTGTGGGAAGCTGCAGAGCGAACAATGAACAATGGGGGGAAAAAAATTAATGCCTATAACTTAGATCAGCAACATACAGCAACGACACAATAACAGCAAAAACATACGGCATGCCGCATATTTCTGTTATACAAACAAATATATCTTCGCACAGACACATCGTCATACACATACATACTTTATAGCCTTTATGAGGCAATATAGACACACACACACATTTGCAACTGAAAAACTTTCTACTCTTATGTTTTAATGTGAATGGAGAAATACGAGGGTTAATCGTTATGGCGGTATAAAATATGATATGATGAATGTCATAAGCATTAACAAAAACACCATCTTGTATCGTTTATCGTTTATTGAAACATAAGTTTTTTTTTTTAGACCAGCACTTAAGGAATGGCTGTGACACATGCCATGCATTGTGCTGGAACTAGAAGTATGAAATACAGCACGTGCAGAATAAGTTGTAAAGCCCTAAAGAGAATATAAGATGAAATTGTTGCTCCAATGAATTTTCATTCACCTTCGTCTTTTGACGTCATATTTTCCTGCCGTTAACTGTGCTCAGTGAATACTGAAAAATGGAAGACTCATTTCGGAAGCTTCAAAATTAATTAAAAACAATGTATATATTATTGGGGTATTTACAAAGTCTCGTATTTAGTCGTATTGTCGTAATATTGTAAGATTTTACAATAGTTTAAAAACATTGTTGGTGGTCCTCACACAAAAAAATTGTAAAATAATAACACTTTTAAAGTATGTATACTGATGTGTTGTAAGTAGTAGTAGAAACCGGCGCCGAAATGTTGAGTCACCTTAGTCTAGCAGCTGATAATAATTGTAAGACGCCGCTATTAACGTCAGTAAAAATTATCTTAAATAGGAATGAAACTAAAAATCGCATATTGAAATTGAATATATATTTAAGTATGTAATATATATTCTAATGCATACATATAGTCAAATGCAATTCAAAAAGGCTTTAGTTACTGAAAATTCCAAATTTTTGTTTCTCTTTGTAAATTTGTTGAATGTAACTTGAGTGCTACAGACAATAACACAAGTTTTACGATCTTTATAATACTTTGTGAGAAAGAAATCTACCGAGATTTGATACGAATGACAAAAAATGTTCTACCTTGCGATCCCCTACCCGTATACCAAATTTCAGCACTATGGATATGTGAAGAGTGCGCATCCGTACATGAAATGGTAGTGCCACATGCAAAAAAGGATCAGCCTATCTCCATGATAAAAATTGCCAGTTTTCATATTTTTCCCATTGTTTACTCTCCCGTATACCCAATTTCAGCTCTGTGGCTATAAGGAAAGAGCCCGAAGAAAGAAATTTACTATCAAGTCGTTCAGACCAAATACAGAAACTTTCACTTCAACCGTTCTAAAGATATACAAAAATAAATATTTACTGTGTATGGCCGTGGCAACGCCTAGTTGGAATTTTTGAAATTTATATGGCCTATATTCCTTCCAGATATACAGAGAGATAATTTGAAAATTTCAAGAAAATCGGTTCAGACGTCCATACTACCTCACTTGCACGAAATACGTTAATTTTTGACATGCCTTAATACAAAGTGTTATAGGGTTTTTTTCCTTTTAGGAGTTTTTCATTTCATATGACGATATGTACATTCTTTGGAATATCAAATTCTGAAATTTGTATTGCTTAAATTCAGTTATAAGTAAAAAAAAAAAAAATAGCATTATTTTTGTTGCTTTTTCCCGAAATGCCGAAAACAAGCCGCCGCGAAAATTTTGTAACTAGCCGCCGTTCACAAAATAAGTTGGCAGAGGTCTATAACAGCAGCTGTTTATGTTCTTGAAATAACATATTAAATTATGATGGGTTGCTCACAACAGTCATATTTTTTCGTGTTATTATTTTACAACATACAACTTTATGACTTCCTTGTGAATACCCCATATATTTTAAGCTCAAAGGTTTGTTTTTATTTTTATTTGTTCCACTTTGATATTTCAAGTAAAAATTGTTAATTGTTTTTTATGTTTCTTCAGTTATTTATTGAGATTATAGTACATTCGATTTGATTTCGACCGGACTTGTCTACTCGATTTTCAACCGATTAAAATTAAGCGAATTCGGCTTACGGAACACCTAAGTATGTGTATACGTTTTAAAAACGAAATTTATTTGCGGTTTCGGTTTACAAAACATACCCGAATATTATTTTCGAAAATATATGTTTTTGAATGTCGATTTGTCATAAAAATGCATGTTGTACGTATTAATAGTGTGTAGGGCTCGTACACAAATCACAAGTCAATAGGGAAAATCTATTGTCAAATTCAAAAAAAAAAATTATACGTAAATTTGTAATGCGTAACTGCATAATAATATTACGTTCCTAAAACGTAATCTCTACGTCAAATGTCATTTCACTTTAAACAACTCTGTTTTCGACAGATATAGAAATGTGTTTTAAAAAATATGAAAAAAAAAAAAAATTCTTTACATCAAATCGTAATGGGGTTTGTAACCTGAAAATAATTTCATCAACTACTGACTCATAACTAATTTCCTTTCAGGAAATTAAAAATCGTAACAAAATAAAAACCCATTTATAATAAGTTACAATAATTTGTGTGTGTTTTCCAAAGACTTGTGGTCCTTCTCCTCGTATGTGGGCAGGCATTGTGCATCTGTGTATCTGTATCCGTGAGTATGAATAGCATTTGGGTATGTGGCAATTACAATACAATTTATTTTATGTTTGCTTCTACGTACAGATGTACATATGCATGTGTGTGAAAAGATCTAGTAGAACATTACCAAAAAGAGATTTATATATTTTTTTGTTGTTGTGGTAGGCAAATACACAAAAATAAATAAGTAAAAACAGTAGAACTGCCTCATTGAAAATAGAAAGCGCGCTATAACAAAGTTTAAGCCAGACTGTATGGACTATTAAACACAGCGCATTGTGAAACTTACTGGCAGGCAAAGTTGAATGTCATAAATTAAGTGAGTTTTTTACGTTCAATGCTTTGCCTTCGGTTCGTAGTTTTTTTTTTTGTTTTTTTCTTGCCTGCTGAACTTGCCACCAACCAAAAACAGTTTAGGATTCCTATCAAGTTCTGTTTTCTATCTGTTTGTTGTTGCTGTTGTTTTTTTAAACTGTTAATGCTTGTTGTTTGTTTTCTATTATCTTTGTTTTCTATTTTTTTTTTTGTATTTAACTAGATTTTGACATCCTCCCCTACAAATTGTTTTAATTTTTTTTTTTATAAAAATTTTACGTTGCTGTACGTTTATTTTTCTATTTTTTTTTTTTTTTTGTAGCTGCCTAAAACTTTTGTTCAAATTTTTGGCTTTAAGTATGTACAAATGGATGTGTGAGTATAAAATTGTTTTCAGTTTGAAAAATACATATTTTGCCTAAAAAAGATAATAAATTTCATTCTTTCTGTTGTCGATGATTTAAAGTTATGAGTGTGAGATAAAAAGTACTTCAACATCTATGCAATGAAAAAGTAGTAGTCCTGTGTTTTTTTTCCTCTTGCTTTTCTTTGCATCATTCTCTTATTAAACAATTTTGAAAAGTTTAGCAGCATAAGTTTTCTATTAGGGGAATTTTGATTAGAAGCTACTCACATACGGGGTGAAAGTTGTTACTTGAAAAATTTTAACAAGGACTTAAGTAGTGTTACTTCAGCAGGAGTTTTAACTTTTGTGTGGACTTGTTACAGCCTAAAATCGTACCGAGCAGACAGCAAATAATAGCGAATCTAAATATCTAAATTTCGATAATTTTTTGCCGGGCACTGCACCACCAGCTGTATCTTTTCTACATTCTACATTTTCTAGGCGGATTTTATGGTAAGATAACATACATAGAACAAAATGTTACTTCTTTAATTTTAATTAACACCTTTAATAGGATTATTTATTTTTCAATTAAATGTTTAATCAATTCAATGAAATTTTTAATTAATGTTTTTATTCATTTTCCTAATACTAATTATTTGTTTTTTAATTATTATTTTTTATTTTTATTTTGTAATAAAAACAACAAGCAATTTTCAGGAAGAAACTACACAATGCAGTATCGAAAAATCGAATTATGAATATTAATTTTTATAAAGAAATAAAAGTCTCAAATTTATTTTATGAAATAGAAAATTACCGCTTATTTTTCATATATAGAAAAGAAATTAATATCCAATAATCATTCGAATTTAATCCACATACTTTTTTTTGTTATTAAAAATTTTTTTGAACCTTTCAAAATGTTTAATTAAATTTTTAATTATTATTATTGTAATTGAAATTTAGTTGAAAATTAATTCAATTAATTTACTTGATACTAATAATTTTTTTACGTGTAAAAATCTAATTAATTTTTTCATAGATATTTTAAATCTTTTTATTTAAAATTAAATTACATTTCTTTCGGTGTAGAATGAAAAGTTTAAAAAAAATTAAAGAATAAATACATACATAAAAAAATCAATTGAAATATACATGGTATACAGAGCTTTTCTTTGTGTGGTTGCAAGATACATCATTTCTGACCAAGACTAATCAGGATAATAGACATGATACTATTTCAGTTTGTCATTCAGTACAAAATTTTGTTCTTAAAGGAATTTGTACTTCATATTTCTTTTCCCATATTCACCACCAACCTCTTCATGTACGATATTTTTCAAAAAAATTATTTTTTTTGCTTCCCTCATTTTTAACACAGTCATCATTGTTATTCATAATGCCTAAATAACGCGTTATTTTATTCCATTATCGTATATTTTATTAGCATATGACAACCTGTTAGAACTAGGCCCAGTTTCTTCATAATATTATCAGTTTTTTAAAGTGTGAGCAAGAGTTTGGAAAGTGTCATAGATTTCTTTAAACATGAAATAAGACGCAACATTTCATTTATATTAATAAATTAATATTTCATAATGTTTAATTTTTTTTTTGTTATTAAATTTTTAATTACTATTTTTTAAATTTTTAATTAAATTTTTATTACATTTTTAATTATTTTTATTAAGTTTTTAATTATTTTCATTAAATTTTTTATTGTTATTAATAAATTTTTGAGTACTAATTTTAAAAATTTAATTGAAAATTAATTCAATTAAGTCAACAGTAAAAATAATTTAAGTGATACTATTAATTCTTTTACAACTGAAAAAATTTAACTAATTTTTTTAATGAAATTTATAAAATTTTTAATTAAAATTTATTTTTATTTCTTTCTGTGTATAAATGAATTAAAGATCTAAATTTTGTGGGTGTGCCACCGCCCACTAAGTTTATTATAACTTTGTAAACGTTTTATTGTGAGCAAAATTTCGTAGCAATTGGTTGCGTGCGGGAACAGAAAAAATAAAATTGAATAAGCATGGGCGTGGACGTGGGCATAAGCGTGGTCGTGACTGCCAAAAAAACCGCTCAACTCAAATCCAAAGCATATAATTCAATACAATAAAAAAATATATTTTGAAAATCAAGTGGGGGAGGAAAGAATTGAAAGGTTTGATACTTTTTACGGTTCTTTAAATGAAGAAAAATATTTTGCGTGAGATAGATTGTTATCACGTACAGTATCAGAGGTCAAATGTTCAACTCTTAACAGACAATGTTTGATAGATATATAGAAATTCATATTCTATTCTACTCAAATTCACATTTTACTCTATTAAAATCTACTGGAATTATTTTTGCCAGGCAGCGGCACGGCACGTTCGCAATGAAAGGAAAAAAAATATATTCTTTTCAACTAAACCGAACAATCAAAAACATTTTATCAAACAAAATAATAAATAAATAGAGATGTAAATAAAGAAAAAAAGAAGACATTCACATCTTAAATAAATATAGAAGAAAAGCCAAGATTTCATATTTCAAACGAAATGCCGTGTAAGACAACGAATCGAAATTTAAAGTCCTTGTCAAATGTTCTTATCAAGATTTTACTTGATTTGATTTCGTTTTTTTTTTTTTTCTTAGATGCTCGAGTGCTTACGTGTGTGCGAATGTTGTGTATACGTGGGTGAGTGTTGGGGTGTGTGTGGCTGTGTTTGCCTGAAATCATATAAGTGTGTTATTGCAATAAAAGTGTCAAACTTGCGGAGCTGATTAAATATGTGTGCGTTTGTTAAAAAAAGTTCCACATACTTTGAAAGTAGCACGACAGTGGAATGTGAAACTGCGTGAACTTTTCCAATACTTTATGTAGCAGTGTTGCCAATATCTGCCATAAAATATAAATTAAACAAGTGCAATTTTTTTATTGCTAAAAAATCAAAAACTCTTTAAAGAATTATTGAAGCACAAAAATAAGAAAAATCGCAAAAAAATATACAGGGTGGCCCAAAATGTCCTAAGGGGTTTGAGTTCATTATAACTTTTTATTTAAGACATTATTATTAAATTTATTTTATTTCATATACAGTATATTAATGGAGAATATTTTTAATTTAATTATGAAAAATTATATGTCGCAAGTGGTGGCCATTTTCTGCTTCGCATAGTCGTGCTCTTTCCAAAACATTTTCCATAACCTTTCGCAAAACTAGACTGTTCTAGACTTATTAATATAGACTTTTCCTTTCTGGAGCGGTTAAATCCGGTGAACGCGAAGACCAATTAAAATCGCTTGTACGGGAAACAATTCGTTCACCAAAGATGTCGCGTAAAAGAGCCATTGTGTCCCAAGCAGTGTGAATTTTGTATGGAAACATTGTTTGCAAAATTCTCTGCAGCGATCCTCCTGAGAGGCCAAGTTGTGTCGAACGTCTACTGCTTGATGTTGCTCCACCTTCCCGAATACTCTCCTGTACCCATTCAATATTGTCATCCGTGCGCACCGCTTGTCGTCTGCCGGCACCAGGAAGGCTCCTTACAGCCTCTTGTTGTCCAAAATTTGCAACCACACGGTTTATTGTTGACTCTGAGGGTCCAAGCCGCACATTAAAAAAACGATAATATGCACGCTGAGTCAAAAAAAATTTATCGTTGATTTGAGAAATAAAATTCAACGAATTTGACACGTTGTTGTACTGTTCCCTTTTAAATTCCCCAAGTCTGCTTTAAAAAAATTTTTAAACAAAAAAAAAATTTTAAAAAAATTTTTAAGAAATTCAAACACCTTCGCTGATTTAGAGCCACCCTGTATAATGCTATTTAAACATAAAGAGAAGGCTGAAGGAGTGAAATGGCAACCCTCTTTGAACACTTAAAAAACAAGAAAATCTTTCTATCTCTAACTACGCCTCTTAAGAAGTCAGACATAAAATAAAATGCAATTGAAATTTCCTAGAACTTTTCATGTTTGTCTTTTCTTTCGATGGTTTTTCCAACCCATATTCGTTTGCAACGTTCTCTAACTTGTTTGTAAGTCTTGAAAGTGACATAAATTTAATTTCTTTTAACAAATCTACAAGAGCAAACGTTAAGTAAATAAAAGAAAGGAAAGGTAGTTTAACTACACATGCACACGCGTCTATAGTGTGTGATGGTGAGCGTATGTGCCAGGATTCAAAAATATGCCTCGTTTAGCTCATGTTTTTTTTGTTTCTTTCACAAACTGCGATAACTTTAAGAGGTGGTATTTTATAAGAGCATAAGTGTATGTATGGGTGTGTGCTGGGTTGTGTTTTTAAACTCATTCCCTACTTTTCAGATAATTGAAGTAACTTTTTTTTGTTGTAGTAGTAGTAGTAGTATTTGGGTTTAACTGTTAAGCGTGAAATTTGTTAAAAATTTGCCATCTCAGCTTCTTGGAAATTTTAGCTTTCTTTGCTATTTTTGATTGTTTTCAAAATATCAAGCAGTCAAGGCATGACAAAAAAAGAAATCTACTGAACAGACAAATAAATAGAACAACTTTATCGAAACAACATTAAAGTTAAAATTTATTGAAAGGTTCATTGCTGTCGATTCTTTCTTTATTGTAGGCTTCTGTAATATTCTTATCTATTTTTTTTATACGAAAAACGTCCGTTAAGAGTTTTAGGAAGTGGAAATTTTATCATGCAGCAGAATAATATTCTATTTCAGTTTATTTGCTGAAACTCGTCACTTAGACAGAAAGAAATATAATAAAATTTTCATTAAAAATTGTGCAATATGAATTAAAAAATTAATTAGATTTTAATCTGTAAAGAAATGAATAGTATCAATTAAATTATTTTTGTTGACCCAATTAAATTATTAATTATAATAATCAAAAAAAAAATATATTTTTTATTTAACTTTATGTCTATAATATTCATATTATATTTTAATTATATTATTAATTGACCTTTTTTATTATATTTATTTTTTGAAATATATTTATTAAGTTTGAGGTCGTTTTTTATTTTATTTGGTTTTATTATTCGATATTTCGTTATATAAAAATAAAAGAAACTATAGTAGAGCTGAAGCTTAAACAATTTTTTTTAAATAATAAATCTTAAATAAAAAATAAAAAGGTCGAATAATTTATATTAATAAATTTAATAATTAAAAATTTTTTCCATTATTTTAAAAATCTATGAAAATTTCCAGTCGTGTTCAAGTCCATAGTTAATTTATCACAACATTGTGAAGAAATAATGTTAGTTAACCTTCTTTCAATGAAAAGACAAAATAACTATCAAGAGGTTTTTCATTGCCATCCGATGCAGGGCTAATAAACCAAGAAAAATTTAATAAGGAAACACAGTTAAAAAGTTGTATAAAAACTAATTTCGTTCTCACCCGTACAGAAGCTTTGTCCTTTGGCAATATATGAAGAACATTTACTAGAAACATAAAAAACAACAAAGCTGGCAACCTTTGTTAATAGTATGTGGACAGTAACGATTATTTTCGTATGCATTTTCCTAAGCTCTGACGGGTTAAATTGATGATATTAATGACTTCACAACTACCTCTCTGTTGACACAAAGAGTACTGATGACATGCGTAGTGGCATAGAAAATACGTATTCTACTCAACTAACGATGGAGATTAACTGTTCTTTCTTCCCTTATTCTAATCAAAAAAATAATAATATTCACAATATTGTGATAAATTAACTGTGAACTTGAACTTGACAGGAAATTTTCATTAATATGTAATTACTGTAATTCGATTAAATTCTATTCTGAATATTTTAAAAATTGTTTAAAATTCAATTCGAATTTTTATTGGGTATTAATTTCTATTTATATTATGGGCGTTGCATATATGAAATAAAATAATCAGATAAATGCTTAAATGAATATAAGTCGTCATTTTATGTATTTCATACCAAAAAAATTTATTATTTTTTTATTCAAGTACGGAGTCCAAAAATTAATTAAAAATTTAATTGACTTTAGTAAACTTTCAATTGAAAAAATATATATAATTATAATTCGTTTATTGTAATAATTATTATTATTCTATTTGTTTTTATTTTTTACTTTTCTATTTCGATATTTCGTTAACCATCGGTTAACATCTTCAGGAAATTTTAATTATTTTTTATAAAATTTAAAAATAAAATTATAAAAAAAAATTATAAAATAAAAGTTCCTGAAGATCTTAACCGATGGTTAACGAAATATTGAAATAGGAAAATAAAAAATTAAAACCAACCTTTAAGCTTAAAAAATAAAATATAAATAAATAAAGTTAAAAAATAAGAATTAAAATTATTTAATTGAGACTATTAATTTCTTTACATGTCGAAATGTCAATAATTTGTTAATTGGTATTACAAAATTATTAATTAAAATTTAGTTTTGTTTTTCTGTGAAGTTAAAGCAAGAATTTGAGTGAGCAATTTCAACAGAAAACCTGCATTTTAAATTAATCTAATTACAAATAAATAGAATTGGTGTTTTATAAAATTACTAATAGATGTTATTTCGGATTGCTCTCGTGCTGACAATTGTATGTAAATAAGATTGCAGATGGCATACGTGAGTAACTAACTAACAAAAGTGAATGCTTAAAGGGAGTATTTATATACGTTCTCAAAGAAATAGGTTCGTTGCTTTTATAAGTGTGGCTGTGTAACATCATTGGAAAAACACTTGTATTAAAATCCATACATGTATATATGTATATGTATGTATGTATATGTATATATATGAATATATGTATTACATACACAAGTGCACATAATTTTATTGCATATAAAACATGAACAAATTTGCTTTTACTTTTCGCTTTTGGCGTACAAACGCATACATACACATGTTCATATGTACATATATGTATGTGTGAATGGAATTGTTAAGTAGTTTGCGGTCGCATTGACCTACATCAGCATCAAATATTTGAGGGGTGTATAAAATCCACAAAATTACATCCTTTTGAACATTTTTTTGTTTTTATTTCTGTAGCCACAAAATTTTCTTTTATTTCATTTATATTTAAGGTTTGTTTTCTTTCTCTAACAGTATCTATTTTATGAACCATGGCTAAAAGTCATGTATACAAATAAATGTGTGTATAAATTGTATATAAAAATATACATACAGATGTGTGTGTTGTATATATGTATGTGTGTGTTGTATATATGTATGTGTAGTGTTCATAAATAATACAATAGATAACCAATTTAAAGAAAAAATACAAAACAAACGGAAAATTTTGCTATTTACTTTGAAGAGAAAACAAGTAAACTAAATATTTTAATTACTGCATTTTCACTTGTATATTTTAAACATTGTGAAAGAAAAGAAAATTTTCTCCCAAATAGTAAGTTTTCCTCAATGAATAAGTGCAATAGTGTAGTCAGTAACGTATGTGAGAAATTTTCGAATTAAAAAAATTATTATCATTCTGTGAAACACAGGATAAATAAAAAAAAAAAACTTAAGTTGTCATGGTTTTTGTAAATTTATTTTAATTCTAATATGACTTGCCATATTGGTTAGGGGATAGATAGCCGTTATAATTGTTTTATTTTTATCGATGTTAAAAACTTCCCACAAGTTACAGTGGCATTAAAGCAACTAATACAGGAATGCATGTGATTAATGTTACTAGGAGATGTATGTAACGAATTGTTTAGCTGCTGTGCTTATTTTTTGTCTTTAAATCTTTAAAATGGTAAAAATGCTAAATCTGTCATAAATATAGTTTTCTTAAAATTTGATAGTAAGTCCTTCTCGACTTTTTTTTTTAATTAACACCTTTAATTGAAATAATAAATTCTTTCAATTAAAAGTTTAATCAATTAAATAAAATTTTTAATTAATTTTTGGGCTCAGTACAATTAATTTAAATACAAATTAAAATTAACAAATATAAATTAATACCCCATAAGCATACGAATTGAATATGTTTTTTTTTGGCTTCAAAATTTTCTTGGAAATTTCCAAAATATTTAATTAAATTTTTAATTACTTTTATTAATAAAAATGTACTTAAAAATTAATTCAATGAAATCAAATAAAATATTTCATATCATGCCTTTAAAAATTTTGTTGGAAATTTCCAAAATATTCAATTAAATTTTTAATAAACATTTAATAATAAAAGTAATTAAAAATTTAATTAAAAATTAATTCAATGAAATCAAATAAAAGAATTTAATTGATACTATAAAATTTCTTTACTGGTGAAAGTCGGATTAAGTATTTAATATATACAGTGTAAATTCGATAATCTGGACCCCACTAATCCGGAATATTCGGTAATCCGGACAGAATTTCGCAGCTCATTGGGTATTCTATAATCCGGATTGATTGCAACTCTATAGTCGGGATTGAATAACACCCGTTTTTATTTATTTTTTTATTCAAATCACAGCATGCTTTGAAAAATACAGTTCGAATAGTGTGATATGAGTATGTTTTGGAACGTTGCACATGCGTTTTTAATTTAGTATTGATGCAAGATGCCTTCAGTGAAGAGAGCACACAAGACTTTATCTATTTTAGATAAATTAAAAATTGTTGAAGAACTTAGTAAAGGCATGAGTGGAAGGGTGTTGGCTGACAAATATGGGGTTGGTACTTCCACTATTTCAGAATTAAAAAAAAAGTGATAGCTTCAAAAGGTGAGTTAATTTTTTTACATGATTTTTAATTAAATACATACATATGTATTAACAAAAACAAAAATTTACATTCAGGTTTGCGAAGACATCTAATCGAAAACTATTGCAAAAGCGCAAAACTTTAAAAGATGGTGAATATAAAGAGTTTGAACAATCATTATATTCGTGGTTTGAGAAACAACGTGATTATTGCTATGAGTTATTATAATTTTTAATAAATACATACATGCGCAGTAATCCGGATAATTCGCTACTCCGGATTGGGGTCTGCTATCAATTATCCGAATTATCGAATTTTTACTGTATTACAAAATTTTTAATTAAAATTTTGTTTTACTTTTTTTAACACACGGGGAAATTTTTTTATCCATGTGAAAACTTTTCCATTAATTCGACACATATCATTAGAGAATCAGTCTAATAAATTTTCAAAAAAAAAAAAAAAAATACAAACGAACTGAGGATGACGATGGCTGCACATTGACTACAAAACTTAAAAGTTCTGGATTCTAGCCCAGTTTCAGACTAAGTCATAAGTCTCCCAATTTTTTACTGATGTTCATTAGTGTGTCTTTATGTCAGTAGTTGTCGAAAAGTTGCAGTGGCGCAGATATAGTCACTGGTCAATGAACAGGACCGGCTTCAGCTAATCCAGAGGCACAGCAGAGTGTCCTCCTTCGTCGGTATTGTGTAGCACCAGCGAAGGAAAATAATTACTAAAAATGGCTATTAAAACAAAGTATGAAAATTTAATATGTCTCTTGGACATGAGAGCCGCGTAGAAAATCAGAGTTGTATTATAGTGAAGCTTCACCACATCTCTTCACTCTCACTATCGCTTTTCTCTAGTTCCTGCACAATGTTTCGCATGTGACCGCGTCATCTCCTAAGTGCTCGTGCAAGATTAAAAGAAAAAATTAAATCTTTCACCCTAAAAAGCATAATAATATTTTTATGCAACACTGTTTACAATATGCATATCGTTACTTTAACACAGACGTCCTGTAATATTTTGCTTCAAAACAAGTTTTATATATATTTCGACATATAATACTCGAATAAACCTATGCTGAATAGAAACTGATGTCCTTCGATTGGCCATCGTTTAGAAAATTAAAAAAAAATTGCCTAAAAAATATTCGAGACTAAAATATACAAATTTTAAAATTTTGATTAACTCTTTTCCTTTATTAGTTAAGGCCCTTCTACATTTAAGTAGCGATATACATATACGAGTATTTCTGTAAATTTGCTTCAGTTTCTCCATATGTATATACATATATTAGTATTGCACACACACATTCATGCATACATACAAACATATATGTAAAATAAAAAACTATTTCCTCATTTGCAAATGCACCACAGAAAAACAAAATTAAAAGAATTATTTGAACATTTGTTCCCGATTTGCTGGCAAACTTGCAAATTTTCTTCTCTTCATCGGAACCACAATTAAATGGAAAAGTTTTTGGGGTAAAAAGTGAAAATTATTTTCAAAAATTGTGTTTTATTTTTCTTTTTTTCCAAAAGGAATTTGTTTAGAAGAAATTAACTAAAAATCCATGTACATGCATGCATGTATGCATGTGTGTGTGTGTGTGTGTGTGTGTATATATGGGCGTGTGTATAAACAGAAAGAAAAAGCTGGTACGAAGTTTAAATGTTTTCTGTTTAATATCAGAACGAGTGGTACTGCAAAATATAAGTACGAATATTATTCAAGCACAAAGTGATTACTTAAGAAAATCAATCATGGAAATGCTTAAAATTAGTATTAAATTCTTAAACAAAAAAAAAATATATCATTCATTAAGTACGAAAGGAACTAGGGCACGTATGGAAATTACTACACAGTTGTGCCTCGATTTGTTTGCCACAATATGAAGATCCAACATTTTCACTCACATGATGCATTACTTTTTCTTCACTTCTTTTTTTTAACGAACGATGTTGGCATCGATTTGATTCTTTTATATTTTTTGCCACATTTTACATTTAAGAATAGAATTGTTTTGAATTAACTTATCGAAATCTTTTACAGCATATTTTAATACTTTATTCCACAATTTTTAATGCTTAATAATGTTTTCGTTGCGTTTGCAAAATAAAAGCTAAAGAAATGACATAAATAAAATAAATATTTCTAAAATATTTGACCTAAAAATTCGCCACGGTCATATTATGATTGGGTGTTTATTATTGCGGGATAAAATGCCATAAAATATTTGAAAAATAAATTATAATATGAACACATAATAATAGTTCCAGGCAAAAAAGAGAAACTAGCTCAACTAGCAAATAAATTAAGAAGAAAAGTAGCAACAAATATTAAAGATTAACCAGCTCAGATTTAAAAAAGAAATAATAATAATTTAAAGACGAAACTAAACGAGAAGTGTAGAATTCTTTTTTAATTAATCTAGAGAAGCAACCAAATTGCAAAAATTTAACAATAAAAGTTAAATGATCGAGCAGTTTATAATTAACAAAGTACGGCCAATTTTTTACAGAAAAAATTTTACTTTGTTATTTTGAATTAACAACTTTAATTAGAATAATTTTTCTTAATTAAAATATTTAATCAAGTCCATTTAATTTTTAATTAATTTTTTGGCCCAAAACTCAAATGAAAAACTAATTAATTTTTTATTTATGTTTGTTATTTCTATTCTATTATGCTATTTCATTATTATCATTTGGGGCTGATACCAAAATCTTGAAAAAGTTAACAAATTTCACATGTTTGTACAAGAACTCCAAAAAAAAAAATCTTTGAGAATTACTAAATATACAAACAAAATAAAGCAAAAAGCTTCTTAAAAAATTTTCTTTATGCAACAAACACTTTACTATTCGATTTAAATCAATTTAATTTTAATTGTATAAATGAAGGAATATTTCTTTTTTTTAATTTAATTAATTTCTTATTTTTTTAATCTATTTTTTTAAAATATTAATTCTAAATATTACTTATTTTTTAATTATTATTTTTTATTTTTATTTTGTAATATAAACAAAATTCAATTTTCTTAAAGAAGCTACACAAAGGACTATCGAAAAATCGAAATATAAATATTATTTTTATATAAAGAAACAAGAAAACTAAATTTATTTTGTGAAATAGAAAATGACGGCTAATTTTTATTTAAATAATTTCTTTTTCTTCTTCTTTCATTAATATACGTCAGGTCTAAGCAAGACTAATCAGGATAATAGACATGATACTATTTATCTCTAGTTATTCAGTTCAAATACCTCATTCCTTATAAAAATTTTGTTCTTAAAGGAATTTGTACTTCATATTTCTTTTCCCATATTCACCACCAACCTCTTCATGTACGATATTTTTCAAATAAATAATTTTTTTTGCTTCCCTCATTTTTAACACAGTCATCATTGTTATTCATAATGCCTAAATAACGCGTTATTCTATTCCATTATCGTATATTTTATTAGCATATGACAACTTGTTAGTTTTATCAGTTTTTTAAAGTGTGAGCAAGAGTTTGGAAAGGGTCATCATACATTTCTGTGAATATAAAATAAGACGCAACATTTCATTTGTATATTCATTTTCTTTTCGACTCCCGTTCTTCCATTAAAATATTTTCCCTTTTACATTTCTTGTTGGGTTTGTTGTAGAAAATAAAAATAAAAAAAAAAACCGCCGCAGGACACAAATTATTGTACATTTAAATTGTAAGTAGTGAAAGTTTTGGATAAATTTGCATAGATTTCACGGTACATTGTTAATGCAAAAGGTTTGCTGTTATCGGCGATGATGTTTTTGTTAGTAAACCTTTTGTAATCTCTCTGAACTATAAGATTTTCAGCGGTTTTGATCTCATTTGGTTATGTAGTGCGCCAAGATTGGAATATATTGTAACTTTACTTTTAGAAATCAAATGAATATGAATGGGTTATGTGCATAACAATTTGAATTTAAAATCCAAAATTATATTCACAAACAGATAAGATTGGTATTCAAACTTAGAATCATAAGCCAAACACAACACCAAAAAAATTCCACTACAAAATTAACATGACAAAATGATGATTAAAATCATGTAAAATTTCTGCAAAAATAATGACTTCATTTAAATTTAACATTGATTTACATTGATTTGAAACGAAATAAATTCAAAATTACTTTAAAACAAATTGATTAAATATTTTTCGTAATAAAAATAATGTTGCACAATGTTAAATGTAAAAAATTATATTTTACATTAAAATTAAAATTTTAATACGTTAAAGTAACAGGAAAATTAAAATTTTTCGTACAAAGATATACTAATGTAAAATTAACAATGAATCAGGTACAATGAACATTGTTAAATGTTAAATACAGAAATTACAAAAACTTGAAACTTTTTTTTTTTTTGAAAACTTGAAAAAATTGAAAAATTGAAAAAGCTTGAAACTACTTGAAATAGTTTTTTCTGTTTGTATACACGGTATTCTCAAAGACTTTCGGATATTTTTTATATAAACATGAGAGATTTGTCTAATAAAAGATTAAGTGAGAATAGAAATATAATTTAATTATAGAACTGTGGCACCAATTACGGCAGTCGATATCAAACGAAATGTTCAATCAATGGCGAGTGTAGCAATTCGGTATGAAAATATTATAAACAGATTCGTATCAATGTGAGAGTTTTGTGTAGCTACCAAAATCGTTGTGCTTTCATTACAAATGGCGAAAGTTCATAATATCCCCTGAGCACTGCTGCCACTTCAATCAAGAATTACTTGTTATTTCCTTCAATAATGAACAATTACTTTTTTTTTTTGTTCTGCTGCTACCGTGATTTAGTTTCAATTTAATTGAAATAGTCGTGTTTTTATTTTTCAACAAGCCTGATGTAATCTCAAGATATTAATTACAAATTCGAAATGGATAATGGATAACGTCGCATAAGCATATCTTAGCCTACTTAACTTATCTCCATCATTTTGTATTCACAACCAGCTATTGAAATGTATTTGCTTTAATTTAATTTCCATATAGAGTAAAGTTGGCAGAAATGTTAATTTTCTATGACGGGCGACAGTTGTAACAGAATGTAGAAACATAAATGAAATAAATCAATACGCGAGCATACGTAATAAAATTAAAGCTTTTAATCATTCCATTTTAAATCGCAGCAAATCGTTGTAGCTCCAAACTTTACAAGTGGAAATCAGTGCAAATAATGTATTAAACAGATTAATACCAAACGACATATGTATATAAAGTTAGACACGCTTCACACACACATAAACATTACAATGGATTTTTCTTTAAGCTACAAAATCCATAAGAAATACTTGTTCATTTCGTGTAGCATATACAGGCAAAGACCGCTATAGTGAACGCATTACAGTGTACAGTACTGTTTGCTGGAGAAAATTTGTAAAAATTTTTATGGAGCGAAGAAAAAGTATATTCATACCAGCTAGACTTGACTGAATTCCCTCGCTAAAATATATTGTTTCCAAATGTCAAAATCAATTGCTACGCCAAGCACTTAGAACGACCATCTTCGTCAGTATTGTGTGGCACCAGTGAAGTAAAATAATTACTAAAAATTGCTACTAAAACAAAGCTGCATAATTGAGCGTTGACATCAGAGGCGCTGCAACACTGCTATAAACAAAAAAAAACCTACGAACGCAGAGTTGTAATATACTAAAGTTTCGTCACCTGGCATCTTTCTCACTGTCCGTTTCTTCTTCTAGTTCCAGCACAATGCATCGCCTGTGTAGGAGTAACCTCGCACTCACGAGTTCCATATAAAAAAAAATAAGAACGAAGCAAATTGTGATCGATTTGGCAGCAACTCGCACTACGCATTACAGAGAAAATTCGTTTTTTGGCCGAACAGCACGTATGTCGAATAGACTACCGGCAGAGGTCTTTCCTGTCACTTTTTAGGTGCGAAACTTCAAATCGAATATCAATAAAAACTACTCCCTCTAACCTTTCTTGCAAAACTTTATTTCTTAGTTGCGGCATAATGCACAGCATGTGTAATGGTCATCCCCTGAGTGCCGGTTCAAGAAAAAAAAGTCGTTTTGCTGGGTTGTTCTATAGAAAAACACTATTTTAAATTTTTTTGACTGATGCATAGAGTTCGTGCTCGCAATAATGCGTATTGATAGTGTAAAAAATTCTATATTTTCCATTCATAAAATTCCTTTTTGTGTTGTGATATTATTTTTGATTTTATTTTTATATCAAAATTGCTTAGTACAGTTTTAAATTTGTCTCCTTGCCATTCGTTATAACGCTTAAAATTATTATTTTTTTATTCTCCATCTCTATCTATTCACACTGGCGAGTTTAAACAAGCTTTAGGTGTTTTTGACGTAATATGTTTTCCCATATATTGAGATACTTTCAACATGTTTATACGATGTTAAAACATATACATTTATTGAGATTTCTGCAATAAATTCCATTATTGAGCTCAATATTTCATACAAAATGTAAATTAAGCAAAAATTATGAAATTGTTATAAAGATAGAGTAAAACTTGAAATGCAACACTTCATACAAGTATGTATGTTTACTGTGAAGTCTGTTCAGTGAAAAGAAAAAATTCCATACAATGGCAAGCCAAATGGCAAAACAGTAAATAAAAAAGCAATAAAGATAAAGAAATGCCCAGCGAATTATACCTCAAATCGTTGTTTTTCTTCCAGCTGTGAAATGCTGGTTGAACTTGCTAAATTGACTAAAATAAATATGTGTGAATACTAAATTAAATTTCAAAATTAACTCAATTAAAAATACACATCTGAACAGATTATTAGCTCTAAAATACGCATATAAAACGCAGGGTTGATTTTGTTTCAAAGGCTGTGTTCATGTATTTTTTATTTTGGTGTTTCACTGAACGTATCTTTTAATGGCGACACGTCATACATTTTATTTATTTTATTTTATTTATTTATTTTTTTATTTTATTTTTTTATTTAACTGTTGTTTTCTGTTTCATTTTATTTTATTTTTGTATCAGCTGTTTGAGCAACCGACAATACGTTAAGTAAAGCACAATAATTCTAGTGTGAACACAAAGGAATTTTATTTTGGAATTTTAAAAACTTATTTAAACAAGACATTTTTTGATTTTGGATCTTTAGCTAATTCAGCCTAACTTTTTTTATGTACATAAAATAAGTTAAATTCCATATTTACCCAACGTTTCGTCATTTTTGTTTTGACGCCACGTTATAAAACTGAGAAATTTAAATTGTTTTCAATCAATATTTAAACAGATTATACTTTAGCAGTGTAAACTGCATAGACAACAGTTATTGCTAACAAAAATAACTGTTCGCTATATCGGATTTTCATAAAAGCAAGATTCGTTATAGACGGCATTTCCTGTACTTAAATACATATTTGCAGCAGCCATATCAATACACGTAGACATTTCAAAGATTTTGGTATATAGAGTGCGATTTGAATTTGATATGTTCAATAATGGATAATTGGAGCAGAGAAGTACAGCGCTTAGCTTAACGTACAAAAGCGATATAATAAGGGAATAAGCAACAAAAAAAAGTAATAAAAAGGGGCACTACTTTAAATGATAATGCCACGAGTTACATGCTTAAAATTTAGTATCATATTCTTTCAATCACATAGCGTACAGTTGAAATGTGTGTATATTAGAAAAGACTTTTATTCTGTTTCCTTAATATGTATTGTGAGGGCATCGAAAAGTGTTTGACAAAAATAAAATTGGAGCAGTGCCAGCGATAATAATTATTAATGCCAACTTAAAGTCCATATGAGCATCCATATTCAAATCGTTTCTTTATTCAAATATTTCAGAGATATTGTGGACTTCGTTGTTCTCTTTACTATTAATAATAATTAACACGTAGAATGCTGCAGTTGAAGGTGTAGCAACCTTCGAAAACATCATGTTGTTTGTTCCGTTCTGCTGGTGTTTGTCAATGTGATTTACAATTTTGTCTTTGATTTAGTTTGTTTTTTTTTTGTAACTATCACATGTAATTTTCAATGCCTGTAAAGTATCAATTATCAGCCTATTCAAAAATTGGAAAATTTTAACTAATCAATATTACTTTGCTAATAAAACAAATTTAATTCCTGTTAACTTAATATATGAAAACAGTTGAATCAAACATTCGCTAATTAGAATAGCACAAGCTGATTGATGGTGCTGATGGCGAGTAGTGTTGGCTCTGCAACTAGAAAGACCCAGCTTCGATTCCCATCCAGGTCAAATCAGAAAAAAGTTATTTCTGAGTTTTGTCGGCTACAGCACCCTCCTTCGTCGGTATTTGAGCAATAAAACGTCGGCGAAGTAAAATAATAAATAATATGGCTCCATTAGCTTAAAAATAATGCGTCAAAAAAAAAACATCAGAGACGCCGCAGCAACTTTGTTCTATAATTAACACGCAACTGCAGAGTTGTGCAAGAATTAAGCTCTATCTTCCTAACACTTTCACCACATGTCGATTCTCTAATCATATCCCTCTCTCTAGTTCCAGTGCAATTCATTGCATATGTAGGGGATAGCCCCTGAGCACTGGTCCAAGATAAAAAAAAACAAAAAAACAAAAAAGTGAAGTAATGAAACTTAAAGCTGGCCTAATTTAAATTTTTTTGACGTATTGGATAACAAGATTGAATAAGTTGTACCAAATTTACGACCAGAGGTAGGGAGCAGCCTCTTCAAAAAAACTCCAATTTTAGAAAAAAAATTTTTTTACAAAAACCTTACCATAGAATTTGAAATAATTATGATTTTTGTAGTTCGGTGACCACAAGGGATTAAAGAAAATGTTTTTCTAATTTGTTGCACAGTTTTATCACAAAAAAAAATCTGATTAGCGACAGCTCTGCAATATTATGCGCTGAATGTTTCTTAAGCTGTCCTTCAGAGCGTTCTGAACTCAAAAATATGTGAGTCCTTCAGACTCCCTTTGTTCTCAAACTTCCTAGCCTGAAAAAAAATCATATTGCAGCATGATTAAATCAGAATTATGTACGTCTACTTCGCCTAAAACAATCACGTTTTATATTTAGAAAGCGATTGCAATTTTTCTCGCGATATGAGTAACAAAATTCAGTTGCCAACAACTTTAGGTTTGTTTAAAACTCTTCACCCCCCCTTCCCAACCATTAACTAACAAATTACGCATTGAATATGAACGTGAATTATTAATGAATAGTAGTGGAATTTGGTAGTAGCCAGTAGTATGCCAGCTGCCAGTGGCATATAAAAGCAACATGACATTTATTAATTTATTTTGTATCCTTAAAACTGGCTGCCCCAAATACTTTTGGGATATGCAGACGAGTGTATGTGCCCCTCTTTAGCACAACAACAACAATACGAGTATGTAGTTTATGATTGTTTTTGTTGCATAGTTATGCTCTATAAACCTGTAAGTGGTAAACACATATCCTGTTTTACTGTTTGTTTGTTTGTTTTTCTTTCTTTCTTTTGCACCTGTTTGTTGTGGTGCAGGCCACTACCCGATATTTAAGACAAATTTGCCACAAATACAAGATGAACAAAAAAAACAGGGGAATAAATAAACGAGACAAACAACTGCGTTTTCGGTTTGTTTTAGTTTTTTTAGTGCATGACTGTGGGGTTATTTTCGCACAAAGAATGTTGAACTGGCCACGGGATAATTGCTTTTGTGATTATTAATTTTTGTGTGGTGTGGTTGTTGTTGCTGCTGCTAACACACACACAAACCTTAATTTTTAATTGCTTTGACCACTAGAGTAGTGCAACTGTGCAACTTGCATATTTAAAAGCCATTACCGGTGAAAAACAAAACCTACTTCCAACCCACTTAAATTAAAAAATCAAACAAAGCAATACAAAGCAGTCACTAACTATAACATGATTGTAAGCTGATGGTAATAACCTCTGCTCTGCTCTCCTCTCCTCTCCTCTGCTCATCGTCTCACCTGACTCAGTGCAAAATTGAAGAGAAGAAAAACTAAAACAATAACAAAAGCATTATCATCCTAAAACAAAAACAAACACAAATACACATACATATACATACCGACGTACATATGGATCGCTCCCATGAATATTCAGTGAAATGCCGTTTGCCTTCTTGATTCGTAATGCAGCGTGTGAAATCTTTTAAAAGCCTTTGACTGTGCATAAACGCGCAGCACGCTTCAGTGAATTCATTTAAACAGTCACAGGCAGCCACAATAATGAAATAACAAAACTAACAAAAAATAAGGCAGAATATTTGTCTCATATTAACTAATTGTAAGGGCTGCTTTTACATTGGGCAATTTTTCTTCAAGCAAGTTTGAGTTGCGTGAAGAGCGGGCAAAGAAGAAAGAAGCAGTGGTACAGAACTACTTGTAGCGAAAAGTTTCTTCAATTCTTATTTAGTTTATTTCATTCTCATTATTTGAGTTGCTTGCTGTGGGATTCATGTAACTTTAATGCACACTTTCTGTGTCTAAACACTGCGCCTGCTTTAAAAGGAAATTGAAGAAACTTATTGAAAAAAAAATTACTCAATTTAAAAGCCGTCTATCTAGATGATGCAGTGCATGTTATTAATTTATTTTTCTTTAAGACATTTTTATTTTTCTTTTTTGGAAACATAAAATCCAGTTTATTTTGTTGGCTCTTGTTCTGTTAGCCATTATTATTGTTAACTGGCTAAAACGCTTGGCTGCATTCGTCTTATTTATCTTTTTCTGTTACTTTTATTTTTACACTTCCAATGAAAAATAATGAGAATAATAAATGATATTAATCCATTAATTTATGTTTATGGCATAAATGCTGCCTTTTGTTGGTACTAATGCCAACGCATTAGCAGAACTTTAAGCAAATTTTTGAAAAAAATTAAGAACCGATGTCTTGTGAAATTGTTTAACGAAAATTTAATAGGTTTAAAAATAAAAAAAAAAAATTTTTGTTGTGTAACAATTTTTGCAAACGCTACTTAGCTTTTTCTCAGTTTTTACCTATTTATAATTCTCAAATAGTTTGTGGTAATTTCTAAATTTATAAACATGTGAAATTTTGTTGTTTTGGAATGTTTTGAAAGATTTTATATAATTTATTTAACTTTGTGGTAAAAATAAAATTAAACGGTGATGGCTGTAGTAGTCTGCACATTGACTACAAAACTAAAAAGTCCTGGGTTCGGCCTTAATATGTATTACGCATTTTTTCTCATGTGCCTTCTGAATAAATAAACGATTATAAAAATAATTATATTTACCCTTTTGTTTTTAATTTTTAAAATATTCTAGCATAAGTATTCAATATTCTACTCAAAATAACAAAACAAAACAAAACAAAAGCTATAATAAGCAGGGATTAAAATTTATTCTACCATCTAACGAATATGAAAAACCCTGTTGCATGCAACAATTAGTTGGTTGGTTGGTTTGCGTGCTTCAATAACACATGTTTAGTTTTAGATTTAACAGCAAAATAAATACAATATTTATATATTGAAATGACATTTTATTTTATCCATCTATAGAAAAGACTTTACGTTATTTAAAAATATATGAAGAGAGCACGAAAAATGTGCGTAAAAACGCCAACGCAAATTGTGACAAAACAAAAAAATAATATAGAAAATAAATTGAGTGAGCGTGTGATTGGAGATTACAAGGAAAGTAGCTTAATTACTGGGCTAAACTACATTTACATGAAATTAGCTGGAAATAAATTCTTATAATAATTCTCATAAGAGCCTGACGTTACTTTCAGCCGTAAAGGTGCAAAAGTTCAATTGATTAAATTTGACAGGAGCGCAAAAACTTTTTGGTATATAAAATTTCTGAGCACTTGGCACTTTTACATTATTGGACTTCTTGGCACTTTTACATTGCACAGCAGCAAATACAAAACAAGTATTAGTATTTTTGTTGGCAATAGTTCCCAGGATAGAAAAAATTTTTTTTTCCTTTACGGCCTGCTGTAACGATAAGTTAAGAGATAAGAAAATTGCTCAGTACGAAGGCTGTTTGATAACTTTGTCACTATTTTAATAAAAAAAATTCTTTTCGGCAAATAAGCGTTTTATTTTCCAACATAATATCCTTATAGATCAATACATTTAGTAAAACATTTGTGCAATTTTTTTTATTTTTTTTTTTTTAATAGGTTTTCTCCCTCATTCTATCAAAATCTCTTACCACCCAGCAATTTCTTCAGGTTTGAAAGAAGCAAAAAGATAAAGAAAAGAAGGCGATGTGAAGGTGCTGCGCCACTTGTGCTGGTATGACCACAATGGAACTCAGTAAACCACTTCTTACACATTCAAATTTATAGTTCAGATTTTGTTTAATATTTATCGAGTCTTCTGCCGTGGTTTCAGTGACTGTTTTTTCCAAGGCAAATTCATTAGCAGGTAAACTCACTAGCAAATTCGCCCCCGTCAGCTGATACAAGAATTTGTAACGTATTTTTTGAGCCGAACGTCAAAGTTTGTTTACTTTTGTGCGGAAGGTTAGAAAACTGGTTGTAAATAATTTAATAATTATAATAATTTATTATTATAATAATAAGAATGCAAAATATATTACTTTTTGTAATAATTAATTTAATTTGAACTCATATTACATGGAGGTCTGCACTTTGACTAGAAAACCAAAAACAGACCTGGAGTCATCTCCTGAGTGCTGGTCACAGATAAAAAAACAAATTTAACACGTTCTTCTTAGGTTATGTTATATTTAACAAAACACTTGTATACAAAAAATTTGACGTTTGGACGAAAAGCGAATTGACGAATTCGCCTTGCGACAACCTTGTTTTACTTTGGTTTTTTCAAACAAAATATAATGCCTAATCAACACACGAAGTTTACCTTTTTCCATTCTGGTTAAAATTTACGAGCTTGTCTGCTTTTAATTACGCAGCTTATTCAGATTTTTTTTTTACAAACTCTACGAAGCTCTTACAGTTTGCCTATAGAAACAACCAGGGTCTAAGCGGGGATCGAACACGCACCTCCATATTGATCAGACTAATGATCATTTACTAGACTACGGAGGCACCCAACAGGAGTTAACGGACATATATTTGTTGGCAGGAGCAGTGTTGTCCCTTTCAGTTATTTTTAATTGTGTAACTTGGAGGTACTCCTTTCGAAAGATCAACAAAATTTTATATTTTAATATAGAAACGCCTACGAATTGCAAAACGCGTACGTTACGCAGAATTTGCTCATATGTATGAATAAGCAACAATGTCACTTACGTTACTTTGCCGCCAATGCATCAAATGTATTTAATAACTTTTTGTTTTTCGATTAACTAGTTTTCGCCTTCTTTAGGTAAGTGAAAACATTTCGTAATCATTACTCTATTACAGCTTAAATAGTTAATAAATGTATACAGTTGGCATGTTAACTGTTGCAAAATGGAAGCAATTTTGCAAACTTTGCTAAAGAAGATGGACATTAAAAACTCTTTAAGGAAACGTATGTATGAATGTACAATAGAAGACTATGCTTATTAACAATGCCTAACTTTACTAAGATTCTGCAAAGTCAGTTTTATAGGACTCTAAGGGCCAATGTAAATATGAACTTTACAACATCTCACAAAGTTAGCTTGAGCCATTTTATTTTTTTCGCATAAAAGTATGCAGCCACACGCAGCGTTAAGCATATCAAATGAAAGCATTTAAAATTTATATTTTGTTCAGGCACAACAGCAAACAACAGAGCAGATATTACTTAAGTGTATTATTTTAATAGAATAAAAAGAACAAAAAAAAAAAACTTCTCTACACTGGAGCAAATAAATCTCTTGTGGTTCTTTTTTTTTTTTTGAGGGATATAAAAACATGTACACGACAGCCTATAGAGGACATGATGGTAGCTCTCTTTTTATTATATTTGTATATTTGGAAAAACAAAAAAAAAAAAGTTTTCTAAAGAGAGATAAAGGAGGTGATTTATGTCATTGGGGCTGCTGTTTTATTTTAAATTAATGGAATAAATGTTGTAATAGAAATTTTAATTTTTTAAATGGCAGTTGGAATCTTAATACAGTACAATCCAACTAATCAGGATACCCACTAGTTCCGACTGTCCATTTAATCCGGACAAATCAATGTTTTGAACAGACCCCTGTAGTCCGGACAATAATTTTTTTATTACAAATAGTTTGTAATTATTTGACGCTAGACATAACACACATACAAATAGCAATGAATACCCAACAAGCATTCGAATTGAATTAAAAAAAAAATTTTTTTTCTATTAAAAATTTGTTTGAAATTCTGAAAATATTTCATTAAATTTTTAATAATTCCCCCCGACTGTCCAGTTAATCGGCACAAATCAATGGGCCGTATATAAGTTTTCCCTCTGTAGTCTGGACAAGTGTTTTTTTTTTTTAATTTATATCTTAGTATTATTTTACCGCTACATATAATACATATATAAATAGAAACAAGCATTCGAATTGAATTCAAATATTATTTTTGGTGCTTTTAAAAATTAGTTTGAAATTTTCATAATATTTAATTATTATTATTAGTCTCACTCCGATTTTTAAGCGACCTTTATTCAATTTTTTTATTATATTTCGTTTTTAATTTAATTAAAAAATTAAAAAAATTGTTTTTATAAAAAGTTTGTTAATACAAATTATTATTTCCTGACGATGCTACTTATTTGTTAGGGAAATAAATAATTAAAAAAAAAAACTTTTTTTATAAAAGACCATCGCTCAGAAAAGAAATATAATTAAAAAATTATTATTATTAATTTCTTTACAGGAGAAAACCTAATTAATTTTTTAATTGATTGATATGTTTTCTACTTCATATTAAAAAAATTAAAATATAATAAAAAATATTAGTAGACTTTGAAATAATTGTAATAAATTTTATAGAAAAAAATAAGTAGAGATAACTTGGCTTCTTAAATAAAAACTTGAATTTCTTTTTTAATTAAATCTTTTTATTTATATGATATTACAAAAGTTTTAATTAAAAATTTGTTTTATTTTTTTTGTGGGAGCCAAAATTTCCGGTAATTTTTATCTAGGACCGGTGCTTAAGAGAAATCCCCTGAATGTAAAGGATTTCGAGGACTTTTTGTAGATGTGATGAACCCTATACGTGACAATTTTCTTTGTTTACATAACCGCCTAATTGCAAATGGTCCTCAACACTAAAGATGATTTTGTTGACAAATGCAAAGCTCTCGGTTATTGCTTTTTCTTAGTTAAGCCGTAAAGCTAAAAATTTGGCACTTTGAAGAGCATCAAAAAGTAGCAAAAATATTGCCAAAGCACTAACAAAACTTCAAGCTTGCTGAAGATGTTCCATATATTTGTTATTGGGTGCATATACACTGCGCGTCATCAGGTTAGCACACCTGTATGAGCTTAATATGATGGCTCTTGTTGTTGTTATTAATGTATATCTACTTTTAAGGAGTCTATTCTTCTCGTCTCAGAATGTACTCTTGCTCGTAAAGAAACCATCCGTTGAAAAATTCCCGTTATATGGTTTTTGCTATTTTATTTTAAATGCTAAAGCATGCTTAATGGTGTGGGGAGCCATTTCCTACTTTGGTATGAGCGATCTACAGTTTTTGACAGCAAATCTAAACACCAACACTTATAACTACGTTCTTCGAACAGATTTTCCCCAATTTAAAGATTTATTTGGTAATTTACCATGGCATTTTCAACACCTGTCCACACTGTTCGGGTGAATAAGTCATGGATTGAGGGCCAAAATATCAGTTTAATGCAGTGGCCGCCTTGTATGGGTACGAATATGGAAGACAATATGGCAATAAAACGGAATTGATTGACGTCATCAAGCGTGCCTGGTCAAAGATTTCCTTGGATTATATAGGAAAATTGTATGAGTCGCTCCCAAATCGAATGTATGAGATTATTCTCAATAAAGGAGGATTAACCCACTATTAAATTACGGAAAAAGATTTAAACAAGTTAATTAATAAGTTTAGAAATAAGTTCATGACTCAAATTTAAAAAAAAAAAAAAGTAAAACAAGTAGTATGTGCGTGCTAACCTGGTTACCAAAATAGAATTGGTATAATTTTTTCTATTTTTCAAAAAAAAAATCATAAAAAATTTGTTTGCAATCGTATATCAACATTTTGTGTTTTAGTTAATTGAGGACTTAATAAGGTATAAATAAAAAAAAAATTATAATTTTAATGAAATTGATCCGAAGCCACTTACGTGAGGGGGTGTGCTAACCTGATGACGCGCAGTGTATATACATGTGTATGTACGTATGGGTTAAAGTACTTATTGAAATTTATAAAATATCACATTTTGTTCTTGTTTTTTTTTCATTATTACTTTCCACTCGCATTGCATGAATTTTATTTGTTGTCAATCTGCTTTTGTTCTTGTTAATTTTATTTTATCTCAGACTCACAAATGAAAAGATTAAGATTGTAATATGAGTTTGAATAACATAGATGATACATAAAAAATGTTCTTCTGAAGACGTGTCCCAGAGATAAATAGAAACAAAAACAAAAGCACGAATTAAAGTTTAGTAAAATACTATAGAAGACATGGGTAAGTGGTACTTAATAAATACAGACATATAATATGCAAACAAACATATAGAAAATTGTGTATGAAACCTCTAAATCTTCAAGTGAATGAATACATTCACACACATGCAAAAGTTTGTATATTCGTATGTATCGCATTACATTACTTGCTTTTGTGTGCAATAGAAGAAACCTGCACATTATGGTTGTATTGCTGGCTTATTTTTTTTTTTTGATATTTTAGTGCTGGGAAAGTACAATGAAATGAATGGCCAACGTCAAGGGTGACTTGTGTTACTTCAACTTAATATTTTAATTTTTCATATGCCACCGTTTGCTGTTGCTTCTGATTCTAAAGAATAAAAAAAAAAATATATACATGCATATATATAAAAGCCGTCTTTCTTTCATTGTTTCCCACGTCTACATTAGTACATACATGCATGCACATATACATACATAAATATGTTTATGAAAAAATAAAAATAAAAATAAATACATCAACCTGCCCCTAACAGTGCAATTACGAGTGGCATGTGAATATAATAAGACAACAACAACAACACCAACAAAAACAACAGCAACAACAACAATATCAAGTATTTACTATATTCATACCATGCAAATGCATGAATATACAGGGAAATCTCATTATAATGAATGTCGCTTCAAGTTCAAATCCAATATAACGAAGTTCAAAATTTTTTACATTAACAATCTTTAATAGCGAACTCTATACAGTGGAAATTCGATAATCCGGACCCCACTAATCCGGAATATTCGGTAATTAGGACAGAATTTCGCAGCTCATTGCGTATTCTATAATCCGGATTGATTGCAACTCTATAGTCGGGATTGAATAACACCCGTTTTTATTTATTTTTTTATTCAAATCACAGCATGCTTTGAAAAATATAGTTCGAATAGTGTGATATGAGTATGTTTTGGAACGTTGCACATGCGTTTTTAATTTAGTATTGATGCAAGATGCCTTCAGTGAAGAGAGCACGCAAGACTTTATCTATTTTAGATAAAGTAAAAATTGTTGAAGAACTTAGTAAAGGTATGAGTGGAAGGGTGTTGGCTGACAAATATGGGGTTGGTACTTCCACTATTTCAGAATTAAAAAAAAGTGATAGCTTCAATAGGTGAGTTAATTTTTTTACATGATTTTTAATTAAATACATATGTATTAACAACAACAAATTTTACTATTGCAAAAGCGCAAAACTTTAAAAGATGGTGAATATAAAGAGTTTAAACAATCATTATATTCGTGGTGTGAGAAACAACGTGAATTTTTCTATGAATTATTATAATTTTTAATAAGTACATACATGCGTAGTAATCCAGATAATTCGTTACTCCGGATTGGGGTCTGCAATCAATTATCCGGATTATTGAATTTTTACTGTATATTAATTTTATACTGGATATAATGAATGTTAGAAAAAAGCATTGCACAATAAAAAAGAATATGGAATGAAAAATTGTATCTAATTTGGAAAAAACCAACTTTGGTTCTAAAAATTACCAATTTTTGTTTTGTTTACTACACGCTGAAGAAGCCATTTTTTTCACTTGCAAGAGCAAACAAATTAAATAAAGTTTATGACGTGACGTCATTAAAAGGTACGTTCAGTGAGAGACCAAAATAAAAAAAATAAAAAAAATGCAAGAACACAGCCTTTGAAACAAAAGCAACCCTGCGTTTTATTTTTTTTTGAGCGTCTTTTAAAAACAAATCCAATGGGAAAACTTATCCAATTTAACATGTTGGGGTCCAAAATAACTGAAACTTATTTAAACTCGTCAGTGTGAACACCATATAAAAGACCAAAAAGAAGAATAAATGTTAGATTTAGAAAAGGCTAAACTGGTATCTGTGCTCGTGATGTTATTTTCAAATCGTTGGTCTTCTGAGAAATTCAGAAAGTAGCGGGCAAAAAAATTGCCCAATAACAAAAATCTATAAGCTTTCAATATAGAACCGTACAAATTATACAGAAAAATAAAATAAAACATCTTTTTTGTTGCATAAAGTTTTTCTACTGTTGTTTATTAATTTGGGTGCGCTGATTTCAAATCTACCCTCTGATTTTTTGTAGCAGCTCTAGTTAGTGAGATACAAGTACCGTCTTAAGTAGTCGATAGCTTCCCGATTGAAAGAAAGAAATTTGTTGACCAGAGGAACGAAGATATCGTACTACCGTAACAGGGAAAAGGATTTACTTCCTTTCTTTATTCAAAAAGATAATTTTGTGTTTTGTACTGATATTCCATCTAGACTATTTTCCTGAAAATCTCGGTGACCTAAGCGAGGAACAAGAAGAGCGTTTTCACAAGTATATTGGCACTATGCAGGAGAGGTATCAGGGGCACTGGAATGAACATATGATAGCTGATTATTGTTGGAGCATTCAAAATAGTATTCATATAACATCTCACTCTAGAAAATCCAAAAAAAAAGAAATTTTATTCAGAATAGATATATTTAATAAATTTTTTAAACTTAAACTATGTGCATTTTCAATGAAAAATCCTGTCACTTTATAACTCCAAAACGAGAGCTGCTACATGAAAACGCCATATATTTTTGAAATCAGCGTGGAAAAACTATTCAGATTCATGTAAAAAATCTCATGCATGCTGTTTTCCAGTGTTAATATTCGGTATGTACCCAGCAAAAAACTTGCAAAAGAAATACATAATGCGTGGGAACTATTGCAAAAGAACTGGTTCAACTAAGCTGAAGAAAGCATGATTTTAACACAGAGTTCTCTTTCGCATTTACATTTTACCATGCGTTCACATTTAACAGACACTGGTCATGAATACAATGCAAAGTATAAAAATTAAATTACAAGTTCGCAATTTTTTCATGTGAAATATCGACAGAGTTGATTGTGGTTTCCATGAGTTCAAAAGTGTTAATGTTTTTAACAGTAAAGATGGCATTATAAATGAATTCAGATAAAGAAAAGCTTCAGAAGTCATGGCAATACCAATTCATAGTGAACACATTCATTTTTTTTTTTGCTAGACGTATGGACGTATTTTTTTGGTTTTTTGAGCTTTTAATAATAAAATTAAAAAAATTTTTTAAAATCTTTATATATTGAAAAATAAAACTTAAAAACTAAATTCGCCCAGTAACGAATTTGGCGGCAATACGAATGTGCTGAGACATTATAAGGTTCGTTCTGCCGTCATTTGCCTGTATGTTTGTTTTTATAGTCAGTGAATGTCAGGTTGCGTGCCATACACACATGTAATATGTGAGATTGTGTTACACAAGTTTGTGTGTTTGTATGTTTGTACATTATCATATGGATTTACTAACGTGAAGCAAACAATAAACATGGCAATAGCAGCCATCAACAGCGTAAACAATATAAAATGAATTGTTCGGTATAAGAATGGACTCCTGTATACATACTATGCGCTGTAAGGCGACCAATTAAGGGATCAAGCTCAAGAGGACAACGAATAAACAGAGCCAACAACAATGACAAACCATTATAAATAATTTGCTTCTTGGCATTTTCTTTTTCTGTTTTCTGTTTTTTTTTTTCTTTTGTTTATTTCTTCACTTCAATATTATTACATTGTACATTGTTTCTTTTAGTTTTTCTTCTTACTTTGCAATTTTTTTTTTGAAAAGAATCGCTGATTGACACGCGTTTAGTAAGCGTTTTACATTGTAAATATTTACCAAGGCATTACCATTTGTTCTCGCAGAATACACGCATAAGTGGGGTTGTCAACCACAATGTCCTACAACTCATAACAATAATTGAAATCGCATTTGTTGGCACTGTGTGTCGCATGTACATATGTGCTTCAGGGCGGCAAAGACAAAGTTTTTCTGCACCAAAAAAGATGAGGGAACAAAATATGGATTTTGTTAACTTACTGAAAAAAAGTGTTTTGAAATAGATACAGAACAAATAATGTAAGTAATCGCAAACAAAAAATACGTTTAGGAATTGGTCATATAATCGGCTGTAAGGGGAAGCTATTTAATTTATTATTATCTTTCGACATTTTCTTTGGTAGAATATCGATGAGGAAGCTGTGCTGCACATCAGATAAAATTCTGATGGGTGGAGTAGGATTTGAACCCAGGACTTTGCCATTGCAGAATCAACCTACCAGCTACTGCCGCCAACAGCTTACGATTTCTAATAATAAATTTCCTCTTTATAATATCATGCTGTTCAATGTTTCTGCACTTTTAACGCAGCTGTTTGTTCCAGAAAATAAAATGTAACTGTTTCGAAATACAGTCGAACTTCTCTATAGCGAACTTTTCTATAACGAAATTTTCTCTATAACAAATAAAATCCGTGAACACAACATTTTTGTGAGTATTTTCATACATTTTGATCTCCCTATAACGAACTTCCCTATAGCGAAGTTCTCTCTGTAACGTACAATTTTTTAAGACCTAAATAGAATTTTTCACACTAAATAATCTCTCTATTGCTAAGTTTTTAGCAATCGATTTTTTGCATCAATTTAGTCACATATGTATGTATTAATGAAAAAAAAATTAATGTGTTCATGTAAAAACCATTTTTTTTTGTCTTAATAAATATATTTTCTACATAAAAAAAATGTAGTCAAAATTTTCTGCAGTTTCTCTATAACGAATTTTCTCTATAACGTAGAAATTTTACGGTCCCCAACTGCTACGTTATAGAGATGTTCGACTGTATATTGAAAGCTGTTGCAATACATCTATTGTTGACCACTTTAATGTTGAGCCTTTAATGTCCAATAATTCACCAGCAAAATGTTGTTGTTCAAAAAACGTATTTCCCGTATTTTCAATTTATAACTTTTTCAATGACATGTTTAGGTAAATTTTTCAAACTCTCAAAGCAAAGTGTTGACACTATTACAGTGTGGCACAAAATGAGCTACATATATGATTTGAATTTTTTATAACTTTTTTAATTGTTATTTTTTCTTTGTTTTTTTCAGAAATTTGTGAAGAAGACTTGGGGAATTAATTATGAATCATTACACGATCGAACAACGTGCAAAAATAATTGAATTTTATTTTTCAAACCAACAGTCTATTGTGTTGACACAGCGCGCATATCGTCGTCATTTTAATGTTTATTAAATGGGTATGTCAATAAGCAAAACTGCAGGATTTGGGCTACGGAAAATCCAAGAGCAGTTCATTATCGACAATTATACACCCACTTAAGTGCACTGTTTGGTGCTGTGTATGCTCCGTAAGGATAATTGTCCCATATTTTTTTTTTTTAAATGAAAGTGGTGTCTCAATCTCTGTCATGGGTGGTGCATATCGGACGATGTTGGAAAATTTTGTTAGGCTAGCCGTGGAAAACCATCCAAAGTTGTGATTTTAACAAGATGGAGCCACAGCACATACTGCAGGTGCCTCAATGGCTTTGTTAAGGGATATATTCGGCGAATGCATTATTTCGCACACAAGCGATTTTAACTGCCCTCAATGTTCTGCAGATTTAACAGCTCCTGACAGTTTTCTTTGGGGATATTTGAAAGAAAGAGTGTACGTTAACAAACCAACAACTATACTCCAACTAAAAACCAACATTCAAAATGAAATCATGGCCATTACAGCGGAAATTTTGCGATTACAGCCGAAATTTTGCGAAAAGTTATGGAAAATATGATAAAAAGAGCACGTATGTGCGAAGCAGAAACAGAAACATCACTTACAAGATATCATTTTTCAAAGCTAATTGTAAAAAGTTCCCCAATAATATACTGCATTTAAAAAAATTATAATAATCGCATAAAAAAAAGTTATAAACCATTTAAAACATTCTGCGCCATATGAAATAATAATATATTGTGAATAAAAAAAAAAATAAATTATTATTTGGTTATTATTTGAAACAAATATATTTTCTTTTTTCACTACCTGAAGAACAAGTCACTTTTTTCCACTTACAACAAAAAAACAAATTAAATAAAATTTATGACGTACCAATATTAAAAGCTACGTTCAGTGAAAGACCAAAATAAAAAATACATGAACACAGCCTTTGAAACAAAATCAACCCTGCGTTTTAATTGTTCTCGAACGTGTTTTGCAGCTAAATATGTTTTCTTATTCTTGTACCGGCACACAGGAGATGATCCTTATACATGCGATGCATTGTGCCAGAACTAGGAAATAAGGTTTTGAGGGAGTACTTTTTTTTCCACGTCAAAAGTGACAGGAAAGATCTCTGCGGGTAGTGTATTCCACATGCGTGCTTTTCGGCCTCACAACTAATTTTCTCTGTAATGCATAGTGCGATACATTGTGTGTGTGTTATGAAAATGTGTCTTCTCAAGAACTTAAATGTGACAACATACTGTTGACATTTCTTACACATTCGTTTATAAGTTGTCAGAAAAAAGTGAAAACATACAGTGTCAAATTAATAACAGACGTTGTTGAATTTACTACGTCGTCTTTCCTTCAGTGGCTCTGTTAATTTGTGTCAATTTTTTGCTTCACCTGAATTATTATTGAGATGAGCCTATTGTGAAGAAATGTTTTATTAAAGTGTAAGTATTTGAAGAAATTTCTTTCATTATGAAAGACACACACTGCTTGTCATTGGACGGATAATTAAAACGTATTTTGAACGCAGCATTATGGTCAGCATTCTTTTCAAAATACCATTTCGAAGACAGGAACTAAATTTCTCAACAATATTTCAGTTGATTGGCTTCATTTATTTCATTAAATTAGAGGATTAATGATAGAGATGGCAGTAGGTGAAGTTATAGACAGAGGAAAACTTCATTATTTGTACAACTATGCTCTTGTACGCTTTTTTTCTAACAATATAAAAACTAAATAAATGTATATATAAAAATTGGCTCATTTTATACGTAACATAAAACTTTATAAAAAATTTACTATAAATAAATATTTGCCTAAGTTTGTTATATGATGTAGCTGGTGTATATGCAGCATTTCATTTGGTGCTAATATCAAAATCTTCAGTAGACCTTCAACGAAATTCTTGAAAAAGCGGAGAATGTTTATACAAGAACTCCCAAAGAATATTTGAGAATTACGAAATATATAAACAAAACAAACCAAATAGCATTTTTAAAATATTTTCTTTATACAACAAACATTTTTTTATAATTTGATTTTCAATCTATTTAATTTTTCTAACAAACATACATAAATATTCGTAATGAATTTCGACTAACGTACATAATAAATATTTTCAATGCATTTGATTTAAAAAAAAATTTATTTCAATAAAAAGAAAGATTTTTAATGCTTATGTGAATGGCAAAAAAAAAAACTTCACAAGTGCATGGCAAGGTACCCGTTTACTTATATGGAAATAGTGTTGGTAACCAGAATTTTTTGCACAAAAATCTAAGTCTGAGTTTTACTATACACGTATATTTGAAGCAAAATTTAAATCTATTATTGCAAATATTTTGGCTTCGAATACCGGGTACCCGGTAAAATGAGCGTTTGTTCGTTTATTTTTCTCTAACCAAATAAATATTTCAGTCTGACATTTTCATAGCGACTTTCGTTTATTTTGTTATGAGTAACATTGCACTAAAAATAGATTTGAAAGTAGCCAGCTGTGTTGCCATTACCGTTAAGGGCGGTAGAAGTAAATTGGTGGGCAATGCTTATTCAAAATATTTCATTACCTCAAAGTTGGTATATCTTGAAAATTTTTTAAAAGTTGGGAGTTCTCCAGAAGTTTCAAGTATGTGGATTAACAAATTCTATAAAATCAAATTCGATATGAAAATTTTTCAAAATAATATTTGGCAATACTGTCTGTACGTTACTTCCGAAGGATTCTCTTTAACCTTGACACTACCAAAACCCACCCGGGTGACATATTCGATTTTCAAACTTTTTGAATTATAATTTCAACTGAAAATGATGTCGACTCAGTGACTAATTTTCTTAATTTTAACGGAAAATTTTAAAACATTTAAATGAAAAAAACATGAAATTTTAGTGTAAATGTAAAATTTTTGTGGAAAATATGTGCAATATGGCACCCGGCTGGGTTTCGGGTCAATATGTACATAAAGAAGTTTTGGTAGTGCGGGTGTTAAAAAAAAAGCCGGGAGAATTTCTATAGTATTGTCCTTTTATTAAACACTAGTTACGAAACGAAAAAGTCATTAGCGAAAGGCATGCAAAATTAATTGTATTTTCCATTTACATAAATCGTAGGAGAACTTGCGGCCCCAAACTTTATACAAATAACAAATGTTGTCTCTATTTATCAATAATCTGATAATAATGTACACGACTTTGCCAAAGGCTTAGCCTTTGCTTTACAACAGCATATATACATACACACATATGTATATGCATTTATGTACATACGTACAACTGAACAATTGTGTTGAAAAAAAGAATGCATGTGGGAGATATTTTATAATTCAAATTCAAAGCAATTAGCCTCAAGCCATAAATAGGGAAAAGACAAGCATGTGCGTGAATAAAAATTTTCCAGAAATCACAATAAAATTATGAACAACAACAACAATAAAAACGGCAATTGAAAAATAAATAAATAAAAGTCAAATGCACAATAAATATAAATAAATTTATGAAGACAAATACTCTCCTACTGTACGACTAAAATATTGTTGTTGGAGGAGGTCATTTGTGTCGTGCTCTCTTATCATCTGGTTAAATCAACAACAAAAGAAAAATGTGCTGTTTGGAAATTTGTTGTGTGTAAAACATTTTTAATGCGGGTATAAATAAAACGCACATAAACAGCAGCACTAAAACTAGAAATAGTTGGCATCTTGTTTTTTTTTTTTTTATTCTTTTAATGCATGACAGGACTTTTTGAGTGCTTGTGTTGCAAAGGCTGTTTGTTCGTTTGTTCGTTTGTTTGTTTTGATGTAAAATATGTTTGTAAAATATGTTCGTGTGTATGTAAATTAGTGCATTAGTATTTGTTTTGTACATTTAAGGTTAAATGCACTTTAATATTGATGTACACAAGTGTTGTGTTGTTGCTGTTGTTGTTGCAGATATGTCTATATAATTTTGTGTGTGTGCATTCCCTGTAGAAAGCCTGGGAGCAAGTGTCTCGATTGGTTTTGATGACTTCTTGCTGCATTTGCAAGTAATTGTTTACACTTTTAATTTTGTTTTTGAATAGAAGAGTAGAGAACGCATATAACTTTCTCTTTACAGCTGCAAAACTACTTTTTATTGTTGGGTTGCCAGAAGAAGACACATGCAAAGACACTAAATCGCCAAGAAAAGAGTGCTAAAATGTTCTACAGTTTAAAAAAAAAGTGCTACTTTTTGTGTTTTTATTAATATTTTTTTTTTCTTTTTTTTAAATTATTAATTTTTTTTATTAAGAAACAGTTTACATTTGTAATGTACATACATATGTACATACATATTTGAAAAATGTTTATTATTTCGGGAATTTAAACAAGGTTTCTATTATATTTTTTACACATTTGTCAACAAAAATTACTTTTATTTTAAACATTTTTGTATATAAAATCCATTTGATTTAATATAAACAATAATTTAAGCGCTGTAGATAAATACATTTTAAATTAAGTTATTAGTACGGTATTCAGACCTGCACCTCTATTGAGGTTTTTGCCATTATTGAGTTCAATACTCCATACAATTAATTAATTAATTGCACTAATTAAAAATGTTGAAAAATTTCTTTTTTCATTCACTGTTACTAAAATATTATTTCGTTTTCTATTGATTTTTTAACATTTATACGGTGTTATTTAAATTTTTTTAATAAATGCCATTAACGAGCTCAATATTTTATACAAAATGTAACTTAAGTTATTGAACAATAAGTATGAATTTGTTATAAATATTGAGTAAAACTTGAAATGCAAGAATTTTTACTGAGAGGTCTGTTCAGTGAAAAGAAAAAATTCTGTGCAATGGCAGGCAAAAACCAAAAACAAAAAAATTAAAAAAGTTATTGAACAAGAATTTTTACTGTTCAGTGTAAAGAAAAAATTCTGTACAATTGCAGGCCAAATTTCAAAATAGTAAACCAAAAAATTAAAAAGAGATGCCCATCGAATTATACCTCAAAACGTTGGTTTTCTTCCAGTTGTGAAATGTTAAAAGAGTAAACTAAATTTACGACATTAAAGATGTCTAAACACTAAATTAAATTGCTTACATTAAATCAATTAAGAATACATGTCTATCAATATATAAGAAAATATAGTTATTTTTGCCCAAGACTTGGCTTACGGTAATTTTACCTAAAAATAACGATAGTAATTGAACGCCTGTACGGAAACCGAAATTAAAAAAGTTAACATCACTACTCACATGTTAAATGTCTATAGTAAATTATATTGACGGGGTTCTAACAGGTACCTAGTACTGATGACTAAGTTTTACTATTCAAATTTCCTACAGGGTTTATTCGAAATATTTCTAAATATGTTTGATGTTTCGATGCACTTGTACAAATGCACAATTTAATGTCCATCTATTTTTGGAAACAAAATTTGAATAAAATGATTTTCTTGTTATTGTTGTTGATGCATTTTAATTTTTTTTTTCAATAGACATACGACAAATGCATGCTGTGTCAAATAATACTATGAGGAGGCAGTTTTAGTGAGATATTTTTATTTAAATACGTTGCTGTGATCTCCTACTGTGATTTTCGGGCATATTTATAGCCAGCACGTATTAATACATGTACGCATTTGTGTAGAGTACAATAGATATGTTTCTGATGGCAAATGCCATGGCAATGTTTAAACGCAAATACATTTGTTAACATTTAATTGGAATGCATTTACTTTTGTTTGCCTTAATTGAGATGGAGACTTTTTGGTTTTAAATCCTTTTAAAGTCATCGTATTGTTTTAATTTAATAATTTAAAAATTTGAAAAATTTGCACTCGTTGTGGGAAATGTCTGATACAGGGATATATGTACAGTGAAACCTCTACTAGCGAAGAGTTTTTATAAGCAGACTTCTAAATTCTTCCACTTCATTCTCCTTTTGACGGATATCTTCCCCTAACTGGCGATAGTTAGTGTCCACTTATGGCACCTGTCGATGCACATATAAATTAACTAGCTTTTATCCGTGACTTATCGAATGAATTTCCAATATTTTCCAAACCGACTGCTGCTAGCTATTGTGTCTTACTAACTGACAGACCAAATAGTTAGTTCCTCAACCTAAGTTGGCAGCATTTTTTAGGACAATCTCACATGAACTCTGTATTGAAACCGACCCGAGATGACCGAAATTCTTAATATACGAGTATATTATGATATAGTTTGCATTAGCTATTATTTATATATTGCAAATCAGGGGTTAAAAATATAAAAAATAGCTCTATAGCCGGCACTTGTAGTTGTTCTATACGCCAGTACAACATTTAACAATAGAATTAATTGATTTTTGCAACTTTTTTGTTGAACTATAAAGAACTTTTAATAAATTTTTCATAAATAACTAGTAAAGTGCCATACACTTTTTGAGAATCGTAGTAGCTATTAATTAAAAATAACTTTTTCCAACTATTTTTAATACGACAAGGCTTCTTTGTACTCGAATTTATTATCATTCGATAAGCGCACAGGCTCATTTAACATCAATTCAATTAAAGAAATGATTTCTATGAGATGAAATTAATCTTAATTATTTTTAATTGCTGATTGGTAACATTAACATATGATATTTGTTTTCTTTTCATTGCAATTTAAGACATAAAATTTTAGAAATCCTTTGCGTGTGTATTTGAGTGTTAAATGGATGTGTGTGAGCAAAAAGTAATTGATTATTCCTTTTACATTTTTGTTCAGCACATTCTAAGGACATTTGAACTTTTACTATCACAAACATACCCACATACAATTTGTAAATGTCTTAATTTTGTGGTTTATATCACAACGACGTTTCTCAATGAGTCTGTGCTGCTAACAACTATAAGTTCAAGTGTCTGTCTGACCGTACCATTCATTCGTTTGGCTTTAAATGTGTTACACTTTGTATGTAAAATTATCAGAAGACTTCCGTGCAACAGTAAAACATATTTTCATGTTTGTATTTATTACATTTTACATTAACTATTATATACATACATATGTATATAAAGATATGTGTATGTAAATGTATGTGTATGGGTATTGTATGTGCGTATACACCTTTTCCTTGTCACCTTAATTTGCATTAGAATTCAATTTATTTGTTAAACTCCACTGGCCATTGGCAATAAAATATAATGACCGCAAGTGGCAATAAAGTGTCAACTTTTGCCTACGTGCACAGGTGAACAGTTAAACTGTTCGAATATGTAAATGATTATATTTTGCACAATTTTCTGTTTACATTAAGTGTGGAGTGGTATATAATGAAGATATAGAATATAAAGATATTAACATTTGAGGGTGATATTGCCTGAGTAGTTAGCGCTTTGACTCTATAACCTGTAGGTCGTATGCTCAAAACCTCTTCCAGCCATCAAATATCCTTCTGATGTGTATTATTATTGTCTATGCTAATGTACATCAGAGCGACTGTCTTATATTTAAAAAATTAATGCGTGCATTTTGCCACTGGAAACGCAGATCTCTTACAAATTATAAAAAACAAAAACCTGAAATAATAAAATTTGTTTATTTTTTTTGATATATATTTATTAAGCCTGAGGTCTTTTTTTATCTTATTTTGTTTTTTATTATTCGATATTTCGTTAACAGCTTGTTAACATCATCAGGAATAATAGGAAATTTTAATAATATTTATATTATATAAAAAAATTATAATTATAAAAAAAAATTATAAAAAAAAAAAAAAATTATAATTATAAAAAAAGGAATAATAGGAAATTTTAATAATATTTATAAATTTTTATATTATATAAAAAAATTATAATTATAAAAACAAAAAAAAAAATAATTATAAAAATTTAATTAAAGATGTTAATTAAAAATAAAAAAAATTTTCTGTCTACATCACCTAAAACCATTTTTTTGTGATTCAACGATATTTCGCAACTTTGTTAATATAATTTTGTATCAGTAATTCAAGAGTCAAACGTTAAAGGAAAAAACATTTATATAGATATAAGAGAACTGAAATTATTTGTACACGAAAAATGTTTTAAATAATTGCTTTGGCACTCACGTCCCTTCTTTTAAGTAGAAGCTTATCCGCCAATTTCGTTTTTTATTTTTCTTTTTATTTGGGACCAGCACTCAGGAGATGACTCCTACACATGCGAAGCATTGTGCTGGAACTATAGGAAAGGGATAGTAGGAGAAACGACAGGAGGTGAAGCTTAATTGATTATTTTGCAGCTCTGCTTTTGCACGTTCTTTGTTTATAGTCGTAGCAGTGCTGAAGCGTCGGTTCAGTAGCCATTTTTATTATTATTTTACTTCGCCGGTGCTTCACAATACCGATATTTAACAAAATTAATCTAGCCCGTGTTTTAAGTTTATGCGTATTGCTGGTGTTACAGTTACATTACGTGCGTTCGTGTGTTCGGAGATGTATAGCAAAATTTTATGGTCCCGATTTTTTTTAAAAATCTTCAACTTTTCATATTCCTGTTTTAAAGGTGATTTCAGACATTTTTCAAAAAAAATAACAAAAAAGATCAAAAAATACCCATTCTTTAAAGAGACAGAAGGTTAATATATACTAACAAAATTGATCCTTGTAATGTTCTGAATAAATCTTCCGAATACAGCGTATACGAAAAACGTAAATATCATACGTTTTTCTATGTCGGTTGACTATACAAGTAGGAATCTTTAAAATGGCCGTAAAACGAGTTGCAGAGCTAAATTTTTAAAACACATAAATATGTAGATATGTCTTTTTTTTGGGCTCTTCTAGCATGTATCAGTTGGCAGAACATTTTAATTTTTTTTTTCGTTTTATACTACAGTGTAATAGGAGCACATCATCTCCTGAAGGCTACACCGTTTGTGTTCACTTCTAGCAAGTCCAGCAAATTTAATTAAAAGCAAAATAATGTTGCTAAATTACAATTTATAATGCACTATAAGTTTGGGAATTGGAAAACCTTGGTGAACTGTTTTTTTTTCTTTCTTTTTGTCTGTTTTAGTATTGTTAAATGGTTGGACTTAGACGAGTAGTTTCTTTTTTAGATATAAAAATAAATATTGCAAATTATCAAATGAAATTCAACTGACCTTATTGAATTGAACGCTTTTTATTGATTTTATAATGAAATTTTATGAACGTTTGTGTTTGAGCTGGAGTGTGTGCTGAGCAAAGACTACCGTTGTAAATAAGAGCCATTAATATTTGGACAATTCATTACAGTTTTATTATTTTTATTATTTTTTTTTTTTTTGCAAAATGGGAAAAAGTTTCTCTTAAGGCTTATTTGGTTGGACTCCAAAGCCAACGAAAATAGGTATGTATGTACGTATGTGCGTGCGTGTGGTTTGTTTAAAATTTCCATATATTGAATATTGTTAAATGGATCATGATGATGACGATGATGGTATTGTTAATGATGATGATGTCAAAGATTGTTGCTGATGATGATGATAATGATGATGGGGGCGATGATGACAACGACAGCTTAGTTGGCAAAATAATTTTGTATTTTTTTTAGTATTGATGATGCCAACCAAATGATTATTGCTTGAATTAAAACATGAATAAAATAAAAGAAGACTAAAAATACATTTTATTTGATTGATTTTCATCTCAGGTCTGGCAATGAAATGTAAAATGTACTAAGAGCTCTAAAATGCTTGGGTTGGCTGACTCCCTTATTTTAAGTATTCGTTTCCTTTTTTTTTTTTGAACATCTAAATTGAAAAAAGAAAAAACAAACCTTTTTACATTTTATATTTCAGTATGCGGTAGGTGGATTTTTTCTTCGTCGAAATATGCGTATAAATCTTTAGCATTTAGATTAACCTTCTCACTCTGGTTTCATGAAAATTTAATTTGATTCCTTTCTGTCTTTTTTCACCACATTTACTTTAAGTCTCCGAAAATTCTTGCTTATTTCCTTCCTTCTTGTCATTCAACTAAAGCACTACTCTACAACTTTGTTTTCGTAAATCTGCTTTTCGCTTCATCTATTCTATTCAGGCACTCCGTAGTGGCACTTTTTTTGTTCTCCTTGCGAGCATTTGCTGGAGTATGTGCAGGAGTTGGTTGGTCTTAATTTTTTGTTTTGTTTTCGTTCTTTGTTTTTTTTTTTTGTATAAAATTTGCCTAGAAAATATGGCATCTTATGCTTAAAACTGTTTATAGCATTTTATATGAAGTTATTGACATGAGAATGTGTATGTATGTCTATCAGTGTGTTTGTACTGATATAGCGATTTATGTGTGTGTGTGTGTGTGTGTGTGTGCATATGCTCATGTGTGTTTGCATATGTTTGGCCTGGTGCCTTAAATTTAAATTTATGAATTTTTTATAGGGTTCCTAATACACATTCATGTATACATATGTATGTACATACAACGATGTAGAGTACATTTTCTTTAAGTAATGTAATCAATTGGAAGTTATTGCTTTCAAGACTTTTTCCTTTAGTTTCACTTTTATTTTTTTTTTTTTTTTTTTTTTAAATATGTTAAAAATATCGATATTGGAAAAAAGCCTATAATGAAAAGTGTATAAAGTACAATATAAATCGTATGATTTGTTAAATCATTAATGTCAAGGTATGCATGTGCTTAATATAGAAATGAAGAAGAAGGCTTAAGGGAAATACAATATAATGTAACCAATTTAAATATAAATACCCATCTACGGTAGGCTATGGTATAATTTTTTTTTTGTTCCCCCGTTTATTTGAAAAGTAAACAAGATCTTAAGTGAATTAAATATAAAGCATATGCCCTACACATATGGATTTTAATATACTTAGTGTAAGAAATTTGTGTAAACATAAATATTTAATGGAAAACACATGCGTTTTTTATTCTGCTGAACGTACCCTGCTTTGTTGGTCTCGTGAAAAAGCTATTGCTGCCAAAAATCAGGAATCATGATATTACATACATAACTGCTTTCAAAATGTTCACAAATGGGTTATTTGCAGCATTAAGCATGGGGCAAGCACGTGGAAGATCATTAGGCAGTAGGTAAAAAACCAAAAAAAAAAGAAATAAAACAAAATTTTAATAAAAAATTTTGTAAGATCAATTAAAAAATTAATTAGATTTTCATACGTAAAGAAATTAATAGTTTCATTAATTTTCATTTAAATTTTTTCATAATAATAATTAAAAAACAACTATATCAACAGTTTCCAGTAAAATATTTTTTTTTCAAATTCAAATTTGCCAAAAAAAAAAAATTTTTAAGCCTATAATATAATAATAAAATAACACTAAAAAGGAGCTTTTATATTCCAATAACTAAATGTTTAAAAAAAAAATTTATAATAAAAATAATACCCATTTCCCAAGCAAAAATTAAAAAAAAAAAAATAAACTTTAATCTCTAATAATAAAATAAAAATAAGAAAAAATAATTTTTTCTTAAATTCGAATATTTTAATATAAATTAAAGCAATTTCTATTATTAGTCTGTATTCAGACTGTGCAAGTAATATTGTTAAGATTCTTAAACGAAATGGTTTTTATATATACGAGTATATAGATGAGTGTATGCATGTATGCATTTTTGACATTATGAATTAGAGTACATTATAGAATGTAATGATTTCTTTATACAGGGTGGGCCAACTTGGACTGACTGATTTGAAATGCTTATAATTTTTGTATTTTTTATTTTTTTTTTTGCAGATAATACAGAATAATAATAATGTCATCATAATACTCAGTGGATTGGTTTTGCTAGCGATAGAAAATGCCAATTTTTTTAATAATCTGATTATGAGCGATGAAGCACATTTTCAATTAAATGGATATGTGAATAAGCAGAACTGCCGAATTTGGCGTATAGAGAATCCGAGAGCATTGCATCAGCGACAATTACACCCTGTAAGATGCACTGTTTGGTGTGGAATCATGACTGATAAAGTTATTGGTCCATATTTCTTCGAAAATGAAATTAATGAGCCAGAAACCGTCTGTCTCTGGTGTGGTATACAGGACCATGTTGGAAAATTTTTTACGTCCGATAGTTCTCAATAATCGTAACATATGGTTCCAGCAAGATGGAGCTACAGCTCATACCGCAAGAGCCACAATGGCAATTCTGCCGAATAATTTCAAAAAATGCAGATTTCGCGTGGCCACCTCGTTCTCCAGCTTTGACGGCCCCAGATTTTTTTTGTGGGATTTCTTGAAGTAACGAGTTTACGTCAACAAACCACAAAATATTCAGGAGCTAAAGCAGAATATTCGCACAGAAATTGCTCAATTGCAGTCAGAAACGTTGCGCAACGTAATGGCAAATGTATTGAGTACAGCCATTAACTACCAACAGGACAATGGACGCCATCTAAAAGATGTAATTTTTCATACTTAGCTTAAAAAAAATTTATAATTTATACTTTAATTTGCAAAAAAAAATTAAATAAAAAAATTTAAAAATACAAAAATTATAAGCATTTCAAATCAGTCAGTCCAAGTTGGCCCACCCTGTAGTTTTCCCACTAAGACTTGCATTGTCTGAACACAGGCTAATGCCTGAGTTCTTCGGCAAGTCACCTTGAGCATGATATTTTCATAGAAATTTTTAAAATATGCTTTCTTTAATAGTAAAATGATTTTAAAGAATATTTTATCAAAAAGTTTGCAACCGTTTCTGTGAATATTTATATAATTTTTGTTAAACTGAAAGGCAAGAGAAAAGAAAACAATTGATATACAAGTATTTCCGTTTTTGTTTAATTTAAGTTACTAAAATAAAATTTCTGCAAATATTTCTAAACACTTTTTTTCAATTGAAACAAGCACTACAAGCCACAACAATTTTTAAGAAATAACATCTTCCAATAAGAGAATTATTTTGCAAATATATTTAATATTTCAAGTCGGTTTCTGGAAACAAAAGTTTTTTTTTCTTCTTAAACTTTCCAGACTCTGCCATTTATGTGACCCATTTGGCATGCATATTGACAAAAGTTCGAAATGCAAAAGTTTAAGATTATCTCTATAGTACAATTTATATATATATATATATATATATATATAAATGTATGTATATGTTTAGGGAAGCTGTAACAAAGAGATGTAATGCAAAATACGTATACTTGTACGTGCAGGATATTTAAAAAGGACTTACAATTGGTATAGTTTGCCATTCATGTGGAATCAATAACTTTATTGTTGTCTATTTCACATGCCATACATTTTCTTCTGTATTTTTATTAGATACATAACTATGTACTGATATGTGTATGTACATACATGCATATGCATGCCTAGTAATACATATAGTACAAGGTGAGCCAAAAGTCATCAAGGGGTTTAGAAATGTAATAACTTTTTCGTTTATATATATTTTTCTTTTTTTTTTTTAAATTATAATATATACAAAAAGAAAACTTTGTCACCCTTATGGTGTTTTCTTTTCAACCAAAAGTGCATTCCATTTCTGGCCCGATTTTGCTCTATTTATTTACAATATTTGCGCTTTCTTGTTCCGCTCTAAAACAATTTCTCAGCCCTTTAAAAGATGACACGAGAGTGTAAATATTTTTAATAAATAAAGGGTATAGTGCAATGCACTATTTGAGAATCGAAGTATGAATGTGAGAAGAATTGAGTCGTTTTTCTTAATTTTTAACATAATATTATTTTTACTTGGATCTCCGTACGCAATAGTTTGAAAGGAAGAGTGCAGTAAGTGATAGGAAGGAATAAGGCTTAATTGCTGCAAAACTCTACAGTCGCGCATTGTTTATGAATTTATAAGGCAGACGTTTAAATTTTTTAAGCTGCAGGGCAGCTGAACAGAGAGAGAGAGAGCATTTCTCCGAAGTTTTATTACTGAAATACCGAGGCCGGCATAGAGATGTCAAAAAAAATTGTATGGTTTGATGGGTCATAGGTGCCCAAAAATGTTTTGCAGCTGTATTGGTGGTGTGAGAATTTTGAAGTACAATGAAAGTCAAAAGAGAGTGTAGAGATTTTCATTAAAATTTAATCACAAGAAAATTTTTTAGTTGTACGAAATGTATGATAAGGCAGTTTGTGTAAGAATAATGCAACTCTACTTCACCAACCAAATACATACAACTGTGTTCTTAATTATAACAAGTTGTAACTACAAAACTATGACACTAATAATTCATTAATTTTCAACTAACTACCTTAAGAAAGAACATATTTATATATGAAGTAATAAAAACCATTTTGAATTGAAGTCAAGGTAATTGTTGTCATCTCATTTACTTCCACTTCGTAAGTAACAGTCGTAATAAAATAATTCTAACAGTTTGCACTAAATTTGTTATTTTTTTACTTTATTAAATTGGAAAAATTTTGAAATTTTATGTTTTTACTTCCATCATAATTTTCTGCAATACGATTTAAACGTGGTCCGGCCTACTGGTTCGAGGCAAATATTGGTGGTGATGATGACTTAAGCAACAAATCATTGCTTTAGAGGGGAAATTCTGACGTTAAAATGTTGACGATATGATCTCTGCATTAAAATAATTCATCGCTCATTCATAGTGTTTTCACACTGACTGGTTTTAAAGCAAAAGTTGGTTTTACGCTAAAACCAACTATTAAAAGCTGGTTTTAAAAAATAAAAAAAAATAAATAAAATATTTTCTTAAAACCATCTTAAAATCTTTTTGAATTGATTTTATGTTGATTTAGTTGAATCCAACCATGATTTCCATGTACCAAAGGCAGTGCTACCAAGTTGAAAAATTGAAAACAGCTGGCGCTCAATGAAATAGAAAAAAATAAAGAAAAATTTGTTAAATAAAGTCACTATAATAATTTCAAACAATGGACGTAGCAGTAATAGCAATAAGAAATTGCAAAAGAAAAATCAGCTATTGAGCACAATGAAAATACCTTTCATCGCGTTGTGGATGGAGAAAATAAATGAAATTTTATTACACAAACTGTACTTTAAAACCTGATTTAATTACACTTATAGTGAGAAAGCAAAATCAGCTGTTTGTGGTTTTAGCCTTAAAATTTGGTTTTAACTTTTGTTGTGAAAACACTATTAAATATTAAAATTCTATTATTCTGGTTTTTTTTTTATCAGTTGTGAAACTCTCCAGGTGTAATTTATATAATCTGAAAAACAATTAAAAGAAAAAAATATATAAACGAAAAAGTTTTCAAACCCCATGTGGACTTTTAACGCACCCTGTGGGTACATATTTGTCCTACATATACAGACCGGTTTGAGCTTTATGGTATTAATGGTCCTATTGCAAAGGCACTTACTTATCGCCAATTCTTCGCAAACGAATGTTTGCTGGCGAATGAATAAGCGTATGTGCATCCAGGCATACAGCAATCACACATTTATTTTTTTTTGTTATATCTGCCAGTCAGTCCTTACAACTTTATGAGCACCTAATTGTCTTTTACTCAGTGTTGCTTATTTTTTATTTATAAGTTAACTTAATTTACTTTCGTCTATGGAGACGTGGGCCAATGGGTACAGTGTTACCATACATGCATATGTATGTGTGTATTGTGTTTATTTAGGTTATTTATTACCAATTTGTATTATTATTTATTATTTATTTACACTTATTGATTAAGTATTTTAGCAAAGCCTAATTTGTTCATCACTCATCTTGAAATGACATGTGATGAAACAAAATATAAAATTAAATTTTTTTAAATAAATTTAATAATGCACTGTGGGACAGAAGCCGATGATTTTTTATATATTTTTACCGATAATTTGCTGGTGATTAAATTGAATGTAGACAAATTAAACACAGAAAAAAATAAAAAATTAATAAAAAAAAAAAAAAAAAAAAAAAAAAATTAATAAAAAAAAATAATTAAAAATTTTGTAATAATTTTTTTTTTTATCTTGTGCCAGCACTCAGGAGATGACCACTATATATACAGTCGAACTTCTCTATAACAAATAAAATTCGTGAACACAACATTTTTGTGAGTATTTTCATACATTTTGATCTCCCTATAACGAACTTCCCTATAGCGAAGTTCTCTCTGTAACGTACAATTTTTTAAGACCTAAAGAATTTTTCACACTAAATAATCTCTCTATGGCGAAGTTTTTAGCAATCGATTTTTTCAGCAATTTAGTCACATATTATGTATTAAAAAAAAAAATTAATGTGTTCATGTAAAAACAATTTTTTTTGTTTTAATAAATATATTTTCTACATAAAAAAAATGTAGTAAAAATTTTCTGCAGTTTCTCTATAACGAATTTTCTCTATAACGTAGAAATTTTACGGTCCCCAACTGCTACGTTATAAAGAAGTTCGACTGTATTAAAAAATTAATGACAAGAAATTAATAGCATCAATTAAATTATTATAGATAGCTTAGTTGAATTAAATTTTGAATAATAAAAAGGTTGGGAATGGTTGAAGTAGTCTGTAAGTTGACAACAAAAACAAAAATTTCCTGGGTTCTACACCAGTTTCAGACTCTTAAAAACATCTGGAATTTTTTCTGATGCACCAGTTGTTGTCGGAAAGTTTCAGTGGCGACCAAGCAGAGAAAAGATTAAATAAACATTAAACAAATATTTAAAATGACTCTCGTTTAGCCTGCAAATAAATGCTATAATCTGCGCTAGAAATGCTGCAACGTTGCTTAACAATTTAAGGAAACTTCCAACAACACAGTTGTTTAAGAATTGAATTATAATGTACGAACTTCATGGCCATTGTTCGATAGACAACTCAATTGTCTGAGTGGAGATTTCGAATGCACTCAGAATATGACTAATCAAAAGAGCACAATTTGTATCATCCAGTACGTTTTTGCCACATTAAAAAAATATTTAATGGAATTGAATTTAATTTACTTTAATTTCAAATCGACCGAACAACGCTGCAGCAAACTTCGTTAATAAATATTTATTTTTATCACCCAAAAGAGAATTATTATCGTCGGCTGCTGCGGTTAGTAAGTATCGTTGTTGTTTGTTTGATTGCTGGCTTTGTGTCTTTTATTTTTCGCAGACAAATTGCGTAAAATTATTAAAATCTTTTTTTGGTTTGATTTCGGTTGTCTGGTGGACAAAAATTGCAAACCACACTTAAAACCAATGGTTTTTAAGATGAAAAGAAAATATATCCAGACACACACGGATCCATACGCATGTAAATCAAAGTCAACGACAGCCACCGTTTGTTTATACATACAGACATACATACAAACATATATAAGTATGTATGTACGTGCTAAATAAAGCTAAGAAAGAGACTTGAAATGTTTTTGAAAAGAAAATGAGATTTTTATTTTATATTTAACAAAAACCAACAAATAAAACCCAGCCAGCAATGACTACAGCAGCAACAGTGATAATAATAGCCACAGTCGCAATAAACACTGTCAAAAGAAAACACGACATGTAGGAGGTGCTCAAGTTGGTGCTGTGGCTTTTTCACTTGTTCCAGCACCAATTCAAAGTGTAAAAATAACTACCACAGATAATTTAACAAAATTCGTACATACATACTTACAAAACTCGTATATATGTATATTTGTTAGACTAAAACAGAGACATTATAAACAGATAACAACTTGCTGTTGCGGTATAATTCAAGTTTTAGTCTAAGCAAAGCAACAAAAACTAATTGGCAGCCTACACGCCCCACAAAAGTTGTTATAAATTGAGCAACAAAAATATAATAGAAAATTCCCAAAAACAAAAAAAAAAATCATACGCATACAAACAAACAAGAAATTTTTTAAAACTCATTTAAAACACATAAAATTAAAGATATCAAAGAAAAATAAAATCGTGGAAAAAATATCTAAAACAGGTCACTCAATGTGGCAGTTGAAACACGTTAACCCTTTTCAGAAAAAAAACAAAAAAAACAAAAAAAAATAGAATCGGCTGGTTGATCGTTTTCCAGCAATAACAGTTGTTTTTCGTGCAGCCAACTTCACTCGCTAAAGCATTCGTCAAATATCTCATCTTCCAAAGGCAAAGAGCTGACACCAAGCTTTTAAGAAAGAACTATCTAAGACTGATCAATGTGACAGATAAAAGTAATTTTTTAAATAAAGTCGTCGTGGAAGTCATCAAATTACCTAATAGATGACTTGGCAACCAATGACAGTGTATTTCTGCAGCCAACTTCATTATGCGAAGCAATGTCAAAGTCGGATCTTCCAATTGACAGCGGACTGTTAAGGTTTATGCTGGAAACACAATTGGAACCGAACGAGGAATTTCGTCTAGCACAAGGAATTCGTCGGTAAAAGTTCGTTGTGTAAATTTGTCGCTCACAACTACAACTAAAATATTACAGCTGTCATAATCAGATAAGTTGTTTGTGAGTCAATGACGCACAATTCAATATTGAAATATTCTTGTTGGACATCTTGAACGACGGGTGCAAAACAACAGAACGTTTGAGAAGACATTTTGAAGGTCGAAAGTCTACAAAAGTTTCATACAAATGGTGCCGATGTCATACAAGACCATTATATTAAAAGACGTTATCGCTCAGCTTGCCGTTGACCTTTTCGCAAAGACAGATTGCCCACAACAAACATTTGTTAAAGACGGAACGTGGCACATTGTCGATCAGATTGTTATGAACGACGATTTCCTTTAAATTGTCGATTCGAAAACTTAATCAATATATTAATCGTTAAGGGCCATACCGTGTATGACGTATGTTATTTATTTTAACATGGTGCCTCCGTAGTCTAGTGCATGAGTATTAATTAGTCTTATCAATATTGAAGTGTGGGTTCAATTCCCGCTTAGACCCTGGCTGTTTCTACTGACAAGCTTAAGAGTTTTGTAGAGTTTGTATTGTCTTGAAAAAAAAAAAAAACACCCAAAATAGGAACCATTAATAAAGTATGTATACGATCTGCACGGTATAGGATGCATTAAATACTCTCTCATGAGGTCCACAAAATATCGATAACTACCGAACATAGTTACAAAACCATGAACCCTACCGGTAATTCAACATTATACACAAAAAACTGTTCCAGAGAAGAAATAGCTGTACTTGCACGTCTAAGAATTGGACTTTGTAAATTTTCATATCAACATCTATATGATGGAACTACAACTCCAATATGTAATCAACGTTTTCAGAAGCAAAAAAAACCTAAATTTACTTTTCAAAAAGGCTAGAAAAAGCTAAATCGGCTAAAAAAAGCCACTTCAAGTGCATAAACAAAAAAAAAACGAATAAAGTTCTATATTTTTAAATCTACAGAAAAAAGTAAAATCCAGATTCATTTAAGAATTATGCAATTTCAATTAAAAGAATAATTCGATTTCAATCTATCACGAAAATTGTAGTTTTTAGTAGAAAACATTTGAGGTTTTTTTTTTATTTTACCATTTTATAGTATTTTGATCGCACAGTTTAGAGAGATTTCATCTTCTACGTTACTGCAAGGTAATATTAGATTAACCCTAATCAAATCAACATGTGCCTTTCAGACACATCTTTCACTTTGAAGTGTTCTAACTTCTTTAAATTGAAGGTGGCGATGGCACAATGGATGGTAGTCTGCACGTTGACTACAGAACCAAAAAACAGACCTGGGTTCAACCCCAGTTTCAGACAAAAAAATTTTTAAATAAAAATAAACATCTCGCATTTTTCTGATGTGCATTAGTGAGTCTTTGTGTGTGAGTTGTTGTCGGAAGGTTTCAGTGGCGAAGGCATAGTCACTGGTCACTGAACAATACCGGCTTCAGCTGATAGCAATCCACAATCACATCAGTACGCCCTCCTTCGTCGGTATTGTGTAGCACCGGCGAAGTAAAATAATAATAAAAATAGCTACTAAACCGAAGTTTCAGCACTGCTAAGAGTATAAAAACAAAAGAACGTGCGAAAGCAGAGCTGCAAAATAATTAATTAAGCTTCACCTCCTGTCGTTTCTTCTACTATCCCTTTCCTATAGTTCCCAGCACAATGCTTCGCATGTGTAGGAGTCATCTCCTGAGTGCTGGTCCTAGATAAAAAAAAAAAAGTCATGGTTCTTGGTGCTTCTTGAATTCGTACTTTGAATTATTTTATTTCTTTAAAAAAAAACTGAGCTCTTCTTTAATTTCTATTTATTTATTTACTTATTTTTGTAAAACCACAATTATACTTAATCCTGTCATAATGTGCCTATCAGGCATATACGGCAACATTATGAACCAACAAATTAAATTACGGGGAATTCCCATTAAATTTTTATCATTCAATGTAAACTTACACAGTTTATACAATTGTTGGCTAATTTTCAAAGAGAAAGTTGTAAAGACGAAACTTTTTCCCACAATGTCTAAAATATATTTTTTATGTAGAAATCGAAACAATTATTGAAGAGATTGATTTTGAAGAAACTATAAACCAAGATGAAGATTACGACAGTAAATTTTCGGAGGATGCGGATTTTATTGTACAGTATGAAACAAGTACTGCTTTGAAAGAAAAAAAAATGCAAATAAGAGATATAAATTCCCAAATATAATATGCAATGGGTTTATATATGCCTCTGCATCACATTTCGGTTGGATTCGTTACAAAGTTTATCTGACTTGACCAAATCAAGAAATGGATTTTCTTGTAGTGTATTTTAAATTGTCGCACCTGCAGCAATATTGTTGACTCAACATTTGTTCAGTTATAACTTAAAAGTCTTCGCCATTGGATTTCAGTCAATGTAATTTTATCTTCAGTCTTCTTAAATTTTTCATTTACAATGAACCTAAAACGTAAATTTCAAGGCTAAAAGACAAAACACAAAATAAAGCGTTCTCAAAAGCGCACGGCTCAAAGTACAGATCGCAAACATAATAGAGAAGGCGCCTTGGTTTAGGTACACTGAAAAAATTCTAAATTATCTTATTTTTTTTTTTAAGACAATACAAACTCTACGAAGCTCTTACAGCTTGTCTGTAGAAACACCCATGGTCTAACCGAGAATCCAACCCGCACCTCCATATTGATAAGACTACGGAGGCACCCGTAGCGTCGAAAAAGCTAAACTGCCATCACTGCATGTAATGCCGTGATTAATGTATTAATGTATGATATCCTGGACAAAAGCACCATGCAAAACTCATCGAGAATTGATTTTTTTACAAACAGAATTCTAACCGATCATTTAAAAAAAATCACATGTCACTTTAACTACAAATTCTGAACCAAAAATATGAATTAATATCAATTTTTTTAATTATAACAAAGTCGAAAGCGTCAATTCTTAAGTAAGTAAAGAAAATATTTTTTTTGTTCTTATTTTAATAAAAAATTTCTGTTAATACAAATTATTATTTCCTGACGATGCTCTACCTATTTGGTAGCGAAATATTGAAAAATAAATAATTGTTAAAAACTTTTCATAAAAAAGACCATCGCTCAAAAATAAATCTAATTAAAAAATATTTTTTATTATTTTCTAAATAAAAATTGCATATCCAACTGCCGTATTCATAAAAATTTTTTGGAATTGAATTTTGTAAGAAAATTAGAGTAATAAAGCTTCTTTGAATAAAATAAAAATTTTATGAATACGGCGGTAAATGTATATCAGCTTTTCGTTGCTGAATATACAATAGATAAAAAACTAAATATGCTAAAGAAGACTAACGTGTGTCAAAAAGGTTAAACAAAAATAATGCATGGCAAAGAAATCAAAAGTGTTACGAATTCACAATATTTAAGTGGGCAGTTTCACAATGTAACGCAAAAACCTCAGCAACCGGAGAGCAATCATGACAAACAACACCACAAACACACTTAACACTTGGCACTTGGCACTTCTGGATTGATAAAGCGTAACTGTGCAACTTGGGCAATAATACAACACAACACAACAACAACAGTAATTAAACATGTTTCTTGCGGATACTAAATTCAAAACATGGCCAAGCGAATAAATTAAATAAAATCTGCAGCAAAGAAAAATAAAAATACACCGAAACAAGTTTTACGAGCGGCACATAAATAACACTGACGTCCAGCTTAATCGAAATGCAACAGGAAAATTACAAATTTAAATTAAATTGTGTTTAATTGTCAAGTAATAAAAGCCATTACAAATTGGTTTCATTTCGAGCAAGTGAACAAACAAATATTTTGCCGTCTTAAAGAAAATTGTTTAAATTTATTTACGGATTGTTGACTATTTTTGCATATAAACAAGCGCCACACTGGTTGGTTTCTATTATTAAAATAAAATAAAACATATAGATATGCGTTGGCTTATACTGTATTATTTCAGAGCCATGATTTGACAACTGACAACTGACAACTGTGTTTTATAAATCATTCACATAGACAACTTCTTTGCTAGACAGCATTTTAAAAGAGTTCAATGAAGGAAAAGCAAATCTCTGGAAATGCAACGATGTAGAAAATTAATAAAATCTATAAGTAAATTAAGTGACTCTCAAGGCGTTGTTGTACCTGTTATAATAGTTTTATTAAAAAAAAATATATCTCATGTGTCAGTTTTTTTTTTTGATGTGGACAACATCTGAGCATCGAAGGAGACCGATCCCATGCCCCAAAAGTGTTCCCTCCCAGAGATATGCGCGTTTTATAGAAATGATTGTACACCAAAGATACACGTATTTAAATCTGTAAAATGGCTCTCCTGAACAAAACCGGTTTTTACCTTTAGGTCCCTTTCTATTTTGACCGTCACATATAGTCTATGTGTCCATATTTATCTTGCTATTAAATATTTGCTTTATTTTTAAGAAATGAAATGTATTTCTTCTTCGTAGTGAATACTTTAAATAAATTATTTATAACTTTTGGAAAGAAACCAAATATGTCTTTTCAACTTGAAACCCATTCTTTAAAGTTCTGCGTGTCCTAAATTTATATGCTGCCTACAAAATATCTTTCACCCATACAAATACAATTTTTACATTTACTCACAGCAGACGCAATTTTAACGTATATATATTGTATGTATATGAGTAAAAAATTTACACTCTTGCGCAATTGATTAGTGGCGTATTGTTTGCTTCTGCCGTTTTAAAAGTTATTCCACATTTGTGACAGACATGGTAATTGTCTCACTGGTATATCAATTTGCTCTTCGAGCTGTTGTTTACGATTTTTGCAGATGATTTACATATCGAGCCTTTGGTGCAATACCGTCGTAATACAAAAAATCGTGAACTGAGAAAAATGCATTTGAAGTTTTGAGCCATCTTTTTGATAGTATTTTCGTTTACTAAAGTTATTTTTTTACAAGTTTTTAAATAAAGAGGCATGTTTTGTAATGTTTTCTGTTTGTAAATTTCTTGTCTTAAAAGAAATATTTCATTATTGGAAATAAATATTGTTGGAAATAGCTGGAGGCAATAAAGACATTTGTAGCTGTAAAATCTGAACAGTTAGAGAAGGAACCATAATAATTTTTCCTTTAGATAGATATTTCCCGAAAGATCATTTCTGCATACCCAGCTCAAAAAATTCAAATTTTGAGTTACGACGGTATTGCACCAAAGGCTCGATATGTAAAGATCTGTTGCGAAACGATGCAAACTCTTGTCATAAAGTAGAGATAATCAGCAGTATCATCCAGAGTTGTCTGAGTTGCCCCATTGCTGTGTCTGCTGCACTCTAGAAGTTCTCTTGGCCTGCTATTTCAAAAAAGAATAGTATATAATAATCATGGTCTGGCACCAAACAATTTTCATATATTTTGTGAAACAAGCCCTCTAGCAACTTGAGTGATTTTTTCACTAGACCTGAATATTGAGCAGAAGATGATCAGCCTTTGTACGAGCTGCTTTCAGTCTTACTAAGTTGAAAGATAATTTATGGCCCTGCAACTCTTCTGTCTCAACAATTAACATATAATATCGTTGAAGCTACTGGCACCGTCGTATAGCCAACTTCTCAATCTATCTAATAGTGAAAAAATCATTAAAATCCTTCCAACCGTTTAACGTGTTAGAGCATTTTAATTGCTCTAAAATAAATAGTGACTACTGCGCACTTCTCATTGTACACAGAGGGGGAATAGTATAAATATAGTGCAGTACCATACCAGGCAGTTAGTACGCAGTGAACAGAGTTGCCGTGTTTTTTGTTTTTAATTGTGAATTCTTCTGCATCACTGATCACGTTTTGCACCTTTTTGGCACTTGGACTCATTTTGGGCCGAGAGTGCCTCAGTAGGGCAATTTCAGGTAAGTTTATTTCTGAGTAAATATATATGTTTGTATTCTATATATATCTTGCGTCATAGTGTTGTTCCGAAACTACTGGATTGATTTTAATGAAATTTCGCACAGATATGTAACTTTGTCCAGCCTAAAATATACACGATACTTTATTTCGATTAATGAGTGCGATATTCGGGAAGGGCCAAAAGATACCCCTCCGAAAGAATACAGCTATCTAGGACCTGTGTAATTTAAACCCTAGACACAAACCAACTGCCTTAACAGAGCTCTGTTAACGTGTTAGCAGGCCTCTGTCAAACATGAAAAATCGAGATGTAGCTATTCCAAACGGAACTGTGCTTATCTTTTTGGACCAAATGGATACAAATTAAAGAAGCAAGTAGTTTATCCAATACCCTTCACAAAAATATAAACTTGTATTCTCAATATGCCAATAAAAAATGCCTATTTCTTTAGAAAATGCATCATATTCCAGGAAACTGGAGTAAGATGGGCGGATGGAAATTTATGGAATTTATAGCTGTTGTGTCCCTTTATGTTATCCAATGGCCACAACCCCTAACATTCGGTGTTTTCATAAAAAAAGACATTTTCATCTTCACACATACACATAAGATAAGTCTGCGTCTATATATTTTTTTTAACCCTAATCAAGTCAGATAAACATTGTAACGAATCCAACTCAAATGTGCTGGAGAGGCATATATAAACCCATTGCATATTATATTTGGGAATTTATATCTCTTATTTCCATTTTTTTTTTCTTTCAAAGCAGTACTGTTTTCATCTTGTAGAATAAAATCCGCATCCTCCGAAAATTTACTGTCGTAATCTTCATCTTGGTTTATAGTTTCTTCAAAATCAATCTCTTCAATAATTGTTTCGATTTCTACATAAAAAATATATTTTAGACATTGTGGGAAAAAGTTTCGTCTTTACAACTTTCTCTTTGAAAATTAGCCAACAATTGTATAACCTGTGTAAGGTTACATTGAACGAAGAAAATTGAATGGGAATTCCCCGTAATTTAATTTGTTGGTTCATAATGTTGTCATATGTGCCTGATAGGCACATTATGACAGTATTAAGTATATTTGTGGTTTTACATAAATAAGTAAATAAATAGAAATTAAAGAAGAGCTAATTTTTTTTTTCAAGAAATAAAATAATTCAAAGTACGAATTCAGGAAGCACCAACAACCATGACTTTAATTTAAAGAAGTTAGAACACTTCATAGTGAAAGATGTGTCTGAAAGGCACATGTTGACTGGATTAGGGTTTAATAAGATCACATGGGCACGTAGGGAGTAAATATATGCCTCTCCGCATGGAGATAAAACATGAGCTCAGGCGCGGATAAAAGCAAAAAATTGTTACCATATAGTATTACAATAAATATATACTGTGAATTCAATGTGTTTTCAATTATTTATTTTATATTTTGCACAGTGAAATGTAAAATGAAATATCTATTTAATTCTACTTTTTTCATTCATTCATTATTTCTTTAAAATTTAAATTTTCACGTAATATTTTTTAAAGCTGATATAACAGTCACAGCAACATGAGGCCGGGTCAGCTAGTAATATAAAACTAGTTATGCCAAAAACGATTTTCCTCTGTAAAGCACAGTGCCCAAATTGCGATTTTGCAAAAATTGACAGTTGACAACGCAATTAATTAATTTTCTTTTTTCAACTAAATATTACGAATCTGACTAAAACTGAAGATAAATGTCACTATTGTTTTAAGCAATTTTATTGCAGTGTACGTAAAAAAGAATCATATAAGAGTGGAAAATCTGCAGATTTATTTTTAAGGTCTACAATCATGTATGCACATACACACATCAGTTTATTTCATATGTATGTACGTATGTACATATGTAGTATGTGTGGGTGGATGTATGTATGTATTTGCAGAACCCTGAACTTAGTTACATTAATATGCGAAAATTTCATTGTACAATTTGACACATACTTGCACAAATGTACGCATCATTTTCATTTCTCTAACTGACTGACAAAGTGAATGACTGAGTGACATATTGCGTACAAATCAAAATTTTTATGACAATGTTTCGAAACGAGGAAGAAAAACAGGAAAGAAATTTGAAAAGCAAAAGCCAGCGAATACACACACACACTTATATAAACACACATACATATGTGTTTATGTAAGGACATATCGTCACTTAAAATGCAAAAGAGTCTATCATCACTATTAAAAATTTTACAGAAGAGAGAAAAACTTAGTAACATGAAAAGTTTTGTGAATTCAAATATGTTTTTCGCAATGTCACACAATTAAAAAGAAGAGTTTATTTTTATTTTTTAAAATTATGTCTCAATTAGAGTAAGTTGATAACATTTTTCCATTGTTTCATTATTTCTCAACAGCAAGAAATACATGAATTTTGAAAGCTTAGTAAAAACTGCCTTTAGAATTTCTTAAATAAAGACGTTATTTTTAAAAATAGAAAGCTATAAATTTGTAAAGACTTGTATTTTGATGTGCTGCACCAATATCCATTAAAAATTCAATTTAGAAGTTTTTTATTGGTGTTAGGCCCTTTTGCATTTCAGGTGACGATATGTTTTTTTTTACGTTTTTTTTTTTCGTAAGAAATGAAAAACTTTTAATTGTCTTGTAACAAGTTTCTAAGGCCAAATATTTTCCATTTATTAAATTGTTGCAAAACGACAGGAGAGGAAAAAATGTTGAAGTTTTTTTTTATTTTTTGCTGTATTTTCGTATGGGTACGTGTGCGAAATATTCATTAAATATTTAAGAGCATTGTTTTTTCTATTTCAGCTTTTGACTTTTTCGTAATAATGAAATGTAATATCTTGTTACGGCAGCACAAACTGTTCCAAAAAAAAAAAAAAAATCAAATACTTCAGAGGAGAAAAATGTAGAAAAATCAGTAAAACTTATGACACTAAAATATTTCTTTCTTCTTGTAATTGTTTCTTATTCTTCGTTTTTCTCTTAAAATACTTCTGTATAATTGGAAATGTACACAGCAAATGGAAAAAGCATAAATACATACGTAATAATTTCGCATAAAGAAAAAAACTATTGTAGCGAATTTCCTTTTTGATCTACTTGTTGTTGTTCTTGTAAGTTGTAAGTGGTAGTTATTTTTTGCATTGCACGAAAATTATGGTACAGAGGATAAGTATTCTTCGTTTCTATTTTTTATGGCTTCTTTATGCCAAACATGGGTTTTCTTTATGAACAAAATGAGAAATAGTGTTGCGCAAAGGGCATTGTCAGGTTCTCTTCATGTTCGTTATACTTCTGCTCTCTTATTTAGTTATTTTTTTATTTTTAAACATTCAAGATTCAAGATTCGACAACTTGCAAGCTGCAACTTGTCATTGTTGACTAAAAATCTCCAAGGATATTGAAGAAAATTGAACTGCCACAAATTTCCATTTGCGTACTCGATTAGACTACAATTCAACACACACACACACAGGCACACACACACGCACACACACATATGAAAAAAAATCATAACATTCATACAAGATTCGAGATTTGTCTCTTTAGCATATTCCTGCGGGAGCTTTTGTTAATTTAAAATATTAGAAAAACCAACTGCAGCAATTTCCATGCGGAATATTGGTTGAGTTGGATTTGAAAAGTTTTTAATTCTAAACAAAAAGTTAATGAGCGATAATGCAGTAAAATTTTGGAAAAATATACAAATCTACGTGTCGGAGACAGCGTTACCATTTGTCAAGATTTCCCTTTTTTTCAAGTGCTAAAAAGTTTTTAAGTTTTCAGCTTCAAATATAAATTTTTTTTTTAATTCATGCAAATTTTCAAGTTTTGTTTATTAATCTTTAATTTACAGTATTTATCAAGGCTAATTGATAGCAGGTAAACTTACTAGTACAACAACAACAACCAAAAATTATTTTACATTGTCAAAATAATTCATACAATTTGACATCAAACAGTGAAAAATAATCGGCCACTTCATCTTGGTATTTATGATGAAAATATTATTTGATGTTGTTGATGTTGTTATCTTATAGCGATCTTATCATTTATCACTTATTACTGCAACAGTGAAAATGTGTCTATTCCTCTTTAATACAACTGTGCCGTATTAATCTAATATATAAAATTCTCGTGTCGCGGTGTTTGTAGTTAAACTCCTCCGAAACGGCTCGACCGATTCTCATGAAATTTTGTGTGCATATTGGGTGCATATTGAGAATCGGACATCATATATTTTTCATCCTCTTAAAATTAACCACACCCACTTTACTCCCACTATTGTTTTACCTACTTTTTCCTTTTTACCAATATGGGTATCAAATGAAAGGAGATTTTAAAAAGTTTATCATCAACCTAAGTCCAATATGTCGACTGACCCTAAAGGGACGAGAACGAAGCCAGTCTCCTGTCTTACTCACTATACAGTTCATAGTAAAATTATTAATAATTATTTTTAATGTTTTGAAAGCTATCGAGAATTGTAATTTAAGATATATTTGTTACTTTGATAAAGATTAATTTATTAACCTAAATAAAGCATACTTTCATTGTCTACAACGCTTTCGATTATAATTAAATCCCCGCACACTTATAGTGGATAGTTATTTTTATTGAACTAAAAAAATTTTTCCTAGAAATGATATACATGGCAAAACAACGTTTGCCGGTTCAGCTAAAAACAGCAAAACTTGTTTTTTTTTCTCAGTAGTAAACAGATTCCGTGCGAAGCCGGGACGGTCATCTAGTAATATTATAGTTTTTTTTTAGCCTGTATTTTTATTTTCTAAAAAGTTTTCTATTTCAAAAAAAAGCTTGGATAAGGTAAGGAATATTTTTATTTTATTTTAAATAATTTATTTTTTAATTTTAAATAATTCTTTTGGTCTTATTAGTTTTAAGCAGCAATGGAAGTGCAGAAAAAAAAGCGTAGAATGCCGAACTATTCAAAATCGTGGGAAGAAAAAGAATGAGTTTGTTGTTGAACTTTTTTTTATTTGAACAATCTATTTTATTAAGCTTTAAGGTTTTTTATTTCTTATTTTTATATAATCTAATATATTTTTATATAATATAATATAAAAAAAAAACATAATAAAAAAAAAACAAATATATAAATTTCTTGAAGATGTTAACCGAAGGTTAACGAAATATCGAGATTATATAAAAATAAAAAATAAAAGACCTTAAAGCTTAATAAAATAGATTGTTCAAATAATAGAAAAAGGTTAAAAAAACAAGTATTAAAAAAAATTTTGTTTATTTGTTTTGTTTATCTTATTTCCAATAAAAAGGAATTCTACATATATATTTTTGTCCTTTTTTCCTTTTTTAGACACTTTTGTGATAAAAAGTTTTTTGTTGGAAAATTAAGTTTTTTTTTAAAAAAATTTTCTTAAAAAATATATGGCAACGCTGGTCCTAGATATCTTATTTCACGAGAGAGAGAGAGAGAGAGAGAGAGAGAGAGAGATACAGGGAAAGGTTGCATTTAAAATGAAAGTTCTCATACTGTTCCATAATTTGTACCCGAATTATTTTTTTTATTAGTCTGCTCAGACTTTTAGAAATTAATGATTTATTAACAAAAATGTTGAAGATTTTGTATCCCTGATTCAATCCCAATGTAGTCAACTCTATTTGTAGTTCTATGCTTATCAAATGTCAAAAATTATTGCACTGAAATACATTTTATGTATCTAGAATTAGTTCCTATGAAAACCGTTAAATGAACAAGTACTTTTCATTTATATACATTTATATATATTTAAATTAATAAAACATTACATATATTGAATTAAACGACAGGCTGTTTCACTTTAAAGATATTTATTTGAAACGTTCCTTATTCGTCACACAAAACAACTCAACAAAGGTTATGGACCCAGCACGCTTCTCAGATTCTGAATCAGATAATTAGATTCTGCAGCAGTAGGTACTGTAAATTATCATCAATGCAAAGTAATAGCTGACAAGTACGATTTTTTTCTTGTACCGGCACTCAGGGAACGACTCCTACATATGAAATGCTTTGTGCTGGAACTAGCCAGTATTGTTCAGTGACCAGTAACTATGCCTTCACCACTGAACCTTCTGACAACAACTGATACAAAGACGCACTCTAATGAACATCAGAAGAATTGCGAAATGATTTTAGAATTTCGTTTGAAACTGGTCTTGAACCCATAACTTTTTTTTTTTTGGTTTTGTAGTCAACCGAGTCTTGAACTAACTACTATATGTGCTATAAAGTGGTCCAAAAATTTACATTCAAAAAAGTAATTGTAAATAGCTCAGATTTCAAATTGTAATATTTCATTGGAATTTACACGCAAAACAAGGCAAACAAAAAAAAAGAAGAAAATTCGCTATTAATTATTGAAATGTCAATAGAAAAAAATTAAATTAAATTTTCTAATGACATGCACAGAAACTTTATTCAATGACACGCAACAAATCATTTGATGGCCAACAATTTAATGTGAAACCGCAAAATAAACCTACAAAAAGGATATAATAGCAAACACGCACACACCCACACATGCATACGCATATGCATATGTACATATGTGTATTTTGCATACATACCTATCGTCACCTGAAATGCAAAAGGGTCTGTATCATCACTCTTAAAAATTTTTACAGGAGAGACAAAAAACTTAATAAAATGAAAAGTGTTGTTGGTTACAAATATGAATAATTTTCCGCAATATCAAACAAATAAAATGACCAGTTTATTAACAAAGTTAAAAATTATCTCTCCAGAAGATTAAGCTGGTAATATTTTGCCAACTTGTGTCATTATTTCTCAACAGCAAAAAATACATGGATTTTGAAAGTTTACGAAAAACTGGATTTTTGAATTTCTTTAATAAAGTCGTTATTTTTAAAAATAGGAAGCTATAAATTTATAAAGACGTGTGCCTTGATGCTCTGTACCAATATCGATTAGAAATTCAATTGTGATTTTTTTGGTTGTTACGCCCTTTTCAAAATACAGTTGACGATATATGTATAAGAATACTTCCAAACACATGAATTTTGCAAACTGACAGCAGACACATGTATGTGTGTACAAGTTTTTGCACACTAAAACTCATAAAATGTGTCAAATGGTTCACAGATGTACCCTACTTCGGCAATTTAATAACATTCCATGTCGGGATAGTAGCAACCGCAACATATTTAAAATGAAACCACTTTTATGCACTCACATATTAACCCATTTAACCGCAACACAATTTTCACGATTGGCATATAATGGCACCCATATTCAAGTAAAATAAATACAACTGCCACTGCCACTGCCACAGAAATCCATAGTTTAAACTGCTGAGTATACTGTATGTGTATGTGTGTATGTGTGTCTGTATGGATGTGTTTATGAAGATAAACAAATTCCTAGATATATTTTAGTTTTGCAAATACAAAACCAAACTTTTATATCTGAATGCCCAAAAACTACGAGGAGTGAAATCAATATCGTTTTGGTAAACAGAAAAAACATCGACTTAAATGTAACAAGAGTTTTAATACTCTTAACGGGGGGGGTGAAAGTGCGAAAGAAGACAGGGATTAAGAAAATGCGGTCGGCTAGTGGTTAAAACTTGTCCAAGACTTTGGGCAACTATGCTTTTCTATTGAATTTCTGGTGATGAGTTATTGTGATACAAATTGTTACAAGTGATATAAACATATGCAGTAGTACATACATACCTTCGTCACAGTTGTCAGGCAGGCCCAAAAGAAATTGGAAAATTAATTTCAAGATTAGTCAAGATTATTTATTGAGCGACAGACCACTCAGCTAAGGAAGAAATGTTTGGACTCCAAAGAACTGAATAACTTCTTCCATCATTTCATCATTTGCCCTTCAATGGAAACTAAAAAAAGTTTTCTCTTCAATATCACACACATGCACCCACCCATATGAAACTTTTTTAACAATTTCATTGCACTCCCGTATCGTTTTTACGGTATTCCCATGCATTTAAATTTGCTTTCATTTAGAACATAGAGATCTGTAGGGACACATAAACTTGTACAAGTGGTAACATACGCCCCACTATTTTTCATACCAGAGAGTGACCTAGAGAGAGACAGGAACAGCAGTTGTGATAGCAGAATGCAGTGATGTTAACTTTTTTATTTCGAATACGGTATAGCCATAAAAAAATTACCGTTTTTTTAGGTAAAAATGCCGTACGCAATAAATTGCGCAAAAATAATGGGATTATAAGTATATATAAAAAGATATTTTAAATGTATATTTAAATGTAAATATTGTAAAATATTTTTGAATTTTATACATTTTGTTAATTTTTGTAAAAAATTTAAAATATTGTGAATCATATTCTTTACACAATTTTTATGTGGACATTTTTATATTAATTTCAAAAAGAAAAAATTTTAAAAATAAAAAATTTCCTGCAGATGTTAACCTGAAGGTTAACGAAATATCGAGATTATATAAAAATAAGAAATAAAAAACCTTAAAGCTTAATAAATTAGATTGTTCAAAAATAATAATATTTTCTTGTTAAAACATTATTATCATTGCCGCTTGGTAGCTTCCGCATGCCATCTTTTGAACTTCCCTGCGTCTTTTATAGCCACACCGTTTTATAGCCGCTGCCTCATTAAAGGCAAAATTATGTTATAATAAATAAAAGAGTCAACTAACACCTGTAAGTTAATTGTGCGTGACTTTTTTATAACTACCTAAGCTATGGATAATCAGAGCTCCCTTATCGATGATAGTCACAGCGTGCATTTTTGTTTCGGAAACACCCACTCCCATCAAAATTACTAATTTTGCAATGGTAGAAGCATTTACCCTTGGCACTTCTTATTATAAAAAATTAAAAGTATTTTTCGCTGAAGAGTAATAAGTTTGTTTCCTAAAACCAGCTGAATTCTTTATGCTTTTTTAATACGAATAATCAGTGCTGTCAGTGTCCTATAAAAATTATAATTATAATTATAATATTATACAGTCGAACTTCCTTATAGTGAACTTCTATACAATGAAGTTCTACCTATTATGAACTAAAATCAAGAACACAGCTTTTTCGTTTCACTTTCAATGTATTTTGATCTCCGTATAATGATTTTCCATACAGTGAATTTTTCTTTACAATGAACAAAATTTTGGAAACGAAAATACATTTTACGTGTGTGTAGTGAACTATTTTTAGTAGCTTTATTTTACACTTGTTAGCAACACTATTTATAAAGAAAATAAGTAATATTTTTGGGAATCCCAAAATATGAAAATGAAAACAAAAAAGTTAATGATTTGACTTTTAACATCAGTTGAACGAAAGTTCAGTAAATGAAAGTGATGCACCGGAGTAGTATTTCTCTGGACAAAAAGTTATTAGTAATTAATAAAGTTGAAGAAGGGACATCAAAGAAAATAGATATAGTAGCTAAAGGGTTTGGAATTCATTTTAAAAAAAACAAGTCAGTTATTCAAAAGAATATAGAAGACGAGCATTTAAGCATTAAGCGTAAGAGACTTCGAACTTGTCTTTTTGAAGACATTGAGACGAAGCAATGCACAAATGTATTACGGCCACTCGTTCTAAGAATCTTCCCGCATCTGGAGTATTATTGAAGCAAAAAGCCAAAGAACTGGGGGCGCTGAAGTAATGGCAAATATTGATAAAACGTCACCTACATTAAAACACGTATCCCCCTCACTTTTTTTTTTTTTTTTTTTTTTTTATCTTGGACCAGTGCTCAGGGGCTATCCCCTACATATGCAATGCATTGCACTGGAACTAGAGAGAAGGATAGGGAAGAAATAGACAGGTGGTGAAAGTGGTAGGAAGATAGAGCTTAATTCTTGCACAACTCTGCAGTTGCGTGTAAATTATAAAGCAAAGTTGCGGCGTCTCTGATGTTTTTTTTGACGCATTATTTTTAAGCTAATGGAGCCATTTTATTTATTATTTTACTTCGCCGACGTTTTATTGCTCAAATACCGACGAAGGAGGGTGCTGTAGCACAGAAAACTCAGAAAATTTTTTTTTCTGATTTGACCCGGCTGGGAATCGAACCTGGGTCTTTCTGGTTGCAGAGCCAACACGCTGACTACTCGCCATCAGCACCCCCACTACGAACGTTTTTGGTGATGGAGAGCAACGTTCCGACAAATGTATTTAAATGTCTTAATGTAATTGAAACTATTATTGATAAAGAAAAATGGAAAAATGTAGTTCCAACAAAAATACCTGATTATTTTAAATAAATAAAAAACAAAAAAAAATATTTCTGTATAATGAAGTTTCTGTATAGTGAAATAATTGTCTGTCCCCGTAGAGATTCACTATAGGGAAGTTCGACTGTAATTATATTTATTTTTGAGCGATGGTTTTTTTATGAAACGTTTTTAAAATAAAATATTTTTCAATATTTCGCTACCAAATAAGTAGCACCGTCAGGAAATAATAATTTGTATTAACAAAAATATTTTTTGAAAATAAGAAAAAGAAAATATTTTTGAAAGGAAATAAAAAAAAAAAAAAATTATAAAATCAAAATAAATATAAAATATATTAAAAAAAAGACCTTAAGTTTAAATAATTAGTGTTATTATTCTAATATTATATTTACAAAAGGTAGACAATGGATCGAGCTGTAGAGTTATACGTTTTAATTACTATAATCAATGTATGCCACCTTAAGTTAGTGATGTGAACATTTTTTCGGCCACTTTTACAATTGCCGGTTTCAGGCAAAGTTGTAATGCAACCGAAATATGTCAGTATATCATGTGTGGATACATTATGAAAAAAAAATTTTAAATTAAAACTTTAATTTTAAAATTGCCGTACACTATGGTAATTACCGTACGGTTAACATCACTGGTAGGATGTCAAGTATTAGAAAATTACGTTTCTGTGTCTGTTTTTTTTTGTTTTCCTTGAAGACAATAAAATTTCAAAAACTCATTTGCTGCTGATTCAAGTATTTTGTGCTCTCGTCTAACTCGGACTCAATAAACATACACGAATATAAACTTGTGTTGACTTTTATGGGTCATTTTAAGTAGAAATTATAATTTCAATGGTGAAAATTAAAAGCCAGTAACCCAGAAACCAACATCAGAATTATTGTCAAATACGAGATTGACATTCAGAATGCCATCAAAAAATGTTTTAGTTTTCTCCTCATGAATAATGCTTGAAGAAAAAATAAGAATTTTTTTTTTTTGGCTTTCTGCAATAACAAGGAGGACAGACGGTAAGCCTTTTGAAGAGGAAAGTATTTGCAGTGCGTAAAACTACATACATACACATGGGAGAAATTTCTTCGAAGTTTAGCTTTGATTTTGTAATTTTTTGTGAAACTTGCAGTACAGCGCACGTATTTCAGTAGGAGTTTTTTTTTTGGTTTTTTTGCTCATTTAATTAAAATCATCAAGCAATAAATATGTTCTAGATATTTGCATTAATAATGAAATTTGAATAAACATATTAAATATTTTGTCAGCGCTGATGTTGTGTTAAACACATGGCTGATGGTGTTATCATTTCAAAATAAGCACATTGATTAAAAGTCTATTGTTACCATAAACATATTTAAAACAAAATAAGTGGGCGTACATGAATAAGTAATTGAGTTTAACAATGATTTACAAAAAGTTTATACAAAAAAAAAAATAAAATCTAAATTTTATTGAGTTAAAATTGACTGTCAAAACAGAGAAGAAATACGATTTGAATATTTTATTAAAAGACTTTCGCAAAAGTTGTTGAAAAAAAATCTTTCTAAAAAAAGTTCCAATTTTGAAATCATTACAAGTGATAAGGAAAAAAAAATATACGAGGGTATAGATTTCGGGAATAGCAAATCAAACATTCTTTTTCGAAATATTCCCCTTGATGATCAAAAATGAAATACAACTCTCATGTATGGGGCGGTGCTTCAAAGACTATTTTGAAGTTACTCGACCGTGTACAAGAAAGGACGAAGAAACTCATAGGAGACCGTAGGGTAGCCAACTCTATTGACTCTCTTGAGCATCGTTGCAACGTGGGATGCGTTTGGTTGTTCTATCGTTACTATAATGGGAGGTGTTCTAATGAAATCAGGGAACTTGTTCCCGAAACCCGGTCATTCGCGCGCACGACGCGATCATCATTAAGAACGCATCTATTTGTGGTCGATTTGGCGGCGACTCGCACTTCACATTACAGAGAAAATTCGTATTTTTGCCGAACGGCGTGTATGTGAAATGGACTACCCGCAGAGGTGTTTCCCGTCACTTTTAACGTGGGACAATTTAAATCAAATGTCAATAAACAGTACTCCCTCTATCCTCCTTCCCGTAACCTAATTTCCTAGTTCCAGCACAATGTATCGCAATGAGTGCCGGTCCAAGAGAAAAAAAAATAACACTTTTGCATTCATTCAAACCATTTTTCAGCTGTTCCATTCCTCCTGAGGCAACCCCAAAACATGGGTTTTGAATGCTAAAACTGGTTCTTCGGCGCTCGTAAATTGTTGACCACGCAGTTTACCTGCTCCTCCGTAGCCTAGTGCAAGAGCATTAGCCTATCAATCTGGAGGTTGCGGGTTCGATTCCCGCCTAGACCCTGGGTGTTTCTGCAGACAAGTTAAGAGCTACGCAGAATGTGTTTTGTAAAAAAAAAAAAAAAAAATTGGGTGCCAAATCAGAACTGTACGCAGGATGAGTCATCAATTCGATGTTTTGACTGCTCAATAATTCACCTGTTTGTCGAGATGAGTGAGAGCCCGCATTGTCATAATGGAGAATGATTAACCTTCGGCGGTTAGTTTTACGATTTCTCCGAAGACTTTTGGCAAAGATATGGTCATGTAACACTCAGAATTGACCGTTCTACGTAGCTCAAGCGGAACAGTGGCCACATGACTCATTCGGCCGAAACTACAGGCGATCATTTGCTTCCCTGTGCTTTATCCACGAACAATTTTTGTTGGATTTAGCTCATCTTGGAATACCCACAAGGTCGATTGCTGTTTTGTTTCCGACTCATATTCGTCATCTGTCTCGATTTTATACACGTCTTTAAAAAACACCACGGTCGAACTTTTTAATCATTCATTTACACCACTTGACGCGAGCCTTTTTTCAAGCGATTGATAATTTATGAGGTATCCAACGAGAGCAAACATTTTGGAAAGAAATATTAATTCTTTTAAAGTGCAGCCGTAAATTTTACGCATAATATTTTTCTAAAGTTAAGAGAGTTCTTCATTCCAGGCCACAACACCACATGAGCAGATATATTTAATTTAAGTATAATTATTTATTTTATTTATTGACTAGTAATACTTTTCTCATAATCGCCAACTCCATAAAATGATATACATTTTATTAACTAGTTTGACCTTCATTGCTTTAAAAGTAAATAAAATGGATTTTTAAACTCAATCTTAGAGGATTTATTAAATATAAGCAAAATAAATATTAAACCCACGCCACATTCATAAGCGAATTAAATTAATATTTAAATTTAGGCATACTACGTGCGTGCATATATTTAAAACAGTCTTAGGCCGCTATTACATTAAATGGCTCATACTCAATTTCAACTGTATTTCATAAAGTACTATTTTTTTTTTTTTTTTTGAGAAGCAAACGGAATTCAGGGTGGCGATTTTTCTAATTAACAAGAAACACTGGTCACTGTACACACACGGCTTCAGCTGTATCCAATCTACAGCAGCATCAGAACGCCTTCCTTCGTCGGTATTGTGTAGCATCCGCGAAGTAAAATAATTAATAAAAATGGCCGCACAATGCATCGCATATGAAGGGGTCCAAGATAAAAAAAAAGCAAACAAACTACATATGTATGTACTTTTTTCTGTTTGTATATTCAATAATTCTCAAATATTTTTTTACATAAATAAGTGACATTTCTTAGCTATTGCCAATAATAATAATTTAAATAAATTTATAACAAAATATTAATTATAACAAGAATTGCTTCTTTATCGGTACTTTAATTTAATTTCAAAACGAAAAGAGAATATTAAAATTTCCTGAAGATGTTAACCGATCGTTAACGAAGTATCAAAATTTATAAAAAATATTTAACAAAAACCTTGTAGCTTCAGAATAAATCAGGAAATATTTAATATAAACAAGCTCCGAATAATATTTGTTTCTAAATTGTAGTTTTTGCGTATTTTGGTAGATAATCCTGGTGGTGGCGATTGCTGAAGTATTTAGAACGTGCACTAAAAAACCAAAAGTATTGGCTTCGAGCCCAGTTTTAGACTAAGTCATAAAAACATCTCTCATTGTTGTGGGAAGGTTTTAGTAACGAAGGCTTAGGCACAGAATAGTACCGGCTTCAGCTGATACGTATCCACAAGCATATCAGAGCGCCCTCTATCGTCAGTGTTATGTAGCACCAGCGAAGTAAAAAAAATGGATACTAAAACACAGCTTCAAAATTGTCATCAGAGGCTCTGCAACACTGCTATAAAAAGAGAACGCAGACTTGTAATGTAGTGAACCTTCACCTGCTGTCATCCCTCACTATCCCTTTCCCACTAGTTGTTGGACAATGCAACGCATTTGTTGGGGTCATCATAAAGAAACACTCAGCTAAAGTGTAGTGCAAAACCGAGCAAGACTTGGAAATAATTTAATAGTACAGGGTGGGCCAACTTTAACTGACTGATTTGGAAAGCTTAAGACTTTTTGATTTTTAAATGAAAGTATTACTTATACACATTTTTTCCGCTAAGTTTGAAAAACTACGTTCATTAAATGGCCTTCAATTTCCTGTTGGCAGTTCCAGCACAGTGCAACGCATGTGTAGGGGTCATCCCCTAAGTGCCGGTCCAAGAAATCAAAAAAAAACAATATTAACAATAATAATGGAATGTCGTCGGCAACATTTTTGTCTGTGTGACCGCGAATGAAAAAACATTTTATACAACATATCTCTTCTACTGTTGCTAAAGCACGCGGTCTTCTTGGATTTATAAAACGATGGGCAAAGGAGTTCTCCGACCCGTACATTACAAAGCAATTGTACACATCTCTGGTAAGACCTGTTCTTGAATACGGCTCAATAATTTGGGATCCAACGTATATGGTTCATATCAATAGTATTGAATCCGTTCAAAAGCAGTTTCTTTTATTTGGTCTACGTGGGCTTCGCTGGAATCCGTTGGATCTCCCACCTTATACTAGCAGACTTGCCTTGATAAAGCTGCCGACCCTTAAGAGTCGCAGGACTATGCTTAATGTTACTTTTGTTTTAAATTTGCTAAAAGGAAATGTTTGTTCTGAATTTTTGATTAGCAATATCTTTATTAATGTTCCTTCACGATTTACACGTCATTACTATCCGCTTGCAGTTAAAGTTTTCAGAGTAAATTATGCTAATTCGGAACCATTGTTAAGAATTTGTAAGCAATTTAATAAATTGTATAACCATATTGATTATTCGCTTAATGTTGATAGTGTCAAATCTAGTTTAATTGTATTTTTAAACTCTTAATTATGTACTGTATATCATTATATCATTTGTAAGGATCATGAATCCATAGATGTATGTAAATAAATAAATAAATAAATAAATAAATAAATAATGGGAATTCAAGACGTTTTTTCCTTACGTTTCACAACGTTGCTGGCACCAATTCTGCACCAATTTCTGTGTATATATTCTGCTTAAGATGCTGAATATGTTGTGGTTACTTTACGTAAACCCGTTCTTTCAGGGAATACCTAAAAAAAATTAAGGGCTGTCAAGTCTGGGGAACGAAGTGGCCACGCAAGATGACCATTTTTTTCCATCAAAAAGTTTTTGCAAAATCGCCATTGTATCTCTAGCATTATGATCGTGGCTCCATCCTGCTGGAACCATATGTCAGGATTATTCAGCTCTAATAGCCATACCTAAACAAGAGCGGAAAGCGTTTTCTAGCTGTTAAAAAATCTCATGCCCATACAATTCTTATGTAGCATACCGCAATAACGCGGCGTCAACGCAACGACAACGCTTTGCAATTGGAAAATCCCAGTTTGACAGTGAGTTTAATAGTGAAGTAAGTTGCAAATAAAGAAGGTGAAGGAAATAAACATAAAAAATATTTGTTATTAGAAAATGGAGGCAAGTAAATCCTTTAAATCGTCCATATAACTCATTTTTTAAACCTATTTTTTATAAAATGTTTATTTAAAAATCGCAAACACCAATAAACTTTATGGTTAAAATAATCAGGGTTGTTATATTTATTTTTTTGATAACCCTGTTTTTTGTCGTTTTGACATAGCGTTGCCGCTTTTATTTAGGTATGGCATTTCAGCGTAAAAGCTAAGCGGAAAAAACGTTCCGCTTTCCGCTCTTCTTTAGGTATGGCTGTAATGCACGTAAAAAATTATCCAACATGGTGTGATACAGCGCCCCGGCGATGGTTTCTGGTTCTAAAACTTACTTAATAGCTTTATCAGCCAAATACACCAAACCAAACCGTGCATCTGAGAGGGGATGTGATTGCCACTTAAACACTGCTCTAGGATTTTGGTGACCCCAAATTCGCCCGTTCTGTTTATTAACATGTACGTTTAAACGAAAATGTGCTTCAGCTTGTTAAAAAAATATCCCCACAACACGTTATGTATACGCAAGTGAACACATTATACCCTACACAGTGCAGAAATATAACGTGACAAATCCCAGCATTATAAAAAGGGTGAAAGGACATGTTTGAGTACCGTGTTTGTAGGGCGGATTACTGTTGAATTTTATTACGTTATTTAATTACGCGTACAGATGGTCACCTTTTTTAAGTGGCTGCATTTGTTGGAAATTTATTAAGTTCACATTTATGTTGCTTTGCTCTTCTTGTTGTTGTTGTTGTTTTTGTAGTACTATTTATTACGTATTTATGTTCTTTACGCTATTAGCCATATTATGGTTTAGACTGGTGCCTACTGTCATATTGATGGATATTGTATACTTCCGTTAATTAAATATAAATGACTACGATGTTACGCCACAGCCCTGAAGTAAAAAGCATGTATGTATGTATGTATGGATGTATTATAGACTGAAGGCTTGATTGCTATCACAACCGTTCATTTATTCATTCACTTCTAATAGCAGTGAATAAATGTACTGAAGTACCAGCGCCACAATTTATGGCAAGTAAGTAAGTACATATTCTTTTCCAGAGGCTCATTCATTGCTTGTTGTATCATGTAACAAATTCAACGAAAATGTAAACACTACCTCAACATGGAGAAAAATGTTACAAAAAATATTTCCGTACAATAAACAAACGCACATCATTGCGTAATAAATGATGACGACGATGATGATGATGATGATGCTGATGATGATGATGATGATGATGATGATGCTGATGCTGATAGCCATGTCATACACCAAGATTATAATTATTGGTTATTATTAGTGACATAACTGGAGTATTGAGCCACAACAAGGAAATAGAAAAGTAATAAAAAAGAAGACATTGGATTTTATGAAGTATTCATGTTCCGATGGTTCTTGTCAGAAACCCCCATTTAGCGATGAATATGAATAGCATCAGCGTTTAAGCATTTTAAATATTTAAATACTGCAAAAAAGAAAAAAATTTCAATTTTATAACCAACAAAACCACTTTCCTAGGAAAGCCTTGCGTAAATTATTAGATTTCACGTTCATAATATTATCGCCAAGACTCAGTTTAGACGAGGAAACATTTAGTTTTCTATTAAAAACTACAATTTTCGTGAGAGGTTGAAATCGAATTATTATTTTAATTGAAATTGCATAATTTTTAAATGAATCTGGATTTTACTTTTTTCTGTGGATTTAAAAATATAGAGATTTATGCGTTTTTTTTTTTTTTTTTTTTTCGGCACTTGGAGTGGCTTTTTTTTAGCCGATTTAGCTTTTTCTAGCCTTTTTGAAAAGTAAATTTAGCTTTTTTTTCTTTGCTTCTGAAAACTTTAATTACATATAGGACAAATTGAAGTTGTAGTTCTATCATATAGATGTTGATATGAAAATTTACAAAGTCCACGTGCAAGTATAGCTGTTTCTTCTCTTGAACAGTTTGTTGTGTATTATGCTTAATTACTGGTAGGGTTCATGGTTTCGTAACTATGTTTGGTAGTTATCGAGATTTTGTGGACCTCAAGAGAGAGGATTTAATGCATCCTATTCCTCTCAGGTCATATACATACTTTATTAATGGTTCCTAATTTTGGTGTTCGGCAGAACGCCCTCCTTCGTCGGTATTGTGTAGCACCGGCGAAGTAAAATAATAATAAAAATGGCTACTAAAACGAAGCTTCAGCACTGCTACGAGTATAAACAAAAGAACGTGCGAAAGTAGAGCTGCAAAAATAATTAATTAAGCTTCACCTCCTGTCGTCTCTCCTACTATCCCTTTCCTATAATTCCAGCGCAATGCTTCGCATGTTTAAGAGTCATCTCCTGAGTGCTGGTCCCAGATAAAAAAAAAAGAAAATTACGGCTGGGAAAGAGAGCATCCTTATTGTGCTCGGTAAACGGCGACAGGTCTTGGTCTCATTTACGTTGCTTACAAACATAACAATAACAATACAACAATATTAACAATAATTACGGAATGTCGCCGGCAACATTTTTTCTGTATGACCGCGAAAGGAAAAACAAAATGGGAATTACAGAAGTTTTTCTTCCAAATGTAGTCTCGTCTAAACTCAATAATGCAACAATATTAACAATAATAATGGAATGTCGCCGGCAACATTTTTGCCTGTGTGACCGCGAATGGAAAAACAAAATGAGAATTCCAGATGTTTTTCTTTCAAATGAATTCTCGTCTAAACTCAGTCCAAGAGATATTTTGATTAAAAAATTAAAATAAAAGCAAAATTTAAAGACACACTGCTGTGATAAAAAAAAAACAAAAATAGTGGACATTGTATATCAGCAGAGTTGATATCACAAACACAAAGTTTTAAGAAGAAATGTTCAGTTTCTTATTTATTTTATCTTGTTTATAGACCAGAACCCATATATCCAATACAACTATACGTTAAGAAAACTAATGATATTCCAAATTAAATTTAACCCTAATCCAATTAACATGTGCCTTTCAGACACATCTTTAACTTTGAAGTGTTCTAACTTCTTTAAATTGAAGTCATGGTTCTTGGTGCTTCTTGAATTCGTACTTTGAATTATTTTATTTCTTTAAAAAAAAATGGCAGCTCTTCTTTAATTTCTATTTATTTATTTATTTATGTAAAACCACAAATATACTTAATCCTGTCATAATGTGCCTATCAGGCACATACGACAACATTATGAACCAACAAATTAAATTACGGGGAATTCCCATTCAATTTTCTTCGTTCAATGTAACCTTACACAGGTTATACAATTGTTGGCTAATTTTCTAAGAGAAAGTTTATAAGATGAAACTTTTTCCCACAATGTCTAAAATATATTTTTCATGTAGAAATCGAAACAATTATTGAAGAGATTGATTTTGAAGAAACTATAAACCAAGATTAAGATTACGACAGTAAATTTTCGCAGGATGCGGATTTTATTCGACAATACAAGTACTGCTTTGAAAGAAAAAAAATGCAAATAAGAGATATAAATTCCCATTTTGGTTGGATTCGTTACATAGTTTATCTGACTTGATTAGGGTTAATAAAATTTAAATCTAATTATTTTCATACCCATTTAAAACAGTAAAAAAAATCAAAAATATAATATAGACACAGCGTTTACTGTCATCTATTCTGAATATTTATGTTTTTAGTATTTTGGTTTGAAAGGAAAACCAACTTTTGCTTTAAAACCAGTCAGTATAAAAACACGATTTTACTAACTGGAACTGAACTAGTTCGTCTACTTTCAGCAGAACAAAGAGCCTTACTGCAGTGCCTTATTGTTCATGGTGATTTCTCAAAACGCAATAAATTACAATTCAGAGCTTGTCATATGCTAATCATTGCTATTGAGGTGTATCGCAAAAAGACTTTATATTTCATCAATAAAAGTATTTCGTTGATTGCATGAAATCCACAACCATAAAGACAATTGCTCCAGTATCTTATTGCGGGATTGCTGTTGCTGTTGTTGTTCTGGCTGCCATTTAAGCAAACATTGAAATACAACTTGTCATTTCAATATTATAACAAATCATGGCAACAATAAAGCTGTTTGGAATGACAAATTGAATTACGCCCCGTAAAAACACTACTCCAAACAGCAGTTGGTGTATCGATTTTGGGTGCTTCTTTAGCATGTGTTTATTTACGTTTTATGTTCCCTCTCTCGCTGAGCCGGCTTATCGTAAAAGAAAAATGAATAAATTGTAGGATGTCAAATAAAGATGCCATCAACCAAAAAAACAAACAAAAAATTAAACACAACAATGATGATCGAAAAAATGTCTGCTTAATATTAAAATATTTCAGTATGTTTATTTGATATCGTAAACTTAAACGGCATTGCCCGAGAGACTCTTTGAAAGCATTTGCAAAGCTGTCAAAGCACAGCAGATACAGAATTGACGTATAAAAACTTTTACTTTGCCCGGCCACAGCAACAAATTGTTTGCTTCCTCGCCACCTTGAATTTTACTGCTGCAATATTAATGAGTTTGAAAAATTGAAGAAGACGAAGCACGACAGTGTATGTAGTTCTTGTTTTAGGCCAGTTTAGAATTTTAAAATAATCGCTAATAAACTGTTTCTGACAACCAGGTGTAAAAGTTGGTTTAGTCACGTTAAATGGCGCCTTTTGGTGCCATAAATTTCTCTATTCTATACGACACAGTGTCTATTATCAGCAACGAAACAGGATGCTAGTGAACACTGCTAAAGAAATAAACATTAAATAAGAAATTGATCATTAAATAAACAACTTTATTAACTTCTTGCCAACAAAGAGTTTAAAATGTATTTTTAAAAATTTTTCCAGCAACGTAGAAGCGGAACATAGAAGTGGAGCGCAGTGCTCATTTACAATTCCGTTTAAATAATTCAGTCAGATATTTAAATTAATGAAATTTTTGTATGTATAGACATTATTAAATTAAATAGACAGCGTAGAAGAAAATTATTTAAGTGAATAATGGGTAGGAAAAAAACGAGCACTTCAATTATCTTTAAGAAAAATTTAAAGAAGAAAAACTAAAGCCTTAATTAGTTTTTGTCTAGAACGAGTGAGACTTTTGTTTGGCGTACAATTGAAAAATATATATTTAAGAAGGTCGTCCTCATATGCTTGATGTTTCGAATTATTTTCACAATTATTCCAAGCTCTTGCGTAGTATATTCATGCTTCATTGTTTGTTCTACTGTGTTCTGCAGCTGTCTAGTTCACAAATGTCAAATATGGTAGACGTAAAACGCCTTTTGCAAAAGCTTTTAAATCTAACGATACGGTGATTAATTTTGCGCCATCCAGTATTTGAATTCTGTTCATCATGAGATATAAGTTTTGTGGTCGATATGCCAATATCCATCCATTTCATTTTGTCGAACAGAATCAAAGCGAATTCAAACCAGCTGGCCGCATTAGCTAAAATTCTCATCAGCTGATTTGTGTTCTAGTGTCAAAGTTAATACGTAAACAATTCTAATGAAATTTTTATATTTCTAAATAACAAATGCTGTTGTTGTAGAGACGAGATTATAGGTGTGTTTTTTTTCACTCTTCTGGTAAAGTTCGTTAAAATGAGAGTAAACTATAATTTATCTCAATAAGAGACAACAATGTACAAAAGTTAGAAAACGCAAAAAACCATAAAATTCGCCATAAAATAGGTCTGTTCCACGTGCATAACAAAAGTGCCCAAATAAATTTTATTTTAGTGATTTTAGACGCTTTAAAAGCATAATATTTGAAAAGTAAAATATTTGCATCGTTGGCAGCGGCTGTAAAAAGTGAACAAAAATAAATTGAAAAAAGTAAAAGCCATTTTTTTTTATTAAATAAAGTGATAAGTATGCACAAATATATGTATGTACGTAAGTAACTACAACTTCAAGTTTATTTAAAAAAGTTTTTTTTAAATAAAAACTTTTGCCGTTTCTTTGCAAATGTTCTGATTAATTTAATTAAATGAAATTAATTAATTAAAAAACAGACGATAATTTAATTCTAAACCGAGCTTACCCAAAGAAAAAGTTCGTGCAACTTTGTACAGAAAATGAAAAATTTTACTCTCTAATTTTCACTCAAAATTGCACAAAAATTATTATCTTGAACGAGTTGGATAAATTTAGAGCATTACATCTTACACGTAATTCACTCTAACATAAGCTTGTTCAACATTTCTCGCAATTGAAGTGAGCTAGATTCTGAATATACATATTAAATCAAATTCATGCGCAATATAACTTCCAAATTTATCTGATAATATTATAACTATTATATTTTTTATGAACAATATTTCTAGCTTATTTATATATATGTATATAGATGAGAAGAAAAATCTACAAATAGAAATATGTATGTATGTATGTGTATTAAAAAAAGTAAACTCATGGATTGTTATGTTTTTGTTTATAAACTTTTGGTTTTCTGTTCGGTATTCAACTTCAATTCTCGATTGATTAGTTGAATTTTGAACATAAGAATCTTGAATTTGTAGTCAAGAATTGAGAAAAGTACATTGGTGAGCTAAGTAAGCATTAGCGAAATAGTACTATATCGATATGCTTTCCTTCTCAATTTTTGAAATTGCTTTTAATAAAAAAAATACATTATGGATATACCATAAAGTATGTACATTACCTTATTTTTTCGGGAAAAACCACAATTTTAAAATTAAAATTAAATATAAATAAAATAAATTTGCGCGAGTTCGGGCAATTTTTTTATGCACGCCCAAACTATCCCGAAGAAAATGTACGGGCGTTCTCGTACGTGAAGAACAAGAATATTACTCCCTCAAAACCTCTCTCATTTACTCAATTTTTGCATAAGAAAACGCTTTCTGGTAATATTTAGAGTAAACGAACACACCTTATTTCTAATCAAAATGTATTATATTTTTTTTCCAGTGTTTGACAAGTGAAATTTCTTTTTTATTCTGATAAGTTTTACAGCTTAAATAATAATGGATGTCTATATTACTTTATGTTTTACTTATTGAGTTTTAAAATCATGTCAGAAAAAGTTTTATGTAGTGGGAACGAACGAAAAAATTTCAGTCTTTCAATGCTGCTCTGCAAACCACGTGAAGAAATCAAACGATAGAAAACTGTACATTTTTTGGAATTTCCCAGGCGAGGAGGCTTGCTGCAATAGCGAAACTTATTTTAAAGTCGGTGTGGTTTCATGGGGCGAATGTCTGATCACTGGAATAGTGAATAGAGATATTACAATGGGCAGGTTAGGCCCTGAGGTCACAATTTTGTGGTTGTCAAACAAAAAAAAAATCACCAAAAACCACTGAAATTTAGGCAATGGTCGAAGTAGTCTGCACGTTGACTACAAAACTAAAAATGTTTCCTGGGTTCAACCCCAGTTTCAGATTAAAAAAAAAAATTTCTCAATTTTTCTGATGAGCATTTGCGTGGCTTTGTGTCAGTTGTTGGCGCAAAGTTTCAGTGGCGAAGGCTTAGTCACTAGTCACTGAACAGTGACGGTTTTAGCTGTAACCAATTTACAGGCACATCAGAACACCCTCCTTCGTCGGTATTGTGTAGCATCGGCGAAGTAAAATAATTACTAAAAATGGCTAACAAAAAAAAGAACCGAAGCTTCAATATTTCATACGTCTGCTTGATATCAGAGATGCTACAACCCCGCTATATAAAAACAAATAACGTGCAAAAAGTTCCAGCACAATGCACCGCATGTGTAGAGGTCATCTCCGGTAGTCTAGTGAGTAGCGTGCTAGTTTATCAGTGGGGGTTGTAGGTTATTTTTGACAATGAATTTCTGAATATAAATGGCAATCAAAGTGTAGTTTAGTCGGCAGTTGCCAAAATTTCCAAAAAAAAAAAACTGGATTTTTGATAAGCATTACCATTTTTAGCAAACTGCCCATAAAATTCTAAATGGCCAATGGGAATTATCGATCTAAAAAAAAAAAAAAAAAAAAAAAAAAAAAAAAAATCGGAAATCGATAATCAAGGCTCTTCTGGCTTTTTGAACATTTCGAGCTGTAATATTTAAATTTTTACTGAATCTCTATTTAAGTGAATAGTTCTTCAGCACCGAATGCCATGAAATCACTACCATTTACCACGAGTTAATTTACAAACACCTGTATGTAGTTCTGAACCGGTTACGCTATGTATTTCACATTTCAGTGTACTTCTGTAGCTCTACGTCTCAGCTGTAAAGCAGCAAATATCACACAGTAAATTTACATGAACAGAACGCTCATTGTTTTGTAAACTCCATTATATTTATTTTAGAGACACACACTTGTGTTCGTGCTGCTTTAAAGTATCTAATTAAATATAGCAGAATGCCTGTAAATGCAAATGGTGGTAGAATATTTTCCAAAGTTGTATGGCAACTGGCAATTATTATCATTATTATTTCTATTCTGCATGTTCCACTCGTACGTACTACTCCACTAACACTGTTATTACAAATCTAATACCACTTAATAGCGTGCATTAAGATCAATGTTGAATGAGTTGAATCATTTACTGGCGCATTAAAATGCACTTATGTATGAATTGTTGATGCACAAATTGTGCATGCAGTCGCTCGCTGTGTTATTTATTTACACTGGTACTAAACAAATTGTTTTATGTCGGTGTCTGTTGACTCTGTGAACTCCGTTGTTGTTCTTACAAAACTATTCCTACACGAATAAACATACAGTCACTTAGTAGGCATTTTCCACTACATACACCTGTTCACATGAATTTTATTAACTTTGTAAATGCGTTTATGTGTGTGAATAGTTTGTTATTTTTTTTGGTGTCTACTGCTAATGCTGCACATTTTTGAAAAACACTTTTTATAACTTCACCGGTCGGTCACTCACTGTCTTCGTAAATAAACTAAACATATTTCGTTTAAATTAATTATTTCTAAAGCAAACAAAAAAAAAATGAAAAATGTTTAAATTAAAAAAAAAATGAAAATTAACGAGATGCAGGGAAATCGTGGGAATTGACTTTAATGTTGAACGATTTTATTTAAATTTTCAAACAAATTTGTTGGAAAACATGACTGCACAGCAGTACCAGATTATTAAAGAAAACTTCTTTGGAAATTATTTCTAAATGATGTCGAAAAATGTAAATTATGATCCAATTTTTACTAATTATTCAAATATTAATGTGCTGACAACTCATTCAGCAACACTCTTTCAGTCTGCGCTCATTAAATAGTCATTTAAGAATTAGTTCATTGAACCATTCACCAGTGAAGACAAGTAAAATTCAGTTAATTAATGCTTCAGAAGTAGCGCTATTAACTGCTTATCAAAATGAAAACACTCAGCAGCAGCGTTGCCAGAATGATGATTTTGTCATATTTTTGATGATTTTTTTTTTAGCAAAATATGATTTGAAGATTTTTTTTCTCAAATTATGATTTTTTTTATTTCAATTGTGTAGAACTTTCATTGTGAATTTTAAATTTTGTATCATCTTGTTATTGGTTCCTTTCATTCATTTTACATTAGTTACCCAGTAACGACGCAAAGCGCAACGTAATTTAGTGCTTAGCTTTTTCGCTGAAATGAGTAACTTATATTAGAGTGTTAACGATGATGCGCCAGAAGCAGTACTGTTTATTCATTATGATTAATAAAAAAAAAACTCTAAATAGAAATAAGAAATAGAGATAAATCACTAAATTGACCTGAAAACAACTAATTTGTCATTACTTTTCAACAGTTTTATTTTCTTTTGCACCCAACTTCACTTCTTTAAGCGCTGTAAAAATCGGATTTTTTCAATTGCAAAGCGTTGATGGCGCGTTATTTCGGTTGGTTTCATACATTTTGTATGGGCATGAGAAATTTTGACAGCACTTTGCGTCGTAATTTAGCTTGGTCTGTCTGTTCATAGAAATGCATCATTGTTTGAGAAATAAAAACCTTAAAGAGTATCTCGGCAAAGCTGTAATTTGTTCTTGGGAAGTACAAATTATATTCTGTTGTTCAAATGAAAATCTTAAATTTTCTTAAGCAAAAAAAAAGCGATGTACAAGTATTTAGTACGAAAAGGTAAAACTAATATTTCTAATATCAATTTACTTTTAGATGGAAACAACAAATGCCATGAAAATGATGATTTTTTCCATAAAATATGATTTTTTCTTTTGGCATATGATGATTTTATTCTGGCAACACTGCTCAGCATGGCTTATTTGTTATGCAATAGTGCGTTTTGTTGTATCGTTGCAGCGCCCCTGGTGGCAAGTAGGCTCGTCGCTTTTCATAATATGAAGTCATTTTAATAATAATTTTGTGTTCCCTTGGCAACGAAGTAGGACATAAACAATGAAGTGAGTGGCCTTTCATCTGTAACATGCAACTCTGCAACTAGAGGAACTTGTGTTCAATTCCCAGCTTGGTCAATTGAAAAAAAAATTTTATTTTTTCTGTGCTTCAGCACCCTTTTTCGTCGGTATTTAAGCAATAAAACGTCGGCGAAGTAAAATAATAAATAAAATGGCTTCCCGACAAAATAAACATCACAGACGCCGCAACTTGTTGCAGAGTTGTGCAAGAATCGAGTTCTATATTTGTACCGCTTTCGCCACCTATCTATTCCCTACACTATCCCTGTCACTATCTAGTTACAGTGCAATGCATTGCATACGTAGGGAATATTCCCTAAGCACTGATCCAAAAAAAAAGATAAATGCTGTATTGGTTGGGAATTTACACATATAAAAAGCCCTAAACTGCCCGTACCCTTTTTATGAGCCATGTACGAGAAAAACTCTGTTAGTAGAGATTGTAGTGGAAACCGCCATCGAAAAGGAATTGTGGAGTGGCGTAGACTAGCACAGCTCAATCTACTAAATCCCAGTCGTCCTAATTTTTAAGATAACACAGCGTGAGCCATTTTGCTTATTATTTTACTACGCCGACATTTATTAGCTTAAATGCCCATGAAGTAAAAAGTGATCTAAAGTATATTAAGTTGTAATAGCTGTATAAACATATATAATACATGATGAGCTTTATGATTTGTGAAGTCCGCTTTAATGAAATTGCACGTGCGTGAAATAATGCGTTTATGCGAATGCGAATATGCCCCTTTCCAAAGCTATTGAGGCCCATGCATTATGTGCACAAAGTGTAATGTATTCAAAATTATCTACAGCGACCGCCGTGATAGCCCAAGCTGTGTCGAACGTCTGCAGTTTGATGTTGTGGGACTATGCCGCACACGTTCAATATTTCCAGCAGTCTTCAAGGTAGGTGATCCTTGGTCCGCCAGCACTAAGAGCACTACTTTGAGACCCACGTTGACTAAAATTTTCCACCAAAGGGTTTATTGTTGACGCAGTAGGTGCAATCTGCAGATCAACATTTCATTCACTTCGGCAAATTTTCAGTGCGTTTTCTATTTTTATGGGTTTTGAACCCAACGGTTAAAAAATCACTCGGCAGTTTACTAAGCGATATTGAGGTTTCAAGCTTCATAATTAAGCATAGACACATGGACATAGACAACAAGGCAAATTCATAACCAGGTAAACTCATTAGCTATTTCGGCTGTCAGCTGATTCAACAAATTGTAACGTATTTTTAAGCCAAAAACGTCAAAGATTATTTTACTTTTGTGAAAAGGTTTTAGAAAAGTGATTGTGAATAATTTAATAATTACAAAAATTTAATAGTACGTTAATACGTTCATATTTTGCTATGCAAAATGAATTGCTTTTTGCAATAATTAATTTAAATTCGACGTATTTTACGTACTTTTTAGGTTATGTTATATTTAACAAAACATGTTTGGAGAAAAGTAGACGTTCGATGATTAAAGCGTATTGACGAATTTGCCTTGTGACGACAACCTTAGACACTAATCTATATTAGAAAATGTTTTCATGAGTGGAATGGGATTTGAATCTACGACTTTCGACACGTCGTGCTAAGAGTGTATTTATTTGGGATTTACGATTTTTTTTCTCTCTTGACATTTGAAAAGAATTTTGTGCATTTGGAAGTTGTGAACACTTTAATTTAAGAAAATACTTTAATTTAAGAAAATACAAGATAGACAACTTCGATAATCTCGTTTACGAGTAATTCACATATACATATCGTCACCTAAAATGCAAAAAAGCCTATCATTGCGTTTAAAAATTTTGAGACTAAAAACTTAATAAAATGAAAAAAGTGTTGTGGTGACAAATTTAATTTTTTTTCAATATCACCCAAATAAAATGATGAGCTTATTTTCATACACAAAAAAATAAGGGAAATATTTTAGAAAGGTACTGCATACCTAACATTTTTTTAAAAATTTTTTGGCACAGTTTTGAATTGTGAAAAACAATAATTTGTTGTTACGACCTTTTTAAATTTCTTTAATAAAATCGGAAAGAAAGTGCTTTGATGTATCAATATCCATTAAAAACTCAATTTTGATTTTTTTTTTTGCAGTTACAACCTTTTGTGTTTCAGCTGACGATATGTATTTAATTACAATAGTGTTTTCTTTTCGACCAAAAGTGCATTGGATTTCTTACACCTACTTGTCCCTGTTCATTTATTTAAAAGATTTGCACTTTAGTTGTGCCTTCTCAAAGCCATTTGACACGCATGTGAAAAGAGCACAATCAAGTGCAAATAAAAAAGTAAAAAGTGCAATGACCTTTCCGAGAAACGAAATCGCCCTGAGAGTCCTACTGCATAAGTAAGCAATTTTTATCTGACATTACCGATTGAGTTCCGTGACATATTGGAAGTGAATTAAATAGATAAGATCCATAACATTTGATTTATTCGTTCGCTTTGTTTCTTTTTTCTCCATTAACCCATATAATTATTTATTGTTTTTCATGGCAGCTGCACACAGAAATAATTATTGTTAACAACATGAAAAGAAGAAAAAGTAGGGAGCTGAGAAAACAACGAAAAAAGTAAAAAAAAAAAAACAAAAAAAATATGCAAAAATAATTATTTTAATGCACATGATACAAGAACAACAAAAAAAAAAAACTACCGACAACACAATTGCAGAGAGGAATAAAAAACAAAATAATAAAACATTTTACAAGTGTTGGTTGTTGGTTGTTGGTTGCACTTACCAAACCAGATGAAATGAAGATTTTTTATCCAATTAACTGCTGACTGGCGATAGCGATGCTGTTGTGGATGACGAGGATGCTGATGATGTTGGCGTTGATGTTGTTTTTGTTTGCGATAATGATGTTCGTAATATGCTGGATATTGTTTTTCCTGGTGAAGGCGATGACAATTTTGACAGTATTCGCTAGAGGCAGAGAGAGCACCACGATTCGCTTTATGCAATTTTGAAGGCGTTTTTAAAGAATCTTTTAATTTCATTTTGGTAAAGACAGCAGACACCACAGAAAATGTGTCCAGTAAGTGTGAAGTTATACTTTGCATTTTATTTTTCTTTTCGTTTTTTTTTTCGTAATTTTATTATAATAAATAAAATTTATATTTATTTTCTTTTTGGTTGATAATTTGGTTAAGAGTATGATAAAAGAAAAACTTTTTTCAAAGAGTCATAGAAGTAGAACTTTAAAGCAAAGTTGTCATTTTAATTGCATACATAATATATATATTTATATATATTTTTTTTTCTTTTTGTTTTCATAAATTATCATGAATTTGTTTGGGCGCTAAGAGCCACAGAGTATGATGATTTGTTCGGCTACAAACATTATTATTTGTTGTCAGTTTTGTTGCTGGCTGTTTTTTTTTTAATTTAATTTTCATTTAACGCTGCCACAGTTGTTACTTTATCTTTATTTTTTTGTGAAGATGCTACAGTATTTGTTATTTTTGTTAACTTTTCTTCGAGCTACAGTTTTTGGGACGAAAATAAAAATGGCACATTTTAACACACATTCAAAATTGAAATGTTAATGCTGTTGGCAGTTCTGACATTTTATTAAGTACATATACTCGTACATATTCCTTTCTCGTTCGCTTTAAAGGATTTTATTTGTATTTTTATTTATTTCTGGGTTTGTGTTTTTAAGGATTACACGATGGTGCCATTCATTCATCCAGTTGAAGCAAACGAGTCGCACAAAGAGACAGGCCAGAGGACAGTTAGTTATTTATTGTATATGTGTTATAAATGTTATTAATCGCTTAGAGTGAAAACTTTGAACATTTTAATCATGTTATTGCACGACTACGTTTTGGTATTAGTTAAGTAATTTGGCAGCGTTTACAATATTATTTCGATTTGTTGACAATTCCCGTATCGTTTTTTGTCTTCCTTGTTTGTTTTACTCTGGCCAACATGCAATGCATATTAAATTGTAATGATATTTGGTGGTTTTTTTTTACGTTATTCATCAAATAACAGCAACAATTTTCATTCAATTATGTGGGAGTTGTCTAGTCGTATGCACACACACATACATATCTATGGATATGAAAAGGGATATTCATACGCGTCTTCATACTTTCCATCAAACGATACGTACTTGTAGCATCATAAACATCACAAGTACAATGCATATGTTGAGATATACATATTTTGTTGATAAAGATATTTTATGTAAGGGACATAAAAATCATACGGGTGGGTGGGTGTTGTGTAGCCTTACAATGTTTAGTGCGTTGACTGGCTTTCTGTTTAATTTGTTGGTTTATGGCCAGTACAGTGTTTTCTCTACATACATACATACATACAATACATACATGTAGTCTTTGTACATATGAATCAATTTATTTCATGCGTTGGCAGTCCTTGTTTCGTTAAACCCATGCAGCCAACTATGGTTACATATCCATACATACACACACAAATTTATATGTCACACCAATAAACTAGTGTGTGAGTGTGTGTGTGGGTTTGTAGAAGTTAATGTTTTGTTAAGGATTGTATTGTAGGCTTTTTTATTTACTGTTAACATCAGCTGAAAGTACGTTTGTCCTGCCAATTAATACAAATATACGTGACACTATTCAGAACAGCATAAGAAGCGATGTAAGCACTTGCTTAAGTAACTCTTCTTATATTTTCACTGATTTATTATTATTAATTATTATATTCTCTTTTTTTTTGTATTTCATAATAATCGTTTGTAATATCGCATAAGTCTAAACATAAAGAAACAAACGAAATACTTTAGTCCTCGTTAAACTCACACGCAACCGTTAAAATTTTAAAGCTCTGAAAAACACGAAGCAGCGCAACACCGAATTCTAAATTATATCTTCTTTTTCCCTAAATATTATTTACAATAATTAATTTTTTCTTTTTTTTAATTTTGCAAATGTGTATTTATGTTTTTCACACACACCGACACATACGCACACAACCGCTCTCACGCACTATAACCGCTGTTAACAGCACTCGTTTTATGATTTTCCTTAATTTAACACAATCGTGTATACTTGCTATTTATTTTTCCTTTTTTTTTGCTATTTTTCTAAAAACAAAAACATAGATTTCTTTTGCTCTTGCAATCTTCCAACATACATATTTTTATTTATAGTCCTTTCTTGAAATTTCAATTCGAGTTAAGCATAAAATTTACTAATAAAAATTGCTATTGCCAATACTTGATAGTTGAATAATTCATATATTTTTTTTGTTGTTGTTTTTATGCTGTGATGCTATTTTCCTACACTTGTTTTATTTGTTTAGCAAAAATTTCTTGTGTGGAAGAAAAAAGTATGCGCGCAGTTCACATGAAATAACCGTCAATACCGTTTCAGAGCTAAAACCGAACTAACGGCAGTTCCCGCATAGTCATACTCAAAAGTGCAGCGCAACAGCTATAACCTCATCTATACATACATAGTTTAAAGAGTTTTTCCACTAACTACTCTCCTGCCAAGCCACTCTTTTTATTTTACAGTGGTGAAAAAACAACAAACGATAAAAAACACACACCAAAATAGTTGATATACAAACGAACGCATGGCAAGAAATGCACTTGTCTGTTGGGTAATGCGGAGGCTGTAAGAGATATTGAGTAAGAAAAGAGGCCAACCTTTTAACCAAACATAGAGTAAAGCAGAAATAGTGGAGCATGTGTAAAAAGCAGTGTTGCCGTAGAAGAAATTTTATATACATATATTAAATGAATTTACTTTGGGTATAACTTAATAAATATGTATATCTATGATTATAATTTAAAAATTAAGCTTTTTCGTGAAAAAAAAAAAGTATATGAAATATAGTATTACATGCTTTATGAAAAAAAAATATATAATACCAGAAATACAATTAATTACGATTATTTTTTTATGTTTGTTATATGGTTTAGCTAGTCTAAATGGGCAAATCATTAGTGGACATTTTAATCAAATTCTTGAAAAATGTTAAGAAATTCTATGTTTATACAAGAACACCTAAAAAAAATTACGAAAATAGTTGCTTTAAAAAAATTTTTTTACACAACAAAGATTTTATTATTCGATTTAAAAAAAATCAATTTTTATATATCTTTTGTGTAGAAGAGAAAAAAAATATGAAAATAGATATAATAATAATAAGGTTTGTATAAAAAGTGAACTCATGGATTGTTGTGTTTTTTTAAATTTTTGATTTTGTGCGTCTGTCTACAATTTTAATTCTCGAGTGATTAGTTGAATTTTGAATATAAGAATCTTTAGTTTGTAATCGGAAATGAGCAAAAATCCACTGATGAGCTAACTAAGCATTAGCGAAATATCATAAAGTATGCAATAATAAATTTCATATATTTTTTTTCGGGAATAAGCACAATTTTCAAATTATAAATTTTCGTTTAATATTTATTTATTGTTTTTTTTTTCTTCAATTTACTCTACACTTTCAAAATTAAAATTTATGCGGACAAAGTGTGCACCGGAAAGAACGAGATGTAGTACCTAAAATACACTACTGGATATTATTTTTCTGTTTTTCTTACCAACTTTCTACAACTTTCTTCTTCTTGCTTCTTATTATTTCGTCGCCTTCATCAGATTCAGAAATTTTTGCCCCATTATTTATTGCATGAGAATACATGAGAATTAATATGTAAACACGTTTTTTGTAATCCCTTTTACAGCCGTACTACTGCACCGATTTTGAAAAGATTAAAGATTTTTCGGCACAGATGAGCACAATCTTAATTTTATTCAGATCGGTTTCGTACTTTAGTAGTAATATGACTTTAAAGTTATTACACACGCCATTAAACAAAACACTTCTCTTTGTTATTAGACGCAAGTATGTGTTTTTGCAGAAATAAAAACCAAGGAAAAATAGAGTGATACAAATATAAACCGATTTTTCTCTTTTTAAATAAAAGATTAATAAATTCAATATATATAAAGTTAAATAAATAAAAAAGTGGAGCCATACATACATAATTAACAATGTATATACGAATTATATAATAATTTTTAAGCGGCACAGAACAATAACAGTGTTAAAAATTTTATAGTAAAATTAAAATCATTTTCCTAAAGAATTTTTGATGGCACCAAAGCGTACTAATTTAATCTTTCTATTAATAAATAGTGCTGAGCAAAATTTTTTCAAATATATTTAAACTATTTACAATTGTCACTTTAATTTTGGATTACAAATATGCAATTTTCAGACAAACCAGCAACGCATTGTGATTACTCCCAAGAAAGTTATATAATTTGCTTCACAGGTGTGGGTTTTTGCAGTGCAGTTTTTGTCATTGTCATTTATTATATGTGGAACCAATCCACCAGACTGTCTGCAGCTCTGTAAGTTTTGCATATTTCACAAAATACTCGTATTCTACAGTACGGTGTCAGCGAACTATTTCATTAGTGCAAAATGTAGAAGTTCCAATTTATTAATATTAATTAAAAATATGGGAAGTAGTTTATGTAAAATAAATTCTTGAATCATTATCGTACTTTTAATTTAAAAATTCGTCAGCGAAAAAATAATAATGTGGCAAAATAGAGCAAAGTCAAAGCGGCAACACTGAAATCAAGTCATCATTATTACAAGAGTGATAAAAAGTTCTTATTGGAGATTTAATTGAAATGAGAAAAAGAGAGCTTTTGAAAATAATATACTGAAAAATAAAGAATAAATGCTTCACAAAACTCTTAGCAACTTATTATTTATTTATTTATTTATTTATTTTTATTCTTGTTCAATCTACTGCTTCGTCAACTCAAGGAATTATTAACAGAAAACAAAAACAACAAAAAAGATATTAAGGGGGAAAAAACAAAAAAAGCAAACATGTGTTTATTATTGCAGTAGGGAAGTAAGTGTTTGTTGTGTCACCAAACGAAGGTTAAAAATGTGTTTACAAATATAAACTGATAAACTGTTGTTGTTTACAGTCGCACCAAAGCAGGCAATTTGTTGGTTAACATAGAAATGTTAACCACAGCGGGAGTTTCACTTTCGAAACTTGGATGTGGAAACTGGAAAGGTGGAAAAAGAAAAGAAAATGTCTTTTAAATGATTCTTGTTTGGTAGTTTCAATCAAGCACACAAGCGGTTGTACTAATGTGGATTCCAGTGAATTCAGCTTAAAGCAATCGAGTGTGTCTATTATTTTAATGCGTTTTTCTAGACATGTCGGTTTTGTTTGGGTGTGGGGGGAGGATAAAAAAATAGAAATTGAGATGGTGTCTATGAAATGCGCCTGTCTAAATGAAGCTGCAAACACAATTTTGTTTTAAATTTTAAATAAAATTCCAAATTAAAGTTTTCGTTCAGCAATTATGTAAATCAGAATAAGAGCCAATTGCTTGGTTAATTAATCAGAGTTGTCACCATTTAAATTTAAATTTTAAGTGCAATGACGTCGAGCAAACGGTAGTATTAGTCTTACAAGGGAATTTCAAAATGGAAAAGACTTTAACTTGTTGATAACTTCGAAACTTCACATAGAAGGGGTTTGTTACTTTATACGTCATTAAGAGAGTTTCCCAGCCAGCATTTGTTTGTTTTAATTAATAATTTCCGTTTATTTAATTAAATAATGAAGAAACATCGAAAGTGTTACACATGAATTCCAATTCTGTGGAAAGAAATCAGTTTTAAATTACTTATCTGGATGTAGTTTTTAATAACTTCCTCAGCAGTCGAAAATATACAGTTTTTGATAATTCGAAAGCACTATTTTCTTGTAATATTTTTCACTGTGTATTTTTCTGTGTGTGTAATTCGTAGAACTGTATTACTTCTTACTAAAAAATATAATAAACCGAAGGGAATGAAATAAATTTCTTACCCTAAAATACCTTTCCTATGGCATTTATTTTGCCCTACCAAGAGGAAGCAAAATTATTTAATTGCAAAAATAAATCCATTTAACTGCATTTATGTTAAATAAAAAAGGATCGGAGTTTGAAAATTAATTTGCTACGTACGATCGTTGTAGTATTAAAAAGTTTACAATCAAAAAGTTGGTCTATTGAACTATAGTTCAGTGCAAATAGACATACATACATATATGTCTTGATATTCTTTATAATTTCTAGCACAAGTTTATATGAAGACAAACTTTTTTTCAACTCATACAATTGCAAACTGTTAAATATTTACTACGCCAGTAATAAAAATCTTGTAATTTTAAGTTTTCTACTGCCACAGAGAATGTCCAGATATTTATTGTCGTTGCTTGATTTGATAAAAATAAAAAAAAAGAAATTGATATTTTGAAAGACACAGATCCCCAATTACAGTCAGTCGCATATTAAAGTCGCAGTTAAAACGTCTTATTAATGATTTCAAGTCATTAAAAAAAATCAGAATATTTTAATTAAAAGCGTCAGAGAGGGTAATCTGATTTTGATTTGATGCTACCATCAACTGAAACTTGGAATTCTGTGTGTGCTTTCACGAGGGAAGTTGTGGTACGGTAAAGGATAACGGTGAGTGCAAGATGTGCAGAACGGGAAAGCAGCATTCGCTGAATCACCGCTCCTCTGCTGATGGCGAGTAGTTAGCGTGTTGGCTCTGCAACCAGAAAGACCCAGGTTCGATTCCCAGCAAGGTCAAATCAGAAAAAAAGTTTTTCCTGAGTTTTTTGTGCTACAGCACCCTCTTTCGTCGGTATTTGAACAATAAAAAAAACGTCGGCGAAGTAAAATAATAAATAATATGGCTCCATCAGCTTAAAAATAATGCGTCAAAAAAAAAACATCAGAGACGCCGCAACTTTGCTTTATAATTAACACGCAACTGCAGAGTTGTACAAGAATTAAGCTCTATCTTCCTACCACTTTCACCACCTGTCTATTCTCTACCCTAACCCTCTCTCTAGTTCAGTGCAATGCTTTGCATATGTAGGGAATAGCCCCTGAGAACTGGCCCAAAATAAAAAAAATATAAAAAATCAGTGATTTATAAAAGCTAATGGCTGAATTAATTCATCAAAGGATGTTCCAGAACGATGTTTATTCCTCGTTTGAAACTGGAAAATAAAAAAAATTTTGATAAAAGTCTCTTCATCAAATGCCCGTTTCAAATTTGCGTTTCGTTGTTCTATCGATACTATAATGGGAGGTGTTCTAATGAAATCAGGGAACTTGTTCCCGAAACCCGGTCATTCGCGCACGACGCGATCATCATTAAGAGGGCATCCATTTGTGGTCGATTTGGCGGCGACTCGCACTACGCATTACAGGGAAAATTCGTTTTTTGGCCGAACGGCACGTATGTGGAATAGACTACCCGCAGAGGTGTTTCCTGTCACTTTTAACGTGGGAAAATTTAAATCAAATGTCAATAAACACTACTCCCTCTATCCTCCTTCCCATAACCTAATTTCCTAGTTCCAACACAATGCATCGCATTTTTAGGGGTCATCCCCTGAGTGCCGGTCCAAGGAGAAAAAAAATGCCCGTTCTGCTTGAAACTCAATGAGTTCCTCATATGAAAGGGGTTCCCTATCAGTTTTAAATAGATCAAGCACCTACAGAGCCCTGCACAATTGGGCATCACTGATGTAGATATATCGACATCGAAAAAAACGGTTTTTTCCGTTATAACGAAACATTTTAGGCCGTAAATCGGAAACGTGACTTAATTGAAGAGGGGCGTTATAGTGAAATGCCATATAAAGATCGGCCGTATAGCGATGTATAAGTGTAACATTCTATAACGGATAGATAAAAATTGCATTGTCCACTGCCTGTTAACACGTTTTAAAATAAAAACTCCTCGAGAAAAATAAGTATGTGACTGAGTTCGCCTGTAGATGTTTCAAAACAAGTTTATATATTTTGTAAACCACAAATACAATATCGAATCAATAAAAATCCATGTACTGAAATAAAATAAATGCACACACACACACATACGCAAGCACACACACACACACACAACTTATTTCGCAATGAAAAACATTCAAGCGCGTAAATGTGTACATGAATTTTGCTAAAGGAAATGCGGCAACATTAAAAGGTCAAGTGGGCAAATGGATTAACACAGAAAAAGTTATCTCTTGTTTTTAGAAATTTTTTTTTTTTTTATATATTTATTTTTACAAATGTAAAGTATAGTTTCAGTTTTCTATTTTATTCTAACGATGGAAAAAAAACACCGATGTAATTGAAAAAACAAGTCAAACTATAAATAAAACCAAAGTAAAGTTTCATAAACAAAAGTTTATTCATTTTATGTGCTTCGCATAGGTGCACACGCTGCTGTGCGCTGTAGTATTTGTTTTAGTCCTGGTAGTCGGAAGAATGCTATCTCAGACACATAATTAGCCCTTCAGAATGTGAATGTGAGATTTAATAAAATGTAAACGAATCTACAGGATTTACAGAGCGCGTACAGAATTTGGAAATAATCTGCCGCTTGTTACTGAATGCTAATGGAACACGTAAAGGGTGGTCGAAGCAAAAGGCACCAAAATAAAGTAAAAAGTTTTCAGAGAATTATCTTAATAGTTTCTATATAAAGCCAGAAGGATTTATGACAATTATGTGTGAAGTAAAATATCGGCCAAATGCTCGCCACGGCTTCGTTGGTCGATGTTGTCAATGACTTTGAGACATAATTCGGATTGAATAGAAATATTTTCAATGAGTGGAATACTTCTCGGGAAAGGCAACGCTGCCACTAGTACACACTTCAATAATGATTCCTTGCCAAGTCACAAGATGCCATAGTTTGTTGCCAGCATTGAAATCTTGTTCGCGCACCCTTTTTTTTTTTTTTTTTTTTGTTCGACCTGGGAGATCACAAATATATATTTCATTACTTTTGCTGGCAAAATTTTAAATTAACGGCACGTTTGGAAAATTTCAAAATTCTATGCAAAACTTTTTCTTAATAAATTTAATTGTATTATTTAAATAGTTTCATAGCCTTTCCGTTAAATGTCAGTGTGATAACAGTTTTCGCTTAGAATTATTATCATGAACATAAATCATACTTTTACGAGCAATACAAGCAATACAATAAATTATATTTATAATCTTGCTGAACTTTATAACAGCTAAACACCATGCCTCAGCAAGCACGTAGATAAATTTTTATATAATTTAGGTAATTATTTTTAATTATAATGTTTTTATTTAATTGTTTCGAAACTGTTTGCGGTTTGTTGTTGTGCATGTTGCAAATCGGAATTACTCGTCGGCATTTCACGCCCTTTTCACCCTCTAAAACAACAACATTCTGTACATAAAATTACAAAAACTGTAATTTAAAATAACTTATTTTTCAATTAAATTTAGCGAACAGTTTCTATAATTTTTAATGTAGAAAAATCTAATTATTTAAACCCTTGAAAAGTATTGTGTTTTTTTCTTCTTATTTTAGTAGTTTTAACTTACAAATGAACGGACAATAAGTTACGTAAAAATTTAAGATTTTTCCCTTGTTCCTGCTATTTTTACTAACAGATAATCAACTCCAAGTTCCGCAAGAGGAACTGATTTATGATTTGTAATTAATTCAACTGTAGAATAAATAAATCAAATGAAAGTGAATGAAAATTATTTTTCAATTATTAAATTACTAGATTAACCCGGTGCGCTTCGCTACCACCACACCCAATTATGTAGTTGTACGAGCTAGGTGTTGTGTCTTACTAAATGACAAACCAAATAGTTAGTTCCTCCAGCTGTAGTAAAATTAATGCGAGATGGCAGACATTTATAATATCAAGCATCTTTGATTAATTTTTACCCCATGGAAATTACTCGATATTTTAAAGTTGGAGCGCAAACTATCCGCCTACTTAATTTCATTAAAATCTGTCCAGCGGTTTAGGCGGTATAGTAGAACAAACATCTAAACATCTAAACATACAAACATTCACATTTATAATATTAATTAATAGGATGTTTGTTGTTTCGTTAATCTAGCCCAAATGATGTACTATTTATTTGCTGCTAATGAGAACTCATCGGTGAACTTTCAAACAAAAAAGTTTTTCTTATTTATATAAAAACTAGATGACCGTCCCGCCTTCGCACGGAATCTGTTTACTAATGAGAAAAAAAAATAAATTAAATGTAGTGTCATGCATCACGTTTTAAAAGAGTCCATTGACCCAAGATCTTGCCACTAGAATGTTTTTGTGGGGATAAGCCAGCCACAATTCCAGCCCAATAGGATAACTTTCGGGGATGAAGTTATGCTAACGGAAGTACCATCTAGGGAGTAGCCTCGGGCAACATTTATACGAAATTATGTTTAAAAAGTAATTGACACGCATTCATTTATCGGACCAAATAAATATTTCATATCATATTTTGAAAAATTTTCAGTTTTTTATTTTTTTTTGAAAACCCAAACAATTTAAAAATCCCACAAAAAAAAATCACATATAAAAAAATTAATATTAAACTTACATAAAATATTGGGTGTCAAGCGGCTTTCATAATAATATTGAACAAACTTCAAGTTCCATATTTTAGCAATCGATTTGAAGATGTACTCGTACATGTGTAGAAGCCGCGATCTAGAAAGAAAGAAATGGTTGTTGAATTATATATGTATGTATATAATACATAGATTTAAATTTTTAAATAGATTTAAATTACAAGCATTTACAGCTTAAAGTTAATGCGAATATATTTTTTCATATGCTTTAATAGTGAATACCAATAGTCTGTTAAACCGAGAATCTACTGTAGTAGCTTAAGTTAGTTAGTTTCGTTTAGAAACATACTGGATTAAGCCAACTTAACTAATCTCGCCATCTGCATCAAATTTGGATACTTTTATTGTTATATCAACGATCGATCCCTTTTCCAAAAATAAATAATGTACCCTTTTCAAAACCCAATTTTCCCGAAAAGTACCCATGTCACTTTATTTTTGGTCTTCTACTCAAACATTTTTTTTCCATTTTATACCCATATCATGGAAGTGGGTAAAAAATAGTCCTCCGCAAAATTTCATGCTCCCTTCAAAAATAGTTGCAATTTGATGGCCATATCAGGGGGGTGTATAAAATATGTAAAAAAAATGCATCATAAGTACTATTTTAAATGGGATAAAAGTACAAAGGTAAAATTTTTTACTTCATATATTTTCGCATTTCGAAAAATTAAGAAATCACACTGCAGAGTTTTTCTAGCAGAAAAGATTACGGAAAAAAGCTTCGTTCCATGGGCAATACTTTTGCATATACAGGGTGGCTGATAAAATCTGTTACCGAAAAAAAAACGTAATAACTTGTTTTCTGTGTAACCAACGATTACCATTTTTATCTTTAGATTTAACATGAATGATGAATTGGGACAACAAAACACTAATTTGGATAGTGCACCGCTTTCATGCCTTAGAATCGGTAATTTCCGTGCTAAGGGAGTATAGGCGCACGTTTGGCGGCACTCCTTCTAGCAGATGGACTATAATGAGGGTCGTGAATAATTCCGATAGTGGCACAAGGCCTTATCATCGAGAACCCTCCGTTCGAAAGCAAGCAACTATCGCTGCTAAGCCAACCCCAGAGTTTGGACAAGGTGCTCATTTGCTCAAATGAGTGTCAGCAGACAATCATTGCGTACTGTTACGGTCAATTGTACATCAATTTTACAAAAAGTTATTTGCGTGTCTTAATGTAACAAAATGAGCCACCCTGTATATGGTTGCAAAGAGAGGTACTAAAACTAAGTTTTTGACCATTTCACCCACTAAAAATACATTTATGGAAAGAGCCTATTTTTCAGCAGCATTAATATGCCTTTGTAATTTTTATTCCATCTGGCTTAGTTCCTTCGATATTAAATGATTGATTTTACCCGTTTTTATCGCTTTTTACCCCCTAAAACATTATAGTATTCAAATATACCTATTTAGTGGATCCCAACAAGGACAGAAAGACTACATACTGAATTTCAACCTTTCAGCTTTATGATTAGTGGGCGGTCACTTTGCCTTCTCCCACTCCTCAATCCACAAAATTTAAAAGAAATTTTAGCGGAATTGTTCTATAAGAAAAACTAATTTAGGAAGTGATCCACAAAAGGCTAAAACAGTTGATAATAAATTTTTGGGGCGGACACTTTGCGTTCCGCCGCATTATTTCCATAAAATTAGTGAAAGTTTTCCAAGTGTAAAAAACATATTGAAAATTGGTCTACAAACCACAAAGTACTTCATTCAGCGTTTTATTAGAGAGCACATTTCGCTCCTGCCCTCCCCCCCCATATAAAAAATAGAAAGCAATTTCAGATATCACTCCAATCGAAATATATTTACTAAAAATTTATTTAGCAACGTGCCCGTTATAACCATTCCCGCACGATTTACGGTCCAACAGTGGAGAGAAACTTTATCATTTTTGCTGTAGTTTATTATTTGTTTAGTGGCTTGTGGCAGCCTCAGAACACAATAAATTTCTACAATTACAAAAGAAATGAATAAAAACAAAAAAAAAAGTTATTTTGGCTTTTAGCCGTGTTGGGAGTTCTTTTATGCATTTTATTCGCTGGATGTAGAAAAAGAAAATAAAACGAAAATTTCCACAAAAATGTAAAATAATAAAAAGTTGTCAAGATTGTGTTATTGTAAATTAGTTTAAAAGTGCTACGGTGCATGTGCAGTACATACATACATACATACATACATACATATGTACATAAAGGCTGTCCCAAAATTAAGGAAAAATTCCACATTTGCTCATAGACTACGATATCTTATTATTTCCGCTTTTGGAAAATTTCATAGAAAATACTGATGTGCATATGCTCAGGCGAAGAAAGTCGGTTGAAGTGAATTGGAGATGTTAAACAGACTGCTGCAGCAAAAATAAGCTTTTGAAATAAGTGAGACTCCTGATAAAAATCAAAATAAATCAAAGTGAGAGATGAATTAAAAGGTCATCAACCACTTGCATTTTACCATTAAAGAGTTCTGATGTAGTTATAAAGGCGTGACCTTAGTTTCACGTTGATACTAATACTGAAAGTATTTTTGGCCGCCGACTTCATACAGCTCCGAGCACTGTGCTTGCGGTTCTTAATTTTCTCATTTTATTTTGCACTTTTTATAAAATGACCTGGTCTTTAACACAAAAAATAAATTATCTACTCACAAGGAAATACATTTGACTATACAAACACACACACACACACACACACACACACACACACACACACTATCTAACATTCATCTAAACTCATACACGCAGAAACTAGAAAAAACCAAATTTAACACACAATAAAAAATATGTCCTCCTTGTTGAAGAAAAAATTATTATTTTTTTTTTTTTTTTTTTTTGGTTGCGCTCCATTTAGGTGATGATGCAGTCAGTGATGCATTACGAGCACAACAAGATTTTTGCATTTCTTTTAACATCTTGTAGACAAAATGACCAAGAGTACGTACAAGCTAGCGAAATGGCTGGCGAGCTTCAGAAATGCCGAACAACAGTACCATGTTACATTTACAAGTATCTTATTAGATTAATGCACTATATTTCTTGCTATTTACAAACAAACACAGCCAGACATACATACATATGTACGTACAAACATGTGTATGCAGTACAAATAGCACAAACACACATCTCATTTGGTAGCGACAAAAGGCTTTTCGTAATAGTGTTATTTGTGATTCTCGGCTGCTTTTTATTGTTGGTCATGGCTTTCTTGAAACTTGATTTTTTTTTAATAAAGAGCATAGTTTCAAATTTTTTATAAAATATAAAATAAAATCCTTTTCCACACTTAACATTTTCATATACATGTGCTAAATAGCATTTTATCTTGCAACATTTCAAAAGAAAAATAAATTATTTGCATCATATTGGGCAAGTTCTTGAGGAAATGTACAAAAAAATTTTTATTAAATTTCAAACACTTTCAAATAGGTTTCTTTTTTTTTACTTCGTAGGATCACAGAGGAGGAGATCGGAAACGTCTCGCGATACCAGGGTCTAAACTGACGGACCGAGAAGAGTTTGTGTAGTTAGACCTGGAATCTTCTCAAGTGCTCTTAGCGTGCAACAGTCATACACTGAAAGAATTTCTCTTCATAAATTCAATGAAACTATTTCATTAAAGTTTTTTCACGAATGCAATGAAATATATCATATTGTCTATGAAATTTTACAAATATTATGAAAGAATTTCGATGGAATTGTTTCATTAGCATTCATAGTTTCGCTAATTTTGTTAATTTGACGTAAAAATTAGCAATTTCATCAAATTGATGAAATTTGTGTTAAAATAGTGTTAACGCAGCCTGTTTCATTAATTTAACGAAATGCGACTTTGGTTGAATTTTATTGAAGTTTTCCATTGGATCAACGTCGAGATTCACAGAATTTGTGACAAAAATTCTTTCAGTGTAGCGGCTTACGAATGAGGGAAAAGTATTTCAGGCCAAAATACTGGAAATTAGGGAATCGGGTTCGATGATGGGTGTGAAAAATGCGCATGGACCGATCGGCATATTTGTCGATAGCCAGGCTACACTTCTCGCGCTGAGGTTACACAGAACTTTCTTGGGCTTGGTGAGACAATGCAAAGATGTGCTATCAAGTTTAAGCTGTCGGGCTGACATTATTCTTATCTGGAATCCGGTATATAGCGATCGGGCGGATGGCCTGGCCGGGGTTGTGTCCGCTATAGACGCCTCTGACGAGATTCCAGTCGCATTGCTATTTAGCACTATATCAAGCTCGGTCACGGAACACTAACTTCAGAAGGGGGAGAACGGGTGGAACAGGCTAAACCCATGTGGCGTCGCAAGGAAACGGTTGGCACGCTTGGGCGATAAGCGCGCACAGCAGATCATTATTAAGGACCGTAGGAATATCTCACGGCCAGTCGCATTATTAACCGGCCACTGTGCGATCGGCAAATATGCCGTAAACTGGCTCTCTCTCCCAAATACAATTTGTCGCAGCTATCGGAAACCGCATAGAGAGGAGGCGGCTTTCCAGCTGCTCTGCAAGTGAACGTCGGTGCACATGGTGTGGCACCGATTTTTGCAAAGCTAGCTCATGTGGTTATAGGTCGCCTTATGCGATACCTCAACGCAACGGAGTGGATTTAGTACATCTCTCCTATGGCTTCAGCGAGGGATCACTCATATTCGTAAGATTTCGGTTGAGTTAGTGGTTTCTTCGCAACATTACAAATTTACATTATCGGACATTAAACCAGCAACACGCATACGTAGAGTGCGGATAGGGGAAAATATCGCAGTTGTATCCGCCAGCGGTGTTCATGACCGTCAATTATCGATTCGGCACTGTTCACAGCAATTGGGCCTCCTCTGTTACTCTACTACGGAAGAGCTGGACTTGGCTGACATGAGGTTTCAGCAAGACAGTGCCATATAACACACAGCACGCAAAACATTGCCGCAAGTGAGAGTCGAGTTCGGTGAACCGTTTATTTCACGTTTGGGGGCAGTCAATTGTCCGCCTAGATCGTTCGATTTAACGCCTTTAAAATATTTTTTGTGGGGCTATGATAAGGGTCGTGTCTATAGACACAAGGAGGCAACGGTTGACCCACTGGAAGCCAATACTGAAGAATTTATTCGTGAGATACCGGCCGATATGTTCGAGGGAGTATGTCAAAAATTGGACCCAACGTATGAACCATTTGATGCGCAGCCGCGGCCAACATTTACATTACATCATCTTTAAATATTGAATTATATAGATCGTTCTATCGACTCAAATAAAGATTTCATACATTTCTCCAAATTTTATTTGTTTTTTTTTTCAATCAAATCTGCAAGCTCTTAAAAAATCAGTTCACATATTTTCAGGTAATTTCTCTCCGATTTTACTCTTAGTTGTCTGATATTACAATATTGTCAGATGTGACGAAATGCTGACATTGCAATGGACTGACAATGAAAAATTACCTTCACATGTCACAATGTCAGTTCACACACTTCTAACGAACTGAGAAGTTACTCTGTAATTCCAATCGAATGTTAATTTTATCGTACACTAATGTAAATAACATACAAATTCGAAAAGTTTTCTTTTCGTTTCGAAATACGGAGTAGCGCCCATGGTCAGAATACATACAATTTTATTGCCAGACTATGGCCAAACAAAATTTGTCAGTTCAGTTGGTCGGTTGTCTCAAGCTTATCATACATCAAGAATTTTTAAATGTCAGAGGATTGAAAATATTTGACAGAAAATTGATAAGAAATCTAAAAGAAAAGTGGAACAAATAAAATATTATGAAGGAAAAATTGGCATTGGTGCTCATACGATGAAGCGATGTAGAAGAAAAATTACCAAAGAAAAGAAAGACAAATTGTCCAAGTAACTGTTAAATCCAGTAAGTAGATTGGCTAATTTTGCCTTGACAGCTGTTGCAACTCACACGTTTGTCATCTGACACATACATATGTAAGCCTTAGAGCTCAGCATCACATCAATTTATATATTCAGGAATTGCTATTGGTGAGATATATTTTATTTTAACTAAAATAATTTTTTCTTTATTTCCATTATTATTTTCAAAAGCATTTTATTAAACCGAAATACTTGTTCATTTAAATATTTTACGGCACATATTGAAAGAATAGTATGTGAATAAATTCATTTCGATTGCATTCTTCTAACATGTTAGCCAGATATTCCTTTTTAGGAATAGTTATATCAAACAAACATTCATCGACACAAGCATACACACACCTACATACACACACACACACACACACATTTCTGCCACAAATTATTTTATAATAAAATTTTACATCTTTGAAATCAAGTCATATGAAAAATTCAAAAGACTAAAAATGAAACAACACAAACCAAACACAATACAAGACCAATGCTCAAGAAATATAATCAACAATAATATTTTTAATATCCATAAGAGACGCACACAAGCAAGCACAAGGAAGGGTACCCTGCAGATAACGTGACTAGTCCATACATGCATGTAAAGTATAGTGAAGACTAAGTAGAAATTTATCTATTTAACATTACAATGTCATAGGGACATACACACCACCCTTGCATTACATAGCACTAACCGAAAAACTGCTCCATGTAACTATTTCATGGATCACCTCGCAGAGTAATTTTAATACAACGGAGTAATTGTCTATACGAAGAAAAACACGAACACATGTCGCCCAACAATAAGCTGTTATTGCTGCTGCATTACATAGCATCCTGTTGGTAATCAGTCCATTTTAGCCACAATATACCACATATTCCAATATCATCGACAGTGGAAGTCCAATATTATCTGCAGGGTATGTGTATACAATAAATTCTATGTAAACGCATACATGGAGTTTTAGTTAGTCTTGTTTCCACTCCAGTTGTTTTTATTTAACAAGAACTTTATTTAATTTTATTAGCAACTTCTTAAATAAAAAGTGATACATTATGAGGCAATTTTTGGCAGTCGATGAAGTTTGAGTCGTAACAAAATGATGTCTTTTTTTTCTTCTTCTTTTCAAAGGAATATTATTTTTGGCTAGATGACTGGGATGAGAGGTGTAACGAAATTGACAGACATAAACGTAGGCCGACATCGTCTTTGATAGCGACGCTCAGGCATTATATGATGGAATAGTGACCTAAGAAAAATATCTGAATTGGGTCAAGCGAACAGGGTCGCCTTCAACGCCCTAAAGATCCAGAGCTATATCTTTATACATCGACGCATGCCCGATCATGCTGCTTCAGCTGTAAATATGAGTGGATTAAAGATTCAGGTATCAGAAGCTCTTGATGTTTTAGGCATGAAGATTCAGTGTGATGTTTGAGGGACGAGTATATATCAGGTCTTCAAAGAACCATTCAAATGCCAGCGGTTTTTTTTAGGACTCTGCAAGACATAATTCACGCCATCTGACCTCTTTATTATTTACATCCGACCGAATATGGAATACAACTTGCCTGTATGGGCCGGTGCTTCAAAGACTATTTTGAAGTTACTCGACCGTGTACAGGAGAGGACGAAGAAATTTCTTGCGGACGGTAGGGTAGCCAAATCTATTGACTCTCTCGAGCATTGTTGCAATGTGGGGTGTGCTGCGTTATTGTATCGTTACTATAATGGAATGTGTTCTGATGAAATCAGGCAACTTGTTCCCGAAACCCATTCATTCCTGTACACAACGTATTCATGATTAATGGTGGTCGATTTGGCACTAGACATTAAAGAGCTGTACAAAATATATTGAAAGTTCTGTATTCTAAAGCACACTACTTCCATGCCGTGTATTCCAGTGTAAACATTATCAACAAAACAAGCATAACAAAACATGACTCTCACTGAAACAAAATAAGCACCATTCGAAAAGTTTCTCTCTATAGTTTTGTTTGTGCTTGTGTGTTCAAATGAAGCAGAACATCAAAACAAAAACAGACAATGAAATAAAAAAAACGGTAAATTACACCAAAAGCATCGAGTACACAAGAACAAACACAAAAAAGCGTAAAAATGTAAACATGAGTGCTATAAAATAATATCATTTAGGAGGGAAAACACCTTGCTGGTATATAATTTTTTTTCATAATTTCAACTTTCTGATTTTCATGATTTTTCTAAATTTTAGTAATCTTAAATATATATTGAAATGGATGCATTAAATGTAGGTAAAATTATAAATTTTTAAAATTTTTTGCGAAATTTTAAATGTTTTTCTTTAAAGAACCTTACAAACGAACCTCAAACTCAATATGAATTGTGATATTTTTATTTTATTTGTATACATTCGATTTTTTATGTTCATAAAAAATGCAAAAGTTTCTTTGCAAGTTTGTCTACGAGTTATTCAAACATGTTTTGAATGTTCCAAAATAGTTTTGATGTTCTATTCCATTTCTCTTCTACTTCAGCCTTGTTCTATTTTAACATTGTTTTGTTGTACTTGTGTTCTCTTCAATGTTTTGATCGTGGAACAAAAGAAATATTTTCGGAAGTATGTATTTTGCAATGAGCAAGTAATACATACACACTAATTGCAATTTCATGAAATGCTTGTAAGACATTTTTTTGTTGTGTTTGTGCCACACTTTACTAGGCATTACAGAGAGAATTGATTACGAACAGCGCGTATGGAGAATAAATTCCCTGTAGAGGTCTTTCCTGCCACCTTTAACGTTGGAAAATTCATATAAAATGTCCATAAACACAGTCCCCCTATCCTGCTTCCCATAACTCCAAATCCTAGTTCCAGCACAATGGACCGAGTTCATCCCCTGAATGCTGGTCCAATATTAAGAAGAAAAAAAATACAACGAGAATACCGAATACCACAAATCCATCAAATGAACATCATCACAAAAAAAAATTATTTTTTTCTTTGTCAATATTTTCAGCATATGACAACTGGGTATAAAACCTGACATAAAAAATTCATTTATGCCTATTGCTTTCCCACTTGATAGATTGAATATTAACCATGGACACCCACTGGTCCAAAAAAAAAAAAAAAAGAAAAAAAAATTAAAAAAGTCGAGTTTTATGAAAAAAAAAAAAATAGTTACGAAAACTGAAATCATACAGTTTGGAAGCGTACTTGGTCTTCAATCGATATGTAGAATCCAGTATTTTTGCCACGACTAATGCACTGACAGTTAAAGGTCATATAATGTAGGTACTTTCTTCTTCCTTTTTTCTGAAGGATGTTTAAAAAAAGGTTAACAAATCTTCTTTATGGCTCGCAATTATGTAAACAAATTTTATGTCTGAATGTGATGTGTAAATATACTTATGTAAACGAAAATAACACACCATAAATTTAACATTGTTAATAAAAAATATTTTCTTTTGGCTATTTGCACAACCGAAACAAAAAAATTCAGGCCATTTAGATTGAAATTAAAAAGACAGAAGAGAAAAAGCGTAGACAAGTTAAAGGCTTTTCTAACTTCTACTACGAATAGAAAAACACGCAGCGCGAAAAGGTATTGCAAAGGTACAGTAGTGGACTAAAGTGAATATATAATTGAATATTTTGAAAACTGTATTTATAACTTTGATTCAATTCGTGATATCGAAATGTAATTGTTCTATTGTATTCTGGTACTATCTTCACTATATATAAGTAAATTAATAAATGATATTTTTAAAGAAACATGAAAAAAGTACATACATATGTGTTTTATAACCGCATTTATCCATGTATGTCCTTTTTGTATATACATTCCAAATACCTTTAGATTGGATTTGTTTTGTTGGAATTGAGTGTTTAATAAAATTTTTAATGCATTAATTAAATGCATTTTTGTTTCATTAAAAAATAACAAGTTGAACAATATTTACTAGAACGGCAAAGAAATTAGAAAAATATCAAAGAATATTAAAGATAAAATTGTAAGACTAAGCGAAAAAGGTGACTCATGCCGTAGGATCGCTAAAAAGCTAAAAGTTTGCCATGGAACTGTAAGCCTTGTAAGAAAAATGCTTTGGCTGCTAACAAAGTATGTAAGCCTAGATTGCTCTCTGACGAAGATGTTCGTTTGGTGGAACGAAATATGATAACTAGAAATGCCAGATCACCAAAACTGGCTGCCGATGCTCTGGGCAAATTGGTAAGTGACCTTACAATAAGGAAGGCCTTGCACAGAATTGAACTTGTGTCTGCTTTTAAAAAAAGAAACCTGCACTAGCGGACAAGAATGTGAAGGCTCGGATTAATTTTTGCAAAACACATGAAAATTGGCCATCTGATGACTGGAAACACGTAAGTTGGTCAGATGAAACAAAAATTAATCGTTTCCAATTTTTTTTTTTTTTTTTTTTTTTTTTTTAAGACAATACAAACTCTACGAAGCTCTTAAACTTGTCTGTAGAAACAGCCAGGGTCTCAGCGGGAATCGAACCCGCACCTCCGTATTGAGACGACTAATGCTCATGCACTAGACTACGGAGGCACCCAAATCTGATGGAATACAATATTGTTGGAAGAGGCCCGGTGAAACCATTCAGCGACACCATGTCAAGTAAACGGTGAAACACGGTGGTGGGAGTGTTATGGTGTGGAGATGTTTCACTTGGTGGGACATTGGTCCTCTACTTAAAATATAAGGAATACTGAATGAGGAGTACTATCTAAGTATTTTGCAAAACAATTTGCCCATTTTCTTTCTCGGCAACAGAAATAACTTTTCAGCAAGATGGGGATCCAAACCACACTGCCAAAATTATGCAAAAATGGCTTTCTGAACAAGAATTCCAAACAATGAAGTGGCCAGCTCAAAACCCCGATTTGAATCCCATCGAGAATTTGTGGGCAATTGCCGAAAGAAGACTCTCCCAATACGAACGAGCACCGACCAACTTAGAGGATCTTTGGTCAAGAGTTTCAGCGGAATGGGCTAATATTGTACCTCAAACTTTTAAAAATCTGATGGAAAGCATGCCTACTCGAATAAAATGTGTTTTAAAGAACAAAGGATTTTGGTCAAAATACTAAAGGAAAAACTTGCCAAAAATTTCAAATATGGACAATACTGGATAAAAGCGGTCACAATTTGCAGTCTTTCCTTTATTAAACTCTTAATGATATAGTGTGCTCTATTTAAGTTTTTATGGAAGAAAAAATGTTTAAATTTTTGTTTTAAAATTTCTATAATAAAAAAAATTTTTTTTTTTTTTTATTAAGCCTGAGGTCTTTTTTTATTTTAGTTGGTTTTATTATTCGATATTTCGTTATAATAGGAAATTAAAAAAAAAAAAAAAAAAAAAAAAAAAATATATAATAAAAAAGGTCTATTAATAATATAATTAAAAATAATAATATAATTATAATAAAAAAAAGTTATAACAAATTTGAAGAAATTTTAATGTAACGTGTCCACTTTAGTCCACTACTGTATATTATTTACTGGTGAGTGGATGGGTTGAGGCTTAAAAATGCCAGTCTTGAATATCAATAAAAATACGAAAAGGTTAAATTTAAGCATTCTATTGAAAAAAATTTTAAAAATGGACTCTCGCTAGAATAATTACACGAGCATTTCAAAGGTTGAAAATATATCGCTTTAAATCATTTTAAATTGTTATCTACTTTAACTTTGAACATGGAATTTGTTTAATTTTTGTTCATATTTTTTATTTTTTTTGTTAATTTTGGGACCAGTGCTCCTCATCATTGCCAGAGCCTTTCTTTATTCAGGCCATGCATTGGCATGATTAAAAAATATATTTATTGCTTGATATTGATGGGCATTTCTTAAGCGCAAGCGAAAAAAACATAAAACAAATTTACATTCCATGGTTAAGCGGTATCGTATTCTATTTCATTTATAACAATATTAAAATTGTAACATAATCTCAGAAATTACTGTTAGACACACACACACACATACATAACATATTTGATGTGCAAGAAACAGAAATTTATATTAAAAAAAATATATAACAATAATAAACTTTAAAAGTTTCTGTGTTTGTTTTTTGTTTTGGTTATATGGCGGCCTCAACTGTTATCAATGAAGCGCATTATGAACCAAATGACATGTACACTGTTACAATCCAAGTATGAGTATAAACCAGTGTGCTCACGTGCTCCCACAGAAAACAATCGAGAGCTGTCACGACCTTGAAGCCAATTGATAAGTTCCTTTCTCGAAATCAACTTATGAACTTCGACCCCAGTTTTAGACTGTCAGAAAAATATTTCGCATTTTTGATGATGGGCATTAGTGTGTAGAAAGATTTCAGAGGCGAAAGTATAGTCACTGCGCCATTGCACCTCTCTCAGTATACCACCTGGTGCAGTCGAAGAAAGTGTGTTCTGCATCATCATCCGTAATACCACAGTAAATGCAGTCGGGACCATCTGCCCTGCCCATCCGGTACAGGTACTTTCGGAAGTATCCGTGGCCCGAGAGGAATTGTGTCAGGAAGTAGTTAACTTCCCCAAATTTCCTCCATTTTCATCACTTTTTTATAGTTTCAGCATAATGCATCGCATTTCTAGAGTTCATCCCTTGAATGCTGTAGCTCGTTTCTGTATTTCTCGCATCGTAAAATTCCTCGCATGGAACGAATGAATTGTAACAAAAAGAGTGTAAATTGAAACAAAACATGGTTTTTCTCACACAAGTGTTTCTGTGTCTTTACATTGCGAGAATTAACTGTCATTTAAATAATTTTCCAACAATTATTGGCAGGATGTGAGAAAAAGTGTTGCTGTACCAACGTTTTGCGAAAAGTTTCTCATGAGAACTGTTAAAACAAGTCACATTTGAAATTGTTGCGAGAACAGTAAAGTTTAGAAATTTCTAGAAATATTTCGTGCGGATTTTTTTTTAAATAATTAAATAAATAAAATAATATGGAGTCCAAATCAGCTGTGAAAAGGTGAGTAATAAATTGTTTGAATTAAATTTATTATGTATGTATGTAAGATTTTAATTTTCTTGGTTCGACAAAACACAGTGAAGTATGGTTTTTAACTTCAATTATATTTATTTCAGGTATAATAAGTAGGTAAATGTAAAATAAGTAAATATATATTTCAATTTCTATTCGGTAGAATGTAGTTTCAAATATTAAGTATTAATTTTGTATGTAGATTGTAGGTATTAGATTTAAATGTAAATAGAAATATGAGTTTAGATATTAGTTTAATTAATATTAAATCTTTAATCTTCTTTTACTTCTTTAATCTTCTTTACTTAGCTTTTGTTTAATTACAACTTTTCAACTTTAGTTTTTATTTTTTCAGCAAATGATATCTTATATTTTAACTTTAGGCAACTTTAATTAAAATTTTTAATTTGTTTCAACTTAAATTTTACTTTGCAACTTTTCACGATCTTCACGACTTGCTCTGTTCAATTCTTCTTAAAAACTGCCCAACAACTTCTTTCTTATTACCTCTCGCTCGTTCGTTTTTTCTTCTTCCTTTTCGTATTGCTGATTAGTAGTCGGTATTACGGGTACTATCGGCAACGTACCCCTTTACATGTATATAATAATGTGTTTGTAAATTATTTCTTTAATTTAGAAAATTGAAAGAATATCAAAAGAACAAAAACAAAAGCTAGTGGACTACATGTCATCGAATTTAGAATTTGATAAATTGAATTTGATTTTTACTTTATTTTTTCTTTATATTTAATTCCAATTTTTTTTAACTTTTCACTTTTCACTGTTTACTGGTTTTTCTTTTATTTATTGCTTTTGTTGACGTTTGACTTGAATTTGATAGTTAATTACTGGAAATATTCCAGTAACAACAGAATCAGTATTCACATACAGAAACACTTTTTTCTCACAAATCGTGAGAAACGATGAAATTTTTTGTTTCACACTTTATGTGAGAAATTTTACGATGCGAGAAATACAGAAACGAGCTACTGGTCCAAGATAAAAAAAAACTAAAAACAATATTGTGCAGTGTATTGTTTTTTGTTGCCCAACTTTTTTGACTTAATGTATGTACATATTTTAGATCTGGCATCACTAGCCGCATCACTTAACAATATATAAGTTCTAGTTAGAAAAACGCAAGGCATTGCAGTAATTAGACACAAGCGGTACTAAATACCCCTTATCATCTTGAACCACACTAAATAAATAAATTTTTTGTCCACAAATTACCGGCCTCTCATGATGCTCTATGATACTTTAGTGCTTAATCAAATATTATGCGGCTACTAGCCAGCCATCCATTATTGTCCCAATCAAATGTCTAATGCAACTATAATACTTTAATCACACAAATTCGAACAAATGTGTCCCATTTGGGTAGTTGGTTAGAAGGAAATTTACTTTTCATGGATACGTGATGGATTATACACAAAAAAAAAAAAGGAAAAAGAAATCTTTAATGGAAAAACTTCAACATGAAAATTGTTTTATTGCACGCACACGTTAATGGAGTCACATACACTACTTAAATGTCTATTCGTATTGCTGCAATCCTAATGGACGTTCCATAAAAAAAAAAAAACCAAAATTAAGTAAATAAATAAAGAAGTAAATATTCCTATTGGAAAACTTATCATAAATATATAATTAGTGGCGGTGAGGCACTTCATAAAACCACTATTTGGTCTATAAAGAATTATAGAAGAAATCAGGGAGAAAATAAATTTTCTAGCAAATTAATTACTACGGCACAGTAAATATTTATACTTGAATTAATTGAATTTAAGTACAGTTATATATTTTATAATAATTAAAGGGTGTTTTTTAAGCGAACTATCATACTGCGCAGCTTTTGAAAGGGATTCTTCAATTCACGCTACTTATAGACGCCTTTGTGATTCTTATGGTGCTTAAAATCGTTCATCTGTGGTAGCCATCCGTTGAACTGTGTCTGGATTTCATAGCACATATTCTGCAAATAATGCACTAACACAAACAGGGCGAAAGAATGTCCCTACTGAAGGCAATAACGACGATGTAATCAAAAGTGTAAAAGTATATCCAAATTTATCGATTCGTCGTCCATCGCTGTAATTCTACTACGTAGAAACTTTGGGCAGCAGATCTTGACTAACATTCTTTTAGGATCCAGCTGGTGCAGTAATTGAAATTACGAACACCAGCATGTGCATCGTTTTTTCGCCGATTGTTCTCGAGAGCAGTTGGACATTAATCTGTTATTTTATCACTCAATTGTGTTCAGTGAAGAAGTTAAATTTTGGCTTAACGGGTTTCTTAAGAAAAAAATGCGAAAATGTTTTTATGAGAATCGGATACTGGGCAAGAATACGGGAAATTTGGTTTTGTAGTTAACGTGCTAACTGAGTCAGCCATCGCTATCGATTCTGGCCAATATGTTTTCCATCATTAGTTAACACCCCTGCATTTCAGAAAAATTTCTAATGATTATAGTAGGGTTTGAAGCCAATACCTACGGAGTTCAGTGTACTCGCGCTATCTGCCAGTACTTCAAAAGTATAAAAAAAAAAACTTAAAAGCAAAATTTGCCAACAAGTGAATACTTTGGAGTAACAATTTATACAAATTCGTAAAAGCTTTTATTCTATATATGTATATCTACAAGGTGGGCCAAAAGAAACCACCCTATTGGAAGATGCTCTTATTTTTGCAAATGGCGGCCAATGTCAAATCTGTTTTGACATTTGTGAACTAGACAGATGTAGAATCAAAGTGAACATGCGAGTAACCTACGCCTAAACCATCGTCAATCTCGAGGATGAAGTGGACGATTTTTCGACTAAAATCATGAGCAATGAGGCTCATTTTCACCTCAAGGAGTACGTGACCAAGCAAAACTATCGCTTATGGGGCACTGAAAATCCACGAGTGATGCACGAGCAGCTATTATACCCGCTCAAAGTGACTACATGGTGTGCTGTTCACGCTGGAGGAGTCAACGGGCCGTTTTTTTTTAGGACGCCACTAGTCAAACGACAACAGTGGACGGTGCGAGTTATAGGGCCATGTTAACCGAGTTTTTTCTGCCGCAATTGAACGAATTAGGACTAGAGGACATGTGGTTCCAACAGGACGGAGCAACGGCACACACTGCGCCAGCCACAACCGATATTCTGAAGGCGGCGTGCCCGGGTCGCCTCATCTCTCGTTTTGGCTATTTGCACTGGCCGGCAAGATCGCCCGATTTAACCGTTCTTGACTTTTTTTGTGGGGTTTTTTGAAGTCCCGTGTTTACGTGAACAAGCCGGAGACCCTGGAAGCCCTCAACGACAACATTCGACACGAGTGCGAGAATCTGTCGCCCGAAGCTCTCGCCGAAGTGATGAAAAATGCCATAAAACATGCCAGTATAGGAATCAATTGTGACGGCTCCCATTTGGCCGATATCATCTTTTCGACTTGACCAATAAAATTCTATAGGTTCAGATAAACATAATCAAAAAACCGAATCGAAGTTTTTCATTTAGAAAAAAAATGAGAGCCAAACAACATCGGATAACTTCTTTTGGCCCACCTTGTACTTGCCCACGTCCAACTTTTCTTTCTCTTCCTCAAAATATTTAAAAAAAATACCCAGAAAAAACGTATGTCAATCTATCCAGCAGTTCTACCGTGATGCGCTCAGCAACGAACATCATTTAAATTTTAATTATATAGATAGTTTTATAGTTTCGATGAGTGATATATTTCCCCTTACACCTTCTTCTGGTCCTATTTCTTTTATGTACATATATCCTATGAATTATTTTCGACTCAGTTATATCCATGTTTTAAATTTCATAAAAATCATTCAGATAGTTTATTAGAGGCAGATATTACCCCATACGTTCCCTTGTGGTAGTATTTCTTAAAAAATGCATTACCTACGTGTTGTTGTAGACTTTGATCTACCTACGTTTTAAATTTTATTTTATAATTTGATATTCAAAACAGTAATTTAAAAAAATTTCCCGCACCTGGCAATACTGTTGTGAACATGCTGAAAAAAATTTTTGTACCAAGAACCAATTTCTATGCAAAATATCCAAAGGTTGGTTAAAAATAAAAATATTTTTCTGCATTTGGCAACCCTGCTCTTCAGTTCCAAGTGCTGAAAAACGAATGTGAATTGATTCGAACCTATGTGGAATATTTCAGCTCGATATCTCGTACAGCTCCGGAGATCATGCGTTACTAACAAACACACAAACGAGTTTAAATACAAATATGTACATACACACACACACATCCATACGTACATGAATAATTACATGCCCAATACAACAGGTATTCATTTTTTTTTTTATCTTGGACCAGCACTCAGGAGATCAGGAAATGACCCCCACATATGCGGAACTATAGGAAAGCTATAGTAGGAGAAATGACAGAAGGTGAAGCTCCACTATCTTACAACACCGCGTTTTGCACATTATTTGTTTTTATAGCAGTGTTGTAGCGTCCCTTATGTCAAGGAGACGTAGTAAATTTTTTCAAGCTTCGATTTTAGGGGCCATTTTTAATAATTATTTTACTTTGCCGGTGCTACACAATAATGACGAAGGCGGGCGTGATGATGTACCTGTGGTTTGGATACATCTGAAGACGTTACTGTCCAGTGACCAGTCACTGAAACCTTTTTTTTTTTTTCTTGGACCGGCACTCATGGTATGACCCCTACACATGCGGTCCATTCCACATACGTGCCGTTCGGCCAAGAAACGAATAATCTCTGCAATGCGTAGTGCGAGTCGCCGCCAAATCGACTACAAATGGATGAACGCTTCGTGCGCGCGACTAACCGGGTTTCGGTAACAAGTTCCCTGATTTCATTAGAACACCTCCCATTATAGTAACGATAGAACAACGAAACGCACCCCACGTTGAGACGATGCTCAAGAGAGTCAATAGAGTTGGCTACCCTATTGTCTCCTATGAGTTTCTTCGCCCTTTCTTGTACACGGTCGAGTAACTTCAAAATAGTCTTTGAAGCACCGGCCCAGACATGAGAGTTGTATTCCTTTTTCGGTCGGATGTAGGCGGTATAAATAGTAAGTAGATGAGATGGGCTGAAGTATGAAACCTTGCGACAACAACTGACACAAAGAGACAGAAATTCACATCAGAAAAAATGCGAGATATTTTTATAAGTTTGAAACTGTGGTTGAATCCAGGAAAATTATTCGTTTTGCAGTCAACGTGGAGACTACTTCGACCATCGCCAGCATTATTTAATGTCGCCAAAAAATTTTTCGAGCTAAAAATTCTTTCTTAAACAACTTTTCAAACAGTAAGAAGTCATTAGAGCAATTTAAACTCTAGACAAGTGTAATAAAAATTAAAGCAATAGGTGCAGGTAAAAAATTCTTAACAATACTCGTCTTGCAATAAGAAAGTAAAAGTAATTTTCGTAAATATAAAATTAAAAAAAAAAAAAAATTTTTTTTTTAATCTTCCAGAACAACATTTGCTCGGCTATAAGAATGGTAGTTGAGCGTAAATACCTTTCTTGATTGCGTCTTGTTATTTGTTTAAGTTTTTTTTTTTTTTTGTCCAAATTAAAAAGTTCAGTCTGTTTTCCGGCCAATTGTGTATTGTACTTTCCTCTTCTTTGATCTGGCACAGAAATATTGTAAATCCAAAGATGTTTTCATGCTAAAGGCGGCATTTAATTTTTTTCTTCCTCTTGCTGTACTGGTAAATAAATACTTGTGTGTTTGAGAGCAGCTCTCCGTACAGTTTTCAACATTTCTGCAAAGGATTTTAGCTCCAATTGAAATTGTTACCGCAGGTAGTCTTGATGTTTTGAAAGCATCCGACATACATAGATGTACCTTTGCTTTTCTATTGTTGAAAGCATTTGCATATTTTTATTATATTTTATTTACTTTTTTATGATGTAGAAATGTGAAGTTGAGTTTTTTAATATTAAATGAAGAAAATTTTCTTTATATTTGCTTACTTCTATAATTGTATTTTGTGTTTCTATTATGGTAGAAATATTTTTCATTGCTTCTGTACTCTATTGGGTTAGACAATGCAGTATGTAGCACAGTTACCAGACTTGCTACATCTGCTGAGGTTAGCACCCAGTGTTGATATCTCTAGCAGCAACAAAGGCACTGTCAGCTGTACCAAAAAAGGTAAAAATCATTTTACACTACTAAATTAAATATGTTCAGCTATGCCAGAAAACATTAACAATTTGTTTAAAAAGTGAAAGTTTAAATGAAGTGTAAAAACTCAAAATATAGTTCACAATTTTTGCTATAAATAAATATTTACGATCAGTTCAAATAGCGGAATTTATTAAAATAAAATCACAATTCATTTAGTAAAACTTAAAGAAAAAGTAACCAAGCAATAACAGCAGAAATGATGGAATTACTTCCTTCTTAGAGCTGTAATATTCAGACATTACCCAGCAAAACAAGCCATGTAAAAGAAATAGTGACTTCACGGGTTCTACTATTGCAAGGGAAGTCGTTCAACTTAACTGAAGGACGCATGATCTTAATACAGGGGTGTCATTGTAAAGCACGTGTTCAGCTCGTCATTTAAATGTGTGCTTCGAAGCAAAGAATATTCCATGATTTGGTTCCGTCTCAGCATGGTTTAAAGATTGCAAGAAAAAAATTTATTTAAATTATAATTACAACTGCGGAGTTTTTCGCATGAATTAATCGACATACTTGAATGCGATTTTCATGCATTCAAAAGTGATAATCTTGTTAACATTGAAGATGGCATTAAAAATTAATTGTGATAAAGAAGTGCTTAAGAAGTTATAAAAACACTAATTCATAGTGAACGTGTTCACTTTTGTGTTTGCTGAGTTGCTGGGTTGTCGAAATAGAGATCGGTTGGATATATAATAGAATGGGATACTTGAGGTCAGTAGCCTTGGTGCAAAATGTCTGTCTTCTTGAGACCGAATGTAAATGCCAACATTATAGAGAAAAGTGTAAAAAGCCGATCCCTACCTTGGGCAAAAAAAAATGTTTTCTTTGTTCAGTCCACAATCATATCAGAACGCCCTCCTTCGTCGGTATTGTGTAGCACCGGAGAAGTAAAGTAATAATAAAAATGGCTACTAAACCGAAGCTTCAGCACTGCTACGAGTATAAAAACAAAAGAAAGTGCGAAAGCAGAGCTGTAAAATAATTAATTAAGCTTCACCTGCTGTGGTTTCTCTAACTATCCCTTTCCTATAGTTCCAGCACAATGCAGCGCATGTGGAGGTGTCATCTCCTGAGTGCTGCTCCCAGATAAAAAAAAAAAAAAAAAAAAAAATTTGAATAGTCTTCTAATACAAAAAAAAAATTTTAGTTCAGCTCTTTATTTGCCACACTTTGATCGGGAATGCTCTGGCGCAATTATAAAAACATCAGTTAGTCTGCGGTATGTTTTGTGTTTTTTTTTTTTTTGTATTAATTTGAATGGTTTGAGTTGCAGCGTCATAAATAGAGGATACAACTGCTGGACATATTTTAAGGAAAAGAGGCCAATATATGGATTTTGTCATCTTAATTTTTCACTCTCAATATGTATAAATATCGATCTGATATACTAAAAATGATTGAATAAATATTTTGTGTGAAAAAAGATTTTGATGGGGGAGGGAGAGCGGCTACGAGCCGCACATTCTTATATCGAATAATGGTTCAAAGTTGCTTTTCTTATTTAATGTAATAAAATGTATTGTAATTGCTAATTTTTCGTCTTTTAAAAGCTCAACAAATGTTTTTTTGTCTGTCATAAAATAAGCTTTGCATGACTAGTAGTTTTTTTCCATATTTTTTTCTTCTATTAAATAATACCACATGTCCTGGTATGACTTCCCAAAGTGTTCTTTAATCTGAGAAACATGTCAACATGCAGATAAACCACAATTTGCATGTTGGACTTTTACCAAAATCTAATTAAAGTTATAACAAGTCGAAGACTAATCTTCAATGCACAAGAAAACTGAAGATACAATTCATCTGTTGGAAGGAAGTGTGGTGTTTGAAGGGGGGCACGTTAGAGAATTATGTATACCAACACACATATACAATTATACATACATACATATTTCGGTTTATTTGACAAGTATGCAAATTTCATTTATTGTTTCACTTCTATAGTTTTTTAGAATGTCCAATTAAAAGCAAATTTTCAAAATCGAGAAAGATGGACAAAAAAATAATACTTTTATATAATTATTCACGTCAGTGGAAATTGCATTTTACAAAAATATATATAATTTTATATATAATGATATATAAAATAAAATAAAAAGAAAATGATTCTTTATACTCGTATGAGATGTTTTGCAATTTTTGTTGCGTATTTCTTGTGCCTTGTAAAATAGTTGAGTATTATTTACATTAATCGAGCTTTTCAGTTAAACGATTAATCGTTCGATGGAGTTTTAGTAGAGGTTTTAAACATTAACTGCCACATTTATAAATATAAAAGTCTTATGGAAAAGATTTCGATGGAAAATTCAATCAATAGACTTTCTATAAATCCAAAAAATTGTGTAACTATTCTTTCATTTATTTAACGTTAGTCAAAATTAATTATTATTATTTATTTCGTTGTTCTATCACTAGTACAATGGAATGTGCTCTAATGAAATCAGGAAACTTGTTCCCGAAACTCGTTCATTCCTGCGCACAACGCGCATCATTTGTGGTCGATTTGACAGCGAATAGTACCACGCTTTACACAGCGAACTCATTTTTTGGTCATAGCATATGTGGAACAAACTCCCAGTGAAGGTCTTTCTGGTGGAAAAATTCAAATCAAATGTCCAACAATACTGCTCCTTCTATACTCCTTCGCATAACCTCATTTCCTAGTTCCAGCACAATGTATCACATATGCAGGGGTCATTCCCTGAGTGCTGGTCCAAGATAAAAAAAATATATGTATATGTTTGTTTAGCTGGTCTAAATACGAATTGAATTCAAATATTTTTTTTTATATTCTTTTTCAATTTTATTCGTTCTGTTTTTAATTAATGATATTAAGATAATCAAGGTGAATTTAAAAAAAAAATAAAAATTTATTCTTTTTCTATGTCAATATTTCGCCAATATTATTTTCTCATTTCATCAGGACATTAATTTTTTTTTTTGAGCATGATAACAATGAACATTGTATAATATAATTAATTTTATTTCATTAAATTTTTAATTATTATTATTAAAGATTTAATTGATAATAAATTCAATTAAAACAACAATAATAATTTAATTGATGTTATTAATTTCCTTTGCAGTTGCAAATTATACACAATTGTAATTTGAGTGTCATTAGTCATAAATCTCGAATGCTTCCAAATTCCTTTTATCTTGCTGAAACAAGTGAAGATGAGGTCTTCACAATAATTAACAATTTGAACACTAATAAAAGTGCTGGTTTTCATGGCATCAGACCTATTAATTTAAAATACAGTGCTCAAGTTATGACTCCTGTGGTAGCCAAACTAATAAACCTAATAATAAACACTTCAATAGTTCCTGATGTATTCAAACTATCGTGTATTCGACCAATACATAAGAGTGGATGTAAATTTGATTTTAATAACTACAGATCCATATCAATTTTACCAGTTATTGAAAATATTATGGAGGAAATAATTGTAAAACGGCTAAATGGGTTTATTGAAAAATACAACGTTATTAACTGTTACCAACTTGGATTTCAAAGAGGTAAAAATATCAATAAACTGCTAGGAAACTTTTCGAACTATATTAATGAGCAACTAAATAGGAATAACCACTGGTTAACTTTGTTTATTGATTTAAGTAAAGCTTTTGACACTATATCACATGACAAACTATTATGCACACTCGAGAAAATAGGAATACGTGGCAGTTGTCTAAAACTATTTGAAAGCTACCTGAAAATCAGAAAGTTTGTCGTTAAAGCGTCTGGAAGCTATAGCAAAGAGATGCCAATGAATTATGGAGTACCACAGGGCTCCAAATTGGGCCCCATCCTATTTATTTTATATACAAATGAACTGATTAATATTCTTGACAACAGCAGTACATATGCATATGCAGACGATACAACCATCGTTGTTGCGCATAAAAATATAAATGAAGCATTGAAAATTATGCAAATTCAGTTGGAAAAAGCTCAGAGGTGGTGTCACCATCACGGATTAATAATAAACGCTTCAAAAACAAAACTTTTCCATATCAAGCCACCACACTTTAGATTCGTCGATTTGAAATTGAAATTGCACAACATATAATTTATTCAATTTATACTGTTCACAACTTATAATATATATACTGTACCTGCAGACAAGCCACAACGGCTTCGCAAGGACATTATCTATTATTGTTACAAACATATACTCTCAATAAATATATAATAAAAAAAAATAAACAAAAAACAAATAAAATTTTTTATAAAATTAAATTTAATTGATATTACAAAATTTTTAATTAAAATTTGTTTCTATTAATGAATGAGAATGAATATTGAAAACTTAAAAAAAAATTCATTTCCTGATGAAATAAATCAACGAATTATTGGCGAAATATTGATATAAAAAGAGAAAAAATATTTAATTTATTGATTACCTTAATATAATTAATACTTAAATTTTTTTTTTTTGCTGTTAAAAATTTGTTGGAAATTTTCAAATTTAATAATTGAATTTTTAATTATTATTATTAAACAATTAATTGATAATTAATTCAATTAAAACAACAATAATAATTTAATTGATGCTATTAATTTTCTTTCTAATAAATTTTTTTATGAAATTCAATGTAATTAAATTTATTTGATACATATTATAAAATTTTTAATTAATGTTTTTTTTTATTAATGCGAATGAACATTGCAAACTTAAAAAAACAAAAAATTAATTTCATCAAGAATCATGAATCATTGGCGAAATATTGATATAAAAAAGAAATAAATATTTAATTTTTGATTATCTTAATATATTTAATATTTTTATTTTTTTTCTATTAATAATTTGTTTTAAATTTTCAAAATATTTAATTAAATTTTTAATTATTATTTTATTATTAATTCAAATAAGTCAACAGCTTTTTACTCATTTATTTAAGTGATGGTTTAATATAATATCTCTAGTTGTTCCAAGAAAAATTTGGTTTAAGGTTACCTGAAAATATGCATTAGCAACAGGGACATTCGCATACGAACTAGGTAACTCACCCCCCTAAATCAATTTCAAAGTATTTTCTTTAAGTAAATATTTTGGGGAAAAGTAATTAATTTCTTAATTTCATTAATTTTTTTACAGCTGCAAAACTAATTAATTATTTATTAAATTAAATTTAATTGATATTACAAAATTTTGAATTAAAAATTTCTTCTTTTAATGCATAAGAATGAACACTGCAAACTTCTAGTTCCAGCACAATGCATTGCATATGTAGGGGTCATCCCCTGAGTGCCGGTCCAAGAAAAAAAAAACTTAAAAATAAAAAAAAAAAATTAATTTCCAGATAAAATGAATCAATTGGCGAAATATTGATATAAAAAAAAAATAAATATTTTTTTTTTTTAAATTAACTTTAAGCTTGATTATTTTAATATAATTCTAATTTTTATTTCTTTTAATTTTTTTAATTCAAAATTTGTTTGAAATTTTCAAAATGTTTAATTAAATTTTTAATTACTGTTATTAAAATTTTTATGGACAATTAATTGAATTAAAACAACAATTTTTTTAATTAAATAGATGCTATTAATTTCTTTACAGTTGAAAAACTAATTAATTTTTTATTAAATTTAATTGAATTCAAATAAATTGTTATTACAAAATTTTTAATTAAAATTTAGTTTAATATTTTTTTTTGTCCAGAAACCAGCAGTTAAAAAATATACCGGACATTTACTTCACAATATTCATCATGGTCCCAATTACAATTAGAGAATGATGACAGCGTTCGTATGTGAAATGTGTCCTGTCTTTGAACTTAATTAAATTGTGTGGATAGAATGAGCATTGCAAACTTAAATCTCTTCGAGAATAGTATGGAAATTATGTGGCTTAACGTATCATTTATCTTTGGAATGCTTTTCTTTTCTACAATCAGATGTTGCTGGTTTAAAAAATCTCTCTCTCACTTCATCTAACTTCTTTTTCATTTCATTTTTCTCATTAATGTCTAGCAGTCGTCGAGCAGAAGAAGAAAAATGCAAATACGTGAGGTAATTTTCAAGTTGTAATGCCAAATTATGTAAAGAGAACACAGGAAATGGTTGCACATATACACATATTAGCTAAGTTAACTCTACATAAACACATGCATAATATACTAGCAATAACTCACACTTGCTCTATGTGCATATACATATGTATATGGACACAAACATACACTCATATGCCAATATGCAGTCAGTGAAAACAATAAACAAGTTGAAAAGTAAAATTTCTTAGAGCAACACCTCTTGTAAATTTTTTAAAATGGTGATGATGGAGAAAAAAAAGCCAATGCGAAGGGTTAATAACACACGTACGTATGTTTTCTTTACGTGTTTTAGAAAAAAAAAAAAACAAAAAACATAAAATTCTTGCTTTAGCAAAAAGGAACAACATAATCTTATCAGGTGCAAACAGGAGGCGTTTATTTAGATTTACGTGTTTGGGTCAACAGCATGAATATTAAGTGAGCCAATTTAAAAGCATATTTAAAAGTAATTTTTCTTTTATGCCGTTTCCAATTTACATTTTTTTTCACTTCTTAACTGATTTCACTCTCACTACCATCAAGCTACTACACATTTCCTTATTTCCTTATATCCTTATTGTATGTCTGGCTTGGCCATAAAAGGCTAATTTTGCCTACAATAACTCAAAGCAAAAGGAGTGGAGTTTGTTTCTTTAATGACATAAATATTTTATATGACTTTTGTATTGAGGCGGAAGATGCTACAAAGACTGTGGGAATTTTTCCCTCAAGTTATATTGAAAAATGCCACTTAAGAAGGCTTAGCTACGAAAAATTATTCTTTAAATAACAAAAAAAAAATAAATGAAAAATAAAAGAGATTGCTGAAGTTTTATTGCCTCCAGAGTTATTTGAAATTGAAAATAAAAATAAATTCCCGAACAAATCATTTAAGATGCATATGGTACAATACGTATTTCAACTACAAGTTTTGAACTCTTTCAATATTGAAGACTTTCGAACAATTTGTGAAAGCAATCATTCAACTCTTTTTCAATTAATTCAACAAAAAAAAAAATAATAAATATTTTCAATTTAAAATTTAAATTTTTATTAAAAGTGTAAGAAAATCTAAAAAATTGGACACACTTTCCCAAAGAGCTAGTCTAGGCTGTGGTCAAAATTGGCTACATCATTTTGCCATTTTTAGAACTTCTCTTCAAAATCGAAAGTTATGGATAAAACACGATTGGAAAAACCTTCAATGAATACTATAACAAGTTTAATTGATTTCATCCTTACTATGTGTTTAGAATTAATAAAATTCAACGGGTTTTATTGTAAACAGTAATTTAAAAAGGGTTTGAAACTTATTTTTTTTCAACTTTTTCACAAAAAATTTTCTTTAAAAAAATTTCAAAATAAATTTAATTTCTCTACGAATAAAACCATTAAATTGGTTTGTAAATTGCAAAAACAAAACTGATGTTTTAACATTATTAAAAAAACAATAAATCAAAATTAAAAATAAATTTATTTTTTTTTTATCTGGTACCAGTACTCTGGAGATGACCCCTACACATGCGATGCATTGTACTGGAATTATAGAAAGGGGATAGTCAGCTTTTTTTTGTACATTAAGAAACAAACAAATTTTTTATCTAAATTATTTTTGCTCCAATTTTGAAGGTTTAAACCGTGTTCAATAGTACATTTTAGTACATTTCAACAATTTTATATTGAACAAGATTTCAGCTGATGTCTGAGAAATTACCATGTTGATGCTCTGTAATCACAAGGGCTCGCGTTCGATTGCCGACCCCGTCAAGTCTAAATTTTTTTCTAATATTTCTATGCTACAGCACTCTCCTTCCTCGCTATTTGAGCAATAAAACGTCGGCGAAGTAAAATTACAAAAAAAAAATGACTTCCTTAAATATAACATTTTTATCATCATTATATTTTCTCTTATCGCACTCTAAAAAAACGAGAGAAATTTAACTACTTAAATATGTTTTGTATTTATTTAAGAAATTTTCTAATTCTGTTACTTGCTTTGCTTTGCAAATTCTGCACATTGTTGTTGTTTCTATAGTAACCGATTTCAGTACCCTTCTAGACGAGGAAAGTTTACGTTGAATTTATAGGAAAAGAAAATGGAAATGAGTACAGTTTTTCCGTACCCGTAACGTCTCGCAAAGTCGCTTGGTTCTTCGTTTGTCATTTACAGTTGTATGTGTATGAAAGTGGAAAATAATTTATAGTCGTATTTGTGGAAAATGTATAAAATAAGTGTTGAAAGCAAACTTTGCCTGTCTAGAAGTTCACCAAAGTCTTAAGGAAATTTTTAAAGACTTCCAAAGTTAAGTTTCCTCGTCTAGAAGCGGTGATACATGCATGCATTCATCACCCCTTCTATTGCAGTGATAGGGTGTATGAAATATGAGACGGTTGAGTCTTTGTAGCAATTCAGCTTTAATCTTGCTTGGCTTTAGCTGTATACACTACGACTTGTCTATGACGAATTTTCTTTTTATACATCTGGTTTTTTTTTTTATTTATTATTATCTGCTAATAAATAATCGATTTTAAAAATGCCACGGGACCACGAATTTTGATTAACAGCATTATATATACTGAAAAATCTTTTAAAACGATTTAAGAACAATTTTCAGCAATCGATTGTGTTACATATATGGGAAAACAAGGAATTAAGTAAAGCCAAATTTTTACTTTTTGTTAGTTTTTAGGTTAGAAGTTTCAGGGGATCAAGAAAGAACAAGGATTTGCGGTCCAGAATTGATTATAGAAAAAGCTTACTTACATTTTTTTTTTTTTTTATTATTTCATTCTCATTTTTTGAGTTGTTGTTGGCTCCATATAATAGACGGACGGTGAGTAAACAATGTCAGCTATTAGATTTGTCCACTGTTTGTAGGAGAAGTAGGAAAGATGAGAGCAGAAGTATACAGAATTGCTTATACTGAAGAGTTACTTCAATTCTCTTTAGTTCTATCATTCTCATATTGTGAATTGTTGTTGTTGTTGCAGGCATGTCATTTATTGGAAAATTGACGCAGCAGACTCTCCGTGTATAAACAATCGCAGAGTTTTAAAAGACAATTAAAGAAACCTACTTCACAAAAAATTAACAAATTTAAAAGCAGACTTCCGAACGCACTGCCTCTTCATCATCAACATTCTTGTGTTTGGTCGATTGTACGTGGTTATCAGTATATGTAAATCATTAGCGTTATATATATGTGCGTATTACTTCAAAGTAAATAGCATACGAGAATTATATTGATTCCTAATTCCCTGCAAACCCAGTTGAATGACTTTTTGTAATGAAACTCAAAGTTACTATCTGTTAATTTACAACAGTCTTGATAGTATTGTTTATTTCATTGTTTTTGTTTTCTGTCTTGGACCAGCGCTCAGGGAATGACCCCCAACTATTAAATATTCCCATGTCTGTGCTTTTTTGTTTTGCTTAAGACAAACAAGCGCGCTGTTAGAATAAACACACCAGAAATATTTTTTACCTGGCGGCAATTGAAACCACAATCTTCCGGTTGTAGATGCAGCAGTGTGAAAGAATTGCCTATGAAGCAAACAAATCCAATTGCCAATTTTTCTCATAACCATCCATGTTTGCGATACCGCAACTCTATTGTTCTATCATTTAATAACTCTTTACTCAAAAGTATGTCTTTGAGATGAAATATCATAAGTTTGCAAATAATATTTCATACAACAACAATACACCCCCATAAGCTTCACTTATAACATGCATATAATCACACAATAAACACTGACAATGGAAAAGACGATACAGCTTAACGCTTTCGTCGTTGTATGAAGATTATATGGTGTACACGTATAAATTTGAAACAATTAGACTGCATTCAGCAATTTAAGCTTTGCAAATAAACACAATTACAAATACAGGAGGTACTTATGGATGTGTATGGATGGCTGCATGTGAGGACATCCAGAGACTTAAACTATTAAGACAAGTATTGATGTGTATGAAATTTTTAAAGGTTAAATTAATTTTTTAATCTGTAGTTAGATTAAAATGTAACAAGTAAATAATAGTGATAGCCAGCTTTTATATGAATTAAAAAAAAACTATGTAGTCAATAAAGAGTTCTTCAGAAAGTCTAAGATAATTTAACCCTAATCAAGTCAGATAAATTTTGTAACGAATCCAACCAAAATGTGATGCAGAGGCACATATAAATCCATTGCATATTATATTTGGGAATTTATATCTCTTATTTGCATTTTGTTTCTTTCAAAGTAGTACTTGTTTGATATTGTAGAATAAAAACCGCATCCTCCGAAAATTTACTGTCGTAATCTTAATCTTGGTTTATAGTTTCTTCAAAATCAATCTCTTCAATAATTGTCTCGATTTCTACATAAAAATATATTTTAGACATTGTGGGAAAAAGTTTCATCTTTCAAACTTTCTCTTTGAAAATTAGCCAACAATTGTATAAACTGTGTAAGGTTACACTGAATGATGAAAATTGAATGGGAATTCCCCGTAATTTAATTTGTTGGTTCATAATGTTGTCGTATGTGCCTGATAGGCACATTATGACAGGATTAAGTATTTTTGTGGTTTTACATAAATAAATAAATAAATAGAAATTAAAGAAGAGCTCATTTTTTTTTAAAGAAATAAAATAATTCAAAGTACGAATTCAAGAAGCACCAAGAACCATGACTTCAATTTAAAGAAGTTAGAACACTTCAAAGTGAAAGATGTGTCTGAAAGGCACATGTTAATTGGATTAGGGTTAAAGTCATAGTTTTACACTAAAAAAAAATTGTTACTTTTCTATTATTAATTAACACATTTAGTTAGAATAATATATTTCATTTTATTATATAATTATTAAGCACGATGTTTTTATTTTTTTTTATAACTGTATTGTTTGTATTTATTTTTGATATTTCGTTAACAGTTTGTTAACATCACCAGGAAATAAATGATATAATATATGTATATATTTATATATTAAATGAATTTATTTTGGGAATATCTCCTTATATATGATTATAATTGTGCTTTTGCCTTAAAAAAAAAAGAAAAATCTAAAAATAGAAATTTGTGTGTGTTTTATCATGGATTGATATTTTTTTTTTTTATAAATTTTTGGTTTTGTGTTTGATACTCAACTTCAATTCTCGATTGATTAGTTGAATTTTAAACATATAGATCTTGGGTTTGTATTAAAAAATTAGGAAAAATCCAATTTGACATATAGACATATATTTTTTTTAAGGGAAAGAGCATAATTATAATCATACATATATATATATATTTATATATAATAAATAAATAAATTTGTAAAAGGCCAAGTAAAATAGAATATAACAATATATTTCTTCAATTAAAACTTTAATCAATTGAATTAAAATTATTATAAAAAAATTTTGGGCTCTGTACTTAAATAAATAATTTACGTTCTGCTATGAAACACCCAAAATAACGCGTGAGTTTTATTCAAATGTTTATTTGATTGTTTTATTTCGTATCTACAACACTCTTTATAGAAATAGAAATTAAAAGCTAAAAAGTCTTCCAATTGAATTTAAATATTTTTTTCATATTAAAAATTTGTTCGAAATTTTCAAAATATTTAATAAAATTTTTAATTGTTATTATTAAAAACTTAATTGAAAATTAATGAAGTCAACAGTAATAATTTAATTGATTCTATTAATTTTTTAATTGATATTACAAAATTTTTAATGAAAATTTAGTTATATTTTCCGCGATTTTCAGCTGTAAAGCAATTAATAGTATCAATTAAATAATAATTATTCACTTAATTGAATTAATGTTCAATTAAATTTGTAATAATATTAATTAAAAAATTTAATTAATATTCAGGGAAGTGATGAAAATCGTTTTCGGCGTTAAAATGTTTCCGACAAATAGTGTGATGAATTTGTATGTGGCGATTTTATATTCCATCTTGTTTCATTGAAACAAAAAGACGTTCTTAACATGTGACGCATTTCGATAATGCCAGATTAATTTAATATTTTGAGAATTTTAAACAAATTTTTAATAACGAAAAAAAAAGTATTTTAATTCAATTCGAATGCTTTTTGGCTATTAATTTCTATTTGTGTAGAAAGTGTAAATAAATCGTATTATTTGTCTGACAAGTTTTGTGTCTTTTATACAACGAGAGTATTGAGCCCAAAAAATAATTAAACATTTAATTGAATTGATTAAACTTTTAATTCGAAATTTTATCATTATTAATTTGTTCTCCCATATATTAAAGCTAGACGGGACATGTAATCAAGTTTTATTAAAACGGCTGCAACTTAGCTAAGGCTTAACCCATTAAAAACCAAGACCATTTTTTTATTAAAATTGTTTAAATAAATTTATTTATTTTAGAAGCTGTACTGAAACGCGTACAATGGCTGATTGCGTACGCTTAATTGTTTAATGTGTGAAATTTTTTAAAGCACTCTTTTTCAACACAAAGTGCAACATCACACTGTTCACACAACCATCTTATTCTATTGTGACATTCGCGGCATCGCAAGGGATTTTTTTTATCCTTTTAGGAAAGTGGTTACCAGCAATAGTTGCAACACAAAAAGCCAGTGAGCGTTTGGAAGTGTGGAGTTTCTGCGTATTGTTTCGCAAGTAAAAGCGAACAATATTTCGTTGAAACTCTAGCAAGTCCAATTTGGAATTGTTTGCTGTTTTATACAACTTTCATGCATTGACCACAAAAGAGCTTAGCATTGTGCTGAATAGCGGCCACCACCATTTTTTACTGCGAAATTTTATGCGGTAAGTCTTTATAATTTATAATTGTAATATCAAAATTGTGGCGATCTTCCTCATTTTCCAAAAAAATTAAGTGCGCTGTTCAAATTTTTAAAACTAAATTTTTAAATTTTAAATTACTAAATTTTCCATTTCAGCGTGAGAAAAATCTACAGAAAATTCATACTTGTACTCAAGTGGGTACAGCACTAATCACATAACTTTGCCAAAAATTAATTATTTTTCTTGATACTTTTAACAAAATGATCATACAGCTTCTAAGCTTTACGATACTTTAAAATCCACTTACTTTATTAAAATAAGTTTCACTCTAATGCAGCTGAATTATCACTAACCTCGACAATAATCATAAAAATCATACATGACTATCAACACATGACAAAATACAAAGTAACGGTAACATTTTTTTGCATTTTGCTAATGTAAGCTTTTCAAGTAAGACGTGTTGAACGCAAAACCAAAAGAAACGTTGTCAAATTTCTCTTTTTATAAAACTTGTATACTTTTGATTCATCATCTGAAACAGTTTGAATGTAAAATTACAGCTTAAGAACCAGTAAACAATATATTTATTTCACTTTTTTTTAGCCATAATATTTGACAGAGTTAGTTAAGACGGATTTAAAATTTATTAAAAAAATTCTAGCCTCCACAAATGTTAATGACAGCAACGAAATATTATTGTTATTATGGCATAAGTTTGCACTACCTACAACTTTACAAAGGTAAATCCCACTTGAACAAATTCACTTCACATATCCAAATCATTAAATAAACATTTATCGCAGATTCCATAATTTTGTTATTTTTACCATGTGTTCTCAGGATTGAAAAAATAATAAAAACCAGCCAAATTGATTTCGAATTGTTCTCGTAGTTTAACTTTCTCTATTCCCATCAATGATTATTGTAATTGTGGTGGTCTTTATACAAAAGAAAGAGTCCTGCACAAGGAAACTATGTGAATATAAATATGTGTGTACGTATGTATATAAATAAAATGTCTTAACCATAATTGCACAACATTTTTATTGTTTGTTAGCCATGATGGGCGTTAAAACCTTCTGTGACTTGTGGAAATTTGCCAGATAAATGGAAAAAAATATTTTATAAATTTTTTATTTATTTATTTTTGTTTTTTTTTTTTGTTTGGCAATTTCACAGGATTTCGGTCGTTTAAGCAAACAGACACGCTTGCTCACTACTACATGTATCGTTCAGTAGCATACACAGATGCACAACAACGCTGGAAGAAAAATCTAAAAGTTAATAAATTTAAAGAGGAAAGCAACTACTTCGTTGGTATGCAATTAAATGCAAATTTTTACTTTGATTAAAAAATGAAACACATAATAACGATTTAAGTTAAGACTAAGTTATAACTACATACTCGATTACTAGAGCAAAATATGTGAAATAACTTTTGGTGTTTCATTACAGCGCAAACCAATTTTAAATAAAATTTTTTTTTAAATTGAAATATTTTTTTTTTTTTGGTTAGTTTAAGTTACGGGGGCAGTCGACCAAGACCGGTCTGACTCAAGTAGCACCGTAAGTGTCGTTTTGTTATTTTAGTCCCGTGAAAAGTAGAGGACTTCACAGCCAGCCTGTGCCGTTCACGTAGCTCACTAAGGCCCATTATTATACTGCCATATTTTTAAAAATATTAATTTTATTTTATCGAAGAGTTGTAATAATGAAAAACAAGTTAAAGGTCACTTTATTATTCATTTTACCTAAAGTTAATTTTAGGTATCAGTAACTTTATTCCTTAGTTGTAATAATGGCCCTAAGTCCGTCAGATTCAACCGAGAACACAGCCCCAAGTTTTCAAAGAAAGGCGTCCCAAGCCTCGACCTAGCCAGACTGCGCCACTCACAGCGAAAGTGCATAATAGTCTCCGTCTCTGAATACTCCTCACAGCCCCTACACCTCTCAGCATCCCTTTCTTTGGTTAATTTTGCTTAATTTTTTCTCAGTGTATAAACACAAGAAAAGAGTGATACGGTACTCTCAGTGCCTTTATTTAAGCAGTTTTAAAGGGCTTTCGAGTAAAGTAGATTATTTTTAGATATTTTGCCTTTTCTTGAGTAAAATTTACGTGTTTAAAAAAAAAATCTCTTGGGAAAACTTTGTAAATAAAAATAAAACCTCTTGGGAAAACTTTCTAACTGGTATATGTAGGGCTGCCAAATAAAATTCACCAAATCGTCAAAAAACCGATAAAATCAGGGGTGTCATAGAAACCAATCTTATCGGAATTGGAATTGAAACCGATAAAAAATAATACTTTGGTGTCATGAAATACAATATAATCGGTTTTATGTTCGAACTAGAAATAATGTCGGTTTTAGAGGTCACAGAAACTAATGTTATCCGATTTTTATTGGAAAAAAACCAAGCAGCCGACTGCTGTCGGTGTTTATTTCCAATCATTTAATTTTATTAATTCCATCAGATATTTTGTTAAAATGTTCTACATTTATTCTTTTTTTTCTTAAAGTAATTAAAAGCTAAATTTTTTATTTTGTTTTTGTTTTTCAAGTTAATTTTTTTTGCGAAAATGTAAGTATATTTTAGTTGATAATTTGTAAAAAAAAAAAAAGTATTTATCTCCATGCTTTTTTCCTTAATAGGGGAAAACATAAAAATAAAAAATTTTTTATTGTTATAAATCTAATTTTAGACAGCAATTTTTTTATTTTCAATAAATTCGTTTCGCATACATATACAAATATGTAAAATAAAGCCAGATTATTTAGTTTTAATTATTTATTGAATTCATTAATTAAACACAAGTAATAAATAATTTGGAATAGTGAGGCTTTTTCAGTTTTTTTAAAGTTTAATATTTAAAGAACTTTATATAGAACAAATGATTTTATATTAATGAAAATTGTATAGTTTTTGAACAAGAATTTAGTTTACTGAACTTTACAAGTTTTCAAACAACTTCAACTTTATACTAATTAGCAACTTTTATTTCACAACTTTAATATTTTGACAACTTATCTCAACTTTCGGGCACGACCTTTTCTAACAAACTGTTACTGCTTCAATTCCTCTCGTTCCCTTTTGCACTACTCGCATGTTTCATATCAGAAAGGTATTTAAATTAGTGATGAAACATGTTACTCTTTACACATATATATTTTCACAAACAAATTCAAACAAAAATTGTATTAAAAGTAGTAAACAAATGAACAAAACAAGAGCCGATAGCCACGGCAGTTAGTGCTCCTTGACTTTGTATTAGATATATAATTTATTATAGGTCTAATAAAGAATAATAATAATAATGAACAGAACCATAAAACAGCTGATTCGAAAATCAATTTTAATTGCATTCGAAGATAACGAAACCGATAGGTTTTCATCACACCAAATGAAACAAATTATCGGTTTGCAAAACCGACTTGGATTCTATGAGAGCCCTGATTATAAAAAAAAACGTCTTTTTTATCTTTGAAAAATCGTCAAAAAAAAATCTGACAATGGAAAAGGTGTTTTTTAAAAACATTTCTTTTATATTCACTAAGAATCAATCAAAACATTCATCTCCATACATTCATACATAATGTATTAATTTACGCGGAGATTTGTAATCACATATCGCACTTGTTTAAAATAGAGCAATAACTCTAAAAAGGCGTAGAGGCAGTATTAACTACTTTATACCATCATAAAAACGCTCGCAAAATGCAGTAGTAGTTGTAGTTGAATTAAGGTATGTACATTCGATTGGCATTTACTACAATATTGACAGAAAAATTGTTACAAAATGTGAAACAACCGTGTGAGCACACAATTTTTGTGTGGTAACATCGTCACAAAATGTATTGTCGGTGCCTTGTTTGCCAATTTATATTGTCACAATTCTGACAATCGTGAGAACAGCCTTCATTTCCATTGACACACAATTTACCGTCATTTGTTATTGTCGCATGTGTTCATTTAGTGCACCGTACATTAACACCATTGCCAGATAAATATTTCTGTTGGCAATGCTGCCCATAAATATTTAGATACAATGGTAAACATCGGATCTGGCAACGGTCAATTATTATTGGCAGAAAGATTTATTGTCGCAGAACTGTGTGCCAATGAAATTGTATGGTTTTCTTGCAATAGTGGGAACAGACAGACAAATTACTAGATGGTAACAATTTTTTATTGTGAGTGCATTGCCACCATATTGCCGTCGTATCCTACAATATTTTACAATCTGATAATCGTGTGAACATAGCTTTACTTCTGCACTTAATTGTTTTCAAAAAATTATAGTTGACTCATTTAGGAACTATTTATTTATTTGTCTACAGACAGCGTTACAATTTCTCAAGTTTTCCCTAATGTTTCAAGGTTTTTGCAGTGCCAAAAAGTTTTAAAGCTTTCAGCTTCAAAAATAAGTTTTATTTTTAAAATTCATTCAAATTTTCAAGTTTTGTTTATTCATTTTTAATTTACAGATATATGACGAAAATTTTATTTGATGTTGCCATTTTATAATTTTTCAGTATTAAATGTGTTTATATAATAAATATATTAATAATATACATAGTTTTTTATTTTTTATTTTTTTTCTTTTCTAAAAAGTTTTCTATTTCAAAAAAAGGATGGATAAATATTTAAAGAGCAACTTTAAGGATAATGGAATATTTTTAGTTTTAAGCAGCAATACAATTGGAGAAAATAACTTAGAATACGCTACAGACACATCGGAGGGTCAAACAAAAGCTAAAAAATGGGGATCAGCTCAAAATCGTTTGTTGTTGTTGTTCAACTTATTTTGTTTATCTTATTTTGAAGAAAAATGGATTCAAAATATATATTTTTGTGTTTTTTTTTCATTATTTGGACACTTTTGTGGAAAAAAGTTTTTTGTTGAAAAATTAAGTTTTTTTTTTTTATAAAAAGTTTTTCTTTAAAAAAAAGAAATGTGACATATTTAGACTAGTGTAAAAATAGTAATTTTTAAGGAAAAAATCGTCAAAGTGTCATTTTGCCATTTTTGGGACCAAAAATTATCCAAATGGCGATAAATCGTCGAATTGGCAGCCATAGGGGTATGTTCAGTTGTTTTTTGTTGTTTGGTATTTCACTGAACGTGAAAATTTTATTTCGCTTGTGTGCATTTGTCAACTCAGCAAAAAGGTGTTTTTTTCGATTGAAAAAAAAGGAAACACACATGGACCTGCAAGAAGAAGAATTATTTATAGAAATTTGGTTGAAGCACACACATGACATTTTAATAACTAACTTTTTTATTTCTTAACATAACCACTTTTAATGGACTAGTTTGCCATCAGTTCATTATATCTGATGATATCTCAAGTTAAAATAACAGAATGAATTGTAAGGCGAACACTTTGGCTTAATATTGCCAAAACTTCACTTTAAACATATTTCTATTGGATGGTGAGGTGAAATAAAATAATTAAATTAATTTTTTTAAAGGGATTAAATTTTTTTCTACGTGTACTAATTTCACACAAACAAATAAAATCGTGTACAGGAAGCAACAAAGATTTCCACATACGACTACAATACAATAATTTAATTCTTTTTTTCTATAGATATATATGTACTATATATATATATATATATATATATATACATATATGGATTGTTAAAACGTATGCCTGTTTATTCAGCAGTGAATCAGTATAACCTGCATTTGTGTAGGTAGATGTGAATAGATATTTGCTTCATTGTTTGTAAATGCACGAGTCTCTATACAAGCTACAAAACTGCCATGGGAAATGTCCGAAACATGTCGCGTCTATTATTACATTTTGGTAACAAACTGCAGTAGAATCAATAAATGAAATAGTTTACATTCAAATGTGAATTGAACTGCAATGCCAATTTTGTGCAAATTCTACATTATGTATTACCTACCTGCCTGCCAGTCTTTCCCGCCTTATTAGGCTTAAATTTTCGTTATCCATCCATTCAGGCTACAGTAGTTGGAATGGCAAAATGTTTCAACAAAATTTAATGTTACTTGAAATTCAATTGCTTTTCGAGGGCCATTTAGTATTGTAGATCAGTCACAGTAAGCCCCCAGATAATACAACTGCTGCTTGTTGTCAAATTATATAATTTGCTTTTATTTTATATATGTACGTATGTCATTCTATGAGTGTGTGTGTGTATGTGTGTGTGTATGTATTTGGTAGTCGAAAAAGCTTAAACACATTTATAATTTTTTTTGGCATGTATTTGGTTTAGGAAAAAGTTATAACCGGTACTCGCAAAAGCACAAATAATTGTTTTCTCGCCTCGCTGCGATGTCAAATTTCTCTTACATTTTGTTTTATGCACATGAGGTGGTTCTGGAAAATGTTGAACACTTTGGATAAACTAAGAAAAAGAACGACATTAAATTTATAAAACTGTCCCAGTTAGCAATGGCATAGAGAATTTTAAAATTGTACCAACAACCTAAAAAAAAATTTTACTTTTTTAACTGGATTCTACTAAAAGATATTTTTGTTAACATGTATTAAAACCACAAATCAATGGTACATTCCCTGCTAATAATATTGGACAACGAGGTGCTTTTTAGCTGAAATTTACTGTTTACAACATGCTCCCATTTAATGCAGCCGTAGAGAAATTAAAAAATAATAAAAGTTCACGAAATGAAATGTGAAAAGTATTTTATGGTAAACGATGATGCTTTTCGAAACATTCAATGCCTTTTATGTTACAAAACATTAAAAGCGGGCAATGAACACGTTTCAATCAGAGCTAATAATACTTAGATCTGAGGTAAAAGATTTCGATAAAATTAGAACTCTAGAGTTTTGGAAAAATTTAGATGTAGCGATATGTCCCCAGCTCAAAAGAAATGTATTTAAAATATTTATAATTTTTTTCCACTACTTACTTATGCGAACAAATATTTTCAGACATGAAAAACGTTTGTTTCAAGCAGCGAAATAAAATGACCTCGTTGAATATGAAAAATATTTTACTAATTCGCAATTGCCATGCAAGTATTAACATGGAATGTTTAATTTAAAATTTTCAAAGCGATTTTAAAAATTATAATGAGGAATGACAGATGGTTATACTTTTTAGTCTAATATTTAAGCCCAAAAAAACTGTTTTATATGAATTTATTTTTGTTTTTTTTTTCCCCTAAATAAGTGTTCTAATATTATTTATTGAAATTGATAACTGGTATTTATGGTCCCTGATGCTCTTATCATTTTCTTAAAATTAAATTACATTCATTGAATAAGATGTAGTATATAGCTGGCATTTTCTTTCTTATTTGAAACGTTTGACATTATGTTTGCTTGGCAAATTCTCTCACCAATACAACGTCATTTTAGTTTTGAACGCCACTGCCGTAGACCATGCTATTGAAAACAACAGCATATTGTTATACGACAAGTTTTCGTGCTTTTCCTTTCATTTACGATTACTATGTCTCATTAAAATTACTCTCTCTTTTTATTGTAACCTTATTTCTTTTAATATCAAATTATATATTATCTTTTAAGCTTAAAACTTTGTTTCTATTTTTTATTTTTCTATTTCGATATTTCGTTAACCATCCATCGGTTAACATTTGCAGGAAATTTTTCTTATTTTTTTATAAATTTTTTTTCTTTTTCAAATTAATATAACTATTTTTTTACATAACATGTTTCATAAAAGTTGTGTATAAAATTTAAAAAATAAATTTACTGAATTTATTAACGAAATATCGAAATAGAAAAAATAAAAGCAAACCTTTAAGCTTAAAATAAATAATAAATTATTTATTCAAGTATTGTAGGCAAATGTTAATTACAAATTTAATCCAATTGTTTAAACTTTTACTAGGAAAAATATATTTTTCCATTTAAAATTACACAAGTGCCATTTTTCTCTGTGTAATTGATAATTTTAGAAAGTCATTAAAGACCTTCTATTCATTCATTACAATAAAATGTAGCTATGCTTCTATGCACTTAAGTTAAAAGAAACTTTCGATATTAGTAACAATTCAGAAACACAATTTCGTGTCATCACCAGTTTATTATTTAATAGAACAAATCATCATGACAGATTCAAATCCTGCCAAATTACGTTCAGCCTAAAGACGTGGGTGGCATGACAAATTTATGCACACCCTGGCAAATATTAATAATTAATTAAGAACATGTAAATAAGTGTGCAAACAAATTGATATCAATCCACGCAAACTTAGCCACGTGTTTAAGTCTAAAGTGCTGCACAAAACTAATGAAACTTATCTGTCCGTGAAAATTCAATTATCAAAAGTAAAAATATTTTTTTTTTATTAAATATTAATTTATTATCTGTTGCTGACAGTAATAAATTACAAAAAATAAAATTTATAAATAATATTTTTTTTTTTTAAATATATTTATTAATGAATGATGTTAACAAGCTGTTAATGAAATATCAAATAATAAAACCAAATAAAATAAAAAAAGACCTCAAGCTTAATAAATATATTTAAAAAAAAAAATATATAATAAAAAAGGTCAATTAATAATATAATTAAAATTTATAAATAATAATAATTTTAACACTGCTTGAAAATTCTAATTAATTCATATTAATAATTTAATGTTAAAATTTTTTTTTGCCACATCCCATTTAAAGTAAAAAAATAATAATTTCTTTTAATGCTTCCCTAATACAGAGACTAGTATCGCGCGCGCATACTTTTACCAGCCACTGTATACAAAAGTACACATAATAACAATGTATGACCATGTTTTAACACTTGTTATAATCAGTTTGTTGATGAGCTTAATTGTGACATTTTATAAAATTGGAAACAGATTGATAAATAACAAGAAACGTTAACAGAAATAACAAGATATCGTACACAAGTAAGTAAACAAGAGATAACAATGATTAAAGCAGACCTACAAGGATATTCAATGACAATTAGAGCATGACAAAGAAGAGCATATTGTAGCAATTGTGTAATTTATAGTTGTGCAATTCAGTTCCATTGTGTTAAACGGCTGCTATTTAGTCAGGTATGACGTATCCTGGGTTGTCACTTTATTTATTTTTAGTTCATTGTCATCTTAGCAAAACGTTATTTAAAACCAGGGGATTTGCCTTAAAAAAATTTGTGTGATTTCCTAGGAGGGGTATGAAGCTTTGCGTTCCACTGAACGAACGCTTTAATTATTCTTAAAAAATAAAATTCAATTGCAAAAACTGTAAATACATCCAATGCATTTGGCTTTTCCACTTGTTACTCTGTGCTCTTTATCTCCTCGGCCTGTCCTGTAATCGTTAAAGTGTATGTGTTTAATTTTTATTAATTTCTCTCTTTGTCTTGTTTTTTATTATTATTTTCTTTTTGTTGTCTACTCTCTAATACTTTTTCTGTTTGCAAGTACTATTTAATGTAATTTTATTATCATGTTCCTATTTTCCTGTTCATTTAACATTTAAACCGCAATCAAAATCGCAATTATTTCATGGTTGAAAGTATTAAACTTTATGGTCAGTTTTCTGTAGGATGTGATTGTGAATTTTTGTACTACTACTGCTGGTGTATTTCGCTAAGAAACAATGAAATAAATGGCAATGAGCGCAATTAGTTATAATGATAAAGGAAATATTTTATTTGTCTTTAATTAATACGAGAGCTTTGGCGATTCATAGCTCTATTAATCGCAAGAGCTTAATTTCTTGTGTCTGAAGGCTATAAAAATTAACACAACCACTTTATTAAAAGTATAAGAATGTGGTTGATTTTATTCTTCAATTATTAAATCAGGACCAAATTATGCTATTTTGAAATTTAAACAAAATTCGATTAAAATGTATTGAAATTTCGTACGATAGTTAAGAAAATAAAATACAAGGTACGGATTGGCACATTAATTTTTTTTTTTTTTTTTTTTTTTTATCTGGGACCAGCAATCAGGAGATGACTCTTACACAAGCGAAGCATTGTGCTGGAACTATAGGAAAGGGATTGTAGGAGAAACGACAGGAGGTGAAGCTTAATTAATTATTGTACAGCTCTGCTTTCGCACGGTCTTTGTTTATACTCGTAGCAATGCTGAAACTTCGGTTTAGTAGCCGGTGCTACACAATAACGACGAAGAAGGGCGTTCTGATGCGATTGTGGATTGCTATCAACTGAAGCCGGTATTGTTCAGTGACCAGTGACTATGCCTTCGCCACTGAAACCTTCCGACAACAACTGACACGAAAGGACACACTAATGCACATCAGAAAAATGCGAGAAACCAGGTCTGTTTTTGGTTTTGTAGTCAACGTGTAGACTACCATCAAACGTGACATCGCCACCCTTAATACAGCATATGTTCTGTATACCCACTCGGAAATTCGTAACCTGGGGCCTAATTCTGACAGTCGTATACGATCGAATACTTATTCCTACGTTGTAGTTTTTTTTTACTTTTGGGTTTCTCTCAGTCGTTATCGAATAACAAGTATCGAGTCAAGTTTCAGTCACTGAACTGTCATCAGTCAGCTGATAGCAATCCACAGGCACAGCAGAACGCCCTTCTTCGTCGCTGTAGCACCGGCGAAGTATAATAGTTACTAAAAATGGCTACTAAAAACGAATCCTCAAAAATGTAATACGTAATATCTGACAATCGCACACTAAATCATAAACAGTCACAACTCAAAATTTTTCAGAATCGTTTTTATTGCATAATCAGAGGTCACAGAACAAATCTCTAACGAGCACAAAAATTTTGTTGACATCACTGTTTTCCTTAACTGGAAAAATACAGTTATGTCTGTTTTTATGTTATTTGTGCCGGTTGTACGTAATCAACTAAAGAGTTGTGATAGCTCACTTATTAGTAACTGAGTATTTTAATTTCACGTTAATAGTATTATTTCGAGTTGTGACGCTATTAATGAAAAAAGTGTTAAATTTTGTGGTGCATCTTTTAAATTTCAAAAATTTGTCAAAAACGTTTAATGCAAAATTTAATTCCTTAGCTGTCGAAAATGTCGTACACAAATATTGAACATTATACATCTACACTAAAAATGTCAAGTGAAGAAACTGATTCTCGTACAAACAGTGATAGTAGTGTAAATATATTTAGCGATTGCGGGATTTTTGAAGTAGATTTTTTTAGTGATTTCGATAAAAGAACTCAAAATAATATTTACAAAACAGAAAATTTTGCGAGGGATGACGCAGAGTCAGCGAAAACCATAATAACAAAAACTTGATGTTGTGTTTTTTTTTATGTCCCCTATTTAGTAAGTGTTAGGTGACTTAAAAAGTAAATTAAAAAGTCATAATTTGACATACTACACACAACTCACTGAAGAAATTGCAATTAAAGAGTCAGACTTCAAAATAACTCCTTATTTTCATAATAATAGCAGAAAATTTAAAAAAATTAAGATAACTTTCTTTAAAGATAATTTTCGTTACTGTGAAACACAATTTAATTATAAAATTGCAATCATGTTTCTAAAAATAGTTTTTTGCCTCTCCTAAAAACTTTATGAATTTTGAATTGTGACTGTTTATGATTTAGTGTGCTACATATATGTAGCTTTACTTTACAAATCACAATTCCAGTGCACCTGGTGTTACGTAGAAGCATTAAAGCAGAGCATAGGCTATTATTTAACTTGAACTTGAACGACATTTTAATGAGTTAGAACTGAGACCACTACCCAACACTTAAGCCTCTTACACATTACCATTTTGTCATTTTGTGGCATCCCAAGCATGACCAAGTACAATTGTCAACGTGTATCATTTTCAACATTTTTCGTTGTGTATCATTGCGTTGCAACCTATTTATGTCTCTAAAGGCCGCTTTAAACTATAAGATTTGTCGTACGTAAAATGTGAAAGAAAATAAAATGAAATTCCATCCGTATTTCAAAAAAAGAGAGTAAAAATCGGACGGTTGTTTTCTGACGTTTATACCATTGGTATGGATAAAATCAAATAAGATGAAAACATTTTCATTTAATTTAACTACAGCTGTTTGCTTGTTTCTCCCCAGGGATGGAGTTCTTGTGCAATTGAATTTTTTTTTAATAACCCTGAAATATATTTTTATAACTTTGGAATATGTTATTTTCGTGGTCAAAATTTTTAGTGTACTTTTGGAAAATATACGTATATTTTTATAAAATTGTGCTGTCGTGGTCGAAAATGTACATTTTGATTTTATAATTGGTATAAATTTATAAAAGCAGTTTTCCCTCCCTGGCTTTCTCACATTTGTTTACATAAAAATGCATCCCTGATCTAATGGTATGCGTTGGATTTTGAAAAATTTTAAAACATCAAGAGAGCCATACGACTGTCATCCGTATTTTCTCTCAAAATCTTATAGTTTCATTACATATTACGTTTAGACGATCCGACTTGAGCTCTTCTGCACAAAAATTTGGCATGTCGTACGACTTGTGGGACAATGTAAAGCACCTTTAATGTAGGCGGTTGTACAAATAATATGGCAGCATTGCAGGCTCAAAACAAATCGACAACGTGTTGGCATTTGGCAAATACTGAAAAGATGGTAAGTATTCAATATTTATAAAAACTGAAATGATAAAAATTATAGAATATCTTGGGGGGTGGGGGAGCCCATATTGAGTCCTGGTCTTACCCAGCACTTTCTTTTTTTTCTAGGCTGCCATAATTTTTTTTGTTTATTATTGCCAAACACAGCCAATTGAATAATTTTACGCTTATCCATTTGTATATTAAAAAACAATATTCAAAAAGTAAATAAATGACGTTACACAGAAGTCGTCCTAAATGTAGACGATGTTGCCATTTGGTGCCTCCGTAGTCTAGTGGTTGGGCATTAGTCTTTTCAATATGGAGGTGCGCGTTCGATTCCCGCTTAGACCCTGGGTGTTTCTACAGACAAGCTTGAGAGCTTCGTAGAGTGTGTATTGTCTTTAAAAAAAAAAAAAAAAAAAAAATTTAGGGACGAAACAGTTTTGTTTCACATTGGCACTATAGAACTGTGGCTTATAATGTGAACGGCATTACACAGCTTTCAAAAACGGCGCCACAAAAGGACAACAAACGAAATGTAAATAGTGTACTCGGCCTAAGAAACCAACCCACGTGACTAGTTTTGTGTGTCCGGCTTTCCCCATAGGGTGTTTACAACTTTGGCGTATATTTAAAAAACTTCTCTTGGCTTTCACAACAATAACAAAATTTATTTGTATTAAAGTTTCGACATCTGTCGAGTTAACTGGAATTTATTGCAATAATTTTTTTTTCAGTTAAAAACAACATTTTATTTATTAAATTATTGTCAGTTCTAATTGTTGTAGCAAAAAGTAGAAATTTGAAAAAAAAAAAATTGTTGTCCTCTCGTGAACATTAAACCATTTTAAAGCATAGTTTACCTATCTGCCAATGACACTATACATGAAATTCCATGTAGGAATATGTATCCTAAAGTTAGAACTCATGTGACAAATACATACGAATACATACGTACATGCATACATACATACATACATACATATAATATGTGTACAACTATTTATGTTTATATGTACATACTATATTATGTATCGTGGGAATATGCTCATGCTGAGTTTGAGTATTAATTCAATTAAATGTTCAGTTGACTTTTATGGCAGACAATTTGACCACAAAGGTTTAAAATGCAATACACAAAGTAAATTAAAGCTGAATTCACATTATGTGTACTTTTTAACATGATGAATTTTTACATACAGTCTCAACAACTTTAAGCAATAGCATGTGTTGTTTCTTTATGTGCTGTATATACAACACTTTCGGTTTCCCCCCCCCCCCTACAGCCAACACCGCTTCTCTAACTAAGCCTGCTTTGCATAGCCGTTTCCTCCCCCATTTTGTTACCAATACCGGCTTCGCTAACTAAGGCTTCGCCTTATTGCTGATCCAAGATTTTAAGCAAAAATTTAAGCTTAAACTTTTTCCATACAATTCCGATTTTTCTTTAACCTTTAACTACGGAGGTGAACCTTTTGGACGTAATGAGGGTGGCGATGGCACGATGGATGGTAGTCTGAACGTTGACTACACAACCAACTGGTTCAACCCCAGTTTCAGACAAAAAAAAAAAAAATTTTTAAATAAAAATAAAACATCTCGCATTTTTCTGATGTGCATTAGTGTGTTTTTGTGTGTCAGTTGTTGTCGGAAGGTTTCAGTGGCGAAGGCATAGTCACTGGTCACTGAACAATACCGGCTTCAGCTGATAGCAATCCACAATCACATCAGAACGCCCTCCTTCGTCGGTATTGTGTAGCACCGGCGAAGTAAAATAATAATAAAAATAGCTACTAAAGCGAAGCTTCAGCACTGCTCCGAGTATAAAAAAACAAAAGAACGTGCGAAAGCAGAGCTGCAAAATAATTAATTAAGCTTCACCTCCTGTCGTTTCTTCTACTATCCCTTTCCTATAGTTCCCAGCACAATGCTTCGCATGTGTAGGAGTCATCTCCTGAGTGCTGGTCCTAGAAAAAAAAAAAAAAATCATGGACGTGGTGTTAAATTTTACCCCCTAAATTTTTACCAAAAACGTTTACAAACAATTCTTTTTTATAAGTCATGTATTTATTAAAAGCAAAAGACATCATTGCCAGTTTAAAAAAAATATATAAAATTAAGTAATAAATTTTTCAGTTTAACAAAACAGGTGGTACTTCATTTCATAACCAATTTTCTTATAACTAAAAAGCATTTCATTTCTAAATATAAAAAAATAAATTAATTAAAAACTAGTAAGGAATATATATAAAAGGCATTTTTTCACTGCCGAGGGTTCAATATAATAAAAAAAATAAAAGAAAACGGAAAAAAAATAATATTTAAAAAAAATGATGATCAATCTTTTTGGAGATTTTTATTCGTCAATCTCTGCATTTGCACAGTGCCAGCATATGCGTTTACTGCATCCCATACACATTGGCTTACTACCTATATATATATATATATATATATATATATATATATATGCCTACTAGGGCATATGTAGCATATTTTCCGAGCAACGGTGGTCGGCTCCATCGGAGCTGAAGGTACGGAATGTGGTCTTAAAATTTTACCAATTGTCTCTCGTAGTAACCGAGGTAGTTTTTGGTTGTGCTGCCGTCTTTGTAAATGGGGTAACACCAACTGCTTTCCCAGCTTTTTTAAAAAGACTGCCCTTGAACTATTGTCATAGTTATTAGAATTACTGGAATATAACATATGGGTGTTTCCATGGTTATGCACGCGACATTTGTACACGTCTTTGAATATTGTGAAAATAGAAATGGTTTGGAATTTTAGAATGGAATTTTAGAATCGTTACATTGTATGTGATGAGTTCTTCCAAAAAGTATATATGTATATTGGAAAATTGAGCACTGGGTACCCAAGTTCCATGCAATCAAAGTAGATTTACGCACGTGACAAAAAATGGAAGTGCCTTTTAGAGCCGTAAGAAAAAATGCGAAAGTAAGCGATTTGTTGGAGATTTTTATTTCGGAGAAAATGTTTTTATAAAGCTTAATAATGGACGTTTATAATCATGTTTTGCATGGTTTGGCTAAGAAAAAAATAAATTGTTGATTACGCACGTTACATTGCGCACGTGACACTTTTTACCTTCATACATATTTTAGTAATTTTACATATATTTGCAGTAGTTTTTAACAAAAAAATTAAACTTTTTTTCAAAAATGAAAAATAAAAATATACTACAAAATTAATCCAACTTAATTAAATCCAACTGTGCTTAAAAAAATTATGCAAGGGTTTTGATTTTTTAAGTCACGGTGGACCATTTCATGGAAAAACCCATATGCATTTGCAGCGCTTATGTCTAAAAACGGGTGGAGTGCTCAACATAAATCCATAACGACTTAACATTAAATCTGAGGGGTGGTAAATTTTTTTCTATTAAATACTTACGTTAACTTGGGCGTGGTGGTAAAATATATTCCAGCAGGAAATAACGTATAGGCTGACGTATTGGCACTGCAGCCAAAATACAATCAGAAAACCGTAAAGAGAGGATAAAATTTACCACCACCTGCGTAGTTAAAGGTTAAATAAATTTCTTTTAATGAATTTATCTTGAACCCGTTCGATGAGATCACGTCTATAACAACTCTTATAGCGCGATGCCTGAGAAAGCTCGATATAAATTAAAGGAAGATATCACCTACTCCAAATGCAATAAGTTTGAACAAAAGTACTCCATGCCACGCTCTAGCATATGCTTTAGCAATATCCAGAGCCAAGACTTTACTTTGCCCAAAATGTACAACGGCACTATTTTTCCTTGAATTTAAAAAGGAAAGTGCAAAAACATTTTGCCTCGCAAAGTGTTCGTTTTCGTGATAAGTAACTAATTTGGCCAATAACAATTCCAATATCGAACAAAAAATAAAGACATTTTTCCCGCCATTTTCTTTTCTTTCCTACTTGTCACACACACACACACACAACTGTTTCCGTTGATGCAGCCACAGAAATTACATTCCAGTCGCCCTTTCAGTACAGTTAATTACAAATTTTATTTGGTGGGCTGACATCAATTCAAACAGGCAACTTACATGGTCCATTTTCCCGATTATATTCAACTTTATTTCGTTAACACTGTGAACACAGAAGTCAAGCAAAGCAAATAGTTGTAGGCTTTCCTTTCCGCTCTCTTTTTCCGTTTCCCCAACAACAATTGTTGCATTAAAAATGTTGTAATTTTTTTCCACATAAAATTCATACATTTTTTTTTTTTAACAGTTTCTTTGCATTTATTTTTCCTGATGAACAATTTGATTAACTTGTATTCTTCCAAATCATTGCAATTAGTTTGGCATAAAAAAAAAAAACAAAATAGAACAATTATTTTTGCTCTCATTGTGTGCAAAAATAAAAAGCCGGCATTAATTGGTTTTAAGGATGACAAATGAAGGACAATTAACAAAAGCACAGAGATTGATGTTAAAAAGCAGTGCTCAGGGTTGGCACAATGAAATAAGTAAACAAGTCGACAGTGGCGAATGTTGCATTTGTTTTACAAGTATATAAAGAATCATCATTAAGTTCACAGAGTTGCGAAAAAAAAAAATTATAGCAAGAGAAAAAAAAGATTTTATACCTTCATCATGTTCTGTTTTTTTTTTGTTTTGTTTGCTATTCTCATGTAAGTACATTGTCCAGTTTACATTAAAATGTAGGTACATATGTATGTATATACATCATCACAAGCTTGCACAACTTCAAAATTGGTACAGCTGGTATTTAAGGAAAACATGAGTGACCGGCTGGTAGGCCCAATCCATGGAGGATCATTCATCCTCTTGCTGACTACTGAAGCCCTTCTCTTTTATTGAAAGGAAATGATTTTTTTTCGGTAGACTGTTTATTATATCGTCAATTGAATTGTTCCCACATTACGCGTTCAAGTTTTAAATTTGCATTAAGCACAATTTTGTTACTTCACTGACTATTTATGGCTCAAATACCGAAGGAGGAAGCTTTGGGGCACCATATAACAAAATATTGGTATACAATTTTATAATTCTTCTAGTTTTTTGACTTTTTTTTTATATTAATAACACTAATTATTTAAGCTGTAGGTCTTTTTAATATATGTGATATTTATTTTGATTCGATATTTCGCTACTCCTTTGTTTAGCTTCTTCAGGAAAATTGGTTTTTGTTTATAATGAAAAAATATTTTTTTTTTTTTAAATTCACAATACAGAAAAAATAAAATAAAATTATTAACAGCCATATTCATAAAAATATATTCTGGATTTGAATATGTTTTTATGAGTATGGCTGTTAATATTTTTATTTTGAATTTTCATTGACAAGAACTTTTTCTGTATTGTGAATTTTAAATAAAAAAAAAAAAAAAAAAAATTTTTCATTATAAAAAAAAACCAATTTTCCTGAAAAAGCTACACAAAGGAGTAGCGAAATATCAAATCAAAATAAATATTACATACATTAAAAAGACCTACAGCTTAAATAATTAGTGTTATTGGTATACAATTTTATATTAAAGAAAACATATCGAATAGATTTGTAGGGTTAAGCGACTACTGCATATTAGAATAATTTTTGATAATTTGGTTTAGGGCCTGAACTCCCCACTTTCCAGGTGCTAACTATTCCAGGCAACAGCTGACTCTCAGTTTAATATCAACCGATTTGAAGAATATTCTCGGATTTAAAGCTAAGAAACTGAGAAACTCAAATGACTACACAGCAAAAAATGTTATCTGTTTATTTTTAATAAACACCTTTAATTAAATAATATATTTTTTTCAATTAAAAGTTTAATCCATTTAATGATAGTTTCGATTCCCATCCCGGTCAAATCAGAAAAAAGTTGTTTCTGAGTTTTCTGTGCTACAGCACTCTCCTTCGCCGGTATTTGAGCAACAAAACGTCAGTCAAGTAAAATAATAAACAAAATGGCTCCATAAACTTAAAAATAATTATAATAATTATAATCCGTCAAAAAAAACACATCAGAGACGCCGCAACTTTGCTTTATAATTAACACGCAACTGCAGAGTTGTGCAAGAATTAAGCTCTATCTTCCTACCACTTTCACCACCTGTCTATTCTCTACCCCATCTCTCTCTCTAGTTCCAGTACAATGCTTTGCATATGTAGGGGATAGCCCGTGAGCACTGGTCCAATACAAAAAAAAAAAAAAAACGGCTTCTTTTATTTAAATGCTTATCCGATTGTTTTGTTTCATATATGCAACACTTTTTAAATAATTAAAAATTAATACCCCATAAACATTTTGTTGGTATCACCCTGTGATTAAGCTATACAATCCAGTCACATTATTTCATACTTACTATATAAAAGTACATATAAGTGTCACTGCTGTTAGCTATAAGTAAATCTTAAGCTTTACATATTATATTCATTAGTTCAATAAACGTCTTATATAAGAGTTCGTCTTTTGTCTCGTGTCTTTTTTTTTTAGACACATCCACATATAAACTCAAAACCCTCACACATTTGAATTGAATTAAAATTTTTGTTTTTTGTTATTAAAAATTTGGTGGATATTTTCAAAATATTTAATTATTATTATTAATAATTTAATTGAAAAAAATTAATTGATACCATTCATTTCTTTACAGGGAAAAATCTAAACTAAAAGAAAAAATATATTTAAATTTAAATTAAAAATATTGTAACATCTATTAAAATATAAATTGGATTTGCATCTGTAAAATTAAATTAAATTAAAATTAAAATTATTATTGTTGACTCAATTGAATTAATATGAATATGAAGTAAAACTATCAGATAAACATTTAAATAAATAATAATAACAACTGTCATAATCTGCATTTCATTTCTCCTATTATTCCTTTGCTCTAGTTCCAGCACAATGCACCGCATATGTAGGGGTCATCTCCTGAGTGCTGGTGCAAGATAAAAAAAAATAAGCAAATAAATAACTTGTTTATTTATTTAAGGATTGAGCCAACAAACTAACATAAATAAATAAAAACCAAGATTACAATTCGACTTTGTTTTGCTCCTGGATTAATTGACGTATAGTCGCAATGCTGCCAAAAACAAAAATATAAAATTGGTCGCACAGTGTTATCAATTTGTATTCAAGTGTTCCACTCAAACCGTTGAAAAACGTTTGCCTTCTTGTTAGCTGGGTTATTATCCAAAATTTTTCTAAAAAAATTCTTAAGGCAATGTAAAATTTTTAAATATGTTGATACATTTTTTGTTGGCCAAGATCCGTTTGTCCTCCATTTCATTTGCATGTAAATATTTCTGAAGCTAACGAGCACCTCAGGTACTGCTGCAATAATATTGTAGTTGTTGCTCTATTTTTCTTGTTCATATCGTTTTGTGCTTTTAAGAATGCACACCATAGGGTTCACAGTAAACCTTTCATATTTATTATTAGGGACTTGGATCAGGAGTAAAGCCGTAGACGTGTGAATGGTGAATGTAAAAATGGAAAACTTTAAGTAATTAATGCACGGCTCTTTGCATCAAGGTATAGCGATTATTGTGCAAGAAAGTTATGCTGGCAATACAATTGTGACGAACGATGAATTTTTCGTTGCGAATTTTCGTCATCGGAAAAAAGACACACATTGTGCATATGAAAATTAACACAACACCGCAGTCAAACTCAATTCGTCGTGCGTAACGAAGTCAGCAATAGATTTATTTCTATTCTATACGGCGACGAATGACGAACGGTACAGAGTGACCGTTTCTCATTTTAGTTTTGAAATATATTTTAATAAATGATTCATTATTGAAAAATTAAACAATTAATATACACAATTATTTACCTTAAAATTACTTTTTAATTGTTTTTTGTTAATGTTTAATTTTGTCAATTAATTTTTTTTAATACGGTAACACTATCAGCTGTTAAATGAAAATTAAATTTTAATAACGAATTAAATGATATGGATACTAGTGAATTAATTGAAGAGGTGAGAAAATATAAATGCCTATACAATCTGCCATCAATAGATTAAAAATTATTGAAAGAATCACTGAAATATGGGATTATGACAGCTGTAGTTTTTTCATCGTAATTGTGCGCCACACTGCGAACTTTTAGCGACGAATTCATTGTGCTAAATCCAAAAAGCTCATAAATGCTGTTCAAAAATTTGTAATATATGTAAGTACATTAGGGCGTAAAAACGGCCAAATACTGATTGTGGTACTTTTTTTGAAACCCATATATGTATCTTCTTATGTATTGAACATAGAACGAAGCTTTTTGCCTCCATCTTTTCATCTAGACAAAATTTCGTTTGCTTACTTTTTCGAAATTCGAACATATAGGGGTAAAATGGTACTTTGGTACTTTTTGGCAATTTAAGTATGGCTCACCCCATTATAAAGCTATCAAATTAAAGCAATTTTTCACAAGGGAACATAAAATATAATGAACTCTCTGCAAACGCAGTGTCTGCAACGGCAGATACCAACAAATGGCGGAATACTAATTTTTACCCATTTCCATGATATGGATATCAAATGAAAGCGATTTTTGAGAAGAAAACTAAAAATTAAGTGGAACGGGGAACGGGTACTTTTCAAAAACAAAGGTCTTTTGAAACAAAGTACTTTTTTATATACCACTTTGTACTTTATGGAAAAGATACTATTTGAAAAATGTACTTATAGAAAAAACACTTTTTGGAAGAAGTACATTTTGAAATTGTACTTTTTACAAAAAAAAAAAAAAACACTCTTTGGGAAAGGTACTTTTTGAAAATTTAATTTTTATAAAAAAAAAAGCAGTTTTTGGAAAAAGTAGTATTTGAAAAATTTTCTTATGTATATAAAAAAGCACTTTTTGAATTTTTGGAAATGTACTTTAAAAAAAGCACTTTTTGGAAAAGGTACCTTTTGGAAATGTAATTTTTATAAAAAACACTCTTTGGAAAAGGTACTTGTTATAAAAAAAAGCAAATTTTTAAAAGGTACTTTTTGGAAATGTACTTTTTATAAACAGCACTTTTTGAAAAGGTACTTTTTGCAAATGTACTTTTTTACAAAAAATCACTTTTTCGAAAAGTTAGATTTAGAAAAGGTACTTTTTGTAAGAAAAGTGGGCAACATAAGGCTAGTTGGAGTGCGGGGCGCGAATTGTACCGATTTAATCTAGTTCATTTATATATTATATTTCCTATCAACTGCTGCCTTGAAACCCCTAAACATTGGACAAATTTCTTACAAGTGAAATTTGCTGCAATTTCTAATTTTGTGTTGATCAAATGTTTTTCATGTAACTGTTGCCAGTAGCTGAGACTGAAACTGATGTTCTTCTTGTTTTACTATTTTATATTTTTTTTTTTCTTCCCAAAGTACAGAATCAGATATAAACGAGTATATTTCTTATGAAAAATAGAAAAATCTTTATGAATGATGTTCCTGTAACTCTGTGTATATTTTTCTACATCTTGTCAGTATTTCTGTTTCTTTTTACATTTTCCTCAACTTCATTTTTATATGTTGCTTTCTATGCATAATAACATGAAAAAAAGTACCCGCAGGGTAATAGATGACAAAAGACTATTCCCGTTGAGCATTTGAAATATATTTGCAAGATTGTAGAACATCTCTTCGCATGTCTGTATGTATTCAAATGTATGCAAATATGCTCGTTTATCGCGTAATTTTTGTTTGGCTGTGGGTTTGTTTACTTGTGAGCTTTAAGGTTTCAGGGAAATCAAAAAAATTTTTTTAAACAAAATTATGAAATCAACAGCAACAACAACTAAAAAAAGAATAAATAATAACATAAATTGTATTACGCTGTAGAAAATGAGAAAATAAAGGAGTTTAAAGGGAATTATGTTGTGAGATTCAAGACGCTATTTGTGGTTGAGCAAATTCTAAGAAATGTCAAAGACAAAAAAAGGAATTAACAGCGACTTGATGAACAAAAGACTACAAAGTATGTTTTGAATGTTAAAAGAGGCTAAAAGCAATGTGTGTTTTATTTCTCTGGTTTCAAGTGGTTAGGCACTTGAGTTCTTTTTTTTTTTGTTATCAATTTCGAGTTATTGTTCTAATTCGAGCGCTTTCTGCACATCGGTGTATCAACCATCCGTTTGTATCAACCATCCATTCTTGTTCCTGGACTTCTTGAAAGAAAAATTTCTTTCTGTGTAGCCTCAGTAATTTTAAAGAGATTATTCCTTAGGGTGCCATTAATTTCATGTGTTGTGAGTTTTGGTGTTGCTGGCCTTTTTATTATTTTCAAATTTTTCAAAATAAATATTTCCATATAAAACGCAGAATGTGGAACAGATATTCAAACTAAATGAACATTAATTTTAAACACATATTTGTACGACTGATCTCCCATAACGGCTAGAATTTTGATCACCATTTGCGAACCGCTGGTTGAAAACAGCATGGAAAAAGTTTTTTTTTTTTTTTTATGGACCAGCACTCAGGAGATGACCCCTACATATGTGGTGCATTGTGCTGGAACTGAGGAAATGCATAGTAGAAGAAATGATAGGAGGTGAAGCTTCAGTCACTTCTTACAACTCTGCTTTTGCACGTTCTTTGTTTTTATAGCAGTGTTGTAACGTTTCTAATGTCAAGGAGTCGTATTAAATTTCAAAGCTTCGTTTTTAGTAGCCATTTTTAGTAATTATTTTACTTCGCCGGTGCTACACAATACCGATGAAGGAGAGCGTTCTGATGTGCCTGTGGATGGGATACAGCTGAAGACGTTACTGTTAAGTGACCAGTGACTATGCCTTCGCCACTGAAACCTTGCGACAACAACTGATACAAAGCCACACAAATGCACATCAGAAAAAATGCCAGATGTTTTTATGAGTCTGAAATTGGGGTTGAACCCAGGAAAATTGTTCGTTTTGTAGTCAACGTGCAGACCACTTCGACCATCGCCACCCTCATTATGATTTTCGCCAATTAAATTATTATTGTTGACTTAATTGAATTAAATATTAGTATTAAAAATTGAATTAAATTTTTAGAAAATTTTCAACAAATTTTTAATAGGAAAAAAAAATATCTGAATTCAAATCGAATACTTGATGGGTATTAATTTCTAATTCAATTACAATAAAAATTATATTTCATCATATTACGAATATTGCAGCATTAATTTACAGTTTTAATTGAAAAAATTTCCTGCTTTTTTGGGAATTTTGAAGGTACTATTTTGAAAGTGGAACAAAATAAATAAATAAATTGACTGAATTTACGTGGGAAAAATTTTACTATTTTTTTTTCTACACAGAAAATAATTCGACTTTTTTTATTTTCAATTAACATTTTTAATTGGAATAACATATTTTTCAATTAAAAGTTTAATAAATTCAATTAAATTTTTAATTAATTTTTCGGCTCAATACTAAAATAAATAAATAGTAATTTTTTTTTTGCTATAAAATACATTGTTTTGTGATTGGTTTATTTAATATATATGAAACATTCTCTATACAAAAAAAAATTAATAACACAATAACCGTTCGTTCGAATTGAATAAAAATACTTTTTTTTTTGCTAATAAAAATATGTGTGAAATTTTCAAAATATTTAATTAAATTTTAAATTATTATTATTGAAAAATAATTGAAAATTACTGCGTTTATAATAACTGGCCATAAGTACAGCTGACTAGTAGTACATCAAGCAGCTTTGAAACGAGTCTTTGCAACCAGTGCGGAGTTTTACCAATAAATTTGCGAATTTTTCTTTAAGACTCTTTAAAATTTTCGAAGAAGAAAGAAGCTGCTAATCGCATTATAGTTTCTACGATTTTAACTTAAAAGTAATTCCGTTCAAATAGTAGAAAATGCATTTACTCACAAAGCTGACAAGGGGAATCATACCAGTGTATTATATGCCTTCCGTTACAAGTTGCAAGCTATTCACTTTAAAACAGACACAGTTTTGCAACATACGTCCTAATCAAATATATTCACACACACACACACACACACACATACATATATACTGGCAAAATTTTAGAGCAAACATTTTAATAGAAAATTTTTTAAGGAGACTTTTGTTTTTCTATTGTACTGAAGCCTCACGTGTACCTGAAGAATTTTAATACACGTTATACTCGTTATTGCAAAACTTATGGCAGATACTTACAAATAAGCATATATGGATTTGAATTTAACAGTGTTTTTTTTCTCGTGTGTTGCAGGTTGTGCAGTAGTTCGAGTGCAACATAATGTAAACTCGACAGGTTTTAAATCGAAAAAAAACAGACAGGAGTAGTAAAAACTATGGGATGTTTCCGTTGATGTGCGACTAATATGCAACAAATTGCAGTACACGATAGTGACAGCATATCCCCATGCTCGTCTTTTTTTTTATACCATCATTTCATGTGTTCGTTTATTAAATGAGTTCTTTCTTTCCATTATGGTGTACTTACATGTATAAATGTACAGTGTCGCACAAAACACATTTGGCATTTGCAATATTGTTTGAACTTTCTGTCATCTGAAAATAAAAAAATATATACAAAATAATTAAAAACATATATTTTTTTATTTCACTTATAATTCAGAAAATAAATTTGCAATTTGGAAAATCAAACATTGAAGAAGTAACTATACCATATGATGTTAGGTTAGGTTAGGTCGGCAGGGTGTTGGATGTAAAGGTAAAGGAAGGTTCCAGCCCGCTTGGGTCCAATTTATTATGATCCCATTGTAATACCAGTTGTGAAAAAACTTTCACCTGTTGTAGTGATACAGACCAGAGTCTCTACTACGAATCAAAATATATTTCGAAGTTAATATTTCATACACAGCAAAAAATAAAATAAAATTTTTAATTAAAAATTTCGTAACATCAATTAAAAAATGAATTAGATTTTCACCTGCAAAAAAAATTAATACTGTCAATTAAGTTGTTTTTGCTGAATTAATTTTAATTAAATATGTAGAAAATATTTTAACAAAAAAAGTATAAAAAAATTTTTTTTTTAGCAGTTTTCGAGATATACAAAAATCATATATTTTGCGTGGGAGGTACCATGCTCACTTGTCCAATTCCAACCACTTTTTTACTCATGATTTGTACTGACCATTAAGGTACTAAGACCAAATACAGAATGTTTAGCTTTAACCGTTCTCAACGTATAACGAAATCAATATTTCGCTTGTGTGGGAGGTACCACGCCCACTTTTTTTTTCTTTTTTAATCTGGGACCAGCACTCAGGAGATGACTCCGACACATGCGAAACATTGTGCTGGAACTATAGAAAAGGGATAGTATGAGAAACGACAGGAGGTGAAGCTTAATTAATTATTTTGCAGCTCTGCTTTCGCACGTTCTTTTGTTTTTATACTCGTAGCAGTGCTGAAGCTTCGGTTTAGTAGCTATTTTTATTATTATTTTACTTCGCCGGTGCTACACAATACCGACGAAGGAGGGCGTTCTGATGTGATTGTGGACTGCTATCAGCTGAAGCCGGTATTGTTCAGTGACCAGTGACTGTGCCTTCGCCACTGAAACCTTCCGACAACAACTGACACACAAAGACACACACAAATGCACATCAGAAAAATGCGAGAAGTTTTTTTTTTTTTTTAAATAATTTTAGTCTGAAACTGGGGTTGAACCCAGGTCTGCTTTGGTTTTGTGCAAAGAGCGTGGCATATATGATGAAATAGTTAGAGCTTTATTTTAAATCAAAATAAGCCGCCATTTTGTGTATCTCATAGCAAAACAATAATTTATTATTTATTTAATTAAGAATTGAGACCAAAACTGAATTAAAAAGACAATAGAATTGATTAAACTTTTAATTGAAAAAAATATATTATTCTAAATGGTGGTGCTCATGCCGAGTTTTTAGTGTATTGGCTGTGCAAGCAGTAGGGGGCAGGTGCGATTCCCAGCCCTCTCAAGTCAAAAAAAAATTTTCCGAGTTTTCTGTGCTACAGCACCCTCCTTCGTCGGTATTTGAGCAATTTCAGATTTCATCACTATTTCATAGGTAAAATATAAATTACTTATTTATTTAAGTATTGCTCCCAAAAATAATTTAAAATTTAATTAAATTGATTAAACTTTTAATCGAAGTAATAAATTATTCTAACTAAGGCCCATTATTATAACTTGCCGATAGCTAAAGTTGGGATGCTATCGGACAAATAATTAGTTTTTCGTTATTACAAGTTGACTTTAACCTAATGTGAACGATAAGCTAACGGAAAGTTCATCCTACCTGTAACTTTTAAAGGGACTTAAGCATTTGAAGCTGCCATATTTTATGCACTTTAAATATGGCAACATGGAAAATATAAATGTATACAAATTAATTTTTTAAACTAAAATGGAAAGCAGAATGCGATTGTTTTATATAAACGAGCTAGAGGATATTTTTTAAAACACACACAAAAACGTAGAGTATGAAAAAAACGCTTTAAATAAAGAATAAAATAAAACGTTGTCGTTGCCAGCAGCTTGTTTTGTTTGTCAAAAGTAATCGGTATTTACTCTGGTACTGCCATATTTTTAAAAATATTAATTTAATTTTTTCGAACAGTTGTAATAATGAAAACAAGTTAAAGGTCACTTTATTAATCATTTTACCTAAAGTTAATTTCAGCTATCAGTAACTTTATTGCTTAGTTGTAATAATGGCCCTAAATGTGTTAATTAAAAATAAAAAAAAAATATAAAAATTTGTCTGTGCAACAGGCGGTTTAATTTTGATATGTAAAACTACGAGTATTTTTAAGGGAAATCATCAGGTGGCTATTTGGCTCGCCTTCAGGATTATATGGAGCAGAACACGAGCTATAGAGCGCAACACTCTGTATACAAATATCCCAAATACCCATTTAACATTCGAATTGAATCAAAATATATTTTTTTTGCTATTAAAAACTTGTTTGAAATTTTGAACATGTTCAATTACATTTTTAATTGTTGTTATTAAAAATCGAATTGTTATTATTAAAAATTTAATTGAGAACAATAATAAATTAAGTGATACTATTAATTTCTTTAGAGTTGAAAATGGAATTAATTTTTTAATTGATATTACATAATTTTCAATTGAAATTTCTTTTTATTTTTATCTGTACTTCCTCTGATTTATATTTATTATTTTCTAATTTATTAACGAAATATATCTATAAATAATAGTCCAAATCAATTACAATACAGTTTACATATTTATTAAAATTTAATTAATTAATTTATTTACTTAAATACTCTACTTCGAATGTGTTATATATAATAATTTCTACACTGGGAGTTTTCCTCGACACTGTATTGTATTTGTATTGTAGTGTATCATGTCTCTGCAGTTGTCTTCACATCCTTGCTCATGCATAAGCGAATACATACAAAGTTGACTAAAGTTTAACATGGTACTTTTTGCAAGACTCTTTGATTGTTGTTATTGCCATGGTTGTTGCTCTTCTCCTCAGAATGCATTATTCCTTGCGGAATAGATCTCATACATACACATATGAAAACTTAGGAAACTTTAATAAAATTGTATGTGCAACATCACACATACATACAAACACATTGGCATTAAACTATTGTAAGTAATTTTGCGTGTGCAGTCGTAACTGCAACAAGGTATGCTGTTAAATTGTGCTTGCAAAAATGCATTTTGCTTAAGTTTATTTGAAATATGTGCAATTTTAGAAGTTTAGAAGATTTTAAGAAGCTCTCTGCTTGGTGGATAGTGAATTTAATATGTTTAATTCTTTCCAGCTGTTACAGGAGTTTGGAATTTACTCGAAAAGTAGAATTAGAAAAAAAAAAGAAAAATTATGTGATTTGATATTTTCGATTCAATACTTGGAGAATTTTCTCTTAGATTTAGCTAGTCTTTCGGAGCTTTTAAATTTATTTGAAAAAAATTATTCGATCAATTATTTGGGCGAATATTTAAGCAATAAACTTTTGATTTATTTTCGCATGTGTTACCATATTTCAAAAATCAATAAGATAGCTCGTTGAAATTAAATCGAAAAGAAATAACTTCGGAAGAAAAGTTACTCTCAAAAAGGAACCTCTTCAACTTTTTTTTCATTATTGTTTCACTTTATGTACAGAGGGCGGGATATCGTGTCTGCGTAAAACAACTTTGGTCACAACATTTAAATTATAATTAGCAAAACTCAAACAACTTTCACTCAATCGAAATTTAAACATCTCTAATAGCTTAAAGATATTGTAGAAACTTCCTACAAAGTTTCTATCATATTGAAAATGGATAAAATCAAATTTAGTTTAACTAAGTAAAAGTTTCATTCAAAATAACTTGTCTTAGTTGAAAGCAAAGCAAGAAACAGCTCGGAAATACAAATTCTTTTTTCGTCTCTATCTCTCTCTCTCTATCTCTGTTTTTGGAAAACTTTCTTATACGTGATAAACTTGAATAATATATCCCTTGTTTCCGAAAAAAAAGAAGAAAAAAATAGATTCCAATCATTAGTATTACATTGTCATCGTTTCGAGAATAGTTATAAATAAAATTAGTGATTCAAAACATGCCAAAAGTAGTAAAATATACGCAAGGGATATAATGAATAGCTTATTATCGAAGTGGCCTTTGTATGGTCAATTATATGTAATTAATAGTGGAAAAGGCGACTAAAAAAATGTCTTTTCTCATAAGTTTTTGGTTGATGTAGGAAATTGAAGTCTATGAATGCTACAAACTGTGATTTAGTTTTAAATTGCAAACATCATTTAAATAAACCTACACTGAACAAAATTAAACGAAATTTTAATTAAAACTTTTGTTATATCAATTAAAAAATTAATTAAATTATCAGCTGTTAAGAAATTAATTGCCATAATTAAATTATTATTGTTGACTTAATTGAATTAATTTTCAAAGCAATTTGAAAAAAAAATAATTAAAATTTCAAAATTTCCAAAAAAAAAAATTATTTGGCCTCGAATGTTTTCTGGGCATTACTTTCTATTTTTATCAAAAGTGTTGTGTATTTCGTAGCAAAAAAAAATCAATTAATTAAAAATTTAATTGAACTGATTAAACTTTTCATTGAAATAAATATATTATTATAATTAAAGATGTTAATTACCAACAAAAGAAAGTGAAATTTTTTTCTTTGTAATTGGAATTAGAAAACTATACCCATTATTTTAATATTGTAGCGTAATAAAATTTTATTATTTTTTTTTTTTTTGACCGGCAACCTACACATAGGAGATAGAATGGAGCCTTGTAGTACCCCTGAATTGATCTTGAACTCGTTAGATTAGACCCCGTCTATAACAACTCTTATAGCGCGATCCCTAAGAAAGCTCGATATAAATCGAGAGAAGATATCACCGACACCAAAAGCAATAAGTTTGGACAAGAGTGCTCTATGCCACACTCTGCCAAATGCTTTTGAAATATCTAGAGCCACTACCTTACTTTCGCCAAAATGATGGATGGATCGATACCATTTTTCCGAGAGGAAGGCTAATAAGTCTCCCGTGGAACGTCCGCGACGGAAGCCATATTGCCGGTCGTTAAGTAAGCCATTGGACTCCAGATACTTCATAAGATGAAACTTTAACATACTCTCCATTACTTTAGAAATGGTAGAGCATATTGCGATTGGGCGATAATTTTCAGGGTTGCTTTCCAGCACGACGGAAATTCGCGTGCATGGTATAGGGTGCTGAAAAGGATTGCCAGAAGATTGGATTGCTCAAAGAGTCCCAATCTTCTGATATCGATGATTAAAAGATAAGCAGACTATGCGATGTTGACTGTGGGCGAGATCTAACTTTGTCTTCTCTTCTCTTTTCTATTCTTATCTTTGGCTTTACTGCTCTCTACTTCTTTTCTTTTATCGAGGGGATTACCAAAGGGCACCAGACCACCTCCAGCCGGAGCACCACCCTTCCTACCTTACCTTACCTATTGTTATTTGGTTGTATGTCCATATAGACCTGATACATTATATAGCAAACACAGATAAATATAAATAAAAATTTAATTATTATTTTTCTTAAACTTAAAAAAAAATTTTTAATAGCAAAAAAAATACTTGAATATTGATTATTAAAAACTACAGTTAGTCTCATAAAATAGCATAAATTTCAACTGCAAATAGACTTTTATCGCTCACTGTACACGATTTCTTTATGACTTATGGGGCCAAGTTCTTTTTCAAAGAATGGAACCCACTCACCCTAATATTATTTACTTTGGTTCTCCTTGAGGTAATAATTAAATCGCAGACTTTAAATCATATTGTAAATATAATTATTTTAAGTTTCCTGGCTCCTTAATACGCTTAATATTAATTAATTCTTTAGTTTTTCTTAATTTATGCAAATAGATACAGCAGACAAGAAAATTTAACTGTCAATATTTATTGAATGAATAGCGAACATTTTCCTTTTTAATTAAAATATTGAAAATTATTCAAGCATGAACGAACAACTGAAACTAATTAGCTGAGAATATCTAGACAAAAACATTAACCGACTACAGTGAATTTGCGGAAAGTATAACTCTTTGGCTGTTAAAATATAAAAAGAATATCTTGGCATATAATTATTGGTCTTTAAACAAAGAATATTTAATTTACAAGCTGACTTCTCGTGAGATGCTGACTTATGGCGGAAAACTATGGGACACGGTCTCGACCTAAGGCTTATCAAAAGCTTTAATATCTACAACCGCTTCAACGTGGCACTGCTGAGATCGGCAAATCTAAACGTATTTTTGCAAATAAAACTCGCACACCTTCCGCAAAATTGGAACTATCGCTGATACATTGATTTGAAAAGTAGGAAAACAACAAGAGAATATTTTTAAATATGCCAACGAAAATATTCTACCACTACACACGCAAAAATTTCATTGTAAAAACCATCAAAAGTCTTGTAAATATAACATTTTCCGGTATCGAATTTGCTTCATGGGTGATGGATGCATCATGTCAAATCAACAAAATTTCACTTTAAAACATTTTTAAGTCTTGATTATTTCATATATCAGCCTAGTCGAATTTAACATTAAATTAAGTTTGAAACAACGTGATATATAATGTTGAATCAATAAGATTTTAGTGTTAATTTAACGCTAGTCAGAATTAGTTATGCTTATTTATGTGTGTGTCGTTAATGCAAATGTCAACTCACCAGAAGACATTCAACCAAATTCTTGAAAAAGCTCAGCACTCTCAAATGTTTATATAAAAACTGCCAAAAAGTCTTTGAGAATTACTCAGTAGGCAGACTGAGTAAACGTTTTAAAGTAGTTTTAAGCTGATTTAAGGTTGATTTAAAATTTGTCATTTGTTCATTTCACATTGTCCAATGTTCAATGTCTGTCCGAAAATCTTAAATTTTGCTGTATTGCAACGTTGATTTAAAGTGATAAAAATATAATTTCACTATTCCTTTATTTCTTTATTCAATTTTTAGCCTATGAACTAATTTCTTACAGGCTTAAGCATTAATTAAATTCCAAAATATTAATAATAAATATAACAATAATAATAATATTAAATTATAAATATAAATAAAAAAAAATATAACATTAAAATAAAAGATACGTATGCAATTATTAATAAAATGCATTTAAGTGCCTTAAAATATTGTTTTTTAGAGTATTAGAATCAATCGAAAAATCAATGGAAGAATATAGATCATTAAATTCAGCGCACATTCTATGGAATGCATCAAAATTGGCATAGTTGGAGCGGAAATATTGAAGTTTTATAGGAACATAATATCTTGTTGGGCGATTTGGTATTGTAAATTACATGTGACGGAGTAAGAACGCTGAGTCATTAGATTCATTACAAATGATACATTCATGTATATTCTCCTACTTTTCAAAGTAGGAAGCTTAATAAGTGCAAGGCGGCTTTCATATGGTGGGAGATTAAGATGGCGATTCCAAGGAAGTCCACGCAGACAAAATAAAAGAAATTGTTTTTGAACTGATTCAATTTTCTTTATGTGGATATCATACTGCGGCTTTATAACGTAGGGATCATTGAATTCCTTACCCCAACGTTTTATGAATCCCAAAACTCCTTTGGCTTTATTCACTGATTGGGAATTTAAGTATTTAATATTTTGCAACTTTATTTTCACTACGAAAGATCTGGAATAAATTTATTTCGAAAGTAATTTTGAAATTTTTTCATTTCAAATTAATGTGAATCAATGTTAAATTCAAATCAGGTTATTATATTTGCAGAAATTTAACATGATTTTCATCAACATTTCGTCCTGTTAATTTCACATTGGAACTTTTTTGCTCTGTGTATTTGTTGGTTTAATTGAAATTTTGTCATTGACGCCATTGACAAGTTTAAATAACACAAGAAAATTTTTCTTTCTACATATTTATTGAAAAGCAGTACTTTGACTAAAATTTGTGGACGCTTTCTGGTCATCGAGACATTTGTATAACAGTGTAACCTTCAGGTGCTTGCAGTTTCGTTATCTGTCAAGTTATTGCTTGTTAAATTAAATTATAAATTGCACACACTTGTAACATTTCAGCAATAAAATATCACATAAAACAGTTTTGTATGTCATTCAATTATGAACAATTTTTTTTTTTTTTATTTTTTATTTATTTGCAATTAATTTGACCTGGAAAAAAATTCTTCGTTATATTTCTTTATATTTCCACACACATGGACAATTCTTACGATTGCAAATGCTACTTAAATTGAAAGATCATTTTAATTTTTGCTTGTTTGTCCTTGACAACTTTTAAGAAAGATGAAGATGAATTCTATGGCAATTTTTATTTTTCAGCACAATGGATCTTAAACAATTACAATGCACAAGTTGATGGAGGATGAATGAATAGATGAATGAATATATGATATGAAATGACTGAATGGAGTATGAAGTACATATCATTTAAATGATGTAATCAACTATGCAGCAGACAGCAACTGCTCATCAGCATTTGAAAAGATAAACTTCAGCCAAAAAATTACCAAAACCAAAACTAATGGCAAGAAATGCTACTACATAAACACAAAAAAAAAAACACACACGCACACACACACGCACACACACACACTTTAAGATTTCTGTACTCTGAAAACATATAGAACAATGCAGTGATTGTAACAACATTTCATAAATTATCTTACACAAACATAACATTGTACAAGTATAACATAGTGATATACTTACAGTCTAGTTGTGAAAGTATACAGGCAAGACACCTCCTGCACAATAAGCAATTGTTAAAAGTGAACCCAAAGAATGACTTATTTTTTGACAATTTAGCCACTGCAATCAATGGGTGCCTTGATTGTCCTAGTTAATCTATCGAGGTGTTGTGGGTTCAATTCTCAACAAATACTTGAGAAATTGTTTCATTATCTTTAACATCACCAGTGCTACTCGTTTATAACAATTGTATTTATAAATAGAATTATAATCTTTTTAGTAACTACATGACACTCGTATCTTAGGAATAAATTCTTCATTCATTCTTCTTTTTCCAAACACTATTTTAATTAGATATTAAAATAGATATTAATAATAGATAGCGAACAGAAAAAAAATATTAACTCTTTTATTTTTAATTAGAATAATATATTTTTGCAATTAAAACTTTAATCAAATCAATTAAAATTTTAATTAATTTTTGGGCTCAATACAAAACAAAATTATTTCACAAATTTTTTTTTTTTTTGCTGTGAAATGCACAAAATGCCGGCATTTATATTTAAATATTTTTTTTTTTTTATCTGCGACCAGCACTCAGGAGATGACTCCTACACATGCGAAGCATTGTGCTGGAACTATAGGAAGGGGGCCAGTAGGAGAAACGACAGGAGGTGAAGCTTAATTAATTATTTTACAGCTCTGCTTTCGCACGTTCTTTGTTTCTACTTGTAGCAGTGCTGAAGCTTCGGTTTAGCAGCCATTTTTATTATTATTTTACTTCGCCGGTGCTACACAATACCGACGAAGGAAGGCGTTCTGATGCGATTGTTGATTGTTATCAGCTGAAGCCGCTATTGTTCAGTGACCAGTGACTATGCCTTCGCCACTGAAACTTTCCGACAACAACTGACACACAAAGACACACTAATGCACATCAGAAAAATGCGAGATGTTTTTTTGTTTTTATATAATTTTAGTCTGAAACTGGTCCTGTTTTTGGTTTTGTAGTCAACGTGCAGACTACCATCCATCGTGCCATCGCCACCCTTATGTGATTGTAATATTTTTTCTAAATAGAAAATAAAAACCTGAAGCTTAATTTTTTAAAATTTAGAGAGTTTTCAAATTAAAAGAAACTTGCTGAATAATAATTTCAGACATGCATTCCCAATTGAGATAATTTACTTTAGTGTTCACACATATTTTCATATTTAATTTATTCAATTTAGCTTACACAGACAAAATTATTGCTTTTTTTATGAATGAAGAAAGGCCCTTAATTAATTTTTATTTTTATTTTAATTAAATAGTTTAATTAATACCATTAAAAAATATTATAAAATCGATTTGATGAAAACAGCTCCTTTAGAACTAGCAAGAACATCGATTTTAATTCGATCAATTAAAAAATTAATTAAAAGTTTTTAATTTTTTTAGTTGAATAGTTAATAAATATAATTATAATATTAATTAAAAAAAATACAATAACAATTTAATTTATTTACTGGTAAAATTTTAAACAATTTTTTAATTGATATCACAAATTTATTAATGGAAATTAATTTTAATTTCTTTCTGTGTACTCAATTAGCATATCACAACTAGAAAAACAACGCTGCTCATTTATTTTTTGTTTTTGCTTTTTTTAATTCACTCTTCTGACATTTGACTTGCCCTTGTACAAAATTTTTTCCTTTCACTGAACATACTTCCCAGTAGAAATACTTGTGAAATAGAGTTGCATTTCAAGTTCTACTGAATATTTATAACAATTTCGTAATTATTGTTCCAAAACTTAAATTACATAAAAAAATCTCAATAACACCGTATAAATGTTCAAAAATCAATAGAAAACGAAATAATATTTTAGTAACAGTGAATGAAAAAAGAAGTAAATTTTTCAACATTAACTACAACTAAAAAGAAATCAATTAAATTTTTAATTAGTGCAATTAAAAAATTTAATTAAAAAATTCACAAAAATTCAATTAAAATTGTGAATTTTTTTTTATTATTTTTTAAAATATTTATTTAAATTTTAAATTATTATTATTAATTCTTAATTATTATTATAAATTGTAATTGTTGCCATTAATTTTTTTTTTAGATTTTTAATTTTTATTTTAAAATTTTAAATTTATTAAATTAATCATTGAAGTAATTACTAATAATAATAATTAAAAATTTAATTGAAAGTAAATTTAATTAAGTTGTTTGCAGGTGAAAGAAAATCTAATTAATTTTTATTACAAAATTTTTAATTAAAATTTTGTTTAATTTTTTTCTGTGCAGTATATTCTTGCATTTATTAATATGAAATTAAATCAATACTTAAATTTTCCTCTCCTATGTTGTTTATGAATTATAATTTTATTGTATATAATATCTGCTTAAAACAGTTGTCTTGTATTTAGCGTTTACAAAGTTGAGAAAAACTTAAAAGAAACCCCAAAAGTGATTGTGCTGCGATGAGCAACAGTATAAATTCCTTGAATAAAGTACAAAGCGATCAGCAAAAAAAGGACATTATACAACTATGAAATGAAAAGCAAAGAAAAGAAACTGACAAACTTCAATGTAATGTAATGTAATGTAATTACAATGTAGCATTAATACAGCACGATTAAGAACTAACAAATCCTTGCAAATTATTACAATAATTTATTACTTTCTAGTTGTTTCAATGAATGTCTTAAAATATGTTTATTAAATTTTTAGAGTGAGAAAACTTTCACAACCGCCCAATTTGATTGAGAAAATTTTAATTAAGAAAAACAAAAGAAAACAAAAACATTATTCATAAACGTGTTAGTGCTTTATTTTATTAAAAAGGTAATTCAAATATATGTTTCTAAAATTTTGCAAAGAAGAATATATAAAAAGATTTTTTTTTCTATTGAACCGAAGATGAATGGAATACACCACTGTACGAGTATATCCACTGGTTAATGTTTGTCATTGTATTTGTATGAATTATTGCGCTCTTTTATTTATTTCTTTTTTTTTTTTTTGCCTTGTAATTTATGTCATTTCAATCGTTTCCCTGGGTGAAAATTTAAATTCCGGATGGTAAAAGCAATTTGTCAGTTTTCATTTCATGTCAATATTGCTGTCATTTTATGTGAAAGTGTATGTGTGTGTGTGAGTACATTTTCCTTGAACATGAAGAAGATATAAAAAAATGTGAGTGAATATGGTACATTTTTAAACTGCAACCATGACCAATTAAACATAATAACTATGGTTCCTGTAATTATGTGTGTAATCATGTGCGTGAAAGCACACAACCCAGCAAGCGCAAACACAAATGTTTGAAATTATAAGCATTCAAATTTAAAAAAAAATGTTCGTTCTGCCACATCATTCCTCTCTTAGATAACAAAAAATCAAAAGGAAGCTTTCGAAAATTTTATTTAATTCAGTTAAAAATGAAGGTGGTATTAGAGAAAAATATTATTTGTGAAAGTATTCATGGAACATACGAAGGCTGCTTGATAACTGCGTAACATTTTTACTTTCCCTCGCCGTAGCTTTAAATGCAACACTGCTATAGTAAAATATTGTGCCAGCTGCCTCATTTAGTTTGTGCTTGACAGCCATTGGAAGTAGACTAGCTCGTGAATTTGAACAAAAATGGAAAAAAGTGAATTTCGTGTGTTGATTAAGGATACTTTTTTGCTTAAAAAAACATCAATGAAATCACGGAAAGGCTTGGTATATACTAAGGGAACTCTGCACCAACAATTTGAAAGCGAAATAAGTAGTTTACTGAGTTCTGTTGAGGTCGTATCAGCACAAGTTGCCCAAAAACGTCGATAAACTTTATGTAGATTACTTAAAGAAGGGTAGAACGATCACCGGCCAATAATATTCAGAACTTTTATACAGATTGATTTAAAGTAAAAATGGCCACATTTGGCGAAAAAAAGTTTTGTGGTCAACAAATTTTAATAAACTGTGTATATTTTGACCATTTTGAAACATACCGGTCAGTCTCTTGAAAACAGTGTTGCTGTAAACGAGACCATAAATTCGGCATCGTTGTCAACAATTTAAAATTTCACCAAGCATTACGCGGCGCATTTTGACAAAAGATCTCCACCTTCATGCGTACAAATTTACCCTACTCAGGAGCTCAAACCAGCACACCATGGAAAGTGTTAAAATGAAAAATTGCATTTGTCCTGAGACATCCTTTATAATCCCAGATGGTAGCTAATCCTGGGAGGGATACCTAGAAATAAACTCCGTCTAACAGTAGTAGTCACACGTTAGGAGAATACACCGTATAACGTCTTCTGTAGAGTTTAGCGGATTGTGGAAGAAAATGAGATAGTTGTCACGGTCCTGCCCTCGCCGCTAAAAAGGTGGTGTCTGTTATGGGCAATCCCTTTCTGCAATACCTTGCTGTGATATCGGCATGCGACCTGGAGAATATATATTTATTTATACGGAACTTTAGTGTCGATCAATGGCTGATGATGGCAAGCGAACCTCATATATTCTCAGTTCATCTGCTCCAGGGAGCACAGCACCCAACTGGCGTACTTTATGTGGAATGTGGCAAACTGAGAGCAGATACTCACGGCTTCACAAACTCAGATTCGATCATTAGCCGACGTAAGGACGCTTTTACCAACACATAAAAAGTTCATGAAGTTACATGAGGCAACATGCAATGGAAACATTTTAACATTTTTTTGGTGATTTTGTGAAAAAAAAAAAACATCTAAAATTCCTTTTAAAGTTGCCAAATGTGATTTTGGTAGAGTCTTTCAAGGAGTCGCTTTCAGAAACGTTGTAAATTACGTCCTAGTTCATATTCATTAATACTTTCTCCCTCTTTATACCTCATCAATTTTCAAACCAGTATTGCCATTTTGGCACTTTCCCCTTTAACAGTTTTAAAAAGCATTCAGGTTTTTCAAACTATGAGCAAAAAAAGAAAAATCATGACTAAATTAAAAATTAAAAAAAAAAAACGTTGATTCAATTAAAATAATAATTAGATTTCAAGCTATCACGAAAATTGTAGGATTAATTAACATGAAAATTAAAATGAAAAAATTTCACAATATTTTTTTCCGTTTGACGTTTGTATTGCACTCTTTTGAGTGCAATACCAAAATCAATTAAAATAAACGTGAATTGAATTAAATTATTAATTGAGAACAATAGGGAAAAATTTAATTATTATTTTTTTCTGTGTGCTGAAAGCTGAGCAGGAAGTTTCAAGGAAGCAGCATAATTGATTTAGTTTTTTTTAACCAATCCCGCGAACTCCTGTTGCCTGGGTGCACACATTTGTAGATGGCTGAGTATAAGTGTATGAGTGTATGTGTGCGTTACAAACGTGTATGTATGTATACATATATATAAATTTTTTAAAATGAAAGTATTAACACATGGTGATAATAACGATGGCTGAAAGCAGCAAGAAGCAACATTATGAATCCTGTTTTTTCCACATTTATTGCATAACAAAATAATGAGAAACAAATGACAACAACAACAACACATGCCGCATGCTTAATCCACAAATCGCTTTGCATGGTAAAGTTGTAATGTTTTATAAAAATCGCAATTAATGCACTGTGCTTGCAACTACAATTCTAAAGAATTTGCGGCTAATATTTTTTTATACTGATTTTTAGAGTTCAAAATTATTTGGAAAAGGTTTATTATAACTTCTATAAATACCAAAAAAAAATTCTATAAATACAGCAGTAAGCTTTTAACAACGTATATGGGAATATATACCATGAAAAGGACCACACTCTGTGGACAAAAGTAAGGCGGAAGGCTGAACATCAAGGTGTGTTGCAGCCTTCGAAAACAGCATGTTGTTCCGTTCAGCTAGTGTTTGGCATTGTGATTTACAATTTTCGTCTTTGATTGCGTGTGTTTCTTAGCAATTATCACATGCTACTTGTCAGCCTGGAAGTTCTCACACATTAGCCTAACAATATTTGTTGAATTGAGACACCAAGTTTTTTTTAGCTGTTTATCGCTTTAAAATTCCAGAAGCAAAATTTATTAATTTTAATAATTCAACAGTTTTATTCTAAATAAATTACCTTAGTATTTTCTCTTTTGTTTCTATTTATAATTCAATTTGAAGGAAATAATTTTAATGGCGAACGATTCAATTCTAATTTGCACAGGTTAATAATATCAAGAAGAAAGTAGAGAAAAAAAAATTTTATGGTTGATCAAAAAGGGGTCACTATACACGGTTGATGTTTGATATTGAGTTGTCGGTAACAATATTAATAAATTAAAAAATACTCGTTATAAATTTCAGAAAATCACAAAAAATGCAGTACGAATTGGTGCGATTATACTTTCGAATGCTTCGGAAAAATTTCTTTTTCTTCCAAGTTATTTCACATTTTAAAATTTTTCCAATGGAAAATCACTTTTGTGACCACTGTGACAATACTTGATGCGATTAAAATTCGTAAAAATAAATAGAAACGTTTTAAGACATTGTTTTAAGTGTCTTGTTGATGGCGTTATTAAAGATTGTTGCCAAAAATGCATATCATTATCGAAAATATTAAATGCTGTTACCATGTTGCAATATTTGATGCAGATATAAATTCAACTGCAGGTAAAAATCGTATTCGCAATAAGTTTGTCAATGCGTGTGTCAATATTTGCCACGTAATCAAGAATATTATATTTAAAAAAATCAAGAAGTCTATTTCTGCTGTTTGAAGTAGTTAGGTCGTCGACTCTGCAGCCAGAAGGTCATGCGTTCAAATCCTACGCCCGTTAAAAAAATTGTATTATTATGTGTATTACTGACTAGTGCTCTCTTCCAAACATTAGTGCGCAGCATGAGAAAACAAAAAAAAGAGTACATTGGTGAGGGGCCTGGCAATGTGTGTATTTTCTGATAAAAAAATCTTAACGATTTAGTTTGGCCCGTAATAACTGTCATAGAACGCTAAGCTCTCGTTCTAGTAGAAAAGAAAAAATAAACCAAAAAAAAAATTTAAATAAAAAATAATTAGGCACGTAAAGAATTCGACAGAAAGAATTTAATTGCTGACAAAGTCTCGCTACCATCACATAACATCAGTGAAACTCGACGTAATTTTTTTTTTTGTAAGCCAGCATTTAATGTATGAGCCCTTACAGGCGATGCATTATGCCGGAACTAGGAAATTAGGTCGATAGAGGGACCTCTGCCGGAGGAGGAGGTTTATTCCGCATACGGGCAGTTCGGCCGTTATAAGAACGAAACACACGCCACATTACGACAAAGCTCATGGCAGCCAATAGACTTTGCTAACCTACTGTCGCCAATAATGAGGTTGCTCCTTCAGGGGCCAAATTACGCCATTCGATTCGAATCGAAATTTCATAAAAAATTTTATTAAAATGCATAGAAATTTCCTTCGATATAGAATGCCGTCATTAATTTCCGAGGGGCGGACCCTGTCTAAAACTACTGGGTGCCTCCGTAGTCTGCTGCATGAGCATTAGTCTTATCAAAATGGAGGTGCGGTTTCGATTCCTATTTTTAACCTGGGTGTTTCTACAGACAAGCTACAGGGTGGCACAAAAGGAGCTACATGGTTTAAATGGTTTATAACATTTTTATTTATGCGATTTTTTTTTGTTTTAAATCCAGTATATTATTGGGGAATTTTTTGCAATTAACTTTGAAAATGATATCCTGTAAGTGATGTCCATTTTCTGCTTCACACATACGTGCTCTTTTTAGCATATTTTCCATAACTTTTCGCAAAATTTCGGGTGTAATGGCCATGATTTCATTGCGAATGTTTCATAATTAATTCCCCAAGTCTGCTTCACAAAATGCTAAAAAAAAATAAACCAAGGAAAAATAATAATTAAAAAAGTTATAAAGAATTCGAACCATATAGCTCCTTTTGTGCCACCCTGTATAAGAGCTTCGTAGAGTTTATGTTGTTAAAACAAAAACAAAAAAAAAAAAATCTACCGATTTATAGGTTACGGCACCCTATTCGAATGCAATTCCACACTGACCATTTTTTTTGCTCTCTTCACGATTTTGATCCAAATCACAGCCAATGGGCCTCACTATTGCCAGGCAGGAACCATGGTGCTTCGGTAATTCTGATAATCACTCACATTGCAACAATAGTGAAGAGAGCAGATGTAGTGAATTACAACTGACACTTTTTTTTTTTTTTTTATCTGGGACCAGCACTCAGGAGATGATGATGATGGTGATGAGTACCACTAGACCAATACAATGGCTACTGCTGCCATTTTATTTGTGAAACTTTCTTTTTCACTCACACACTTGTCATCGTTACAACTACAGCATATACATGCGTGTGTTAGTCATTATTTAACGTATGTATGCACGAGGGCGGGCCAATAAATGCGTGACTTTTTTTTTTTTTGTCTGGGCCCAGCTGTGTAGGAGATGACTCCTACACATGCGAATCATTGTGCAGGAACTATAGGAAAGGGATAGTAGGAGAAACGACATTAGGTGAAGCTTAATTAATTATTTTACAGCTCTGATTTTGCACGTTCTTTGTTTATAGCATTGCTGAAGCTTCGGTTTAGTAGCCATTTTTTTTTTTATTATTATTTTACTTCGCCGGTGCTCTACTATACCGACGAAGGAGGGAACTTGAACGCTTCTTTTGAAACTTGAAACATGTGTTCAGTCTATCAATATGTCAAAAACATCAACAGCTTCTGATTTCTCAATACTTGTGCCACCCATAATTACAGATGAAGCAGCATGATCGGGCATGCATCGGTGTGTATGCATGCAGCATTGAATCTTTCGAGCGTTGAAATTGACCCTGTTCCATATATGAAAAAACAAAAGCTATTTCTTACCATAACCTGTTATTTGGCACTGATATGTTTGATATAATTTCGTAATAAAATTAAAATTACCACGCCAAAGCAACTCAAACAAGTGAAAAATCTCTCGTTCTTATGAAATCAATATCTTTGAAAACAAAAAAAAAATTATAAAAAATGGAAAACTTTTCAATATCAAATGATGAACCCAAAAATAGTTTGTGCTGTGCTGTGCATTACAATGTTCTTTCAACGCGTTATGCTTTAGCAGAAATGCAATTGTATGTGCAAAAGTGTGCGCGTTTGTGTGCTTGTTTGTTCTACACAATTTTCCTTAAAATGAAGTTTAAACAATTTAACAACTTGTTTATGTTTATTATTTCTTCTAAAACAAAGTTTGGAGAAATAGGAGGCTGTAACAGTTGCAAAACTATGCGGTTCATCCAGCGTTTGGGAGAAACTTCTATTTTCTGTGCAACATGTTTATTTCTCTACTGTGTACATTGGAAAAGTATGTATTAAATTTATTTTGCTTTTTAAATAGTTGAAGCTTTTGCATTTCGTTTTTAGGTACTTTACAGCCAGTATTGTTAGACATTTGAAAGACGAAATCTTAAAATAAAATTATATCGGTGTTGGGAAATGTTTTACACGAAATGTGGTACACGAAAAAACAACATTTAAAAATAATTAATTATTAATTTAAGTGCGCTTAATTTAAGGGCGTATTAACCGACCGGAAGTTCCTGTTCCAAAGACATGCCGTACCGCTCGAAGTGAGGAAAATAACGCAGCCGTACATGTGTCGATGAAAAAACAACACATGTGTAGGGTCATCTCCTGAATAGTAAAAAATACTCTAACACTCAGCCTATAACAAGCCCTCCTTTTTAATCAGATACGATATACGAGTATAGAGTCACCAAAAATAGTACAAGACACGCACCATGAATCATATGTATGCGATCAATTATATTAAAATATAAGATTTGCACTACTGAATGGAAAACCGAACATTAGTTTACATCGTGTAGCGTATACAAAATGCAACCAAAAAGAAGAACCATCCTGCATTACTGCATGCACAGACTCCAACACTGATTACTAATTTTCGTTTGTTTTTGCAGCATAAAGTTTCGTTTTATTTACTTTCCTTCTGCCAACACATACAGATTTTGTATAGTTTTGGTGAAAGTTATCTCTAGCTGGCATTCTTAAATATTTTAAGCGGGGGTGTGGGTGTGTGTGTGTGTGTGTGTTCATATAGAAAATATTTACAGTTTTTTTTTTGCTACCAAAATGCGACATGATATTTGGTACAGTTTTTGTCGAGTATTTTATTGCTGCAAGTTCATAAACATATAACGAGAATTATCTTACATTGACGGAAAATAAAATTTTAAACTGATTTCACATTTCTTTTTTTTTTTTCTTTAATATTTGTATCTGTGGCAGAAAGACATAACAGCTTAAGTCGACAACGACACTATTAAACTTTAATATGTTTTTGTTAGCAAAAAGATATTTAAAGAAATCATTATGGATGCCCCGGTCCAATAGTGTATTAAGTGGAGCAAATAGAATGCTATTGATGTTGATATTATGAAGTAATCATTATGGATGCTCTGGCGTGGTGGTTCTGGCGCTTGTAATAACCAGCTTAGTTCAGATAAATAGGATCTCAGTTGTGTTTGTTACTGCATTGATTAATCATATCATCAATTATTGTGTCATTCTCACTTATATGTTGCTTATATGGTGCTTTACATTGTCCCACAAGTCGTACGACTTGCCAAATTTATGTGTCGAAGAGCACAAGTCGGATCGTCTAAACGTAATATGTCGACCGCTGTGCGCGAAATTATCGTATGTTACACTTTTTTCGAAATCGACTTTTTTATGCAAAATGGTTCTAAATCCATTAATTCATCTGCAGATAAAGTATTATAGCGATAATTGTTATAGTTATGGAGATAACACTATGTACATTTTATCGTATGTGGCAGTTACTGCTGTCAGGCAAATAAAAAAAAAGACGAATAGAAACGCTCTCCTGTGAAATTTAGTTTTTGTAACATACGATAATTTCGCGCACAGGGGTCGATGTAATGAAACTACATAAGATTTTGAGAGAAAATACGGATGAAAATTTGACTGTCGTATGGCTCTCTTGATTTTTTAAAATTTTTCAAAAACCAACACACACCATTAGATCAGGGATGCAAACAAATGTGAGAAAGCCAGGGAGGGAAAACTGCTTTCATAAATTTATACCAATTATAATATCAAAATGTACATTTTAGACCACGACAGCACAATTTTATAAAAAATATACGTATATTTTCCAAAAGTACACTAAACATTTTGACCACGAAAATAACATATTCCAAAGTTATAAAAATATTTTTCAAGGTTATTAAAAAAAAAATTCAATTGCACAAGAACTCCATCCCTGGGGAAAACAAGCAAACAGCTGTAGTTAAATTAAGAGCCTATTTCACCAATTCCATTTAAATATCAATTCATATTTAAATGTCGATTTTCATTTTCATCTAGATATACTCATTGAATATTTAAATACTGTTTAAGTAGCCAGCACTCTGCATTTAAATATTGATTTAGCAACAGCATGAAACAGCATGAAACAGCTTTAAAACAGCTTTTAAACAGCTTTTTAAAAAGCTGGAACTTTACGTTATCATATTAAATATCAGAGCGTGTTCGAGACCCTAAAAGAAAATGTTTTCATCTTACTTGATTTTATCCCTACCAATGGTGTAAACGCCAGAAAACAACCGGCCGATTTTTACTCTCTTTTTTTGACATACGGATGGAATTTCATTTTATTTTCTCTGACATTTTACGTACGACAAATCTTATCGTTTAAAGCGGCCTTTAATTATTTGAATTAATTGAATCAATTAATATTTTAATATATATTTTCTTTTTTCATTTCATTTAATTAACCACTCGGTTTGATTTTGCTCATTTTTCAATTAAAGATTTAATAAAAATAATAATAACACTAATTATTTTATAAAAATTATAAAATAAAAAAACTAATTATTTAATAAAAACTTAAAATAAGTTTTTATGAAGGAGTTCGGGGTTAGAATGTCTTTCAGGCTGCCGGAAGAATGCAGCGTTCTTCAGCCTGAAGTGGTGGCTTTGAGGAGGGCTGGGAAGTGGCTGAGGTATAGGGCGATCGCGAAGACACTGTGGCTTCGGTTTGATGGCAGGAGGTCTAGACGGCAGCTGGAATTTTGCCCCGCCGCATTCACTGCAATGTCGGTTTTCCGGTTCTTACTAGACTCTTCCCACTCTGATGCATTTCTCTTCCTACCCATTCTATTCTATCCTATCATCTACTCTACTCTGCCCCCTTATCTTCTCTTCACAGGTCACAGGTATCACAACATGACCATGATGAATTGGATCCAAGTGAGCTGTGCACCTTTACTTCCACCGGCGGCCGCCTACATAACCTAAAATACCATTAATTAGAATGGGAATTCTTCTAATTGCGACTTTGAAAATTCCCCCCATTTGGTGAAATTATTTTATTGATGTGTGCAAAATTTAAAATTTTGTATTGTTTTATTAAAAAATTAAATCAAAATTCAATTAAAAAATACGAAGATTCAATTTAAATAATAATTAGATTTCAAACTGCCACGAAAATTTCAGGATCAAAATAAATAAATTTTATATAAAAAAAATTTTTTCCATTTCACCATTTTATAGCATTCTGATTGCCCTGTTTGAAGAGAACATTAGACGTGGTCTCAATTAAATTATTAATAATGAAAAAAATAATTAATTGGGAGAAATTTAACCATTTGTTTTTCTATGCTACACGCATTTTGGCCATTTTCCCATTACGTTACGAGAAAGTTCACTGAAAGTTCAGCCTGATACTAAAAAAAAAAAAAAATTATTTCCACTGAAACTTGTTACAATTTGCTGTTCGTAGGCTTTTAGACACTTTTAACGCCTATCTGACTACGCTACTACTGAATTGCCATACAGTCAACTATTGCCTCTCACTTTTACAACCAAATTTATATCTTGTGTATAAATTTTATTACAATAATAATGTAAATCAATGAGTTTTAACTTGATCCGAGTACTCACAACTTTTGCCAAAATTATATGCATTTTCACTCATGTGTAAAAGCAGTAAAATAGAATGGTATGAAAATAAATTAAATAATGTGGCAGTCACACTGTCAAAGATAAACATGTTTAAGTAAGTTTATGCAAATATTAAACCGAAGTGTTCACACTACACATATATTGTGTTTTAAATTGAGATATCAGTGGATGCTTAAAAAGCTCATAATGTTATAAACTACAAAAGTATGTGATTGTCTGGATAAGGGCTCGACAGCTGTTGGTGGGTTATTCTACGACTTTTCTAGGGCGTTCGATTTAATAGAACATACAATTTTGATAGAAAAACTGGCGTTTTATCTGTATAAAAGGACGGGAGCTTGCATACTTTAGGAGCTATCTAGCTAATAGAAAACTGTATGTTGCAATTAATTTTGAAAGTAGTTCTATGGAATACGTAAAGTACGGGGTGCCTCAAGGTAGTGTACTAGAGCTGTTGCTTTTCAAAATTTACGTGAATGACTTAAATAAATAATGGATTGGTAGGAAAAGTTGTTATGTATGCGGACGATTTGTGCACTTTTTATCCGTTTAAATATCAGGGAGAACTTCAATCACTGATAGCACATGACAGTTCATACGATTTAGCCCTCATCAGATCTGATTGTACGGTGGTGATAGATGAAAAAGTAATAACAGAAGTTAATTTGGTAAAGTATTTGGGAGTATTCCTCCAGAGTAAACTTACTTGGCAGTCTTACATACAGCATATAAAGTCCAAAATAGCTCCAGCAGTTGGCATTTTGTATAAACTGAAGAATAAATTGAATGAAATTTAACGAAATTAATGATCTTTGACTCGCTGATACAAAGTAATATAAATTACTTGTCCCTCATTTATGCCCACAAGAGGAATTCCGATTTAAAATCCATACAGGTTTTGCAAAACAAAGCTTTAAAGAATGTTTATAAACTGCCAATTGTCTTTCCTACTTTGCAATTATACCGAGATGTAGCATATGCTGTATTACCTATTTATGGCCTTCACAAAATGCAACTACTTGTATATGTATACAAAGTTCTTAACAATATTGGATTTCATGCAATTCAATTGCAGAGTATGCAACATCACGTCAATACAAGGAATACTGCCAATATATAAACAGTAAGGTGCCGCTTAGAAGCCACGAAGCATAGAATCGAATATAATGGTAGTTTGCTATACAATAATTTGCCACTATGTATTAAGGGGGTGCTGATGGCGAGTAGTCAGCGTGTTGGCTCTGCAAGCAGAAAGACCCAGGTTCGATTCCCAGCCGGTCAAATCAGAAAAAAGTTTTTTCTGAGTTTTCTGTGCTACAGCAATAAAACGTCGTTGAGCAATAAAACGTCGGCGAAGTAAAATAATAAATAAAATGGCTCCATTAGCTTAAAAATAATGCGTCAAAAAACATCAGAGACGCCGCAACTTTGCTTTATAATTTACACGCAACTGCAGAGTTGTGCAAGAATTAAGCTCTATCTTTCTACCACTTTCACCACCTGTCTTTTTTTTTTTTTGTTTCTTCCCTATCCTTCTCTCTAGTTCCAGTGCAATGCATTGCATATGTAGGGGATAGCCCCTGAGCACTGGTCCCTATTTCCATTTTTAAAAACAAATGGAAACAATATTTGCTGCAAAATATTGATATGCTTCTTTTATAAAACAAATTTAATTGTAGTTTTTAACTTTTTTTTTCTCCTCTTTATTTTTGTTATTTCTTATTATAAAAATTGATTTTTACCTTAAACATTAAATTTCAATTTAATTTATAATAATTTTATATCTTCTTATGTTACACCGAAATATATTATATATTCAGAATGTAAAATTTTTGTCAGATTGTCTCAAGAATGCCATAATGGCGCTGAGACCCTATTTGTAATTAAAAAAAATAATGGGTATGAATAAAGTGGAAATTTGAACCACTAAAAAAAAAAAAAAAAAATTAAGAAAAAAATCAAATTTCTATTAATACTCGTAGTAGTTCTTCTTGAACTGTCCTTCTGAACTGTTTTCTTCTCTTTTCTTTCAATTACAGAAAACATTTTTTTTATTGACTTTACAAATGAAATAAAAATCTTTAACCAATGGCGACCATTTAAAACCACGTTCAGTGAAACACCCAAATCAAAAAAAAAAAAAAAACCGAACACAACCCATTTATATGTGGTTTATTTTTCATGTCCATGGCTATTTTATTCTCCTTTTTTCAATTAGAGAAAACATTTTTTGATTGAGTTTCAAAATACACACAATTGCAATAAAATTTTGTGATGTCGCCATTTAAAACCGACGTTCAGTGAAATACTTAAATCAAAAAAAAAGAGTGAACACACCCCATTTATATATTTTTAAAACAGTTTAATTTTTAAATATGTAAATTTTATATGTTTGGAAAATAATTTTATGTATGAGAAAACATTTAAAACTAAACTTCTGTTGCTCAAAAGTACCTAAAAATTATTTAAAACCAAACATATGCTCTCAGTTCCCATACAATGACAAGAAAATAATACTTCAAAATAGGAAAAAATATAACAAAGGAAGCAATTTATAAATAACTAGCTGACCGGGTCCGCGTTGGTGGCCCTAAGCAAACATTAGTGTTGTATTATCACACGATTTATTTATTCAAAATAAAAAAAAGCCAAAAAAAAAAATATATGTATATGTCATTGGTGGTGAAATATGAAAATTTGATTTTGACACGCCCCTCCGCCCGCAGACCGAAAATCAAAAATCAGACTTCACAGTGTCACCCGCCTGAATATTCTGAAGATTCCCTGAAAATTTCATCAAAATCGGCCCAGCCGTTTTGGAGCCCATACGTTACATACATACACACATCCTGTTTTATATATAGAGATTTAAAAAAAAAAGGTTTTGTGTAATTTTTATGCAAATTTACCCCACTGTGCACCATTTTGTGGTACGCACTTATATGTGCTTTAATAATTCTCTTATTAATATTATAGTAAAATATACTTCTCGTGCGGCAGGCAGTAAGTAATTCAGGTCGCACAAACATACCCTGGCACACATACATATACACACACACACACACACACACACACATAAACTCAACTTGTAAATTCATCTTCGATTTCTTTAAATAAATATTCTTAATATTAATTTATTTATGTATATCATTAACCTAGAAATAAAATATAAGAAAATCGTATAAAAAAAGCAATAAACAAAATAGGAAAAACGACTTGTTTCCTTGTATTTTAAAGAAAAACTTATTTCGTCATGTGAAGAAAATTAAATAAAATTAACAAAAAGAATATAAAAATATGTACACACATCTCTAAATACATATCCATATGTATATAATAAAAGTGACTGACTGACTGGCATCCAAGTATTCTACAGAAGTGATAAAAACTCAATAGAAAAACAATTTGATCGGAAAACTTTATTGAAGTGAAAGAAAGCAATGAAAATGGAATGGGCAAAAATATCAAAATGTCTGCCAAAATATTAGTGTGGCAGTGTAAGTGTATACATATGTCACACACATATGTTACACACTACATACAACATGATACTATTAGTGTTAGTGAGGCTTGTGTGAGTATTTATATGGATGTACACAGAAAAAAATTTTACCTTTTTACCAAAAAAAATTTTAACAAAATAATAAAAAGAAATTTTTTTTTGATATATATTTATTAAGCCTGAGGTTTTTTTTATCTTATTTTGTTTTTTATTATTCGATATTTCGTTAACAGCTTGTTAACATCATCAGGAATATAGGAAATTATAATTCTTTGAAATATAAAAATATTTTTGAAACATGTCACAAAATTTTTGTTATAATATTTGATTGAAAATTAAAAAATTAATAAATATATATCAAAAAATATAATAAAAAAGGTCAATTAATAATATAATTAAAATAAAAAGAAATTTCTTAAATATATAAAAAAAAAATAAAAAAACAGTAAAAACACAATGTACAGTGTAACCTTGATTAACGCAACTCTCGATAATCGCAACACCCAAATTCTTAACATAGTAATTCTTAACTTTGTAAACGTAAATTTTCAAAAAACAAAATCTCAATTAACGCAACTTTGCAAACGAAGTTAAGTTTTATTTTTAAATTTATTTTTTTCTTAATAAAAAATATGTCATTTAAAAAACTCAGTCGGATATTGCAGTCTTTTTGCGTTAAAAACATGAATTTTCCACTTGATAACAACCATCAGTACAAATTTACATAGAATGTGCATTTTTAATTTATTCTAAATATATTTTTGTTTTTCTTTTTTTTTTATTTTATTCCTAATTTTGATTAAAGAAATGCATTTATTTTAAAAGCTGAACGTTGTTTTTTTAAATAAACCTTTTATTTGGTTTAAAATAATATTTGTTATCGTCATAGTAAACAGTCCTAGAACTTTTTGACTCAGTTTTCGCAACAGTTTTGCGTTAACCGATGTTATACTGTATACATAAAAAAACTTTAAATTAGAAAAATAAATATATATACATATAAATACAAAAATAATACAAAAATATACAAAAATAGAAATATGAGTATGGCTGTGTAAAAAGTAGATTGTTAAGTTTTCTTTTTATAAATTTTGGTTTTGTGTTCGGTATTCAATTAGTAATTCTCGATTGATTACTTGAATTTTGTACATTAAAATCTTAAGCAAACAAAAATTAGGAAAAATACCGCTAAGCATTAGCGAAATTGTACTATATGGATATGCTTTCCTCCTCAATAATTTTATTGAGTTTATAATTTTAAAAAAGGGAATATCATAAAGTATGTAATCATATATTTCATATATTTTTTTTCGGGAAAAAGGACAAATTTCGTATGATCATCATATATTTTTATTTTTAATTAACACCTTTAATTAGAATAATGTATCTTTTCAATTAAAAGTTATACAATTAAATTTTTTATTAATTTTTCCCTTCAATACTGATATAAATAAATATTTTTTTTTGCTATGAAGGCTTATTTTTATTTAAATATTGGAAAATAAAAATAAACCCTATTAAAACTCAGGCTTTTATATTCCCTTACATCAACTCCCCCAAACGATTACCAAGTCGTCAGTTAAATTTTCAAAATGAGGTCCTGACAATTAAAAACGAAGCCTCGATAAGAAACTTAATTTCGGGAAACACATCGTTGAAATCTGTAAAAAATCTATGAAAACTATCAGAACTTTGTGGCCACTTCTTAGCAAACGTTCAACACTTAAACTTAAGAACAAAAACTTAATATTCAAAAGGGTTATAAGACCAACTTTGACTTATGCACGTCGTATTTGGTATAATGCAGCAAAGATACATTTGAAAAAACTACAAATTATTCAAAATAAATGTCTTAAAATAATAAACAACAAAATTGGGAGATATTCAACTTTACGTCTCCACTACGAAACTGGATATGAATTAATTATCGTCTTCAAAAAAAGAACTTAACCATAAATACCACGAATCTATGTAGAATTCTTCTTCTCAAATGTTAAGAGAATGCATCACACAATTGGCTTAATTGCAACTTAAAACAGAATTCATTAAATTGAAAGTGACATATATGGATGTATTATCCTCGGATAATTTCATGGTATATCTGATACTTTCTAACTATATTTAAATTTATATCTCTTTTCATATAATGGTTTTACCTATTTTCCTTTGAATAATGTTATAATCTTAAAAATTATTATCAAGTTTTTTTTTAATCTAAATTATTCGCTGTAGTATCTAAAAATATCGAAAATGTAAATTTATATGCTAAGTAAAATATATTAATAAAGATGAAATGAAATGAATGATTTAAATATTTAACTGATTGTTTTATTTCATATATGCAACACTCTTTATAATTGAATTAAAATGTTTTTTTTTGCTATTAAAAATTTGTTGCAAACTTTCAAAATATTTAATTAAATTTTTAATTATTTTTTTTTTTAATTCTTATTTCTTTTAATAACAATTTCTATATTATCTTTTAAGCTTAAATGTTTATTTTTCTATTATAACAATTCGTCAACCATAAAAAATAATAAAAATTTCCTGAAGATGTTAACCGATGATGGTTCACGAAATATTTAAATAGAAAAATGATAAATAAAAATAATTAAAAAATGGTTATTTTAAATTATTGTTTTTATAAAATTTAATAGAAAATTAGTTTAATTAATTCAATAATATTCTGTATTTTTTTTCTTTCTGTACATTTGAAAATCTATTTAATTTTTTAATTGATATTACAAATTTTAACAATCTATTTTTTTTTTTAAGCTTAAAGGTTTTTTTCTTTACATTTATTATTTTTATATATATTCTCGATATTTCGTTAACCTTCGGTTAATATCTTCAGGGAATTTTTATTACAAAATTTTTAATTAAAATTTTATTTTATTTTCTTCTGTGTATGTTTGGGTTTAACACGAACAATTTTGTTTGTGTTGACTGTGGCAATTTTTCACAAACCTGCAAATCTACTGGTACTTTTCTTTCAGTCAGTAGTTTTTGTTCGAAATAACTAAATGTAGTAATATTACAAAAAAAAATCGTTTGTAAACAATATACATTTGTATGTATTTGGTTTTTAGTTCAAGTTTAATCTATAGCAATGCATTAAACTTTAGTTAAACAATGTTGGAGTATTCTTGGAAAACAGTAATTTAGGAAAATCTATTTTAAATCTTAAAAAAAACCTTTCCTAAATAAATTTTTTTTTTAAATAAAATTTCCTTCAGGAAAGGTTCTCTTAATTTTGTAATTTATTTTTCCAATTATAAAGAGAATCATCATCACAGGAAAAAGAAAAAAAAAATCTGTATTGAATTTAGACTTGCCGTGTTCAAATATGAGAATCAATCTTTTCTTATGTGCACAACAAACACATAAGAAAAAGTAAATAAATACACGTTAGTGTGTGTTGAAAATCTTTCTATTATGAAAATTTCTCATATCAGAGAATTAGTTTCGACATACTAAAATGTGGAAACTTCAATATCTAACGAAAGTAAAATCCTCAGTCAGAGGTGCAAAGACAGTTATAAATTTCAACATGTTTTTCTCGTCAAAAGTCAATGACAATTTTGCTGTAAAAGTTTATCCAAAAGTCATTACTTCCAAAGCAACAAGTTTTAAATAATGAATGAGTATGTTAGAATATGTTCAAACTCCAATTGCAAATGAAGAGTGACATGAAACAGTATAATTCACTTAAAAGCATTTGCGAGTCGAAGCAATTCATTGTGCCAGCATTCACATAACTTTGAATAATCATAATATCGGGTTAACCATTTAGTGGTTTCCGAGCATTATGTGGTGATTGTGGTAATCATAATCGACCTACTGTGCAAAGAATTGGAAAGATTATAGAGAAATTTGAAGCTACTGGAAGCGTTACACAGTGTACATCATCGCAATGTGCGCCCTGCTGAAAATATTGCTTCTTTAAAAATTAAAGTGTGGCGCAACCGTGCGGGTGACCGACTTTTCTGGCCTAAAATTCAAAATTATGAACTGGACGATATGTGGTCGCGACAAGACGCTGCTACGAGTCACACCATACGACCGATTTTGGCTTTATTGCTTGAGAAGTTTCTAGAACGCGTAATTTCATATTTTGGCAACAACAAAAGCATGCGATTTGACGCCGGTAGTGCGGAGCTACGTCAAAGACCGTGTCTGCGCTGACAATCCCCATAACATTCGTCAAGTTATCGCCCAGATACCGCACGAAATGTTTGGAAAAGTGGTCAGAAAGATCGCCTGCTGCAACCAAACAAGAGGCGGTCATTTAAATATTAGATATTTTATTTCGTACATAAATGGCAAGGTCCCGACATTATAATGAAATGAAAGTTTCAGCGAAAGCAAAGCTGTATGCATTTATGTACTTTTGAAATCCAAAAAAGGACAACCCAGTATATGTAAGTATGTATGTATATACCTACACATCAATATTTGAATGTCAAAAAGTAGTGCTGTAAGTGTTTAAGTATTTGCAAGCTGATTCTTTTCGTAGTACAGTGTGCGACGTAACTAATTTAAAAACATTACATTATCCTTCAATTATTGTTTGATTAAGCGTACCTATATGCTTAATGTCATCATAAACTAGTTCTTGAATATCATCCATTTAAACAGTATTCATTCATATAAAATTAAAATTAGAATACGTCGCCTGCACAGAACAAAAAATAAAAATATATTTCTCTAATCAAACTGAATACGTATAAATTGTTGTTAAAACATTTATTTGAAGAAGACATACAACAAAATAGACAAGGTAAGCAGCCTGCGTTAAAGTTCTTTGTTCTCGTTTTCAGTTTTTATTTCCATAATCAATCAAAATTAAAATGAAGAAGAGAAAAAAAGCAGCCCTGGTCACGGGTATTTAGTTCGCATTGCATGTCATTCAATACGTTATGCAGTCGTTGATATTTTACAAAACAACAACAACTCAATTGAAATAAGAACTTAGGAGAGAGAAAAAGTAAAGCTTGCAAATATGGAGTCGAATGTAAACATTGGATTTCATTTAGGTTTAAACTACACACATATTTTAAACAGGCATTGTGTACTCATACACTCCCACACACTTGCTTTTTTGTTTTGCGAATCTATAAAGTTTATAGCCCGTTGGTCTGCTATGTATACGAGAGTATACATCAATCCTAAAAGTATGCTTCACAGCCAACGAAGGTGTTATCCTATTTAGTGCTTCCAGTTTCAGTTTTTTCTTCTGTTTCTACGAAAAAAAAAATATTTCTTTTCTTTTTTCGGGTTTTTTGAAACCAAATTTACAATGAAACATACATTAACGTATAACTATATGTGCCTATACATACCAGTATAGATGCACACATCCAAACATTTATACATATGAATTTAGATGTGCAAAAGCAAAAAATAACTTCACCATGCACATACATATACTCCCAGTGGGTCATTGCAAAAGTATATGGACTTTTTATAAAGATGGCAGAGCAAAATTCATCATTAGAGAAATCGAAAATATGTATCCATCTTAAAAAAAATTATGTACATGCATTAAATTTTTCAAAATATATCTTATCTTTTTTATTATTATACAGCGAACGTTATTTTATTCAATTTAAAATCCATTTAGTTTTTGTATAAAAACATGTTCCAAAGTAAGTTTTTTCTGTTGGTATACTCGGCAATTCTCAAAAATGCTTTTGGCGGTTTTCTATAAACATGTGAAATTTGTTTGCTCTTTCAAAATTGCAAAAATAGACGTCTATATTTAAGAGTTGTTAGCAATTAAAATAAGATTCCTTTCAATTTTCAATTTATTTTTTTATCTTGGACCAAGGGAAATCACCTACATATGCAATACATTGCAATAGAAATAAATAGAAATAGGTATAGTGGTTAGAAGACTGAACTTAATTCTTGCACTACTTTGCAGTTGCGTGTTAATTATAAAGGAAAGTTGCGGGGTCTCTTTTTGTTAACGTTGGCGCCAGGGTGGAAATCGAACCCGCTCCCTTCTGGTTGCCAAGCCAACACCCTAACTACTTACCCAAATTATTATCCCCATTATTATCTATTAAAAATTCTATTCCAATCGCAGCTAATGCAAAATAGATTTTTGGCGCTCATATTCATAATCGTATAGCCGAATATTCGCCTATTTCATGATGTTCATAATCGCTAAATTCAAGCGAATATTTTGCGAATACGTTAAAAATATACATCAAAGCAAAAAAAACATGTTAATTTCCAATAATTTTTTGGGTGACTTGAGTAAATATTTTATTTAAGTTTTAGAAAATCTAAAGTCATCGATAAAGTACGATGGGACCTTTGTGGATAAAAACAGTTTAAATAAGTTATTTTTGCACCGGTGTGCTTTCCTACCGCCAGCATTATACAATGAAATAAAAAGATTAAATTAAATTAAAAAAGGGCACTTAGTAGACCTTTTCCATATGCAAAACGAATTTTGCAAATTGCTCGACAAAGTAATTTGATACTTAATTTTTTTTTGATGGGCATATTTCTCCACTCACCAAAGTCAACAAAAAAATTTTGTGGATCTCTTTCATATGCAAAAAGAATTTTAAAAATTGGTTCACAATATGGCGAAGTTAGTTGATAATCAATTATTGGAGCGAGCAATTTGCTCAAACCCGCACCTTTTCCCGATGTAAAAATAATTTTGAAAATTGGTTTACAAATGGCAAAGCTATGCTCGTAGCAGAATTTAAAAAAGTAGGCGTAAAAGTGGGCGTGGTTAAAAAAGTAGCATATAATTCATTCCAGAGTCCCCGGTAAATGTTGTGAAGTTTTTTTTTTTATTTTTACGAGAGCGCCCACGTTTTATTTCTCAATTACCGGCGATGAAGGGTGGTGTTCTCATCTCATCAGAAAATTTTTCTTTCTGAACGGGAAGGGGAATTGATCCCAGGCTCTTCTGATTGCAAGGTGAATACGTTAACTACTTTGCCTATAGCAACCACAACGTATTATAACCGCACAGGAAAAAAATCTTAAGATTCTAAACTTTAATAGAGAATATCTTATAGTGTAGAATTTAATGCGGGTAATTATTTCCATTACCACCCTAATGTCCATCGTTTGACTTAATACAGTTTTTTTATAGTTAAAACTTGCAGAATTTTGTTAGTTTCAACGTCTGGCAAACCATCTGCGAATGGCTGGCAGGCATAGTAAGTCGCTCATTCGTTTGTTGGGTTCCTTATTTACTTATCTGGCCGTTCATACGTTTATTGTGTTACTAAATATATGTACATATGAAATGTGCATATACATATATACACATGTATATAGCGCTGCATATGTATGTTAAAAAGAATTTAGTTTTTATTCTATTTAGTACAGTTGAGCAGTGCTAAGGTGTGTGTTTGACTTGCACCTATTGATGATGCTGATTTCCTTTATTTTTCTACAGTTTTTTTTTTTACAGGTTTTTAATACAAACTTTTGCATTTTTTTGGTTTGTTTTTCTTTTCTGAAATGAGAATTTGAAAATGTGAACAAATAAATGCGCTTCCATGCAATTTATCTATTTGTTGGTTTATTTTATTTTTTTTTTTGTTCTTCTTATTTTTATTCATTATTTGACTCAACTGATGTTATTTGTTGATTGATTTGCTATTGTTATTTTAAACACTTTTTTTTCCAAAAATTTTAGATTAAAGTTCTAGTTTTGATTTTTTGTTATATTTGCAAAGCTGACATAAACTCAACTTATTTATTTTAAATTGAATATTAATATTTGCTGTAGCAGGTTTCCTTTTCATTTATATGAGATTTAAATAAATAAGAACTGTTAAGGCATTTCTATCTTCCGAAGCAAGCGATTATGCAACTTATTGCATTTGAAAGTGAAGTAATAAATAAGAAAGGTAAATCCAGCAATACATTGAATAATATTTATAAAAGTAAATTGTTTATATATTAAAAATTAAAACTTTTAAAAGAAATGCAAGCAAATGTGAGTGGCTAAAATTTTGCCACATTAATTTCGAAGATTGTTTTAAAGACGATATATCAACAAATTTGCCAGATTTTGGGCATTGTTTTGATAACTGTAGTGATAAAGTGAATTGATTACATTTCATTGCTTTTTATTAAATGCATTTCTTCAATAAAAAAAAAGTAATTTTTAGTGATTTTAGCCATTTCTTTGAAAAAATCTAAAATAAAATACAGTACACGCTCGCTATTTGCAACGGTCCACTTATTGCGACTTCCTAGTTTTTAACATTGAAGGTTTTATATATGTAGTTGCGACAGTTGACAGAAAAAATTTAAGTCCAAATAAATTTTTTCTAGAAATAAAGTTATTGATCCTTTTTTACTTATATATATTGCAAAATTTTGTCGATATTGTCAATATATTTTTTAATTAAACAAATTCTTTGCTTCTCCTGTAAAATTTCTGAAATCTTAAATAGGGCTTCTTGCATTTTTTGCTGTAATAACAAAATATTTTGAGAGCAAGCAGATCCAGCCGAAAGAAATATTATGTACGTATTCATGTTAAATAAAATAAAACTTACCATAATTAACAATAACACCAGTTTCGCTTTTATATTTTATTTTAATTAATTAATGAATTCTATTAGATTATATAATTTTACTTTGAAATATGTATTATATTTTTTTTTACAAAATATAAATTTTTTCACTTTTATGACATTTTTTGCTCTGCTTTATTTTTTTTTTTAATTTATTTTTTTTTTTTTTTATTTAATTTAATTTAATTTTTTCATATGTATGCATGTAAAGCCACCTTTAAGTCATGATCCAAATATTTTATTTATTGGATCATGCTTTAAATATTAAACATTTTTTCTCTTTAATTTCCCGGCACTATTCCGATTTTTTTAATGAAAAATAATTTACCTTAAAAAAAGTTCATTTTTGTTCTCTCTTTATTTTAATATTTCCCTAAACACGAATATAATTTCCTCTATCAAAGACGCGAACCACTTTAAACGTGGTCTCGCCGAAACAACTGCGCATCACCGAACATTCGTTTTAAAACACGAGCCGAAGTTGAAACAAATTAAAAGAAACGGAAAGCTGCGACACGTACGCGTTCATATTAGCTTAATGCAGGCATACACACAAACATATTTCTTCAAATTTTGATAAATAATTGATTTTACTTAATTCTATTTTAATCAATGCCATTTAAATTATATTTTTTTCACTTTTCTATACACAGCTTTGCTTTATTTTATTATTAATTAAATTTATTTTAGCCGATTTTCAAAAACATACCCCACTAAACAACCACACACTTCAACACCCACGACTGGACTAATTTCTTATTAAATTTTGCCTTGCAATTAGAGTTGTTTGTTTCAATTCCCCATCGCCCTATCTATATATATAGATATATATAAAAAATTCCCCTTCGTCGACATGGACGCAAAGTCTTTAGTAAAAAATCGTACTTTTAATACACAAGAAGAAGAGCAAAAGAAAACACTGGCTGTTGAAGGTGCGCAAACCAATTCTTCACCTCATAAAACCTCTACCCAAAGAGCAGAATCTCTTTAAGTTTCGGGCAATTTCTCCAGTGTGCGGGGGTATTTTTAAATACTTTGCATCGTCGTAGTAGGAATTTTAGCTACTGAAAAATGCTGTTAGGGGAAATATATTTACCACAAGTATTTAAAAAGGTAAAGCAATAAGTGGTTTTCTTTTATATAAAGAGGAGAAAACATAACGAGCTATTAGGAGAGATTGCTGATTGTGTGATTGGAGCGTTTCAAAATATTAAGACAGTTATTAATGTGGAATAGCTTATCAAAATTTCATATTATTTGATAAATTAAGCACTGCTACTTCGGTGCCCTATTTTTTATTGTAAAAGCCAAAGCGCAGTATATAAAAAGCAAACACTGTCTGAAGAAACTCAAGCGCATGAAAAATAGCAAATTTTATTTGTTATTGTATTGCAAGTAAAGAGGAGAATTTTTCCAGCTGACTTGGAATTTCTCCTGCGTGTGTTAAAAGCGAAGCCTCATGAATAGAGGTAAATTTTAGCTACTGGAAAATATAATGAGACTATGGAAAAGAATATTATAAAAAAAGTTGACTTATATACGCGTGAGCAGAAAATTTAGGGGAAATACTTGTGCACAACTTCTTATGAATATGAACTAAATAATGAAATAAAGATCGTAGTGGATATTATTTTTTTAAATTTTAAATTTGCGAAAAGAAAAAAATTTTTAACAAAAATTAAACACAATTTTTTTACAAAAATGTGTTGTGTTTGTTTTTAAAGGTCTGCGTTACAATTTTTTTATGGCTTGAAATTTTAAAATGCAATGAAATGGTGGAAAAAGGGAAGAAAATAGTTAGAGTTAGTTAGTGCAGCCGATTGCTGTGAAATTGCCGAGTAATTAGGATAATAAACTTGTTTTATTATTTTTAAATCATTAAATTATTGTGTAATTTCACATCGAAATGATTTCGTATATATACTCAATTCGAAAGTCGTAGAAACTGCGCATGAACGAACATCATTTCAAAGCACGAGCCGAAATTTAGACAAAATAAATGAAGCTGCGCCATGTACGCAGGTGATAGAATTTGTTTTTCTTATATAAACTTAACACAAACATATACATTCATGCATGCATATGTATGTATGTATGTATTTCTATATACTTTTACAAACTTCACTTTACTTCACTTTTCTAGACACTTTTGCTATATATTATTAATAATTGAATTTATTTTAATCGATTTTAGAAAAGCTACCGCACCGATCAACCGTACACTTTAACACAGACGACTAGACTAATTTCTTATTAAATATTGCATTGCTATTTGATTTGTTTGCTTCATTTCCCCTTCAGCTCTTTAATATAACTATAACAAAATTTTTCTCCGTCGACGCCAAGTCTTTAGTAATTTCGCAGCAGTGATGTTAGCCGTACGGTAACTTAGATCCTAGAACGGTACGCAGGTAATTTCTATAATTTGAAAAAGTTTTTATTCATAATATGTCCACACATACAAGGCATGTTTCGAAAATTACACAGATTTTAAATCACTAGTGATTTTAAAACCACAATTGTGATTTCATAGTGTTCTAAAAAACACAAAAGATTTTACTTTTCAGTGTGATTTTATTTTTTTCGAAAACACAAGCCAACAGCTAAATTTTTGTGTTGGTTTGTTGAAATTTCATTAACATAGATATGTATATTGAAAACTAGTTAATTTTGTGGTCAAAATATAAAATGGAAATAAGCTAAAATAATTTTTGTTATCCCATTAAAGATACTTACATTATGAAAACCTTTTAATTTTAAATTTGGAACTCCAAAAATTTCAATTTGATAAATTTAAGACGAAGACACATTTAACACTCACGCTGCCACTGTTTGCAATTATTTATTTTTGACACTTCCGATTACTTTATACGTGATTATTTTTAAAATTAGGCGAACAATTGATCGTTAATAACTATTTTGAATATAAATTAAAAAAATAATTAAGTTTTATGTGAAATAAATCGTTTACTTCAAAATATTCAATATATGTATGTATTTCTCGTTAATAAAAGAGAATTGCTATACTCTGGCAAGCAACGAAGAACTAAAACAACTGCAAAGTAAATGCAAAATCAGAAAAGAAAATAACAACATTTCTAGTAAAACAAAGGTCTTGAATTTTTTAAACATTTATTAAATTGTTTGATGTAAAATTGCTTTATTTACTATAAAAATCAATGAAAAGCATTCTAAGTTATTCATTCAATTAATTAATTGTAACATTTAATATAAAGAAAGTAAAAAAAGTAGCAAGTGATTTTAAACCGGCCAGCTAGACCGATTTAAAATCATAAAAACTAATAAAAATTTTGTGTACAGAACCTTTTTTGTGATTTCAAATTACTTTCACAAAAAGTGATTTTCATAACATGCCTGATAATCTACATATTTCTCATAAAAACAAAGCATGTAGGGGATTTCCCTTGAGCAGTGGGCAATATGTATATGTATATGTACATATATATATGAAGATGTTATTAGGAAATACTTTTTTAATCGATGACTTTGCCTGTACGAAAATTGAAATAAAAAAGTTAACATCACCGCTAATTCTGTGGCCTTGACCTACTTTTTTTAATACACAAGAAGAAGAGCAAAAGAAAACTCTGACGGTTGAAGGTGCGCAACCCAATTCTTCACCTTTTACAACAACAAACTAAAGAGAGAATTTATTCAGCATCTCAGTCCTAAAAGTAACTAGTATATTCAATTTCTCCGTTTTGAACTAAAAGAGAGCGCTCTTGAAAAGGGGTATTATTAAATACTTTGCATCGGCGTAGTGGGAATTTTAACTAATGAAAGATGCTGTTAGGGGAAATATATTTACCACAAGTTTATGAAAAGGTAAAGCAATATTTCGTTTTCTTTTGTATCAAGAGAAGAAAACATAACGAGGTGTTAGGAGAGATTACTGATTGTGGGGTTTGAATTTATACGTGCAATTATTAGTATGCAATAGCTAAGTGTTTTCTTATGTATGCGTAAGTACACATGAAACAGTTCATATTGCTGCAGCAACCAATTGCTTATAAATTTTTAGAGGGATATGTATACCATATATTGTAGTTTATTTTCCTCATGTTTTTAAATTTTGGGAAGAAAAAAAAATGGGAAACTAAGAAGCAATAGGAAAAATTTTGTTTGCTTCTCTTCGTTTTTGTCTTGACAACGTAATATGTGGACACGAGTGGCAGATTTGGCGATTTAGGGACATTTGGACAATCTTTGGTACCGAAAATAGGAAAAAGACAATTTGACAATTTTCCCTTACGGGTCATATTTCTTTTCAATACTGTAGCAAACATTGTAAACAAGACAACTCAATTTTTCTCATGTAAAATCAAATCAATTAAGCGTAAAAGCAACGTACTTATAATCAAACTGTGAAATGAAACGAGTTCTTTTATATTATTTTTAATTTCTTCATGCTTTTCTCTGTAATTTCAATTCTATTTGTTGGTGTTCCAATAAGAAAAACATTTTATTTAAGTTACTAAATTTTATTGCCCAATTTTTATTAAGTGGTAATTGCATAATTTATACAGAGATGAAAAATGTACTACTTCTTGTTATTTAGTAAAATTTTTAACTTTAGTAGTTCACTGACTTTAATTCACAAACAGAATTTTCTTTTATTTGGTATATTATTTAACGATTTGCGAAAAATATGAATAATATAAGATGAGCCATTAGACGATAGAAACGTGAAGTATTTTTAAATAAGAAACGTATGATTTTTTTTCAATGTGGAAATTTTAACTGAAGATACAACCCGTGCGGTGAATTATGGAACACTTTTCCATTCAAACAAACGATTTCGCCAATTCTTCAGCACATCTTTTCCAAGAGAAGCAACATTCTGGCATTTAAGAAGCCCTCCAACAATGGTGACATTATATGTTACTTTCAGTTGTGGGCTAATTATTAGTTGGGAACATCCTCTGAGAACTGGTACAAGAAAAAAAAGAAGTGTGATGAAGTTGCAGAGTTACACAACTCATAACAAAACAACAGATTGTTACACAACGCTTTTAAGCTCAAGAAGTGTATTTTAATTTTTTATTTTACTTTACCGATGGTCAATGCCGACAAAGGAAGATACAGTAACGCACATAAAAAAATTTTGGATAGAGGTGGCCTTTAATCCAACTACTACTACTCAGTCAGCAGAATAATATTTGGTCTATTGTAGCATCAATTAGAGTACAAGATCACTCGCAATACATATCTACAAATATTAATATAAACTAAACAAATCATAGCTCGGCGGTGCACAATACACACCACCAAAAAGGCTAATAGCTTAATACTGTTACGATTTCGCTAGGTGAATCTGCATTTCGCATAGTAAATTCTAATTTTTATTCAAACTTTCAAACGTACTATATTGAAAGACCAAAACTTTTCAAATTATTATAAAAAAAAGAAAAAAATTTAAATGAATTACATCTTCATTGGTGTCAGAAAATTCTAACTATACTAAAGATGACACAATAATGACGGCAATGTGTCGACAATATGCAAGTTGGGAAAAATTACATTACAGTTAGTGGTGTACAATACAATCTACATATTCGTCCCCAGTCCAACACAACTAATTTCCCTCAAAATTATACTAAAAATCAATTGATAAATTGCACTATTAAAATGTGAAATAATCATTGATTGTAGCACTTTTTGTTTATGGTCCCAAGATGGCGAAAAGAAAATAGCATAATAAAGGTATTATTTGCAGAATTACTTTTAATTTCATTAAAATTTAAAACAAACCCCCCAATACTCTTTTTGCGTGTTTTTAACTGCTAAATAATACCAAATAAATTGTGATTTTCTATACAAAGCATTGCATTATTAAAGAATTCATAATAAATTAAAAAATTCTTAAAAGTTTTGATTTTAAATAAAAATTTAATTGCACTAAAATTGCAACAAATTCATAAATTATTAAAATTTTGCCAAAAAAAAACATTTCTTGGGAGATTTAAGTATCGTAAAATGCAAACAAACGTCAATGAGAAAATAATTATAATTTAATTGAACCAAAATTATTGAAATTTTTAACTCGATTCATTTGTTTGGTGGAATTTGAACTCATTATTTCAGTGTTCAGTAAAAAAATATTACAGTTCAGCTAAATTTATAGTGACATACACATATACATATATACATACATATATTACATATTGATATTAATTAATTTTTTTATAAGAAACTTTTTTTACATTTTTTTCCCCGACTACCGATCAAGGGAACTTCGAAAATAGCCTTTGGGGAAGTAATAATTATAATTTAAAAAACACATAGAATATCGTATAGCAAATATATCCTTATAAACAAAAAAAAAGCGATTGAAGATATGCTGATGTTATCATACAATGTAATACAATACACATACATATGTCCATATGTGGGTTTTTAAAAATTGATTCTTTACTTTCATGCCAAAAAGTTCGATATTGCTGGCATTTAATAATTTAAATAAAATATCTAATTAGACTTCTTTTTGAAACTTGTCAGTCTTTAAAATATATTAATAGGCCCCCTAATGTTTTTTAGTAGAAAAGTAATGTTCCAAAATCTAGGCACACGTCTCTCATCAAAAACATAAAACTGCAAAAATAGCCAAATCACTATTGATATTTTTTATTTTAAAAATCTTAAAACGGCGTACAATGGAAGAATGTTGAATAAGTCTGAACAATATGTATAAATAACAGTAAAAAACTGCATTATGTACATAATAAAAAATAACACCTGGGTCATTTATTAACTTCCGCTTTACTATCTCATTTCATTTTTCTCAATTCATACATTGTATTCTTATTTGTATAAAGAACTCATTTCCTTCCTACACATCTTCGTAACCGTGCGCTACCCCTTTCTTATTCATTCAAAATACCCACTTTGATATTGTGTGCTTTTTATATTTTCGCTCTCTTCTGTTCTTGCTCTCCTCAATTCTAAAACAAAAGAAAAACTTCTTAAAGCAGAAACAAGTAACTCACGCAGCAGTAGTGGTAACTTAAATTAGTTTGCTGCCCCTGTCCAGTATCTTTTTGTAAATAGATATTTATCAGCAATTTCTTTTTTTCAATTTTCCCCACTTCACCGATAGATACATATTTATATTTTTCCTATATATATTCCCCTGCTTAACTGTTCTTCGGGATCTTTTTTCTTGGCATATGGGCAAGAATTAAGTACGAGAATGTTGAAGCAGTCTTGCTTATCTATCCACATGTACTTTTTATGCTTTTATTATATTTAATATTATTATCTTATACAAACTTACATATATATTTTTTTCTTCGCCATCTTTGATTATTTAAAATTTTTATTATTTCACTTTTCTTTTAATTTTGATTTAATAAAAAATTAATGTAGGCACACACTTACACTTCAGCAGTCGCAACTAAACTAAATTCTATTAATTCTATCACTGCCTTTTGCTCTCCCTAAATAAATAAATAATAAAATTTTCTTCAGCGACGACGCAGCGCATTTAATAATTTCCTTCAGGGAATTAAGTGCACATAACGAATATTTCCCCACTTTTTAGTAGCCCAGAGAGGAATTTACAAAATTTTTGACAATTTATATGCAATTACAGTGAATTCACAGTAATGTGAATTGGCAATATACAAAAGAAATTTTTTGTACCTGATTTCTCTCGACAATTTATAAAACTATTAAGCACTAAATAAAAAATAGACAAGAAAATTCTTTAGTCTTTCTTGGGAATTTTACTGAAATATATTATTCAGAAAAATATTTTAATGCTAAACAGTGGTGTTTTTGAAAACTATCTGTACTAGATGCATAGTGCTACCATACTTTCTTCGTACTTAAATGAGAACAAGAATTTATAGACTGAAAAAATTAAACTGCATTTAATTACAACTTAAATTTAAATGACAATTAGATAAATGAATTCTTAAGTACATATACCCTAAGTCTAATAACAAGCCAATATGGAATATTTGTAGTCATTTACAAGAAAACAAAAACAGAGACTTCAGTAAATCAAAAATTAGGATTTGTCAAATCATTAATTTCCACCATAAAAAATCTAAACTCAAAGATCTCCACTAAAAGTCTAAAAAAAAAACAATTATTCTTATCAATAATCACATTACTGCAGAAATATGATCTGGTCGAAATACCATTAGTGCACTGTACACTTTTGCACAATACCAAAAAAAAAATAGTTGCAAAGAGAAAACAAATATATGTATATACCTCAGTGTTGCCATTATCGGACTTTTCTTACCAAATCTGTTAGGAAAATTTTCGTTTGGTAGGATGGTAGACTAAATTCAATTTCAGTAGGCTTAAGAAATGTCAAAACTGTTTTTCTTTAAAATGAATAATAAAAATATACGCTGACCGCAGTTATTAGGGGGTAGCAGATTACTGTATATTTCAAAATAGAAACAAAAACAAAAGGAGGTCTGTTGTTTTACCTTCTTTGTGAAATTTAGCCTTAACGACTGCGTGATATTTCCTTAAATGTGAAAAATGGCAGTAAATTAACCATATATAATGCTTTTCTCTGACAGCTTATACACTACTAGAAAATAGTAAGTGGCTGCCAATAGCAATCAACTGTTGCTAAAAATGGGTAGAGAAACAATAATTTTTTAATATCGTTTTGACGATTTGACGTTTTTTGAAAATATTTATTAATTTTTATTAAATATGTTACTTTTAAGGGTGTACAATCAGCTCTGTTACAGAAACCAAATTCGTACGAAAGTGAAAATGGAAACCTTCTCCAGAAAACTGTAATAGGAAAAATATTTCGTCTTAAATTCATTTCAAAATAATAAAGTGGAATTGTTAATTTGCGAGCACTTCCATAAAAGAAGCGCTGAAAAAATATTGCAAATAATTTAAAATTTCAAAAACAGTTTTAATAACCCATTTTATATACTTTTTTATATATATTATTATATATATTATATTATTATTATATATATAATATATTATTATATATTTTTTTTAATGTTTTGAAAATCTACAAGAAAAAATGTGAGAATAAAGAGAAAAAATGAAAGAAAGCATTGCAATTTGTTCCTATTTTTTTTTATCTGTGACCAGCACTCAGGAGATGACCCCTACACATGCGATGCATTGTGCTGGAACTATAGGAAAGGGATAGTAAGAGAAACGACAGGAGGTGAAGCCTAATTAATTATTTTACGGCTCTGTGTTTGCACATTCTTTGTTTATCGCAGTGTTGAAGCTTCGGTTTAGTACCCATTTTTATTATTATTTTACTTCGCCGGTGCTACACAATACCTACGAAGGAGGGCGTTCTGATGTGATTGTGGATTGCTATCAGCTGAAGTCGGTATTGTTCAGTGACCAGTGACTATGCCTTCGCCACTGAAACTTTCCGACAACAACTGACACACAAAGACACACTAAAGCACATCAGAAAAATGCGAGATGTTTTTTTTTTATAATTTTAGTCTGAAACTGGGATTGAACCCAGGTCTGTTTTTGTTTTGTAGTCAATGTGCAGACTACCATCCATCGTCCCATCGCCACTCTCATTAAAGTTTGATAATTTTTGAAGAATAAAATTGAATTTCAAATAAGTTTTCAGATTTATTTTCAAAATACCTGCAGTTTACAAAACATCTACTTAATAGATGTATCATATTTAGTAATCAAAAAAAGTTTTAATTTTTGTCATATTTATGATAAGAAATGAAAGCTAAAGAACCAAAACAATTTGAAGAATAATGTAAATTTTCACTTTTGAAAATTTTCTGTGACGCACATGAATACTTTTTTATGTTTTGTGGCGTATACAATTTGTAAAATTTGTTAATAAAAACATATTTTATGTTAAATTAAATGAATATTTTTATTTTGATTTAAAGCTTTAAACAATTTTCAAGTTGGAGAATATTTTGGAAAGTATTTTTTATAAAAATGTGTTAAGAAACTTTGTTTTTTCAGTTGCAACGCTGCACTGTCGAAGTGTCAAAAAAGGGTAAAAACAATCTTAAGAACTAAGTAAGCGGTTCGAAAGATAATAAATCATCATCATATTGTGAAGACTTTAAGTTGAAATATAAATAAAAACGAACATATTAATTGTTTCTTTATAAACAATAAGATCTCAAGCTCATTAAACAATAATAATAAAATAAATCAAAAGATCTAAGAAATTCAAAGAATAATATTTTTTTTAAGCTAAGAAAATATCACACATCTCAAAGAACTCATAATATCAGATAAATCTCCATACTTGGTAACACTGTTCTCATAGAAATCATAAGAATTTGTTGTCGAAGGCGTATCAAACTAATCGGGGTTATTAAAACACGTAGCGATCTTTTGTTTTTGATATTTGCATCAGTTGTGTGTTTGACATATCGCGGACAAACAACGTGAGTGGTTGTTGGACTGTTGTACAACAACTCCAATCAGCACCACCATGTTAAAGACGCTTTGTTGTATTCTTATATCTCTCATCAGAAATATAAATTGAATTTCGTTGTTGCCAAAGTTAATCGTGCAGAGTAAAGAAATTAGTAACTAACTACTTTTTTAACGTAAATTTTATATTATATGTATATGTATAAGGAAAAAAAAATTATAAATAAGAGCGGAAAACGATTCTGCTCCAATTGGCAGACGCAAAGGCATTAGTTTAATCGATGCTGTCGGCGAGTGCGGTTGTTCTTTATTATGTCCGTTCATTATAAAAATTTATAATATTGTGTTAATTTTCTTAAAAGAAAATGAAAAGTATAATATGTAATAAAAATAGTAAAGGAAATTGGAAAAAATAGTTGAAAGTTTAATTAAAATAAATATATATGTATATAAAAAGAAATTTAATACATAAGTACATAGTTAAGAAGTGAAAATAAAGTCAAGCAGAGTAAAAGGTATTATTAAAAAAATATGAAAATTAAAGTTTAATTAAAAAAATTAAATAAGAAAATGAAATAAAAGAAGATAAAGCAGAGCAAAAGAAGTTGTTACAAAAATAGCTGAAAGTTTAGTTAAAAAACAAATGTTAATATTAAAAAGTAACAAAATTAATTGGAATAAAATAAAAACAAATAATAAGTTATAAAAATACATAAAACAAAATAAATAAATTATTATTTTCTGATCTGAAATGTTTTTATTTTAATTGCAGAAACTGTTTTTGAGCGAAATGTACCAATTTTTCATAAAAAAGTTTTATTTCTTTTTTTCGGTATTAACAGAACCACAGATTAGTCGAATCAAGTTAAATGTCATTATCTGAAATGAAAAATCATGTAACTAACAAAAATTTCAAAATTGATTTTTTGATTAATTACGATGCATATCACAAAAATTCATGTTTTTCACAAGTTTTTACAATTTTGTAATAAAATAGTTATTTCATAAACAAAAATCAAAATAAATGACCTACAAATACGTGTTTTATATTGAAATTTTTTTTCTTTCTCTTGTAAAAAAGCAAAAAACGTTAGTTACGTGGTTTTGCTTTTCACCTAACGATATAAAATTTATTTAGCAAAAACAGTCGTATAATTATTTTTCAAATTTATTCGATCTTCTGATTATTGATTTTCTTTTCCCTTAATGAGTATGCCATCGTATTGTCTTATTTTCTTTTTTTGTATTTAAAACAATAACATTGAATAATTTTCATTGTCAATTATTATAAAAATATATCCTGGAAACATTTTTCTTCTGATGACGAAATATTTGAATTAAAAACTTTGTGTTATTTGTTTTTTAATACAAAAAGGAAAATTATATTTTTAATAAAAAATAAAATATTTGTATAATTTGAAAATACAAAATTTTTCTCTGTCATATGTAGAATATGGAAAAACATGCTTATCATCACCTGAAATGCAAAAGGCCGTAACCACCAACAAACTCAAAATTGAGTTTTTAATGAATATTGGTACAGCGCATCAAAGCGCACACTTCTTCACAAATTTTTAGCTTTCTATTTTTAAAAATAACGACTTTATCTAAGAAATTCAAAAGGTCGTATCAACAAATGATTGTGTTTCACAATTCAAAAATGCGATAAAAAAATTTTACCTATGCAGTAATTTTCTAAAATACTCGTATATACCTTATTTCTTGCCTAAAAAAAGTAAACTCATCATTTTATTTGGCTGATATTAAGAAAAAGTTATATTTCTTACCACAACACTTTTCATTTTATTAAGTTTTTCGTCTCTTCTGTAAAATTTTTAAAAGTGATGTTAGGACCTTTTGCATTTTAGGTGACGATATGTATATATCATTTAAATAAAATATCTAATTAGAATTCTTTTTGAAAGTTGTTCTTATTGCCAGTCATTAAAAAATGTTAATAGCCCCCTAATGTTTTTTAGTTCTAAAGTAATGTATCAAAATGTGTGCAGACGTCTCTAAACAAAAACCAGAAAATTGCACAAAAAGCAAGCTTCCCTATTGATATTTTCAATTTTAAAAATCTTAAAACGGCTTAGAATGGAAGAATGTTGAATAAGTCTGAACAATATGTATAAATAACTGCATTATGTACATAATAAAAAAGAAAATTTGGGTTATTTATTAACTTCCGCTTTACTATCTCATTTCATTTTTCTGAATTCATACATTGTTTCTTATTTGTATAAAGAACTCATTTCCTTCCTACAAATATTCGTAACCCTACACTAACACTTTCTGATTCATGCAAAAAACCCACTGTACTATCAAAGACTATAAATATATATATTTATAGTCTTTGGTACTATGGTGTGCTTTCTATTTTTTTGCTCCCTTAAGTGTTCTCTCTCCTCAATTACAAAACAAAACAAATGTAACCTTCCTAAAGGAGAAACAAGTAACTCACGCAGCAGTAGTGGTAGCTTAAATTGGTTCGGTAACTTTCTGTGTATATACATATCAGCAATTCGATACTCACCAATGTTCCCCACTTCACCCCTAGCAACACTCTTTACGCTCTCGCTCTCGCTCTCGCATTATTTTGTTCCCTAAATATAAAAAATTCCTTTATCCATATTCCAAAGCAATGAAGTAGGGGAATAAATTTATTATATACTGCGCGTCGTCGCTAGAACAGAACCATATATGCGAGCAGAAGACCTCTATGTTTTAGTTGCCAAGCGTAAAGTCTTTAGTTTAATCGCTGCTGTGGGAGCTTTAGTTTCGTTTTATTATTGTTGCTTCAACGAAAATTATTACAAATTTATATAGTGTTCTTAATATTCTTTAAAATAAAATTAAAGTGAGAAGAAAAGTGGAATAAATATCGAAAAAGTAATATAAAATTTTTATGAAAAAAGTGCTAAAGTGTTTGAAAAAGTATATGCAATCGAAGTAAATAAATAAAAAAATATTAAATTAAATAAAAAAAAAAATACAAATTAATAATTCGCGTTGATATCGGCTCGCGTTGAATAAATTAAATTAAAATTAAAAATGTTCAAAAATAAAATGGGAAAATGGGAATGCATAAGCTGTGATCATATTATTGAGTAAGTGTTATTTTATATAAATATATATAAACATATCGTTACTTTAATATTGAAAGACCTGAGCTACATTTTATTTTTAACTAATTTCTAACATTTTTAATAAAAAAAAAACTTTTAATACAGCTTCATAAAAAAAAATTGCTGCGCTCCAACTGGAAAATGTTTGGAGAATTTAATAGGTAACTGCTTTCAAAAAATCATTACGATTCCAAAGTTAAATTTTTATGAACTTTTTCTTTTTGTCCTGTAATGTAACAAAAAATCAAGTTAGCCCCTTTCTATATTATTAATGAAATTTATACAGAAATAATAATTTTATAATTAATTTTACAAAACTTTTTTAAGAAAAAAGAAAAATTATTTTTTTAATTAACCAAATTTTGCTACATTAAAAAATTGTAAATTTTTTTTGTTCGACCAGTGCTCAGGAGAACTAGGCAACAGCTTTTGGAGAGGTTGATAAATTTGTTAAGCTAAATAAACATTGTTAAAGGGTGCTTTACATTTTCCCACAAGTCGTACAACATGCCAAATTTTTGTGTAGAAGAGCACAAGTCGGATCGTCTAAACGTAATATGTAGTGAAACTATACGATTTTGAGAGAAAATACGGATGAAAATTTGACAGTCGTATGGCTCTCTTGATTTTTTAAAATTTTTCAAAAACCAACGCACATCATTACATCAAGGATGCATTTTTATTTAAGAAATGTGAGAAAGCCAGGGAGTGAAAACTGCTTTCATAAATCTATACCAATTATAAAATCAAAATGTACATTTTAGCCCACAACCGCACAATTTTATAAAAATATACGTATATTTTCCAAAAGTACACTAAAAATTTCGACCGCGAAAATAACATATTCCAAAGTTTTTAAAATATTTTTCAAGGTTATTAAAAAAAAATTTAATTGCACAAGATCTCCATCCCTGGGGAAAACAAGCAAACAGCTGTAGTTAGGAATTTCATTTTATTTTCTCTCACATTTTACATACAACAAATCTTATCGTTTAAAGCGGCCTTAAGCATACTTCTTTTAAGGTCTAATGTTTTACACGATATCCTGATGGTATCTATCGAATATAATACACCAGCTGACTTATATACATATATATGGTTACCTAAAATGCAAAGAGCCTATCAGTAATTTAAAAAAATTATACAAGAGAAACAAAAAACTGAATAAAATGAAAAGTGTGGTTGTTACTAATATGATTTTTTTCTCAGTATCATCCAAATAAAATTATGAGTTTATCTATAATGGTAAAAATTATGTTTCAATTAGAGGAAGTTGGTAAAATTTTCCCATTGTTTCATTACTTCTCAACAGCAAGAAATACATTGATTTTGAAAGCTTAGGAAAAACTGCCTTTGGAATTTCTTTAATAAAGTCGTTATTTTTAAAAATAGAGAGCTGAAAATTTGTAGATACGTGTGTGTATTGATATCCATTAGAAACTCAATTTTAGTTTTTTCGTTGTTACGGCATTTTGTATTTCAGCTGAGGTTTTTCAAAATTTGCTCTTTATTTTTGGCATTTAATAATTTAAATAAAATACCTAATTAGACGTCTTTTTAAAACGTGTTTATATTCTTTAAAATTTATTAAGTACACTCGCTAATGTTTTTAAGTTCAAAACTAATTTTAGTTAAGTATTAAAATGTATGTTCACGTCTCCCAACAAAAAACCTAAAATTGCAAAAATAGTCCGGCTTCCTATTGACATTTTCTGTATTAAAAATTTTAAAAAAACGTATAAAGGAGGGCACGACTCCGACCTTGAGTCATGTGCAAATTCATTAACATGTGGAGTGTATGTTCTTTAATTCCACAAAAAAAAAATTATGAAAATAAAGAATAACCGTTTTTCATCAACAACAGTTTGGAAATCGAACAAGCAGCGTATTTAGTTTTCCATTAAAAATCATAAAATTTCCATTAATCAATTGCTCATCGCCGATATCAGTGCAGAAATCGCGAAGGCTTGTTGTTTTTCGCTTATTCAGTTGCAGTGTAAAAAATTTTTATTAAAAAGTCACCCTGGTTGGTATTAAATTTATTTTTATTATTTGAAGATTATAATTCTAAAAATAAAAACCCATAAAATTTTAAAAACGTATTCACTTGGCCTAAATGCATGTATTAATTTGTTAAAAGTAAAAAAAAATCAATAATAAAAAATTTCCGTAACAGGAAATTAAATGTTCTATTGAATTCACAATTTTGGTATTTCGTTCTAATTTTGTTAAGTCGTTTGGAGCACGTCAACAACGTTAACATGTCCCAAATTCTAGTATATTTAATTTTTGTTGTCGCGTAAGAAGTTCGCACTACGCAAAAGTACTCCACAGTACTCGATATCATGGCAATCAAATTCTTTTGCTATTCTAAAGCCAAGCCATATGTAAATTGAATTCAGATCGCATATGAGAACTAAAACTGAAAGAATTGCCAAGATTAAAAAAAAAAATAAATGTAATTAAATTTGAATAAAAATATCTTTATTTTTTCATGAATAACAATATTTGGGTTTTGGTAAAATGAAAGTGCACTTGATGCCAGAATCCTTATTTGAGGACTATCAATCATACGTTTAATTTTAGCTGTCGCCTTACAAGTTCATACCGTGGAAAATTCAACCTCAAAGTGCCGATATCCTTGTAATCTAAAAAAAAATACATGTTTTAAGGCAACTTGTAAGAAAATTACAAAAAAAAAAAAATGAAAAATTAAGAGGAAGATGAAACAACATGAAAGAGAACGGAAGTAAACAAATTTTACATTCATGAGAGTGTTTATAATAAATAGAAATATAAACATAAAAGTAAAATAACACGTTTTAAATGTGGGTGTATATATGTATACACACATATTTGTATGTGTAAGTGGTGGCGTTTATTTACATAATTTAATTTCTATTCCATAAAGTCATTAATATTTCACTGGCAACATAAACTTGCACAGATGTCTACTTCCCTGGCAATGTCACAAAAGTTTTACTGCACAGTAGTGCCAAAAGTAATTTAAAGAAATGTTTCTAAATTTATTAATCCTTATTTTTAACCTTATTTCTTTTATTAGTCTCACTTCTATTTTTATTTTGACCTTTATTAAAATTTTTTAATTATATTTATTTTTGAGCGATTTATTAATTTTTCAATATTTCGCTACCAAATAGGTAGCATCGTCAGGAAATAATAATTTGTATTAACAAAAATATTTTTAAAATTTTTTTATTTTTTTTTTTTTTAAATTTCTTTTAATAAATCATTATATATTATCTGTTAAACTTAAACTAATTTTCCTATTTCGATATTTCGTCAAACATCGGTTAACATTTTCAGGATATATTAGAAAAAAAACAAACCTTTAAGCTTAATTTAATTTTTAAATTTAAATTATGCCATTTTAATTTTGATATTTATTTTGGCTGGGCACCAGTCATAGTGAACGGCTGCGTATTGGGAAAGTGGTTGAGATGACAAAGAGGGCTAATAAAGTAGTAGTGCTGTGATGTTGATATTCTGTTATCTTCACTCAATGGCGCAGAAAAATTTAAAAGAAACTGTTATTTAAAAATTTTGTAATATCAATTAAAAATATTAATTAGATTTTCTTGTGTAGAGAAATTACTAGTACTGATTAAATTATTATTGTTAACTTAATAGAATCAATTTCCAATTAAATTTTGTAATAATAATTATTAAAATTTTATTAAAATATTTTGAAAATTAAAAAAACAAAATTTTAAAAGCAGAAAAAAATTTTTTTTTTCAATTCAAAAAATTTTGGGCTTGCGAAATTAAACATTTAAATAAAAACTAGACAAACAATTTGTATATTTGAAAATAATATATTTATTTATTTAAGTAAAAGTTTAATTGGATTGATTGAACTTTTAATGAAAATAATATATTATTTTAATTATATTATTAATAGACCTTTTTTATTATATTTTTTGAAATATATTTATTAAGCTTGAGGTCTTTTTTTATTTTATTTTGTTTTATTATTCGATATTTCGTTAACAGCTTGTTAACATCATCAGGAATGATTATTCCTGAATAATAAATATATTTCAAAAAACCATATATTATTGTAATTAAAATGTTAATTAAAAATAAAAGAGTAAACTTGTCAAAAGTCAAAGTCAAAATTTTGTGTAAATTTAGTTGCGGTCGTTAATCTATTTAAGTCCCCAGAACAATATTATTCATAGATGTCATATTCATTCAAAAATTAATTAAATTTTCACCTGCAAAAAAATTAAATTGTTATTGTTAACTTAATTGAATTAACTTGCATTTAAATTTTTAATAATAATAATTAAAAATTTTAATTGAATTTTTAATAATAATAATTAAAAATTTCATTAAACATTTTGAAAATTTCAAACAAATTTTATATTGCAACAATTAAAATTTTAATTGAAATTTTGTTAAATTTTTAATAAATTTTGTTTAATTGCTATCATTAAAATTTTAATTGATATTTTTTTTAATTAACTTTTAAAATTTTACTTTTTTTTTAAACACTCTTTTTGACACATTATTTCGTTTCGTATTTAAGCAACATTCTTTTAATTTTAAAACATTTTCAAAATTAATGTCACTTAAAAAAATTATTAGAAATCAATTCGAATGCTTGGTGGGTATAGTGTTGCATATATGAAATAAAATAAACAGATAAGCATTTGAATCAAAATAAGCCGTCATTTTGTGTATTTCAGAGCAAAAAAAATCATTATTTACTTTTCTGGTTATAGAAAATTTTTATCTTGTGTAGAGTGCAAAAATTTATTACAAATTTAATTGAGTTTAGATTAAACTTTTAATTCAAAAAAATCTGTTAATTAGAATAAATGTGTTAATTAAAAATAAAAAAGTTATTGTTTTTTCTGTGTTGTGTAGCAAAAATTCGTAAATGTCCGTTAATGGGTTACTGATGCAAAAGGGTGTGTTATATTTTCCTGCTTAAGATGAAATTTTGTTTGTAGACTTAACGAAACACATTTCTAACACCAATGACACTGTATAGTTTAAATTTTCTTTTCAAATAAACCAATTATTTTCTATAGTTATAGTCCTGTGTTAAATGTTAACTTTACTAAAGATTGCTTAAAAAGTTGACCATTCACCACTGTGCTCTGTATGATTCGTCATAATCAAAATTATTTAAAATTCAGACACGTCTTTTCCTCAACTAAGTGATACTCTCCATTACAAATTGGCTGGGTGAATAAATGGGGCAGAATATAAAAATATAGATTTTCATAATGATAACACATCAGCTTCATTAGAAACATTTTTATTTCCCTAATAAAATTAATTAAAAAAAAGAGAGATAATAAATTAATTTTTTTAATTAAATTGTCAGCAAAACATATTGTTTATAAATAATTAATGTATATTTTTTTAAATTTATTTATTTATTTTTTTTCGCAAAGACTCTCCAAAGAATAAATTGAAATCAGTGACGATATTTCGTACCGAACTTTAAAAATCGTACTTTTTCGAGGCCAATAGTACTAAGTTATTTTTTTATAATTAAATTTATTTTTTATAACATGTGAATGTATACCAAGTATTTTATACTTTGATTTTCATCTGTAGCCAGAAAACTTTGACAGAAATAACGAGCTGTGACACCTTAACCTTTGTGCGTATGACAGAGTATCCGTTTAACTTTGTGTACCGTGGGTTCAAACCCTATCCCAATCATTGAAAATAAATTTAATAAATTAATATATACTGTATTCATATGGAGTACTAATTAAGTTTTCGTTTTAAAATTTCATATTTCCAAATAAATAATTCAGTAGTTTGTTTAGTTTACGTAAAATAGAATTAATATTAAATTTTTTTTTTCTATTTATTTCTAATTGAAAAATTCTTTATTTCCCCACATTGTTTTAAATTTAAACTTTTGTTATATTTTAAATTGCAATATTGCCTCGTTCAACACCAATATTTGAATTTATTTGAGGACATTAATTGGAAAACTTCCTCCTGCATGGCTTTTAGAAATTTTTTTTTTAGTTTTATTTTTTATTCTATTGCAGATATTTCAACACTGCTATCTAAAACATAAAATTAGATTTGCAAAAATTTATTTGCTGCCTGAGGAATAGAAAATTCTTTTTCTTTATTTGAAAAAATTAAAAGTGTAAAACTACAATATAATAACGAAATTTAAAATTGAAATTTTTGTTTCCTAATACCGACAATATTAAACAATTCCTGAAATTGTTTTTTTTTTGCCAAGACATTTTTCTTATACATATAAAAGAACTGCCTGCATAAGAAATGCAAATACTTGTACATAAACAATTTTTGTTTGGTTAAAAAATTCTATTTATTGTGGTCATACACAGCAAGTGCAAATCAATTATTGTATTGTTTTTTTTTTTTTGTATCATTACAAAATATACAGAAATTCCATTTAAAGTATGTAGGAAATATCGAATGAAAATTTCTTCTAATTGCAATAGCAAAATAAATACATGAACATTTTTTTTTTGGAGCAGGCCGTAGCGAAAGGTTTTTGTCTTATGAAAGCGGTACACAGAAAAACATTTTACTTTTTTATATTTAATGAACACCATTAATTGGAATTATACATTTATTCAATTAAAAGTTTAATCAATTCAATTAAATTTTTAAATAATTTAAATAAATCAATACTTAAATAAATAAATAATTTTTGTTGTTTTGATATGAAATATTCAAAATGATGGTATATTTTTATTTAAATTATTATCTGATTATTTTATTTTTTATTTTTAAATAAATTAAAATTAATACCCGTTAGACACTCCAATTGCATTGTAAAAGATTTTTAAAATATTTAACAAAATGTTTCAAGGTTTAGAACAATTAAATAGATTTAAAATCAAATAATAAAATATGTGATTTATAAGCAACATTTTTAAAGAACCCATTTGGTTTGGTTGTATATTAGGAATTCTCACATATTTTTTAGGGAGTTCTTGTATAAACATGTGAAATTTCTTAGCTTTTTTCAAGAATTTCGTTAAAGGTCAACTGAAGATTTTGATATTAGCACCAAATGAAATGCTGCATATAGACCAGCTAAACCGTATAACAAACATAGATAAAGAATTTATTATTATTATTATTGAAAATTGATTCAATTAAATCAACAATAATAATTGAATTGTACTTCTTCACAGGTGAAAATGTAATTAATTTTTGAATTTTTTTTTTTTAATTATTTTCGTTAAACACAAATAATTATTAAATAATTATTGAATGGAAATATTATTTTTTTGTTTTAAAAGTTTACGCAGAATTTTCAAAATATTTAATTAAATTTTTAATTATTATTGTGAAAAAATTTAATTGAAAATTACTTCAATTAAGTCGACAATAATAATTTAATTGATACTATTAATTTGTTTACAGCTGAAAATCGAATAAATTTTTTAATTGAAATTACAAAATTTTTTTAAAAAAAATTTTGTTTTATAATTCGTTTATTTTTTTTTACCTCTTTTTATATTAATTAAACTAATTATTTAAGCTGCAGGTCCTTTTTATATATGTGTTATTTATTTTAGTCTCACTTCTATTTTTATTTTGACATTTATTAAAATTTTTTAATTATATTTATTTTTGAGCGATGGTCTTTTTTATGAAAAGTTTTTAACAATTATTTATTTTTCAATATTTCGCTACCAAATAGGGTAGCATCGTCAGGAAATAATAATTTGTATTAACAAAAATATTTTTTAAAATAAGAAAAAGAAAATATTATAAATATAATATTTATTTTCATTTCGATATTTCACTACTCCTTTGTTTTTTACTTACGAAATTTAAATGAAGAAATTTTATTAAAAATTAGAAGGGTGCAGCTAGTACCTTCTCTTTCTGACACTCATGATATTTTTTTGCTTTCAAATTATTTACTGAATTTTTTCAGCATTGTTTTGCAGAAATTTAATATGATTTTAATCATGTTAATTTTACTTTGCGATGTGTTTCTGTGCGTTTGCTATCAATTCACAATATCTGAGACAAAGTGGAGGGGGCCATATGATAAGCACTAATTTCAGCTAAATATAATACAGGGTGTTTGGCAGCAGATTTATATTTTCAAATTTAAATAAAAAACGTAATAATTGACACAAAGTTTTATTAAAAGCATTTCACGATAGAATGGAAATGCAGATTTTATTTTTTAAAGAGTGTAACATTCAGATCCTTCAGATCCTATGTATAATGTATAGCTATTGTTATTAACCGCTCTTGAATTAGTCTTGTAATAAAACATTATGACTTGGGAATTTCCCCAAAAAATTTATATTTTTTAGAAGAAACTTAAACACACATGCATATTGATCCATAGAAAACCAACATTATTGCTGACAGCCGCAGTACAAGACAAGCGTTGTAACTCTTTGCAACATGATTTATTATTTCGTATCATTCTAAAGCTGAGTATACACCACATATTACCTCTCCATCATTGTATGTAAACAAACTGATTCATCTATTCAATGTATATGTACTTTAGTAAGTAATACAGTCAGTTGTACATATAATGCAATCGAAAGCTTAAGTCTTCAAATAGCTTTCATTCTCAGCGTACGCTCAGATTAGGTAAATATATGATGAAATAAGTGTAACTGCCAAATATTGTTTACATTCGATTATTTTCATAAAATATCAATGCCTTCAAAGAGGGTATTATTGTGAAATAAAAGACAACCGACGTTCAATATTTCATTCCAACACTCCATATTAGTTTCTTGTTTCGCCAAATATTTACACAATCTGACAGTGGCCTAAAAGAAAATTGTTGAAGTAGCAATTGCTACGAATTGGTAATCAGTACAAATAATGTGCTAATCATAGATTAATTTAACACCAGATGGTGTTAAAGCAGCCACACACATCATTGTATGTATATCATTGTAAGTGGAAGGTGTAATATTCTTTTTTAGCCTTTGCAATCTCTAAAGTACAAATAAAAGTATTTTGAAGCTCTGAGCACATGCAAGTGTAGGCGTGTGGATGTGGAAAAATTCAAGTTAAATAAGCTTAATCGCCTAACAGCAGTAAATATTTGAAAAGATTTTCCGTGTAAATATTCGTAGCACGCATACTTTTTTTTTAGATGAATAATATGTGTAGGTAATAGGAATATGTGTTTAACAATTGCAAATAGATTTTAAATAATAAAGAGTTTTGCTACACAGAACAGAACAAAACAAAAGAAAATTATAATTAAAAATTTTGCAATATTAATTAAAAAATTAATTAGATTTCCACGTGTAAAGAAATCAATAGTATCAATTAAATTATTTTTGTGAACTTCTTTGAATTTTTAATTAAATTGTTAATAATAATAATTAACCCGCCAATGGTGACGTACTGGTCTGTGAGACCGGTTGTGTTAAAAACTTCGTATAACCATATTCTCCGTTATTATTTTTTGTTGCGATTTCGAGTAGCTGCAGCATTGCACATTCCCCACCATCAGTTAATGACGAAACTGCTTAGTGGGCACAACTTCTGTATTTTTTTTCTAACCTGGTGTGTGAGACCGTGAGTCACCGTGTATGTAAACAATATTTTCCTTAATGAATATGTGATTTTTTTTTATTTTTTTTCTTAATTTTAAAAAATGTATTGCTAAAACATTGTTATTTTTAATGCATTTGTGAATTTTAATATTGAAATAAAAGATCTTAAAATGATTAAATATCTTTGTTTTATTGTCAAAGTGCATAAATAAAAAATAAAAACATTAACTATTAGCAACACGTTTCGAAAAATCCGCAGTTGAAAACCCCGGTGCATGAGACCGGCGTCACCATTAATCAAAGTCAAATTTGCGTTAATTAAATATTTGGAAATTTTCAAACAAAATTTTAATAAGAAAAAAAAGCATTCAATTCGATATTAATTTATATTTGTGACAGTGTGGCAAATATTAAATTGGGTGCCTCCGTAGTCTTAGTAGCATTAGTTGTATCAATGTGGTGGTGCGGGTGCGATTCCCGCTTAGACCCTGTGTGTTCTTACAGACAATCTGTAAGAGCTTCATAGAGTTTGTATTGTTAAAAAAAAAAATAAATAAAACAATGAGATAAAGATTTAAATATTTCTTATTTATTTTGTTTATTTCATAAAAAACAAAATTAATTATTTATTTATTTGAGTACAAAAATTTATTAAAAATTTCATTGAATTTTAATTTAACTTTTTATTGAAAAATTAAATTATTTTAATTATAGGTTGGAATTAAAAGTAAAAAAGTAAAAAAAGCGAAGACTTATTGCTTAAATATGAAAGAAACCGGGCTCTGTCCTGTAATATTTTTTTTTTTTGCTTTTCAAAATTTATTTAAGTATTGAGTTTAAAATTAATTAAAAGTTTAATTGCATTGATTAAACTTTTAATTGAAAAAATATACTATTCTAATCAAAAATGTTAATTAAAATTAAAAGAGTAGATTTTCTTTTCTTTTTTTTCTCAATAATTCTCGATTTGTTTGTTGAAAAAGAAAAAAAAAATTATCAAATATATTTGAGGAAACTACCAGCCGACTATGGAGAACAAACGACCTTCAATTGCATTGCCAGTTCCTTAGAAGGTATTATGGTTGGCAACTGCTATTGTGATTTGTTTTTTAGTAATTTTCGGCAAAACAATTAGTTTTTATTTTGCAACATTTCAAGTTTGCTATTGCCGGAGACATAGTTTCGTCTAAAATGTGCCATACAAATTAAAATTTAATGGCTTTTTCCCCATTGACGCACGACCAGCAAGAAAAAAAAGCGCAAATCAAAGTAACAAGAAAACAACAGAAAAACAGAAAAAAGAAAAAAAAAATTCTTCATAAAAATATTGTTTTGTAACAAGTTTCTAGGGACAAGTCATTTATTAAACTGCTAGAAAAGTTTTCAAGTTGAGACATCTACAAAGAAATTGTCATATTAAATAACATCGTTTCGTAAGTATGGCTTCCTGTGTATCTCATAACGTACGCATTTGATATAAACATTTTTGTTGTTTGTGTGGGAAAAAGAATCCTTCAAGACTTTAGAAAGCAGCAAAAGGCTGTAAGAAAACACTTTATTGCTGCTGGTTATTTTCTTTTACTATTTTTTGTCAAAGGGAGTCAGTTCTTTATAAAATATTTTTTACACAATTCAATGAAGACATTGTAAAGGCAGGTTTGCGTTTTATATTCTAAGGCGTTATTGTTGCCTATAGGAAGGTTGTATAGCAGCTAAATATCTGGCGTATATTTATTTCACATGCAGCTAATGTGTATCAAATACAATCACTGGGGTCCTATAGAAGACAACGATCAGGGTTATTGATCAAACGAAAGTGGTTGGGGTTTTCCCATACAAATTCTCTTTACATTACTGGGACATTTTTCAATATATTTTCAATAATAATTCCACTAATTATTATCATTTAGATTATAAATAAAAAGAAAATGTTGTGTAGCAGTGTATTCAGTATCATTTAGGAATTTAGTTGTGGGTTAATTTATTTCTTCAATTATTTTCAGCTGAAGTTGCCAATCTCATGGGCAGCACTGTTTTCGTAACTTACAACGCTGCTATATATACTCGTATACCACGTTTATACGCACGCTATTTGCAAATAAAAATAATTTGCAAGTACTTAACTTAACGTTTATATGGCTGAATACACAAGAAATTTAATTTAAGTTTTTCTACTGGCTGATGGTCAATCTGGTAACATTGTTATGAAAAACATATGTTTTTATACTTGTATGTGCACAGAAAAAATATTTTACTTTGTTATTTTTAATTAACGCCATTAATTAGTATAAAATATATTTTCGCAATTAAAAGTTGAATCAATTTAATAAAATTTTTTAAATTTTTCTTAATAAATATAATAAATAATTGATTGTTTTTGTTATGAAATATAGAAAATGACAACTTCCCTGATTGCTTTATTTCATACATGCAAACAGGCACTCGAATTGAATTCAATTAGTTTTATTTTTTTACTTATTAAAATTTTGTTTAAAATTTTCCAAATATTTAATTACATGAAAATTTAAATGAAAATTCAATTTTATTAATTCAACAATAACATTTTAATTGGTACTTTTAACTTTTTTATGGGGCGAAAATCGAATTAATTTTTGAATTGATATAACAAAACTGTTAATTAAAATTTTTTTTTTAAATAAAAAAAAACTGTTCTGAATTATTTTGTTTTCTTGAATTGCGTTTTTTTTTTTCACTCTTTCATATTTGGTTTTTCTATTTTCTTTTACACTTTATTTTCAATTATAATATTCAGCATAAAATTCTCTAATTTTGTTGTCCAGCGTGTCACACTGAACAATTAATAAAACAACTTCAATCAAAATTTAATTCATCCCTGAGAGAAGGTAAAAATTGGGGGTTTTTTTTAAGAAAAATTTCAAAAGTGAAAGTGAATGAAATTAAACTTGTTTTATTAATTGACACACTGGAAGAATAATTTGTTTAATTTTGTTACTTTTGTGAGGAGTTGTTAATTATGCTGAAAATGCTGATGATTATGGTTTTTATTTAAAAGAAGGTTAGAAATTTATGGCGACTGCCCTGCTTTCAGCAAATTGATAACAAACGTTTATTCAACTCCTGTTTCCATATCTTGTGCTATTGTTTGCGCTGACAGTTTGTTGCACTGTCCGCTAAGCAGATTTCCTTGTGGCGATCAGAATAGCTCAATATAGCAAAAGGACTAGCAGTACTCCAACCGTTTTTTTTTTTTATCTAGGACCAGCACTCAGGAGATGACTCCAACACATGCGAAGCATTGTGCTGGGAACTATAGGAAAGGGATAGTAGGAGAAACGACAGGAGGTGAAGCTTAATTAATTATTTTTGCAGCTCTGCTTTCGCACGTTATTTTGTTTTTATACTAATAGCAGTGCTGAAGCTTCGGTTTAGTAGCCATTTTTATTATTATTTTACTTCGCCAGTGCTACACAATACCGACGAAAGAGGGCGTTCTGATGTGATTGTGGATTGTTATCAGCTGAAGCCGCGGTATTGTTCAGTGACCAGTGACTATGCCTTCGCCACTGAAACCTTCCGACAACAACTGACACACAAAGACACACTAATGCACATCAGAAAAATGCGAGATGTTTATTTTTATTTTTAAAATTTTTGTCTGAAACTGGGGTTGAACCCAGGTTTGTTTTTTTGGTTGTGTAGTCAACGTGCAGACTACCATCCATCGTGCCATCGCCACCCTCTGCTATAACGATATCATAATGGAGCCCTCCGTATGCATTTAAAGGCACATTTAAGGCTGAGTTAGCCGACTATAATGTGTTGCAATGTAATGTAAAGTGCCAGTAAACCATCAGAAGATGTATGAAAACTTATGGAAATGTTTACAAATATCACGTAACGGGGCAATAAAATTCTATTTTCTACAGATCGACGAAGTTACAGTTACGTGACTTTTCGGTCAAACAAGCATTTTCAAAATTATTTTTCGTACGTCAAACATGATGTTTGAAGCAACTATATCAATATTACGCTGTGCTAAATTTTCTGTTTTCTTGGACCGGCACACAGGGTATCAGCCTTTTGGGAGAGTGGGTAGAAAGAGTGTGTTCATTGACATTCGATTTGAATTTTCCCACGTCAAAGATGACAGAAAATACCTCTGCGGTTAGTCTATTAGGCCAAAATGTGGGTAACCTCGTTGAAGGACTTGTCCTTCTAACCTTGAGCAATTAAGAAACAATATTGTTGCGTTCACCAGTTCAGACAGTTTGGTTGAAGAAAAGCAGTTAGCGGCGAAAATAGTTCCCTTTTTAAATTAAAATCTATTTTTGTTTTGTCAATTGCTAAGAGCCTGGTCTTCCAAATAGAACCGCTGCGTCTATTTAACAGACTTAGGGTACTTCTAAGATTATGGACTTTGGTCCTGTAAAAGGAGCAAAGCCTCAAAATCCTATTGAATTTGCTTGCTAAATTGCACTGCTGGATTATTTCAGAAATCATTTCTTCTTCATGTCTCTCTTATTTTTTTTCTATTTTTTTTTTTTTTTTTTGATTAAGGAAAACAATTAAGGAAACCCAAATTTTACATCTTTGCAATTAATCTCTTTATAAGTGACTAAAATGCGATAAGCATAATTAGAGATAATTATTTCCATTCAACAAACTCCAAAGTCGAGAACAAAAAAAAAAGAAAACTTTTTTTTTTACACTGCTCCGAAACCATAACATTTTTCTTTTCTTTGTTCCAAACAGCAAACATTCTGACAATAAGAAATTAAAAAAAAAAAAAAATTATAATAAAAATTTCACAAATACAACCAGAAACGGTCTGAAATATTAAACTTTTTGACAAATTAAAAGTATGCTGAGCAAGTTTTTGTGTGTGTGTTTTTTTTTTTAATTCCGCATTTTCTTTTTTTTTTTTTTGCTTTCACAAAATAATAGACCAACACATATAAACAAACAGGCACTCGTACAAACATACAAAGAGCACTTTCAAGGCATTTGAGGTCGGGACTGACAGTTATGCAAAAAGTAAGAGGAAGTTTTCATTAAATTTTTCCAAGGATGCAAAAACAGAAAACAATCAACATAACAACCCTACTTTAAATAAACTTTAGAAATTATAGAAATACAATACTTAACAGCCCACAGAAAATAATAAAACATGAATAGCTGTACTTTTTTATTGTTGTTCGGCTGGGGTTTTTTTTTTTTTTTTTTTTTTTTTGTTGTTAACCCGTATTATTTCACTTTTTTTATTTTTTTTATTTTCTTATTCATTTTTTCATGAGAAACAAACTGCATATATTCAGATTAACAGTTGGAATTAATAGATGTTTTAATTTTTTTTTATTTACTTTTTTTTCGAATTAGTTTTAATAGTTTTTTGACTTTTCTTGCATTTGTTAATGAAGCAAAATATTTCTTTTTCTTGCCATCAAATTATTACTGTGCTTATGTTGAAAATGAGAAGAATGAGATTATATGCACTGATGACAGCAATTATAGCAGCATAAGCAAAAACAAATTCCACTAAAAGCCATGCTTATGCATCGACACATGCCCGATCATGCTGCCTCATCTGTAATTATGGGCGGTAAAAAACATTGAGGAATCAGAAGGAATCTTGGCATGAAGACTCTGTGTGATGTTCGCTGGAATGAGCACATCTTTGAGGTCTGAAAAGCAACATTCAAGTGTCTCGGTTTTTTAAGACGGTGCAAGACATAATTCACACCATCTGATGTCCTTACTATATATACCGCTGACATTCAACGGAAAAAGGAATATAACTCTCATGTATGGGCCTGCGCTTCAAAGACTATTTTGAAATCAATCGACCGAGTACAGCAGACAGCGAAGCAACTAATTGGGAACGATAGGCTGTCAACTTCATTGACTTCCTTGATCATCGTCACAATGTGGAGTGTGTTTAGATGTTCTATCGCTACTACAAATATTGGAATGTGCTCTAATGAAGTCTGGGAACTTGTTCCCGAAACCCATTCATTCCTGCCCATAACGTGTTCATCATTAAGAGCGCATCCATTTGAGTTCGATTAGGCAGCGAATCGCACAGAGCGAACTCATTTTTCGGCCGAACATCGCATATGGCGATGGATGAAGCAGTCTGCACGTTCACTACAAAACTAAAACAGACCTGGGTTTAACCCCAGTTTCAGACAAAAAAAAATATCTCGCATTTTTTTGATGTGCATTAGTGTGCATTAGTGTGTCAGTTGTTGTCGGAAGGTTTCAGTGGCGAAGGCATAGTCACTTGTCACTGAACAATACCGGCTTCAGCGGATAGCAATCCACAATCACATCAGAACGCCCTCCTTCGTCGGTATTGTGTAGCACCAGCGAAGTAAAATAATAATAAAAAGGGCTACTAAACCGAAGCTTCAGCACTGCTGCGCGTATAAACAAAGAACGTGCAAAAGCAAAGCTGTAAAATAATTAATTAAGCTTCACCTACTGTCGTTTCTCCTACCATCCCTTTCCTATAGTTCCAGCACAATGCAACGCATGTGAAGGAGTCATCCCAGAAAAAAAAATATGTGGAATAATCTCCCTGCCGAGGTGTTTCCCGTCACCTATAACGTGGGAAAATTCAAATCAAATGCCCATAAACACTACTCTATAATACTTCCAAAACGTCATTTTCTAGTTCTAGCACAATGCAACGCTTGTATCTGGGCATTCGTAGTGCTGGTCCAAAATAAAAAAAAAAATTAGTTTTTTAAGAGAATGTTGAAAATGTTGAAAATGTTGACATTGTGTGTTACCTTCTTTTATAGAAAGGAATTATGTAGGAGAAGAGTCAAGTGCTGAAGTGACTTAATACACAACTTTGCTGTTGCCCTTTGCGTGAATTTGTTAAAAAGACTTGCAGCGCCTGTAGCGTTTAGTAGCCGCATTAATTTTTAAGCTCAAGAAGAGTCATTTCGTGTACCATTGATCTTTGATATACAAGGTGTTGCACAAGAAGGCCTACATTTGTTTAGCTGAATGTACGAATGCGCGCCGTTATGTCAGTAAATGCCTGGTTCTTAGGAATTCAACTTGTGAAATTTCTTAGTTTTTTTTGAAGAATTTCAATTAAAATGCTACTGACGATTTTGTTATTAACACCAAATGAAATATATAGACAAGTTAAACCATTTAATGTTTTATTTTACTGTCCAATTCTCTATGTTTTAAGAGGTAGTAATACGCCAAAACTTTTCGGAGTGACATGCCCCCTCTGAAAGTATTATTGAACGGAATTTTCAAAGAAATACAAATTTCTTCTTTTTTTCCACGGAAAGTTGGACTTCAAATTTTAAAATTTTTATATTTTGTACATCTCTAATGTACCACCCTAATGTCAGATAATTAAAGCTAGCAAAAAATCCATACATTCCTGCAGAACAGTCGATATTTTTTAGTTGGATTTACATATAAATATGATGTAACGATATCGTTTCTATTGGTATACATTTCTTGTTTCGCTAAATTTTTTTAAGGTACGATATACTGTGCTCTGTTGTAAGAAAACAAAATTGATTTGGGTAAAAGAGATGTGAATATGTGTGCACACACACACACACACACACAGTAATAATTCCTAAAACACGTTAGATTATATCCGCATCATAGGCAAACACGTTGTACATATTAGCATTCTCGGGGGGACATTAAATCGCCTGATGCTTTTACAAGAGCACCGTGTTATAGAAAGGATTATCGTATTTCACTTCAATGTATTTAATTAAATTGTTCACCATTAATGGCCACGAGCATGGAGATTTTCTTTGCAAAACCGTTCAATTGGCAACTGTGGCACAAAAATACTTTAGATATTAAATTTTACAAATTAATTAATTGATTTTGTAACGTGAAAATTAAAAAACACACATCCACTCGTCCTTCGTCAACCAGTTGTCTGTGCATGCACAATAAAATATGCTGCCATAGCAAAATTATCTGTCGATGACTAAAAATACGGCTGTATGAGCTTTTGTTTTCCATTTACCAACTGTGTGGATTTAAATGAACTCTCTGAATACTGAGAATTTTTTCACTTCGACTGCAATTCAAAGTTTACACCTCATCGGTTAATTGTACAATAGTAGATGAGATAAAACAAATGGGTGGGATATATGTATGGGTAAGTGTGTATGCATGTGTTTATAATAGACATATCGAGCCTTTGGTGCAATACCGTAGTAATTCAAAAAATCGTGAACGGAGAAAAATGCATTTGAAGTTTTGAGCCATCTTTTTGATAGTATTTTCGTTTACTAAAGTTATTTTTTTACAAGTTTTTAAATAAAGTGGCATGTTTTGTAATGTTTTCTGTTTGTAAATTTCTTGTCATAAAGGATATATTTCATTATTGCAAATAAATATTGTTGGAAATAGCCGGAGGCAATAAAGACATTTGTAGCTGTAGAATCTGAACAGTTAGAGATAGAACCATAATCTTTTTTCCTTTAGATAGATATATCCCCAAAGATCATTTCTGCATATCCAGCTGAAAATTTCAAATTTTGAGTTACTACGGTATTGCACCAAAGGCTCGATATGTACATACATACATATTGAGAAAGTAACAATTAGAAAATTAAATTAAAATATGCCACGTGGAATTGCTGTTCAGTGTGGGTGAACTCAACTGAATTATAGGCGGGCAATAAACTTTTTATAAGTGGTGAGCATTTTTCAACTTTAGTTTCAGAGTGCTACTATATTTTTGCTATTAATTGAAAATTTTCTTTTTATTAATATTTCGAACAGGCTTGATTTCCATACTTAATTAGGATAGAAATCGTAAGAGTAGAATAGTGAGGCATAGAATAGTGAAATAAGCACGTGGAAAATGTTAACGTCAGTTCATTACAACGAACATACAGAGAGAGAAAGAGAGAGAGAGAGCGAGAGAGAGACTGGGTTGTAGGGCAACCTCTAAATAGAGCTGTGTAAATATTCAAGGATTTTTATTTTTTATTTTTTTTTATCTGGAACCAGCACTCAGGAGATGACCCCTACACATGCCAAGCATTGTGCTGGAACTATAGGAAAGGGAAAGTTAGAGAAACGACAGGAGGTGAAGCTTAATTAATTATTTTACAGCTCTGCTTTTGTACGTTCTTTTTTATGGCAGTGCTGAAGCTTCGGTTTAGTAGCCATTTTTTTTTTTTACTATTTTAATTCCCCGGTGCTACACAATACCGACGAAGGAGGACAGCTGAAGTCGGTATTGTTCAGTGACCAGTGACTATGCCTTCGCCACTGAAACCTTCTGACAACATTTAACACACAAAGACACACTAATGCACATCAGAAAAATGCGAAATGTTTTTTTTTTATAATTTAAGTCTGAAACTGGTGTTGAACCCAGATATGTTTTGGTTTTGTATTCAACGTGTAGACTACTTCAGCCATCGCCACCCTTTTTAACTTACCTTTTTAACTTCCCGTCATACTTTGTCTTTTTCAAGGGACAACTAAGTTGGAATACACGTTTTCTTAGGAGCTTTGTCACATTCAGTACGTCTCCGTCAAAGCAAAGTACGAAAGTTGGCCAATTTTTAACTTTTAACGTACGTTGCGTACGTTGACAGCCGTTGCCATTGCCATTGCCGTTGCCGTTGTAGGTTATTTTCGACAAAAATATATTAAATATTTTTTAATGTGCAGAAGTAAATATATTTTGCATTTCGGGTAGTTTTTCAAGGCTTAGTGCGAAGCATAAAATGGACATCACTAACAGGATATAATATTTCAAAGCTAATTGCAAAAAAAATCCACAATAATATACTGTATTAAAAAAAAAAAAACAAATTCTGATAATGGCATAAACAAAAAAGTTATAAACCATTTAAACCATTCTATACAACAAAAAGTTTATTATTCGAATTAAATCAAAACTCTTTTATATTTTCTAAAAAACCAAGCTGTTACTATTTCCAAAGATTGGTCATTCATTGAGGTACATCAAGAAGTCCTCCTGAAAATTTTTTTTTATTACATATTTATTTTTAATATCTTTAGTTTAAAATTCTAAAGTAAAAATCGTTTTTTAATTGTTTACGTTGATTGGTTAACGCGATTACAGGAATTTTAAGTGTGCCTCCGCAGCCTAGTCCATTAGCATTAGCCCATCAATGTTTAGGTTTAGGGTTAGAGTCCCTGGGTGTTTCTGCACACAAGGCAACAGCTTTGCAGAATGTGTGTTGTTGTTAAAAAATTAATATAAAAAAAAAAAAGTTTAAGGAAAACTTTGAATTTATAACGTAAAAGAACTTGAATTATTATTATCACATCCGAATTATTTGAATTTTCCAGCGATGGGCGATGACATTACCGACGCGGAGTGCATGAGTAATATGGTGAGTAGAAGTATCATTTGGTTGGAACATTTCAATAAAAGAGACCAAACTAAATAAAACACACCTATCAGCTGTGAAATTGTTTATTCTATTAAAGTAGTGTTGCCAGATGGGTAATTGCAAAAAGCACCATTTAGCTGGCAGGCAGTTGTGGTATACGGATTTATGCACCAGGCGTTAATGAAATAAAACACCTCTTTTAACCTTGATGTTGTAAATCATATGCTGTTGCACTACCTTGTATAGATGCTGGATGCTGGAAATATCCATAGAGTTGCCATATTTACCTTTTACACATTTCACCGAGCTGGCTGCCAAAACCTGTAAATATTCGCACAGCTAATGAACAACATTTCGCTGTGGCACTGATTGCATATAAAATATTTTAACGCAAATAACTATTTTACAAGACTTGTCATAATTTTAATAATAATAAACCAAAGGAAATATCACGCTTTAAACACAAGTTTCTCGCTAATGCTTTCAAAAAGTCTCCCTCTAAGTAGCTTTTCTTTAATAAGATTTAATACTGAGATATGAATATAAAAAAAAAAGAAATTAGAGGAAATATTGCAAAATGTTTTATGCACTTTATCTAGCACCTTCTAAAATCACATTGCGAAAGTTAAATTTCCTACTTTTTTTTTTTACTTAGACTTTTGCAAACACTTCACATCTCTTTAATAACTTTCCTAAGTGTGAGTTGGGAAAAAATATTTTTCACTTAAATGTTTATTTCACTTTTTTTGTAATTTTTTTTTGCATTTGTGCTGGTATACAGGACGACATTTTACTTCCATTTCCATTTATATTTTGCTCCACTTTTTCCTTTTCTCTTCTTTATGCGGAGGAAATAAGAAGAAACGAGAAAGATATTTGTAGTGTCAATATTCGCATTTTGCTAGAAGTTGTGTGCACTCATCACTTTTTTTGTAATTTCTATTAAAAAAAAAACATTGTTCTCAATGTCTGCTACGTTGGGGCTAAAAAAAAAACTGAAATAAATTTCGAAAAAATATTTGGCTACAAATGAAAATATTGAGAAAATTATTGAATTAAAAATTATTGTGAAATATTACATCCCAGCAAGAAAAAGAACTTCCACAGAAGTGAAGAAGATTCTTATTTTTTGATGCTAAAGTACGGCAAAGGTGCAAGATTTACCATGATTTTACTTGTGTCATATTGTGTGAATCGAAAACAGTGTTAGAATAGGTAAGGAAGGAGTGGCAACTTCGCAGAGTCGGAGCACACTTGCGCACACATAGCGATCCGTTGTGATACCAGACGATACGTCCACTCCATGGAGGCCTCCTCTGAAAGCATAGCTTCCCTAAATCACGCTGGAAACCAGCTCAAACTCCCATAGATTGTGGCAATCATCTCGACTTCAAGGATCGATAGCTCCCTTGAACTATCAAGAAAGATTGTTCCCAAGGAGTGGCGGAAACTTCGAGCCAGTTACAAACACTGGCAGATTAAGTGAACTATACTCTGCTCCTTCCCCTCCGATCGAAATCTCAGACAGAAATCATTCGCAGGTAACAGTAGTCTCTGGGCATGCAATAGACACAGTAACAGAGATGTCGCCACGTTCAAGCTGAATGAATTGACTGGTGCGCCTGCTGCCCAACTTGGGCCGGCTGAGTCTCGCAGAGAAGCAAGATTCTTTCTCAGCCTAAAATCTATGATCAACTACCGCATACTTCCCTCTAATGTGTAATGCAATGCAGAAAAGCGGTATACCCAGCACAGCATTGTTAATCCTTGCCCCATTGGGCCTTAGAAATTATTAATATGGATCTTACGCAGTGCAGAATATTAACATATGGATCCTTTAGATGCTAGGAATATATCATAACTATTTTTTTATTTTGCTTGGATGTTTTGTTTCACTTTTTTAAAGCGTTTGTGAAAAATTTACTCCTATTTATAAAATTAGTTATTCTGAAGCCTCAAAATTTATTTCAGAACCCACGAGCTCTTTTGTTCGCTAGAGGATTCTCTAAAACATTCTCTCTATATTAATTAATTAAAAAAAATCGATATCACTCGTCTCTGAATTTCTAGCTATTTTATCTTACTGTGCAATTGTTGAAAACGTTGTAAATGTTCATCAAAATATCTTCTTGATGGTGATAAACGTTTTTGCGGTGAGAAGTAAAGGCATAGAATGTCATTAAATGTACCGTCTAGCATTCGAAGACATACTGCGAAACCGAATTAATGTTCTTCTTACAGGGAACAGGCAGAACTACAAATTTACGAAATAGTTTCGTAGAGTCAGTCATTATTTTTTTTTTTTTTTTCTTAAGACAAACACAAACTTTACGCAGCTCTTGTAGCTTGTCTTTAGAAACACCCAGGGTCTAGGCGGTAATCGAACCCGCACCTCCTGATTGATAGATTCACCGTGAAATGCTCAAGCACTAGGCTACGGAGGAAGCCTTTTTTTCCTTTTATTTTCTTCTATTAAGTCTCCATTGGCCCACCGGAAAAAATTTAATTTTTTTATTTTTAATTAATAACTTTAATTAGAATAACCCTTTGCCTGTCCCCATATAAAAAAAAAATTGTATACCGTACGTCCAAAAATTTAATTTTGTTTAAACCGGTATTTATGCACTGTTTTTATTTCTTTTATTATTATATGTAATTTTAGTAATGTAGAAACTGGTTTTCTTTAAAAAAAAGTGTGAATCATATGTGATGCACAGACATTTTTTTATCATAGTTTTTAACCAGACGTTCTGTGCATCACATATGATTCACACTGTTTAAATATAAAAAAAAAATATTGGAAGTTTTATTACTTGTTATACAGTTAGCTAAACAATGAAACCAAATTCTTTCTATGGTCAAAAAAGAATGAGAAGCGACGATTCCGAAAGTGATGAAGAGGATCCCTTTCAAGATAGCGGTGATGCATATGTTCCATCTGACTTAAGTTTTTCATCATTTTCACCATAACACGAAAGAGAAGAAAACTATGGAGAACATTTGTCATCTGAGGACGAAGAATTGGACCAAAATCCGTCTACATCGGCAGCATCCAGAATGCCTGAGTCACAGCATTGGAGCTCCACTTTTGAAGCAGAGGAAAGGTTAAATGTTATGGGAAGATATGGTTTAAATAAACGCATTACAGTTGATAACGGGGAACCCATGCCAATTAACATATTTCAACAGTTTTTTGATGAGGAAATAATGGAACTGACGGTTACAGAGACTAATAGATATGCTAGATAATTTATAGAAAATAATCAGCTGCGTCGTAATTCCCGTATGAATAGATGGCCAGATGTAACAGTGACTGAAATGAATAAACTTTCTTGGTATTATAATTATCTCAGGCCTCATCAAATTTCCCAACATGGAAGACTATTGGAAAAATGATGAAATTTATTATCATCGCTTGTTTCATAAAATTAATATGACCTACAATCGTTTCACCTTAATTTTAAGAAACTGGCATGTAAGTGATAATAGCATTGCTCCGCCTGGATACCGTTTGTACAACATATCAAACTTCAGCAAAATTTTGATTTCAAAGTACCAGGCAGTATATACTCCAGGTGAAGAAATTTCGGTAGACGAAACAATGATTTCACATAAGGCAAGACTCCTATTCAAACAATACAATGCTGGAAAAGCTCATAAATATGGCATAAAAATATATAAGCTGTGCGAGATGAGTGGCTATGTTTGGAATTTCTTGGTATATTGTGGTGCAGAGGACAGGGAAAGGGATAAGATATTTTTTTTAATTTGGCAATGCCAAAAAAAGCTGAGTCTGGTGTGCCATTTCACGGTGAATGACACAACGCTTGCAAATCCTTGAAATCGCTTAATATGAAAGTGCTTTATAAAAGCACCATGCACCATGCACCATGCACACGATTGCTATAACTCAATGTAAAAAACTATGCATTTCAAAATTAAAAAACCAAAAAAAATTAAGCATAAAAATTAAATTAACACGTTAACAGTCCGTAGCCCATATATGGGCTGTGAACGGAAAGTGCCAGCAGTCCACAGTCTATATGTACGCTATTAATTAATTTCTGCTTCAGAATTGTGAACGTTAAGAGAACATCGTTCATTTGATGCGGACTTCACAGGACAGACCTTAAAAATGAAAAATGTGGTGGCACATGGAGGAAATCTCGTTTATTTGACGTTGACCTGACAGTCCAGTTCTTCGTCCGTATGTTTTTTTTTCTTGGACCGGCACTCAGGGGATGACCCCTATACATGCGGTGCATTGTGCTGGAACTAGGAAATAAGGTTTTGCGACTCATTGTTGCTCAAAGTCTATTCAATAGAGATTTTTTTTTTCTTTTAATTGATTAATACTGTCCTTAAAAATAAAGAAACCACGTTCTGGCTATAGAAAATGCATTATAAAAGCTAAAAATATGCCCAGCCCACATGTGGCATGTGGTCTTTGAAGGCGATTTATAGCAGATTTTGTTTCATAGAGTCCAAAGTCCCATTTGTGGGCAATTAAAAAAAACACCCTTTTATGTATTTATCTATAGATTAAAAGATGTAATTCTTCATATTTATTGGTGTTTAACCGATTTTCAAAAAAGAAAAAAAAAAAAAAACGCTGGTGTCAGCCACTCCTCAGCCTCTGCCTTGGACTGTTAACGTTTTAACCGAAAATATAAACAATACTTCCTTTGCGTTGTTTTTTTTTTTTTTTTTTGTAAACTTTTTATTAAATATTCAGTATGAAATTCTCATTCTTTTTTTTATTAAATTAAAACTACCACAATTGTTTTATTTGAAATGATTCTCTATGAATATTTTAGTTAAAAAAAACCGCAGCAACTTTTTAATAATTTTGCATGATGTTCATGTGGTTGATAATTTTTTATTTATTTATTTTTTTGTTCGTTTGTTACACAGAATTAATTTGTTCGATCAGTTGTTTTATACATTCCCTGGGAAAAAAAACTTCTTAATTGATACAGTACAGGGTGGCTTCAAATTTTGAAACACAAATTTATTGGCAATTTGGAAAGTTAATTTTATTGGGAGTTTTTTTTATAAATAATATTTGAAAAATAGAAATTAATTTGCCACAGTAAAATATTGCTCTGCTAGGAAAATAAAGTGATTTTTCGGGTTTAGTAAAATAGAGCGTACGATAGAAATGGCAAAAGGGTCTCGATGGCTGAAGCAGGCTGCACGTGGACTACAAAAGTACAGAAAAGACTTGGGTTCAACCCCAATCTTAAAAAAATATCTCGCATTTTTCTGATGTGCATTAGTGTGTCTTTATGTGTCAGTTGCTGTCGTAAGGTTTCAGTGGCGAAGGCATAGTCACTGGTCACTGAACAATATCGGCTTCAGCTGATACATTAGAACGCCCTCCTTTATATTATTTTATTATTTCCCAAAATATTTCTTTTATTCAGAAAAATATTTTTACTAAAAGAAAATACATTGCAATGGATTTAGGAGGGGTTAGCTAGTTTCTATGTGTCTGTCACTCGTGCTAAGGCAGATATTAAGGGAATCTTCAGAGTTCAGAAATAGTCACTGGTCACTGAATAGTAGCGGCTTCAGCTGTATCCAGTACACAGGCACATCAGAACGCCCTCCTTCGTCGGTAGTTGTGTAGCACCAGCGAAGTAAAATAATAATAAAAATGGCTACTAAACCAAAGCTTCAGCACTGCTACGAGTATAAACAAAGAACGTGCAAAAGCAGAGCTGTAAAATAATTAATTAAGCTTCACCTCCTGTCGTTTCTCGTGTAGGAGTCATCTTCTGAGTGCTGGTCCCAGATAAAAAAAAAAAAAAAAAAAAACTAGTTTTTATTTTAACAGATTTGTTGAATATTTTCGTTTAAATAAGGACGGATTTATAATCATTTTGTTCAAGTAAAATTATACGATTTGAAAACGAATTTAAACTGGCATTATCGAAATGCGTCACATGTTAAAAACGTCTTTTTTTTCAATGAAATGCTTGCCATGAGTAGGGGTCATCTCCTGAGTGCTGGTCCCAGATAAAAAATAAAAAAAAAATATTTGTTTGCCGCCCAGAGTAGCAAAACTAATTTTTATTCTTGGACCAGTGCTCAAGGCATATATTTTCTTTTTACACAACACAAACTCTAGGACTCTCATAGAAACAACCAGGTGGGTATCAAACCCGCACCTCCAGATTGATAGACTAGACTACGGAGGCATCCAATCCCATACGCATGCAATGCTGTGCTGTGCAATTTGGTAGAGAAAAGAATAGTGTAGCAGAAATGTTATACAGTTCATAAACAAGTTGAAAGAAATTTAATTGTCAGATGCATACATACATTTGCACGGCCCTATTTCAAAACCCTGTTTATACGTTAGTGAAGCACATTAAGTTCTTATGACACTTGATCTCTTTTGGATTGCTAAAATTTTTAAGAACCGAGAAAAGAAAATTAAACTTTTTTACCATAAAACGTAAAATTTCAAGCTTAAAGTCTTTAATCGATTGCCCAGTAGCGGTTTGTACACGAATTTTGCGATATAGAACATTCTTTTCTTCTTAACGTTTTATTTTCATTTTGTTTAAATTTTATATGCTTGGATCATACTGGCAATTGCTGCTTCTGTCTTTTAATTTCACATCAATAAAATGCACGCAAAAAAACAAATCTCATACAAGCTTTACAAACAGCCAGCTGATAATGCAACTCTGTTTTTATACACTTGTGTGGTAATTCTAATTACATTTGATACTTCTTATAATAAAATGAAATTTTAAAAGATAAAACAGAAGAGTATATTCTATTAGTAGGCAGAAAAATTAAAAAAAAAATTTATTACAAAATGTTTAAAAAAATTTTTTAAAAAATTAATTAAATTTTCTGCAGTAAAGAAATTAAAAGCAGCGATTAAATTATTATTGTCGACTTAATTGAATTAATTTTCAATTGGGACATTATTGGGCTTATTGGGACTATATATACCAGGATAGCGGTAAGGATCCTAGACTTCTCGTCTTATATTTTTGCTTTATATCTAAATTGTCTTTCAAAATTAAAAAAAAGCACTAGACTGCGGGAAAAACTCCGTGGTGAAAGGTTTAACAAGCATAAAATAAAAATATTTTATATTATTAGATAAAAAAAAATTTTTTTTTATTAAATGTTAACTTTGTAATTTTTCTATCTGGGTTAAAATAGTCCAAGAATTTCTCTATTGGACCCCACTTGGAAAAAAAACTAAAGATGGAACAGTAACTTTTTCGTTGGGGTATGGCAATAAACTTCCAAACAAATCTCTAGTAGGATAAACCTATTTCGTTTGCCACAAACCTTCTCAAATTGTTACTAATATGTATATTGGGAGAATTTCTATTCGGGAATATACTCCTAGTTTATTTGTTTATCTTTTGATGTTAGTTCAAAATTAACATAAAATCACTGCAATAAAAAATTGTTGTAATAAAAAAACATTTGCGTTAATTGTGCCCTACCCTTTAAATAAAAGAAACAGAAAATTCCGGTTAATAACAAATAGAAAAAAAATTTTTTTTTTAAAAGCAAATGCTTAAATTAAGTTAAAAATTTATTCACCAAAAATTTATAAATAAATTAATCAATAAAAATGCAGTCGCCAATTTTTAAAAATAAAAGACTTTCGAAAAATGTGCTGGTAAAAAGTATAGTAAATTAATAAATAAATAAATTAAATAAATTCTATGCATTTCCATTAGAATTGAATTCAAAATTTTTTTCTTTCATTAAAAATATGTTTAAAATTTCCAACAATCATAATTTAACTGATGCTATTAAATTCTTAACAGGCGAAAATCTAATAAATTTTTTTCATTGATATTACACAATTTTTAATTGGAAATTTTGTTTTATTGTTTGTATGAAGTTAGTGGTGGAATCATATAAAGTACATTCGCCAAACCAAAAATATCGATATTATATTTTTATCCTTGTAAGTCGTCCTTTGAATTCAACTGTCACATGTGCTTCTCTTTCTCTAATATTTCATAGAGCTACGTTTCCAGTTTCATATGTATGAAAAATAAATTAAATATTTTTATTTTAAAAATAATTCGACAATGTAGGACTGGTCTTTTCATTTTTTTTTTGGATTGTGCTTCAGACACAATATAAAGTGGAATAAATACATATTTTTGGTGATAATATTTGCTGCATTATTTCTATAAATATTTCGTTAGATTTTTCCTATTTTTCCTATTTATTACAAGTCCTCAAGAGGATATACTACATGGTGAAATATTTTTAAAAATATTGAAACGTAGTACATTGTGCGAGTATAGACAATAAAATGATGACAAAAGCGAGATATTAAGCAAAATAAACGAACTGAAAAAGAAAAGTAATTTGACGAGTTGAAAAGGAGGGAAGTTGCAGTCATTTGGATGTGGAAGGATGTGGTCAAAAGTGACTTGGAAGAAGTAGCAAAAGAAGGATGTGAAAAACTGCTGGTCAAAAACATACACGTAACTACTTATGCTGCTTATGGGTGCATTGAAAATACAGATAAGTTAACGATTTCCTCTATATATGTATATATATTGTATTCATATGAAATATGTATGTTCGAGTATGTATGAATGAATCTACGCTTGAATAAATATGAAATTTCAGCTTCTAAAAGATTGTTCAATGAAACTGATTGAGAGAAAAAAGTAAAAAAAAAAAAGAAAATTTATAAGAAACTGAGAATGTTTTATTCGTACGACTGTATCTGCAACAATGCGTGTGAGGATTTGTTTGCTTCCTGGCGTTTAGTATAAGTAAAAATTTATACGTCATTATAAAATAAAAAAAAAAGAAAAACTAGAATGCTTAAGGTGCAATGGAAATATTAAAAATAAATTTCAATTAAAACATTTTGTAATATCAATTAAATAATTAATTCGATTCTCAACTGCAAAGGAATAAAGTATCAATTACTTCAATATGGCGGGCTTAATTGAACGGATTTTCCCTTTAATTTTTTAACAATAATAATTAAAAATTTCATTAAATATTTTGAAAATTCCAAAAAAAAATTTTTTAATAGAAAAAAAAATATTTGTATTCATGCCGCATGCTTAAGGTACAACAAAAAAAAAAACCAAATTATAATTAAAACATTTTGTAATATCCATTAAATAATTAATTAGATTTTCAACGGCAAAGGAATTAAGAGTATCAATTGCTTTATTATGGCGGACTTAATTGAATTGATTTTCCTTAAATTTTTAATAATAATAATTAATAATTTAATTAAATATTTTGAAAATTCCAAAAAAAAAATGTTTAATAGCAAAAAAATATTCGCATTCATTTCGAATGCTTATTGGCTATCAATTTATATTTTTATAAGGAGTATTGCATATATGTACGAAGTAAAACTGTCAGATAAGCATTTAAGTAAAAAATAAACCGTTATTTCTTTTAGCAAAAAGCTTAATTATTTATTTTTCTAAGAGTTGAGGCCAAAAATTAATTAAGAATTTAATAGAACTGATTAAACTTTTAATTAAAAAATATATTATTCCAATTAAATGTGCTAATTAATAAAAAACAAATAAACTTTTTTTATGTGTACCCTTCTATCATTTCACCACCTACCTGTCTTTTCTTTATATTCGTACAACCATTTTCTGACCAGTTCCGGGGCAAAGCATTTCATGCACCATTCTATTATTTTTTTATTATAAAGGCATAGCATAGCGATAAATTGAGCTATTTAACTTAAGCATTGCGGTAAGATGACTGACTATCTCACGGTGTAGTTATTACTTCAAATACATTCTTATTATCGAATTTAACTTTCATACTGGAAAAATTTTGGTTAGAGTTTATGACCCCTGGCTGTCAGATGGAGCAGTGTTCAAGCTATGTGGTCGCAATTTATTTTTAGTTTCATTTAACAATGGCAGTCACCACGTACATTCCCAATTGATTAGCAGTCACAGCATCAATTCGCAAATTAAGCGAGACAACTAGTAAAGGCCGCTTTAAACGATAAGATTTGTCGTACGTAAAATGTGAGAGAAAATAAAATGAAATTCCATCCGTAAGTCAAAAAAAGAGAGTAAAAATCGGACGGTTGTTTTCTGGCATTTACACCATTGGTATGGATAAAATCAAGTAAGACGAAAACATATTAATTTAATTTAACTACAGCTGTTTGCTTGTTTTCCCCAGGGATGGAGTTCTTGGCCAATTGAATTTTTTTTTAATAACCCTGAAAAATATTTTTATAACTTTGAAATATGTTATTTTCGTGGTCAAAATTTTTAGTGTACTTTTGGAAAAATTACGCGGTCGTGGTCTAAAATTTACATTTTGATTTTATAATTGGTATAAATTTATGAAAGCAGTTTTCCTTCCCTGGCTTTCTCACATTTGTTTACATAAAAATGCATCCCTGATCTAATGGTGTGTGTTGGTTTTTGTAAAATTTTAAAAAATCAAGAGAGCCATACGACTGTCAAATTTTCATCCCTATTTTCTCTCAAAATCGTATAGTTTCATTACATATTATGTTTAGACGCTCCGCGTTATGCTCTTCTATATAAAAATTTGGCATGTCGTACGACTTGTGGGAAAATGTAAAGCACCCTTAAACAGTATTTTTTTCATCACACAGCGAATTGAGCATCGATCAAACTGCCTCTAGCAAGTTGAAGGTTTTATTTTTTTTTTTTCCTAAATTCAACACATATATCAAAACTTGTACCGTAACTCGGTTTAGCAAAAAGAACTTTCACTCGAACTTTCACTCGGTGTATTGCAATGGACCAAAGTCTCTGCTAAGAATCGAACGTTGAAACCCCAGACTGAGAGACTAGTGGGGCAGATTGGCACGTATTGTTTCTTAAGACTACGTGGCAACAGATTATAGCTGTATGACTGTTATAGGTCTCTGGTTAGGCCACAAAGGGATTATCTGATAAGTACCACTGACAGAGCTTCTGTCAGCTCCAGAAATTCAACTTCTAGAGAAATTCCAAATTTTAAATTTCAGTAAAAATGAATTTTTTTTTATGAAAACACCTAATGTTAGAGATTTTGTCCATTGGATATCATAATGGGCCACAACAGCTATAAATTCCATCAATTTCCATCCGCCCATCTTTCTCCAGTTTCCTGGAATATGATGCATCTTCTAAAGAAATAGGCATTTTTTATTTGCAAAAGTAACAAGATTCCTTGACATATTGGGGATACAAGTTTATATTTTCGTAAAGGGGATTGGATAGACTACTTACTCCTTTCATTTGTGTCCATTTCGTCCAAAAATGTAAGCACAATTCCATTTGAAATAGGTACATCTCGATTTTTCATGTTTAACAGAGGCCCGTTGACACGTTAACAGAGCTCTGTTAAGCCAGTTGGTTTGTGTCTAGGGTTTAAATTTCGAAATTTATCTTCACACAGGTCCAAGTTACTTCCTTCTATAAATAAATTTATATTTCTTACTCTGCTAGCTTATAGGTTGGGTAGTAACATAACTTGTACAAGTTGGCTAAGAAGTTGAGGCATTGATTTTAAGCTAAAAGTGTTTACAATATCAGGCATCTTTCATGTTTGTATTCTTTAAAGCAGATAAAAGGACTAATTACTTTTACATAGAATTTGGCGCTGCTTCATTGCTTTTAAAAAAATTTATAAAAGCGATGCTTTAAAAGTTTGTAACAACGAATCTAAATTAAGTGTTCTGATATCGTAAATTTGTTAACCGCAGCATTTGGAAGAAATATTTTCAAGAGCTGTATTAAATTTGAAAAAGGCCCAGAGTATGACAAAGATAATCAGACCTCCAACAACAGATGAAAACGTTGTATTTTTGATTGAAATGGTTTTAACATCATATATATAACTGAAGAAATCAATATGTATGTTGGCACGTGCCGTGTTAAGTTTTTGGATTTTTTTTTTGGCGTAAGAATTGTCGTTCTAAAATTTTTTAATATCAATAAAAAAAAATTCACCACATCTCAATCTGTGACGAGTTGTTGAATGAAATCAGAATTATCGCCGTGCGATTTTATTTTATTTTAAAAACCTAACAATTCTTCTAGTTTTTTGACCTCTTTTTATATTAATAACACTAATTATTTAAGCTGTAGGTCCTTTTAATAAATGTAATATTTATTTTGATTCGATATTTCGCTACTCCTTTGTGTAGCTTCTTCAGGTAAATTGGTTTTTGTTTATAATGAAAAAATATTTTTTATAAAAAAAAACATTTTTATTTTGAATTTTCATTGACAGGAACTTTTTCTGTATTGTGAATTTTATAAAAAATATTTTTTCATTATAAACAAAAAACAATTTTCCTGAAGAAGCTACTAAAAACCTATAAAACTCTCAAACGGCACAAATTTTTCGAGTAGATTTTTATTATGCACACAATCTGCGTAGCTTCATCGTTTGTCTGCCGGAAAAACCCACGTTATAGGCGGGAATTGAAACCGAAATGGCATTGATAGTGTAATGGTCATGCACTAAGCTACAGCGGCACCCACTCACTGGAAGGCTACAGCGTAAATCAGTGCTTCAAAGATGTGAAAAACCGTGGGCACACGCATACGATATTTTGCGGGGATTGCTGCGAAGAAAACAGCACATATATTTTCTTTAACAAATAAACATTTCGTTAAATATATGAAAATTGTTTATATTTATTTAACATGTCTGTTACTTTTGGGTCCTATTATCACTAGAGGCTTTGCAGATTCGCAACTATTTTTTTTTCTAATTTTTTTTTATATTTAATTTCAACTATTGTCGTTTATGCACAGCTATAATAGAAAAAAAGACCCTTACCAGCTTACATTTTCAAAGAGGTCTTCTCTCTCTGGTAATTATTCCCGTCGCTTTCCCTTGGCTGTGGCACAGAACATTAGAATTGTCAAGGAAAAACTCATGCGTAAAATGTGTTTTTCCCCATTTCCGTTTCACGATATTTATCAAAAATCAAAAATGAAACATTAAAATTGAAAGCAACTGAATACTTTTAGCTCAAGGTTAATGCTGTACTTATCAAGATTTTTGAAAGGGAATTAAACTCATAACCTTTTCAATCAATAGACTGGAATATAACACAGTGGCTTTTACGTATTCCTCTACACACACACACACACACACACACACACATGTACATACTTTAATTTGTAAAATACAAACCTTTAGATATTCCAGACCAGAAACAGACGCACACACACACACACACACACACACACAGCCACGCACATGATAAAGAAATAGTTTTTCAAAAACCAAATTGTTGGGTATTTTGATTCATTTCTAAAGGATAATAAAAACTCCAAACATGCCAAATAGAGGAAATCAAGCAACAAAGTGCCAGAAACAAACTTTTACAAAATGTCATGCTGAATGGCGTCAAAAAGAAATGTTTAAAAACATTTTCTCTATTGAAATGTTCAGGAATGTAAGTCAAAGATAACATCCGGAAGAACAACACACACACACACACACCTACAGATACACATGATATTGTAGAAAACACCGCCATACAAAAGTTGGAGTAGCAAAATTATAACAAAAAATAAATAAATAAATACGTACTTAAAAATATGACAATTATTTGGTGGCTCTACGTTAGGCTCATGAATATATAATTAATTTGAAAATATACCAAACGAGGAGAGAGAAAAAAAACACCGACTGATTATTAAGGATGTATGTATATCAAGGGCATATGCGAAAACCTTCGTATCATCGGATCAGAAGTACTTATTAGGGATCTCGAAGTCACATGTCATCTCTAGAATGTTATAAGAGAGCATGCAGTCGAGTCAAACATTTCTCTAATCTTTCATGATCGCAGCGTGTCCATAGTCGAGTCTGTGCCAGCAATTAACTGCATTTAGGTTTATTGCTGGCAGTCTAGACCTCTACCTGAACATATGTGTTCAAGATTTGCGTGGACACCTACGCATAGCGTCTAATTCCGCGGTGCTCTCAACATTGAGTGAAATAAAGACGATCACTACCGCGCCCATGGGCACTCGGAAATACAACATCCTGTACCACTAACAGTACACACGGGTTGCATTGCTACTTCGTAGTTATCCCTGGTCTATAAATTACACCTTGCTGAGGTGTTTCGAGCTGTCCAAACTCTGTTTCACATCAGAATGTATTTGAGTTGTATTCCGGTGACTACTGTTGACTGGCAACAGCATCTAGTTAAGTAAAAGATCAAAAACTGATCTCCCAGCGTAGCTTTTAGTGGCCACCACAGCCACTACCAATCCTTTCCCAAATCAGCACACAAACTCCAACTTTTCGGGGTGAACACGAAGTACTCACTTAAGAGTACAACAGTCATTAAACCTATACTGAGCGTTAGAGCTGTGGGGCTAAGCTGGCAGCCCGTAGCACTAGATTAGAATTGAACTGTATTGCTACAGTCACACGGAATATGAAAGCAGAACCTCTTCAATCTCTAGTAAGATTTCGAAGAGCCACCTCTTCTATCATCATTCAAATTCCAAGGTAGTTCAAGGCGATGCTAGACCTTTAGCTAGGTACCGAGGGGTTGCTAAACACCCATAGGTTCAGAATCAAGTTTCCAAACCCCCTGCGGAGGTTTTTAACAACAGTGAGAACTCACAATTTTTGTGTGAAAATACTGTCATTACTTTAAACGAGAATACTATTGGCAGTCATCTGACAATCGTGAGAACACCCGCCATTGCCATTGACAAGTAATTCTCAGATATTGTACGGCCATTTATTATTGTACGTCGTGCTTAATTTAGTGCACCGTACTATAACACCATTGTCAGATAAATATTTCTATTGGCAACGCTGCCACTAAATATTAAGAGACAAAGTTTGACATTGGATCTGGCAAGTTATGCCAAACAATAATCTGACAACCGTATGAATCACAATTTTTATTGGCAGATAAATTTATTGTCGGACTACTGGTGTGACAATGAAACTCTAAGGTTTTCTGACAATAGTCTGAACTGACAAATTACCAGATGGTAACACCTTTAGCTAGGTACCGCGGGCTTGCTAAACACAGAAGGTTGAATAGAATCCAGTGAACTAATAGACGAATTAAGTCTTGCGCAACTCTGCCATGCTGTTTTTTTTTTTTTGAGAATTTGCAAAGCAGAGTTGCTGCGTCTCTAAGCTGAAGGAGAGATATTTTATTTTTAATTTTACTTCACCGATATTTTTTTTAATGGTCAAAGAAGAACGGGAGGTGGGTGCTGTCATCATGTACACATTACACACATTTTCGGTCTGATGGAGATTTTAGCAGCAGTTTTTCTGGTTGCAGCCTACACTGAAAGAATTTCTCTTCATAAATTCAATGAAACTATTTCATTAAAGTTTTTTCACGAATGCAATGAAATATATCATAATGTTTATGAAATTTCATAAATATTATGAAAGAATTTCATTGGAATTATTTAAAAATGCACAATATTTGCAAAAAGTCAATGAATAAAAAATATTTTTTTGAATGAAAAATATGTATATACGTTTTCTTTCTATAAAGTAGTTGCAATTAACTTATGAAATAAATAATTCAATGAAACTTTTCATTGGTTTCGAGAAATATTTGCATTAAATTTTTTAAATGGCTTCATAAAAAGGAAGAAATAACTTCGTTAAAATAATTAAAGTATTTCATTGCCTTAATGAAATTACTTCATTAATATCATTAATATCATTGACATTATTACATAATTTCAATGAAGTTATATCATTAAACAAATGAAATATTGTTGTTATTTCACAGATATAATTTAATAAAATCAATGAAATAATTCATTGTTCTGATGAAACCGTTTCATTATACTACTGAATTATTTTCATTATTTTAGCGAAATTATTACAATACTTTAGTGAAAATACTTCATCAGAAACCTGTTTCATTAATTTAACGAAATGCGACTTTGGTTGAATTTTATTGAAGTTTTTCATTGGATCAATGTCGAGATTCACAGAATTTGTGACGAAAATTCTTTCAGTGTACAGCAGCCGCATTATGAAGTACACTTTCTATCACATCTCAATTTCTAGAGAAATCACAAAATTTACTTCATTCTTAACTTTTTTCCTGTTTTAATTAAATCGGCATTTTTTTATATTTTTTTTTGTGATTTGATTTTCCTTGTACTGCGATTCAGCGACCCCGTTCTGTGGGCACCCGTTCTGTCTCAATAATATTGTTTTCACAATTGCGCCTAACGGTATACAGCTGGAACCACCGAATGGTCAATTTGCAATTCTATTCAATAGCGAAACCATCATTTAAATCAGTCCGCATGTTAAGGACTTATAGCCTTTTAAAATCCACCGTCTCCCAGAGGAGTATTTTGGCCTGAAAAGCTGGCGCAAAATTATTAAACGTGTTTTTGGAATTAAAATTTTTAGTTTTTTCGATAGTTTTAGGTGTAGTATGATATAAAAAGTCTAGTGGCAGATTTTGAAAAAAATACACTGTGCAACAAAATTACACTGCGCAACAAAAAAATTTTTTGTCTACCCTAGAAATAAAAGTATGTGGACTATATGGATTTTGATGCCCTTAATTCAAATCTGTTTTCCGTTTTTCTCTAGTACGTAAGGATTTTCTTTTAAATTCGTGGCATATTTCACCCCCTAAATCGTTGGGTTGCTTAATATATCGGGTTCTCCGATTTTAATAGGAGGAGGATCAGACGATGCACCAGAAAATTTCTTTATTATCTATTACTATTTCGGAGTTATTAAAAATTTAATGGCGAAAAAAAAAATTTTTCCTGCAAAATTCGTCAAATTTTTTGTTTTCAAAATGCAATAAAAAAAAATAAAAGAACCAAAAAGTTTAAATTTTTAAAATTTTTCTAAAAGCCACATTCCTAAGGAATAAAAGACGCTATAAATCGTGAAACTCAATTAACAAATGTTGATTTTAAAGGTTTAAACTCATTCTTGACAGACTGTATGTACTTACATGTATCGATTTACGGTCTAATTCAAAACAATTTTTGATAATTGTAAGGATCTTATAAAACAAGTTTTTTATTATGAAAAAAGGCTTTATTATATTTGTTTTATATTAAGGGTCCTCATGAAAACGTGTAAAGGTCTCGTAAACTGCACAAAGTGTGCACTTTTGCGCTCTCGTAAATGAACTGTCAAAATTTGCTTGAAAATTCATTTACACAAACCTCGTAAATTTGCCCAACAATTTAGTCTCGTAAACTTGTACATTGAATAAGTCAGCTGCTTTTGTTTACTTTTGTTTAAAGAATGAAATAGTGATGTTATAGTTACAAATTAAGAAAAAAAAGTAATCAAGAATAGCCGGCCCAAAAATTTTACTTTTTCCAGTCAAAATAGCAGCAAGATCAGGCAAATATTTTTTTCTGCTCTCCTTTGTTTATGAAGTTACGGTGTCTAAAACTTTTAACAAAATTACCGTTATCTTAAAAGCACATGGTTATAGTGTTGTCAAATGAAAAATGCTCTACGAAGAAAATTTTGGGAAGCTAACCCAATGTTCGAAGTACCGAAGATGTACTTGGCTTTAAGAAAGCAGTTTTGTACTCATGCTTTCTTAAAGCCAATTATAAACGCTTACTTGACATTGACACGATATTTTTTCAGCATTTTTTATATAATACTTTTATGTGCTTGATTCGTTATTAGTATGTATGTATAAATATATATACATATATATATATGTATATATAAGCTGTGACATTCTTTAAAACGGATTAAACGTGAAATGCGACAGTAATACTCATATGTTCCATTTAACTATGAATAACGATTAAGTTTACATAAAAACTAATTGCTGCGCTAACATCACTAAGATGGAGGTAAACTAAATTGGAAAAATTAAATTGAAACTTTATAAGAATTTTTTTTTAAAACAGAAAATGGCAGGAAAACCCATAAAGCGGCGCAGAAATAATGGAACGCAGCGTTGGTCTGATGAAGAAACCTCCCATTTACTGCAAGAAGTGGCCGAGGAAGTAAAAGATAATCCGTAATCATTTGAAGTAAGTTTTGATCATTACAAATATGATCTATTAAAAAATATGTTTTCTTTTATTATCTTACAGAAACCTACCGCTCGTTTCCTCCAAAAAATTCTAATGTTAATAAATCACCAACAACAGCTTCTTCATGTAACTTAATTAATTTCGTTTTAGATATAAATTTCAAAATTTTTTTATTATGCATTTCTTTTTGTTCAATATACATATTTTTTGTTTTGATATTTCTATCAAATTGAGATTTACTGTTTAAAATTGCACAACAATTGAAAAAGGGGTTTTAATAATAAAGGTCTCGCAAACTTGCCCAATTGCACAAATGGCAATTTTTAAGGGTTTTCATGAGTACCCCTATTATTTAATAAATTTAATAAAAATACATAAAAGTTTATGACGATATAAATGTTTAAGAAAAAGTGCCTGATGAGCAAAAATAGAAGAAATGTCAAAAATTTAAAAAAATTTTCAAAAAATAATGGCGCAAAATTGCGCACACTTTTTTTTTTTTTTGGTTCTAAAATTAGAGATTCCAAATTTTATTGTGGTATTAAACATAATTCGTAGAGATGCTAACCTCACTTTTAAAAACCTTTTCTTTTTTTTTTTTTTGGAAAAAAAGTGTATAATTTTTTTTTTTTAGCTTTTGAACGAATTGTTTCAACATGAATATTCAACATATTTTAAATTTTTTTTCTTTTTTAAATAGCTTTTTATCAAACATTTCAGCGAAAAAAAAATTCATTATTAAACCTTTATTCGTTTAGCCTCAAAAAAAAATTACCATATAAACATCTAGAAACCGAAAAAAACATTTAAAACTCATATAATTTTCTTCACTTTCCTGACTTTAGCGGGGTCTCAGAGCTACAAATCGCAACTAAAAGTCTTCAAAAATTTACCATATAATGTAAAATATTGTTGTACTTAGTTCTTAAGATTTCTTTAAATTCAGTTTTGCCTTTTTGGCCAGCTTTTTGGGTGAAATACTCCTCTGGGCGTGTGTTAAATTCTCTTGGCCGTTATTTCTCTAAAAAAAAATTTTGCAAACAATTTCTTTGGCTTTTTTTTTTGCTTCTCAGGAAAATTGGTGCACGTGTTTTTTAAACAGGCAGTTAATTTAAAATTTATAACCTGGGAATATACAATACAATTCTCTGCAGTATAACTTAATTATTTCCACGAATGTATTTTGCTTTAAATATTACCCAGCGGTGAATAGTTGTAGTAAGCAGGCCTTCTGGAAGGGCTTATTTGTCAGATACACTGCCTTATTACGCCCATTCCCTGCTCATACATTTTTTACACACGATGTCCTAGCCAGCCAATATTTTTTGCGTTGCCTTCATCAGCAGTTATAGGGCCTTTTTAGCACCATTTCTATTTAAGGGTTTTGTACAGGGTGGCCCAAATTGACCTAAAGGGTTTGAGTTCAAAGAGCCATTGTGTGCCTCGCAGTGTGCGCCGTGGCTCCATGCTGTTGGAACAATATTTACGAATGGTTTTCCACGGCTGGCCTTAAAAAAATTTCCACCATTGTCCGATATCTAATGCCAGTGATGGAAACGGTGACACTGTGTTCATTTTCAAAAAAACTATGGGCCTATTATGCTTTTCGAAGAAACACCGCAGCAAACGGTAAGTGTAACTGGGTGTAATTCTTGCTGTTGAATTAGTCTCGAATTTTCCGTGGCCCTTTTTGCCTCTTGATGAACCCATTCAATTGGAAGACAACTTCCTCGCTCATAATTAAATTATGAATAAAATCATAATATTCTTCTGAAATGAAGTTCAACGACTTGGTCGCGTTGTTGTTCAATTGTGAACTGTTCCATTTTAAATTCCTCAAGTCTTCTTTACAATATACTGGCGATGGCTGAAGTAGTCTGCATGTTGACTGCAAAAGCAAAACAAATCTGGGTTCAACCTCCGTTTCAGACTAAAAAAAAAAACAACAGCTCGCATCTGACGTGCATTAATGTGCCTTTGTATGTCAGTTGTTGTCGGCAGATTTCAGTGGCGAACGCACTGGTCACACAACAAGCTTCAGCTGAAAGCAATCCACAATCACATCAGACTGCCCTGCTTCGTCGGTATTGTGTAGCACCGGCAAAAGAAAATAATAAGAAAAAAGGCTACCAAACCGAAGCTTCAGCACTGCTATAACCAAAGAACATGTAAAAGCAGAGCTGTAAAATAATTAATTAAGCTGCACCTTCTACTATCCCTTTCCAGCACAATGCTTCGCATGTGTAGAGGTCCTCTCCTGAGTGCTGGTCCCATATAAAAAAAAAATTATAAAATATAAAAAATGTTGCTCTTTTTTTGAGCCACCCTGTATTTGTTGTTTTTTCAGTGGAATGTGATGTTTTTTATATCGGTTTATCAGTTTTGTTGCAGGGAGTAGGAAGGCCATTCATAACGCCTTCCTAAGAAGGCAAGCGAGCATGAGTACTGCATCTAATAAAAGGTCTAAATGAAGGTCTTACACCAGGCCTTATAAATGAAGGCCTGCAAAAGATTGCCGTTGGCCATTTTCTTGTGTCAGTATACGCTTGTGTGAGCATGTGTGCATGTGTGTGTTTGTTTTTCCTGTGAACCATTTTGATTCGTATAGATAGTCCGTTGTTGGTCATCAGCAAAAACAAAATAAAAAAAAAAAATAAAAAAAAATTAAGGAAAATAAAATGAATATTTTTGATGAATTCTGATGAGGTCATTAACGTTATAACGAGCACCGTCAGCCGGCTGAAATGTATTCCTTAACTCCACGTTAGTTTAATCTTTCATGTATATTTTAGCAATTTGGTTTCTCTGCTTTGCTGTGTGTTAGTCTGGCCCATAAAACAAATTAATTTATATAAATGTTTATGTATGTTTAAGTATGTGTTTAAAAAAAAAACCTATTGCTGGCTATTTCAGCTGCCGTTTGTCCTGCTCTACTTTAAATAATATTGCGCTTAATAGTGCCTCGTAGAATTTAATGTTTTATTTTAACAGCCACTTTTGACTTGATTTATGATGATTTTGTTGTCAAAGAACACAACCAACGAAATGGCAACAGTGCTTGATATAAATAAAAAAAAATTAAAATGAAAGAAAGTAAAAGGTTGTCCACATGTGTAACCAGTTGGAAGTTGAAACACTTTTGAGGACATTAAACTTGATGATTTTTAATTATGATGAGAAGTTTGTTTTTAGAGCAGAAATTTCAGTAAATTAATTTTACAAAATTAGTTTCCGTCTTCTTGTATTTTAAGATGATGAAATGATTTTTGCAAGCAAAATATATTGAGCAGCGTTCACATTCACAAATTATGGTGTTTACCGATGCCGCAAGCAGGCTGATGCAATCAGGCGTTTCATATATTCTGCACTAGATGTTGCCAATCATCCGTCGAAATAAAGTTTGTTAAATTGTTTTTAAACCAGTCTGAAGTGGTTTTTGTCTTATGGACTGGGGCACGTTTTTGAATAATTCGCTATTTAATGGCTTCATAAACTTTTCTAAAACGCCGATTGCAACACCAATGCCGAAGTTTTAATACCTTTTTTGGCTTGTGACCACATCATAGGCGACTACCCTCCATAACATCGCAGGAACTGGATGCTGACCTCAGGGTACGAATTCATTTGCTTGCCGAGATGACTGAGCATATACTTTATCGTTTTGTTTATTGTACAACTCCTCCACAGAATTCTAAATTTTCTCATCAGTAAAAATATCTTCGTTTTTGATTTTTTGCTGGCGTTTCTGCTTTAACGCCGCCGTTAGTAGACGCCTTGTGTGTCCATTATAAGCTCAAAGTCCCAAGTGGTGCGCTAAAGGGCCAACTTTAATATATTCATCTCACGCCACAACATTTGCTGCTTTCGGAGTGAATTTCGACAACTTCGATTCTGTACAGCTGTGACGGCAGTGGTAGTTCTCACACAGCGCAAACGGCCAGATCTCGGCTGATCTGCTAGTCAACCAGTAACACCAAACAGTTTCACAGTTTTACCCTTATAAAGCATCGGAAGATAAGATTTTTAAAGGTGTCGACTTTATCCCACTGTAGTTTTAACACCGAGTAGATTTTCTAACGTTCACTACTGGTCTCATAAGCACTTCGGGAGCACACAGTGACCTTACCAAATACACATGTTGAAATCTTCAATAAAGTTATACCTGACCAAGCAGGAACAATTTGCTAAGGTGGCTCAGCTGTCTCGTGTCACTGGAATAGCTTTTTTTTTGGCTTGGCACCGTAATGAAGAAAATAAGCTGTGGCTACGAGTATGGAGGGAGTGGTGTTTGTGTACTTTCGACGAGAACTTTCCAACATTGCAACAGAACATTTATTCCACATACGAATAGTTCGGAGAAAAAACACGAATGTTCTCGGTAATGCGTAGTGCGATCAGCTGATGAATCGATCGCAAATGGATGCACTTTCGAGGAGATTCTTATTACACTTAAAAATGGCCGAGTTTAGGGAACGTCGTTCCTGATATTAGAGCATATTCCAGTGTAGTATCGATGAAACTGAGGGATGCGAACGGTTGTTTTTTTTCCACTTCAAACTCGTTAAATCACTTGGGGTACACACGAACTCCTGGTAGACTCGGCTCAAGGCGAGCTCAAACGAAAGCGATAGCAATATGATTATTAGGAATTCACCTTTGACGTGTCTAAATGAAGTCTAATTATTTCCAGATTCATGCAAAAGTTTTAATCTAAAAATGAAAGCAAGAAAATATTTATTTGTTTTAATGGTATTGAAAGTCATTATTTAGAGAAAGAAATATTCGAAGCGAAAGCGAAAGTGTTTTCTATTATCAACACATAAAATCAAACGTCCAGGTAATAAAAAGAGAAAACGAACTGTAAAAGATTTATGTTCAACTTGACGATTAGCAACAAGAAAAAAAAGATCAGATAATTTTCCTACACTGAGAAAAGTTCAAGAAACCTTGAAATAAAATTAGACAACTTTAAAAAGTAACAATAAAATAACTTAAAGAATTCTGTAAATATTATGGTTATAATTTTTAATCACTATATTGAAGTGATTTCGATTCTCGAAAAAGTTCTTTGCACTCTTCACTGTATTTCTTCTATTTCAGAACAGTGAAGTGCAAATGTTTTCCATAAATATGGCTACAAATGGTATCAATGGAATGGAATATAAAATGCCAAAAGTTAATGTGAAAGAATTTTTTGTTTTAAATTTTTATTACAAATGCTACACATATCGTCACCTGAAATGTAAAAAGGCGTAACACACAAAAAACTCAAAATTGAGTTTTTAATGGATATTGATACAAGGGATATGTGCATAAAGGCACACACGTCTTCAAAACTTTTTAGCTTCCTAATTTTAAAAATTACCACTTTATTAAAGAAATTTAAAAGGTCGTAACAATAAATGATTGTTTTTCACAATGGAAAAATGTTCCAGAAATGATTTCAAAAAGTTCGGTAGGTTTTTTGTGTAGAAAAATAAACTCATCATTTTATGCGGATGATACTGAGAAATAATCATATTTGTTTTTTGTGTCGCCTGTAAATTTTTTAAAAGTGATGAAAGGCCTTTTTGCATTTTAGATGACGATATAAAATTTTTATTTATATATGAAGTAAATATTAAAATCCTTTATAATACTGAAGGTGAACACAAAATTTTAAGTAGCAAAATGGAGAATAAGAAAAACGTCAGCATTTTAAACTGGATTTTATTTTTAAATTATTTTTCTTAAGAAACTATTTGTACTGAATAAAAACTGAGTGATTGGAGTATTTAATTCGATACTTTTGTCAATTAATTATCTTGGTGCCACTTACAAAAAGTCCACTAGTATAGACTGCAACAACAGCCATTATCATATAGAGGGAACAGCTAACCAGCATGTCATATATTTCCTTTCGATATTTTAACGAATTTCATTATGAATTATAAAGAACATTTGTTGTTTTCTAGTCAAGAAAAATCGTATTTGGAGTGAACTGTCCGTAGAAAACTTCACTGTCATTTGCGATTATGGATGGCAACCGAACTTCAGCTGGCAATCAAAAATTTCTAGTTGCCAGAGAAGCGCTAAAAAGCAATTGAAATTTTAAATCTTAAGTAGCCCATTGTCAACCGTCATAAAATATTGGGCAAGTGGAAACTCCACTGAATATTGCTGGCCATTAAATTTAAGGTCACATCACCCTAAACTGTCACTTTTGCCGTGGAAAATTTAAATTTAATGTCAATAAGCACTACTCCCTCTATCCTTTCTACCAAAAACTTATTTAATAGTTCCGGCACAATGCACCGCATGTATAGGGGTCATCCCCTGAGTGCCGCTCTCTCTATTTTCCTTTCCACAATGTGCTTAATGGTTCCTGTGCAAGGCAATAAATATATAGTTTACATCCCGTAAAATAATAGAAATAGAAAAAGTTTTTGATATTTCTTTTTCTCCGTGTATGTCCGAACAGCAGCAGATAAAGTAAAAATACGTTTTCTGTGCCTTATAATGAGGATGGAAAAATATTATTAAAGAAATTACTCATGCAAAGCAGTTTTCTTTCTTTGAACAGCCAAAAAAAAAAAAATAAAAAAAACAAATCAATTAAAAAGAAATAAAAATAAAATAAAAGCAAATTTTAATATTCAAATAAGATGCTCTTAATATGAAATAACACGCAATAGCGCAAAACATCAAACTGAAATTAAAATGTTTTTCAAATCATAAACATTAATTGGACTGTAATAAGGACATAAAGTCTTTAAGACCGCGCAAAGTAGTGCAAATTATCATACGCTAGAAAGCAATAAAAGCACTAAAAAACATAAACAAAGATGATTGAGAGTAATTTTACGATAAAAATTACAATTTCGTAAGAAGATTTGCGGTACTTAAATAAATAACAAATGATTTTGAGGTGAAAAGTGAACAACAACAAAAGAAATTCATGGAAAGAAAACCACACCTGAAAACAGATGTTCAAGGTGCGTGTAGCAGTTCATGTCATCTTTACATTTCAGCTGTTATTGCAAAATGTAAACCAAAATTGAAAAAAAAAACCCAAGATTTAAGGACAAAGTATGTTTTTGGGGGTCAGGGCAGATAAAAGTATTCTATCATTATATGAATTTTCACAAGGGATAACAGAAAACTATCTTATCAATCATTATTTTTAAAAGTTTTAAATGTGGAGTCAATTTGTCGTGTTTGATGCCTGTACCATCATTCATTTATACCAGCGATGAGAATTTAAATTAGAATCGTTTTTCTCATGGAATCGAGCTCGCCATTTCCGTGCCTACAATTTTTAATTTTTAATATATAATTTTTAATAAATAATTTTTAATTTTTAATAAATAATTTTTAATTTTTAATTATTAATTTTAATTTTTAATAAATAATTTTTATTTTTAATAAATAATTTTTAATTTTTAAAATTTAATTTTTAATTATTAATTTTAATTTTTAATAAATAATTTTTAAATTTTAAATTTTAAATTTTAAATTTTAATTTTTAATTTTTATTTTTTAATTTTTAATTTAAATTTTTAATTGTTGATTTTTAATTTATAATTTCTAATTTTTAATTTATAATTTTTATTTTTAAATTTTTAATTTTTAATTTTTAATTTTTTTAATTTTTAATTTTCAATTTTTAATTTTAATTTTAATTTTAATTTTAATTTTTAATAAATAATTTTTAATTTTTAATTTTAATTTTTAATAAATAATTTTTAATTTTTAATTTTAATTTTTAATTTATAATTTTTAATTTTTAAAATTTTTTAGATGACGTGTAGTTCAGATGTTCATTTAATTTTTTTTTCTCTGGTACCAGCTTTTACACAATCTCTGTTTATAATAATGTCGAAGCTTCGGTTTAGTAGCCATTTTTATTATTATTTTACTTCGCCGGTGCTACACAATACTGACGAAGAAGGGCGTCCTGAAATGATGGTGGATTTAGGTTTCTTTACATTTTGTATATCGACTGTTCATGTCCAATAAATATACATATAAGCGATCCAAATTTGGCTCATCTAATATTACTTGTGCCAGTCTTCAATCTGCCCGTTAAGTGTTCCCTTTTCCCCCTAATTTCTCATTTTGTGTTCTGTGAATGTTGGTAGTTGTTCGACTAATTTCATTCATTACGAAATATGGTTTTCTGTTAGTGAATATCTCTTGCCGACCATATTCCCAAGACAGACAAACGATATAAAAAATATTTTATTTAAAATAATACTTGATATTTATTAGATATTCGAGCACAAAAAGGACCTAAATGATTTTTGTAATAATACAGTGTAATAAATTTATTACGTTACAAATAGAAAGTGAAAAATTTAATATTGTAAAAGTAGAATGCTGTAAAATTTATTATTTATGTTCACATAACTACAGTGTAATTGGTTTGGGCAGTTTGGCAAATGGATAAATGTTCATTATTAGACAGACGTGACGATATAGAAACCTCACAGGCAAAATAGTCTTCCAAAAACTACGCATTTCATATTCTAGTCACATACAGGCATTACTGAAAGGTCAGTTATTATTTCTTCTTTTAATCCCCAAATAATTCTATTAGAAATTGTTTTATAACTAAAAGCACTTTGTTTTTCTTTAAAATTCACTCATTTAGTTTAGCAATGCATTTTCTAAACATGAATATATTTTGTCAGAATGGAGTGTAGCGAAATGAATGGAATACCAACTTAATATCTGAGCCGATTGCCAACCTCAGCCAAGGTTTAGCATTTAATATTGACTTTGGTAGGAAAATTTTTTCATTTATTTTGAAAGTTCTATAAAATACTCCGCTGCGTATTCCCAAAAATAGTTTTAATGTACAAAACGTTAAAAAATCAATTTTTTTGGGCATATTTTTTTTTAATTTGTTTTAAAATTACTTAAAAATTCGGGGTGTGCAAATGTCTAAAAATTAAAACTGAACCTTAAACTGACCATGAACCTTTTAATTTAAACACAATTGACTATAGTTTTTAATTAAAACTAAGTTGTTCGGCAATACGCATTTCGCAGTTTGACGTATATCATTCGTTATAGCCAGCTGCGACTGTATTTGGTATTTTATATTTTAAATACACCAGAGCATGTAATTTGCCCAACGTTGGTGGCAGTAACCGACCATGCTCTGTACTCTGAATACAACATTTCATTCCAATTCATCGTAGGTTGCGTATGAGCAATATTCAGTCTAATTCGTTCGTAGAAAAATCATACGTATTAAAACGATTGCATACTTTTCGGTGCTTCAGTGGTGATTATGCTTAGTGAGTCAATGCGAATGAGTAATAAATGTATTAAATAATTTATGGCTTTAACTGAAACAAAAAATATTTAAAATCATTATTTTTGAAAAATTATTAAGAAAAATTCTTTATTATACATATATTTTTTAATTTTTTTGTACTCATATTCTCAATGCACTTTATTTCTGCGAAGTTTTGCCAAAACATCATAAATGAAATATGAAAAATTTTTAGGAGAATGCAAAAACTAATTAATTAGTCATTTTTGTCGCGCCTTTTTATACGTTATAGTTTGCCTTTTACAAAATAAATAAATTTTCTGTAATTTTCTCATTCCACTAAAATATTTTAAATAAAAAACTAAAATTCATAGAGTAGCGTAAACAAAGAGTCTTGTGAAGATTTCTTTAGGATTAAAATACTGAGAAATTTGCTTCTCTCGACTAATGATCTTTTGTCAAAAATCAACAGTTTTTTATTTTAAAGTTTGTTGATAATAATTTCTTGAATAAGTTTTATTTATTTATGCTCTCTAGAATGATAAAATAATAATAAAAAATGGCTACTAAACCGAAGCTTCAGCACAGAGCTACGAGTATAAACAAGGAACGTGCAAAAGGCAGAGCTGTAAAATAATTAATTAAGCTTCAACTCCAGTCGTTTCTCCTACTAACCATTTCCCATAGTTCCAGCACAATGCTTCGCATGTGTAGGAGTCATCTCCTGAGTGCTGGTCCCAAATAAAAAAAAATAAAATTTATTTGTAAATTTGGATTTATTGTTTCCTTAATAATGATAAAACATCAGTTTTGTTTTTACAATTTACAAACCAATTTTATGCTTTTATTCGTAGAAAAATTAAATTGATTTTGAAATTTTTTTAAAGAAAATTTTGTGTGTAAAAGTTGAAAAAAAATTAGTTTCAAACCCGTTTTAAATTACTATTTACAATAAAACCCGTTGATTTTTATTAATTCTAAACACATAGTAAGGATGAAATCAATTAAGCTTGTTATAGTATCCATTGAAGGTTTTTCCATTCAGGGGTGCTTTAAAATCTTTCTCATTGCTAAAGCCTGAAATAACTACACGACGTTTAAAAATTCCTAACATATTCTCAATAGAATTGAAATCAAATAATATGCAAATCAAGACCACTAAACCCCATTTTCACTGATCCAAACTTTGTGATTTGGATTATTATCATGTTGAAAAACTCAGCGCAGCGGTAACTCCTCTTCAGCATGTGACATTATTAAATTCTGAAGTATATCAAATTCAGCGGTTTTTTGAATGTGAAAAGTAAAATTAAAAAAATGTTTCTTAAAAAAAAAAATTAAATAAATTAAAATAAAAATAAAGTGGCTGGTCAATCTGGTGTTTTTTTCTCATGTATTTCTATAGATTAAAATCTACAGAAAAACTTTCTTTTATTTTTCCTTAGACATATGAAAAAAGCCGTCAAACATTTCGAGTAATATTACTTGTTTTAAAATATTTTTATTTAGTTAAAAAATAATAGATTTCGGGACACATTTTCCTTTAAAATCAATGACTGTAAAAACTTAAATTGAAAAACTTGAGAGTCGTTTTTTATACACGCTAAAAGGATCTGCGCATAAAAGTTGTCTTAATGTGGCAAACATCGTGTGTAATCTTCTTTTTTTTCTTCACACTTTCCTTACATACCTGGTATTTTATTTTCAGAAAAAAAAAGGCAAAGCAAAACTTTTTTAATAGACGAAAACTTGCATCGTAAAATTATTTTCTAAAAACTTCTCATATAGCAAATTGGTTACCATGCACAGCAAAAGTTTATATTTTAAAAAGAATATTATGGCTTGTAATAAATAAATGTGGATATATTAATGAAACGTCAATTATTATTATACTGGTAACGGGGAAAGCAGGTGATCATTTCATAATGAAAAATATATATAATTTTTTCTAAATATAATAATAGAGTTAAGCAACAACAATCAGGCAATTTAAATGTGGAAGATAAATTATTTGTTTCATTCTTTTAGTAAAGTACAGACAGAAGTGGAAGGGATTAAGAAATGATAAATTTTTATAAAGTTCTGTGGTTGCGTATTGACTTGTAAATGAGGCTTGATGCGTCTTCAGTAGTAAAACTCAATTTACTAAATAATTTTTTCTTTGCCCAAAAACCGACTAAGAAAACTCTCTTGTGCACAGTACCGTAAGCCCGTATGTGCACTATATATATTTTTCATTAATTAATATAAAATTGATAGAAAGGGACTACCGCTACAGCCAGAAGAAAACAAATACAATATAATATTCACATTTTTTGAGTGTTGCCTACTTATTTTTATTTAGAAAACGTTAATGAAAAATATACGGTCAGAAACTAAGCTCAAAATCGCAGACATTTTGCTTAAATCGTTGTCAACACATAAAAAATTTCCAGTTCGAAACGTCAATTTGAAGTTGAAACTTTACACATTTTTTTTTTTTTTTTTTTTTGACAGTTACTCAGTTTTTATTGATACCACTAGTGGACGATTTAACATTTTTCTATTTATATTAATGTGGTTGTTATCTTTGCATCTCATTAATTTACCCATTACAATATCTTGGCGCTCTTCTCCAATATTTCAGCAATGCAGAAAAAATGCAGTGGCTTTAGCAAAGACACAAGCTATCGAATTGTTCAAGTCTATCTTAATATAATTATGTTTGTTGGGTATGACAAGTAAATAAAAATTTATTTTTTTTACTCTGCACATGTTTTCATGTTTCGTTGCACTTTCAATTATCGTCTTTGAAAACTTTAATATTTTTTTCCACTTCCGATATGCAAAATATTTTTTATCTTTTGTTTAAGCTGATTTAAAAGGTACGTTTTATTTACATGAACAAAAAAATAATATAAGGATAGTTAATTTGATGAAGAATTCATGGAAAATATTATAATCGTGTAAAATAAAAAAAGCAATTTCTTTAGTCTTTTTTTCTTTGGAATTTTACTGAAATATAATTATTTTAATATGTCATTTTTTTTTTTATCTGGGACCAGCACTCAGGAAATGACTCCTACACATGCGAAGCATTGTGCTGGAACTATAGGAAAGGGATAGTAGTAGAAACGACAGGAGGTGAAGCTTAATTAATTATTTTGCACGTTCTTTGTTTATACTCGTAGCAGTGCTGAAGAAGCTTCGGTTCAGTAGCCATTTTTTATTATTATTTTACTTAGCCGGTGCTACACAATACCGACGAAGGAGGGCGTTCTGATGCGATTGTGGATTGCTATCAGCTGAAGCCGGTATTGTTCAGTGACCAGTGACTATGCCTTCGCCACTGAAACCTTCCGACAACAACTAAAACACAAAGACACACACTAATGCCCATCAGAAAAATGCGAGATGTTTATTTTTATTTTAAAATTTTTAGTCTGAAACTCGGGTTGAACCCAGTTAATTATGAAATATATTAATATTAATATTGTATTGCCTCTTTAAAATTCATTGAAATAAAATACTTTATTTTACGTTCATCAATATATTTCGAACCATAAGCTTCACCTTCAGGATCTATGAATTAATTTTTATTTGATAATAATTATAATAAAATTTTTTTTTTTTTTTTTAACAATTTATGTTACCAAAATTGACTGAATTTATTGAAAAATATATATATTTGATTAACAAATCTATAAATTAATTTTTATTTAATAATAATTATAATAAAAATTTTTTTTTTTTTAACAATTTATGTTACCAAAATTGACTGAATTATTTGAAAAATATATATATTTGATTAACAAAAAATAACTAATAAATCAAATTTAATATTAGTTTGTTTTAAAAGTAGAAATCAAATTACAATATGTATTTATATAATCTTTTTTATCACTTTTATAATTGCAAGCAAATTGTTCATGTTTAACTATTTTATTGACTTTATGTCTTTGTAACTTCAATTTGTTTTCCTCAGTTCTTAAGATTTTTGCATTTTCAAAATCAAATTCATGTTTATCATTTGTATTTACTTTTAATGGATTGTTACAATCATATTCATGTTGCTTTAGTCGTTTCTTTAATTTTTGTTTTGTTTCTCCAATATAAAGTCCATCAGAATTTTTACATTGTATTTTGTAAACAACATTAGATTTTTGTCCTTTTTCAAGGGGATTTTTTAGATTTTTAAAAAATTTTTTATTTAATTTTTAATGTTGGTTTCATTGCAAGTTGAATATTTGGTGTAAAATATCGACATGATTTAGATAATTTTTCAGTTAAATTAGGAACATAAGCGATTGAAGCATAATTAACAGTTGATAAAGATGCTTCATTAATATTAGATGCAGTTGTTTCTCTATTTGAGAGATAAGCATAACTTAATTGAGTTGCTTTTAAATTACTCGTGGTTTGTTTTTTTTTTGTTTTTAACCGAATTAATAAATCTATTAATAATTTTCATTCGAAAATTATTTTTACTTAGAATCTAGATTTTCAAACCAAAAAACTTTATGTGACAAACTAAATACCCCTTTCTTATGAAATATTTAGCTGTGTTAAATTTCATGTAAATAAAAGTTAATTTATAGTTCCTGAAGATGAACCTTATGGTTCGAAATATATAGATCAACGTAAAATAAAGTATTTTATTTCAATGAATCGTATAGAGGCAATACAATATTAACATTAATAAATCAACAGATTCAGCAATACAAAGTTAATTAACATTTTAATGAAATATATTATTTATTTATATTATTTTATTATTTCCCAAAATATTTCACTTATTTAGAAAAATATTTTTCCGAAAATAAAATACATTGCAATGGATTTAGGAGGGGTTAGCTAGTTTCTATGTGTCTTTAACTGCTGCTTAGACAGATATTCAGGGAATCTCTAGAGTTCAGAAATAGTCACTGGTCACTAGTCACTGTAGCTCCGGCCAAGTAAAATAATAATAAAAATGGCTACTAAAACTGAATCTTCGACACTGCTATGAAACAAAGAACTTGCAAAAGCAGAGGTGTAACATAATTAATTAATTAAGCTTTACTTCCTGTCATTTCTCTAGCTATTCCCTTCTTATAGTTCCAGCACAATGCAACGCATATGTAGGTGTCATCTCCTGAGTGCTGGTCCAAAAAAAAAAAAAAAAAAATTTTCAATTTCGAATTTAATTTTTTATTTAAAAAAAAAAAAAAATTTAAATGGAAAAAAATTATAAGATTTTGAAGAAAATATTTTTTTCAAAATTCTAACCCTGCATTTGCACATGTAAATGATTACTTGTATAATCGTAGAAAAAGTAAAAAATTACTTCGAATGTCAAAAATAAAGTTCTCTCTCTCCTTGATCATCAAATGTTCCAATATTTTACTCCAATTATGCTTGGTTCTGCCATAGACTTTGACTTATAGCTTCGCACTCTGTATACCAGTATAATTTGTTGTTGTGTTATATATTTTAGGTGGCAATTTTGTGGCATTCACACAATTCGGGTTATGAGCATATCAATGAGCTGGGTCATCGTATGCACTTTAGTTTTGGGATTAATTGTTTTAATATAAAAATAAAAATAATGAAAAAGTTTTTGATATAAAACTTGAATTGAAAAAAATGGAATTTTTGGTTTGAAATAATTTTGGCAGAGGCTTTTATGTTACAGTCCGAAAATCATGTGTTCGAAACCTACAACATTTTCTTTTTTCGAGTATGAGTTAAAAATGCCTTCGCCCAGTCGTTAAACATTTCCTGGTCGTACTTAAGTGTGTATGCTAATATTTAGAGTAGCATAGACCCATCGGAAAATTTTGTGTAGACGGGGTATTGTAGCCACGATCTTCCAGCTGTTAAGTGAACGCACTACTTACAAGACCAAGATCATTGCCAAACATTAGCTTTTCATACAGCGTTTAAAAACTTAAAGGCCTTCATGACTCCAACTTTTATTCTAACAACCAGAAAATAAAGACTACCCAGAGCCAAAACTGCCTAATAGAATCAAGAAGATTTTCTCTATGAAACGTTTTTAGGCTAAGGAGTATCCCAGCAGAAAGAAGCGAAGAAGGATATCTTCTTGATTATATTAGCTTGCTTGTTATTTCATCTATAATATAGATTCTACATATATGTATGTATGTAAATCAACATAGACAAATTTTTTCATCATCTTTTTCGTTATATTTTCACTTGTTATGAAAAAATATAAAAAGATTAGTTGTAATATTTTTCATGTCATAAATTTTGAATCAATTAATTTAAATAGATATAAAAAGAAGAAAATACTTTTGATTATAAAATTTTTAATTTATTTCGTTTTGAATTCCTAACAATGTTGTTTTTTTTTAATTGAAATAAAAGAACAAGATTTAAAGATTCTATATATGATATGATTATGAATATGATTCTTTTAATATTAAAATTAAACTTACAGTTGAAAGTGAACCAGTAGAAAGTGCAGAAGTCGGCAGTATTTTTGTGTAAATATGAATAATAATAGTGTAGAATTGCATATTTATTAAATTTAAGAAAGATTTAATATTTTAATTATTGAAAGAGTGTTAATGATGCAGGACCAAAAAATGTCAACTCAAGATATCGATATTTTGCTTATTTTGAAATCGTGGGAACTGTGCGATGAAACGTGCCTCATTACTTTAAGTTTTGCTATTATTTCCACAACGATATTAAAAAAAATTTTTATTTAATAAATTGGACCAAAAATATACTGGGGAGCTAATAAAGTTCAAAGCAGTCTTAAAGGAATGGAGGAGTAATATGGTAAGTATAAAATAATTTTTAAGAAAAAAATATATTTTCACTTAAGTATTGTTCCAGAACTATTTATGTACCATTTATGTATATCCGAAAGAGAAACGGTATCGGCAAATAGTCGGATATTGGAGTGGCTTATCCATTTTTATTTACTGATCAATGGACTTAAAGTTATTCGACTAAAAAAATACTGGTAATAGTACTTACTTTTTATTATTATATTAACCTTCCTGACCATTTCGTCGGTCTGTGAGATCGATGAATCACTTTTGTGTTAACTTCACGAAAACACAAAATGGAAACTCCGTCATTCTCTCAGTATCTTCATTATTTCTCATTATACAACGTTTAGTGTAACAAGTGCGTTTGAATTGAAGTGTTGTACCGGTGATTGCTAATCGGACGGTCTGTGAGACCGGCTTATAGTTAAGTGTTACATTTTCGTCAGGTAAGTTGGTTTTGCTAAATTAGAAATTTTTAGATGAAAATGGACAATTTTATGATTTAATAAAAGAATTATGTTCAAAATTAATTATCGTGAGATTTTCTTTAGATATGGCAGATATTGAGCGCATAAGAGCTGTTCTGAATGAAATCGATTCAGATCCAGTTTCTGATGTGGAAAGTGGTACTGAATACGAAGATAATATTGATGTGTATGAGGCAAACACTGATACTGAACAAGAAGACTCCGAGGAAAGTGATGTTGAAGATTCACAGGACGCTGAAGCTCTAACGACTGATTGAAATTTACAAAGACTAACCTCATAATGAGGCATATATTTTAAGAATTTTGAAATAAATTTTTTTTAGTGTTCCTGTTTTTTCTTGAATTCATTTTATATTTTTGTTTACTTTTAAGATATATGTTAATAGAAAAACAACATTTTATAAATGTTGTGTTTTGTGAATGATTTTTTTTTTATTTTTATATTAGGTCTAATATTAAAAATGCCAAAGTATTGTGATGAAATATAAATTGAGCTAAAAAAACATTTAATTTTGTTTTTTTCTTACTTTAGTTATTTCAGATTAGTTTGTTAAATATGTCCAATGCACAGGTTTTGAAAATTTTAGAATAGTTTAGAGATACCGAGAAATACTTGAAATCGGTCTGCGATACCGAGAAATGTGAATTTGTCGCACAAAAATGAAAATAGTCAGGAAGGTTAAATGTATTCCTAAGGAAATATGTAAATAAAAAAAATCAATAAAATTATCAAATAAAATTACGAAGTATTATTTAAAAAAATCAATAAGATAGCCTAATAAAATCAAGAAAAAAATCTTCTTTAAAAAACCAAGAAGAATACCTAATAAAAACCATAAGTTTCCTTCTTGATTTTTTTAAAAAGGTTTTCCTTATTAAAATAATAAGACTTCTTTCTTGAAAATAAACCATAGAGATATCTGATTAATGTTGTTCTATTTTATTAGGTATTTATTGGACATTTTTTTTTTCTGTGTAGATTCCTTCCATTTGTTGTTAATTTTAAAACGACTTGTAAATTATTATTTACACAATATTTGTCGTAAACGATTATTTTGCTACACTTTGTCTGTGGATTAATTCGCGTCCAATTGTTCCCATATCAGTCAACCGGTCAGAGAGAACTAAAATTTCTAGAGAAGAAAATGTTTTTTTTTTTTTTTTTTTGGAAAAAAAATCTACTACAGAACTTTATGAACAAGAGAAGTCTGAAATAAAATGTTCAACTTTTTGACAAATTAAAAGTGTGCTAAATAACTTTTTGTTGTTACTGTTGTTGTACTCTGGCTGATGATGGCTTTTGTATTTACCGAAAATTGTAAGAACAAACAAACCAAAAAAAAGCCAACACGACAACACACGGCTAATAGTTTTGAGGTCGAGGCTGACAGTTATGCCAGAAAACTTTATATCCAAACAACAACAACAACATAAAAAAAAATAAAACAAACCAACGATTTGTAAGAGACAAAAAAAATATTAAAAAAAAATAACAAGAAATAATTATGATTATTATAATCATAGTTTTTTTCCTTTCTTTCTTGCTTTATTTTTTCTTTATTTAATTTTTTACTTTTTTTTTTTGCTCATTTAGTTTTAATTTATTTTGCAGTTAAAAAAAGTTTTTTGCAATGTTTAGAGAAGTTATTGTTTGTATTCTTTCAAGGAGGCACAAGTCAACAGAACACTTGTACATTAAAATTCATTATGAAGGTAGTTTTGAGAATAAACATGCAGAAAACAGCCAATGCTACTGGGGTTGGGACTTTGTGGCAAAATGTTTGCAGTTTGCTGCACTTCTAAAACTACTTGGAAAAATATTCATGGTCACAAAGTTATTCAAAATTCTGAATTGTGACATTTGGAAATTAATTTAGCGCAGTTAAATGAGGCTGTTTGTTTGTTGGTACGTAATGTGTTGGCTTGCGTTGACTCCTACACACACAGAAAGTTGGAGGTTCGTAGGTTTATCACTACAAGAGTGCTGGCAAATTCTACTACTTTTCGTTATTCAATACTTTTAATGGCTTTTTTAAAAACTCTATTGTATGTTTTGGGGGAGTGGAGGGATTTTGAGGAACATCTTGGTACGAACAGTTTTGTTTTTATAAATGGCTTCATAGTCCATACAAACCAGTGGTTTTCGCTGCTTTAAACCCAGATTAAATTAAACAATCATTTTTCCATCTTAATTTTCTAAGTGCCAATTTTTTTTGCAAAAAGGAATACATTAAATTAAAATATTGAACGGTGACCCACCACAAAAAGTCATACATTGAAATCTTTCATAAGCGGACACTCACCGTGCCGATATTTTTGTCCGGTTATGAGAGGTGTCCACTTATAAGAGTCACACATTTATTATTTTATTTAATTTTTTTTTTTTATTATTATTTTATTTGATAATTCCTGATGATGTTAACAATCTGTTAACGAAATATCGAATAATAAAACAAAAATTAAAATAGACCTCAAGCTTAATAAATATATTTCAAAACATTTATTATTTTAAATATTTTATTTATATATTATAATGCTAGACTAGTTATTTGTGGTTAACAAAATTTATTCAGATTGGCCTAATTTAACTTGGCTCGGTTTAATTTAAGCCGAGACTTTCAAAATGTTTTCAAATGTTTTTGATGCGCTGGAATGCGTCTCTAGCAAAATGCTGCTAATGGACAATTTGTTTTAATGCTTCATCGCAAGTACGAGTACATATTTTTGGAAGTCCCACTTCTATTTTTCTTTGACCTTTATAAAATTTTTTCATTATACAATCGAACTTCCCAATAGTGAATCTCCACGGGGACAGACAATTATTTCACTATACAGAAACTTCATTATACAGAAATATTATTGTTTTGTTTTTTATTTATTTAAAATAATCAGGTATTTTTGTTGGAACTACATTTTTCCATTTTTCTTTATCAATAAAAGCTTCAATTACATTAAGACATTTATTAAATATATTTGTCGGAACGTTGCTCTCCATCTCCAAACAAGTTCGTAGTACATCAAGTGAGGAGGATACGTGGTGACGTTTTATCAATATTTGCCATTACTTCAGCGCCCCCAGTTCTTTGGCTTTTTGCTTCAATAATACTCCTGATGCGGGAAGATTCTTAGAACGAGTGGCCGTAATACATTTGAGCAATGCTTCGTCTCAATGTCTTCAAAAAGACAAGTTCGAAGTCTCTTACGCTTAATGCTTAAATGCTCGTCTTCTATATTCTTTTGAATAACTGACTTGTTTTTTAAAATGAATTCCAAACCCTTTAACTGTATCTTTTTTTTTTTGATGTCCCTTCTTCAACTTTATTAATGACTAATAATTTTTTTTCCAGAGAAATACTACTCCGGTGCATCATTTTCATTCACTGAACTCGATCATCATCGATGTTAAAAGTCAAATCATTAACTTTTTTTTTTTCATTTTCTTATTTTGGGATTCCCAAAAATATTACTTATTTTCTTTATAAATAGTGTTGCTAACAAGTGTAAAATAAAGCTGCTAAAAATAGTTCACTATATGGACTATATGGACAAAAACACACGTAAAATGTATTTTCGTTTCCAAAATTTTGTTCATTGTAAAGAAAAATTCACTGTATGGAAATTCATTATACGGTTATCAAAATACATTGAAAGTGGAACGAAAAAGCTGTGTTCTTGATTTTATTTCATAATAAGGAGAACTTCATTATATGGAAGTTCACTATAAGGAAGTTCGACTGCATTTCTTTTTTGAGCGATGGTCTTTTTTATGAAAAGTTTTTTTTATTTTTTCAATATTTTCCTAACAAATTTGTATTATTATTTCCTGACGATGTTACTTATTTGGTAGAGAAATATTGATAATAAAAAAATTAAAATAAAAAAAAAAAAAAAAAAAATCTTTTCTTAAGAAAACCATCGCTCAAAAAAGAAATATAATTAAAAAAATAAGTATAGATACAATAAAATATATATAGATATAATAAAAAATGTTTCTTTAATCGAAAACATATTTTTGTGTAGCATTTTGCGGTTCTAAAGTAGACAACAGGAGCTAAGCAAACAATTTCTTCAAATAAACAGCAATTTCTATGCCATACATGAGTCTGCACATTCGTGTTAACAGGGGAATTACAAATTTCAAAGCTTCCTCAATAGGCAGAATTGTGGGATTTTGGGGTGAGGAAAATCCTCGAGTGATTCACGAGAAGCAAATGCATCCTCAACGTGTCACTGTGTGGTGTGGATTTTGGGCTGGAGGAATGATTGGACCTTTTTTTATGAAAATGAGGCAGGTCAAGCGCAAACAGTCAATGGTGTTCGGTATCGTGAAATGATAACCAGTTTTTTCGTCCCTAGAATTGAAGAAATGAATGTGGAGGGCATGTGGGGCGCCACATGTCATACAGCCAGAGAAACAATTCAATTGCTGCATTTAAAATTTAAATCTTGCGTTCATGTTGGGACACCCTTTACAAGCCCGTCGTACAGTCTAAAAAAACTTTAGATATTTCGGCTGACATTTTAAATTTTTAACAAGACGCTTGCGTGGTGTATTTCTATCAATTTCTGTCAATTATAACAAAAATTTTCATAGAGTGGAAAATAAGAAAATAATGAAAACTCTATGGTTGCACAAATTACGTTTGTCAAACCGCATGTGCAGTCTATTTTGATCTTAACACAAATATGAATCAGAGTTGAGAACAGAAGAAATACAACTAACTATTGTTTGTGAGTTTCAATCAAGCGGAATTAATTTTTAAAATTAACGCTGTCCACTTATGAGAGACCTTTTCAACACAATTTTTTAAAATTTAGTTTCTGCGTCCGGTTATTACAGTGTCCGGCTAAGGGAGTATATTTTGTATGCTAAAACTCACAAAAATCTCGGTTCTACAGAATATGTCCGGTTATGGGGGCTGTCCGTTAGAAGAGGTTTCACTGTACCAGCAACAGTGGGCTTACCAAGAAATCACTTAAATACAGGGAATGTGATTCATAACATTAATAATTACGATTTTTATTAGAGTTGGGTTCATGAGCTCTTTGAAGTGAGCGCTCTTTTCAGTTCAGCTCTTTTTGATGAGCTGGTTCGTTTAGTTCGTTCAGTTGCTGAGTAGTATCAGTTGACTTTTAGCTCATTTGATTTTGATGTTCAGTTGAATTTGTCGCTCAGTTGAAATTGTTTCAGAACTGATTTTTAGCTTATTTTATTTCAATAAAATACAGCACCAAGGCAGCTTTTAATCAGTAGTAGAAAGAGAAAATATGTTTTTGGTGCTGAAATTTGTTATTTTAGGGAAATTGGTGAAATGGAAAAAATTTTAATAAAATTTAGATTATTATTATTCAAGTATCGACACTTAAATCAAATAAATACAAACTACAAGAGAGAAATTTATTTAAGAAAAAATAGTGTTTGCACTAAATCGCCACTGACGTGAAATATTCGCATCTCGCATCATACAAATTTTATTTAAAAAATTTTTTTGGTTCTGGTAGCACTGATGAACCAATAAAATGAACGAAAAAAAACTTGGCAAGCTCTCTTCTCTGAACTGGAATCATCGATAAAAGTAAGCGCTCACTTTGCTCAGTTTATTTGAATCGTTCAGAGCTCAGAGCTGAACGACACAACTCTAATTTTTATATATGATATATTTCTATTAATTATTGTATACGTACGGCTGAATGGTTAAAATGCAAAAAAAGCCTCACCATTTGTTGACTGAAAACAATCTTGTGACGTTAACTTTCGCTACAGCAATAAAGTTTTTTTCTTGAGTTAAATTAAGTAAAATTTTTAAGGCAATCGTGTACAAGAACAATATTTTTAAATGTTAAAATACTATTTTAAATTTTATCAATTGCGCTGATTACATAAACAAACAAAGAGTGTAAAAATTTGCTTTAAAGGAAAACAGCATATAAAAAGTGAATTGTAATTAAGGCAGCTATTAGGGCATTCCATATGCAAATTTCGCAACCGACTTTTATTGATTTTGAAATTAAGAAAAAAAAATTTTTAATTCGATTTTAAAATGGTTAGTTTTTCTTGTACTAATTCTACCTCATAGGAGTCATACAAATTTCCCGGGTGATTAAAGTCCCCCCAAATTGGTTTTTTATGAGTTGAAATTGAAATTGAGGGTGGCGATGGCACGATGGTCACGTTGACTACAAAACCAAAAACAGACCTGGGTTCAACCCCAGTTTCAGACTAAAATTATTTAAAAAAAAAAACATCTCGCATTTTTCAGTGGCGAAGGCATAGTCACTGGTCAATGAACAATACCGGCTTCAGCTGATAGCAAACCACAATCACATCAGAACGCCCTCCTTCGTCGGTATTGTGTAGCACCGGCGAAATAAAATAATAATAAAAATGGCTACTAAACCGAAGCTTCAGCACTGCTGCGAGTATAAACAAAGAACGTGCAAAAAAAAAATCATACTTTCTGATTATCAGCTCGTTAGAGAGAATTAAATTAAATTATTAGCGTTAATCACATCTGTACCATTTGTTCCGGTTCGTTTTCAGCGGAAGGCGAGTATAAATAGCAGGCAATGTTCTGGAACTAGAGAAGGCGGTTTCGGTTTTATACTCTCGGAGTTCTTTACCAATGGCCTGCTGAATACTGTAGTAAATATCACAGTCATGGCTTGCAATACGTGCACTTGTATTACTCGCCCGAAGGTCCTTTCATCTGTAAGAACAAATCAATTTAATGAGCTAATTAATTTCATCTACTTTTTCGTCGAATTTGTCGTCATTTTCACAGTAACATTCTCCTCTGCACCGTAATGCACACAACTACGTACATTGTACGAAATAAAATATAAAAATAAAAATAGATTGAAAACACATACACTGGAATTGATGGAATTTGTGGCACTTTGTCAGCATTGATGCGACGGAGCCAAAGTTTGTTTTTGGGTTTGGTACTTTATTTGTTAAAACAAAACTGATGTTCGGTGGTTTGAAAGCATTGTCATGCTAGAAAAATATTTTATTTTCGTTTTTTTTTTTAGTTTTTAAAAATTAATTTGAAATTCAAAACCTGCACAACAGTTTAAAAGGAGACTTGCAGACACGAGTCTTGCAATTTTATACAGAATAAATTATTGCTGGTTTTTTATTACTTAAGATCCTTAATTAATTTTATTTTTATTTATATTTCAATTAAATAGCTTAATTGATACAATTAAATATAAAACGATTTTCTGAAAACAGCTGCCTGAGAGCTAGAAAGTGAACGATTTAATTCGCTCAATTAAAAAAATTATTTTTTTACTTCAGTAGTTAATAAATATAATTAAATTATAAATAATATTAAGGAAATAATTTGAAATAAAAACAATAACAATTTATTAAATTTTTAATTGTTACAATTAACATTTAATCAAATATTATTTCAATTAATTTAAGTATAAAAATTTTTTGATATTAGTAATTTCTTTACTGGTGAAATTTTAAACAAATTTTTTAATTTAAATTATTTTTTAAAATTTTTTTCTGTGCAAGAACACAGAGGGCATCTCGGACTAAAGTTTCGATTAGCCAACCATAATATTGGTAAAGGAGCGTCATCTAACCATAATGTTTGATGAATAAAAATTGTGGAAATGCCGAAATGTCATATAACTGCACGATCATCAATCTGTAGGAAATAGAATTTTTTCAGACGTTACGTGACATTTGGAAAGTCTCAAGGCTTAGTTAGACGACAGTAATGTGTGGAAATATAGATGTAGTTGCATCAAACCATGATGTTTGATGCATGAAAACCTATGGAAATACACACAAATGTCACGTAACGTCATAGTAAAACTCTATTTTCTACAGATTGAAGACGTACAGTTTCGTGGCATTTCGCTTAGGCAAGCATTTTCAAGGGCTTTCATACATAAATCATCATGGTTTGATGTAACTACATCAACGTTACGCTTGGCTAAATGAGCCTTAAGTGTGCCTTTACGATTGCACTTTAGCGTACATCACTGTCTCTAAGAGCAATTACCATGTTGCTATTGAGTCACATAATAAATATGGACTCAAATCCTTAAACATCCTGCCGTGTTTTAGGCTTTCTGTGCCTCCTAATTCTCCTACTAAATATCTATAGTAAAGTTCATCAGTTAAGCAGAAGTCTCGATTTGAAAATAGAGTACCCTTCCAAGCACCTTTATTTTTTTTTTTCTGGGCTAATACTCCTACCATGCGAAGCATTGTGCTGGAACTATAGGAAACGACAGGATGTGAAGCTTAATTAATTATTTTTGCAGCTCTGCTTTCGCACGTTCTTTGTTTTTTTTATACTCGTAGCAGTGCTGAAGCTTCGGTTCAGTAGCCATTTTTATTCTTGTTTTTACTTCGCCGGTGCTACACAATACCGACGAAGGAGGGCGTTCGGTGTGATGGTGGATTGATATCAGCTGAAGTCGGTATTGTTCAGTGACCAGTGACTATGCCTTCGCCACTGAAACCTTCCGACAACAACGGACACACATAGACACACTAATGCACATCAGAAAAATGCGTGATGTTTTTTTTTCATAATTTTAGTCTGAAACTGGACTTGGACCCAGGTCTGTTTTTGATTTTGTAGTCAACGTCATCGTGTCACCGCCACTATTAATGCCTTAAGTCACCCCAATGGTTGAAGGTCATCAATATTGTTGGTAGACACTTTAATTGCCTGATTGCTACCTCTCTTAAAAAAAAAAACATGCCATAGCGTTCCTCCACCCAATAGCGATGACGTGAACAAAAGAGCTCTCAAACGACCACTCTCGCTTCAATCACACTCACTACGTGTACTCCAGAAGGAAATCCTATCAACAGCCAAGCTATTGCAGAATTATCTATTAACCTCCATAAGGAGCAAAACACAGTACATTTGTTACACATTTTGTTTTCAGATTTTGCACAAAACTAATATTTAAAAATCCCATCTCTGATACCTGTGCCCCAAAACGGGAGGGGAGATTCATACAATTATAGTGATCTGTCACTTTAGTCGTATAAAATGTTGAAAGTTGTTCATGTCAAATAATATCCTTCATTTTTATTACATTTTTTAACACACACACACACACACACACACACACATACATACGTACAACTACAAACAAGTGGATGGGTACATCTCTACGAATAACCATGACAACAGCATCTACGACAATGTCATGAACAGAAAATACTCATACAAATGAAGGTTGTGTTTGTAATTGCATAACGGTCATTTACTTAAAAAACGTCACAAGTTAACTTTACTACTTTTTTTCTAGTTAACAATGCTGAGAATACAAATTTTTCACACAGGCTTTTTTTTCTTGGATCGTAGTTAATTTTTTCTTTTTAAAGGAAGACTCAAAATACGTGAAACTATATCTTTTGAGTTATAACATTGTTGGAGTAAAAGAGCCTTATATATCGTCAAATGATTTTTAAAAAGCTTTAAGTTCCTTAAAATTCAAATTAACTTTCGAATGATTAAGATGGACAGTATCAGTATACATGCTCCTGCCAAATTTCACATGCCTACAATTAGAAAAAACGTTCTTCTGAACAAGATTATAAGTGTAAAAAATGGTTTCAAAGTGTTTTCCTTCAACTGTAAATTTTTTTCAATGTAACTTAGGGCCTTTGTGAATTCATATGGCGATATAACTGTCCATATGAATTCACATATACGACTGTATACACAGAAAAAAATTTTACTTTTTTATTGTTAATTAAATTTTTTATTTAGAGCAATATATTATTTCAATTAAAAATTTTAATCAGTTCAATTAATTTTTAATTAATCAATGATTTCATTACTTAAATACTTAAATAAATAAATTAGTGATTTTTTTGCTTTATAAAAATATAAATTAATACCCAATAATTGAATTGAGTTAAAATATTTTTTTTTTTGTTATGAAAAATTTCTTTAAAATTTTTTAAAAACTTAATTAAATTTCTAATTAATATAATCAAAACTTTAATTGAAAATCAATTCAATTAAATAATTGGTACTATTAATTTTTTTTACAGCCTGTAATCGAATTAATTTTTTAATCGATATGAAAAAATGTTTTAATAGAAATTTTGTTTTATTTTTTTCCGTGTACAAATAAAACATCTATTAAGTTGTTGTTGGATAACGTCAATACCTTCAAATACTTTTTCTCAATTTCATATCCTCGACAATTGGCAATTGTTGAATGACAGTGGCATAAAGTAATTAAGCTACTAAATTTCACCAATTAATTAATTGATTTTGTAATGGTCTTTGTGAGCTTTTTCTTTTTTTTTTTTTTGTGCACTGTAATCGAATCCATTTACATTATCATTTGTTACTGCTTTTCCTGACAATATTTTTGGAATCTTTCAGTTGTGCTTTTTGTACGAGTTTTCTTTTTTTTTGTTAAACATTTCACAATTGGAGTGGATGAAATGAATAGTCATCATGGTACTGTATAAAATATATTTCAATTTATTCGCAATCGAAAAATTCGCATACTATCAGTGAATGAATGATGTTGCAAGAACAGTGAAATTAAATACGTGAAATAAAATGAACAACAATGGCGAATTGAATTTGCAAATAAAAATGTTCCTTGGAAAAATTAAATTTTTGATTATCATTTTACGAGCTGGGAGAAATTTTTATAGCTGTGCAGTAGTTCTTTATTTTAATTTATGTTTAATTCGTTTTGTTAAGTTAAAGAGGTCTTTGGAAGATTATATAACCAGCTCTAAAACAATTGCGAATCTTGTGAAAGAAAATTGTAGTTGAAAATCTCTAGGAGTTTTCATTAAAAATTACAATTACAATATAGAAAAAATTTAACTTTTTTACTTTTAATTAATGCCTTTAATTTGAATAATATATTTTTTCAATTAAAAGTTTATTCAATTCAATAAAATTTTTAATAAATTTTTGAGCTGAATAATTTTTTTTTTCTATCAAATACTTATAGCGATGGCTTATTTATATTCAAATGTATTCGAATTGAATTGAAAAAAAATTTTTTGCCATTAAAAATTTGTTTAAATTTTTTAAAATATTTAATTAAATTTTTAATTATTATTATTAAAAATTTAATAGAAAATGTATGCACGTAAGTAAACAATAATCAATTAATTAGCAATATTAATTTCTTTAGAGCTGAAAATATAATTAATTTTTTAATTGATATTACAAAATTTTTAATTAAAATTATATTAAATTTTTTTTGTAGGATTTTTGAAAACCTGTGTTCGAATCACACTCATACGTATAGTACCAAGGCGAATTCACAGGTGCTATTTGTAACACAGTTACCTTATTTTCGGCTTTTTATATGCAGTATTTCTATATGTGTGTATAGTAGCTAAATTGAAGGTTGTTCCTATATTGGTGCAACTTGTGTACGATTAATACTACCCAAAGTATATTTATCAAGTAGACGAAGCTCTACAACAATACCACAAACAGCAGGCATTTTGTAATACTTTCGAGATTGTCAAAAACAGCTGACTGCAAAAATAAAAAATAAGCCGCAATTTCAGTTATGTATGTATTAATAGTTATTTCACTGCTCTCTCAAAAGCAAAGAAAAGAGCAAAAATAATAATGCGCGCTTAAAATGTAAACATATTTTAACAATCATGAACATAAAGGGCTGACAAAAAAATCAGCTAATTAAATAAACTGTATACGGTCAGCTTGATAATACTTGTAAAGCGAATTCGCCTTGTATATTATATAAACTTATCAACAGCTATACAATTATGAAAATAATTCAACAAAATATTATTGGAATTTACAAAGGTCACTTGACAGTTGGTTTAAGAACAGCTGTTTCAATGAAGAACCTCTTCATTGAGCGTTAGAAACTTTTCCTTTGTTTTTGATTTAAAAAATGCAAAATCTTTCTTAATACTTTTTTTTAACCTTTTTTATTATTTTAACAATCTATTTTTTTAAGCTTTAAGGTTTTTTCTCTTTTTATTTATTCTCTCTTTTTATTTATTATTTTTATATCTATTTTCGATATTTCGTTAACCTCGGTTAACATCTTCAGGAAGTTTTTTTTTTTTTTTATTTTTTTTTTTTTAAAAAAACTTCCTGAAGATGTTAACCGAGGTTAACGAAATATCGAAAATAAATATAAAAATAATAAATAAAAAGAGAGAATAAATAAAAAGAGAAAAAACCTTAAAGCTTAAAAAAATAGATTGTTAAAAAAAAAAAAAAAAAAAATGCAAAATCTTCCAATTATTTATAAAACTAAAAATAAAACGAAAACTTATAGCAGAGATTTAATAGTCGATATTACGTATCGTTTTATATTTTTCTTATTCACTGCTCGTGACTATGCAAACAATTTAATACTATTCACGCATGATGAACGCCAATTTGATGATGATGAGATCCTGCCTTTAATTTCCCTACAAAATCTATTCAAAATAAATTTATATGGCAAGTGGCCAAAAACTCAATACTCGTTGCAACAATAACATAACCATTTCACACATATTTGCTTCATGAAACTTATTTAAAGTGAAATCTTTTCTTATTTTTGTTTACTCTCCTCTTTAGTCACTACTTTTGCTTTACATTTGCTGGAGTAAAGAAATATGCAATACGTGAGGTAATTTTACGGTTGTAATGTCAAATTATGCAAAAAACAAAAAAGAAAGGACACTGCCTTGGTTACCTGACAAACGTAAAATAAAAAATTTATTAGAATAAACAGGCAGTCGGGGGCATTAAAATCGCCAGGCATTCATTAAGTGGGGTATCTTAAGGCTTAAGGCTGTATTTAGATATGCACAAGAAATAAAATAAAACGTAGAAGCAATTAAAACAATAATTAGATTTCAATCAAGCACGAAAATAGTAACAGCTATTAACAGTTTTAAGTGAAAAAAATTCACACAATATTTTTTCTTTTTGACCATTTTATGTAGTATTTGAGAGACGAAGACAAATCAGATAAAATAAATATAATATATATAATTAAAAACCAATAAATATTATATATAATTAAAAAAAATTGATTACAGACCAAGGATTTACATTTAAAACAAATTTAACTATTATTTTTTCCCTTTGCCCATTTAAAACAGCCGACAAAGAAAAAAATAAAACTAAATTTTAATTCAAAATTTTGTAATATCAATTAAAAAGTTAATTCGAATTTCGCCGATTCAATTAAATTATTGTCGTTACCTTAATTAAATTAATTTACTATTCAATTTTTAATAATTTTAATTAAAAATTCAATTGAATATTAAAAAAAAAGAATTTTAATTTTCCAAAAAAAAATAAATAAATTCTATTCAAATATTGCTTGTATCAGGAGTGCTACATACATAACAAATAAAAACATTGAGCCCAAAATGAATTAAAAACTTAATTAAATTGATTAAACTTTTAATGGAAAATATATATTATCCTAACTAATTGTTTGTGTTTTTTTTAACTGGGACCAGCACTCAGGAGATGACCCCTACACATACTCGAACTATAGAAAAGAGATAGTTAGAGAAATGGCAGCAGGTGAAATTTAATTAATTATTTTACAGCTCTGCTTTTGTATGTTCTCTGTTAATAGCAGTTTTGAAGCTTCGGTTTAGTAGCCATTTTTATTATTTTACTTCGCCGGTCCTACACAATAACGACGACGGAGGCCGTTCTGATGTGATTGTGGATTGCTATCAGCTGAAGCCGGTATTGTTCAGTGACCAGTGACTATGCCTTCACCACTGAAACCTTACGACAACAACTGACACAGAAAGACACACTAATGCACATCAGAAAAAATGCGAGATGTTTTTTATGATTTTAGTCTGATACGGGGGTTGAACTCAGTTCTGTTTTTGGTTTTGTAGTCAACGTGCGGACTACTTCAGCCATCGCTACCCTAAAAAAAAAACATAATGAGTCCGAAAAATATGTAACGAGGGAATATGAAGTTGTCGATTAATGACTAACGCGCTGGTATATCAATCATGCTGATCGATTTGAATACAAGGCGTGCAGGTTTTTTAGGCTTATCTCATTAGGTCCTCAATTTGCTGGCTTAAAAGGTAAAGAAATTTTCCAGGCCAAAAAAAAAATCTGGCGTATTTTAAAACTTTAAATTATTTTATCATAATTTTTAAAAAAAATAAACAATAAATTTAAATTAACAGCAACTAAAAATGTCAAAGATACAAAAATAGCGCCGAAGAAATTATTGCTTTATTAATTTTTATTTCAATTAAATTATTTAATTGATACAATTATATTTTTAATCAAATTAAAAACTTCAAATATAGAAAACTGATGTTTTGATAAACAACTCCCTGAGAACTAGAAAGGGAATCGATTTTAGTTCGCTCAATTAAAAAAATAATTAAAAGTTTTTCAGTTCATAAATATAATTAAAAATTAATTTTAAAAAAATATAAGAACAACTTAATAAATTTTTAATTGTTGCAATTAACAAAATATTTGATTAAATAAATATTATTTCAATTAATTGAAGAATAAAAATTTAACTGATATTGCAAATTTGTTTACTGGTGAAATTTTACACAATTTTTTAATTGATATCACAAATTTTTTAATTGACATTAAAGGAAATTTTTTTCTGTGATAAAAAAATTCTCTAAATAGCAAAAAAAGGGAAATATACAAATTTCCAAAGTCTATATTGCCCACAGTTTACTAAAATAAAGAAAATATTGAATAAAATATTGAAGTTACAATGAACTTCACCAATAGCGAACAAAATGTCTCGCTGCCACGAACTTCTTTATAAACGAACTCCACTGTAATTCTTCTTTTTCCAGGAAGTTTGAAATTGTTTCATATAAATGAAGTCAGGTCTATTAGCGGTCTCTTTTTCATCCTGTCATTTTTTACAAAATACAAAAGAAATCTTAATCTGGGGCTTATGGAATGTTTCTAAAAAAACGCTGGTAAAATCAGCTGATCAGCTGTGAGCTTTAGAAGGCCTTGTTAAATTCGACCCTACACGTGCCTTCATCTACTGTTGCAATTCATTTAGTTGGCCACAAACACGCATCCGTTAAATAATAAACATATCAGAAAGTAAAATGCTGCAAAAAAAGCACTCTAAATTTTTCAAGAGGTGATGATGGCGAAAAAGAAGCTGTAAAAGGGTTTGTAATGCACGTACGTCTGTTTTCTTTACGTGTCTACAAAAACAAATATGTACATATACATATGTATATTGTATGTCGCATACATATGTATATACAAGCAACAAGAACAACAACCAATGACAAGCACAGCTACAGCAAACATCTTATCTGGTGAAAACAGTAGGCGTTTATTTAGATTTACGTGTTTGGGTCAACGACATGAATATTAAGTGAGACACTTCAAAGGCATATTTTACAGGAGTACTTTCTCTTTTACATTTATTTCAGTTCTTTAGTCAATGATGGCAGCCACCGGCGTTGCCAATGATTAAACTTTTTGCAACAATTTTTTTAACCCCACGAAAATCTTTGGCAATTGAAAAATTTTTCAGAGAAACTTTTTTAGGAAACAAATTTCAATGCAGAATTTAATTTCTAAATCTTTTTTAAATGAGAAGCTGGCGAACAAAAACCATACCAGTCCCGTTAACTGTATTTTACAAGACAGGCAAATAACTGAAATACCGAAAAGAGCGAGTTGCAAGAATTTTCTTTCTTTTCACAGGAAAATTTTATCAAACCTGGAACATAAAACTGGTTTCCATTTTTTAAACATTGGCTGTTTATTTTTTTTTTATTTTTGTTTCTTAAATGAACATGTCTGGTTTTGTTTCAAAATTCTGGACATGTCTGGTTATGATTGAAAATTTGATGGACATGACCAGTTTTGAAATTAAAAAAAATTTTTCTTTCTTAATACTTTTTTTAACCTTTTTTGTTATTTTAACAATCTATTTTTTTAAGCTTTAAGGTTTTTTCTCTTTTTATTTATTATTTTTATATTTATTTTCGATATTTCGTTAAAGAGAAAAAACCTTAAAGCTTAAAAAATAGATTGTTAAAAAATTTTTCCATTTCCAAAAATAATTTTTTGAAAAAAGTCATTTACTGAGGATATGTCTAGTTTTGTTCGACAGCTCCGCAAATCTAAAATAGTTTTATGAATATGACAGTTGTTGGCATTTTTTTTTACTTTATTAAATAAAGTCTATTATAACCCGCAAAAAAACCTTTATTTATGTCCGATTGTGAGCGATTTTCCCTCAAACTGTACTGCGAACTAATAAAGGTGGATTTTTTGCCCCATCCGTTAGTATGTGGAATAAATTTTTAACAGGTCGTAAGAACTTTCTCTCAACGAATACATTTTCCCACATCTATTTCACTTCAATGAATGAAAAATTTCCTTACAGATTTGCAAAGAAAAATCTACACACAATGGCAATACTGGTTGCCACTTTTACTTTCACTTTAGTTTTGTACATTTTTTAATTCCCCACTTCCTGGTTTTGCAAACATAAAAAAAAAAAAACTGATAATTTTTTTTTTCTTCAGCTTGAATGCAGCAGGTGTGCTGCTGTCGGTTTATTTTCTATGGTTTCAAATAACTCTTTATCAGAGATATTTAGCTAAAGTTCTTTTTAAATTCCATGTAATCGCACTCAAAATACTAATTTGCTGAGATTTCTGCTGATTTAACAGGCACTTAAAGTGAAAAAGGATTTGTTGTTTTCCATTAAAAATTCGTATATAATTGTGATTGCATTCCATTGGTAGCTATGGGAGAAAATCTCATATAAATTTGAATAAATGAAATATTTTGTAAGTTCATGCAGCCCCTGGAAATAACATATAAAATTTCACAGAAATGTTCATGGGATGTGAAAATATTTTTGGGACGACGTGGCTTGTGGCTTTAAGACGTCATTATTTTTCTTATTTTTTTTTTTTTTTTTTCAATAAGAAAATTGTTTATAAGAATTTTAAATATTGCTATTAACGCACAAAGCCGATAAAAAAAAAGAGTGATTCCGATTTGATGTCCATTTGGCAACATTTTTAAAAGCGAAAACCCCATTATGATCGTCAATTGACTCCAACGACAGCCTAGACGACAAAATGTTATTTTGAAGAGTATTCATATCCATATTCAAAAAATTTAATTAAATTTTAATTACAAGTTTTGTAATATCAATTAAAAAATTAATTAGATTTTCTCTTCTAAAGAAATTAATAGTATCAATTAAATTACACAGAAAAACAAAATAAAACTTCGTTTTTGTTGCATAAAGTTTTTCTACTGTTGTTTACTAATTTGGGTGCGCTGATTTCAAATCTACCCTCAGATTTTTTGTAGCAGCTCTAGTTAAATTTACATAACCAGTCGATAGTTTCTATCAATAGAGGTGTAACTTAACTAGTTCCTTTATAAATTTCAGTATTTCTTCCTCAAGAAGGACGTGTTAAAATAATCCTGATTGTTTTTGTGTTATTTGTGGAGAATATATGTTCCAAAAATTTCGTTTAAATGTGTCGGACATTGTGAAAAAGGCATACTTGGACTACTTTGGGTTTCCGTTGCCGTCAAACGCTAAACCTTGGATACCAAGTTTGGTATGTCAAACATGTATTGAATCTTTGCGACTGTGGGCAAACAAAAAAAGACCCACTTTTAAGTACAAAGCTCCTATGTTTTGGCGTGAACCATCCAACCATCATGACGACTGTTATTTCTGTGTAACGAAAATCATAAGAATAAACCATAAAAATTGCTCTAAGTGGATATATCCAAACTTAAAATCTGCCATAAGACCAGTCTTGAGTATTAGTGACACATCAACACCACAGCACCCATGTACATATTCGCAAAATGCAGACCAGTGCAGCGAACAAACCGAAAACGACGACAGTGGTAGCGACAGTGATTTTGATTGCTACGGTAGTCCCCGATCACTAAATCAAGATGATCTAAATGACTTGATCCGGGACCTTATGCATTCGCCACTGAAACCTTCCGACAACAACTGACACACAAAGACGCACTATTGCACATCAAAAAGAGGTAAAAAAAAAACTAGAAATTTTATATTAAAAAAAAATTTCATTTTGTCGCAGCCATTTTATTGATGTTGAAATCAAAAAATTAATCCTTCTGAACGAGGTAAAGCACAAAATTAAATGAAAATATCACACATGCATATTTTAATCGTTTAATTTTTTTCAATTACATTTACATGACACGATGTGTGTGTGTGTGTGTGTGTGTATATATGTGCAAGTAGACTTTTTATTAAATTTTATTTAATTTAATTTATACTTATTTTAATTTATAGTTTTTTTTTTCTCGGTTCAGAGCTCAGGGGATCTCTCCAGCTCCTGCAATACATTGCATATGCATATGTATTCGAGCACATGCCTACATACATCTGTATGTACACACACATGTGATAAATATGTAAAGTTGTGCTGTTGTGCTGCATTAATCACAGAAGAAAATATTCCAATAAAATTATTAGTATTGTTTTATTTACATTTCTTGTTTTGTTTCAATATTATGGAATTACACATGTCCACATGTACAGCTGTACATTCAAATGTTAATTTAACACACACAAAAAAGCAGTTTATTAAGCCTGTTCGTAAATATTTACCGACTGTTTTTAAATTTAATTAAAATATTGTATTTATTAAAATATTAATTGCAAACAATAAACAAAATGCCTGTGTTTCAAAATAATTAATGTCACTGTTTGAAATTATTATTATTTTTGGTTTTTTTTGTTTTGTGAAATAGATGGGGAAAATAGTTGAACAGAAAAAAGCTGAATATTTATTGGCTTTTAATGCAAAATCAATAAAGCAAAGACATGTAAAATGTAAAGCATCGAAGGCCAAAAATGGTTGCTAGCTGTATTGGCGGAAGAATTGTTAGATACAGTGACAGGCAAATGGGAACGCAAAAATTTTTCTTTAAAATTTAATTTTAAAAAAAATTTTTGAAGTTTTAAAAAATGTTTAATAATAGAATTAATATTGTATTTGGTATTTCTTTTACTTGTTAAAGAAAACATATTTATTAATTTCACTTTTAAAAAATTAAAAAAAAAAAAATTTTCCAAATTTCATAACGTGAACAAACATCAAATGAAAAGTAAGAATTTCATGCGCAAAAACTCAAATAAGATCTTCTACAAATGTATGCTGTTTAGGGGAGTTTCGTAAACTTAAAAATATGTTTCAGATCAGTTATGTTACACACTGTAACATTTGAAAAATACCAAACCAATTGCAATGATGAAGCCACATTACATATAAAATACTGTTGTAGTGGACATGAAATTCGCAGCATTTTGAAAAGGCAGGTCCGTGCTGTTGTTAATATCCTCTCAGAAATGCCGCTCACTAACGAGCCACTTACTGATTAAATTTAACTTTAAAATTTTTGGCAAATTAATCGTTTAAAAAAAATTCATTAAACAATTATTAACACTCGTTGTTCGCTTTTCAAATTAAATCAATTAAAAATACAGCAACTGCTTCCCTGCACAATGAAAGAACTGCCAAAGAAGTGATGTACGAGCCACAAGCAATTGTGGATCATTTCGAATTAATTTTAAACTTGAGCGGTGGCAGCATTTTTGCCCACCATTCACTGAATCGAAAGCAGTGTTCAATATGTAAAAAAATTGCATTCAAATGAAGCTGTCTTTTTAATTAAATTTAGTTTTAAGACTTGTTCAGAGGCTCGTAACCCGGATTCCAAGTTTGAACGCAAATTTTTATTTTTAATTTTTTTATTTTTTCTATTTTTTCTGGGTTTCTCTTTCGATTTTTTTAGTTTTTTTTTTTTATTTAATAATTTCATTTATTCAATTATTCAATAATAACATAGAGGTGCCCCAGCGCCTCTAGGGCATTAAAGGTGCGAGTTGGCAATAGTATTTATACAAAAAATAACTTCTGAATTAGTTAACAAAAAATTGATAGTGTGTAGTGCTTGTACGGGTGAAATGAGAAAAAAAATTTTTTTTTCATATACACTGTAGTCATATATACTGTATTTAGATATATATGTATAAATTTAAAAGCAATTTAATTTTTTTAATACGGATATTTTTTTATTTTTTTTGTCAAAAAAGAAAATTTTTCGAAAAAAAAAAATTTTTTATTTGGATTATTGAAGGAGAAAGACGTATTAGAATTGTGAGATAAATTGAAATAGTGAAGAATTTTAAAAGAATTGAATTGAATCTGCTGAGTATTGTGATTGTGTATTGGAATTGAGATCTTTCGAATTTATATGGACGGATAACATTTTTTTCTGTATTCGGTTTTGGTCAAAGTTCGGGTATCTGTGTCTAATTGTATCTGAGGATTAAATATATTAGTGGCGATACATTGTCAACTGTAATTATTAAGAATTTGAGCCATAGATGGTGATATAAGTCTTGCATGAAGGCATAAATATATAATTGATTGATTAACTGGTTGGTATAAGAAATAGAAAAAAAAATATGTATATGGAATTATATGTATATGTATATGGAAAATTTCAATGTTATACATATGTACAAATTGCTAATTTTTTTACAAATCTTTTAAATTTTATAATTAAATTTAAAACTTGAGGGAAGAAAAAGAGAATATTTTATAATACAAGAATTGAATAGTGATTGTATCATTGATGTGTTTTTAAAAGTAAAACTTGTTGTTGTAATTTTGGTATTGCTATTAAGACATGTTAAAATTTTTATTAATAATCAAATGCACTTAATACTAATTTTAAAACACACATCCTCACATATATCTGCATGATTTTACCACTGATTTAAATAATTAAATAGATATTATTTATTGAAATGTTTTCTTTCTGATCAATGAGAAAATAACTACGCAAAAGAAATCACGGTCATCTGGCGCCTGCCGACAACGTGAGTAATACATTTTGAATTTTTGATTAGAAAGAAAAACAAATAAATAAATAATAATTTTATTTAATTCTTATTATAAATAAATAATAATTTTTATTGATTCATACTAGCATTATTCTAAACTTTTACATAAATAAACAGAATATACATATATTAAATATTTAGATTCATATGAAACTTAATAATACAATTGTTTAATAAATATTACATGCAAAATAGTTGAAAATAATATATGTTGATATTTGATTATATTGTTTAAATTTCATATTAAAAACTTTCACTTAATTCCTTTTGAATTATTTCGAGTTAATTTTTTTTTGTTCAATATTATTAAAACTATTTTAATTATGAATTATAAATTAAAAATGTTATAATAAATTGTTAATTAATAATGAAATTTTAAATATTAAAATTTTGATTTCCGGTCATTCGATAGAATAGGTTAATCAAATTAGGGATCATGTATGGACAAATATATATTTTTTAGTATTTATATATATGATCATGGCAGGGTGGCCATAAGAAATTTAAGAACTAATTTATGTAATCAACTTTAATATATTTATTTTGAAAATTATTGTATTATTTATTTTAATGTTTGGTTTTAATGCATGCAAATTAAAATATTATCTGTAGTATAAAAAAAAATATTAATTAGTTGTTTAGCAACATATAAAAAAAACGAAAAACCTACACCATTTGTCGACGAGTAAGAAGCCGGAAATTATACATGTTTAGCTAGACTTTGTTAAAACATCTAAACTGGGAACAGTTGTTTGCTACAAATGTTGGTATAAAAAATAAAAACAAATAAGAAATTTACTAGTTAAGTTTATAGTAATTCAATTAAATAGAAGCATTTCTATATCTTAAAGTAAATAACGTTATAATTCGATTTTAAATAACGATATTCTTTGCATATTTTTCAATATTACTGGAAGCAGATCATACTCGTAGCACTTTGTTTAATGGTTTCTAATCGACATCTCTTTACTAGAAGGTTACAGCTGATTCGGGTATTTAAGCTAAAGCTGTCAGTAACTCTTCTTTAAAATATCGAGATAGTTAATCCTTTCTCCGCCGAACTTGAGATTTATTAACATGGATTAAAACGCAGTACCTAATATTCACATATGGTTCTTAAAAAACTTATGAATATCTCATTGTCTGTGAAGAACTTTCTTTATTTTGGTTTTGCTGGGTACGGTAGCATTTCAAGTAACAATGCCATTCAATAGTCTCGCATTAAAAAGTAAATGAGCTTATAATAATGAGGCTTGTCGTGTGAAACTGATTGTGTATATTTCTTCGGGGATTTGCTCTCAATTCCATTTCAGTAATGGGAGTTCAATAAAAACAAATAATTTCCAAAAAATGAAAAAAATAAACAATTTCAATAAAAAAATACGTGTATTTTTATTTCAAACAGCAGAAATCACCATCACTTTTCGCCATAATGTGGTGACAATTATTTTTGGTTTTTCTTTTTTGCGGTTAATAATAAATGTAATATTTATACAAAATCTTATTTATTATTAATGTTCAAGTAATTATTTTTGAATATAATATGCTGATTTATTGTTATTAATGTTGGAACAAAAACAAAAAAAAAAAAACAAAAAACTCATTGACAGCAGTACGACTGGGAAAAGGCACATTAATAGTTGTTGCTGGTGTGGAGGTATTTAATTAAAGAATTGCAAATGTATCGGGTTTTCCATTGAGGACATAACACTTTTTGTTGTTCATAAAACACAAAATATTGAAAATATTAAGTGCAAATAAATTTTGTGTGCACATTTCACGAGCTCTTTTTTAATGATCGTTTTATTAAAAGCATTTTGCCAGCATTCACGTACTCATGTCTTTCTTGTTTTGTTTTTTTTTTTGGACCAGTGTGTCTGCATGCATCTTAACAAAGACAAAAATTCTATTCTAATTTCAATTAAAAAATTTGTGATGTGAATTAAAAAATTGTTTAAAATTTGACCAATAAACAAATTAGAAAATCAATTAAATTTTTATACTTAAATTAAATGAAATAATATTTGATTAAATTGTAATTGCAACGATTAAAAATTTAATAGGTTATTTTTCTATTTTTTTAGATAAACTTTTTAATTAGATTTACTGCTGAACTAAAAAAAATTAAAAACATTTAATTAATTTTTTAATTGAGCGCATTAAAATCGATTCTCTTTCTAGCTCTCAGTGAGCTGTTTTCAAGAAATCGATTTTATATTATTGAGGTTTTTTCAGTGATTAAAAATTTAATTGTATCATTTAAACTATTTAATTGAAAGAAAAATAAAAATTAATTAAGAGTCTGATTTAATATGAGCCCATAAAAACCAATTCAATGGCTTCAATGATGGCACCCTAAAACAGTCTATTAAGCTTATTGTATTGTATCTTGTGCTTATTGATTGTATCTTAAATTTATCGAATTAACTGAATATTGTAAAATAGATTGTAAAAAAAAGATATAAAAAAAAAGAAGATCGCATGGGCGAGGCTGCAATTTGAACGGATCATTTCTGTTGGGGACAATTGGAGAAGTTTCAGCGTTTAAAATGATCAAGCGTCTTCAGTTCTTTTTTATCTTAGACCAGCACTCAGGGGATAATCCCAATAACAACTGATACAAACAAATGTTTTTATTGCTGAGTCTGAAACTGGGGCCGAACACAGGACTTTTTGATTTTGTAGACAACGTGCAGACTACTTCAGCCTTCCCCACTCTCAACCTTTGAGTCAATTTGATCTTTTATGTATATTGAACAAGATTTTTTTTTGCAAAACATGCCACACTCTTATTCTAAGGGCTGTCCAGTTCCTGAGAACGACGTGGTATCGCCTAATTAGGTAATTTTGAATCCATAAGCTCACAGCGCTTCCAGCTGTACACTGTCTGCTTGATTCACGATGATAAAATCTAGTAAAGGAAATGTAGACTCATATTTATTCATTATAGCACGCAATGACTTACTGCCTGATCACAGAAGACGAGTGAATATACTCGTTCGTGCAACAGAAAGCAACAATAAAACGACTAAAATTGTTTTTGTTTTCAATATAAATGCCTGAGCGATTATTTTCATTAGGCTTCTATGAACAGGCAGTTAAACCAGACACACAGAAAAAAATTAAACAGAAATGTAATTAAAAATTTCGTAATATAAATTAACAAATTAATTAGATTTTCACATGTAAAGATATTAATAGTATCAATTAAATTATTATTGTTGATTTAAATGAATTATTTTTCAATTAAATTTTTAATAATAATAATTAAAAATTTAATTGAATATTTTGAACATTTGAAACAAATTTTTAATAGCAAAAAAATTTTTTTTTTTTAATTCATTTGGGCATTAATTTATTAATAACACTAATTATTTATTATTAATTAATTATTTAATTTATATTCTTATGAAAATGAAATGAAACAATTAGAAAAGCATTTAAATAAAAACCCGTAATTTTGTATATTTCATTGCAAAATAATTAATTATTTGTTTATTTATGTATTGAGTTTAAAAAATAATTACAAATTTTATTCAATTGATTAATCTTTTAATTGCAAAAATAAATTATTTTAATTAAAGGTTTCAATTAAAAATAAAAATTTTTTTCTGTGCTGTTTCTCGAGAAAAGTTTGAGCATTTGAAATGATCAAGTGGTTTTACAATGGGGTCTGGATAAGTTTGATTTTTTTTTTAATTTGCCATAGTGTGATGATTGTCAGTTCCTGAGACCGATGTGGAATCGTTTGACATGGGTTAGTTTTAAGCACTAAACTAACGCCTGGGATATTTTCGTAGCTACGACGGTTATGCCGTCTTTTTGGGATGTGGTCATCCAGTAGAGAAAATGTAAATTTAGGAAGGCCTCTTAAATTTGCCACCAACTACTCAGAATTTCGGTGGAACATTTAAATTATTTTTAAACGTTTACTGATCATTTTGTCATTCACAGTTAAGTAACAGCCTTAACATAATATTCACAACAGAACATTAAAGTTGTTACATCCCAATTGGAAAGCCCTTTACTTGTAAAAGTATGATGTTATACCAGAGCCGCCACAGTCGGACATATAAATCTTTATATCCGCTTACGAGTACATTGAGGGATAATTTAAAATAAAAATAACGTACACGTTATTGCGGTTGCTGTAGTGGTGATTGGAGAGTTAAATATTATGGCTGGTTTTTCATGCACGGAAAGAAATAAAACTGTATTTTTTTCAAAAAATTTTGTAATATCAATTAAAAAAATAATTATTAATCATTAAATAATTAATTAATAATTTCCAGTTGTAAATAAATTAATACTATCAACGAAATTATTATTGTCGACTTCATTAATTTTCAACTTAATTTTTAATAATAATAAATAAAAAAATTTAATTAAATATTTTAAAAATTTCAAACTAAATTTTTCTTTATTGTGATTTTTAAAAAAATATTTTTTTCATTATAAACAAAAACCAATTTTCTTGAAGAAGCTACACAAAGGAGTAGCGAAATATTGAAATAAAAATAAATACGACATATAGCAGAATTAAATAATTAATTTCATTAATATAAAAAGAGAAAAAAGAGAAAAAACTAGAAGAATTAATTAATTATTTATTTATTTTCAGTATTGAGCCCAAAAATTAATTAAAAATTTAATTGAATTGATTGAACTTTTAATTGGAAAAAGATATTATTCTAATGAAAAGCGTTAATTAAAACTAAAAAAGTAAACTTTGTTTCTTTGTAGGCTTTAATAATTTTGTTAATTTATTTCCCTTGTCCTTTCCGTTGGAGGATTCGAGCATAACACAATGCATTTTCATATTTCAATTTTCGATGAGTCCATAATGCCGCACTAAAACTACTTCCCTTCATTAGTCTTTTTTTTTGCGTGTGAGGTAGTGTTGAATATGCTTTCGCACTTACTGCGTCGAGTGGTGTTACCACTAAAAAAATTCCCTTCTCCTCCTCTGTGTAGATTCCGTCCCGGGACCGCTTTCCGCATTACTTCAGGAAGGCCCAGAGCGACGTCCCAATCAGGACCGCCCTTACTCACCCACGTCAGGGTTCGCCAAGTTTGCAGCCGGCACCATGGCCCCGGCCCATATCCCCTGGTCCCCGTCAGAGGTGGCCACGCTATGCAGCAACTCATCGAGGTCCCTCTTGTTTCTCCGTATAACGTACCCTATGTATTGCGCCACAGCGACCCAATATTGTACTCGCAATCGAGCATGTGTTCTGCATCATCAGCCGTCTTACCACAGTAAACGCAGTCGGGACCATCTGCCCTGCCCATCCGGTACAGGTACTTTCGGAAGTATCCGTGGTCCGAGAGGAATTGCGTCAGGAAATAGTTAACTTCCTCAATTTTCCTCCGAATCCATACTTCCACGGATGGAATGAACCTCTCCGTCCACCTGCCGACCGTTTCTCTTCACACAGGCATTTAACAGATGGTGTTGATAACGCAGCTGATGCAATTATTTTAATATAATGGGAAATGTCAAAATTTGTGTACATTTGTACGTCGGACGTTCTTTTTATGTTGTAGTTGTTGTAGAATGAACACCATCTGATTAGTCATTACACCCTGGCATTAACGCCAGTTGAGTTTTTCTTTTGTAGAAAAATATGTCATCCTGAAAGCGTTTGGCTATCACTGTCACAATGGAAATAATTATTCATCGACAGGAAAACACAACTTATAAAAATCTGATGTCCTGTTTTGAACAGTTCCTCAACTGTTGCTGCTCTACACTGTTCCTTTCGAGAGAGAACGTAACATGCAATGTTATCATATTGTTTGTACGCATCTTAATTACTTGCCTTCCCCTGCTCCTGAATTGATAATACGAGTAACACTTAAATGATGAAGTAGATATTCCACATAAAACATTTAAAGCATAAATCGTTTTCGCTCTATAATTTGTTTTCGCTTTTATCTAAACCCTCGAATTTATTTATATATATTTTTTTTTTGGCAGTTGGAATTTTAATCAACGATTTTGTTACCTGCTTCTTAAAGTTCGAGTGTTGCACACACATTTGAATGTTGTATGTGTGTGTGTGTATGTGTGTAGTATATGTTATTGCATTGACTGAAATATATGATATTCCACAACTCTATGGTCTTCAAACATCCCTGCCGGTAAATTGGTAGTCGACTACAAATATAACTGACTTATAATTCACTTTTGCGGTCTAACTGCAAGTTGGCTCCACTGTAGTGCGGAATTTCCTCGAATCAGAGTGTGTATATTTGCTTTTGGTTCAGTTTTATGCGTTCTGGGTAAAGTCAGGTTAAAAGACCGACGACCAAGATTGGTGGAACCAAGTAGCAGCGTAGGAGCTGTAGAAAGCAGAAGACGTTACAGCCACCTTGAACCGTTCATGTACCTAAATAAGTCTGTCAGGTCCAACTTAGAGCACAGCTCCACCCAGGGTCTAGGCGGGAATCGAACCCGCACCACCATATTTATAAGACTAATGCTCATGCACTAGACTACGGAGTTGAAAAGTAATGTAGAGTAGATTAATCGACAACTTCTTAGGACATCACGATGTTAAAATAGTCACTTATCTGCATTAAAAATAATCCAAGTGTCAATCAGTTGTAAAAAATAGCAAGTTAACTGAGTTGCCAGCAGAGTTTTTACAACTTCTTCTGTTGATACACATAGGAATACACCAACACAAACACACACACACACACATTCAATCTCATTTTATACTGTGCAATGTAAAAGAAAATTTAACTCATACATTGTACTACATGGTTTTATTAACGAAAAAAAAAATGAAAAAAGTAACATAGAAATGAAATTTATAAATAATAGTCCAACACTTGTGATATTGTTGATGCTGGCGCTGTAGCATTATTCCCCCCATTCCTGCAGATTATTGTCGTAAATATATTTACATACCATAACCCCCTTTTATCCATACGAAAAGAGGTGCACTTACTATATGCATACGAGTACATACAACATGTTGTAAGTGCGCTGATAAAAGTTGCTAAAATTTGTTACGATTTTTGCATTTTATATGCGCTGGTACTCCATCATGGCAGCAGCACCCTTTTCAATAAACTTTTCTACAAAAAATTTTTTTTTTAATTTTTTTTTATTTTCTTTACAAATTCACACACATCTATACAAACATATGTACATATATTAGGGTGGATTTTGCATTTTATTCTCACATGCATGGGAAAAGGTAATTAAAAAAAAAAAAAGTAGTGGGAACAACTTTTTGACGGTCTGCCGCGGCATCAAGATTTTGAAAAAGAGATGAAGTCGATCAATTTATGGAACTTCATATGATGCAATATTAAACAATTTTTATAGTTGTTAGAACTCATTAATTATGGTGCTCTGCGAAAATTGTTGCGCAACATTGATATTTCCAGGCGAAAATTTTTACATGTACGTAATTCAGCCCATTTGGCGATTTTGGTAAATTTTTCGCTTTCGTTGCTTGAAAGTATGAAACATTGCTTAACAGCAACAAAAATTGTCAATAAAATTAACATAAAAAACTGCTATATAATTTACAGTGTAACCCCGATTGTGCTGGGCATATATTGACCTGCATGCTTCTCGCTTTATTTTTATTTATTTCTTCTTTTTTCATTATTCGAAAAAGTTCTAAAGTGATTGTTAAATTAAAATAATTTAAACAACTAAAATGGCTTCCAATAGGGACTTCCGAACTTTGAACAGTTGACAAAGGCCGTCTGGTTCAGCCTACATCAGTCAAATGACATGTGTAGCACCGGCGAAGTAAAATAATAATAAAAAATGGTTACTAAATCGAAGCTTCAGCACTGCTACGAGTATAAACAAAGAACGTGCAAAAGCAGAGCTGCAAAATAATTAATTATGCTTCACTCCTGTCGTTTCTTCTACTATATCTTTCCTATAGTCCCACACAATGCTTCGCATGTGTAGGAGTCATCTCCTGAGTGCTGGTCCCAGATAAAAAAAAAAAAATTTTTTTTTTGCCAGATCAGCATGGCTGGTTATAAAACTCAAGAACACGTGCAAATAATACAATTGATTTATCAAAATAGGTGTTCTGTTCGTACAGGACGTTTCGCCAATTTTTCGGTCGCCATAATCGTCCTACCGTGAGAAATATTCGCAATGTGGTGGATAAATTTGATTCCAGTGGTTCAGTAAACAATCGACCAATACCCGTACGCCGACGAAATGCAAGATCTGCCAAAAATATCGCAGCTGTCCCTGAGAGTATGCAGGAAAATTCGAGGAAGTTGATTTCACGTCGACCACAAAAACTCGACCTCTCGCAGACCACAAGTTGTCAAATTTGGGACTGCACCCGTACAAAATTCAACTGACCCAGGAAGTGAAGGTAAACGACGATAGACAGTGACGTGTAATGCTGAATGGCCTCTGGACCAGTTGGCAACTGACCCTAATTTTCATCCAAAAATCATCTTCAGCGATGAGGCCCTGGATTTCTGCATGAATGGGTCGTGAACTAACAAAATTGTCAAATTTGGAACGATACCAAACCACATTATTTCCACGAGAGTTCAGTTTATCCTGAAAAAGTCACTGTTTGGCGTGGTGTTATGGGTGGTGGCGTCATTGATCCATATTTATTTGACAGCGACGTTGGCCAGGCCATCACTGTCGACGGAGGAGAACTTACAAGCCCACGAACTTTTTTCGGTAATCACCTGATCTGGACACCAATGTCCATGGGGATGATCTCATCCCACATTGTATATTTTCCACGAGTGACTTGACAGCATGGTCATCTCACTTGGACGTGATAGCAACTGGCCGCAGAGATCGCGCGATTAGACTTTTTATTGTGGGTGTTTTTTAAATCGCAAGTATATGCGATTAAATCACAAACCACAGCGGTTCTCAAAGTCAATATAACCCAAGGCATCGGTTAAATACAGGCTTGATTTATGCGCCACAGTCATGGAAAAATAGACATTTCGTATGCGGTCCACCCAGAAAAACCGTAGCGGACATTTGAACGGTGTTATATTCCACACAAAAGGTCAGCAATAGATCTTTCAAACGAATAAAAAATTTCGTTGATATCTCACACACACTTTGCTTTATTACAATTTAAAGATTGGAAACGCTCCATGAAATGCCCTGTAAATACTTTGAAGGAAGTTCAGTCCTTCAAAATTTCTGGGGTCAGTTTTCTGTTTGCAGTTTTAAAAGCGATATTGTTTTTGAAAAAAATCTAAAGCTCTCTAAGAGAAAATAAAGCTGACACAATCAAAAAAGTAAGTGTTCATGTCAAATTATTATTCATGTCGACATGTATGCACTCGTATGTGCATGTCAAGAAAATTTTTTACCACCCTAATGGACATGCATCTTTAATATGCATATGTATGCTTGAATATGGTTATTGAAACTTCACTCCTAACACTTTGCTGCACAAACTATATTTAAATCCATACCAGCTTTTTTTATGAATTCAAAGCATCTGTTTCGGATAAAGCAACATAAGTTTTCCAACTATGTAACCGTGCAGCATTGCGCCCGCATTAGCTTTCATTTTAAATGAGACAGACTTGCAATGAAGAAAATAAATTTGAATGCATTTTTCGTCATACGATACAGCCACACCGACACACCGCCCCCCCACAATTACTTAATTCGTATTTGTTGCATTTAATCAACTCAAACATGTACAATTTTTCAAACAAAATTATTTCAACAGCTTCATTTGAAATGCAACTTGCCGCAAAATAAGAAACACAAGTTGTTTTTACAAGTCTTTTAAAGAGGCACACGACACGTGAAATCGTTATATCTGTCGATTATGCTGATTCACTCATTCTGTTCAATGACAATTAAAAAAAAATTAACTAATTTTTCTTAATACTTTTTTTTAACCTTTTTTATTATTTTAACAATCTATTTTTTTAAGCTTTAAGGTTTTTTCTCTTTTTATTTATTATTTTTATATGTATTTTCAATATTTCGTTAACCTTCGGTTAACATCTTCAGGAAGTTTAAAAAAAAAAAAAAAAAAAAAAAAAACTTCCTGAAGATGTTAACCGAAGGTTAACGAAATATCGAAAATAATAAATATAAAAATAATAAATAAAAAGAGAAAAAACCTTAAAGCTTAAAAAAATAGATTGTTAAAAAAATTAACTAATTAAAGTTTTCATAATTTCATCATAAATGCATAATTCTCAAATGCTTTTTTTAAGAGAAGCAACACTCAGCCCCACCAGCAATGATGACATTGATTTTATATTTTTTTTTTTTTTTTTGGAAAGGGCTAGTTAGAGCTTTAGAAGAATGCTTATTTCTTACACAAATCTGCTGTTCCAGCACCTCCGCTGTTAAGTATCATTGTTGTTTCTTATTTAACTTCGCTTACGTTTTTCATTGCTCTCATACCGACACTTTGAAGCACATTAAGCACAAACACTAATGCACATAATAGCATTTGTTTTTATGACAGGCGGAGGATTTAAAGCTGCGACTATTGCGCCTCATAAAATATAAATTGAAATTGAAAAACTTTAATGATCAAAATTTTATGTTTTATTTTTCATCAGATTTTGTTATCTTTGCAGGATTGTTTTTTCCTTCGAAAAACATTTTTCACAATTTAAAGAGTAGTCCAATTTTTTTTCAATATTAAAAGAAATTTTGTTCATAGGATAAGTCGGATGGTGGAAATATTTGCCATAAAGAGAATAAGTTAAGGAATTTTCAGTAAAAGTAAATGAAAAGCACAACTATTCTATATTTGTTATAAATAATTGAACTTAAATTACATTTAGTCCACGGAGCACTCAATAAATTGCAATAAGTGTTTTTGAAAACCGAATCTCTCTTTAATAGGTCTATTTTAGGAAGAAAATTTATGAAAATATGCAGTTTTCGAACTAATAATTTTCTCTTAAGTATTTATTTAATTTTTGGTTCTCTTATTTTAATTTAAAGCTAATAATTATATAAATTTCCCTTAGCAACAACACAAACCACTTTGTTCATTGCTCTTGGGAATGAATAAAATTTTTAAATGGATCAGTGGCGCAGCGATGTTAAATTTTTTTACTGGATTTCGGTACAACCCAAAAAAAATTAAACAGTTTTAGGTGAAATTACCGTACGGCAAATACAAATACAAAAAAAATAGTATTTCCTTATCAAAATATGTCTATGTGTTTTTTTTGTTTTGGACCAGGACACAGAGGAAATCCCCTAAATATGCTATGCATTGCATTTTAACTAGACAGAGAGAAGGATAGTGCAAAAGTTACACAGGTGCTGAAAGTGGTGGAAAGATGGAGCTTAATTGTTGCACAACCCTGCCTTTGCGCCATCTCTGATGTTAATTTGGCGCATTTTTTTAAAGCTAAAGGTAGCAATTTTTTTTTATTATATTATTTCGCCAACGTTTTATTGCTCAAATACCGTCAAAAAGGGTGCTGTAGCACAGAAAACTCAGAAAAAACTAATTTTGACTTGACCGGGCTGGGAATCGATACCGAGTTCTTCTATTTTTTATTTATCAGAAATCTGTAGATTATGTGTAGACATATTACGAAAAAATTTTTTTTAAATTACCGTACAAATACATATAAAAATTATCTGTCTTAAATACCGTACAATATGATATTTACCGTACGGTTAACATCACTGCAGGGTCGTATATTTTCCTTCCATTTATTTTGTTCGAACTATCAGTCCGGTTTTTCCATAAGAAACACAGCTTGAAAGGAATTGTAATTTTTCAGTATACTTGTTCTGTTTCAAATTCAATTGAAACTTTTTCTTTTTTTTCTCCATATTTTCATTAATATGATCTACACATTTGTCTAATAACACAGCAATAGTAATTCTCCATAAAAAATTCCTTATTAAAAGTGAAAATGTCTTTAACCCTGGATGGTCACTCTTCATTTTAGTACATTAAAGTTACTCTTCGTCGAATCGACGAAATATAAAAAACTAATTTTTTTGCAAACCGATTTTTAAAGAAAAAAAAAATTAAAAAAAATTGTTTTTTAATTTTTTTTATTAAAAAATAAAAAGAAAAAAAATTAAATATAAAAATAAAAATTGTTTTGCGGTATGAATTTGAACTTTTTTTTTATCTTTTTTTTCAAATTTTTAAAACAACAAAAACTTAAAGCTTTCCTCATCAAATAACGTTGTTGTCAATGTTGTTGTTATATGAATAGACATAAAAGAATTATATGATAAAGAGTATATGATGTTCGTCGATTCGACGAAGTGTAACCATGCAGGGTGAAAGAGGATGGATTATTTAATTTGATTCAACAAACTCCATTTAACACCTTCCCGCAAAAAAATCATAAAACTAGCAACTCTATTTATTTCTTATTTTCTTTTTATTCAAAATTAAAGATCAAGTATGCCATGGAAATAAATCCCGTTATAACTGTTTTTCAATTCCAAATAAAAAATATGTTTGTACTTAAATATATATGTATGTATGTATGTCTGTAGAACCTCTGCATGTATATAAACATCATAAAACTGCACAGCTGCAGCATCATGATGCTTTGGCCTCGTGCTCTTGAACTTTGTCTTATTTACTTTAGAAGTGCTTGTTATATGCACTCGTATGCCTACACAGTCATTCTTTCTTGGGATTAATTTGTTCATTTGTAACTCCCAACACTTCAAATATATGTATTTATATATATATATGTATATAAATGTAACAATATCGGCAATGTTTCAGAGAGCTCTATATGTTGCCCCTCTTATTATTTTCCTCCTTAAAATTCCAAGAATAAGAAAATTCCCTAAAACGACGACGCATAGTATTTACTAATTTTCTACCCCTACTTAAGTTTACTGACCTATTTTCTCACTTTTATTCAATGGTTACTAAAAGCAGAGAGAGGCTAAAACCACAATCAGTGCTGCAGGCGGCAAGCTTCAGAAATATAATTTTAACACACTTTCAGCATATTATCGCGATGGCTTTTGCAGACATGTATTTCAAATATATTTTTTGCTCCAGCGTATAAAATAACTGCTCAATTGCAAGGCAAAGTTTTTCCTGATTTTTCTTTTTCTCTCTCTCATTATATTTTTTAGTACCAAAAATACACACTACGGCGTTGCAGTGTATTTAAAAATACCCCTATTCAAGAGCGCTCTCTTTTTTTTATATACACAGGAGAAATTTCAATATACAAGTTGCTTTTAGAGCAGAAAGTTTTGAGGTTTTATTGGGTGAAGAAAAAATTAGAATAAATTGTTGGTCTGCCCACCTTTAACAGCCTGTGTGTTCGTTTGCTCTTCTTCTTGTTTATTAATATATGTAGGTCAAGGCCACAGAAAAGGGATGGAAAATTACTCGTATAATTTTGTAGCAACTTTGATAACTAAATGTACTTTTTAATCCATGACAGTACTATTTATAATACTATTATATATTTATTAACAACAGAAACGTTAACACTAGAGATCAGTTATTAAACAAATTTTATTGAAAAACAATTTTTTATAATAATAATAATAATAATAATTTTTCTGTTATTTCAAAATTGAAGCCCCACAAATTTGTTGACTTTAATAATTTTTTTACTAGTCTCACATTAGCAATAGGGTGAAACGTGTAGTCTATTTTGCGTTATTGATATTTTGCAGGGAGTAAAGATGCTGCTTTGCCCACTTTTTCCTTTTCTAACCACGGAAATTATTTCATCCACTTTTCCACTACCACTTGCATACGTTAGGTTAGTTCGGCTGTTTGCTGAATGTAAAGGTTAAGGTTGTGATATCTATTGTGAAGAAACTTTCGTGCGTTGTAGTGAAATAGCCGAAAATCTCTGCTAGGAATCTAACCTAGAACCCGCAAACTGTTAAACTACAGCACTACTCAATAGACTATCGGAGCACCCTTCACTTGGTTGCTTGTTCTAAATTAGTAATATTTAACAATTTAGATATTGATTGAGGGTGGCGATGGCACGATGGATGGTAGTCTGCACGTTGACTACTAAACCAAAAACAGACATGGGTTCAACCCCAGTTTCAGACAAACAATTTTAAAATAAAAATAACCATCTCGCATTTTTCTGATGTGCATTAGTGTGTCATTGTGTGTCAGTTGTTGTCGGAAGCTTTCAGTGGCGAAGGCATAGTCACTGGTCACTGAACAAAACCGGCTTCAGCTGATAGCAATCCACAATCACATCAGAATGCCCTCCTTCGTCGGTATTGTGTAGCACCGGCGAAGTAAAATAATAATAAAAATGGCTACTAAACCGAAGCTTCAGCACTGCTACGAGTATAAAAACAAAAAAAGAACGTGCGAAAGCAGAGCTGCAAAATACTTAATTAAGCTTCACCTCCTGTCGTTTCTCCTACTATCCCTTTCCTATAGTTCCCAGCACAATGCTTCGCATGTGTAGGAGTCATCTCCTGAGTGCTGGTCCTAGATAAAAAAAAAAAAAAAAAAAAAAAAACAATTAAATTTTAACTTGGTGATTCTGCATTCTGGTTTTACAATCATTTTTATTTTAATGGTGAAATTATTATACAAGCAAAGATTACAACAAAGTAAATTTATTTAATTGATGTATTTTGCCATGATAAGTACAAACCGTTGAGATTTTTAAATTGTACCAAGTAAATCGCGATAGTACCACGATACCAACAAGGTTGAAAATGTTTAAAAAAAAAGTACAATTGTACCATGATTTGCAGCAGTGCCAAAGAATTAGTGGCGCGAAATTACTAAAGATTTTGCGTAGACATCGACGGAGGGAAATTTTATTATATACTCAAATATATATAGATAGGCTAAAGGGGAAATGAACAACTCAAATTGCAAAGCAATATTTAATTAGGATTAGTCTAATTGTCGGTGTTGAAGCGTATGTATGAAGCGGTATATTTTTTAAAATCGACTAAAATAAAATTAATTGAAACAAAATTAATTAAAATAAATTAAAGCAAAAGTCAAATAAATAAAATTTAAGTGATATTGGTTAAAGAATAAATTTAAGTAAAATCAAAAGCATTTGTGAAAGTGTATAGAAATATGTATGCATGCATGTGTGTATGCGTTAAGTCAATATAAGAAAAAAAATTTCTATCACCTGCGAACATTGGCTCAGTTAAGGTTTCATTTAATTTGTATAAATTTCGGCTCGTGCTTTAAAAAGAATGTCGCTGAAGCGCAGTTTCTTTGAATGAAAGATAAGTATGTGTACGAAATCATTTTCAGGCATTAAAGAAAAATTCATGATTTGAAAATTTAAAAAATAAAAATTTTCTTAATTACTGAACAATTACGCAAGAGTGGGCAAAACTGAATTTTTTCTATTTATTATCTTTTCTTACCCACATTTCAAAGCATAAAAGAAACATAATACATAAATATAACAGTCCTTATTTTCTTAAATAATTAATTTTAAGCTTTTACGTGTGGATTGGTATATTTTCATATATAATTCCATATTCCATACATTAATAACTGGCTTTATAAATCACTGAAATCTCCCCTAACAGCTCGTTATGATTTTTCTCCTCTTGAAACAAAAGAATACCAAATATCGTTTTACCTTTTGAGAAACTTGTGATAAATACATTTCCCCTAACAGCATCTTTCAGTAGCTAAAATGCCCATAATGCCAATGCAAAGAATTTAATAATACCCCTACTCAAGATCGTGCTCTTTTAACTCACACAGGAGAAATTTATATACATATACTTTAGAGCAGAGAGGCTGTATAAATTCCCCTCTTTATTTACTGGTTTCATGAGGTGAAGCAAAATTACAAACAAACAACTTTTTTGGCTCCACACCTTCAACAGCCAGTGTTTTCTTTTGCTCTCTTTCTTCTATAAAAAAAATATATAGGTCAAGGCTACAGAATTAGCGGTGGGCTTTGCGTCGACGAAGACAAATTTTTGTTGTTAGGTTTCATATAGACATATAGATTGAAAGGGGAAAAGAAGCAAACAGCTTAAAATGCATGTCAGAATTTAATAAAAATTAGTTTTGTTGCCGGTGTTGAAGAGTGTGGTTGTGTTTGGTATGGTGTCGTAATGAAAATCGATTTAACTTAATAAAAGTAAGAATAATTATTATTAAAATAAAGTGTGAAGAAAAGTAAATTAAATAAAATTCAAGTGGTATTCTTGAAAAAGTAAAATTATTTGCTAAGGCTTAGTTAATATATGAAAAAATTCATTAGCCTCCGTTCGTATCATAGCTGCATACGTGTTCCATTTCATTTGTTTCATTTTCGTTTTGCGTTTTAAAAAGATGTTCGCTATTGCTCAGTTGTACCGGTGGCCCACCGTTTGAAGTGGTTTGTGTCCCTGATAAGGAAAATTAAATTATTAATCTTTAGCGAAATATTTCAATAGAGAGCCAATGAATACAACAGTTGTTAAGAGCAGTTATGCCAACTCTAGCATCATCAAAAGCACTGTGAGCATATAGAAATAGGGTAAAAAGGGTAAAAATGAAAAAAATTACGGGTAAAAAAGCACCAACCTAAATTTTCTTTATTATTGATATTTTATAACGAAAAGATAACAAATGCTTAATTTTTGTATTGAGATCGGTTGATTTCTATTGAAATAAAATAAACAGAAGCAAACTATAATTCATATTAACAAAATATATAAAAAAATATGCATACATAATATGTAGATACACATTTTAATGGTTCAATAACAAAATATATTTTAATACGTAACAAAAAATAAATTAATTTTAACAAACCAAGCAAAAATTATATTATAAAAATTGATATTATAAAAAAAATTCGTTAATTAAAATACTACTCAAAACATAAATGCAAATAAGACGCAGTTGGTTAAAAAAGTATTCGCTGTGTTTACAGAATAGCAGCAAAATGGATCAGTGGCAAAAATATATGTAGATTACTTAAAAGGCACTTAAAATCACTGTGAGAAATTGTTAAAAGCACTATAAATACCCGCTTTTCAAAAACGGTTATTTAACAAAATTTCGGGTATTGCATAAGCAAAAAAGCACCAAAAAATACCCCAAAAGCACCAAAATGGCAACGCTGGTTAAGAGTAATTCGTCTTGTATTAAAAAATCGGTATTGCGCCGGTATTTTAAAGAGAAATTAATATACACGGTGGGCCAAAAGTAGTCACCCCGGGCCATAAGTAATCACCCGATGTCTTTTTGCTGTAATTTTATTTAATAAAAAACTTTGGATCTGCATGTATGGTCATCAACTCTTTCGGCGGTCATTTATCCCATATCATAAGCAGTGCCAAAATTTGTCTTAAAAAAAAAAATTACAGCAAATTACAGCAGGTGATTACTTATGCCCCGGGTGATTACTTTTGACCCACCCTCTAGTTCTTCTAGTTTTTTTTAACTCTTTTTTCTTAATATTAATTTAACTAGTTAATATTAAATATTTTTAAAAGATCTTAAACTTAAATAATTAGTGAAATTAAAATGAGAAATAAATATGTTATACGGAAAAGTTGCTTAACATGCATACATATGAAATATAAAATGAAGAAATTAAAAGAAATAAATAATTAAAGCAGAGCAAAAAATATAAAAAAAAATTAATTAAATAAAAGTTTTATTTATAAAAATATACAAACATAAATTATAAAAAAATCTTATAAAAATAATACAGAAAAAAAAACGACGGAGAAATGCTGTGATTGATATTTTGGTAAGTTTTAGTTTATTGAATACAGCTTAAGTCGATTTAAAACACTTAGGTTTTTTTTTTTTGTGTTAAATTCTAATAAATCATTTATTAAAAAGGGGAATAATAATATTTTTTTCCATTAGTAGAAACTCTAGCGAAAATAATGGCTTTCATAATAATGACATTAAAATTATAAAAAAGTTTGACATTAGTTTGAGGCTGACAAACGGTCGAATTAGGCAACTCTTCCACTTTGCTATATATTTATCAAGCATTTGCTGCAAGACCATCATAACTCATAATTAAAATTTCTTAATTGAACATGAATAATTAGCTACCTTCCTATTTCTAAATTTTATATTTTCGGATTCTAGTTTTAAAATTGTGCTTTTTTCGGAAAAAATATGTGAAATGTATTATTACATACTTTATGATATTCTCATAAAGTATTTTTTTTATAAAAACAAACTCAATAACTATTTCGTATTTCGAAATAGTACTATATGGATATGCTTTCCTCCTTAGTTATTGAGTTTACTATTTTAAAATATACTGCACATATATAAAGAAATATTCCCAAAATAAATTCAGTTAATTTTATATTTTATTTTAAATTTCTAATATTTTTTTATAATATATATCTATATTCTCTTTCAAGCTTAAAAGTTTGTTTATATTATTTATTAATTTTCTTTTTCGATCTTTCGTCAACCATTTTTTAACATCTTCAGGAAATTTTTAATGTTTTTTATAAATATTATCTCAAAAAGATGGAAAAGTTCAAGACACTTGCGTTTTAAAGCAAAAAGAAAAATATTAATTATATTTGCGCCTTTAGCTATTTTCACCACGTAAATTGAAAACAAATTTTATGAAATAAACTGTTGGTATTTTAGTGATGCAAAGCAAAGAAGTGGTCTTAAAGGTCAACAGCGTTGCAGGATTTAAAATGGCATTGTATTAGGATTGCAGCATTATAAAGTATAATTGTTTGATTTGAGTTACACACAGATATTAGGAAGTCAGCCATGTCTTTCAGTCGACGTTTAGACAAAAAAATTTATATGAGATATAAAAATATGTCGTGTAAATATATAATTTGTTCATTACGCGCTAGGATTTGCTACCTTTTTTTAATAAATGGAGGTAATTCACCATGAGTATTTTTCGCTTTTAATTATATAAATATTTTACTACAAAATGGCAGAGCCAGACTTAGAATAATACTCAAATTATATACATATACTATTTATATATAAAATGTATTTGGCATTTAACTCAATAGGCAAAACCTTATCCGAGCATTATATTTGGAAAAACTGAAATATTAACACAAGAAAATTTTTACTTTTCAATCAAACTATTTATATTAAAATTCTACTCAATAAAGTAATATTGTGTTCGAAAAATATAGAGTATTTCAATTATTTGCTTGTATCGGAAGCAGCAATGAACGAAATTATAATTTATTAATTTATTTATTTAACTTCCTGTGGTTTGTTGGCTTGTGTGTTGAAATAAAATATAAAATATAAAAAGAACAGTATTTACAAAATTACCTGCTTTAATTATAAAAATATTTTTTTATATCATTTATTTATATTTTTATGTTTATGAAGTTTTTATATATCCATAATAATAATTTTTATGATACAATAATTTTGCTGATGATACACTAATTGATACAAAATGAAAAACAAAAGCATAAACAATACGATAGAAATAAAACGTCAACAAAACTAAATCCATACACATGTAAACTAACGAGAGTTAAAAATACTGATGTTTAAAAATAAAGAAAAATATAATAAATAACAATTTGACAATTTTTAACAAGGCATAATAAATCAAGATGAAGCCATCTTTGCAAAAGAAATATTCTTGTTGCCAAGTCTTGCACGTTGGCTCAAAACGGTATGAAAATGTCACTTACATCGGGGCAGGGATTTCTTCCTTATTATATTATTATTTAAGCCTTAAAAGTAAAAGCCTCGCAATTAAGATGGTTCTCAACATCAGTGATGGGAAATCGGTTTTTTGTTTAAGTTTTTTTTTTTTAGTACTTTTTTGAGTAACAAACTAAAAATGGAGTTTTTATGAACGAAAAATTTCTTAAAAGTGGTGCATAAAAACAAAAAATTAACATACAAAAAAAAAAAAAAAAAAAAAAAAAAAAAAAAATACCTAAACAAGAGCGGAAAGCGTTTTCTAGCATACCGAAATACCGCGGCGTCAACGCACGGCAACGCTTTGCAATTGGAAAATCCGATTTTGACAGTGCGTTTAATAGTGAAGTAAGTAACATAAAAAAATATTTGTTATTAGAAAATGGAGGTAAGTAAATCCTCTAAATCGTCCATTTAACTCATTGTTTAAAATTTTTTTTAAATGCTTATTTAAATATCGCAAACACCAATAAAATTTATTGCTAAAATAATCAGGGTTGTTATATATATTTTTTTGATAACCCTGTTTTTATCGTTTTGACCTACCGTTGCCGATTTTATTTAGATATGGCATTTCAGCGTAAAAGCTAAGCGGAAAAAACGTTCCGCTTTCCGCTCTTGTTTAGGTATGGCTGTAAGACTATAAGAAACAAGAATTAAGGACATTGGAGAATTATTAGAGAAATTTTAAAGTTATGACAGCATCAGCTAATAGATTTTTTTTAATGTTTGATCTGAAGAAATTTGCATAATGTTGAAACTTTCTTTTTTTTTAAAGATTTTGGTAGGAGAGGAGTGCGGTATGGAGAAAATACCCATCAGCAGCCCTTTCAACATCAGAAAACATACAAACAACACTCGAAATATTACGCACGTAAAATTGCTTGAAATTTTAATTTAAAATAAATGAAAACCGCTCTACTTATTTTTAATTTAAATTTAACAAAGACTGCAATTATTTTTTAATGTTAAAAAATTAATGTCTCAAAGTCGTAAAAACAATTTTAGTTTTATTTTCTTTTATTTTGTTTATTTTAACTTACGAATAAACACACAAGGGTTTTCGTAAAAATTAAAAGTTTTTCGTTTGTTTTTTTCTGTTGTTGTTATTATACCAAAAAATCAATACAAAATTTATTCAATATACATATATTCAATATAATTGCAATTTATAATATAAATGATAAAGATACAAATTCGTTATGCAATTTATACATGTCTATATGTATATCAAAAAATTAACCCTAGAACCATAACGTTTTTCTTTGGATACACTTCAATAAATGAAAAAATTTGCAGTCTGAAATATTTTTTTTTGTTTATTTAGTTGAACTAATTCCTTTTAAACAAAATTAAAATAAAATTAAAATTTAAAAATATAATTAATTAGTTTTATTCATGCAATTTTGACAGATTTTAATTTGATGTTCGCCACAAATTGCAGACGATTTGCAAGCACAGCAATATGCTTTGACAGACGCTCGACAAAGTAACTGGCCAGTGGCTTGCCTTCAGTGTTAGTAGACTTAACAAGATAAGGTTCTGCATTTATTACGTATTTTGAAGCAACATCACAGAGCATGACAATTTTTATCCCAAATTTGTTTGGTTTATTCTGTATATACATTTTAAATGGGCACCTTCAACGAAAACCAACTAGTTGCTCATCAATGGTAACATATGATCCTGGCTTAAAATGCTTTCCACATTTCCCAAATTTCCAAAACTAGAGCAAATATGTTTTTTTCCTACGTTCCTCTCTTGTCGCTTGGTCGTCAAATTGCACCGCGTTCACTAGAAACTCGAATCTGTGTTTACTCATCGTCGCTCTATACCGACCTCTCGAATAAGAAGAGTTAAATAAGAGGTTAATCGAAAGGTGGTTGTTTTTGAAGTCTGCAGACAAATGTAGTAACCCCAACAAAGCTTTCAATTCCTTCGAACTTGTATTGGAGACCGTGGCATTTTGAAATTTATATTTATTTCTTACCTGAACAATTTTGTTGTTTTTTTTTTGTTTTGTGTCGCTAGCGTACACAATAGCTTCTACTTCATCGCAATTGAGTTTGCGCTTGGAAGTACATGGTTTTTGCTTCTGCCATTTTATATCACGGTTGATCTTATTTGAAATTACGACACAAATATATACTTTTCACACTAAAGATACGCAAAAATTACGTACAAAACTTTTTTTCTAAGTACCAACGCTACGTAAATTTTACGTACAAGCTTCTTCTGTGCACTCGCTTACTATATGTTGTATACTAAAAATCTTCTGTTTTGGCACATCTATCCATTGAAATAAACTTAATAAAAGCATAGCATGAATAATTTACAGTTAGATCGCCAAACACGTGTTCTTTCTGTGTTTGTAAAAAAAACTGCATGTAAAATTTACGTACATTGTTGTTCTAGGGTTAAATCAGGTTTGTTCATGTTGAATCATGTTCACTTCTCTTAACATAAACATTATCTGTATGTAAATAAGTAAACACGATTGTGCATGTTTGATCATGATTGTTGTAAATTATAAAAAAAAAACAAACATGACTTAGCAACTGTGTTAAAGTTTCAATATAATCAAAATGCGATCGGGTGTTCATGTTCGATATTGATATGTTTCTTTGCTGTATTTCGTTGGTGCTAATGAGAACTCATCAGTAGATCTTTAACGAAGTTTCAAGGAATTTCACATTTCAAAAGCTATTTGAGAATAACTAAATATTTTGCCGCATCAAAAATAAATCCGAAATTTTTTTAAAAGTGCTGAGCAACGGCTTTAAACCTTAAAAATAAATTTTTTCTTATTTTATTTTTTTACCTTACCAAAAAAAAAAAAACAATTAAGGGAATAAAATTTAATTGTTTCTTTCTATACTTGTAACATAAGCAACCGAAAAACCCTATTAAGTGTACTTGGTTTTTAAAAATGAATGTCACATTCAGTTAAAAATAAAATTGCTTAGAATTCTCTATGTTTCTTTATTTAAACATGACTGTATGGTATACTTCCTCAATAAACTGCAGTACTTTACTGTAATAATTTTGTGAGTGTAATAAAATAGAATTTTATTTGTCAATATTTTAAATATCGCCGTGTATGCATATAAATTTATAGCACTTATTATTACACTAAGGGAGAGCTAGATACAGACCCCCCCTTTTTACAACTGGTGGTGCAAAAATATTAACGCTGAAATCATTTCATATGCTAATAAGAGACTCCTGGCATGGTTTTGTTAATAATTACTGAGATGAGTTGATGACAATGACGATGGCAAGGACTACATATCCGCTATACGAACGGCTCTGTCTCTATAGTGTCTGCAATGCAAATGTGCGAAGGCTACAATGACAGGAATAAACTGTTGATGCTGCTACAAGTGTCTCACACGCCAATTCCTAGGATTATAGTCGATGATAATGCCTTGGCTTGAGTTGAATGTACTATTATAATACGCAAGCAAGTACATACGTACAATAGAAATTAAATACATACTTACTTACTAACTACAACCATTAATACAAAATACATTTACTAATTTCTGCCGGCATACGCTTACGATTTCGAGTTCTGCTCTGGTACGGACATATTTCCATTAACATACGCCGCCAAAGACTTAGTTTTTCTACTTACAAATACATGCCTGTGTACATGTCGCATATATATGTATGTGCATATGAACATTTCCACAGAAATGTTCACGTTTTATCACTGAACAGTTGAAACTGTTTTTAAAAAAAACATTAAAATTTTATTTTCACATTCTTCCATTTATTGAATCTTCAATGTATGTTGAACTAACAATAAGTAATCAAATCTTAAATAATAAAACAAGAATAAATTCAGCCCAGCTAGCGCCAGGCCAAAAGAAGCGTTACTACCGAGGTTTTAGAATATTATTTATGTGAGTTAAGATCGGTAGAGAGCTAAAGCGTCCCTCTTTCTCAGCCTTTTGATATTTCTAGCCAGAGGATTCGGGTGGAGAGCAAGTTTTTCAACATAAGTTGTGGTGAGTTTGGAAAATACGGTATTTACCAACGGTACATTAAGATCCCCGTGGAGTCGAGAATTTTTAATGTACCAGGGGGCTGCTGTAATTGTACAGAGGATTTTATTTACTATATAAAACAAAAAAAAGAAACAAAATTGGGCTGCATGAGGGCACTGTTGGGTAAAGTTCTAGCATGTTGAATATATATTCCTAAAGTCGTGGGTTTACACCCTACACCAGTCTTCAAGTGTGCTTTGGTGTTTATGTTTAGCATACGTAGGTCTTTAACAGCCACCATCTTCATCTGTATTTGAGGTATAAAAACAAAACTCGCAATAGAAAATGTTGTGTTAGAATTAAGACCTTCTCTCTCACTACTCCACCACCTGCCTCTACGCTATACTAGTTCCTTCACAAGTGAGATCTCTAAACACCGCAGACGAATCTGCAAGTGCTCGTGCCAGGAATTCTCATTTTGTCCACATGTTTGTTGCAGCTACAGTGTCCTGTGAGTGCTCCAGTAAAAATTCGAATGCTCCTCCTAATACTCCTAATCCCTCCTCCGACTAATGTCAGCCATTCTATTAGCAAAGTTGCGGCCCTTCTTTATCACTTAACAAATAAATATAACGGGAATGCGATACTTCTGTAGAAATGCCCATATGCTAAGAATACATACATATATGTATTCGTATGCTTTCACAATTCTAGGAAAATTAACAACATCACCAAAACAATGTTCCAATGTGTTTATGCAACACATCTTGCAGCCACATCAACAAAAACATACTTCTTTACACAATTTTATGGCCGCTGAGTTGTTTTGGTTACTGGCTGTTGCTTTCAGCCACACCTGCAAACTTAAAGCTTTCAAATCTTTATTGCAATTTTATTGAGTTAAACAGGAACAGTGAGTGAGTGGTGTAGCAGCTTGTAGGCCACGTTCAAGTTTTATAAATCAAATTAATTTTACATCAGTTATAAACTGATAAATATATTCGTACAGTTGCGATTGTAACGTAGGAGATTGTTTGTTTGATAAAACAGCTTATCTTTGATTTAGTTTGATACTTCAACTATTTGCTATTGACTACGGAGGGTGGCGTTGACCGAACTAGTTAGTGCGTTGACTACAAAACAAAAAGGCTTTGGTTTCGGCAAAGTCATAAAAACACTTTGCATTTGCATTACAGTGCCATTGTGTCAGTTATTGTCGGAAGGTTTCAGCGGCGAACAGTACCGGCTTCAGATGTTCCACAAGTAACATCAGAGCGAAGTCCTGCGTCGGCACTTTGTCGGCAAAGTAAAATAATTATTAACATGGCTATCAAAATACAAATTCTATACTGCAACAATGCTACGAGAATAAAAAAAAAAACTTGCAAAAGCAGAGTTTTAGAGATATTGAAGCTTTCCTCTATCTATACCTCAACCACCTGTTGTCGCCTCTATCACTATCCATTTCCTATAGAAGCAACACCTAGTTGTAGGTCCCTGAGCATTACTTCTCTTTATAAGAAAAGGTAGTTAAATTTTACAGCATGACTGGTTAATGACTGCTGACACTAATACGCAACTCCATCGCATATAAAGACTGCCAGGGTTCAATTCAGATTAAATAGTGACACCCAGATAAGGAAAAATCCTGTCGATCAACATCTTCAGATACCTGGGGGGTTACTCTCTATTGCGATGCGAAAGCTAAATGCGTTGAGATGCCAATGTGGTACTCTCTATTACTTTCGTAAATCTTTTTGAAAAAGTGGCAACTTTGACATTGCAAAAGAAAATATGGTATAGATTGATGATAATGAAATGTCAAAATATTTACAATACGACGTTTTAAAAAAGCAAAGTTAAGCAAAAGTAAAGTGTAACATTTTTTAATTTTTTTAATTAATAATGAAGTGATGGCATTCTACGCGCTATGGTTAGATGAGGAAAACGATCGTGTAGAAAGAGTTGCAAGACAAGTCTTAAGAGATAGGACCGTTATAAATGACTGCATGTAAGAACAATATCTGTAGCGGAATGTTTTCAAATACATATTGCTTTATTTTAGCTCTCTACAAAACTTCGGTTGGTATAAGGAGCCATTTCTTTATGTTCTAAACACTATTCAACACGATCAAAAAGTTTCAAGGAGATCCACAGCAATTCTAATTATTTTTGGAAAAGCTGTGATGAATTCCGATCGAATTGGAAAATCATTTTTAAGCCAATCTCAAACTATTGACTTTTAGCAGCATGCTAGAAGATAATATATAAAACAAAAAATGTCTCAAAAATTATTAAAAAAAAAAAAAAAAACTACTAAACACATTGAACCATTTATTGTTTTCAAATCGGTTTTGTGTCTCAGTCGTTTATCATCACATGCCTGCATAAAACCTACATTTTAATAAACTCATAATTCACTTTTAAATCTTATTGCATTTTCTATAATGTCGAAAGAATTCTTTCTTTCGTTCAATTCCATTTAAAACTTTGTAAAATTTTGTTTGATCTGTAAATACAGGAAAAAGAATTATTTTGATATCATGAAACAGGCATTTTGTCCACAAATTATTTGCAACTTGTTTAGCATTTGCTAACTTAAACTGTCTCTGGGACAAGTGACGATGTTGCATTATGAAATCCACTAAAATTTCAAACTGCCGTTGTTTTGTTTGTAATAATTTTGCTTAGATCTGAGTAAAAGATTTCGATAAAATTAGAACTCTAGAGTTTTGGAAAAATTTAGATGTTGCGATATGTCCCCAGCTCAAAAAAATGTATTTAAAATATTTATCATTTTTTTCCACTACTTATGCGAACAAATATTTTCAGACATGAAAAACGTTTGTTTCAAGCAGCGAAATAAAATGACCTCGTTGAATTTAAAAAATATTTTACTAATTCGCAATTGCCATGCAAGTATTAACATGGAATGTTTAATTTAAAATTTTAAAGGCGATTTTAAAAATTATAATGAGGAATGACAGATGGTTAAACTTTTTAATCTAATATTGAAGCCCAAAAAACTATTTTATATGAATTTATTTTTTTTTTTCCCCCAAATAAGTGTTCTAAAATTATTTATTGAATTTGATAACTGCTATTTATGGTCCCTGATGCTCTTATCTTTTTCTTAAAATTTAAATTGCATTCATTTAAGAAGTTCTATATAGCTGGCATTTTCTTTTTTATTTGAAACGTTTGACATTATGTTTGCTGGGCAAATTCTCTCACCAATCCATCTTCATTTTATTTTTGAACACCGCTGATTTAAATCTACGTGCCAAAAAGATACGAGAAAATTCCGCTCTATTGTAATTATATAAATACAGTTTCTAATGGGCAATATACCTTTCATAGGATTTACAGTGGTGGTAAGATTGAAGCCAAAATAGGACCGGAGTTTTCTTTTATATTAACTTGACATTATTGCATTGAATTTCAAAGACATAAATAATTTAATAAAAGAAAATTATGTTATAAAAAATGTTTAATATTTTTTTTAAATTAAATTAACTAAAAATTCGTTTAAAAACAGGGTACTTACAGCAATATACAAAAAATTTTTCGATTTCGTACTATTGTTTCGGTAAAGAAAAAATTAATTAAATACGAGTAGCCTAAAGATGTAAGCAACAGCAATTGTAAAATGACTGACAGAGAAAACAGCTGCATCAACTAACAATTCCTGGCCTTTATTATAGGCAGCCGTTAATCTATAGGCATATAATAAAACATGCGCATGCATGTAAATACATTCATAGGTATCTATCCATATATGTATGTATGTAGGCAGGCTCGTTCTGTACGCAAACACATAAATATGAATGTGTATGATCATTTTAACCAGCACGTGCTGTTGTTGTTGTTGTTGTTGTTGTTATTGTTATTGTTATATTAAAATATTTTGTACATGTGACATTTTGAAGTGACACATATGCAAAAAATCAAATTAAATAAAATAAATGTAGACAAATTCATGCATAACAAACACACACACACACACGTACATACCTACACATCTATTTAAATTAAATATATGAAATATAATAAAACAAGATATGTACCTTCATTCATACACATGCTCCCACACATGCACGTTTCACATTCAAATTCCGTACGTACCGTAGAAGGAAAATCTTTAAAATACTTATCTTGCTTGATGCTTCTTCAACAGAATTTTAATTTGATTTATTAGTATTATTAAGTTTCTTTGATTACTTCTAACAAAGTCATGCTGGCCAAATCCAGTTGTTTAAGCAGTTACTTGTACAGTGTCCATATACATATATGGGCGTTTCCATAGTTACTTTTGGGTTAGTTGTACGTTTCAATTAGTTGCAACAGAAGGAAAACGTTCAACTGTTTGTTAAGCTGAATTCACCCACTGTTTCGGAACGGAATTTTTGTTCTGAAAAATTTTTATTATATGTAGTTTGACGTTTATCTTTTTGAGTGAGAGAGCGAAAGAGAGTTAACATGTTTCAGAACCTGAATTGGTTTAATTTTAATTTTTGTTCTGAAACATTTGAACTGTGCTCCCAGCTTCTTAAATTTCTTATGCAAAGTTGAACTGAGCTGCCATATCTTACGCCATAAGCAGTTGGCGTTTATCCATTTTTATTTCTTTAAGATTTTTTTAGTTTTTAATACACAATTACTTTAATACACAATTACTTTAATACACAATAAAAAAGAAACCAAATACATTCACACAAATAAAAAATATGAATGTGATGCCAAAAAAAAACCAGCAAATTGCAATTATCTGATACTGTGCTGCCTAATTGCTAAACTAACACGCCTCGTTTCCAAAAATATTTCATATGGCAGCTTCGTTGTTCCAGAACAATTGTTCGAAGTGGGTGAATCACTTCAGAACAATCTCTCAAAAGAGTAAAAATGTTTCAGAACAAAAATTTCGTTCCGAAACAGTGGGTGAATTCAGCTTTAGTCATCAGTGTTTTTGTATAGAACTTAGGACGCTTTATAATTATTAAAACGAGATCCTCGAACGTTGAGGATTTTCGATATAAACAATTAAAGAAACAGCGAAATCGCAAATTTCGCCACTTTATTTTTCATAAGCGTTTTTAGATATCGCCCATTTACTTCAACAACGTCATAATTCCAGAAAACTAGTTTTGCAAAAAATGTACTTAAAGAAAAAATGTACTTAAAAAAAGTATTAAGAAAAACGTACTTAAAGTGTTCAATTAACAAGCCTCTTAATGGCGAAATAAAAAAATATTCTTCTGTCACAAATTGAATTCTGCAGCTATTTGCATGAATTTTTCACCCAAGATAAAAGCCGATATGAAGAATTATTCTGCATTATTAACTCAAAAAGTGTATTTCTTGGATTATGATGTTATTGCAGTAAATGATCGATAAGATATTGAATATTCACAGATTGTTATACATGAGTTATGTGGAGCTAAACTCATTTGATTTCCTTTTATAAACGATAGTTGGTAACATTACGTGACATAGCCTTACGTGACAAAAATTTCCTGCATATATGTTTAACGTACTCACGTAGAAATGACGGAATTTTTTTTTTTTAATGTATCATTTGTCAATTGTAATATGTATCTACTTATGTATATTTATGGAATTCATGTGATTTGCATCTAAATGAAGTTAACTCACTTATTATTAAAATATATTTTTCCTTCCGATGATTTATTTCCAATCTGCTTGTAATACGTATCTCGTAAATCGTATATTTACGAGCCTTTTCCTTTCTCTTATCGGCTAAAGAGTCCTTCTAACTAAAACGCTTATGATCACCACTAAGAATATTTCAGTATACAGTATACAAGTGATGTCACGTGACAAATTATTAATTAAATTTTAAAAAATTATATTAATTAAGGCCGCTTTAAACGATAAGATTTGTCGTACGTAAAATGTGAGAGAAAATAAAATGAAAGAGAGTAAAAATCGGACGGTTGTTTTATGGCGTTTACACCATTGGTATGGATAAAATCAAGTAAGATGAAAACATTTTCATTTAATTTAACTACAGCTGTTTGCTTGTTTTCCCCAGGGGTGGAGTTCTTGTGCAATTAAATTTTTTTTTAATAATCTTGAAAAATATTTTTATAACTTTGGAATATGCTATTTTCGTGGTCAAAATTTTTAGTGTACTTTTGGAAAATATACGTATATTTTTATAAAATTGTGCGGTCGTGGTCTAAAATGTACATTTTGATTTTTTTTTTTTTTATCTTGGACCAGTGCTCAGGGGCTATCCCCTACATATGCAATGCATTGCACTGGAACTAGAGAGAGGGTTAGGGTAGAGAATAGACAGGTGGTGAAAGTGTTAGGAAGATAGAGCTTAATTCTTGCACAACTCTGCAGTTGCGTGTAAATTATAAAGCAAAGTTTTTCTGATGTTTTTTGACGCATTATTTTTAAGCTAATGGAGCCATTTTATTTATTATTTTACTTCGCCGACGTTTTATTGCTCAAATACCGACGAAGGAGGGTGCTGTAGCACAGAAAACTCAGAAAAAACTTTTTTCTGATTTGACCCGGCTGGGAATCGAACCTGGGTTTTTCTGGTTGCAGAGCCAACACGCTGACTACTCGCCATCATCACCCCCAAAAAAGAGAAGTAACACTCAGGCAATGATTGCCAACCGGTGTTAACTTCTAGGAAACGAATAGTGATAGAGATTACAGGTGGTAAAGGGATATATAGAAGAAGGCTTCATTATTTTTACAATACTGCTTTTGCACGTTTCTTGTTTAATAGCAGCGTTGCAGAGCCTGTGATATTAAGGAAACGACGCATTACATTTTTGAAGGTGTATTTGGTAGACATTTTATTAATTATTTTACTTCGCCGATGATGCTACACAATACCGACGAAGGAGGGCGCTCTGATGCTACTTGTGGATTAGTGTCAGCTGAAGCCGGTACTGTTCAGTGACCAGTGACTATGCCTTCGCCACGGAAACAGTTCGACAACAACCAACACAAAGCCCCACTACTGCACATCAGAAAAATGCGAAGTGGTTTTATAATTTAGTCTGAAACTGGGGTTGAACCCAGGACTTTTGGTTTTGTAGTCAACGTGCTAACTACCACAACCATTGGTATAAATTTATGAAAGCAGTTTTCCCTCCCTGGCTTTCTCACATTTGTTTACATAAAAATGCATCCCTGATCTAATGGTGTGCGTTGGTTTTTGAAAAATTTTAAAAAATCAAGAGAGCCATACGACTGTCAAATTTTTATCCGTATTTTCTCTCAAAATCGTATAGTTTCATTACATATTACGTTTAGACGATCCGACTTGTGCTCTTCTACACAAAAATTTAGCATGTCGTACGACTTGTGGGAAAATGTAAAGCACCCTTTATTAATTATTATTTAAAAAAAAGTTCACTGTGCTTGAATGCCGTGGTTTTTTTGCTTTCACGAAATTTGGCATACTAACCTTGATGTATGTATATAATAAAGAGCTGCATGATCTAGCTTTATAGATGAGCATGCTCATGTGTTCATTATAAATTGCCTATGTTCGAACACAATGTAACTTACTGACCATACGTTTGATTCAACTTCGATGTCAGTGAGCAAAAGTTTGTTCATATCATCAACACATGAACTCTGTTTGTTACTGATTGAATGTGTTCTTGTGATCATGAGCATGTGCCCGTGTTCGTGAGTATATGGTTATGTTCGAACAAAGGATTTTAAAAGTTATTGCATTTGAAATAAGTATTGGATTTATAATCTGTTTTTTACATTTCATTGTTGTATGTATATGCCGCCTACAAAACTATAAGGTACATTTGTATACTTATAGAAACTAAAATATGACTGTAAGTAAATTTTAATATTTTTTATTCTTTTATCTATTTATGTTTTTTTTTTGTAATTTAGGATTTTACAGAATTCAATTGTTATTTTAGTTTGTTTTTGTATTAAAATAGTGAAGAGAATTTGTTCGTTATGTTAATAAAAAAAAACCTTATTTCCCCGTATTTTATTTGATTACCCGACCATGTCATCGTGTTTGTTTTTGTTCATAGTTATTATGGTTGTCTGCAACTGTGATCATGATCATAAACACAATTGCTCGTTTATGTTCATGTTCAGCTCATGCTTGCTCGCAAGTGTTTATAGTTCATACATGTTTACTCATCGTTGCTTCAATACAATGAACACAGTCGAGTATGATACAAAAAACAAGCCGATCATGTTCAAACATGCTTTTTCTTTTGTTCATGCAGCTCTTTAGTATATAAGCAATTTTAGTCACTTACTAGCAACCAGCAACCAGGTAAAATTATGGCAATATATACGGTGTATCAGTCACGAATGTGACATTAGAATATCAATAACTAATTGATTTTTATGTAATAAATTTTGGATTTCTTTTAGTTCATTAGTACTGCAGTAGATATTTTTCAACAAAATAAACAAAAACAAATTTAATTAAAAATTTTTGTAATATTAATTCAAAAAAAAAAAACACAAAAACCAATTTTCCTGAAAAAGCTACACAAAGGAGTAGCGAAATATCAAAGAAAAATAAATATTACATATATTAAAAACGCCGACAGCTTAAATAATTAGTGGTATTAATATAAAAAGGGGTCAAAAAACTAGAAGAATTTTTAATTAAAAAATTAATTTGATTTTCCCCGGTAGAGAATTTAATAGTATCAATTAAATTATTATTATAGACTTAATTGAATAAGTTTTCAATTAGTTTTTATATAAATATTGAGCTCAAAAATTAATTAAAAACTTAATTGAAAAAAATATATTATTTAAATCAATTCAAATTGAAGGTGTTAATTGAAAATAAAGAAGTTAAATTGTTTTGCTGTATATAATTTCTTTTGATGAAATAAATATATAAAGATTTAAAAGTTGTCCGAATTATGAACAGAACTTTGCAGTCATTTTGTCAGCGCGGCATTTAAGATAAACTTGTGTTATTTTGTGTATAACAAAATCTAAGGTCTTTCAAAATATACATGTCAAAAAATTTTATTATTTTGATCATGGTAGACTTTTCTGTGGAAACGCCCATATATACATACAATATTTGCTCTTAATTAAGCATTTCTAAAATTGCATGACATTATCATGAGTTTTCTTGTCTCATGTTGTTAAAGCACAATATAACCATATAGAAGAATAGAATTAGAAAAATAAAAAAATATAAAAAAAAATTATTGCTTCTTGTGTTTTAGTATTTTGATGTAGTGCTCATCATCAGTCAATTAAAGTACAAAACATATTGCTAATTCATTGATATAATTATTTGTTAACAAGCAATTTTTACAATTAAATTATATGCCAAACTACAATAGATAGTAGATATCATTCGAAATATTTTGCTTTCTTTAAATGATTCAGAAATTGTATATGGTGACCAGCACCGTTGAAATTATTGATGATAGTGCGAGAGAGCGATAGAGTATGCGATTAGATCGTTTATTATTTCCTAGTCTCTGAACCATATTTTTGTATTAAAAGTGGAAATAGTTTTAAATGGGGAAGAGAGAATTTTTTTTACAATGTGATGGCTGATGTATGATTGTGGCATATACTATACTATGTATGTATATGCTTTCCACTAACTAACGGATGGAATTCGTAGCTGCGGTTCATCCCAAAGCGTTATAAAGGGTGGTTAAATTTCAAGGGCCGATGTTGATTTTGAATAAAACACAAACTATTTAGGAAATTATTGTAATTTTATTTTATTATGATATATTGGTATTACTCAATTATGTATGGAACAAAATATCGGGCAAATGGGCGCCGCGACCACGGCGGCACACCTCCATCCGATGGCCCAAATTTTCGATGACCCTGAGGCATAATGGAGGTTCTATGCCGTTAATGTGCCGAATTATCTCATCCTTTAGCTCTTGAATTGTTGCTGGCTTATCGACGTACACCTTTTCTTTCAAATAACCCCAAAGAAAAAAGTCCAACGGTGTCAAATCACATGATCTTGGCGGCCAATTGACATCGCCATTACGTGAGATAACACGGCCATTGAATTTGTTGCGCAAAAGAGCCATTGTTTCGTTAGCTGTGTGGCAAGTGGCACCGTCCTGCTGAAACCACATATCGTCCACATCCATATCTTCCAATTCGGGCCATAAAAAGTTCGTTATCATCTCACGATAGCGAACACCATTCACAGTAACTGCCTGACCGGGCTCATTTTGGAAAAAATACGGCCCGATGATGCCGCCAGCCCATAAACCGCACCAAACAGTCACTCTTTGTGGGTGCATTGGTTTTTCGACAATCACTCTTGGATTCTCATTCGCCCAAATGCGGCAATTCTGTTTATTGACGAATCCACTGAGGTGAAAATGTGCCTCATCACTGAAGATGATTTTCTTCGAAAATTGATCATCCACTGTTGCCGTGGTCGCGGCGCCCATATGGCCGATATTTTGTTCCATAGATAATTGAGTAATACCAATATATCATAATAAAATAAAATTACAATAATTTCCTAAATAGTTTGTGTTTTATTCAAAATCAACATCGGCCCTTGAAATTTAACCACCCTTTATTTCCTCGAGTTTAGGAAGTAAAAAAACCAATTTTGTTACTGTTTTTAATTTAAATGAAAGAACGAGTTTCTGTTCACATTAAGAAAAAAATTATTTTCATAATATTTATGAAAACCGTTCATATTTTTTGGCGTTCATAAAATATATAAAACGTACTTAGTATACAGTCGAACTTCTCTATAACGAAAGCTTCTCTATAACAAATAAAATGCGTGAACACAACATTTTTGTGAGTATTTTCATACATTTTGATCCGCCTATAACGAACTTCTCTATAGCGAAGTTCTCTCTGTAACGTACAATTTTTTAAGACCTAAATAGAATTTTTCACACTAAATAATCTCTCTATTGCGAAGTTTTAAGCAATCGATTTTTTGCATCAATTTAGTCACATATGTATGTATTAATAAAAAAAAAATTAATGTGCTCATGTAAAAACAATTTTTTTCGTCTTAATAAATATATTTTCTACATAAAAAAAAATGTAGTAAAAATTTTCTGCAGTTTCTCTATAACGAATTTTCTCTATAACGTAGAAATTTGACGGTCCCCAACTGCTACGTTATAAAGAAGTTCGACTGTACGTACAATTTACGTATCGTTGGTATTACCGTATTATAAAATACATATCGTTATGGTTCTAGGGTTAACAAAATAAAAGTATACTATTTCTTCATGTAGTTTAAGATAATGCCTAAAAGTATGTTTTAAATTTTTCACTACACATTATTATTTTAAATACTAAGGAAACCAGCAGGGAAAATTTTTAACCACTTTTTATTCTAAATACTCAAGCGGCAATGTTTATGAAAAAGAAAAATATTAACTAACCTGATGCATACTTTAAGGCATTTATTTTAAAAATATTAATTGTTTTCCAAACTATAAATTTGAGGAGCACTGCATATTAATTATTTTTATAAGTAGTAAAATTATTTATGATTTATCAAATTAAGTGCAATTAAAAATCTAAAATATGCCTGCCACTATAAATTAATTTGGATTTAAATTACTTTTACTATTTGGAATTAATCGTATTTCTTGAATCAGTCATATGTAAGCACGCCCAATGCAAAATTTTGTTTATGTATGAACATGTTCTTAAACTAATAGATAAACTTTGAATGCCAGTTGGCCATAGAATCCGATGAACACGATGGCCAATTTTTCATCAAACATGTGTTCCTATTCAAGAGCGCTATAAAATAAAAAACATTATTTCTCTTAGAGCTGAAATTTGTTGAAAACTGCATATAACTGCCTTGAGTTTAGCTCAAATATAAAAATATTTTAAATAAATACTTTGGCACTAACATTTCTTCTTTTATTTTATGTAATACATTCTTCATTTAAAACATTCTTCTATTAAAAGCTAATCCGTTCATTGGTTTTTTGTACGATATTTAACAAAATTAACCCTAGACCGCATTTTAAGTTTTGTGGTATTAAACTTGAATTTTGTATTAAGTATGTTCGGAAACTTATAGTAGAATTTTATGGCAAACAATTTCGTCGAATATTTCCAATAATTGCAATCCTGTTTTGAAGGTGATTTGTGGCGTTTTCCAAAAAAAAAAGGACACAAAAGACCTATGAAAATGTAGAGGGTTATTATGGAGGTACAAGATATTTCCTGTTATATTTGAGAATAAATCTTCTGAACACATCGTATACCAAAAACATAAGTACCACACGATTTGTTATACAAAGATAAATCTTTAAATCGGCCGTAAAACGAGTTCCGTACCTAAAAGTTTTAAATCGCTCATACACGTACATACATATATCTTTTTTTAGTGCCCTCTGGAATCAGTTGGCAAAACCTTGTTGTTTTTTTTTTGTGTTGTACAGTGTAAATACGCTACGCAACGCTTAGTATATGTATATGAAGGAAGCTTTAACTTACAACTCTGCTTTTGCAATTTTGGTTTTGTTTATAGCATATTTAGTGTTGTGGCGCCTCTGATGTCATGATGATACGTTTTGAATTTTGAAGCTGTCTTTTAGTAGCCTTTGTTAGTATTTATTCTATTGCCCTGGTGCAAAAAATACGAACGAAGGCGGACGCTCTGATGTGCCTGTGGATAGGTATCATGTGAAGCCGATAATGTGCGGCGACGACTGACTATGGCTTCGCCACTGAAACCTTCCAATAACAACTGCCACTAAGGCACACTACTGCACATTGGAAATAAATGCAAAGTTTTTTTTAATGACGGTGCGATACTGAGCTCATCGTGCTAACAACTGCAACCATCGCCACCCTTTGTTATAAAAATGAAGCTTGAACATTCATTGCCATTTAGAATTCAGTATAATTATCGAAATATCTGTCTTCGAAAGTACTTACATATAAGTGCAAAATTGTTCGGACTACAATTTACTAATAAAACCAAATTTTAATAAGACGCCTTCACAATCCAATCCAAAACTTAGGGGTGTAAATAAATTTTAATGTGCGACTGTGTTTGTGTTTGCAAAAAACATTGAATTACCTAAAACGCAAAAATGTATTACTAGGCCAATAACTGGACTAATATCAAATCGCTCATTTATTCAAACAACGTCATAAGTCAAAAAATAGAAGTTTCGAGTTAATAATGCAGCATAATGTTTCATATTGCCTTTTATCTTGTGGAAAAAAAATCATGCAGAAAGCCTTAAAACTACCCTCGTGACAGAAAAATATTTTTTTATTTCGCCATTAAGGATATGTAAATTGAAAACGTTAAGAAGGTTTTTTTACAAAACTAGTTTTTGTTGAGTTATGACCTTGTTTGAGTAAATGAACGAAGTTTCGAACTTTGTAACGCATTGTACTTATAATAAATTTACGAATTTTATATACTCCCAATACTATATATGTGCTAAATATTATTTACACTTTCAAGACAAGACATGTTTTTGCAAGCATTAACATGTCTTTAAAGGATTTTAAAGATTTACATTTTTTAACGCAATATTCAACGCTTTCTTTTCTAAAATGTGCACTGTTTTATAACTATTTTGTGGTTTTTATTCCTATGATGCCGTAAATTCGATTGGAAAATTTAACGTACAAGTAACAATAATTTTTCGCTGCAAATCGTTGTAAAATTGTGCGCCAGCAACAAACCTCAAGGCTCGAACAACACTTTTTGCGTACAGACATCCATCCGATTCAAATTAAAATGAAAGACACATTCTAAATGAGGACGCATAAAATGTACAAAATAACAACATATTTTCGTTCCATTTTCCATTGCTGGCTGGCATTGCTTAAAATTTTCGAAAATGTTATCGTTTCATTCAGCAGTAAAACATTCCCATGGTGTCACTAACATTTTCAAGATTCTGCTCTCATTTGCTACATATTCAGCACATTATAAAGGAACACTGTTTGAGTTTGATTCCATTCCATCCACAAACATCAATGCAATGTTGTCGGTAAATTCGAACATTCTGTTCTAAATCTCTTATTAAAAAAAGTTCTTAGTTTGAAACAACTTCCTTTAGTGTTGCAGTTTGACGTGTATGTTGCTGCAACGAAAACAAGTCTGCCGAACATGGCTGAAGTCTTAGCACAGAATTACAGTTGGTTTGTTTTTGTTGTATAATTTCAAAGCAAGCAAATACTTAACAATTCGTATGATGTTTGTAAAGTCATAATTATTCTAATAGGACTTCTTTAGATGGCAGTCAGTCATTGTTGTTGTATTTACTTGTTTTATTGTTGCTGTCGCCATGCTAGTCAAATGTCTGCTGTATGTGAATTCGTTTATTGAATCTTTAAACAAGTGAAATAATATAGAAGATTATGTACGAGTATTTGTTGAACATTTGCTACTGAATTCATTTTGTTGGCAAATGTGCACCATATGTGCCGCAATAATTCCAATTCTATGCAACTGAACGATAATATTTATACATACATACATACATATATGTTTTGATTTTCTATATTTTCTATTTTATTTTTTAATTTTAATGTATCACAGTGGTAGAAATTAGAAAGAAATGGAAGCGAAATATAATAATCATGGGTGGGTTTCCACACTGCAAAAAGTCAAATGTCTAAGAAAAATATTTTATGAAAATCTGTGTTAATATTTTTGGTTAAGTTATTTTTAAGAATTTCGAAAGCCATATCTTAAAACCTATTCACACCTTAGAAGGAAAAATAAACTTGCAATGATAAGTGTATAAGAACACAACATTATAAAGGGAAGAATTATTATTGTAAGTTTTTAGACATAATTGGGGTATTCACAAGATAGTTAGTCATAAAGTCATATGTTTTAAAATAAGAACACGAAAAAATATGACTGTCATAATTTAGTGTGCTATTAAAAAAAATACATTCAGCTGTTAAGAAAAAAAACACTAAATGCTTGATATCTAAATGCTAAAAACGACGTGAAGAAACTAAAATAATTCGACTTTTTAATATAGAAAAAATTTTTAATTGAAATTATATATGTAATTGCTTTTTTGGCACATAAAATTGTTGAAACAAATATAAACGAAAACAGCTGTTGCCAGTGATATGAGATGCATTATTTGTTGGACGGCGGCTAGTGTATAAACGCCAGCCAGATAAGTTACGCATACAAAATTTGCTCACTTGTATTCACATTTTATATAAATTGAAAGTTCTAAAGTGGCTGACAGACGATCAATCTTCAGCTTCAATATTTGTCATTGTGTGTGAAAAATAGTCACACATATACGCTCTGTGTAATATTGACGAATATCAAAATGGTTTTGATATTCATCACAATATTGAAACAGTTTGACGTACTGTGGCATCGTTATCGTCAATATTCATTTTAATTCTGGTAACTTTGGGTGCACATCGTAGTTGTGACGCATTATAAATAGAGTAAAAAATTTTTGTAATCAAATTAATTGAAGTATATCGCTCATCGGCTTTTTGGGACGTGCAAATTAAAAAATATAGATCCAAAAACCAAAAAAAGATACCTTCAGTGCTTTTTTTTTTAATAAATAAAGGAATAAATAGTATTTTGCCGACGGTAACTTGAAAAATTTTTTGCCGGCAGTAACTTCTATATGTTTACACTTAAAAATCCCAAAAAAAAAATGGATATTGATGAGAAATTTTGACGTAGTGTGTCAGAGGCTTCAATATACAATACAAACACATAGACAAATATTGAAGCTGAATACTGATGTGTGTATCATGCACTTAACAGTCTTAAGAAAATACCCGTTTTGCTTTTCTTATGCACTGTTTTGACATTTGGCCTGCCATTGTACAGAATTTTTTCTTTTCACTGAACAGACTTTTCAGTAAACATACTTGTGAGAAGGTTTGCATTTCAAGTTTATTTATAATAATTTCGTACTTATTGTTTGATAACTGTAAATTGTAAATAAACACTTTGTATGGAATAATGCGCTCAATAATGCCATTTATTGCAAAAATTTCAATAAAGCTGCTTGTCTGAACAGCGTATAATGTGCCCATAGTATAAATAATAACAAAACATACAATTATCCTTCCAGAAAAACGAATTTTGTATTTGTTTTTATTTAATTATTTACAAAAAATATTTTTTCATGCAATTTTAAGTCTATTTAATTTTGCTAAACCTTTTAGATTGAAAATCGAAAACAAAATTGTTTGTTGCATAAAAAAACAGAAATTTTTTTTTTGAAAGGCTACTAAGTTTATTTATTTTTGTAATCAGTAATTCTCAAATCTTTTTTAGGATTTTTTTATATATAAATATATGGAATTTCTTAGCTTTTTGAAAAATTTGGTTTATTGAAAAAAAAATTATTACTTTTTATTTCAATTTAATCGCTAAAAAAACCACGTTATGTAAGCGTAAGTTAAGCTAGCTTGGGCGGCAGACCCTCGCCGAAGGAGAACACCTCATTGCGATACCACAAGTGGAAATACCCCAGGTCCTAGGTGGGAATCGTAACCGCACCTCCAGATTTATATTACTAATGCTCATGCACTAGATCACGTAGTCACCCTACACTATGCACACCAAATTGGCCTGTGCAAGATTTAAAAGTTCTTAAAATTAACCTTCTCTAAATCTTCAGTAATAAAATTTTAGATTTAATTATAAAGAACGTCTAAAGCTTCTATAATTTTCCAACAAACATGCATTAAGTTTTGTATTCTGTATGAATATATACAGTATGTAACGTGCAATATGTATGTTTATGAATTGAAAATTCAAAGAGAATGAAGTTTTTACCTATTTCAACTTTTTCAGTTCAGTTTTTTACAGCGGTTTATTTATTTACCATGGAGTTGTATTTTAGTTGTTGGTTTTCATTATTTAAAACACTTGAAACAATTTTTTTTACTGCAAGTATGTCTTTTTTGACTTTCTTCGTAGTGGAAAAATAATAAAAGAATATACAAGTGGGTGACGGTTCACTCGTTTGAGTTGATAATGATGTGTCATACATCCTTGTCAATGTTTACACATACATAGTACATACATATGTATATTTATAAATACAAATGTATCTACGACGTGCCACATACATATATATATATACATATAGATATCTACAAATGATTCTACATGTAACGTGTTTATGACAATCTTATTATTATATCTGTTAAGTTTTCTTTTTGTTTGCTCTAAAACATTGTAAAATGTCGACAACAACAAATTAAAATTATAAAACAAATAGATAAATATCATGATAAATGAAGTGATATTCATGTACGAGTATGTAGATGGATGTTTAAATGAATTTGAAAAGCAGAGAGAATAGAATAAGGGAAAAAAAAAACATCAACAAAACAATTAAAACAAAAAAATATCTTCAAATACAAATTCAAATCCCATCATAGTCATTCTTATCACAAAAGTGATTTGTTTAGACAAATACACAGTACACTGAGATGGATGTTTGCATATAATAGCTCAACTAGTCGTGGCAAAGCACGAGCAAACTGAATCTTCCCAGCAAAAAAGTTATTTATTTAACAGGTGGCCGTGTAATGCGTGGTAATTACACACTTCGTTATTCTTAATTAATGCAATGATGAGTTAAGGTATGTACACACGATTGTCATTTACTGCAATATTGACAGCAAAATTGTTACAAAATGTGCAACAACCCTGTGAACACACAATTTTTGTGTGGCAACATCGTCACAAAATGTATTGACGGTGCATTGTATGCCAATAATATTGTCAGAATTCTGACAATCGTGAGAACGCCCTTCATTTCCATTGACACACAATTTACAGTCATTTGTTATTGTCGCATGTGCTTCATTTAGTGCACCGTACAATAACAACATTGGCAGATTAATATTTCTGTTGGCAATGCTGCCCAAGAATATTTAGATACAATGGTAAAAATTGGATCTGGCAACGTTTGTCATACAGTAATCTGACAACCGTGTGAATACATAATTATTATTGGCAGACAAATTTATTGTCGCAGAACTGTTTGCCAATGAAATTGTATGGTTTTCTTGCAATAGTGTGAACAGACAAATTACCAGATGGTAACAATTTTTCATTGTGAGTGCACTGCCACGATATTGCCGTATTCTACAATATCGTACAATCTGACAATCGTGTGAACATAGCTTGGAAAATGTGCTGCATTTGTATTTGATATTCGCAGCCGCAACTTTGACGAACTATCAGGGGAAAGTTTATCAGATTCTTCAGATTCCTAAGGGAATATGTATAGTTTAGTGAGTTATAGTTTAGAATGATCACGGTGCGGTATCCGACTGTTGCTCCAAGCAAACCACGGTACAGGGTCACACCCTCATATGCGGTACATATGCTGCACACTAAAGACCGGGGCACATAAAATACGTCATCCGTCATACTTCGACTTTTTCAAATGACATTAACGTACCGTCGAAAGAGATTGGCACAATAAGTATTTTGTTGACGGATATTAACTCATAGCCAGCGTTACCACGTTAAAAAGTTAAAAAATTAAAAAAATGCCAGAATATGTGTTACTTTATAAAAATAAGTCTTCAATTTCTTTTATACCTGTCACAAATTAAAAATAAAATATAAAAAAACATAATTTTTCTAGTTTTTTGACCTTTTTTTTTTTTTTTTTTTTTATATTAATACACTAATTATTTTAAGCCTAACGTCTTTTTTATATATTTTATATTTATTTCAATATTTCGCTACTCCTTTGTGTAGCTTCTTCAGGAAAATTGGTTTTTGTTTATAATTATATTATAGAAGCTACACAAAGGACTGACGCAACTGCTCCAGGTTGCTGTAACTTAAACTTACCTATTCCACATAATTTAGAACTCGCCCTTATTTGTTGAACAAACCTCGCATGTTAAAAAACAAAACCCCATGGACGTTTTCCTGTGAGGTTACCTGCGTATTTTTTTTTTTTTTTGTTGGACCAGGACTCAGGAGATGACTCCTAGACATGCGAAAGGAATAGTAGGAGAAATGATAGGTAGTGAAGCTTCAATATCTTACAACACTGCTTATTGCACGTTATTTGTTTTTACAACAGTGTTGTAGCGTCTCTGATGTCAAAGAGACGTATTAAATTTTGAAGCTTCGTTTTTAGTAGCTAATTTTAGTAGTAATTATTTTACTTTGCCGGAGCTATACAATACCGACGAAGGAGGGCGTTCTGATGTGCCTGTGGATTGGATACAGCTGAAGCCAATACTGTTTAGTGGCCCGTGACTATGCCTTCGCCACTGAAACCTTCCGACAATAACCGACACAAAGACACACAAATGCATATCCGAAAAAAATGCGAGATGTTTTTATGAGTCTGAAACAAATTTTTCGTTTGTAGTGCAGTAGACTACTTGGTAGACTACTTCGACCATCGCCAACTTCATGAACACTCTTCTTGCATATGTGTACATACTTTATTATTTAATTAATTAAATTGCAATTATTTCTAAATCTGAAATTATTTCTAAATCTGAAATTATTTCTAAATCTGAAATTATTTTATGTCATATAAAATTTGTTTTAGTAAAACCATTTATTTACACATTTCATTTCATTAACACCCACTTGACCCTTTTGTGTAATTTAATCCTCTGCATATACGATGAGCATACCCATCCATATGTATTGTATATATATTTCATAATACGTACTCGTATGTACATACATGTTCGTACGCGAACTACATCACCACCTCATTATTATCACCAACATGATTTTAAAAACACATTCATCTCCCTGATTTACACTGATTGTGTTTACACTTTTTGTGTTGTTTTGTTCTTTATATATTTTGGTGTGTGTGTGTGTTTTTGTTTTGTTTTATCTTGTTATCTTTTAAACTTGTGTTACTGTGAGTTGTGTGTGCCTTTTTCTATTTACTCGACTTTAAATCCAGGTGTAAATTTTCATTACTCGATGGCGTTGTATTCTTCATCCATCGTCACCAGCAGCAGCAGCAGCAGCACAGTTACTCGTGTTTGTCAAAATCAGCATCATATTCCCGTACAATTTCATTTTATCTTCACGGTTCATAATAATATTAATTCATCACTCTGATAACCAGATCTGAGCTAATGTTACAGCACGATGATGTGTCCATGTGGGAAAAAGTGTGTGTGGGTGTGTGTGTATGTGTGAGTATGAGTGCGGCAAGTTCGGTTATGTAGGTGTGCATGTGGTTGGCTGCGAAGTTCATTATGTATTTGATTTCTTTTCGTATGTAGTATTTTTACAGTCATGCCTTCCCCAAAGAATGCCGAATGAATATTTTGATAAGAAGGAGCAGGGATATGTTATATGTGTTTTCGCTGAAGACGATGAAAAACATGTCAAGTGATTTTTTTTAAGTGTTTGGTTAACTAACCGTTGTGATCGCATTAAAATTCTTATATTAAAAAAAAAGTTTAAAAATAACAAATGTATTTTTTGCTTAATGGAATCTGAAAGAGGACTATTTGTAACTACATATTTAATATAAATACAAACATACACATAAATAAAAAAAAATTAATAAAAATGAAATAAATATTTTGATTAAAATTTAACAAAAATACAAAAATTGTGCTTTTATTCCAATAATTGAAAGTAGCAAAACGATTTAATTGTGAACAGGCTTTTGGACGAACAACGTTAACAATTTTTGTAATTTTAAAACCGTAGCCTAGGGCGTGGGAAATAGTCTCTAAATTCGGAGCTTGCGGGTTCGATTCCCATCTAGACCCTGCAAACAAGCAAAGGATGTTCCTATTTTTGTGGTATACAATGGTAGATGTACTAAGACACAATGTAGCATTGACAAGAACACTGATGGAGCAATTGTAGATGATGCTGGACCGTTTGAGGTGTCGCATATGGGTATAGATGACTTTATGCGAATGCTCAGCACAATGGGTTGGATTTAGTACATCTCTGTAATGAATGTCTTACATGGGTTAGGACAGGAATGAATAATAGCACATCTTCGAAACGGAATCTCGCGATTATACTCGCGTGCCTACGAGCAAGCAGCCACATTAACCAACAAACCATTCTTCTCATTGTTATTGTGAATTTTTTTTTAAATAATTATTTATTGCGATTATTTATGTATGTTTTTTAAAAGGTTAGCTGGTCTATATGCACTTTTCATTTGGCGTTAATACCTTTAACTAAATACTTAAAAAAAGCTAAGAAATTATAAATATTTATACAAGAACTCCCAAAAAATCTTTGAGAATTATAAAATATACAAACAAAATAAACTAAATAGCTGCTGCGAAAATTTTCTTTATGCAACAAACATTTTATTATTTCATTTAATTTATTTATTTAATTTATTATAAATAATATTTGAAATTCCTGAAGAAGGTGCAGAAAAGAGCAGCGAAATATTGAAAAAGTCCGTATTTACACTTTGCAATAAACGCTGCATTTTTTCTCCCCCTATTTTCTTTTAAAGTTGCTTCGAAACTCTTGTCGCTTTTACATTTGAATTTTTTTTTAAAGCATTTATTTTCGTTCAACTTTTAAACGTTTTAATAGAAAAATATTCTAATAAAAAGGAATATAAACAATAAAGCTGTGTTGCCTACTAAACGTGTTCTACTGTTGTTAGGCGATTAAAATTTCGTTTAAATACAAGCATACCGATTTTTCCACCCTATTAACTTTATTCGAACGTCGGCAAAATTTCGAAAAGCCTTTTAATAAGATCTCTAGATTTAGAGCTGTAGCAACGTGCCTAGTTTAAACTTTTTAGGTTCTGTCGTTTGGAGTAGGCCTTGATATGTCAGTCAAACACTTAATAATTTTATCTTTTTGTTTGAAAACATACATAGATTTTAATGCATCTCTAATTCAATTCGTATTTAATTATAATTCAAAAAAGTTTTCCTAAAACGTTTTTTTTTATTTTGAGTAAAAAAGATGACAAAACTTGGAATTAAAAAATGTAAATAAAACAAAACAAAAGCAAAAAAAAATAAAAATTGCTTCGTCAGGTGTCGTTATGCAAATTTTTCATCCCGTTTTCTTTTCTGCACCGCTCACAATCATACAAGAAGTTGCGGCGTTTATTGCAAAGTGTAAATATGATCAAATAAATAAATATTATTAATTTCTATAAAAAAAAAAATTATTTTGAGCTCGAAGAATTAGTGAAAATTATTATTAAAAAGAAAAAAAAATACTAGAAAGATTATGGGAAATAAATTCTTTGAAATTATATATCGCACTTGATCAGCAAGGGGGTCTTAAATGAAAATTTTTAAAATTTCACAAAATTTAATAAAATTTTGCAAGAAATCATATAACAACATCAATATCTATTTACTGTAAAAATTTCATCTCATTCAGTTTACTTTTTCATCTCACCAAAAACCATGAAATATTTAAATTTTCAAATACAATTCAGAGGTAAAAGAGTTAAAAAATGGTTTTTTTTTTTTTTATATGGGATCAGCACTCAGGAGATGACCCCTACACATGCGACGTATTATGCTGAAACTATAAGAAAGGGATAGTTAGAGAAACGACAGGAGGTGAAGCTTAATTAATTATTTTACAGCTCTGCTTTCGCACGTTCTTTGTTTATACTCGTAGCAGTGCTACACAATACCGATGAAGGAGGGCGTTCTGATGTTATTGTGGATTGCTATCAGCTGAAGCCGGTATTGTTCAGTGACCAGTGACTATGCCTTCGCCACTGAAACCTTCCGACAACAACTGACACACAAAGACACACTAATGCACCACATCAGAAAAATGCGAGATGTTTATTTTTATTTTAAAATTTTAGTCTGAAACTGGTGTTGAACCCAGATCTGTTTTTGGTTTAGTAGACAACGTGCAGACTACCATCCATCGTGCGTGTTTTCAATGTAAATGCCGAACGAATATTTTCATTCCACTTCTATGAACAGGCAGTAAGAAAATTAAGTGTATCAAGTTTAATTATCAAGCGTCTCCATGGCTTTTGCCATCTCTCAAATCAAATCAGTAGTTATTATATATTGTGCGAATTTATTAATTGATTTTTCTTTTTTGTTTTCAACAATATTGTTCAGACATGTATTTTAATTGAGCAATTAAATTTAATCTTCACACATGTTAATTGTTTTATGTTCTTTTTTTTTAGTTGCTATTTTGACATTTGGCTTGCCATGGTACAGAATCTTCTCACTGAACATACTTCCTACTAAAAATACTTCAAGTTTTACATAACAATTATAACAATTTTGTACTTATTGCCCATTAACTAAATTTACATTTTGTGTGGAATATTGGGCTGAATAATGGGATTTATTGCAAAAAACTCAATAAGGGCTAATAAATCAATTAAGGTTTAAACTGAGCTTTCTTTAAACTGAAGCTTTACTTCGTATATATTTTAAACTCAACAGCAGTAAATAAGGTGCCTCCGTAGCCTAGTGCATGACCATTAATTAGTCTAATCAATATGGAGGTGCGGGTACGATTCCCGCCTAGACCCCGGTTGTTCCTTGTGGTATCAACTGCCCTTAAGGGAGCGTTCTCCTTCCCACTTATCCTAGTCTTCCTTAAGAAAAGTAAAAAGAAATGAAAACGTCAAAGAAAAAAAAAAAAAAAAGAGGCTGACAATGGCACGATGGATGGTATGTAGCCTGACTACGTTGACTACAAAACCAAAAACAGACCTGGATTCAACTCCAGTTTCAGACAAAAAATTAAAAAAAAACATCTCGCATTTTTCTTATTTTTATTATTAATTATAATTTTAGTCTGAAACTGGGTTTGCACCCAAGTGTTTTGGTAAAGACTACTGCAGCCATTTAAAAAATTTGACTTAATACTCTCTTGTTAATCAAGTGCGATATGTTTGTTGATTATGTTATTGCTGAAGTGTATTCATATTAATGACGACTAGTATGTATGTATGTATTCAGTTATAATGAAATCGTTTGTAATAATACTAATTATAATAGAATATTAACAACTTACCCATGACTTTCACATGCACTTTGGGCTTTTCCCACATTTCTTTAATTTTAAATGGCTTGTTAAACAATCGTTGGTGTTAACAAAATGCTAACAACGACTTGAAAATTTCTTTGTGTGTATATAAATTATCACTAATTTAATAATGACTATGACACTAATCAACTTATCACCAAATAATGACTGAATTTCCCACTTACCATTCTAAAGCAAATAGTGTGTGCGTGATATATTTTTCCTGTTTGAAATTCTCCTACACTACTAATACGAGTGCTACACAAAAGATGAGGTAATTATCATAAAATCTAAAAAAAATAAATTAAAAATATATACATTCATCTGACAATGAGTGATTCTCATTGTGTTAATAAAACATTTTCATATTTAGATTAGAAATAAAATGAAAAAAAAAAAAGAAAATCCTCCTATAAATATCTAGTTTTGTGGAAATTTATACAGAGCTTCTTTCATGGTCATGCTGCACCAGAACATTTGCATTCATTAAGAAAATAATTCAATAATAGAAGAAAGTGGAAAATAGAGAATTAAGAGAAAAGTCACAACTTGTAGTTTTGAAAAACAACAGCAAAGCCCATTAAAATGTGGGAAATTTTCAACAATATTTGACCTACGCAAACACAACACAATACCCCCAGACATTCTGACTGGCATGTCTAGAGACAAAATAAAAAAAACATAAAAACAAAAAACAAAAAACAAAACACAAATGGAAACGTGATGTTACCTATGCGACAATTCCTTTGAATGATTGGCAAATTCTAAAATTCCAAAAATAAAGAAAGAATTAAAAAAAAAAATTTTAATAAATAAAATAACAAAATAAATTCAAGGCACATTAATTAAGTGAATTCAAAATCTCACACGTACGTTCAGACAACCTCCTGTGATGTGACCATTTAGAAATGAAAAAGGAAAATAAAATAACAATATAAAGAAAAAACAAGAACGGAATATAGAGAGAGGGAGGGAGACAAAGGATACACAAAGTACAAACAAAAACGAAATAAACGTAATCTTTTGCTGCATCGAAATGTTCCATAAGTCGTAAAAGTCAGTAAATGCAGCATCATCGTCAGCTACATCATTCTCAGCGACGCATCGTCATCATTTTCGCAGCAGGAAAACAAGAAATTATTGCAAAAACAATTTCTCAATATCGGACCGTTCGCATACTCCACTCACTCTGCTGTAACTAGAAAATATGTACATATAACTGCAGACATAAAAGTAAACCAGAATGTGTTTATATTCCACAGGCATTTTATGTGCCCGGGTGGTTCATCAAAGCCGACATTATTTTCAGAATGAGAAGTAGAAAATCTAGTATAACGAAGATGTTGGTGATGGCTATGGTGATGTTGGATTACAATAATGCTGGTTACAAAGGCCACTCGAGATTATTACAAAGTCAATGGCGTACTTGCCATAACCATTGTCATCTTCATTATCGCACTGACAGTGCTGTCCATCTGCTGAGCCCGTGCGACAAAAGGAAAAATCAGTGGAGCGTGCGTACACATTTCACTGATAATCAACAGCATCCATAACAGCAACATTTCTCACAGGAATTGTAAAAAGTGGCAGGAGTAAATTTTGATATTTTGAATGCCGTAGCGTAGACGGGAAGTTGCACAGTAATTAAGACACGACTGGAAAGACTTGCAGTTCAGCGGCATCAATTTTCTTACATACTGTTACAAATGTTCCAATGAAATACGTTTATGCGAGGGTGATTTAGAAATTACCTTCAATAAATGTATTCCCGTAATAATACGAGGTCTGATCAAAAAAGAACCGTTATTTTAAATTTTTTCAAAAAGTATTTATTTATTCATCAATAACTCTCTTGTCCCCTTCAAAGTAATCCCCCTCAGATCTAATACACTTATGCCAGCGCTTTTTCCAATCCTCGAAACACTTCTGAAACGCGCTTTTTGGTATCGCCAACAGCTCCTGTTTCGATTTTTCTTTTATCTCCTCAATCGTAGAAAAACGCTTTCCTTTCATCGGTGTCTTCAGTTTTGGGTGGAGGAAAAAGTCAGCGGGGGCCAAGTCCGGTGAATACGGTGGTTGAGGCATGATAACGGTTTTGTTTTTGGCCAAAAAGTCACGCACAAGCATCGATGTGTGAGCTGGTGCGTTATCATGGTGCAAAATCCATGATTGTTTTTTCCACAATTCTGTGCGTTTTTGACGAATTGCTTCGCGCAAACGGCGCATAACTTCAAGGTAGTATTCCTTATTGACCATACGACCTTGTGGCAAGAACTCATGATGCACCACGCCATTGCAGTCGAAGAAAACAGTGAGCAAAACCTTCATATTTGACCGAACTTGACGTGCTTGTTTCGGTCTTGGCTCTTCTGGACGCTTCGATTGGGATGATTGGGCTTTGGTTTCAATGTCATAGCCATACACCCATGATTCGTCACCAGTTATGACCTTTTTGAGGAAATCCGGATCGTCGTTGACGATGTTCAACAGCTCCTGAGCGATGTCCATGCGACGTTGTTTTTGCTCAAAATTTAGCAATTTTGGAACAATCTTCGCTGCCGCACGTTTCATGCCTAAAACATCCGTAAAAATTGCTTGGCATGAGCCGAACGATATGCCAACATCATCAGCAACCCCTCTGATAGTGATTCGACGATTATCCAAAATCATTTTCTTCACTGCTTCAATGTTTTCATCGGTTGTTGACGTGCTCGGGCGACCAGGACGAGCATCGTCATTGACATCTTCTCGGCCTTCCTTAAACCGGTTATACCACAATTCAACTTGTGTTCTGATCATAGTAGACTCGCCAAACGCCACAGTCAACATTTCAAATGTCCTTGTGCATTTAATTTAATTTTTTACACAAAACTTAATACAGTTTCTTTGATCCATTTTTTCGAATAGTAAAAAATGGAAGAGCGCACCAAAACACGAATAACCTTTTTATCTGTCAAAAACAAACTGACAATCCAAAATGGCTGATATTACCAACAAATATAACAGACATGTGTAGCAACATAACAGAAAAAAAATGCGATAATCGAACATACGTAACTCACGAAATTTGAAAATAACGGTTATTTTTTGATCAAACCTCGTACACTGACGAGCCGAAGTCCAACAAGCTAAATTATTAATTAACAAGCCTTATACCTGGGGTATTCTTACGATTCACTTTTCATCGATTAAACGATTAACCGCTGGCTTGATTTAAAATAGAGCAACGAATTAATGGTTAACTTCCGAATACAAATTTCGAGACGCAGAAAAGGAACATGTATTGAATTGCTAATGTGGGGCATAACTCGTACACAAGTATAGTGTTGCTCGTTTTTCAACCAACTGGGCTCTTAACCGAGGCCTACAACGGCTACAGAGCAGTGTGTAATTAAAGTGATTTTTTTTTTTTTTTTTTTCTTAAAAAATTCTTCAGCATTTTTTTTTTGGCTTTCTGAAGGCAATTAATTTTCGAATTTTGACCTTTATTTTCAATATAGAATTTTTCACCATAACTTTGCTTTTAGCCTTGCTCAGCTGTTGTGGTTTCATGGTCATCCAACTGTTTAGAGCTCATCCGATTAAAAGCAGCCTAAGTTGTTCGCCAGCACCTCTGTAGTCTAGAATTCAAAACCGGCAACGGTCATCCAGTATGTAAATATGTATTCTATGTAAATAACTAAACGTATTGAAGTAGCAACTCTACATTGATTTTCTGGAAAAAAGAAAAAAAAAACAATCCCAACAAAAAACGATTAAAATCTCTTAAGTAAATTTATATAAAGCCTTAGATTCAATGCCCTTTGAACTCATTTATTAAAATCTTTTGTTTATATTGGCATTCTCCCACTACCATAAATAATAAAAAGCCAACCAGTACAGTGCGAAGGTTGTCTTCAGTTGTTCTTGAAAACATTGGCAATTTCAAGCAGCAGTATTAAAGATAAAACAACATTTTTCAATTACTTCCATGCTCTTCATAAGTTGCGTATTTGTTCTTTAAGCAAATAAGAACAGCTTATCTACAATCAAAAATTATTAAACACACTCTGCGTAGTTTGTTGGCCTTTTGTTATTAATTTTTGTTTTTCCTTATTATTTATTATGTTTGTCTGAAGTTTGTTAAGTGGCCAGAGAGTAAAACAATAGAAAACGGGTAGCAGCATAAAGCACACACAGCACAACAGCAACAAAAATGCAAAAATGCAAAAATGAAGAAAAAATATAGTATAACAAATAATAATCGACGGAAAAACAGTTATAATCCGATTAAAGCTTCTTCAAAATCAATTATGTATGTATTTCACAAACACAAAACACTTTGCAGCTGATTAAAAACTAATACTTGCCTGCCTTTTGTTGTTGTTGGTATTGCTGATGCTACACAACTTCCACTTGTGCTGCTGCCATGCTCGTTGATGCCGATATTGATGTTCTGACTGTTGCTAATACTCATAAAAGAAAATCCCTGCAAATGATTTAAAAAAAAAAAAACACAACTAAAATCGCAATAAAAACAAGGAAAAAAAATTGGCTAAAACACTTTTTGGTTTTGATCATTTAATACATGAATGAATAAGTACATTTCCCCAGCCATACATACATACATATATTAAATACAAATAAACACATATCGAGCATTTGCTGCAAGAGAGCCATAACTCAAAATGTATAATTTTTTCCATTGGCATGGTCATCTATAAAACAAGAAATAATATTTGTCTTCCAAATTGTCAACTAAAATTTTAAATAATTTATGAGGTAAATCGAAGTTACGCTGTAACTCACTTACTTCTACCCCTAGTATATTTATCAAATATCAGTTTTAAGGGCCAAACAGACTACACAAGCGGCTTGATATACATACTTTTTAGCACTTATGTAGACTACACAAAACTGATGTGTTCAAGCAAAGATTTTTCATTATTTTATGGTTTTCGATAAATTCAGCCGTTGAGTGTAGTGCCGCAATTTTGCTTGCTTTTTTCCTTAAGTGGATTTTTTCTTTTAGTTTTCTAACTAAAACATCACAATCTTTGTTTTTTATTATTCTGTTGCTATATTCTTTTAAATGCACTTTCCATAAAGCTGTTAAACTTTCATATTTTTTTTTTTTTTTATCTGGGACCAGCACTCAGGAGATGACTACTCCTACACATGCGTAGCATTGTGCTGGAACTATAAGAAAGGTATAGTAGGAGAAACGACAGGAGGTGAAGCTTAATTAATTATTTTGCAGCTCTGCTTTTGCACGTTCTTTGCTTATAATCGTAGCAGTGCTGAAGCTTCGGTTTAGTAGGCATTTTTAGTAATTATTTTACTTCGCCGGTGCTACACAATACCGACGAAGGAGAGCGTTCTGATGTGCCTGTGGATTTTATACAGTTGAAGCCGTTACTGTTCAGTGACCAGTGACTATGCCTTCGCCACTGAAACCTTGCGACAACAACTGACACAAAGCCACACAAATGTACATCAGAAAAAAGGCGAGATGTTTTTATGAGTCTGAAGAAACTGGGTTTGAACCCAGGAAAGTTTTTCGTTTTGTAGTGAATGTGCAGACTACTTCGACCATCGCCATGATAGTTACATACTAAGAAACACAAATCAAAGACACAATTGTAAATTGCACTGACAAACACTAGCAGAACAACGTGCTGTTTTCGAAAGTTGCTGCACTTGCATCATCAGCGTTCTTCGTGTTTTGTCCACCGTGTGTGTGGTTATCAGTAGATGTAAATTATTAGCTTTATATATTTATTATTTTCTATAAATAGAATACGAGAATTATAACCCATTATTTTTTCCCCTTTTTAATGAAGCTCTCTCTAACTTACAATAGTCCTTGGCATTACTTAATTTTTCTTTTCTTTTTTGTTTCCATTATTAACTGTGTAAACTTTTTTTTGTTTTTCGTTAACTTCAAGCAAATTATATTATATTCGAATTATATTATTCGAATCAATGTTACGTTACTTACTCCTATTCAACAATATACACGGTGGGTATATTTTATTTAATAAAAACCTTTGGATCTGCATGTATGGTCATCAACTCTGGCGGCGGTCACTTAGCCCATATCATAAGCAGTGCTAAAATTTGCTTTGAAAAAAAAAATTACAGTAAAAGAACATTGGGTGATTACTTATGCCCCGGGTGATTACTGTTGGCCCACCCTGTATATTAATACAGGTGTTTTTATTCAAATATAAATTACTCGTATTGTATTTATTCGATTATATATTTTATTTGAATAATTTTTTGATAATTTCAAGAATAATTATACTTTTTTTTTAACACACCTTTAAGTGAATGCACGGATGCTGGTATATTTATTGGACTATTTTTTATTTGAATGATTTATGATTATTGAAGAATAATTAAGCTTTTTTAGCACAACATTAAGCTGCCACGCAAAAGTAGTGATTTTTTTTTTGACACTGCTTAGGCGAGGTTACCTACGTATTCAAAGCATTGTTATAATCATGCAATTGGAGGAATCTACCCAGAGGAGGAGGAGGGAATTTTTTAGTGGCAACAACACTCGACGCAGAAGACGACGGTCTCTGTAAGTGCGATGGCATTTTCAACCCTACCTCACACGCCAAAAAAAAAAAAAAAAAAAAAAAAAAAAAAGTATTTTTTTACAGAAGTAAACTCAATAACTGAGGAGGAAAGCATATCCATATAGTACTATTTTGCTAATGCTTACTTAGCTCATCAGTGGATTTTTCCTAATTTTTGAATATAAACCCAAGATCTATATGCTTAAAATTCAACTAATCAATCGAGAATTGAACAAATATAAACAAAAACATAACAATCCATGAGTTTACTTTTTTATAACACACACACATATTTCTATTTTTAGATTTTTCTTTTTAAGAAACATATTTTTCTTTTGCATTTCCTACATCACTTGAATTCCACTGTTCAGTGGCGGCAATAAAAAAAAGTATACTTTTATTGAATAATCACAGAGCATTCAGTAGGCAATGCATAGTTAAGTTCTTAATTGTGCAAATAATGGTGCTGATGCTGATGATGTCGATGATGTTGTAGTATTTCATTTGTTTATAAAAATTTGCCTACAACATTAATCTGTGTGTGAATAAGAAATGCACTTACACATAAAAGGCAATTAAAGTAAAAAAGAAATATATATATACATACACACATGTATTTGATATAGGCATGGCATGGAAATAATATTTGCATGAATTATTAATGTGTGATGGTACCTTTCCGTAGAGTATAAAAATACTTCAGACGCTCGCAGCGACTGATTCTTGATAAAAGTTTTTACAGCAAAGCAAATGCTGCTGGCAAGTTGATAAGTTTTTTAAGTTCATGTTTAAAAGTTTTTCAAACATTTGACTTAAATTGATTCAAATTTTACTTAACACAAATTTTACTGGCAAAACTCACATTGTTCAAACATTGTAAGAAAATAATTTTTTAAAAGAGAGTAATTTATATAAATTTTTTCCTCCCAGATTATTGTAATGCCTTTTAAAAATGAATTTTGCCAGGAAAAAAAAAATAGAAGAAAATATTGAAAACAAATTCATTGAGCAATAGAGAATGAAGTGTTAAATATAGTGGTGGTAGTTGAAAAAATAATCAAATTTATGCCAAGAACATTGAATGCATGGCAAGCAGAGGAATATGAAGTGTGAATCAAAAGACGTTTTTGGAAAGTTGCTGGTTTCCAAATATTGTTCTTTTGGTTGTTCAGTCTTCAAAATGGAATAGTAGTAGAGATTAACAAGATGTAATTGTGTAACTCGATAGCAGTGGATTTCATAATTTGTAGGTATTCCAAAGCTTTTCTGCGTTTGAAGTCCCATGCTACGTTTTCTACGGCATTCTTTTGGCATTTTTCGCTGCAAAAATAAAAGGCAAAATATCAACAATTCGCCAATAAAAACATCGAAAATACGATATAAATTGCCATCTATGCCTATCACTATCAGTTGAGCAGTTCTCACGCTGTTTCTCCCGCTTATAAATGTAGAAAAATCGATATTCTTTACGCATCTGCAGCTTTATATCATTCTTCGCACATGCCAAAAAAAGTGGAATCAATATATTTGTATGCATTTGGAAATCATAAAGCGCATGAACTTTTAGCTTTAGTATGCTTCCCAAAGCACATCGCAGCATTGTTGATCCATAAAATTGTCTTAGATGTAAATTAAATTTAATTGCTGCAGATCTACTTCTCTTAATAAAAGGAAATACAATCCTTAGACATAAAGTAGTTTTTCTTTTAACGCCTAGAAAGATAATCTGCTTGACAATTTATGTATGGGATTTAAAGGAATCAATATGTGCTCTTCGGATATCTGAGAGAAAAATTAAAGACAATTTTTATTAAAAATTTTATAAATAAAAAAAAATAAAAGAAAAAAAAAATTAAAACTTTAATCAGATTTTCAATTGCAAAGAAATTAATGGTATCAATTAAATCATTATTGTTAACTTAATTCAAATAATTTTCAATAATAATAATTAAAAATTTATTAATTATATTTATTTTTGGGCGATGGTCTTTTTTATGAAAAGTTTTTTAATAATTATTTATTTTTCAATATTTCGCTACCAAATAGGAAATAATAAAAAATAAATAAAAAGAAAAAAAAAAAAAATTTTAATTAATTATTTTAAAAATTTAATTGAATTTTTTGAAAAATCGAAATAAATTTTTTTTTTTTTAAAATAAAAGAAAAAAAAATTTTTACTTTAATCAGATTTTCACTTGCAAAGAAATTAATGGTATCAATTAAATCATTATTGTTGATTTAATTCAAATAATTTTCAATTATATCTTTAATAATAATAATTAAAAATGTAATTAAATATTTTGAAAAATCGAAATAAATTTTTAATAAGTAAAACAAATATTTGGATTCAATTAGAATGTTGACTTCATTGAATTAATATTCAATTAATTTTTTATTAATACACGGTGGGCCAAAAGTAATCAAAGCTAAGGAACATCGGCTGATTACTTATGCGCCGGGTGATTACTTTTGGCCCAGCCTGTAATAATTAAAAATTTATTTAAATATTTTAAAAGAATCAAAAAAATTTTTAATAACAAAAAAAAAAATATTTGCAATCAATTCGACTTATTGTGTATTAATTTCCATTTTAATCACATATTAATATAAATAAATTTTTTTTTTTTTTTTAAATATATTTATTAAGCTTGAAGTCTTTTTTTATTTATTTTTTTTTATTATTCGATATTTCATTAACAGCTTGTTAACATCATCAGGAATAATAGGAAATTATAATTGTTTGAAATATAAAAATATTTTTGAAACATGTCACAAAATTTTTTTAATAAAATTTGTTTGAAAAGTTAAAAATGTATAGTAGTAATATACATAGGTCAATTAAGAATATAATCAAAATTTAAAAATTTTTTTTTTTTTTGATTCTTACGATTTTCACGATTTCATTTCAAAAATTTTACAATTTAAAAATCACTGGCTGCTCAGGCCCAAAATAACTTTTTTTTAGGTTAAATTGATTCGAATAATATTCTACTGTTATTATTTCAATAAAGGAATTTAATTTGCTAAGAAAAATTTTTGGTTACACAAATTTTTTGTACTAAAAATTTTGAAAAAAACAAAATAATAGAAAAATATGCACATAAAAAAAACATGTGTATATATGAATTTTAAGCAAAATATGCAAATATATAATATATACATAGTTTTTGGCATCAACATTGTTATTTGTCTTGCCTGCAAAATGAATTGAATTATTAATAATAAAACTCTAGATCTAGATATTTTCAATTTATGTCTGACCAAAGTCCAATTGAAGACACAATAAATAATTAAAAAAAAAAAAAAAACATTCTATATATACGGGTATGCATGCATGTACATAACACTTGCATGTATGTGTGTTGGTGAAAAAAAACATTTTTAATGTTTTTAAACAACTTCTGCCAAATTTTCTTAATTAAAAAATTCATTCACCCTTTCGAAGTGCCCGCTCATTGAAGTCACAGTGCTGTTTTCCTTTCTTATTGACTTGATTGATTCGTTTTTAAATATTTTAAGAGCTGCAGAAAACAAAAAAAAAAACAAAAATAAAAATTTAAAGCATTGCATTTTATCTGCACAAACTTTCATATATAAATACAACGTATAAGGGAAGTAAAATTAATTTATTTTGTGAACTCATTAAACTCAAACAGGACATTATTTGCTGAATCGTTTATATGTATAAGAAATATGTAATAGAAGCGCATGCCATGAAGATGAAAGGACTGGCAGAAATGAGCGTGCCCTGCAGTTTATTGGTCCCCAAGACATTTAACTTGGCGTTAATATCGCCACTAAAGTAGGGTTTGATAAAAGCTTAACGACTGATTTGAATTAAGTGGTGTTTTTTGTAATGACTCCATTAAAAGTGGAAATATACCAATGAAAACAGAATCAGTGTAGAGCATTTTCTCATTGAAATGCGGAAATTCGTAAAATTTCTTTTTTACACTGTACGATTTTGAAAGATTTTTTAGGAATAAGGTACGGTTAGGATTTTAAACTACCGGGCAGCTTCCTTAATATCATTCACATATACACATCTGTAGCGATATGGAAGAGCAGCCTAACTTGACTTAAGCACTTGATACGAATAACTTAATAATTTTCTTTTCAGTTATACTATTTATTGGATCTTAAATTTTAAATTGAACTAAATATTCACAGCCGTATTAATAAAAAAGGTTTAAAATACATATTAGTTAAAACGCTTTTTAATCCTAAAAACCATTTTTTAAAAATTCATATTAATAATCAGTATTTTAACTAACATATGCTTTAAGGTTTTCCAAAAATGAGGATGGCAGCCCTAGATTTTTTATTTACCACTTGACTCCTAATGATGCAAAACCGTGATTATTAATTCAAACAGTAATCGTATCTAAATAGTTTTATTGTCGTGTTTACTAGGAATATTTTTGTTTATAGAATAAAAAATGCACGATAAGCTGTATATTAATCAAAAAACTAATAACAGTAAAAATATCGCTTGCTAAGATTGCTATTTTAGTGACTTATTTAATTGCATTAATTAATATAAAAAAAACAATAAAAATGGAAAAAAAAGAGCACTGCAAACGCAAACGATCGGAAAATTGGGTCCAATTTGATAAGGTAAGTCTTGCATTTCAAAGAATAATTAAGATGTGATTACATGTTGTACAATCTTGTCATTCCATTTTTTATAGACGCTGCTGAAAGACCTGATTAGAAAAAGAGTGCGGCAAATTGAAAACAAAAACACCGACACTAACACCCACCAGCAGAAGAAAAATAGCTTGTGTAATTTTTCTTTTGACGATTTTTTGAAATTTCATCAATACGTTCTATTATAAATTTAATTAAAATTATAACATTTTTACTTTTGTTCATATTACATTTGTTCTTACCAATTCTTTTGATCAAATATAGCGTGTCTATTATTTATTCGAAACAAACGTCTTACTTTTTTGATTAAACGATTTTTTTTCACAAATAACAATCACAATGAAAACAAACACTGCACAATATGACATCTTAGAATAGCTTTAAAACAGGGTCGAACCAATTTGAAAATTTCCATATTTACACAAATTTTGAAATGTGCATTTTAAGCTAAAATTCGTTTGTTAATACCATTTTAATGAATTTTGCTAAAAAAATGCTTTAAAATGCGTTTTAAAATTTTTATTAATATTCCTGTAATTATTTAAATCTTAAATCTAAAATTATTAATAAATAGTCCGGCCAGTGCCAGACAAAAATATTTGGCTCTAAAAATTTCTTCTTTGGTTGCCTCATGTCTCACGTATTTGGCTGCGAGCAAAGTGCCTCTCCTTCTCAACCGATTGTGGTCTCTAAAATTAAAGATATTGCGGGCTAGAGAATTAGAGTATAACTCTAATCGACATGTTTCAAAAACACAGTCTTAACCATCGGGACATCTCGATCTTTGTGGAGAATTTTATTTTGCCTTTTATTTTTGAAAGCGAGGCAGAGGCGGTGCCCCATAATTGAATGCCATATGACCGTATGGGTTTTTGAATCGATTTGTACAACAGAAGCTTACAATCTAGGCTCAGTGTAGAATTTCTGCCTGGCTTATCAGAAAATAAATGCTAACAAATCATTTACGAAAAAGTAGAATAACATATTTTTTTTAATATCAAGGACTCTAAGCAGGGCTGGCAGTATTGCAGTATGGGTGATTTGCCATCTCTTTTTTTTTTTTGGGACGAAATATTATGCAGATTTTTTTTGTAAGTAATTTCATTTATTATGGAAAGTTTTATAAAATTTTAAATTGTACAAATTATAATATAATTATAAAATTATAAAAAGTTTGATAAAAAATTGCTAATTCTTTTTGAAGTTATTAGTTATTTATTATTTTTTATTTATTCAACGTGAATCGCAATAAATTATGGGCAGGCACACGATGTATAATTTTTTTTTCAAGACACAATCTCTTATAGCTTGTCTGTAGAAACACCCACGGTCAGGACGGGAATCGAACCCGCATTACCATATTGACAAGACTAATGCTCATGCACTAGACTACGGAGGCAGCCGAAAAAAGCCTCCTAATTAAAATTAAATATTCATATATAAATTAATGTAGTCCGATTTCAAAACACTTTTGTTCGCGTCAGATAATTTACTTTAAGTTTTAATATCTCCGATTTTTTTAATTGAAAATCTCTTATAAATGAAATAAAGTTCCTGTAGTTTGCCATTTTCGCTTCACCAAATTCGACTGTATACATTTGTTGCACGGTTAAGGTAGTCTATATGTACCTGAAAAGTTCCACATGTTTGTATAAAAACTCCCAAAAAATCTTTGAGAATTACCAAGCATAAAAAGGAGAAAAAACTGAGTCAGTTTTACGAAAACTATTTTATACAGCAAAAAATTTTTTTTTATTCAATTTAAGAATTTTTCTTTTTTAGAAAAATGTTTGTTGCATAAAATAATTTTTGTTTCACTAGTTTTTGTTGAGTTATGACGTTGTTTGAGTAAATGAGCGATATGTGTAGTTGCCCATAAACGTCTGTTTGATTGCGCATGCAATATGAAGTGAGAATTTGAATTTATCTGTGGAAGACATCAAATATAAATGATGCATTCCGTAATACACACTTCCGTTGTGGCTTCAATAAACGGCATTTTTAATTGGCTTCATGTTTGTGCGTAATTACAAAGAATTAACATTATGTTGTTGTGGTCATATGCAATTCATTCGCTTAAGTTCTTATCCTCGTGCTGCAGCATATAAAACAGGCATGAGGTATGCACTGAAAGTGCTTTTTTTTTAAAAAAATAAATTCATTAAAAAGTCATAAAACTTTTGGTTAATATTTTTATTTAAAAATGTTTTAAAAATTACAATGATTTAAAATTCAGCTTTTTAAAAATTTATTTGTAATATTTTATTAGGAGAATGTGAAGTCTGTACCATCATCAAGGCTTAGCAGCGAGTTACATTTGGTAAATATTCAATTATCTAGCTGTAAATGCACTATTTAACGTAGAAAATCAAGTTAAATATGAAATTTTAAAATTTTAAGCAAAATGCCGTTAATGGACAATATGGACGCTGTTAAAAGCATTGAAGACCCAACAAACTTTCAACTTTGATTGCTTCTATTATTTATTTATTCGATTATAATTGAAAAAGTTGCTCTGCCATTGGCAACAATTTTCTCAAATCGTCAAAACTTTTAAAAACGTCAATTACTTTACATTTGAACAAAGTATATAAAGTTTATTTTGTAACGCTGTAGTAAAAAAAAAATTTAAATGTATACTTTTTCAAACCGTCATCGACAAATTGATGCTTCGACACTTGTAAACGAATTTTGTTTTTTTTTTTAATTATAGAAATTTCAATTTAGGAAAATTACTCTATTTCGCATATTTGCTATGCGTATTGTCGTAGGTAGTGAACGTACTTTTCAATTAAATAACATTTTACGCCAGGTCTTTATGTTGGGTTAGGTGGCGGAAATCCTCCTTGAAGTATAACGCCTCATTTAGGCCCATTATTATAACACAAGAACCACCCAGGGTCTAGACGGATATAGAACCTGTACCTCCGGATTGATGAGACTAACGGTCACGCACTATGCTACGGAAGCAGCCGATACATGGCCTTAAATTTTATGTAAAAATGATATGAAACGACCTGTGTGAAGATTAATTTCGAAATTTAAACCCTAGACACAAACCGACTGCCTTAACAGAGCTCTGTTAACGTGTTAACAGGTCTCTGTTCAACATGAAAAATCGATATGTACCTATTCCAAACGGGACTGTTCTTACATTTTTGGACCAAATGGATACAAATTAAAGAAGCAGTAGTAGTTCATCCAATTCCCTTCACAAAAATATAAACTTGTATCCCCGATATGTCTAAGAATCTTGTTACTTTTACAAATAAAAAATGCCTATTTCTTTAGAAGATGCATCATATTCCAGGAAACTGGAGAAAGATGGGCGGATGGAAATTGTTGGAATTTATAGCTTTTGTGGCCCTTTATGATATCCAACTTTAGGTGTTTTCATAAAAAAAAATTAATTTTTACTGAAATATCAAATTTGGAATTTCTCTAGAAGAAGAATTTCTGGAGAACGCGAAAGAAGGGCGGATGGAAATTGATGGAATTTATAGCACATTCATAATGTTTTCACGCCAAAAGTTAAAACCACTAATAGCTGATGTTGCGTTCTCCCTATAAGTTTAATTAGATCATGTCTTAACCCACACAAAATTCATTTATTTTCTCCTCCCACAATTGATTTGATCCCACAATTGAAAGATGATTTTCATTATGCTCTACCCAATAGTTTCTTTTTCTTTTGCAATTTTTTTAATATTGTTGCTGCTACGTCCATTGTTTTAAATTATTGTATTGACTTTATTTACCAAATTTTCCTTTATTCTTTTTATTTCATTGAGTGCCATTTAAATTGCCAGCTGTTTTCAAATTTTTAACTTTGTAGCACTGCTTTTAGCACATGAAAATCAAGGTTGTATTTCATAAAATCAACAACAAAAAAAAACCAATTAAAAAAAAAGGGTTAAAGATGGTTTTAAGAAAAATTTTTTATATGATAATACAGTAGAGGCTCGTAAAAGTTAAGTAGTTTGTTTTGGGGGTGCTTAACATTTTGGAATTCTTAACTTTTCCGTGATATGAAAAATCCGTGTGATTATATGGCTATTTATACATTGCATACACGAGTATATCTTTTAATATATATTTAATAACATGGGGGTGCTGATGGCGAGTAGTCAGCGTGTTGGCTCTGCAACCAGAAAGACCCAGGTTCGATTCCCAGCCGGGTCAAATCAGAAAAAAGTTTTTTCTGAGTTTTCTGTGCTACAGCACCCTTCTTCGTCGGTATTTGAGCAATAAAACGTCGGCGAAGTAAAATAATAAATAAAATGGCTCCATTAGCTTAAAAAAAAATAATGCGTCAAAAAACTAAATAAAGACGCCGCAACTTTGCTTTATAATTTACACGCAACTGCAAAGTTGTGCAAGAATTAAGCTCTATCTTTGTACCACTTTCACCACCTGTCTGTTTCTTCCCTATCCTTCTCTCTAGTTCCAGTGCAATGCATTGCATATGTAGGGGATAACCCCTGAGCACTGGTCCAAGATAAAAAAAAAAAAAAATATTATACTTATAATTAATTATAATTATATTAATTTTTTAAACGTATTAACATTTATATGTGTTATTCAGTAAATTTTATTACACATGTCTGTAGTAAAATTAATTAGAAGATACTCCACTCATACTATGTATTAAGTTGATAAGCTGGTTGTTACGGTGAAGTAATCAGTAACCTTATTCTGATGGAGCCTTTTATCCGAATGCGATTTTACGATGTCCGATCGTAGTTCGAGAAGTCGTGAAATATGCTTGTTGGAGTACTTCGTATTGTACTCATTCCATTTGATCCGGGTATTCACCGCGCATATTGCATCATTGTAAGGTATAAACTCTGGAGCTTCGGAAATATTGTCATCATCGTCATCAGTGGATGTTGTTAGGAATATAAAAATAAAACAAAAACAAAAATGACTCAAAATATTCAAGAAGAACTTAACTTTTTAGAGTCCCGTTTGTTAACTGAAAGCTGGCTAACTTTTCCGTATATTTAACTTTTACGCGTCTTAACTTTTACGAGCCTCTACTTTACCTCCTAATTTAAAATTCAATTTAATTTATTTCGACACAAATTTATTCTTCTTATTTAAAGTTGCCCTTAATTTTCCACTTATTTACACTGCAAAAACCAACTGTTATGTTGCTCTCTTTTTTTGAAGCTGTTCCTAAAGCTTACAGTTGATATAAAACAACAACAACTATAAATTTTAAAATTTTGTTTTTATTAAAAATAGGAAAGCCAAAAAAAAATGGAGCAAACAATTTTTTTAATTTTTTATTTTTTTTTTTGCCAATGTGATCGATCTAGACCTCTCAGATGGCGTGGATTCGCCTGAATTTTCCAGTTTTTTTTATGTCTGGTCCATTTTCCAGTCGAGTTATTTCATATTTTATATTCTTTTATAATGAAATTAATATTTTGTACAGAAAAATTGCATTCTAAACACAATAAAATTACAACTATATTTGCAAATGTTTAGATTATAGCTTTTCTTAACTCTAATTAGTAGCATTTTTTGTACATAACTGACAATTTATAAAGTATCAACACTGTAATTTTTTGCTAATTGTATATTTAAGTCCAACACTAGTAATTTTAAGTGCATTTTAAAAATGGTCCAGTTCTTTTTTTCTAAAATCCAGGCGAAAATTTTACGTTTTCCAGTTTTTAGGCTTTTGGGACCTGACAAGCCTAGATCGATCGCAGTGGTCTGAACCGATCATCCAGAAATTTACACAACATTTAACTGAGACCCTTGAATGAATTATAGGCTACTTTTTTTAAACCACGCCCACTTTTTTTAATTTAAAGTTACTCCTTCCACACCGTTCTTTTACAGATTTTATAATATAAACGAGCATAAGTTCGCCATTTGTGTATCAATTTTCGAAATTATTTTCGGTAACGGCATAAGGAAAACTTCAACAAATTTGTTTGGGTTGTTTTTTGTTGCCCCATTGTTTTCATTGTATTTCCTTACAATTTATATTTTCACGTTTTGTGTAGCTAAAGCACGTTGTTGACATAAAATTATTGTTAATAAGCAATCAAAAGTGAACTTCGCTACTGTTTCCCAATTTTGCATATCAACGCCATCTAAATACTATAGCCCAACAACATAGAAACTTTGTATTGATAGATTGTGGAACTCAGCCCTAGTGTTTGCTGGGTTAGTGTAAACTTATAAATGCAAGCACATGCATGTCAGTGCATACATATGTATGTATCTTTAATATTACGTATCGTATCCGAAACCAACAAATAAATTTTAATTAATTATTTTTTTTACAGAAAATGCTTAACGACCAGTGTAAAATGCAAATAAAAAGCTGAGTGTCTGCATGTACATACATACGTATGTACATATGTTCGTCTGAAAGTGAGTTCATTTGATCAGCAAAATATATTTTATTCTTAAACGTTACTTTTTTCCATTTGCAACTTTTATCTTCTCTATATTTTTGATATCTTATGGGAGTTTATGAACCCAACAGTCGTATTTATTGTTTGAGTTATGGGTCAATGGTCTCCATGCTGTCCATTTTCATGATTTCATTTTTAATTATTTTTAATTTAATTGTCGCGCCTTGCCTACATATATACACAAGTGTTTATTAACAAACAAATGTTAAACAGAAACTGTAGTAAGCAGCAAAAATAAGTTTATACTGAATGCCATCAGTAAGAAAAATGGGCAGTAAAAAAATTATGTTCTATAATTAATTGTACAAACAGTATTCACATTCGTTCGTTTGTCGTTAGAGTTCTAAGAAGCGTGATATATTAAATGCCAGCCAGCTCTTTTTGTTTTTAATTGACGCATATAATTATTTCATTCTTTAGTTTGCACTGCATATATATCATTTTATTATTCATTTACAAGTTGCAAGTAAATTTAAATATGAGGAAGATAAAAAAACATTGATCGATCTTGTTGCAAATCTTGGGACATTTGGTGGCCTTTAAGAAACATCTTTCATTCTAGAGATTTTTATTAAAAATCTTTTAATTAAATAGTTAAATAGAATTAATAAAAGAGAATTTAATGAAAAAAATTATACCAGTGTAACACAAGTATTTATATTTCATTGCAATTGCATTGAATAATTCGTTTGAAAGTAGTGAAATGTGAAATTTTTAAAAAGTTTTAGCAACAAAAATAAAGAGAATTCAAAAGAAATTTTAACACTGACCGGAATGCGAGTAGATACAAGCTGTAGAAAAAGTCAGTTTCATACGGTCTATAGTGTATCGAATATTTTATTGAAAAACGAAAAAAAAAGTAAATAAAAAGTGTTCTCGTGTGAATTGGCTCAATTAGGTGCAAAAAAAAAGAAGAGTTTAATATTTTTGTTAATTATCTTTGTTTTCGCGTAGAACTTAGAAAGCTTTATGATTACTAAAACGAGAAAGAATAAGTTGAATAATCAAACCTCGAGGTTTTATGACATAAACAGTTAAACGGCGTGACGAAATGTCACAAAAATAGAAGTTTTTATTTTCTTATTTTAAAGACACACGAAACTCTGCGAATTTTGACGCCACTTTCTTTCTTCCCAAACGTTTTCAGAAATACTTTTTAATATTCACAGATTTTTGCACAAGACTTATGTGTAGCTAAACTTTGTGTAAAAGTTTGTAACGTTACGTAACATAGCATAACGATAGTTTATTTCTGGCTTAATTCGCTCTGCTTTTAATTTTTATCCACATTTCCTTGTTCCTTGCTCTTGTTGGCTAAAGAATCCATCTAAGTCAAACGCATATGATCAACACTGTATATTTCAATTAATCACTTACTATCAGCAATGATAAAGTTATGGGAATAAATGAGGTATATCGTTCAAGAATGTGCCATTACCAGATAAAAAAATAATAAAAAAAGCGAATCTATAATTTAGCGTTTACCTCTTTCAGACCTGAACTTTATGTTGCTTGTAAAATTCATTAAATCATCGATAAAATAATAAAATAATATATAAAATAAAGTAATTCTTTCTTAATTACTTTAACATTTTGTCTACATAATTGTATTTGCAGGTCCTTTTTAGCGAACAGGACATTGCACAATTGTGTAGTCTAGGCCATAACATGTAAAATAAAATCTTAACAAAATTAAACAAGTTTTTGCTTATTTTAAATATTTCTTTCAACGTTTTATTTTGTAATGTGCTTTTTTGGAACTTTAAATATTCAGGTTGTTTTCAAAAAAAAAAAAAAATTAATAAAAAAATTGTTAATTTTATCAACGATTTTTATTCAATATTAAAAAAGTTTTTCTTTCTTTTTTCAAAGTAATGAATTTAAAACAAAAGATTACATTGATTATTTTATACATTAAATAGCATATGAAATAGCATATGAATAGAAATATGAAAAATATGAACAGGTTGAAAAGGAATATAAATAATGTTGGAAATATTATTTCCAACAAAAATTTTGTTTTAAATTTCCGTAGATATATACATAAGTTATAAAAAATATGATATAAAAACTTAAAAAGAATGGAAACATATTTTTAAATCAGTTCAAAACTATAAGTTTTAGTATTATTTTAAATGAAATCAACTTTTTGAATGATATTCCTCTAAGCAGTCTTTGTTTTATGCTAAGCAAAGGGTTACTTTCCATTTTATCTTCATCGTCTGAATCGACTACGACCACTATTGCGTGGACAAATATTTATTTTTCAACATTCACAGAAGCTTCACAAAAATATCTGAAATTTATGTATGTTTTTTGAAGAAATTTGATGATTTCTGTTTAGTTTTGATGGGTTTTTTCTCGATTTAGATTTTACGTCTAGATTTTACTTAACAATTCATTTATGTAGATCGTAAGTATAACTTAGAAACTAAGTTTAAGTTAGTTTGATAAATTTATGTTTAATCCGATACACAACCACTCTTTTTTATTAATTCGCAACATAATTCAGTACAACCTTCCTTCAGTAGTCTATATTCCGACTGATCACTTTTTTCTCTCCTCTCCGTTATACTTCATTCCCGACCGCTCTCAGTCTGTCAAAGTGTTGCATCTTATAGCAACACTGCCAATACACAACAGTGTTGCATACTCACGTACTACGTTCAGTCCCCGTTCCCACATTTATTTAATATTTTGTTTATTTTTTTTTGTGTTTTGTTTTAAGTTCCTTAGTACTGGAACAAATAGTTTGCAATAGCAGTGCTCTGGTACACAAAAAAAAATTAAAAAAAAGTTTTAATGAAAAATTTTGTAATATCAATTAAAAAATTAATTAGATTTTCACATGTAAAATTTTTTGTTTCTTAAAAAATAAATATAAAAATAATTTAAAAGGTGTTCGAAATATGAACAGAACTTTGCAGTACGTTTTGTAATGGCGGCAATTAATATAAACTTTTTGCTTTTGGTAATATTTTACTTTAAAAATACAAGTCAAAAAATTGTTTTCTATAAACTTGAAATATTTTCGTCATGGCAGAATTTTTTATGGAAATGTTCATTTATAGAACGCAAAAAAAAGGTAAATTCTGTAAAAATTTTACTGATGTTGGAATTGCCAATTTTTCTCAATTCAGTTTTAGCACTAAATTGTGATTAAAATCTAAATTTGTGCAGCAATTTCAATGAAAAAAATTTGATTTTATTTAAAATATATCCAAATACATAATGTAACACCAAGAAAGGGCTTTGTGTTTCCTTTTTATTTTTTATGAAACTAGCTGATCCGGTCCGCGTTGTTGGACCTAAGCAAACATTAGTGTTGTATTACCACACGATTTATTTATTTAAAATAAAAAAATGCAAAAAAAATAAATATATGTGACAGCGCATAGAGAAAGGGACCTAAGCAATTTTTAATTTTTTTTTTTTGATGTGGACAACATCTGAGCATCGAATGAGACCGATCCCATGCCCCAAAAGTGTTCCCTCCCAGAGATATGCGCGTTTTATGAAGTGATGGTACACCAAAGATACACGTATTTAAATCTATAAAATGGCTCTCCTGAACAAAACCGGTTTTTACCCTTAGGTCCCTTTCTATTTTGCGCGTCACATATATATTTTTAAAATCAAAAAAAAAAAATTTTTAATAAAATGGTTTTTTTTTCTTGTTGCAAAACTTCAACGATATGTCATTTAAAAACAATGTAAAGATAGATTAAAACATAATTTGATTGGGGAATTTCGTATTTCTTTTCTTGATGAAAATGGCAAACCATGCTCAAGATATGCGAATATTTCTCACAAAATGGTACATCTCGAAAACGAGAGCTGATTAGAACAAAAACAAAGTCCAAATTCCAGTTCAGAGCCCCAATTAACATAAAAAACCACTTTGATTTTCATGCCACAGGAAAAAAATTTAATTTTTTCCCCTTGTTTTATTTACTCCTTCCCATTGTGCAACGCTTGATATCTAATCAAAACTTCTTAAAGTGCGAACAAAAGTCACTTTAAATTTCATTGCCATCCAAAATTGGTTTTAATTTAAATTATTGTTTGTTAATGAAATTTTATTATGTAAAATACTTTTTGTTTTTTGTAAATAGAATTCTCCGAAGTACGTTTAATTAAAATATATATGTATTTTTAAATCAACTTTGGTGCACACTTCTTGGATTATGATTACGTATTCGAAATGTGTTTAGTTCGCTTTGCCCGTTGTCTTTTTGATCACATTTTGGTGCGTTAAATATTTAATGTACCATTTCAATGTACTCGTAGCTGCCAAAGCAATATTCATTTTTAAATAGAGTTGGCCGCTTCTCATTTCCCAGCTCTAGACATCATCGTACTCAATTTAATTTAAATTTATTTAATGTTGGCCGTTTTTAAATTTGCTTCCATTGTTGCTTTGCTGTTTTTTGCTGTTTTCATTTTGTTTGCAACGCTTGTTAACTTTGAAACATTTTAATTGATGATTTTGCTAGTTCCGCAGCTCAGGTGTGCCTGACCTTTCTGTCTGTCTGACAAATAACAAAATTCTACTGCACTCGTCCCCGGCCATCCTCTTACCATCGCAAGTGATATTATGAATGTTCAAATGGTATGTTGTACATCAAATAATGTAATGTACAATTTTTATAACGTCTCTAAGAACAATTTCACGTAATTAGAAAACTTTCAAACTCTTTGGAGAATTTTCTTCTTCATTTAATTTTCATTTATTTTTTTTTTTGTTTTTCGTTTCTTCTTCGTTTCTTGCTTTATTCATCTGTAACCTAAACTGTTATTGATACCAACAATTCTTGCTACATAGAATCCTTGTAAGTAAAAGGTATTTTATTTCGTTTTCATCTATTGAACGTTTGATTTCTGGATAATCGAAGCAATCTAATGGAGAACACAATACCCTACTTTAATTATATGAAATGTGATTTTCAGATAAATTAATCTAGTGCGGCAGTAAATGAAAATTTGAAAGTGAAAGACTTAATTCCTAGTGAAATATTTAACTGTGATGTAATAAAGTTAACATCAGTTTGAGGCCTGTTTAGAGTAAATTAATTAAAGACAACTTGCGCTAACAAGTTACCAAAAGCTTGCCAAAGTTTTTAATTGGCCATAGAACTGCCCAGAAGTTTGAGTTAATTAAAAATCACGAAAATAATGCTGCATAGAAAAAATTATTGCTTGTTTTTTATTAACTAATATCCTTTTAATTAATTGTTATTTTCTTTTAAAATTAAATAGTTTAATTGATAAAATTAAATTTTTAATCACTTAAAAAGCATCAATAACATAAAAGCGATAATATTTGCCAACAGCTCTCTGAGACCTAGAAAGGGAATCGATTTTAATTCGCACAATTAAGAAAAATAATTAATTAATAACTAATATTAAATATAATTAAAAAATTAATAAAAAAAAATACATTAACAAGTCAATAAATTTTTAATTGTAGCAATTAACAATTTAATGAAAAAATATTTCAATTAATTTAACCAAAAAAAAATTTCATTTATTATTATTAATTTATTAACTGGTGAAATTTTAAACAATTTTTTAATTGATATCACAAATATTTTAATTGAAATTAATTTTAATTTTTTTCTAACGGTGTTTTAGATAATTATTAAAATGTATAACAGGCTGCTCTAGAAGGAGAAAAAAAGAGCTTTGTGCTGTTTAACTCAACAAATGTATATAGAAATCTTATTTATTATTTTTTTTTGTCTCACAATTTAAGAACTGATATTTCCTTTATAGGGCATTCGAATTGTTCACCTCAACTGCATGGCAATTGTGTAATTTGTTTAACACGTCCTACCTTTATTTCTTCGTTTTTCCTTCCTGCCATTTATCAATTTTGCCAGTACATTTGATAGTGTGCGTTTCACAGTTTATTAAAAATAACTTAACAACTTTTATTGCCGTTGGCTTCGCTCTTCGTGCTTGTTACTTCACATCGAACAGTTACGTACAATGATTTTCATACAAAAATACTGCAATTGATACCTTTTTAGCATTCGCTAAATGGCAGTACGTAAACAAAATGCCAACTACTCCTGCCGCTCCCTGTGTGCGTTGTATTTTTTATTTCATAAAGTAGTTGCCTACAGTAACTGTTTAAATATTTTTTCCAATCCATCAAGTTCTGTTACATCCCCCTCAATTTTTTTTTCCATATTGAAATACATTAGAGTGCAATAGGGTTCAAATTTATAGCTTTGACACATTCTTCAATATCAATATTTTGCCGTTTGCTGACCCAATTATGGAGTTGTTCAATTCTTTTAATTCATTTAAGTATTTGTGATCTATTTCTTTGGTGTTGAATTATTCATGGAAATGGATATTTGCACTTAATAAATTGATTTTCAATATTATTAAACACTGTACGACACGTGTATTTTTATTTAATAAGCGGGTGTTTTAGAAAGTACTTAACAACTTTAAGCTACACTTGGGGTGATTCACAAAGTGTCATAAAGTTATATGTTTGACCATAATAACATCTCATAATTAAATGTGCCATTTCCAATACACTAGAGCCGCCATTGGCGTCGCTTTTTAAAATAATGGTCAATAAGCTTTGCCTTGTTGTTATTCCAATTTGTGCCGCTACATATCAACATTCACTTGAATTTTTTTTACTAAAGTCATAATTATAGCTGATGAATTTCACAATTTGCCTGTAAAAATTCTATCCTAATCATAGTTGGTGTGTCAGAAAGTAGGAATTTAGTTCTGGTTGAGGCAATAAACAACTTATGAGCGGAATAAAATTGGTAAATAAAAGAAAATGCATACAGTTCTCTTTATTTCTTTATAACATTTCAAATCAATATATTTTTAGTTATTTCTTTATAGTAATTATACTCACTTGCTGAAATAAATAGAATAAAATGTATTCATACATTTTTTTTTTCATAAATTTTTTGGTAAATATTAAAAAATCAATAAAAAGTCATAGTATAGAAAAAGGTAATCCGATTTGCGACATTTCGCATTGCGTCGCATTTTCCCATTTCCCATTAACGACGCAAGTCGGGGCTCTAGTGTATATGTAATTAAATTGTAATTAAAAATTTTGTAATATCAATTAAACAATTAATTAAATTTTCAACATTAAACAAATTAATAGTATCAATTAAATTATTATTGTTCAATTAATTGAATTAATATTCAATTAAATTTTTATTAATATAAATTAAATTTTTTTAAATATATTTATTAAGCTTGAGTTCTTTTTTTTTATTTTAATTTGTTTTATTATTCTTATGATTATTATTATTATATATCCAGTAGATGATGTTCGACCTTTTATAAATGTACAAATAGATGATATCAGATATTTTGCTTTATTAGACAGCGGTGCTAATAGGAGCGTGATTGGTGGTGCGTTGGCTTCTAGAATAGAACAAATGCCATATTTTAGGAAAAGTCAAGGCAACGTGAAAACAGCAGACGGTGAAAGGCAAAATATTTTAGGAACAGTGACTTTACCGGTGACTTTTCGGAAACAGACAAAAATTATTTAATTTTTAATAGTACCAAGTATTCAGCAGGATATTATTTGTGGTTTCGATTTCTGGCATGAATTTGGTTTGGGAATTGCTATGCCGAAAATTGGTGAAATTAAATATGACGAAAATTATACTGACAAGCTTATATTGACATCAAAACAGAAGAAGCAATTGGATAATGTGATTGCTTCATACCCTGATTCGGAAAGGGAGGGCTTAGGGTGCACATCTTTGGTTGAGCATGAAATTGATACTGGCAATGCAAAACCAATAAAACAAAGATATTATCCTATATCAACTGCAGTGGAAAAGAAACTTTGTTTAGAATTGGACAGAATGATTACTCTTGGTGTTATTGAGGAAGCTCCAAGTTCTCCGTGGTCGTCTCCGACGGTCGTGGTAATGAAACCGGATAAAGTGAGGATGTGTTTGGACAGCAAGAAACTTAATTCCGTGACAATAAAGGACGCATACCCAATTGCGAACATTGACGGACTTCTGTCAAGGCTTCCTTCTGTTTATTTCATTTCAAAAATAGATATGAAAGACGCTTTTCGGCAAATCAAATTGGATGAGAGCTCAAGACCTAAGACAGCTTTTACAGTCCCTAATCGGCCGCTGTACCAGTTTACAAGAATGCCGTTTGGATGTGTTAACGAAATATCGAATAATAAAAGAAATTAAAATAAAAAAAGACCTGAAGCTTAATAAGTATATTTCAAAAAATATAATAAAAAAAGTCAATTAATAATATAATTAATATTAATTAAGAATTTAATAGAATATTTGATATTCGAGAAATTAACATTTACACAAAAACCGATGACCATAGCACTGAAAAAAAAATGGTTAGAAAACCAGGCTGATCACACTACTGAGAAGTAACCAGAAGGGCCCGCACAAGTCAAATTTTTTTTTATTATTTTTCTCTGTTACAGCACCATTCTTCATTGCTATTTGAACAATAAAATATTGACGAAGTAATTTAATAAATAAATGGCTTCCCGCAGCTTAAAAATAATGCGTCAAAAATAACATCAGAGACGTTGAAAATTTGCTTTATAATTCACATGCAACTGCACATTTTAAATCGCAGCAAAAACTACTGCATCGCAGTCAGTAGGTTTATAAGGGAATATTGAGTTGGCATGTTTAACCTGATTACGTATGGCATGATATTTGATCGCAATGTCCCACTTGGAAGCTATTGTCTTAAAATGCTTTTTTTTTTATAATTTATGGCTGAAACTGGGGTTGAACCCAGGTCTGTTTTGGTTTTGTAGTCAACGTGCAGACTACTTCAGCCATCGCCACCTGCAGCGCAAGAAATACATATATGGTGAAATCTGGGAATGTTAAAGCATTTATTCGAATTCGTTCCGTCGGTTCATTATGTCCGTTGCCCTTCGTAAAATTAATCTTTATATCATTGCCTTACAATAGTGCTCTTTTAAGTACACTAAAGTAAGGCAATGTAGTGACCACTAAAATATTCATTCTTTTTTTGTTATATTCATAAAGAAGTGAAAAACAAAAATTTGTATATACAAGAAGAGAAATATTCTTAAAGCCAAATATATCGCTCATTTACTCATTTACTGATACAACGTCATAAAGCAAAAAATCAAATTTTGGTGTTAATAATGCAGAATAATTTTTCTAGTGTAAAGAAGTCGTGCAAATGACGTCAAAACTGACCTCGTGGCAGCAGAATCTTTTTCATTTCTCCATGTAAATTAAAAACTTTAAGTAAGTTTTTTACAAAACTAGTTTTCTTGAGTTATGACGTTGTTTAAGTAAATGAGCGATATGTGCTTACTTAATGTAAATGACATTCAAAAGGCAGAAGAAGTAAATATTGCTTTCAAAATTTTAATTATTTTTCACTGTGATGGTACATTTTACTGCTGGGAGACAATTGACGTCATTTGTTTTTTGTTCAAATTGAGCCCATAAATTAATGAAGAATTTAATTGCAGGAATTAAATTTTTACCTGAAAAAATTTATATATTTTTTAAATTAAAAGTCTTAACTAAATAACAAAGAGATATGTTTTTTACAAATTCTCTTTTTCTGCATATATTCCTGCTCCATTCATCATATGGCAATGTGTCATCACGACGTACGTTCAATGACAGCGAACTGTGTGAATTATACCCTAAACCAGGGGAGCGACTCATATAATTGCCACCCATAAGTTTGTGAAATATTATAAAATTTCTAATTCACTTAAACTATATTTTTTTTTTACTTGTGAACACAAATAACAAGAATGTGGATTTAAAATTCCTGCCATTACACGCGCAAAGCATAAATGCCAAAATGCTTATACGCTCACAAAACCCCTGCATACTTGCAGTAATTAAACAAATTATATTGGATGAATGATATTAGAAATGTCATGGCTAAAACCCAATTGAGCCATTAGACACGCCTGTATTCCTAAAATAATATATTTTGCGAAACAACAATTATAAACGCTGTGCAAGTAATGTGTTGATTTTATTATAAACAGCAACTGAATGAGTAAGTGCAGCAACATCGACAGAACAACAGGAACTAAGAGCAGCAGTAAACAACAGTTGGTATAATAGAAAAGTCCACAATACCACAATAAACTTTAACTCCAATTGCCTGGGCTGGGGCCATAGCCGGGCTACTTTAACAGATGGATGGTTGGATGGATGGATGGATTGGTGGGTTGGCAACAAAATGCTTATGAAAATAAACATTATAAAGGATAATAAACGACAATACTTATTGCCAGTGCGGTTTTATTATATAAAATAACATTTTCATCCTGCACCAGCAGTGCAGCAGCATGAAAGAAACTAATACAACAACAACAACAATGGCAAGAACCCTACCAGCCAGTAAATAAATAAACAAACAAACAAACGAATAAACATTTGAAAGCATTAACAATAGTAATCAACAGCAATTGTAATTAAGATATTTCGCATGGTTACATTTAAATTTGAATTTCATATAAATGCCTGACGTTTTATTACAATGTCATTTGTTGCACAAAAGTGATGGCAGTTGTTGTTCATTTAACGACAAATGTCGGACACTGTTTCCATAAGCCGAGCAATGATTTTCAAATTAATTAAACATTTATAGCACTTTTAACTTTTCATTAAAACAATTGTTTTAATTGCAATTAAGCTTGAGACTACTTAATTTTATAAGAATATTAAAAATATTTATTTTTCGCAACAAACGTTACCAATAGGAACGCCTTCAGGTACTGAAAACTTCAATTAATACTGTGTTCATATATGCACCTGAATTGCATAAATATGTATTTTACTACTTAATTGAGCTCAATTTATCATATAGTAATTATTCAATTACCAAATTGAGCATATAGTATTTAATTGTATCATTTATTTGCTAAACAACCCTTCTCACAAGTATGTTTAGTGCGTGGTATGTTCAGTGAAAAGAAAAAATTCTGTACAATGACAAACCAAATGTCGAAACAGTAAATAAAATGAAAAAGCAAAAAACAAAAAGAAATGACCAGTGAAATATACCTCAAAATGTTGTTCTTTTTTCTGGCTGTGCAATGCTAAATTAAATATGTGTGAATACTAAATTAAATTGCTTAATTAAAATTAATTTAATTCAATTAGGAAGGCATATCTGAACAAAGTATAAGATTCTTTCATTACGAACGCGCCTGGTTTACTATGAGTCTTTGGCGAATGCCTCCAATGTATTTCAATCGGAGGTTTATGCCATTGAAAGGTGCGCTCAATTTAATCTTTGTAGGCGATAGCGGGAGAGGTATAGAGCCACCTTATCGAATAGTCAGGCCACCATTAGGGTACTTAGTTCAAGCGAGTTTATTTATAAGTGGACTTGGGCGTGCCGCATGAAGGTGGAATAATTAGGCGGCCCCAATAGGGTTACTTTCTGCTGGGTTCCCGTACACGTTTTTTTTTTTTTTTTTTTATCTGAGACCAGCACTCAGGAGATGACTCCTACACATGCGAAGCATTGTGCCGGAACTATAGGAAATGGACGACTGGAGGTGAAGCTTAATTAATGATTTTACAGCTCTGCTTTCGCACGTTCTTTGTTTATACGCGCAGCAGTGCTGAAGCTTCGGTTTAGTAGCCCTTTTTATTATTATTTTACTTCGCTGGTGCTACACAATACCGACGAAGGAGGGCGTTCTGATGTGAATGTGGATTGCTATCAACTGATGCCGGGGTATTGTTCAGTGACCAGTGACTGTGCCTTCGACACTGAAACCTTCCGACAACAAGTGACATACAAAGACACAATAATGCACCACTTTAGAAAAATGCGAGATGTTAATTTTTATTTTAAAATTTTGGTCTGAAACTGGGGTTGAACCCAGGTAAATTTTTGGTTTTGTAGTCAACGTGCAGACTACACTAACCATCGTGCCATCGCCACGTTGATGTGGTTTGAAAGAAGAACGCAGATGGGCTGGCCAGGAGTGGAGCCAGCACACCCATAGTCGAACCGAAACATTTTTGCATGCTTCGACCGAATAGAATCCGAGAAAATGTACGCATGGGGATTAGTAATGCCAGGGATGTGACAGTCGAATTTAATGCTGAATGTGAAGTATAACCGGCATCGTTTCCAAGCTCTCATATCTTTGAGCAAGAATAATTTACTTACCTATACTCAGCTGAATACTCACGGGTCTTTGTCGATTGTGAAAGCGCCTCAACAGCCTTGCCATTAGGAGTAGCAGCCAGTGCAGGGTTTGCGAATTTGACGAGGAGACGGCGGAGCGCATTATGCCTCAAGAGTAATGAGCAATTCGAGGTTTGGGAACTGCCAAAAATAAAACTCAAGGCAATCCTGACATTTCCCAAGAGGCCAGGTCTGGTTAAGGTACTCTGACACCTGGCAGGATATGTAGTAGCTTTAATTAGGTCGCGGTATACATATTTCACGTAATTTCCAAGTCCTTTATTCAACATTCTATAGAGAGCACTGCTCGAGCACTGGTCCAAGAAGGATAAAATACAACTCTCAGGTACAACAATTGAACAATAATACTTCCATAATACGAAGTTGTAGTTCATTCAAATGCAATGGTTGGATTTTAAATTGGCCTTCCTCTTCATTGCAGAGGCAAATAAATCAATGCAGCAGAGAGCGAACATTCACGACACACAGTAGAAACACCTAAAGAACTCATAGTGTTGCAATTAATTAAAGAACAAGTAAAACATTCTTCCACACTCCCACACCATTGGTATAAATAAATATACCAATACACATGCATGTTGTGTGTGCATTTTGTGTACAGCATGGTGAAGTCGTATCTTTGCTTCCGTTTCCGTTTATTGCATTATTTGTGCATTTTAATTTCATAACAAATGAAACTTTCTTTCGAACAATCCAAACGAAATAAAATATAAATATGAAAGGCAGCAACAGAAATATAAATGAAATGGTAGTCGCTATGCTTAATTGTAGCATAAGAAGCACTTAGCGCTCCAACAAATGCGTTATTGTGCTTTAACAAAATGGAGCAAAGCGAGCCCCTTGTACTAAAGTCTGGTTTAATGGAGTGTAAGTTTTTCTTGATGTTTGCATACACAGTTTTTATTTTTTTCATTTTCATATTTTCATTTCTATCCCTTCTTCATTTGCAGTGCTGGATCAAAATATGGCCGCGACATTATGGCGTTGTTTCTTTTGGACACAAACACAAGCTTATAAATTAGTAGCGAATATTTATTAGAGTTTGTGTGTTGCATAGGTGCAGAGCAAGTTTACCATTTAGCCAGCAAACCATGAAGGCATACAAAAAAAATAAAAATAATAAAAATAATAAAAACATAAAAGCCAACAATAATATTTGGCTGGTGCAGTGGCGGGTAGAAGTTCGTTCTTTTTTGTTTTTAGTTTTTTTTTTTTTTGTACACACTCGTTGCACTCCAAACAGAAAACATTTTTAATTTCCAAAGGAGAGAAATATATTCTTATTTGTTGCACCAAATAATATGGATATTCATTTAAATTGCCATTTTTGCATTTGGACATAATTTGCTAGGCCTATTCGAAGCCGATTTTTTTAGATATTACGGAACTTGTGACATTTTTTTTTTGGCGATTTCTTTACTACCAAAATATGCGACATTGTATTTGGTTGTGCGTTTCTTAAAATTATTTTGCTTTCAGAAATTGCAGTATGTTTTTATTTATGGTGGAGCAGCACTCAGGGGATGACCCCTATATATGCGGTGTATTGTGCTGGAACGATAATGAGAGAGAGAGATGGCAGGTGAAAATGCTTTTGCACATTTTAGCAGCATAGCAACGCCTCTGATGTCAAGGAGACGTATACAATTATGAAGCTTTCTCTTAGTAGTAGTTTTTAGTAATTATTTTACTTCCCTGGTGCTACACAATGCGAAAAATGCCAAATGTCCTGATGACTAAAGCCTTGGTTAGTAAAAACGTAACACTTTCTCGGCGATCAGCTGGCAAAAGCTGTAACATATGTAAGTAATGCTCGTTGCTGTTTACTAAAGTCGTATCGTTGAAATTGTCACTAAGAAAATCTACAGAAAATAGATTTTTACGTTGCAATTGTCAACTTGGCATTACTTACGCATAAAATAAAAGCCGCAACAGCTGACTGAAGTGCTTGAAGTTTTACGTTTTTAATAGCCAAGGTACCCGGACACAGGAGCATTGTGGGCAATGAGTTTGCTGACGAATCAGCTAAGTCCGCCATTATATCACCATTCCACAGCTATGTGAACGTTAATCGCGACGACATTGATGGATTCATTCGCTCTCATTATTCTCTACCTGACAGGACACATACTTTTAGCATGACATCTTCATGGTATAGATCAATCAATAGTGGTTGCACTACTATAGACGACCCAACGCCATCACATAATAATAGACTAGACTTGGTGAAGTTTACTCGCCTTAGACTCGACCATACCAGAATTTCCCACGGACACCTAATTAATATCTTACTGTGACTGTAATATACCCCAGGGTAACCCACTTTTTTTTTTTTTAAAGACAATACAAACTCTACGAAGCTCTTAAGCTTGTCTGTAGAAACACCTGGGGTCTAAACGGGAGTCGAACCCGCACCTCCATATTGATAAAACTAATGCTCATGCACTGACTACGGAGGTACCCACTTGTGGAGTGTCCGAAATTCAATAGAATACGCAATCAAGTTTTCCACAATTCCTGCCCAAAATCCTACCTGTCGAATCCATCTCCAAGTAATATATCGCTAATCTCACAATATCTGAGGAAAATAGGCCTACATATATGGAAAAATTTGATGGTATCTTTATGTATTTTATTTAAGTAAATCTATATCAATATATACCCAAATGAATGTACTATCCGATTTCAATATTTTATCTTAGTCATTATTATCTTATTACACTATTATCGAGCTGTAGGCGTACGATGTCATTGCTCGTTAAATATTAACATATAATTTGTAATTATTTTGTTAATAATAATAATAATAATAATAATAATAACCGACATCTAAAGTTGAACGATACTGACAAGTTTAACGATACGTTTTTACTAACTATGCCTTTAGTGGGAAACTGACCTCGAACCCAGGGCATTTTAGGTTTTCTTGTTAACGTGCAGACTACTTGAGCCATCGCCATCGGATATACACCATGAAAATTAGACATTCACACTTCAAAATAGAAAGTGTCTAAAAGCAATTGAAGGCGAATACATAAAATATTTCGCGGTACTAATATTTAATAATTCTATGGTTGTAGACATTATCCGGACGAAAGGGACACATTCTGCAAAGTACTCTTGGCCTGCTATTTCACAAAAAAGCGTGCAATTTTAGTTGTTCAATAATCATGGTCAGTCACCAAACAATTTTCATAAATTTTTTAAAACAAAGTAATTCATAAATGGAAAATAAAAATAAACCCTATTAAAACTCAGGCTATTATATTCCCTTAGAACAACTCCCCCAAAACGCTTAATAAGTTGTCAGTTAAATTTTTAAAATGAGTGCCTGACAATTAAAAACGAAGTCAAATATCTTGGCGTTTGCCTCGATAAGAAACTTAATTTCGGGAAAAACATATGTGAAATCTGTAAAAATAAACTATGAAAACTATCAGAACTTTGTGGCCACTTCTTAGTAAACGTTCAACACTTAAACTTAAGAACTAAAACTTAATATTCAAAAGCGTTATAAGACCAACTTTGACTTATGCAAGTCCTATTTGGTATAATGCAGCAAAGATACATTTGAAAAAACTACAAATTATTCAAAATAAATGTCTTAAAATAATAAACAACAGAAATTGGAGATATTCAACTTTACTTCTCCACTACGAAATTATCGTCTTCAAAAAAAGAACTTAACCATAAATACCACGAATCTATTTAGAATTCTTCTTCTCAAATGTTAAGAGAATGCAACTTAAAACAGAATTCATTGTGACATGTATGGATGTATTATCCTCGGATAATTTCATGCTATACCTGATACTTTCTAACTATATTTAAATTTATATCTCTTTTCATATAATGGTTTTACCTATTTTCCTTTGAATAATGTTATCATCTTAAAAATTATTATCAAGTTTTTTTTGGTTATCTAAATTATTCGCTGTAGTATCTATAGATAAAATCTCGAAAATGTAAATTTATATGCTAAGAAAAATATATTAATAAATATGAAATGAAATGAAATGAAATCATGAATGTAATTCATGTACTCATTTTCTGTTCGTAAAGAACACGTGTTTCGGTTGAAAATGGTACCCTATCCGCGACTCTTCTTGATATATTCTTGATTTTTATTTGATCATTGTGGCATTTTGATTGCACAGCAACATCAATTAATATAAACGTGAATGCAATTAAATTATTAGTTAAGGACTGAACAAAGATCTGAATGGGAAAAATTTAACTATTATTTTTTCCGCTTAGTTTAGATTAGCAATTGATTACACAAGTGAGTTTCGCAGAAACAACATTCCAAAAGCAAGTTGGATTCTTTCTCTTAAGAAGGTAACGCAAGTTGTTAAGTTACTTTATGGGGCATTGATGGCATGTATGAGTTTGGCGAATTTACGAGGATTGTGTGAAAGGATTTTTAAACATTTTTCAAGTTTTATTTGCGCAGTTTGCCTTCGCTATTGCAATTTGCATGAGCGCCCTTAAAAAATAAATAAAGATTATTTCTGTATTAAAATTTCATTAAAAGGCACTCTTAAAATCTTTCATTTTATTACACTTTATACGACACTAGAGACGTTTTAAATCCAACACATGCCTGATGGTTCTGTGTGATTTTTGTGACGTTCACTCTCAAAAGTGTACAAAATTCGGCAGTAAAATATTTTTTGATTTAAATTCTTAATGCATGAGTTGGTCTTCTTTGTAGACACCTTTGTGACCACAAACTTAAATAACTTTTTGAAACAAAGAAAGGTCTCTAAAATAAATTAAATTAATTTAAACTTTCGTTTACGGCTACAATTTATATGTTTTTTTTTTGTGTGTGTATCATAGGATCTATAAAGTTTAGAGTTTAGAAAATAGTAGTGGGGTTTAAATTTGTAAGAAATATGTGAATGTAGTATCTGTGTGTTGGGAGTGTTGTTGTTGTTGTTGTTGTTGTTGTGATTGTCTCTATCTATCAAACGTCTTCTTGTAGTCGTATTTTTATCTGCTTTCAGCACATATCTTCAATCAAATCCAGCAAAAGTGTAAAACACAACATTAAAGACGGCACTCATGTGTATATCCTGAACATACATAATCCTATTATTTTTTTATTTATTTCAAAGAGCAGTAAGATTAAGACAAATGCGGAAAGGGATAGTGATAGAGATGACCGGTGCTGCAGAGATATATGGAAGAAAGCTCTATTATCCTTACAACTCTGATTTTTCATGTTGTTTCTGCGCCTGCATTAAATTTTTAAACTGTGTTTTACTAGCCATTTTTATTCATTATTTTATTTCGCTGATGAATCTGCAATGTAATACCGACGAAGTAGGATGATGTGGCTGTATCAGATGGTACCAAGTGAACCCGATACTGTTTAGGTGACCAGTGACTGACTCTGAAACCTTCCGGCACAAGGGCATACTAGTGCATGTCAGAAAAATGCAAACTATAGTTTATATTATCACTTTCTGGGAATACTGGGATCGACCCCTGCTCTTTTGGTTTTGTAGACAATGCGCCAAGTACTTCAGCTATCGCCACCATATGTGTGCTTATTAGGGAAGTTCCAGTAACAACAACAAACTTTCTACTGGGTTCAAGCAATGGGACGAATATTGCAAAGTACAGCATCGAAAATTGTATGCCGCTTACTGCTTACCCGCCATTTTTTTGTTTTTACTTTTGTTTTGAACTTTCACGTCCACTGCCCCACGTCCAAAGTAACAGGAAATAGCTCTGCTGGGAAGTTCCAGTAACAACAACAAACTTTCTACTGGGTTCAAGCAATGGGACAATTATTGCAAAGTACAGCATCGAAAATTGTATGCCGCTTACTGCTGACCCGCCATTTTTTTTTTTTACTTTTGTTTTGAACTTTCACGTCCACTACCCCACGTCCAAAGTAATAGGAAATAGCTCTGCTGGGAAGTTCCAGTAACAACAACAAACTTTCTACTGGGTTCAAGCAATGGGACAATTATTGCAAAGTACAGCATCGAAAATTGTATGCCGCTTTCTGCTTACCCGCCATTTTTTTTTTTTTTAACATTTGATTTGAACTTCCACGTTCACTTCCCAACGTCCAAAATAACAGAAAATAGCTCTGCTGGGAGTTTATTCCACATACGTGCTGTTTGGCCGAGAAATTAATTTTCTATGTAATACTAGTGCTAAATCGATATCAAATGGATGATGAACGTGTTGAGCGCAGGAATGAACGAGTTTCGGGAACAAGTTCCATAATTTCATTATACAGATTATAGTAAAGATAGAACAACGAAACATAATACAATAATATTGTATAATGGATGGGCCGCTTAAGACTAGTTTTACTTCTCTACAAGCCTATTTAACTATAAACTCAAATATATGAAGAGCAAGAAACGTTGATTCTTCGTTGTCAATTCTTCGTGCAAATTTCTTTCTGAATATTTCTGTAAACCAGCAGGCATTGTGAGTGCAACTGAGTGGGTTCAAATTAAAGCTCGTTAAAAGAAAATTTCTCATTAAACCCCTGCCATCAACAAATTCCTATTGGAAATCTCTTTATTAAGATATACAATTTTAAATTCTTTAGAAAGTATTTCTAGTTAAAGTTTGTATATTTAAAATTCCCCAACGTTGGGATAACTTGCTGTATTTTCCAGCGCATAAGTAAACCTGCAAACAACTTTCAAACATACGAGTGCAAAAAAAATAACATAAAAAAAAAAACTTTTTAAAATATCTGAAAAGTATTAATTTCAATGAAACAAAGCTAAGAAAAAGTGCTGATAAAGTTTTGCGCTGCCATTTTGCCAAAATAAAACTGAAAAGGTAAAAAGGAATAAGCAACCGAAATGGTTAAAATTTGAGGCACTATTAACACTCCATTCCCCACTCTACAACTAAAGCATTTATAAAAGTTTTTCTGCGGTAATTTTCATAAAATATTGCCATTTTTACGCGAAAAGTTTTAAAAATCATGTTCAAATTAGTTGAAAATATCACACAGTGTTTGCCAACAAACACAAACAGATATGCAGTGTATGTGTGTGGGTGTGTATATGTGTGTGTATTTGTGTACAACAAAAATACAATAATTTAACTAAGATTTGATAGCTGGAAAATTAAAATTAAAACACAGAAAATGTTTTTCGAACGCAGAAAGAACAAAATGCCATTGACAGGAATATGAGACCTGAAGGTAATGTGCATTCGAAACTGAAAACTGAAAACTGAAAACTTACTTAATTGCAAATAATTTATAAGGTATGAGATACATATTAATTTATTTCGCTGGCATTTCACACACTCTAAAAGTTTTGGTCACCATTAAATCAAATAGGAATGCTGCAAAACAACGGCGGCACAGCGTGTATTCTAAAGCTGCCACAGTTTTGGGGTTTTAGTTAAAATTAATATTAAATTAATTTTCAAGTTGAAACTAGTCGCTTTCATATCCAACAAAGCAACCAAATACTGAATTAATATTTAAATTAGTTTGTGGATGGGATTGCTTTAGTTGGCAGCAATTATGCTGTATTAATTTTATTACATGGAAAGTAATTTGCCAGAAAATTATTTACCAGTATTTTTACTGCCATTGTGGAGGGGGTGCACATATGAATATACATGGCATATGTAGCTACAATATATTCATACATGCATCTGATACTCAACATAAATTTTCGCATAACAAAGTTTACATTTTTTGCAATCAGAGTATTCAATTTATGGGCACATTTTTTTTGACCTTTCGTCCAGGTAATTTAATTTACAGGTAATTTATGGACCTGTTTATCACATATATCTATCACGTATTTTTTGGAGATTTACAATATTAAATTCAGAGGCTACAATGAGCAACAAAAATATTTAGAATCTTTAACGGCGAAGGAAAATTTCTTTCAAATATTTATTTTGACAACATGAGGGTGGCGATGGTCGAAGTAGTCTGCACGTTGACTACAAAACGAAAAATTTTCCTGGGTTCAACCCCAATTTCTGGCTCATAAAAACATCTCGCATTTTTTCTGATGTGCATTTCTGTGTCTTTGTGTCAGTTGTTGTCGGAAGGTTTCAGTGGCGAAGACATAGTCACTGGTCACTGAACAGTGACGGCTTCAGCTGTATCCAACCAAAAAAAGTCGAAATAATTATTTTGAGATTTTGAGTAGTATAACAACGATTCTAAATGACGTGTATGCTTTTTATCTGTTTACTTTACAAATGTCAAAGCAGAACTTATATTTATCGCCATTGGTAAAGGTTAAAGCTTCTTCGAATTGCGTAATGACTTTTGCGCCACCTGGTATAGAAAATAATTTGGATTGAATTAAAAACTTTCATTTCAATATTGTGAATAATACTTCAATCATACGTGCGTTTTATTTATAGTTATGTATGTAGCTACATTGTTTTAAATCGCCTACCATTTTCGAGAAAAGAATCAAAATGGTTTAATCGAATTAAAAATGGGTATTTTTCAAAATATTTTTGTAATTTGTAACAAGCCAAGCTGTTAATATTTTCAATGATTGGACATTCATTTGGACACTTCCAGAAGTCCACTCGATATAATTTTATTTGCTCATCTCCTACCATTTTCGAGAAAAAAGGGCAAAAGTTGTTTAACAGAATAAAAAAATTTTATTTATCAAAATATTCTTACAATTTCTAAAAAACCAAGTTGTTAATATATCCAACAATTGGGCATTCTTTTATTTAGACACTTTCAGAAGTCTTCCTGATAAATTTTTTTTACTATATTTTTTGAAATATATTTATTAGGCTTGAGGTCTTTTTTTTTTTTTTTATTGTTTTATTAGTCGATATTTCGTTAACAGCTTGTTAACATCATCTGGAATAATTGGAAATTAAAATTGTTTTTTTTTTTATTATCTTTTATGCCTCATGATGTTAACAAGCTGTTAACGTTATATCGAATAATAAAATAAAAAAAGACCTCAAGCTTAATAAATATATTTCAAAAAATATAATAAAAAAGGTCACTTAATAATATAATTAAAATTTTTTTTTATTATATTTTTTTACATTTTAATATGTTTTTTTTTTAATTTTAAATTTTAAAATCGTTTTTCAATTATTTAATATTGCCTTGTTAGCGCATTAATTAACACATCTCTGTTAAACTCGTTGGTTGGTGTCTACGATTATATCTATATATATATATTTTTTTTAATTTTATATATAACCCTAGATAGAAACCTCAGCACTTAGCAGAGCTCTGTTAACGTATTAGCATATATCAGTTAGGAATTCTAAAATTTTGTTGTGATTCTGAACATGAGAATTTTTGGGAAAGGAATCAACGTGGCCGACCAGACTAAATTGAGATTTATGTATCTCCTCTATATTTCTGCATTAACGGAATCTTTAACAGAGCGAGTTGAAGTTCGTTTTTCACAATTTTCCGCACTTAAAATTTTGAAAAACGTTGATTCTCTGAGGGATAGCCAAATTTTTTCTGGAAAAAGGCAACGTGGGTGACCCGAATAAAATAGGATTTATGTGGAGGGATCTCCTCTATATTTCTGTAGTAATGGAATCGTTAACAGAGCGAGTTTAAGTTAGTTTTTCACAAGGCGACCCCTCCTTCGGTAAAAAACAAATTTTTTTAACTGTCCTGAAAAAATATTTTATAAGGATAACTTTTTTCGAGGTCTAATGTATATGTCGTTACGTAAAATGTAAATAAGCCTATCGTCACTTTTAAAAATTATACAGGGGAGGCAAAAAACTTATTAGAAATTGAAAAGTCTTGTGGTTTCGCATATGACTAATTATCAGTATCATTAAAATAAAAAGAAAAGTTTATTTTTCTATACAAAAAATAATGGATTTATTTCAAAAAAGTACTACCTACCTATCATATTTTTTTTATCAGTTTTGCCACATTTCTGAAGTCGGAAAAAGAATGATTTGTTGTTACGACCTTTTGAGTTTCTTTAATAAAGTCGTTATTTTCAAAAATAGAAAACTAAAAATTTGTGAAGACGTGTGCCTTGATGCGCTGTACCAATGTTCATTAAAAACTCGATTTTGAGTGTTTTGGTTGTTACACCCGTTTGCATTTCAGGTGACGATATATGTATATACACACGTACATATATTTATATATTTTTTGAATATTAAATTTTATTTATATATTTGTAGAAAAAAAAAATTTTTTATTTTTTTTTGGGAAACTGAATTTTATTTATAAATTTTAATATTTACGAAGAAGAAGAAGAATTTTTTACATTCCCATTTTTTACATCACCCATCTGTAAAACAGAAGCTTCAAAAATGTTATTATTCATAAAATTTTAAGTCGTTTGTTTAATGGCACACATATGTATACTGCGTAAGTAATAAATGTATGTACGTGAGCCATAACGTATACGTAATATGCAATATTCCATTATTGCACATAAAGTATACGCAGGCTGTTACATAAAATTAAAAATCATAAACATTAATAAAATTTTAATAAAGATATACATAAGTTTATGCTCGTACCTGGGGGATTTCATTTCTAAAGCAGTTAAAAAAAAAAAATTAAAAGCTCTAATAAAAAGTTGTTTGGCTTTCATGCTGGGGTTTTCATAAATTATTTTTATAGAGATATTTTTCATTTTTCCGGAAGGTATAATTTTTGAAATGCCATACATAATTTCACATGTAAAATATTATCCATTTGTATTTATTTATATTTTTCGCAATTAAATTAAATTATAGTGAAAAATCTCACTCTATCTACACAAAATCGAATGCCATGAGCGTAGAAAAGCAATTTGTCATCGAATTAATTTAAACCAAAAAAACACATGCGTTCGTAGATTTATCTATTATGTGGATGTTATTATTATCGGGGCAGAAAGCATCGCGGCCAAGGAAGATATATTGTGCAAAGACCATCAGATGATGATGGCCATGATCCTAAGGCTCTTAAGGAATCTAAACAATATTTGGGGAGTGCTGTTCCCCAACTTGTGTGAAGGCACAGCAATGCCACCCAGAAGGTGAAACCTTCGTCTGGCGAGTGCAGTACAATCACAAAGAACGCAAATGATCCACAGATTCATCATCTCCACAGCATAACCTGCTGATGAACGTGTTACTGCTGCCTAAAACCTCACGAATGCTCCTTTTGTCCACTCTCTATTTGCATAAAAATCCAGGAATCTTCTGGAATGTCTTAAACCGACCTTGTTGTGGTAATATCGATCTGGTGGCTCCCTCGGTAGACTACTGCGTGATCATTAGTCTAGCAATATGGAGGTTTGCTGGTTCGATTCCCCTGGGTTTTTCTGCAGACAAGCTTTAATTGAGGGTGGCGTTGGCACGATGGATGGTAGTTTGCACGTTGACTACAAATCCAAAAACAGACCTGGCTTCAACCCCAGTTTCAGACAAAAATTTTAAAAAATAAAAATAAACATCTCGCATTTAGTGTGTGTCTTCGTGTGTCAGTTGTTGTCGGAAGGTTTCAGTGGCGAAGACATAGTCACTGGTCACTGAACAATACCGGCTTCAGCTGCAGCAAAATAATTAATTAAGCTTCACCTCCTGTCGTTTCTCCTACTGTCCCTTTCCTATAGTTCCAGCACATTGTTTTGCAATGTCTTCTCCTGAGTGCAGGTCCCAAAAAAAAAAAAAAAAAAAATAGATTAGCAGACCGTGTGTTGTTTTGCATCTCCCGTTTCAGATCATTCCTGTTGAAGACAAGCATCAATGAGATCAATGGATCCACGTCCCCCTCCCTTCTTCGCATTTGAATTTCCATCATAACGTAACACTGTGCCTGGATGCCAGATTATTGAGTGGCCTGTGATACTCCAAAAAGATTCTCAAGTTATAAGTATTGCCGTTCAACACTTTCAGGGGAGATTTTCTGTGCTTCCTGTTGTCTTTCTTCTGCAGAATATGTATTGCTTCTAGTATTGCAAAAACTTCCCCTTGAAATATGGTAGCTTTCTTACTGAGAGCAACTGATCTGTGGATTCTGCGCCCCACTACTCCTGCACCCACATCATCGATCGTTTTCGATCCATCGGTATACCATTTTTAGTCATCGGTGTACCATTTTTTTAATCGGTATACAATTCCAGTGAATCAGCAATCATCCAGTTGAGATTCGCCTTCCATTCATCCCTTTTGGGGAACATCACCCCACGTCCCTTTGAGAAGCAGAGTGTTGCTTTAATCTTCACAGAAGTGCGGCCTATGTTCATGGCTTTTCTCATCGCATTCATAATGCTTAGGTGACCAGTAAAGTTGCCCAGCTTGAAGTTTTTCTTCATATGGAACACGAGTGCCTGTATGATCGCCTCCTTCTGAATTGCTATATAAAGAAGTGGAAGATTGAGAAGTGCTTCCATGCCACAACGGTGGCCACTTTAATTGTGTTTATAAGTGTTACTGCTCTTAAAAAATAATAAAAAAAATAAAAATTAAAAAAAAATTGGAAAGAAATGTTGAATATTCCTGACCCTCTACAGCCAACCGACAACACAGGGAAGGAAATTTTTCTACATGCCAGCAAGAACATGTTGGAGCGGCATATCGGCAAGCAAGCTAAAAGTTTCCGTAGATTGTGTGTTGTTAAAAGAAAAAAAAATATTATTGCTGTAAATTTTTTCCCCGAAACAATTGTAGCCACCTAATAATCAAGGTAGGGTGCAATAATTCGAAAAGTATCAACAAAAAAACTTTTCTTAAACCATAAAATAAAATGAATTTGTTATAGAAATAATGACGGTGTAAGCGCCGATATCGTGGCGGCGGTTTGTTAGTGTTCACCGGCAGCAGCATCATTGAAGCTGTTCAAAATTCAAGTATGATTTTAATGCTCAACTATGTTGGTATTTGCTTGCGTATTTGTATGCGCAATACTTGTATTTATATAAGTATAAAATTCCACTTGACTTGTCGTAAACAATTGAACAGTATCGTAAAATAATGAATTAAAAGTTGGTTCGTTCGCTGGTTGTTTGGTTTGCTGGCTGGCTGGCTGCTTAGATGTTTTCAAACGTGATACGAGTATTTGTGTGGGTGATGGTGGTGGTGGTGGTGGCTGAGAAGAGTTAACAAAATGTGAAAGTATACGAAGCTTGCCATTTGATGTTTAAAGCTATAAATACATTAGTTTTTACTTTTTAGAGTTGTTGCGGGAGACGTATGCGGAAATGGCATAAAGGGAGCATTTCTGCGAAAAGCAATCGTTGCATACTGATAACAATTCACTTATTTCGGTATGTGTATGTGTATGTGTGTGTGTGTGTGTATGTGCCAGAGTGCAAATATGAATTGTAGAACTTTCAACTGCATTTGTCGATATAAACACCTACACATATACAAACATTCATACACACATACCTACATATTGTTCAACTTACTTTATTTATTTAACTTTCTACCCACCATTATGTGAAAACAATAGCTACTGTTGGGGCAGGAGTTCTTTCTCTCACTAATGCGCATTTCCTTGTCGTACTTAGTCCTTTGAAATGCGTTCCTGCCATTTGCACAATACATACGCCATTCTCGAGCAGTCAACACTTTAGCATTAAAATATTCTGATTATTCCTCTCTGCAGTCAAAGTTTTGTTTTGGTACAAATATTGTGAAATTATTTGTACATTTTTCGTTCGTTCATTATTCATTTTGTATTTATTTTGTTATGCCTTAATTTTTTATTTCAATTTATTTCTGGCCACAATGCATTATAAATAGATTAAGTTACCAACCAACCACAAAAAAACACACACACACAAATACAATAAAAAAGAAATTAAGAAGAGCCTGTTGTTGGGTATTTATGTTCGTAATACTTATGGATGGTCAGTAACATGCCATTTATTTAAATGGCAGAAATGTAAATACATACGTACAGTTAGCACTTGTGTGTGTGTGTGTGTGGAAAAGCTGAATGCTTTCTTTTTTTGTATTTCAACTAATTAATGAAAGCATTACTGCTGACCATATCCATGGCCATATACGCATATCGTCACCTAAAATGCAAAAGTATCTATTATCACTTTTAAAAATTTTCACTGGAGAGACAAAAAAATTTATAAAACGCAAAGTGTTCCGGTTACAATTACAATTTTTCGCAATATCATACGAATAACAAAGCAAGAATCTGTTTTTCTACACAAAAAATAAGGGAAATATTGTAGAAAAAAATAATGCATACCCACCAATTTTTTTTTTTGTATAATTTCTGACACGTTTTTGAATTGGGAAAAATAATAATTTGTGTTTTTAATCTGGGACCAGCACTGAGGAGATAACCCCTACACATGCGATGCATTGTGTTGGAACTATAGGAAAGGGATAGTTAGAGAAATGACAGGAGGTGAAGCTTAATTAATTATTTTACAGCTCTGCTATTGGCACGTTCTTTGTTTATAGCAGTGCTGAAGCTTCGGTTTAGTAGCCATTTTTATTATTATTTTACTTTGCCGGTGCTACATACACAATACCGACGTAGCAGGGCGTTCTGATTATTTTTTTATGATTTTAGTCTAAACTCGGGTTTGAACCCAGCTCTCTTTTAGTATTGTAGTCAACGTGCAGTGTACTTTAGCTCTACTTTTTTGACGAAGAAACCACTTATTTGTTGGCGAATTACAGGAGTTTTTGATATAGCGAAAATTTCGATTAAGCGATGTTAAATTAGAAAACAACGATTTATATGGGTTTGGACTGTCAACACTATATCAAGCATAAAATAAGGTACATTTATAGTTATAGTTGTTATTCATCTTCTTCTTGTCGTTTTAATTTACTAGCTAAAGATGTTCCCACTATGAATTCTCTGTATTCCCAAATTGATGAAAATATTGAAGGAGCGCTTTTGTGAGTTTATTTATTTTTTCTCATTGGATTTTTTTTTTTTTTTTTTAAACGTTTATTTAACAAATATTATTATAACAAATTACACTATAAATAAACAAACAGTAGGTTACTTAGTATGTCGTACACTGTCTCATATTCGAGCACTCTAGTACATTTACATTTAGATAATACCCTGCAGAAATCGCGGCTACTCCACACACGCCATGGTGAGGACCATATACTCCACCCATGAATTACATCAGAGTAATCCTAAAACTACTCTATGTCAATACTTCGCAAATTATCAGCAGAAAATTAAACACGAATTAAACACGATGCCTTAAAGCATACAGTCGTTAAAATACGAACACTTGTTGGTCAGCAATAAGTGCTTGCTTGAAAATAACATGGTCCATGCCTGCATTACATGGGACCATTTTGTAACTACTCCTTTTCAACTAATATGGATCATGTAATCCACTAATTTCTACAGGGTATATGTTCTTTTTGAGAATATTGGTAATTAATTTATGTCGTACTATAATATGAATGTACATATATAATTTAAATTTCTAATGTAAGAAAAACAACTGAAAAAAACCACCTTAATATTGCGACAATAAAAGTGAAAGTAGTCAAAGAGTAAAAGAGTAAAAGAGAAAAAAACGAGAAATTTTTTAGCTACGATATCGGTCTAGCCACCAGTATTTTCTAGTATTCAAGTTTGGCAACATGGTCTTATCCCTCAAATAGAGGCTTGTATCATATCTCTTGTTAATATTTTGTAAACTGCTTGCTATTTATGGCCGTAACATTGGCTCACCTATAAATGTGGTATAACACCGGGATGCCCATACCGTTTTGAATATATCCGTTTTGACTATCCAGGTACAAAAATGCCTCCGGAGGCACATACCCATTTTCACGAATAGTTTCGATATATTCACCGTTAACATAATAGGGGGCCCTGACTTGGTTATTCACATCGCACTCGAATGTCTTTAAAATGTGGTTTCTTATCAAATGAATAATGAAATTATCTATTATACCTATATTTTGCAGTATCATATAGTCTCCCATTGGAGATGTATTTCATAAAGTCGCTATTAGGTGATCTAAAGAGAGATGTGCAAGCTCTAAGACATTTCCGCTCGAAAACTCTCATTTTCTCCATATATGATGGTGCAATATTGAACCAAATTTGACCTCCATATGTGACGCGCAAAATAGAAAGCGACCTAAGGGTAAAAACCGGTTTTGTTCAGGAGAGCCATTTTAAAAAAATTTAAATACGTGTATCTTTGGTGTACTTCACTTTTATAAAACGCGCATATCTCTGGGAGGGAACACTTTTGGGGCATGGGATCGGTCTCATTCGATGCTCAGCTGTTGTCCACATCAAAAAAAAAAAAGTGAAAATTGCTTTTTTTTCCCTTAAGTCCCTTTCTCTATGCGCTGTCACATATGTTAATATTGGTCTAATTAAGGATTGATATAGCATTATTTTAATTGAAGGTCTTCTATATTTGGAATAGAATGATTGTTTGTGCATAAAAAAAACTTTTCTTGCTTTTGTAATTTGTAAGTCTATGTGCTTGTTGTAATATAGAAATTTATCAAGTTGAATGCCCAAATATTTTACCATTTCCTTGTTTGCTATGTTAATATTAGAGCCTGACTTGACTCCAAATTCTTTCCTGTGTTTCCTTATATTATAGTTGCACTAACCAACAGGTGGACGGAATAGGATAGTCTCGCATTTTTCAATATTTATTTTCATTTTCCAGTCATTGGAATATTTTTCTACAATGCGAAACAATTCTTCTAATTTGGAATTAATTTTCATAATTTTGTCATCTGAGTGAAAAATTATTATGCCATCGGCAAATGCAACAATGTTTTATTAATTTGTTTTAATAAATCCAAAAGGAATAAATTGAAAAGAATTGGAACGATTACTGTTCCCTGTTGTAGACCATAGTGAATTTTTTTTACCTATCTCGTTATTATTCGATGTAAGAAAGCGTTTGTTATGCAGCATGTTGTGGATCAAAACAATTTGATGAAAAAGAAGTTCATATTTTATAAGTTTATATATCAACCCTGGAATCCATTGGATTTTATTAAGAATTATAAGAGGTTTCTAACAATTAAGTACGATTGATAGGGGTTTCCTTAGACTTTGAATTGCTAAAAAAAATACGAATTAACGAGGAGACTAAAATGTATGGAATTTTTATGAATTACAGTGTTTTTCTCAAGAGACCAGTCGTTTATTTATAATTGTTGAGGTTTTCGAATTAACGGGGTACGAATTATCGCGGTTTGACTGTAGTACATATGGACGAGAATGTTGGACAAATGTATAATATTCGAAATTTTTAAAGTGTAAAATATGAAATTTTTTAGAAACGGGTAACCTCCTGCTTGTCATAATCATGTCTTATTTTTGAAAAAGAGTATGAACCTACTATTGAAATGTAGTTGTGGTGATGCAAACCCTTTCTAGTAATTCCACAAAGTTCTTATATAAAAAGCAATGTACAAAACACAATGTACATGTATGACTTTTATTGATGACAAATTCTTTTAAACTATATATAACATTTTTCTACAAAGTGACACAACATAAAAAATATTTCAAAGCCAACTATGTGAATATACATGTTGAATAAGCAAAGTGTTAATGCTCAAATTATATTTCCAACACTCCTCCTCAACATATATATTTTACAAACTGATTTTATGTTTTTAAATTTAACAAAGTAACAAATTTATTATGTTTTAATTTAGACAAATTTTTAGTAAATATATCCGCAATCATATCTTCCGTAGGACAGTATTCCAAATAGATTTCCTTATTATTTACTACTTCTCTAATGTGATGATACTTTATATCTATATGTTTGCTGCGATTATGAAATACTGGATTTGTTGCTAATTTTAAAGCTCCTTGATTATCGACGTTCAATTTAATACTTTCTTCATTTATGAAACCAAGTTCTTGTAGTAATCTTCTTAAGTATACTGCTTCCTTTGCTGCATTTGATATAGACATATATTCAGCTTCTGTACTGCTTAATGCTGTTGTGGATTGTTTTTTCGACTCCCAAGATATTGCACAATTTCCAAGATAAAATATGTATCCATTATGTGACTTTCTGTCAGTTTTACATCCACCCCAGTCTGCATCAGCATAACCGATTAACTCTTGATTACTTTTGCAAAATTTTAATTTAAGATTTTGAGTTCCTTTCAAATATCTAAGAACTTGTTTTGCCGCTTTAAAATGTTCTACATGTGGATTAGTATTTCTTTGTGCTAATTTATTTACAGAATATAATATATCTGGCCTTGTCGTTAAAGATAAATATAATAAAGAGCCAATAAGTGATTGATATAATGTGCTATCAACCTCTTCACATTTTTCATTGCATTTTGTTTGAAAATTTGGTTCTAGTGGAACTGATGATGTTTTACAATTTTCCATATTGTATTGTTGTAACAAATCTTTAATATAATTTTCCTGACAGATATTTATATCTCCAGTTTCACCGTTACGTTCAACTTTCATCCCCAAAAAATGTTCCAATAAACCTTTATCTGATACTTCAAATTTCTTACTAATTTGAGACTTGAATTTTAATATTTCTGCTTTATTTTTACATCCAACTATTATATCGTCGACGTAAACTGCGACTACAATCAATTCTTTGTCTTGTATTTTTTTATATAAACACGGTTCATTTTTGCAACTTTCAAATCCCATCTTACATAAAACTTCATTTAATTTAAAATTCCATGCTCTCCCGGATTGCTTAAGACCATAAAGAGATTTGTGCAGACGTAACACTTTATTTGGATACCTTTTGTTTTCAAAACCTTGAGGCTGTTGCATGTAAATTTCATCATATAAATCTCCATTCAGGTATGCTGAAGTTACATCTATTTGGTGCAAATGCATTTTGTGCTCAACTGCTAATGCCAAAATCATTCTTATCGTTTCGTATCTTATAACAGGGGAAAAAGTTTCTTCGTAATTTATGCCGTATTTTTGACTACAGCCTTTGGCGACCAACCTTGCCTTAAACCTTTCAATTTCACCTTCACTATTTTTCTTTAAAGTGTATACCCACTTACTTTTAATAGTTTTATGACCTGCTGGTAAATCAACTAATGACCATGTCTCTTTTTGTTCCAACAAAGACATTTCTTTTTTCATAGCTTCTCTCCATTTTTCACTTTCACGACTGGATAATGCCTCTTCTAAAGTTTTTGGAACTTGCTCCTTCACTGCATTATTCAGTTGTTGATATATTTTTCTTGGACGACCTGGCCTACCATTACTAAAAATTTTAGGTCTACCTGGCCCACGTTTACCTTTTTCATTTGTTTCTACAACCTCATCAAGTGAAATATCGCTATTTACTGATCTTACAATGCTATACTCTAAATCTTCTTGATTTGAGGTATTATTTGTCTCAAATTGTTCATCGACATCTTTCTTATTTACAATCGCTTCGAAATCCATAAAATTTTGAATGTTATCATTAATTTCTTTACAGGGTAATTTATATTCATTAAATAAAACATTGCGTCTTTCAATAACTTCTCGTGTTTTCTTATCATATAAGCGATATGCTTTTGATACTCTAGAATAACCAACCATCATCATATTTGCACCTTTTGATTCAAATTTTCCTCTTCTTTTATTCAAAACTACTGCATTTGTACCAAAAATTTTAAAATGATTTACACATGGCTTACGACCCGTCCATATTTCATAAGGCGTTTTTCCATCGAGACTTTTTGATGGAGATCTATTACGTAAATAAACTGCTGTTGCTACAGCTTCAGCCCATAAATCTTGTTTTAAACCAGCATCGACTAACATACAACGAGCCATTTCTACTATTGTTCTATTAAACCTTTCCGCTACCCCATTCTGTTGCGGCGTATAAGGTACCGTTAACTGACGTTGAATTCCGCATTGCTCCAAATAATTATTAAAATCTTTATTAATATATTCTCCTCCATTATCACTACGAATACATTTTATTTTACGATTTGTATGACGTTCTACTAATTCTTTGAAATTTTTAAATTTTTCAAATACCTCGCTTTTGTATTTTAAAAAATAAACAAAAACTTTTCTTGACTTGTCATCTATGAATGTGAGGAAATACTTTGAACCTCCAACTGAATCTATTTTCATAGGACCACAAACATCCGAGTGTATTAAATCTAACAACTCACCAGATTTACTTTCAGATTTCTTCGGGAATTTTATAGCATGAATTTTGCTAACCATACATATTTCGCACGGATCTTGATGTTTCTGCGTCAAATTTATACCATTCACCATATTTTTCTTCGACAACTCAAACAGGCTTTCATAGTTCAAATGTCCATATCGACGATGCCAAGTTTCATTAATGGATTGTAAAACACATAATTTCTCGTTCGGTATTTTTATTTTAAATTGGAACAAATTTTCTTCTTTACGGGCTTTTAAAACTATTTCAGCATCAGTAAATATTGCACCCTTATTATTAAATTTGATTTTGCCACCATACTGTACGACCTTATTGACAGATAAAAAATTTCCATTCAGATCTGAGGAATATAAAACATCTTTTAGTACAATTTTATTATTATTTATAAACAGATTGACTGTTCCTATTCCTTCAGCAGCAATTGATTTTCTATTTGCCAACATTATATTATCACTGCATCTGTCTAATTTACAAAATAAATTTCGATTTGCACACATGTGACTTGTAGCACCGCTATCAATGTACCATGTCGATGTTTGTGTATCTCTTTTTTCAGAATTCGCCATTGCAATCAAAGAGTAAGTTTTTTCTTGATTACGTTTTTCGTTGCACCTATTTGCATAATGCCCTTTCTTATCACATATGAAGCAATTTCCCTTTTTAACATTCAAATTATTATTACCTTTCTTGTAACCTGTTTCTCTTTTGGCTGCACCAAAAGCTTGTTCAATCGTAGATGATTTGTTTTGTTGATTTCGACGTTCATACTCTTCAAGAAGTTTAACCTTTAGCATTCCTAACGCTGGTAGAGAATCCCTCGTTTCTATGGCAATAACGAAGTTTTCAAACTCTCTCGGAAGACTTGACAATAAAATGACTACCAATAATTCTTCTTGAATACTAATTCCAACATCGGCTAATTTCTCCGTAATTTCACAAAAACTGTTTAAATATTCGGCCATATCTTTGCTGTCTTTCATGTTCAAACTTAACATCTTTTTATATAAGCTAACCTTTTGCATCGGACCACTCGGCTTGTAAACTTCCTTAAGTTTAATCCAGGCATCTTTAGATTTGTTAATGTTTTTAATATGGTTCAACTGGTTAGACTTAACACTTAATAAAATTGTTGCGAGCGTTTTTTCATCATTACTCTTCCACTCCAAAATTTTATCACGACTCCAGGTTGAATCTGCTTCTTCTTCGCCACTTGCATACTTCCAAAAACCAGAATGAATAAGGATACTTCTCATATGAATACTCCATGTTTCGTAATTCCTTTCATCTAGCTTTTCTATCTGATATAATGACGACGATGCCATTTTTTCTTTTTAAATCTTGCAATAAAAATTCAACAACTTCCAAATCGTATGTCTGGGCCCATAACCTATTGAAATGTAGTTGTGGTGATGCAAACCCTTTCTAGTAATTCCACAAAGTTCTTATATAAAAAGCAATGTACAAAACACAATGTACATGTATGACTTTTATTGATGACAAATTCTTTTAAACTATATATAACATTTTTCTACAAAGTGACACAACATAAAAAATATTTCAAAGCCAACTATGTGAATATACATGTTGAATAAGCAAAGTGTTAATGCTCAAATTATATTTCCAACACCTACTAAACGAGTTTTTCTTTTAAATATAATAATAAATCTCGTTCAAAAAAATATTTTTTTTATTATAAACAAAAGCCAATTTTCCTGAAGAAGCTACAAAAAGGAGTAGCAAAATATCGAATAAAAATAAATATTACATATATAAAAATAATTAGTGTAATTAATTTTTAATTATATTATTAATTGACCTTTTTTATTATATTTTTTGATATATATTTATTAAGCCTGAGGTCTTTTTTTATTTTATTTTGTTTTTTATTATTCGATATTTCGTTAACAGCTTGTTAACATCATCAGGAATAATAGGAAATTAATTATTTTTTTCCTATTATTCCTGATGATGTTAACAAGCTGTTAACGAAATATCGAATAAAAAAAAAAAAAAACCTCAGGCTTAATAAATATATATCAAAAAATAGTGTAATTAATAATAGAAAGATAATATTTTTGGGAAGACGTGTGTCTTGATGCGCTTTTAGTTTTTTTTTTGGGAGTTACGCCCTTTTGCATTTCAATTAACCATATGTGTATAATGAAGGCTAATATAAATTTAACTTTTTCCAGTATAAATGTATGTTTTTAAGCATATTTGTATTTAATGATATGTCTGAAATCTACATTTTTGTTTCACAAATCAAGTGTTTAATTACAGCGAATGAAATAAAAAAAAAATTTTAATTAAAAATTTCGTAATAAAAATTAAAAAATTAATAAAATTTTCACTTATCAAGAAATTAATAGTATGAACTAAATTATTATTGTTGATTTAATTGAATTAATTTTCAATTAAATTGTTAATAATATTAATGAAAAATATTTAGAACTAGTGATATTTATTGGAACTACAATTAAATATTACAAAAGCATGAATGAAAATGTAAAAAAATAACAATTAATGACCAACACCAGTTGGTTAGAACACTAATATAAATATTTTATATGCCACTACATACGCCATCGTTACTCTTTGTGTCAACAGGCAGGTCTTTGTCAGTCAGTAAGAACCAGTTGAGTTGAAGAAATGTATACGAGAAATGCTTATTATTATCTACAAACAAATACAGTTACAATAGAGTATTGTATATATGTACATGTAAGATGTTTTACATACAACTATTGATCACATATCAATATTATTGAAATTCATTGATTAACAGTTTTCTGTATCTTAAACATGACTCTAAATAGTTGACAAATGTGTCATAAGCGAATGATAGATAGTTGGCATTAAAGTGCCATTAAAAATAGGACAGCTAAGGTGCCATTGCAGTATGGCCAAACGAATTATTTCTGAACGGTCTCGCTGAAGGCATCCGCTAGCTCTCACTGAAGTCAGTAGTTATTAATATAGGAAGAAAAAAATGCCAATCTGTAAAAACTTTACAGTAACTTAAATAAAAAAATAACGAGTTTATTATACCCAGTAGTTCGCATTAGAAAATGTTGTTGTTGTTGGCTCACATACACTGTGCCTGTAGCTTTAATGAAACATCATAAACTCTTTAATTCGTTAAATATTCATCGGACTGAGAAAGATTTTTAGAAAAACAAAAAAGAAAAGAAACTAATGATAGACACAAAAAGGTTCTAAAATATAAATCCTTTCATTTATGTAAATTCTTGTTTCTAACTGTCACAAAAACTCACTCATACATGTCCTGTAACACTCATACATGCATACAACTTTCTGTAATTAATGACAAAAAATTTATAAATAAAAAACATGCAGTATCATGTTTACCTGGTCAAAGTGAAAGTAACTGGCAGACTTTCATACATAATGTCTTGGTTGTGTGTTTGGTTGTTTGGCCTCGAGTGGGAAAAGTAACTTTAATGTGCGTGTATACGCACATACATACAAATTTACATAACTAAGATAAGAGTTGTTCCATTGTTGATCCTGAAATATAGATAATTGAAAATTGTTTAAATTTTGTTACGTAATTTAGGAGATTCAGACGATATGTTACCAAGTCATGATGTCTTAATATTTAATAATAGTTGAAAAAAATTGTTGTTGTATTTTAAAGAAAAAAGTCCTAAAATAATTAAAATGTTTGTGCTGTGTTTTTTGTTCTCTTGAATCTTATCGACAGCAAGGAAATTTACTTTTAGCGTTTACTGTATTATTTCAGTTTTTTTCTGAAGTTTTCGGTATTGCCAACCCCAGTTTCAGACTAAAATTTAAAAATAAAAATAAACATCACGCATTTTGGTCATGTGCATTAGTGTGTCTTTGTGTGTCAGTTGTTGTCGGAAGGTGTCAGTGGCGAAGGCATAGTCACTGGTCACTGAACAGTAACAGTTTCAGTTGTATCGAATCCACAATCACATCAGAACGCCCTCCTTCGTCGGTATTGTGTAGCACCGGCGAAGTAAAATAATTAAGTATTTTTGTTTTTTATAAAATAAATAATAATATATATGATTCTAATTGTGCTTTTTTCCTTTAAAAATTTTATGTGAAATTTATTATTACATACCTTTTGATATTCTTATAAAGTATGAAAATATCATAAAGTATTTTATTACAAAAGCAACTCAATAACTGAGGTGGAAAGCATATCCATATAGTACTATTTCGCTAATGCTTACTTAGCTCATCAGTGGATTCTTCCTAATTTTTGAATACAAACCCAAGATCTATATGTTTAAAATTAAACTAATCAATCGAGAATCGAGAATCTATAAACAAAAACATAACAATCCATGAGTTTACTTTTATAACACATACACATTTCAATTTTTAGTTTTTTCTTCTCATCTACACTAGGCTTGCCATCGGCCAGCATAACTAATGTATTTTGAATCAAATGAAAAAAAGGGAAAACAAGCACAATTAGAATCATACATATAAAGAGATATTCCCATAATAAATTCAGTTAATATAAATAATAATATATTAACTGAAATAATAATAATAATAATAATAAATAAATAAATAATAATAAACAAATAATAATATTTGAAAGAAATTTTTGGTGCCGGAGCTGCATAACGGAGCAGCGAAATATTGAAAAATAAATATCAATAATTTTTTATAAAAAACAAAAAGACTTAAAGTTTTGTAAAATTAGTGATAATTAGAAAAATAAATCAATATCATAATTGAGATCATCTTTAGAAATTAATGCATGTATGTTGGATATAAAAACATATTCTTAAGCACAAAGAAAACAACACTTCAAAAAGAAAACAACAGCCGCAACCGCCGCCGAAAAAGCTGGCCAAAAAGGCAAAACTGAATTTAAAGAAATCTTAAGAACTAAGTACGCAACTCGATAGACAACAATATTTTACATTATATTGTAAATTTTGAAGACTTTTAGTTGCGATTTGTAGCTCTGAGACCCTGCTAAAATCAGGAAAGTGAAGAAAATTATAAGAGATTTAAATGTTTTTGTTTCGGTTTCTAGATATTTATATGATATTTTTTTGGCATCTAAACGAATAAAGGTTTAACAATGAATTTTTTTTCGCTAAAATGTTTGATGAAAAGATATTTAAAATAGGAAAAAAAATTAAAAATATGTAGAATATTCATGTTGAAACAATTCGTTCAAAAGCTAAAAAAAAAAATTATACACTTTTTTTGCAAATAAAAAAATAATGAAAAGGTTTTTAAAAGTGAGGTTAGCATCTCTACGAATTATGTTTAATACCACAATAAAAGTTGGAATCTCTAATTTTAGAACCAAAAAAAAAGTGTGCGCAATTTTGCGCCATTATTTTTGACATTTTTTTTAAATTTTCACATTTCTTCTATTTTTGCTCATCAGGCACTTTTTCTTAAACATTTATATCGTCATAAACTTTTATGTATGTTTATTAAATTTATTAAATAATTATAATTAAATAAATATAATAAAGCCTTTTTTCATAAAAATAAATTCTGTTTTATAAGAGCCTTACAATTTTTAAAAATTGTTTTGAATTAGACCATAAATCGATATATGTAAGTACATACAGTCTGTCAAAAATGAGTTTAAACCTTTCAAATCAACATTTGTTAATTGAGTTTCACAATTTATACCGTCTTTTATTCCTTAGGAATGTGGCTTTTAGAAAAATTTTAAAAATTTAAACTTTTTGGTTCTTTTATTTTTTTTTATTGCATTTTGGAAACAAAAAATTTGACGAATTTTGTAGGAAAAATTTTTTTTTCGCCATTAAATTTTTAATATCTCCGAAATAGTAATAGATAGAAATGTGTTTGGCCAGTTTAAGCAGAATTTTCCGGTGCATCTTCTGATGCTCCTCCGGAGAATCCGTTTTCAAGTTATGGCAAAATATATTACGCAACTAAGGGGTGAAATATGCCACGCCTTTAAAAGAAAATCCTTACGTACTAGAGAAAAACGGAAAACAGATTTGAATTAACCCGCCAATGGTGACGTACGTACTGGTCTGTGAGACCTGTTGTGTTAAAAAATTCGTATAACTTTATTCTCCGTTATTGTTTTTTGTTGCGATTTCGAGTAGCTGCAGCATTGCACATCCCACCCACTATCAGTTAATGACGAAACTGCTTAGTGAGCAAAACTTCTGTATTTTTTGTTCTAACCTGGTGTGTGAGACCGTGAGTCACCGTGAATGTAAACATTATTTTCCTTAATGAATATGTGTTTTTTTTTTTAATTTTTTTCTAATTTTAAAAAATGTATTGCTGAAACATTGTTATTTTTAATGCATTTGTGAATTTTAATATTGAAATAAAAGAACTTAAAATGATTAAATATCTTTGTTTTATTGTCAAAGTGCATAAATTAAAAAAAAAAACATTAACTATTAGCAACACGTTTCGAAAAATCTTCTGTTGAAAACCCCGGTGCATGAGACCGGCTTCACCATTTATCAAAGTCAAATTTGCGTCACCATTGGCGGGTTAAGGGCATCAAAATCCATATAGTCCACATACTTTTATTTCTAGGGTAGACAAAAAAAAATTGTTTGTTGCGCAGTGTAATTTTCTCAAAATCTGCCACTAGCCTTTTTATATCATACTACACCTAAAATTATCAAAAACTAAAACTTTTAATGCAAAAAACACGCTTAATAATTTTGGCCCGTTTTCAGGCTAAATTCTCCTCTGTGCGCCATGAAAATTATAACTTAAATTATATGAATTTTTTTTATATTGACTTACGTGCACTTTACATCCAATCATATATGAATAACTTATTAAAATTTGCACCATTATAATGTAAATAAAAATATTCACAGTCGGCTAAGAACCTTCCATAAATTTAATTGTTAGAAATATGACATTGGCTACATTAATTAAATGGCTAAATTAATAAATGGCATTAATTAAATGGCTAAAATAAATAGTACAAGTTCTCTTTCGTTTTACTAGAAATAGCCGTTCTCGAATGTTTTATATGAGAAACGTGTGCTATAGTGCCAAAATAGCTCGTAACCCTGATAAACGATTCTACTCCGAGTGATGGCTGAGCAGATAACGTGTTGGCTATGCAACACGAACGGTCCGGTCGTTCGTCTCAATTGTGCGTTCCCAGAATTAATGCAAAAAATTAACAACAGAAACATTTGGAACAGTTTTGTTACAGCAAATCTAACCAGGATGCGAATTTATGTTTCCGTTCGCGCTGAATTATTGCATAAATTAAAAAAGAAAACGAAAACATAACAAAACTTATAAATAAAAAATGTACATGATATTAAATTTTTCATTCATTTTCGTTCCTCAACAAATTGTAACATAAAGAGTGTTTCAATAAGGTGCTGTTTTCAGTTGCTGTTTATTATCCCATCACAGATATCATATTGTAGTACTAGATTCAATGGTACTCGTATCAATGGTGCAATATGGGGATTCCAGCTCGATAAAAATAGTTCGTTTGGTGAGACTGGTTCCAAACACCAACATGTATCGTAGAGCGGATACGAAGAAATAATTTTACCACTGTTTTTCTTAATTGGTAACACTTGAAAAATCTATTTTACTTTACAACATCTCACGGAACATATTAATAAACACTTTGCATTTAAATTGATCTAATTTTTAGTATACGAGTATTTGTGGAAAAAGGTAAATCACCGTAATGGCTGCTAACAATACGCAGCATTAAATTTAGAAATGGCGGACGGAATTTGAATGAAGGATAATAGCAAATGGATTGATGGAAACCCCGAATTAAAGTGATGAGGGTATGCACGTAAGCAAATAATGGGAAACAGGCTTCTCTCTTCCTGAATTTTTGTAATTGTAATTACAAAACCTTTTTCCATTGTTATTCTTGTTTTCTGTTGTATATTTTTTGGCTGATATTCATACATACGGACATAAATACATACATACATACATACATACATACATATATTAAAATATATATTTATTTTTTACACAACAAAAAATCCGACAGTCATCTGCATTAAGTAAGATTAAAATTTGACTACAATCCTGACAATTCCAATCATTTTCATGAGTCGAAACAAGCGTAAATAAAATTAAAAATAACAGTAAATGTGAGACGAATGTAACAATGAACGAAATATTAAAAAAAAAAATTAACCAAAATAAATCTGATGAATATTTTACAATTCGACATCAGTGCCTGTAGACTTTCAAATGACATTTAGTTCATTCATAATCGTACACTGAGCAAAACCATGGGAAATATTTTGAGGGTGGCGATGGCACGATGGATGGTAGTCTGCACGTTGACTACACAACCAAAAAACAGACCTGGGTTCAACCCCAGTTTCAGACAAAAAATTTTAAAATAAAAATAAACATCTCGCATTTTTCTGATGTGCATTAGTGTGTCTTTGTGTGTCAGTTGTTGTCGGAAGGTTTCAGTGGCGAAGGCATAGTCACTGGTCACTGAACAATACCGGCTTCAGCTGATAGCAAGCCACAATCACATCAGAACGCCCTCCTTCGTCGGTATTGTGTAGCACCGGCGAAGTAAAATAATAATAAATATGGCTACTGAACCGAAGCTTCAGCACTGCTACGAGTATAAACAAAGAACGTGCGAAAGCAGAGCTGTAAAAATTATTAATTAAGCTTCACCTCCTGTCGTTTCTCCTACTATCCCTTTCCTATAGTTCCAGCTCAATGCTTCGCATGTGTAGGAGTCATCTCCTGAGTGCTGGTCCTAGATAAAAAAAAAAAAAAAAAAAAAAATACCACATTTATTTAGAAATGTAGAATCATGTAAATAATTGAAAAGGTTTTCGAAAATAAAATGTTTGCATTTTACGTATTTCAGTATTTAAGATTTCTTTTTATGAAATATTTTTTTTCCTTCGCATACGAATCAGCTGTACAGCTTCCTCTCCTTGACATCAGAGACCCTACAATAATGCCATAAAAATAGAAATAAGTGAAACTAAATTAAACTTTCAAAAGAACCACAATTTCACTGAGAAATTGTTTTTTTTTTCTGTGAGAAATATCTTTGAATCTGGGATTTAAATTGAAAAAGGCATTTACATGGCGTATAATTTTTGCACAGTGTGTAGAAATACAAAGCAAGTCGCCGAAGGCAAGTTTCGAGTTAATAACATGAATTGAAAATTTTCACAAATTCTCGTATCGTATTTCCATTGAGATTTGGTATGAGGAATTCTTGTAGAATTTATATGCATCGGTATTCAAATCATGTAATCTTTGAAGATCTTTAAATGCAGAGTTCACGGTCAATATTTTCAATATAATTTTCAGGGATGCGATTTCTTAAAAATATATATTTTTTCTCAAATATTATGAGATATTTACACTTGGAACACTACACAATATTGCACAAAAGAAATCATAGTATTTAAAATTTCAAAGAGGAACCTAGTTCTTCGTAAATTTATCTGGGACATTTTAAAGTGCGCACTGGCTGCGTTTTCTCAGAATGAAACTTGAGGGTGGCAATGACTACAAAAGAAAAAAATATTCCTGGGTTCAATCCCAGTTTCAGATTCATAAAAACATCTCGCATTTTTCTGTTGTGCATTTGTGTGGCTTTGTGTGTCAGTTGTTGTCGGAAGGTTTCAGTGGCACATCAGAACGCCCTCCATCGTCGGTATTGTGTACCATCGACGAAGTAAAATAATTACTAAAAATGGCTACTAAAAACGAAGCTTCAAAATTTAATACGTATCCTTGACACTGTTGTAGAAACAAATAACGTGCAAGAAGCAGTATTGTAAGATATTGAAGCTTCACCTCCTCTCGTTGCTCCTACTTTCCCTTTCCTCTAGTTCCAGCACAATGGGTAAGGGACATCTCCTGAGCCCTGCGAAGTGCGCGTTTGGAGAGTTCAACTTTCAAAATTTGTTTTATCATGTTGACATACATGCGCGCTGCAAAAATCTTAATTAAAGCTGTTCCAGTTGGTAATGACGTCGTTGACAGTAACACAACAACAATTGTTCAAATATTTTCAAACATCTTTTGCTTTATCTTGGACCAGTACTCTGGAGATGACCCCTACATATGCGATGTATTGTGCTCGAACTAGAGGAAAGGGATAGTGAGAGAGATGGCAGGAGTTGAAGCTTCACTATCTTAGAACTCTGCTTTTGGAAATTCTTGGTTTATAGCAATGTTGGAGCGCCTCGCCTCCGATGTCAAGGAGACGTATTAAATTTTGAAGCGTTTTGGTGGTCACTTTTAGTAATTATTTTACTTTGTTTCTAGTTCCGGCGCAATGAACCGTATGTATAGGGGTCATCCCCTGAGTGCCGGTCCAACAAAAAAAAACGAAACTTTTGCTTCGTCGGTGCTACACAATACCAACGAAGGAGGATGCTCTCTGATGTGGCTGTGTATTGGTTACACATGCAGCCGTTGCTGTTCAGTGCCTTCACCACTGAAACCTTCTGACAACAACTGCCACAAAGAGACACTAATGCACGTCAGAAAAAATACGAGATATTTTTTTTTTGAGACTTAATTCGACAGTGGGATTGTAGTCAACGTGCTAACTACATCAGCCATCGCCACACCCATTGTACACGAGAATTCTTTTTGTGGTCTACGAATTGTCAACATTAATAAATCGACCCCTCTATACTTAAAAGATTTATTGTACCTACATCAGCACTACGAACAATTAAAAGAAATTACAATTGTTTATTTATAATTTCATCAATTGCTTTTAATATTTTTTCATCTAAAATAAGTTTTTTTTTACAACAAAAAAAAAGAAAACACTGCTACACATTCAAATGTGCTTGAAACAAACACCAGTGCCATAAGTATGCTTGAAATCCCTTTCTTTACTCATTGCCCGTTTTCCGAAAACAAAAACATAATCCATATAAGAACCGCGTAAAAATTTCATGAAAAAAAAACCTCAAAATTCCATTACTGATAGAAATACTACATCATTCGAAAAAGGGTAAAAAAGACCGAGCCAAAATAGAAATGGAAAACAATAAAAGCTGGGTTTGAAAAACATGTGCCTGACTATCAACCACTGAGAAGAATATAACCAGGCAGCCACTTGAATATTTAACAAAAAAAAAAAAACACACACAGGAGTACGAATTTGTTAGTGAATACGTGTGTGTGTGTGTGAAATGTGGTTATAATCACAGGAATCTACAGTGAGTGCCAATTGGTGGGGCATAATTAACAGAAATAGAAGAGAAAAATTTTTAAAGTTACAATTTGAGGTTGTAGGTTGTACGATCGGGCATGCATCGACATGCAGCATTGGGTCTTGCCAGCATTAAAATCGATCTTGTTCACGTCGTACCACTCCGATATTTTTTTTTTATCGTGGACCTGCATTTAGGAGAAGATCTCTACATATGCGCTGCATTGTACTGGAACTAGTGGAAAGGGATAGCAGGAGGTGAAGCTTCACTATATTACAACTCTGCTTTTTGCACGTTCTTTGTCTTTATAGCAGTGTTGTAGCGTCTCTGATGTCAAGGAGACATATTAAATTTTGAAGCTTCGTTTTTAGTAGCCATTTTTTAGTAATTATTTTACTTCGCCGGTGCTACACAATACCAACAAGGGACGGCGTTCTGATATGCCTGTGGATTGGATACAGCTGAAGCCGTTACTGTTCAGTGACCAGTGACACACAAATGCACATTAGAAAAAGTGCGAGAAGTTTTTATGAGTCTGACGCTGGCGTTGAACGTAGTAAAATTTTTCGTTTAGTAGTCAACGTGGAGAATACTTCGACTATCGGCACCCTCAATTGCTGTTCAAATGGGCCCATAGTGGTTATTATTTAACATTTTTCTGAGGTTGCTATTCAATGTATCATTCATATTTAAGCTCATGGCTCCGTCCACGGTCAATGTTGGCCTAATTACAATACTACAGCCAAAACCTCCCTTTAAATATTTATACAGCGATTTTGATGGTTAAAGATTTTTCACTACGGGTGCCTCCGTAGTCTAGTGCATGAACATTAGTCTTATTAATATGAAGGTGCGGGTTCGATTCCCGCTTAGACCCTGGGTGTTTCTACAGACAAGCAGTCAGAGCTTCGTAGAGTTTGTATTGTCTTAAAAAAAAATAATCGAGGTCCTCCTCCTCCTCTACATAAGTACAGCTACTGAGATAATATTTTCCCTTATTCCACATATCGACAGGCAAAACTTATTGTCTGGCTGTAAATATTATTAAGATTTTTACCATATACCCTGTAGATAAAGCCTTCCATTGTTGTCCATAATTGTCCATAATGTTTTTGTTTAATTTGAGGCAATAAATGATCGATTGTTCTTGGGCATTGTGTGTGTTTCAATTACATACCCTCTTTCTGAGTGATGTGGGCCATTGGACAATACGAATATAAGCTAAATTTGCCAATAGAATAGTGCAAGTGACAGGAAGGATTGTCTGCTTTTGAAATAAAAATAAAATTCCATAAATTTAAAACAACTACATTATTTAAAAATCACAGTAAAACTCCTTCTTTTTTTCACCCACTGTATCCGTAAACATAAAATATCTTTTTTTTTTTTTTGTACTTCTATTTATAAATCTGCTCTTAACTATTTAAATAAGCTGATGTACATCAGTTGTTCGAAGGCATTTCTATGGGAGTGCATGTGTGTGTATGTGTGTGTGTGGATTTGTATTTGGGAATGTAAAGGAATGGCGATTCTTTCACACTGATAAGCCAGCTGTTGCCACCGCCACTGACGACTGCCATTGAAATTGCACTTCCTGCTTATAAAACACACTTCAATACAATAGCAAAAAGTACACAACGTTTGTACATTCACTTCCCTCTGTGTGTGCGTGTGCATGTGTGTGTGTTTGTGTATGATTCTTTATTCAGGCGTGATTACTACTTACACAAGTCCTTTTTAGTCCAATTCAAACGACTGCGATTTAAGTATTTAAAATATTTTTTTATTACAACAACTGGGAACGCGTGTGCTTTTGCTTATGATGTGATGCGTATAGCTCATGGTTAAAAACAAATTATTCTTTATTTCTTTCAAAAGCGTATATTTACGTTTCCTTAAACACATTCCAACATACAATATTTGCCATTTGCTCTTCAAATGTGCCCATAGTGGCCATTATTTTAAATTGGAAAATGTTAACACTTTTTAACCCTTTTCAATTGCTTACCCCCTGTCATTTGCTTAAATTGTTCGATTTGTTCACTAGCACACGGAAGGAAATACCTCCATTTAAAGAAGTGTTGTTATTTATTTATTTGTTACTTTTTGTTTTATTTGTGCCACGTATTATTTTTTTTTCTTTTTTTTTACATAAAAACTGACGTCAGTCTCGTCTTTGGTTCCTTGAAATTCTCACTATCGAGAGAAGGCTGCATAATATACAGCATATGTATATATTTATATATATTTATATATTTATATATTTATATATTTGTATTTTTTTTATATTTGCGATGAGAGGCAATAAACTTGGCTGCCCTACCGTCCGCAATGAGTTTATTCCCCCTCTGCTGTACACCGTTGAGTAGACTTTGCAGTTGTATTCTATTTTCGGGCAGATGTAGGTCGTACATATAAATAGTAATAAGATCAGTACTTATATATCCACCCCTCAGTCCTCAAAATGTCGCTTACGATCATTTGTAAGCGACATTTTGTAAAAAATAAAAATTATGATTAAAATTAAAATGTTATTGACCTACTCATAGTTTAAAATTTATAAAATGTCAAAACTGTTGATAACTTTAAATACATAAAGTGTTCGTTTTAATCGTAAGTCATGCTCAAAATTGAATACGTATCCTTGACATTAGAGACGCTACAACACTGTTATAGAAAAACAAATAACGTGCCATAAGCAGTATTGTAAGATAGTGAAACTTCACCTGCTGTCATTTCTCCTACAATCCCTCCTACATGAAAAAAAAAAAAAAAAAAAATTCTTCTCCTATAAAATTTGTGTTTTGGCGCTAAACGAGTCGACATGTCCTGAAGTTGTGATATGTTCTCCCATCGAGAAAAATCAGGCAACTATATTGGCTGCCTGCTGTTCTACATGGTGGTTCAAGTAGAAAAAATAAGAAAAATTATCACGTAATTTTACTGCAGAATAGAGTGAATATAATTTGTTTGACTGGCAGTGAATTCACATAATTTATGGAACATGCCTAGACTTGGAGTGCAGTTACTTATTTAAAGAGTCGAAATATTTTTAATGCACCTTTTAAGGCTTGAAAAAAGGGCATCACACTGAATTTTCATATCAATAACATCGAGAGCGTCTGATTCCTCAATATTTAAGCCACATTTAATTACAAATGAAGGAGCATGCTCGGGCATGCTTCGGCATATAAGCATGCAGTGATGGGTCTTACCAGCATTAAAATCAACTCTGTTCACGAGACTGCATTTCAATATTTTTGCGAGCTTCAATGTATCTTTCCTATTTTGCCTCATCGCGAGTGTTCTCAGTCGATATTGGCCTAATAATTGAATGAATATGAATGGCAAATTGTCATGTCAAAATAGTGAATAAGGTTGAAAGTTTTACACAAAAGGTCATTAACACTAATCCAATAAACATGTGCCTTTCAGACACATCTTTCACTTTGAAGTGTTCTAACTTCTTTAAATTGAAGTCATGGTTCTTGCTGCTTCTTGAATTCGTACTTTGAATTATTTTATTTCTTTAAAAAAAAATGAGCTCTTCTTTAATTTCTATTTATTTATGTAAAACCACAAAAATACTTAATCCTGTCATAATATGCCTATCAGGCACATACGACAACATTATGAACCAACAAATTAAATTACGGGGAATTCCCATTAAATTTTTATCATTCAATGTAAACTTACACAGTTTATACAAATGTTGGCTAATTTTCAAAGAGAAAGTTGTAAAGACGAAACTTTTTCCCACAATGTCTAAAATATAGTATTAAATGTAGAAATCGAAACAATTATTGAAGAGATTGATTTTGAAGAAACTATAAACCAAGATTAAGATTACGACAGTAAATTTTCGGAGGATGCGGGTTTTATTCTACAATATGAAAACAGGTACTGCTTTGAAAGAAAAAAAAAAGGCAAATAAGAGATATAAATTGCCAAATATTGTATGTGACTCTGCAGCACATTTTGGTTGGATTCGTTACAAAGTTTATCTGACTTGATTAGGGTTAAGAAATATAAGAAATAAAGTGGGGGAAAGAATAGAGCGTTGCGGTAAACCTGAATTAATCTTTTGATTAATCTCAATACTCAATTGCAATACATTCCGATTCACCTGTGATATAAACTGTAATAATAATTTTCGTGCTTTTATCTTCAATTATTATTTGATAATTTTATATATATTTTTTACATGTTGTTATTTCATGTTGTGACTTCCAGTTTTAATTAAATTTTATTTCAAAACTTATCTTATGGTTGTGATGCCCAGTTAAAATAAAAATATATGTAAAAAGAAATTTTTTAATTTACCGATGTAAAAATTAAACAATTTAATTTAATAAAGAAGGCTCCTGAAGAAGTTGGAAATAAAAACCAACGAAACGTTGGGCAAATAGATTTAATAGCATCCAAATAATTTGTTTTATTAACAATACAAAAATAAAAATTGACCAAAAATTCAGCCTAGAGAAACACCCGATTTTTTTTTTCTGGGACCAGCACTCAGGAGATGACTCCTACATATGTAAAGCATTGTGCTGGAACTATAGGAAAGGGATAGTAGGAGAAACGACAGGTGGTGAAGCTTAATTAATTAGTAGCCATTTTTTTATTATTATTTTACTTCGCCGGTGCTACACAATACCGACGAAGGAAGCCGTTCTGATGTGATTGTGGATTGCTATCAGCTGAAGCCGGTATTGTTCAGGGACCAGTGACTATGCCTTCGCCACTGAAACCTTCCGACAACAACTGACACACAAAGACACACTAATGCACATCAGAAAAATGAGAGATGTTTTATTTTTATTTTAAAATTTTAGTCTAAAACTGGAGTTGAACCCAGGTCTGTTTTTGGTTTTGTAGTCAACTAACATAATCTTGAAGTCGTTAGATGAGATCTCAAAAGTTCGATATAAATTGAGAAAATATATCACCGACACCAAGAAGAATAAATTTTTACAAAACTGCTCCATGCCACACGCTGTCAAATGCTTTAGAAATATCCAGAGCCACCATCTTCGGCTGTCTTTTGTCCAATTTTACTAGGACACCTGTCTATTTCTTCCCTATCCTTCTCTCTAGTTCCAGTGCAATGCATTGCATATGTAGGGATAGCCCCTGAGCACTGGTCCAAGATAAAAAAAAAAAAAAAAAAAAAAAAAAAAAAAAGTCTCCCTCTGAAAAAAATTCTTTAAAATAGACTTCGAATTATAATTAAAAAAAAAATCTGTGGCTGCATTGAAAAACTAAAAAATTTTTTTCTTTTAATATTTCAAACCCTCGTCTGAGATAATTTCAAATCAATTTCTATGAAGTCTTTATATAGTAGAAGCCTTTTATAAGTTTTATAATTTCAAGGCCAATTCCTTAATGTAAGCCGGCATAGTTTTAATCGCATGTTCATTGTTCATGGTAATCGCTTTACATCCCAGGCGCACACATATTTTTTATTTTTTTTTTTGTCCTACAAATACTTGTCTAAGTAATTCACAATGAACATAAAAACGTCTCAGCGGATATTTTTATTGGCTTTAAATGCATTTGTTTTACTATCTTCATTTTGCGACAGTATGTGTTTTGCAGTTATTGACACATCAGTGTCAATTGTTTGATCGTAAATGCAAATATGACAGATTCTTCTGTATGCACAGAGAGCCAGTCTAATAACTACAATTTCATTTACAAACATTTGCATATAAACACAATATGTTGGAGTGTGTGCGTGTGTGCGTGTGTGCGTGTTTGTGTATGCACGCGTGCATCGTATGGTATAAATGTTAGTGCTTCTAGTTGTTAATTGCGTATCAATTAAGTGGCATACATGTGTCTCAATAGACTTTGTTTATTATTTGAATGTTTTTATTTTTTTTTTTTGCTGCCATTTTTATATTTGTCACAAATGCGCAAATAATTAACAAAACTATTTGCCAACACAACTGGCAGAAATGTATTGATGTTGTATTTATTGACAGCACCATAATATGAAAAATTGTACAGTGAAACCTTTACAAAAGGTATGGAAACCTTTTTTTTTTCAGAAAAATATTTCCTAACAAGTAGTAACCGACCGAACCCGAAACTGAGCTTCGGTAATTTTTTATGGGGGTGCTGATGGCGAGTAGTCAGCGTGTTGGCTCTGCAACCAGAAAGACCCAGGTTCGAATCCCAGCCGGGTCAAATCAGAAAAAAGTTTTTTCTGAGTTTTCTGTGCTACAGCACTCTCCTTCGTCGGTATTTGAGCAATAAAACGTCGGCGAAGTAAAATAATAAATAAAATGGCTCAATTAGCTTAAAAATAATGCGTCAAAAAAACATCAGAGACGCCGCAACTTTGCTTTGTAATTTACACGCAACTGCAAAGTTGTGCAAGAATTAAGCTCTATCTTTCTACCACTTTCACCACCTGTCTGTTTCTTCCCTATCCTTCTCTCTAGTTCCAGTGCAATGCATTGCATATGTAGGGGATAGCCCCTGAGCACTGGTCCAAGATAAAAAAAAAAAAAAAAAAAAAAAAACTTTATCGCATTTTTCTCCACTATTCCCACCACAAATACTAAATTAGAGCAATCTAGTTTTTCTATTTTTTACTTTAGTTTTACTATATAACTTGCCTAAAGTATTGTATGACTTATGTGCTATTCTATAATTTATTCTATCATATATATCAGATTTTTCTAATCTCTCTGATATTCCAGGTATATTTGTTAGTGATTTATATAATTTGACAACAAAATTTTTCTTTTTCAATAATATAAAATATTTTGATTTTATGTTTGTTAAATAATTTTATTCTAAAAAAATTCAATTTTTCCTGAAGATGCTAAACAAGGGTTAGCGAAATATCGAAAAAATAAATAAATTAAAAAGTTTTTTGATAAAAAAGACCTACATTGCTAATAAATATTATTACATACAAAAAAAATTTTTTTTTATTATTTTTTATTTTTATTTTTTTTTTTATTTTTTTGTTTTTAATTTTTCTGAAGATGATAACCAAGGGCTAGCGAAATATCGAAAAAATAAATAAATTAAAAAACTTTTTTCTAAAAGTAAGTAATATTATTACATACAAAAAAAAAAAAAACTTCCTGAAGATGTTAACCGAAGGTTAACGAAATATCGAAAATAAATATAAAAATAATAAATAAAAAGAGAGAATAAATAAAAAGAGAAAAAACCTTAAAGCTTAAAAAAATAGATTGTTAAAATTATTACATACAGTTTTTATTTTTTTTTTTTTTTATTTGAATTAATTAAAGGAACGGTTATTGATGTTAAACAACGCACATTGATGTTAAACAACAACAGAAGAAAAAAAAATTTTCGTCCAAAACTTTTTAATATCAATTAAAAAATATTTTTTTTTCCTTAAAAAAAAAAAAAGAAAAAAATGCTACCTATTTGGTAGCGAAATAAAGATAAATAATTAAAAAAACTTTTCATAAAAAAGACCATCGCTCAATAAAGAAATATAATTAAAAAATAATTTTTATAAAATTTTTAGTAGCAAAAAAGTCATTAAAATTCAATTTGAATTAATTTCTAATTATATAGAGAGTGTTATGACATAAAATAATCAGATAAGCATTTAAATGAAAATAAGCCGTCATTTTGCCTACTCCATGGCAAAAAAAAATAAATTATTTACTTAAATAATGAGCCCAAAAAATTAATTAAAAATTTAATTGAATTGATTAGAGTCTTAATTGGAAATTTTGTTTATTGTACTTAAAGGTGTTGATTAAAATTAAGAAAGTAACTTTTTTTTGTGAATGAATGTTGCATTCTTTCAAGCAATAAAAGCGAGAACTTTAGAAAAACGAGACTTGGGCTATATACTTATATATAAATGTAAAATTTTTCGCATGGAAAAATCAATGTTGCCAAGCCCTTATGACACTACATTTTTTTTCTCCATTGTTCAAATTTTGGAGAAGAGCGCAAATGTATTGTAATGGGAAAATTAATCAGGTGCAAAGAGTACAACCATATTAGGATAAATAAAAAAACGTCAAATCGTCCACTAGTGTTACCGACAAAACGAGAGAAAAAACAAGTAACTGTCAAAAATAAATGTGAAACGTTTCAACTTAAAATTAACGTTTCGAACTTAAAATCTTTTATATGTTGACAACTTAGGGATTTAAGAACAATGTCTGCGATTTTGAGCTGAGATTTTGACAGTATATTTTTCTTTAGCGTTTTATTTAATTAAAACACTTAAACACTTAAAAAATGTAAATATTATATTTTATTTGTTTCTTTCTGGCCGTCTCTTTCTATCAGTTTTATATCAAAATAAATGTCATACGGGCTTCAAGTATTTAGTTGGCTTTAAGCATTTTATTGTGTCATCGTTGTATATTTTCGTTTAGTAATAATTATATCGATACAGCGGCTACAACATGAGCTTTAGGTAATCATAGATGTTCTAAAAATAAAGGTATTTTTACTAAAAATGTTATTATTATTGAAAAATAAATAAATAAAAAAAAAAAAAATTATTTGATAATAAATAAAAATTTATTGTTCCTATAATCTTATAAAAAAATAAAATTCTTATTAATATTGGTAATGAAACTAATAATGTATAAAGTAATAAATAAATACAATTTTCGTATTATTTTCAGATGGACAGTTAAGAAAGTTTGGTGTTCGGTTACAAGAACAACTTTTGATGACTACAGTAGGTTTTGAACGCAAGACTTTCGGGCTGCAGATTCAATACGCTAACAGCAAACAGCATTTTTAAAATTATTTTTGAAACTATTATTTTCTATTAGATTTCAAAGTATTCACTGTAAAATCGTTTGTCTACACACCTAAACATTGCTTTAGCCTGCCAAAGTTCATCTGTTAAAACTGTAGTTTGTATTTATTTTATCACATTCGTATGAGCATATGTATACTTGCACATTTACAACTACACAAACGCAAACGTTTTTATATAGACATACTAATACAACAACGCACTCATATCAGATGGCACGGAAACATTTACAAATGATTAATAATCTCAGGAGTACGTGAATGAACGATTTTGTCGATGGATTTGTAATGATCGATGACTTTTTAATGGCATTTATTTACTTTCCAATCACACATTTAAATAAATAATATATGAACATGTAACATATACATACTCGTACAATTTATAGGCTTTATCTCTGCAGATATTTTCTAGCAAAAATACGAGTGCATGAAGGCAGGGCTGGGGTGCTTAACACAGAGTTTTTGATTTTTGCCTGTATGTGGCTTGCAAGAAGCACATGGCTGGAATTACCGCTTCGTATGGTTAGAACTGTTTGCTAAAAAATTAAAGCGATATAAAACTCGTATCACAAAGTAAAGTTCTGTTGGAATTCCATACCAATTACGTTTAATTTGTGTCTGAAAAATTTTTGTTCCGATCGGGTCTTCCAATTACTCAGCCAACAGCACCACTTACCTTGTTGACCAGAGAATCATATGTCCAAACCCCAATACAGTTCTAAAAAATATTTGTTCATGTTCATTAGCCTTCGTGCTACTGTACAACAGATTACAGTCATTATTTGAGCAACGTAAGTAAGTGCCATGTAAAATAATAAAAAAAAAAAATGAAGACCCATTTAACTCAAAAAAAAAAAAATTGCAGATATAATCAGTGTTGTCACTTTGACACTTTTCAGTCTGTTTACCTTTCATTTATTTATTTTTTCTGAATACCCTTTCATAGAAAAGGGCAATTTTTTACGCATTTCCTTATTTTGGCGGCGGTTTCCAGTGCTGATATTATTGATTTCATACAAATACAATATTTCATTGAAAAAAAAGATGAATTTTTTTTTAAATCTTGATGCAGCACTCGGGGGAAGACCCTATAGTGAGATGTCAGTTAGATTTAGAATTAATTCGAAACTGGTTTCGAACCTAGAACTTTTATGGTTTTGCAATCCACGTGCGAATCACTGCAGCCATCGTCACCCAAAATGTTGTCATTTTGGCGGTTTTTTTTTTTGGTGTCTTCAATTTTTGTTTTTGACAACACACAAAATACAACACAACATAAAAGTTCAAAAGTGACTTAAAAATTTCAAAGAAGTAATTTTAACTATTTTGCTTTTTTATATTTTTCAAGTTAATTTTTTTTTTTGTAAACTGATGTTTGTTCTTTTGGTAATTTATTAGAGACATAGAGAGAGAGAGCCACATAAGGCTTGACTACTTGATAATGTTGCCAGTGTATTTATACAGGGTAGCGCAGAATGAGCTCCAAATTCTTGAAAAAAGCTAAGAAATTTCACGTGGTTATACAAGAACTTCCAGAAAATCTTTGAGAATTACTAAATATAAAGGGTGGTTAAATTTCAAGGGCCGATGTTGATTTTGAATAAAACACAAACTATTTAGGAAATTATTGTAATTTTATTTTATTATGATATATTGGTATTACTCAATTATGTATGGAACAAAATATCGGCCAAATGGGCGCCGCGACCACGGCAACAGTGGATGATCAATTTTCGAAGAAAATCATCTTCAGTGATGAGGCACATTTTCACCTCAGTGGATTCGTCAATAAACAGAATTGCCGCATTTGGCCGAATGAGAATCCAAGAGTGATTGTCGAAAAACCAATGCACCCACAAAGAGTGACTGTTTGGTGCGGTTTATGGGCTGGCAGCATCATCGGGCCGTATTTTTTCCAAAATGAGGCCGGTGAGGCAGTTACTGTGAATGGTGTTCGCTATCGTGAGATGATAACGAACTTTTTATGGCCCGAATTGGAAGATATGGATGTGGACGATATGTGGTTTCAGCAGGACGGTGCCACTTGCCACACAGCTAACGAAACAATGGCTCTTTTGCGCAACAAATTCAATGGCCGTGTTATCTCACGTAATGGCGATGTCAATTGGCCGCCAAGATCATGTGATTTGACACCGTTGGACTTTTTTCTTTGGGGTTATTTGAAAGAAAAGGTGTACGTCGATAAGCCAGCAACAATTCAAGAGCTAAAGGATGAGATAATTCGGCACATTAACGGCATAGAACCTCCATTATGCCTCAGGGTCATCGAAAATTTGGACCATCGGATGGAGGTGTGCCGCCGTGGTCGCGGCGCCTATTTGGCCGATATTTTGTTCCATACATAATTGAGTAATACCAATATATCATAATGAAATAAAATTACAATAATTTCCTAAATAGTTTGTGTTTTATTCAAAATCAACATCGGCCCTTGAAATTTAACCACCCTTTACAAACAAATCAAACCAAATAGCTTCTTTAAAAAATTTTCTTGTTATACAACAAACATTTTATTATTTGATTTAAATCTATTGAACTTTTTTTTCTGTTTTTTTTTTAATTTTCATATTTTTCTCTTAGTGGTTTTCACTTTTTTCACCAGACTTCACGATTTGCTTCAGTTACAGAATGGCAACACTGGACATAAAAATAAAAAGTGTTTGTTTTTTTTTTGTTGGTGAAGAAATTTGCTTTCAGAAAAGATTTTAATTTGAAACAAAATGTTCTTGCTTAAACCGCACGAATATTTCAATTATTCAAAATTTGCATATGTACATAGAAATCAATATAAACAAAATTTATAAGTATTTATTTTCTGCAAGTGTGTTTTTAAGTACTTCTTTATGAAGCCGCCACTTATTTACAAACCAATAAACAATAATGCAGATACAACAAGTAACATGCATAATTACATGTTTAGCAACACTTACCAGAATAAGCAGATAAAATCAAGAGCACACAAACGTTAAAACGTTTAAATGCCTTCATGAGCACAATTCTAAACGTGCATAATCAAATTCCAATGTTTGTTCTCATGTAAGTGTTTCCATAAATATTAGGGGAGGTGAATGAAATTGTGGTAGAAATGTAACTTCAAGGAATTTTCTGAATTAATTGTCTTGTTTAAAGTTTCAAGTAGAACTGTGGTCGCTTCAAGGCAATTTGCTGTAATTAAAAAGGTTATACGAAATCTTCATGATACATATCGAGCCTTTGCTGCAATACCGTAGTAATTCAAAATTTTAATTTTTTGAGCTGGGTATGCAGAAATGATCTTTGGGAAAATATATATCTTAAGGAAAAAAGATTATGGTTCTATCTCTAACTGCTGAGATTCTACAGCTACAAATGTCTTTATTGCCTCCAGCTATTTCCAACAATATTTATTTGCAATAATGAAATATTTCCTTTATGACAAGAAATTTACAAAGAGAAAACATTACAAAACATGCCTGTTTATTTAAAAACTTGTGAAAAAATAACTTTAGTAAACGAAAATACTATCAAAAATGCATTTTTCTCAGTTCACGATTTTTTGAATTACGACGGTATTGCACCAAAGGCTCGATATGAAGGTCGTGACGTTTTTTATTTCTCAAAATACCCACAAAGGTGATTGCTGTGGCACAGAAAACTCAGAAAAAAGTTTTCTTGACCGGGCTGGGAATCGAACGCGGGTCCCTCTTAATTTTCCGTAGGCTTTTTTATTGCCTGAGTTTTACTTCTCTCAAAATATAAGAAAAACTAAGCTGTGTGTCAATTAGCTCAGTACTGTTCAGAGAAAAAATTACTGCTCGTTTTTCAGTAATTAAGACGCTTAATTAATTTTTATTTTTATTTCAATTAAATAGTTTAAATGATACAATTAAATTTTTTATCACTGAAACAACATCAATAATATAAAGCCGATTTTTTGAAAACACCTCAAAAAGCTGAGCTAGAAAAGGCATCGTTTTTAATTCGCTTAAATAAAAACTTAATTAAAAGTTTTTAATTTTTTTTGGTTAAATTAAAATTTAAAAAATTAGTAACAAAAAAAATAAAATAACCAGCTATTAAATATTAAATTTTTGCAATCAACATTTAATCAAATCTTAATGCAATTAATGTAAGTAGAAAAATTTCATAAAATTAATTTGTTTACAGGTAAAATTTTAAAAAATTTTATAATTGACATGACAAATTTTTTAATTGAAATTAATTTAATTTTTTTTTCTGTGTTGAAATCGCATTACTCGCCGTTTATGCCCCATAACCTTCTCAAATATTAGCGGATAGCGCCGCCAAGCCAAAGTTCACATCAAACAGGTTTTTTTCCAGGATGTCATGTGGAGTTTTATGGGCCTAAATTCAACAAATTTGTAAACATTCATCTTGAAATTGGTCGCGTCGCTGACTAAAATATATTTATAATAAAATAATTTTATGATTTCTACGTATTGGAGAATGCAGTATCTATCCATGGTAATTTGGCAAACCAAATCGACAGTTGTAACTTCAACAATATGACCGCTATCAGAGTATTTAAGTTACGGAGAACAATTATTGCAATACTCGTTATATCAGGTCTTTCCAGAAACGAACTCTGTGATCATCTTCATCATCATTTATATAGTCATTCTCTTCCTTTATATACAGTGTGTCTGGTGGCAAATTTATATTTTTAAATACGATTATTTCAAAAAGTAATAAACGGTGTGGAGGGATGGTGGTGCCGTGTTGGAATTATCGATTGTGCAGATTTGTCAGTCACGATGTCGCAGTGGTCGAGTGAGAGACATTTTTTAAAAGTAATGATTCTTACGTAATTGCTCGTCGACAATTTTGTTCATAGTTCGGTAATCGGCGAATAAGTGATGGACCGAGTGTAAATTTAATTCGTTCGTGCGTGCAGAGATTCCGCACAACTGCTTCGGCTACGAATGCCCCACGGCCACGGCCCAGTCGATCTTCAAGGACTCCCGAAAACATTGAATAGTTTACGTGAAAATCCGCGACTTTCAATATGGAAAAGAGCAGCATCACTGGGACTTCCAAGAGTGATTATTCATGAAATTTTAGAAAAGGATCTGGATGACATACTCTTTAAAAAATCCACATTTCCATTCTATCGTTCAGTGCTCTTAATAAAACTTTGTGTGAATTATTACGTTTTTTATTTAAGTTTGAAAATATAAATCTGTTACCAGACAGACACCTTGTACCTTTTCATTTTATCGTACGACATATTCTTATGTTCTAATCACTTTTTCAGAGAAAACTAGTAAAAAGTTTCCCACCTAATTATGTACTACACAAAAAATATACAAACACACATATTAAATAAGAATATAAATAAGCCGCATATATGTACATATGCATAATATTAATAATACATTTACAAAGAACGGAACGTTTAAATAAGTCAGCAGATTTTTGTGGGTGCTATTTAATGCATTTCGTGCTGAAAAGGGGTGCAGTGTTTTGTAAATAAGTTAGCGCCGCATGACTTATTGACTTGTTAAACAAACAATAATCAAATAACAAGTGGCCAACATGCTACACATTTGAACACATTGACGCAAACACAGATATTCATTCGCCTTTTCAATGGCAAAGCTACAAAGAAAAATTATATTTTACAAAGACTGATTAGAAAACAAACAAAAAAAAAAATAATAGGAAAATAACAACAACATTGACCGCTTAGGAAAGCACCAAAGCGTGAAAGGCAGTTTTGTAAGATGTGTTAATAACATAAATCAATTCAATAGGCATACAAACTCGCTGTCACCACTGGCTGACAATTGCGGAACAGTGGTTTAACATTTCTTTTCAAATTGAAAATAATTTGACGTGAATCATTTAAGAAAATTAATTTTTGTAACTCATACGAGAATGTCGATTATTAAATTTCGCGGATTTGTAGAGTTTAATTTGAAATGTTTTTTTTTGTGTTTTTTAGTGTTGCTTCTAAAAATATTTAGTTAAATTTTTAATTATTATTATTAAAAATTTAAGTGAAAAATAATTTAATGAAACCAATTATAACAATTTAATTGATATTATTAATTTCTTTACAGGTGACCAATAATAACAATTTAATTGATTCTATTAATTTCTTTATATGTTAAAATCTAATTAATTTTTTTTAGTTAATATTACGAAATTTTTAATTAAAATTTTGTTTAATTTTTTTCTGTGTAATACAAAACAAAAAGTCTAGTTCTAGTTCATTTACTATAATAATTCATACTCTATACACAATATATATTTAAATAATGTCCAGAAATTTAATTGCATGTTTCTTTTCATTTTTCAGTTCATGTTCTTGCAAGCCTCGGGTTTCATTTTATTTTCCTTCAACAGGTAAGAAACTTTCCTTTTTATTTATATTGTCAGTATACTTTCTTTTCAGCTAATGCCTTTTAAATATATGTATATGTTTTTAAATTCAAATTAGGACTTTTCGATATCAAATGCAGGACTCTAAAAATATATTTCAGACAAACAGAAGAAAAAAATTTATAATTTGGAAAAATATAAAATTAATTAAAGAAAAATAGTATTATTTATTCTTGCAGCATCTTCGTTGCTGATATTAAGTATTCTTACACAAAAAAAAAATATAAAACATAATTTTAATTAAAAATTTGGTAATATCAATTAAAAAATTAATTCATTTTCAACCATAAAGAACTTAATAATATCAATTAAATTATTATTTTTGGCATAATAGAATTAATTTTCAATAATAATAATTAAAAATGTAATTAAATATTTTGAATATATCGAAAAAAATATTTGAAGGCTTTCGAATTGCTTGTTGGCTATTAATTTATATTTGTATAAAACAATCAGATAATCATCTAAATAATAATATGACGTCAATTTATGTATTTCATTGCAAAGCTATAAATTATTTAATTATTTCAGTATTGTGCCCAAAAAAAAATATGAAATTAAACTGAATGGATTAAACTTTTAATAGAAAAAATTTATTATTCTCATTATTTGCCACTGAAACCTTTCGACAACAACTGACACAAAGGCATTCCTCAATTAAATGCAATTTTTTATGAATTATAGTGGGGTATGGCTATAACGAACTCCGCGGGAGCGGAAAATATTGTTCGTTATAATCATATCATAATATTTTTTTTATATTTTCTTTAATACAGTGAACTCGCGATAATATAAACTATTTTAAACAAAGCCAATTCACTTTTCCGAGATTGTTCATTTTTGCCAATGGCATCTAATTTCCCTTTAAAAACGTTTTTCCCATAGAAATAAAAGTTTCTATTGTCAAATTCTTTATTTATTGTATTGGATTAAGAATGTAACAATTTATGTTTGAAAAACTTTTTAGTTATTACGCGAAAAATTATTTAATTTCCTTTTGTTGTTTCTTTTGTGTGTATGTAAGAAATTTATGCTGGATAAATCCTAAAATTGTTATGCAGTTGATTCAGAATTTAATTATTATCCTCTTGATTTATATATCAAGACCGTCTAGTAAAACCCGTTAAAATTCCAATAATAAGCTGTTCATATATCAGAACTTTGCAGTAGTTTGTATTTAAGAGTAGTCAATGGAAGGAGAAAAGTGTTAAAATTTTGAGCTGTTCACATTTTAGGCTGTTCATATTATCGGGACAGCACTGTATTTGATTTATTTTTTAATACCGTTGATAATGTAGACTTTGGACTCTTTGTCTCTTAATTAAAGATGCTGTCTATCTGTGCAAAATTTATATGAAAACCACTCAAAATTGTTGGTGCTTTTCGTATAAATTTTTTAATTAAATTTTATTTATCTATGTTTGTTATATGGTTTAGCTGGTCTATATGCAGCATTTCAATTGGTGTATCAAAATCTTCAGTAGACCTTTAACCAAATTCTTGAAAAAAGCTGAGAAATTTCACATGTTTATACAAGAACTCTCAAAAAATATTTGAGAATTATAAAATATACAACCAAAACAAACCAAATAGTTGCTTTAAAAATTTTCCTTATACAACAAACACTTTATTATTTGATGTTAACAAATTTTTTAATAATTTTTACTATTATATTTTAATAATTTTAATTAAACTTGTTAATTTAATTTAAATTATTCATCCACTATTTTTTTTTTAATGAATATTAAACAGTCATGTTTGCCGGATAAGTGTGTAATTGCAAATTGTACTTGTATTGCTACAAAATTTTAAACAGCTTGAAAAGTAGGGAACTAGTATAAATTATATTTTATATTGAAGGGATGCTAAGCAGTTGCGACAGCCAACCATTTACCTTGGAAATAAATTTAAGAAATTTTGCCAACAAGCTAATTTTCAAACACTAACATCACATCAACGGAAACTTTTTAATAACTCAATTTAATTCAACAAATATTTCTCACGCTTTTTGGAGCACAATTGGCTTTATATATTCATGAACAAGTCAAACGAAATTATTCAAAAATTATTTACACAATCTTTTCGTAGAAACTTAAGATTTTTTTTAAACGGTAGCAGAACATGCAAGACGAAAAAATGAAATAAGCAAATAAATTCAATTTATGGTTGAATAATGAACTCAGTCAAATCAAGTGTGCTAAACTCGGCCAATAAAATGCTTAACAACGGCAAGCAACCTCAACACCGCCAACATTTCTTAACCAACACCAGCATCAACAGCAGCAATAATAAAAACGAACATAAAAATATATTTTATTAGCGAAATTTGTATGTTTGTAGTAATATAACGTATTGCATTCGAAATTATGTTTCAATGGCCCAAACAATACATATTTTCCACAAACACACAATCACATTTTCCAATTCAACGCCTTTTCCTCAGTTCAACAGTATTCGATGTACCCCAAAATGCGATTAAAGTTACATATTTCATTTAATCGCGCCACCTGTTTGCCAACGGTTTATTGCTTGTTTATTGTTTCATAAGAAAATTGACATTTATTTTAATATAATCGCCGTAAAAAAAAAGGAAAACAAATAAAGACAGGAATTGTTTTGTTATTACGAGCACAATAGATGAATTTCTCTTTAGGGCTTCTTTTTTCGTTTGTTTGTGTGACAAAGTGATATCTGTATATACAAATACTATCAAGTGACAAGTAATAGATGTTATTGATGATTTAAAATAAAAAATACCATCATCAATTGATGGATTTTTGGCATTTTTTCCTTCAAAGCACGAGTATTTCTTAAAGAATAGCATGAGGCCCTGAAGGCAAATCATATTCAATTTGTTTCGCAGTGTAAATTTTGGTAGATTTAAAATAGACAACCACTTAAAAGCAAACAATTTTCCAATAAGAAATAATCATTATTAATGGTCGTTTTCTTGGATTTTATTTCAAAGGCGCTCATACTCGACAATAATGCGCTTATCCAGTGGGGGAAAATAATTTTTTGCAGAACGCTGCAGTGGGACTAAAATAAATATGGTATTTTTCTTACACAAATATCTTTAAAGCACTTTCAGTGCGATGGCCGAACTTAGTTAGGGGCAGATGCCAGCGATAACTAGGGACTCTGTGATGAGATTGGAAATAGAGAAAGAGCACTAGACTCCCAGAAGGTGGCGATGGCACGATGGATGGTAGTCTGCACGTTGACTAAAAAAGCAAAAACAGACCTGCCACTGATAACTGTGCTCTTGTTTACAGAAAAATAATACACAAAATTTTAATTAATTAATTAAAATTAATTTAATTTTGTTAGTTATCCTTTCAGTGAAAAGACAATATAACTATCAAACAGTTTTTTGTTACCACAAACCACAAAAATTTTAATAAGGAAAGACAGTTAAAAAAAAAGTTGTAAAAAGTTAATTTTGTTCTCTCCTGTACTGGCAACAGAAGCTTTAACATTTTTACTAAAAACATACAAACAACAAAGCTGGCAACCTTTGTTAATAGTATGTGGACAGTAACGATTATTCTCGTATGCATTTTCCTAAGCTCTGACGGGTTAAATAGATGCTATTAATGACTTTACAACTTCCTCCCTGTTGACACAAAAAATACTGATGACATGCGTAGTGGCATAGAAAATACGTATTCTACTCAACTGGTGTTGGAGATTAATTGTTCTTGTTCCCTTATTCTAATCAAAAATGTAATTTCTTCACAATATTGTGATAAATTAACTGTGAACTTGAACACGACAGGAAATTTTCATTAATTAAAAACATATTTTTAATGGCCCCAGAGAAAATAACGCAGCGGCGTTAAATCACAAGCACTAGGCGGCCACTTGACACCGCCAAATCGAACAGTCACGCGAACGGGAAATTTCTCATGCAATAACGGAAATGTAGTGCAAAGTGCCTCTAGTGATGCCCAATTGTAGCGAACGTCGACGAGTTGATGTTCCAGTCTTATTCTCAACACTTTGCTGTAGAGCGGGTATGTTTGCATCACTAGGGCCACTACGAGCGTATTGTTTTGGTCTATTGTCAGAAACAGTACCGTGAGCCTCGAATTTAGCGCTTAAATTAGACACAGCAGTCTCAGCAGGAGCCTGATTATGAGGCTCGAATTTTTCGCACTGATACAGTAAAATTTTTTACCATTTTGATAGTAAATTTTCACTATTAAAATTCTTTTTTCAAGAGTGTAGCATTCCATGGTTAAAATTTCCCAACTTTTTACTAAATAAATGTAAAACGATGACAGCTTAATGCTTGACATTTTATCATATGACAGTCAATTTACTTCCTAACCTCAAATTTGCCCACCACCCTGTATATTTATCTTCTCACACATTTCTTCGGCCTCAAATTCATTACCCTAGAATCGAGCAGTGTTCAATGCCAGAAGGAGAAGTGTTTACAATTATAGAAAAATTTTTTTTCTCGTTGACTTGTGAAAGAAAATTAATTTAATTTCAGATACTCTGCTTTTCTGCTATTAAATATTTATTTTTCAAAAATACTTTATTGCTGAGAATTTATTTACAACAAGCAAAACTTTTACAGCTGTCTAGGAATTTATGAGCAGCAAAGAATTTTGCTAATCTTACTATTTCACCAATTACAAGTAACATGCAATTAAAAAGCAAGAAAACAATCCTGGAAAACATATTGTAATTTTCTTTTAATTGCCAAATAGTGTTAACTCGCAGTCACTGCCTCCCCCTTCCCACTCTCTTTTTTTCAAGTACAATAAAAGTTATTCCACTGAAAATTCATGCCGTGCTATAAATACTTCTGTCAATTTGTCCAGTCTATTGTAATTAATTGAGCAAAAAAAAAAATAATGTTACTAAATGAAATCCCTTAAATTATTTATTGATACAATTTAAAACTAATTTCAACAGCATTAACACTCGAAATGACGAAGGACAGCGAAGGAAAGCAAAAGCATTGAAACGTGCGTTTTACTTCACAAATACATACTGACATAGAAACAGGCATGCAATTATAATTTATAACGCTCCAATATACATACACTAGCACACATATTTTTACTATACATATACATGCATCCAAACATACAATTACAACTGTGTTAAACAGGAAAAGTTTAATTTCTCAAAAACAAACAAACGGCCATAAACTGGGAACGTGATGAAATTTTTAAACAGAAGTGGGATCAATCTGTTTTGGAAATCTCTGTGTAGTTAATGAATGAGAATCATATATTCACCAGGAGGACAACATATAAAATACTTGTGCAAAACTTTGCCACCGTCGTCTAAGCAAAAACAGGTGGAAACTTAGTTTTAGTAAATTAAGAATTCGTTTTGCACGCGGATAAAGAAAGTAGCAAGATTTATAGATTTGCAAAAAAAAAAAACTAAATTTTCCAATACGAGTAATGTGGGTTGTAGGAAAAGAACCACACCAATAATTATGATTAACTCGAGTATGAGGAGACAAATAACCATGTGTGGCTAATGGAAATGCGGTTAACAACAACATTTGTAACAAAAACCGTAACATTTAAAAGAAAAAAAGAAAAACGAGAATAAAAAATGCCTACAAACCACTTGTGGTCGGTCACACCAATGAATGTCAAGTAACATTCGAGAAGCAGGGCTTGTGAGTTTGTGTGGGTTGTTGCTGTGTGATGGCATCAGAAGACATTTAATGCTACTCACCCATCAAACTGTTTTATTTCCAGGAATATTTCATTACAATCATCACACACACGCACACAAAATCATACTGGAAATAAATTGAACAACAGTATCAAAAGGTATTGATAACGAAATATTGCAAAGAAGAGAATTTTGCATTCAAGACCTTGATCAGCGTTGCCGCTTTGTTTACTTTTTCTCCAAACAGTAAATGTGTTCTCGTACTTTGCTTCCATTTTGTTTACTTCTTTCTCAACAAAAGTAAAGCATGAAACACATTCGCCACAACACCCTACGAGCTACAGAGACTATAAAATTTAGTTGGCTGCATTCGTTGCCTAGTAACCGACTATTTAAAAGTTTTGAAGACGGCAAGTCCACCATCAACAGCTGATTCATATTCTTGTAGTCTGCCTGTTCAAGATCATATAAAATTTTCTTGTTCTTCAACTAGAACTTTATATATTTTTTCTAGTTTTTTGACGTCTTTTTCTTTTAATTTTTTTCATTATAAACAAAAACCAATTTTCTTGAGCTACACAAAAGAATAGCGAATTATCGAAATAAAAATAAATATTATATATTTTTTAATTATATTTAATTATATTTATGTAACACAAATTATTATTTCCTGACGGAATTTGTATTCTATTTGGTAGCGAAATATTGAAAATTAATAATTGAAAAAAACGTTTCATAAAAAAGACCATCGCTCAAAAATAAATATAATTAAAAAATTTAATGAAGGTCAAAATAAAAATAGAAATGAGACTAATAAATATTATATATATACAAAGGACCTGCAGCTTAAATAATTAGTGTAATTAATAGAACTTTACATATTTTACTTGAAATGTATATATTTTTTACTAATTAAAAGCATAAATAAAAATAAAGAAGCAATTGAAAAATATGAGCAGCTGTTTATTGTAGAAAAAGTGATGCCACTTTGAACTAAACATAGTAAAAAAAAGCGCCAAAACAACTCATTGCCACAAAAATTACCATTTAATGTAAAATGATAAACTGTAAATTTTTATTTAAATCTATACATCATATTAGAAAAACTTGACTTGATTTGCACTTTTATATGAAAATTTCATTGGGCCATAACTCAGAAACTGTGAGTCACCACAAGTTTTTTTTGTGCATATTTTTAATTTTTATATCACGTATGGAAATTTTTAATAAATAATTTATTTTCTTAATAACAATTTATATATTATCTTTTAAGCTTAAAAGTTGGTTTTATTTTTAATTTTTCTATTTCGTTAATCATCGCTTAAAATCTTCAGGAATTTATTAATATTTTTTAATTATTTATTATTATTTTAAATTATATTATTAATTGACCTTTTTTATATATATAATAGTAATAATAATAATTATTATTCTTCCTAATGATGTTAACAAGCTGTTGACGAAATATCGAATAATAAAACAAAATAAAAAAAAGATAAAGATTCAAAAAATTTATTATTATTATTTTTTATTTATTTTTTAGAAATATCGAAATAGAAAAATGAAAATAGAAAAATAAAATAAGATCATATATAAATTGTTATTAAAAGATATACGGTTAAAAAACAAGGATTAAAAAAATTTATTTTCTTGCTACGAATTACATAAAATGATGACTTATATTTGTTTAAATGTTTATCTAATTTGCCAATTAAAAGTTTAATCAATTCAATTAAATTTTTAATTAATTTTTTTTTGCTAAATTTTTAATTAAATGATTAATAAATTCTTTTTTTTGGCCATAAAATACACCAAATAAAGGCATATTTTTATTAACATGCCTATCTGATTGCTTATTTCGTATATGCAACATTCTTTATACAAATAGAGATTAAAACCCAACAAGCATTCGAATGGAATTCAACTCTCCTTTTTTACTGCTCGTATTAAAAACTCTTTTTTAAATTTTCCAAATATTTAATTAAAAAAAAAAAATTTCCTGAAGATGTTAACCAAAATATCGAAAATTAGAAAATTAAAAAATAAAAACCTTTGAGCTTAAATATATAGATTGTTATTATATTTAATTAAAATTTTAATGAAATTAATTTTTTAATGACTAAATGACATTTTAATGACTAAAAACACCTCTAGATTTAGGCGGAAAATGGCTAAATTGCCAACCTTGGTCAGGATCTAAAATATTGCATTTATATTCGAAAAGAGTTTGAAATAATTTGCTACCAGTATTAGGAATTAAAAACATAGACGCCAGCAGGCTATTGCACGACTGATGGTGGTCCTATTTAGGTGACGAGTAGTGTACAAGCATGAGTTTGCAAACCATATTTAAAAACTGAAATAGGATTTTTTTTGTTGCTCTTGCAGTTTTTATTGTAGTTGTTGTTGTCTCATAGCTGTTATTAAGTAGTGATAGTGGGAATTGGAAATTTATCGGTCACACTTGAGCACATTTGTTTTAAATGTGAGAATATTATGAGAAATTTTTTTAATTTATTCATGTGTGTGCTCAAGTTTAACTAATTTAATCAGTACTGGCCCACCAAAGGGCCAATTGAAATGTTTGGTACATTTAATTAATATTGCGATTGTATAAAATTATATTACATTTCGGTTATGATATATAAAGAGAGTTTCGACTCATTTACTAGTCCATTAAGCCAAACACGCTCTACTCGAAGCATAAAGTAGATGAGGAGCATATTTCGATTTATTGTTTTTTTATTCCTTTCTTGAATCAGTGGTGAGGCGATGTCCCTAAAGTTTGCTATGCATTGCACCGGAAATAGTTATAGAGCGATAGTGTAGAGAGTAGACAGGTATTGAAATATTATAGGTAATACTGCTTAATTTTTGCACAAGTCTGCAATTCAGCGTTTTCTTAATTTTTGGAGAAGAACATAAATCGTTGTCACGTTTCTGGTGTTATATTGATATATTAATTCTCTAGCTACATAATAGCTATTTCGTTTATTATTTTACAGAAAAAAATATAAAGAAATTTTAATTAAAAATTTTTGAAATATCAAAGAAAAAATTAATTAGATTTTTAATAGTAGCAATTCAATTATTATTGTCGTCTTAATTGAATTAATTTTCAATCAATTTTTTAATTGTAACAATTAAAATTTTAATTAAATATTTTGAAAATTTCATAAAAATTTTTAATAGCAAAAAATTCATAACAAGAAAATAAATTATTTATTTATTGCACTATTGAGCCCAAAAATTAATTAAAAATTTAATTGATTTTGATGAAATCAATTAAAAGTTTAATTGAATTGATTAAATTTTTAATACAAATAATCTATTATTCTAATAAAAGATGTTTGTTAATTAAAAATAAAAACGTAAAATTTTTTTCTGTACATAGACATTTCCGAACTTGATGGGGCTTCAACGTACTATATTTTGGCTGTGGGTTCAATAGGCTAACTTCACAGCCAACAGCATATTCATAAATATGTATGTCTACTTATTTGGTATGAAACAAGTACTATAATATCAATTTCGTTATCTTGTTTGCATGCAATTAAAGTAAATCGAAAACAATTTGGAAATAAAAGCGATGACAGACCTTTTTTAATGTATATTTTCCCGGTGTTTATCAATTTATGTTATGTGTCCGAGAGTTCTCTATTGACTTTTTCTCAGTAAATTTTTTTTTACCTCAAGCTTGGGACTGTTGCACTAATACAATTTTAGCAGCAATGTGGCTTTAAGTCGCTGTATAAAATTCAGTGTAATCGTCACGAACAGATTGATTAAAACTTTAAAAGTTTTCTACAGTTCTTTACGGTTTTGAAAGCTCCGATTAAATGGCGATTTCTTGAAACTTCTAAATACACGTTCGAATAACTGGTAGGCATGGCGGACTCTGGTATAACAGAATTTTCTATCCGCTAAGCTATTAATTACGATTTTAGTAAATATCTCGCATGCAGAAAACGTTTTCCATTCCAGGGAAACGCTCCAAAGCAACTAAATTCCCAAAAACTATGCTGCCCTTTTCCCCAAACCTCACAATTTCATATCATCAACCAAGTTAACTTTAGTCTTATATTTATAGATTTATAATAATAAATATTTTCCTGGCCTTTAAAGCCTTAAGAAGAAAGCAAAATGAATCAGCATCAACCAATTTCGTAAAATTTTTAATTCAAAATTACACCAGCGAACATTGGTTGACCAGACAGGACTGAGACGTTGGCGAAGCAAAGGTCAATGTTTGGCAAAATAAAATAATTATTGATGTCTTTATCTTAAGTACCTGTACTTATGTATTTATCTAAAAATGCATGTAACTTATTTGCGTTGAGAAGTTGGCACTGGTCAAGGGAGAAAAGCGAGAAAACAAAAAAAAATAAAAAATAAATAAAGAAAATTTAAATGCTAAAAAATTACATTGATAATTATCAGTTGTAAAACAATGTAGGGAATAAAATGATGCATTTATGATTACAACAACAACAACGCTACTCTACAATAATCACGTTAACGAAGATGGGCTGATGATACTGAACGCCATGTTGTTGTTGCTCTCGCGTTATTTGTCAGTTGCAGTTGCATTTGTTAACAATAATAATGGTACGGGTGACATAAAGTTATTTTGAATTTCATTTAACATGAAAATAATTGCAACGGATTGAAGAATTCTGTTCACAGGTAAACGATTATTAATATGCAAAAAATTAAAAAAAAAAAAAAATTTTTTAAATGCAACTTTTCAGGTTTAAATGAATAATGCTGCTGTTGCTGCTGCTGCTGCTGCTGCTACTGCTGTTGCTGTTGACATGCAACAGCCAACAGGAATCAGCATCAAACAGAAACAGAATTATAAATTAATATTGCATGCTGATATTCTTGCAGGCATAAATTATAATCTTGTCTATATGATTACATGCCTGTTGTGGATATTTAAGTTTTCATTGTGTTATTTTCAATAGCACAATGATAAACTGAAATATCAAACATATCGAAATGTGCAAGAATTTTAACAACGTACTTGTTATCAGGTATTTATTTTTTATCTTGGACCAACACTCACTGCATTGTTCTGGAACTAGGAAATTAAGTTATGGGAAAGAATATAGAGGGAGTAGTGTTTATGGGCATTTGATTTGACAGTGATAGTAAAGACCTCCGCTAACAAGAGTTGTATTTAAATAGTAGTAGTTTTACTTTTAGCAACTCTAATTCATATTTGTTTTAACGCCATTATATGTCCTTGTGGTCTATACAGACTGCTCCAGGATGCTGGAGAAAGTCGGCTGTGGTATATACATGGGGAATCCTGACATTAGACTTTCGTATAAGCTGCCTGACCACTGAAGTGGTCCATACAGAAGGCTGTGCAATGCTTTTTGGATGACCGGATTCTTCTTGAGATTCTTCGGGTTTACTCTGACAGTCAGGCTGCAATCAGGTCACTAGCGGACGTCACTTCGACGTCGGTTCTCGTCCATGAATGCCGGGGTTTTCTCAGGAAAATCTCGAACCATTCCAGGGTGACTCTTAGAAGGCTTCCGGTACAGAGGGATATCGTTGCAATAGCGTTGCTGATGGCTTGGCCAAGGCGGGCACAGGGCTGGCAATTTCCGAATTACTGATGGGTGTTCCGATTACCTCGCTTAAAATGATAGACTCAGCCGGACCAACCTGGATAGGCATCTCTTTAAGAAAATGTATCACTAGATCTGTTCCAGCTGCATAACCAAACAGTCAAAACTATTGAGAGTAAAAAGAAAATTACTCTCTGAATGTGACGTAGTTGCCCAAAAATTGCTGTAACGCCAAAAACCACAATGGAACATCTCGAAATACTAGTGCTGCTTACTTGCTCAAATAAATTTTATTTCAGTGATTTTATACGCTTAAAAGCAAAACATTTACATCATTGGCAACAGCTGTAAAAAGTGAATGAAAATAAACTGAAAAAAAAGCTAAAAGCCTTTTTTTATTAAAGAAAGTGATAAATATGCACGAATATTTGTAGTTAAAACAACAAGTTTATTTGAAAAAATCCTCCACTTTGCTTTTTAATCAAATCCAAATAAAAACTGTCTTCCTTTATTAAAAAATTTTTTGATTTTTAAATGTTTGTTTGTATGTTTGTAGTTATCAATTGTCATATGGCAGTTGGCAGAAGCACGTACGCAAATTACCAAGGTATCCCACACAATATATATTTAAACGACCAATGCCTTCACATAGGAAGTTAAATTATATATGAAATTCTTGAGTATGATGGTCTCCACCAGTAACAGTAACGTCATTAATAACGAAAAGCCACAACAACCGTAAATGAAACAGTTACACGTGGCAAATCCATTAACCAGTGCGAGCGAGACACAAAACTCTCGAAGGCCAAACAACAAAAACAGGCCTGACCGCACTTAAATAATAATTACGGTGAGGCGTGAGTTGTTCTGCAACCCAGAGCCGCTTTACGAATGATTTTTAAATGTGAACAAAAAACAGCTGATAATTTAATTCTAATCCGAAAAAGTTCGTACAACTTTGTACAGGAAATGAAAAATTTTACTCTCTAATTTTCAGCCAAAATTGCACAAAAATTGTTATCTGGTACGCTTTTGGACTAATTTGTTTGTTATGCACCTGGAACAGACCTACTATAACATCAAATATTTAAAATAATAAATGTGTACGTCTTATAAGCGGACACCTGCCAGATACCGCGATGGTGAGTGTCCAATTATAGGAGATTTCACTGTATATCACAAACACCTACCATATTTAAAGTATAAAGTACTTAAGTACAATTTTTTTGAAATTTTATTAAATAACATTTTTATTAAGAACGGGGTTATATGTCAGCCAATGTTAGTTAATATGACAGCGTTACGAAAACGTCTCACAATGTAGTCGCAACCAATTGTTTTATTGTTTATTGCAAATATTATCTATAACACATACACACACACACACACACACATATATATACTTTATTAACAATCATATCATACATCACACTCCACAACAAAACAGGTTTATCCCCACGAAAAGTTCATTTTGCAATTCTCATTCACACACAATCGTGCATTTATCACCGGTTTTTAATTTATACTTATGTACATATGTATGTTTGTATATGAATATATTTGTGTACACATAAATAAATATACAGGTGTGTATAAATATGTTGGTTTCTGTTTTGCAATGTCTGTCCGTTCATTCATAAAAGTGCGGGAATCTTCTCACCAACCTGACCGTATTTAAAAATAAAACTTCTCCCCTTGCACACGTACACACACACATTTGATTTTTTTTCTTCCATTTTTTTTTATTTTCTTTTAATTTTTCGTACTCGCACAGGTTCATGCAACAAGCAAGAACTAATAAAAACTAAAGAAATTCGCAAGAAAGTGCAACAACTTTAAAGTTCTAATTGAAAACTGGATTTGAAAGTTCTTCTTCGTTTTTTTGTCGTTCTTAACGTTCTTTATTTGTAATTTTATGAATGAAACTATTCCTATTTCATGAATAGAAATTGTGTGCATTACAAGCTGTTGTTGCTGTAAGTTAAGGTGACCATTTTGTAAGATTTCTAGTTGCTTGATGACAGCAGTATCTGCCATTCATATTCATTTGATCGTAGGCCGACATCAACTATGATCGCGGCGACGAGGCAGAATATGAATGATTCGCTAACAGGTGACCTCACGAGAATATCGGAGTGGGGTCACGCGAACTGGGTGGCCCAAAAGACCCAATGCTGCATGCTTACCCATCGCCGAATGCTTTATCACGCTGCCTCATCTGTAATTATGGGCGGCATAAACATTGAGGAATCAGAAGCTATTGATGAAAATCCAGTGTGATGTCCGATGGACTGAGCACATTTTTCAGGTCTCAAAGGAAGCATTCAAGTGCCTCGGCTTTTTAAGACGGTGTAAGACATACTTCACCCCATCTGATCACCTCACTTTTTATACCGCCTACATCCGACCGAAAATGGAATACAACTCTCATGTATGGGCCGGTGCTACAAAGACTATTTGAAGGTACTCGACCGTGTACAAGAAAGGTCGAGGAAACTCATAGGAGACAGTAGGGTAGCCAACTCTATTGACTCTCTATCAATACTATATACTATTGGGAGGTGTTCTAATGAAATCAGGGAACTTGTTCCCGAAACCCGCGGCGACTCGCACTACGCATTGCAAAGAAAATTCGTTTTTTGGCCGAACGGCACGTCTGTGGAATGAAATACCCATAGAGGTGTTTCCTGTCACTTTTAACGTGGGAAAATTCAAATCGATTGTCAATAGATACTATTCCCTCTACCCTCTCTCCCAAAAACCTTATTTCTTAGTTCCGGCGCAATACACCGCATGTATAGGGGTCATCCCCTGAGTGCCGGCTCACGAAAAAAAAAAACAAAAATTAGGTCAACTTTCAGTTCCGTTACCAGCCGGTGAGCAAATATTTTTAGTTATCCAGCAAACGGACATTTATTTGTCATTTAAAGTCTTTCTTATGGGATGGTGAAATTTTATATATTTTGTTCCTTGAACCAGTGCTCAGCATATTAGTGGCAGGCCAACCTATACTATTACGTTTTTCGGTTAACTGTGTTACATATATTTTCTTTTTGAACAAGAGTCGGTGTTGCCAGAGTAGAATTGTGACTCATATACCCATTTTAAAAGGCAAATGAATTTGGATATGGAAATGGAAAAAAAGTTACAACATCAGTCAGTGGTATGCATTGTATCTTCAATATTTATTTCGTATGGGCTACTTTTTATGCATAATGAGTTTTAAAATTGTTTATCTGTCAAAAGAATTCTACTTTTATTTCAATAAAGAATATGTTGACATAGAAATATAATTAAATAAATCAATACAAATATTAAATATAATTTGTTTGCTTATTACATGCATATATCTGCAGAAATATGTCTTCAGAATCATATATCACTAGCAAAGGATAAAGGTAGAGCTTCCATCATTTTAATTAGTTTTGCTCTAACTTTGTTATTTTAATGCACAATGTGACGTAACAAGGATTCTTTTTTTCTGGCAACACTGCTTTTAAGCAACAAGCGATAACACATTCTACTTCTTTGAATGCTCAAGCCATAATGAGTAATATTGTTTAATTCCCTACAATGTGTGTGTTTAATTAACTACAGGTAAATAAGAGAATAACAAAGCGCCCATGGGCGGCATGACTCTGCCCTACAGATGCAATACGTAGCCCTGTAACTAGGTAGAAACAAAGAGAGAGAGAGAGAGAGACAGGTATAGTGTAGAGAATAGACAGGTGTTGAAAGTGGTGGGAAGATACAGTTTATTTTTTGCACAACTCTGCAGCAGCGTGGGTCTGCAGTTGCGGGGGTCTCTGGTGTTAATTTTGACGCCTTATTGCTAAGCTAAGGGGAGCCATTGTATTTATTATTCTACTTCGCCGACGTTTCATTGCTCAAATGACGACGAAGGAAGAGGATGTAGCGCAGAAAACTCAGAAAAAAATTTTTTTTAATTGACCGGGATGGGAATCGAACCCGGGTCCTTCTTGGTGGCATACCAAGAGGCCATCAGCAGCCTTAAGTATTTGATTATTTGTATACCTCCGCGGTAGAAACTCATAAAATTTTTTTGGCATATGGAACACTGCTTCCGATTCAGTGAAAGGGCAGAAAAATGAAAAACAACCCGGGAGGACAAACCTATATAAAATTCATTTCAAATCATACACATTTTCATTACTTTGGGATTGCAATATTAAGAACATCTCTCCTGCTTTGAAAGTTGTTCTTTTTGCTGAGATGCAGTGATCATGTATGACAACCGCTTAGAGCAAGGAAATGAATATATAAAACCGAAGAAAAGAATTTCCAGTCTGGTCAAAGGCTATTGATGGGTTACAGGATGAGCGCTAGAGATGCAGTTAGAGTAGCTGCTTTTCATAACACAGTCTATTGCAGCTGTGGGGCGCAGCATCGTGATGAGAGGGGTTTTTACGTCCTCCGTGAGCGTCTCAGTTTATGTATGGTAGGACATAAATTTTGTAGGCAAACATCTACTATATCTGCATGGAAGGTATCACCGACCTTATGCGATATGTCAAGGCAACCGAGTTGTTTAATCTCTCCAGTGTTCGATCCACATCTTTTCAGAAGACTCAAACGAGTGGATCATATCTTCAGAAAATAATTTTCCGAATCTACTTGATTGGTAGCATGACAGGAACCAACTAATTCCACCGACCATGTACTGATCAATATACGAGTATTAAATGCCATTTTGGGCAAAAAATACTTAAGAAGTAAAAAATTTTAGGCAATTTCAAACTCACAAAATAAAACTCAAATGATACGAATTAAGAACACTGCTGGCCACCTTGGCAGCATTGCAAAACTTCTCGCGGCTACTGATATGAACCAATTCATATCATGGCAAGAACTAACCCTACATGTTGCTTAATATCAGTACCATTTCGCATTTTGAGAATATCAATTCCTGCAATGTTGTACACTACAACTGGAATTATTGACAATATTCATGTTGTTTGGCAGAAGTCTTCTCGACCATTTTTAATTAAAGCAAAACTTAATTAAATTTATTACGTACGACGACGTCAGTCAGGCTCATCCTGATTTTAATTGATTTTATATAGACTTTTTACGTTGTATAGGGTACCCTTAATTTGAGTTGATTTATTTAAAAAAAACAAATGCTCATGGAAACTTTTATATTACAATGTATTTTTCTTCATTTCTGTTTGTTTTTTTTTTTCTTGATTTCAATACAGTCTTAATATATAAAAAGTACATTCAAATGCAGGTGTATGCCTTCCTAGAATTGTTATATTCTCGTGCATAAATAAATAGTTGAGAACATTTCATAGTTTTCTTATTTTTAATAAAATTTTACAGTTTTATTTTGCAATTTTCACTTTTATGCACAAACAGGGCGGGCTACTTGCAACAGCTTTAAATATATTAAGAAATTATTTATTTTTTTTTTTGTTCCAATGTGGGTTCGTATTATTTCTACAATTACGGACACACAACAACGCTAATGTTACGATTTGTTGGAAATTATTTGTATATGTCCGAATAGGTATTAGTAAGTTGGGTAGGCCATGCACCACCTGCTCTACGAGTGCCCGGTGTTGCACTCTGTGCGGCACCGACTTTTGTGGCTGGACAAGTATTGCACGACCTATCCGAGGTATAGCACGTGGCTATAAATGATCTTAAGCGATAGCTCAACGCAACGGGGTGGATTTAGTGCATCTCTCCAGTGTTTTCAGCAGGGGATCCCTCACATCGCTGGTATCTTCGAAACGGCATCTCGCGATTCTACTCGAGTGACTGCGTGTAGCCACGTGGACCAACTAACCAACCAACCAGGGCATGCATGCCCTTCCTCACCACAACAAGTTTGTTTGCTGTTCATTGACGCTGTATATCAAGGAACTGTACCAGTTTCATCCGGTAGTATCATTAGGAGATCCTCCTCCTTTAGTATGTAAGCGTCTAGCTGTCTTTTTCTGCTATACTTCGCACGCGGATATCAAGTGTTCTATGGAATGCTCTCCCTAGTAGCAGACAGAATGTGCATGTGCTGGTGCTAGAAAAGCAGATTTTTTGAGTGCTCCAGTAAGTGTTATAATCCTCTCCTATTGGAAGAGCAATGCCGGACATTCTATTATTAAAGTTGAGAAACCTCTTCCCGTGCTCGGGCTTTTTCAGCCCTTCTAGTATTCCTCAGTTCGTATCCGTAGTTTGGAGACTGATTTCCTCTGTAGACAGTTTCTGCTGAAACCGCAAAAATTTAGGTCCAAATCCTTTTTTAACCTGAAAGTCTGTCGTCTCATTCCCCTCGTAGCCTGGTAAGACCTGGTACTCAGAGAATCGAGATGCGGTTGCGTCATTGGTTATTGAGTGCATTACAACACTTCTTGAGGATCTTTGAGGTTCAACCATTGAGGCGGAGTAGATTTTAAGCTATGTTTTTAACCCGGTCCAACGGTCCAAATTTTTTATTTCAAATCGGTTGTCCATATGTATAGCTGAGCATATCTACCAAATTTTGTAAAATCGGTCGGAATATTTGGAAAAGACGAAATTAGCTTTTAAAATGGCAGCAGCGCCACCTGGCAGCTTCAAATGATACTTAAAGGAAACAGACTTAAGGCCGACGTACTAAATTTCACCAAAACCGATCCAGCCGTTTCGAAGTTATGGCAGTTTTTGCACTAAAATTTCAAGTAGAAAAACGAGATGGTCGTGCTTCTGCGGCAGTAGCTCGAAAAATATTGAAATGATTTGGCTGAATTAATAGCAAGTGATTTAGGGGGTCTATGAAATAACTCCCACGAAATAAGTCCCACTTTTAAAAACGAAATAAGTCCAACAAAAATTGTTTAAAAAAATGAAATAACTCCCACGAAATAAGTCCCACTTTTGAAAGCGAAATAAGTCCCACCAAAATGAAATGATTTAAAAATTTACTTGAAATGAAATAACTCCCACTCAAAATGAAATAACTCCCCCTTGAATAATATATTTCTTAAATGAATTAAGTCCCACTTTCATAAACGAAATAAGTCGCACTTTTTCACTGTTTAATGCGATTTTAAATAAGAAGTATTTGGCTCTTCGAAAAAAACACACGTCGAATAATATGAATAATCAAAGCAGAGGAATAATAAAGAAAAATCGTATGGAAGCTTGCAGAAGGCTTCTTAATGGAATGGATATTACGAATTTTGATAGAGTTCCAGAATTTATTATTAATTCTTTTTTCGGTCAAGGAACGTATAGAGAACGCCTACTAGTAACAACGTTTGGATTCGTAAATGGATTAAGTACAGATCAATTGTTCTTATTATTAAGATGGAAACCGTTTCGGAAGGACCATCGATTAAAATTATCGACCTTTATAAATGACTTGAAGATCCAGTGCATGGTAGACGGTATTATAGTTTTAACGTGGCATTGGGATTAGTTGTATTTTGTAATGGTGATATTAGAAAACATGGAACACGAATTCCAATTTCCTACTAAAAATATTATAAAACACATACATACGTAATTACGTCAACAATTTTTTTTAATATTGTTTTTCCAGTAGTTAAGTTCGGTACCTATTTGTACACATTTCTTTAAAGTTTTTTTTATTATAGTAAGTATAAAGTAATTAATAACAAAAAAAGGAGAGCCATGAGAGATAAAGACAAAAAATTATAGTTGTCCCTTTTACGAATATCCAATATATAACTTTTTGCATAAGAAAAAAATGAGAAATAAAGCCATAATGGCCTTATATTTCATGGCTCTATCGCACCCCTCCATAAAAAAATCATTTATTTATCAGATAAATATTTGAAGTGTTTCATGAACTTCTGCACGACAGAATGAACATACTAGTTTACTGGTTTGATCAATTTTGTGAGTTTGCATTGTAAGACAGCATTCACTGCAAATTTTCAAGTGCTTACAAGGAAAAAATAAGAAATTTTTGCTGCTTTATGAAACAAACCACGCACATATTATTATTAATTGTATTCTGGTTGGTTTCAATATGGTTTAACGACTCGTCTTTAATGTCCTCTTCTAAATATGATAATTCTTCAAAAAGATCTTCATCAGGCTCCATTTGTACAATTAAATTCTTTTTTGATAACACCAGTTGGTCAAGGAATTTAGAAGGAGTTATAGTACCTTGTAAGAGATCATTCTTGAATTTCGAAATCATATCTGCTTTCAAAACACAGGACTTTTTAATACGCTTTTTTCCCACACTACCATTGGTATTCATCAATAGTTCAAATTTTCTTACTTTTTCAAATTCTTGCATCTGTAAAAATGCTACAAATTTGAAAAAAGTAGCCTTCTATGGAATGCTTTTTCCTATGACGCTATTGTAAGCTTCTATTGCAGACGTAGTGCGGATTTCAGAATCGAAAACTGAAAAGTTATGTGGACCGATCAGTAATAATGAAATCATAACACCTTTTATGTAAAAGGGAATATTGTACCTTTTGCATCCATTGATTCTCAAAATATTTTATAAATGATTTGAATCTATCTACCACCAAAATATATATTTAGGGTTATGAAATAACTCCCACTTTACAAAACGAATTTATTCCCACTCAAAACGAAATAAGTCCCACTTAAAATAAAAACGCGTAACGAAATAAGTCCCATCAATTGACGAAATAAGTCCCACTTTTAAAAACGAAATAACTCCCACTTTCAAAACAGCAATTTTTTGTGGGACTTATTTCGTTTTTAAAAGTGGGACTTATTTCGTGGGAGTTACTTCATAGACCCGATTTAGGTCTATTACTGACCGATTGACAGTAAAACGAATTTTGTGCGAGAATTGATTTCAACGGACAGACGGACAGTAGGACATGGCTCAACAAACTTCTCTATTCATTTCATTTCTAAAAATATAAATTTTTTTCTCCAGAAATGAATATTAAAGAAATTACACACCGAAAATGGCAAACTTATATATGAAAATTAATGCGCTTGCTCAACACCAAAAAAGCAGCAGTCCGATCAGTTCATTTCAGAATAACCCAAATAAGCCCATCGAACGTGTTTTTTCTCTCAAACAAAAACAATTTGCATGGGCATGAGAATTTCATAAAAACAATTTGTATGGTCATGAGAATTTTCGAGAGCAAAAAAACGCTTGACGAGCTGATTAAGGCAGAGCCCTCGACTGCAATGCAATGCACTGATATAAAAAAAAATTACTTGACTTCTGTCAATCTGGTTCTTTTTATACCAGAATTTTTCTCTGACTTCTGTCAATCTGGTTCTTTTTATACCAGAATTTATCTCTGACTTCTGTCAATCTGATTCTTTTTATACCAGAATTTTTCTCTGACTTCTGTCAATCTGGTTCTTTTTATACCAGAATTTTGCTCTGACTTCTGTCAATCTGGTTCTTTTCATACCAGAATTTTTCTCTGTGGTGTGTAAAAAAGTAAAAACTATTAAGTATTGCAAATAGTGTGACAACACTATTCAGCATGATTTTCTTATGACCGCCGGCCAAATTCCCAACGAGCTGAAATATTATCGAATATATTCGCATGCATGGAACTGCTAATGAATTTAATTAAATAACATTTATTCTTTTCGTAAATGATTGAGTGAATAATTGCTGCCTCAAACAAATAGTGCAACAAGCTACACGTAACGTGTTCGAATAATTTAACGCACTAGTGGCAGAGTACAAGTATTCCTGCAGTTGTATATAAAAAAAAATCTGTGCGTGGGGTGTGTTTGTTAGTTTGTGTTTATTGCATCTTCTAAATGCGTACACACCACCGAATGCTGCAGTATTATTTACGATTCCAGATGTTAAACTCTTATACCAACACAGCCACACGCATCCATACACACATTTGTACATGTATATTCGCCTCTTTGTAGTGCTCGTCTACATTTAAATCCACTTGCATGCATCCGATTTGCTATGCATGACTTTTCTCTGCTGTTGTAACTTTATTTATTTAATAAAACAAGTTAATTTGAATATATGAAGTGTTAATGGCAAAAATATTCGAAAACATTTATACAAATGCAATTGACTTCTTCATCGTAATTGTATGCAAATAAATTATAAATAATTTTTTATGGTTTATCACCCTCGGGCTCTGCTGCACACTTTAGCAGACAGAAACAAAACTCTTCTAGTCCATCTTATGTTCCTTTGACATTTCGTTTGTGGCCGAGTACAGATTGATTGAGAAATACAAAAACAAATATTTTTTTTATAAAACTTATATTGCTTTAAATAATTCATTAATTAAAAAATGTAATATATTTCAATTTCAGTTTCTTGTCCACATTCTCATCCTACCAACGAGACCATCCGCCTTTGCAAGGGAGGGAGCCTCATCACTTTAAAAATAGTTCCCAATTCTAAATGTATTATTATGTATGCTGGCCAATGGACAGCCTAGTGTAGAGAAAAATATAAAAATAGAATGTATGAATAGTATGAATGTATGTGTAAAAAAATAAACTCATCGTCTGTTGTGTTTTTGTTTAAAAACGGTAGGTTTTGTTTTCGATATTCTACAATAATTCTCGATTGATTAGTTGAATTTTTATCATAAGAATCTTAAGTTTGAAAACAGAAATTAGGGAAAATCCTCAGATGATATGAGTAAGCATTAATGAAATACAGGGTGGCGCACGATGAGCTATATTGTTTAAATGGTTTATAACTTATTTATTTATGCGATTATTATAATTATTTTTTTTTAAATATAGTATATTCTTGGGGAATTTTTTGCAATTAGCTTTAAAAAATGATATCTTGTAAGTGATGTCCATTTTCTGCTTCGCACATACGTGCTCTTTTTAGCATATTTTCCATAACTTTTCGCAAAATTTCGGGTGTAATCCCAAAATTTCGGCCATGGCCATGATTTTATTTCGAATGTTGGTTCTTAGTTGGAGTATGGTTCTTGCTTTGTTAAGGTACACTCTTTCTTTCCCCAAAGAAAACTGTCAGGAGCTGTTAAATTTGGTGTGTGGAATGCGCACATTAAAATGACGACGATATGCGCGCTGTGTCAACACAGTAGACTGTTGGTTTGAAAAATAAAATTCAATTATTTTTGTACGTTGTTCGATCGTCTAATGATTCATAATTAATTCCCCAAGTCTTCTTCATAAAATGCTGAAATAAAAACAAAGAAAAAATAATAATTAAAAAAGTTATAAAGAATTCAAACCATATAGCTCATTCTGCGCCACTCGGTAGTACTATCTGGATATGCTTTCATCATCAATTATTAAGTTTATTTTTTTTTAAATATATTATGGGAATATCATAGGGTATGTAATACTACATTTCATATATTTGTTTTTCGGGTAAAAGCACAATTTTGAAAAAACCAAAAAAAAAATCTTTCATTTATTCAGCATTAATGCCATTATTTATTTTGTTTTGTTTGTATATTTCGTAATTATCAATCCTTTTTCAGGAGTTCTTGTATAAACATGTGCAATTTCTTAAATTTTTTCAAGAACTTGTTTAAAGGTCTACTGAAAATTTTGATATTAACACCAAATGAAATGTACATATAGACCAGACTGCTATAAAAATGAATAACGTGCAAAAAGCAGTGTTATAAGATATGAAGCTTCACCTCCTGTCGTTTCGCCTACTATCCCTTTCCCTATAGTTCCAGCACAATGCTTCACATGTGTAGGAGTCATCTGCTGAGTGCTGGTCCCAGATGAAAAAAAAATTAAAAACATATAAATAAAAATACAATAAAATAACGATACTACAAAGTTTTCCGTTCACAAGCACATAAAGACATATCGCTTTTATTTTAGCGTTAAACCATACGACTGAGCTAGTGAATCGAGCAATTGTTTGTATTTAAGAAAATACGGTAAAACTCGTTTATAAGGAGCGTTTTTTAAGCATCTATAGAGTCTCTAGCAAACTCTGCGAATGGCGTGCCACTGAGAACTGTGTCCTTGTTTACAGCAAAAACAATAAACAAAATTTTAATAACAAATTTTGTTGTATTAATTTAAAAAAATGTCGAAAATTGTTAGTTAGCCTTTCAATGAAAGCACAAAAACAACTATCAAATGGTTTTTCGTTGCCATCCGATGGAGGGCTAATAAACCAAGAAAAATTTAATAAGGAAAGACAGTTAAAAATTTAAAAAAAAGCTAATTTCATTCTCGCCTGTTCCGCAAAAAAGAAGCTTTAACATTTTTACTAAAAACCTTTGAAAACAACAAAGCTGGCAACCTTTGTTAATAGTATGTGGACAGTAACGATTATTCTCGTATGCATTTTCCTAAGCTCTGACGGGTTAAATAGATGATATTAATGACTTTACAACTACCTCCCTGTTGACACAAAGAGTATTGATGACCTGTGTAGTGTTGGTAATTTTCAAAATATTTAATTATATTTTTAATTATAATTATTGAAAATTTAATTGAAAATTAATACAATTAAGTCTACAAAAATCATAATTTAATTGATAGTATTAATTTCTTTACAGCTGAAAGTCTAATTAAATTTTTAATTGATATTACAAAACTTTTAATTAAAATTTAGTTTTATGTTTTTTTTTTATATGCATGTTTGCCACAAAAGTATTTGTGAACTAAAAATGTTGTATTCTTTTTTCAATAACAAGTTCATTATGAAATAACTCGCAGGCGAAAAAATTAAATAACTTCAAAGAAAACTTAAATAAATCGGACAGAGCTGGGAGTTATTTCTGAATGAAATTACTGTCACATTTGTATGAACTTTATTTGGCATTAATAAGGCTAGAAAGTGTGAAATGCAATTAAGTCCAAAACTCAATACAGAAAACAAAACCTCGAAATTTTTGGGGCGTTTTTTTTTGTAAAATATTGGTGCTTTTTTTTAATTTTTTTTTTAATTTTCCTAAATGAAATATAGGCCCAAAATTAAGAAATAAAATATTAATATTACTTTTCTTTGGCTTTTTCTCATTATACAAATTTAGTAAATTAAATAACTCCCAAAAACAGTCCGCTGAACAGAAATAAAATTAAGCAAAAAAAAAAAAAAAAAATTAAAGAACGCCCAAAAAATATTATTTTATATTAAATGTGTATATAGTCGTTTCACTTTTTCCATATGATTCATCACTATTGATCAAGAACTCCAATTTTCGTCCTTTTCTAAACTCTTCTTTTTTTATCTTGGACCAGCACTCAGGAGATGACTTCTACACATGCGGTGTATTGTGCTGTAACTAGAGGAAATGGTTTGTAGTAGAAATGATAGGAGGTGAAGCTTCACTATCTTACAGCACTGCTTATGGCACGTTATTTGTTTTTACAGCAGTGTTGTATCGTCTCCGATGTCAAGGAGACGTATTAAATTTTGTAGCATTTTGACAAACCTAAAGAAAGTGTCTTTGCAAGACTCTAGGAGTTTCCATAGTATAACGAATTACGGCTTTTTGCTAAACAAAGTTTCTTTATACGACCGGCCTTAGATGTGCCCAACTTTGGGGCATTGTTTCATTTAAGTTTTTAAGTATTGCTGTAATTTTTCACAATGAAAAATGCTACCATGTTGGTGCCTTTATTTCATCTCCCACTTTGGGGCCTTATTTGCTGGGCCCTTGTATCTCAGCGCCATATTTTTCTTTTAAAATAATATGATTTTATTTTTAAGGAACTGTGGAGATTTTTGGGAATCAGAAAAAATCTATTTCGACGATTTTGGGGAAGAAAAATCCATAATTGGGGATAAGTTATCAAATAAAACTGGCAGCCCCGGTAAAATAATATCAGTGTTACGACTTAACGAGCTGTTACTTTCAAATTTTCAACACAAACTATTTATTAACATTAACCCGAATATTGTAATTAAAATACAGACCGCTTTCTAAGCCACAAGTAATTTAGTTAAAGTTTGTTTTCTCTTCATTCGGTTCTAAATTAAAACATCCACAATTGTCGAAAATAACTTTATTTGTTCACAAATTATTCTCAGCAACAACAACAATTGTTGTTTACTTTCAACTAGTCCATTAAAATAAATAATTGGCTAAACAAAACCAAGAAATCTTCACTTTCTGCCCACAAATTATCATCACGTTCATGTCTTCAGTAGTTAATTTTTTTATTTACACAACAACAAAAAATGTAGCCATTTCCTTTTCCATTACAATAAAAACAATAACTTTCAATGAGCAAATTATATAGAATTGACAGCAACTGCTCAAAAGATTGAATTTCTATTCTATAACACACGACTATGAAATTATTAAAAGTACGAGTCTAGTTCCTACATTTGAATTTCCTGCATGCAATTCTCAAATACTTTCATTAAGGATGGCATCTTTCGTAAGATAAATGACATGTTCTGCTGCACTACAATGATAAAAAAAAAGCAAATAAAATATCCACAATAAAAGCAACCAGCTTTTTTTTCTACTCTGTAAACAAAACTAATTTTAACTTAGACGTGGAGATGCAAAGAAATTGAAAACAAATTGAGTTTGACGGCAGCAAAAAAAAAAAGGAAAAAAAGAAAAAAACTGAACAACCGGTCCCTCAAACTAATTAAAACTATTAAATCAACTAAATAAACTTGTTTATAAGCTTTCGTTGATGATGGAGCAAAATAAGATGAAGCTAAATTTATAATAAAACTAAAACTAAGTGGAACCAATATTATGAAAGCGCCAACGTGACGACAGAGAACGCGCGGATGCGCAATTGCACTTCCTGTTTTTTTTACCTTTCTTGTTCTTTTTTGCTTTTCTATACGAGATGATGTATTAACGAGTACTTGTAGAGTTGGTCATCTTGTTACAATATTTATGCGTAAGTTTACTTGCATCGCCTGTATATTATGTACCTTGTATCTGGATGCATAGATGTACACTGACAAGCATAACCGTAACAAGATAAATAAAATTGAGAATGGTGTTATTAAGGGAGTGTACTTTTTAGTTCAGAATCAATTAAACATGATACAGTCTTGCAAGGGATCTAAGGGAAAACCAACGTCCACCAACCAACCTCCACAGGCTGAACATAATGCGCTTTTTAGAAGGCCCCAAACTTGTGTATTTTTTATAAATTTCACCTTTTGTCAGGTACCTCAAGTTTCCACTAAATATATACTATATACTATATACTATATACTATATACATAAAATCTTTAGCGAAATTGAATACGAGAATTATTACGATTTCCCACATACACAATTGTTGCCAACTTAATTTGAAAAAGGCAATTTAGCAATTACACTTTATTTAAACTGCTATTTTTCGTTATTGTGAGTGCTTTCTAACCCTGGCGTTCTTTTAAAAAAATCTGCGAAAAATAATATTTCCGTTCAAAATGTGTTTTTCTAATTGCGCATCATGTACGATTTGGTGCACCAAATTGTTATAACGGGTGCAACATATGCGAAAAGTTTCTATGCATTTGCATCGAGCAAACTGAATCAGTTTTGAACCTGACTAAGAAGCTTCAAACGTAACGGCGGTGTTAAGTTTTCTAGGGAAAAAACCCCAATATTTTAGTTGCATGTCTTGATTTAAGAGTAGGTGGACCTATAGCCTATATTGACCTATATTATCAAAATAAGTTTGTTTTAAATAAACAACTTACATTTCCTCGCGGAACGTGGGGCACCGGAACTTTCTTCAATCCAAGTATGAGATAAACTATTATGAGTATCGTGGTGATCTACGGATAATATGGATACTAATATATCGGCGTATAAGGGGAAAGGAAAAGGCTGCTAGGTTGGGTTAACGTCACACTGCAAAATATCGTATCTTTTTGAAGACTCAGAGCTGAACTCAAACATTGGGCGGGAGCGGAACATGGGCCGGTTTGGTGGGTAGGAGCATCAGAGTGCTATGGAGCGAGTATTGGGGCTGAGCTGGCCAACACTGAGAGGACTGTTATTATAATGAGCGGTCACATGGAAATGAGGTCTCATATCGACCGCATGGGACTAGTGGAGGATATCATATGTACGGCAAGCAGAAGACGGTACACTGGAGCACTATTTGTCTTACTGTCCAGCATTTGCTCAAATTAAGAAACAGGTTCTTCGAAGATCGAAAATTCGGGGCGGTCCGCCACATAGAGGACTCGGATTGGAGGGATTTTAAGGAATACATGGTGCGGACTGGTTTTTTATAGTGACCGCTGTTTGTGAATGGGTATTTGCGATGGGTAGCCCAGGATCTTCGGGTAAGACGCACAATATCCCGAATCGGATTGGGTCAACGACGTTTCCACCCCTTTTCAACCTAACCTCACCGAACCTACTTTCACTCTGCTACAGTCTGGCACTTGATATAAACTCCACATATTCTTCGCGATGACAAACTTTTTTTTTCCGTCACAGCTTCTATTCATTTCTTGGAGTGCCCTCGATGCGATAATTATAAGGCCACCTTCAACCAATTTTGCAAGCTGGCGACCAACGCAAACATGAACATTTGCTGTGGTAGTTTCAATATCTTTTTTATATTTGGATGGTCACATAATTTACCGCAAAGTTTCTGCGACTTTTCCTTTAAATTGTTTCTTTGGCAATAAGTTTAATAATCCAATTACCTTTTATTTTACCATTTCATATAACAACGTGGTTAATTAATAATAAATTATTTTTGCAATATTGATAAATTCTAGTTTGAGTTTTTTTTTTCCAATTTCAGAGTTTTCTAAAAGGGTGCCCCATAGTTTATTATTTTCTTATTTATTGACAAGTTTTACTTGTTCTCATAATTTACTTGTTGCATTTATGCTACACAGTGTAGCGCTTTATACGTTCACATAAGTACATACATCCGTGAAAATAATTGCTTCAATATTAAACAGCAATATTTAACACAAGAAAATTATCAATAATAACAACAGCAACAACCACAACAACAATAATAAGACAAACAATAATTTTGAACTCCTGTGGAAATATTGTACCAGTAAATTGTTATTTTGTTGTTATTGCTTTTCTAAGAAGCATTTCTTTAGCTTATTTCATAAAACGGGTTGCTTAGTTTTTTTCAGTGCTTTCTTCCCTAAATGTTTCCCATAGTAACTGCCCCTCCTCTGGCAGCTCCTTATTTATTAAGGATATGCACAAAGTGTCATAAACTCATATGTTTTGAAATTATAACATAAAAATTATGACTGTTGTTAGCCAACCATCATAATTCAGTAGTCTATTTTAAGTTTATATCAGCTGATAAAAAAAAACTAATGAAAAATAAGTAACAATGCTTTATTGGGCTTTGCCGAATCTTAAATACCATTCACTGGCCCATGTTATATTCCATATACGTTGATAAGGTAAAACAATTTAGATCTATGTGCTGTTGCCAAACAACAGAACAAAATTGACAATTAAGAGTCTGAACACAATGTTTGCGGTGCGGTGTGATTTCTCGTTGCGGGAGAAAAAAATAAACAGAATACAACGGAAGACGGCGACGGTAATACTTGTCATTGTTTGTTTACATTTTTATTAATATTTTGTACATAGATTTTTATAAAATTTTCTAAAAAAAAATTACTGTTTGCGTTAAATATTTTGCAATGGCAGTAAATAAAAAAGTTGAATATTTATAAAAATTTTAAAACGCATTTTAAAGCATTTTTTTAGTAAAATTCATTAAAATGGTATTAATAAACGAATTTTAGCTTAAAATGCACATTTTAAACCCTGTGGAAATATGGAAATTTTCAAATTGGTTCGACCCTGTTTTAAAGCTATTTTAAGATGTCATATTGTGCAGTGTTTGTGTTCATTGTGATTGTTATTTGTGAAAAAAAATCGTTTAATCAAAAAAGTAAGACGTTTGTTTCGAATAAATAATAGACACGCTATATTTGATCAAAAGAATTGGTAAGAACAAATGTAATATGAACAAAAGTAAAGATGTTATAATTTTAATTAAATTTATAATAGAACGTATTGATGAAATTTAAAAAAATCGTCAAAAGAAAAATTACAAACCAAGAAGCGATCCGTTTTCTATTCCTGACAAACAATTTAGGCAGAAGTACCGCTTTAATAAAAAAAAACTTTTGTTGACGTTGTTGCGTCTTAAGTTGGGTCATATTTCTTTGGCCACCAGAGCACAACTCGTTGAATCTAAAAAGAATTATAAGTAAAAGGTTTTGTATACATAAATCATAATAAATACCTTTCTACGACCTCACGCCAAGCTTTTTTTCTTCTGCTGCTGGGTGTTAGTGTCGGTGTTTTTGTTTTCAATTTGCCGCACTCTTTTTCTAATTAGGTCTTTCAGCAGCGTCTATAAAAAATGGAATGACAAGATTTTACAACATGTAATCACATCTTAATTATTCTTTGAAATGCAAGACTTACCTTATCAAATTGGATCCAATTTTCCGAACGTTTGCGTTTGCAGTGCTCCTTTTTTCCATTTTTATTGTTTTTTTTCATATTATTATTAATGTTACACAAATTTCAAATAAAACTAATGTTGACTAAGTAGTGATGTGTAAACAATCAAACCAAATAGTATGAAATTCGTTATTCAAATTATTCTTTTAACTGCAATTAAATAAGTCACTAAAATAGCAATCTTAGCAAGCGATATTTTTACTGTTATTAGTTTTTTGATTAATATACAGCTTATTATACATTTTTTATTCTATAAACAAAAATATTCCTAGTAAACACGACAATAATACTATTTAGATACGATTACTGCGTGAATTAATAATGACGGTTTTTGCATCATTAGGAGTCAAGTGGTAAATAAAAAATCTAGGGCTGCCATCCTCATTTTGGAAAAACCTACAAAACGTATGTTAGTTAAAATACTGATTATTAATATGAATTTTTAAAAAACGTGTTTTAGGATTAAAAAGCGTTTTAACTAATACAGTCGAACTTCTCTATAGCGAACTTCTCTATAACGAAATCTTCTCTATAACAAATAAAATTCGTGAACACAACATTTTTGTGAGTATTTTCTTACATTTTGATCTCTCTATGACGAACTTCCCTATAGCGAAGTTCTCTCTGCAACGTAAAATTTTTTAAGACCTAAATAGAATTTTTCACACTAAATAATCTCTCTATTGCGAAGTTTTTAGCAATCGATTTTTTGCATCAATTTAGTCAATTTAATAAAAAAAAAATTAATTTTTTTTGTCTTAATAAATATATTTTCTACATAAAAAAAATGTAGTCAAAATTTTTGCAGTTTCTCTATAACGAATTTTCTCTATAACGTAGAAATTTGACGGTCCCCAACTGCTACGTTATAGAGAAGTGCGACTGTATAATGAAAAAATGTTTTTTTTTTTTATTTTTTTTTTTAAATTCACAATACAGAATTAGTTCTTGTCAATGAAAATTCAAAATAAAAATATTAACAGCCATATTCATAAAAATATTAAAAGCCATATTCATAAAAATATATTCTGGATTTGAAATAGGTATAAATATTAGATTTTGTATTGAAATTTGTTTTTAAACCAAATTTAAAATACATTTTTACGAATATGTTACAACATAATAAAATATTTAAAAACAATAATTACAATAATAATAATAAAAATAATGTGATTCTAATTGTGCTTTTTCCCTTATAAACTATATGTGAAAATTATTATTACATACCTTATGATATTCTCATACAGTATGAAAAATATCATAAAGCATTTTATTACAAAAGCAACTCAATAATTGAGGAGGAAAGCATATCCATATAGTACTATTTCGCTAATGCTTACTTAGCTCATCAGTGGATTCTTCCTAATTTTTGAATACAAACCCAAGATCTATATGTTTAAAATTAAACTAATCAATCGAGAATTGTTTGAATATTAAACATACAAACCAAAAAATCTATAAACAAAAACATAACAATCCATGAGTTTACTTTTATAACACACACACATTTAAATTTTTAGTTTTTTCTTCTCATCTACACTAGGCTTGCCATCGGCCAGCATAACTAATGTATTTTGAATCAAATGAAAAAATTAAAAAATTAAACAAAACAAAAGAATATCAAAATTTAATACCGTGCACATGTAGTATTTTATATTAACTGAATTTATTTCGGTAATATTCATTTATATATATGAATATTTATATATATATATTTATTATTACATACCTTATGTAATAAGGTAAATTTCACATATAGTTTATAAGGGAAAAAGCACAATTAGAATCATATATATAAATGAATATTCCCGAAATAAATTCAGTTAAAAATAATAATAAAAATCTTTTTTATATATTTTTTTTTCTCAATTTTTATTGTTACAGTAACATTTACATTTTTACAATAGTTTAATTTTAAGAGATCAATTCTTAATCAAATTTTTCTACTTAATCATTTACAGCAATGTTTTTAATAAGTATATTTTTATTTTATCATTTATACATTTATTTAGGGAAACAGGGATATCCAAAACCCCATAAGTAGAGCAGCAATGCCATAGGGTAAAAACAAGGGATAAACGTTATCAAACTAATGCATTGATGTGTAGATAGCTAGAGTATCTACAACGATTTTTAAAGTTTTGAGACAATAGATTAAGTTTATCTTTAACGAATTTTATGTTAGACATAGAGTGCAAAGTTTGTGTGGAAAAATGTATTGGCAAATTATATATAATTTTGAGTAGTTTATTTTGAAATATTTGTAGTTTTTTAAGATGACACTCAGAGGTGACATACCAAGCAGGCGCCGCGTAAAACATTATAGAATGGAATATTGTCTTTAATATAAGAAATTTGTTGTGTGTATTTAGTTCAGACTTTCTGTTTATTAACGGGTACATTATTTTAATTGTTGTATTAATTTTGTGTACAATATTTTTTATATATGTTCAGTAAATAATAGTTTTTTATCCAGCATTATACCAAGATATTTAACCTTGTCATCCCATGGCACAGAGTCGGTACCAACAATCATGTTGGTTTGTGGTAAAAATAAACTTTTTCTTCTCCTTGTAAAGCAGCTAGACTGAGTTTTTATGGGGTTTATCATAATTTTCCATTTCTTAAAATAGTCGATAACTATTTTAGTTGATTCCTCCAAAGTATGTACGATATCTTCCGGTAATATTTCTGAACTAAGTATAGCTGTGTACTCTGCAAAATTGGATGAATTACATCCACGTAAAGCTGGAAAATCATGCGTAAAAAGATTGTTTAAAATTGGACATCCAGCAGGAATATCGTAGTTCTGTGAACAGATATTTCCAGTGTGAACTTTAACTTTTTTCTATATCTTTTCAATATGTTTTTATATAATATTTTTTTTTTTAATTTGTGACTAATTTGTGTGTATAAAAGAAAGTGAAGACTTATTTTTCTAAAGTAAAACTTATTCTGATGTTTTTTTTTTATTTTTTAACTTTTTAACGTGGTAACGCTGGCTATTGGTTGATATCCGTCAACAAAGTACTCACTGTGCCAATCTCATCCGCCGGTACGTTAATGTCATTTGAAAAAGTCAAAGTGTGACGGATGACGGATTCTATGTGCCCCCATACGAGCGATGCAACCGTGAAAAGTAATTTCCTATACAGCATTGTCTGCACGTAATAATTAACAATTTTAGAATTGAGATTCAATTGTGCTTATTATTACTTCAATTTAAAATTGAAGATACATTTATTAAACACAAAAAAAAAAAAAAAAAAACGAAAACCAACGTTATATATTGACCTGTATTTTGAGCATCATCTTCCGCAGCTATTAAGGTCACAGCTCTAAGGTTTTCCTAATAGACTTTAGTGCATTAAAGAAAACAAAGCAAAACTTGTTGAGTTGGATATAATTACTTTTCTTAGCTTTGCTTTTAACTTCTTAGATTAGTTTTTAATATCAATTTATGGCATATCAACTTTTTATTTTCTTATTGCATACGAAATATATATACGAATATGTATGTATGCACGTAGCCAGCAGTAGATATGTGCACATATATAAAAAGAATATAATGTAATGCGTGTTAGTGGCAACACTGCTTAGGGCAGTGGCAGGAAAACACAAGAAAGTACATGCTGGAGTACATGCTGGATGCAAACAACGACTACTACTACTACTACTACTACCCATTCGAAACTAGACTCTCGATTACAAATGCAACAAGTGCAAAATGCAACCACAGATGTTAGTCAACTTAAACGGGTTTTTGGTTTCAATACAGTTTCTAAAATCATCACAATAAATGTGTCCAAGTGTAGAGAGTAAAAACCAGAAAAAAAAAAAAGTGATACTTAAAGTATCATCTTAAGCTGCCCATAAGCTTTGAATTTCTTGTCACGGTCATGGGCCTGGGTATATTTTCCATAGTCATAGTTTTTGTTTTTCTTTTGTATTCTTGCTATTTATGAAGTTTAATAGAATCGCTTAGAGTTGTGCAACGCAGTGGACTTTTCAGCCCATTCAAACACACATCCTCCCCACTGGTATACGAGTATACATATGCCAGTACCTTAAACTGCTGGGCTGGTATAATAGTGCACATATGAAATATAAACTTGTATCTGTACATCCGCATAAATTTTGCTCGCCAGTTAATTGTTGTGCAGTTGTTTGTGCGTAGTGGATGAGAAACGAGTGCTGCTGGTTTATTTGGATTTAATCATTTCAGCTGGGCTGTTTTTGATGTGTGCAATTTGTTAAGTTGGCTGACAAAGTGCTGGGATTCACAGTGCTACGTATGTATGAGACAGTCGGTTTTAGGTGCGTACAGTACAAATTACGTTCTCTCTCAACAGCAATTGAACTTTTGGGTGCAGTGACCATTGGCAGGCGATTTATTCCGTCAGTCAGTCAGTCAATCAGTGCGTGATTCAGTCAGTCATTCATTCATTCATTCAATCATGCATTGATGTCATAGGGATAGTACGAAAGCAATAGTTGTTGGGCCAAAGTCGTGTTTTACTCACTATTCCTGTTTGTGCTTTTAACTTGCCTCATTTATTCACAAACATACACACTCACATACATGTATGTATGTATGTACGCATATACATACCCAAACTCACAATCACCTAGATATTTGAATTCATTGATAAAATGAACGACGCGTTGACGCCTCGCAATCAAGCTTAAGCTGTAACGTAACCAAATGTGAGTAGATATGCGTATTCTGGCAAGCGACATGACACGTCACGTTGCTGTGTATGAGTGTCCTGATAAAGGGTTGCAGTTGTACATGAAAATGTAATGAATGGGGCTCATAACCTTAATGCGTCTGTCAGCTACCTTTCTATTACAACAAAAAAAAAAAAAAAATTAAAAAAAAAAAAGAAAAATAGAAACAAGTCAGAAGAGAGTAAAAATGTTTTCAGTTTTCTGCAGTTAAAAGTTTTAGTTTTTCCCTTTGCTAGTGCCTTCTCGTTTATTTATCTCGCTTCGGGAGTAAAACCTGATTGTATCTTAATTGATGCTGGGCTTATGTTCATTCTTTGGCACTTATCGCTGGGCTGCATCTGTGTGTCGTTTTTCAATTGAACCAGTTTTTGTGATAGTTTGCCATAGTTAAGCCACAAGATTATTGTGTTATTATAATCATTTGATAGTCTCGTTTCCTTTCGCGTTATCTTTGGTATATTGCACTAACTAATTTTACTCATTGGACACATAAGCAAACAGTCAGCCATCCAGCCAGTCCAGTTCAGCCATTCACACACATAAAACGTCGCTGTTTAAATTTTATATCTTCCACCCATCCATCCATCTTTGTTGGGTTTTCTTTGTAGAAAAACAAAAGGCCGCCCATCAGTGCGGTCATCCGGCTTTTCGCCTATTTTTATCTCAATACCTTGGCAGTGCATACACGAGTGCCAACATGTTTCCGATTGCCATCAAAGTCGAAGCGTGCCGCAGTTGTGTTTAATTTGAAATCGATTGCCACAACTTTACACTTTTGTAATTTGTTTATTGCAAATGAAATGACGAACTGAAAGACAAACAAATACAAGAATTGTTTTGAACAAACAAATAAATAAAACGTTGTCTTTTAAAAATTCTAACTAATGATCCAATTAGACGGTCAATACAACTAAACAACGCATTGTCAATATGTAAAAAATCATGTATGTAGGGACCTGAGCAATTGTAATCAAAATGTTACCAATTTTTGGCAGATGTAAAATTTTGACGATGGAAACAATCATCAGGAGAATCATTCTGACCTGTTTAATGGACCATGATCTAACTGTAGCAATAGGTGAAATCCCTACACTCGTTCTAGTTTTCAAGGGCAGGAAAACCATACATATTTTTTTTTATATCTAGGACCAGCACTTAGGAGATGAGATGAACATAATCTTACAGCAGTATAGTGCAATTAAGTTAATTGCCAATATAAATGTTTTTTTTTTTTTTTTTAATCTTCGACCAACACTCAGAAGATGACCCCTATATATGTGGTGCATTGTGCTGGAACTAGAGGAAAGGAATAGTAGGAGAAATGATAGAAGGTGAAGCATCACTATCTTACAACACTGCTTATGGCACGTTGTTTGTTTTTATAGCAGTGTTGTAGCGTCTCTGATGTCAAGGAGACGTAATAAATTTTTTAAGCTTCGTTTTTAGTAGCAATTTTTAGTAATTACTTCACTTCGTCGGTGCTACACACAATACCAACGAAGGAGGCGTTCTGATGTGCATGGCGATTGGATACAGCTGAAGCCGTTACTGTACTCAGTAGCCCGTGATTATGCCTTCGCCACTGAAACCTTACGACAACAACTGACACACAAATTCACAACTGAAAAATGCGAGATGTTTTTATAAGTCTGAAACTGAGCTTGACGCGAAGAAAATTTTTAAATTTTTCGTTTTGTAGTCAAAGTGCAGTCTACTTCGATCATCGTCATCGCTTCGACCATTGAGTCAAACCTCTGATGCATTTTATACATCAGAAGGTGCAATTTTTATTGCAGTTCATGGATCGTATAATTTCAATTGTATATGAAAAAAGTAACGCCGGGGTATGGTCAGTCCGTCCGGCTCTGTCAAAGGTCTGGTTCCCTTGGCACCACTGCAGTCGCTCATTGCCGACGAAGTGGATACTTCGTTTACTTGTCGAGAAAATTGCATGGCTTGAGCCGTTTGATATGGCAAAATCCTCTGCAACATCCCTAATAGTGCTGGTCCCAGAAAAAAAAATAAAAAAAATAGTGATTCGACGATTTTTCACTGTTTCAATGTTCTCTTCACTTCTTGACGTGGTTGCATTTCTAGGATGCTCATCTTCTCGGCCTTCTTTCGATAATCGAATCCACACAGCCCGCGAAAATTCAAAATTCAACTTTTCATTTGAACAAACCTCTTTTTCACAACTCGGCCGCACACGAAGTATAAAAATATACACATCGTGGGCGGGTTACCCAATCATATTTTCGGCTGTTCACGAACCGATATAAAGGTCACGAGTGAATGTTCTCCTTGTCTAACCAGTCGCGATTCGGTGTAATCTGACTAGTTAAATACAGTGCAGTTCAGTGATGTTAACTGTACGGTAATGACCGTTTTTTAAATTAAATCCGAAAGTTATACAGTTGATATTTGTATTAGTGTGGTAATTTTAAAAAGTTTTACTTTTTAAGTATTAAATAGGGAAAAAATTTTTTTTCTTAATGACAGCCATATTTCTCATAAAAAAAAAACAATCATAAAAAATACGGTTTCATTACAAGTACTTAAAATAACGCCAATTGTAGTTAAATTCAATACGTGAAAGCACAAATTTTAATACCTTATTTTATTTTCACTGAATTTATTTTGGGAATATCTCTTTATATATGATTCTAATTTTAAAATTGTACTTTTTCCCTTTTTTTACTTTTATTTTTTTTTTTTTATTACTTGTGCCTTTACATTTTTCTCGGTTTTTAAAACAAATATATTGAATTGAATATACCGCTTTTATGGCGATTTCCTTTCTGAACAAAAATGTTGCCCTTTCGCTGGATAACATTTTCTACAGTTTGCCCATACCTTTAAAAAGTGATACATTTTTTACTGCCACAATGGTACAAAATATTTGAGATTTAATATTAATGTATACTTAGCGTTTCACTGTTTCTACGGTTTTTAGCACCATTTTATCAATAAAAATCGCCAGCAACATTGTTTTGTAATCAGCTGCTATTACCTGGAACAAACTGCAAAAAGTCTAAACCAAAAATGTATCAAAAAAGTTTACATTAAAATAAATAATAAATTAAACAGAATCTTCCTCTAAGAAAAGTCTGATAGCCTCTAGTCAAAGTGAAGGGTATATTAATTTACATAATTCTTATTTGTATAAAAAAGTACTTCACAAAGATGTAAAAAAGGTTAGTACATCACGCCGACTTGAGAGTAGAGGGTCAAATATGATGCATATTTTGCCAGTTATTTGTGCAACATATTTAGAAAGGAACGAAATAGCTTTTTTAATGTTACATATTTTTAGAATGGAACAGAAATAGTAACGAAATGTAGCATATATGTAACATTTTTGTCAGAAAAGAAAACACCATTAATGAAAAAAAAAAAATATTTTATGTAAATACGGTAATTTTTTTAAGACTGTACGGAAATCCAATTAAAAAAGTTAACATCACTGCACTAGACCTCAATCGGCTAGCTATTGTAAAATAAATATAATCTGGTGAGACACATGAGATGGACTTCAATCGAAAAACTACGATTAAAAAAAAATATTTTCCGGCGGAATAAATGCCTCGGACCACAATCGGCTAAGTACGGTAAAATAAATATAATCCCACTAGATAATTGTCTTGGACCTCAGTCGGCTTACTGCACTACATTAAAATGGTCAACGACGATATCACGTGCAACTACTACAGGAAAGAATCGTATTTCAATTCGTTTCTCCGTTCTGTGCAAAAACATTGATCTCTTATGCCAAATCAAATATCAACCAATTGGGAATTTTAAGTTATCGAGATTACTAACAACTTGTTCACTGTATGCATGTTGTGTTGTTGTTTTTGTTTTCGTATTTTGGCTGTACGCTTATAGAAATCGAGTGAACATACTCGTTCCGGCATTTATATAGAAAATAAAACAAATTTGTGTTTTTTTATTTCTGTTTTCCATATAAATGGCCGAAGGAGTGCTTTCACTCCTCTTCTATGAGCAGGCTGAAGATTTTCCAATTGTTGCCAAACTACCTAAACGACGAATCGCTCGTCCAACAAACGTCTGTACAATGAAAAAAGGAATGAAAAAAGTGAAATGATTGCGTTCGTCAAATAATCTTCCAAATGTTAGCTGGCTAGCAAGGCCTTAATTTTGTTTGTGGCTTTTGGGAGTATGCGGGGTTTTTCGTAATTGTTTTTTAGGCGTGTTTAAGTATTTTACAAATAAGTTAAAATATCTTATCATATTCTCGGCGAACAATTGATCTACGTGCATTTCAAGTCTTAATTTTATTACATGGTAACTGATGGCACCCATCGGACCTTTAACACTATTGATATTTTATGCAATTCTTCGACGTCAACACTTCCTTATTGAAGACCTCTTTTCATGTATTTTAAGCCACTTCCGTTGTAATTTCTCTCATTGACAAAAATACAATCAACTCAATTTGTTCCACAAATAGCAACACATTTTTTTCCGACAATAAAACAAAGACCACATACCATGACCACTTGAAGGTGTTCAATCCCAAAGTTGTCAACATAACGGCTGACATTGTCAGGCGCGTCTCGTCTCGTCAATTGTATTTTACCGCCGCCAAGTGTTAATGTTGACAATTTTATTTATTTGGAAACTCTCAATAACACACTATGCGACGGAAGACAACATCACAGTAGCCTGCAGGATCACCTCAATAATTTTCACTTTATTTCCTGGAATTTCGAAAACAGTTTACGCAATTAACGAACATAAATGGAACAGAAAATGAAAAATAAAAAAATAAACAAAAATAGAAAAGAAAAATATTTTAGAGGAAGCACAGTTTGTTAGAGAAAAGAAGAAATTGACCTTGCAACATGAGCACTAATTATAGATTATTGTGGCGCATGTTTAGGGACAATCTCAGCGGGGTGCTGCAGTGTTCTTCCTTGTTTGTGTCAATGCAATTCAATTTAAGCAGCACAACTTGTGTGTGTTTGTGTTTTTGACTGGCGGACAAAAAAAAATACACACATTTTCCTCAATTATTTGTAATCAAAAACACATTTATCAATTCTCAACAAGTTGAAAACGAAAATAAAAAAAAACTGTGTGTCGGTGTCACTTTTCAAACGTAACTGGGAAATAAATAATCAACAAATTTGTGTATTTTGTTGCGCAACTATTGTTATTGGCATTAAATAAACAAATATTTGTATACACAACTAGAAATACTCCTTTTAATTATTTTTTTTTTTTTTTTAAATGAACAAGATCAAGTAAAGATTTCGATACATACGCAGCACACATGCACATACCAATTCTGTTGTCTAAGATGTTCCAATTGAATAAAACAAATTGCATGCGACATATCAGCAGGTTTTAAAACCGTTTTTGAAAAAGGAGCAGGTTGAGCGTGCAGTGTGGTGTATGGAGTTTTATTCATATTAATTTGAAGGTAGTAAAAGGTGATTTTTTAAGAGCTATCGGTTTTGATTTAAAAAAAAAACACTTAAAATTTGTAGAAATAAATGAAATCTCTAGTTGTGTCGCTAGAACGATCTATATAATTCAAGCTTAAAATATGATTTCATGTAAATGTTGACCGCGACAACGCCTCAAATGGTACGTACGCTGGGTCCCATTTTGGCAAACTCTCTGCAACATATCGGCCGGTATATCACGTATAAATTCTTCAATACAGACTTTCAGGCCGTCAACATTTAATGGCTTGACTTTGAACCTGCGTATGTATATTGTGCCACAAAATATATTCTAAAGACGTTAAATCGCACGATCTAGGCGGCCAATTGACCGTCCCCAAAGGTGAAATAAACTGTTAACCGAACTCTCCTCTGAATTGGGACATTGTTTCATGTGCTGTGTGGCATAAGGCACCGTCTTGCTGAAACCAAAAAAAAATTTTAATCATCGCACGGTACAACTGCGAACGGCGCCAAATCAACAACATTGGTCGATACAGCTGCGATATTTTTCTCTGTCCTGGACTCTACATATGCGTGTTAGTAATTTAATGTCCAGTAATGTAAATTTGGTGCGAAATTTATTTACAAAATTCCAAATAGCCGTTCCAGAAGGTCGCCCAAACTGACCATAAAATAGAAGAAGTGCACGATGGACTTTCTTAACCGACCATGAACTTTGATACTCAACTCAAACTCATTATTCTGCAAGCGTTATTCATTTGTAAGTCGCTTCGTGGCTAAATTATAGACCAAACTGAACATATTGTTTGTAGTTATCAATTAATTGCCGTATGGCAGATGGCAGACGCAAGTACGCAAATTGCCAGGGTATCCCACACAATATAAACTTAAACGACCTATGCCTTCACAATAGGAAGTTAAATTATATATAAAATTCTTGAGTATGATGGTCTCCACCAGTAACAGCAACGTGATTAATAACGAAAAGCCACAAACAACCGTAAATGATACAGTTCACGTGGCAAATCCATTAACCAGTGCGAGCGAGACGCAAAACACTCGAGGGCCAAACAACAAAAACAGGCCTGACCGCACTTAAATAATAATTACGATGACCCGTGAGGTGTTCTTGAACCCAGAGGTGCTTTACGACTGAAACTGAACATATTACACGAAAACAGCTGAGCTGCCACAAAAACAGTGTTGCTAAAAAATCACCCTTTAGTATGTTCACAAATATTTTCGTGCATTGTGTGTAACAATAAAATCTTATGTAATTCCAGCGAAATCTCTGAAAATTTTAGTCGACTTTTTATTTCATTTTTTATTTTCATTTTTGTGTCATTTGAAAGTTCTGTGCAAGTCAATATTTCCGGTATACGTATTACAAAGGCTTATCTTGATGGCAGGGTTCTATTTTTTTTATAACTTTAATCAATAGGAGGAATTTATGGAGGTCACAAGATGCTATACCATAAACTATGTTAAATTTAAGGCTCATTTATGGTTTTTTTCTTTTTGTTTGTGGCATAAACATCAGCTTGCAGTTAAATTATCTACATGACGGAAACGCTTCTGCTGGAAATTTTTTATACATCTGAACAGTTCGTTCAGACTTCACTCTCTCTGGCAGCTCGACCACAAATGGCAGTAATCGTAAAAAGGATCATGTTACTGAATACGCGGGTTGTTTGATAACTCCGTGACTTTTTGATTGAAATAATATTTCTCCAATTTTTTTTGGAAATTTACTAAATTATAACACCAATTTTACACTATGTTTCCCAAAATACTTAAATTATTCAGAAAAATATTTTTATTATAAGAAAGTACATTGAAATTGATTTAGAAGGGGTTAGCTAGTTCCTATGCACATTTCACTGTTAATAATGCAGATCTTCAAGGAATCTTTACCCAAATTTTTCTTAGAACAACTAGAGATATTATATTAAACCTTCATTAAAATAAATGAGAAGTTTTACCAATATCAGAACTGAAACAAGTAGTCCATATTCTTACTTGCCACCTACATAGGCAGAATTTTTTCCCCTCCCCTCTTTCCTATCGCCACTGACTGGAAGGCACACTAATGCACATCACAAAAAATGCGAAATGTTTTTATGACTTAGACCGAAACGAGGCTCGAACCCAGGCCTATTGGTTTTGCAGTCAACGTGCAGACAACTTCACCCATCGCCATCTTCATCATCATTAATGTTTTGTCTCTTAGACCCCAGCGGTGACAGCCTTAACCCATGACAAATGCTTTTAATAACCGTAATATAGTTTTACCCCTTAAGTCGCTTTAATATTATTTGGGATTTCAAACTCATAATCAATAAGTTTTTATTAATTTGCGAATCATATTATGCCACCCTTGTGCTAAAATACACTTTGAATTGTTTTTTTTTTCTATATAAAGAAGACATAAATAAAGTCAATGGATAAATATTTTCTCAAATGAGTATTAATATAATATTTGTCAGTCAATTTTCAGCTCATTTCTATGAGCTGTGCATACATACGTGTACCACTTTGATGGCAGATACATTTACGACTTGTTTATTTTATTTTATTTAATTTTTTCTTTTTTTATGTAACTGATAGAATCAACATGCAACTGAATGTAGACACGGTTTCGATAGCAAACAATGTAAGCAGCAAGTTATAATTGTAACATACATACAAATACATAAGTATTTTTCAATATCGTTCATATACACCAGAGCCCCGGTTGGCGTCGTTAACGCAAAACGGATCATAATGATTTTTTATTCATTGGGTATAAAAATTTCATAATTTAACAAAAATATCTATTTTTGAGAAAAAAAAAAATAAACTCATAAGGATATCGTCATATGAAACGTAAAACCATGTAAGTAGTAAAAATTTAAAAAATCGGCTTTTCCATTGAATTATGTCTACGATGTATGAATATTTTCTATCATGTAAAAATTAAGGCCCCAAAAAAAAATTTTTTTTTTGTCAAAATATAGGTGATTATGCAAGTTTTGAAGAAACTTTTTTCTCGGGTGACCTACTTAACTGATTTATTAAGTTTTTTCCCTCTCCTGTTAAATCTGAAAAAGGATAGTTACTTGGTTTTACGCTTTACATGACGATATTTTTTTTTATCTGCGACCAGCACTCAGGAGATGACTCCTACACATGCGAAGCATTATGCTGGAACTATAGGAAAGGAATAGTAGGAGAAACGACAGGAGATGAAGCTTAATTAATTATTTTACAGCTCTGCTTTCGCGCGTTCTTTGTTTATACTCGTAGCAGTGCTGAAACTTCGATTTAGTAGCCATTACTTTTATTATTTTATTTCGCCGGTGCTATACAATACCGACGAAGAAGGGCGTTCTGATGTGATTGTGGATTGCTATCAGCTGAAGCCGGTATTGTTCAGTGACCAGTGACTATGCCTTCGCCACTGAAACCTTCCGACAACAAGTGACATACAAAGACACAATAATGCACCACTTTAGAAAAATGCGAGATGTTTATTTTTATTTTAAAATTTTAGTCTGAAACTAGAGTTGAACCCAGGTCGGTTTTTGGTTTTGTAGTCAACGTGCAGACTACCATCCATCGTGCCATCGCCACCCTCATGTTATGTTATATTCCAGGTGCATTTAATTATTATAAATAAATAACTAACCGCCATATTCATAAAATTTAAATTGAAATGTATCACATTTCATATTTTTCATAAAAATTTTTTCCTAAAATAATTTTTAAATACATTTTGATTTTTTTCTGAAAGAAATGAGCCTCTAAATACATTTATTTGACAAAATAAATTAACTGTGAACTTTGAACATGACAAAAATTCCATTAACCCTTAATATCCTTATTTTTTTTTTGAGCTGAAAAAATTAATATTATAAAACTTTCAAGTCTAAGCAACTTTTATTTAACAGGTTTGTTAATAAGTGATTTTTGCCTTAAAAATTTTAAAAATATGTGGTTGGTTCCTGGCGGTACCAATAGGCGCCCAGAGTTCATAATAATTACAAATAATAATATTTTCCAGCTATTAAACAAAAATAAAAAAATTTTATTCAGTTAAACACAAAAAAAATATAGAATTATTCATTCATACATAATACAGCGATCATCAGTAATATTTAACTTTGATGAAAGTCAGAAAAACGTTATCATACAACACTATACAAACTTGATTATGAACTCCCGGAGCCTGTTGGTACTTCAAAGAACCAACCACAAATTATTAACGCTACAAAAAAATAAATTTACTTCAAATACTAAAGGCCCAACTATAATGTGCGTACGCTAGCTTAAGCTACTGTCACAATTGAACGAAAAGGCTGTCAAATACTTAAGCAACTCAGAAGAGACTTTTAGGTGGCTACAATATACTTACATGAACTTAGAAACCATTTCGCCACAGTTGCATATCGGTACGATATTCGGAGTTTTGAAAATATTTTATTTCTTTTCACATTTCCTATATAAATGAAATTTATTCACAAAAAGTTATTAAATATCCATAATATACATATTATATAAATATATCATAACATAAATATGCAAATTTGTAATTATTTTTATTAATTTTAAGAGGAATTTTAAAGTAAAAATATGAACAATTTAGTACTTGTTTTGTTCAGGGCGAAAATACTAAAAAATGCAGCAATGTACATCACTAAATTATAATATAATATAATTTTGTGGTAATTTGTGTGTGCAAATATTTATAAAAATGGGAAAAAAAATTAATTAATTAAAGTATGTATATATAAAATTATTCTCGTCCACGGCTTCCATTTTTCAAATATATAAAAAATTTATGCACACATACACTCAAAATTCTAAAAACAACTGATTCCGTACGGAATGTGCGGTCAGTTGCGTAGCTTGCTTAAGCAAATGACAGTTAACGAAACTCAACGAAACTTTTGCTTAAGTACATTATGGTTACTACATACGATTTGCGTGTAATCGCACAGTTGCATAAGTTGACTTCAGCTGGTGTAGGCACATTATAGTTGGGCCTTTAGTGTGTGTTTTCAACACTACAATGACTGTGGAAATATTTTTTTCCGTTATTCTTTCGGAGAATTTAACACATGAAATTTTTTCGCAATATACACAATTTTGCAAAAGTGTCTTTGCGCGAGCTTGTCTCTCACTACTGAATATACTGCCGTAAAATGAACTTCTCAAGTGGCTTTCAGGGCAAATGATTATGTTTGAATTAAAAAGCAATTTAAAAGTCACCGTGCAAAGTTTAGGAAAGAATTATTGAACAAAATTGTATTTTTTGTTGGTTGGTTCCTGGCGGTACCAGTAGGATATTAAGGGTTAATATGTAATAACTATAGTACGATTAAAATTCTAAAATATATTTTAAAAAAATATAAAGAAATAAAGAAAAATCTATGCATTTTCTGACGTTGAGTCGATAACTCCAGCACTTCTTAACACACAACTATGATTAGGATAATTAAAATAATGGATACTGCCAATCTTTACATGCCAATTAATACATTCTTCACTTGTAATGAAGACTTCAGAGCAACACTTCTAGCGCATGTAGGCAAATCGGAATCAAAACAACGCAATGCGGTTTGGCCAATATTTTAAAAAGCGATGCAAATCGAAGCGACGCAAATAGGGGTTCCAGTGTATTATGTTGCATATCGTACACACACGCAAACACATTTAAATATGTCTGTCCAATACGCGTACTTAAATACCCGGGAGTATTTCATGGATACACTTTTCTGATCCGTGGGGTATTTATTTTTTTTACTGCTTTGCCTACAATTCCATGGCCTACAGAGATATTTATTTTACATATTTCATGTATTTTAATACTCTGATATTGCAATGAAATTTCTCATAACAGTTTAAATTTCTCTTTTTTTTTTTTTTCTTTTCATTTGTATGAAAAACATCTCTTAATTTTAGGAAATATCGACCACTAAGAACTCAAGTACTTAAATAACTGCACAGGCCTGTAAATACTGATGCAATCATATATTTTTTTTTCAATATTTCAATAAAAAGGTTTATTATTTTTATTAAATAGTGTGTTTCGTGTGCGCCAAAGTTCCTTTTTATATATGCGACATGTCACAAGCTGTGGGGGATTAATCATTTTTATTTACTTTTTATTTGTACAGAGTGGGCCAAAATGACGGAAGTGGTTTGAGTTCATTGTAACTTCTTATTTAAGACATTGTTATTAAATTTTTTGTTTTATTTTAAATACAGTATATTAATGGAGAATATTTTTAATTTTTTTATGAAAAATTATATCTCGCATGTGGTGGTTATTTTCTGCTTCACATCTTCGTGGTCTTTCCAAAACATTTTCCATAACCTTTCGCAAAACTTAAGGTAGTATGTCGTTGATTTCGCCATTTATATTATTTTTTAATTGCTGTATGGTTCTAGGCTTATTAATATAGACTTTTCCTTTCAAAAAACCCTAAAGGAAAATTCTGAAGCGGTTAAATCCGGTGAATGCGAAGGCCAATTAAAATTGCTTGTACGGGAAATAATTTGTTCACCAAAGATGTCGTGTAAAAGAGCCATTGTGTCTCGCGCAGTGTGAATTTTGTACGGAAACATTCTTATTGTATGCAAAATTATCTGCGTGAGAGGCCAAGCTGTATCGAACGTCTCTTGGTTGATGTTTTACCATCTTCTCGAATACTCTCCTGTACCCGTTCAATATTGGCATCCAGGAAGATTCTTCACTGGCCCTTGTTTTCCGAAAATTTGCAACCAGACGATTTATTGTTGGTCACTGAACAATACCGGCTGGTTTAGTAAATTGTTTTGCTTTTCTTGGCTAAAAATAATATACAAGGATTATATATGGCTGTGCTGAATTTGATATACCCTGCAGTTAAACTAATGATGGAGAGGAAAATTTAAATAACATTTATTTTTCAATGCTTTTTAACCTTAAAAAATTTTTTTTATCGTTTTGCTAATCCTAACAATAGTTATACAGTATTTTTTCTCCATAATTCGGACAGCTGCAGATCCAGACACATAATTTTTTTACCGCAATATACTATGGGTGGCGTTGGCTGAAGTAGTCTGCACGTTGACTGCAAAACCAAACACAGACCTGGGTTCAACCCCAGTTTCAGACTAAAATTATTAAAAAAAAAAAAACATGTCGCATTTTTCTGATGTGCATTAGTGTGGCTTGGTTTGTCAGTTGTTGTCGGAAAGTTTCAGTGGCGAAGTTATAGTCACGGGTCACTGAGAACAGTAACGGCTTCAGCTGTAACCAATCCACAGGCACATCAGAACGCCCACCTTCGTCGGTATTGTGTAGCACCGGCGAAGTAAAATAATAATAATAACTGCTACTAAACCGAATCTTCAACACTGCTATAAAAACCGAGAACGTGCAAATAGCAGAGCTGTAAAATAATTAATTAAGCTTCACCTCCTGTCGTTTCTCTAACTATCCCTTTCCTATAGTTCCCAGCACAATGCTTCGCATGTGTAGGAGTCATCTCCTGAGTGCTGGTCTCAGATTAAAAAAAACGATATGCACGCTGAGTCAAAACAATGTATCGTTGAGTTGAGAAATAAAGTTCAACGATTTTGGCACGTTGTTCGATTGTGTACTGTTCCTTTTTAAATTCCCCAAGTCTTCTTTACAAAATACCAAAAACAAAAAAAAATTATAATAAAAAAAAAGTTATAATGAATTCAACCACCTTCTCTCATTTTAGGCCACCCTATACTTTCGTTTGTACTATACGCCATGTATGTATTTCTTAGCTAAAAAGTACTCGTATGTGTTTAATGCTGGCGTGCTTATCTTAATTCACTGAATTTTTTCGATTAATTTTCGTCGAGACATCATAAAACTTTCCTATGACGTCTAAAAGTCTAATAACACACCTTATTAATGGGGAAAACAATAAAAGATAGTCAGTCCATCGTAGTACATGTCTTTATGTTTATTTAATGGCAAATACTTTTATTTTCTTTCTAACAACGAACTTAGTCAGCATACAATAATTACATGTGTCGGACAAATATTGCTCGCAAGGAAGGATAATTTGATGAAAAATTAATTTTGTCAATTTGTTGTTTGTGTAAAAGTGTATATAATAAGTTTTCTCTTTTGATATGTTGTTTAATAATTTAATTAAGTGCTTTATTGAAAGCGAAAATTAAATATCTGGAAAAGAAAATGGCATCCCAGAATAAGTGATGAAAGAACAAAATTTAATCTCTCTGCAATTTAATTATTTATGTAGCGATTTTACTACAAATATTAATTGTTGCAACATTTAAAGATTAAATAGAAATTAATTTATAGAACTATAACCCTTTTTTTAGTTTATTCAACGCGAGTCAAAAGTAACTAAGGCCACCTATTTAGTAAGTTCCCAGCAAAGTACTCTATCATATTCTTCAGTACATCTGCATTGGCTTTTTAACTAATTACTTTAATATGGCGATGTCATTGGGAGGCAATACCAATAACAACTTTTAAATGCCATTAATGCCAATAAGTTATAGCAGTGAGATTCTAAATGGGAATCGTTTGACCTTGCTAGCAATCACTGAAACTTTTAGCTGGGATTAAGACTCATGAAATCTAAACGAGCTCATGCCTTTAAAATGCTCCATATTTGGTCCAGAGCGGCTAAGCTATTCTTATTTCGTGATAAGTGCCTTGCACTTTTCACATTATTTATAAAAAATGTGTCCACTGCATTGTGCTCCATTAAAGTGTTGTCAAATGGCTTTACAGCGTCTTTACCATAAAATGCAAATTCATACATCTTTAAAATAAAGTCGGGCTTGAAGAGAGATCCACGGACTTTTTATCAGTTCATTAATTCGAAACGTCGAATTTCGGGATATCCAACGGTGTTGAAAATAAGAATCACTGAATCTTCAAATGGCTCGGAAGTTAGTGATTTGTTTGCTAATTTCTTTTCAGCTTCATACTCAACGAAGGTGTGGAATGACTCATCTGAATATCCATATATTATTGCTGAAGCGACTAACATTACTCCTCCAAGACTTTATACCTCTACAGTTTTAAATGAGTTGCAAAATTTTAAGTACTCTTATAAATATGGCCCCGATACTGTTCCGAGCAATATACTTAGGTACAGCACAGTTATCTATTCCTTTGGCGTACTTGTTTAACATGTCACTATCATATGGGTCTTTTATTATCCCGCTGTTTAAAAGTGGAGACAGATCTAACATATTAAATTATAGAGGTATAGCTAAATTAAGTATTATCCCCAAGCTTTTTGAAAAGATAGTAACCGAATTCTTATGGCATCAACTATCCTCGTACTGCACGCCTTTTCAGCATGGATTTAGAAAATGTCGTTCAACTACAACAAATCTCTTAGAATTTACATCCTGTATAACTAAATCTTTTTGTTCTGGTATGCAGACACACACAATTTTTACCTATTTCAGTGAGGCCTTTGATAAAGTAATTCAAAAACTACTTCTATACAAGCTGGACAAAATTGGATTTTCTGCAGCTTTTCAGAGTTGGATATCGACTTTTCTTACGAACAGAGTTCAGTGCGTATTATTTAAAAATATAAAGTCCAAATATATTTCTGTCTGATCTGGAGTTCCTCAAGGTAGCCACCTAGGTCCGCTATTATTTTTACTATTCATCAATGATTTACCATCTTGTATCAAATATTCTAAATTATTAATGTACGCCGACGATGTAAAACTTTTTCTAAGTTTGAATAATCTTCACCTGTGTTCATTACTGCAATCGGACCTAAATAATTTCGGTCAATGGTATGATATCAATTTAATGGACCTCAACTTAAAAAAATGCAAATTTATACTCTTCTATAGAGGAAGCCATCTATCCTATAATTATTATGTTAATGATTATACTCTTGAAGAAGTCGAAACATTCCTTGATCTTGATGTGCTACTCGACAGAAAATTAAGTTTTAATTTACAAATTTCCCAATCAGTGAATAAAGCCAAAGGAGTTTTGGGATTCATAAAACGTTGGGGTTCCAAATGTAAAAATATCGTCATATTTGAGAAAAAATATATATTTTTAAGAAATCGCATCCCTGAAAATTATATTGAAAATATTGACCGTGAACTCTGCATTTAAAGATCTTCAAAGATTACATGATTTGAATACCGATACATACAAATTCTACAAGAATTCCTCATACCAAATCTCAATGGAAATACGATACGAGAATTCTCCGAAAATTTTCAATTCATGTTATTAACTCGAAACTTGCCTGCGGCGATTTGCTTTGTATTTCTATACACTGTGCAAAAATTATACGCTATTTAAATGCCTTTTTCAATTTAAATCACAGATTTGCATATTTCTCACAGAAAGAAAAAAACAATTTCTCAGTGAGAAATTGTGGTTCTTTTGAAAGTTTAATTTAGTTTCACTTATTTCTATTTACATTAAATTACTGCTTGATTAACTAACTCATTACATGTAAATTGTGCCATTAACCCATTTAGCACAGCAAATTTAACAAAACATTTTTAGAGCGCACAAATCTTTCTCATCGTTACATTTTAAAGCAATTAGAAAATGTCAATTGGATCTTAACTTTCCTTCCCCAACCCCAAAAAAAGTTTACGTTCATATTTGTCAAGTGGCTGATGGCCCCAAGAGATTAATTGATCGGCATGTAAATGACTTTTAAAATCATTTACTACTCGTCAACATTCATTATTCAATATTCAATAGATGAATGCCAACTCACTAGATAACCGAGATGATGATGATGTGCTGACTGAAGTGATTAAAATTGGAAGAACAAGAACAAAAAAAAAAAATGTCAAGAATGTTCAAGAGGCAACAAATTAACTAAGTTAAAGAAATTTATGTCATGATTGTTCTCATCAATACAAACAGAGCAGAATGCATCTGCACCAGTAAAGTGAAATGTAAAAATAGTTAAATAAGCAAACATTTTCAGTGATAGAAATGGTTACGCTATAAAGAAGGGCACGAGTGCATAAATGTGTAATGTATTGAGGAAATTGTTTCCAATTGAGAGACAAAAACAGGGGCAACAGCCGTCTTAGCATCTAGAGACCTTTTGTTGGCCAGGTGAAAATTTTAAAGTGTTGGGCGGAAGCGACTTAAGAAACCCTTGCTAGGAAAATCTACTACAGTTCAATTCTTGCTTCTTTGTGTTATAATTATGTCCACCTATCCGAGATATAATTATAACTTCATTGGTCTGCTGCGACATACGGTGTAATCCGCAAAGCTCTTTTCAATTTATGTTGCCTTTGCAAGACAACAAAATTCTGCCTGTAAATCGTTGATTTGTTCTTTGCACTTTTATTTAGATTTGACCGAAACTTTTTAAACCAGTTATCAGTCGAAAATATTTCGAGATTATTTGGACCACAGTTTAAATGTTTCAATACTGACTGACGATTCCCGCAGTGATTTCAGTTCACAATTATAGTTTCACAGGTTGCGGCTTGCGACTTCATTTGACTGTTCCCATGGTGAATTCAATTGACTGTTCCCCTATGTTAAGAAACGCTTAGAAAATTAATTAATATATTTATAATTACCGCTGTTGGGCGAATAGCTGGTTGTAGCCTTCTAGGAAGTGCACTTGTTTTAAAAAAAAAAACGTTTTGTCACTTTTAAAGTCACTTTATTAATTAATTTTAAATCAATATTACAATCATTTTTATAGTAAAAGAAATGCAGATTAAGCTTTAAAATAATAAGGGCACAAAAAATACAGAAAACGAATTATTTATAAAAAGAAATGCATATTCAGCTTTAAAATGTTGATTAAAGACATAAAAATAAAAATACAATAAATTCTTCCCTTCCCCTTTCATGTGGAAATAAATACACTCAGGTCTTTTTTTATGCGGTAGATGCGTTCCGTAGAAAATCGCATAAAAAAAACGCATAAAAAAAGACTCTAGCTCCATACAAAAACTAGGATTACGTTCCGGAATTTAAAAAAATCGCATAAATTGAAATCAAAGTATTAAAAATTAACCAAATTCGCATAAAAAAAAAGTTTTTTTTTTCAATTTAATGTAAATGTAAAAATATTTTATTTAAGTAAAACTAAACAAAAAACTAAAAAATAAATAATTCATATTAAGGTATAAAAAATATTAGTTCATATACAGCCTGGTATAAAAAAGAATAAAAATATAATTACATATGTAATACAGTTCTCATGAAAAATAAGATTATTCAGAATCACTTAGCAATTGTCTGTATCTTTTATTTACCGGTTCGATGTTGCTTTCATCACTAGAGGAGACAATATGCGTTATTGGTATGTTCTTTGAAAAAATTTTGTCATTAAACTTTGCTATGCCGAATATGTTGAGTGTTTCTGCAGTTCGCAATATCCCGAGAAAAGACTTTTTAATCCAAATTGTAGGTTTAATGCTCGTTCCGTATCTGGGTCCAAATTAAGAATTTCGTTCTGTAATTTATTAACTGTGTTTAAAACTTCTCCAATTTGTTTCGAAGTAAATGGCGTTGCGGTAATTACTAAATCAACTTGTTGTACATACATACCAGTGTTATCAATTATCTAAATATTACATAGCACATACTACATACATACTTTTATATAAAAAAACATAAAAAAAAATTTCAATATTTAAAAAATTCGCAAAACGCAAAAAAAATTTTAATATTAAAAAAACGCATAAATTCAAATTCGCATAAAAAAAGAACCGCATAAAAAAAGACCTGAGTGTATTGTGAAATAAAAAGATACAAAAAATTATAATATGTAATTGAAATTAAGCAGTTTTTTCTAGAGCGTTGACTTGTTACGTTACCGTAGGTGGTTTTGCTGGTGGTGTTGTTGTTGGCGGTTTCCATAACTCGCGCATAAAATCTAAACAAATTATGACATTCACGTTGTGTAAAACATAAACGAGCAAAAAAACATCTAATCTGATTAATTGAGTGTAATTGATAAATATACTATGAGCCGAAGTACAAAAGGAATTGCTTGGCAATATTGTTTATCAATTATGTAAGTGCTAGATTAACTTGCACACTACTTGTGTAACAAGCCTTCTCTTACTGGCAAACCCTTTATGTACATACATCGATGAAATTTCTTTAAATTGAAAAATATTTTTGTTATAGTCATTAAAATTTAAAATTTATACACAGATGTTTGAATGTTATGTAGAATTTTATCACTATTAAGTTGCAGTGCTTTTTTTCTTTTTGCTGTTGTTGTCGATTATTGTTGATTTTTTTATTGCTGGCTACTGTTGCAAGAGTTGTGTTGAGAGAGTTTGTAATGGATTTTTGTAATTACACAATTTTTAAGCATTCATCATCATAATTTAAATGTTTGTGGTTATAAACATTTATATTATTATTATTATTATTGTTGTTATTATTGTTATTGTTGCAGTTGTTGTGATGGCAATGTTCGGGCAGCAATTGCTGTAACGAGTTTCAGAGAATGTCACTGCTGTTGGTCGATTGGTCGGCATTTGGTTGTAAGTACGAGCATGTACTTGGCTGATGTCTTTTGTACATCTCAACAACATGCTGTTGTTGCAGTGTTAACACATGTTGTTGTGGTTGGGAAAAAGGGGGTCGCATTGCTTTTAAGCAAAAATAAGTGTAGAACAACAACTTTGAAAAAAAAAAATTATTGGGAGATTTTTTTTTTTTTTTTTTTTTTAATATTTATGCAGCACTTGTGATATGAATATACAACATGTTAAATGCATATGAAAATCGAGTATGTAGTCGCATGATTATAATAGTGACATTTAATTCCATTATGAAACTCATAAGTGTTGTCCAAATAATGTTATGACACTGTTCACACGCACCCCACACACACAAACCCATTAATGCACATTGCACATTGCACATACATACATATAGAACACATTGTTTCAATGAATTCGAGTGCGAGCAATAACGAAAATTAAATACATTTTTTCAACTCGTTTGCATATTAAAAATTTATGGCTGGATGCTTGAGTTGGTGTGAGTGTAGTTAAGTAAAATAATATAAATGTAAAATTGTTTGTAATTTGTTGTAAAGTGTCAAAAAGACGAATTTTATTACAACTACTGCAACTACTGCTATACGTTGTACTACAAACAATTGAGTCAGCCGCACATCCATCAGTAACAATCAAATACATACTAACTGACTGACTCCCAAACGTATAAGCCATCATTTATGTCTTCCACACGCACACATACATACACACATAAACATATGTATAGATATGCTTTGTTGCTGTAGCAATGAACGAAAAGAAGCCCCAAATGTGGTGGCTGACTGACTGAATGACTGGCTACACCATGAAAATATGTATTTTATTTTTTTTAATAAAAAAAAAACACACAAACAAGCAGCAAAACAAGTGCAACTGCCGCACAATCAACTGTTCTACAAACAAATTGATATACAGATGTGCGCCTAAGTGAATGTACATACACACATGCATACGAATACATCCCATGAACTACGTACGTATGTACAGTGAAGGACATAAATGTAACAGATTAAATTGATATTTAATCACAATAAAAATAAATATAAAATTCGCTCCTTAAATCGCTTTAAATGTTTCAACTTCATCTGTATTTAAGAATTCAGCGTATTCGGCGAGTAGTCCGCGTGTTGGCTCGCTAACCAGAAAGACGCAGGTTCGATTCCCAGCCAGGTCAAATCAGAAAAAAAGTCTCTACTGAATTTTCTGTGCTACAGCACCCTCCTTCGTCGGTTTTTGAGCAATAAAATGGCTCCATCAGCTTAAAAATAATGCCTAAAAAAAAACATCAGAGACATCATCTGCTTTATAATTAACACGCAACTGCAGAGTTGTGCAAGAATTAAGCTCTACCTTCCTACCACTTTCAGCACCTGTCTATTCTCTACCCCATGCCTCTCTCTAGTTCCAGTGCAATGCATTGCATATGTAGGGGATAGCCTATGAGCACTGGTCCAAGATAAAAAAAAAAATAAAAAAAAGTGAAATAATAAATAAAGTAGCTCTCCTTGGCTTAACAAATAATGTGTCAAAATTAACATCAGGGATGTCGCAACTTTGCTACACAAATAAATACGCAACTGCAGATTTGTGTAAGGTCTCCTTCACCAAACATATTTAAACACAATTTAATTTAATTAATGATCTTTATTTAAAGTATGTTTAAAAAAATTTTATTTTCACCAACTGAAATAATGAAAAACAAGAAAGTATGGTAACGCTCTGATATTTAATATGATAGCGACAACTTACAGCTTTTTAAAAACCTGTTTAAAAGCTGTTTCATGCTGTTGCAAAATCAATATTTAAATGCAGAGTGCTGGCTACTTAAACAGTATTTAAATATTCAATGAGTATATCTAGATGAAAATGAAAATCGACATGGAAATATGAATTGATATTTAAATAGAATTGGTGAAATAGGTTCTAAGAATTACTCTCTATCTTCCTACCACTTTCACCACCTGTATATTCTCTCTACACTATCCCTCTCTCTCTCTCTATATCTAGTTCCCGTGCAATACATTGCATATGTGCGGGATATTCCCTGAGCACTGGTCCAAGAAAGGAAAACAAAAAATGGCACTAAAATATTGCAAGGCATAAATATATATCAAAAGCTGTTCAAGATTTCGCAGACTCAATGGTTGAACGGGACAATTTGGTTGACCTGCAAGTTAAATTGACCAAGATACGACCCAAGCGCATCATATATTCTGCTACGAATATCTAAAACTTAACTCCGTATGGCAGTCGCTGTGCTGATGATGTGCCACAGATAGGCCTGCATATTTGGAAATAGAATCGACATTATAACGACCTCCGTAGAAGAGAAAAAAGTTGTGCATTTGCTGTCCTCTAAAAGGCCATTTCTCATAGGTATTCCATTTCTGAGGGACCTCGCTGAAATATCGAAATATGCCAGAAGGAAAATAAGTATATTTTTCCGAGACTCGATATGGCTTAATACCGATCAATTCGGTTGATGATGCTGAAACTACATATTTTCGTTCTTTACTCCGTCCGGGCAGATTAACACTATATAAAAGGATGCAAATGAGCTAATTCTTGTGTCATTGGCTGCCTGTAAACATAACCTAACTTAACGTAATTATTCAAGAAAAGTTTTGTGAAACTTAATCTCATTTTTGAGACAGCAGAACCAGTTCTATTTCTATTGCAAAGGCAAATTATTTTCTAAAACTTATAGATGTTGCTCCCTTTGTATAATGCCATTATTTCTTACCATAATTCATGCTCCAACGTGTTAGATTGTTTAAGTTATATTTATCCATTAAATATAATTTGAGATTTGAATAATTGGGAGGCGGATGGAGCATTTGCAACGTGTCACCGGACTTCATCATTTAAAAATAAACACGCAAAATACCCTGCAGAAGAGAGCGAAACAGTGTAACATTTATCCTTTATTTATTCTAATATGTGCATTATGTTATTAAACTTATTTTTTTAACCTGCAGAACACAGCATACGAATGAGTGACATAAAGCCTTTCAATTTTATTAATTTTTTTTTTAATGTCAACTTAGTTTTGAATAGTTCTGCTCATTACTGTATGTTATGTATGTTTCTATTTATATATAAATGTTTGTGCGTTTATATTTGGCATGGGAATCATCAGGCATCGCATAATTAATTCCCACGAATATACGTATTAAACACATGTAACAAGAAACAAGTACGAGGAAAGATGCTGCGCCATGATCAACGGAAGAGGACAGAAAAACTCGAGCAGAACAAAAAAAAAAACAAAATTCATTGCACAGCTGAAAGGACACATTGGTACTTTTAGGCAGAACAATATTGTGGTACAAATAGTTGATATTCAATATGGAAAAACAATTGTTATTTTATTAAAGTCTTTCAATTTTAAATAGGCTGTCAATCGATAACATACAGGCAGTTAAAAATTACATGTGATTAGTTACTAAGAAACAAACTGTTATTATTAACATTGGGCCAGAAAGCACTGTGACCAAGAAAATCTATGGTGCACTGCCCCTCATATTAGAACCCCCACATCTTAAGGATTCTAAGGAATCCAAGCACTATTTGGGGTCTGCTGTACCACAGCTTGTTTGCTGGCACAGCAATTTCATCCAGCAGCTGAAACCTCTATTTGTCGAGTGCAGGACAGGCGAAAAAACGTGCTCAGAGTTCTCAGTGCCACTTTCACAGAATCGACAGACATTGGTCTTGGAGAGACCAATTTTGTTAAGATGGTACCTCTGGCCACAAAGGACTGTAAAGTACCCTGTGAAAAGGGTATATTGAGCGAAAGCAGTCTTTCGAGAATGTAAATAACAGAAGAATTTTAAATCACACTAACAAAGACTAGCAGAATGCAACAACATGTTGTTTTCGAAGGCTGCTACACCTTCATCTTCAGCGTTGTTGGTTCTTTGTCCACTGTGTGTGTGTGTGGTTACCAGTAGATGTAAATTATTAGCTTTATATATATTTATTATTTATTTATTTACAATTGAACACTTTTAACTAAGTGCATAAACTGTGGTTCAAAATGAGACACTGCATACATATTTAACAATTAAAAAACAATTATTTTTAATTGCAATTATTGGAATAGCCAAAATTAAATGTGTTTGAGTTCATAATATTTTAATAATAGTATACAAATGTAACTATAATATATTAAATCTCTTGTGAAAAGCAGAACATTTGTCTCGATTTAAAGATAAAATTAAATTTTGCATATGCTTTTTTTGGACTAAAATATGATAAAATTGTAATACAAATATTATGACCAATTATGAGTGTCATTATCGTGAGGAAAACGGTGAAATGTGGCAACAAGTGTCATATATTTTATATACAGTATGAGCTGATCTTAAATATAAATATATTAGGTAGGCAGGGCGCCGGTAAATATAAATATTAATAATATGACATTAAATCAGCGATAGTTTCTGCGTTGCTGGATTATTATTATTTTTAGTTTTTAGCTACTTTATATGGTTCAAATATTTTTGAAATTTATTTACATCAAATTGAAATTAAAGAAAAAGCTAGAAAAAGCTAAGAAAAAAGCATTATCGGAAAAAGTTGAAAACTAAAAGAAATATTTCAAGCTAAACATTTATAACTTCAGCTAAATTTAGCTGTAAAATATTAAAATAAATAATATTAAATATTAATAATAAATATTAAAAAAAAAATTAAAGAAAAAGCTAGAAAAAGCTAAAAACGCATTATCGGAAAAAGTTGAACGCTAAATGAAATATTTCAAGCTAAACATTTAAAACTTAAGCTAAATTTAGCTGTAAAATATTAAAATAAATAGAATTAAATATTAATAATAAATATTAAAATAAAAATTAAAGAAAAAGCTAGAAAAAGCTAAAAAAAAACCATTATCGGAAAAAGTTGAGAGCTAAATGAAATATTTCAAGCTAAACATTTAAAAATTAATTTAAATTTAGCTGTAAAAAATTAATATGGCCACAATGTTCGTATTGGCTTCTTGTAAATTTGACTGCAGCAAAGATACTGCCATTCACTCCCATATCTCCGTTTTATGGCTCGATTATGGATGGTGGTTGCCTTGTTGTGGTTGCCACAAAAGCACTAAAAAGAATTGGAATTTAAAGAACTCCAGATAATGTATTACTTGCATTACAATTGTTACCAACTGGCCAAACATTAATTTACAATCCATAATCCAGCCATTAGACTTTAACACCCCGTAACCGATGTCCCCCAAAAACCCTGACTGCTGGTTCAAGTAAAAAAAAAAACCAAACTCTATTTATTTTGGTTATTAATAGAAATTATTCCATGTTTATTTTTATTTAAAAAAATTTCTATTTTATTTTCTTCTATTTTTCTTTTATAAATTTCTCGATATTTCGCTGCAACTTTGTGTAGCTTCTTCAAGAAATAAATATAATGAAATTTTTTACTAATACAATTGTAATATAAAAATTAACAATTTATTGTTAAAAATTGAAAATGTTTTTTACAAATTTAAAATTTACACAAATAAAAATAAAAATAACTTTAAAGAATCAAAAAACATTGAAAGAACAAATTGAACAAGGATTACATATTCATGTATATGGATATATACATATTAATATTTTCTTATAAATTTACCTACATATACATACATATATATGTATATATGTATGCCTGCATCACATTTATATCACTATTTATTTTGGATATAAATTTCTCGAATTGTTTCAAACTTTCGTGAAATTATTCTTCTTTTACAAAAATTCATTATATCGGGCGGTGTGACGTGTCTCAATGTCTTACAGATACTACAACGGATCTTTATGAATATAATATGGCTAATCCTTGCATAAAATTCACCATGTGCTGGTATAAGTTAGACTCAATTGCCATAAACATTCCCCCCTTTAAGGCTTACAGCGCTGGTATTTTCAATTAAACAACTGTGATGAAAATTCATTCATATCTTCATGTCCTGTATTGAGCCAGTATAATAAAAAAATTTCAATATATTTTTATATTTCAGTCTCAGTTGAACGACTTTAACGGGCAAGAATATTTGCAATTTTTATATTCAGAAATTTAGTTAATCTTAGTCCTTTTCCAGACTTGCAATTTTGAAAAATTCTACTTTAAACTTGCATTAGCGTCTACATTATGAAAGTCTAATTTTGTTATTTTTTTTATTTCTTATGCCTTTTTTTTGTGTGCAATATCAACAAACTGCAACTTGAATAGTGAGAATTGCAAAGCAAACGAGAATTGCTATGGCTGAAGTAGTCTGCACGTTGACTACAAAACCAAAACAGGCCTGGGTTCAACTAAAATTGTAAAAAAAAAAAAAATCTCGCATTTTTCTGAAGAGCATTAGTGTGTCCTTGTGTGTCAGTTGTTATCGGAAGGTTTCAGTGGTCACTGAACAAAACCGGCTTCAGCTGATAGCAACGCACAATCACATGAGAACGCCCTCCTTCGTTGGTTTTGTGTAGCACCGGCGAAGTAAAATAATAATGAAAAAAAGGCTACTAAATCGAAGCTTCAACACTGCTATAAAAACAAAGAACGTGCAAAAAGCAGAGCTGTAAAATAATTAATTAAGCTTCACCTCCTGTCGTTTCTCTAACTATCCCTTACAGTTCCAGCACAATGCACCCTGCTTCTCCATATAAAAAAAAAAATAAAACCACTCTCGCCAAACCAACTCAACACACAAAAGGGGGGACTTATTCCTTTTACGATTCTTTTGTGAAATGCAATTTAAACTATATTTCTTTATAATTTAATTAGATAAAGACCTCAAAAAATTGTTAGAATTTTCTTTCTGTAAAATTTTCTTTGTAGCATATGCGATAGTTTGGCGCAAACGGGTCATTCGTTATGTGACATTTCAATTCATAAGATTTAAAACAACTATAGTACGCAGCAGCTTTTTAAAATCAAATTATTTATTTTACATATCTGCCACAAAATATTCAACGAATATTTGTAAACATTCGCTGAAACAAAAGAAGAGCAAATTAAAAAAAAAATTAAAAAAAAAGGAAAAAGAAAAAATAAAGAAACAATCATGTTTGCAGTCATACAGAAAAATTAAGAAGAAACAGGCTGCTTGAGACAACCCGAAGTAATCACTGCGTAAAAAGCATTGATTTTTTAGGATGAGGTGGCAGTACACTACCACTCACGCCTTCATGCTAATGCATCAAATACATGTGTGTATGAATGTATGGTACAGATGTACGAGCATTTACATACATGCACGGTTTTATTGTATTTTTAATGCACACACACACACACACACACATGGCGTTTTCCTGTTGTTTTCGTTTTCATTTAAATATATGTATGTATGTAAAGTGTGGAAGTTGCAAAACAGCTCCCAACAGTAGCATTTAATCTGTGCTGTTTGCTGCAACTGGCAATAAAGTGTGAAAGTAAGACGAAAACAGTGTCGTATCGTTGGCTTCTCTTCCCTGGGGATGGTAGTTATGAAATATTTTAAGAGTATTGAAATTTTAAATCCGAAAACTGTTTTTACACACGATAAATCAAATTCAGTATTATGTATTCGATTCGATTTTCTGCTGTACCATCCTGTATCGCTGCTATCACATGTATAGGATGGGCCAAAAGTCACGCCTGCGTGTAAAAATTTATTAAATTTTTTGTTTATTATTATTTTTTTTTTTTAAATATAATATTAACCTTGTACGATTTAAATTTTAATTATGAGAAATAATATCAGAGATAAGACCACCAATTTCGTTGATGCACATTTGGGCTCTCTAACCGGCGTTTTGCACGACTGTACGCAAAGTTTCAGGCTCTATTGTCGTGATCTCAGCTACAATGTTGTGCTTTAGCTGCTCTATAGTTTGGGGTTTGTAAACATGCAGTCATTGAAAATAATCAGCGGCAGTTAAGGCTGGTGAACTTGCTGGCCAATTGATTTCTGAATTTCTTTTTTTTTTTTAATCTGGGACCAGCACTCAGGAGATGACCCCTACACATGGAACTATAGGAAAGTAATAGTTAGAGAAATGCCAGGAGGTGAAGCGTATTTAATTATTTTACAGCTCTGCTTTTTGCACGTTCTTTGTTTTCTTCGGTTTAGTAGCCATTTTTTATTATTATTTTACTTCGCCGTTGCTACACAATACCGACGAAGGAGGTCGTTCTGATGTAATTGTGCGTTGCTATCAGCTGAAGCCGGTATTGTTCAGTGACCAGTGACTATGCCTCCGCCACTGAAACCTTCCGACAACAACTGAGACACAAAGACACACTAATGCACATCAGAAAAATGCGAGAGGTTTTTTTTGTTTTTGGATAATATTAGTCTCACTTCTATTTTTATTTTGACCTTTATTAAATTTTTTTTTTTTTTTTTTAATTATATATATTTTTATTATTATTTTTTATTATTATATTATTTATTTTAATTTGATTATTTTAAAAAAATTTTTTTGTTAATACAAATTATTATTTCCTGATGATGCTACCTACCTATTAGGTAGCGAAATATTGAAAAATAAATAATTGTTAAAAACTTTTCATCAAAAAGACCATCGCTCAAAAATAAATATAATTAAAAAATTTTTTTGATAATTTTAGTCTGAAACTGAGGTTGAATACAGGTCTGTTTTGGTGTTGTAGTCAACGTGCAGACTACTTCAGCCATGGCCACCCTCTTGAGATAATTCGGTCTTCAAAAATTTCATTTAAAAGACTAATTTTAGCACGGGACGTATGTGATGTTGCTTCATCCTGCTGGAACCACTTGTTGGCTGCCACAGGCCGTACAAAATTTTTAATGATGATAAGTATGATACCTGTCCCATATTATCTTCACTGCCTTACCAACTTCATTCTCGAAGAAGTAGGGCCCTATAACTCTTTCTGATGTCACTCCTCAGCATACCGTACACTTGAGCGAGTGCAATTGGCGCTGGTGAAGAACTCTGGGGTTTGCAATACGCCAAATTCGCATATTTTGTTTATTTGCATATCGAGCCTTTGGTGCAATACCGTAGTAATTCAAAATTTGAATTTTTTGAGCTGGGTATGCAGAAATGATCTTTGGGGAAATATATATCTAAAGGAAAAAAGATTATGGTTCTATCTCTAACTGTTCAGATTCTACAGCTACAAATGTCTTTCTTGCCTCCAGCTATTTCCAACAATATTTATTTGCAATAATGAAATATTTCCTTTATGACAAAATATTTACAAACAGAAAACGTTACAAAACATGCCTCTTTATTTAAAAACTTGTAAAAAATAATTTTAGTAAACGAAAATACTATTACAAAAAGATGGCTCAAAACTTCAAATGCATTTTTCTCAGTTCACGATTTTTTGAATTACGACGGTATTGCACTAAAGGATCGATATCCATTAAGATGAAAATGAGCTTCATCACGATAATATAATTATAATAATAATAATATGTTCGTTGCGTCAGTGAAATTGAATGCCCATTGGAAAAGTAAAATTCTACCACTTTGGGTGGTTGCTCGGTCGTTCAATTTTCCGTGGTGGTCTAATACGGTTCGATGAATAAAATCTAAGAAAAAAACAATAAAAAAAATAATAAACAAAAAAAAGCATGTAATAATACATTTCACATATTTATAAAATTTAGAATCATAAATAAACAAAAAAGTTATTCAACTTTTACACGCAGGTGTGACTTTTGGCCCACCCTGTATAATCGGTTGATTGATTGCAATAGGACGTATGACGCATGACAACATTTTTCACTACACTTTGTTGTATTTCAAGTATTTGAGAATTATCAATTTGGAAAATTATTAATTGTAAAATGGTAAATGAGCACCCAAAAATATTTCTTTCATTTGTCAATATCGGCATGTGTCTTGTACGCTCCTGCGGTGTATTTCTGTTAAATCAAGTATGTCACATTGAAATGCATGGCTTTTGTTGAATTCATTGCGCCACCTTAATGAATTCCTTGAAGTTGCACTTATTTCATACTCGCATGCACATGAGTGTGTGTGTGTGTGTGTGTGTGTGTCTATGCGGTGATTGTGCGAAAACGAATGCGAGTTTGATTTTGTTTTTGTTTTTGCAGCTTTTTGTAACTTTTTGCCCTGTTCTTGTTTTATTTTTCTTTATTTATTTTCAATAAAACACAAACACACATTTACATATTTATATATGTATGTATGGATGTATGTTTGTATGTATGCATGCATTTATTCAAGTGCGTATTGCCAGCTGCATACGGTCGCAAACGTTTTATTCAATTTGCAACTTTCAGCTTTAATCAGCAAGGCACAGGCACACATGCAAACAACAGTTTGTTACGTTTGTATACAGCATGTTATTTGAATTATGTATGTATGTATGTGTATACACACCCATACATACATACATACATACATACACATGTTTATTATTTCTTCAACTTGTTTTAATATTTAAAATTTATTTTTGCATTCGTTCATCCTTTATAAACAAGAAACAACTCACATGGCATTTCATAAAAAAATGTTGTGAATATTATTATTTGTATTCCTTCTTCTTCTTGTTCTTCTTTATCTTTGACAAGGACACCATGTGTTGGGATTTCTTGTTTTCTATGCCGTTGAGTTTAAGGATGGGAATTATTCTTGTTCTCGTGTGTTTGTTTGTTTGTTTATTTTATATTTTATTTTTTACAAACAAAATTTGCAATTATCTACCATCTCCTACACAACAACATGTACCACAGCGTCTACTACCACTTACATACATATACCTATACATACATACGTGCTTACACCTTGTGCTTTACTTACTTTTACTCACTTGTAATTTAGTTGCTGGTGAAAATCTGTTTAATAAAATCAAGGATTTACTGAGCTGTGTTTGATGTTGAAATTCCAAATTGAAGGTTGTTGCTTGTTATGTGTTTGTTTGCTCTTTAATAATAGAAGCAGCATATGAAAAAAGTCCACCTTTTGTGCAGCAAAATATTCTGATTAGAAGGTTTTTTCTTTTTTTTTTTGATTTGCTCGTATAATTTACATAAAATGTCTGATTAAAAACTAAGTCATATTGCATACACCTACAGAATACTACTCATATCCAGAAGGTGTCAAGTATTACAAAGAGATTGTTTGTGAATGAACAGCTCCTTCTTAAAATACATAAATAACAAATTGCTGGTAGCTGCTGTGGCCCAGGCTTCATTTTAATGTAACTATCGAAATAAAACTAAATTAATATAGAACAGGTTTTTTGTACTGGTTTGATAAATTGTTTTGCAATGCTTGGGTAAAAATGATATACAAGGATTATATGCGGCTGTGCTGAATTTGATATGCCCTGCAGTTAAACTAATGATCGAGGGAAAATTTAAATAACATTTATTTTTCAATGCTTTTTAGCCTTTAAACATTTTTTCTCCATAATTCGGACAGCTGCAGATCCAGACACTTCATTTTTTATACCGCAATAGGCTATGGATGGCGATGGCTGAACTAGTCTGCACGTTAACTGCAAAACCAAACACAGAACTGGGTTCAACACCAGTTGAAGACTAAAATCTTGAAAAACAAACATCTCGCATTTTTCTGATGTGCATTAGTGTGGCTTGGTGTGTCAGTTGTTGTCGGAAGGTTTCAGTGGCGAAGGCATAGTCACTGGTCACTGAACAGTAACGGCTTCAGCTGTATAATTTTTGTCTGAAACTGGGGTTGAACCCAGGTCTATTTTTGGTTTTGTAGTCAACGTGCAGACTACCATCCATCGTGCCATCGCCACCCTTAATACAGCATATGTGCTGTATACCCACTCGGCAATTAGTAACCTGGGGCCTAACTCTGACAGTCGTATACGATCGAATACTTATTAGTACGTTGTATTTTTTTTTTACTTTTGGGTTTCTCTCAGTCTTTATCGAATAACATGTATCGAAATTTCTAATGACCGCAGTCGACAGCGAGCGACCATTTGATCGCACCTTTCGATTTCAGTCACTGAACAGTACCGGCCTCAGCTGATAGCAATCCACAGGCGCATCAGAACGACCTCCTTAGTCGGTATTGTGTAGCACCGGCGAATTAAAATAATAATAAAAATGGCTACTAAACCGAAGCTAAAGCACTGCTATAAAAAACAAAGAACGTGCAAAAGCAGAGCTGTGAAATAATTAATTAAGCTTCACTTCCTGTCGTTTCTCCAACTATCCCTTTCCTATAGTTCCAGCACAATGCATCGCATGTGTAGGGGTAATCTCCTGAGTGCTGGTCCCAATTAAAAAAAAAAAAAAATTCGGGCAGAGTCTGTTTTTTTCTACTTTAACAATTCGGGCAGCATTCATGTCTATAGTTTTTATTACGATAATGCCAACTGTATACTTTTACTTTTGTTTCCTAAGAAGATATATCAATAGGTTTTACTTTCGCATTTTTCTGATGTGCTTTAGTGTGCCTTTGTGTCAGTGGCAGAAAGGAAGGTTTCAGTGGCGAAGGCACGAAGGACCGGTTTCAGCTGTATCCAATCCACAAGCAGTAGTAGAGTCATTGGAAAATGGCTAGTAAACTAAGCTTTAAAATTGAATTTGTCTCCTTGACATCAGAGGTGCTGCACCACTGCTACAAAGGCAAAGAGTATTAAAAACTCCAACTATCTTTTCACCACCTGCCATTTCAAAACTATCTATTTCCTATAGATAACATTTACTACAGGGTTGGCCATAACTCACAATGGCATTTAAAGATTTAATAATTTTATAGTTTATAATTTTTTTTTTTATTTTTTAGGTTATAAAATATACAAAATGGACATTTTTTTGACACTATTAAATTTTTAAAACCCCCCGGTGAGTTTAGACCCAGCTTTTAGTAGACTCAAATGTGACTTGTCTTTGTAAAAAATTTTTATATTATTCTCAAGTAAAATCTCAACCGAAACGTGGTATAGAACGAGCTATATTTATACAGGGTGGCGCAGAATGAGCTATATGGTTTGAATTCTTTACAACTTTTTTAATTACTAAATTTTCTTTGTTTTTTTCCCCAGCATTTTGTGAAGAAGACTTATGAATCATTGAATTAATTATGAATCATTACACGATCGAACATAGCACATACCGCAGGTACCTCAATGGCTTTGTTAAGGGACATCTTCGGCGAAAACATTATTTCGCGCACAAGCGATTTTAACTGGCCTCCACGTTCAACAGATTTAACAGCTCCTGACGGTTTTCTTTGGAGATATTTGATAGAGAGAGTGTACGTTAACAAACCAAGAACCATACTCCAACTAAAAACCAACATTCGAAATGAAATCATGGCCATTACACGCGAAATTTTGCGAAAAGTTATGGAAAATATGCTAAAAAGGGGACGTATGTGTGGAGCATAAAATGGACATCACTTACAACATATAATTTTTCAAAGCTAATGCAAAAAATTCCCCTATAATATACAGTATTTATTAAAAAAAAATTATAATAATCGCATAAATAAAAAAGTTGGAAACCATTTAAACCATTTTGCTCATACTCCGCCACACTGTATTATTTTATTAGTCACTAATTATTTTAAAGCGTCGTATAAACCCCATATAACTGTATACTTATGTATACATATATATATAAAACTGTTGGGAGGATCTGTTAAAAACAGACTTGTTGGTGGCGAATTACAGTGGCCGAAAAAAGCCTACATACAACCTCTACTTTATCGACCGTAATGAACATATGGAAATGGACATATTGTCCCAATGGTGTGTGTGCTGACGGCTGATTAGTTGAGTGGATCAATTTAAATTTTTTTTTTTTTTTAATTATGGAAAAAGTTCACTAATTTTTGTTTTGTTGGAAATTGTATGGGGTGGCAGGCAAAGTGCCCACACCAAAAAGTGATTATCAAATATTCTTTCTTGGGGGTGGAATACAACTGTTTTTTTTTAACTATATAAACACCTTCTATTTCACTTTATGATAATGGTCGTCGCAAAGCAAAGCGGGTTGAGCTAGTAGTAAATAACATTTTATTTAATTATTTTTAACATTAAAATTTTTAAATTAACATCACAGACGCCGCAACTTTGCTTTAGAATTGATGCGTTACTTTGTTTTCTTGAACCGGCAATCAGTGAAAGATCCCAATGACATACAATGCATTGTGTCTCCAATGAACTAAGCGTCCAAAACAGAAATGAACTAACTCCACATATATATGTATTAAGTCCCATAAATTTAAAAATTTACTATGACCGCAAAATTTTTATTAAAAGTGTAATAAGTCCCCAAAATCTTTTGTTGTTGCTTTATAAATATTTGGGGAAATAGTTTATTTCTGTTTTGAGGAGTTTACTCATACAGTATATCTACATACCTACCTCTGAAGAACAATATGAACTAAGTCCCCAATGAATTAACACCACATTTTTTTCATGTATGAACTCCCCAAAAGAAATTAACTAGCCTTCGCCACTGAAACCTTCCGACAACAACTGACACAAATACCCAAAAAAGCACATCAGAAAAAATGCGAAATATTTTTATGAGTCTGAAACTGGGGTTGAACTTAGGAAAATTTTTCGTTTTGTAGTCAACGTGTAGACTACTTCGACCATCGCCACCCTCATTGTTTTGATATAAGGGATAGATGCCACAGAAAATCTTTATTGGTTCATCTTTAGTAGGCAGCTGGTGGAGAAAATCTTTAAGTCCAGGCGAAACCGATTACGCAAAAAATATTTAGTAATAAAAACTAAATTTATTTCATTTAAATTTCAATAAAAAAAATTTATTTTAATTTGTTAGACATTTTATTAAAATGAGACCCATATTTTTTCACCGATTTTTGGGGACTTAATTCTAAATAAATTTAGTCCTCAAAAATTGTCCACCATATAAAACACTTTTAGGAATTTAATTCATGTTTAGGGACTTAATTCATGAAAGACTTAATTCGTACGGTATCGAGATAAGATGGTCAGTTGCTAATGAACTTTGGCCGCAATCAGAAATAAACTAACTCCCCACACTTATATTTACAAAGTCCTCAAAAACACCACTGAATGTGAAAAAAGTATCCAAAAAATACTGGTGTCCACTTTATAAAAATTTAATTAATGGGGGTCGCCTTTCGACTGTTATATGCAATGCGAATTTTTTATATAACGTAACATCTCTTCGAACCAATCTTATGGCAGGTAATTATTGTATGCTTCCGATAATACAGACTGACCGTCGTTGTCTTTGAAAAAAAAAAATTTTTATAGAAAATGCATTTTCGTCCTTTAAATAATTTTCCTAAAAGACTTCGCTGCTTGAAAACTGTTCCTTGAACGTTAACAATTATTTCATCAAATATTTACTGTAGTTTGTTCAAATCTATAGTTCAAATTTTAAATAACCCATTCAATCGGGAAAAATTGTTGCATGAAATTGAAGAATATAATGCAGACAACTTGCAGCCATTGTCAGCCATATCATTAACAAATCTTGAAAATGAAAGAAATAATTCTCCAAATGAAAGAACTACAGTGAAGCATTGCGGCAAAGCGTTTAACATGAAAATTGCCGACACTAATTTGTAGAACGACCCCAAGGCAACTGATTAACATTAATAACTAATTGAATAAAGCAACTGAAAAAACAATTAACTGCATTTAAATTTATGCTGCAGTTGAATGCAACATTATGTTGCAGTTGAAAATAATTAATGGCTTTAGGACGCTGACATACTTACTCTTGAAATGCCGAAAAATTCACTTCAAAATAAAACCAACTTGCCTTTTTTGTTTTAATTTAAATTTCTTTAATGAACTTTTATTAATTTTTCTTTTTAATATTCTTTATTTAAAAAAAAGAAAATGTCATTATTATTTGTTACATATTTACTTAAATTCGTATATATGAATGTATGTATGTATGTATATAAACTGTACAATTACATAAATTTAATTTACAATGACGGCCATAATTAATGAAACACTTGACAAGATAATATTTTAACATTTTAAGAAATGAGGGCTAGTGAGTGACAGTGGATTTGATTTTTTCGATGGGGTTTGGGAGGGGAGGAGGGCGGCAAAGTAAAGCGATGAGTTGTGATAGTTTTTGTGACATGGAACTTGTACAACTGATTAAATTTATTGTCATTTCAATGATTTATGGAAACCGAAAAATTCTAGGTGCTCAACTTATATAATAAAATTGTAAAACTATAAATAAAAATTCAACATAAAAAAAAAATAATAATAATTATTTATAAATTAGCAAACTAAAAATAATTACACTACAAAAAAAATGTCTTAATATTTTATGAGATGGGATTTATTTTTTTCTTTTAACTTTTCTTTTCATTAATGTTAAAACGAAAAACAAATATGATTTTCCAGGATAATTTTAATGAATTCTTCTAAAAACTAGTTCTAAAATTTAGTTATATTGCACGAAATTTAAGCAGAAAAAAGTCCAGAGACGCGTTAAATTTGTAATCGATTAGTAAAGTTTTGTAGTGGATTACAAGTAAAGAATTATTTTTTATCATAGTCTAGTTACAGCAACTATACACTTTACTTGTAGAGGAATAGAAGCAAAAGAAATTTATTTTTCTTTCTCGTATAATTGATGTTGTTGGTTAATCGAATTAAGGATAATCGTGGCCTCACTGTCCACTTACTTCTCAATTTCTATACTCATCAGCATTCTTTCTAATCTTCTGCCCCCGACACTCAAAACTCAAACTTTGCAAAGTAAATTTTACGTGTGTAAAACATCATATACTCGTATACCCAGTTGGCAAAATTGTTCTCTTTGTTTTGGTTTGGTTGTAAGGAAATCGTCGTTGTCGTAATCGTAATTATGTCAAGCCTATATTAAGCATATGCCACGTTTTACCGTTTTCTAACGACAACGACACTCATAATAAATTGTTTTACATAGTTGTCTGTAACTGATGAATGTCCAAGTCATCGAAAAAAATAATATATTTTAATTTTTTCTATATGCGACATTCAAGTGAGGTTTGGATGACGGCTGAAAACCGAACGTCAGTTGAGTTGGCAGTTGTCGAATATGATATTACGAAGTTCTTTTTACATGTTGATTTTGCCTTGTTCTGTAAAGCACACGAGTTTTGCATTGTTTGGTGTGAATTTACATCAACGGCAACACAAGAAAACAGCTGATTCCCTTATGTTAACTGTGTTATAAATCACAAAGTCAAATAAAATGGTTAACAGCCCATGTAAAAATTTTTTAATAAAACAACTAATTGTTAACTTATTTATTTAAATAATTTATTAAAAAGTTCGCCATATAATAGTCGGAAAAATAATGAAGGGATTTGAAAACATTAGAGACTTTGCTTTGCGCTTTAAAACTCTATTCAAATCACTTTCACCACGAAATGGTTATTTTCAGAACAAAAACAATTGTAGTCGCTCAGTTGTCGGTTACAGATAAGAAAACTGTCGTTTGTATCGGGTGGTTAAATTGTAAGGGCCGATGTTGAATGTGAACTACACCTAAACGCCAAGCTTTTTTCCGAATTTTATTTGACATTTCTCTATTTCAGACTTACTCAATTTGAACCATGGAGAGATACACAATCCAACAACGTGTTAAAGTTATCCAGACTTATTATGAAAATGGGCGTTCAAATCAAAATGCATATCGTGCACTTCGTGATTTTTTTGGTCAATTTGATCGTCCAAATGTGCGTACAATCGCAAAAATCGTGGAAAAATTCGAGCAAACCGGGTCTGTAGAAGATGTGAGAACACCAGTGCATGCACGTACAGCTCGTACTGCAGAAAATATTGCTGCTGTTCGCGATAGTGTGGCTGAAGAGCCGTCCACCTCAACTCGTCGTCGTGCCCAACAATTGCACCTCTCACGCTCGTCGTTGATAAACATTATGCATAAAGACTTGCATTTACACGCTTACAAGGTGCAATTGGCTCAAGAACTAAAGCCTCTTGACCATTCCAAACGTCGTGAATGGGCAGAATGGTGGCAAGAAATGGCAACAGTGGATGATCAATTTTCGAAGAAAATCATCTTCAGTGATGAGGCACATTTTCACCTCAGTGGATTCGTCAATAAACAGAATTGCCGCATTTGGGCGAATGAGAATCCAAGAGTGATTGTCGAAAAACCAATGCACCCACAAAGAGTGACTGTTTGGTGCGGTTTATGGGCTGGCGGCATCATCGGGCCGTATTTTTTCCAAAATGAGGCCGGTCAGGCAGTTACTGTGAATGGTGTTCGCTATCGTGAGATGATAACGAACTTTTTATGGCCCGAATTGGAAGATATGGATGTGGACGATATGTGGTTTCAGCAGGACGGTGCCACTTGCCACACAGCTAACGAAACAATGGCTCTTTTGCGCAACAAATTCAATAGCCGTGTTATCTCACGTAATGGCGATGTCAATTGGCCGCCAAGATCATGTGATTTGACACCGTTGGACTTTTTTCTTTGGGGTTATTTGAAATAAAAGGTGTACGTCGATAAGCAAGCAACAATTCAAGAGCTACAGGATGAGCTCTTTCGGCACATTAACGGCATAGAACCTCCATTATGCCTCAGGGTGATCGAAAATTTGAACCATCGGATGGAGGTGTGCCGCCGTGGTCGCGGCGCCCATTTGGCCGATATTTTGTTCCATACATAATTGAGTAATACCAATATATCATAATAAAATAAAATTACAATAATTTCCTAAATAGTTTGTGTTTTATTCAAAATCAACATCGGCCCTTGAAATTTAACCACCCTTTATAATAAAGGAGGGAAGATAAGCAGCAACAAAATTTTCGCTTGTGAAGGTCTAGTAAAATTTCATGGCCATTTATTCGATAATTTTAGTTAACGATTTTCTATTGTTTTGTACGACGTCGTAAATACATGGTCGACTGGGTAGAGGCGGAACAATGGTTTGTGTGTAGAATTAACTATTTGGTGTGTTCGTTATCATCATTGTTGCACTTGTTACTTTTTTGCAGGCAGTTTTTGTTTTAAAAGGAGTTCACACTGCTAAAGTTAAACATGTTTAAGTAAGTTTTTTAAACTCTTACACCACAGTGTTCACACTACTGTTTTACTTGACGTATTGCCGCTTGCTTAAAAAGCTGAACAAATAATAAAAGCTTGTGAATTTCAAAAACTAAATTTAATAAAATAGAAAAAATTAAATTATTAAATTATTGGAATATTATTTGAAGCACATAAATGAAGCAGCAATAAATATATTTTTTTAGCAAAAGAAGAAATTTCTCTTTCACTTACAACAGCCAACAAATTAAATAAAATTAATGACGTGGGGCCATTAAAAGCTACGTTCAGTGAGAGACAAAAATGAACACAAGCTTTGAAACAAAATCAACCCTGCGTTTTACTTGTTTCGGTTTGTGTTTTGCAGCGAAACATGTTTAACTTTACGGGTTTTAAAAACCCATAAACTTAAACTTGTTTACACTCGGCAGTGTGAACACAATACGAGTATTAGTGATTTAATTTATAGCGCCGAATGAATTCCAGAACTAGTTTTAGAATTGAATTACTCCTGGGTTTTTATTATTATTTTTAATAATGGATTTTAATTGAATGTAAATTACGACTTGGTTTTTCTTTGCTATTTTTTTTTTCTTCTTTTTTTTTTTATTAAAAATATAAAGAAAAACCTTAAAAATGTATTTAAATTTAATATAAAAAAAGAAAAAAAAAATAATCCAAGTATGTGGGAATGAGGAAATGGAAAGTTTGAAGGGTTATTCGGAATAAATTAATTTCTTTTTTTTTTACTTTTTCTTCAGTTCATTTGATTCGGAAATAATTAAAAGTTTTTCATTTTATTTTCTTCGCTTTCGCTGCTCTTTGTCTTAGTTTTATTAATTTGTTATTTGTTATTTGTTAATTTTTTTTTTTTTTTGTTTTTTGTAAAATTCGGTGTAAATATAATTATAGTAAACTTTTTGTTGTTGTTTTCTTTGTTTTATTTTTGCTTTTTAATATTCATATTGAATTATGTTTTTCTTTTTAATTTTCTTCTGGAGGAGACTTTTAAAAGCATTTCTTCATTTTCATTTTCATTTTTTTTTTGTTTGCAAATATTTGTTTTATACATTTTCACTCTTTTCTACTTTTTGTTTTTTTTTTTTGCTAATTTCCATATAATTGTGTTTTCTTTTCTGATGAAATGTTTGGGAAACGGCCAACAAGAAGAAAACTTTATTTGAAAACAGGATGAAAAATTTATATGCGAATGAAGCGTTCGAAGGGAAATTCTCATTTGTGTGGTTGTGTAAATAGGGAAGCAGAGAAGGTTTTATTATATTGTATGAATGTATTGGTGTGTTTTTTTTTTGCTATATTTAAAGATCTTTCGTTTTTTTTTTTGTTTCGTTAAGACTAAGTATACTTCTTCATGTTTTAATTGTATAATAATAAATGCTAAAAAACAAGAAATAAAAAAGAATATATACTTGTTTTTATCTTTTCATATGTATATTTTTATTTTACTTACTAAAATGATGTTAGAACTACTGAAATTTTTTGCTGAATTTTATGTTTTTAAATTACTTCTTAAGGTTTAAGGTTTTTTATTTTTGCTTATTTTTTAATATAAAACTAAAAATGTTTTTTTTTTTTCTGAAAAAGAAACCTGCCTAAATGCAAGAGGACTAAAAGACACCAATGTAACTCAATCAACCAGTTAACATGCATACACAGTTGCACATAAATGTGTGTGTGTGTGTGTTTATACATACATACATGATTGATGGGTTGTTTGTTGTAATGTTGCTTGCTGCTGTTGGTGTGTAGTGGAACGTTAAAAGTCTATTGAATGGTACTCGCGCACCAACACCTGCATTCATGATTGTATGTTAAACATACTCTAAGATAGCAAGTCTGTATGTATGTATGTATGTACATGTGTGCGTGTGTGTGTGTGTCAATAATTTTCAACGTAAGGTGCTGCTGATGACGCCTTCAAGTTTTGCGTGCCAATGGCACTTGTAGCTCAGCTTCCATCTATAAGTACGTTCTAGCGTCCAGATATTGAAAGCATAGAAACATTTAAGCAGGTAGAGTTCTTCTTCATATTATCACAGCCTTAGGGCACAAACTTATGAATTTATTATTACTTTTGTTGTTGTTGTTGTTATCGTTTGTGTGTAGTTTTTTTTTTTTTTTTGAATGTAGAAAACGGGTTTCGAACACGGTAATGTCTGTTTCCGCTCTATTGAATTTAATTCGTATCGTTTGTACATTTATAATTGATTCGTTTATTTTGTTGTTGTTGTTGTTGTTGTTGTTATGTTTTGATTTAAAGGTTCGTTTTTTGTCGTTTACTATCTTCTTCTTCTTCTTATTTTGTTTATTGTTTTTTGTTTTTTTTTCTTATACTGTGAGAAAATTGTGTGTAATTTTGCTCAGTTGTAGTTGTTTGTAGTGTTGTTATTCACCAGTCAGTCTAGTACATGAGAGAAGCTCTAAGAGTCTCCGTATTGGTATTTAAAGATGTGGGCCATATGTGGTATGGCTCTACTGCTGCAGTATTATTAAATCAGCTTCAGTAGGCCTAAATTAGCCTTAGCTTTAGTATGTTGTGCAAAGAAATATTTTAAATATGGCTTGCTAAACGCGTATACTCACCACAGGTGGATACGAGATGTACTTGTCGCTCATATTGAAATATGAACCGTCTGGCGGCGGAGCCGGTGACGGCGAAGATATGTAACTGCCCTTGATGACCAACGAAGAGGCAGGCGAGGGCGAAGGTATATACATGCCGTTCGACATTAGCATGTGATCGTCTTTGGAACGTGTGGGCTCTGGCATGCCGCTGCGATTGCTGTGACGTTTCGGATTCGGTAGAGTGCGTGTAAAGTCGGGATTACACATGTAAGGCGGACTGCACATGGAACTCTCTTGATATTTGGGCGGATAGGCAGTTGATTGTATGATGTCGACATTTTCCACTAGATAAGTGGAGGTGGCCTGTTTCTGGACATCAGCCTGCAAAGCAGAAATTGGTAACTGTGAAAAGAATTTATTAAACAACGGTTAGCAAACAGTTAGCAAATGTTAGTAAAAAAAAAAACAATGAAAACAAATGTTAATTTTTGCGCTATTAATTAATAAAGTTATTAAGCAAAGCAATAAATAAAAGCATTGCGTTTAAGCAAATTTGAGGTTATATGCTGCTGATATATATACATATATGCGCTGATATTTATTTAGTACAAAAATAAGATATTTTTCAATTTTGCATTACTGTACTCTTGAACAGCGAGTTTGAATTGGGAAAATTCATTTTTAAAATTGTGCAGTATTTTTTTCCACCATATACTGCTGTTTCGTAATGTCGCAATATTTTCTTCTGAGCTTGTCACGCACAATACACACAAATAGTCGTCGAAAAAGAAGAATATGAATGTGTAGAGGGGATTGCAATCAGCTGGTATACTTCTCTATCTCAACAAGACAAGGCAACGATATACGCTGACAGTTGATCAATTATAAATATCCCGCTTCGTGTAGTTTTTCGATATGACGGATTGTTGAAAGTGTAGTGCCTTGCACCTACGGAACTTATACAGTTGATGTTTTATAATATGAAATTCGGTGGAATACTGAGAAGAAAGAGCGATTTTTTTCCGAGCAACGGTTTAAAGTCTCGCAGAGGAAAAATAAAGGCATTCGATTCGATATGTGTTTCGTTGTTCTATTGTTGCTACGCTCAACGTGTTCATCAGTAAGAACGCTTCTATTTGGCAGCGAATCACACTACGCAGAACAGAGAAAACTCATTATTTTTTGCCCGAACAGCATGTATGTAAAATAAACTACCCGTAGAGTTTTTTCTGTCACTTATTTTTTTTTTAACCCTGGATGGTTACTGTTCGTCGAATCGACGAAGATAATTTACGCTTTATCATGTAACTTTTTTATGCGTGCTCAAATTACGCTCTTTTTCTCAACAACGTTAAGGTCATGTCACATAGAACTTTTGCTTCGCTTTGCGTTGCAGTTTCGCTTTGACATTTAAGATGAAATGTACACGTTTATATGAAACATGTCACATAAAGTATTCTTAACGCAGCGAAAAGCGAAAAGTTGGACATCTTTTATCTTTTTGCGTGCTTTGACAATCAGTTTCAATAATTTTCTTTATGCGTGTCTTCTTTTCTCTTCTTTTCGTTTTCAAACAGAAGAGCATTGTAATTGTATATCGTCAAATAACATTATTGACTTTTATTTTTATAATAAAAAAATAAATATCACAATTATCAAACACTTTTCTTTAGGTAAACAAACAATTCGTGAGTGTTGTCAAAGCGTTTATTGTGTCATACACCTTTTGCTTAACGCTTTTCTGTCAAAATTAGAAACGTCAATCAAAGCGACAAAGTTGTATGTGACATGGCCTTTAGAATGGCCGGACACACGCTGGATACTTATGGTTTTAAAGTAGAGTTTTACAGGTATCTATTCGTCGCAACGAGGAAGAGTCACTTTATTGTAACTCTTTGCATTTATATGGTAATAAATTTAATGTTTTATTTTGTTATAAGTTGAATAAGTTGTGTTATTATTACTGCTACTACTACTACTGGAACTTACTACTGGAACCTTATAAATTAAGTATTGTTGGCACTTTACGCTCAAACAAGAGAGAAATCCCGAAGGAAATGGGGTATGTAAAAGGCCGGAGAGCTGGAACATCCATGTTTTGTTACGACAAGGAACTAACTTTATTGTCTTACGAACCAAAGCCAAATATGCTAGTATGTCTTTTATCTAGCTGCGATGAATAAGGAACAATAAATCCGAAAAGAAGACTTTTATAATCAGACCAAAAATAGTGGCGACACTTTAGATCAAAGTAATCGAAAAACAAACACGTGGCCAATGTGTCTATTTTTAAAATATTAAACATTACTTTTGTCAAAGCCCAAAAACCGACGACAGTGCCTGAAAGATCTTCATGAATCTCTCATGGGTCCCTTTTTGAAGCGCAAACTCGAGACACCCACCCTGCAGACTTCAGTTAAACAAGAAATTCAAAATATAATACCTAATCCCCAAGAAGCTGTCGAAAATGTTGATGTAGAACCAAAAAAAACTTAAAATTTGTCACCTCTGTCCGTATAGCAAACGTAGAATGACGAAAGCTACATGCAATATTTAAAAAAAAAAGCATCTGTGGTGAACACAAACTTAAACTTGGTGTCTCATGCTTAATATAAGGCTAATAACCAAAAAAATTTTTCCGTTTGTACTATTTGACTGATTATCTTTAAAGGCGGTGTATGAAAGTAATCATTTTTCTTTTTATCTTTTAAGTTTTTGTTATTTTGAAAACCTAATTAATTTGAAAAACCAAAAAAAAGTATTCAAATCCGTATCGAATTTTAAGAGTGAAATATAATTTTTATTTTTATATTCTATATTTTTTTTTTAATTTTTTTAATAAAATGCTAAACTAAAAATATTTTTGTTTATTTCGGACTTTAAAAAATTGCTCCGCTAGATTTATTTTTAAAAATTGTTCGTCGATTCAACGAAGAGTAACTTTAATGTACTAAAATGAAGAGTAACTTTCCAGGGTTAAGACAATACAAACTGTACGAAGCTTATCTGTAGAAACTGTATAAACACCCAGGGTCCATCTTGATAAGACTAATTCTCATTCACTAAACTAAGGAGGCAGCCGACAGTCACGCGCGGAGTGTAGTTATTGCTCTATTCGGGAGATATTAGACGTATTTAATTACACATATGCACTGATATGACTTTTACTAATCTTGGAGCTGTTGCCATTCATGGAAGTTCATGGTGATCTAGCTTATGATAAAGATGGGTGATTCGAAGCCTTGATTAAAGGACCATGGCCTTAAACCCTCCGATGTGACCATAAAAAAAAACCCGCAGCAAGGTGTGATATCATAGCCTAATGAAAACTATGATACATAGTTGGATTGCAACCTATGTGTACCTAGTCAATCACTAGTTGTCTTCCCATGTACCCATAGGGGCGATGGTGAGAGTCAGAATTCACGCGCAGGTACCCACGTTAATTTTGTGTTCAAAATCTGTAATTTTTGACATGGATAGATCGAATGTTCATAAACACTACTCCCTTGATCGCCTTCCCAAAACCTCATATCTCAGTTCCTGAGTGCCGGCAAGAGATAAAAAAAAATCGGACAAAGTTCTATTAAAATTTCGTACGATATCGTAAGCTGCCGGAATATACATATTTGGCGAAAACCCATTCTATTATTAATTTTCACATTTCCACTTTATTGATATCGGCAAAGTTGAATTTTTGGAAAATATGTTCTTTTTTCAAGCAATTTCTTTATAACCACAAATTTGCTCACCTTACATCGACTTGGTTACCCACCTTATACACCGATTGATTATCTTCTTTGGAATAGGCATCATCGTTGGGTGTTTCAGTCTCTGTGGAGCTCTTGTTCTGGCGTCGTATTACAAACCAAGCCACCAAAGCAGCATTCAATATTAATAGCACCATGGCAGCCGAGGTAATGCCAATGATCATCATATTGGGCATTTCATCTTTTTCATTCAATTCTGCCGAGTAGGGTTGAGAACCTATAAAAATGAAAGCAATATTTTTGGGAAAGATAAAAGAAAATGTTATTTTAAATCTGTGCATTTTAATTTGCATTCCTTTGCGCGTCTTACCTTTGCTCAGGGTTAATTTAATATCAGGTACAAATTTACTACCGCCAGCTTCATTGGCTGCCATTACGGAGAAGACATACGTGCTGCCCGCCTTTAAGCCATCAATTGTTATATTGGCACTGCCTGGCTTGGCATCCACATACTTGTATTTATCTTCGTTGAAGACTTTAAATCTCAGACGATAGTAGACCGGTAAGCCGCCATCAAAACCCGGTGTCCAAGACAGATCAACGCCATTATCAGTGACATTATTTACCTGTATATCCAAGGGTGTATCTGGTCTCATGGGCTTCGAAAACTCCAAACTCGTACTAGCCTGGCCATGTGTATTACGTGCCACACATTCATACTGACCATAATCATCGGCCGAAGTATTCTCAATGATTAGGGAAGACTCGTAAGTGAGAGCGTTTACTTTACGATCTACTGCCTTAAACCTGCTGCGACGCATCTTTATATCTTTGCCATTACGGCGCCACACAAAACTGGGTTGAGGAGCGGCCACAGCACGGCACACGATACGACCTCTGTCACCCATACGAGAAGCAAAACGCGTAAACGCGGGAGAATGATCCAATTCTGGGGCAGCTATAGGAATTTGTTTTTTTTTCATAAACTATTTTAAAAAAAAATAACAAATCTCTCTGACTTACATTGGACGATCAGTAAAACGTCTCTTTGGGCAGGGGTTCCTCTTTGATTGTCGACCACACAGGTAAAGTTGCCGATATCAGAACGTTGTACCTTGCTGATATGCAGATACGAGGTACCATTGTCATAAGATATGGATGTTCTTTGCGACATGTCATAGCCCGCTCTAATCCAGGTAACATGTTCCGCTGCCAAAGGTCTTGCTAAAACGTTGCAAGCCAACACCGCCTCCTCACCTTCAGCGAAACTGGAATTTTCCGTTACCGATTCTATAGCTGGAGGATCTGACAATGGAAATGAAATAAAACACCAGCAAATTCTACGGACTTCTAAGTAGACTTACATTCCACAATGACTTGTATTTCCATAATGGCGGTACCTTGCGAATTCATGGCTTCACAAATATAACTGCCGGCATCATTGCGCGATAGTCTATTTATATTTAGATTTGAATCATCCGAGATAATGCGCTGACCCAAAGCATTATTCATTATGGGCAAACCATCCTTGGTCCAAGTATAGGTCATGGACATGGGATTACCGGTAGCATGCAGTTCAATATGCAATGGCTCTCCTTCCACACCCAGGTAAGACGTCATTTGGGGATTATCGAATTTAGGCGGATCTTCAAAGTGCAGAAATTATAAATACAAGAAAGCTTTTGGAAGCCGTTTTCTAAGCTGTGAAAATTTTCAGGTTATGAAGTAAATTGACTGCGAAATGTTTAAATTTCAAGAATTAAGCCATCAAATTGCGACATTTATTTACTTCACAGCTGGGAAAAATATATTCTGGCAATGCCGGCGACGAAAATGATAATCAAGACCTACAGAATCCACACGCAACGATGGCTTGTAAAATCGATGAAGTGGTCCCTTTTCGATCCGCAATAATTGCTGATCCATCCGAGAAAGTGCCTCACCGATTGGCAATGGAGATCCACGCCATACCGAACTGTAGTGCGGATACTTTCTAAATATCCTCATCAGTAATCTTTGATTCGAAAAAGATGGTATCAAGAGCCTCACAGCTGAAGCAATTGCGTCGTTGTATGGAAGGCTTCCAGATCGCGCTTTAAAATATCGAAATCAATACATCACTTATGTTTTTTTCTTGGGCAAGTGTTCAGGGCAAAAGCTCTACGTATGTAATGCATTGCAGCAAAACTGGTTGGAAGAGGAAAGTGATGAAGTGATAGAAGAAGAGCTTAATTTGTGAATTTGAAGTGCACATTTACTGCGTATCTGGTGTCATATTGACATATTTAGTTTTAAGCTAAGGAAGGATGCTGAGTGAGTGAAATGTGTTTGGAGGGGTCGGCATATTTGACGATAGCCAGGCGGCACTTCTCGCGCTGGGGTCATACACAAGTTTCTTCAAGTTTCAAGTTGGGGAGACAATGCAAAGATGTTATATCCAAATTGAGCTGTCGGGCTGACTTTACTCTCATCTGGACTCTTCGGCAACGAGCGGGTGGATGAACTGGACAGGGCTGGGTCAATTATGGATGCATCGGCCGCGATTCCGGTCACGTTACCGTTGAGAACCTAAGGGACTCGATCATAAGACACCATCCTCAGAAGGCCGAAAGGAGGTGGAACAGACTATGCACATGTGGAGTTCCAAACAATATGTGATCATGGAGGATAGGGACCGGAGGAGTATCTCACGGCTGGTTGCGGTATTGAGGGGCCCATGGGCGATTGTCAGAATTGCCGCTATGCTGTGTATCCATCACAATGTCGCAGCTGTCGGAAACCGGATAAAGAGGAGACAGTTCTGCACCAGCTATCACATGGCTTAGGACTCGGATGAGTAAGTACCATGTTCGAAACGGAAATTTACGATTCCACTCGACTGCCTGCGGCCTGCCACGTGAACCAACCAAGAGCGATTTTATTTTTTTTTTGCTCAAGTCGCGACGAAAAAGGGCGCTGTTAGGATAGAGATATCAAAGCATTGTTTTGTTGGATGGCAGTATTGAACCACAATTTTCTGGTTGAATAAAAAATTTCTATGACAAAAAAAACACATTTACGCTGCTGCGCCATTTTCTTAAATTATAATTCCCGTATATCTTTTCCGTATTTAATTTTTTTGTTATTTGTTTTTATGACCCCGAATTTCTTCAGTCAATTTACATCATAACCTCAACTTTGCTCAACCTCTATAACTTACATAATATATCCAAGCTGACAGTTTCATGAACACTGCGCTGCAAAACCTCATTTATCGATTGACACGTATAAATAATGCCGTCTAAGTCTTGCGTGATGTTAACATTTACTTCCAGAGTGGAAACTGAACCACCCCATAGACCCGCCTTGGTAGAAAGATTTACACCTTCCACCGGTATACCATCCTTCCACCAAGACACCTTGGCTGGTGGATTACTCGAACTGGAATCACAAATCAATTTCGCTCTAATGCCGGGTACCAAATTTTTGGGTTCCACCGATATCTTCACCGTTTCGGGGGGAACTAAAGCAAATGAAAACGTTTTGTTTTTTTTCTTTGACTACAACTTTTACACTTACAATGAACACTTAAAGTTTTGGTGGCAAACAAGGGAATTTCAATGGCGGGACTTTGTATTTCACACTTATAAATGGCATTATTGTCCGATGAGTTCACCAAAATGATTAATTCAGAAGAAATTTTCGTATCCTGAACTTTAGTTTGCGTATTCAATTTCTTATCATTTTTGTACCAAATCAAAGAGGGTGGGGGATTTCCTCCCGATGAAACACATTGCAGTTTCTTAACCGAACCAGAAGTGATGACATCACCATCATTGTAACCCGTTAGCAAGGGCGGTGAGGGTGGGTCTGAAGATGTTGCATAAACAGAAAAGGGGGAGAGCAAAATAAAGACATAAAAACATTAATTATACATTCGTTTTACTTTTCAATTAAAATAACAAATAAACGAACAGACACACACACACACACACATCGTACACATACTTACATAAAACATTAACACTGTGAGAGCCCACAACATTCTGTGTAAGTTCAACATTCAGGGCATGACAAACAGCCACAAACGTACGAGAGTTGGCGTCAATGTTAATGGAAACATTCGAAGTGCTAAACCAACCACCCTCAACACTTTTTTGCGACTTAAATGTGGAGTTGGTTAATGGGCGACCATTTAAAGACCAACTAATGCGGGCTGGAGGATTGGAGGGGGCTGTTAAACAATTTAATTGTACCACATCTCCCACTTTGGCTTCGGTGGCGCCACTAATAACAACTTCCTTGGGAGCAACTAGAATTGTGGTAAATGAAAGAGTACTCCTTAAATAAGTTTATCATTTTCAGTGTTGTAAATGTATGATTTCTTTTCTTTTCCTTTCTTTTTTTTGCAATGCTTTTATTCACATATATACTGACATTTTGGCCAAAATCATACATTTACAGGTCGGATAGTTTTCAAAAATGTTCAAAGCCATGCTTACACAAAACGGTTAAATTCAGTTCAGCTTTGAAGGCTGTATTCGAGAGAATATTTTTAGCCTCACACAACAAATTGGCACCATTATCAGCGGCATCGGCTACAAAGCTGTACACGTTCTCCGACAAACGACCCGAAGTTCTAATAATAAATGAAATGCCATAAGTTTGCGCATAAAGTTAAAAAATTAATTAATCGCTTTTACCTTTGCGGTGAACTAATGGGTTCACCATTTTTATACCACACCAACTGAGCGGGCGGATTACCACCACGACTGCGACAAGCTATTTTAACATTTTGGCCTCTTCTTAATGTTTCACCCTGACTATAGCCCTCAAAGAAGGGTGGACCGGGAGGATCTACACAAATAGTTTTTTCTTATTGCTTTTCTCTGTTATTCGGAATAAAAAATGCGAAAAGAGAAACTTACATAGAACCGATAACTGTACCGAAGAGCGCATAGGCACATCGGGTGGCAAAGCTTTGTGCTTAGCTTCGCAAGAGAAATCTTTAAAATCATCATCAGCCCGTGGCTGTATGGTGATGATCGATGTAGTTGTATAACGTTTAGCCGCACTTTCCGTTATCTCCACAAGAGGTTTTACTAAAAAAAAAACACAATGATCGTTAACTTAAAAACTAAATGAAAGAAAATCTTAAAACTATTCTTAGATGTCGGCGTAGGGCTTTTGGCATCGAATTTAATGCCTGCATCTCACATACAGTCGAACTTCTCTATAACGTAGCAGTTGGGGACCGTCAAATTTCTACGTTATAGAAAAAATTCGTTATAGAGAAACTGCAGAAAATTTTGACTACATTTTTTTTATGTAGAAAATATATTTATTAAGACAAAAAAAATTGTTTTTACATGAACACATTAATTTTTTTTTTATTAATACATACATATGTGACTAAATTGATGCAAAAAATCGATTGCTAAAAACTTCGCAATAGAGAGATTATTTAGTGTGAAAAATTCTATTTAGGTTTTAAAAAATTGCACGTTACAGAGAGAACTTCGCTATAGGGAAGTTCGTTATAGGGAGATCAAAATGTATGAAAATACTCACAAAAATGTTGTGTTCACAAATTTTATTTGTTATAGAGAAGATTTCGTTACAGAGAAGTTCGCTATAGAGAAGTTCGACTGTATGTTTATAGTTCTAACAATTTTTGATCCGGCTCTAAATGTAATTCTATGTATAAGAATAAAAACTACAAATACAATTATAATATATTCAATCTCTTAGTAACTAAATGTCTATAATTTTGAGCAACATTTGCTGTATCTGCCTTAAAATTAACTCTGTTGGTAATTGGTGTATTAATTATATGTAACATTTCTAACATATATATACGTTTATAATTATTTTCCGTGTCTAATACTGATACATTTTCAAAGTTTGGATATTGATTTAATCTAGAACAGTGAGAAGATAAATGCTGTTTTTTGGGAATTTATATCCCTATATTTTTGATCAGACTTGTGTCCTGCAATCCTAGTCTTTAATTTATTTTTCGTTGTACCTATATATATCTTATCACAATCCTCATTGTCATTCCCACCACAAGGTATCTTATAAATTAAATTAAACATATCCAATTTCTGTATCTTATCTTTAGTCTTACTAAACGACCTGTTCAATGTGTTATATGTCCGATAAGCAATTGCATATTTCCCTGAACCACATATCTCCGACTTTCCTAAACGTTCAGCTATTTCAGGTACATAAGTAAGTGATTTGTATGTCTTCGCATTATCTGTATTGTTAATATTATTTATACTTCTAAATCTATGTTGATTAATTAATCTATAAATTAGCCAAACTGGAAAATTATTGCCCCTAAGTATATTCACAATCGTACTCTTATTTTTCAAATGAAATTGTCTGTCACTAATATTTAATACCTTTTCTATCAAATTCCTGGCAGTGTTGATAATAATGCTCCTGTTATGTTTAGAGTAGTAATAATAATATATAATAAATAGTAATAATCCTATCCGATGATGTTGCTTTCTGGTACCAATCCATTATTAAATTATTACCTTCTCTAATTACTACCGTATCCAAATTAGAAATTCTGAAATTACACTCTTTCTCCATTGTAAATTTTATACTATTATTAAAGCTATTCAATGTCCTTAACATATTATGTATATATTTTTATGAATATGGCTGTTAATACTTTTATGATTTAGAATTTTCATTGACAAGAACTTTTTCTATAATGTGAATTTAAAAAAAAAAATAAATATTTTTTCATTATAAACAAAAACCAATTTTCCTGAAGAGGCTACACAAAGAAGTAGCGAAATATTGAATCAAAATAAATATTACATATATTAAAAAGACCTGCAGCTTAAATAATTAGTGTTATTAATATAAAAAATGGTCAAAAAACTAGAAGAATTAAAAAATTAACGAATTTTGTAGAATAAAATCATTTTCATATTAATTTACTGTATGTTGTTCTTAATAACTCCCTGAGAAGTCGCAAATATAAATTTAGTGATATTACAGAAGTAGATCAGAACTAGTCCTAAGGAATAGCTTCTAATATTTTTCTCTCGGAAGTTGCATGCTACAATATTTTATGAAAATGTTGAGCAGTATATTGACGTTAATGTTATAAAATTCAGATTTCTCTTTTACCTTTTTTTTTTGATTTTTGATTTTATTTTTTTTTTATTTTTTTTATTTTTGTAAAATTAAACTTTTTTTTGTTAATACAGAGTCACCATCAAAAATGTTGCATGCTACAATTTTCATATAGTGAAGTATAGTGGCCTTCATTAATGAAATTTATAGCATGCAATTTTTTTTGTTTAATTTTTGATTAACGGCTATAAATGCAGAAATATTTTATTGCCGCTGATTTTCAGCACATTTTTATTTCACTTGTTTTATTGTAATTCAATTTCATAAGATTTATTGCATGAAACTGTTTTATTTGTTCATGCCAGGGATAATATTTAACAACGTGGTTTAAAACTTTGTTTTCTTCTCATAATTGACAAATATTTAAACATTTTTAAACATTTATAATGCAAGTGCTTAGAAATAAAAAATAATAAAACAAAGATGTGTGATAGAAAAAAAAAACTTACCGCCCATCAAGGGAACATTGTTACTGTTCCATATTAGATTTGCTGCAGGATTTGCATTCTCAGCGATACATTTTAATGTAAGATTTTGCTTCTCGATCACTTCTATTTTGGCATTGGCCGCATAACCATCAATGGCAATCATGCTGGGCGCAGCTACTATACTCAATTTGGCATTGGCTCTGATGGCCGGATTGCCAGCAGCCGGTCCAACTTGACACTGATACTCGGCATCATCTTCCAGAGAGGCGTTTTTAATTTGTAAATTGTAGATGCCATTGAGAGCATCAACTAGCACTGAATAGCGTGGAAAGCCATGAATAACCGCTGAGAAACCCAAAGCGAAACCATCTTTGGTCCATTGCACTTGGCCAGCACGATTGGCCACTTCACAGCGCAGCAAAGTATCGGTGCCCTCCAGTATCTGTAAATCATGTGGCGTCACACGAAACTTTTGTACTGCAGTCACTGTTTGTGACCGGCTCAAGGCAGTGACTGTAAAATAAACAAACAACAACAACAAAATAAAATATAAAATTCATTTTATTTATTTCTCTTTTTAATAACTAAATTTAAAGGCAATAATCATATTCATTACGCTTTAGCGTTTCATTATGTAACCGTGGTGATAGCCCACCTCTTCGTTTTCAAGAAAATTTACATGTTTGCTGGTCTCTTAATTCAAACCAATCATCCCACGGTTTTTACGTTTTCTGGTATTTTTTGTTTTTTTAATCAAACAGTTTTTCATTGTAACTGTCTGTCCTTCCTTTCCCAAACACCGATATAAGAAAATATAACAAAAAAAAAAAAAAAACTAAAATGAAATGAATAAATAAATAAATAAATAAATAAAATAAGACACCCACATTAAAAAGGTCTGTTAAGTAAATTAAGATTGTTTTCTGAACTAATTTTCAGTATTTAAAAGTGAATAACAACTTAAATACTGTAGCCAAACAAACAGACACAGAGGTAAACGCACTTACACACACATATACACACACTTACAAGATGTTCAACAACGAAATTAAGTAGGCAAAGGGGAAAAGGCAACAATAACAAAACAAATATTATTGCTTTATTGTATGAAAGCTGTATTGATTGGTATTGCATTGCCGGCCAGCCGGACAGCCAGCCAGCCAGCCAGCCTACACAATCGGTTATTCATATAGAAAGGTGACCCAAACATTAATACCGCACAACTACAATAAGCAACTGAGTGAAACTGATTAACATACGAGTTAGGAAAACAGCCGACATGGAAAAGTATTCTAAAGAAAGATACAATAATAATAATAATAATTTCCCAAATGTTTCAATTCATTGCTCTTCCCTAGTAATAAGTTTGAGAGTGTGATTGCTTATTCATCTCTCTAATTGGGTGTGCGTGTGTGTATGTGTGTGAATGGATTGTATTTGACAATTTGGAGACGTTTTGAAAGAGCATCTATACATACATACATATATTGATTGAAAATTTAAGTTTATTCCCATGACCCTGCCCATATACATATCGAGCATTTGTTGCAATACCGTAGTAATTCAAAAAATCGTGAACTGAGAAAAAAGCATTTGAAGTTTTGAGCCATATTTTTGATAGTATTTTCGTTTACTAAAGTTATTTGTTTGACAAGTTTTTAAATAAAGAGGCATGTTCTGTAATGTTTTTTGTTTGTAAATTTCTTGTCATAAAGGAAATATTTCATTATTCCAAGTAAATATTGTTGGAAATAGCTGGAGGCAATAAAGACATTTGTAGCTGTAGAATCTGAACAGTTAGAGATAGAACCATAATCTTCCTTCCTTTAGATATATATTTCCCCAAAAATCATTTCTGCATACCCAGCTCAAAAAATTTAAATTTTGAGTTACTACGGTATTGCACCAAAGGCTCGATATGTTTCCAAGTATATACTCGTATGTATGTATGTTTGTTGCAACAAACACCAGTGCCCAGAGAAACGACCACTGAAGCTACATATTCACTACAGTAGAATCCCGTAAATTCGTCAACCAAAGGACAAGTTATTTAATACGAATTACAGAAGTTGTCGAATTAAAGGGATTTCGATTAAGTGAAATTAAATTAAAGAAAAAAAAACGATTTACTGGGTATTGCCGTAATAGCCCCAGCGCCAAACATTCACCAGATTATAAACGATAAATACAGGGTGTCTGGTAGCAGATTTATATTTAAATAAAAAACGTTATTGATTTAAGAAATGCGCAAGAGATCGAATCAACTCTAAAATGTGTTTGATTCAAGAATTGCGGAGTGTTCATTTAATACCGAATCCGTAATTGCAACACGCCGAAAAGAGATTGATTTAAGAAAAACAGAAGTCTAAAATGATCTTGATTCAAGAATTTCGAAGCTGATTTAATCCCGATTACGTACTTGAAACAAGTCGAAAACGGTATTGATTTAAGAAATAGTTCGTGACTGACAAATCCGCACAATCGATAATTGCCAACACAATTTTGTTGAGAATTGAACCCACAAACTCTCCACTGGTAATTTATTCTACAAAAAAAAATTTTCTATGCATTGGAAAGATTGTGAAACTGGTGTGCATTTGCTATTGCCGCCTAATGCTCGGCTTTTGTGGAGCACGAGAAAAAAATATATTTTGCTGAACGCTACACACTTCGTTAGCATTATATTCTTCTCTATTAAGGATTCTTGAAAACGCAAACTTTAACTTGGGCTTCTTTTTAACGAGTGATTTAATAAAGTAACTTAAAGATGAATTCCATTCCATTTAGTAGGAATTTTTTATTATTTTAAATTTAATTTTTTTTTTCCTTCAAATAAAGAACACGATAATTGACAATTCCATGCGAAATTTATAATTATAATTTTCATTTAGTCCGCCAAACTGGTGTGCAGTGTAAAAGCATACATGTCAAACAACTTTAATGGTTTAATTGATCAAAGCCTCACACACACATTAGATCGGCATGCTGCATTTCCGATGAGAATAATAATTTATGTTAATTGAAATGGAAATGTCATCGTTTGAGAATTCCAAAGTACTACAGGAAAGCAAAGACAACAACAACAGCAACAGCAACAACGTAAATGTTTATGCTGAATTTGAATGGAACGTTCAACAAACAAAATATTTGACTTGTAACCTTCATAAGTTGTAATATACTCATGTACATGTGTCTGTCTGTCTGTCAGTTCGTGCTGCTGCTATAATATGCTGGTATCTAATGTCCTGTGTGTGAGCACTTGTGTATGCTACGATTTAACTAATAAATACAACAATAATTAATGATGGTTTGGTTTGGTTGTTGGGTCTTTAACCACAGCCCAGAAATATTCATATTGAAATGTACTCGCTTGGCTGTATAAATAAACACACATACAAACATGCATACATACATACGAGTACATACATACATACACAAAAACACCACAACAATATAAACGAATAAACGAATGTGATGAGTAGGATTTTTCAGAAATAATATTCAAGTGACCGAAACAATGTTGGCCTTATATAAACAAATAGAATGAGAATTATGCTTTAGGCCTGTGGTTGACCAGAATTTTAATAAAAAAAAAAAAAGAAGAACAATTAAAGTCAGTTTTAACCTAAATTTTTTAATCCTTTTTTTTGTAATTTATTTCTTTTATGGTATTTGTCCTGTTAAATGTGACCAAGAAAGTGATGCGTTCAGTTGTTGCTGTGGATTTGACGTTTCCAGTGTTTGCTTTTGGCCGCTTATTAAAAACTTCCTCAAGTGTGACACATTTTAAAGGCAAAAGTTAATTTTTTTTTTGCTTTTACTACAAAAGAATTGTTTTTTCCAACACTTGACAGGCTTCGTTCTTCCTGAATTTTCAATTTATTCAAACATATCGCCCTACAAATAGTGACACACAACAAACAGTATGAGTATAATATTACTCATCTATATGTGTATGTAAGTGTTTATGTATGTAGGGCTGTGTGAGTGTTCTTCAATATTATTAATTCAAAAGTTATGGTTCCATGGACGTGTTCTTTTTGTCCACTTTCATTTCATTTCATTCTTCTATCTTTCGATTTGTTTTGTTTTCGTTAAAAGTCAGCAACATTTAAAACAACATTTGTTTTGAAAATAATTTGTACTACTTGATCCTTAAACACAAACCACAAAAATACTCGCCAAAAACTTTCATCAATAGTCAGTTCCATTTATTTTTATAAAATGGAATATTTTTTTAACAGAAGAATGGGAAATATGTGGGAAGCGAGCTGCCAGAAAAAAACACCATTTGACAAGTAAATGCGGCGGGATTTTGAAGTTATTTTTTTTTTGGCTTGCAAAACAAAAATAAACAATAAATAATTTGCTATCAATTTGTTGCAGGTCAAAAGGTCAAACTAAAGCAATTTGAAGGTTATTTGTTTAAAAGTACTTTATCAGCAACACTTTGAACTTAAAACAGCGATGCCCCGATTTTATGCGATGTTCATAATTCAAGAGCCCTTTTTGTCGGAAAAGAAATTATTCTAAAAAGAATTATTCATATAGAAAAATATCTAGGCCTATGGTTGAGCTCTCCGCAACCCCTTTGATTTTACTTTGAGTTTTTATTTTTTTAACTGTCAAAATTTATTGATATTCTTATTTTGTTTTTCTTTTGTATGCCATTGTTTTGTGTCATCGGATATTTTTGAATTTGGAAAAAGGCAATATCTTCTAGTTGTCGATTTCTATTCAAAGTATATTGAAATTGATATTTTAAATGCAGGTTATTGCAGTAAGCAAGTTATTACAAAATTAAAATCAAGCTTTGCTAGACATGGTATTCCAAAAGTTTTGTAATGATTGGTCCATAGAACACGTAACATCTAGCCCATACTTCCCACGATCAAATGGCTTGGCAGAACGTTCGGTTCAAACTATAAAAAAATCATTGGTAAAGTGTAAAGAAACAAATTCAGATTATTACACATCATTACTACATTACAGGACAACTCCAAAAGGTAATTTACCTAGCCCTTCAGAACTATTGATGTCGCGTCAGTTGAGAATAAAAATACCAACTGTAGATGAAAATCTCAGACCAAAAGTGGTAGATATAGGAAAATATAAAATTCAAATTGAGCAAAAAATAAAGAAAATGTCTGAAAATTTTAACAGAAAAAGTGTCAAATTACAACCAATTTTTCCAGGTGAGAACATCATGTTCAAACGTACACCACTTTCAGTTTGGTTTCATGCAACAGTTGTAGAAAAATGTAAGGAACCAAGGTCATTTTTGGTAAAGGACAATGAAGGTGTGATTTATCGCCGAAATAGAGAACACTTAATGAAAAGAAATGCTTTAGGAAAAATAGGTGAAAGGTTAGAGCGTGAAATTCCAAACACCATTCCTATTGTAAATCAAGATCAGTCTGTAAGTCCAATTAATAATGCAATTGTAAATCAGAATTTAAACAGGCCAGAAAATGAAAATCAAACTGAATATGTTACCCAAAGGGGAAGGAAAGTAATACAACCTAATAGACTAACCTATGATCATTAAAATTTATATACAAGATTCTATTATAGAGTCATTAATATCATCTATTTAACCCGTCAGAGCTTAAGAAAATGCATACGAGAATAATCGTTACTGTCCACATACTATTAACAAAGGTTGCCAGCTTTGTTGTTTTTCTGTTTTTTAGTAAAGGCCATACTTCATATATTCCCAAAGGTCAAAGCTTCTGTTTTCAGTACAGATGAGAACGAAATTAGCTTTTTACATTTTTTTTAACTGTCTTTCATTATTCAAATTTTTTTGGTTTATCGGATGAAAATGAAAAACCACGTGATAGTTATTTTGTCCTTTCATTGATTGGCTAACTAATATTTTTCGCCGCACACGTGCCTTTGGAATATTCAGAATATTTAGAATTTAATCGAACTACAGTAATTAGAAATTAATGAAAATTTTATCTAGTGAACATAAAAAGTCATAATATAGCCTTTTGCATTTCAGATGACGATATGTACATTGCGTTGGTGCTTACACCAACTCCTCTGAAGACCTTGAAAAAGCTAAAAAAAAAATATCTCACATGTTTATGCAAAAACTCTCAAAATATGTTTGAGAATAACATAAATACAAATAAAATAAACTAAGCAGCCTTTGAGAGAATTATTTTATACAACAAGTATTTTTGAATTTTTTTAATTTAAAATTTAAATTTTGCTAAATATTTAAAGTTTTTACTCAATCAAGAAAAAATCAATGAATTTTTCTAGAAAACAGTGATTTGATTTGCCTTGTATTTGGCCGGGTCCCTTTTAACGAAGCAAATCGTGGCTTTAGTGCATAACTTTTGCTCAAGTGTTTGACTTTTTACAAATGAATGTTTTTCTTTTTTTCTGAATATGAAGAGCTAGTTTTCACAAATTATTTTAATTCAAAAATGTGAACCGATGTAAAAGTAACTTAAGAAAAATAAACAAGGAAAACAAAAGAATTATAAAATTACCAGAAAACTTATGTTCGAATTTAAACGAACTACAGTTATTACAATTAATGAAAAATGCAATTTCTTCACAATATTGCGATAAATTAACTGTGAACTTGAACGCGACAGAAAATGTTCATTAATTACCAGAAAACTTTAAATAACATTCCATCCTCAAATGTAAATTTTTATTAAAATGTTAATTAACTTTGTATTGCTGAATCTGTTGATTTATTAATGTTAATATTGTATTGCCTCTATACGATTCATTGAAATAAAATACTTTATTTTACGTTGATCTATATATTTGGAACCATAAGGTTCATTTTCAGGATCTATAAATTAATTTTTTATTAATAATAATTATAATAAAATTTTTTAACAATTTATGTTATCAAAATTGACTGAATTATTTGAAAAATATATATAAATAAAATAAATAAAAATAATAATAAAAATAAAATAAAGTATTTTATTTCAATGAATCGTATAGAGGCAATACAATATTAACATTTATAAATTTTTAGTTTTAATTCTCTCGCTTAGAAATGACTCTAAAATTTTTATTTCAATTTTTAAGTTCTTCTTTTAAACTTTCCATAGTACTTTGGAATATTGTTCCCTCATGTTGCTTTTATGTTTCAAGAATTAAAATCTAATTAGGCCCCGATGACAAATTAATCGAATAAAAATTCTTAAATGACAAAATGTTCGAGTAAAAATGCTTAAAAGTCCAAAAATCACAGATATCACTATGCGACGAATTGGAATTTTTTTTCCTTTTGGCAGCAGTGCAACAATAATCATTTCCTCATCTTTTGTCCTCCTTAAACGACTTTAAACTGCATTTCTTAAGGATGCTTATTTTAAGTAAATAAATAAATAAATTTTTTTTATAAATTTTTTAAATAAATTTTTTAAATGAATTTTTTTATATTAAAATGAATGAGTTGTTAAGCCATATTGTTAAGCAAATAAAAGCGAAGAATCTGTAGAATTCTATATAAATATATTTACTTTACGTCGCCCGAACAAAAATATGAAAAAAATGTACTGCGAAAAAATTTCTTCATAACTTTGAAAGTTTTTTTTTAAAAATAATTTAATTTTTTAATTATATTTATTTTTGAGCGATGGTCTTTTCTATGAAAAGTTTTTAACAATTATTTATTTTTCAATATTTCGCTACCAAATATGTAAAAAAAAATTTTAATAAAAGTCAATATAGAAATAGAAGTGAGACTAATAATTTAATTTTATTTAATGTTGTAGTCTTCAGTCAATTACATAAGATTATGAAATTTTATGATAATTTTTCTCGCACTCTGCGTTTGTGTATTTGATAATTCTCAATTATTTAAAAAGTACCCAACTCCACCAGTTCGTGTATTGGGCAATAACTCTAAAGTTTTCGTGATCAGGACTATCTTTCTGTTCTTAATTTTACGTATGGCCTACTAGTGCTGCACACACGGCAATGTGGCATTTTAACGTTCTCCGATAATGGGGCTTCACTGTGACAACCGTCGAGGATACAGCTAATTATGCTTACTTTTTTTTAACGCTGTTTGGAGTATTTCCCAACCATTCTTTACATAGATCATCAACGATTATGTATTCTTAAGCCGATAGACACGGCAGCTAGTGCTCCTTGACTTTGTATTAGATATATAATTAATTTTTTGATATATATTTATTAAGCCTGAGGTCTTTTTTTATTTTATTTTGTTTTTTATTATTCGATATTTCGTTAACAGCTTGTTAACATCATCAGGTTAATGATATATATCATTAATAAATATATATCAAAAAATATAATAAAAAAGGTCAATTAATAATATAATTAAAATATATAATTTATTATAGGTCTAATAAAGAATAATAATAATAATAATATGTATTCTTTTTAGCAAATGTTACCCTTGGCAAAGGCGTTAACAAACTTTAAAAAATTGTATAAATTTCAGTATATGAAAATCATTATCAAAACGTCTGTAAAAGGATGGAACTAAGTTTACAATAGCGATGCAAAGCGAAAAAAAGCAAATAAAATAGGACGTAAATCGGGGCTGTAGTGTATATGATGTGCCTACTGTACAGCAATAAAGTCAATAAAGGAGCAAACGAACTATTAAATTCTGTTTTTTTTTTTTTTTGAAGACAAAAAATTTTCAATAGTCAAGCAAAAAGCATTTAATGTATGTGTATATGTATGCATATATATGTATATTAAAGGTAGTCAAGTGATCAAGTTTTTGCTCTAAAAATCCCTGCTGTAACAGCTAAAAAAATATATCGTATGGTAATAACACACCGGATGTCGCACTAATGGTCACTTTCAGTTTATTTCCATAGAACTTGCTATCATATATTTCGATACATACATATGTATACATATACACACTATAATATATATTATGTTAACGTCACCAAAAAAAAAAAAAAAAAGGCTGCAACTACGGTCAATTCATTCATAAAATGAGTGGACGTAAGAAACGCCGTATGTACGTAATGAGTAAAGTTGGCAAAAAAAAAAGGCTCTTGATTTTATTGTTGTTAAACTGACTGTTGTTGTTGTTGTTGATGTTGTTGCTTCTGCTGCTGTTGCGTGAATGCATTGGTGTGTGAGTGTGGGCTGTAGTATGTGCCTTTTTGTAAGGAAAGGTTTTAATTTTGTTAATGAATATTTCGATATTCTTTCCTTGGCCTGGCCATTTTTATATCGGTTTAGCCTGTTTTAATACATTTTTCTTTTCCTTTTTTAAATGAGTTAATGACTTGAATGAAGTTACAAAATTACTCGTATGGAACTACGAGTAAGCAAAGAACTGGTTGGCAAAAAACAAAAAAAATGAATAAAAAAAAAAAGAACTACAAAATTCTAAGGCCAGTGGTTTTTCAACTCATCTGAAACTATTATTTCATTTGAGTAGTTCATTTTGGTTTCATTAGTGGCAGAAAGCTTCCCTACTCTAGAAAATTTTTGCTTTTTGCTTCTTGCTGTGGTTAATTATTATAATTTTTTTTTCTGCATGCATTTAACACACTCTTAAGCGAAGGTATGCTTAAATGAATGAACGTATAGTCGTTGGGACCAGGACATAATGGTTATTAATGCTGTAAGTGTTTGTCCATTAGCATACAAGGGAAATAAGCAATTAAATATGTACATCAGCAACTAAAGTAGCGTTGTTTTTCTCTTTTTTCCGTCTTAAACTGGCTCTGGATTTTAGAAATAATTTTTTTTTCACCACATTTGATTAAAAAAAAAAAATATTTCTAAAACCAAAAAAAAAAAAAAACTACCAAGGAAGAAGCACAACACCTAAATAAATTCTAAAAATTTACAAAGAATTTTATATAATTTTTTTTTGTTCTTTTCCCAAAAAAAAAATATTTTAATTTTAATGTTACGAGAAAATCGCCCAAAAATATGGGCGACATTTCATATCTAATTTTGAGGTTTTTTTCATCAGCAAAAAAATTAACAATGCACTTAGAAGTTATTAAAAATTTATATGAAAATATATTGGGCGATATTTCATATATTTTCTGCAGCCAGGAAAGATGCCCCGAGCCGGGTTAAAGGGAGTCTGTACGAGAAATCTTTGTGGATGTAAAGACACATTACAAAATAATGTAATATCTATATTCATAACGTCATAGTGTTCATGGGCTTTAAGGCGATTTCCAAGTGCCATAATGTCCATGAACATGGAGACTGTGACATATTTTCTCTGCCACAATGTCCATGAACATTATGTCATCGCACGTTATGCCATGCCAACCATTTCCTATAGGGATTTACTAACAATTCGAAATCATGGGAGCAAAATTCAAATCCTGTCATCTATTAAAATTTGGGCGTTTAATTAAACAATTCATATACATATGTTTATCAATATGAAAGCAAAGAAAATTCAGCTTCTATCACCGATGATTTCTTGGGGACGTGGACGTACAAGGATTCTGCGGCCTCCCTCTGACGTCGTACTAGAAGCGCTTGGTTGAGCGCTTTCTGGAAGAGGTTCAGAGCAGGTGGCTGAATAAGTCGCACGATCACGAGAACGCTATGGCCACGGTTTTACCGTCAGGAGATCTGGGCAGCTGCCGGAGTTACCGAGGCTGCGGTTGTACAGCGTTACCGCCCCGCTGAAACGACACTGGTCTATTGGGACTCATGCCATCCGCATGTGCCTGTAAATTTCTTGTTAATTTATAGGTTGGGGTAGGTGGTGTAGCCAGTAGCACTGGGTTCCTGCGAGGAACAGCATAAAGAATACAGTAGAAAAGAAGTATCACCAGTCCTACAGCTAACCTATCTCCACAATGAAGCCCCTCTGACATCTTCTACACTGGAAAAAAAAATCATCATTCATACGATGAAATTATGACGTTATTAACAAACATAAACGAAATTAATTGATAAACTTAATGAAAACTTTTATATACTCGTATGAAATAATATTATTGTCTTTAATGCAATGACAGTATTTTATGATCTTTTAAAAATACTAGTTAAAATGTCATAAATGCAATGAATGCACTCGTATTTCATCAAGGGAATATTTTTCATATGAAAAAAAAAATTTATTTATGTATATACATATGTATGTGTTTTTTTGTATCGTTAAACTAACTAATACATTTACATACACACATATCGTCGCCTAAAATGTAAAAGGGCCTATCTTTACTTCTAAAACATGGTACAGGAAAGGCAAAAAAATTTAATTAAATGATTATTCGTTGATATAATGAACTAAGAAAAATAAGATTAGAGATAGCAAGATTTCATGTACCTAAAGTCATTGTTCATTGTATTAATTAAAACTTTCATTATTATAATGAAGAACATTTAATGAAACCGTTTCATTATATTAATGATGAATTTTTTGCAGTGTATAGTACGCTAAGCATAATGAAAAAAATACAGTCCATTGCTCTGGCATAGCGAATTTATTTCGCTTGGAAACCGGCATTAAAGTAGCGAACTTTAATTTTTTTTATGGATATACACACAATGTTCTCACTTACTTTTCCATACAAACATTTGCATATTCCATTTGTAAAAGGATCTAAGAGTACAACTAAAAGAAATAAATAGATGAATAAAAACAAGCCGTTCACTACACTCGTACAAGTTGCTAACACTGAATGTATATGTGTGTGTGTGTGTGTGTGTGTGCGTATGGATGTATGCCTGTACAGTTTTGGATTATCTTCCAAAAAAAAAAAAACAAAAAACAAACTTGAAAAAAACTACTGACAACACTTATATCACCGGAAATCCGCTTAATTTCACTTGTAATCAAGATACTTATAAATAATTCAAGCACATGTACAACAAACACAGCAAACAGTCTACCTAAACCGCTAGATAAGCAACCAAAACAGGCAAGCAAAAAAAAAAAAGAAGGCAAAACAGGCTAAAACAGCTTCTCTACAGAAAGCTGAACGGGAGAAGCATGTTTTGAATACAACAGGGGCACAGAGGATCACCAGCGAAAACAAAAATTATCCATTTAAGGTCCATATATGCCTACATATGTGACTGGCGATGTTCATGTATAGAGATGGTGTGTGTGTGTGTGTGTGTATGTGTCAGTGTTTGCATGTTGATAAAATCGAAGTTTCATTGAAATCCTGTTGAACTTGTTGTTCTCGATTCATTTTTCTTTCACAGCGTTTTATTGGCTTTTACGAAGATGATTGAAGATTAAAAACATGCCAGCACTTCCATGCAGAAATGCGATTATGTATAATAGAAAATAGTCTTGTTGAATATGAATATTCTTTTAAATTCCTTGAATTAAATTAAAAAAAAAATAAATAATAAATACAGTGAACTCGCAGAAACGTGAACATCCAGTAACATGAACTACCCTAAAACATGAAAAATTTTTTTTTTTTTACATTGACTACTCGAAAACGTTAACTTTTTATCGAACGTTAAAATTAAATTTTGTGAGCCTGTTTAAAAATTTTGGGATTCCCCGCAGAATGATGCATGATAAGTAGCTTTAGTATTAATGCGGCAGTTCTACTGAAAGCATCGCTCTGTATCGGTTTTTGTTTATAATGAAAAAATATTTTTTAAAAATTCACAATATAGAAAAAGTTCTTGTGAATGAAGTTTAAAATAAAAATATTAACAGACATATTCATAAAAATATATTCTGGATTACAAATCCAAATTCAAATTTTAATTTAATTTTCATTTTTACTTTTAAATTTTTAATTTAAAACGGGGAAATTTTTTAAATTTTTATAATTTATTTAAATTATAAAATTACAAAATTAATTTAAAATTAATAATTAATAAAATTATAAAAAAAATTTTTTTTTCCAATAAAAATTAGAAAAAAAAATTGTTATTAAAAAAAAATTTTTTTAATTTAAAAGATTAATATTCTTAAAAATTAAAAATTTATTTGGATTTCAAATCCAGCATATATTTTTATGAATATGGCTGTTAATATTTTTATTTTGAATTTTCATTGACAAGAACATTTTCTGTATTGTGAAATTTATAAAAAAATATTTTTTCATTATAAACAAAAACCACTTTTCCTGAAGAAGCTACACAAAGGACTAGCGAAATATCGAATCAAAATAAATATTACATATATTAAAAAGACCTACAGCTTAAATAATTAGTGTTATTAATTTTTCAATTTTAAATAGTCTGTCTATCGATAACATACAGGCAGTTCAAATTGCATGTAATAAGAAACAAACTAAATCAAAGACAACTACATATAATTCTTTATATTCAAAAAATAACTTGAAGATTCAAGCCAAAAAAAGTTTGCGCAAGTGGAACAAAAAACAAAAACAAAACATGTGTGCAAAGTTAATAATGAAAGGTTAGGTTAGGTTAGGTGGCTGACCGTCCCTCCGGAAGGAAAACGCCCCACTTAGGCCACAGCTTAAGCTCATTGTGATACCACAAGAAACACCCAAGGTCTACGCGGAAATCGAACGCACACCTCCAGATTGATAAGACTATTGCTCATGCCAAGGACAATTATAAGTCATAGATGGTAAATTTAGAGCTTCATTACGAGAGAAAAAAAGGGGAGTAATTTCTCGTATTTTATTTAAAGAAAATAATAAATCAAATAAAGCTAATAATTTACATCTACTGATAAGCATACTCAGTGAAGAAGACACGAAATAGAAAAGAATAGAATAGAATAGAAAATAATAAACCAAATTAAGCTAATAATTTACATCTACTGATAACCATACTCAGTGAACAAGACAGGAAGAACGCTGAAGATGAAGGTGTAACAGCCTTCGAAAACAGCATGTTGTTACGTGCTGCTACTGTTTGTTACAAAAATTTACTTTCTTGAACTTTAAGTGGTACGCATATGTACCGCCAGGTTCGAAAGGGTTAAAAAATGTAAATGTTAATTAGGGAATATAATTTGTCGAATAATCAGAGACAATGTCGATTACTTATAGCTTCCTTTTATACGGTGAATCTATAGTGAATATGTCATACTAACTATGCCTTGCGATCTAGTTTGTAAAAAGGAAAATATCAATATGATAAAGTCGTGCAAAAAACGCCACCTGGATACTACAGCATCTATTCTATTTCCCACTTAAAGCACATGCACTAGGCTACGGAGGCAAACAAATGCTGATATTTTTTTGTTTTTTTTTTAAATAATGTTTGGTAAACTTTTTTTAAAATTAAAAAAAAAATTTTTTTTAAATAAATTTGTTTATAAAATTATTTATTTTATTCTTTTATAAAATATTAATCACAATACAATAATTTTACATTTTATTTTTGTTCTAGATATCCATATATTTTGGAAGCTTGCATCAGCATGGACACATTGGGGGTGAGTAAAAATTTATTCGTTGGCATGAACAGTATAATAAATTTAATTCAATTTATTTGCCGGTCTTTATTTTCTTCTAACACAACGCACGCAATATTGTTCAGCATCGTTATCATGGTACTCATGTTACTCATGCAAGTGAAATATTTTCCATTTAAACACTTCTTGTCTGCTCTGCCATTCATTTCATTTGGTGTTTGGCTGATTCTGTAGGCTGGCAATCATCAGAGCATCAATGGCATGAGTCAATAATAATTGTGTTGTATTTTCTTGAACAAACTTTTGATCTTTAAATTAGTTTTAATTTATTATTAATATGCTAAAGTATGTTTGGGTTTTCATGTTCATTTGCCGTTGCTATACAACACACACACTCTATTTAAATATTTTATTTAGTCTGGCCTTTTTTAACTCGACAAAAATCTTTTTAGAACTTTAATTTTATTAATGAGAAATTTTAACACAAATTTGATTGACAGTTTGGTTTGGTTTGTATTTACGGGTATTTCTCTGTAAAGGAAACCAAGGCTGAAAATTTTTATTGAATGGCAAAACCAAAAAAAAAATGTTTTCTAAAGAATTTTTCCTAAATTAAATTAATTGACTTTAGCCACGCTGTAGATAGAACTGCTGCATGTTGAACAATCAATTAAACTTATAATTAAATGAATAAGTTTGTATGTATGGCTTGGAATCATCGAAAAATTTGTGTGTGTATGTGTGTTTTTAATAATACATACATACAAAACTTAAATATCAATTTAATTATTAATATTACTTAGGAAATGAAAGTAGAGCAGGTAAAAAACCAACCAGACCAGCTGTTCAAACAATCGACCGCAATCAAGAGTTGAACGATTTTTTTTCAAGCCTAAAAAAGTTAAATTTTAGTTGAGTTGCATTAAAATTTTTAGAAAGATGGACAAAAAGTAATTTTTAACATGAAATTTTTTAACCAAAATAATTCTATGCTACAACGGAAATTTATTATAACTTTTTTACTTTTTACTTTATTAAGAAAATTATCAAAAATGTTTACTGGTTTTAAAAAGAATGCATAATTAAATAAAATAAAGTGTATTAAGAGAAAAATTTTAATATAAAATTTTGTGCCAAACTTTCCTTGTTCAGTTGAAAGTTCGATGCTTAAGTTCTAGTTCAGGAGCTGAATTTTTATAGTGATTTTTTATTCAAGTTTGCAAAGCATTACAGTACAGAAAAGAGAAAAATAATTCTTGCAAAATGTTAAAGGCCCTTTGACATTCTAATACTGAGTAATACGACATGTCACAAACTTCAATCAAATGGGAAAGTATAATAGTATAAAAACAATATGTTATGAATCTTCCCAAAATACAGATGAGAATTTGACAGTCGTATGGCACTCAGCATTTTTTAAAAATTTTCAAAAAGCTTATACTTTTCATTTTATCAGGGATGTTTTTTTGTGTAAGCAACCAAAGAAAATAACAAAACCACAAAAAAGTCATTGGCTTCTAAACCGGTTTTGTTCATACTATTTACGTAGACTTTTCATTTCACTTGAAGTGTTATAGTGTGAAAGCGAAATGTAATATTACTTTAGATTTTTTTGACAGTCGCACCAAATCTCATTAGAATTCTGTCTCACAAAGACTTATATTATAGTGTGAAAGAGCCTTAAAGGGGGATTAGTGTGTTTGAATGGAGGTCATTCGATATCATTCATTCGAAAGCGAGCAAACTATCGCCCTGTGGACGATCCCGTTGGCCAAAAATGAAAAAAATCAAAGTCAGAGTCAAAAGAGTGTCACCAAACGTGGCATCCCTATTTCTTATAAAAAGAAGTATATTAAAATTTATAGTTGTTGTTGTTTTATTCCAACTTTACTTTTTAAGAACAGCGAGTTAACAGTTGGTTTTTGCAGTGTAAAAAAAGTGGAAAATTAGTTAAAAGAAAAGAAAAAAAATCTATGTTGAAATAAATCAAAAGGAATATTGAATTAAAAGGTATTAACTAAATTTTAAAATATCGAAATATCAAAGAAAAATATTATTAAAAAATTAAACGAAATATCGAAGAAAAATATTATTAAAAAATTAATAATTTTATAAAAATACGACCTGCATTGCTAAATAATTTATTGCATACAATAAATTTAAAAATAATTAGACTGTGTTTAGCTTCTTGTGGATTTGTTATAAAATTAATAAGTTTCCCATTGCATTGTTAGTGGTCGCTCGTCCATATATTCAAATTTCATTTAGAGTTTTAGTTGTTTTTCTCTCTGAAATTTCCAATGGGATTTTTTTTTTGTTTTTTTTTGTTTATTAGTTAATATTCCAAGATTTCAAAAATTGGTAATATCAGCTGCATATTTTTACCCATCTTGGCGTTATCTCCCGCAGAACTAAGGAGCTGATTTTGTCATTTACAAAAAGCATCCGACATTTGCGTGGCAAGCCAAACAATTCTAGTTGGGTTATAAACTTTTTAAAATATATCGATATTTTATCTTTCAAATAAGAAAACAGAAGTGCAAAATATTAAATTTTTTATACCAGTTTAAAACTTGCTAATACAACTGAGGTTGCTTTTTAGTAACAACCCTAGTTAAGTAGGCCAGGGAGCTGAGATTGGGTAGGCACTCGGAAAGGAGGGAGCGAGGGTAAAACATACATAGCCATCTATATGGACTCTTAAACTATATATTTTTTTAATAGAGATGACCATGACTATGGTAGGGGGCTATTTCCGCGTCCCCGAAACTAACTAACCTATTTTTAATGAAAGAGCCATATGGCCAGCGTTGTCAACTCGGTGCATTTCGCATCATTTTTGGCGTTTTTTTTAAATTTTTTGTGCGGAAAATGTCTTAGTTGGTGCTCGTTGCTCTCTTTTTTTTTAATTTGGGTGCGTTTTTTAATTTTTGGTGGCACCAAAGCAAAATCAATACCGCTTTTTGCTTCAGTGTGAGAACCATTTTATAATGCCATTTCATTCAATAGTGGAAAATTTTTAGAATCAATTTTACAGATGACAATAAGAAAAACCTCCAAATTTGAAATTAAATCCTTTTTATGGACAAATGATAACAATAATGATGAAAATAATAGCTTTATTAATATGGAATAATTACTATAAATTCTTGATCTCTTTCTAAACACAAATTATAAAATTAAAGTACAAAAATGTATCATCTACAAATTAATGAAAATATACATACATACTATGTATGTACAAATTTGTTTAGTTTTTTTTTGTCAAGTTTTTTTTAACTACATACATATATTGTAGTAAGCTGTTTTATTGTTATATTTTTCATATGAAAATATTGAACTACTGAGCACAAATAAATTTTTAAAAATATTTTAATAAAACCATAAATACTGAAGAACTATTATTAGTTTTTCATTCATACTATTAAGCGCTGATCTCTTTTTAAAAAATTTTGTATAGAATTTATGAAATTAAAAAAAATTATTATCTAGTGCAAATGAATACCAACAAATTTGTTTATTTTTTTTTTTTTTGTATATTAACTGAATTTATTTTGGGAATATCTCTTTATATATGATATTAATTGTGCTTTTTTCCCTTAAAAAATATATGCGAAATTTATTATTACATACTTTAAGATATTCTAATAAAGTGTTTTTTTACAAAAACAAACTCAATAACTGATTTTTTTTTTTTGTTAAGTTTTATTATTTTTTTTTTTTTTTTCAAAACCCTGAACTGTAAAAGACTGTTTTATTGTTATATTTTTCATACAAAAATATTATGCTTTTTATGCAAAATGAATTCAATAAAAATTTTAAATAAAACAAAAATCTTGGAGCGTTTTTTTTTAAATGGCGCATTTTGGTGCGTCATGAAATTTCAAAGTTGACAACGCTGGATGTGGCATATAAATTTTTTTTAGTAAAACTATTATAACAGCTGCTGCAGCGCGTGGCCGGTTCAGCTAGTTTTATTATATTATTGTATTTTTTTTTTTTTAAGTTTTTGATTACATCGTTGAGTAGGATTTGAACCCTAGATGCGAAATTTCGTCTTATAAAGAGTCACGCAAACCTCTTAAGTTTTCCAGTATGGAATTTAGTTTCTTCTAAATTTTATCTAAGTATGTAGGCATGCTTAGCTAATTCTACACAAATTATTAACAGCTACAACATTTTAAATTAAATCCATATTTGACAACTAAATCCATTTGCTTTGACAATTTTACAATAAATCAAAAATGTATACATTTTCCATTGCAATACATAATATTTCAACAATGACGAAAGGAATAGATAAAGCAGCGTAATCCATCATATTTCTATTTTGTATACACATGAAGAAAATTTGTGTGTGTGTGTGTGTGCACTCGCAAGTGGTTAAGCAGGTGCGGATATTTGACATAAAATAGCAATTTTTCAAACTTGTTATCAACAGCGCAATAAAAATAATCTACTACATATAATTGAAGCATTTTGGTGGAGTTTGAGGAAGGCAGAAAACATAACACTTTTCTCTCCTTTCTAGCAGACGTCCCTGTTAATGTGTATGTGTGTGTGTTTGTGTTTTTGTGTGGGAATACCGAAAAAATCTGAACCATAGCGGCATCAAACAATTTCCGTTTGCTCTTGTTTTTGAAATAAATAAATTGTCTCGGCTACTTATTATTCGTGGCTTCGCTCAAACTGTATAAAATACAGGGTGGCCCAAAAGGAAAGAAGTTGTTTGAATTGATTATATTTTTTTTTGTTTTTTTTGTTTTCAGTATTTTGTAACGAAGACTTGGGGAATTTAAAATGGAACAGTTAAAAGAAAATCATAAATTTATTCATAATTTAATTATGAGCGACGTAGCCCATTTCCAATTGAATGGGGTTGTCAATAAGCAAAAAGGGCTATCGAAAATTTAAGAGTAGTTCAACAGCGAGAATTAATTACACCCATTTAAGTGTACCATTTGGTGCGGTGTTTCCCCGGAGAGCATAATTGGCCGATAGTTTTTTGAACATGAACACGCTGCGCCGTTTCCATCACTGGAATCGGACAATGTTGGAAAATTTTTTAAGACCAGCCTTGGAAAACCATTCGCAAGTATGTTTCCAACAGGATTTAATTACAGCGCACACTGCGAGGCACATAATGGCCCTTTGAACTCAAACCCCTTCGGTGATTTTGGGCCACCCTGTATTAATAATAGTAAGTACCATTTCGACAAATGAAATAAAAGCGAAAAAAAAATCATTCGAAAAACATCTAACGAATTCCTATTGAATGGAAATGTTTAAATGAACTCATGTCCAGAGTTATTAAATCCCCCCTTTTTCCCGCTTACTTTGTTTTTAATTATAAAAACACTCATAAGAGGATAGCAAAATGAAAAGGGAAAAATAAAACACAAACACACACACACACACACCGAGAGATAGAAAAACTGTTGAACTTTATAAAAGATAATTAAGGCTTTGAAAAGCAGTGAACCCTAAAGACGTTATTTTCGGAATCAACGACAAAAATATAAATTGAAACGAAGGAAAACAACTTTAAAAACTGAATGGAAAAAAAATTTAAAAAAAAAATAAATATTTAACGACCGACTGGGAATAGTGGCGAAGTGACCTTTTCATGTGAACTCACAAAATTATTTAGAATATTTAGATACACGAACACAACGCCACCACAGCAACTATTTAAAAACAAAAAACCAAAAAAAAAAACAACCACTAAATTAAATGCCACCATCATTATCATCATCATTCGCCAGCAAAGTTACAAGTAATGCCAGCGTCGTCGTCGTCGTCGTCGTCTGCAACATCGACAATCAACAGCCAACAGCAACATATCAAAAGTATAAGTGTACGGAGTACATTTGTTGAGTGTACCGTACCATAAAACCCATACAAACCACTCATTATAAATGCGTTTCCATATGTATTTGTAATTGTAGAAGGTCCTCGTGTATCATAATTGTTGATGCATTCGTGCAACAAAACTACTCAACAGTGCAGCGCAACAATTACAAAATGAACTGTTTGTTAGAAACCTGTACTTAGGCAACACACACACACACACACGCATACGAGCTCATAAATATTTATGGTTTATTTGTAGCAAAAAAGAAAAAAAGAACACATGTGTGTGTGCGATTAAAAAATATTTTCAAATATTAACTACAAAAAGAACAACAAGAACAACAGCAACAACCTTCATAGCAAATAACATATGGGAGAAACCAACTCACAGCAAGAAAAAAAAAAAACAAAGAAACAAAATTAAAATGTTGACCTTTTAATAAAGTCTACATTTGTCCATGCCACAAATTAATGCAACTGCTGACTGTGATACATAAACAAACACACACTCTGTGCTACTGCTCACAAACCCATTCCATAGTTTTTTTTTTTTTTTTTGTAACAATGAAGCAGCATGAAATTTGATTATTTATTTTTGTTGCTGCTTTGTTTTTTTTTTTTTTTTTCGTTCTTCTCCAGCAATAAAAATTCAAAAGACAAGAAAAAATAAGTTAATAATAACACTTCACTGTTGGCTTAAAAGGTAACAGAAATTGATAAATAAATAAATTGTTCATTTGTTATTTGAAAACAAACAACAACATTAAGAGAATTAAATCGTGAATATTTAAGTGTTCCATAAATTTTAAAAATCCTAAAAAATATGACATATTTTAGTTTAAGCATAAGCATGATTAATAAGCAATAAATGGTGACAGTGTTGTAAATTAGAGATGTTACATTTTGAGCTTTTATTACAAAAAAAAAATAATTGCAAATCAATACAATTCTCGTATGCTATTTTTATTGCTAAAATACTATAATGGTGCACAAAACATTCTAAAATACACCGTACACTACTGTGCAGTAGTTCCAAGCACAGTGTGATCAGTTCAATCTTATCAATAAAGCAAACACTTCATAAAAGATTTAAAAACAAAACCACCACTGCACAACTTGGAAAAAGTTTCACTACAGTGCGCGACAGTATTTCAGTTCTATTTAGTAGTAAAAATCAAAACGAAACATTAGAATGCACCATTAAACCAGTAACCATAGTACGTGTGCTTTTACATTGCGGCAATTTTTCTTGATGATGATGAAAGTGCAGCAGCCTTCGTAAACAGCATGTTGTTTTGTTCTGCTGGTCAGCATAATCGAGCAAATGTGTTCACAATCTAGAGAATTGAGCGCAAATTTCAGCAATCCAAGTGTATGGAAACTGTGAAAATACCTGTGCATTGTCGCCTAGTTCGTTCTGCGGAAAACATAGCCGTTGTTCGGGATACTGTGGCAGAAGAGCTGTCAACCTCGACTCGTTTTCGTCGTGCCCAACAATTGAACATCTCACAGCTGAAACCGTCAGTGAACAGTGACTATGCCTTTGCCACTGAAACCTTCCGACAACAACTGACACAAAGCCGCAGAAATGCGCATAAGAAAAAATGCGAGATGTTTTTATGAGTCTGAAACTGGAGTTGAACACAGGAAAATATTTCGTTTTGTAGTCATCGTGTTCGACCACCCAAAAAAACATTTTGCTATGATGGTATTTCTATATACAATAGACCAAATCACAATATGGTACGTTTGAGGTGACAAAGTTTTGTAATTATAAAAATTTGCCACCAATTTTGTATGGCTTTTTTAGGTTAGTTTGTCAAAAACTTTGACAACTGATTTGTAAAAACGAAAATTATTTCATTTTCGATAAACACAAGCACTTATAGCAGAGTCTATTTTCTAAGATTCAACATCCAACGATCCCTACTAACAAAATACTAACTTTCACATGTCATTTTAATATTACAGCGATTAGGCAAATTTTTGCTGGGTTTTCAAGATTGCAACAAAAATATCTATAAACTGTAAAATAATACAATCTAGACCTAAAAAGTAATCACTGTATTTTAAAAATTTCTAATTTAATTTTAAGAAAAATATTTTTTATTTTTGCACACTTTTAAGTATCTGCTGGAACAACTCAATCTGTGTAGCTCAATGGCTGAGTATTTCTCTCTTGTTGCAAATGACATAAATTTATATGCTGTCTGTATTGCTGCTTGTCTGCCAATGAGTGTATGTGTGTGTGTGTGTGTGTGTGTGTGTGGAAATATGCATTTGTATGTGGCAAGTTGTTTGCTGTTCAATATCAAAAGTGCAAAATTTAAATGCCAATATTGGCATTTGAAAATCATTTGTTGTTGCCAACATAAGAACAAGTGATCTTTGAGTGTATAAGTGTTGGTATTACGTTTCCTTTTTTTTGTTTTGCTTTACATCGTGTCTGGGCCTTTGTCAATGATTTGAATACCAATAAATTGCATACAATAAAAATAAATCAGCATGTACTCTTTTCATTTAAAACATGTATACAAAATTTGTAATTGTACGATATACAAAGGCAGACTGGCATACGAATAAATTTAATGGCAAAATGTATCTGTGAGATACAGTTAAATGAATTGTTCGGCTTTGAAGCGGATCTCCATTATAAAGAACTGTTGAAGTGAAGTTATATCTGACTTTGTTTTAAGTTACAGAAAAAGAAAAATATACAAAATGAAAGTGGGACGAAGTAGAAGATTTTATGTGCTTAAAATATGTTTATATGCAAAGACAGTATAAGTGCTCTTCTACTTATGTAAAATATGTATTTTTATACATTTTATATCTCATTATCGAGAACTATGCGCAGAAAAAAAATAAATATAGCTTTTAAGACCTTGTTTCCTACCTGCTTTGGAATGAAGTAATGCAGAAAAGAGATACTGAAGAGCCAGTACACAGCTCGTTGGCCGCTGATTTTAATTTTTAATTTATTTTTCAGCTAAAGGAAATCCATTTCATTATTTGAATACGCCAATTCATACTGTCTAATTTGTCCTACTTTTGAGGCCAAAATTAATTCAGTTTTGGACCGATATGACTGAAATTTGGAATATGAGACTTTTCATGACCACACACAGCTGGTTTTTTTTTTTTTTGGTTTTTTTTTGAAAAGTCGCAAATTTTTCCATGGGCCTCGTACCAATTTTACAAAAATTTGTAACTTTTGCTTCAGCGAAGCCAAAAATTGTTTTGAAACATTATTTAAATCAAATTCATTGATAATAAAATTGTAAACCACATCAGTTGTTTTCTTTTAATTCTTTTCAGAAATCCAAACCTTAAAAATCCGAATAGATTTTTAAATAAAAAAAATTAATTCTGAATTTTTTCTTAACTTTCCACCAACCAACAACAATCAATTTAACTTAATTTCTTTTCAATGGAATATCGCACTGGATTTATAATTTTATAAACTTAAAAAAAAAAATTTATTTCGATGATCATTAATACAAAAATTATTACCTAATCATACACTACCTCTGATAACTTAATGTTATAAAAGACATAAACATTAAGAAAAATTTTTAAAATTTAGTATTTTGAAAAACGTTGAAATTAGGAAATGTTAGATCCAACTGCTGTAGCGTTCGTCACGGCAAATAAGTGTTTTTTTTTATATTGTGAGTGGAATATAATTTTTAAATCGTCTGAATTATACGTAAATTTCTTATACTGCTTTTAGTAAAAGAAATTAAAAACAAAAATTTTTTAATATTAAAGTTTGTAAAATGCGTCACGATTTGAGTTCTCTCAAAAATTTAATTAAATATTTCTGCAATTTTTTTTGGTTTTTTTATATCTGCGCTTCTTCTCACTATTCTTCGTCTACACCAGTGTGAATTTTTTTTTTAACTTCTTACAGAAAGGGAATTGTAGCTGTTGTGAAGAGACAAACGCTCACAACTTTTTTAAATTGGCAAAAAATAAATATAAAAGGCATTTATATTTTACATGTCAGTAGAAGATATATAAAAAATTTACTTATCATGCATTTATGAACATAAAGTTATATTAAGAAGCCTTAATAAAAACCAATATAAGTTCTAGTTTCTGTAATACAATCAGTACTACTTAAAATTTTGACTTATTTCCATGAAAATTTTTTTTATACAAGTACTACTTGTTTTATATCCTGAAGTAGATGATAATACTATCTAACTACTATTTGACTAGTGTAAAAGTCACCGGTAGTATTTGTCAATTGTGGACTTTTCTACAGCATCTTAATGCTAAAATTAACATTGAGTGTAATTGGAAAACCACTAGTACGACAAATATCCGAATCGTTGTTCTGTTCAAAAAAAACATTCCATGATTTTGCTAGTGGTTCCATTGAACTACTCAAGCAGCAGTACATGTCAGCTGTAGTGTTTTATTTTTATAAAAACTCGAACTTGCTTTGCTCTAGTGCTGTTATTCACTACAATTTTACTAGTAGTTTTTTTTAGCTTAAGCTTAATCTCTGAACTATTTTGTTAAAATAATTACCATTGCCTTTATTTTGTCTACTACTGGAAAATGTAGCGTGCGTCACACGGCTCCACGCGTTTTGATAAAAAAAAAAAAAAAAAACTATAAACTTATTTGGCGGGAAATCAATTATTTGACAATTCTCTTATGTTCACCTTACTATTTGATTTTGTGTGCTTTATTATGCAAAATTGCGAAAAGCGCAGCTACTTCAATTGTTGTAACGTGCGGCACAAAACTCTGTGATCAATTATTTCGCAACAAATACTTATTAACAATTTATGTTTTATGTCATTCGAAAGTACGATTAAATCTCACTAAACACCATGTATAAGTTGAGAGTATCTGTATTACAACATTAAAAATTTTTTATATTTCAAATCGATAATGCATTGTAATGTAGCGTTCGTCACGCAGTATTTGCCCACATATTACTCCAAAGTTAATTTCTATTTAAATTAAAAATGTATGCAGTTTACAATGCGCATGACCATATTTAACAGTAATTAAATTTCAAATCAAAAATCATAAAGTTACTGCACTTGATGTTTTGTTTTTATGGCTTGCAAATTTCCGGCCTTGCAAAGTGCATAACAATTTTATGGAAAATGTTCACAGGCAAATAAAAACACTTTTCATTTCCTATATGATAATTTAAAAATACACAAGCTAGCATTATTTTCACTACAAAAGTTATACATTTAACATTTAAACTGCAAAACGTTTGCTTAGTTCTTCTGGTTGTGCTAAACCGAAAAATAACTAAAAAATAATAATAGTCAGAAGCCAATGTGAATAGTATTTACCACAGAGAAGACTTTAAGCCGTTGCTTAAGTTTGAAGAAGAAGTTTGACAAGCTTGCAAAACGATAATGAGAAAAATAGCAATAACAAGACGACTACAAATAAAAAGAAATAATAGCATGGCATGCCAGCCAGGCAACATTATTACTTTATAAAACCAGGTGCGTATAAAACATGTCTGCAATACATCAATTTCAAATACACACTAGAGTAGGTTAAATGAACAAAGTATGAACGTTTGGGTATATGAACATTAGGGAGGCACTGTATATCATGGTTGAAGCTGTATATTTCATTTAAATTTAAATTTTTCATTTAAAACCCATTTAAATGGCAGGGTTTATCTGTTCAAGGAGATACTGAAGGAGTTTGATAAAAGTTTAGTAAAAATTACTTGTTGAAAATTTTAATCGCATCGAAGAGTTCCTACCTGTGCATATTTGAGGGTAACGAATGTTGTGAAATTCAGCACAATGGGAAAAAACCAGTTGACAGATGATTTACGGTTAGTGAAAGCAGAGTGTTAAGGAATAGGACAACGTATTGTCATGGAACTAATGATGGCTTGGGCGCATTAACAAAAAAAAAATTTAATCACGCCTTAAATTTATGACAGCTGAATTTGATACAGTTAAGGTCCCCCCAAATGAAATATCAGTTATTTTTTTTATCAAATTAGACCCTCTGACAAGCTCATTCGCACGGTCATCTTTCAACCAAGGAAATTTTTTGCCACAGTATTGCCCGTGTGGCCGCAGGCTGAATTTGATACAGTTAAGGTCTCCCCAAATGAAATATCAGGTATTGTTTTTATCAAATTAGACCCTCTGACAAGCTCATTCGCACGGTCATCTTTCAACGGAGTAAATTTTTCGCCAAAGTATTGTATGCCCCTGTGGCCGCAGATAAATAAACACAGACAGTAATTCTGCGTGTTAAAGTCCCTGTGCATATACAGCCTCAATTCGTACACACATATTTTAATACCCAAATGCGTGAACAGAGTCGGACGCAGCCAAACTGTAAGACCCACAGGTATGCGCGGCCTCCTATCAGTAGCTCGATGTTCTCCGTTTACAGAATGTCTGAATTGTATTTCTGAAATTTTTTTTGAAGCGTCTCGTAGCGGCTCTTAACACGATTCTAAATCTCTTACCGATTTATTTTCATATTTCCGCCGTTTCGGTTCATAGTGTAATTAGGCTAAGGGGAGCTGGCTTCTTCAGGGAACCGGGACATTCTTAGAAAACTTTCTGTTGGCTAGCTCTACTCGAAAACTTGTCTTCGAAAGGTGTGCAGGAGCCACCATTCCTAGTAAGAATGACTGGAAGAGGTGAAGAGGCCTTATGAGTGGCGTCAGGGCAGTCTTCATGGATGGTTTTAAGACGGAAACCGGGATTGGGGGCGAGAGTTTTCCAAGATTAGCTAAGCGTTTCAAACGGCAAATTGCTATTCTTTCCAATAGTCAGGCAGCGATGAGGGCGTTGATATCGCCGCCCGTCTGCTCTCGTGTTGTTAGTCAACGTAAGGAGTAGCTGGCTGTCTTAAGTAATTTTTGATGCTGTTTCCATTGCATGTGTTCCGCGGCATAAGAACATCAGGTGTATTAAGATGATTGATGGGCTGGCAGGACTGGGTGCGGCTAGTTCGCCTTCGGCTACTATTATTTTTTTTTCAGATATCGGTAGAGGAGTTTTTCGGAGGAAAGGTTCAGTAGATCATGCAAAATAAATAGTTACTGCATGGGTTCAATTGCTAATGAACTCGTTCAACTTAGCTGATTTTAACACAGGGGTGTTATTGGTGTGCATGTGTTCACATTTAACAAAACAACTTGTCATTTAACCAATGAATGAATGTTCCATGATTTGGTTACGTTTTAGCATGGCTTCGCGGAATTAATTTATTTATTCTGTTGGGTTGAATGCATTATTAATGAGTTCCCGAAACACATTTAAGAATTTGTTTAAATTATAATTACAACAACACGGTTGTTCACATGAATTAAGAGCAGCAGAGTTGAATGTGTTTTTCATGACTTCAGAAGGGATAATTTTGTTAACATTTCGAGGGCAGAGAAAATAAATTCAGTTTAGGAAGTGCTGAAGAAGTCATGAATATACCAATTCATAGTGAACTTATTCACTTTATTTTTTACTGGGATGTAATTTGACACACCGTTTGGTAGCCTGTAAAGAATTGTTTGTCAGCTCGATTTTTGCTTAATATCATGGATATTTAGCAAACAATTTGCAGTTTTGAGCAGTTCACGGGTTAAACAATTACCTAATAAATACCTGTGCTATCTATTTGCTGTATATTTATATGGAAATAGTAATATAATCGGCTTTTATTACCCATAACATAGATAGATCCGACTACAGCTTAAGTCAAAGAAACGCTGCTTATAAAAGCGAAACTATAAGTCTGCAGCTTGCAATAATGCTTTAAAAAAAATCTTTAAATAAAAAACATAAAAAAAATAAATAAAGTTTGTTTTACTATCAAACCTACGTTTGATTTTGTAACCAATATTTCAGCTCAATTCAATATGTGTGTGCGTGGTGCGCAAACGAACTCACTTACACATGCCAGCAGCTTCGGTTAAGTTTCATTCATGTATTCATTCATAAAGCTGGGCTTAAAAGTGGTACGAACACATTTTATATGGCTGTTAATGTTATTTTTCTTGGTATCTGTTTTGTTGCTGTATTTGCCGCGCTGCTGTATTTAAAGAAACCTGCCACAATTAAATCTTGAAAACCGTGGGCTGTTTTCTGGTTGAACTGGTTTTTTTTTTGTTTGTTGGTTGTAAGTTTCTTTGATCATTATTTTATTTTAATTTTTTTTTTTTTGCTTCTTATATTTAATATTCGATTTGATATTTTGCTTAGCATTTCGTAAGTTAGATTTTTTTTCTTTTCTTATTCATTTTCTTCTTCTTCTCTAGTGTAAATAATATATTGTAGATTTAAATCCCCTGTGTGTTGTTGAGTTGCCAGCAAAAAAAAAAAAACAAACCAACTTCTGCAACTACTACTCCATGCAAACACTCACACTCCATGCATAAGTACACAGATACACATCTATAGCTGGAAAGTATTCATGAGGCATTAGTATCTGTCAGTTACGTTGTTAGTTAGTTAGTATAACTGTCTTTATGTACAATTAATAGAAAAGCCAAAAAGTTTTTGTTTTGGTAGCTGTTGCTGTTGCCGTTGTTTATTGTTTTTGATTTCTTCTGCTTATATTTCAATGATTAGCCAACGCTGATTAATAGTTGGACCGTATGGAAATGTTAATTAGTTTCTTACAAAAGTCTCTATCTATTCTAGTTAAAAGAAAAATTATTAAACTGCCGTTATGTTTTGGATTTCAACCTTTTGTATGGCTGTAATATATCAATAATATGTTGAAGTTTATGAGCTCCAGTAAAAGCCGTGTATAACAAAGTAGGAAAATATGTATATTAAAATGGATTTATTATGAAAATAATTTAATGAGTTCTTAATTAATCAAATTACAGTTTCAGCTTAAGAAAGCACCAAAAGCATTGTACATATTGTGCTTGTACAGTGGAGTACGGTTATAAAGAAGACCGCGGAACCGGGCAATTTTGTTCGTTATATTTTTTGTATTACATTGTGTATATACAGTTTGTAAAAAAAATGTTTTCAAAACAAAAATTTTTTAAGAATTTAAATTTAAATAAATATTTACAACAACAATATCAGAATATTTGTGAATTTTTTTTTTTACAACTGTTGTTTTGTATGTTGTCGACAAGCAGGCGTCGAAACTTTGACAAATTTATGAACATATTACAACAACAACGCTACAAAATATATTTGCATACTTTAAACAGTGTAAAAAAAGTGTTTTCAAAAATGCAAAGACAAGAAGGAACCGTTAGTTTTTTGCATATGTATTGCGTATAATAGTTTTATATGGACGCTAAGAGTAGCAGTTGTCTGTTATTCATTAAATTAAGCTCATAGAATAAACAAATGATTACCCAATTATATATAAACTATGCCAGGAAAGCGACAGAACAAAGACATTACCCAACTGGTGTATTTTAATTACTATAAAGGAAAATCTCACAGAGAAATTGGTAAAATGTTCTCTCTTAACCTAAGGACGGTATATAATGTTATTAACCGTGCTGAAAAAGAAGGTAGACTGGAACCAAAAGAAACACCAGGCAGACCAAAAAAAGTAACTCGGCGAATTGAAAAGAAAATTTTGAAAATGATTGATTAGAATCCACTAGAGGAATTGCACTTGACATCAGTAATGAATGTGGAGTAAGTATCGCTCTCAGACTGTTAGAAATGTGCTACAAAACCATAAATACTCTTCAAGAGTTGCGAGGAAAAAACCTTTGCTATCCGCGGTAAACATTGAAAAAAGGTATAAGTTTGCCATTGAACACATTTCTTTTCCTCCGGATCCTGGGATGATGTTATTTTTTGTGACGAAACGAAAGTGATGCTTTACTACAATGATGGACCTCAAAAAGTTTCGCAAAAACCCCTGACGGCTTTAGAAAATAAAAATATAATACCCACTGTAAAGTTCGGTAAACTATCCGTTATTGTGTGGGGTTGTATTTTGAGCAAGGGTGTTGGCGAAATAATAATATTAGAGGATATAATGATCAAGGAAGTCTATCTAAACATTTTAAAAAAGGAATTGAGTGCAAGTGCTCGGAAATTCGGTTTTGTTGACCCAGAAAAGCTCAAGTATAAATTTTAGCAGGATAATGAACCGAAGCATAAGGCATATATTTGTAGATCCTGGTTGTTATATAATTGTACTAAAGTGATCGATAGCCCAGCACAAAGCCCAGACTTAAACCCTACAGAAAATTCATGGGTCCACCCAAAGAAAAAAGTCGGAAAAAGGTCACCAAAAAACAAATAACATTTATTAAAGAAGAAAGGGGAAAAATACCTGAAAATTATGATATACCAAAGCTTATCCATTCAATGTCTAGACGCTTAGAAGTTGTAATTAAAGCTAAAGGAGGGCACACCAAGTATTAGCACCCTGAAATCTTTTTTTTTTTACCATTTAGAATAAATTTAATTAAATTTAACACAATTTTGAAAACATTTATTTTACAGCGTAGAAACTGGAAGTATTTTTTAAGTTACGATTATTATTTTGTTATTTAAATTAATTTTGTTTTTTTTTTGTGCAAAGTGTTTATAAACATCTTCAATTGAATACATGAAGAAAAAAATTTAATAAAAGTTATATAATTTACTTGCAAATAAGAGTTTCTCTTAAACTTTTTAATTTTTCTAAGTTTTGAAAACATTTTTTTTACAAACTGTATATTTATTTATCTATGTTTCTTATATGGTTTAGCTGGTCTACAATATATCGAGCGTTTGCTGCAATACCGTAGTAATTCAAAATTTTAATTTTTTGAGCTGGATATGCAGAAATGATCTTTGGGGAAATATCTATCTAAATGAAAAAAGATTATGGTTCTATCTCTAACTGTTCAGATTCTACAGCTACAAATGTCTTTTTATTGGCTCCAGCTATTTCCAACAATATTTATTTGCAATAATGAAATATTTCCTTTATGACAAGAAATTTACAAACAAAAAAATATTACAAAACATGCCTCTTTATTTAAAAACTTGTAAAAAAAATAACTTTAGTAAACGAAAATACTTTTAAAAAGATGGCTGAAAACTTCAAATGCATTTTTCTCAGTTCACGATTTTTTGAGTTACGATGGTATTGCACCAAAGGATCGATATGTCAAAAAATTTTGATATGTTAAAGCACGGTCTGAGTTATCGCGGAGGAAACTCCGTAGTCTAGTGCATAAACATTAGTCTTATCAATATGGAGGTGCGGGTTCGATTTCCGCTTAGACCCTGGGTGTTTCTACAGACAAGCTGTAAGAGCTTCGTAGAGTTTGTATTGTCTTCAAAAACAAAAAAAGTAAAATGCACCACCATGTTCTACTCCCTTTTCCCCAGCGACGAGACCAGCGTTCTGAACTCATTCGTCGTCTCATTAACCTCAGCAATCTGACCTTACTGCACCTACCCTTCAAATCGGTAAGAGACCCCTGCTTTTAACCTCACAGTGTTCACTTATATTCATATAGTCAAAGGTCAACACCGACTATGAAAGCGGCGCTGTACCAAAATATGTGCGATTCATTGAATATTGGCCTCACAAAAATATCGCAAAAGGGACACGCGAACAGGATCGATATCAATGCTTAAAAGACCCAATGCTGCATGCTTACATGCCGCTGCATGCCCGATCATGCTGTTTCACTTGTAAATTCATTTTTTGTCCGAAAGCACGTATGTGGAATGGACTACCCGCAGTTGTCAGTTGAAGAAGATCCAGAACGTTCTAATAAAATACGTTTATACGAGGGTAGTGTACAAATTGCTGTTAATAAATGTATTTCCGTGACAATATTTTGTTTATTATTTTTCTTTATTTCTTAAGATTGCTGAGAACGCAGACTTTGGAATTTCATATATTTCACTTTTTTTCTTGAGTTTTTTTTTACAGCTGTATGTGCATAATTTCTTTTATAATTTTGTGTCTTTAACATATTTAGTTGCTGTAAGTTTTTATTTCTTATTTATTAACTATTTTCAACTATTATTTTTTTACTAAGAGAACAACTGATAGTGTTACTTAAATTGTTATAAATAATTTGAAGTTTCAAAATATGCCAGACAAAAATTAGACGTTTTTTTTTCGTTACAACCATATAAATTTCTGTGGATTTTTGTCTATGGCATTTAAGAAACAGCTCTTTATAAACGAAATTGCATTATAACCGGTGTTCGTTTTAGCCGAACTGCACTGTAATATATATTACAAAAATGCGCTTGTGAATTAAGATTGCCAAAAAGGTTAATCGACCTTATTACGGTTTTCGAATCGACTCGTAGTGGGATTAAAGAAACACACACAATTTTTCTTTAATCCACTACAAACTGTCGAGTCGATTCGAGAACCATAATAAAGGTATGTACACACGATTGTCATTTACTACAATATTGACTGAAAAATTGTTACAAAATGTGCAACAACCGTGTGGACGCACAATTTTTGTGGGGCAACATGGTCACAAAATGTATTGTCGGTGCATTGTATGCCAATAATATTGTCACAATTCTGACAATCGTGAGAACACCCTTCATTTCCATTGACACACAATTTACAGTCATTTGTTATTGTCGCATGTGCTTCATTTATTAAATATTTAGATACAATGTTAAAAGTCGGATTTGGCAACGTTTGCCATACAATAATCTGACAACCGTGTGAACGGACAATTATTATTGGCAGAAAAATTTTTTGTCGCAGAACTGTGTGCCAATGAAATTGTATGGTTTTCTTTCAATAGTGTTGTGAACAGACAAATTACCAGATGGTAACAATTTTGCATTGTGAGTGCATTGCCACCATATTGCCGTATCCTACAATATTGTACAATCTGACAATTGTGCGAATTTAGCTTAAGGCTGAATAGCAAAATTTTAAAAAAATTTAAATTTTGACTAGAAAATATTTCGAATAAACAAAACTAGTCTTTATTAAGATTGTAAACAAGAAGTTATCCCAAAAGATATTCATACAAATTATCGCAACAGCTAAAATAAAATATATAAAAATATAAATTTGTTTCTTGTTATTAAATTTGGGTGTCAAATATTCAAACAATCACAACAGCAGTTTGTTTGCAACGAGAAAATATTCCTGCCAACATTACAACACAGCTGACCTTATCTTGTACCTGCGCGAATTTTCTCAGCATATACCAGGAAACAAATTTTAATTTATGAGGAATGCAAGGAAAAATTTTGCTTGAAGGATTGCTAGAGCCTGCTCCTCCAAAAAAAAAAATGTTGCAGGGCTGTACTTTTTTTTCATATACACTTTCCGTAAATATGTAAATGTAAATATTTTATTTAAATTAAAATGACTTGAAGCTTTAAATTCCACTAACTACAAAGTATTCGTGTATCGTAAACAAATGTGAATCAAGATCAAGTCTAAATATTTATTGAGATTTTTTTCACACACGTGATTGGCTGGAAGCGTTGAAACGCTGAATAATGGCAGCTCTATATTTTCTAACGAAAAACTTACTAATGCTAATTAATGGTTAACAATAAAACTAACAAAATAATAATAAAAAAAAAATAAATAAAACAAACAACACCGCTGCGGATATCCTAAGCGACCATATTACATCATCGCTATGGTAAATTGGAAATATATAAACAGTGCACTCACGTTAATATGAACATCCCAAAATATTAAGACTTTTTGTGAAATATGAATTGCAGCAAAGCTTTAAAATATGAACAGATTATTTTGTTTTGTTTTTTTTTAATGGGTTTTATGGAGGCACTGTTTAAATCTAATTCTAATTTAATTAACATTCAACTGTATAATAATTTAGAGACTTTCCTAGCTGTTTGCTTTTAAATTGTCTTCAGCTGTCAATCAAAATTTCTTCCATACACACAAATCACATAATTTTTCGCATAATAACTTCAAGTTTTTCAAAGATAAATTGTTGTGTTTATAATGCGATTATTAATAAATAAATAATTAATGCGCGTGTAGATAAATTTTTAAATTTCTTAGCTTAGACACAAACCAGCGAGTTTAACAGACCTCTGTGAAGGCTTTAACAAAGCAAAATGTTAAACAATTAAATACGTTTTTTTAATTTAAAATGTAAAAATATTAATGAGAAAAAACATAATAAAAAAAATTATCAAGAGGACTTGTAGAAGTGTCTACTTAGTAAATCAATGACCAATCGTTGGAAATGTAAACAGCTTGGTTTTTTAGAATATATAAAAAATATTTGAAACCCCCCATTTTTACGCTTATTTATCTATGTTTGTTATATGTTTTAGCTGGTCTATATGCAGCATTTCATGTGGTGCTATTATCAAAATCTTCAGTTGACCTTTAACCAAATTATTGAAAAATTTACATTTAGTTCTGTTAAAGAACTTTTGTCCGTTTCTCGAAAATGGTAGGAGATGAGCAGAGCCGATTTCCAAATATTCTTATATTTTCTAAAAAAAAAAAAACCCCCCAATTTTTAACATTCCCAACGATTGGTCATTTATTTAGACACTTCTAGAAGTCCTCCTGATAATTTTTTTAATATAGTTTTGCTTTTCAGAGCTCTGTTAAGCTCGCTGGTTTGTGTCTAGGGTTAGAAATTTTGACATGTAACTTCACGCACATAAATAATTAATACATAAGAAACTAAAATTTTTATATAGAAAAAAAACATTTTTAAAGGAAAATTATATGACATTCGCAAATATCAGCAAATATCGCAAAAGTGAACGGGTTTTGTTTTAATTAGGACATATTATCGCGAGTCTACTGTACAAGTATTCCAAAGATATAAAAACAAACACATGCATACAAATTTTGATTAGCACTAGACACTACAGATAATTAGTAGCCTCGCATCGAAGCAATCCCAATTATACAATTTTAATTATAATCTTGTGTTTAAAATTCAAACTTCTTAACGTGTGCAATATAACTTTAATAATGATTAAAATTTCAAATAAAACTAACAAACAAAATTCAAAGAGTTACTACAGAAATAGTCGTTTTGATATTTACAGGGTGAATTTCTACAAGTTTTGGGGAAACATCAAGAATAATTTAAAAAATAATTTTACCAGTTCTTGTAGTCATGCCATTAAAATTGGTGAAATATAACTTGAAGTATCCTAAAAAGATGCTCCAGGCATTATATTAATATTAATAAATAAATAAAAAAATAATAATAAAAAAATATAAAATATAATATAATAAAAAATATATATAATATATAATAAAAACGATGCTCAACAACAGCCAATAATTAATTTTGTTTACATTTCCGAATCGGAAAGTTAAGTTATTGCCCATCATAACATTTTAAAAGTGAAACTTCTTTCCGTTTACAATTTATGTGATTGTGATTTATGAGATAAGAAGCAATATTTTCTTTTTTTCTTGAACCGCCACTCAGGGGAAACCCCTACACATGCAATCCATTGTGCCGGAACTAGGGAGTTATGTTATGAGATAGATGGTGAGGGTAGAGGGAGTAGTGTTTCTGGACGGTCGATATTGATATTGTTTGATATACAAAAAACAAATGAAATATTTGAAATAAAAACCCATTATTAAATACTCTTTTTAAAATATGCTGCGAAATTTAATAACATCTCTTCGATTATTTCTTTCAATATTTTCAAATCCATCATTTGTCATTATGACGAATACGATGAAACACTAAAAGCATTAAAATATCATTAACACTTGCCATAACAAAATCACTAATAATAATTAATTAAATAGTCAAGCCAAAAACAGTTGGAATAAAATTATGGAGTATTTTTAAATTTTTAAATTTAAAAAGCAAACAAGGAAGTGAATGTGATTGATTTCTTGCATGAGCCATAATTTGAATTTTCTACAACAATTTCAACTGATCTTAAAATAATTTCAGAAGTTTTTTAAAGCACAATTCAATATGCTTTAAATGTAAAATAAAACTGCTTGTTTCAGTCTTAGAAATATTCTGGTGCTCAAGGCTAATCAGGCATCCGATGCAAGTGAAGAAGATCCTAATATTGTGAAATAGTGCAAATGTGCATCATTTCTAATGAATTTTATATAGGCCTGTCCTGGCGGTATGTTCTACTTTTTGACGACCATTCAATGCATCGGAAGCAGTGTTCAATATGTCAAAAATGTAATTCTGCTGAAGCACCCTGTCGTGTTAGGGACCAATGGATGTAAGAAGTAGTTAATTGTATGCAATAAATTATTTAGCACTGCAGGTCTTATTTTTATTAAAAATTTTTAATTTATTTATTAATAAATTTTTTCGATATTTCGCTAACCCTTGGTTAGCAACATCGGAAAAAAAAATTTTTTGAATAAAATTATTTAACAATTTTTTTTTTTTTAATATATTTATTAAGCTTGAGGTCTTAATAAATATATTTCAAAAAATATAATAAAAAAGGTCAATTAATAATATAATTAAAATTATTTAACAAACATAAAAACAGAATTTCAAAATATTTTATATTATTTGAAAAAAAAATATTTTTCTTCTTAATACTTTTTTTTAACCTTTTTTATTATTTTAACAATCTATTTTTTCAAGCTTTAAGGTTTTTCCTTTTTTCTTCTTATTTATTCTCGATATTTCGTTAACCTTCGGTTAACATCTTCAGAAAGTTTTTTATTTTTTTTTTTTTTTTTTTTTAAAAACTTCCTGAAGATGTTAACCGAAGGTTAACGAAATATCGAGAATAAATAAGAAGAAAAAAGGAAAAACCTTAAAGCTTGAAAAAATAGATTGTTAAGAAAATATTTTTTTTCTGTCAATTGTATAAAAGTATTTCGAAAAAAAAAAATGTTTCTTTTCTTTTTCATAAAAATTCAAAATAACTCAAATTAAATGTGAAATATTTAACAATTATAATAGAAGAACTTAAAATTACTATTATATGAAATAAATTCTCCCTTCTTTTTTATTAACTAAATATCTATAATTTTGCGCTGTCTTATCTACATCTGCCTTAAAATTAATTCTTCTATCTATTGGTACTTTTATTAGCTCTAACATTTCTAGCATATAACGACGTTCGTAATAATCCTCTCTATTCAATATTTCTACTTCATCAGTTCATGAGGTTAATGCAGTTTTTTGTGTATTAATGTGTCTGTATTTTTGATCCGATTTATGGGCTGCTATTCTAGTTCTAAGTTTGTTCTTTGTTGTTCCTACATAAACTTTATCACAGTTTTCTCCACTATTCCCACCAGAAATACTAAATTAGCGCAATTTAGTTTTTCTATTTTATCTTTAGTTTTACTAAATAACTTGTCTAAAGTGTTGTATGTCTTATGTGCTATTCAATAATTTGCTCCATCCATTTGCTCCATATTAGATCTTAATCTCACTGATTTATATAATTTACGTTGTGTGTTACTTGTAAGTGTGATGGTTGTTGATATTAGCTTATATTTTTTAAATAAACCATTAATTATTTCTATTGGAAAAGCATTATCAATTAATATATTTCTAATTTCTATTATATTCTTTTTATGAAATTCACTATCTCTAATTGTAAGAATCCTTCTAATCATTATTCCAGCTGTGTTCAAAATTGCTCTCCTATGATATTTAGAATTATAATTTATAATCCTTCCTGATGATGTTTTTTTCTTATACCAATCTATGATCAAAATAAAATAAAAATATAAATTAGTCTCACTTCTATTTTTATTTTGACCTTTATTAAAATTTTTTAATTATATATATTTTTGAGCGATGGTCTTTTTTATGAAAAGTTTCTTAATAATTATTTATTTCTCTAAATAATGAATAATAATGAGAAATAAGTAATTATTAAAAAAATTTCCATAAAGAAGACCATCGCTCAAAAATAAATATAAATAAAAATATAAAATAAAAATATTAAAAATAAATTAAAAATGTTATAAAAATAAGACCTGCAGTGCTAAGTAATTTATTGCATAAAATAAAAATAGAAGGTAATTAATTCTTAATTAAATTTAGCTTTAAATCTCGTTCAGAGTATATTATCGGTGTCTGCAGCACCATGTCCTACTCCCCTTAGCCCAACGACGAGCCTAGCCTTCACAACTTATTCGTCATCTCATTGTGTTCAACTCCACAATGACCCGTTGCACAACACAATCAAACCCTCCAGACCTACCCATCAAATCGGCAAGAGCCCCCTGCATTCGACTTCACAGTGTTCATTAATATTCATTTAGTCGTTGGCTGACACCGACTAATAACGCGGCGCTGAACCGGAATGCTCGTATGTGTGATTCATTGAATAATGACCTCACAAAAATATCGCAATGGGGACACGCGAACAGGGTCAATGTCAATGCTCAAAAGCCCCAATGCTGCATGCTTACATGCCACTGCATGCCCGATCATGCTGTTTCACTTATTTTTTTTTTTTTTGGGACCAGCACTCAGGAGATGACTCCTACACATGCGAAGCATTGTGCTGGAACTATAGGAAAGGGATAGAAGGAGAAACGACAGGAGGTGAAGCTTAATTAATTATTTTTGCAGCTCTGCTTTCGCACGTTCTTTGTTTTTATACTCGTAGCAGTGCTGAAGCTTCGGTTTAATAGCCATTTTTATTATTATTTTACTTCGCCGGTGCTACACAATAACGACGAAGGAGGGCGTTATGATGTGACTTTAGATTTCTATCAGCTGAAGCCGGTATTGTTCAGTGACTTGTAAATTAAAGTGGTAAAATGATTGAGAAATTAATGTTCCTGGCATGAAGACTCAGTGTGATGTTCGATGTTCGAATGAGCACATCTTTCAGGTCTCAGAAGTAGCATTCACGTGCCTCGGTTTTTTAAGACGGTGAAGGAGATACTTCACACCATCTGATCTTATTACTATTTATATCGCTTACATCTAGGCCAAGATGTAATACAACTGTCATGTATGGGACGGTGCTTCGAACACTATTTTGAAGCTACTCGACCGAAACTCATTGGGTACGGTTGGATAGCCAACTCTATTGACTCAAGAGCATCGTCGGAATGTGGGATGGGTTTCGTTGTTCTATCGCCACTATAATGAGTAAAATAGACTAAACACTCGTTCTAGCTCTCCGCATTACACCAAGCTATGGTTATCACATTAATGGCGAAATTGGCCAGCTCCTAAAATGGATTATTTCCTCGAGCGTCTTTAAACTTAAAAACTTCACATTTTGTGAGTTTGAATTTAAATTAAAATTCGCTAGATTTCCCGCTAAAAGCCCAAACGCTTTTCCTCCCACTAAATCAATTACAAAATCGCACGAGAAAAAAGCTAAATTACTAATGACTGGCTCATGTGCGAGCAAATTTTCTCACCAGAGGAAATTATTTCATTAATGCTTTTTTGAAGAGACAATTATTTCACTGACACTATGAATGTCCAGTCATGGACGATTTTACTGTGAACATAACCAAGTGTCTTTGCACATGTTCTATGCAATTAAAAAAAAACCCCGAAATGCGCCCTTATTTTGAGCTTAAGCAAATATTTTCATTGAACAATTTTTAAACAACATTAAGTCATTGATACGAGTCTGTGTGTTTGTGATAGTTGCTCGCATTTTGTGTAATGAAAAAAAAAAACAATTTTTTTAGGTACGTAAATATATGTACATATTTGTAAGACGAACACTTGACCAAGTTTAAAGTTGAAGACATATTCTTGCTACAATTCTGTTAGAGCATATCTAAACCCAGTTGAACTATGAATGAACAAACCAAAAAAAAATTCTTAAAATTATTGAATAAACTTATGTTTGGTGTATAAAAACGCAACACCAGTAACTACAGTTCCCATCCGTTGACTTTTGCGTAAGTCCGTGTGTGTGTGTGTGTTTTTTTCGTAACATATTCGTGTGTAGCACAGGGATGGATGAGTGGTGGAAAAAGTTTTAATTGAAGCAAAAAAAACAAATGGCACAGCAGTAAGAAAGACAACAAATAAAAACAACTGAAGAAACTCTATTGAACGCAGCTAAGAACAACGTAACGTAAGAAGAAACCGGCTTAAAGATCAGCGTTGCCGTTTTGCTTACTTTTAATCAAAATTGGTTACTTTTTTTATCCAATATATGCATGAGTACTTTTCTTTTATTTTGCTTACTTTTTAAAACAAAGCTAACTAATGATAATAGTTACTATTGCAGTACTATATACTATCATCACCATCATCACCATCATCACCAATTCGTAAACTTGTGGCTATATTCCATGTTTGTGGTCTTGAAGTGATTGTGTGCCATTGGTATGCAACGTATTTTTCTTGTAGCTCCAAAGCGAAAAGTCTAAACATATTAAATCATAAAATTTTGGTAGCCAATTGTGATCGCCTGTTCGCCCAATTACACGGTCAGGAAACTTTTCATTTTATTATCATTTACGGCCATTTTCACAATGTCTGATTATTTTACTTTTAACAGAAAATTAACTAACTGGCGGTTTGCTTAACAGGCATTATTTAATCGACGGTTAATGATTTCAGTTTCACCATCCTTCAGTTACTTAACAAAAGAATTCGCTAAAAAGTATGGCAATATTGTTTGTGTTTGTTTACGAAAAATACTATAATGACAGAAAATAGAAAAAAATCTTAATGTTTGTGAAAAAAAACATTGAAGTACACTGAAAGGAAATGGCGGAATATTCATAAGCAACAAATTGTTCCAGTTTGGAACATTAAAAAAAAACAAATGAGACAGGTAAAATATTGGTCTATAAAAATATTAAGTTATACACATGTTAAAAAGTTTTTTGTAGAGCCTCTAATATCACAGCTAGATTTCTTTTCTTTTGTTTCAAAGTTTTAAAATTATAAACATTGAAAAAAATATAAGTGTTGCTTTCCCATTTTTGACATGTGTACATTTTTTCTATTTATCAATTAAAATTAGCTATGCATAGGTGTCGATTATATTGTTAACCGCCATATTTTGTTCGGTTAAATTTAACAGACAGTTTTTCGTTAAATGGTGCCAGTTGAAAGTTAATCATACATTGTGAAATAGATTCTTACTTAACCGACTGTTAAAGTTCCAATTAAGTTTTAATGAGACATTGTGAAAATGGCCGTTAATGTATTGCACGTGGCCTATTGGCCATTAAAAAATATTACAAGATATAAGTAGTGTTTATGAACGACATATTGAAAAAAATAAAAGTAGAGTTTTGGTAAAAAAAATATATATGTACATACTTATGTATGTATGTTAAATAAAGAGATCAATAAATGTATACAGGTATAACAGAGGTTAGCATGTATATTAAAAAGATGAAAGTAGAAGTAGTAATAAACCCAATAACACGATGGCGATGGCACGATGGATGGTAGGGTGTATGTTGACTACTAAACCAAAAACAGAGCTGGGTTCAACAACAGTTTCAGACTAAAAATTTTAAAATAAAAATAAAAACATCTCGCATTTTTCTGATGTGCATTAGTGTGTCTGTGTGTGTCAGTTGTTGCCGGAAGGTTTCAATGGCGAAGGCTTAGTCACTGGTAACTGAACAATACCGGCTTCAGCTGATAGCAATCCACAATCACATCTGAACGCCCTCCTTCGTCGGTATTGTGTAGCACCGGCGTAGTAAAATAATAATAAAAATGGCAACTAAACCGAAGCTTCAGCAGTGCTACCAGTATAAACAAAACAAAGAACGTGCGAAAGCAGATCTGTAAAATAATTAATTAAGCTTCACCTCCTGTCGTTTCTCCTACTATTCCTTTCCTATAGTTCCAGCACAATGCCTCGCATGTGTAGGAGTCATCTCCTGAGTGCTGGTCCCAGTTAAAAAAAAAAAAAAACATATCTTTCATAAGATATACAATAAATACGTGTTAAAAAAATCTGACAATTTCTCAAAGATCTAGTGAACGAAATCATTTCAAAAATATGAGGTGGACTTTGAGTATTAACCATATTTTAGAAGTATATTAGAAGTATTCGAAATTTTAAGTAGTCATCAAAAGAAAGATTCAAAAAGTCCCTAAAATAAATCGAGACACGTGCACTTAGTCTCATGCCATAAACAAATCTCACAACCTTATTCATAAACAGCCTTATTCTGTTTCTAGTTCCCAAGTTACAGGTCGAGTAAACTTCCAAACAAAAGTCTATCTGCGGCGTAAGCAAAGCATAAGCAACTGAATTTTTAACATGCAAGAGAAGGACCAAGATCAAGTGTTATAGTCTTCGCAAAGTATAGCAAACCCTAGAGCAGATATTATCGATGTGCTGTGCAAACGATAATCTATTGTCAAGCGTTTCCCCAAGACACATCCTATTGTCAACAATTCCAATATAACTGCCCATAATCGTCAGGTCCAAGTGAAAGTCAAAGTCAGTCGATCATGGACATCCATTCATCGCAACAGGTGTTCCAGCCGCATTTTCAAAGAGTAAGGTCGCACATTAGGCATGGAAAGGCTTTTTGATAATAATTCTTGTTAACATCGCCTCAGCGACACGCCCTTGATGGTCGGTAGGCGTGAATTAGTCTGTTAATTGAACTGAAAAGCATTGCGATCTAAGTAAAATAAAACGTGTAAATATGTATGTGTAATGCTGTTTGTTGAATATTCAATTCTAAAGAGAAATTGACAAACATGGATTTTGTTCAACATTATGGACTACAACACAATATTCGCAGTGATTTCGATTCTTCACATCACTAGATTATTCTAAAAACTCTGACAGTTTCACAATTGGTGGCCTAGAAGGTGCTTCACGACTTCGTTTGTTTCACGACGATCCTTTGTTTCGTTTCGAAAAGTCCCGTTGCTACTTTTTTTCGCATTTGTTTATTTTTCTTTCACATTTTGGTTAAAAAAATTTTCTTAGTCGTGGCAACACTGTTAAAGATATACTTCGTACTGTGTGTGTGTGTGTGTGTGTGTGTGTGCGTATAACAACATTTGGTCATTAAAGTTTAAACACACATGTGTGTTTTTAATGTTGCACTATGAGGTGCTGCTTGCAGTGCACTGTGAGTAGATATGTGGAGTACTTGTTCGTCTCCTCATATGTCTGTCTGTCTGTATATATGTGCATGTGTACTCGTATGTTTTTATGTTTGTTATAATTTTTTGCTGCTTGTTTTTCTGTTTTGTTGTTGTTGTTTTTTTTTTTTGAAGACTTAAGTGTGCACCTGCTCAAGTTTAGTGGCCATTGGTGGACGTGTTTTATTTTAGTTTCTTGTTGTTTCCTTGTGGATGTCCATTGCCTCTGGTCTTCTACTTTTCTTACTTTATTTTTTTCCACCTAAATTCTGGTTTGGACGTTCATTGATGTTTTCTTTTTCTGCATACTTTTCCCTCTCCGTTTTTTTTTTTTGTATTTCTCCATATTTCAGGATTCTTTTAGCAGTTCATATTGCTGGGATTTTTAGTTTCTTCTGATTTTAAGACACAGTATTTCTTTCACAAAGCCAAACCAAAAAAAAAAAAAAAATCAGTTAACAGCAGACAGACTTGAGAAAAGCAATACCAAAAACAAAAATCAAAGTTAACACATGCTTTAGTTTCCCGGCTGGTTGGATTTTTTTTTTTGTTTTTTTTTTGTAAAAGTCTAAAGTTACTTTTCAAGCAGTGACTGCTGGCTTGTTTTTTATTTATTCTGACGATGATATAAGGAGTTGCTGTGATTTTTTGATATGAGATTTTTTCAATTTCCTTTAATTTCCTTTGTTGTTGTTGTTGTTCGTGTTTGTTGTAGCTGTAGCTGTGCTGCCTGGCTTGTTGCTGTTCACAGTTTATTTTTGGTCAAGTTAATATGCAGCAGCAGCAGCAGCAGCAGAAATGACGATAATCATAATAATAATAATAATAATAATAATGACAACGACATTGATTGCTTCCTGTGCTGCCTGCTTATGACCTTTTTTCCCATTCATATACTCCATACACCAGTTGTTCCTCTGCATGTATGTATGAGTATGTAGGTTTTAGGCCACTGTATCGTATTATTAGCACTTTAACGTTGTTTTCTACAAGGGCCTAAATAAATACAGAAAAATATCACTGCAATTTTTATACGTATTTTTCAGCTTCCTATGAAACTGATTTTATGAATGAATTGCCAACAATGAACATGTTATATTCATCACTGCAATTAAGAGTCAAAAGTATCTCTTTTATAGCTGCATGATTTTATTACGAGTTACAAAATACACTCGGAAAAATTTATTATAATTTTAAATTTTTTTTATTAATTTTTTTTTATCTGGGACCAGCACTCAGGAGATGACTCCTACACATGCGAAGCATTGTGCTGGAACTATAGGAAAGCGATAGTAGGAGAAACGACAGGAGGTGAAGCTTAATTAATTATTTTTAATTAGTTTAGTAACCATTTTTTTTTATTATTATTATTTTACTTCGCCGGTGCTACACAATATCGACGAAGGATTGCTATCACCTGAAGCCGGTATTGTTCAGTGACCAGTGACTATGCCTTCGCCACTGAAACCTAGCGACAACAACTGGCACACAAAGACACACTAATGCACACCAGAAAAATGCGCGATGTTTTTATTTTTATTTTAAAATTTTTAGTCTGAAACTGGTGTCGAACCCAGGTCTGTTTTTGGTTTTGTAGTCAAAGTGCAGACTACCATCCACCGTGCCATCGTGATGTGTTGTAAAAAAAAAAATTACAAAATCACTGGCTCTACCAGCAGGGACTTCCGACTTTTGACAGTTGATAACGGCCATCTTGTTGAAGCTACATCTATCAAATTAGTTGTCATTTATTCAGTGTCTCTCTTGCCAAATCACCACTCGTGCAAATAATAAAATTGTATTATCAAAATGAATGTTCTGTTCGTTCAACTAGGAATTCTTAAATTTGTTTGAAGAGAGAATTTTTAGGAAAGTAACGAACGTGGCCGGCCAGACTAAAATGAGATTTATATAGACGGATGTTATGTATCATTTAAAAGAGCGAGTTACAGTTAGTTTTTCACAAATTTCCACAAATGAAATTTTTAAAAATATTGATTCTCTGAGGGATGATAAACTTTTGTTTTTTTTTTTTTTGTTAATGATTGTGACATTATATTGTTCGTTATAGCGGGATGTGCCTGTACTGTATATTCAGATGCAAACGAAATTCCTATAACAAATGATGGTCAATAAAAATTTATAAGTCCTAATATGGTTACTGATGATGAATGAGTTGTCCTGTGCGAGTAATTTAAACATTTCTCTTGCGTATTGCAATTCTCAAACATTTTGGTCCTAAATTTTTTTTTTTTTTTTTTGCTGGACAAATTTTCTTATAGAAAAACCTGTTTTTTTAAGCTATTATAAACCCTTGATAAGATTTATCTGTAAATTAGACGCCCAGCCTTTAAATATTTTTTGAAGTGTTTTTATTTTCAACTATTGATTGCTTTGCAACATACGTACGTACATTTGTTTGTAGTCAGTAGCAATAACAGTAAGTCGTATTACCGGTCTGTTAAAAATATTACAACACAGTATATTTTTACGGCAGGCTATGTGCCCAGGCTGTGTGTGGATTGCAGTATTGCATGTATGTATGTATGTATGTATGTGTGCATGTATGTATGCATTTATTTATGTATGTACATATGTGAGTAAAAAAAGGAAGTCATAAATTAATAGCGATAACTTTTGTAACAAAATTACTATGAATACCGATACAATTTACTTGCAACCACATTCAGGCGCATACACAAACACATGTGTAACTAAATAAATATAGGAGCACACACACACACACACACACACGCACACATATGTACATATATACTTTTCAAATACATCCATATGTACGTTTCCATTGCAAAATGTGTATTTATGCATTTGCATTATGCGTCGTTTGTTTGCTGCAATAAATATAAATTTTTTTCCGTGGTTTGTTGCATGATTGTTGCTTTTGTTGTTTGTGTGCATGATTAACCAAAGTGTTTTGAAATTAAAAATGAATTTTTATTTATCAATTAAAAGAAAGAAACGAAAAAAAACTCTTCGCATGCACCGCATACAGGGTGTCGTCAAATTGAAGTTATGTAGCGAGCAAGATTTTTTCAACTGCATTTTTCTCTTTTTTTTGTTTAGTGTGTAATTCCAAAGTTTAAAATAGATGCAGCCAGATATTGTTGAGCACTAGTATAGACAATCCTGACAATTCGGAGCTCTCACCAGACTTGGTTGACAGATCCTCCAGCATTGAGGAGCGTGTAAGAAAGGGGTTTGTGGGCTTCTAAGTCTGCAAGAGTATGTTCGCAGGGAGGTGGGGTCGCTCTTTGGACATACAGTGCCTGGACATATCGTATGGATGCCCTGCCGGGTGGGATCGGCTGGTTTTTTTTTTAATCTTGGACCAGCATTCAGCGGATGATCCTTATCTGGAACTGGAACTGGAGAAAAGGAATATTGAGAGAAATGACAGGTGGTGAAGTTTCACTGTCATTCAACTCCGCGTTTGTACGTTCTTAGTTTATAGCAGTGTTGCAATGAAAGCTTCGAACAACAACCGTCATGACAATAACACACTAATGCACAACAGAAAAAATCCGAACTGTATTTAAGGCTTCGTCTGAAACTGCGGTCGAACCCAAGACTTTTTTGTTTTGTAGTCAACGTGCTGACTACTTTAGCCATCGCCATGCTCAGCATGCGTCCGGTTGACCGAAACATGCAGAACCTGCAGAACCTGCTCTGGAGCGGCACTTGACACGATTCTGAATTTCTTATCGAGAGATCTTCATATTTTCTCTGTTTCGGCTCAGATTTAAATTTTAATTTAATTTTATTTTTTTTTGCAGCCAATTTCAATTTTTTACGCGCTGTCAAAATTGGATCTTCCAAATTGTAAAGTGTTGACGTCGCGTTATTTCGCTTGGTTTCATACATTTTGTATGGACATGAGAAAATTTGACAGCCAGACAACGCTTTGCGTCGTTATTTAGGTTTCATCTGTCAATTGTGTATTTAATAAAACAGCATGTCGTTACTTTTTTCCCAAAAAAAATTCTAGTATTAACTTATCACAGAACGCCCTCCTTCTTCGGTATTGTGTAGCACCGGCGAAGTAAAATAATAATAAAAATGGCTACTAAACTGAAGCGTCAACACTGCTATAAACAAATAACGTGTAAAAATCACCTCCTGTGGTTTCTCTAACTGGCCCTTTCCTATAGTTCCAGTACAATGCATCGCATGTGTAGCATGTGTCTCAGATAAAAAAAAAAAAAAAAAATACCAACTTCTGCAAATAAACTAAGCAATTGAGCCTTTCGCCTATTTTAAGGCCTTTTTAAAAGCGAATTACATTTTTTTTTTAACCAAAAATTTTAATTTTTCGTATTTAATTTAATTTATTTTGATATTGACGTTTGCTGCAAATGGTAATGCAGATCGATCCTCCATTATCTGCAGTTACCTAAATTTCAGTACATTTTATTGTATTTCGGGCAAGTTTAAAAGGCGGCATGCCTGATACAAGTCTCGCAAATATGCACAAATGCACAAATGGCAATTTAAAGCTTTTGCCTGAAAACTCTTAATATTTTAGCTTCCATTAACATGTTACGAGCATGCACAAGCATGCTTTAAAATTTTTAATTGGCATCAAATATTGATGTATTTACATTTGCGTGACCTATAATTTCAACTCTTAAAGCAAATTAAATTTTTCCATAAATTTTTAAACACATCCTCTATAAAATAATAGTTGAGCATTTTAATATGAAAATGTATTTAAATGTTGCAACTTATATTGTTTAGTATAAATGAAAAGTATATAAGTATGAATACACTATATCATTTGCACAACGAGAAACAAAAATTAATTAAAAATTAATAATAATGGAACGAGAATTACAGCAATCAATCAAATTGCTACCAAAGTGGAGTTAATTGTGACTTCTCTGTGATTGTTTTTATTGATTGAAACAAAGCAGCACTCATACACGGCGAGCTCGCACACATATGTATATATAGCGATATACAAACATATAAATTGTATCAACAATAACATTTGTGACATACAAATAAACATGTTTTACAATTTTGGGTCAATGTTTAGAGGTAGAATTCAAATGCGATATAAGAAACAACCACATCAATTGGAAAGAAAGTTATAAAAGTTTTTAAAAAAATTTCTTATGAATTAAAGGTTAAGGAAATAGTTTTTATATTTCTAATGTCGTAGTAAATAAAGACTTCTTAATAAACCCTCATGCTACAACATGTTTCCATATGCTACAACTGAAAATAGCCCGCTCACTTTAAAGGGCATCCATCACGAGTGATCACTGATGCTGGTGAATTATTTTTGCCATCAATCATGTCAGCTTATAATCGTATATATGTGACAGACTTGTGTGTATATGGGAATGTTGTAATAGTAGCGAAAGTGAAAGACAAGCAGAAGGTTTTCGTGATAGTAATTCAATTTTTTTCCAGTCACTTACGAGTGCCACTGCATCTCATACGAAATAAAAATAAAAAAAAAATAAAAATTCAACAGGAGCCGCAAAACAAATTTTTAATTGACATCTGCGTTTGCATTGAAAGCTTTATGAATTATTTTGATAAGAAAGTTGTTTTTTTATTTGTAGTGATATACAATTTGGCAGATACATGCGTGTTCTGTGGTACATTGTATAATAACACGGGGCAACAAAATCAATTTTTTTTTTCGCGTGGTCTAGGGTTTCCATGTCAATTTAAATACATATGTATGTATGGTACTCGGTCATTCAGACAAATTTTCTCATAACCTAGGCGATTACAGTGAGAAACGAGGAGAACGATTTTACCAAAATATCAAAATCTAGAAGGAAAGATATCAGGGCATCATGGGATCGTCATATGATGACAGACTACTACTGGAACTTACAAAGAGATTGTACTGAGAAAACATACAGTAGAAAATCACGCGTAAAACGATTCTCGTAACAACTGAAGGCAAGTCCAATAAAACTCAACTACTTCTGCTTTGTGTAAATCTATTTAAAATATAAAAAAAAAGAATTAAACACACAAATTTTCTGTAAAATAGCTGTTACCAGTTAATTGTGCATAGAATTAGAAATTATGAAGGGATTTTAATGAAATGTGACTCATTTTATTTGTAACATATGCGAGTATCAAAATTATTGGGTGCCTCCGTAGTCTAGTGTATTGAGGTGCGAGTTCGATTCGCTCTTAGACCCTGGGTGTTTCTACAGACAACCTGTAAGAGCTTCGTAGAGTTTGTATTGTCTTTAAAAAAAAATACATATCGCACCCTAAATACAAAAGCGGCACAACTCAAAATTCTCAAATTTTCAGGAGAGGCAAAAAACTGTTTATGCAAAAATGATTGTAATATTTAAAATAAAATTGGTTCCATTATGAAAGAAGTCTATTTCGAAGAAGGTTTTGCTAAAATTTTTTTAATTTTATATTATATTTGTGGAAATAAAGTATAATTTTAAATTATTATATATTTTTAATTAAAAATAGGTCTTTTTAGTCGATCGTGCGTAAGCAATGCAATTAACATAAAAACAGACATAACGGTATTTTTCCAGTTAAAGAAAACAGTGATGAGAAAGAAATTTTTGAAGTAGTTAGAGATGTGTACTGTGAATTATTTTACGGAAAAAAGTACATTTTGGAAAATTTTGAGTTGTGTCACTTTTGTATTTAGGGTGCGATATGTTTAGGTGGCGAATTGTTGTTTGGCTTATACCTGCGGTTATGACGGTGGACTGTAGTTACGATGTTGATTGCTTCAGCTATCCAGCCATAAACACACAAATTTATTTTATTTTATTTTCCTTCATTTTTAACAAAATTTAATAACTGCTGCTTGCTGAGTTCAGATAAAAAAGTGAAGAATTTAATTGGTATTCTGAGTTCCTAAAAGAACTGCCGGCGCAAGCTGGGGGGTCGGCCAATATAGAATTGAGTATGGCGTGTTTACACAATGAAACACTAGAGTAGACTGTTACACCTTTGAAACATACAGGTATGTGATGGAATCGATCGATTTGAAAAGTAAATCGTCTTTTAAAATCGACAGTAGTGTGATGAATTTCGATCGATTTCATATTCCATATTTGTTTCGTTCCCACATATTTTCTCTAAATACAACTGTATAAAATCTAATAATACAACTGTAAAATATGTAAACATATGTGTATGTGAGTGAGGTTTGTAAAATATTTAAACAAAATAACAAAATAAAATTTGTATCAACTTATTTTGTCATTTTTGTTTATAAAATGCCTTTTTTTGCTGCGGTTTCGCTAATTCTCTTGGAGGAAAATAATAGGATGAATAGCGAAAATATTCTAAGAAAACGTTTAAGTGATAAATCGGATCCCTTAAATTTGCCAGATGAAATGTGGGTATTTAAATTTTTAAATTTCACTTCTATATTAACTAGTATTTATTTAAATAGATTTGTTGAATATTTCCATTTAAATAAGGACGGATATATAATCATTTTTTATTTATTTTTTTACTTTTCTTGTATATTTCCGTACATTTTGTTCAAGTAAAATTAACCGATTTGAAAAGGAATTTAAACTGGCATTATCGAAATGCGTCACATGTTAAAAACGTTTTTTTTTTTTTCAATGAAACAAGATGGAATATGAAATCGTCACAACAAATCGTCACGTACAAATTCATCACACTATTTGTCGATTTCAAAACGTTTTAAAGCCGAAAATGATTTTAATCACATACCTGATAATGTTCATATAGCAAATCGAATGCCATTAGAGCCACAGCAACAAATAACACCATTTCATGATTTCATTTATTTTAAATTTTTGAATTTAATTTTTTTAAAAAATTTTTTTTAAATTTTCCTAGGAAAAAGAGTTTTTTTTTTGTTCTTCAAAACATTCCGAATATCGCCTAAACTATAAGGAGTTGCGAAAAATTTATAAGAACATATTTTAAAAAGCTATTTAATTCTCTATCTTCGTTTGTTATTGTTACTTCTAATGAAAAACTGCTTCCCGTGTTATTGCAAATTACGTGGTGCAACCTCGGAAAATCTCGATAACCAGAGTCAATCGGGTATGTTCTGTAAGCCGAATCCGCAAAAATTTTTCGTTTTTAAAACGAATACACATACTTAGGTGTTCTGTAAACCGAATTCGCATAATTTTTTTACTCGGTTTAAAATCGAGTAGATAAATCCGGTCGAAATTAAATCGAATGTACTATCTTCCTAATAAATAACTGATGGAACATAAAAAAACTATTTTTCTTAATACTTGTTTTTTAACCTTTTTTATTATTTGAACAATCTATTTAATTAAGCTTTAAGGTTTTTTATTTCTTATTTTTATTTAATCGCGATATTTCGTCATATTCAGGAAATTTTTATTTTTAAATTTTTTTTTTTTTGAAATTAATATAAAAATTTTTTTGTAAATTAATTAAATAAAATTTAAAATAATGTTAAAAAAATTTTATATATTAATTTCAAAAAAAAAAAAAAAAAATTTTGAAAATAAAAAGTTCCTCAAGATGTTAACCGAAAGTTAACGAAATATCGAGATTATATAAAAATAAGAAATAAAAAACCTTAAAGCTTAATTAAACAGTTTGTTCGAATAAAAAAACAATTACCATTTTTTACTTGAACTCTTTCTTTTATTAAATTAAGTGGAATTATATACTCTGTAATAGATTTTAATACAAAATAATCAATTTAAAAAACACTCTAATATTTTCTCCATGTTCTTGTTAAAGTATGCAGATAAAGTAGATGAATGAATAAAAGCACATTTTCACTAAATTCACTAGATACAGGGTGGCACAAAAGGAGCTATATGGTTTGAGTTATTTATAACTTTTTTAGTTATTATTTTTTCTTTGTTTTTTTTTTTAGCATTTTGTGAAGAAGTCTTGGCGAATTTAATATGAAACATTCGAAATGAAATCATGGCCATTGCACCCGAAATTTTACATTACAAAAAGTTATGGAAAATATGCTAAGAAGAACACGTACATATGTGCGAAGCAGAAAATGGACATCACTTACAGGATATCATTTTTCAAAGCTAATTGCAAAAAATTCCCCAATAATATACTGTATTTAAAAAAAGAAAAATTTATAATAATGCCATTAATAAAAAAATTATAAACCATTTAAACCATATAGCTTTTGTGACACCCTGTATATCATTAGAAAATCACTTTTAAATATGAATAAACATTATTTTAAACAAATTTTCAGTAGCCTTATTGACGTTTTGACATATTGACGTTTAAAAAATATTATTCGAAGGCAAGTTCGAATGTTGGAAATCGTGTGATTTTTAAATTAAATAAATAAATTAGCATTTATTCGGCTTTGAGAGATCACTTCGAGTCTTTGGTGCAATACCGCAGTAACTCAAAATTTGAATTTTTTAAGCTGGATATGCAGAAATGATCTTTGGGGAAATATTTATGTAAATGAAAACAAGATTATGGTTCTATCTCTAACTGTTCAGATTCTACAGCTACAAATGTCTTTTTATTGGCTCCAGCTATTTCCAACAATATTTATTTGCAATAATGAAATATTTCCTTTATGACAAGAAATTTACAAACAGAAAACATTACAAAACATGCCTCTTTATTTAAAAACTTGTCAAACAAATAACTTTAGTAAACGAAAATCCTATCAAAAAGATGGCTCAAAACTTCAAATGTATTTTTCTCAGTTCACGATTTTTTGAATTACAACGGTATTGCACCAAAGGCTCGACTTGTTTTTTCGATTTCGTTTACAGAACAAAAGGGAATATCAAAAAAGTAATTTATAGTCATCGAAGCGGAGGAAGACGTATCTATTCAAATTGACCGAGAAAACTAAGGCCACAAAATTCTTGTTGAGCTGTGTAAGCAATCGAAACACCGATTTTCAAAATTTTTGTAACTTATGACTTTTTCGGATTTTGACATGTAACGTCTCTTTTTTTTTTTGTTCTCCTAGAGAAAACAAAATTCTCAAGCCACTGCTATTCACAGGACCATCTCCAACATTTATATACATATTTAAACCCCAAGTAATAATTCTGCTTAGTTTAGGGAAAACTACAACTTAAACTACAAGTTTATCAGCATATCCGGTCCTAAAATAACTTGTGATACGAGGAAATTCAAGGAAACTACGAACGCATTATTTTGATATAAGCAAAGGATTACACAACACACAAACATACACACACACATACATACATACATACATATACTTTTTTAAATAAACATGTTGTTTGTGGCAAATATTATTTTACTAATTTTCACTGAAAACTTTAGTCCATAATGTTGTTGCTACAACTGGTCTGCAAGATGTTTTTTTTTTTTTTTTTTGTCTGGGAAAGATGAAATCTGAAACTTCATAAATCTTAAAGCAAATTTTATCTTTGAAACCTTATTAGTGTTTATGGTTTCTTTTTTATGAAATCTTCTTTTTGCTTCAACATCATTTTTGTGCAAACAAAAGTCCAAGAAACATGAATTTGAATATCAGCAAGAATTCAGATGTTCTAGTATTTCTTTTTTATACATCTTCCAAGTTTTGCTTTTCATTATGAAATAGTAATAAGTTTTGCCAAATGCTTGATGAAGATAATTAAAACAGAAAAAGTTTAAGGCAAAATGAACTCATTGATTTAAAAATTTTTTTTTAAGCTTTCAATTCAAAATCAACAAATTTATATGCTGCTTCTTGATTTAGAAGTTTACAAAAAAATATTTTTTTTTTAATTTTTTATCTATTTTGTTTCAATTGGGAATGAAAAGCAAGTTCTCTATAACATTTAGTCCCGTTTATTCATCATGAAAATTATCGACAGTTTTTTTTTTTTAGAAGAATTTTTAAAATCAGAAAAATTTTATTTAATTGTAGAGAAACGAGAGCAGGAGAAGTGAGAGGAATTGGGCACAACTCTGCAATTGCAGGTTTTTTATTAATAATTTGTAAACCAGAATTGTGCCGTCTCTTATGTTGATACAGTAATTTAAAGCTAAAAGGGTGGCGAGGGCTGAAGTAGCACGTTAGCACGTTGACTACTAAAACAAAAAATCCTGGGTTCGAATCGAGTTCGGGAGTTAGTCATAAAAATATTTAAAATTTTTTCTGATGATCATCAGTGCGCCTTTGTGTCAGTTGTTGTCGGTGGGTTTCAGTGGAGAAGGCAGAGTCACTGGTCACAGGCTTCAGCTGATACTAAAACAAGTAACATCTGAGCTCTCCTTCATCGGTATTATGCAGCATCAGCGGCGTAGTTAAATAATAAAAATGGCTACTAAAGACATCTTCAAGAATTTAATGCATCTGCTTGACGACAGAGGCGCTGCAACACTGCTATAAAATGCAAAAACTCGAAAAAGCAGAGTTTCAAAGTGAATGAAACTCCCTCTCTGTTTATCTCTTACCCCACGGTGGTCTTAAAAGAAAGCAAAACTACTACGGAACTAACCTGTCTTCATAAGTTTCCATATGCTTCCATGTTTTTAAGCTTAAAGTCGGAACTTTCTTTGCAGAGGTGTCCATCTTACAAAATATTCCTAATGTTTCTGAATTAACTGAAATCATATATTCCGAGTCCAACCAAAAATTAGATTAGATACTCATGGCCACTTTGATTGGTAACTAAGTGGGGCTCCCTAATACCGTGATTGGTGAGACCTCGAGCACAACAAAAGTCTTCAGGTAGAACTAGTAGTAGGAGATACTGGGAAATGCCGCACCCTTAGCTGGGTACCGCAGGGTTGCAAACAGCCGCCACGCATAACTCATAATTCCCTCTCAGTTTCACCACACACAAAACATCATTTTGCTAGACATCAATCCAGGACTGGAATTTGTTTGTGCATGCATGATCATGCATGCACGATTCTTCGCTACTTATAATTCCCGCTCGGACACTTCATTATATGCAGCAAAAGATTTTAAAACATTTTTTTTTACAAATCCTTGAGACCATTTTAAACAATTTAAATAACAAATATTCACTGTTCGACTGGCATTTTTAAACAAAAATTATAATAATATTGGCATTAATTTGAATAGTAACGTTTCAGGCATTAAAATGGAAACGTTGCTCGTTTAAATTACTTTATTTAAAATTTGCCCGACTTTTAAAAAGATAATCACTTGTCTTGTCTTGTCAGTCGGCTGACTGTTGACTGCTTTCGTCCATGTTCAAATGTGTTACAAAAATAATAAATAATAAAATTATATAAAGATAACAGCAACAATTTGGTCGAAAGTAGAACAAAATCATCATTTATTTTAAGTGTGAAAAAAAATGATTTACCCCAAAATTAACCATAATTTGAGGCCCTAGTTGTTGTTGTTGTTGGCCCAGTAAAGAAATGCAGCAAAATGTACTCTTTCATTTTGCAACAACAAAATAAAAATTGCCTTTGTTATTGTTGTTATAGCAGACTTATTTTTCCCATAAACTGGCGGCAATTTATAGCGTGTGATAAAACATCGTCAGCAACAACTTGTCAAAATTGATTTTTAACTATAATTCGTTGTTCAAGTTTTGCAAAGAAAGAAAATAAAGAAAAAAAAAACATGCAACAGCTATTTTTCAACGTAAAAAATAATTTTAAGTGAAAATAAAAGCGAAAAAACTGCCATAAACTTTATTAAAATAAATAACAACAATTAGTTGCAAGGCGAGAAAAAAAATGCACAAATGCAACATTAGTAATTATGTGTGTGTATGAGAAAAAACAACACGCACACACACGTTAAAACACGTCCGCTTTTCAACTCTAAACAACAAAGTCATAAGGCGTTTTGAGGAGCAGCTGCAAATATTTAACAAACATATTTGCATGTGTTGAAATTTTGTGTAATTTATTCATCTCTTCATGCGCTCATTAAATTTTTATGCATTTTCATCTTTTATTCATCTCGTATCATTGCAATTTCATAGATACGATTACATGCCCAGCAAACACACCAATGACAACGGATTGAAAAATATGATTTAAGTGCAAATGTAAATTGTTTCTTAAGGGTTGTGAATAACAAGTGAATTTCTGGTTTTTATTTTTATTAATTTTTAATCTAAGCACCTCGAGTTTGGTTAAAAATTTCATCTTCCCCAAGGCGACTTCATATCAATAATACTAGTGTACAACAATCACAAAAATCTATTATACGTTGTCAAAAATAATTCATAGACTTTTGACATTCAACCACGATGAATAGTTGTCAGCTGGGCTTATAAGTTCAACTGATATGAATTCGCCTTGATCTTGGCTTTTTAATTAGAATCAAGGCAGATTCATTACTAAAAACTAAACTCACTAGTTAATTCGCGCGTAAACGGATTCAACGATTTGTAACGTCAAAGTTCGTTTACTTTTTTTTTTTTTTTTTTTTTTTTTATCTGGGACCAGCACTCAGGAGAAGACGCCTACACATGCAAAGCATTGTGCTGGAACTATAGGAAAGGGCTAGTAGGAGAAACGACAGGAGGTGAAGCTTAATTAATTATTTTCCAGCCCTGCTTTCGCACTTTCTTTTGTTTTTATACTCGTAGCAGTGCTGAAGCATCGGTTTAGTAGCCATTTTTATTATTATTTTACTTCGCCGGTGCTACACAATACCGACTTTTGTGTAAAAGTTAAGGAAAATGGTTGTAAATAATTTAATAATTATAATAAGAATTCAAAATAAATTGCTTTTTTTAATAATAAATTTAAATTAAACTTAATATTACACTAATTTAACACGTTCTTTTTCGGTTATGTTATATTTAACAAAACCGAATGTATACCCAAAAATTTGACGTTCGGCTGCAAAGCGAATTGGGGAATTTGCCTTGCGACAACTTTGTAGTAATAAACATAGTTTGGCTCACTTTCAAGCAAGGCAACCTCATTACCAGCAAGGTTTAGTAGTACAAGTTTAACACAAGGCAAATTCGTTAATACGCTTTGCTCGTCAACCGTAAAATTTACTGCAAACATGTTTTGCTAAATATAACATAACTTAAAAAGAACGTGTTTAATTAATAAGTAATATAAGTTGAGTGTATTAAAATTATAAATGTAAAACCAGATTGTATAACCCGCAAGTTACATATGCAATTGAAATCCACTTTAGATATTAATTAAAACTTTTTCAATTTTAAATATGCTACTAATCGATAACATACAGTCAGTTAAAAATTTCATGTGATAGTTACTTAAGGGTGCTTGAAATGATAAGATTTGTCGTACGTAAAATGTGAGAGAAAATAAAATGAAATTCCATCCGTATGTCAAAAAAAGAGAGTAAAAATCGGATGGTTGTTTTCTGGCGTTTACATTATTGGTATGGATAAAATCAAGTAAGATGAAAACATTTTCGATTAATTTAACTACAGCTGTTTGCTTGTTTTCCCAGGTATGGAGTTCTTGTGCAATTGAATTTTTTTTAATAACCTTGAAAAATATTTTTATAACTTTGGAATATGTTATTTTCGTGGTCAAAATTTTTAGTGTACTTTTGGAAAATATACGTATATTTTTATAAAATTGTGCGGTTGTAGGCTAAAATGTACATTTTGATTTTATAATTGGTATAGATTTATGAAAGCAGTTTTCCTTCCCTGGATTTCTCACATTTGTTTACATAAAAATGCATCCCTGATCTAATCTTGTGTGTTGGTTTTTGAAAAATTTTAAAAAATCAAATCATCCGTATTTTCTCTCAAAATCTTATAGTTTCATTACATATTACGTTTAGACGATCCGACTTGTGCTCTTCTACACAAAAATTTGGCATGTCGTACGACTTGTGGGACAATCTAAAGCACCCTTTAGAAATAAACTAAATCAGAGGAAAAATTGGAAATTACACTGACAAACACTAGCTGAACGGAATAACATGCTGTTTTCGAAGGCTGCTACACTTTGATGTTGTTGCTGCATCAATTCACGTATAATCGAGGCCACACTGTACTTCATGATATTTAAAATTATTTGTATTTTATAATCGGCTCGTGTAAAATATTATCAAAAAAAAAATTTTTATCTGTCAATTTTAAATTTTTTTTTTTGCATATGTGTGCTGGGTTACTGTTAAGTAAATATATGCATATGGGTATTTATTAATATGAAAAACTCATCGCTTCTCATGTGTATTCATTATTAAAAAAAATAAAAACATAAAAAAATAAAAAATACCGTTAAATGATGGTCAATAATAATACGTTAATGGTGGAAATGAAAACGATAAAAAAAAGGAATTTGCCAAATGAAAATTTATACATTCAACTTCAACGGACTTGATTATTTTGATTTTTAAATTATTGTGCCACCACAATATTTATTCATTAAGTTGTAAAATGAACATGTTGGCAATTGTAAGGTAACGCAAGACGGCTAATAAGTATGTATGCTGGTACGCATCATTCACTTAACCACTACAGCTGACAGACAGACTGACAATCAGGCCACACAATCATTAAAAACAGAAATCAAATCAAAACACAAAAATCTTCATACAACAACATCATAATGATGGCCAGTGGAGACGATCTTGCAGACAGGCAGACATCAATATCTCCATTGCAACTTATAACGTGTAATAATTATCGTATCAAATCGATATAGGCAGCAGGCAAGCGGGGAGAGCGAGAGAGAGAGAGAGAGACAAGGGCAAGGTGCATTTCCTAATTGTCAATCATTGGGAAAATGCAAACAAAAAATTACCAACATTTTAAACATACGTTGCAAGCACGCTTTTGCTTCCTTTCTCGTCGACTTTCGACTGTAATTTACATACCAAAAAAAAAAAAAAACACGCAAAAACCCTTAACTTTTCTCCGTATTAACCACATTGAAAAATATATTTGATTCAACAACAACAACAACAAAAAAAAGAAAATTAAAAAAAAACACCCAGTGGAAGTAAGAAACAAGATTTAAGTAGTACAAGTACGAAAGTACTGCGAGTAAATCAAAATTTTATGCCACAAAATTTTTAACCAAACTGCAGTTACAAGTACAACTATTTAGATGAAACATATACAAACACATTTCTTTTTTTTTTTGATTATTAAAAGTTATACCTTTACACCCAGAGAAAAAGAAAACTCACTTTCAAATTTCATTTAATAAAATTTTTAAGTACATTTAAAAGAAACTCAAATATACAAGGTGGGGCAAAAGTAATCACCCGATGTTCTTTAAATCAAAAATTTAGCGTCTGCTTGTGAAATTTGTTTTTTTAATGCATTCGAATTTAGTCCATCGAGTTGAGAAAATGATGACTATACGGAACCATTTTATGGCATTTTCCTTAACTCCTGGCAGAACTTCGGGTGGCAGGTTTTCGCATTCCTGGCAAATATTCTTCTTAAGGGAGAGGCTTATTGGCGTAAACTCGCGAATTAAAAATACTTCTAAAAAAGAAGTTTGGAACGGTTAAATCGGATGATCTGGCCGGACAGGGTGAAAATCACCAAAACAAGAGATTAAGAGACCCGGAAATGCTTCCTGCAGAATATCGGTTGTGGCTCGAACCATTTGCACCGTTGCACCAAATATTCTCCAGTCTCAATTCATCCAATTGAGGAAGAAAAAATTCGGTAATAGTGGCTCTGTAGACAGCGCCGTTCTCAAAAAAAAAAGCTCGATGACTCCTCCAGCACTAAACAGCACACTACGCAGTAACTTTGAGCGGGTGTAATGGCCCAATGACTCCTCATGACTTATCGATTTGCTTCACAAATGCCAAAACCGAATTGCTATTTGGCGCCATTTTCTGATTCCTTTTGCCCCACCTTGTACAAACGAAATTTATTAAATTGATTCAGGTTACAAACATGTTCTATCAATTCTCAACAGCGGTTTACGAAATGTTTTTCTTTAATTCGTGTAACAATTTTAAAAGAAAAAAATTTAATGAAATTTAATTTCAGCCAGCAAAAGCACGGCTGCTTCATACACAATTTGACTATTTGCGAACACATAGAAAAATTTCATTAGAAAAATTGTTGTTGTTTTGTTTTATTTTCCTTTGTAGATTATGTAATTCTCAAAGACTTTTTGCGAATTCTTGTATAAAAATGTGATACTTCTTAACTTTTTTAAAAAAATTTGCTTAAAGCTCTACTGCAGATTTTGGCATTAACAGAAAATGAAATATGCATAGCTAAACCATATAACAAACATTTTATATATAAAAATGACATGTTTGTATGTATGTATGTGTGTTTGTGCCTTATGGACAACTAAACGGCTGCGCCGATTTTGTTGAAATTTTTACAGTATCTCATTGTATATCTGGAAGGAACTATAGGCTATATATATATATATATATATTTCAAAAATTCCAACTGGGCGTTGCCACGCCCCTTACAAAGTAAATATTTATTTTTGGGTATCATGAGAACGGTTGAAGTGAAAGTTTCTGAATGCAGTCCAAGTGATTTTGTAGTTAAAAGAAATCATCAGTTAAAAAGGGGGAAGGATTGGACAAGTGGGACTGCTACCTCCCATACAAACTAAATATTGATTTCATTATATCTTGAGAACGGTTAAAGTTAACGCTTCTGCATTTGGTCTCAGTAACTTAATAGTCAGTGCGATTCAGCAGTGAAAAAGTGAGCGGAATTGTACAAGTGGGCGTGATCTCTACCATACAAAGTAAATAAAGATTTTTGTATATCTTGAGAACGGTTAAAGCTAAAATTTCCAATTTTAGTCTGATGATAATAAATTTTTTTGCTACGGTATACGGGAGAGTAAATAATAAGGGGAGGTAAAATATAGATAGGTCTGCATCTAGATAGACTATATATTTTTCCAAAGATAAGACCACGACGGATGGTAGGGTGCAACTTCCGCTCCTCCGAAACCAATTAACCGATTTTATTAAAGGACACATTAGACATCTAATTTTAAAATAAAACTATTATAACAGCTACAGCAACGCGTTGTCGGGTCAGCTAGTAGATAAATAATTATAGTAAAAATTTTTAGCAATTTTTTATAAAATTATTTTATCACGCCCCAAAATACTTAAAATGTTTTTGTAAAATTTCTAATAAAATTTTTTATAAATCTTGTAAAATTTTTTGTTAGAACCTTTTTTTAATATAATTTTTTCTTCATATTATAATTTAAATTTCATTATTTTTTTGAGAGCAATTTTTTATCAAACTTCAAAGATGTTTTTTTTAATTCAATTATTTTATGGAAATTTTCATTTTACATTTTAAAATATATTTTTAATACTTTGAATTTTTATAAATTTTTTTTTTAATTTCTTATAAAATTCTTCGAAAATATTAAAAAAAATGCTTTCCAAATTATTTAAAATTTTTTAAGAACTTCCTGAAAATGTTAAGTCATGTTTAGTGAAATATCAAAAAAAAAAACACAAAAAAATATAAAAAAACCTTCAAAATTTTGTATGCGCTTCAAGTTACTTTCCAATTATGATTTTAAGAATTTCAAAAGACAACCATGGGAAGCAGTACACAAACAATTTTAATGTCAAAAATGTCACTTGTTTTCATTTCCAGCTCAAACTAATTGACTGAAGTTGTTAAAAAAAAGACCATCAGCTTTGGTTTTTTTTTTTTTTAAATTAGAAATTTTTCCAGCACTTTTACTTTTCCTATTGCATTATTTACTGTAGAAAAGATGATATAAAAATAAATGGAAGTTAAAATAATCAACCCGTATAGTTAAATTTCCAAGTGTATGGCGACAATATTTTGTTTGGCTTTAATAAATATATATATGGGTAACTTTTGTATGACAATTTAAAAATTGTTTTTTTGTTGTTTCTTGTTGCCACGAATATTTAAATTTTGTTATTTAACTTTTATGAGGAACATAAGACCGTACATAAGTATGTATGTATGTTTGTATCTCTAAGTATGGGAGCTGAAGTTTGCATTTGTATGAGTGGAGTTATTTGTTGTGTTAAATATTTTGCTGCCAACACCTTAAAAATTTTCAACTTCTTTTGCAATTTTCGCTTAGTTTTTTTATCTCTCCCCCCACCTTCCCTTCCTCACTTTACAATTTTGGTACTTAAATTTTTGCAAAGTTTTTGTTTTTAAATGAATTTTACTAAAGTTTTCTCTCTACCCCAAAAACTGGTTGCCAATATTCAAACGTACGCAGTACTAACAACAAGTATTTAAATAAAGTTAAAACAAACAAACACACACATACATACATGCTCCAATAAAAAAAAAAATAATAAAAAAAATGAAAAATTTCAAAAATATTTTTTTGTTTTTTTGTATATGAAAACTGTAATTTTACAGCAAGTATGAAAGGCTGGCTGACTGGCTGGCAAACAGGAAAAATCACTTTGTTGGCAAATTTTCATTCACAACGTAAGTATCTACATGCAACATATTTATTCTGAAATTTATTAAATATAAAAGACTTGGAACGAAAATAAAACAAATTATGACAAAAATGTGCAATTCAACCTGAACAGCAAAAAACAAAGAAGAACAACAACAAACACAAAAACAAAAACGTACATGAATACGAATAGTTTTATAAAACTACAATACACATGCATGCATAAATAACTGTATGCACACACGCATGCACATGCATGCTTGAAGACAGACGCCTGTTGGCTGTACAGTGACTGTGTAAAATTATACACACAATACACTTGTACAACGGAAATGAATTTGCAAAAATTCTAGTTCGTCTTTTATGTTTTATTAGCCCGTAATAAAAACTTTGAATATTTTGGCTTAAGCAGAGAAGAGGAATAAATGTTTGTCGCTGAGTCAACTTCAACTTTTGTGTTTTCTTAAACATTTTGCAGAACAACGTCTGTCTACCTGCTTGCTAAGGAAATGTCAAAAACAGTATTTTTTATTTTGTTTTTTTTTTTTGCTACATAAAAAAGTAAAAAATGCTGAATTTTATATGCAGTTCAACTTTTAAAAAAGCATTCTAATGTTGGGAACGACAAATGGATAATGGAAAAGTAAGCAGTAATAATTTTCACTAATTTTTCGAGCTCAATATTTCGCTAGCCATGTTTTGGAAAGCACATGCCGCTTAAAATTGGCGTTTTCAAACCGCTACAGTATGCTAAATTCATTGAGTGTATTTTATTGAAACTACACTTTAAAGGGAAAATAAAATGATGCATACTTTAAATTTAATAGGGGCGTTCACAATTTACTCATAAAATCATATGTTTTCAAATAATAACAAGAAAAAATGTGACTGCTGTGAACAATTATGCTTCAAGCAACAGCATTTCCTACCGGAGACACACTACGGTAGGCTTGCCAGATGGCCTGGTTTCTTCTGCATTTTCCAGTTTTTTATGTCTAGTCCAGTTTCCAGTCCAGCTTTTTCATATTTTATAAACTTTTATAATGAAATTAATATTTTGTACAGAAAAATTGCATTCTAAACACAATAAAATTACAACTACATATATCTGCAAGTGTTTGGATTATATTTTTTCCTAACTCCAATTAGTACAATTTTTTGTACATAACTGACAATTTATAAAGTATAATAAAAAAATAAAATTTCACTTTTTGGAAAAATAGGTGCATTTTAAAAATGGTCCAGTTTTTTTTCTCAAATCCAAGCGAAAATTTGACGTTTTCCAGTTTTTAGGCTTTTGGGATCTGGCAAGCCTACAATACGGCTATGCAAATATTATTTAGATCATAAAATTTATTCACAGATAGAAAGATGGACAATTTACAGTTGTGGCGGGTGGCGCAAAATTAATCACCCTATCGTAAGATGTCATAGCTTTAGCCAATGGCGTTTTACGTCACTCATATCTTTTTTTGTTGTCAATAAATTATTTAGCAATGCAGGTCTTATTTTTATAAAGTTTTGAATTTTTTTTAATATGGTATTGCGATATTTCGCTAACCCTTGGTTAGCATCATCAGGAAAATTTATTTTTTTTTTCTTTTTTTTAATAAAATTTATCAAAATATTTTATATTATTTGAAAATATATAATTTTTTAACAACACAAACCTTAGGAAGCTCTTATAACTGGCCTGCAGAAACACCTATGGTCTAGGCGGGACTCGAACCCGCACCTCCATATTGATAAGACTAATGCTCATGCAGTAGACTACGGAGACAGACTTTGACATTTGTGAACTAATGAGCTGCAGAAAATGCCAAAAAAAATATATTACCAAACAAATTTTCAAAATTATTGTCGCCTATGGAAAAGATCCACTAATTATTTTTTTTAAATTGGAGTGGCGATGGCACGATGGATGGTAGTCGGCACGTTGACTACGAATCCAAAAACAGACCAGGGTTTAACCGCAGTTTCAGACTAAAAAAATTTTAAATTAAAAATAAACATCTCTTCTGATGTGCATTAGTGTGTCTTTGTGTGTCAGTTGTTGTCGGAAGGTTTCAGTGGCGAAGGCATAGTCACCGGCGAAGTAAAACAATAATAAAAATGGCTACTGAACCGAAGCTTCAGCACTGCTACGAGTATAAACAAAGAACGTGCGAAAGCAGAGCTGCAAAAATAATTAATTAAGCTTCACCTCCTGTCGTTTCTCCTACTATCCCTTTGCTATAGTTCCAGCACAATGCTTCGCATGTGTAGGAGTCATCTCCTGAGTGCTGGTCCCAGATAAAAAACAAAAGGCAAGGAGGTAGTCCGCCCACCCATCATTATCGGTTGAAATTTGGTATGTAGACTCCTTTTTCCATGTTGAGATCCACTAAGAACGGATTTTTGAATATTCTAATTTTAAAGGGGTAAAATCGATAACCTAATATGACAGAAACTAAGCCAGATATAATAAAAATTATAAAAGCATATAAATGCTGCCGAAAAATAAGCGGACATGTGTTTCGTACTCTTTTCATATAAGTACTTTTAGTGGATCAAATTAAAAAAAAAATTTTTTGTTACCTTTCTTTGCAGGCATATATCGCTGGTAATCTTTTCTTCTAGGAAAAATTTCGAGTGTGCGAGGTTACTTCTTCGCAATTCGGAAATATATGGAGTAAAATTGTACATTTGTACTTGTATACCATTTAAATAGTGTTTATGATGCACATTTTTAAGGCGGAGACGACTATTTTTTATCAACTGCAATGCTATGGATACCAAATGAAAACAAAATGGTTGAGAAGAAAAGCTAAACTAAAGACTTTTCTGCAAAACTGCGTTTTGTACTTCTTTATTTATTTTATTTTTTTTTTTTTTGAAAAGAACGTTGATGTAACAATAAAAGTATTAAAATTTGATGCAGAAACTAAACGGAACAATATCAATGTACAAGTGGGCGAGATTAGACAAGTTGGTGTGGGGCAGCGAAGCACACCGGGTATAGCTAGTTTCATATATTTTATACTATATAAAGTAACATTTACAACACTAATGCCCCATCAATATAAGGCAAAGTTACAAATTCCTTTTTGCACTTGATAAAACTGAATTCCTACAAACGAATGCCCAGACTTGCTACCAGTAGGTTTTTTTTTTTTTTTTTTTTTTTGTTTGCTCCCCAGCAGTGTTCTACACGTATCTGTTCATTAAACAACTGGTAGTTTCTTATAAAATTTACTCGAGTTTTTCTTTGCAAGTAAATTGTATCTGTGCTAAAATTATACTGGGGTTTTAAGTTAATTATTGGATTAGCATTTAATCGTTTTTCTAACCAATATGTGGCAGGCACTTCGCAAGCAAATTGCGTTTTCTTTTTTCTTCTTCTTCTTCTTTTGTTTTTTGTTAGTTTCTTCGAATATTTCTTCTATTTCTATTCGAGTGTAATACTTTGCTATCTAGTACGCATATTAAAATTGCGAATTTTTTTCTTCCTTCTTATCGTTTCTTTGACTTTAGCTTTTGTTGACTGTAATTAAGTTGCGTGTCAGTTACATGTGTGTGTGTGTGTGTATGTGTGTGTGTGTGTGTGTGTGTGTGTGTGTGTATGTGCGTATGTATGTGGCAACTGAAAGCTAAAAATAAAAAAGAAAGAAAAAAAAGACTTGTTTCTTTTGCAACGTGTTGCTATTTTAGAGACAAGCAAAAACACACCTCGAAGATAAAAATTCCTTAATTAATGTCAATTTTTTCTATACGCGTTATCACATCAGCATATGAATGAATGAATGGATTTATTCAAGTCATACTATCTGAGCTAACACTAAGTACAATGTGAAACGTTTACAAATATTTTATGGGGATCGACATGCATACATGAATACGAGTACAGTCGAACTTCTCTATAACGTAGCAGTTGGGGACCGTCAAATTTCTACGTTATAGAGAAAATTCGTTATAGAGAAACTGCAGAAAATTTTGACTACATTCTTTTTATGTAGAAAATATATTTATTAAGACAAAAAAAATGGTTTTTACATCAACACATTAATTTTTTTTTTATTAATACATACATATGTGACTAAATTGATGCAAAAAATCGATTGCTAAAAACTTCGCAATAGAGAAATTATTTAGTGTGAAAAATTCTATTTAGGTCTTCAAAAATTGTACGTTATAGAGAGAACTTCGCTATAGGGAAGTTCGTTATAAGGAGATCAAAATGTATGAAAATACTCACAAACATGTTGTGTTCGCGAATTTTATTTGTTATAGAGATTTCGTTATAGAGAAGTTCGCTATAGAGAAATTCGACTGTATATGTATAAATTATGTTTGAGTTTGAAAGGGTATACAGTGGAAGATTTACTAGCGGAATTATATCCGTAATTAGAAGCTTCACATTTTAATTCCTGAACGTATTTGATAATTTCTGTGTTTCACAGTCATCTTCGACCTATAGCGATCGCCGTTGGCACTGATCAAAGAAATAAGGACGCTACCAACCCAAAATTCACACCAAACAGTGACTTTTTCGGGTTGCATTGGACTTTCTTGGATGTCTTTTGTGAATTGATATCGTCCCAAATTCGACAATTTTCTTTGTTCACGCACCCATTCATCCAACAATGGGCCTCATCGTTGTAGAAAATTTTCGGATAAAAATGTAGGGTCAGTTGCCACTGCTGCATTGTTGAAGGATTTGGCAAAACAAACGGCATAAATAACATTTAATTTGACAGATGTAGCTTCAACAAAATGGCCGTTATGAACTGCCAAAATTCGGAAGCCCCTGTTGGAACATCCTGTATTTCACCCGAAAGTTTTTTTTTTAATTTTTGTAGCGTATTATTTTGCAAATTTTTCAAACGGCAAGAAAACAAAATTATCGGAATTGATTTAAGCTGCATTGCCAACAGTGAGAACAAATTAGTCTTTTCGAGGCCAAATTTAGCTGTTTTTAGCCCCGAAATTTATGTTTTAATTTCACCCATTTTTTTTACCCTTTTTTAATTATATCTTCAAATCTTCTGCTGAACCCATATTAAAAATATTCAGAATATTTAGAATTTAATCGAATAATAACTGTATTACAAATTAATGAAAATTTTCTGTTGTGTTCACAGCTAATTTATCACAATATTTTGAAGAAATTACATTTTTTTTGTTTAGAATAAGTGTAGTTCGATTAAATTCTAAATATTCTGAATATCCAAAACGCATGTGTGCGACGAAAAATGTTAGTTATCCTTTTAAATGAAATGACAAAATAACTATCGAATGGTTTTTCATTGCCGTCCGATGGAGGGCTAATAAACCACAAAAATTTGAATAAAGAAACACAATTAAAAAAAAGCTATAAAAAGCTAATTTCGTTCTCAGCTGTACTGAAAACAGAAGCTTTGACGTTTGGGAATATATGAAGTATGGCCTTTACTAAAAAAGGCAAAAACAACAAAGCTGGCAACCTTTGTTTATAGTATGCGGACAGTAACGATTATTCTCGTATGCTTTTTCCTAAGCTCTGCCGGGTTATATAGATGATATTAATGACTTTACAACTATTTCCCTGTTGACACAAAGTGTACTGATGACATGCGTAGTGGCTTAGAAAATACGTATTCTACTCAACTGGTGTTGGAGATTAATTGTTCTTTTGCCCTTATTCTAATGCAAAAAAAATGTAATTTCTTCACAATATTGTGATAAATTAACTGTATGAACTTGAACACGACAGACAATTTTCATTAATTTATTAAAAATTGAAAATATTGAAAACGAAAAATTTAAGTGCACTGAAGACAAAATTATATTTATTGAAATCCTAAAGTCGAAAGCTTTTGATTTATAACTGGCCAAATGTTGACACAACAGTTGACAATTTAAGAATGCGCTACAAGAAAATCCTTCTCTTGATTTTAGTTAAAGTAGTATTTATAATTTTATAATATTATCTTATAACATTAGTCGTTAATAAGATCTTTTGCAGGCTTTTAAGGCTTTTAATTAATGATGTTGTGACGCCATCCTTACAATTAGTTAGAAGAACTAAAAAAAATTGTCCCTCCAATAGAAACGAATTTTAACCAAAAATATAAAAATTCCTGTTATTACAATTGTTGGCGGCTGCCAGACGAACTCAGACCGTGCAGAACATTTTTCGACTAGACATCTTCAAAGTAGTCAGCAGTCAGTCAGTAGGTGTTTTGTTTATATTTATTGTCTATAATTGATTTTCTTTTCAATACAATGCAACGACAAAATTTTTATGGAATAGGCAAAAATATTTGTTTCATAAAGCACTAAACAGATAGACCACAGCAGGCTACCGACTACAATCTATACAAATTTAATACACACTCTCATATGATAATGATTGTTTTGCTGAAAACGCAGTACATGGTTAAACGACCACCGTTGTAACTATCGCCAACTTAGGCTACATTCACATTACTCGTATATGCTGTCTGTTTTTGTCATATGGGGTGCCACTTTTTAGCTTGTTAATTTTTATACACAGTATGAACGCCTTTAAACAACAGCATGTGTCTTTACTTTATAAGAACATAGAAGGCAATTGGATCAACAATTTCAGGTTTAGGCTAATTTTTATTTTTGTGAGCAACAGATTCAATGTTGCCAATGTTTAGAGAATTGGAAATAAATCAGTTAACTCAGTTAAATAGAAAACAACAACACGACAGTCGGAAAAAAATTAAAAATGCATTAAGAATGGGGCAGTTCTATGCATTTTTACGTGAACAAAAATTTTAATTAAAATACAAAAAATTTCTACAGCAAATAACTACAGTGAAACCTCTCATAACCGCACACTCACTGCAGCAATATTTTTGTCCGGTTATGACAGGTGCCCGCTTACACAGAAAAAATAATTGTTAAATTTTTAACAATTAAGTATTTGCTCAGTAAAACTTTTTTTCTCAACTGAAATTTTAATTGAATCCAGGTTTGTTTTAATTTTTTTTTTTTTTTGTTATCTGTTCAAAGCTTAAGTGTATTCTTTGGTTGGTTTTATGCTATATGAAATGGCACACCTAATTATTTGTGGTTGCTCTCAGCTATTATATTGTATTACACAGGGTGGGCCGAAAGTCACGCCTGCGTGATGTTCGATAAAATAAAATCTAAAAAAAATAATAAAAAAAAAAATAATATACAAAAAAGTTATTCAAATTTTAACACGCAGGCGTGACCATTGGCCCACTTTATATTATTGTTTTAAAACATACATATGACTTTATGACACTTTGTGAGTCGCCCAGCTACATACGATGTTTACACACTTTCCGGCAAAATATCTCTTTCTATCTTTTTATAGTAAAAACGAGCTTAAAAGAAATAGGATCCTTTTAAAGTTCTTCGAACAAATTAAAGTTGTTTTTTTGTTTTGCTAAACTTTGTGAAGAAGTTAATATGAAATCAACAAAAATCTTTTTCCACGAATCAGCATCGTATATTGGCCCTGACTACGGTTCGTTGTCAAGAAACAACTTGAAAACAATTCCATAAATCTGGACATTTTATTGTTGTTATTAGTTCGAATCATTATGAAAATAACTAGTGATACTCATTAAGTTTATGAGATTAAACTAATAATAATAATAACTGTTGAACAAATAACGTAAAAATTCCCACCAGAGTTTCATATTTTTTTTTTTTTTTTGTTATTTGGTGACTCAAACCGACAGCAAAAAAAAAGAATTTATTTGATTGTGCAGTTACAAATTAAAAATGAAATGAAATGTATTTAGTTGTGTGTGACTTTTGTTGATTGTTTATTAGTGTGTTTTATTTTTCCATTTATTTTTAATAATTTTTTCTTTCGTTGGTTTGGTTGTTTGTTACATTAAGGTTAATAAATTAATTTAAATTAACTAATCTACAATATGGTCCAGCAAACGGACACACCGTACAGCCAACTCAGCTCACTAGCGAACGCCGCTCATACTATGACAAGCGCCCATAACGAGTTCTCTAAGATTTTTCTCAGTTACAGTTTTGCTGCTGTTGCTTTGTTTATTTGAAAATATTTATAAAGAAATATAGTTCTCAGCATGATAATCGCCAATAAAGGTTAACAGGTTTCAGTTTATTTAACTCAATTCTTTTTATTTATTTTTTTTTTAATTTTCTTTTTTTCTAATACTAAAACTGTTGGCTATTATAAGATTTGTTTTTTATTCAAATGCTTATGAAGATAAAATTAACATTTATGTTCAAATCTGTAACTGTAGTAGGTAAATTTTCATTAGTGCCACCATGTCTGACAGCCAAATGCTTTAACAGCAATTTTTATTTAATTTAAATTTTTTTTTTTTTTTGTATGTGAAAGAACAACCACACGTCTGGAGTCTCAGCAACAGCCAACAACAGGCACTAACACCAACATTAAAAATAATAATAAAGAGAGTATAAAATATTTGGACTATAAAACAAAAGATTTTTTTACATACATACACACACATGCATAAGCATGTACACTCACTCGTGCATGAGCATGGCTGAATGACGAATACAAAAAAAATACTCCAATCACACAACAAATAAATAAAAAAAATAAAAAAAATACGGCCAACAGCAACAACAACAAGAACTATTTAACAAAAAAAAATTTTAATATAAAGTCATAAAATATTTGTTAATTAAATGAAGTAAATATTATTAACCCATTATGGCCAGCTTATAGAGTAATTCCTTTTCTTATGTTCGTTCATTTCATAGAAATTCAATTTTTAATGGCGATAAATTAACGATTTGTCACGGAGGTGAAAAGGCAAAAAATGAAAACAAAAATATAAATAAAGAAAATGCCATGAAAGATAATTAATAATTTAATCTTGTCGTAGGACTGTTTTTATTGAAATTTTTAATGGTAAAATAAATCGTAAAAATAAAAAAGAAAAACCCTAAAAACATTTGTTAAATATTAGGATGATATTTTTTTAATAATTAATAAAAAAAAAATCCAATTTATATGGGGCAAGTATTCCATGTGCAAATGGCTTTCATGTCATACTAAAATAATGTCATTTGCTTTAAGCTCGAAATTTTATTGTAATTTTTTCCAGGAAAAAACAATACGAAGCAACAACGTTATGCTTGACATGGAATATGAAATTCAATAAATATTTTTATAACAACAACAATTTCAATGAGCCGCTGAGTTGTTGTTACAATGAAAGATATAACAGACAATGTGTCATATTCCTGCATTAAATGTGGGGACAAGTGTTTCCAAGTCACCGCTTTTGTCGCCTAATTTGGTGACTTTGCCAACGAAGCGTCTATATATTAATATTTGCTTTTGATTAGTGATTGCGAACGTCTTAAAAAATGCCATTTTATGGTTTAATATTTCGTTAGATTTAATTAAAAAAAATAAAATTTTCTACTTGACATTTTTAATATGTTGCCCACTTTTTGTTTTTTATCTGGGGCCAGCACTCAGGAGAAGACCCCTGCATTGTGCTGGAACTAGGAAATTAGATTATGGGAAAGAAGATAGAGGGAGTAGTGTTTATGGATATTTGATTTAAATTTTCCCACGTCAATAGCGACAGGAAAGACCTCTGCAGGGAGTTTGTTCCACATACGCGATGTCCGGCCGAAAATTGAATTCTCCCTGTAATGCGTAGTGCGGTTCGCTGCCAAGTTGACCTCAAATGGATGCACTCTTAATCATGGACGCGTCGTGCGTGTGAATGACCGGGTTTCGGGAACAAGTTCCCTGAAATCATCAGAACACATTCCATTATAGTAACAATAGAACAACGAACACATTGCGACGATGCTCAAGAGAGTCAATAGAGTTGGCTACCCTACTCTCTTCTATGAGTTTCTTCGCTCAGTTAATCGAACGTCACACTGAATCTTCATACCAAGAACATCAAGAGCATGTGATTACAAAATATTTACACCACCCATAATTACAGATGACGCAGCGTGATCGGGCATGCGTCGATGTGTAAGCATGATGCATTGGGTCTTTTGAGCGTTGAAATCGACTCTGTTTGCTTGACACCATTGCGATAGTTTCATGAGGTTACAATTCAATTTATCACTCATATTCTGCCTCAGCGAAGTGATCATAGTCGATGTTGGCCTACGACTAAATGAATATGAGTGAGAAATGCCGCCTTCATCTGCGAAAGAGTGGATAGGGTTGGAAGTTTGTTCCACATACGCGATGTTCGGCCGAAAAATGAGTTCTCCCTGTAATGCGTGGTGCGATTTGCCGCCAAATCGACCGCAAATGGATGCGCACTCAATAATGAACGCGTTGTACGCAGGAATGAACGGGTTTCGCGAACTAGTTCCCTGATTTCACCAGAGCACATTCTATTGTAGTAGCGATAGAACAACGAAACGCACCCAACCAAATAATTTAAAAAGTCTAAGAAAATTCACATGTTTATATAAATATTCCTGTGAACTATTTGAGAATTACGTAATATTTCATTGCACCAAAAAAAACCTCCAGTTGCGTAAAATTTAATTTAAAATTTTTTTCTTTAATTTTATTAATTTTACTGTAACAAAAGCGTATAACATCAACAGAGGACAATTTTGAAAGCAACCGAAAATCCACCTTAATAAATCAGTTAAAAATAAAACTGCTTAGAATTGTAAATATTTATTCATTTCAAAATGACTGAACGCAATATTTCGTGAATAAAGTAAAAAACCTTTTTCTTTTGTGGTTTTTCACGTCCACATGTAGATTATATTTACTTTATACCAATTTGATTTCTCTCCAGTTTGACAAGGGTTAAATAACTATTTGTATTAATATTTTATTATGAAGTTAAAGATCAAAGAAATAAAAAATGGAAAAGTGACGAATAGAAGAAACAAGAACTATAAAACTTTTTTTTTTTAATATAAAATAAATTATTTAATTAAAGTTTTTTTTTAGTATTTCAAAACAAAAAAAAAATAAGCATAAATTCATGCTGTTCATGTTTTATAGCTGTCATATCAAAAACAAATGACTGAGAGATTAAGGCCTAGCACATGTATTTAAGCAGAGAATACAGTTGTGAAGATTGTTGAATACATTTTTTTGATTCCAAATTATTGAGCAAATAAAATAGGAGTCATTCATATTACGATCGCAGCTGTCAGTATTTACATATTTGGAAAATAAGGCTCGTGAAGAATTCGGGGCTTTTTGAACGCTTCCGAAGTTTTAAGGCAAATAGTGTTGTACTGGCTAATCATTTGCCTTTTCGACTATTATTCCACGTGGACACTTTACGACAAGTCAAATCAGGGTATTATCACATTATTTATTTGTTGGCGAATAAAATTGACAGTTTGGTGCGGTTTACACGCTAGCAGCATCATCGGTCCTGATTTCTTTCGAAATGAGCAACGAGCTGTCTTTACGGTGAATGGTGAGCACTATTGATCCATGCTGACTAAATTCTTGTTACCAAATATTAATCAGCTCTAAACATCAACAAGACGGCGCAACTTGCCATAAGGCGCGTTCAAAAATCGATTTGGTGAGAACTTTATTTCCAAAAGTGGTTCTTTACACAGGCCTCCCACAATCGTGCGATTTAACGCCGCCGGATAACTTTTCATGGCGATATGCTAAGCCACTGGTTTAAGCTTCCAAACCAGCAACTCTTTAAGTATTGGAAACCTATATGGAAGTCGCCACCGACACCTACGGTCAGATTTTTTGGAAAAAGTAGTCAAAAGTTGGAATGATCGAGTGCATCATGTAACTCCATGACATAACACTCGACGGAGGACATATGCCGGAAATCATGTTCAAAAAATAAATGCCATGAAATTATCTACCAGATTATAATAAAAAAAAATTTATACCATTCATATGTGATGGAAATCGATCGATTTGAAAAGTAAATCGTCTTTTGAAATCGACAGTAGTGTGATGAATTTCGATCGATTTCATATTCCATATTTGTTTTGTTTTCACTTATCTTCTCTAAATACAACTGTATAAAATCTAATAAGATAACTGTAAAATATGTAAACATATGTACATGTGAGTGGCGTTTTTTTTTTTTTGTTTATCTGGGAGATGACTTCTAAACACGTGCGAAGCATTGCGCTGGAACTATAGGAAAGGGATAGTAGGAATAGGGATAGTAAAATATTTAAACAAAATAACAAAATAAAATTTGTATCAACATATTTTATCATTTTTATTTATAAAATGCTTTATTTTTGCTGCGGCTTCGCTAATTCTCTTGGAGGAAAATAATAGAATGAATAGCGATAATATTCTAAGAAAACGTTTAAGAGATAAATCGGATACCTTAAATTTGCCAGATGAAATGTGGGTATTTAAATTTTTAAATTTCACTTCTATATTAACTAGATTTAAATAGATTTGTTGAATACTTTCGTTTAAATAAGGACGGATTTATAATCATTTTTTATTTCTTTTTTTACTTTTTTTGTATATTTCCTTACATTTTGTTCAAGTAAAATTAAACGATTTGAAAACGAATTTAAACTGGCTTTATCGAAATGAGTGACATGTTAAAAATTTATTTTTTTTTTCAATGAAACAAGATGGAATATGAAATCATCACAACAAATCGTCACATATAAATTCATCACACTATTTGTAGATTTCCAAACGTTGTAACGCCGAAAACGATTTTCATCACATACCTGAATATTTCTGTGTTTTGTATAACCATTTTAAGCCGTAAAGGTCTAGTTAGTGAAAACGTATCGTCCGACGTTAGACTTGTCAGTGTCGTTCAACTTTAGGTGTCGGTTATTAAAAACGTAAAACTTCAAGCAATTCAGTCAGCTGGTGATATTTTCAAACAATTTTATAAATTCAAACAGAAAGCTAGAATTGTGAACGAAATGAATTTAATCAATTCAATGGTTATTAATTTATGCGCAATGCGCAAAGCTTGCAAAAAGAATAAACGTTTTCGACGATGAAAGATTCGATCAATTAATAAAAACTGGCCAGATTCAGGATATTTTCAAAAGCTTTTGTTTTATATGTGAGTAATGCCAAGTTGACGTTTGCAACGTAAAAATCTATTTTCTGTAGCTTTTCTAAGTGATAATTTCAATGATACGATTTTAGTAAACAGTAATGAGTATTACGTATGTTACAGCTTTTGCCAGCTGATCGCTGGCGAACGTGTTACGTTCTCACTAACTGAGGCTTAAGGGCGCATTTGAGCATTGAAAACCTTAGCGAAATAAAATAATAAATAAAAAGTAGGTAACGCACCATGTCAGCAATATTGGCAGTCATCTTGATTGCCTGAGAGTTACTCATTTAACTTGAAAATTTTTTGTTAAAACTCTTGATTTTCGCACTTAGCCCAGTTTAGCTGAAAGCCATCAATATGTTTAAAAGACACACAATCTATTTAATTTTTTTCCATTCACAAAAGCACATGTTCACTATTTGAGCAAATTCTTCTTGCAAATTACCGTAGACATTTCCAATTGTCAATTTAAATGCTTGCAATTTTATTTATGCATGACATTAAATTAGGTGAACATATTTTTCAATAAATCAGAATAAGTGACATTTGCAATAGATTCACCACCATACAGACGAATCGTAAAATAAAAAATTTAGAAAAAAAACAAACAGAAAACAGAAAACAATTTATAAAACTATTATCAACACACAAAGTTAAAATTTTTACAAAACTAGATACGTTTTTCTTTTTTGGTATTTGCATTATTTTTACTACACGACAACAGAAAGAACAACAACACCAACAACAATAACAGCAATAAGAAAAATGAGAATATCATAATTCCACAGAAGGTGTCTGCTTTTAGCACCATAATAGGTGGCGGTGGTGGTATCATGATGCTACAGCAATCAGTTTTTATGCATCCAACACACAATATAGTATGTGCCATGTAGACGTATAACGGCAAGTGGTTCGTCCTACTGCTGCTACTACCTTTAAATATAGATGAAAGTGCACACTCACACAAACACACACGCTTACTCACAGGTTTTTATATACGTGTGTGTGTGTGTGTGTGCGTACATTTATGTTACATATTTGTGTAGATAGATAGATATATACCTACTTGCCACCTAATGGTATCAATATGTTTTGAAATGAATTTAGTAAATATTTTTATATGTAAGTAAGTCTCTTTTTGTATCCACTTTTGTCCTTATGTATGTGTGCACATATGTGTGTGTGTGTGTGTTTGTGTATTGTTTTTTATAGTAAATATGTACTAATATGGTTGTAACAACAGCCGTTGAGTTAGCTCAACCAAAATATAAAAATAAAAAATATAAAAAGTAAAAATAAAAAATCAGCACATAACTCTGCCAATTGCATTTTATTGCCAATAATATTTGCAAAAAAAGAAAAATTTCTACTCGATAAATGTTTTTAGAAACAAGCATAAAAAACAAATTGGAAGACAATTATTATGCACAATGGGTTGACAGTATTTTTTTTTTTTAGCTCATTCTTTCAATAACAAGAATATGGGAATTACTTGAACTTGCATACTTGATACTTAACGCAAATTCGCAGCATTCACCAAGGTTTTTAAGTTTTGAAACATTAATGCGTATCGAAAATAGATTTGACAAGAAATTACGGGGTAATTGAAAATAAAAAAAAAAAATTCGAAAATTATCGACATCCAATGTCTTTCGATTTAAAAACTATTTCGAAAAAACATGGTTTTTAAGTCAAGAAAAATTAAAGCGTATCAAAAATAAATTTGATTTAAAATATATTTCGAAAAAACATTTTTTCGAAAATTTTATTTTATATACAAGGTGGGCCAAAAGCCATCACCCGATGTTCTTTTGCCGTAATTTTTTATTTTCATGAAAAACTTTGGAGCAGCTTCTGATATCGGCTAAGTGGCTGCCGCTAGATTTGAAGGCCATCGAAGCAGAACCAAAGTTTCTCATTTAAAAAAAAATTCCAGCAAAAGAACATCGGGTGATGACTTTTGGCACGAATGATTTCTTTTGGCCCACCTTGTACATCATAAGAAAAAAGGTTGTTAATTTTTATTAATACTGAAATATGTAAATGTAAAGCTGTAAAATATGCCCTGAAAATTATAAAGCAAAATGCAGAAATAGCGTACCGTCAACGCTGCAAAGTTAGTGAAGTTGGCTGCATAAGGGATCATTATTGAAAAGTAAAAAGATTTTAAATATTTTCAGCTCAATCTAGCGATTTTATATCAATTTTTTCGTAAAGAAAATAAGTGTTAATTATAGAACGTTGTAGGGTTAGGATGGTGCATTAGAGGTCAATAATATAATTGCCTGCCCCACGATGCGGCACGATATCGATTGATCGCTTAAATATATTGACAACAAAAACATAATTTAAAATGTTGTTTTTGTTTTGAATGTAATTCAATTCGTGCCCCGGGCACGACGAAGAATTCTACTCAAGATTCATTTCTTTTAAGACACGATCACATATTGTTTTTTTTTTTGCTAACACATGCACTAGTAACGCAGCAAAAATCTGTGCTTGCCGGGAAGCATTTTTGTAAACGAGACAATATATTGGAATCACTTGCAATTGAGCTTTTATAAGGCATGATTTTTGTTCGCGTTGAGCTGCTTGGAATTATTTATTTTTTTGAATATATATTCAAAATGACAAACACTCAAAAAAGCATTTTTTTTCAGCATTTATACTGCTATAAACAGTGCATTCGCTTACTTTAGTGGTTTTCGGCAGCAGTTTTGTAAGCATTTGTTTCTAAATATGCAGTGTATTGCTTTTTGCTGGCAACTTAATGTCCTTGCAGCGACTATGGTCTATAGCATTACAACACGTGAAAGTTTTTTCACAAACGGTATCACAATGGGACCATAATAATTTCGATGCAAGTGGGATGCGGCATTTCTAATGCCCACCTAAGCTAATGGCGAAATTCTTGAAAATTTCTCAAATTCATAAATATTTCATCCATTTATTTTTCTATATGGTATAAGAAAAAATATACTGTTGTGGACATACTTCCTTTGCCGTTACAGTAAAAATATCTAAGAAGACCATTGCGAAGGTAAAAAAACAGCAAGTTAATGTTACTTGATGTTAAATACAATAAAATAATTGAAAAAGTTTTCAGTTTGTTGCTGAAGATCTTTTCCGCATTGATTTTTTATTATTTTTCTTTTTTTTTTTTTTCTTTAAAAGTTTGTTAGTTCAAAGTTTGAAGAAGGTAGCCGTTTCGATGGCCAACAAAAACTTTGCTCCATTTTGCCAGAACAGGTGAAGGTATCTGTTAGTGTGCTCGTCAAATTACTTTGCAAAACAATCCTATTAATATTGCGAGTATAAATGTGAATGTTTGTATGTTTGTTAGATGTTTGGATGTTTGTTCCACTATACCTCCTAAACATGTGGATAGATTTTTATGAAATTTGATAGACGGATAGTTTGTGCTCCAATTTAAAATATGGGGTACTGTTCAGTGGGTGAAAATGGATCTAAGATCCTGATAATGGTTCAAAAATTATATTATGAATGTCTGCCATTTCGCTTCAATTTTACTAGAGCTTGATGAACTAACTATTTGCTCGGTCATTTAGTAAGACACAACACCTAGCGCGGACAACGACATAATTGGTTGTGGTATTAGCGAAGCTTACCGGGTTAATCTAGTTTGTTATGTATAATGAGTGTGCGTGTGTGTAATATTGACTAAATTTTAATTGAATATTGAATGCTTGATGTTTCACAAGAATTACTGTAAAAACAATAACTGAAGTTTGTTTTCGCAAAATAAACACAAATTTTCAAATAGTTATTTTTACCCATAGTGCTGCCAGCATAGTTTTAAAATGTCAGTATTTATTGGTAATAATAGTACTGGCAATAACAAAATGCACTGCATTTTTCAACATACCCCAAATGCTAGAGAAGAAATCAAAAGAAAAAAAAAATCAAGTTACTAACAACAGCAAGAATAGCAAAAAGAATTATTTTGCGAAAATAACCCTGCAACAAAAAAAAATAAGAAAAACTAAATACTTATTTTTATGTGCAACAATGGCATCAGCAATGGCAACGGCAACAATAACAAAACGAAAAACAAGCCAAACTGTTAAAAACATTCAAAGTAAAAAATGTCATGAACTTTTGTCTCTTGTAAATTTTGGCAGTATTTTTCCGTTTTTCTTATTTTTATTTTTGTAGTGATTTTTTTCCTAATTTAACAAATGCGAATTTATCAATATCGTCACTGCGATTGTTTTTTGTTTGGTTTTGTTATAATAGTGGTGTTTATTTATATGGCTGGGTGTGTGTGTGTGTGTAATCATGTGTAATTATCATTTTACGATAATTTTTGTGTTGAAAGTTTTCTTGTTGCTGATAACAGGTTGCGGCGCATCTGTTGAATTTGCTTTAAAAGCCGCAAAAACCGCATTAATTTTGAGCAAAATTTTGAAAATATTTCTCAAAACCCAGTTCATAACCCTTAGCGGGCAAGGAATATTACAAAAAAAGTAACGTCTTTAGGTAGCTTTATACAATTATAAATAAAAAGCTACACTCATACACAGTTAAAGTGCGTTTGCACAGTGGCTCATATTTTGTGAAAAACAGAAGAAAAAAAAGTATTCGTTAAATTGGTAAGATATTCCATACACAGAAAAAAATTTAATTTAAATTAATTAATATAATATATTTTGTTCAATTAAAAGTTTCATCAATTCAATTCATGTTTTAATTCATTAATTAATTCTAGTTTTTTGACCTCTTTTTATACTAATTACACTAATTATTTAAGCAGCAGGTCCTTTTTATATATGTAATATTAATTTTTAATCGACATTTCGCTTAAATAAACAAAAAACAAATTTTCCTGAAGAAGCTACACAAAGGAGTAGCGAATTATCGAATAAAAATAAATATTACATATATAAAAAGGACCTGCAGCTTCAATAATTAGTGTAATTAGTTTTAATTCATTTATGGCCTCAATAAATAATTTAATTTTTTGCTATGAAATACACAGTATTTATTTTGCAGTGTAACCTCGATAAGCGCAGCTTCTCGATAATCGCAACACTCAAATTCTTAACATTGGTGACTCTGTAACGCCACCTCAAAACCTCAATTACCGCAACTTTACAAACAAAGTTAGGTTTTATTTTTGAATTTAATTTTTTAGAAATAAAAAACATGTCATCTAAAAAAACACAGTCGAAAACTGCACTCGTTTGCCATTGAAAATATGAATCTTCAACGTGATAACAACCAGTACAACAATCAGTACAAATTTGTATTTTTTATTTATTCTAAATATATTTTTTTTGTTTTTTTTTTAATTTATTTTTTTCCTTGTAATTAAATAAAAGCATTTATTTTACAATTTAATTAAAATTTAACTTTTTCAAATGAATTTTTTACTTGGCTTAATTTAATATTTTTAATCGAAAAAAGGCATAGAAAATTTTTACTCAATTTTCGCAAAAGCCCAAAATTTCTATTGGTTGCGTTAACCGAGGTTATACTGTATTTCATATACGCAATACTCTTAATACAAATAGAAATTAATACCCAACAAGCATATTCGGATTGTATTCAAATGTTTTTTGCCACTAGAAATTTTGCCACTAGGAAACTTAATAACATTTCATTCTTTGAATCTTCAGCTGCAAACATTTTTTTTTTGGTTTTTAGTGATATTGGAAGTAATATTGCCTGAATATTATGAAAAATGGTAAACAATAAATGTCACTACATCTGCAAAAGTAGAGCTGGCAAGGAAAAACTAATGACACTTTCGTCAACGAGACCATCAAGTATTTTTATTTCACAAAATTTAAAAAAACATAAATTTTGTTGTGCCAGAATTGTTTGTACGATGTTTCAAGGATTTTTTCAATAAAACACGAGTACTAATTACAGCATCATTCGAAGTTCGATATTCGATTAGCAAATAACGAATCTTGCCTGATAAATTATTGTTATGAGCTGGCAATAGTGTTGAAATTTTCGTTTGAATTTTCAGAATTTTGTTGCGCTGCTGATCGATGTGATATTAAAAAAATGTTTCAAATGGTTTGTCATTTTTTTTTATTATTTATTTTTTTAATTATAGGCAGGTCTAAGAAACTACAAAAGCTGGTTAAAATATTACATAATAAAAATTACAAAAATCCCCAATTTGCAAATGGTCTGCTGTGCATTGTTGCCTATTTTAAGCAATCGATAGTTTTTTATAAATTTAAAACAAAAAAATTTTTAATTTTTATACATGACGAAGCTATTTGGAAACGATACACTAACTGGCTGCCATCCCTTGCAAAAGGGTTGGCAGCATCCCTAAACTGTTTTCTCCATTCGGGACAATTCCATTAAACCTTCACCCTCATCTGATGAATCGTCAAATCATAAATTTGTCATAGTCACATTTACCTTTTGCTTTATACTTTTTTTTTAATAAATAAATTTGAAAATAAGTACTAAATTGCATGAATTTGCAAAATAAATACGATTATGTAGTCCGGTTTGAAGCGATGGAAATGTTATTGTGAATAAAATAAGTTGTTAAAAATCATTCCAAATACCAAATGAAAATACATTCGAGAAACTTTCGCGACTATTTTCGAACTCCGAACATCGCATTTATAATGAGGGCCGCTGTCAGCTGTAAAATGTTGAAAAATACATTTTAGATTTTATAACTTTTATTAGCCTTAATAAAAACGATTGAAGGTCGAGCTGGATTGCAGAAACAATTATAACAAAATCGTTTTTTCATATTTCGTTTGTAAATGCTGTACAATATTTCTATAACAACGTACTAATAAATAAATAACAAACTTATTTGGTGTGCGACCACATCAGAGTGGAGTAATAAAGTTAAGAGACTAAAACGTCCTTGTTGTCGTTTAAGAAATTTGGTTTCACAACAAAGACCTGAGAAATTTAAAAAGAAAAAATCTACGATAACGTGTTGTAAAAGCAAAAATATACAAAATATGCCAATATATGCCAAAATATGCTAAAATATGCAAAAATATGCATTAAACAAATTTATTAGCATTTATGAAACGATATAAAGTCGACCTGGAACTCATTAACTACTTTATTTCGGCGTCAAGGAAAAATATACAACATATGCCAATATATGCAAAAATATGCATTAAACGACTTTGTTAGAATTTATAAAACATATCGAGCTGGAACTCATTGACTACTTCACTTTTGCGTGAACTCGAAAATCTAAAAAAATTTGCGCATTAAACTGATTCTTTGCAGTAACTTCTCCGTTTATTCGTTTATGGTGCAATTGTATGCATATTTTCGCTTTCTTTCTTTATTGGAAATAAATAAATATTTGCTTTCAGCCTTTATTAGATGACATGTTTTTTTTTTACATCTGACTGGTTTAATTTCTTACAGCCAAATAGGTACATGTTGTGTGTTACCTTTGCAACATTGCTGCCATAAAAGTCAGACGACAAAGTCAAATTGGAAATTTTCAATTAGACTGTGTTTTATTTTGATCTGGCCAAGCCACCGGTATCAGCTGTTTTGTTATACACAAAAGTTTTAAGGGCGGCAAAAAGATAAAAAAAAAAAAAATTAAAGAAAATTTGCTGAACATATTTTAAATCTAGAAAATAAAAACAAAGATTTCGCACAAAAATCACCCTTGAATATTCCAAATAAGCAAGTAAATTATGTTCGATAACTGATATTGAGGACCTGAGGAGGTCATCAGACGAATGTAAGTAGACAATCCAATAATATTTAAATGTCTTGTGTAAAACAAGAGTTTTGACAGACATGCAAAACTGCATACGAGTCACAAAGTTGACAAGCCACACGTGAAAAACACATGATCTAATAGTAGCTTTATATGACTATTACAAATAATGCAATAAAATATAAGCCAATGATTAATACACAAATTAATACCCAACTAGCGCTAAAAATATACAGTCAACTCTCGATAATTTCAAATTCAAGGGAGCAAAGAAGAGATTGAAATAATCGAGATTTCAAATTAACCTCCTTTGTTCTGTAAACCGAGTCGATTTAAAAACGAGTGATTTCTCTATTTCAAATTTGGTGTTGTAAAAATCACACGACTTCCAACATTCGACTTTGCTTTCGAATAAGATTTTTTAAACGTCAATACGCCAATAAAGCTACTGAAAACATGTTTAAAATAATGTTTATTCTTATTTAAAAGTGATTTTTTATGATATATCTAATGAATTTAGTGAAATTCACCCATCTACTTTATCTGCATACTTTAACAAGAACTTGGAGAAATATTGGAGTGGTTTTTAAATTAATTATTTTGTATTAAAATCTATTACAGAGTATATAATTTGACTTAATTTAATAAAAGAAATACTTGAAGGAAAAATTGGTAATTCATAATTGTAAGATAAGTACATTCGATTCAATTTCGATCGACCTTATCTACTCGATTTTAAACCGAGTAAAATTATACGATTTCGATTTACAGAACACCTAAGTACGTGTATGTGTATTCGTTGTAAAAACCAAAAATTGTTTCGGATTCGGTTTACAGAACATACCCCGAACAAAAGTTTAATTGAAAGCAAAGCGCATGGTAAATAAGAAAGAAATAAAGAAATAGAGAGGATGACTAAGAGCAAGGCAGATACCACCCCCCTACAACATCATCTCTCCTACAGCAAAGCTATCCGCACAATTAAAACCTTGATATCCACTATATCACGAACCGCGATATCAGCCACTAAATTCTCCTTAAATAATAAAAATGCGCAACTAACGGACGATATCTATTGGATGTAAAACGAAAAGAACTATTTGAAACAAGAAACAATCCACTTCTCACACCGTTCGTTATAAATAGAAAGTATATATAGTGGAATATTGTAGAAAATTTCGTAAATGAAAACCAGCTGACTGCATGTAAAGTTCTTAAGGGCATTAAGTGTTTGAAAAAAAAAGAAAAAAAAATTAATAATTTACTAACTAAAAAGTTGTTAATTCCAAATAGCTGATGATAAAGGATTTGTGAGCAAAATTGCTGCAATCGCCTAAGCCAAGGAATATAAATCTACTGGCTTCTTTAATATCTCAGCTCACTTTGGAGTACTCTGTCTGCTATGAAAAGTCTAAAACTTTTAGAACCAAAATCCATTGTGTTAATTTAAAACGGAATTAAATTAATTTATAATCGATCAAATTGTATGTAATAATTATGAAGGAGCAAAATAAATCAAAGAAAGTTGTAAGGACACTGACAACGAAGCTGGTGGTTATGGTTAATAGACAAAGTAGCGCTTTAAGTAAATATGCGCTTTAACTATTTGAAAGAAAATAGCATACGAGAATTATTTTGACTCTTCGTATTACAATTTTGTGTTGAAATACAAGTTGAAACAAATTGTTTGCTGCTGTTACTACTAAATCTTGTTTTAGAAAGTTCTACAGTCGTAATCGAACTATTTGAAAATGCTAATTTGACATTTTTAATGGAATACGAATACGAGAATTATTTTGATTCATCGTTATACAACTTTATACTGTTACTATTAAATTTTGTTTTAAAAAGTCCTACAGTCGTAAGTCCTACAGTCGTACCATTTCTAAATTCTAAATGTATGGCTTACCAAACCAAATATGACTTTTTTGCCGCCTTTTTGTCAAAATGTTCCACAGTACTTTTGGCACGGCTGTTATTGCACACACATGCATGTACTTTATGCAGCTGAAGCTAAAATAGTGGAGACAATATTAACCACCAATTCAGTTAACAAAAAGAATAATGACAATATAATGGCTTAAATGCAACACCAACAAACACATTCAAATAACTTTGAAACGAAAGAAAAAAACATGCACACTGAACCTAAAAGACGCTGCTTGTGTGCCTTCAAAGAAAAATTAAATAAGAAAAAAAACAAAAAAGCCAAGGTGTTGTTCAGCAAAAAACAACAATTTGCAAGAAATATTGTTTAAAAACTAAACAACTACCAGGCCACAACTTCAGTTGGCTTTATGGCAAGTTTTACTTTTTTCCGTCTGTCCGTCTGTCCGTCTGTCTCTTCATACTGCATAAACTAGCATTTGGACTTCACTGTGTAGGTATGAATAAATATATTATGGTGGCATAAATGCAAAAATATAAAGAAATATGTTTACACGTACGTTTGGATATTCATATATATATATATATATATATATGTAGTATATGTATGTATAAGTGAGTTAAACTTACCCGCAAGTAATGTAAATGTCAAAGTTATCCAAAAATGTGTTAACGGCAGATGCATCTTGTGGCATTAAATGTTGCAAGCTGCTAGCAACAAATGAAAATATAACAAAACAAAGACGTTAACAAAGCCAGACGACTAGGACGTTGTTGCTGCAATTCAAAGTCGTTACTGTTGAAGCACACAATGACGATAACAATAAAAGGGTAAACACAAAAAAAAATAAAGTACGGCGAGTCCTTCAACAAGGATATAAGGCTTTCGAAGGGTATAAGTTAAAAACAAGTTTATTGTTTAAGTCACTCAGCTTTAATTCGTGCTTTTTAAGCTCAAAAAAAAGGAAAGAATTATAATTTAAAGTACACTTTTTTTTAATTGGCTTTTAAAAGGTTTTTACAATTTTTCATTTTTAGGGTTTTTTTGGAGAGTAAATTTTTTTCAAATTTTAAAACGCACTAAAAAGCTCGAGGCTTAATAATCTTCTTTTTTTACAATTTTACAACTTTTGTTTACAACTTCTTATTTTTCAACACTCACGCACACACAGGTTCGCTCATTGGCAGCAAAGCCAACTTTTCTGTTTTGAAATACACCAGGAAACGCCAACACAAAAAATCTCTTTGATTGCCAGTTCTTTACAGTTGATGTATGTTTTAGCAGGTTTTACAATTCATTAAAGTAAAATCATAAACAAATTTCTTTCATTCATACACTCATACACTGGCTGTGATTTTTATTTTTTGGGGGGTTTTTTGTAGTAAACAAAAAAAAAGAAAAGGAAAAAAACGTACACCAACGCTTAACAATAGTATCTAATAAATTGACTTGTTTATATATTGTACAGCTTTGACTTAAATCTAAATGTATTTGGATTTATTAAGTTTAATTTCAAGTCGCTTTTCAGTCACTTTTTTTTTCTAGCTGGTAAAAGCCCACGTAACTGTTCAAAAACAACGCTTAAGTTTCTTTAAACACACACAATATTTTTAACACTTAATTTGTTTATTTAAATTTTTTTTTTTTTTTTGCTTTCAGCTGATAAACGTTAGATATATAATTTCTTGACAAATTTATATGTAGATTTTTTTTTATTTTCGTTCATAAAAGTCGTCCAAAATACTGGCACTTTTTAAATAAAATAGAACGTTCACAAAAAAACCGGTATCAATGAAAACTTTTGTTCATTCATTCAGTTTATTTTGAATTTTCCCTGTGGATTATAATTTTGTTATTTATTTCTTCAATAGGCGTTTAAAAGCAAACAAAATTTTTATGCCGTGACACCTGCTAAAAGCGACAGAACCATTCCGTGGTTTAAACTCAACTGAGCTACAGCAACGGTAGTTGAAGTTTGTCAAGCGAAGTTCAAAACAAACAAAAGAAACAAACATACAACCCATGTGTAAACGGCCACTTTCAAAGACCGAACACATTCATAAACTCTGCAGCAGGAGAGCAGTTCATTTTAACCGTATGTGTCTGATGATGGTTCGAAATGTATGATGTCGCTGGCTGTTTAAGAATTTTTTGTTTTTTTTTTTGTTTCTGCCTTCTTGTTTATATCGTTTAATTTGACAGAACAGCCAACGGACCGTCCGGTAACTGTGTGCTAAACGTTCGAGGAGGTTTTAGCGTTTGATGCTTTAAAATTCACATCTTGTTGAAACGTTGTTTCTGGCATTTTCTTGCGTTTCGATTTCATAATACATATTCATTCTGCAACAAAGAAAAAAAAACCTATAAATATTCTGTGTTTGGTTGGGTTTGGTTACCCAAACAAGTTTAATATATGGCAGGCATGCCTTTTACTACTTCTTGGTTGGATGGCAACAAGCAAATGTATCTCAAAAATAGTAACACGGTTCGTTTACAACTCATACTGCAACAAACTTTGAAGCTGACAGCACGCACAAAAATTTTTAAGAGATCGAATTATTTGTAAAAAAAAATAGTAAAATATTTATGTACAAGAAAAATGTATATTTAAGCGACTTCATTTTAATCGTATGTGTAACGGCTGATGTTTTTTTTTAAGCTTCCCACTCCCAAAACCCACCACCCGGGTGGCATATTCGATTTTCAATCACTGATAACTTTTACAATTTGAATTTAAACTGAAAATGATTTCGACTCAGTGACTAATTTTCGTAGTTTTAATAGAAAATATTAAAAGATTTAACATGAAATGTTGTTTTAAATGCAAAATTTTTGTGTAAAATATCCCAACCGGGTGGTTTTCGGGTCAATACGTACATACAACTCGTGTTCTAGATTTACGTCAGCACCTGCCCATAGGGCCTTATCTGACGGTGGTCTTAACACCGAGTAAATTTCTGAAACGATTCACTAGCGCCCCCAGAGCACTGATAAGCAAATGAGCCCGTAGGCCACCTACTTCCAGAGTTGGGTAGCAAATCATGTATAGTTATCTCTGGTTTCTATAATGCACCTTGTTGAGGTGTTCGAGCGGTCTAAACTCTTGTCACATCAGAATGTTTTTATGTCAAGACCCATTTAACAGTAATACTGTTGGTTCGAAACACATTCCGGTGACTACTGTCGAATGGCAACAGCACCTAGTAGAGTAAAGGTCATATCATTAATATGCGTGTTACGACTTTCACATATTTACGATTAGACCAAAAACTCCACTCCCTGCGTAACTTTAGGTAGCAACCACAGCCACTACGAATCCAAACCCATAGCAGCGCACACCACCGACCTTTCGGGGTAGACACGAAGTCATCTACCCGAGGTACCTATAGTACCCCCAAGGAAGGCATCAGTCCTTAAACCCGTACTAGCGAAGACGGTGTGGGGCCAAGCTGGTCCCGTAGTACTAGATTAGAATCTAACTGGTGTTAAGCAGTCCTTCATCAATCTCTAGTGAGATTTCGAAAAGTCACCTCCTCTATCATTTTCGAACCCCAGAGAGGAACAAGGTAATGCTGCACCTTGAGCTCGGGACCGCGGGCTCGCTCAGACCACCCGTAGGTTCCGGAATACTTGAATTCACAAGTTTCCAGAACCCCCCTGCGGGTATACGTACATACAGAGCTTTGGTAGTGCGAAGGTTAAATAACCCACTTAAAATCGAATTAAATATCGGAATTTGTATTACGATGCGAAAGATTAATAGCTGAGATTTACTTATTTATAAATAATTTTATTTCGAAACTAGCTGACCCGACCACCAGTTCTTGTAGTTGCACAGAAAAAAAATATACCAAAACTAATTTCAAAGATCTGTGTTGTTGAATATGGCACAAAAAAAGTCAACAACACTTAGCATTTCATTCAAAGACAATATGTTTTACCGCTCTTCAGCTCCTGGCTCTATGAAGAGTGCGCACCCATACAAGTTATAGACATATGAATATAATATTTTATACTTTATATATAATACTTTGTTTTATAAATTATAAGCAGGCAATTTTTATATGAATTTTCATTTTTGATTATTGAAAATATAATTATAAAAAAAGCACAATTAGCATCATATATATGGGTATTTCCATGAAATGGTCGACCGTCACTTAAAAAATCAAAACGCTCGCATAATTTTTTAAACACTGTTGGATTTAATTAAGTTGGATTAATTTTGTAATATATTTTTATTTTTAATTTTTGAATAAAAGTTGAATTTTTTTTTTTAACAACTACTGAAAAGATATGTAAAATTACTAAAATATGTATGAAGGTAAAAAGTGTCACGTGCGTAATGTAGCTTGCGTAATCAACAATTTATTTGTTTCTTAGCCAACCCATGCATAGTTGTTTTTGAACAAAACATGATTATAAACGTCCATTATTAACCTATATAAAAACATTTTTTCCGAAATAAAAATCTCCAACAAATCGCTTTCGCAATTAATCTTACGGCACTAAAAGGCACTTCTATTTTTTGACACGTGCGTAAGTCTACTTTGATTGCATGGAACTTGGGTACCCAGTGCTCAATTTTCCAATATATATACTTTTTGGAAGAACTCATCACATATAATGTAACGATTCTAAAGTTCCATTCTAAAATTCCAATCCATTTCTATTTTCACAATTAAACGTGTACAAATGTCGCGTGCAGAACCATGGAAACACCCATATAAAGAGATATTCCCAAAATAAATTCAGTTAATATTGAGATATTATATTTAGTCTTTGATATATATTTGAAGAATACACAAATAAAATTTATTTATAAAATAAAAAGTCAATATTTTTATTTCAACCTTATTATATAAAAGAGTGTAATCCTTTTATTATAAAGATTTAACTTACATCAAATGGGAGAGCCACATGTTAAAAAGAACCAGTCTAGTCCCCCTGATCAATATTGCCAGTTTTCATATTTTTCCCTTTATTTAATCTCCCGATTTTCAGCTTTAACCGTTGTCAAGCTATGCCAAAATCATTGAGGGTGGCGATGGTTGAAGTAGTCTGCACGTTGACTACAAAACAAAAACATCCCTGGGTCCAACCCCAGTGTCTGACTAAAATTATAAAAAAAAAAAAAAAATTTTTTTTTAATATATTTATTAAGCTTGGGGTCTTTTTTATTTTATTTTGTTTTATTATTCGATATTTCGTTAACATCATCAGGAATACAAAAAAAAAAAAAAAACATCTCGCATTTTTTTCAGTTTTTCTGATGTGCATTAGTCTGTCTTTGTGTGTCAGTTGTTGTCGGAAGGTTTCAGTGGCGAAGGCATAGTCACTGCTCACTTAACAATACCGGCTTCAGCTGATAGCAATCCACAATCACATCAGAACGCCCTCCTTCGTCGGTATCGTGTAGCACCGGCGAAGTAAAATAATAATAAAAACCGGAGCTTCAGCACTGCTACGAGTATAAACAAAGAACGTGCAAAAGCAGATCTGTAAAATAATTAATTAAGCTTCACCTCCTGTCGTTTCTCTAACTATCCCTTTTCTATAGTTCCAGCACAATGCATCGCATGTGTAAGGGTCAACTCCTGAGTGCTGGTCCCAGAAAAAGAAAAAAATAAATTAATATAAAAATAAAAAAAAACATTATTTGCTTTGCATGGGAGGTACCACACCCACTTGTCCAATTCCGTACACTTTTTGACTGATAATTTCTACGGACCATTAAGTTACTCTGACCAAATGCAGAAGCATTAACTTTAACCGTTCTCAAGATGTAACGAAATCAATATTTAGTTTGTATGGGAGGTACCACGCCCACTTGTCCAATCCTTCCCCGTTTTTGACTGATGATTTTTTTTAATACAAAGTAATTTCAACTGCATTCAGAAACTTTCACTTCAAGCGTTCTCGAGATATAAAAAAATTAATATTTAGTTTGTATGGACGTGGCAACGTCTAGTTGGAATTTTTGAAATTTGTATGGCCTATAGTTCCTGCCAGATACATATGTAGAGGGATACTGGGAAAATTTCAAGAAAATCGGTTCAGCTGTAAATTTGTACTGATGGTTGTTATCATATATTTTATCACATATTTTTTTTATTTATAAAAAAAACTAAATTTATAAATAAAACTTAACTTTGCTTGAAAAATTGCGGTAATTCAGGTTTTGTTTTTTTTTAAGTTGCTTTAAACAGGGTCACCAAAGTTAAGAATTTGGGTGTTTTGAATTTCGAAGAGTTGCGCTTATCGAGGTTGGCGTTAATCGAGGTTACACTGTTTTAAAATCTGCCCTATTTACCACGCCCTGAGATCGTCTCAAGAACGCAATTCAAAGTGTCATTCTTATCTTGGTACCTGCTACTGAAAGAATATAAATGGCAACTGCTGCTGTCAACCGCAAAAGAATAGTATAAAATTGTGTACTAAAAACAAATTGATGCTGCAAAAAAAGCCTTAACATTTAGAACAAATGTTAATGGTTAATCTGGCAACTCCATGAGTTGGAAAGATACTACATGGGAGAATGCAATAAATTCAGCTGAAGTAGAAATTCGCTTGCAATTCGAAACGACAAATACAAAAACTTTAAGCCATAAACTCTCTTTAGTATTCGATATTCCAATTTCCACATAAGGAAGAGGAAGTCAAAATAAAGCGCTGAATTTGCTTTGTATTCGAAAATGAGAGAGATCCTACAAATAGTTAGAGGAAAGTAGTATTTGCCAATGACATTTCAGTGGATAGAAAATTAGCGAACTTAAGAGACTTTTTTTTAATTTCTGATTTTTAAAGAATTTATAAACAAATTAAATTACTAAGAAAACAAAGATTATAAAATATGGGTGCTTGAGCGCAACATCTAACTAGTATTACAACATTCACAGTTTGACCTGCAATATTTTAACTTTGAAACTTAAAGCACATTTCAGACAGCAGGCTTTTTACTACAACCTGCAAAAATAGAATACATGTGTGAATATATTTGAGGGAATATTTTAACCAGAACACAGCTGCATGGCTACACGGCCGCCGTTATAGCTGTGACCAATTTATCATTTTGTAGTCAACGTGCAGACTACATCGACCATCGCCACCATCATGATACGCAGTCGTTCATTCTGATCTTTTGAGTTCTCTTGCCATTAGACGGCCCTCACCATCCTCTTAGAGTTATACAGTGATTGAAATGATGGAAGAACAACTTCTAAAAAAGCATCATGAAATAGACTTCATGAAAAACTCTTCCACCTGTAGTGGAAGTCTTGAAAACAAAAACATAACTGTTTATTAAATGCACTTGCAAAACGATACGAAAAAGTTGCACAGATATTTTACTGTTGCAAGGTTTGTATGAGAATGTTGAATAAAAGTTGCGAGTTGGATTTATCTTACAACTTGATTTACTGACAACTTTACTTCAATTGTTCGAAGTAAATATAAAACAAATTGGATTGCTAGAAATTAGATTATAAAACACATTCAAGACAGCACACTACGAGCTGCAGATACCACAAAGGTGGTGGTAGGCTGCATGCTTTCGTTGCCTCGTAGTCGTCTACTTAATTATTTTGAAGACCCTAACCGGTTGAAAACTGATAGATGTTTGTTGTAGAAATACATTTTTTTTCAATATTGCAACATTAAAATATTTTATATTTATAAGAAAAGCAAATTACTCCCAAACAAATAAATTTGTTTGTTTAAAACTTCTTGTTTACACTGTGCAACAAAAGTTTTCTAAATTTGGATAAGCAATATTATTTTTTTTAATGCGTTATGATTGCTTAGCTGCAAAAATTATGAGTACAGTAAAAATTCGATAATCCGGATAATTGATTGCAGACCCCAATCCGGAGTAGCGAATTATCCGGATTACTACGCATGTATGTATTTATTAAAAATTATAATAATTCATAGAAAAATTAAACATAAAAACATAAATATTAATTTGTACAGTTCAGTTAAAATAAAAAAAATACACATTTACATACATACATACTTAACAATAAATAATATTAATTTCGTTTGACAAAATAATCTAATACGGTTGTTTGTCGCGAACTTTATAAACTTCTTTCTAAGGCTTGATCATGTAATTCATGAAGAATTAAAAGCTTTTCTACTCCTACATAATTTTCTTCGGCCCACTTTATTGAGACATGAAAACTTTGTACATCATCCTTGGCTTTTACGACTTCCAAAAAGGGTAAATTTTCATCCTCTTCATCTTCTGAGGATATCTGAACATCTGATACCGTTGAGTCATTATCGTTAATCCATTCTTCTACTGCTTCGGTATTGAAATTTATTTGAAAAGAATTTTGAAGCATGTCTGATAAAAATGTAATATTATTTTCATCGTCATCTAGCCTTTCCTGCAAAACGGACAAACCCAAATCATCTTCAGAGTCCCATTTATACGGAAACAGTTTATTCCAGCTGGATCTAAGCACTCTATCATTGACTTTTCCCCAAGAATTTCTCAGCATAATACAGCATTTTTGAATTGTAAAGGATTTTAAAAACTTTGTGTAATCTTCTGCTTCATAGTTCACCATTTCGCACAAGAACGATTTTTTATAATACATTTTGGCAAGTCTAATTGAATTTTGATCCATGGGTTGAACAGGTCTTATTCAATCCGGACTATAGAGTTGCAATCAATCCGGATTATAGAATACGCAATGAGCTGCAAAATTCTGTCCGGATTAGCGAATATTCCGGATTAGTGGCGTCCGGGTTATCGAATTTACACTGTATTTCAGTATGTATGGAAAGGTTTTTTTTTTAAATTTTTTTTTTTTTTAATATGAGATTTTTGAAGACATTTCATCAAAACTTTGGAACGACGTATTCGATTTCGTTACGCAATATGTCAAGAAATTATAATTTTATGTCAACTTTAAGTTATTCTAATAGCATTTTTTTAGCATAACCATTACTTTTTTGGAGTGATTAAAAAACTTTAGATTTTGGGAAAATTGTGAAAAAATTTAAATTTAAAATAAAATTTTAAAAGAAATTTAAATAAAAAAATTGAAAGATTCACACAAAAAATAGAAAGCCGCAAATATTTAGCAGTTTTATTATTTATTCATAAAGTTGCTATAAATAAACTGAATCATAATTCATGAAAATCGATGTGTAAATACTCATTTTATTCCCGCTAGAGCACATAGTTTTGACAGAAAGAAAAATATTTTTCTATCATTGCCCAAAATTACAGCCGTTCAGCGAAAACGTGAACTAATTTTTACCAACGCCGTACACATTTTCGAGTTTGTTCACATTATCGAATACCCAAATTTGAAACAAAAATATAACCTATTTAATATAAGAAATTATATTTTAATAAGTAAAAATGCTAAATTAATTGTTTCATTAATTTTTAATAACAAAAAATAAAATCTGAACAATCTATTTTTTTTAAGTTTAAAGTTTTTTTTTTTCTTTATATTTATTATTTTTATATATATTCTCGATATTTAAAAGAATTTTTTAAAAATTTAAAATTTATTTTTAAAATTTAAAAAAAAAAAAATCTAAAGATGTTAACCGAAGGTTAACGAAATATCGAGAATATATATAAAAATAATAAATATAAAAAAAAAAAAAACCTTAAAGCTTAAAAAAATAGATTGTTCAAATAATAAAAAACGTTAAAAAAAGTATTTAAGAAAAAAATAAAATCAATATATTTAGTTCACTTTGCATGCGATAAATACCAAAAAAAAAATAATATAAAATAAAGAATACAAGAAATTCATATTTAATTAATAAAAATAAAAACTAATAAACTAAAACTAATAGGAAAATTTTTTTGGTTGGATAATTAATTAATCAGTTAAATAAATTTTAAAGGAAAAAATCAGTCATTTGTTTTTGAGAAGTTTTTGTTTAGCCAACTTTAAAACTCATAATGTCACTTTGGTCTACTATCTCGTTTTCAGCCCAAAGCTATTATATCGCTTCAGATTAAAAAACAATAAATAAAATAATAAAAGTGTTCACGTTTTAAAGCTTTCGGATTTTGTACACGTTTTAGAATGGTCTATGGAAAAATAAATTTGTTCACGTTTCTGAGACGCGTTTATACTTTCGAGTGTTCACGTTTCCGCGAGTTCACTGTATCATTTCAATTTCGTCAGAATGTATATTTCACTACCTGATAACTTTTCTGACCTAAAAGTATATACACACGATTGTCACATATATAGTATAATATTGGCAGAAAAATTTTAATGAAATGTTCCACCACCGTGAGAACTCACAATTTTTGTGTGGCAACATTGTCACAAAATGTATTGTCGGTGCATTGTATGACAAAAATATTGTCACAATTCTGACAATCGTGAGAACACTCTTCACTTCCATTGACACGTAATTGTCACACATTTTCCAGTCAATTTGTTATTGTCACATGTGCTTAATTTTGTGTACCATTGGCAGATAAATATTTCTGCCCATATATATTTAGATACAATGTTCAATATCGGATCTGGCAAGTTTTGTCATACCCCTTTCAGACCTGACATTAAAAAACTGAGAATTTTTTCACAATTTTTGAAATATATATCGTTTGAAAATATAGTCAATAATTAGGTTTTACCATTGTTATATCCTTCAAGAATGCATGTCAGTCTAATTTTTAGCTAAAACGCATTTTTATTGCACCAGATGACTGCAATTGGTTTGAAGCATTAAAATGTCTAATTTTTTTTGGTTAAAATAGGCCCACTTCACTATTTGTTAAAGGTTAGTGCTTTTGTACTCGTAATTGAAAACACAACTGACTTCTGCGACTCATTTTGACAAAACTGAAATGTGACGCCAGTATTTCGTAATAATTCAAGTAAGGGTAAATCCAACAACGGAATAATGTGAGAAACAAACAAAAAGAACAATCAGCGCAATCGATGCCTGGCCGGTTTATTTGACATTGGTCAAGTAGAAGCGAAAATATTGAGGCCAAAGCCCAGCCGCACAATCGATGCATCACGGTCTGAAAGGGATACACTAATCTGACAACCATGTGAACAAACAATTTTTGTAGACAGATAAATTTATTGTCGTACAATGAAATTATACAGTTATCTTACAATAGCCTCAACAGACAATTTTTCATTGTGAGTGCATTGCCACCATATTGCCATATCGTACATATTCATCGTTTTCGGCGTTAAAACGTTTTGATATCGACAAATAGTGTGATGAATTTGTACGTGACGATTTGTTGTGACGATTTCATATTCCATCTTGTTTCATTGAAACAAAAAAAAAGACGTTTTTAACATGTGACGCATTTCGGTAATGCCAGTTTAAATTCGTTTTCAAATCGTTTAATTTTACTTGAACAAAATGTAAGGAAATATACAAAAAAAGTAAAAAAAAAATAAATAAAAAATGATTATAAATCCGTCCTTATTTAAATGAAAATATTCAACAAATGTATTTAAATAAATACTAGTTAATATAGAAGTGAAATTTAAAAATTTAAATACCCACATGTCATCTGGCAAATGAATTTTCAGGGATCCGATTTATCTCTTAAACGTTTTCTTAGAATATTATCGCTATTCATTCTATTATTTTCCTCCAAGAGAATTAGCGAAACCGCAGTTAAAAAAGGCATTTTATAAACAAAAATTATAAAATAAGCTGATACAAATTTTATTTTGTTACTTTGTTTAAATATTTTACAAACGTCACTCACATACAAATATGTTTACATATTTTACAGTTGTATTATTAGATTTTATACAGTTGTATTTAGAGAAGATATGTGGAAACGAAACAAATATGGAATATGAAATCGATCGAAATTCATCACACTACTGTCGATTTCAAAAGACGATTTACTTTTCAAATCGATCGATTACCATCACATACCTGATTATAAAATCTGGTAATCGTGTTTACAGAGCTTAAGTCGAATTAAATTACAGCTGAATTTCATTATTATTTTAGATAACTTCATCTAATTTTTTCCAACATTAAAAATTATGTCAAAGTACAAGAGCTGACTAGATTTTATTATAATTATAATTATATATCAAAACATAGTGCCAAAGCTATAAAATGTAAAAATATTTTCATAAAATTTACGAAAAAAAAATTAAATAAATAAAATTTAAATAAGAATCTTCATGACCTAAAATGGATTTCCTTTCTTAAGAAAACATGTGTTATCTATTCTTTTTTAACAACGACAATAACAACAACAACAACAACAACAACAACCATTGAAGGAAATTATTTCTATTAAACTTTCCCAAAACACCCTTGTGCAAAAATCTTGTCAAACATTCACTCCCAAATTCGTCGTATAAATTGTACAGAAAAAAAAAACTTGAAAAAATTTTTTATAGATTTAGAAGGGGGTTTAAAAAAATTATATAAATTTAATTTTAACACAAACATAAAATTTCAAAACCAATAAAAAAATACAATACATTTTCGAAAGGCCAACTCCCGCAGTGCAAATCATTTTTATTTAAACACTTGAAGGGATTTATATCCGTTGTTATGCCGTGGTGATGATCCACAACAATAGAAGTTTATGTCAACTTTTTTTTTTTTTTCATTATTATAATTTTGCTGGTTATGTTGCCTTTAAGTTTGTTTTTTTTTTTTTTTTTTTTTTTTGTAACCTTCCTTTCGGCTCTAAATCTAAATTAACCACCCGCGCCGCACTTCAGCATGTCATACAGTGGCATCCCTTTCCACAAATTGAAATGACTCGAACTATACGCAGTTACATGCACACTTAACGTTAAAACTAGCCCACACAAACACATACACATGGATATGTACTTCCCAAGCAAACGCTCACTAGAGATGAAACACTAACGGTATAATTGTACACATTATTTTGGTACAAAAACTACAAAATTTTAGCGAAATTCTAGCGGTTTCTTTGTTATAACTACCCGCTGTATGGAGTTACTAATTTTACCCCAATTTTTGATGTTTTCTTTGGCGGTATTTTTGCTGGAGCTGTGTGTCTGTGTGGAGGAAGAGGAGTCGATTGCTTACCACATAAGCCACTGGCCAGGCGGAGGTTTCTAGCCTCTCATTTCCTGTCATTGTTGACTGAACTCTCTCGGGTGAGGATTCTCGCAACAGCGGGATTTATTTTGGGGTCGGAGTGGTTCATGTGGCGACTGTCGTATCACAGCGGGCCTAACCTCGTATCTAAGTGGGCGTTCTCCTTCGTGATGGGTCCGTCACCTTAGATAACGTAACGTAATATTTTGAAAACCTGGTAGTCGATTCTAACTATTTCAGCGAATATATTCGTGTATGTGTGTATGCGTGTATACATTTCAAAACTTCACGTTTCAACGAATGGCAACTAAATTTAGCGCTTTCGAAAGATATTGAGTTCGCTCTAGATGCCGTGAGATAATGAAGCGATTTTTAAATTTATAGAAAAATTGTTTTTATTAAATAACTTTTAAATTACTATGACCTTGGTCCATTTTATTATGGTCTCATTGTGTAACCTGTTGTGATAAAACGTTTACGGGTTGTAGTGGTACAGCCCAGAGTCCCTGCTAGGAATGGCAACTAGAATCCCCGCAACTGATAAACTAGAACACAACTCACTAGACTACCGGGGCACCCTATGTTGACACTTAGTAAAAATATAATAGAAATTTTATGTTTATTTTTTGCAGAAGTTTTTTTTTGATATTTGCGGATCTTTGGGAATATTTTAAAATTTGTTAGCGGATGTCGAGAAAAAGTACCTGACCCGCCATGTAAGCTTTTCTAATTGTCTTCTCTATCTCGTCAACAAACTCAAATGTTTCGCAGCAAATTTATCACAATCTAGCCATTTTTTTTATCTTGGACCAGCACTCAGGCGATGACCCCTACAGTTGGGATGCATTGTGCTGGAACTAGACGCAATGGATAGTGGAAGAGATCTTACAACCCTGCTTTTCCCCGTTTTTTGTTTATAGCTGAGTTAAATCGCCTTTGATGTCAAAGAGGCGTATTAAATTTTGAAACCTTATTTTTAGTAGCCATTTTTAGTAATTATTTTACTTCGCTGATGCAATACAGTACCGAAGAAGGGGTGTGGATTGGATACAGTTGAAGCCGGTACTGTTCAGTGACCAGTGACTATGCCTTCGACACTGAAACCTTACGACAACACATGACACAAAGACCCGCTAATGGACATCAGAAAAAATGTGAAGTGTTTTTATGAGTTAGTTCAAAAACTGGGCTCGAACCCAGGACTATTGGTTTAGTAATCAACGTGCAGACTACTTCAGCTATCGCCACCCTCTTCGCAATTTTCTTGTTGTTGCTTCATATAATTTTTCTCACATCAACGTTTAAATGTATTTTAACAATTAAAATATTTCGCACCGAAAACGTACGAAAAAAATTGAGAAAAATTTCTGACTTTAATTTTCACTGTTGTAAAAGCGGTCTGAAAGAAAGCCATTTTCTTTTTTTTTTATTTTACTTCACTGACGTTTTTCTTGCTTAATTACGAGCGAAAGAGACCGCTGTTTTGCTGGACCAAGTCTTGAACTCACAATTCTTTGGCAAACTTTTTAAGAAATGAAATAGAAAAATTTCAATTAACTTTGAGAAAAATTTCTCATTCACCACCAGAGGGCAACTAAGCCTACCGGTCTTTAATTAAAGTACCAAAAAAGAACCCAGCACACATAACAACACAACAGCAACAACAGCAAACAAAATACCATTGATGACAGCAGTATATAAAAAAACTAGATGTCAACAGTAGCGTTAACAACATTCAATCGAACTTTTATTTTGACTTCTTGTCTTTAGCTGTTGCTGTTGATGTTGTTGTTGTTGTTGTTGTTGTTGTTGTTGTTGTTGTTGTTGTATTTTATATTGCTGGGTTCGAAATAAGCAAACAGAACTTCAATTGGAATATAACAACGAGCAGAGCAACAACAAACAGACAACAAAAATCTAAGCAACAACAAGGAGCAAGAATCCGCAGTGGCATTAGAAGTCCAAGTTGCAGGAATTCACTTGTAGTGCGAGAGATCTCTGTTAATTTTAGCTGGGCTGTTGTAGCATGTGAATGTATGAGTTTATTTTTAGTAGAATTGTTTGTGTATGTGTGTGTGTATGTATGTATTTATATTGTTTAATATGTGTTTTGTGTGTGTGTGTGCTTTTTTATAGTTGATATGTTGATTGGACTTCTATTTGTGCTGCTCACACATACTCGTGCCCTGCAGATGATATTGGACTATGTGATACATTATAGCTGAAATAGACTGGTTCGAAACAAGCAGCCATGGACCATCTCATTGAATAGAAAAGCTTGTAAAAAGTGGTCCAACTAAAACGCACGATGTTAATTGGCAATAAAATAAAACACTTTCGGAGAAGTGTCTTGTTATTTTTTATTATGATAGACGGATCTATGACAATTATGTGTGAAATAACATATCGTTCAAATTGTCGCGACGGCTTCGGTGATCGATATTTTCAATGACTCTGTGACATAATTGATATTCAATGTCGTTGATGTGTCAAATTATCTGATCCTTTAGCTCTTGAATTGTTCTTGGCTTATTGACGTACAATTTTTCTTTTAAATATCGCCAAAGAAAAAAGTTCAACGATGTCAAATCACATGATCGTGACGGTCAATAAATATTGCGATGACGTGATATAATACGGCCTTTGAATTTATTTCACAAAAGAGCCATTGTTTCGTTGGCTGTGTGGCACGTGGAAGCATACCCACATATCTTCCATGCTCATATCCTTAATTTTTCTAACCACAATAAGTTCGTCATCATCTCACGATAGCGAACCCCATTCACGGTAACTGCTTGGCAGACCTCAATTTCGAAAAAGTTCGGCCCAATGACGCCGCCAGCCCATAAACCGCACCAAACAGTCACTCTTTGGGGATGTATTGGCTTTTCAACAGTCACTCGTGCATTCTCATTTGCCCAATTCTCCCGATTGTGAACACATTTGGTCGATTTGCTGACCAAAAAAATCACGAAATACATTTTGCTTTGAACGGCCATTTTCGCAAAAGGTTTAAACAATATTAAAGCGCTGCTCAATTGTGTACCTCTGCATTGTTGAATTTGGCAAACACTGAAACAAAGAAATGTCAAATTAAGTTGTACAAAAAGCTTGATTTTTTTTTTATCTTGAACCAGCACTCAGGAGATGACCCCTAAAATAACTTTACCCTAATCACGTTACACTTATAATTCCCAGGCTTCATATTTACAATTAATTTATATTTATTAATTTTAAACCACTCAATCATGAATTAGGAAATCACTCAAAATTCATGATTGCCTGCTAGATTTAATTGCCTGCTATAAGAAAGCTTAGGCATAAGAATTTGAGTGCATTATGAAATGTCACTCAAATTGTAAACCTAGAATCTACGCATAAGTTGGTATATAAGTAGAGTTAATTTAAAATTGTCAAGAAGAATAATTGAACAGGACTTAGCGAGCTTCACAAGGAGCTCTAAGTCAAAGCAAATAAATATTTAAGTGAGCTTCTTTTACGGAGCTCACAGAAAACCTAAATAAAATCATATTCTTTTATTGGTTTTACTACAGATCCATTGTGCTGGAAGTAGTGGAAAGGGATAGTAGAAGAAAGGAGGTGAAGCTTCACTATCTTACAACACTGCGTTTTTGCACGTTATTTGTTTTTACAGCAGTGTTGTAGCGCCTCTGATGTCAAGGAGACGTATTAAATTTTGAAGCTTCGTTTTTAGTAGCCATTTTTAGTAATTATTTGACTTCGCTGGTGCTACACAATACCGACGAAGGAGGGCCTTCTGATGTGCCACTGAAACCTTCCGACAACAAATGACACAAAGCCACACACAAATGCACATCAGAAAAAATGCGAGATATTTTTATGAGTCTGAAACTGGTGTTGAACTGAGGAAACTTGCAGACTACTTCGACCATCGCCACCCTCATGATTTTAGAATGTGACTCACAATTAACATCGTGGCATTATGGTTGGACCACTCATTAGTTGAACGACAAGTGTTTGTACTTTTGTTTGTATTGATTACTTCCTCTACGAAGTATTTCCATGGAGTAGTTTTTAGGTTAGTCCAATGTAATGCGAAGATCATATAGTCCACCGCTACAGCATCGTAATGTTAAAACGATCATGTTCTCTCCCATCGATTTGGGTTAGTCGTGGACTAGTCCTAGTCCTCTATGGACTAGTCACGTTATCTGCCGGGCTATAATCATACCACTACAGCCTTCCTTATATCTTTATGTGCAACAGTACGAGTTGTTGGAAGTTTGAGGTTAATTACAAACACATGTACTACATACAGACAGACAAACAAACATATCTGCTCATAGAAACAAACCCAGGCAATAATATTCATACAATAATAAATCCCTCGTTATGCCATGATTCGAATAGCTTGGCATTTGCCCGAATCTATAAAAAATAAAAATAAAATAAAAAAAAAATAAAACAATGTTCACTCATTCGAACGTTTTGAACGTTTTCTTATTTTCAACCCCTTAAAGTACTTTCATGGAATTGGAGCGCTACGATGATGGAAGGCAGTTACAACGAAAACACAACGTTGATAGACTGCAGCACAACAACGCAACCACACTTGACACATCCACATTTCTAGCTCGTACGTTTTAAATGAATGTGTGTGTGTGTGTATGTGTGTGGACATACAGACAGTCGTACTACAGTGTTACACCAGTAGTCAATTGGTATAATTCGTCTTTTCTCTAATGGATTATTTCCATTTAATATTTTCGGTATTTTGAACTTGACTTGTGATTGTGAACTTTCTATATCATCATGCATGCTGCCATTTAATCTAGCATGAATGTATGTATGTATGTATGTATGCATGTAGATGTGCATTGCATTCGGTTTTTTCGCACTTGTTTAAAGCCATTCGAGGCAATTGTACAGTGGAAAACAAAATTGTTTGAATTAAATTTGTCAATTAAAATGTTCTAGTGCAAAATGTCTTTATTCACTGCAGGGCTAGTGGCGCCGCATTACTAAGCATGACTTAAGTCGTTCTTCGTGGATTTCAGTTTCGAAAGCACATCCTCATGAAAGTGATTTAAGTGCAAGATACACTTTATTCAAGTCTATTCAAGGGGCGGTCCTGATTGGGACGACGCTCTGGGCTTTCTCGAAGTAATGCTGAAAGCTGTCCCGGGAAAGAATCTACCCAGGGGAGGAACAAGAAATATTTTAGTGGTCACACCACTCAACGCTCAAACTGCAAAGGCATTTCTATTGGTACCTCACACGCCAAAAAATAAAAAATAAAACCTGCCATAAACTTAAACTTCAACAGTCATAAGGCCACCCGGCACTCAATTCGCCACAGCATAAGCTGTCGACTTATGGGGAAATATATAAACCTCTCTGGAACTGCCCATCCGTTTGACATTATAACTTCAACGAAACCGCGGGTAAAATTTATAAATAAATTCCTCTCATGGTTTCTTCCAGCCAAATTTGCCCTTCACTAACCCATCCATAGACGCATATATTTTTCTAATGCACGTGCAAACATGTGTTTAAATGTACTTTTCAAAATTACGTTTATTTTTTTTATTTTATGATGCCTTCAAAATTTTTTGTGACCAACAGAAAAAAGTAATTTTTTTCGCTTTCGTGATGTTCCTGCATGTGGGTAAATACACACAATCGCTCGTAAAGCACACATTTATGTAGATTCTCAACGCTCAAACAATGCCCGTACATTACACTTGTTGTCATTGTTGGATATTTTATTAAGCTGTTGTTGTTGTTGTTGTTGTCGTTTTGCCGTATTGCACTACCCTAAGCGGATTTGGGCAGAGATTGCCAATGTGTATTTTGAAATGAACCAAAGAATGGTTACAGCAACATATAACTGAGCTGTCGAGCTGAGTCAACATGTATTGCCATTACACTTGTACGTGCATATGTATGTACGAGGTCTGTTCAAAAGAAAAGGTGAATTTTTAATTTTTTTGAAATGTATTTATTTACTCATCAATATCCATTTTGTCACTTTCAAAGTAATCCCCCTCAGATATAATGCACTTAAGGCAGCGCTTCTTCCTATCCTCGAAGGACTTCTGAAATGCGCTTATCGGCATGGCCATCAGCTGGTTCTTCGATTTTGACTTTATCCCATCAATTGTGCCAAAACGCTGTCCTTTCGTTGGTCTCTTCAGTTTTGGGAATAGGAAAAAGTCGCAGGGAACCAAATCTGATGAAAAAGGTGGTTGAGGCATGACTTTGGCCAAAAAATCACGAACAATCATTGATGTGTGAGCTGATGCATTATCGTGTTGCAGAATGCATGATTCTTTTTCGCCACAATTTCGATCGTTTGAGCCGTATTGCTACAGGCAAACGTTGCATAACTTCCTTGTATTGTGTGATCCATTTCGAGGTTCCCTACTTTTTTAAAGAAAAAAACAGAGAAAATTCAAATTTAATGGAGAACGTTTATTATCATTTGAAAGAACATTCTTTGGTATTTATTATTTATTTGAAGATTATGTCTATCAAATGTTGGCCGTTGCTACGTCGCAGATGGTCCATCCGTTGAGTTCAATTTTCGATGACTCGTTCGAGCATTTCGACTGGTAACTGGCGAATGATACGCGTTATGTTTTCCTCCAAGGGCTGAATCGAAGCGGGTTTGTCCGCATAAACTTTAGACTTTACATATCCCCACAGGAAAAGTCTAACGATGTGATATCACACGATCTTGGTGGCCAATCGACCGTCCCAAAACGTGAAATTATGTGCTCACCGAAATGTTCTCTCAATAAATCTATTGATTAATGCGATGTGTGGAAGTGGCGCCGTCTTGCTGAAACCAAATGTCGCCGAGATCATGAGCTTCAATTTCAGGCATCAAATAGTCGGTTATCATGGCACGATAACGGTCGCCATTTACGGTTACGTTCGCACTGGCATCTTTTTAAAAAGAAATACGAACCGATGATTCCACCGGCCCACAAACCACACCAAACCGTTGTTTTTTCTGGATGAAGTGGCAGTTCTTGAATCTCTTCAGGTTGCTCTTCGTCCCAAATGCGGCAATTTTGTTTGTTAAAAAAAACTTGCCTCGAAAACGTCGGATATTCTTGGAACTTTTCAAGAGCCCATAGAGCGAAGCGATGTTGTTTGGGAAGGTCGAGCGGCTCCAGTTTTTGCACAAGCTGTATTTTGTACGATTTCAATTTAAGATCTCGACGTAAAATGCGCCAAGTCGTTCCATACGTCAGTCCGAGTTGCTGCGAACGGCGCCGAATCGACTATCCACGGTGCAGCTGATAATTTCACAATTGTACTTTTTTCCATTTTAATATATTTTTAAATTTCTCAAACTTGTATACAAATGTTCACGAAACCATAAACAGCTGATAAAACGTCATTCTTAAACATCTCAAATATAGTGTGAACGGTTGTGTTTAGTTATTAAAACACTTTGCTTAAACGCGTTTAAAAACATAAGTGTGAACGTGGTATAACTCTAGAAAATACCCTGTGTCATGTAAAAATTCTAAATCGTTTATATGCACTTGTGTCGTGGCCTGAATTCTCTTAAAAAAATGCATTGGGAATCTCTGGAAGACATGCCGTAGCTTGTACACATGACTGTATGTTGTTCATCGCAGTTGGTTTACTAAGCACAATTAAAAATGGTTTCTGGATGAAAGAGCACGTAGTCACAACACCAGCAATGAATTGCATTCGTATTTATTTACGTTTTCAATACAAACGCACGCGTATACATACACACATTCATACGTTCATGAATTGATACCTTCATATTTGTATTTTTGTGAGCGGCAGAAGATTGCAAATTAAAAATGAAAAAAAAAATCAGAAAATGAAAAGGACGAAAGTCTCTTCAAATTAAACAAATTCTATATGCAACACATCATCACATTCACAACACATTGAACATTTTTATCCACAAAAACTCAATTTGTGTAGTCAATCCATGGACACATCCGTATAAATTTAGTTGTATTTTTATAAAGAGTTGGAGTATGTGCGTGCGTGTATTTATTTACCAGTATTAAAAGGATAAATATCAAAACAAAAACTGTGCAAAAACTCAATTTACGTGATCATTTGCCCAACTATAAAACAGATTATAGGAATTTGTAATTCCAAGAATTTGTGTGGTCGTAAATACTTTTGTCCAACATAAATGCATGACAAAGAAATCGATTTATTATCCTTGAAAAGGAGCCAAACTATTCCAATTTCAAATAGGGCCCACTAAAGCGCCATACCTGCTTAATATGGAAGAGCCCGAATTTGTAAAAGATAAAATAGCCAAATTAAAGTTAATCCGTAAAAGGAAGCTTTGGGCCAAACATAGAATGTTGTCGAACAACTAATAAATAATTTTTTTTCTTTCCATATTACAAACTAAATTTATTCTACAACGATTGGCAGGTGTATTCTGCCGGCAACCATTTTTCGAAGTCAACTTTAAGCATTTCAAGCTGTCATATTTTCCGCTGAATGTACAATATTAAATATAAGAATTTAATACGAAAGGAAAGAAGAGAAAGAAAAGAAAATTACTTTAATATAGATTCAAGATGGCGGGGATGGTGGATTAATTCCACAATTCAGACGTTGCGCTTTGTCCCTGCAACAATCAGGGGACGTTTTTTTTTTTTTTTATCTAGGACCAGCACTCAGGAGATGACTCCTACACATGCGAAGCATTGTGCTGGGAACTATAGGAAAGGGATAGTAGGAGAAACGACAGGAGGTGAAGCTGAATTAATTATTTTGCAGCTCTGTTTTCGCACGTTCTTTAGTTTTTTATACTCGTAGCAGTGCTGAAGAGCTTCGGTTTAGTAGCCATTTTTATTATTATTTTACTTCGCCAGTGCTACACAATACCGACGAAGGAGGGTGTTCAGATGTGATTGTGGATTGCTATCAGCTGAAGCCGGTATTGTTCAGTGACCAGTGACTATGCCTTCGCCACTGAAACCTTCCGACAGCAACTGACACACAAAGACACACTAATGCACATCAGAAAAATGCGAGATGTTTATTTTTATTTTAAAAATTTTTTTGTCTGAAACTGGGGTTGAACCCAGGTCTGTTTTTTGGTTGTGTTGTCAACGTGCAGACTACCATCCATCGTGCCTTCGCCACCCTCAATTTGATGTTTAATCGGTGTTGCCATATATTTACATATATATTTGATTACAAATTTGTGCAGTGTCTATTAGACAGGGTTTTGAAGAATATTTCAACAATGAAGGAAAACTACTTTAACTATTTTTTATTGTTGCGTTATTTCTTATTGAGAGTTGTCATAAATATAAATACTCATCAATTTGAAAAGTACAAAAAGTATTCAAACTCGGCAACACCGTTTATGAATAACATGGGAATGATGAGAGGTAAAGAAAGAAACAAAAGGAATTTGGCAAAATTGCCCCCTCAAATCTTGTTTTATGACTCTTTGTTTACTTCTCTGGCTTCTCTTCACCGCTCGTCAATAAACTCGTGTCGCATGACTTGTGTCGCTGTCTCAAAGCGCAGTGTGTGAATTGCGTATAAGTTCTTTTTTAGACGGGTATTAAATGGAACGATTTTTCTAGAAGAATACGAAAAACAAAGGAAAGAAGGCGTCCAAAGTATAATTATGTACTCTCTTTATAATATTGTCCGACTTTAGACGAGCGAACATTTGAAAGAAAAACATCTTTTGTTTTTTCTTCTCTATACTATACCTTCCCTAAAGGAAGTTATAGTTATAGTTATGGAAAAAAGTCTCAAGATCTCTTGCACTCTCATTAACCCGACTGTTGAATGGGGGCAGTACTGTTGGCTGAGTTGTTAGCATGTTGACGCTGCAAGCAAAAGGTTCGCTGATAGAATACCCGTTCAGGGGACCAATTACGGCATTCGATTCGAATCGAAATTTCATACAAACTTCTATTCAAATTTATAAGAATTTCGTTCGTTATTGTATGCCGTAATTTGGGCCCAGACTAAAAAATTTTCCATTGTGTCGGCGCTAACAGCGCCCTACTTCGTCACTATTTGAGCGATGAAACGTCGGAGAAATGAACTTATAAATGAAATGGGGCTCCTGTAAGTTAAAAATTAATAGGTCAACGTAACACCAGACAAGCAAGAACTCTGCAAAAGCAGCCAACCGCATAGTTGTATAAGATTTAAAATCTGTCTGTCCTTCTATAACTTCATCTTCTTTGCCTCTTCTTAACATTTTTACTCATCACTTTTCAACTAGTTGTGGTGCATGCATTACACAGGGGACTTGTGCTGGACAATGGTCCAAGAAAAAGAAAAGTGCTGATTAATAATGTTCTTTAACTTGGGAGTTACACTATCACATTTTGCCCTTCAATTTATAAAATTCTATCAGTTTTTTTTACCAATACACTCATTCTTTTAAAATTTTATGAGTACAGTCGAACTTCTCTATAGCGAACTTCTCTATAACAAATAAAATTCGTGAACACAACATTTTTGTCAGTATTTTCATACATTTTGATCTCCCTATAACGAACTTCCCTATAGCGAAGTTCTCTCTGTAACGTACAATTTTTTAAGACCTAAATAGAATTTTTCACACTAAATAATCTCTCTATTGCAAAGTTTTTAGCAATCGATTTTTTGCATCAATTTAGTCACATATGTATGTATTAATAAGAAAAAATTAATGTGTTCATGTAAAAACAATTTTTTTTGTCTTAATAAATATATTTTCTACATAAAAAAAATGTAGTCAAAATTTTCTGCAGTTTCTCTATAACGAATTTTCTCTATAACGTAGAAATTTGACGGTCCCCAACTGCTACGTTATAGAGAAGTTCGACTGTATTTGCTGTCAAAGTCCCAAATTCTCTGGGCAAGTTTTGTTTCAAATTATGGGCAAGAAAACAGCTGAAACATATTCTTATGAACTGCGAAGCCATGGCTATGGCAAAATTATAAGTCACCTATAAGCGAATACATTAGTTGCCATAAGATTCGGTCGCTCAGTTGCTCTCACTCTCTCTCTCTCTCTGGTTATTGGTTAAGTCACGTCTTGTTTTTATCCTTCACAGAAGACACACGCTCAGCGGTTCAAAGATAAGGACTCTCTCTCATAGTTGCATTTTTTTTCTAACCCCCCCCCCTTTATTTAAAACGCACAAATCGTCCTAAAAGTTTATATAATTTTTTTTTTTTAACTTGGCCCGGCACTCAGGGGATGACCTCTACACATGCGATGCATTGTGCTGGAACTAGGAAATTAGGTTATGGGAAGGGCGATAGAGGGAGTAGTGTTTGTTGACATTTGCTTTAAATTTTCCCGCTTCAAAAGTGACAGGAGAGACCTCTGCGGGTATAACTTTATTTCAAGTAGATCAAGGCCCAAATCGTCGGATTCGTGATGGAATGAATTTGATCGACATTTGACTTTTTGAGATCATCATATTCGTTATCGAAATTTCAGATCCTGGCATTCGATAACGAGTGGTCGAACGAGTACATTCTCTCGAAATGTCATTCGATAGACTAAAAGCTTTCGTAAACAAGTTTTTTTCTTTGCTATTTAAGAAAGAAAACTTTTATTTTATTATTCAGTCATATTTTTCTATTAAACATACATAAATAAATAATAAAAATTCTACTAACATCGAAAATTTTCATTAGGACAAATTAATCAAAATATATCATAATCAATCGAAAAGTCGATTTTCAATAGGAGGTACCACGCCTACCTGTCCAATCCCTCCCAGTTTTTACTGATGATTTGTTTTAACTACAAAGTCATTTGGACCATACGCATATATAGCAAGATATACAAAAATAAATATTTTCTTAATATGGCCGTAGCAACGCCGAGTTGGAATTTTTGAATTTTATATAGTTCATTCCACATATCAGGGATACTGTGAAAATTTCAAGAAACACACATACATACATACAAACATGTCATTTTCATATATAAACATTGTTACCATATGTTTTTATTCTGTGACAAAGCACAAAAATTGTTTAAATTTTAAAGCAAATTTTCGATTCGAACGCTATCGATTGCCTCGATCTGACTATTCGATACGTCACGAAATGTTATTCGATACGAAAGCTCATTTGATCACGAATACGGCGAATACGGCCCCAGCATAAAGTGGGGCTCTCTATCCATTATACAATTTCCGCGCAACTTTCTTACAATTAGAAAATAAACATAACATATTGTACAATATTGTGAACACATTTCATAGTATATTGCACTTCAATTGGATGTACAATAACAATCAAAACCATTTTAATTTTTGCCAAAAATTGTTCCACCTTCGTATATGTCATACACATTGGCGATATTATTGTGCAATATGAAAAATATTACCATTATGTTGCTTAGTCTCTGCTTTATGTACAAATGTTGTATCATTTAAATATAATTACATACACGAGTATTATATTTTATTATTTCTACGTACAACGTGCTCCGTCCACGTGGATGTGATCATAATATTTCTGGTCGATTAGGCAATAAATCTGAACGACTCATTATGGAGAGATCAAATTTTTGGAGGGAAATGTGAAATAAATTCCCTGCAAATGCCTTTCCTGTCATATTTGAATTGGAACGATACAAATTCAATGTCCATAAGCACTTGTCCGTATAACGTCTCTCTAAAAATGTCGTTTTCTAATTGCAGCCATATGCAGTGCCTGTGTAGGAGTCATTCATCGCCTGAGTGCCGGTACAAGAAATAAACATTTTTAGTTCTACCAAGAAGTGTTTTTTTTTGCCATGTATAGCTCACACCAAGTGTGAACCATTTCAAAGTAGCATTACTATTTCCACGACAATGCCGAACAACTGTTAAAGAAAAAATTTCTCAAAATTAATTTGAGCTTTTTAATGCGATTTTAACTTTTCTTTTATTATTTAAATTCAAATGCACAATTAAGAGTTTAAATTAAATTACAAAAATAAATATCTTTACCATTAATTGCTTATCTTACGCCTAAAATCTGAGAAAACATTTAAGGGTTACTTTTTATTCAAATTTCAAAGAACTAAGAAAATTCGTTGAGTACACATCAGCACCAACGAGCGAACGAGCGACTGAATCGAAAACTGAAATGTTCAAAATTACTTGTATTTTTATTGAAATATAAAGAGAAAAGAGGGTCTTAAATGAAATTTAGCATGGAATATTAAGTGGATGCATTTCATCAATTAGATTTTTAATAAGTTAATTTTCTTTTTTCCCACCACTTGTGCAACAGGTTGCACGAGTACTTAAATTTTATTTTCGACGTACATGGATTTGGTCTAGTCATTATTATTATCATCATCCATTATGCTTTGATGAGGCATGAAAAGTGTTGCCAGTCAGCGCTGGTAACAGCCACAGCCACCACGAGAGAATATCAGTCAAGCGAAAAAGCCAAATGAATAGATTAAAATTTACACGCCACAAAGAAAAAATTGAAGAAAAAGTTTGGCTTTTTTTGGGGGGCAGAAAAACCTTTTTTTTTTTTTTTGGAACAATTAAATGGTTTTTTGCGATTGCAATTTATTCACTTACGAGTTTCGCAAATAAGTTTCTTTCCGTTGCTGGTTTTCTTGTTGTTGTTGTTGTTGCTTATGCTATTTCGGCCTCAGCTTATTTATCTGTAAATTATGAAATGAAAAACTGAAAAACTCAAACATGTTCTTCAGTTGCAGCAAGTCTTTTTTTTTCTTCTTGCTGCTTCTTTTGTAGCGTTTATTTGAATCTTTAAACTCCACAAGAGTTTTTAGCACGAAGGGACCATTATAATAAAAATGAACTAAAACAACAGCAACAGCAACAACAACAATCCAGTAGCGAAAACGTTGTTCACTTGTTGTATTTCAGATCAAATGGAATATTTAATCATTCCCACGCGTCAAACAATAGTGAGAATTTTCAGAGTTGAAACCGTCATTGTTAAACATAAAATTTCGTAAATTTCTATAAATTGTTATTGTTTATATTTTCTTTTCTTTTTTTTTGCTCTCTCCTTCTCTGGCTACTTCTTTTAGTTTTCTTTACAAATACAAAAAAAAAAAAAATAGTGTGTGAGTTTTTTCTGCTTCTATTGTACGAAGTACATTGTGGTTAATAACTCGAATTGGTAAGTTATACGGACAGACAGACAGACATTCATTATGTGGATCTTATTCTGTTTTCTGTTTTTTTTTTTACGGAAGTTCTTTTTTTTCCACGCGACCCATGGCGGTGTATTCGTTCTGTACAGCAGTTTTTAGCAGATCCGAAAGAGACTTTGATCTCAGTAAAATTCGTTTCAAGTCATAAATTTAAAAACAAATAAATAATAATGTTTTTTTTGAGTAAAAATTAAAATAAATATATAATTTTATTCAGTTTCAAGTTCATTTTTATTTCTTGGTAAATGTATAAAAAAAAAAAAATTTCAAATTTTTAATTCTAAAAGAATTCATTTTTAAAGAAGAGAAGAAAATATTAAATTCGTTTAAGATTTTATGGCAGGACTGGAAATGAAACTGAAATAAGAATTCTCAAATTCAAATAGACAGATAGAGGAGTTTTTCTGAGGGAAGGCTCAGGAGAGTTGGGGGTCTATCTATAGCTGTGCCATAGCAAGAGCGCTGTGTCGAGGTATGATTTACGTAGAACTGCGAAGCTTTTCCCGATTGTCCATTAGTATATTTACGGCCGTGTGCACGGCCCAATGTCCCATCGGCACGCATGCCGGCTGGATGGGCACTCCGTTTTTTAACTCACGTTTTAATGCACAGTTTGTGTAATAAAATTTCATTTATTTCCTTAAGTCTATGAAACCATTACACAGAAAAAAATATATCAAAATTTGTTGAATATGGCAGAAAAACTCAACAACACTTAGTATTTCATTAAAAGACAATGCTTATCAAAATTGCAACTTCAAAAAGAATTAAAATAGAATTAATTCCTCGTTGAATCAAAAAAAGTTTTGTTTGATTTCCACACAAATTTTCTTTTTTTTTTATCTTGGACCAGGAGAAGACCCCTATACATGCGATGCATTCTGCTGGAACTGCTGGAAAGCGATAGTTGGAGAAATGATAGAAATTCGAGATGTTTTTATGAGTCTGAAACTGGGGTTGAACTCAGAAAACTCAGAACTCAGGCTACTTCGACCATCGCCACCCTCAAGTTTACAAAACAGCAAAAATCGTTCTTGGAAATAAAATTTAATTCAAAAATTTTTTTCTTTGGTTTAAAATATTCCTTTGTTGAATTAAAATGGATATATTTTCAATAAACAAACCCTAAAATTTTTGCAAAAATCGTTAGCGCAGAAAATTCCAGAATATTTTTTATTCAATCAGTGATTTTCATATTTAAATATTAAAAACATTTATTTCTGTGTATGCTTCATTTTTTACACTTTTTTATTGTTGTTGTTGTTGCTTCAACAAATTTTCCTTTATTTTTTATTTTTATTTCTTTTGAGAGCCATTTAAATTGCCAGTTGTTTACAATTTATTTAACTTGGTAGCACTTCCTTTAGTACATGAAAAGCCAGGTTGTATTTCAATAAATCACCAAAAAAAAAAAAAACAAATCCAAAAAGGGTTTTACCATGATTTGAAGAAAATATTTTTCTATGGGAAAACCAGGGGCCAGATCGTTACATTCGTGAACGTAACGACAATCGTACGAAAGATAAATACATGATACGTCAATCGTATGAACGGAGTGGGATTATGACATACGATTGTAAACGTATCGTAATTTTACTTAACATTCACAATTGGTTTTAACTTCCACAACACTGTGAATGGCATATTACAGTACATAAGTCATAGTGATTCAAATTTTAAATGTAATAAGTAAGTTGTTATTGCATAAAAGCGTAAAATCATAAATGTTTAAATTAAAAATTTAATTCAGTTTGTGGTTTTCTACATTTGATTTAAATAATATCTACATAATTATTTACACATTATTTTGAAGGTTTTTATGTAGCAGATTTTTTATTTGTTAATCTAGGTCCGCTATTGCCATATATTTCTCATGTTTTTCTAATTTCATTTGAAGCAGGCGTTCTTGAATTTCAAGCAAACGACCCAGTTTGGCAAATACATTTGCTTGGAAATCTGTTGCAACTTTTATATGTATTATTTTCCAGCAACAACAATTTTTAGTCGGCACCGTTTTTACTTTTTACTTTTGGTTTTTCAAGGCATTTTTATCGAAGGCATTTTTACAGCAGCTCGGTTCATCACTGTTCATATTGCTAGCACTGAAAAAATTAATATTTAATATGTCCACATTGCCAAATGTTGGCACCGATTTGTTGCCTTCAACAGTAGCTTCCAGCTCAGCTGCAGCAATTAACAGTTCTTCGTTGAGCGTTATAAATTTTTCCTCAAAAGGTCCGCGCCACTTGTCCGCTTTTTTCGAAAATTTATTAAAAGAGAGTTTCTGTTTTGCCTGCTATTTCTGGTCAGCGTAAGCCTAAATCACAGAGAACAACAACAACTAATTCTTTTTTTTAATGTTATTCAATATTTTTACCTTCTTCCACATGTTCACGTCTTTAACTGGTGGTCCTACTGCATTGAGACGCTTCGACAACTCATCCCATAGCCGTTTGGCTGTAGCTTTACCCTGTGCACAATTGGTTAGCAAATTTTTTGCTAACTGTTGGTGTTCATTCATGAACTCTGCCATTATTTCCTTTTGTTGTGCATTCAATTTTGTTATAATTAGTCATAAAAATAACGTTCACGTATGTTATAATGCCAAAAATGCGTTTTTACGTGACGAGTTGTATGTAACGATTTTGCCCCAGGTTTTAGTAGTTGATTTTAATGTGCTTTAAACAATTTAAATTTTAATTTTTTACAGGCATACATTTCTTGCTCCTTTCTTCCTTAAATTGCAAAATTTCTGTGCTAATTGTCAATATATTTTTTATTTAAACAAGTTTTTTTTTTGTTTCTGCTGTGAAATTTCTAAAATGTTAAATAGAGCTTTTTGCATTTTCTGTGACGATATGTATGTAATATTTATTTATATTTATAATTATTTTCATTTCTTTGTTTCTTTTTCAGGTACGATGAAATGATCATCAAATATCACCTATTCAATGTGGTAAGTAAAATTTATTTTATAAATTTTTAAGGAATAAATTTAGCAAAAAAAATTAAACGCTCTTGAGTTTGAATCCTATCGCAGCACATTATAAATGATTAGAAGAGGATGACAATAGAGTAGCCAACCGTATTAATACAGTGAAGCATCGTCGCAATTTGGGTTGTATGTCTCATTGGTTTATCGCTGCTTCAATGGAAAATGCTCTAATGATATCGGGTAGCTCATTCGCGAAAAACTTGTGTTTTTTTATGTATGACAGGGTGGTCAGCGAGAGCAAATTGAGTTGCACTACACATGACACAAGACATTGGCTTTTCAGCTGAACTGTCAACTGTGATGTTTGAAAGTTCAATCCCTGTTACTGACTGCCCTCAGTTTCGAACAAAAATAATTGTTTAACAAAATGATTCCATACATTTGAAATTCTGCAACGAATTGGCAATACAATTCATATATGAGTCAGTCAACAAAAATAACTACAATTCACATGAACACCTGTGTGTGTGTGTGTGTGGGTGTTTGTGCATGTGTGAAAGTTATTGTTACACATACAATGATCAGATCCATGAAACAAAATTACGAGTATTTTCCGTTTCTTGTTGGTTTTCATTGGTGGCAAAATCGTAAAACAACGAGCTGGAAGATCTTCTAAAGACATTTTCCCTGAATTGTTGTTCTTCTTGTTGTTGTTTTTTTTTTCTGTTCATTCATTGGATTCGTGTTGTTGTAAGTTTCTGTTTCATTGTTTGCCTGATTGTGCTTGTTTTATGTTACAGAAATTTGGCATGGAAATTGTTAAATCATTTTGAAGTGAGAGAAAAAAGCCAAGACAGACTCAATTATAAATTGTGTACTTTTGCTGTTGCAGTAATTAAAGTTTTTTCTGCTTCTTCTTCGAATAAAAATAACAAGAACAACATCTTATTAAGGGCGATTAGAATAACTTATTCTTTAACTTCTGTTAAAAAGCCTGTTATGCTGTTAACATTAGTTTAAAGAAATATTTCATAATTGAAAATAATTTCCTTCGAACCTCTTTATTCCTTTCCAGCCAATTTTAAATAAACTTTGAGCTACGCTTCCCATAGTAATATTTCGATTTTCTTTTTTTCTATTTAAATCTAATACAAAGTGAACTCGTTTTACAGAAGTCATTAATCGAGGAATGGCAACTATGTTGCGTGAACAACAATTGTGAAAAAAATGTCTTATTGTCTAATTTTAACAATTGACTCGACAACAACAAAAAAAAATATGCAAAATCGTTCTGCAAATGCATCATAAATTCCAAATTTCAATAAAGTTAGCAAAGATTTAAAAACAATTTAACCCGACTGTCTAGGAAAAAATTAATAAAAACCTCAAATTCATCAGTTAAACGAAACTCAAAATTTTTTTTCAATCCATTAATAATTAATTAAAATTCTTTTAATTCGTTAAAGGCACTTCGAAAAGTAAAGTGAGGTTTTTTAACTAAATTTTCAAGAAATTCAAAAGTGCTGCTGCACCAATTTCAATGACAAATGCCTAAATTTCTTTGGAATACATTTACCTACAACCTGCTAAACCAATAATAAACTTAATATTGTATTTTTATGCATTCGTGAAAGCAAAAAGTTCTAAATTTTTAATAAAATTTAATATGTTTTAATTATATTATTAATTGACCTTTTTTATTATATTTTTTGATATATAATTATTAATTAAACAAAATAAGATAAAAAAAGACCTCAGGCTTAATAAATATATATCAAAAAATTTAATATGTTTTTTTTTTGTTGGTTTAAACTTTTTTGATATCTCTAAAACTACTTAGGTAACTTACGGACTTTTTCACAACGTCCGATTAAAAGTTAACGTGGATTTTAACGGCAACTTTAACATAAAAAACTTGCTGCTAAAGCTCACGTTAAGTTTAATCGTACAATGTAAAAAGAACCGTTATTATTTATTAGAATTTTTGGTTTTTTTTTTGTGGAAGAGCGAAAACTGTTCGCAAGTTATGTTACTATGTGTTCTGAAAATTGCCGTTAATTTTACGTATCGCGTTATCGCGAAAACTGCAGCTGATAAGATAAATTTTAATGACACCTTGAATATCTATCTGTATAGCAAATGTAGTCTTTCACGGTTAAAATTGCTCCCGAATGAAATTTACTGTAAACTGGTTTAATTCATCAAAAAAAATTAAAATTTCCAAACATTTAAAGCATATAAAAATCCGTTTTAACAAATAATTTATATTTTAATAATAATTCCTTAAAAGAATCAAAAACTAAAAAAACGTTAAATTTCCATATCAAAAACCACCGAAAATTAAAACTATTTTTGTTTAATTTGATAAATAAATAATAATATTAACAAAAATGTACATATGATTCTAATTGTGCTTTTTCCCTTATAAACTATATGTGAAATTTATTATTACATACCCTATGATATTCTCATACAGTATGAAAAACATCATAAAGCATTTTATTACAAAAGTAACTCAAAAATTGAGGAGGAAAGCATATCCATATAGTACTATTTCGCTAACGCTTACTTAGCTCATCATATAATATATTTTTTTTTTTTTTTTTTTTTTTTTTTATTTTATAAGGGAAAAAGCACAATTAGAATCATATGTATAAATAAATATTCCCAAAATAAATTCAGTTAATATAAAATACTACATGTGCACGGTATAGAATTTTGATATTCTTTTGTTTTGTTTTGTTTCATTTTTTAATTTTTTCATTTGATTCAAAGTACATTAGTTATGCTGGCCGATGGCAAGCCTAGTGTAGATGAGAATAAAAAACTAAAAATAGAAATGTGAGTATGTTATAAAAGTAAACTCATGGATTGCTATGTTTTTGTTTATAGATTTTTTGGTTTGTATGTTTAATATTCAAAAATTCTCGTTTGATTAATTGAATTTTAAACATATAGATCTTGGGTTTATATTCAGACGTTGGGAAAAAATCCACTGATGAGCTAAGTAAGCGTTAGCGAAATAGTACTATATGGATATGCTTTCCTCCTCAATTTTTGAGTTACTTTTGTAATAAAATGCTTTATGATGTTTTTCATACTGTATGAGAATATCATAGGGTATGTAATAATAAATTTCACATATAGTTTATAAGGGAAAAAGCACAATTAGAATCATATGTATAAATAAATATTCCCAAAATAAATTCAGTTAATATTAACAAAAATGTGTAAAAATTTTGTAAACTTTAATTTCTTAAAACATTTTTTCTATAAGAAACGATTATTTAAAAATTTAAAATTTCAAAATTATTTTTTAACGTTTTGATTACTCCTTTTTATACTGAGGCACACCAGAGAACGGTTGTTGGTGCAGACATTCACCAAAAATTAAGACAAATTGCCGAATTTGCTTGACCACATGATTCGCAAAAATGTGTGTTTTTTATGTAAACAAAATAATTCACTAAATTATCGGTAATTTTTAAAAATTAGTAAAAACGATTTTATAGCGGATTACATTTTGAATTTAAATGTTTTATTTTATTTTGGCGATTTTAAGGGTTAAAGATTTTGTAAAATTTAAGTTTTAGAGTCACCTTATTGATGGCAGCATAAACAAAGAATTAATTGGTTTGTGTCTGTGCTAGGTGTCTGTCGTTATATATATGAAATTCTTGTCAACAACCTCTGTATTATTTTTCGGTTACATTTCGTTAAGAGTAAATAATATATTTAGCGGCCACCCAGTTTATTACAGATTGCCTCATAAAATAATCAAACTTGATGCTTTGTACTTCGAATAACAATTTGCTTTTCACAGAATATTTAAGTTTTTTTCTCAGGTAAAAATTTCTACAGTGGGATTGTCGTATGTATGTAATTATATACCAAAAACACGAATGCTCAAACGCAAAATATATATGTATGTACTGCCGTATTCATAAAATTTTTTTATATTTATAAAAATTGATAATATTTAAGTGTTAATAATATGTAATGTTGTAAATGTAAAATCTTATTTTATACAACTTCTATTATTTATACATACCAATTTCATTTATTATACATTTTTTATGTAAAATGAATTACTCCATGCTTAATCTAAACTTTTGGTAAACTTTAGGAAAATTTGAAAAAAAAATATATAACTAATTTATTTGTTTTTTTTTCAGAATAGTTCAACATTATTACAAATATAATATTCATAAAATTATTATTATTATTAAATTATTTACAACCAGTTTTCTTAACTTTTTCACAAAAGTAAACTAACTTTGGCGTTCGGCTCAAAAAATACGTTACAAATTCTTGTACTAGCTGACGGGCGAATTTGCTAGTGAGTTTACCTGGTAAAGAATTTGCCTTGTTAATGAATTTATATTTTGCTGTTATCAAGGCGAATTCATAATTACTGTTTAATGTCAAATTGTATTAATTATTTTGACAATACACAATGATTTTGCTTCTTGTTGAACTACTGAGTTTACCCGGTATCAATTCGCCTTGCCTGTTATTTAGCAAACAAATTATTATCAAAAACAAATACAAATATTTAATACAAGCAGAGTAGAGAACTGAACTGAATATTTAATGACCAGCGTTGCCACAACCAAAAACTTATTGAAAGCATAGTTTTGGCAAAATTTTCCAAATGAATAAGATTATATATTAATTAAAATAGCTTTGGACTAGCAAAATATCTAGATAAAAAATCATACAATATACATATACAGCATTTGAAATATAGTCACACGAAAGTGAGCATATAATTGCCTATTCATTTTCGATTTATATGTACTTTGGTATATTATAGTTCGCTTCCACTACAGTGAAAAACAAATATTTTTCCTACTCCATAAACAATAATGTAATAAGAAGAAGAACCTTGACAGTATTGCATATTCAGCGTCATATAAGCGTGTGTTTTCGAAATTGAACAGCACGATTTTATAATATAATAAGTAACATAGCATTTACACATGAAATTATTTTCGTTTCTGCACTACAGCAGTCACATTTCTTAAAACTTTTGGCAAATTTTGCCTTAAAAATTTTAGAATTGCTACTGGCAATATTATTTTATATATCACCATTATTGGCGATTTTTTTGACTATATTTTTTATGATTTCTTTACAACTGAAATTTAATACTTTTATATATTGGGACATTTTGGCGATATTCCACAAACTATTTGACGAGAAAGCTAAATAATAAGCTGACAGCACCATTTCTGAAACTAAAATGACAAAGAGGAAAACAGTGTTGACCATTAACATCACATATGTATATAAACTTCCAGGATTGTAATAAATATTATTTATAAATTTAAATGTTTTAGGAATATACTCGTATGGAAAGAATTATAATATATGTATGTATGTTTGTTTTTATTTTTAAGTATATACATATAAAGAAGACAATTGATGTCTTTCTATGAGCACATGTGCTTCAAGGCAAATTCATTACCAGGTAAATTCGGTAGGTAATTAGCCCCCAGCTTATTCAACGTATTGTAACGAATTTTTACGCCGAACGTCGATGTTTGTTTAATTTTGTGAAAAATTTAAAAAAAGTGGTTGGCGAATAATTTAGCAATTTTAAAATTTTAATATTATAATAATAAAAATTTAAAGAAAATTTGACGGTCGACGAGCAAAGCAAATTGATGAATTCGCTTTGCGACAACTTTGTATTAATAAACCTGGATTCTCATTAATGAATTAATAATAAAATTACTTCCAATTATTCTCCTATAAATTTTTGTGTATTTAAAAATTAAAAATTATTTGATATTTTTTTACGCAATACGCACACAGAAATTGTAAGAGAGTACTTTCATATATACATACATACTTTGGACAATATTTTGTATAAAAAAATTTCCAATGGTATTATTATTATTCTGCTGAAAAATTGACAAAAAAAAAAACAATACAGTGGAAAAACAAACAATTTTAATTAGAAACAAAGTATATAATAAATATGCTTTGTTTACAAATAACCACAAGCGGCAACGCTGCTAACAACAAAATGAGAAAAACAAAACGAAATCCCAAAAAGGCAAAGCAGCGGCAGAAGGCACGCTCAACGTCGCTGCCATGTTTAGTTCTTTTCGGTCGGCTGTTGGAGACGTTTCGTTAAAGTGAAAAATAAATGGAAGTAGAACAAAAATTAAATTAAGCTTATTTTTTTCACGTTCCTTATATTACCAGTAGGTGCGTGTGTGCATATGAAAATTATAAATGGTAAAATTCGTTTTAGTTTAATAATAAAAAATATAGTGGTGTTTTTCAAGCATATAAATTTTATTTTTTTCGGTGGTAATGAATTGTGTAAAATAAATTTGTATATACATACGTATACTAATATCTGATTTAGTTTAAGCAAAAACAACAACGAAGTGAGAAAAGGAATATATATGCAAGATTTCCTGCAATGAAATTAAAGGAAAATAGGTAAATTGAATTTTTTTTATTGTAAAGTTTAAATATTAAATGAAAATATAGGTTATTAATGATAAAACAAAAAAAAGTCTGAATATTATTTATTAAAATGCATTTTCTAAGAAGTTTTCTATTTTCATTTGCAAATTACCAACATGTAACATACCTACATATATATGTATATATATATATATATGTACATATATATAAATGCATAGTACCAAATTTTTTTTTTAAGTCATGAAATTAGGAAGAAAACAAACCAGCAAGAAGAAAAGAAAAATGAATCAAAAGAGTTCAATCAAAAGAAATTGTATTCTTAGTTTTATTTTACTCACCACCAATTTATACAAAAAAACTAAGTTGGTAAAAGGGAATAAAGACAATGAAAAATATAATAAACTTAACAAGTAAATAGACTATTTTAACAACAGCAATATATTTAAACAATGAAAGCAAAAAATATTTAATGTGCAATAACTTTTTTATAAAAACACATCATACTTGCATACACAAAAGAAGAGTAGAAACTGGAACAACAACAACATGACTATTCACAGTTACAAGAAATATGCATGCATACATACATTCATCCATACAAACATACTAACATATAAGTAAAAAACACAAAAAAATTCTGCAATAGCAAAACAACAAATAAAATGTGCAATAATGTTCAAAAATATACTCAGAAGATGAAAATAGAAAAAGGATTGATAAAAAAAAGAATGCTGTCTGAAATAAGTATGTACTAACATGTAAAGTAAAAGAAGTTGTGTGTAGACAATTGAAGATTCTTCATTGGGTGAAATAAAAGAGGATGAAAAAGTTTCATTGCATTCCTATATTTACCGTGCCCACATTTAATTTTTTCGACTTCGCTGAATGACATCTTGGGTGAATGTATTATTGCAAAATGATACTGAGTGTTACCGCTGTAGATTTATTTCAATTTTCCGCCGAAAGTCTTATAAATTTCACACTGTAAATGATTTGAAAAAAAGAAATTATTTTTCGGTCATCAATGCGTGGTCTAACTACAAGGTGGCAGCGTAATAAGTTGTTTTACAACAATACAACAACAACGACCTTGCAATATCGCGTCAAAAATTCTTTTAATTAACCTTTAACCCTAAAAACATAATCAAGATAATTATCAAAAGCAAAAAATTACACAAGGCGGAGTGATTACCAGGTGGATGCAGCGGAGTATTCTTACTCAGCTGTTATCAAGTGTCGCAACACCTAAAATCGTAGATTTTGTTTATCTTTGTTCGCTCCTTATAATTTTTTTTTAATCTTGTGAATTGAGGAGAAATTTAAAAATGCGAGTGTACACTCCATGTAAAAATAAATTTGACAAGGAAAATGGAACTTTGTTTAATTAAAAATGCACCTTTTCTTAATCAACTGACAGCCTTTCGCCCTTTACACATACAAAATGTTTGTTGTAGGGATTCATATCCCCCCCGTAATCAATTCGCCTTGCACTTGCATAGCATTTACACATGAAAGCATTTTAATTAAATTTCTGTATACGTATTGTGAATAATAAGAAGAAGAAAAAGTAGACGAAAATGTGAAACTGAGATGAATGTGGTGGTGAAAAAGGGTAAAAGTATTCGAATTTTAAGATTGTACTTTCATGTGTAAATGCGATACTAGGAATCCTATTTGTTTGGAAACTTATTTGTTATATTGACGTACACATTCATTATACATACATATATATTGCAAAATTAGTAATATATACTTCCTATTTGTACAGTGACGTTTCGTTATAATGACAGTCTTGACAATATTTTTTGCAACATTTTCTTTAATATTTTTTTTATATTTTGAAATTGTTGGAAATTTTTCTTAATTTTTTTTTCAAAGATAATTTATAGAATTTATTTTATACACATTTCTGTGGTGTTCACATTTTTATTTGTTGTGAGTTTAAATTTATTATAAATTTTTGTATAAATTCCGATGCATTTTTGTTTATGGGACTTACGAAACAGTTTGTTATAAAGCAAAATTCGTACAAATTTATATGAAATGTTTATGAAAAGCTGTTGGGACCGTAGAATTTGTTCGTCGTAAGCGTAAATTTTTTTTTTTTTTTTTTTTATCTAGGACCAGCACTCAGGAGATGACTCCTACACATGCGAAGCATTGTGCTGGAACTATAGGAAAGGGATAGTAGGAGAAACGACAGGAGGTGAAGCTTAATTAATTATTTTTGCAGCTCTACTTTCGCACGTTCTTTGTTTATACTCGTAGCAGTGCTGAAGCTTCTTTAGTAGCCATTTTTTATTATTATTTTACTTCGCCGGTGGTACACAATACCGACGAAGGAGGGCGTTCTGATGTGATTGTGGATTGCTATCAGCTGAAGCCGGTATTGTTCAGTGACCAGTGACTATGCCTTCGCCACTGAAACCTTCCGACAACAACTGACACGCTAAGCCACACTAATGCAACATCAGAAAAATGCGAGATGTTTATTTTTATTTTAAAATTTTTGGTCTGAAGCTGGGGTTGAACCCAGGTCTGTTTTTTGGATTCGTAGTCAACGTGCAGACTACTATCCATCGTGCCATCGCCACCCTCATTTATTAAAACCGAACTCTACTGTTCCATGGTTGTCAGCTGTTGTTACGCTACCAAAATCTACGATACCAAAAATTAGTATTCTTATCTAAATTCCACGTCAGAGTACTGACAAGTGACAGCTGAAGAAAAATAGTGATTTTGATAGGTTTGTGTTATAAAGATAGACAAAATTTATTTGCTATCCCTTTCGCATATATTTTTTAAATTGGCAGTGCTCTTTGTTTATTCTCAAGGTCTAGTTCATTGCCTTAGTAAGTTACACGTGTAATTATAAAGGCATTGTTGTTCTAAATGCTGATATTTGCAACAGCAATGCTATGAATGAAGAGTAATTTTATTGAAAATGAAATACTGAATATGGGAATTTTGTTTAGCATTCACGAAAAATGATTCATGAATGCAATTTTGGGAAAAGTGTAAAAGTATTCACTACAGGCCTGATCGTATTTTCAAAATTTTACAATTTTTCAATAGAATATTAGAAAACAATAAATTGTTTTATTACGTTTGCGGTCGATTTTCTGTCGAAATGTTCATATAACAAACCCAAGTATTTTAAAAATTTTAGTACATACTTTAGTATTCATGCATGCATACGTAGAATCAGAGACAAAAGGCTAACTACGGGGTGCCTCCGTAGTCTAGTACATGAGCATTAAATTTATGCATATGGAGGTGCGGATTCGATTCGCGCTTAGACCACGGGGTGTTTCTACAGATAAGCTGGAAAAACTTCGTAGATTTTGTATTGCCTTTAAAAAAAAAAAATTTGTACTTTGGAAAAATTTAAATCTCGTTAATTGTTATTGTCAGCTTACTTATTTAAATACGTCCTCTATTGTCGTTGTTAACATTAATATTATATCGGTGTTGCACGTTACAGTTGCTGTATCAGAATTGTGAAACATATAATTTTTCTTAATATCTGACCAGGAAGCTTTAATACAAGTAGCGTTATAAACGAAGCTACTTTTTCTAAGCTTTTGTGATTATTTATTTATTCCTGGCCTAAATAGCCAGGCCTACAATTTAAATATTTTTACCTAATTACAATCTGTTTAATCTTAATGCTCATCCTAATCCCTGTCCATTGCATACCCCTAAAATAATACCCCGAAGTAATGATTATATACGGGTATGTTCTGTAAACGGGTATGTTAATAAATCACTTTTAAATAAGAATAAACATTATTTTGAACAAAGTTTCGGTGGCTTAATTTTAAGTTATTGTTAAATAAGTTATCTTTAAGTGAATATTTATGAAAATAGTTTAAAATTTGTTTGTGTAATTTTTCCAATATCACAAAATTTTAAATCAATAAGGCGACCACATTATTGTTTACTTCGAAAATCAAAGGTACCCAACTTTCTTTAACAAGTATATCTCAATGTAACTCTCTGAATAACGCAGTAATTAGTAATGTAAAATTTAATAAATAAACAATACGATTAAAAATTAAAAGTTTTTAAATATGTGTTGGTTAAAATTTTTTTGAGTAAATTAAATCCATTTAAAATAACTCACCTCATGCAATTATTTGGCATTCAATGATCTGGCAATACTATATTTTGGTAACATATGTTTTAATTGAAATATTGACGTTTAAAAATTCTTGTTCGAAAGCAAGTTCGAATGTTGGAAATCGTGTGATTTTTAGAACACCAAATTAGCATTTATTCGGGCTTGAGAAATCGACTCGGTTTATAGAACAGGGTGGATAATAAAAAAAAGCGAAAAATAAAAGTCCCAGTTTGAAACCGAATACACACATGTATGCACGCATTTGAATCGTCTCTATGAGTACGAGAAAAGTGTTTTAATAATATATAAATGGTGTAGTATATAAGATGAAATAGTATAAATACATATAAATTCAAAAAAAGTAAAAAAATTTAATGCAAATTTGAAGCAGTAACAGTTGATTTATAGAAATGAATATTTTTTTGAAAGATGGCACTGAATCATTGAAACTACGTTTCGGATTATAGTACTTGCGTTTTATATTCTCTTCCCAGGAATCTTAATTATCTGACATACATACATATTATGTGAATTACGATAAAAATAATACATCGCCGATTTGGGGCGAAATTGCCCCCTGCCGCCTCATGATCCTATTTTTTTAACGAATGGCATGGCTTATGTGTTCATCTAAATAAAGGTTTATCTATGTTGCCAGTTTTAATAAAATCGGTATTATAGTTTCGGAGAGACAGAAATTTACCCCTCTTGTGCCACTGCCCAGCTCTTGCCATGAAACGGCGGATGTTCTTGCCTCACATTTTTTGCCTGAATGTGAGTTTCCTCAATAGCTGGATTTATCTTGGAATCAATGTGGTTTCGCGTGGCGAATATCTGACGACTGAGGTCTAAGCTCTGGTCTAAGTGTGCCCTTTTTCTTCCACCACCTAACCTAACCTATGCTTTTTTCTTCACATTACCTAAGTGTGTGGAAGTGTTAGGTATAGTGTTCAAATATGTCTTAAATTTCACATAAAATTAAAAAAATTCGGATTTTAATTTTTATTTTAATTTTTTTTTTGTAAATGAAAAAAAGTAGTCTTTAAATAGGTCGATATAACTTACTTCATAATTATTCCTGTTCTAAAAAACAATTTTCTACTAATTAAAAAAGATTTGGTCGAGAAAATAAAATATATTAAGTTTTGGTCAGTTCAATTTTCACATAAAAGAAGTGTCTTTGCCAACGGCTCTCTTTCAATTTTCTTTCGGACTTCCATTCAGTTTTTCCGTAAACAAATCATTCTCGTGTTGTTGCTAATTTGAAAGAAAGAAAATGAGTAAACCATTAGGTCTGTTCCAGGTGCATAACAAAAGTAACCGAACTCGTACAAATTTACCCAAAAGCGTTACAGATAACAATTTTTATGCAATTTTGAGAGAAAATGAGAGAGTAAAATTTTTCATTTCATGTAAAAAGAAAAGTTCGGGTAAGACGAATTGATACCACGTAAACTCGGTAGTACAACAACAACCAAAAATCATTGTGTACTGTCAAAATAATTCATACGATTTGTCATTAATCAGTGAAAAATAGTCGGCCAGCTGGACTAGCGAGTTCATTTGTTATGAATTCGCCTTGAGTTCGAGCTAAAATTAAATTATCAGCTGTTTTTTATTTACATATGAAATTGAACAGAAAATTTGCAAAGAAACGAAAAAAGTTTTTAATTAAAAAGTTATGGAAAAGCTAAAGAGAAGATTTTTGAAATAAATTTGCATGTATTTGTGCACATTTATCACTTTCTTCAATGAAAATGGGTTTTACTTTATTTCAGTTTATTTTCATTCACTTTTTACAGCTGTTGCCAATGATGCAAAGGTTTTTTAATTTTAAAATATTATGCATTTTAAGCGCCTAAATTCACTAAAATAAAATTTATTTGAGAAAGTAAACAGCACTAGTAATTTCAAGATGTTCAATGGTGGTTTTTTGCGTTCTAGCAGTTTTGGGCAACTTTGTCACAGTCAGTAGAGTTGGGTTCATGAGTTCTTTGAAGTGAGTGCTCTTTTCAGTTCAGCTCTTTTTGGTGAGCTGATTCGCTTAGTTCGTTCAGTAGCTCAGTAGTATCAGTTAACTTTTAGCTCATTTGATTTTGATGCTCAGTTGAATTTGTTGCTCAGTTGATTTTGTTTCTGAACTGATTTTTTAGCTCATTTGATACAGCATCAAGGCAGCTTTAATCAGTAGTAAAATGAGAAAATATGTTTTTGGTGCTGAAATTTGTGAAATGTTTTACATAGGCTAATATAAATATAGAAAAAATTTTAATAAAATTTAGATTATTATTATTCAAGTATCGAAACTTAAATCAAATAAATACAAACTAGAAGACAGAAATTTATTTAAGAAAAAATAGTGTTTGCACTAAATCGCCAATGACGTGAAATATTCGCATCTGGCATCAAACAAATTTTATTTAAAAAAATTTGTTGGTTCTGGTAGCACGATGAACCAATAAAATAAACGAAAAAAAACATGGCAGCGCTCTTCCCTGAACTAGAATCATCAAAAAAAGTGAGCGCTCACTTACTGAATCGTTCAATTGAGCTAGCTCAGAGCTGAACGACAATACTCTAACAGTGAGAGAGTAATTTTCTTTTCGCTCTCAAAAGTTGGGCACTTTTTTTGTGCAGCTGGAACAGACCTATTATGTACGAGTATTCCTATACCAATAAATTGTATACTAAATAAAAATTTTATAGAAAATCTAAAATTAGATTGTTTTTAGTTTTTCGAAAGAAAGCAACGATTGGCAATCCTTTTGCTATTTTTCACAATTTTCTTTCAGCTAAAAATAAAATAAACCATTTGATTATGATGTGGTTGTAAAAAATAGACGTTGTTTGGAAAGATTATTTGTTGCTGCCGCTGTTGCTGCTGTTGTATTTGTTGTGTGAAAATTAACTGTGAAATTGTGGAAAATGTTGAAACTATAAAAAGCCTCATTATCGTGCACATACTAATAAATAACTACTAACTGCTAAAGTGAAGGAAAAATAAATTATTGCAAATGTGAAAACAACAAACGTACATATAAGAAAAGCCAGCAAAATTAAGTTCATGAAGCCAAAAGTTCTTTCTTTACTGTGACCACAAATAACAAACAAGAATCTTTCTTTTTAACCGCACAAAAATATTTATAAAACAAAAGGCAAGCACAATTTCTTGCAGAAAATTAAATAAATAAATAAATAAATAAAGAAAGAAAGAAGTACAAGTTGGAAATGAATAATTACATGTAGAAAGCATAAACAAAGGGTATTAACGAAAAAATATTATACTCCCGTTTCATGCAACATGCAACAAAACCAAACAACATAGCCAGCCCAGCTGCCCAACCCAATTGATCTATTCTTTTCTCAACGAATTAATTTCACAGCCCTCCTTAAGAAATAAATGCATTTTGCATAAAGAAAAACTTGTCAAATTGTCATGTTTCTCTTACATTTCACTGCATTGTTGTTAAATTGTTTTATATTTTTAGTTGATTTCGTGCGACTTGTTTTTAAATTTTATTCCTCATTTTCCTTTCTTTCTGTCTCTCTGCTGCTGGTGATTTATTTAGTTACAATAACCAAGTGAAATAAATTATTCGAAATAGAAATGAGTGCATTTGGATTTTTTTTCTCCATTTCTGTCTAATTGCACTTTGGCTTTTTATACCCATAACATACATACATACATACATACACACATCCATTCGCATGCATTGCAATTCGTCTTAGTTCATGAATCATCGTGTGGCCAGTTTTTTTTTTTAATTCAATATTGTTTAATTTTATAAATATTTTCGAATATTTTTCTCCTTATTAATCTTGGATTTCTTTCAGTGAACTACAACAACATTTGCAGTAGACCACCTTAATTCGCAAAAGTGTTGTTTTTTTGTGCTGCTCCCCCGTTCATTTCTTTAGTTTCGTGGTAAAAAACAAGTTGTGATCAAAAATTAAATCTCTGAAGTATAAACCAAACAGGCGGTTTGCATTTTGTCAGTCCATATATACCAAAATTGGGTTTGTCTATATTTCTTAAACTGAATTATGATGAGAAGCCGTAGCTCCACAGATGAGTAGCACCGCAGTACGGCCTGGATTATAATGGGTGATTCAAGTAGAGATACTTTTTTCAATAGCCTTTTTTTTGACAGATCACGTGTGAGTCGTGTCATGCTGTCACGTTATTTTTGTTTAGTATTGTTTGGCATTTCATAATGGAAAGACTTACGCCTGAACAACGTTTACAAATCGTTCAACTTTGTTACGAAAATTCACGTTCTGTGAGGAATGTGTTTCGTGCACTTCGCTCAACTTATGGTCAACATAATCGGCCTACTGAGCGTACTATTCGCAACACCATCACCCATTTGATAATGTTCGACCGGTTTGGTGTGGTTTGTGGGCCGGTGGAATCATCGGTCCATATTTCTTTAAAAATGATGCCGGTGCGAACGTAACCGTCAATGGCAACCGTTATCGTGCCATGATAACCGACTATTTGATGCCTGAAATTGAGGACGGCGCCACTTCCCACACATCGCATCAATCAATGGATTTATTGAGAGAACATTTCGGTGAGCACATATTTCCACGTTTTGGGCCGCTCGATTGGCCACCAAGATCGTGATATATCACACCGTTAGACTTTTTCCTGTGGGGATATGTAAAGTCTAAAGTTTATGCGGACAAACCCGCTTCGATTCAGGCCTTGCAGTAAAACATCACGCGTGTCATTCGCCAGTTACCAGTCGAAATGCTCGAACGAGTCATCGAAAATTGGACTCAACGGATGGACCATCTGCGACGTAGCAACGGCCAACATTTGAAGACATAATCGTCAAAAAATAACTGCCAAAGAATGTTCTTTCAAATGATAATAAACATTCTCCATTAAATTTAAATTTTTTGTGTTTTTTTCTTAAAAAAAGTAGGGAACCTCGAAATGAATCACACATAGCGATCGCCGCGTAGAGCAGCTTCTTTGGTACAACCAATTGGCGAAGATGTAATTCAATCTCACCAAGAATAAGTCATGAATGAAAATGCAGATGGTTGTGCAGCTAACTTCGTGTTGTTTGCCCAACAATTCTTACTATTTAGATTCCATAAAATTTTGCAAAAATGTTGAGAAGTTGTCTCTATGTTTTATAGATCAGATATTAATTTGTTGTTGCAAAGTTAATTAAAGTGTCTTCAACAACTAATGGCGTATTTAGTTACTAAGAATAGATAAAAAATACATCTTTCCTCTTCTATTGATAAGAAGAATTTTTTTTTATTAGAATTTAATGTTCTTCACAGAATTAGAAAAAAACACACAGCTATGAATCCCAATAGCTGAATGTACTGACTGGTATGTATTCTGTACATGAAACAATTTGAATATTTGATAAAAATTTGTGTGTATTTCTTTATTTTAGTTTTTATATCATGGGTTTTTTTTTATCTGTTTTTATTTGCAATACTTTCGCATTTATTAGTTCAAATAAATTCATACGTATGTATATACTCGTGCAATGTTGTACGAAACATTAAATACATACGAATTTACGATTTCTTTAATTTTATAAAAAAAAAAACAAAGATCCGGTTTCAATTCATTTAATATTTATTTATACGATAATATAAATACTCGTAAAATATATCAAATGATTCTAATTGCGTGAGGAGCAAGTGAAGTTGGCTGCATAAAGTGAAACAAAAAACTCTAAATACATATGAATTTATCATCGTTGATTTAGCGCTTCAAACTGTCAACATTTTGTATTCAGTCAATGCTTTGCCAAATATTTTTCGTTCAGTATTGGTTTTCTGATGCATGGATGGTCTTGACTACCGTTGATGCTTGTTGATGCCACTCAAGAATTTAGTGGGGTACATTTAGACTCCTCAACACTTGGTGACCAAATTAAAGACGTTACAAATCTTATCCTGCCCCATACTGCACAGATCGTTCAGCCCGATACTGACCCTTCGTACGTAGCGCTTCTCCTCTCCGACTCCTATTCCGCTGTCCAATTTTGATCTATGCGTGAATAGGACAAGCACGTGTGGGCTCATTCTGTATCATCATTTCATGCGTCTCCCATGTAGTCACTTCAAATCTTCTATCAGGCAGTGGCCTGCCTGAGCTGTAGTCTATGTTCTCCGGAATGTTTCGCAGCTCCTTCAACGCGCCTTCATTCTCCTGACCGCCGAGCTCTTTGCCAGCTGTCTGAACTTGAGGCCAGTGAATCATCACGAAAAGATCATTGGACGGCGTCCTGCCAATGGCAGCCGTCACTAACAAACCATATGTACGCAGGCTCCTCTCCACTTTTCCACAATAGGTGACCTTCGTCAACCCAGGCTACCGAACCAGGGCACCATACATCGTTATAAGCTTGCTCAGCGTATCGAGGAGCCACCTAAAGCTTTTGGGGTAGGTGGTTATGTCTTCCCAATAGCCCTCCTACACGTACACAGAACAATAGCCGCCTTCTTATGTGCTTCGTGCGCCAGCTAAGTTTAGAATCGTGATGGGTGCCCGGATACTACGCGCTATCAGACAGCTTGAGTTCCACTCCATTCATCCTCCGAAGCGAGAAAGATCTGATATCTCTTTGCTCAAAATCCGTCTTCAGTGGATCTGCGCCCAGTTCCCTGACTTTCTACCAACTGCCGGTGATCCCCAACGACGCCTGCAGCCCCAATGCCACAAGCTTTCCGCATACCTCCACCGCGATGTCATGAAAAAACACCAACACGGGTGCCTCCGTAGTCTAGTGCATGAGCATTTGTCTTATCACCGCTTAGACCCTGGGTGTTTCTACAGACAAGCTGTAAGAGCTTCGTCGAGTTTGTATTGTTCAAAAAAGAAAAAACACACACATACGACTATCACACTGTTTACACCCATCAATTTTTGTTGTTCAACATTTATTTAAATTCTTTTTTAAAGGTGTGAATATGTTCACACAGAGAAATCGGTTTCAGCTACTTTGTCGGCTTTTACATTTGCCAGTTTTTTTTAAAGCTTGCCTAACTTTGTTGGAGAGCAAAGAAAGAATAAATAAAATAAAATGTTGGCTTTATATAATTTTTTTTAAAAATTGACGCAAGAAAAATTTTCAAGCAAAACTGTCAAATCTAAAAGCGAACTCTGTAATACTCAACAACCCCATACTTGCAATTTGAAACCAGTCAGCACACGAAAAGAGTTAAGCGAACTTTCGAGTGCCAGCAACTAGGTACTCCCTACATTCTTCTCTCTCTCTCTCAGTCTCTCAGAGAAAGACAAACAACTCAGCTGCTGGCCAACAAAAGTTGCCGTGTGTAAACCTAGTCTATTTATATAATTTTGTGGACAATAAAGTAAAACACTTTAAAAAATGTGTTGGATGCTTTCAACTTGTTTCTTTGAAAAAAAAAAAAAAATTAATAAAGAAAAGAAAGGAACTTGCATCAGTCTAAATACGATTGGTGTTGTTTTAAAACTTAATTTTAACGAAAAAGAATAATGGGAAAAAGCACCTGCTTATTTAACGTCATGCTTTTGCATGGAGTGGCCCATTTATGACGAATGACTACATACACTTGCTATTTTTTTCTCTCTCTCGCTCTGCTCTAATAAGTCACATGTTGTTATTGTTTGTTTTCTTCTGCTATTTGCCCGACAGTGTATTATTGTTGTTGTTTCTTTGCTCGTATTGTGTGATGGCATAAGGTTTATTGTACCTTGTGTGAGTAGTATAATTATTGTGGCAGCCTATCTGAAATAGTTTGAAAGTATTGCTGCGATGCCGATTCTGCTGCTGTTTCTTATCTTCTGATAGAATGTTTATTTCTTTTCACAAACGCACATGCAGTAGCTGGAGTAGTCTTTCATTACCATGGCTGTGCTCTAAGAGAGGGGGCAAAGCTACAGAAAGCACTAACAAAAACATCTTAACTGATTGTACCATATGCCAGTCAGTTAACAATTTACACAGCCATTTCTTAAAGTTGAACAAATAAAAACAAAAGTTTGTAAAAGAAGAAGTAGCTGCTGCTGCAATATGAAAATGTTTTTCACAAAATGAATCGACGAAATCTTCAAGAGAAAATGCAAACTATTTTTAAATGGTAAAATAAATATTGTATTGATGATGGATGTGGTGACGATGATGATAAATATTTAGTACACTCAAATCGATTGGAAAAAAAAATATAAAAAAATTAGTATAGAAAATGGTTTGACAGGCGGGAAAATCGATACTTTTCGGAGTGATTTAATTGAATGGCATAGTTTATTACTCATTACGCGTATACACAGAAATAAACTTTATATATTTATGTATGTGTGTGTATTTTTTATTCTAAAACTATTGAAAAAAAAAAACTCATCATATTGTCTGATACAATTTGCTGACATAAAAGTTCGTCTATAGAACGAACGATTTTTGTGTTTCCACTTGACTAGTACTTCGTGCAACTAATTACAATTATTTGTTGTTGTATATACATACATACATACATATGTACGTATCACCCTTATTTTATAAAAAATAAAATGTGGATTTTAATTCTTGGAAACAAGTTGTTCCAGTTGGTTTTCATGTTCACCCTGACACTGACCACCATTACTTTTTTTCCTTTTCATTTTCTGTTTCATTGAATTTAATTTCCTACCTTTACCTTTTAGCCGCTTTTTTATTACGCTTTCGTATTCCATTTGCCGACATATTTCTTAAATATTCATATTATGTGTCAATTAAGGGTGATTTTATTATAAAAAAACATCTCTTTAAAAATGAATCTTCTCTTTTATTGTATCGCGCTTGCTAAAAGTATCCCACAATAGTTGCCAGATTTAAAGATTTTTCAAGCGTAAAATCAAATTAACAGCCGCACGATTACGATTTTTACACAAACAGGTCGTCAAAATTTAATTGAATTGGTGGCGGCTGCAAGGTAAGCTGTACGTTACTTTTAAAGAATTTCAAAATATCATCGTCAAGCAAACAACAGCAAGATTGTTCGTATCAAGACTGTGTTCACACGATTCATGTTTTACAGACATGATTACTACTTTATAGGCAGGAGTAACGAGGGGAAGGGTAACAAGTACGCATGTGCATGTACTGTCAGTACGTTTTGCTTTCTCATTCTTAATTTGAATATACACACAAACTATATCTACATGTCGCCAACATGACATGAATTGTGTGACCACCAAAGAGAGTTCAAAGAAGAAAAGGAAAGAATCATGTCATTAAAACATGAATCAGCTGTTTTCTTGACAATAAATAGAAACGAAAACTTGAGAGAGAATTTTGTAGAAACTTCGGGTAAATTCCCAATATTTATGAGTGTGTAAGCAAAATATTGCGAGAGTATTACAACTTAATGGTGTTACCAGTGTTGCCAAATTTTTGTTTTCAAAAATCTTCATATCAACCCAAAAAAAAAAATTTTATTTTCTTTTAAAAATCTTGTTTTTATTGAAATAAATATTTTGTTCAAATCAAATTCAATTAAAATATTAATGTACATACATTACATTTGTAAATTTTTTATAACATTATATATTTGGCTGCCTTCTTAAACATATGTATGCAATGTCAAATCAGTGTTTAAGTAAATCAGTAATATTATACCAACCTTGGCAAATCATGCATTGTCATTTTAAACATTGTAACACTATCGACATTTAGAAAAGAAACATGGGGTTGTCTCCATGAAAAAATAATTTTTGAAAGCAATTAATAAGAATAATAATTATTTAATAAAATAATTTAACTTTTAATTGAAATTAAGTATTTATTTCATTGAAATGTTGTACCTTTCGTCTTTAGGCGCCATTGTTTATAAAAAGCATTGTCAATCTTAATGTGATGCTTAATGTTTTTTATTTATTTATTTAAAATAACTAAACACACTTGTTGAAATAAATAGAATAAATCTTATTTCTATGAGTTGGGTGCCCAGTAGTCCAGTGAATAGTGTGCTAGTTTATCAGTTGGGTGTTCTGGATTCGATTCCTAGCAGAAACTCTGGTCTGTATCACTACAACATGTGAAAGTTTCTTCACAAGAGGTATTACAATGGGACCATAATAAATTGGACCCAAGTGGGCTGTGACCTTTCTTTACTTTTATAACATCCAGCAACTTGCCGATATAACCTACCCCTATGAGTTTCTTTTTGACCAAAAATAGTTATCTTCGGGTAAGCATTTAAATTGTTGACCCAATCAATAAAAAATCAGTGCATTTATATAGAAAGAAGTGATCCGTTTTGCGTCGCTTCACATTACGTCACGACGCAAATCGGGGCTGTGGTGTATATGCATTTATATTATACTTTTGTAACAGCGTTTTTTTATATTCTTGAAACCCTTTCCATAGACGGTTTACAATTTAATTTTTTCAGCGATTCGCTTTTTATCTGCTCAATCGTTCAGAACTTTTGTGGCTTTTGTTTTTAAGTTTTTGTAAGTTTTAGGAATGCAAAAAGTCACACGTTTCACCATCTCATTCCCCTCAAAAAAATATACTCAGTAGCCTCTCTTTAGGGATTTCTAGTTCAGCGTTACCATATATTTAAAAAAAACTTTTTATTTAAAAAAAAAAATTTAATTTTTCAACAAAAAAACTTTTTGCCACAAAAGTGCCCAAATAATGAAAAATATATTTTGAATATATATTTATTATATTTTGAATTCATTTTTATTCAAAATAAGATAAACAAAAAAAGTTGAACAACAACATTAAACTTATTCTTCCCACGATTTTTAGCTTTTGTTGAATCCTCCGATGTGTCTGTAGCGTATTCTAAGCTATTTTCTGTACTTGTATTCCAGCTTAAAACTAAAAATATTCCATTATCCTTATTTATTATCTCTTTAAATATTTATCCATGCTTTTTTGAAATAGAAAACTTTTTAATAAAAAAAAACGGGCATAAAAACTATAATATTATTAATACAGCACAGTTGTATTAAAGAGGGAATAGACACATTTAATACAGAAAAATTATAAAATCGTTAACATTACATGGCAACATCAAATAATATTTTTGTCATGCTATATCTGTAAATTAAAAATTAAAAAAAAAAAACTGGAAAATTTGAATGAAGTTAAAAAAAACTTATTTTTAAAGCTAAAAACTTAAAAACTTTTTGGCATTTCAAAAACCTTGAAAAATAAGGGAAAACTTGAGAAATAGTAACGCTGTTCTAGTTTCAACAGCAACACTCCAGTCTCTCTCTAAATCTCTCACTCTCTCTCTCTTCTATTAAATTTTAAGTTCCGTTTATTTTTTTTTTTCGAAATGTGGCAACACTTCTGAACAAATTGTATAACACAAAATTGAATAAGAAATTGTGTCATTAGGGGTGAAAATGTTTATTCCAGATAAAGCAACAACAAAGCGTCCGAGTTGTCGTCATCGCCGCTGTGGACATTCACTGGTTCCAACACATTCATGCAAACTTATTTTTAAAGCGTGTGTGCATGCTTATGCTGTGTATGGATGTGTATGTTTTATCCAATTTATTGGTACTTTAAGAAAATGTGTGTTCTGTCTTAATTTTTGCTGAGGATTGCTTTGACCGAGTTCAATGAACAACAACATGCCTATTTATCGCCAAATGTTTAGAATACATAAATAAGAAAATAAAGTAATAATAAAAAAAATTAACACAAACATTGGGCTCCACCATATTTTAAATCCACTTTTTGTTCATATGTATAAATGTGTGTGCTTGTTAAAAATACATATATATGTATGTGTGTGTGTGTTCATACATACATGCGTAATTCGTGTGAAGAAATTGCTTTGTTTTGTTCTAATATTGACATTTTTGCTGAGAAGCCCTAATTTTAAATTAAGAAAAAAATTAACTTTTTATGAAAAAAGTATTTGAGAATTGGTCAATATAAAAATAATGTTCAGAATAGAATTTAATCGAACTACAGTTATTACATATTAATGAAATAATAATAATAATGTTTTTCTTTAATTATAATTTCTATATTTTTTCGCCCATTTGATTTTAATGTTGGTGATAATTTTTTATATAGCAATACGATAGGCCGTTAACAATAGTACTATTTGGCCTTAAATAGTACTTTGTTACTTATCACTTTAGCAGAATTTGTGAATTGGACAAATTGTTAAATATTTGTTTCATTATTGGAAATTTTTTCTTCAAGGAAATATCCAATAATGTAGCACATTATTAAACGAGTAGCTTTTATAAAGGATTTTTTTTATGTTTTTTTTAATTCACAAAATAACTGTTATAAGAGAATTTTTGATATCGAAACTGTTATTTACGGCACCTGAAATATTGTGATGTTTTTGAGACCTCGAATGCAACATGAATTAAAACAATAAACATAGATACAGAAAACGCAACCTATACCGAAATTTGCCTGGTTGCGTAAACATGTTGCATTGTCGCTAGCCACCACCAAAAGAGAAGCTCTTAAAAAGGCTACCTATAAAAATTTAGGTTTTAGTAAAAGGTACTTTTTAAATAAAGAAGTACGTTTTAAAGTTTTTTTTTTCAAAAATTACCTTTAAAATTAAACAGTCCCTTTTAAAAAAAGTACCTTTTAATATAAGTACCATTTAAAAAATATCTTTTAAAAAGTACTTTTTAAAAGACAACATTTTAGTAAAGTACTCTTTAGAAGCTTTTAAAAAAGTAGTTCAGAAACCAGTAGATATGTACATTGAAAAAGGCATCTTTTGAAAAGCACTTTATAAGTGTGTTGTTTTTTTTGCTAAAGCAGCATTCGACATACATACCAATAAATCCATATGCATGTATGTATGTGTGTTCATATGTATGTATGTGCATATGCATGTGTGTCATAATACTTAAATGCAGTGTAACATGCTGTTTATTCAACTGCTCACACAAACCAAATAAATACTCCACATAAAATGCGACTATAAAAATAAAAATTGAGTTTTTGTCACAGCAGAACTCTGGAGAAGCTGAGGCATCTTCAATCAGATAATGAAAGAAAAAAAAAAAAGAAAAAACAAATTGAAACAAATATAAACTATTGGCTCAAGGCCAACACAAGAAAATGATATCAGTGAAAAGTTTCCCATAAAGGGAATGAATTTTGCATTACACAATTTTACAAATCTGTGGACTTTTATATTTTGGTTTTATGGCTATCTGACATTTAAAGCAATAACGATACTCGTGAGATTGAAGCAAAATTTAACAAAATTTTCAGAGAAACTTGAGCTTTCGTCAACATACTCGGGTTACACGATACAGTAAATGGCCATTTTAATGACACATTTTGTATGGCAAGGAAATCGGTCGCCCTACGATCTGCTTTTCATATAAAATTGTGGTGGCGTGTAATAATATTTGTAAGCATGTCGATTCAATTTAGAAAGCTTCTGAAAATGCTTTTCTCAGGAGGTTAAGTTTTTTCTTAAATTGCTGGACCCATTAATAAACGGTTATTTAATTTTCTCAACCTTTCCGTTCCGTTCCGATTTTTTTTTTTTTTTTTATGTACGCGTTCGTTTATTGGAGTATCCAGGCGCGAAATACGCCATTCGATTTGAAGCTAAATTTGAAACAAAATTCTAATAAAATGTGTTGGAGTTTCGTGCGATAACAAACGCCATACTTTGACCCCAGCAGCTATGGAAGTGCCTTTTATATTAACAAAAAAAACCAATAACAAAATTTGTGTGGTGCGAAATGTCGGTCGTGGCAGGTTTCACTGTACATAAATATATATAGATAGTCATAAGACGAAATAATATGTGTTCTTACGAATGGCTTTGTCGTGACGAAAACTGTAAAATGTGGCAACACGTGACATATGTTTTATATTGGCTTGTGGTAAATAAGACTACGGCAACGACACTCACAATAAGGCACAATATTAGTGTGGTCATCGTCTTGGCTGCAGCAAATTCTTACGACGTGCCGAAGGCTTCCGTAATACTCAATAAAATGGTTCTTCTTTAGCTTCAAAATAAACAAGATTCCAAACTTCTGTTAGGGCAAGAGTTGCCACTAAGTTTTGATTCACGAACCCGATCTGAAAGAAAAAATTTCTCCGCCGACCATCATAAATATTTACGCGATTTTCAATACGAAAGAATTCTGGTGTTGTGCCCAATTGAATAAAATTGACATTAATTTTCAAAACAATATTTTTCCGGTTCTGCTCTCGCGCCACCAAGTTTCTAGCCACTGAACGCCGTATGGAAACCGTTTTCATAGACTATTAACCTAATCTTATTGTAATCGCAGTGCTTGAGTGGAAGGCTTATATATATTCACAGTGTATGTGATAGCATTTGATGGTGTTTGGAGGATATAGTGTTTTTCTATTCCAGTGTGTGGGGATATCGAAGTGGACAACCACCAAATTGCGTCCCTTTCCAACCCCTCGTAGCCCAATGATGGCACACCCATCAGCCATTGAGATTCATGCCAATTCCAACTTTTGCTCTAGACTCTTTTGACTTGCGGCAGTCGAGTTATAGTTCTCTATTTCCAACCTAGTTATCGCTAGCATCTGTCCCACACTAAGTTCCCCCTCGCACTCCCCTCCAGGCATAGCCAGCAGATATCATCCTCGACGACACCAATCCGTCTCAGATGATAGCTAAAGTTCCCATGCCCCGTGAGTAACGCCGTGATCCACCACAACGTACTTCAGTCATCGGTCGAGGATATCGCATTAAGTATAAATTTCTTCGTGTAGGAATACAACTTGTCGTTTAGCACTTTCGATAAAGATTCTCGCCATTATTATTATGAATCACTGCACGATATGATCGATGTATATTTCGTCACCTAAAGTGCTAAAGGCCCTATCATCACATACACTTATATTTTACAGGAGAGACAAACAACTTAATAGAATGAAAATTGTTGTGGGTACAAATATGATTTTTTCCCAATATCATCCAAATAAAATGATGAGTTTATTTACAATGATAAAAATTAAGTCTCAAAAACCGTCAGCTGGTAACATTTTTCCTTTGTTTCATTATTTCGCAACAGCAAGAAATGCATTGATTTTGAAAATTTAGTAAAAACTGCATTTTGAAGTTGTTCTTTAATAAAGTGTTTTTTTTTTTTTTTTGAAATGGAAAGCGTAAAATTTGTGAAGACGTGTGCCTTGATGCGCTGTACCAATATCCATTAAAAACTAAATTTAGATTTTTTTTGGTTGTTACGGCCTTTTGCATTTCAGGTGACGCTATGTTTACAATATGTGCATTTCTAAATAAATATCTTGTTACATCTGCTATATGTTCAAGTCATTAATGAATTATGTCATCGCCATTATATATTCCAGCAACTATTGCACACACATGGCCCTTTTTACTCAGAACACCACGAATTTTTAATAATAAAATAATTATCAATTTAATTTAATTGAGCTATGATTTCATAAACATTATTTATCAGATTATTCTTGCGCAAATTCAAATTAAAAATGTAATGTGAGCCAGCAATTAAGTGGCTAAGATATTTGCTCTGGCCTCGAATAGTGGTCGTAAAAACCAAAACTTTACTTTAAAATAATTTTTCTCTTATACGAGTATTTAGAATCAAGACCAATCACTTGCAACAACAACGAAATTGTTATAGTAAAAAATTCTGACACAAATTTTTAGTCAGTGTTTTAAGACCCCTTAGATTATGGGGTTGGCATCGTGACAAGAATGTTTTGCAGCTGTATTGGTGAGGGAAGTTTGAAGTACAATGACAAGCAAAAGTGAACGGAAAGATTTTCATTAAAAATTTACCGCGACAAAATATTTTGATTATAAGAAATGTATAAGAATGCAGGGTTCAAATTACGGCATTCGATTCGAATCAAAATTTCAAAAGAAATTTTATTAAAATGTATAGAACCTTCGTTCGATATCGTATGCCGTCATTTGAGCCCAGTTGAAAATAAATTTTCTATTTGTTTTCTTGGTGAAGACCAAAAAAAATTTTTCAAAGAACAAAATTTTCCCATTTTATTAGCGCCAATGTGTGAAAATTTAAAGTTAGAATCGTATACACGAAAACTCAATTAAGATCTGCTAAATTTCACAGAAACAATAATAATTAAATTTTTCCCAATTAAGTCTTTGCTCCAGAAAAACTTCTTTTCTCAATTAATAATTTAATTGAATCAATTTAAACAATCTATTTTTTTAAGCTTTAAGGTTTTTTCTCTTTTTATTTATTTTATAATTTAATTTATTTAGTATTATAATAAATAAAAAGAGAAAAAACCTTAAAGCTTAAAAAAAAAGATTGTTAAAATAATAAAAAAGGTTAAAAAAAGTATTAAGAATAATTGAATCAATGTTTATTTTAATAGATTTTGGTGTTCCCTCAAAAAAGTGTAATCAAAATGCTAAAATTTTAAATTTTTTTCAATTAAAAGTGTTAATTGATACCGCGTTTTTCGTGATAGGTTGAAATCTAATTATTATTTTAATTAAATCTTCGTATTTTTTAATTGAACCGTAATTTTACTTTTTGCTGTGTGATGATTTTATTGTAGTTTCGTATTAGAAATATATGTTTTAGTTATGTTACACACTGTATTTGAAAAATATCGACGCAGCTAGTTGACTGGTCAGCGTCTCCTGGACGACCAAATTTAAAGCATAATGAGGTGTGGTTTATAAACAATTGTTTGTTGAAATGCTGTAATAGCAACTACTGACTTTGTCAGGAACCGAAGCCACAACCCTCAGACTACTACGATTGTACAGTGCCTTACTTAAGAACTATGATGTACTAGCAGTTTAAGTTAATTTGTAAGAGGGTTCCAAAACTCGGCCGCCATGTCTTTGTATACGAGGGCTGTTTGATAACTCCCTGACTATTTGAATAAAATTTTTTTTTTCGCCAACTAAACGTTTTATTGTTCAACATAATCTCCTTTTAGATCAATACATTTAGTCCAGCGTTTTCCCAATTGTTTTTTATTCCTTCCAAATAATAAATTTTCGCAAGGTCCTCAAACTAGGCGTTTGTCTTCGTTATAACTTTTTCAGTAAACATAAATCTCTTACCAGCCAGCCATTTTTACAGGAAAAAGAAAATAGTCAGAGGGGGCTAAATCTGGTGATTAAGTTGGTGGGCCAATTTACAGATTTTTGCCATACTGTTTACACACGTGTGCACTCGTGCATTGTTTTGATGGAACATCACTTTTTTTCGTTTCAGAAGTGCTGCAATCGCTCAGTTTATATGCATACAGCATGAGCCACCTCATGTATTTTCATTCTCCCATCATCCAATATTATTTTTATTATACCATGAATTTTATCGACGATTTCTGTCGTGATGATTCTTTTGGGGACCTGAACATACGGCGTCACTTGTGCTGCTACTGCCACAACAGAACTTAGTAAACCCCTGCTTAACCCTTGAAACTGATGGTGCAGAGTTCCCTTTATATATATCGAGTCTTTCCTTGGTTTCGGTTTGGGGTTTTTACGAAAAAAACAAATGCTTAAATCAACACACGAAATTCATTTTGATCCATTTTTGTTAAAACTCACGAGGTTGACTACTTTTAATGGCCGTCAAACACAATTTAGTTTGGCGCAGCTTGCTGAAAATTTGACAGCAGTCTATTAACTGATGGTGGTTGACGGCAGCAGTGTTGCATTTAAAGTTACTGAGAGAGAAATTATAAAAGTCACGGAGTTTGACAAAACACACTCCCTTGGTCTGCTAGTTTGCATTTATTATTTATTATTTGTGCATTTATTTGTCTTTGCAGTATAATAACTGATCTTGATATAGTGCTCAGGGAAAAGGGCAAAAATTCGCGGGAAAAACATCATTAACGATATGGGGAATATTGTTTACCATTCACGGAAGAAGGAATACGATGGCAATTTTACGCAAAGGGCATATATTTCGAGGGGAAAAAGTATTCACGATAAGGGTGAATAACTTTAGTTGAGTTGCCAGCGGGGCAACCACAAATTTGTGGTGGCCAAAAAACACTAAAAAGCGCCGGAATTTATTACCATTTTTAGCGACTGGCAACTGAACAACAGTTTGGTTGCAATCCATAATCGAGCCATTAATTATTTTTTATAGAATATAAAATCTGAAATTATTTATGATACTTACGTATTACGTATTTACGTACGTGTTAAACGAACGAAGAACAATATGTGAATATTTAAATCGTTGCATTCCGAAAGGTGATATTTAAATTATAAGGAAAACCAACTTCTATTAGTACAGCACAGAATCATGTAATTTTCCTGCCAATCACGCATGCGTTGCCCATCTCTGATTAATATATGCATTTAATTTTTCTTTATTACAAAACTCAAAACTTAAACCAGTTTCTATGCTAATTAGCTCTTTAATAATTTAGTTTAATATCTTAAAAAAATATTAGTTTAAAGGAAACTGGCTTGAAAAAAAGCCGCTTTAGAAAAACATGAACTAATATTTGCCAATGCGCAATAACTGGTTGTGGGGTCATATTAAAAAATTATCTACAATAATAGTTTTTGTAGAATGCTTCTGTGCCACATCAAATATCGGATGTGGTATTTCTTTAAAAACATAATTTTTGCTCAATGGAAATAAATACGACTTACGAGTATAAAAAGATTTTGCAAAAAAGTCGTTTTTACACTGTGAAAAATATTGTTTTCTTTTTAGATAAAACCGCGTTTAAATATTTTACTGCGTTGATTTATATTTATAATGCATGATTGAATATAGAAAATAAGAATGTGTATGTTCACGTGTATTTAAAAAAACACCGTCTGTTTAAGGCGGGAATCGAACACGCAACCTACAGTTTGATAGTCTAATGTTCATTCATTCTTTATTAGTATGAAATATACTTTCAATTGACATACATATATAAATATATTTTCATAATAATTTAGCTCTAAATTAAATTGTTTTGAACAAAATACACAGCACTTCTTCTAAATACATTTATGTTACTTTCATTCTTTATGTTATTTGGCAATCTATTATACAGCTGTAGTCCCCTGTACTCCTTTGTAGTCACCTTAAAAACATAAAAATACTTTTAAAATTTGTATGAATTTTTCACTGAACAAAAATTGTATTTTTATGAAGCTTCAGAGGCTTTTTAATTAATTACATAATACAATTGGCATTTAATTTTCTCTATATGCAGAGTTGCATTCATTTTACGAGCTGAAAGCAGGTGCTACGCTGTCTGAATAAGATCTATGAACTATTTTTTAGTTTCTGTTTAATTGGTTGGTATTATTTCTGAATATGGCTTATGTATCAGTCGAAGACAAAAATAATTTTATTTTTATCTTGGATCAGCACTCAGAAGATGACCCCTACTCCTGCGGCGCATTGTGCTGGTACTATAGGAAAGGAATTGTAGGAGAAATGATAGAAGTTGGAGCTTCGATATCTTACATCACTGCTTTTTGCACGTTATTTGTTTTTGCAGCAGTGTTCTAACGTCTCTGATGTCAAGGAGACGTGTTAAATTTTGAAGCTTCGTTTTTAGTAATCATTTTTTTTAATTACTTTACTTCGCTGGTGCTACTCAATAGCGACGAAAGAGGGCGTTCTGATGTGCCTGTGGATTGGATACAGCTGAAGTCGTTACTGTTCAGTGACCAGTGGATATCCCTTCGCCAGTGAAACCTTCCGACAACAACTGACACAAAGTCACGTATAAATGCGCATTACCAGAAAAAATGCGAGATGTTTTTATGAGTCTGAAACTGGGGTTGAACCTAGAAAAATTTTTCGTTTTGTAGTCAACGTGCAGACTACTTCGGCCATCGGTACCCTTTAATTAAAAGCGTGTTTTAATGTAGCTTTCGTCACACAGGATTTGCCCAAACGAGGTTCATGTAAGATGACAAAAAACATTTTTCTTTACACATAATTATGAGTACTCTCAAGGAAGATGTTTTTGGCGAGTAGTTAGAGTGTTGGCTCTGCAACCAGAAGGACCCAGGTTCGATTCCCATCCCGGTCAAATCAGAAAAAGTTTTTTCTGTAGTTTTCTGTGCTAAGCACCCTTCTTCGTCGATATTTAAGTTAAGGCAAAGTAAAATAATAAATAAAGGAAGGGGTTCTCTTTAGCTTAAAAATAACATCACAGACGCCGCAACTTTGCTTTATAATTAACACGCAACTGCACAGTTAAACTCTCTATTTTCCTTCCACTTTCACCACCTACCTACCTTCTCTACACCAAGGCGTATCAAACAAGGTGGTGTTGTTAAAACTACCTGCTATATTTTGCTGTACCTACGTTTGTACAATAAACGTTAAAAACACATTGTTTTTGTAGTATTTGCATTAGTTGTTTTTGACATATCTCGAACAAAGAACATGTGTGGCAGTACAACAACTCCATCCAACACCACCTTGTCAAAGACGCCTTCCTCTACACTATCCCTCGCTCTATCTAGTACCAGTGCAATGCAATTCATATGTAGGGGATTTCCCCTGAGCACTAGTTCAAGATAAAAAAGTCAGCTCTCGGTCAAAAATAAAAAAATCTAATTGAAACTTAAAATTACACAAGTTATAACGAGACTTTGGTAACATTCGTTTCTATAAAAAAACAAAAACAAAACTTACTCTCTTTATAATTATTTATAGGGTTTTACCTGGTCCTTATGCACATTTTATTTGGAGCTAATACGAAAATCTTTACTTTATTTATTTATTTATTTACATACATCTATGGATTCATGATCCTTACAAATGATATAATGATATACAGTACATAATTAAGAGTTTAAAAATACAATTAAACTAGATTTGACACTATCAACATTAAGCGAATAATCAATATGGTTATACAATTTATTAAATTGCTTACAAATTCTTAACAATGGTTCCGAATTAGCATAATTTACTCTGAAAACTTTAACTGCAAGCGGATAGTAATGACGTGTAAATCGTGAAGGAACATTAATAAAGATATTGCTAATCAAAAATTCAGAACAAACATTTCCTTTTAGCAAATTTAAAACAAAAGTAACATTAAGCATAGTCCTGCGACTCTTAAGGGTCGGCAGCTTTATCAAGGCAAGTCTGCTAGTATAAGGTGGGAGATCCAACGGATTCCAGCGAAGCCCACGTAGACCAAATAAAAGAAACTGCTTTTGAACGGATTCAATACTATTGATATGAACCATATACGTTGGATCCCAAATTATTGAGCCGTATTCAAGAACAGGTCTTACCAGAGATGTGTACAATTGCTTTGTAATGTACGGGTCGGAGAACTCCTTTGCCCATCGTTTTATAAATCCAAGAAGACCGCGTGCTTTAGCAACAGTAGAAGAGATATGTTGTATAAAATTTAACTTGGAATCAAGTAGAATGCCAAGGTCGGAAATAATATTTAAATTGTCTAGCGAGTAACCATTTAAAATATATTTTACGCTTAAGTTACGTCCACGGAAGAAGCTCATACATTTACACTTTTTATGATTTAATTCCATCAAATTACGATTACACCAAGAGCTAAATGCATCTAAGTCCTCCTGTAGGTAGTGATGATCAGCATATTTTCTATAGCTTAAGAAAATTTTGACGTCGTCAGCATACATTAAGACATGACAAAACTTCAATATTTTCGGTAGATCATTTATAAATAAAGAAAACAAGAGCGGCCCTAAATGGCTACCCTGCGGCACACCAGACAATACAGCAATCGGCTTAGAATAACAGTTTTTAAAATGAACATTTTGAGTTCTATCAGTCAAGTACGATTTTATCCACTTAAGACAGTTTAATGTAAATCCCATTGAGTCAAGCTTTTTCAAAAGTATTTCGTGATTAACCTTATCGAACGCCTTGCTAAAGTCGGTATAAATAACATCAGTTTGCTCTTGTTGTCTAAAACCACGATGAACAAGTGATGTTAACTGCATAAGATTTGTAACAGTTGAACAACCTTTACGAAACCCATGTTGGAAAGGAGACAATACAGATGATACTTGATGAGAAAGAATGTCAGTACTAATTTTTTCAAAAAGCTTCGGTAGAGTGCTCAGTTTAGCAATGCCTCTGTAGTTTTCGATATTATTTTTACTACCATTTTTGTATAATGGAATTATGAAAGAGGTTTTCCAAACCTGCGGAAAACATCCAGTCCTTATTGATTCATTGAAAATAAGAGTTAGTGGGGTCGATAAAGCTTCAGCACATCTAACTAACAGACAACTCGGTATTCGGTCAGGACCACAGTTAAATGAAAATTTCAGTTTTTTTAAGGTATTAACTACGGTAAGTTCATCAAGAAGTGGTATTGAAACAGGTGGATATGGTAATTCAGATAGTGGATGAGAATCTGAATCAGCAATCTTGACATCAGAATATGTGGACGAGAAGAAATCCGCAAACAAATCACAGATTGCAACATCATTATCGGATTCAATATCATGGTAATTCATCACAGAAGGAAACGAACTCGATCTTCTTTTGGAATTTACGAATTTATAGAATGTTTTAGGATCACATTTTAAATTTTGTTTGACTTTAATTAAATAACTGTAATAGCAGGAGCGATTAGCTGAGATGTATTGAGCACGAGCTACAGAATACTTGGCGTAATCAGCAAAAAGTCCAGAGGATTTATATTTCTTGTAGAACTTATTCTTTTTATTTTTTATAGCAGAAAGAACTTTGGAATTCCATGGCGGGCCAGAACGATTAGAATCAAAACATTTAGGAATACATTGATTCATGTACAGATACATTCTTTTGTAAAACGTGTCAACCATTTTGTTAATATGTATTGAATTAGTATTTAAAGCAGCATTCGTAAAAAGGTTCAACCAGTTTGTATTAGACAGAAGCTCATCAAGCCTATTATAGTTTGTTTTCTTGAAGCAAAACGATTCTCTTCTCTCTGTTTGAAATGATGACACAGAAACACGACTAGATGCAACAGAAATTTCAATTCCAATTGTAGGATGATGTAAGTCCTCAGGCAAAGAGATCGGGTAACAGCGATCAATGGAGATGTCACTCAGTACATTTAGGAATATTAAATCAAGTAGTCTCGAATTTGCGTTGTATAAGCCATTTAATTGGCAAAGATTCAAGTCTAGAAGAGAATTAACAAAATCCATATGGTAAGCATTACCTCCAACCATTCTCGGAATGAAATAATTAACTTCAGAAGAGAAGTCCCATGATAATAAAGGCATATTAAAATCGCCAAGAGCAATAACGTAATCGTATTGATTTGCGGCCTTAACAACATTCCCAATAGCTGTTACATGTTTCATGTAAACCACTTCAGGTGAAATTGGAGGAATATATGAACAGGTAATAAACATTTTCATATGTTTTAACTTAACTGCAACACCAATAAACTCGATGTCATACAGACCTTCACTATAAAGAACATCAGAAGATAGACGATTAGAAACTGCAATCAGAACACCGCCACCTTTGATAAGATTACCACGATCGCGTCTATAAATTTGATAATTTCCGCAGAAAATTTCAGTATTGAGTACATTATCGACAAGCCAGGTTTCAGTAAAAATAATAACATCATATAAAAAATCAAAGCTTTGGTTGTAAATTGACGGTAATTTTGTCTTCGGTAGGCCTTTAACCAAATTCTTGAAAAAACTAAGAATATTCACGTGTTTATAAAGGGTGGTTAAATTTCAAGGGCCGATGTTGATTTTGAATAAAACACAAACTATTTAGGAAATTATTGTAATTTTATTTTATTATGATATATTGGTATTACTCAATTATGTATGGAAAAAAATATCGGCCAAATGGGCGCCGCGACCACGGCAACAGTGGATGATCAATTTTCGAAGAAAATCATCTTCAGTGATGAGGCACATTTTCACCTCAGTGGATTCGTCAATAAACAGAATTGCCGCATTTGGGCGAATGAGAATCCAAGAGTGATTGTCGAAAAACCAATGCACCCACAAAGAGTGACTGTTTGGTGCGGTTTATGGGCTGGCGGCATCATCGAGCTGTATTTTTTCCAAAATGAGGCCGGTCAGGCAGTTACTGTGAATGGTGTTTGCTATCGTGAGATGATAACGAACTTTTTATGGCCCGAATTGGAAGATATGGATGTGGACGATATGTGGTTTCAGCAGGACGGTGCCACTTGCCACACAGCTAACGAAACAATGGCTCTTTTGCGCAACAAATTCAATGGCCGTGTTATCTCACGTAATGGCGATGTCAATTGGCCGCCAAGATCATGTGATTTGACGCCGTTGGACTTTTTTCTTTGGGGTTATTTGAAAGAAAAGTTGTACGTCGATAAGCCAGCAACAATTAAAGAGCTAAAGGATGAGATAATTCGGCACATTAACGGCATAGAACCTCCATTATGCCTCAGGGTCATCGAAAATTTGGACCATCGTATGGAGGTGTGCCGCCGTGGTCGCGGCGCCCATTTGGCCGATATTTTGTTCCATACATAATTGAGTAATACCAATATATCATAATAAAATAAAATTACAATAATTTCCTAAATAGTTTGTGTTTTATTCAAAATCAACATCGGCCCTTGAAATTTAACCACCCTTTACAAGAACTCCCAAAAAACCTTTGAGAATTACGAAATATGCAAACAAAACAAAACAAATAGCTTTTTTAAAATTTTTCTTTACATAACAAACATTTTTTTATACGATTTAAATCTATTTTATTTTTCTCTTATATGTATATAAAAATATTGATTACAAAGCTTTTTTTCTCTACGTGTATCGAATTGTTTAAAACGTAATATACAAAAAAAAAGAAATTCGCTTAATCAATTGCGGACATTAGATAGTTTAATAGCGAGATTAGGTAGTTAGTTAGATTTCTGAAATTGCTGTTCTATTGAGAAAAACATGTAAACAAGGTTGCAGATCATAATAATATTAATATGAATAAAAAAATTGAAATAAATTCAAAATATTTACGGCTAACTTTGTTCAATAATAAATACATATTGTTTTATTAAAGTGCTTACAGCCCAACATCAGCCCTACCAGCAAAAACCCAACACATTTGATTGCTTGTCAAATTCTCATTAGAATTCATTATTCATTAAGTTAGTTTAAGATCGTTAGTTAACGAAACTATTTTTTTAATTAATTAAAAAATTAGAAATATTTCGTAACGATACATTTGTTGCTTCTGTCTGTTTGGTTTTAATTTTTTTTTTTTTGTTTTTTCCGTTTTGTAGTTGTTTGTTATTCGTGGATTTTGTTGTAGTAGAAATGAATGAAACTGGCATTCTTATCTAAAGTTATCAGTACGAGTTACGCTTTCGCTGGTGGAGGACGTTTGTTACCTCAAGAACTTTGAAGAGTAAATATCGTAATAGAAATTGAAACAAATTTTAGGCTCAATTTTGATGTAGTGCATTTCTTTTCGGTTTGTCATTCCCGTTTATTTTGTTGGGTTCGTTATCAATTATTTGAATTAAATAATTAATTGTTGTTGTTGTTGCTGTTGTTGTTGTTGTTGTTGTTGTTGTTGTTGTTGTTGTTGTTGTTGTTGTAGTTGTTGTATACATTAAGATAATAAATAGCGTCAAGACTTAAAGGTGATAACGATTGAAAAATAATTTGAAATCTATAATTTTTTTTTATATTTCGAGGTTTTTCACCTCTAAAAATATTTTTTAAAAAATTGCCATACACAAGTGATGATACACATACCATAGAATTATGTATGTCAACTGTCTGCAATCGAAAGGCAGCGGGTTAATGTACAGAAATCAAATATTTTTTTTTTTTTTTTCCCATGTTATTTTTGAATTTTGGATCTTTCAATATGAAATTAACAAAATGTGTTCAAATCTTAATCTAAAAATATACTATAAAAAAAAAAATAGTTTCCATTGCCACTGCAATTTCAACCCAATGGTTACACAGAATTTTCATCCAATCAGATCAAACGTTTGGGTCCTTTTGAGTCTTCTGTGACCCTCAAAGACCAGCAATTCTCTAGCAAGTGGATTGGGATGCACCGTGATCTTCGTCCTATACTTCGTACAGACTTTTTTAATTTCATCATTAATTGATGGAATTTTTAGATCCCTGTGGATATTTACATTTTTCATGTACCATGGAGCCCCTGTGATTATTCGTAAAATTTTTGACTGTCTTCTTTGTAATTTTGCAACATTTGATGCGGAAGCAGTTCCCCACAGCTGAACGCCATATAGCCATATGGGCTTTAAAATCGCCTTATACAACAGCACCTTCATATCTAGGCCTAGTGCAGAGTGTCGTCCTATAAGCCAGTAAAGCTGCGCAGTTTTCAACTTCAGTTGAGTGATTTTGGCCGCTATGTGACTAGTCCACGTAAGACGTCTATCGAGATGAATACCAAGATATTTTACGTGGTTGCCCTCAGGTATTGTAACACCGTTTATCGTGATGGGAGGACAATTGTCCCTTCTCAGAGTAAACGTAATGTGGACGCACTTTGAAGCATTTACTTTTATCTTCCACTTTGATAACCATTTTTCCAATCGGTTCAAATGCGCTTGAAGATGTTGGCTTGCTACTGCTGCATTCTTGTGTATGCTTAGAAAAGCAGTATCATCCGCGAAAGTTGATGTATGCGTCAATTGACTTGTAGGCATATCCGCAGTAAATAAAATGTACAGAAAAGGACCAAGGATACTTCCCTGTGGTACACCAGCATGGATATTTTTAGTGGAAGATATCACCGATTTCGACCTTATATGAAAAGATCTATTAGTTATGTAATTTTTGAACAATTTGTGAACGTTTTCCGGTAGCAAGTTTACAATTTTGTGCATCAGACCGTCGTGCCAGACTTTGTCGAACGCTTGAGATATATCAATAAAAAGTGCCGAACAGTATTCTTTATTCTCGAAAGCCGATCGGACAAGGTTTGTTATTCTGTGTACTTGTGCCACAGTGCTGTGCATTTTCCGGAATCCAAATTGGTGATGTGGGATAACAGAATTAGTGTCAACGTGGTGCCGTAGTTTCTCGAGAATCAATTTTTCAAAAAGTTTGGACAGTATCGGCAATAAGCTTATTGGACGATAAGAAGATACTTGCGTAACATCTTTACCTGGCTTAGGAATCATTACGATTTCTGAGTGTTTCCATGCTTTCGGAAACGTACCCAACCTCAACATAGAATTGAAAATAAAGAGAATCAGCCTCAATGCTGATTGTGGCAGATTAGTTATCATTGCTCCTGTGATTTTGTCACTGCCTGGAGCTTTTCTGGCTTTTAACGTTTTTATAGCAGATTCGACTTCAGCAAATCGGAATTTCAGTGGACGTTGTACTCTTTCGTTTATGACAATCGGCGCAATACGGGAAGCGGTTACATTTGGTGTAAATACGTTTTCCAGGTGGTTGGCGAATTCCTCAATTTTCTCCTCTGTACTCTGTGCAAATTCACCATTATGTAACCTTATTGGGGCCTCGTAGGAAGTAGGTTGTTTCATTTTTTTTGTAGCTCTCCACAAACTATAATCTGTTTGCTCTGTTGTGTCCAACCTTTGCAGATATTCATTCAGTTGAAATTCTTTGTCCTCTTTCAGCAAAACACGCAGTTTCCGTTGGCATTTATTTAGTTGTGCCTTTAAGCCAGGTGAACGGAGCTCCTGCCACTGACGCCTCAACTGTCTTTTATGCCTTATCAGGGACTCAACGGTAGCATTACTGTTGTAATGACGCCTGCTTCTTATCAAAACGTTTGATGCGGAAACTGCTGTCGCTTCTTTCAGGATGTTTGTTGTGAGGATTACAGCATCCTCTACTTCAGACTCCGATTTCAAAGACAAGTGTTGTGGCAAGTGGGTACTAATGTACATTTTGTACTTTAGCCAATTTATATGTTTTTTATGATAACACTTATTCTGCTCTGCATTTTCAGAAGCGCGAAAAAAATTCAAAAAAGTAGGTGAATGATCCGACGAAAGATCCAAAGACGGAACCAAATGAAATAGTTCTCTTCTTATGCTGCGAGTGACCGCAAAGTCGATCACATCTGGAATTTTATTAATGTCTGTAGGCCAGTATGTGGGTTGACCTGCAGATATTGCGTCCAAATTGTGAAGGGATATCGCATCGAAAAGTTGTCTTCCTCTTGGTGAAATAAGTCTAGAACCCCAAAAGGTGTGTTTTGCATTAAAATCACCCGCTGCAATAAACTTTGTTCCTAACGTTTGAAAAAAGTTCCAAAATTGATCCGTAGTAATGGAGTGTCTGGGTGGACAATAAACGGCAGAAATCGATGTACCACAACGTGGTAACCTTATGGTGGTGGCTTGTATGTGATCCGTCGAAAATTCTGGTAGGGGAAAATGGGCAACATCTCTGTGAACCAGTATTGCTGTCCCTCCACAAGCTCTGCCACTTGGATGCTTTGTGTCATAATTATAATAATTTTTTATTTTGAAACAGTTCTTTTGAGTAAAATGTGTTTCGGATACGAGAAGTACATCAACTTGTTGTGATTGTAGGAACTGTTGCACTTCATACTTGTGCTGGCTCAGGCCATTAGCATTCCAAAAACAAATTTTCAGCGTATCCATTATTTTTTGTTCAACAAAATTTGCATCAGCATGCTCTGGTTTTGCAGCATTTGCTGGAACATACCCTGCATGTTGGACATAAAACTGTTCATAGTGTCTATCAATTTCTCGATGGCACTTTGAGTGTCGGGCAGTGGTTTGTGCTCACCTTCCTTCAAAACGTTTGCATACGAGTTAACTCGATGACTTTCTTGCGATGTATTACCTTTCTTCAACGTTTCAGCGAAACTAACGTGTTGCACATTTGTACCCTGAGCTCTTTGAGTTGCACGGGCAGAAGTTGTTGGCAAATTAGGAAAATTAGTTTCCTTATACTCGAGTGGTACTGGCACTGATCTTCTTGCCTTGTTTGAATTTTTTAGTTGCAAAAACACTTTGCAACCACGATAATTGGCGGTGTGTTTTTCACCACAATTACCGCACTTTCTCACATTCGTGTCAGATTTCGGGTGTGGGCATTCCAAAGATTTGTGAATGTCTCCACATCTCACACATACGGATGGTAATTTACAAAAAGATTTTGTATGTCCAAACTCCTGACAATTTTGGCACTGAGGCGGACCCTTACGCTTAATTGGTTCCTCTACGACAATTCTTCGGTTCAATAAGAATTTTAAATTGTAAATGGGGTGAGTTTCATTTTTTTTCAATTTAGTTGAGTCGAAAGCAACTTCAACTTTAAACATTGGCTGAGGAATTTTCTCTCGGTTAATTATATTGAAAATTGATTTAGCATCGAACCCCGCATTCTTCAGGGCATCTTTAATATCCTCAGTCGGCACAGAATTGTCAATACCTTTAATGACCACCACTAAGCCCTTTGCACTCTTCAATTGGTAAGTGTAGTAACCTTTTTTTTCCGCATCAAAATTGTTCACTATGGCCCTATAGCCTTTCTCGCTGTCGGCCTGAATCTTTGTCTCCAGCACGTTACCTTTGCGAATAGAGACCACGTAAAAGTGATCTTTACCTATCAACTTTGACAATTTACTCACCAAAGAATTAGTACACACTTCTCGCAAATATATTGGTGGCGGTTTTATTGCTCTTTGCTCTGGCTTTTCCGTATTGTTATTGGCCATTTTGCCAAGAATGGCAAACCTATTTTGACCCTCATTGGTTCGTGGCATTTTAGGGTCGGGTTCAGTATTGGCGGCCCTAGGACTGGATTTACGCTTAGTGATCGTGATGTAGCGGTCCATTCCAGTAGGTATTTTATGGCTTGAAAAATTTGAACACGACGGAAGATCCGTACTTTTATTTATAGGAGAAAATGGGCGCGATACAATTATTTTATCTTCTGTACACTTATTCAAATTTGAATCACTTGCACTTTTTTCAGCAAAAATTGGACCAGTGGTCGGTTTCAGGGTTAAATAATCTCTATTGCATTTAGGATCGTAAATATTCTCACTACTCTTGCTTTCAGAGTTGACAATTATGTATGCATGTCTGCCGTTTTGTTTTTTCACATTTGCTTTGTTCGAGCAATCGCTTGCACTCATATAGAAAACAATGCACTGTACAGTAATGCCACGTACTGTTGTTGTTGTTGTTTATGTTTGAGTAGTATTTTTTGGTTTGTTTAAATTTATTTTTATATGTATTGTTTGTGATAGTTCTATTTTATATTTGTTATGTTTTTATATTTTAATATTTATTTGTGTTTAGTAAAAACTTCACTTTATGTTTTCTGTTTTCTTTTTTCTTTATGTGTGTTTAGAAATGTCCAGTTTGTATGTTTTAACACAACACTATTTATTTACAGAATTTTCAAAAAATTAACTGCTCCTAATTCCTTATTCCGATCCGGGACTATGATACACCGTTGGAAAGCTCAGAAAACGCCCTTTCCAACGATACTATCCGCGAATTTTCCCAATCAAAAATGTACGAGTTATTAATTCAATTAATTCAAAAATTTGTACCGATCACACACACGCACACGTATATTTATAGCATTTTGAGAAATCAAATATAATTAAATTTTTTTTATTGGTATCGTAAATTTATTAATGTTGGCTGTATAATAAATGCATACATACATTAATGGGCGCGCAAAAACTCAAAACCCAATTGATAACAATAACAACAATCATTAAAAAGAATACAATGTGAATTTCAAGCACACTCACACGCACGCTCAATAACAACCGTCTCCGTTCTCTAATTTTCTGTGTGAGTTTTGTATTGTTTTTTTTTTCGCTGTATAATTTTTATAGTTACTTGTTCAAATATTCTCATTTATAAATTAACGGTAGTCGATAACAAACAATACAAAAAAAACACACACAAATAAATCGAACAGCTCTAAAATAAATAAAAAAAAAATAAAACTATTGTTATGCAGCAGTAGTTACTGAATGGGCAATTATTGGCCAAAAGTGAACAGCATGTAAAACAACGAAAGAAAAAAATAAAAAATAATAAATTAAAAAAATAATAAAAAATAAAAACATATACATACATATATATAATGAAATAAAAATGAAAAAAAAAAAAAAAAAAAAAAACAGTAAAACCTTTATAATTCGAACAGCGTTAATTCGGATTATTCGGTAATACTGACGGTATTTTCTATAATCCGGATTGATGGGAGCTTTGTAATTTTATCATCGTTATGACATGCAAAATGTTGTTTAATGTTAATCTCTATGAGCCAATTCACACTAGACTTATTTTAAGTCGCACAATTTTTGTTTTTACCAAAACACACTAGACTAATTCATTTGGCATAAAATGTATACGTATACATAGCTTTGTGTAAGTTAGTATTTTATTTATTCATTTCGTATGTTTATATGGATTAGTTTTGTGCTGCTAATGCGTGATTACAGATGTTTGAAAAATTATGCAAACTAAAACCATTCCCTTAAGTGAATTTGCCCACTAGGTGCATAACAAAACAGTTCGGAATTTTGGGAGTAAAAAGAAAATTTCACTCTGAATGTGACAAAGTTGCGCAAAATTGCTGGAACGAAAAAAACAACAATTGAACATCTTGAAATATTAATGCTGCTTACTTTTTCAAATAAATTTCATTTTATATTTTAAAAGCAAAACATTTGCATCATTGGCAGCAGCTGCAAGAAGTGAATGAAAATAAACTGTAATAAAGTAAAAGCCATTTTTTATTAAATAAAGTGATTAATATGCACAAATATATGTACCTACAACTTAAAGTTTATTTAAAAAATCTTCCATTTTGAATTCTCATAAATGTTTAACTAAAAACTTTTTTCGTTTCTTTGCAAATTTTCTAATTTCTGATTTCTTAATTTCATATGAAAATAAAAAACAGCACATAATTTAATTCTAGCCCGAACAAGGCGAATTCATACCAGGTGGCTGCATTAGATAAAATTCTCATATGCTGATTTCTGTTCAGTTGTCAAAGTGGTGCTCTACTCAAATCTACTCAAAGCATGTTAATACATAAACTTTTTTGACAACTTGAATAAAATTGTTGTAAGTATTTGTAAACAGGAAATCCTGTTGTTTTAGGAACGAGATCACCTGATGTGAATTCGCCTTGAGCCCGAACTTACCAAAGAAAAAGTTCGTGCAACTTTGTACAGGAAATAAAAAATTTTAATCTTTTATTTCCTCCCAAGATTGCACAAAAATTGTTATCTGGAAGCAGTGTTACCATATATTTTTTAAAAAAATAATATGGAAAATCGTTTAATTAAAAAAAAAAAAACTTTTTCCCACAAAAGTATCCAAACAGAAAAAAAGCACAAAAATATATTTTGAATTCATTTTTATTGAAAATAAGATAAACAAAAAAAAAGTTAAAAGGCAATAACAAACTTATTCTTATTCTTCGCACGATTTTGAGTAGTTCACTATTTTTTTTAGCTTTTGTTGGAACCTGCAATGTTTTTGCCGGAGATGACCCCTACACATGCGGTGCTTTGTGCTGGAACTAGAGTAAAGGGATTGTAGGATAAATCATAGGAGCTGAAGCTTCACTATCTTACAACACTGCCTTTTGCACGTTAATTGTTTTTATAGCAATATTGTAGCGCCTCTGATGTCAAGGAGACGCATTCATATTTTCTTTTGAACTAACCTCGTATATAATGCGATATACATTTTTAATACATGACCAACGTTTTTAAAATTTTATTCGATAATCCGGATAATTTGATAATCAGTATTGGGGTCTGCAATCAATTAACCGGCTTATCAAGATTTTACTGTACTGAAAGCAAATAATATTCTCATGAAGCATTTTACCCACATGGCGTAGATATACAACGTTTCCGTCAAACGAAAGCAAAAGAAACCAAAAAAGATAATCGCATTAAGTTTTAATAAACACTTGCTACTACAGACGCATAAACAAAACGTGTCAAACAATAGAGGGCACTTCAATAGCATGACTACATCAAATTGCTTTTTATTAACAAAGTTATTCATAAATTCAATGCTTTCGGAAATAATTCAATTAATTAATAAACCAATAAATTAGTTCGAGCACGATGAATAATCAAATCGTCGTAAATTCTATTCAAATTTAAAAAAAAATATGCAAAATAATTTAGATATAAAATTTGTTTTATACATGCCGCGTAAGTAAGTGATTATAATGCGAAATTTTTTTTCTACAAACTCAATCCACAAATATTTAATGTTTTTAACTTCAACAAAATTTTTCCATGAAATAGAAGAAAAAATAAATTTAATTAAGTTGCCTTAAAACTAATTCTCTATAAATCTTTAAATATTTAAGGTCTTATGCAAAAACGACATTTAAAATCACAAATGGAATTTTTTGCTTTTCTGTTCGCTGTGATTTGAACTTTACGAAAAAACAAGAAGACAGCTGATTTCTTTATTTTGACGTTGTTATAAATCACAAAGGCAACAATTATTTTTTTGACTGCCAAAAATGTTTCACTAGATTTTTTTACTTTATTTGTGAAAAGTGCATTGCACTTGTCATTTTATTTATTAAAAATCGTTCCACTTTTTTGCTCTCTTTTATGGTGCTATTAAATGGTTTCATAGCCAAACAATAAAGTGCAAATGTTTTAAATGAATGGAAGAAAAGCAAGGCGGAAAGGAAATAACTCTTCAAAACCAAAATTAGTCAGTAATAATTCGGATGTAAATATCGTGGTAGTGAAAATGCTTCAAACCAGCCAACAGTCGGCGACGTAGAATGTGTTTCTTACGGCGCTGTCTACCGTTTTGGGAAATGCCATGGTGGGGAAAAATGTTAAAACTTTTTGTTTTATTTTTTATATTGATTGGAAGAAGTTTTTGCGGTCTTATTTAATTTTTCTTTTTGAGAATTTATTTCATATGAAATAAGTCCCCAATGACGGTTCGGCTTCTGCTACAACTATTTCTGACATAGGGGTCGCTTTTTCTGTTGCGAAGGAACGGATAGAAGAATTTTTCAGGGGAAGGCTCAGCACAGGTAGGGTTCTATCTCCGGATGCGCCATAGCAAGAGCTCTGTGGTCGCGTTATGTTTTACATAGAACTCGGCAACTCCTGAGCTTTTCCCGATTGTCCATTAGTAGACTCACGGCCGTCTGCACGGGCCACTCGTCCCGTTTTTTTTTTCTCTCTTTACATTTTTGGCGACATATTTCATCTTACTTTTAAAGATAGAAATATTTTTCAAGTGACTATACTAACAGAGCCCTACTTGATGGGTTTTTCAGTAATGAAAACTTCGGCGAAGTAAAATAATAAATGAAATAAATGCCTTTCTTTTAGCATAAAGATGGGATGTCTCATGTTATTTTAAACTTAAATGAATGTTAAATCATACATTATTAAATCAGCTCGACTCAAAGAAGATGTTCTAAAGAGTAATCTTGTTACTTGTATATTATTGAAAACCATGTTGATTTAACATGATCCTATTATTAAAGCAAAATCAATACCGGAAAATGTTAAATTTACACGATTTTTTATGGTTTTTTTACAATGGCATTTTTCTGTGTGCATTTTATTTAAATTGACCAACAAAAATTCTGAATATCATTTTGTTTATTAGAATAGCGAAATTCTATTTAAATTTTTGCTTAGAAATTGCGCACAACTGTCTGCTATTGAATATTCTTTGACAAATGTCACTCATGCCACGCACCTGTTTGTTTGTTTTTTTGTTTTTTATTGAAATGGCTATGCGCAAGCAGACATTGCCAAACACATTAACACCAATTCCTCATTTTTTGTTCTGTCTATTTATTCTACTCACATTTTCAGCTGACCCATTCATTGTTAAAAAACAAAACTGATAACTACACCAACAAGAATAACATTAAAAAAGATATAATCAATTTGTTATTGCTTTTTATTTATTGCACCAAACACAGGACCCTTCGCCCCCCACCCCCTTAATAATAATTGGTTCAAACGCATAAATACAGTTTGTGAAGTTTTTGCAAGATTATAAAATCTTTCTATTCAATTGAAATGAATTTTTTTTTTTAACGAAATAAATTATGTTTTTAGATATTTAATTCTTGAGTTGGCAGCTTCTCTTCTCTACACTATCCCTTTCCAACTAGTTCAGTTGAAAGGCACTTTATGCTCTCCTGAGCCCTGGTCCAAGGAAAAACATCTCTTTCCAAAGAGAATATCACCATTGTTGGAGGCCGGCCACCTTAATTGCCTGCTAATTACTTTTCTTACAAATATCTTCCAAATAAAGCACATTTCATTGGCATTAAAAATAATTTCTTTTATTCGGATTTAAATTTGTATACACGTATCAGTAAAAAAAACTCTATGCGTATTTATCAACAAGTTTATTGTCATCATTATTGATTGCAATCACCGTCGTAATTGCCAGTTATTATTTCAATTTTCCATTTAAATAAGATCCACATCAAAATGAAGTGTATGTGTTTGTGGTCTCTTATCAGAGATGGCTAAGCGAGTTTTGAAATTATAGCAAACTAAATGTATTGGTATTGTCTACCTATATATGGGACAGCGCATAGAGAAAGGAACCTAAGGGTAAAAAAAAAGCAATTTTCACTTTTTTTTTTTTTGATGTGGACAACATCTGAGCATCGAATGAGACCGATCCCATGCCCCAAAAGTGTTTCCTCCCAGAGATATGCGCGTTTTATGAAAGTGATGGTATACCAAAGATATACGTATTTAAATCTTTAAAATGGCTCTCCTGAACAAAACCGGTTTTTACCCTTAGGTCCCTTTCTATTTTGCGCGTCACATATAGAATTAATGTAAAAAATCACGTGACAGAAGCGGCATTAATGCTCCGACTTCGACTTCTATGACTTCTTATGACAGAAATCGAAACCGCAGCTTCGAAAATGGAAGCCAATTTACATACAAATCTAATATAAAATATAGCAATATAGCAAGGTGGCGATGGTCGAAGTAGTCTACACGTTGACTACAAAACCAAAAATGTTCCTGGGTTGAACTCCACTTTCAGACTCATAAAAACAACTCGCATTTTTTCTGATGTGCTTTTCTGTGTCTTTGTGTCAGTTGTTGTCGCAAGGTTTCAGTGGCGAAGGCTTAGTCACTGGTCACTGAACAGTAACGGCTTTAGCTGTATTCAATCCACAGGCACAACAGAACGCCTTCCTTGGTCGGTATTGTGCAGCCTCGGCGAAGTAAAATAATTACTAAAAATTACTACTAAAAACGAGGCTTCAAAATTTAATACGTCTCCTTGACATCAGAGACGCTACAACACTGCTGTAAAAACAAATAACGCGCAAAAAGCAGTGTTGTAAGATAGTAAAGCTTCACCTCTTATGATTTCTCCTACTATCCATTTCCTGTGGTTCCAGCACAATGCATCGCATGTGTAGAGTGATGGTCCAAGATAAAAAAACTACGAATTTTATGTGCGAATTTATTGTAAAATATCATGGAATACTATTACGAGCTGGAATCTCTTAAGTGAGAGCGATAAAATAGATTTTTTTTTTGCAATTTGAAAGGGAAAATTAATTTTAATCCTTATTCGGTGCAAAAGTGCTTGCAAAGTTGAACTCAAAAAAAGTTTTAAAATTTTCCGTGGTTGTTTCTTTCATATCTAAAGTTATTTAGGTACCACGAAGTACCAATTGGCAAACATAATACTACCAGTTTTATAAATAATTGAAAGCGCATCAGTTTACTGGAGTGTCCTACTTATAGATGTGCCCGAAGAATTGTGTGTGCGGAATAGAATTTAAGGAAATTTGCCTCGAACCGGTAGAGCACGCTTAATTCGCAATGCGAAAAATATTAAACGTGTAGAGCCTTAATTCTTAGGCTTAAAATTGAACTTTAAAAAAATCTTAAAATTTAGATGGAAGTGCTGTAAACCGTAAATCCACAGCGGATTCGGTTTATGACTATTATTATTATTATTGGGCCAGGAAGCACCCCTACCAAGAAGATCTATTGCGCAAAGCCTGTCATATTAGATCTCCATCCTAACGCTTCTAGGGAATCCAAGCACTATTTGGGGTCTGGTGTTCCATATCTTGTGTGGATTTCCCCCAGACGACGAAACCTCTATCTGCCGAGTGCAGTACAGTCGCAAAAAACGTGTTCAGAGATTTCAGCGTCACTTTCACAACATCGACAGACATTGGTCTTGAAATCGCTATTAGTGTAAAAAAAATTCCCATTTTGCATATTTTTTAATCTGAAAAAAGAAACAAAAGAATCCGCTGCGAATAAATGTAACAATCTCAGCTAGGAATTAAAACAACAATATCCATATTGGTAGACTACATGCTGTCCTACTAGTTTTCACTTCAACGATCCACTTAAAGAAAACCAAATTTATTTTCAAAACAAGGAAAAAGTCAATTCATAGACAGGAAACTTTCAATAAATATTATGTATCTGCTTTAATATAAAATTACTAGAAATAAAAAATTTTTTTTAAATATGAATAGTATCTGCATACATGTGTCACGAAAAAAATTGCATTTCTCCCACGTTGCCATCCCTGATTTCTATATATAGTCATTTCAAAATAAATAAACAAGTCTGTTTACATCAGCCGGCGTTACCGGCTAAATATAATTAAAAGCAAAAGCTTTTTCCGCTTTCCGCTCATCTATCCAGTTGATGTTTTAAGTTAATCAATGCATTCGCTGCATGAAATGTAAATCTGTAAACAAACCGCAAACTCAGTTTCTCATTGTTTTCAAGAGAGACAGTGAGCGAATGCCTAGTTACCAGTGTTACCATATTGTAGGTAATTACATGATTTTGGTGAACGGGCTATAATGTATAAACTGGGTGTATAATTTTTATTAAGAGTGTGTACAGAATGTTAAATAAAAGTAATTTCACATTGAAGACCTGGGGGCAAATCACAGCATTCGATATCGAGTACTTTGGCAAATTTAGTTTAAAAAATATAATTTTATTAAAATATAAAAACATAAAAAAGGTCTAAAATTGTATCGTTTTGGAACATAATTTGTTTTGTATTTCGTTTGTTACGTTTTTCACAACTTTGCACATAGTACTTTGTGCTAATCCGAGTAAAAAATTATTTCCGGCATTATGCTGAAAGCTGCCACTGGCCAAAAGGGTCAATGTAGCGGCAAGCTGTAATATAGGTGGTACAGAGTTTAACATTTGCCCAGAAATCTCAGAAACCTCAGGCAATGAAAAGGGGTTGCTTTTGTCACGAATATTTCTTCTTATAACCACAATATTTGACTCGCCCTCTGATTCCGACGATGAAGAATACAAAAACACATTTGGATCCATTTAAATTAAGTTTTCTGAATTTTTTTAAAACAAATTTTTTAATTTTCACAAATTAATTAATTTTTTGTGCTGCTTTTCTTACAATCATATGCTTACAGCAATGTAAAAAATAGTAGTAGCTAATATAATTTACGATCGAATCCCGTGATCCAAAAAATTTCAGCCATCGAAAATTTTCTCTACACGAAAGTGCACTCGATATCGAATGCGGTGATTTGCCCCCGGATTTTAATGTAAGAGCATCTGATTTATTATAACAAGTAAAAATAAGAAAATTTTGAGTTGACTCTGTTTACAGCAGTTATACTGAACTTTTTTTCTTATACGGACCACAAAAACGTTTTTATCACTTGAAGACACTCACGAAATTAAAATAACGATCGAGCAAGATTCAACTTTAAGTGTCGATTTTTATTAAATGTCAAATGAACACATAACCCTAAAACAATTTTATGTTAAACTATTTGCAAAACTTGAATCTTAAAAATCGTCAAAATCGCTAAAAGAAATATTGTTTTTTTTTTAGATTTACATCAACAATGCCCGTTGACACTACATTTATTTTTCATTAATTAATATAAAATTGATAGAAAGGCACAGCACAGCCAGAAAGAAACAAATACAATGTAATATTTACATTTTTAAGTGTTGCCTCGTTATTTTCATTTAAAAGAAAATGCTAAAGAAAAACTTACGGTCAAAAATTAAGCTCAAAATCGCAGACATTGTGCATAAATCGTTAAGTTGACAACATATAAAAGATTTTAAGTTCGTAACATCAATTTTAAATTGAAAACTTTCTACATTTTTTTTTTTGACAGTTACTCATTTTTTATCGATAACACTAGTTGACGATTTGACGTTTTTGCATTTATCTTAATACGGCTGTACTCTTTGCACCTGATTAATTTTGCCATTACCGTATATTTGCGCTCGTCTCCAAAATTTAGACAATGCAGCAAAAAAGTAGTGTCATAAGGGTTTAAAGGCATTTTAACTTTTTTTTGGAAGAAGAAAATATATTTTAATGTTGGTATTTAATTAAGTGTGCCCACGGTTTTTCTTGATCTGCCCGCTATTTAAAGTAGTTCACTGTTTGATTAGTATGAGAGGCGGGCCACTAACAAAAGATTTGAGGGCCGCAGGTTGAGTATGCCTGCTTTAGAGGAACCAGTGTATTATAAGGGTCTCTTTCACCAAACATATTTAAACACAATTTAATTTAAATTAATGATCTTTATTTAAAGTATGATTAAAAAAAATTTTATTTTCACCAACTGAAATAATGAAACACAAGAAAGTATGGCAACGCTTTGATATTTAATATGATAGCGGCAACTTACAGCTTTTTAAAAAGCTGTTTTAAAGCTGTTTAAAAGCTGTTTTAAAGCTGTTTCATGCTGTTGCAAAATCAATATTTAAATGCAGAGTGCTGGCTTCTTAAACAGTATTTAAATATTCAATGAGTATATCTAGATGAAAATGAAAATCGACATTTAAATATGAATTGATATTTAAATAGAATTGGTGAAATAGACTCTAAGTCAGATAAAAATCCCCAAAAAAAATCTCATAAAGTCCCCAAAGCATAAAAATGATCCCCAATATTTTTCCCCCTATTTCGAAAAAAAATCTCCGATTGTGGTTAAATCGCCTAGTCCGACAACACTGCTAATAGTTTAAATGTTTATGTTTACTAACTATACTGTAAAAGCGTGCTGAAATTGTTGTGTATATAAAATAAATGAATAAATGTTGATAAATAATGTTGCCTATCATTCAGGCATGCTAATGTACATGTACTTACGTATGTATGCATGTAAGCAGTTTTTAGTTTTTATTTTTTTAGCCTAAAAATTGTGTAATACTCAAATTCAAACTTTTGATTGAACTTCGAAATGACTGATATTTGCTGGCAAATTTGTTACGGTGTTAACCACACTGTCTAAATGATTGCCATAGGAAACAGTATTTTCTGTAATTAAGTAACTCGTCTAGAAGTTAAGTTCTAGGGAGGCTTTTTTAGGCGTTTTTTTTTTATAGAAATGGGAAAGAGCTGAAGATTTTTAATTTATAAATAAATTTAAAAACTAATATTTCATAAAATATGAACACGTATACATTTACTTTACTTCATTCACATCAACTGCTGAATATGTAAATAAAGTATCGTTTAAAAAGTTAAATATGTATAAATAGTTTAAAAATATCTATGTTAATTGCCTAATATTTGCTTATCATTAACTTCTCTAAGTATCTTTTTGTTCTAATTTTGTGTTTTTTCAGCAAAAAGGAAATGGAATATTTTTTTAGTTTTGTGACAAATATCAAAAGCAAGAAAATAAACCCAGCCCTTCAAAGCGTACGAGTATTTACATTTGCATAAATACGACGTATTTTATGAAAAAAATAATCTCTTATTAACGGTTCAAGAAGTTTAACAATTTTAAGAACGAAAACTACTGCTACAGAAACAAGAAGTGTTGCTTTAAATTCAAAGTGGAATAAAGTGAATAATTGCCCAAGGAAAAGAGCGAGGGAAAGAGAGAGAATATCAGCAGTATTGAGAAATAAGTGAAAGTTCTAATAAAAATTACAAAAGAAATGCATATGTGGAATGGAAAACAAGCTATCACAACGAAACAGAATTAATTTTAGACTGAATTGAGCATTATTTGCTAGAATTGTTATTTTCTTTACTGCAACTGCAATTCAGAAAAGAGAAAAAGGAAAATTTATTTGTTAACAACAGATATTGGGACGTCTAGTCCCGTATACCAGTCAAACTGGCGGAAAAAGAGAGCAACTTTTCATTTGCCGCAGCAGCATCAACATCAGCGCATTACGGTGGCAGTTGTCCGCAACTCAATAAACGTAGGCGCATCTATGCCTCGACTGGGAGTGCGGCAAATATTATGATGGATCGCGAAAGCCTTAGCGAATGGGCTAAGGATAAACCGTTAAGCATTTTACAACTCGATCCAGCCGATCGTGCTGTGTTACGTATTGCTGGTAAGTGACATGCATTTTTCTTTTACGCAATATTTTTAGTTGATTTAATTTTTTTTATATTGTTTATAAACGAGTTATTTTTGCAAATGTTTTAAAAATGACGCAAGCTTTGATTTTGAATAATATTTATCTCTTAAATGCAAATAGTGTGTACAAGTTGTTGCAAGAGCCCATGTCAAATTGATAAAGTGCTGGCTGGCCACAGTATGTCATGTGGCGTGGTTTGGTATAATACAATTTAATTTGCTGTCAGATCAGCTCTTAAAACTTGTACAAGTAGTATATAATTAAGTGTTGTTTTTGTTTTTGATATTGTTTTTTTTTTTTTCTTCATAATTTAACATTTTGAAAGCAATTTTGTACGGTTTGTTGCTCTCGGCTGGCCATTTATTTGCAACTAAATACTTGTAATGTGTTCCACTTATAATTAAAATCAGAATGTCATAATTATCAGTTCGTATATTTTATGGGAAGTTTTAATTAATTTTCTCCTTCTACAGGGCACAGTAATTAATAACACTGACACAAAACATTTCAAATTCCAATGTGAAGTGTGTGTTTTTGGAATAAATTTTTCATAAAAATAATTAAATCAGAGTGTGAGCAACTAAGTACATATCGTTGGCTTAATATGTTATAGCCCTAACTAATTTTTCTTTTTAATCGGACTTTTTTTTTTCTCATATATACATACACCTATTCCCCGTTTTACACGATTTCGAATTTGTATGGTTTTTTTTTTGTACACACATTTATACATGTGTATAAAGAATATTTTTAATATTAACCCTCTAGTGCGCCGTGATGCAAATTTGAATCATACCGAAAATCTCTGCGTAGTTTCAATATTTGAAAACAGTTTTGTGTAAATGTTCGTTATATGTTGTCTCTATTTAATAGGCGTCGTTTTCTCTGCTTTTGAAGTACCGTTATAGCAGCATTGAATTATTGTGCAATTTTGAAGTGTCTGCTTTGTAAAATTTCATAAAAAATGAACGAAATTAAAATGTTATCTTTTTTTTTTTAAATGTAAAATTTCATAAACAATAAATAAATAATACGTTGGTTTTTAAAAAGAAACAAAAACATTGTCCACTATTGAATTATAAAAATTTTAGATTTTTAATTTACAGCTAAATGCGCAATGATGCAAATTTGCATCAAAGGACATCAAAGGATTTTTCGCTTCCTGCGCCCTTATAAACGAAAATTATACGAACTGCTAGAACAAAAGTTTGTTTTTTAACCATTTCCTTTCGTTTAAGTGGTATTTTATTTAATTTGGTTTCCTTGCGCACTAGAGGGTTAATGACAAATTTTCATTTCCTTTCAAAAATATTTTCTTTTTGACCCTCTTGTGCCAAAAATAACAATAATGAATAACAAGTTTTCTTCTTGATTTTATGGGTTTTTCTTCTTGATAAAATTAAAAGGATTTATCACATTAAAATAATAAGGAATCTCTTCGGAAAAATCCATGCTTATTTCTGCTGTGATGATGTCCCTTAGCCAAAAAACCTTTCATAGAGAAAATTTTATTTTCGTCAATCCATATGGCAGTTTTGGCTCTGTGTGGACAAGTAGGACTACAATTTCACATGTAAGAAATGTGTCAACGGAATTAAAATAATAAATGGAAAAAATTATACCTTTCTTCGTTTTACACGGCTTTTCAAATAACAGTTAAATTTTCGCTTTACACAGATTTCTCAGGAACGAAGCTTTCGTGTAAAACGGGGACTAAGTGTAATTGATTAAAATAAAAGTTGAATAAGAATTTTATTTAAAAAAAAAAAAAATCGCGACTACAAAACTTTAGGTAAATTTAGGCATTTCCTGTAAAATAAATTATTATTTAAAACTTTTGTATATTAAGCTAACGATATGTACATGCATACATACATACACATGTACATACATACGTCTGGTGGTGTTGGCACAAAAAAGTAGGTAGAACGTGCCTCCTACAATTTCACATTTTTCTAATATTGTTTCATTTACTCTATAAAGTACATGAAATAATTTAAATTTATTTGTTGCTTTAGTTTTTTTTAATTTTTTTTCGTTTTCGTTTCTGAAATTAAAAATACAAAATATTGCATGCAATGCCACTTAGATTTCCGCTAATTGAAATGAATAAATTATAAAACTTGTGACTTCATGTAGGAACTACATACATACATAGTTACTTTTTGTCAATTTTATTTTATTGTTTTGTACTTTGGTTGTATAAAAGATAAATTATAAACGTTATGGGAGTATATTGAGAGCAACACTGACGAACACAGGTTTTCTTATAAACCAGAAGCAAATTCCAATGTAAAATTAACATGTCGAAATGTTGATTAAAATCATGTTAAATTTCGGCCAAATAAGCTTTCGTATCGAATAACATTTCGTGACGTATCGAATAGCCAGATCGAGGCATTCGATAGCGTTCGAATCGAAATTTGTTTTAAAATGTAAAAGATTTTTGTGCTTTGTCATAGAATAAAAACATATGGTTACAATCTTTATATATAAAAATGACATGTTTGAATGTATGTATGTGTGCTTCTTGAAATTTTCACAGTATCGCTCTCTGTATATCTGGAAGAAACTATAGGCTATAAAATTTTAAAAATTCCAACTGGGCGTTGCTACGACCATACAAAGTAAATATTTATTTTTGTATATCTTGCGAATGGTTGAAGTGAAAGTTTCTGAATTTGCTCCAAATGACTTTGTAGTTAACACAAATCATTATTTAAAAAGAGAGTGGAATCGGAAAAGTGGGCGTGGTACCTCCCATACAAACTGAATATTGGTTTCTGTAGATCTTGAAAACTGTGAAAGCAAAATCTTCTAAATTTTCCACAAATGACTTTGTAATTAAAAAAAAACCATCAGTCAAAAACTGGTAGGGATTGGATAAGTGGGCGTGGTACCTCCTATACAAACAAAAAATTCAAAATCGACTTTTTAATTGATTATGATATATTTTGGCTAATTTGTCCTAAATGAAAATTTTTTATGCCCCTTAAAATATTTTTTATTTATTTATAATTGTACTTACAGTTTAATAAAAAAATATGACTGAAAAATGAAATAAAATTTTTCTTTCTTAAATAGCAAGCAAAAAACTAGTTTACGACAGCTTTTAGTCTATCGAATGACATTTCGAGAGAAGATACTCGATCGACTACTCGTTATCGAATGCTATGATCTCAAGATATCGATACGTGTTATTCGATAACGAATACGACGATCTCAAAGAGTAAAATTTCGATCAAATTCATTCGATCACGAATGTGACGATTTGGGCCCTGATTTAAATTTAACATTGATTCACAGGGTGCATCAGCCATACAACAAACATAAATAAATAATCGTAACTAATTCTGGCTCGCGTTATATTTAATATTAATTTGGTGTTAAATTAACAATAAAATCATATTGATAGGATCTTTTTGGAAAATCCGTATTTCTCTGACTGCGCCCAGATGGTCTGAGTAGTTCTTAAAGAGTTAAGAGCAGCTGCTTAAACAAGTATATTTTTTTTTGGCTTAAATAAAGTGTAGAACCCCCTCCCGGATCAAAAAAAAAAAATTATGCCACCCTATAGAAAATTCAAAAATAAGAAGAAAAAATTGAATAAAATAGTTAGCGGAAACTTTTAGTTTCCGAGTCAGGAAGTTTCCCAGTTATGGGCCTTTGAAGTTCCATTATAAATTTTTAAATACAGTGTGTTTTCCATTGGAAAATACACCCTTTATTCACAAATTTATAATGGAATTTCGGAGGCCCATAACTGGGACACTAAACGTTTCCGCTCACTTTCTTATTTTTTAATTTTCTATAGCGTTACATATTCTTTTTTGGGAACCGGGACGAGGACCTAAATTTTATTTTTTCCATTTTTTTTCCATCTCACAGTTAGCTAGTGCTCAGCGGATGTCCTGGTGTCTCCTGGTGCAGAACATAGAGGAATTAGTATTTGGGAGACTGAACTCCAATGTTCCTGCATCGCAGTTGACAGCGAAGACAGTTGGTATCTGCATACTAACTGTTCGGATAAAAACTTAATTCCTCTTTAATCCGCCAATGAGCTCTCGAGAACAAACATATCGTTCTTATGTGACATGATCACTGTCATTGATCACTATTAGGAAAAGTTAATTTTATGGAAAAATTTATTTTATGCGTAAAGGACGATTGTCAGATTTTACAATATTGTAGTGCAATGCACTCACAATGAAAAATTGTCACCGAACTGTAAATTGTCTGTTGAGACTATTGTAAGAAAACTGTACAATTTCATTGTCACACAATAAATTTATCTGCTAAGACAAATAGTCTGTTCACAGGGTTGTCAGACTATTGTATATGACAAAAGTTGCCAGATCCAATGTTTAACATTGTATCTAAATATTTATGGGCAGCGTTGCCAACAGAAATATTTATCTGTCAATGGTTTTATTGTAGGATGCACTAAATTAAGCACATTTGACAATAACAAATGATTGTAAAATGTGTGACAATTACGTGCCAATGGAAATGAAGGGTGTTCTCACGATTGTCAGAATTGTGATAATATTTTTTGTAATACAATGCACTGGCAATACATTTTGTGACAATGTTGCCACAGCCAAACATTGTGAGTGCACACGGTTGTTGAACATTTTATTACAATTTTTCTGTCAATATTGTACTATTTGACAATCGTGTGTACATATGTAACTTAATAAACATTTTAAAATTTTTAATTTGTGCTTCCTGAACAATATGGGAAAATTCTTCAGTTTATTATTTAAAGATAGAACAAATAAAGTTTTTATAAGAAAATTACAGTAGATAATTATTCTTGGTTTGCAAACTGTTTATGTGTGAAATGCTTTTCCTTTATGCTCAATCAATCAATACCTTTCCCATTTTTGACATTTCCTCCATTTACCATTTTTCTAATATTATAAGTTCTTAGAACATAAGGCTCTCTTGTTATATTAATTCACTTGTGAAATAATCTCCGTATAAACATACAACTGAAAAACTCGAAATTAATGCAGCAAGAAAATTTAATATTAACCAAAATAAAACAACTTCAATTAAAACACACAAAAAAAGAATACATTTTAAAATAAACCAACACCAATATCGTATATACATATACATTTGTACAAAATTAAAGAGTTTTAATTCCAGTCTTATTTTTAGGCAAAAAGCCGCCTTTAGCTTCTTCACGGATGATCAGTTCCTTGCCATCATAAAAATCCACACCTTGAACGAAATGAAAATAGGGAAGAAATAATCGGACGCTATTATCGGTGACGATGAAATTTTTAAGGGTGTATTCAACATTCTGAAATATTCAATTAAAAAATTAATTAACCAATAGATACGAGTATTTTAAGGCGCAAAGTTTGTTACCGCTTTAAGTGGGCATTTATAGGGAAAGTTTCCAGTTCTTCTCAATTCCAACAATATATATTGCATGAACGGAATATCGAAATTTGAATCCAACATTTCGCAACAGTTCAATTTTACATTAAAAAAACGTACAGTTTTATTACTCGAAAGTGGCGTAATGTCAAAATAAATATTTATGGAACTGTTTTTATCCATAGGTTTATTAAACATTACTGATGCTGAAAGTCCATAGCGACTGGTGGCGATTTTATGCATTTCACATTTCAAATGTTTAACAGATGCGGCGATGGGTTCACAATCAAAACTGTCCATCACCAAAGTATAACGGCTGGTTGGACGCTAAGAACAAAAATTCTCAATTAATTCTTAAAATAGTAATATTGCACAATATTTTCTTGAACTAACTTGAAATGAATATTTTAGAATCAGCAACAAACACACGATATACAATAATTTCCGAACCATTTTGATTTTTTGATTAGAACTTTAGCGGCTCAATAGTGCAAAATTAATGCCACAAATTAATGGAAACCTTGAATACTTATATAAGTAATTACAGATACATATGTATGTATGTACTTATGTTATGGAAATCTAATCTGTTTTTAAATTGCTGTACTAATGGGTTTTTAAACTCTATGCCTGTTACAATTATTAATATGAAATATTAATGAGCGAAAATCATTCGAGTATAAAAATGTAATAATGTTAATGACAATTCGGCGGCGAGTAATAACTCCCATGTGAAATAAGTCCCAAGGAAAAAATGAAATAAGTCTCAAAAAAATTGTATACACCTTAGGGAATGTTTGGGAATTATTTCATTTGTTTGCTTGGGATTTATTTCATAATGAAATTACTTCCAAATGAAATAATTCCCAAATCAATTTCATATGGGAATTATTTCATTTCATTTTGTTTTTAGGTTTAATTTGATGTGCTTTGGGAGTTATTTCATTTTCAATTCTTTGCAATTTTTTTTCCAATTTTTCGCTTAAATCTATTTTATAGGCGCTTCACCAAATGGGAACAAAATTAGATGAGGAGTCATAAGTGAAGCCGGTGTTCGTTATACAATCGAGGAGGAATTCAGTGAACCTGGCCGAAGGCCGGCTATGCAGAAAAAATTTTGTTAGCAATGCCAGAGTTGGTCATACCATAGAGGAGGAAAGCGGACTATCCAGAGAAGCTTTTGTTAGCAAAGCCACTGTTGGTTATACCATGGTAACCTTAGTAAACTTTTGATATAATTTCTTATTGGGGTTCTTTCTTTTTAGGCTTTATTACATATGTATCTGTTCAGTGCTCTATTTTTGGGTGTTATTTCATTAATTTCATTGGAAAAAATGGAATTTATTTCATTTTCGTTTGGGGTACTAGTTCATTTTGTTTGGGATTTACTTCATTTCTTCAGTTTTAGACTGGCTTCATTTATTTTCGGATTTATTTCTTTGGGGATTATTGCACTGGAACTTATTTCACCTGAGAATTATATCACAGAGCCGAAAATTCATTAGATTAATACAGTGTTCAGACATATTTTTTTTATTGAGTCAATATTCAGTTTATTGACACAATGATTTTAGTATTCAGACATACAAAATTTATTTAACTAACTAAAAGCATTTCTCAACATCGTTACCATTTGTCGATAATTTTGCTTAGTTTTTACTCAATATTTATAACAATTTTGTAGTTATTGCTCAATAACTTAATTGATATTTTGTATGGCATATTCAGCTCAATAATGGCATTTATTGCGTAAATCTCACGTGAAACGTCTATGGCTGAACATCGTATTAACAACTATATTGCATCACTGGAATAGTATCACACCTACCATGATTAGCGCAATTACTGCATGCAGAAAGTTATTTAAACTTATAGAAGATTAAAGAAAAATTTTCAATATGGGCAATTCCACGATCTAGAACGGGACACTCGCTTGCCTTTGAAGTGAAGTAAAATAAAGAACTCTTAAATTTTCTTTTTCTTCTTTTCTAGGTTTTTTTATATCACATTAATGGCACTATAAATAGTGCAAAATTTAGCATTTATCAATATTTTGTTTCTGTTGTATAACCAATAAACGGGACCAAAATTAGAAATCGCTCTCAACTGCATTTAGAAAAAATAAAAAAAATTTGGGAATTAGAACACCATTTTTGAAAGGATTTTTTTTTAAAATTAAAATATAATAATAAGGTTTTCCACTGATGGTTGTCATCTTAAAATATTTGTGTTCCTCTGTTTTGAACAACCTTTACTATGATTTAGCACGGGACATATTTTCCTACAATGTTTGTAATAAAAATTTTCTTCAGTTTAAATTGTATTAACTGTGAAAATTTTTATACTTATTATTTTATAGATATTTTTACATATAAATTTTAGGTTTTGGTATGTAAGAAATAAACCGTTGATTTTAAACGTGAGACATCTCCATTTTTAGAAAAATATTTCTCAATCATTTAAATTCCTAAATATTTAACAAGTCACGTGATAAATTATTAGATTTTATAAAAACTTAACTGTGCTTGAATCATAAAAAAATTAGGGACAATAAACTTCATTTATAAAGGGTGTCTGGTAGCTGATTTATATTTTCAAACTTAAATAAGAAACGTAATAATTGACACAAAGTTTTATTACGAGCATGGAAATGCGGATTTTATTTTTTAAAGAGTATGTCATCCAGATCCTTCAGATCCTTTTTTAAAATTTCATGAATAATAGCTCGTGGAAGTCCCAGTGAGGCTGTTCTTTTCCGAAAAAAAAAGAAAAAAACATAATTTTCTTAAAATTTTAACATTTCCTATAGAATGTTAGAAAATCATTTGTTTATTGACATATTAATTTTCGATCCTGCTAGACCTCTCTGTGGAAATGCCCATATCGCAGTTGACTGGCAGAGTAGGGAGGGAATTTAAATTCACATGTCTTTAAGACTAATTCAAAAGGCTTTCAAAAAAGCAAATATTTAATAAATTCCTTGCATTACAACAAAACTTATTCCAGTTTCTTAATGTATCAAAATTCATGAGTGACCCTGTATATAAAAAAAAAAATTTAATTTTACTCCCCCTCCCCAATTTGCATATACAGTCGAACTTCTCTATGGCGAACTTCTCTATAACGAAATCTTCTCTATAACAAATAAAATTCGTGAACACAACATTTTTGGGAGTATTTTCATACATTTTGATCTCCCTATAACGAACTTCCCTATAGCGAAGTTCTCTCTGTAACGTACAATTTTTGAAGACCTAAATAGAATTTTTCACACTAAATAATCTCTCTATTGCGAAGTTTTTAGCAATCGATTTTTTGCATAAATTTAGTCACATATGTATGTATTAATAAAAAAAAAATTAATGTGTTCATGTAAAAACTATTTTTTTTTGTCTTAATAAATATATTTTCTACATAAAAAAAATCTAGTCAAAATTTTCTGCAGTTTCTCTATAACGTAGAAATTTGACGGTCCCCAACTGCTACGTTATAGAGAAGTTCGACTGTATGTATGTTTTTCTTCTTGTCTAATTAAAAAATATTGATTCCTCATACTTGACGAATTTTCCCTATGACGAGAGATATTGTTAAATGATATTGTTATCGTTTATCAAGTCATTTGTCTTCATCTATTCATGCTAATGAATTCCACTTGCAAGGTGTCAATGTCAATGCTGACAGGTAAACGGGAGCAGGAAAATATCTAAAATTTAAACTTGAAAATATTTGTTTTTTTTCCATAATTAATGTGATACAAATAACGAAACAAAAAAGTTTAAAAAAAAAACATTGACACATGATGACTAAATACGATGTAAATAACAGTGGGCGTAAATTAAAAAGCATTCAAATAAATTTTATTTTTTTACATGGTACACCCCAGCACATTTCTGAATATGTTTTTTGGTCACATATTTTCACATTTTAATCGTTTTAATCTTTTCGGAATATCTGGAGAGCTATATAATGTTGTACAAAATAACAATTAAAACCATAAATTATCCAATCGAAGAGAAGGTAAAAGTGACTTGTAATCTGATACTGCGATTGAACCAAAACCGATCATCATTATTAACGATTTTAAGTATTATGGCGGTAATTATGGAAATTAATATAAATCAAACAATTATATTCGATTGGCATTAAAAGTTTTGTTCGTTGTGATTGTTGGAACTCAAAAATAATATTTATTTGTAAGATTGCTTCTCGAATCATGGTAAATTTTTTTTTATAATAATCGGCCTTTAAGCAATAAACTTATCAAAAATACGGCATACTCGTACATGTACATGTACGAGTATTTGCTGTGAAAACGAGAGCAAATAATTAATTTGCAATCAACAAAAAAAAAAGTCAATGAAATATTGACTGCAGCAAAAAAAAATAATTCAATGTCTGCTGGGTAGTTTTGCTTTAGAAAAAAAAAGCCAATAAATAAAACAATTAAATTGAGTTTGTGCAGGCGTACAAACTGTTCAAAGTATAGGGATTAAATTATTGCAATTATTCTCTATTATTTACAAGGTATACCAATAAGGCGTTTCATTCTCAATAGTCCGCCATTTTAAAAAGCCGAAACTACGCCATCTTTATATGTAAAAATGCGTGGTTGTATGTATGTGGCTTTGTGCCTTATGGACAGCTAAACGGCTGACTTGATTTTCTTGAAATTTTCACAGTATCTTTCTGTATATCTGAAAAGAACTATATGATATATGGGCGTCACCACGCCCATACAAAGTATATCTTGAGAACGGTTAAAGTGAAAGTTTCTGAATATGGTCCAAATGACGTTGTAGTTAAAACAAGTCATCAATCAAAAACTGGGAGGTATTGAACAAGTGGGTGTGGTGCCTCGCCTACAAACTAAATATTGATTTCATTATATTTTGAGAATGGTTAATATGAAAGTTTCTGTATTTGGTCTGACTAACTTAATGGCCAGTGCAAATCATCAGTCAGAAAGTGGGCGGAATTGGACAAGTAGGCGTGGCACATCCTATATAAACTAAATATAGATGTCTGTATATCTTTAGAACTGTTAAAGCAAAATCTACTAAATTTGTTAGAAATGACTTTGTAATTAAGAAAATCATCAGTCATAAACTGGGCGGGATTGGACAAGTAGGTGCGGTAAATAATAATGATTTTTGTATATCTTCAGAACTGTTAAAGCTAAAATTTCTGTTCATTAAACCTGTTGTTAAAAGTATTTCTCAATCAGCGATATCCTTCCAAATGCTAGTGAGCCGAGAAATATTCAATAAATTCATGACGAATGGCGAGAATTGCGTCACTTGAAGTCTAGAGAAGAGTATTTATTGGGTAAAGAAAATATTGAAATCTTTTGTGATATTGAATGCAAAACGTTTCGATGGCTTAAATTAAAGAATTGTTAATGAATATGAACAAAATAAGAAACTAATTAGATACACGTACAACAATCACCGTTCATTGCATTGTGGTATTTTAAACACATTTTGAAAAAATCCCAAAAATTACGGAATTTGTTTGATTCGAATCACAATTTCAAACAAAATTCTATTAAAATGTCTAGGAGTTTTGTTCGACATCGCATGCCACAATTTCGTAAATACATAAATTTGAACAATAAAAATTGACAAAAGTTAACAAATATAATAGGTCTGTTCCCAGTTGCATAACAAAGCAGTTCGGCATATTGAGATTAAAACGAAAATTAGTCTCTGAATGTGACAAAGTTGTCCAAAATTGCTGGAACGTACAAAAAAACACGATTGAATAACTTCAGTGCTGCTTTCTCAAATAAGTTTTATTTTAGTGATTTTAGACGCTTAAAATGCATAATATTTTAAGAACAAAATATTTGCATCATTGACAACAGCTACAAAAAAGTGAAAGAAAATAAACTGAAAAAAAGTAAAAGCCAGTTTTTATTAAAGAAAGTGATAAATATGCACAAATATATCGAGCCTTTGGTGCAATATTGCAGTAACTCAAAATTTGAATTTTTTGAGCTGGGTATGCAGAAATGATCTTTGGGGAAATATATATCTAAAGGAAAAAGATTATGGTTATATCTCTAACTGTTCAGATTCTACAGCTACAAATGTCTTTATTGCCTCCAGCTATTTCCAACAATATTTATTTGCAATAATGAAATATTTCCTTTATGGCAAGAAATTTACAAACAGAAAACATTACAAAACATGCCTCTTTATTTAAAAACTTGTAAAAAAAATAACTTTATTAAACGAAAATACTAACAAAAAGATGGCTCAAAACTTCAAATGCATTTTTCTCAGTTGTGTGATTTTTTGAATTACGACGGTATTGCAGCAAAGGCTCGATATATTCAAAGTGACGAAATCATACGCGATGAAATCAACAACATAACACCTGAAGTTTTGTTAAAAGTTATGGAAAATGCACGAATATGCGAAGGAGAAAATGGCCACCACTTGCGAGATATAATTTTTCATAATTAAATTAAAAATATTCTCCATTAATTTATTTAAAATACAAAAAAAATTAATAAAATGAAAAAAAAAATTATACGCAACTCACCTTGGGTCATTTTAGTTCACCATATACTTACAGCTTCAAGTTTATTTGAAAAAAACTTTCCTACTTTATTTCATAATTTTTTGATTTCTAAAAAGCAGCTGATAATTTAATTCTAGTTCGAATTTAACCAACGCAAAAGTTCGTACAACTTTTTACAGGAAATGAAAAATTTTACTCTCTCATTTTTTTTTGCCAAAATTGCACAAAACTTATTATCTGCGGAACGCTTTATGGATTAATTTATGCGAGTTCAGACTGTTTTGTTATGCATCTGAAACAGACCTATTGTACGTAAATAAATATTTTACTGAAGTAGATTAACGAAAAAAAAATATATTTATTTCAATAAAAAAAGGTTTTTCAATAGAAAAATAAAATTTTTTTTTTGTTGGATATAAAGATTTTGGAAAAACAAAATTTGGCAACACTGTTGGTACTCTCTATATTCTTAAAGCGGTTTAGCTACGCTTGGGTAGGCAATAACAGAATTATCAATTCAATTTGGAAAATATTTGCATAAGCCCAGTTGGTTTTTTGTGTTTTTTTTCTCTTCTTTTTGGCTTAAGCCTGACTGAACTGTTCTGTTGATTGTTGATTCTTAGGTTTTATCATTCACTGCCGAAAATATAATCTTACATAATTTGTCTTGAATAAAACTCATTTATAGTTTTTCTAAACTAAATGTGGGCTGTATATGCTTTACTATTTGGTAAATAAATGAGCGTAGTATTTATGAATGAATTACTTTTCACACCTTTTTTAGTGTTCAGTTCTTGGGTTGTTTTTCAACAACTGTGGTTATCGTAGATCGTTACTGTTTTTTTTTTTTTGGTTACATTAAAAATTATTTTTTTAAATTTATGTTATTTAATTTTTAAATTCATTAGCTTTTATGGTTTAAAAATGTTAATTTATGAGCGCTAGTGGCTTCAAAAAAATATTACTTTATTTATTTTTCTCTTTTTGTTTTTTTTGGGTTTCTGGCTGATTTATAAGATCATCAAAATATTTTTATCCTCTTGTTTGTTTTCTTAAGTGTAGAAAAATTTCAATTTCGAAATGGTAGCAAATGTGTAATTAATAACTCAGTTTACGTTATCGTTGAATTTAAAACGAACCTGTTCCTGAAATTATGTTTTAAAAATTAAAATACCTTTTTATGAAATGTTTTTTTTTTCGTATGTTAAATTGATTTAACAGTCAATTACTAGCCTGTTGCTAAAAAAGCAGAAGATATTAATGTCTTTAATTTAGTTTAGCTTATATACATATTTACTATTAATTATATTTTTTTTTACATTTTAAATAATTCGTATTCTATTAGATAATACTAAGACATTAGGCCTCAAAACCAAATAAAAGTTGGTCCAACTAAACACAGCAAAAACAGCCATGCAAAAGAAATATTTAATGCTAATTCTGGAAGTCGTATACAATCGAATAATTACTCGTACGTTCGAGTTTCTTTACTTTTGGGATTCTTTTAGTCGTTATTGTATTGAAATTTCTGATGACAGCAGTCGATAACGAGCGACAATTTGAATGCCGCCTGGCGAACTGTTTGTCGTGCGTGAGAAAGTGAAAACAATGTAAATTTAACGCTTCTAAAAAGCAAAGAAAAAATATATAATTTTATCATTCTAGGTCAAAATTATCAAAAAATAATATACAAAACTTTATCGGTAACCAGACAAATTACAAAAAAGTATATTCCCCCACCCATGTTCTGTAAACCGAGTCAATTTAAAAACGAGTGATTTCTCAACACCTAAGTAAAAGGTGGTGCAAAAGAAATCACCCTATTGGAAGATGCTCTCATTTTTGCAAATGGCGGCCGGCCAATGTCAAATCTGTTTTGACATTTGTGAACTAGACAGATGTACAATACAAGTGAACTAGGGCGTAACCTAGGCCCAAGTCATCCTCAATCTATAATGAGCGATGAGGCTCATTTCCACCTCAGCGGGTACGTGAACAAACAAAACTATCGCTTCTGGGGCACCGAAAATCCACGAGTGAGCCATTACACCCGCTCAAAGTGACTGCATGGTGCGCTGTTCACGATGGAGGAGTCATCGGGCTATTTTATTTTCAAGGACGCCGCTGGTTAAACCACAACAGTGGACGGTGCGCGCTATAGGGCCATGTTAACCGAGTTTTTTTCTGCCGCAATTGAACGAATTAGGACTGGAGGACATGTGGTTCCAACAAGACAGAGCAACGGCACACACTGCGCGAGCCACAACCGATATTCTCAAGGCGGCGTTCTCGGGTCGCCTCATGTCTCGTTTTCACGATTTGCACTGGCCCGCAAGATCGCCCGATTTAACCGTTCCAGACTTTTTTTGTGGGATTTTTTGAAGTCCCGTGTTTACGTGAACAAGCCCGAGACCCTGGAAGCCCTCAAGGACAACATTCGACACGAGTACGAGAATCTGTCGCCCGAAGTTCTCGCCAAAGTGATGAAAAATGTCATAAAACGAGGCCGTATAGCAATCAATTGTGACGGCGCCCATTTGGCCGATATCATATTCTCTGCTTGACCAATAAAATTCTAAAAGTTCAGATAAACATAATCAAAAAACAGAATCAAAGTTTTTCATTTAGAAAAAAAATGAGAGCCCAACAATATCGAATGACGTCCTTTGGCCCACCTTGTATTTAAATACAATGTTAAACATCGGATCTGGCAACTTTTGTCATACAATAATCTGACAAGCATGTGAATAAATTTATTGTGCGATAATGAAATTGTACAGTTTTCTGACAATAGTCTGAACAGACAATTTACACTTCGTTGTCAATTTTTCTTTGTGCGTGCCTTGCCACCATATTGCCATACCGTACAATATTGTAAAATCTGACAATCGTGTGTACATAGCTTAAGTTAAACCCACCAATGTTGGCCAGTTAAACTGTAAAAATAAAATTTGTTAACTATCATTTTAAAAACTAAAAATTAAGATTAAACTTGATCTGTAGTCTAGCCCGTTCTTAAGCGTTAAATAAAAGACTCATAATTAAAATAAAAACTAATTTTTACTCCGCAGAAATGTTTACATATTTGTAGACCTTGTATGTGTATTCGTTTTAAAAACAAAAAATTCTTGCGGATTCGGTTTACAGAACATACCAGATTTTCCCCGCATTCATTTTTAATCGAAAGGAGATTTTATTTTATTTGTTCTTTCACTTCGCAGACGAACAGCTCCCTCCTTACCGAACACAATTTATCAATTTTGGGTTTTTGTCTAGGGTTTTGTGTTTACATTGTCATAAAAAGCCGACGCAATTAGCAATTTTTTTTTTGGTATTCGTCTCGGGTTTTTTGTCTACAAATATTTTGTTAAAAATATTTAACACAATTAAAAGTTTTACAACACTTAAAAAGATATCTCCATTCGTTCAATAAGAGCACTACCAACATTTCTTTCGATTCGAAAAATCGACTGACAGAATTAGCCTTCTATTTTATAAACGCCTTATAAACTTTTAATAGGCATTATGAATAAAGCGGTTGCTATACGCATCAGTATTCAGCTTCAATATTTGTGTTTGTGTTAGTATATATATTGAAGCCTCTGACACACTACGTCAACATTTCTCATCAATATTGATTTTTTTTTGGGTTTTTTCAAGTGCAAACATTTAGAAGTTAGCGTCGGCAAAACATTTTTTGAAGTTACCGTCGGCAAAATACATATCTATTTATTTCTTTATTTATTAAAAAAAAACCACAAATTATATATTTTTTTTTTGTCACTATAGTTTTACTTTGCACTTCCCCAAAAGCCATCAATGAGCGATGGGATGGATTACAAAAAATTTTTACTCTATTTGTTATGCGTCACAACTACGATGTGCACTCCAAGTTCCCAGAAATAAAATTAATATTGACAACAACGATGCCACACTACATCAAACTGCTTCAATACTGGGATGAATATCAAAACCATTATGATATTCATCAATATTACCCAGAGCGTATATGCGTGACTGTTTTTCGCACACAATGACAATTATTGAAGCTGAACATTGATCGTGTAGCATGCGCTTAAGAAAAAATAATGCACAAAGTTGCATTTTCAGCCAATCGAGTCAATTTTGAATTCTGTTGGATTCTACTCGTATATACGCTCTGCAGAACGATTTGTTTCCTATTTTTTTATGTCGACTATAAATGAAATAAATTTTGCAAAATTAGTAAAAATTTTTAAACGTGCTTCTACTACGCAACAGAAAGTGACATACCACCAACCCAGCAAAATTGCTTATAGAATTAACTGTCAGAATTTGTCTGAAATCTTATTTTATGCCCTGACATTTCTGTTGTCCCGCTGGCTTTCATATCTGTTCAATCTTTACGTCTGCATGTATAATATTCAAATTCGTTTAAAAACGGACATTTTTGTGACAACTTTATTTATGCAAAGCAAGCTGCAGGCTACTTATTAATGCCTGGCATGATGCTACTTTAATATTTGTCTGTCTATTTGTCTCTCTGTCCAGTAGTTCAACCATCGATTAATGAGCAGAGGCAGACCGGCGGCGACCCATATCAAAACAATTAAAACTTTTTTTTTTTTTTTAATCACAGTCGATGTAGCTTTAAATCACTTCAATTCGATTATGCGATATGTACATGAATGAATGAATATATGCGCTGGATTAATGAATGAATGAAGCAATTAACAAGAGATGATCACAACAACAAAAATTTCACCATAAAAACAAAAATAATAAATAATCAGATGATTTATATTTAAAACATGTCCAGTGAGTGAAATTGCACGAAGAAAAAACGACAATCGAGTTGGGCCAACAGACATCAAACGACGGCTGAAGGGAAAGTATTCGGGATAACAAAAACGTATAAAAACATATTGAGAATTTTTATTAATTGCAATAGATAATTTTGCAATTAACGTTTTATAAATACAGCAACCGGAAACGTAATTAAATTGATGGTACATGTGCCGACGTGTCATTGCCGGTGTTTGTTTTTTTTCTCTCTCTTTTTTTTCCAACTTTAGCGGCAGCGTAGCGGCATTAACAAAGAAGCGTGTTTATGCGAAATTTATTTGCTAAATCAAATAAATTGCTAAACGCGGTCATTAATATTACAATGCACAGATAGTTTTGCTTCTCTGCACATAGTGAATTACAAATTTTTTTATTCATATTCACAGACGTCTATGATGTGAAATTAATTGATCTTCCAAAAGTAAAACTATTTATTTCTTTCGCATTAAAATTGAGAAAAAAAAATATTTCACAGCGTAAAAAAGCCAGCATTTTGCGCAGCTGTAGTAGTTAGCCAGCAAAGAGGAAAATTACACAGCATGTTAAACCTCTGTGTTAGATTTTCTTTTGGTAAATGACAGCGACGAAAAATTTAAATACATAATTAAAAGATCATAAATTTTACGAGTATTAAAGTAAAGGGTCTTCCAACAGGGACTTTCGTACTTTGACAGTTGATAACGGTCATCTTGTTGACGTTACAGCTGTCAAATTAGTTGTCATTTATTCAATCTGTCTTGGCAAATCACCATGGACGTGCAAATAATAAAATTGTTTTATCCAAAGGGGTGGTCTGTTCGTTCAATGTACCGCGCGTTTCGCACAGTTTACGGTCGCCATAATCGCCCTACCGAGAGGACTAATCGCAATGTGGTGGCTAAATTTGAGTCTACTCGTACATGGACGAAACGATAGATTTGCCGAAAACATCGCTGCTGTCCGTGACAGTGTTTGAGGCAGTCGATTTCCTGTCGTTGCTTTTCGCAGACCACAATTTGGCAAATTTTGTCTCGTTACTGGGGCCTGCACCCGTACAAAATTCAACTGACCCTGGAACTGAAGGTAAACGACCATAGACAAAGACGTGTGTTCGCTGAATGGGCTCTATAGCAGTTGGCAACTGACCCTAATTTTCATCCAAAAATCAACTTCAGCCATGATCATCATCATCTGGATGCATGGGTACGTGAACAAACAAAATTGTCGTATTTGGGACGTATCGGTATCGTCACATGAAATACCAGAGCGTTCAATGCATCCCAAATAAGGTCACTGTTCGGTGTGGATTATAGGCTGGCGGCGTCATCGGTTCATATTTCTTTGAGAACGATGTTGGCCAGGCCATCACTGTCAAGGGCGAGCGCTACAGGTTCATGATTACAAACTTTTTTGATCTGAATGATCTGAATACCAACCACTTGTGGGTTCAACCGTACGACAGTACGTGAATATTTTGCAGGAGCAATTTTAGGGCATGGTCATTTCACGTAGAGATGATGTGAACTGGCCCCCAAATCGTGTGATTTTATGCCGTTGGATTTTTTTTTGGGGGGCTTTCTTAAGTCGCAGGTGTATGCGAATAAGCCACAAACGACAGCGGTCCTCAAAGCCAACATAACCCATGCCATTTATGCGTCACAGTCATAGAAAATTTTACATTCCGGATGAGCTCCACGCAGAGAAGCTGCGGCGGACATTGGAACGATATTATATTCCACAGATATTAACATCAATAGGACTTTCAAACGATGTTATCTCAGACACACTTTTATTTATTTAAATTTAAAGATATGAGGCGCTTAATGAAAGACACTGTACAATATCATGTGATGATAATCGGAGAGTTTATGTGTTTAGGCGAATTTTTCTTTATTGCAGTCATAAAATTTTTAGTTTTATGTGAATGAAATTCGAATCTTTGAAATATTAATACAGTGCTTAAAGAATTCCATGGAAAATCCTTAATTCTGTATTATTTGTATTACGCTAATCGCTCAGCTGCAAAGTGCCTGCCCCAAAAAAGTTATTATTAAATCTTGTTGCCATTTGTGGACCAATATTGACCAAAAAATAATTTTGCATAAGGAAAAGGTCCACTAAAATTTTTTTTTTATTTATTTAAATTTTTATTTCACAGCGTATTTAAAGAAAATACAACTTCAGACCATCCATTTGCCCATCAAGTGGCCATCTCTAGCTTCAACTACGACTGATAAAGAAATAAGTCTCTATTTTATTAATCTTAATTAATTGATTTGCTTGCTGTCTTTTAATTCAACGTCGACTTACAAATGAAATAGTTAAGCTCTTTGGAATTTTATTGTTTGCCAATTCAATTTTTAATAAAAATTATTGCTAGTTTTGTTAAATCACCACCAATCAAAGAACGATTTTGTCAAATGTCATTCAAAATAACAAATCGTGATTAAAGATATTCAGATAATTTTTATAATATTCACAACAACAACAACAGCAACAATGCAAACTGTTGTCTTATTGAAGGTTAAGTTGCAAACAAAAAATAAATAAAAATAAATATGAATAATATTTTGTGTGGTTTTTTTTTTAAGTTAAAACATTTTTGTTTCAGGGAATTTATATACATAAGTAAATCTATAAATAATTTAATATGTATTGGCTTTTCAAGTTAATTGTTTTACTTGATTATGATTAACAATTTGTATTTAAATGAACCGTAAAAACTATAGTTTTTCCACATTTGTAGACAAGAGACAATGCATTATTGTTAAGAAACTGTAATTAATACTCTGAAATATTATAATTTTCTTTACAAAATGCTAGAAATAAAATTATACATTTCTTTCTGATCAAACATTGTGATTGTGTGATGGTCAAAGTTGTCGGTGGAAACCGAACCCACAATCGTTCCGCTTTATTGTAACATGTCATTAACTGGTGCACTCAAAATGAAATTAATTTTAGTAAATTTTCAAATATTTGAATTCACAAATGTAGGTTGGAAAAAGGAGGGGGGGGGGGCAACTGCGTCGACCACATCCCATACAGATTTACACCCAAAACAGGCATGTTGTGCGCTCTACCGCAGATTTCATGTACTTCCACTTCACTGCAAAAAGTCAGTCTGCTGTATATACTCCCTTAGGTGCCTTCTGTCCGAAGCCCCTAGACATTCCTGGTTCGGAAAATCTATCTTCTAATACGATTAAACGATGGATAGTGACACAGGTAGTGTTCCAATATCTCGTCCTCTTCCTCACATGCCCTGTATGTAGTGTTCAGTGACAGGTTCATGAGCGTCAGATGTGACCTCATCCCCCTGTGCCCGGTTATTATACCAACCAGTCTCCTGAGTGTTGGCCACTTCAGTCTTAGTATCTTTTTGACTTCGTTTCGCCCCAGAGTATTTGGGTCACTCTATGATAGTATTTTTTAAGGCAATCAGCCTTATGACGGTTGTGCAATCGACTCGACAGTTTGTAATAGATTGAAGAAAAATTCTATGTGTTTCTTTAATCTATTACAAACTATCTAGTCGATTCGACAACCGCAATAAGGCCGAATGCTTGCCCATTACTGGCTGTTACTTTCTGAAGTGATGAAGTGATAGACAGAGGAAAGCTTCTTCTATCTTACAACTCTGCTTTTGCACGTTTTTTTTGGTTATAGCAGTGTTGCAGGGCCTGTGACGTTAAAGAGACGTATTCAATTTTGAAGCTTTGTTTTAGTAGAAATTTTTAATAATTATTTTACTGCGCCGGTGCTACACAATACCGATGAAGGAGCCTGCTCTGGTGTGCCCCCGGGTGGGTATTAACGGAAGCCGGGTTTGTTCAGTGACCAGGGACCATGCCTTCCCACAACAACTGACACAAAGCTCGGTTTCCTTCAATCATTTAAGGTCTAACCATGACGGCCATAATCTCTGTCTTATTGGCAGTGTTATGATCGGCCAGTCGGAATGCCCTCCTTACATTACGACTCCTCGACCCGTCCCGAAACATTCTCCGTTACGTTCCCCGCATATGAAAAAAAATGAGTTAATTATAAATGTTACTAGCTCTGGATAAGGGCGCAAAAAATATGGCCTGATTAGTTTAAGAGTGTTTTCACACCAAATTTTTAAAACTTGATTTTAACGCTAAAACCACAAACGTTCTCAATATAAGTTTAATTAAATCAGATTTTAACGCTCAGTTTATGTAATAAAATTTCATTTATTTTCTCCACTCACAACTCGATGATTTTTTTATTATGATGCTCTACCCAATAGCTTCTTTTTCTTTAGCACTTTTTTATTGTTGTTGCTGTTGCGTCTAATGTTTTAAATTATTTTAGTGACTTTATTTACCAAATTTTTCTTTGATTTTTTTTATTTCATTGATCGCCACTTAAATTGCCAGCTGTTTTCAATTTCATTAACTTGGTAGCACTGCCTTTAGTATATGAAAATCAAGGTTGTATTGCATTCAATTAACTTAAAACCAATTTAAAAAAGGTTTTCACATGGTTTTAAGAAAATATTTTTTATAGTAAAATCATATTAAAAAGTTTAAAATTTTTTACAAATTTTATTTCTTTAAATTCTCGAAATTTTATTTCTTTAAATTTTCGATGCGCAGAAGTTCGCTTTACTTATTAAAAATATTTTCATTTAAAATTGTATAAAATGGCTTTATAGCGGAGAAATTAAGTGCAAATATTTTTAATAAGTAAAAGCTGACTGCTTTCTTTCCAGAATGCAAATCATCATTAATTATTTGTTAATTTATTGAAGTTATTTGTGGAAATAAAAATTAAGACAAACCGGATTCTCTGATGTTAATGGAATTCACAGCCTCAAGCAATAATTTGGTTACGATTTTTATATTTTTTTTTTTTTTTGTTATTTTAATTATAATTACTTTATAATGGAACTTGCATGAGAAAACCATGTTCTTCTACGCCCTGAATTTTTTTTTTTAATTTCTAATACAAGACCGTTATCATTGGCTTGGGAAGTATTGTGTGTTGTCGCGCCATCATCATAATTGTACGTGTAAGAAATCTATTCAAATGCTGTAAAATATTTCATTTAAAATTAATTTGAATTTTTCTTTAATCGAAAATAGTGAATAATAAATTAATCGTCATGTGAATGCAGTCATAATTAATCGATTAACCGAATACGTTAATAAATTCTAAATGTCCGTCAAATGCTAAAAAAAAAACTTTAATTAGCAAAACCAGCCGAGGCTGCATGTTCGAGGACCTGTTCTTAAACACCCGCTTAAACCATATAAATTTATTACCTTCAGAAAACGAACTTGTGTGTCTTTTTTGTTTCTTTAGCAGTTTATTGCTGTTGCAATTGTTTTCATGTTTATATATTTTCGTTTTATTGAAATTAATCTCAATCAAAGTCAACAGTAATCAACACTAATAATATTAAGATTTTTATTACAACAACAAAACAGATGTTGCCTTGTACGACACCTACAACTTCACAGCAACAATTTAAAATTGTTGTCTCTTGAATATTTTGCTAAAAATGGATTGAAAGTTGACGTGTTTTTTTTTTGTGTCTCCGGTCCTTCAATCAGATTTAATTCGTACTACAGCCAGATCATATAGATACATACATACATATATATTTATAATAAGTGTATTCACTCTTGTTTACAAAATAGTGGCAAAATATTGTACGTACAAATTGTTCGCAAAACATCCGTTACATACAAACATTCAAGACATTATTTTTAAGAAATATTAATAGTTTCTGAAAGCAAGGAAATTTCAAGTTTCTACTTATGTTTCTTATCTAAATATAGTATGATAATGGGTATAAGTTTTCATGGGTGTTTGCATAAAATATAATTTTTCGGCGTTTATGTGATTAAATTTTTTCGTCTAATTGTCACATTTTGTCGCATAATCTCTACAAGGCGGCGCAAAATTAATCAGCAAATTTTGTTTTTAAACAACTTATTTACTTAATAAAAATAAAATTATTTTGAGTGGTGGAAGTCTTTATTTTGACCTGTACAATTTTTTCTGTTAATTGGTAAATGTGATAGCAGTCAAGTGGCTGTCGCCAATGTTGATACACATTTGTGGCCGTTTTATCGCATTTTCTCATAAATTTCTGCAATATCTCTGGTGATATTGAATATGACTGTCGAATATTCTCCTTAAGGGCTGCGATTGTCTGGAGGTTGTTGGCATAAACCCGGGACTTCAAGTAGCCTCAAAGAAAGAAGTCTGGAATGATTAAATCGCGCGATCGTGCTGGCCATGCCAAATCGCCAAAACGGAAGATTACGCGACACAGAAATGCTTCCTTCACAATATCCATTGTAGCTCCTGCTGTGTTGCACGTCAGCAAAATGCGAGATGTTTTTTTTTATGAGTCCGAAACTGGAGTTTTTCGAAATTTTTCGTTTTGTAGTCAACGTGCAGACCATCGCCATCCTTGAATCCACATGTCCACCAAGTGCCGCTCATTCAATTCCGGCAGTAAGAAGTCGCTTACCATGGCCCTGTAACGTTCGCCAGTAACAGTAACTGTTTTGCCGATAGCGTCCTCAAAAAAAAATACGGTCGAATCACTCCTACCGCGTGAGCACCGGCACTCAGGGGATGACCTCTACACATGCGATGCATTGTGCGGGAACTAGGAAATTAGGTTACATTTGATTTAAATTTTTTCACGCTAAAAAGTGACAGGAGCTACCTCCGCGGGAAGTCAATTTCACATACGTGCTGTAATTTCTCCTAAATGGTGGATGGATCGACACCATTTTTCCGAGAGGAAGGCTAATAAGTCTCCCGTGGAACGTCCTCCACGGAAGCCATATTGCCGGTCGTTAAGTAAGCTATTGGATTCCGATACTTCATAAGATGAAAATGTAGCATACTCTCCATTACTTTAGAAATGGTAGAGCATATTGCGATTGGGCGATAATTTTCAGGGTTGCTTGTCTCTCGCTTCTTGGGTACGGAAACGCGCCTGCATGGCATAGGGTGCTGAAAAGGATTGCCAGAGGACGCGATAACGTCGAAGAGCACTGCTTCAAGACCAGTGCCGGAATTCCATCCGGGCCAGGTGACCTATTTATGTTAAGGTCCGCTATTTTTTCTGGGACCAGCACTCAGGAGATGACCCCGACACATGTGATGCATTCTGCTGGAACTATAGGAAATGGATAGTTAGAGAAACGACAGGAGGTAAAGCTTAATTAATTATTTTTACGGTACTGCTTTTTGCACGTGTTTTGTTTATACTCGTAGCAGTGCTGAAGCTTCGGTTTAGTAACCATTTTTATTATTATTTTACTTCGCCGGTGCTACACAACACCGACGAAGGAGGGCGTTCTGATGTGATAGTGAATTGCTATCAGCTGAAGCCGGTATTGTTCAGGTTCCAGTGACTATGCCTTCGCCACTGAAACCTTCCGACAACAACAACTGATACACAAAGACACACTAATGCACATTGAAAAATGCGAGATGTTTTTTTTTGTTATAAATTTAGTCTGAAACACTGGTGTTGAACCCAGGTTTTATAGTCATTGTGCAGACTACCATCGCCAGCCTTGGGGGATCACACGCCCCAGAAACGAAGATTTTGTTTATTGATGTAACCGCTTAAATGAAAATGCTCCTCGTCGCTCCTGACGATTTTCGACTCAAAATCGTCCTCTTCGTTGTTGAGACGTGACTGACGGTCAGCCGGCATTCACTGATGCACCACTGTTTGCACTTTGTAAGGGAGCATGTGTAAGTCTTACACTAAAATTCGCTGTAGGGTTCGCCCAATTGCGTGGCACGTCGTCTGGTTGATGTTTCTTAGTTCTTAGCAACATCAGCAGCCACAGCCGCGATATTCTCGACAGAGCGACCAGTCCGGTGGCTGCCACGCCCTGAAAGATCTGTTGTGTTTCCAGTCTGTTCGATTCGAGTAGCTAAGGAGCGTAATGTTTGGCCATTTCTACGACAAAATTCACCGACCGATTGTTGGTTTAAAAAATCGACACAATTAAGCCACGCTCTGGCGGTGTTTAGCACTCCATTGTTTGTCTGGTTGTATTCTTTTTTTTTTTTTTTTTTATCTTGGACCAGTGCTCAGGGGCTATCCCCTACATATGCAATGCATTGCACTAGAACTAGAGAGAAGGATAAGAAAGAAATAGACAGGTGGTGAAAGTGGTAGGAAGATAGAGCTTAATTCTTGTACAACTCTGCAGTTGCGTGTAAATTATAAAGCAACGTTGCGGCGTCTCTGATGTTTTTTTTTTTGACGCATTATTTTTTTTTAAGCTAATGGAGCCATTTTATTTATTATTTTACTTCGCCGACGTTTTATTGCTCAAATACCGACGAAGGAGGTTGCTGTAGCACAGAAAACTCAGAAAATTTTTTTTTCTGATTTGACCCGGCTGGGAATCGAACCTGGGTCTTTCTGGTTGGAGAGCCAACACGCTGACTACTCGCCATCAGCACCTGCAGCTGTCTAGTTCATTTGCAAAAGCTATTACATCTTACGATAGGGTGATTAATTTTGAGCCACCCAGTATTTGTTAATAATCAAAAACTTGATCAGCAATGCAAGATGGCATACATGCTTGCAAGTGCATAGATTAACGTGAAACCCTCTACTGTTTCTCGGGTTTGAGTGTGAGTTTTCAATCTTGTTTAGGTTCTTTTTTTGTTTTGTTTTGCAGTTTGTGTCAGAAAATTTCTTCATTAAAAGTTAACAAGTCGCCGAGACGACTTTGGTGATACAAAACTGATTTGTTTATTCCACTTTACAGCTTTAATTTTTGTTTTGCTGTTACTTTTTGATTGGTACATTTGGGGACTTTCTCGGAAACGAATGATCTCATTCTTTTTGGTGTCGATGACGGCTGAAATTTATATAAAATTATGTGACTATTAGAAATGTTCAATTGGCAAAAAAAAGAAGAAAAGAACGTTTAAGTCATTGTTGGTATTGTTGGTGCTTTCTTAATACAATAAAATTAAATTCAACAACAAGAGGCAATCTCGTGCACAGTCACTGCCAGTTTTTTGTGGCCAAAACCATTGTTGTTTTTCAACTTACAAATGACGTCACTAGTTGATTGTCATTAAAGGTTTTACAACTCATACATGCCATATAATTTTATTTTATTTTATTTATTTTTTTTTTTTTTTTAAGAAAAAGATGTACGTCATTTTAAGTGGATGAAAACTGATAATGATGGTCAAATACTACTCCCACGGAGCATGAAAGCCGGCTAACTAAATTTAGTAATTTAATTGCGTATATGAGCAACATAAGTGTATATTCATTCGTACACTCCTAAAAACGAAATGGTTTTAAGATAAATTCTTTTACTTTAAATGGCATTGTTTTTCGCATTTTTGTGTTTTTTTTTTCTTTTTCTTTTTAATAAATTGAGACGTTTTTTAAATGCTGTTTGGGCACTGTGATATGTTTTTTTTTTTACTATTTCATTTATTTCTCGATTTAAATGGTAATTGGTGAAGTAGTGTAGGTGCCTCGTAAGCCTTGCAAATATTCTGTTTACATCAATGTGCGTTAGTTAAAACCTCTACGGTTTATTTTTATGTAATGTTACCTCCTTTCTTTATTTTAATGGGAACCGTGCAATTTAAACTAAAGCTATTGATTTATAAATCACTTTATTTAATTTATTTTAAATTACAAATAAAATTTCAATATTTTATCGTCCACTTTTATAATTGAGTTCATTCAAATTACTTTAAATTACAATTCACTTATTCAATATTTTGAACTTTTATTAAATTGTTCAGATTTAAATGTTCTTTTTAATTATAATAATTCACTCGTTTTCCCGCTATGAGGATCGCTTAATCAAAGGTTCAAATAAGACCAACTAAAAGAAAAAGAGAAAAGAAATAAATTCGTTTGTTCTATAGCAAAAGATGAAAGTATTTCAGTTATAAATTACAAGAACAATTTTCATTCTAAATTGCTATAAAGAATAATAAAGAGATTGATAATAAGGAGAAGTAGTAATCAATTATAAAACAATTAATAATAATAATAATAATAATGATCCCTTAACTTGTATCGCATTTGATCAACAAGAAATTTTGTAATTTTCAATTTTTGCAAGAAATCAACTAACAACATTAATATCTATCTATCCACAGTAAAAATTTGACTTTCGATTTTCAAATCCAATTAAAATGTAACAACATACAGTTTTGGCCTTCTACAGAAAAGTTTCTAATTTTGAGTTAATACCTTCTTGTTGATCAAGTGCGATATATATTTTTATTATTTTTTTTTACAAGTGTATCAAGAAGTGATCTGTCTGTTTTTTTTAGATATTTTTATTTAAAAAAAAAAAAAAAAAAAAAAAAAAAAAAAATTTAAAAAAAATTAAAAAAATAAAAAAAAAATTAAAAATAAAAAATAAAAAATAAAAAAATTTTAAAAAATAGTAAAAAAAAATTATTGATAAAAATATTGCCATTAAATGTCCATAGCGCTTTCAAGATCTAGTTAAAGTGCTATGTATTTGGAATAATCAAACCCTACAATTTATTATTAAAAATAATTAATTTGTTTAGCAACAGCCTGTCTAACTGTCTGTCCTTTCTTCTTCAAACGGTTTATTTTAATTATTTTTGAAATTTCAAGTGGTTTTAGTTCGTTATAGATACATACATACTTAAAACTTCATTTGTCAAGAATTTTACAAGGACAGCAGGTATTTGCAAAAAATAGATCATAACCATCAAACTAGAAGAAATGTTGAATATGAATACGGTAGATGCACCCTACCCGTCATGCTACCTACAATTTTTAATACGATACCCAATGACGTTCTCGAAAGAAGTACCAATGTGAGAGCAAGGAAAAAAATTTTGAAATTACATTTTATAGAAACGCAATGATTACTCTATATTTATTATTTTTGTGTTGCATTTAATGTTAATTATATATGCAGACAAGCCATAGAGGCCTCGCAAGGTTATCCCAATATTAATTTGTACACGACAGAATTGATAAATAAAATGAATGAATTGAAAAAAAAAAAAAAAATTTATTTATAATTTTTTGTTTAAAACAGAAATTATTATTTAAACCATTTATGGTGTTCTCTTTTTTTTTGGTATTATATGTTTTATAATTACATTTTAAATATTTTATCTCTTCCTTGCAATTTTTTTTTTATTTTTATTTTCAGCAAATTAAAATGTTTGTCTTAATGTTTGCATGTCTTTTCTTAATTATGACACTTTAAATAATACGAATATTTACAACATGCATTTTGCATTTGTCTGTAATTTATTTGATTTGTTTAGAAATGAAAAAAAGACTCACCCTGTTTTTTCGGCGCTCCCATAACTCCCTTTTAAATTAAATGCATTTAATGAGATTTGCTTACGAAATGAAACGAAGTAGTGAAGTTATATACTAGACTACGGAGCAAATAGTTTATGAAATAGTAATAGCAGAATTAAGTTTTTTTTTTAGAGAAATAACACTTACGCAATGATTGATTACTACTTGGTGCTATTTTTCATAGTAAAGGGATAGTGAAGACAAGTGAAGCTTCATTATTTTTACAGCTCTGCTTTTGTTTTTTATATCAGTGTTGCACAGCGTCTATGATGTCAAGGAGACACAGAATGAGTGTTAAACATGTAGCATTTTTTTTTATTCTTTTGAATGAAAACTGCATGTAGAAAGAAGGCGTGACACATCCCTACAAGAACAGTGACGGTCATATGACCGTTATTGCTGACCGAATTACCGGTCATTGCTTAGAACAAAGTTTCTATCATTTTCTTAAGGGCAATATGAGAAAAATTACCGAAACTTCTGTGTACATGTGATAGTCAGCGTTGACGGATTTATCGGTTACTGTGGACGGATCCCACTTTTTTTTTTTTTAATCTGGGACCAGCACTCAGGAGATGACTCCTACACATGCGAAGCATTGTGCTGGAACTATAGGAAAGGGGATAGTAGGAGAAATGACAGGAGTTGAAGCTTAATTATTTAGATTTGCAGCTCTGCTTTCGCACGTTCTTTGTTTATACTCGTAACAGTGCTGAAGCTTCGGTTCAGTAGCCATTTTTTTTAATATTAATTTACTTCGCCGGTGGTACACAATACCGACGAAGGAGGGCGTTCTGATGTGATTGTGGATTGCTATCAGCTGAAGCCGGTATTGTTCAGTGACCAGTGACTATGCCTTCGCCACTGAAACCTTCCGACAACAACTGACACACAAAGACACACTAATGCACATCAGAAAAATGCGAGATGTTTTTTTTTGTTTTAAAATTTTAGTCTGAAACTGGAGTTGAACCCAGGTATATAAAAAAATGTAATATAATATAAAATAGAAATATCCATCAGAACCTATCATTGGAGTGGGCCGTCATCCGTGAACTAAAAGAGTCAGATACTTACAAGAGCTTCGATCGTCTGCATGCTGGAAAGTTGCGCCTGTTATAATTCAAGGGTAGCCTGCCCTTGGCTCAATGTCGACTTGTATAGCTCGATTAGTTCGACGCGGATAGTTACTTCCTCTTGGCCGAGAACATGCTGCATAAGTACCAGAATACATAAGACGAAAAAAGGTGTCTATGCAATAAAAAAAAAAAAATTATATAAATTATTAGCGCAATATACTTAACTTTCATTTTCACTTAAATAAACAATGTTTTCTTAATATAATTGGACACATTAATAATGCACGACACACAATTATTTGAAATATACAAATATTAAAACAAATTATTCAGGGATTCACATAAAAATAAATTTCATCCGTCAGCAATGACAATCATATGTTCGGGCAAATATAAAATTTCTGTAAATGTATTAGAAAAAAATGTGTGAGTGTATTAGTTTCGGTCATACATTTCTTGTATTGATATTTTTCAGAAAAGAACATAAAGAAGTATAAAAGACAGAATGACAGAATGGCCAAATATTAATCAGAAAATAAAACGCCATAAATAAGCAATAAATACCCAGCATAAAAAGACATGCATAAGAAGTTGTTAATGCATGGGTTCTATTGCACATCAACTGCTTCAAATTAGCGGAAGAACGCATAATTTTTTTTTTTTTTTTTGGACCGGCGCTCAGGGGATGAGCCCTATACATGCGCTGCATTGTGCCGGAACTAGGAAATTAAGTTTTGGAGAAATAATAGGGGGAGTAGTGTTTATTGACATTTGATTTAAATTTTCCCAAAGATCTCTGCGGGTAGTCCATTGTACATACGTGCCGTTCGGCCAAAAAACGAATTTTCTCTGTAAAGTGTAGCGCGATTTTAACACAGGGGTGTTATTGACAAGCATGTGTTCTGAATTTAACAATCCAACTCGTCATTTAATTGAGTGCTTGGAACCAATGAATGTTCCGTGATTTGGTTACGTTTAAATTATAATTAATTAATTACGCAGCTGTTCATATGAATTAATCGGCAGAGGTGAATGCATTTTCCAACAGATCAAAAGTGATAATTTTCTTAAAATTTAAGATGGCATTAGAAATGAATTCAGATAAATAAATGCTTGAGAAGTCATGAAAATACCATATCATAGTGAAGGCATTCACTCTTTTTTTTTTGCTGTGTAATTTTAAAATATATAAATTTTCATGCGTTAGTTAAAATTTTTCAACTAGGCTAAGGATCGAAAACATACAGGCAGTCAAAATTAAATGTTACTAAGAAACAAACGAAAGCGAAGACAAAATTATAAATTACACTGACAAACACTAGCCGAAGGGGGGAACAACATGCTGTTTTCGAAAGTTGCTACACTTTCATCTTCAGCATTCTTCGTATTTTGTCCACCGTGTGTGATTATCAGTAATTTTGGTTTTTTTTTTTTTTGGAAAGCCTCACCGTCTTGATCTTTGACCTCCCTCGTATGAGCAGTAAAAGTTATTAAAAGTCTGTAACGCTCTAGTTATTTAGTAGTCATTTATACAGTGCCGTCTTTTATTTTGTAACAATTATAATTTTGCAATTTTTGCACTAGAATATGTCAAACATGGTGCTAAAACATGAAGAAAACATACTTAAAAACAACAAACCAACATTTCTGTTTTTTTTTTTTTAATTATTTTTCGTTGGCATATGAAGTAAAACAACTGTCTGATTAGCAGTCAGCCAAATTAATGTGCTAACACCTGTGTGTGTGTGCGAGTAAATGTAAATGTGATCCCAGCCAGCAAAATAGTTCGGCGGTTCAACACTGCTATGAAAACAAAGAACGTGCAATAGCAGAATTGTAAAACAGTGAAGCTTCACCTCCTGCCATTTCCCTAACTCGTTCCAGCACAAACTATAGCTTGTGTGATGGTCATCTACTGACTGCTGGCCCAAGATAAAAAAAGATGTCATAATTTCGGAGTTCTTTTACCGACATTTCTGATCTGATCTGATCTGATGAAAATTCGTGGGAATTTCTGATATTTTATCCGACATTCATTTTATTTTCTTACATTCATATATATTTCTTTCTAGCAAATTAAGGGTGCTTTAGACCATAATATCTGTCGTACGACATGTCAAATTTTTGTGTAGAAGAGCACAAGTCGGATCGTCTAAACGTAATATGTAATGAAACTATAAGATTTTGAGTGAAAATACGGATGAAAATTTGACAGTCGTATGGCTCTCTTGATTTTTTAAAATTTTTCAAAAACCAACACACACCATTAGATCAGGGAAGCATTTTTATGTAAACAAATGTGAGAAAGCCAGGGAGGAAAAACTGGTTTCATAAATTTATACCAATTATAAAATCGAAATGTACATTTTAGACCACGACAGCACAATTTTATAAAAATATACGTATATTTTCTAAAAGTACACTAAAAATTTTGACCACGAAAATAACATATTCCAAAGTTATAAAAATATTTTTCAAGGTTATTAAAAAAAAAATTCATTTGCACAAGAACTCCATCCCTGGGAAAACAAGCAAACAGATGTATGTAGTTAAATTAAATGAGAATGTTTTCATCTTATTTGATTTTATCCATACCAATGGTGTAAAAGCCAGAAAACAACCATCCGATTTTTACTCTCTTTTTTTGAAATACGGATGCAATTTCATTTTATTTTCTCGCTCATTTTACGTACGACAAATCTTATGGTCTAAAGCACCCTTTAGACACATCTGTACGAAATCAGTCGGTATATACAGAAAATGCAACCCCTCCGACATATTCACACGAAATCGATCAGAAAATGGCCAAACAAATGTCGAACGAATTTTTTCATACGTACAAATACGTTTAGAAGAAAAATTCTGAAATATTGTATGCAACAAATTATTTAGCACTGCAGGTCTTATTTTTATAAAATTTTTAATTTATTTATTAATAAGTTTTTTTTCAATATTTCGCTAAAAATAAATTTTTTTTTGTTTTTTTATTTATTATATTTTATTTAAAAACATTTATTTTTCCTGATGATGCTAACCAAAGGTTAGCGAAATATCGGAAAAAAAAAACTTATTAATAAATAAATTAAAAATTTTATAGAAATAAGACCAGCAGTGCTAAATAATTTGTTGCATACAATAAAAATAGAGGGTCGAATAAAAAAAAGAATTAATTCGGAAATATTGTTTTTGTTTTGAAAGTAGTTGGGCGAATGAAAGAAATATATCGATATCGCGCGCCTAGCAGTTAATGTCTGACAGAAGTGAGTTCGAAGTCTGTAAAAATAAAATCAGACATTTATGAGAACGTGGCACTATTTTGCTGGCTGGGATCTTACTATTGTCTGTCTGTCTATTCATAGTTTCAAATGTATGCATATTTGTCATGGTTGCATGTGTGAATGTCTGCTAAAGTTTTCTTGTCTATGCTGTGTATAGCAACCCATCACATCCCACTAAGGAAATACCTTTAACCATAAGTGGGACGACATCCGAGGGTTGTGTGTTGTGTATATGGCTGTGTCTTGTTGTTGTTGTTGTTGTTCGTGTTTGATTTAGATCCATTAACAAAGTTGTACCTAAATGTTGTTTTGCTAAATAACTATTTCTTGTCTAGTTCGCTGTTCTGTATTAGACAATATTTATAAAGCCAAAAAATGCCAGCAAATAGTTGGCTAACACTGTTAGTAACTATTAATCTATTAGATATAGTTATGTATGTACATATATGTATATTAATTAAGGTGGCATCTGATTAGTTATTTATCTCTTTAGTAGTGACAATACTATACAATTACATATACTGAAGGTATCCTACTTTGATGTCCTACAGCATTTATTAGAGCTGACGTCATTATTATTATTGTTAATTCACTGCCCACAAAAATATATCATCCCTATCGTGAAGCGTATAATATTTCCGCAAAATGTTTTCTTTTTTTCACTAAATTGCAATCGTGAATAAATTTTCTTTCGAAATGTTTCCCCATTTATGGTAATCCAATAGAAGGGAATAATATCACATAAAAAAAAAATTTTTCTTATAGGCAACGTTTTCTCCCTCGAGAACTTGACTTGTTGACTTGTTTTTTACTGGGGAATTGTATAATCATGTACGTACTTTTTCCTAAATAGAAATTTTAAAGTATAAAAAAAAATAATGTTTTGGGACAAAATCCGTCAATAAAGTGCAGTAAAACCAACAGATCAATTGCATGTGATTTTGTGAAAATATTCAAAGATGTGCTGGTTCAGTTGGGGACCTCTCTGACGATTAGTCAGCGTGTTGGCTCTGCAACCAGAAAGACCCAGGTTCGATTCCCAGCCGGGTCAAATCAGAATAAAATTTTTTCTGAATTTTCTGTGCTACACAGCACCCTCCTTCGTCGGTATTTGAGCAATAAAACGTCGGCGAAGTAAAATAATAAATAAAATGGCTCCATTAGCTTAAAAATAATGCGTCAAAAAAAACCATCAGAGACGCCGCAACTTTGCTTTATAATTAACATGCAACTGCAGAGTTGTGCAAGAATTAAGCTCTATCTTCTCTAGTTCCAGTGAAATGCATTGCATATGTAGGGGATAGCCCCTGAGCACTGCTCCAAGAAAAAAAAAATATGAGGGAACTGGAAAACATTTTATTTAAATTGTTTGCCTGCTATATTTTTATTTATTTTGTTTTTTAATTCTTAAATTTATAAACTATAACTGATGCTTGCTTTCAGTTTTGTGGTTCAAATGCCCCTATAGAACATTTAGCACATCGTGCTTGGCGATTGCTGAGTGCTGGTCCAAGAAAGAAAAATTCTAGGAAAGTAGAATTTGGCAGGAACATGTCCATGAAAAACTATATTTATAACTTTTGTAAATTAGGGCTCTTTTGCTTTCATATGACGATATGTAACTGCTTAAAATTTCAAAATGAGCGAGCTATTTCATTTGCAAGCTCTTTCATTCTTTCTTTTCATTTTCGGTATAAAATTTCGAACGAAATTTTCTTTTAGTTCTATAAAGGCCGCCACTAAAGATCGACTATGAAAAGAAATTTAAGTTGAAATAAAAATTTGTTTACTTCGGCCTGTCAATATTTGAACAATTTAATTTTTTTTCGTTAACTTTATTATGGTACTTGATATTCTATAACAAACAAGTAACTGACATTTAAATTATGTATTCGATTTAAGAAAGTGGAATTCATAAATTAAGTCATCACCGTCACCGCATTGAGAACAAATTAAGCATTTTTTTTTTTAATAAAATCTGACATATATAATTAAAAAATTAAAATATCATTCCTCAAGCAACAGCAATTATTGGTACAGAAGAGTAATAGAAAAAAAAAATCTCAAATAACACTTATTGCTGTGTATTCATGAAAATTTTTTGAATTCATAGAAGGTACGAGTATATTTGATTGAATTTTGTTTGGAAAATTTTACTAATAAATCTTTTATAAATGAAAAAAAAATTTATGAAGACGGCAGTTGGTATTTTCAAATTTTATTTTAACATTTCTGTATGTAATTGTACAGTGAACTCGCGAAAATGTCAACTAATTTGTGTGAACAGTTGTGTTGACGTTTTTAAATTTATTCACTTTTACGATTGGGTAACTTTTCCCACAATTATCTAGTTTAAAAAAATATTGTCGGTCAGATTGATTCTTAAAATTATTCACCCAAAAAGGTTGCTCATTTGTGGTCTTTTACAGCTGTGGTGCAAAAAATAGCAGTGAAGTTAGTGCTCAAATTTAATACTTTCTGTTGTACTTGATAATGGAAATATTCCAGCGACAAATAAAATGAGTAAATGAAAGAGCCATGTTATGTAAGTAGAACATCAGTAACATTTGTTGGCTTTTAGCGAAATAATTCACAACATGCGGCCAACATATAAAGTTTTGTTTTTGCTGGTCGAGCTTTCAATTTAGTTTTAAAGCAAACAATAATACACACTTTTCGGTAAAAAATTAATGCTTCGCCCCTAATGCCGGAGCGCCCCCTGACCAGCATAGTATAAGCGCCAGGACTGAGCAGTAGATTCCCCGGACAGTGTCCAGCTTCAATCCAAAGTACACGTTCGTCTCATCTAATCACATACACATTGTTAAGTGCAATGAGAATCATATTCCCCTCCACCAGAGCCTCAAAAAAGTGCCCCAATGCTTTAATCAAACCGAACATCTCTGCCTGGTATACATACACGTACTCCCCTAGGCGTTGCCCCCAAAAATGACAACTCATGAGAGAAGACACCAGCTATCCGTGACTAATCATAGTGATGTCATACTCCATGCTCCCGAAATCCATGTTACCATCTGCAATTCCCCAATTAGAGTCCGATGTGACCTTCCGATCATAGCCCTCCGCAACACCAACCCACACTAGATCCATGATACCCATATGTCTCACATTGGTGCCACAAAAATTTATCAAAAAAGTTTACATTAAAATAAATAATAAATTAAACAGATTCTTCTTCTAACAAAAGTCTGACGGACTCTAGTCAAAGTGAAGAGTATATTGATTTTCATAATTCTTATTTGTATAAAAAAGTACTTAACAAAGATGTAAAAAAGGTTAGTATATCACCCCGACTTGAGAGTAGAGGGTCAAATATGTTGCATATTTTGCCAGTTATTTGTGCAACATATTTAGAAAGGAACGAAATAGATTTTTTTAATGTTACATATATTTTAGAATGGAACAGAAATAGTAACGAAATGTAGCATATATGTATGTAACATTTTTGTCAGAAAAGAAAACACCATTAGTCACAGTTTTTAACACATGCCGTCATGGCGTCACCAGGTACATCGCTCGCAGTTCCCGGTTTAAAAAATTCAGTTGCATTTTTCATGCATCGTATGATTTCTTAAGTTGCTTCTTTGTGAACGAACACTAACAAAAGTTATTTTCTTTGCAAATCAGCGACTATTAACATTCACTTTTATGTGGACACTATCGTAGCTGAAACTAATCGAACACATTTTGATTTTGATGAAGGTGAAAGTGAAACAGAATTAGTTTCCGGATTTAATGTTGAATATAGAAAAGACGAAGATTTGCTTTAATTTTTTTAGCAGAATATTCTAGAATTAGAATTATTATTTATAAGAATATTATTTTGTATAAAATTTTTGGGAAATAATTTATTAAATTTTTTTTTTTTTTTAAATTAATATTTATTTCTATTATTTTTTAATTATATTTATTTTTGAGCGATGGTCTTTTTAGGAAAAGTTTTTTAATAATTATTTATTTCTCAATATTTCGCTACCAAATAGGTGTAGCATCGTCGGGAAATAATAATTTGTATTAACAAAAATATTAAAAAAAAAAAAAAATATAAAATAAATATAATTAAAATATTTATTTCTTTTATATTTATTTGTTTCTAAAGTCTTTTTTATGTATTTTTCTTTATTTTGTGTTACCCTAATGTAGTCGCACTAATGTGTATCAGTTTATTTGTCCGTCTCAGCACCCTTTCATCGGAAACGTTTAAAGCACTCAAGTGTAATTCAAATTCGATCGGTTTATTCATTCTTTGTTCATCATTTCGCATTGCATACTTGAAGTATAGTGGTGTTACTTTTATATTAGCGGCCGTTCGTTCAGCTCTTTGCCTGTCTAACGACGATATGCAAATCTGTGCGTTGGTGTCTTACAAGGTAATTTAAAAGCGAGAGAGATAGAAAAAGACACAAGCTAAACGAAAGGAAAAAAAGAAACAAATTACAAGCAATAAAAGCGATACAAGTGTTGATAAATAATTAAATTTGCAATACACCATACACAGCACCAACTTCAACTTGCCCATATTTTGTGCATAAATTTAATAGAATTGACATACATACATATGCATGTATGCAAACAAGTGTGTGTATGTGTGTTTGTGTGTGTGTGTGTGTGTATACATGCTGATTTGCCACAATTTAACTAAAACTAACAGCGCCCATTTAATAGATAGTTGTGCTGTATGAATTCTAAAAGTTGTTATTTTTATTAGTTTGCCTCTACTGCTTTTACGCCAACTACTGTTAGAAATTGCCGCCGCCAAGCCGCTTCCATGTTGAGTCACTATCTCCGTTGGAACTTTAATACAGGAACTAGTAAATCGGTGCGAAAACGTTGCAAGTTTTGTTAGTTTTTGTTTTGCCCATTATTTTCGTTTAGAAATTAATTAAAACAATAAAGTTTTTTTTTAATAACCTCTGCAAATGCAAAGACATTCTACTTTTTAATTTAGGTAAATTGAATTTTAGTCAAAATTAATTTATCTCAGGAATGATGTAAGTCTTAGAAAGTGTCATGGAGTTGATTTTCTCTTGCAAAGAAGTAGGACAGGCTCCTACTTTCTTTTGCAATTTCGATTGTTAGCATTTTTTTCTAGTGAATTATAGATTTGGCGCTGCGAAATAAATCCCCTAGGAAATAACAGAAAATTAAATAAAACCTCCAAGTTAAAATGGAAAATAAAAACACGCATACTTTACATCTACGTATAACTACACACAATGCACAAAACTCGAAGAACGCTGAAGATGAAGCTGTAGCGGCCTTCGAAAACAGCCTGTTGTTCCGTTCTGCTAGTGTTTGTCAGTGTGATTTACAATCTTGTCTTTTATTTTTATCTTGCACCAGCACTCAGGAGATGACCCCTACACAAGCGATGCATTGCACTGGAACTAGATTAAAGGAATAGTTAGAGGTGAAGCTTTACTATCTTAACAATTCTGCTTTTGCACGTTCTTTGTTTTCATAGCAGTTTTGTAGCGTCTCTGATGTCAAGGAGACGTATTAAGTTTTGAAGCTTCGTTTTTAGTAGCGATTTTTAATAATTATTTTACTCCGCCAATGCTACACAATACCGACGAAGGAGGGCACTCTGATGTGCCTGTGGATTGGTTACAAATGAAGCCGTTATTGTTCAGTAACCAGTGACTGTGCCTTCGCCGCTGAAACTTTGCGACAACAACAGGCACAAGGACACACAAATGCACACCAGAAAAAATGTGAGATTTTTTTTTTTTCATTTTGTCTGAAACTGTGCTTGAAACCAGGAAATTTTGGTTTTGTAGTCAGCCTTGCAGACTACTTCAGCCATCGCCACCCTTCAATTAGTTTGTTTCTTAGTAACTATCGCATGTAATTTGGACTGCCTGTATGTTATCGATTGCGATCTTTTCTTGTATTTTTATTTGGAAAAATATTTTAAAGATCTCAAAATGAAATATAGTCCCAGAAAAGAATGAAAAGCTTGCCACAAAATATTTTTGGCATTAAGTTTTTCTTTTAAATGTGTACTTTCCCCCATATTTATAAAATTGATATCCCATATAAAATCATTTAAAATTTTCCTAAAATAGATTTAAAAATCGTCACTTAAAATGCAAAAGGGCCAACATCACAGGAGCGACAAAAAACTTCATAAAATAAAAAATGCTGTTGTTAGAAATATGGTTTCTTCGCAATATCATCCAAATAAAATGATGAGTTTATTACAAAGTTAAAAATTATGTTTCAAAAAGAGGATGATGGTAACATTTGTCCATTGTTTCATTATTTCTCAAGAAATACATTAGATATACATAAGAAATCTTAGTAAAAACTGCCTTTTGAATTTCTTTAATAAAGTCGTTATTTTTTAAAATAGAAACCTAAAAATTTGTGAAGACGTGTGCCTTGATGCGCTGTAGCAATATTTATTGAAAGCTCAATTTTGAGTTTTTTGGTTGTTACGACCTTTTGCACTTCAGGTGGCCTTTGAATTTAATATTATTTTTTGTTACTGAAATAAAATTTTATTAATTTTTACATTTTCCTTACTATAAGTATCAATGTGATACGGGGCGCTGAATATTATTATGAAAACAGTGCGCTTGACGGAAGGTTTATATAAGCTTTGAAAGAATTTAATAAAATATAAATAAAAATAGTATTTTCCCTGACAAAGTTTTCCATTGTGAAAACGAAATATTAAAAAAAATTTAATTTAAAACACAAAATAATATATAATCTCACCCTTATTTTGAAATAAACTAGAATTCTACAAGAAAAAAAAAATCAAAGAAATTTTAAGAATTTAATAAATTTTGATTATTAGCCGATGGCGGTTTTGTTATTTTCGGTCGATAATTCACTTTACGATAAAGAAAAAATTGGTTAAGCCGTTTTAAAAATATCAAAAAAATATCGGCGAAATTCATCAATAAATTTTGAATTCAAAATTATAAAGGTTTATAGTGTTTTCAAACCAAAAGTTAAAACGTGATTTTAACGTTAAAACCACAAACAGCTGATTACCATTTCTCAAGTTTTCTCTTATTTTTCAAGGTTATTGAAATGCCAAAAAGTTTTTAAGTTTTTAGCTTCCAAAATAAGTGTTTTTAAAATTCATAGAAATTTTCAAGTTTTGTTAATTAATTTAAAAATTTTTCACTCCTTATTACTGCAACAGTATTAAATGTGTCTGTTCTCTAGTTAATACACCTGTGCCGTATTCAAAATATTATAGTTTTTTATGCCTGTGTTTTTTGTTCTTTAAAGTTTTCGAAAAATCATGGATAAATATTTAAAGGGAATCGGTAAGGATAATGGAATATTTTTAGTTTTTGGTATTATTAATTTGAAGCAAGTGGAGAAAATAGCTTAGAATACGCTACAAACACATCGAAGGCTCCAACAAAAAAATAAAAACTAAAAAAAAAAAATTGAAAAAAATTGGGAGCTGCTCCAAATTGTGGGAAGAAAAAGTTTGCTGTTTAACTTTTATTGTTTGTTTTGTTTATCTTATTTTGAATAAAAATGTATTCAAAATCTATATTTTTGTATTTTTTTTTTATTTTTTGGAAATTTTTGGTGAAAAATTAAGTTGTTTTTTTTAAATAAAAAATTTTTTAAAAAATATATTTGGAACGCTGGTTCTCACTATAAGTTTAGTTAAACTGAAAAGAAGTTTAACGCACAGTTTGTGTAATAAAATTTCATTTATTTTCTACTTCCACAACTCGACGGAAGCATTTTAATTCTGCTCTACCCATTAGCTTCTTATTCTCTGGCACTTTTTTATTGTTATTGTTGCTGTTGCGTCCAATGTTTTAAATTATTATAGTGACTTTATTTAACAAATTTTTTTTATTTCACTGAGAGCCATTTAAATTGCTAGCTGTTTTAAATTTTTTAACTTGGTAGCACTGCCTTAAATATATGACAATCAAGGTTGTATTTCATTCAATCAACTTGAAATCAATTCAAAAAAGGTTTTAAGATGGTTTTAAGAAAATATTTTTAAATGGTAAAACCAAGTTTTAATGGTAGGTTTTAACGTAAAACCAACTTTTTTTTTAAATCAGTCAGTGTGAAAATATTAGTGATGCAGCTAAATTTCTATGTGTTAACTGTAATTTAATTTCAAAATACAATTGAATTTGTATATTTTTGTTAGTATGTATGTATGTACGTATGGATATGTAAAAATCGCAAGATAAATCACAATGGAATGTTGTATTATTAATAAAATACCATCTGTATGTGTCACCCTCACTTTTTTTTTAACAACGAGTGAAACGTCAAGAATGTATCTGCTTCTAAAAATAGCGATGGCTTGAAAACACTAATAGTTTCATTTCCTTCATGGCTTCTTTTTGCACGATCACATTTAAATATGTACTCGTATGTGCATATGCTTACGTAGTTATTAAAAAATTCTCCGACTTAAAGAAAGAAAATGTAAAATTCACAATAAGAATGACTGAAATTTTGAAATTATTAATAAAAAAAAATGACACAATCGCAAAGAACAGCAATTGAATTGTTCGCTTGTTGCTGGTTGGTTGCTTGGTTGGTTGCTTGGTTGGTTGGTTCATTAGTTCGCTCATCCAGTGAACAGTTGCCTGTTGTAGTTGTTGTTGTTGTTATTAATATTCGTCAATATAGGTACACAGTTATTGTTGTTGTTCTTGTTATTACTGGATGGATTCTTTTACATGTGTGTCATTCGCATTGGAATTTGTAATAATAATAATAATAATAACAACAAAAGCAACAACTATAAAACATTACAGGTTATTGTCATTAGCATGCTGTTGAACGAAGGGAAATGGAAAGGAAATAATCTTTATTTACATTTTATTCTGTTTGTTTGTTGGCTTGCGAGCTTCTGCTTCTGATTTTGTACTTTTTTATGTGTTCGCAGGGGTGCCAGTATGATGCCGGTGTTTCTTTTCAAAACTCTGGGGGCCATTTAATGTTTCTTTTTAGGGAACAAAAATGGTACAAAAATTTATTAATATGTTTTATTATTTGAAATTTAAAATATTTCTATATGGGCATTTCCAGAACAAAGTCCATTTCCGTCATATCACGTCATCACGTTCATTCCCTTATATTTAATCGCAATGTTTTGATATTTATTAAGTGTTTAAGATACCAGCGTTGATCAGTTGTTGTGGTATTTAGAAAGCGTTTTCACCCACAATAGCTGTGTTTTTTTTACTTTTTGGGTAAATGTTCGATAAAATCTGAGTAAACTGTAATTTATCTTATTAATAGACAAAAATGTACAAGAGTACGGCACCGAAAAAAAATACAGACTTTACCAGAAAATTTAAAAGCCAAGTATACAATGCAATATCGATAACGTGAACAACGCTTAAGGTGAATAAATTTTTTTTTTTTAATTAATTATTCTAAAAGATGAACCACAATTGAAAGCTCTATAATTTGAACAATAAAAATCAATGCGCTTAAACTAAAAAAAAAATTTAAATATGGAAATATAGAGTTGATTCCGGGAATCCCATTTTTATAAATATGTTCATAAAGGGTGGATAAATTTGTTCGGGTGAAAAAAAAACCTGACAGGCATATAGCAAAATCGAAATCTGCACAAAATTCTAAGAAAACTACCAGAAGAAAGTATGGCTCTAAAATCAAAGCCAAGAGACATCAAAGTTTACATTTTGGTAATTCCAGGTAAACTCAGTAAGAGACAATTCAGACGTTGCGTTTTGTCCCTGGTGTCCCTTCGTAACCCCTCATGAGTTGACCATCAGGGTACTTTTTGATGTTTAATCGGCGTTGCCATATATGTATGTATATATTTGATTACTCTGTGATTTGCAATTTGTAAAAATATCAATTAAATTGGTAACACGGCTCAAAGTTTTATATGTTAAACTGAAAAATAAATACTAAAAAAAAAACTTAAAAAGTGTTAAATTTATATAAAGAAAAGAATAAAAAATATTAAAACTCGGCAACACCGTTTATGAATAACATGAGAATAATGAGAGGCAAAGAAAGAGACAAATGAGAAATGTCAAAATTGCCCCCTCAAATCTTCTTTCAGGACTCTTTGTTTACCTCTCGCCAATAAACTCGTGTCGCTGCCTCAAAGCGCAGTGTGTGAATTGGGTATAGCTAATTCGCCCATCAGCTGATTTAACGATTTGTAACTGAACGTCAAAGTTTGTTTACTTTTGTTAAAAAATCAAGAAAAGTGATGGCGAATAATTTAATAATTATAATAAGAATGCATAATAAATTGCTTTTCGTAATAATTAAATTTAAATTTTACTTACATTACACTAATTTAAAACGTTCTCTTTAGGTTATGTTATATGTAACAAAACACATGTATACAAAAAATTTGACGTTCTGTTGCAAAGCGAATTGTAAAATTAGCCTTGCGACAACCTTGTATTAATAAACCCACGCCAAATCAATCATGAATTTTCTAGTCTACCTTCGATGTCAATAAAATTTGGTGTACTTGTTATAGTCTCTAAGAAAGCAAAAAATGGAAATTTTTAACCCGCTAGGTGTACGGGGGTCACAATTTCCCCCAAAAATTCCCAAATCATTGCACTTTTCAACTTCTAAATTCAATATATTCGGTTCTATTGCAGCTACAGAGGCCAATTTAGATTTGTTGGAAACCTCTTAATGTACACTACGACACTGCTGTTACCAAAACAAAAGATTTTTGTGAAAATATTAGACGAGCCCTCATCACAATTCATGGGATTTGGGAGTAATTAAAAAAGATATATTTTCAGTAGCGTTAAATAATAAACTGAAACTCCTAAATATTTCTTTAATCGTTTGCTTGGGTAAGAATCTGCTGGCATTAGACTACTGCCACAACTCAAATTAATAACTTAATCTTCTTAAATTCACTTCCTCATCTTCATTTTTGTTTTCATATATGTACTTAATACCAACTTTCAAAGTATGTATTTTAACTTGGATTTTCTTTACTTTTTCTACTTAGCCTTTGTTTCAATATGTTTCTTATTGAATTCATTGAAAAAAGTTCACTAGAAAATTACAACAATTGAGCAAGTTATTATAGTTTGTTTACATCACCAAATGATGTTGTTGTTATTGTTGTTGCTGCTGCTATCTTTATTGTACACAACACTTTTTGGTCTTCTGTGGAGGAAAAAAAAGAACAAATTGGCAAAAGTTTGTAGAACTCCAGCAAGAATTACCAAGTTTAGCCATAATCAACCACGTACATATATTTGAGTTCGTTGATCGACGCAAATGAGTAAAAGAGCGAATGAGAGAGTGAGTAAGAAATTCGAATTATTGAGACTGAGCAGAATATTCCTGGAAGTGAGTGGGTTTGATTTCATTAATGAATTTATAGATGTTTTTGCAGTAATCGCAATTGAATTAAACTAAACAAGATTGTTGTACCTTGGCGTTAATTTATTGAGGAGCTATGATTTTAATTTTTATTACAATTGGCGTTTTTATAGTGTTGTTGAATGCGAATTCGATTGCTGTTGTGGACAGTTGCTCAAAGGATTTCCTATATGGAACGGACACATAACAAAGAAAAAAATTTATGAATGCGTTCTTCACCTAAACATTTCTTTTTTCGTTTGTTAGGTTGAGAATATGCTGCCACAACTCAAATTTTGAAATAGTACAGTGAATTGGGCGTTACGTAGCGTTGTTCTTTTGTGCAATAATAAACAGACTGAATCGCACGGCTAAATCGGCGGAATGGATTATTCAGTGTTTTGTTATTGAAGAGACGTATTTTTCACTTCCTAGCGCAAGTATTACATTTATATCAAATCTGATGATCAATTACTATTCGTAACAGAAAATCGAAATCCTAAGATCGCTAACAAAAATCATTATGATTGAAATTTAGCTTCTTTGAGGGCCTTCAACAGTTTCCCTCATTCGTATTGCCATTGAAAAGATTTGCAAATATTAATTTCTTCACAGCTAATCATCTGTGTACACCAGCTCAGCACCTTATCTCGTAATTTTTATAAACACTTTTTTATTAAAATTTTTATCGACTTTTATTTTCATGTAGAGTACGCTTGTGAAGAGTTTCAGCTCAAATCAATGAAGATACTCAAACTGTGCTCTTTTTCGTTGCTATTAATTTTTATTTTTTTTTTAATTTCAATCCGCTCTGTTACTGCCTACACATTTTCTAAACACTTTTGTAAATGTGTTGATAATATGTAAATGTGTTTGACTGAGCAAAGTGTAGTGACAGTGTCGCCAGTATAGAAATAATTTCGATACAAAAATTAAATTAAAATTTCGAAATGTGCACTAAAAGAATGAACTAATGAATTTAACGAACAAAGTTCCTGTAGATGTCAATAGAATTTTAAATATTTATTCGAATCGAAGAACATAAGTTGTCACCAGAGTTGTACTGCCGTATTAATAAAAATATTTTTAAAGATTTATTGATTGAATTTTGTATGGAAATTTAGAATACGGCAGGCAGTCTTTAAGAATGATATTTTAATTTAAACTAGATCAATCCAGGGCGTTTCACACTCCAAACAAACAATTAAAAAACCCCCAAACAAATTGAGGCGACATTGCCAAAAATTCTAAATTTTTTTTTTTTATCTGGGACCAGCACTCAGGAGATGACTCCTACACATGCAGCTCTGCTTTCGCTTTGTTTATACTCGTAGCATTGCTGAAGCTGCGGTTCAGTAGCCAATTTTATTATTGTTTACCAATACCCAAGACAAATTCATTGCCAAGTAAACTCACATCGTAGCTGACAAATCCGCACAATCGATAATTCCAACGGCGCCACCCTTACTCCGCACCGTTTATTACTTTTTGAAATAATCGTATTTAAAAATTATAAATTTTCCACCAGACACCCTGTATAATAACAGTGTCACCAAGCTTAGATAAATATGTAACGAGTTTAATGGCTCTAGAATGTAATTCACATGCTTCCAGGCTTGAAGCAGGTGCAATATTAGAATATGTAATAAACCAACGATATATACGTCTTAATTTCACACATACCGCAATAAATTCACGAACTTTATTAAGAATTATTTCCTCGGAAGGTACAAAAGCAGATATCGCAATTAGTACACCACCACCTTCTTTATCTTCTCTATCGCGTCTATAAATTTGGAATTTACTACAGATTATCTCGGCAGTGTTAATTTTATTTGTTGAACTGCTTCTAAGACAAGTTTCAGTAAGTACTACAATATTATGCTCCATAATACATTTCATATAATTTTTTTCTTTTTTAATTATATTTATTTTTTGAGCGATGCTCTTTTTTATGTAAAGTTTTTTAAATTATTTTAATGAAAAGTTTTTTAAATTATTTTAATTAAAAAAACTTTTCATAAAAAAGACCATCGCTCAAAAAATAAATATAATTAAAAAATTTAATAAAGGTCAAATAAAAATAGAAGTGAGACTAATATAATTTTTGTGGGTAAAAAATAATTTTGAAATGCGAATCATATATACATATAAAAACATCTTAATTAAAAAAGTTCTAACCCCTAATTGGAGGCAATAAAACAACAACAATAACAAAAAATAATCAAAACGGTAACATTGTTTGTTGTATAGTGATGCATTTACTAGTTGGGGACGTTTGCACGTGTGGTTTAGTAGTGGTGTTCTGTTGTGGGCTTTCTTTGTATGAGTGTGAGTGTGTTGTAGCTGGTGGGTACCTTTGTGAGCACTTTTGAGGCAATTTGGTATCGATTTTGAGTTTAGTCCAATTTGAACAACGATACCGAGCGGTAGTAGTCGGTCGTCTCTTCTTCTGACATATACGTTTCAAAAAAAATAAAAAATTATACAGAAAACTAGAAAAGAAATACAAATTTATTAACTCTTTTGTTGTATGTGATTCAAAAAACGAAAAAAAACCAACAAACTATTTTTTGTAATACCGAAATACAAATGAAATCTGTTGAATTGTGTGTTATGTTGTTGTTAAACAAAAATATGTGCTTGTAGCTACACAAGAGTGTGTGTGTGTGTGCGTATTTGAAATGAATTAAGAAATATATTTATTTATTTAACAAGCAATATAAATAAATGAAATGTTACGAGCAAAGTACATACTACTAACCAAAAAAAAAAAAAAAAGAAAAAAAACGCGTTGCATCAAAAATCTATTGATTAGAAATCAATAGAATTGAATTAAAAATTAAATCAAATTTAAGTTTCCATTGCATGGTGTGTGCGTTAAAGTATTATTATTAGATTTTTTGTTGTTGCTAATTTTTATTATTGTTACTGGGCGATGATGATCATGATGACAACACCGTTGTCGGACGGTCGGTGTGTCTTCTTTTTTGTTGTATTTTTTTTTTATTATTTTTATATATGTATATGTATGTATGTACATATGTATGTAGGTATATTTTTTGTTTTGTTGTCCAAGATATTAACTTGGCTCGATTCAACTTGTTGTCTGGCCTGGCTTAGTAGAATTGATGTTGCGTTGTTGTCTGGCTTAATTTCAATTCATTGAGTTTAAACAACCAGTTTTCGTATTTTTTACTTTATATAATTTTTTTATTTTTTATTTATTTATTTCTTATTTTTTTGGTGTTTTCTTTAAAACACTGTGTCCAATAACAAATCTATACTTTTTTACTTTTTTTTTTGTGTGTTAAACACATATGCAACACCTTTAAGTTCTCTCCTCCAGCCATTTAAATGTGTTTTTCTTTATTATTAGCAACATAGGGCAACGGACTATTGGCAATAAGCGAAGAGAAGATTAAAAATTAAAATAAGATTAACAACAAATTGATTTGAAATTTTAAATTAACAAAAAAAACCCCAAAAAAAATAGCAATAAAAATTCTCGACTTGTATGTTCGGTTTACACTCAATTAATAAAAACACTTCGAAATGTTGGCGTTTTCTTTAGGCCAAATTGTTTACAATTAAGTACATACTACAAGTGTTTCTTGGGTTTTGGGGTCGTTGAAAAAAAATACACCAAAAAGCTGAAATATGTACTACATAAACAGCAACAAGAAATAATATTAGAAAAAAAAAAAAACACTCAAAATGTATCTAACGAATTTTTGTGTGTCGTGAAACCAGAAAAAAACGTACACTCTCATGACTGACTGCCTTTCTCAAACCTTTCTTTTTTTTCTATTTCTCGTTAACTAAACTGTCTAAATATGTATATTTTTTTTTAACTGCTATTGTTGTTGTTGCTGATATTTTCTAATACAACAGCAAAAACAACAACAATATCATTATGAAATGTAATACAAAACGTGCGACCAACCAACTAAATAAACAACTAAAGAGAGAAGAAAGGAATGCATTAAAATAAACATCAATAACAAACAGAGAGGAAAACACACCAAAAAAATGAATAAATAATGGAAAATTTACTACATGGATGCGCGCCCTACCTTTTTTAATCCACTTGAATTTATGTGTCTGACCGTAATGCAAGAAACGGCACCACTAACAACAACAGTATCAGTGAGAGTTGCGGAAAAAAAGTAAAAAACGATCTGGAAGAATGTGCAAAACTATTAAACGAACAGCATGATTTTTTCAACCCCATGCCAAAAAGAAAAAAAGAATTGCTATTTGGCTCTTTCTTGTAGAAAACTAAAGGCTTTAAATGGATTTTATAAATATAATACGGTGGGCAAATTAGGGCAATCGATATCGAACAACGAAATTCTTGACGGCTTCAATAAGGTGAGGTTAGGTTAGATTAGTTGGTGTATCCTCCCCGAAGGAGAACACCCTATTTGGGCTAGAAGCTCACCAGTTATTCACACCCGGGCATAAGACATTCGTCACATGAAACCACCCCGACTCGTAAATTAATCTCGCTATTGCGGAAACTCTAACCTGGGAGAGTTCACTCAATGATGACAGGGAATAAGAAGGGAAGAACCTACGACGTTTTATCGCCAGAGCTGGGCAATGACACAGGAAATGAGCAACCATCTTCTCCTCGTCAACAGACCCACAGCTCCGGAAAAAATCCCGCGAGGAAATACTGAGTCGATCCGCATGCCTTCCAATGAGGCAATGGCTCGTGAGAACTGCGACAGTGTGATGAATGGCTTTGCGGTTTAAGAAGGCACTTAGTCCTCTTTCTATCCAGGCAGGTCCAGCAGAGAGTAGCAATACTGCACGTCCCGTCAGGCTGCCAACGACGCTGTGCCTTCGCATACACTGGCCGAAGGCCATCCAGTTCATCCGAGGTAATCTAAATACCTATGTCTGGTAAAAGTTCGGAAATTTCGAGATCTGTACTGGCCCTAGTCAGGCCATCGGCAATCAAATTATCGTCGATATCCCTGTGTACTGCGACACATATAATAGTCACCCTGTAATGGTTCGAGAATTCTATAAGACAACCTCGTTATTCATGGACGAGGACCGACGTCGATGTGACGCCCGCCAGCAACTTGACTGCAGAAGATTTTTAGTGAAAATCCCGCCAAGCATTGCACAGTCTTCTGTATGGCCATGACCTGCTCCGGAAATCCTTTACAGTGGTCAGGTAGCCTATATGAAAGCCTAATGTTAAGACCTCTCATGTATAGAACACAGTTCACTCTGCCCAGCATCTTGGAGCCGAAGGTATAGAGCTCAAGATTATTGTCGGGAACCTCCAGATCGCCAGACCAGGAATCTATACATATGAATGTCTTGCTTTGAAACAATGTTTTCAGTAAATGGCTTTCAGCTGTAATAACAGTCGCAAGAAGTTTCTTAGCTTGAAACAGCATTTTCGGTTTATTTTTAGTTTCAGTGGCACTTTTTGCAATTTGAACAATCGATTACTTGAACATTTTGCTTGGTCTCTTTTTTTTTAACACAAGTTAGGCGGGAATCGAACCCTAATGCACTCTCAGTACGCTATTGAATTCGATTGCAGCAACTTATAAGAAAGTCTATCAACTATGAAGTTGCGCACCTGCTGCTAAAGAATTTTTGGGTTCCTCTAAATACAGTCTAGTCATGTGCTGCCATTTAAGCTGAAATGTATCAGGCTTTTTATGATCAAATTTTCCTGAATAAAATGCTACAAACTGTGATACCTTCGAGAATTCCGTAATTTGTGGGCAAATTATTAATTTATAATTTTGAAAAAAATTTCTTCTTTGCTAAAACGAAAAAGGATCGAAATGGAAATCTTGAAAGATTCGCACATTTTTTCGTTCTGTGCACAATTTCTTAGTAACAACGTTTTTGGAATGGGGCTGATACTCGTAAATAAACCTGAGTTGCTTGGATTAAAATAAATGCAAAATTCCACAAGTTTTAACACGTCAAAAGCAAAAGTAAACAAAAGAAAAGAAAACAAAAAACAAGAAAAGATACTGAAACGAAAAACACACAAGTCATTTTGAAACTGGGGAATGAAAGATTTTGCCAAAGAAAAATGAAAAGAAAAAATATCAAATGAAATTCCTAAACAAATCATGCAACATTATTGTTAACTGTTGCTTGTTGCGGGTTGCTCCTACCTTTTTTTCTTAACAATTTAAGTTACAAATTCTTTTCACTGCATTTCACTTTGCATTTAATTTATGCAGTGATTTATGTTTTTTCTATGTGATTTTATTTATTTATTTAATTTGTTTTATTTTATAAATTTTATTAATAATATTTTTATCATTTTTATGGTTGGTTGTTGGTTGTTGGTTGTTCATTCGAATGCAGTGGAATTTTTCATCTCAAGTGGTTGAACAATAATTTTATCGTGCCTTTTTTCTAATTTGCATAATGTTTTTTCATTTCTTACTTTTCTTTATTTTATTTTTGCGTTTGAGTACGAGTATTAGTGGCAATAGAGAAAATAAAGTATTTTAAAAGGAGGTGTGGAGCATACGGGGTAGTATGCCATTACGTACAATATTAAATAACATTTACTATTATTCTATGTGGTATTCCTTCTGCCACCTGAATGGCCAAAACAACAAACACAATCTTTTTACTCTCTTGTTTGTCAATTGCTTTAAGAGTGTCAATTTCATAAGAGTGCTGCCATTAGAGTTTTTTTTATTTTATTTCCCAGCAATTCCAGGGAATAATTTGTTGCTGTACTAAGCATTTGGTTCTTGGGAGAGCAAGGCCTTGACGAAACATTGATTCGTGCAAAAATCATCCACTGTGACTAACTTTGCTATGTTACAAAATCCTTATTTTTTTTCAGAATAAGCTTCGAAATAAGTCTGCGTTGCGTTTTCTTTTTCGTGAGTGTGAGTTCTTGTCGGCTCTTCATCAAAAGATTTTTGCTGTTGAAACTTCAAATGGCGCAATAATTCGTAATCCGTGTCCCGAGAATAAGCGTACCGAGGAGAAAAAAAATGTATATATATAAATATATGTTGCAATAATCCGTGTCCCTAAACTAAACGTACCGAGAAGAAAAGAAAAAAAAATATATATATATGTATATGTCCCAATAATATATATGTATATATATTTTTTTTCTCCTTGGTACGCTTATTTTCGGGACACGGATTACGCGGATTATTAGAACATGTATATATTTTTTTTTCTTGACACTCTTATTTTCGGGACACGGATTATTTGGACATATATATAAGTATATATATATATATATTTCTCCTCGGTACGCTTACTTTAGGGACACGGATTATGCGGATTATTGGGACATATATTTATATATTTTTTTTTTAAACATACACAAATCTCTTAGAAACGGCTATTAAAACTTGCAATATATATCTCGACTTTTTGCAAATTAATTGCGAAACGTTACCACCTGTTCGTTTCTTTATCATCGGGTAGTTTTGTAAACAATTATGGAAAGTTTTTTCATGTTGCCATACAATTTGTTGCTCTGTAGTATCAGCGTAAACAGTGACACATATTGACAAATTGACTCGTACATATAAAAAAATAAACCAAAAAAAAATAATAAAAATAATAAAAAATAACCAATATTTCGAGGTTACGCCAACAATTAAACTTAGTTTATAAAAACCCATTTCAAATGGATTTTGCATTCGAGAATATAGGAAAAGAACGAATAAGATTATAATTCGTCTAATTTATAATATCCCAGCACTTTTTTTGTCTTGTGAATTCCTGGGTTGTCCAAAATTAACCACGCAATAGGCTTACCTAGAAAGTTTATTAATTAATTCTTCGAAAAATCTATGAAAAATATCACTGTTCTCTGATGAATTAGTATTTAATTATTTTGAATAATATTCTCTGAATATTTATAGTTGCTATTGAAGATGCTTTGCGTCCTCGAACTCGAATTTAATGTGGAAAGGTCTGAATTTCATTTCTAAAATCCGGAATTTAATATGGAAAAAAAGTTCGAATTTAAAGTTAAAAAGCTACCTACACTCATAGATTAAAAAGTATCTTCGAATTGTCTGTTTTCATTTTATTGATGACAGATTTCTTTGGCATTCATGACACGATGATGGAAAGTATCGTGGTGTCTGTCGAAAACGAAGATACTTAACATAACATTGACGTCAAATTACATCAGCGTTATGGCGGTTTTTTTTATCAGTAACATATTGATGACATTTTGCTCTTCAATTGTTGACAATTTGTCCTTTCCCTGACATTGATATGTCATTGCATTGATGACGAGGGTTGCGATGGTCGAGCACGTTGATTGCAAGACGAAAAATTTTTCTTGCTTTCATCCCGAGTTTCAGACTCATAAAAACATCTCGCATTTTTCTGTTGTGCATTCGTCGGAATGTTTCAGTGGCGAAGGCATAGTCACAGGTCACTGAACAGTACCGGCTTCACCTGTATCCAATCCACAGGTACATGAGAACATTGTGTAGCATCGTCGAAGTAAATTAATTACTAAAAATAGTTACTAAACACGAAGCTTCAAAATTTAATACGTCTCCTTTACATCAGAGACGCTGCAACACTTCTATAAAAGCAAATAACGTACAAAAAGCAGTGTTGGAAGATAGTGAAGCTTCACCTCCTATCATTTCTCCTACTGCCACATTCCTCTAGTTCCAACACAATGCACCGCATATGTAGGGGTCATCTCCTGAGTGCTCGTCCAATATAAAAAAAAAGGATTTGTCTACTGGTTCGAGGCAAAACTATTACGGTGCCATGTGGGTGCTGACGATGAACTAAGCAATGAATCATTGCTTCAAATGTCGACGATATGCTCTTTGCGTTGAAATAATTGATAATAAAATTATATTATTCTGGTTCTTTGTTCAGTTGGCAATCTCTCCATTATTTAAACTATTAAAAATGTTTAAACGTCTTGGTGACTTTTGGCCCACCCTGTATGTATGTACATATATATTCGTATGTAACTATTCTTTCAAGTTGTTCTATTGCTTTCCAGCTGCTCGTTTGCGTTTAATAAATTATTTATCATATCTAATCATATACCAGGCAGTACATGAGCTGATTCTACAAATACATACGAGTACCTCCAACAAAAACTATTAATAAAGTAAACACTTTTCCGACAACAATAAACAATAACTACGTAAAAATACAAAATTTGCCAAATGATATTAACAGACATACGTGCATTACAATAGTATGATTTGATTATACACTGGGTGCCAGTTAATGATATGACCTTAAAAAGTAATAAATATGAAAAATATAAAAATAATAAATGGGAAGAAGAAAAAACATCAACAAGATTTCACACAATTAGTTGTACAAAAAAAAAAAAAAAACACATTCGTGTGATGATGATGACAATGTTGAGCTGAGTTGTTTGTTGTTGGTTAGATATGTTTTGTTTTAATGTTTAATTGAACATGATGATGCTGCCACCAAAAAAAAAAAAAAAAAAAAAAAGCCAAACAACTTTTCTAACGGTCGGCCATTTCTTAAGATGCCATCACTGTCATTATTTTGTGGATGATTGTTTGTTTCATTTCTTATTTTCTTCAACTCTCGTCTTTAATTGACTCATGGAGAAAAGTGCAAATTTCTATCGCGTTTTGTTACATTTTTGTAATCACTGAAATGAAAGTGAAATTTGAACGATGATGGATGATGGATGAATGTCAGCGAACACTCAAAATATATGAATTGTTTCCTGCAGGAAGTGAATGTCACGTATATGATGAATAAATTGGAATTATATAGTGTGCCAAACACTTGCTAGTGGTCGACAAATGAATAGGTTTCTGATGGAAAGTATCCACTACATTTATATTTACATATGTATATCTACAAGGTGGGCCAAAAGCAGTCATCCGATGTGGTTTGGCTCTCATTTTTTTTCTAAATGAAAAACTTCGTTTCTGTTTTTTGATTATGTTTATCTGAACCTTTAGAACTGAGAAGATGATATCGGCCAAATGGGCGCCGTCACATTTGATTGCTATACGGGCTCGTTTTATGGCATTTTTCATCACTTCGGCGAGAACTTCGGGCGACAGATTCTCGTACTCGTGTCGAATGTTGTCCCTGTGGGCTTCCAGGGTCTCGGGTTAATTCACGTAAACACGGGACTTCAACAAACCCCACAAAAAAAGTATGGAACGGTTAAATCGGGCGGTCTTGGGACCAGTGCAAATCGCCAAAACGAGAGATGAGGCAACCCGGGAACGCCGCCTTCAGAATATCGGTTGCGGCTTGCGCAGTGTGTGCCGTTGCTCCGTCCTGTTGGAACCACATGTCCTCCAGTCCTAATTCGTTCAATTGCGGCAGAAAAAACTCGGTTAACATGGTCCTATAGCGCTCACCGTCCACTGTTGTCGTGTGACCAGCGCCGTCCAGCAGAACGAACGCTCCGCGGCCGGCCACTCTTGGCAGCGTGTCGTGTGGTCCCATACCCTTCAAGGTTGGCGGCCAAACGGCGCAGTGTTTGCGTAGTCGGTGTCGGACGACCGGGGAATCGGCGACGGAATTTGCGCTGTGCCGACACCACAGACGAATAGTTACGCAAAAAAAATAGACACGATTATTCCGTTTCTTGGGGAGCATATCGCTCCATGGCATGTACATCTGACAAAGTTTGTTTTCATAGAAAGTCTTATAAGGTGTTCACACTGCCTAGTTTTTTAGGTGTTTGATTAATTTTATTTGTTTTCCCATACAAGTGAGTAATTCACATGGTAGTCATGAAGTCAAATGTTTTAAAATATCGTGAAATATGGCAAAAAAGATAGTCATAAAGAAGCCATATGTTTTAAAATAATAATTCGAAAAAATATGACTGCTGTGAACAACCTGTCATAATTTAGTGTGCGTATTCAACAAAATTCATTCAGCTAATAAGAAAAAATTATTTATAAGTACATATTTGATATCCAAATGCAAAAAGTAAATAGAAATACTAAAATAATTCGAGCTTTCAATATAATAAATAATAAATCTTGTTCATTTTCAATTGAAATTATAAAATTGTTATTTTTACACACAAAATTGCTGAAATAAATATAATCGAAAACAGCTGTTGCCGGCGAGTTTAATATTTTGTTTTCGACGGCGGCTAGTAGCTAAACATTATAGTGTTTTCACACCCAAAATTAAAACTTGATTTTAACGTTAAAACTACATACTGCTGATTTAGCGTTTTTACTATAAATTTAATCTAAATCTAATTTTAACGCACAGTTTGTGTAATAAAATTTCATTTATTTTCTCCTCCCACAATTCAAAGAAAGCATTTTCATTCCACTCTACCCAAGAGCTTATTTTGCTCTTGCAACTTTTTGTCGTTATTGCTGCGGCTGCGGCTGCGGCTGCGTCCAATGTTTTAAATAATTATAGTAACTTTTTTTTTTTTTTTTTTTTTTTGAAATGTATTTATTAAGCTTGAGGTCTTTTTTTATTTTATTTTGTTGTATTATTCGATATTTCGTTAACAGCTTGTTAACATCATCAGGAATAATTCCTTTTTTTTAATTCATTATTCCTGATGATGTTAACAAGCTGTTAACAAAATATCGAATAATGAAACAAAATAAAATAAAAAAAGCCCTCAAGCTTAATAAATATATTTCAAAAAATATAATAAAAAAGGTCAATTAATAATATAATTATAATTGTAGTGACTTTATTTACCTAATTTTCCTTTATTTTTTTTATTTCACTGAGCGGCATTTAAATTTCCTGCTGTTTCCAAGTTCTTTAACTTGGTAGCACTGCATTTAGGATATGAAAATCAAGGTTGTATTTCATTAACACTGGAGACACAAATTCAAATTTTTTACACAACAGCTTCTCAAAATTCATGTGTATTGATAGCTGTGACGTAGGCTGCACGCAAGTTTTCTGCAATTTAAGGGCAAATTCATTTATCCAGATGGCTCACTGTTCATAAGAATAACGGGTATGTTCTGTAAACCGAATCCGCAAAAATTTTTCGTTTTTTACACACACATACACATACTTAGGTATTGAGAAATCACTCGTTTTTAAATCGACTCGGTTTACAGAACAGGGTGGTAAATTTCAGCTATTTTCTTGCCCATAGAATTTGAAAACAAATTCTTATCAAATTTTAAAAGTAAAAAAAAAGTGAGAGAATTTTAAAATTTTAAAAGCAAAATTTGAACGTGTAACGCCCAAGTAAATCAATTTGCAATCGATTTAAAAAAAGTTTTTAGGAAAATATTTTTATATGGTAAAACCTGGGGCCAAATCGCCGTATTCGTGATCGAATGAGCTTTCGTATCGAATAACATTTTGTGACGTATCGAATAGTCAGATCGAGGCATTCGATAGCGTTCGAATCGAAATTTGCTTTAAAATTTAAACAATTTTTGTGCTTTGTCACAGAATAAAAACATATGGTAACAATGTTTATATATGAAAATGACATGTTTGTATGTATGTATGTGTGTTTCTTGAAATTTTCACAGTATCCCTGATATGTGGAATGAACTATGTATATAAAATTCAAAAATTCCAACTGGGCGTTGCTACGGCCATAAAAAGAAAATATTTATTTTTGTATATCTTGCGTGCGGTTGGAGTCTAAGTTTCTGAATATGGTCCAAATGACTTTGTAGTTAAAACAAATCATCAGTAAAAACTGGGAGGGATTGGACAAGTGGGCGTGGTACCTCCTATTGAAAATCGACTTTTCGATTGATTATGATATATTTTGGTTAATTTGTCCTAATGAGAATTTTGGATGTTAGTAGAATTTTTATTATTTATTTATGTATGTACTAACATGTTTAATAGAAAAATATGACTGAATAATAAAATAAAAGTTTTCTTTCTTAAATAGCAAAGAAAAAAACTTGTTTACGAAAGCTTTTAGTCTATCGAATGACATTTCGAGAGAATGTACTCATTCGACTACTCGTTATCGAATGCCACGATCTGAAATTTCGATACGTCTTATTCGATAACGAATGTGACGATCTCAAAAAGTCAAACGTCCATCAAATTCATTCGATCACGAATACGACGATTTGGGCCCTGGTGTTATTAGTTGATTTTAACTGTGTGCTGTGCTCGTCTTCCCGTAGGTATGAGCTATTTCAGCAACCTGCAATACGTCAAGTAAAAAAACAATAATTGTATCGTGAACACTTTGGTTTAAGAGTTTTAAATACTGATGACACTAAAAAACTATACGAGTATATCGCTCAAATGGACAACTACAGAGTTGATGCATAATTGCGCTCCTTTTTCGGCATTTTGCATTGTTATTGAATATTGGCTGGCAGGAGTTGCTGGTACGTCGGCATAAACCAATGACTTACCATAGCCCCATAAAAGTTATCCAGAGGAGTTAAATCGCACGAACAGGACCACTTCTGGAAATAAGTTGTCGTCACCAAATTTATTTTGCAATAAATCGATTGTTAAGCGCACTGTATGGCAAGTTGCCGTCGTCTTGTTGGAAACAAATGTCTTTCATTTTTGACAAAAAAAACTACAGTCAGCATTGCTCGATAGCACTCGCCGTTCACTGCAACGGCAGCTCCTTGCTCATTTCTGAAGAAATAGCGACAACAGCAACATTCTCTTCTCGGTACGCACATTTCTTTGTCTTGTTGATGGTTTTGAATCCAGAAGAGTAAAATGAGTGCGAAAACGACCAGTAACTGTACAAATTGCTTGCTCACTAGATCGATTATGGTGACCGTGAAATGGAGGAAGTGCTCTCAGAGTCCTATTTATTATCAGGCCTGTTCTGAAAATCACGTGATTTGAAATTACGAACCGTTTTGAAACCACGCCGACGATTTGAAGCTGTTCTGTAAATCACGCGATTTTACATTTTTCGGCGTGGTTTTAATTTTTTTTTATTTTTGCATTGTGAATTAAAATATTAGATGAAATAAACAAAAAATAAGCAAGCTAAATTACTGACGATTTTAAATCACGGGATTATTAAAATTTTTGTATGCAGAACACCATTTCCGTGATTTCAAATCACTTTGAAAAAAAGTGGTTTGCAGAACAGGCCTGTATATTTAATTACATTAGTAATTCGTCATATGATTTATGAACCTCTTCATTGCGGCCTGCATGCGAATATCCATAATGTCTTTCTTGCCGCTCTCATTACGATGCCTGTTGCGTTTCCATCGTGCTTGTCTCCATTCCATTCCTTTGAGCGTAAACAGCACAATAGAAAAATTAAATAAATTGATTTCAATTGGTAACAATTGGTTTTTTATATAACACAATCTGTTTGCATTTAATGGAATTTACATTTCAAATACATACACAAGCGAACGAAGTTTTAAAAATGTCCATGTTAATGTTGTACTCTCGTACGTGGACGTTGCGTTCAAATCAAATTTGGGAGGGCAAGCAACAGATTTGAAATGCGCACAGACACAATAATAAGTAAATTGGAGTAATGTGACATGTATGGCGTGGTGATGTGATGTGATGTACTGTGCTGTGATACGTACTGCGTGCGTGAAACTCGCTGAAATGTCACAATTTATTAAAATAAACGAATGAATGCATGAATGAGTTTTCATTTATTTGCTAAATGTTGTAGGCAAACAATATTAATTCCTTCTCAATTGAAGTTTATTGCAACAATTTTTAATTTCATAATTCCAATGAACTCTCTAGCGACTTTGTTGCACAAATAAAGGGTGGTCCAACCACAACGCATGCTGTTAATTGAAAATGAAACAAATAGTTTTCCGAGAATTATCTTAATATATTTTATTTTATTTTAATATTTTTATTATATGTGAAATAAAAAATCGACCAAATGCTCGTCACGCCTTCGGTGGCATGGCTCTATCCGATAGCCGATATTATCAACGACTCTTAGACTTAATCTGGCGAATTATCTCTTCTTTTAGCGCTTGAATTGTTCTGAGCTTATTGACGTGCACTTTTTCTTTTAAATATCGCCAAAGAAAGCAGTTCAACGGTGTCAAATCACATGATCGTGCCGGTCAACAAACATCGCGATGACGTGATCTAATACGGCCTTTGAATTTCTTTCGCAAAAGAGCCATTGTTTCGTTGGCTGTGTGGCAAGTGGCACCATCCTGTTCGAACCAAATATCATCCTGATTCTGCCATCAGTGATGATCGTGAGATGTTGAATTATTGGGCACGACGACGAGTCTAGGTAGACAGATCACTATTGCCACACTATTGCGAACAACAGCCATGTTTTCTGCAGCACGAACTGTGCGTACATGCACAGGTGTTTTCACGTTTCCTACAGACCCGGTTTGCAGAAATTTCCGCACAATTCTTCCGATTGTGCTGACCAAGAAAAATCACAAAGTGCACATATTGCATTTTGATTTGAACGGCCATTTTCGTAAAAAGTTTCAACAATCTTAATGCGCTGCACAATTGAATTTCTGCATGGTTGAATTTGTCAAACACTGAAACAAAGAAATGTCAAATTAAGTTGTGCAAAAAAAACTTGGTGTTAAGGTTGGACCACCCTTTACATACATGCCCATCAGCACATTCTATGTTTAAATTGCGGTTAAAGTTTGAAAGATAAAAGCCTTGACACACTCTCCAACACACACCAAGGGTTCCATATAATAAGTTTTAAACAACTCGAAATCTGTTGAGATACAAATGATGGCATGTACGAGTAGATAAAATTTTGTGTTTGAGTGTCTGGCAGCTGACAGAGCCGGCAAACAAATTGGGAGATTGCTGCAGTAAGAACTAATTACACTTATGTACAGCCCATGAATTTTATTGTTGAAAACGAAGAAAAAAAAATTGTTTTTTTTTTTTGTTTTTTTATAAATAATTTTTATTGTTAAGAGAAGTACACTCGGTGTTTGCTCTTGTCTGAATGTTTGCGAAGACTCTATGTATTTGGCTTTCGGCCAATTGGATCAACAATTATACACGTACTGTGTTGCTTTACCTTGTTGTTGTGTTAACTTGCCGGGTTGTTGTGAATTTCGGGGTATTAGTTTTTATCGTACCGGCAAATTTTTAAATAAAAATATTTCTGTTGTTTTTGCTTCTATTAGTTTTTTTTACGTATGGTTTTTTATTATATGTAAATGTGCTACAAATATGATATGATATGCAGCACTGCAAAACAATGTATTCCTAAATCTTAAATCTGATAGTGATTTCGATTCTCGAAAAGTGCTTTGCACTTTGAACTCTATTTACTAAAAGAATTTGCACTTTATTATATACATACATACATTAATATACTTTTAGTCGCGGGAATTCCCGGATAAAATTTCCGGGAAAGCGGGAACTGAAAATAAGCCATTTTCCCTAAGAACCCTAATTTTTACTCGCTCGTCTGTATTTTAAGGTAGTGCAATTGTGATACTGTAAGCTGCACTTTATGGATTTTGTAGTAAGTGTAGGAGGTGGCAGTGTTTTATAGCAATAACTGGCGAACAGAATAGTCGCTGTACTTCAAAGTAACGAATAACGTTACAAGCTGTCAAAAGTTGAAAATAGTTGTTTTAAAATGTAGCTGTAGTAGTCTTTGCAGTAGCAGTTGAAGTGCAAGATTCAAATTTTTGAACTGTGTAGGGAGGGCTACAGCATAGAGTTGTAGTCTATGGCGACAGTACTTTGTCAACTGATTGTCAATAATAAATTTTCATAAAAGTGCAGAAAGCTTTACTATTCTGTTGTCTTTTTTTCTGCTCGCCAGCTTGAGCTACTAATACTTATACAACTTCTATGTTGTGTTCCAGCCCATAGTTATTTCTCTCTCTATCTCTCTCGCTGTTTCTTCATCATGTTTTTGTACCCAATACTGACACTCGTGATTCACACACATCAAGTTTAGCTGATCAGTTTTCGTTAAATTTTCTTTTGAACCTGCATTTACGTTCATACATTTTGCCGTCAAGTTTCGCTTGTTTTACAATATTACGGTTACGAAAAGAAGAGATAAAGCAACAAAATAGAAGATAAAAACAAACAAACTTGACGACTACCGTCAAGTCTGTACCCCTTTCCATTCTCTCTTTCCTGTTCATCCAAATACTCAAAACTTGGAGAGTCAAACTTGATGTGTGTGAATCATAAGACAGAAGGAAGGGGAACCTCGTCCCTACAACAACAGCATTTTTTGTTTACAAATACAACAATTTTATTCGAGTTGCCAAAACAGTTTATATATTAACGTGCTTTGAGTAGAACACAAATTTGACACTTGAGCAAAAAAAATTAGCTGATAAGAAGTTTAGCCAATGCTACCACCTGCTATGAATTCACCTTGGGGACTGATGGGGATAAGATAAAAATTTAATGGTGCTAATTTGCTTAACAGTAGTTTCGGTCTAGATACAGATGTGAGCCATGGAGGATATCAATAACATCATAAGACACTCATGCGATACGGTGGAGTTTAGTAAAATATTATAGTCCGAACACAATGTAACGATAATTTATTGCGGTGCGGTTTTTCATACGATTTTGAAGTAAAAAACCGCAGTGCGGAACGGCATAAAATTAAAATCTATTTTATTTTCATTACGGGCTTTCTTATTCTGTCAATTTTTTTTACTCTTTCTCTTTCTGATGTTGCCATAGTTTTTGAATAATTGGCGATGTTCTCGACATTATTGTAAACAAAAAACATGTGTTTGAAGTTCATAAATTTTTGTCATAAAATATTAAAGTTTAAAAAATATTTCATTATTTACTGCCATTGCAAAATATTTAACACAAATAGTAATTTTTTTTAGAAAATTTTATAAAAATGTATGCACAAATAAATTAATAAAAATGTAAAGAAACAATGACAAGTATTACCGTCGCCGTCTTCCGTTGTATTATGTTTTTATTTCTCGCCCGCAACGAGAAATTACACCGCACCGCAAACATTGTGTTCAGACTCTTAGACTGATTGCAATTGTAGGCAATACAATATCTATCTCAATATCGCTCTCTCTCTTTCTGTCTCATTTTAAGGCTTAAAGTATCGTTGCAACAACAACCAAAAATCATTGTATGCTGTCAAAATAATTCTTACAATTTGACATCAAACAGTGATAAATAGTCGGCCAGCTGAGCTAGTAAGTTCAACTGTTATGAATTCGCCTTGGTTTGAATCAGCTTATGACATTTTTAATGAGAAATCTCACCAACTGTGTTGCCATTTAATCATAATCATTTATTGCTCTTCCTTTTAAGTGCTGTTGCTCGTGTGTGGCTGCAATTGTAATTTCTCGTATTGTGTTTTCGTACTTTGAAGTGAATGTGTCATAAGTTTGTTTTATTTTAAATTTAGATAATGCTCGGTTGTCGCACTCACTCATTCGTAGTCGCCGTTATAAATAATGACAACTATGACGAATTTCTATTTCTCTGCACCAGCAGCACACCATACGAGTATGTGCGATGCACATTTCTTTTTTTTTTTGTTTTAATGAAACAAAGAGGAGCGCAACGTACCAATTAAATCTATTAATAATCCTTGCATACAGAAACGCACCTAAATTCCTTAGTTGTTGTAACGGAAATGTTCCAATTTATGTTTGTACAAGATTTTCTTTCGAATCTAATACCGCCGGGTCCATTGCTTATGCACATACATACATATTTAGCGCAAAAATAAGAAAAAATAAAAAACCGCCGATACTTTGCTCGCAACAAGTTAAGAAAAAAATACTAAAATTTGTACGTTTTCACTTACAGTGTTGGAATTTTAATTGAGATTATTATAAATAAAGGAAAGTAATCTTTCCATAACACACAACAAATTAATTACGAAACAAAAATTAAGTAAATAACAACATAAAAGTGCCATTTATTCGATAGAAGAAGTGAAAATTGATTATTTAAAATTCAAAAAAAAAAGTCTAAACCGCTAAATGAGCGACAATATAAAAAAAGTGCATTTCTTTAAGAAAGTTTGCCATAAAAACACTTCAGATTAATCGTTTTTCGAATTATATAACTTATGTTTTAAACTTTGCCATATTGTGATAAAAAAAAAGTGCTAAAAAAAAAAAATTCAAATATTAAACACTGCCGAAAAATACATAAATAAAATCGAGAAGTGTGCGCTTTAAAATACGTGCACTAAAATGACTTCACAATCCTATTACAAGGATGTGCTTGGATTTGATCCTAATGAAGGGCAGTATGAAACCACAACTACGAAAACTACACGTCAAAGTGGCAGCCGTTATCATCACAGCAGCATCAGCAGTATTGGAGGCCATCATCATCATGCTCATCATTCGCAACATCGAACGCAGCAACAGCATCATCAGCATCAGCATCATCACCAAACAACAACGGCAGCTTCGCCAGCCAGAATCTCGATTTCACCCGGTGGAGCTTCGCTCGATCACTATGCCGACACTAGTCCGGCCAAAAAGGCCAAACATTCATCAGCACTTCAACAACCACTGGGTGGTTATGAAGATGCATTGACACAATTTAAAGGTACCATGTCCATATGGGAATATTTTATAGAAAATTGGGATATTCTACGTAAGTCATTTTGTTTTACGACCCTCTTGAGGCAACAAGGAAAATAGGCCGGCGAAAAAAACTGAATGAGAATAGTTTCCAAAGTCGACCTTTCCTTGTCTCATGTCTCTCTGTTCTTACTTTGTTCAGTTCGTTGAGTCTCCCCGGCTGCTGCTAATATTTGGATATTGAACAAAGCTGCCTGCGCTTACATTTTCGGCATGAGATTCACAAAACTTATTATGACATTTATAAATCAAAACTTAATTTTAAAATTTTATGTTTTTCTGTATAATTTTCTATTCAGCTGCCTCTTACTAACTTGTGTTATATACAGAGGAATATATTTTCTTTTTGGTAAATTTTGAGCAAGTTTCTGAAGATCAGACTTGAGTCTGAACACAATGTTTTTAGGTGTGGTGCGATTTCTCGTTGCGGGAGAGAAAAATAAACATAATACAACGGGAGACGGCGCGGGTAATACTTGTTATTGTTTGTTTACATTTTTATTAATTTATTTGTGCATACATTTTAATAAAATTTTCTAAAAAAAATATTATGTCTGTGAAGATAAATTTTAAAGTATATCACCCTAGACACAAACCTTACCACTTAACAGAGCGTTAACAGAGCTCTGTTAGGAATTCTTAAATTTGTTTGGGGTTCTCAAAAGTAGAATTTTTATGAAAGGAACCAACGTGGGCGACCAGACTAAAATAGGATTTGTGTAGGAAGATCTCCACTATATTCCTGCATTAACGGAATCTTTAACAGTGCAAGTTTAAGATAGTTTGTTACAAATTTCCGCACTTGAAATTTTGAAAAATGTTGATTCTCTGAGGGATGACCAAATTTTGTCTGGAAAAAAGCCAACGTGGTCGACCAGACTAAAATGGGATTTATGTAAGGGGATGTCCACTATATTTCTGCATTAACAGAATCTTAAACAGAGCGAGTTTCAGGTAGTTTTGCACAATTTTCTTCACAGCCATAAAAAAATTACTGTTTGCGTTAAATATTTTGCAATGGCAGTCAATAATGAAATATTTTTTAAACTGTTATATTTTATGACAAAAATTTATGAACTTCAAAAACATGTTTTTTGTTTACAATAATGTCGTGAACATCGCCAATTATTCAAAAACTATGGCAACATCAGAAAGAGTATAAAAAATTGAGAGAATAAGAAAGATCGCAATGAAAATAAAATAGATTTTAATTTTATGCCGTCCGCACTGCGGTTTTTTACTTCAAAATTGCATGAAAAACCGCACCGCAATAAATTATCGTTACATTGTGTTCAGACTCTTAAGCTATGTACACACGATTGACAGATTTTAAAATATTGTAGGATTTGGCAATACAGTGGCATGCACTCACAATGAAAAATTATCACCGAAGTGTAAATTGTCTGACGAATTGCAATTGTATGGCAATAATATTCACCCTTATTCTGTGTTTCGATTACGTTCCCGCATTCAATTACGCACGGATCGAAAAAAGTTATTCTGCAAAAAAAAAACTTAATCGAAAGAAAAAGAACAAGAGAAAAATATGTTTAAAGCAGCAGCTTTGCTATGAAACGTGTGAAATAGGAACAGAAAAAATAAACATTTTAGTAAAAACTTAAATGTAGTGAAAAAAACAGTGATAAATTGTCGGAAGTACATATAACATCATATATTAATATAAGTCAAGTACGGAAAGAAAGAAATAAAAAAAGGCAGATATAAGTAAACAGTATTTGTGCCCAAACTATTATAGTCTGAACAAACCTGTAGTGGCGGAGGTGGTATTTTAATTTTTTTATACGTCATTGTAGAAGAAAAATAAAGTTTATTTTTTTTTACTTTCAATAAAAATTGAAATCGATAGCAGCGGTATTGTTTTTAGAAGAGGAAAATAACGCGCTCATGAATACAGAGTCAAGAATTAAAAAGCAGAGATTGAGAAACTCGCCAGCTTTTCGTATTGTTCAGGTGTTAAATAAATTTCTAACATTTCAGTACAACAAAAAAATAATTAAAAAATAAATATATTGTATTTAGTTTTCTTAACACAAACAAAAATCAAAAAAGCTTCCGTTAGTAAAGTTACAAATTACAAAAACGTAGTTACGATCGTAATGCAGAATACATACAATCGAAAAGAAACGGAACGCAGAATACCAAAGTTGGCAAACGGAGAAAATTTCGATTCGAATCGAAACACAGAATAAGGTGATTGTCAACAGTCTGACTATCGGAGGAACACCTTTCATTTCCATTGACACGTTATCGTCACATGTGATTAATTTAGTGCACCGTACAATAAAACCATTGTTACATAATTATTTCTGTTGGCAACGCTGCCCATAAATACAAGGTGGGCCAAAAGGAAATCACCGTATTGGAAGATGCTCTTATTTTTGCAAATGGCGGCCAATGTCAAATCTGTTTTGACAACTGTGAACTAGACAAATGTAGAATACAAGTGAACAAGCGCGTAACCTACGCCCAAGCCATCCTCAATCTCGAGGACGAAGTGGCCAATTTTTTGACCAAAATCATAATGAGCGTTGAGGCTCATTTCCACCTCAGCGGGTACGTGAACAAGCAGAACTATCGCTTCTGGGGCATCGAAAATCCACGAGTAGCCATCACACCCGCTCAAAGTGACTGCATGGTGCGCTGTTTACGCTGGAGGAGTCATTGGGCTATTTTTTTATTTCGAGGACGACAACAGTGGATGGTGCGCGCTATAGGGTCATGTTTACCGAGTTTTTTCTGCCGCAATTGAACGAATTACGACTAGAGGACATGTGGTTCCAATAGGACGGAGCAACGGCACACACTGCGCGAGCCACAACCGATATTCTGAAGGCGGCGTTCCCGGGTCGCCTCATCACTCGTTTTGGCGATTTGCACTGGCCCGCAAGGACGCCCGATTTAACCAGACTTTTTTGTGGGGTTTTTTGAAGTCCCGTGTTAACGTGAACAAGCCCGAGACCCTGGAAGCCCTCAAGGACAACATTCGACACGAGTGCGAGCATCTGTCGCCCGAAGTTCTCGCCTAAGTGATGAAAAATGCCATAAAACGAGCCCGTATAGCAATCAATTGTGACGGCGCCCATTTGGCCGATATCATCTTCTCGATTAGACCAATAAAATTCTAAAGGTTCAGATAAACATAATCAAAAAACAGAATCGAAGTTTTTCATTAAAAAAAAAAATGGGAGCCCAACAACATCGACGTCTTTTGGCCCACCTTGTATTTAGATACAATGTTTAACATCGGATCTGGCAACGTTTGTCATATAATAATCTGACAACCCTGTGAACAGACTATTTTTGTTGACAGATAAATTTATTGTGCGATAATGAAATTGTACAGTTTTCTTACAATAGTCTGAACAGACAATTTACACTTCGGTGTCAATTTTTCTTTGTGTGTGCCTTGCCACCATATTGCCATATCGTACAATATTGTAAAATCTGACAATCGTGTGTACGTAGCTTAAGTTTAACCCACCAATGTTGGCTAGTTAAACTGTAAAAATAAAAATAGTTAACTATCAGTTTAAAAACTAAAAATAGTTAACTATCATTTTAAAAACTAAAAATTACGATAAAACTAGATCTGTAGTCTAGCCCGCTCTTAAGCTTTAAATACCTGACTCATAATTAAAAAGAAAAACTAATTTTTACTCAGCCGAAATGTTTACATCTTTGAGTTTTGCTAAATTGTAATTAAAATTGTTCCGAATTAATTGCTTCGATAAAAGTTAAAAATTTTTGATGTTTTTCATTTTATACACAGTTCTTTTTTCTACTTTTTATTCCTTATCAATTTTGTGAATGAAATCGCTAGTAATATTTAATGAGCATTAATAATGAATTTTAAATAGTCGTCTGTAAAGTAAATATATGTGTTTCTAAAACGACCTTGTAATTTTTTTTTTATTTCTTAATTTGTTTTATCTCTTTAATTTGCTTTATTTTTTTTCGTTACTTTTAATTAATTATTTATTTGAATATGTCGCTTCGTTATTCGTTCAACTTTAAAGATTTTTTTCTTATTTATTAGCGCAATAATCATTAATATTAAATTTCTAACAAATATTTACTCATATAAATTTATTTTAACAAACTAGTTTCCTCCTAAACTGTCGCTGTTTCAAATGAAAACAAATTTGTAATCAAGTTTATTTTAAGAGCAAACGTCGACTATTTGTACTGTTCGGCCGCAAACTTTAAAAAGCTGAACTGTTTTAAATAACTAAAATTTTTCTATGCAAGAATTTCATTTTAATTTACATTTTTAAATTGAAATTCAACAATAAAAACACAAATTGTTTTGAATATTATTGAAATTTCAAGCGAGATCGAATGTTGTAGTGTGGTGACCTGGTCATTTAGCAGTGCTCTTCGCTGTTAATATGGATATTAACAATAGTTTGTAATGCATATTAGTGAATTGCCAATCTGTGGTTTCATCTACAGATTGGAAGTATAACTTTATAGCACGTACGTAAAATTCTAGTCCAAAGGAGAAACAAGGGGTTTGTAATTTCACTATGAGGCGAAAAATTTATCCAGATATTCTTTTGAATGCATCTTGTGGATAGTGTAGACTACGGCCTTAGTGAAGTGAAGTCCTTGTGCTTAATCTAATTTACGTTATGGAATATATTTCTGTTATAGAAACCGCCTACGCCTTATGAATTTCATACAACCATTAATATTCATTAATTAATAAGTATGTAAATAAAATTTAACACTAAAGCATATTTCATCTACTAATGGGTTAATTTGAAGCTTATTTGCATAATTGAAATTATTTCAAGATTATACGGTTTCATATTTCAAAAAACCCAATGTGTAAGCCATAAAAATGCGAACGATTTTCTATTCGAATCGAATTACAAAGTACCATAGACCCTTAAGAAATAGCCAGCCAGTATGTTGTGTTTATACAAAATCTCTTCTTAATTATTGAAGAAAACACAAATCAAATTTCGTTCGTTTTGAAAAAATAATTATGCACGTAATTAAATTGAAAAAATAAAAAGCTTTTGAGGGAAATGGGCGGGTACAACAAACAATTAATTGTATTTGTTATTGTGTTTTATCTCGCTTTTGAAAATTTGAACTTTATTTATAAACTGGATGTAAAATTATATTCGATAAATTTTTCTAAAAACAACAACACAAACAAAAACACCTGCAAGTGCTTTGAAAACAAAATTGTAAGATCGATAATAACAAAACAACAATACTCTCCACAAATTAAAATTAAAAACAATTTTTTTCCCAACTTCTCTTTAGAAAAATTGCATGGGCAAAGTTGACTTTAATTAAAATGTATGACAAATTTGCAAAATCATTTTTTAATTCTAGTTATTTATATTATTTCTCTTGGGTTTTTTTTTTTTTTGCTAAAGAGCAAAAAGGGAATGAGTGCCAACAAAAGAAAAAAAAAAGATTGAGAGTGCGAGAAGTAAGAGAGTGATAGGGTTTGTGTATTAGTGATGGAATAATATTGAGTGATTTACAAAATGCACTCATGATCCAAAGCTCCCAATTTAGTTTGCTTAACACCTCTTTTTAAGGCACATGTCGGTCGATATTGTTATGTATTTTATTGTATTTTTAGAAAGTAGCCAAGAAAATTAATAAATAGATTGGACGCAGATTAAAGGCCAAGGTATATGAAATCCACCTTAACTTATATTTCGCCGTCTTCCACTGACATTAACGTAACGAATTATGAGGGTAACATAAGGCCGGGGCACATAGAATCCGTCATACTTAGACTTTCTCAAATGACATTAACGTACCGACATTACGTAAATACACAGCATTTCAATTTCAAACAAACAAATGCGTGCAAATAATTTTCTATATATTTTGACTTTAAATACCGTGTTATTTTATTTTTGTTTCTGCTGCAGCAGTCTTGAATTGTTTGTTACAACAGAAACGATTTTTCTTAAAACAAAAGGGTGTTAACCATGTTTTGCAATAAACGCGTTATAAAACCTGATTTTAAAACTTTACAAGTAAAATATAAAAAATTTACACATTTAGTAGTACTAAGGCTGCAACAGGTAACCAAAAAGCAAAAAATACTCACATTTCCACATTAAAAAAAATCAACCAATTTTGGTCGAAAATAGCCTACAACGGCAACGCTGTTCATAGCTGTCAAAGTCCTCAACGTACGTTAAAAGTTAAAAATTGGCCAACTTTCGTACTTTGCTTTGACGGAGACGTACTGAATATGACAAAGCTCATAAGAAAATGGGTATTTCAACTTAATTGTTGTTGTCAGTTGAAAAAGGCAAAGTATGACGGATGACGGGTTCTATGTGCCCGGCCTATAATGTGTACGTACTTTGTTAACGTATATGAAATCAGCTGTTTTTTTATCGCAAGGAAACATTTGAATAACTTCATGAATTTTGTTGTGGGTTTTATTTATTTTGTGTTTTAAATTTTTCAACTCGGTAGCACTGACTTTAGTACATGAAAATCAAGGTTGTATGTCATTAAATCAACTTAAAACCAATTTAAAAAAGGTTTTAAGAAAATTTTTTTTATATGTTAAAACCACGTTTTAATAGTTGGTGGCCAGGCAGTTAATCTCATAAAAAAGTACTCTTTAATTTCCCTGCACAATATACGAGTCATTTTAAAGTCTTTCTTTTCCATGCCTGGTTTGTAGTGTTGTATGTATTTACATAGTTAAATAAACATTATTAACTTATTAAAAATATAAATAGCAATTAGAGTAAATAATAAGCTTGGCGTTGAGGTGTGACTGTATGTTGAAGTGCAGATAGATACAAGTACTAGTATTTGGGAAAAAAAAATTAAAATATAATGCTGTTGATATTTCTTTTTGAAATTTGAATAATTTTTAGCTTTAAGAAACTGTTTAGAACTGTTATAAATGACCCTTTAATAAATACTTTACTATTTATTTAGTGCTTTTATTTGATATTTAAATAGATATTTACTGCTGTATTCATAAAAAATTTTTTGTATTTGAAGAAGGGATATTGATTGAATTTTGTATGGAAATTTGTCTAATGAACCTTTTATAAATAAAAAAAAAGAATTTTATGAATACGTCGGTTAAATTTTAAATTCTGTTGTATAGTCATTTAACACGTGCGTGTCATTGAGTATGGACTGGTACTGACTAGCTACTTCACTTAGGGACATGTGTAGATAATGGAACCAAATATTTACTATAGACACTGAGACCGACTCGCTACTCCTTTTGGCTACATACATAGACAATGTAGGGACATTGGAACTACTGACTTACTATACCCTTTGCAATGTTCTGTTCTATAAACATTTAAGAGGTGCGTGCGGTTGAGAATGTACTGCTACCACTAGACATTGAAACCAGAGATTCACTAGTAATATTTAATATATAAAACTCCTTCGGAAAATACTTTCTGAGTTTCTGGTTGCGCTAACTTTTAAATAATCGTATTCCGTGGAAGTTTACATCCAATATAATTGCGTCATAGTTTGTAAAAATTTTCTTTTACTTTCCTTAGCTGAGATTTTATACCTACGTTAGGGTAGGGTAGGTGGCGAACCCTTGCCGAAGAAGATCGTCCCACTTAGGCCATCCATGTAATCAGCTAAGTTTTTCTACTGTCAAAAGTTTCTCTACACACAAACGGCAAAGTAAAAAGTGTGGACGGTTTGTCGACAATGTCACCAATTTATGCGACAAAAGTGGTGACTAGGAGATTCTTCATCCCATGTTTCCTGCACGGTTACCTTTGCATTACATCGGACTAACCCAAAAACTACGCTATGTACTCATTACTCAGAGAGTAATTTTTAGGCGATGCAGTAATCGTAAATACGAAGAAAAACACGAACACTTGTCATATTAACAATAAGCTGTTGTTTTCAATGACATGGTCCACGACTGCATTAAATATGACCATGTTTGTAATCAGTCCATTTCAAATTCAATGGATCACGTAGTCCAATATTATCTACAAGGTAGTGAACAAGTTTTGCTCACAGAATGCCGTACATGGGAAAAATAAAGGGCGTCAGTTTAGCAAAATAATTTTTTTTCCTAAAAGAACATAAAACACCATTGTTTCGTTTGGTTTTACTTTCGTTTTCTAAAATGTAGAAATGAATTTCATTAGAGATTTTTCTAATTATATGATGTCATTTAAACAAACATATTCTACGCATTGTTAAAAGTTCTTAGCTCAACTAGAGATGGAATCGTGACTAACTAAAGTTCCATTCACTCTTAAAAAAAAAAAAAAAAAAGAGTCAATTTACATACATATGTAACTTACCTTCGATTTTGTTTTTGTTTACATATGTACATGTCATTAGTATGTATTTATTAATTTTTTTTTTTAACTTGTCAATAATTTTAAATTCCTGGTATCTATGAATTATTTATAGAAGTGTGTGTGATTTATTTTTATTTTCATAAAAAAAAAAACAAATTCAATGAAAAGTCTGTAACTTTTAGGCTCTATTAGATAATATGTGTTACCTTGTTTTTGGGAAAGGAATTAATGCAGATTACATATATATTTCATGGTGGAAATAGGGCTTCAACTCACGACCTTTATTTATTATTTTCTTTCTAATTCTCGAATGCCTGTCCTATGTAGAGTAGAAGTTCGAAAAAGTTAATTAGTTTGTTTTGGGTGTGCTTAACTTTTAGGTGATATGGAAAGCGCCTGTTGATTTATGAATTGTCTATGGAGCTCCGAAAACAATCGTGCAAAATTCGAAAATTCTTACTGAGACTGAAAGATATAACAGAAATTTATGCAGAAATCGCATTACATTTATGATTTTTTTACTTAAAAAATATTTCTTATTTTAATTAAACAACAAATAGAAAACTCAATAAAGACCTACGCCTTCAGGTTTTGTTTGTATTTTGTTATTTTTATTAAGTAAATATGTATGGAAAAAAAAAAATTAAAAATAAAAAATAGAAAGCCAGTGTGTGTGATCAGTATTTGCGTATTTTTTATTTAATTAAATTTAACTTTAGACAGTTTTAAAATTAGAATTGTTTTGTATGTTTTCACTCTTGATTGCCATAATTCGTAATTATATTCACGATTTATAAAGGCAAAAAAGTAGAGTAGAAAAAAACAATTCAAGTCAGATTTTCGAAATGATGACAAATCGTAGCCTGCGACAGAGAGAGAGAGAGAGAGAGAGAGCAACGCTTTAAATGTTTTCGAGATTCAAAATATGCTGTCAACATATATGGTCATAAGGTCGTAATAATACATCCCACAGCAGTCATATTTTTGCATTTGCTTTTATCTTTGATTTCATCTTATGAATCCTCCAATTGATTTCACATTAGCTAGCTGATCGAACATTTTTGCGTTTCCTCTCAATTTGCCACTATTGGATATGATGTTTTGAACCACTCGTTTATTTTTATTACAATAAAAGTGAATCACAGTTTGTAGAAGCATATTATTTACATTAATTAATCGTTTGTAATTCAATTTCAAAGTCAAGTGTTTGTTATTATTTATTTATTGTTTTATTTTTATTTTTATTTTTATTTTTTTTTATTTGTCTGACAAGTTATCAGTCGTTGTCAAAAAACAATGAAAAAAATATGTTTTCTTCAACAACATTTGTAATCTAATCTCGTAAATGTAATTTGATCTAGCGGGTGTTTCAACTTAATTGGTCCTTCCGTTGAAAAACATGAACAATTAATAAACAACTGTGGCCAAAAAAATAGCACAAGTTCGTAATTGCCTTTGTAATTAACTTGTGTGTACAAAGTGGAGCGATATTCCTTTGCTTTAATTTTTTTTTGCACTTGGTAAGGCAACATCTTAAAATCTTTCACCAAAATTCTGCGCAGACACCGCCGTTTAATGCCCAATTGCGTGGCTCGCGTTATGGTGGCTCGGTTATGGGTTTCTTTTTGGAATATTCAGCAGGGATATTCTAACCAGAGCAGCTGCTCTGGGACTGTTAACGTTGGGAACTTCTCGTGTTGTCCCAGCCTCTTCAAGTCAAGTGGCCAAATGCCGCAGTATTTGTCCACTTGGTGTCGCACGTCCAGAAAATCTGCAACGAATTGTTGTGCACAAAATGGAAACAATAATTCCGCGTTCTTGCGGACTAAACCGCTTCATGGCTTGTCAATTTGTATTCTGCGTTTGTTTACTTCACAAATGTCACAACCGAATTTACATTTGCAAAAATTTAAAGCGTTTTCCAATAGGGTGATTACTTTTGCCCCAGCTTGTATTTCGTAATGGAAATATTTTTGCAATAAATAACATGAATAAATGAAGTACATATCGATCTTATCAGGAAGTTTAGTGCAATGGTCTCAACAATGACGGTTTGACAGCCATTTACATTTTGATAATTTCAGTGTAACAATAACAGTTTCTGTTGTGTTTGTTTCCATTTCTAACTAAATTTACAATTATTTGAGTTAAGCTCTTTCTACTTCAGGCCAACAATATTTATTTTGTGTAATAAAAATTTCTCTCGCGTCTGTTGGCTTCTGCTGAAATAATATTTAAAATACAGTTTAAAAACCAAATACATATACAGGATGGGCCAACTTGGACTGACTGATTTGAAATGCTTATAATTTTTGTATTTTTAAATTTTTTTATTTAATTTTTTTTTTACAAATTAAAGTATAAATTATAATTTTTTTTAAGCTAAGTATGAAAAATTACATCTTTTAGATGGCGTCCATTATCCTGTTGGCAGTTAATGGCTCTACTCAATACATTTTGCATTACGTTGCGCAACGTTTCTGACTGCAATTGAGCAATTTCTGTGCGAATAATCTACTTTAGCTCCTGAATATTTGGTGGTTTGTTGACGTAAACTCGTTCCTACAAGAAACCCCACAAAAAAATTCTGTGGCCGTCAAATCTGGAGAACAAGGTGGCCACGCGAAATTTGCATTTTTTGAAATTATTCGGCAGAATTGCCATAGTGGCTCTTGCGGTATGAGCTGTAGCTCCATCTTGCTGGAACCATATGTTACGATTATTGAGAACTATCGGACGTAAAAAATTTTCCAACATGGTCCGGTATACCACCCCAGAGACAGACGGTTTCTGGCTCATTAATTTCATTTTCGAAGAAATGTGGACCAATAACTTTATCAGCCATGATTCCACACCAAACAGTGCATCTGACAGGGTGTAATTGTCGCTGATGCAATGCTCTCGGATTCTGCTTATTCGCATATCCATTTAAATGAAAATGTGCTTCATCGCTCATAATCAGATTATTAAAAAAATTAGCAGTTTCTGTCGCTAGCAAAACCAATCCACTGAGTATGATGACATTATAAAATTTTTTAAAATTCTGTATTATCTGCATAAAAATAAATACAAAAATTATAAGCATTTCAAATCAGTCAGTCCAAGTTGGCCCACCCTGTATATTAATATTTCCTTGCATGACCTTTGCTGGCAATAACTGCGCAGAGTTTTCGAAAGGAGTTTTTTTTCATGTTAACAATTACAAATAAATGTAGTTGGTTATTTTATTTGGACATAATAAATTTTACAATGTCTATTTGGCTTCAGCGCCAAGAAGTCATTATTGGGGCAAGTTGGAAGTTGGAGTTTACACAACGTTTTTTTAGTAATTCTACCTCACGGTACATCACATTGTGGTTCGTTTATAGTAAGTTTTGATTCCGATAGGCTTTTTGCTAAGAGACAAAACACGCAGGTGTAATTGTGAGTAGAATTTAATTTTAACACAACTGTCATACTAAAGCGTAGTTGCAGCCTCTCTAGTGTTGCGTAGACGCATTAATTTTGAAGCTACAGGAGAGCCATTTTATTTCTTATTTTATTTGATGTTTTTTTTATGCTTAAATACCGTAGACCCTAATGCACATCAGAAAATTTTTTTTTGAGTTGACGGCGCTTGATTCCATGGTCTTTTGGCTGTAGAACCTACGCTCCAACTACTCAGCCAACACCAACCCCTATTTAGCATGAAAACAGATCATATGATATGCCAACTCTGCTATTATTTTTGCCGACATTGTTTTGTATCAGATAAGATTAGAAACTACATATGTATATACATATCTGTCTATATGCTATACATACACCACATAAATGTTTGTTATATAAAATACGTTTGTAAGAATAACAACAACAATTAATTTTGGAATCTCGTAATTTTGTATTAGAATAAAAAAGGTTCAAACATTTTTTTTTTCTTATTTAACAGGTGGTATTCGATAGTTTTAGAGCGTCAATTGTTTTGGTTTAATTTATGTTTTACTAAAGGGCCATTCAGACTATTATACTTTGTATTAATACTTGTCAAAAATTCAAATAATACGTGCAAGTGTGATAGTGTGAACGCAAAATGTTATGAAAACCACAAGTATTACGATAAAAAATTGACATCCCATAATACATTCTCATTTTTTGAAAATTTTCTAAACGATAATACTTTTCATCTGATTAAAATTCACAAGCCAACTGTTCCGGCGCCGGTGGCGTACCGTCCATTTTTTGTTATTTTTTTCTTCATAAGGCCCTACATTTTTAAAATTATTGATCGCATAGAAATATATTTCGTCTTAAAAGCTTTTTTAATATTATTCATTTGATTTATTTCCTTTATTTAAATCGAATATTTTAACTGCTGCATACTTTCAAGAGCCGGCACGTTTGCCATCTACGTAAAAAAACCTGCCGCCGTTAGCGAATAATAATAATTCAATATGCGCATGCTGCTTGTGTTTCTTTATTATAGCTAAAGCCATCTAAACTCCCACAAATTTACATTTATTTCTTTTTTGAAATAACATGACTTTTCCTTTTTTTAATTTTAAAACACTTTTGTTTATTAAAAATTTTTTTCTTAACTTCTGTTTTTTTGTTGTATTTTCTCTCTATTTCAAGTGTGATGGTGTGAATACAAAATGTCAGTTTACGTTAGATTTTTTGACAGTCGCAACAAATGTATTTAGAGTTCTGTATCGTAAAATGTGATGAAAGTCTTAATACTTGTATAATAGTCTGAATGGCCCTTAACTGTGTTCTTTTTATAATATATTATTAATAAAAAGAATATCTTACCTACGTTAAAATATTATTAATTATTAAAATAGCATATTTACTGAACTTTGATGTCCAAAAAAAATGAAAAATAATGTTTCTATTTAATGAATGTGAGAGTAGGTTTTTTTTTGTCCGACAAATTTTAGGTTTTCTATTCTGACATTCAATATTTTTCTATAACCTTAGTCACGGTCAATGTTTTATAATGGTTTTGAATGTCGAGCATTCAAATATATTATGTCATTTAGATATGGTTTTGTTTATTTCTTTGTAATAAAGGAAAATGGCAAAAATTAATATGTAGTCAAAACATTTACAGGTAGACCTCGTTTAAAACGGCTGTTTCGTTCGGCTTTTATGAAAATGTTTATTTTGGCAACAACGGCGGAGCTACATGGGCCCTCGCCCAGTAGAATTATTATAGAAAAGCAAAAATAAACAGAGAGAAATAAAATGGCCAACAACTTAATATTTCATTGTTTATTTTTTTTTAATTAGTTTATTTATTATTACACTCATTAGCAAATTCAACTAAAAATAAACAAATAGCTTAATATCGAAACTTATCATACACACTGGTCCTAATCGAACACTCTAGCGTACTTAATAATATTACACATACTCGTATAATAATTTTCAAATTATAGTTATATTTTATAATCACACATGGAATAATGGTTATGTACTATATGTAAGATGTAATGAAAATATTCAAAACCATTAATTTTATATTTCAATTCATAAAAACAAAGGTTATAGAAGTGAGGGTGGCGATGGCACGATGGATGGTAGTCTGCACGTTGACTACAAGTCCAAAAACAACCGGAGTTTCAGACTAAAATTTTAAAATAAAAATAAACATCTGGCATTTTTCTGATGTGCATTAGTGTGTCTTTGTGTGTCAGTTGTTGTCGGAAGGTTTCAGTGGCGAAGGCATAGTCACTGGTCACTGAACAATACCGGCTTCAGCTGATTGCAATCCACAATCGCATCAGAACGCCCTCCTTCGTCGATATTGTGGTGTAACACCGGCGAAATAAAATAATAATAAAAATGGCTACTGAACCGAAGCTTCAGCACTGCTACGAGTATAAACAAAGAACATGCAAAAGCAGAGCTGCAAAGTAATTAATTAAGCTTCAGCTCTTATCGTTTCTCCTACTATCCCTTTCCTATAGTTCCAGCACAATGCCTCGCATGTGTAGGAGTCATCTCCTGAGTGCTGGTCCCAGATAAAAAAAAAAAATAAAAAATACCATCAATATCTGGTCATCGAGAGGGATCGTTGCTGTCCAAGTTAGGAATAGTAGTATCAAATCTTAATTCTTGATCATAAAATTCATAGTCAGAATAACATAATTGAAAGGGCCTGGCTATTAATCGAAAATCGCGTTTGTCGGAAATTTGCAATGTTGCAACAAGCGATGGGAAGTAATTCTTGCACAACTCTGCAGGTGGACGTTTTTTTTTATCGTATACCAGCACTCAGGGGACGACCCCTAGAGGAAAAAAATAGTTGTAAAGCTTACAAATGTGAAGGGATAGACAGAGTGGTAAACTAATGGGGTTTTCTTCTCTGAGGAATATTCTGCATTTATTCTGTTTTTAAGATTTCTTTAAGTTCTTTTCGGAAAAATATGTGTTATTTAAGAAGTGCAACGCGTTTTTGTCTGATGATGTGCTCCTTAAAGAGAAAAAAAATGCTACATGCTCAGCACTCATTTTAATTAAAGTGGCAGCAGCACTATATTAAAAGCGGATTTTATTATTTATTATTTTTTAGTTCGGCTTTCATGATAATTATATGGTTTTTGTATGTTTAATTTATTTTTACGGAATAGTTGTACTTTTGTTGTTCTATGCTGAATTATGTTCTTTTGTGAAATAAAATACTCAACACTTCATAAAAATCAGCTGAAAATTTAACAACGTTAAAAAATCACTTGATACAGTTTTTTTTAGAGAAGAAACCACCATTAGTGTTGCCAATATAATACGTTATGAGAAAAAGGTAATGAAATATCTAACAATCTGGCAAAACGTGGGGCAAATTTGCCCCTAATTGGTTTAGTGAAAAGCCACAGGAATAAAATTCTTAGAAAATGGAAGGAAAGGGAGTTCGCTGCTCACTGGCATGATTGTGCCGGCCAGCGTCGGGGCAAATACTTCCCGATCCCGAATAGGACAATCTCAAATAGGCTGCTTTCGCTGAATAGGGCGGATTTAAGGCTTTTGACAGAATACTTCACAGGCCGATTTGTCTGTCGTTTTTGTGAAAGTGACTGAACACGTTCTTTGCGATTGTCCAGCAATTGACAGACATATGTTTCTCCATCTCCATCTCCACCACACAACTTTTGGAACACCAAATCCCAAATAGTGCTTGAATTCCTCAGTAGCATGGCTGTCTAACGTGAGGGGCTTTGCACAATAGATATTCTTGGTCGCGGTGCTTCCTGACCCCAATAATAATGAGATATTAATCAGAGCTCAAGACCTTTTTTATAAAAAAAAAAAAATAAAACACACCACGCCAAACATAAGAAATAAATAAATAAATTAACAATCAAGAGCTCTTAATTAATTGAATTGATTTTTTTTTTAAATTTTTATAACACGTAAATATATATTTCGAATGATTAATTTTATTTTTATAAAAGTATTATAAATTATATAATATTCATATGACAATATTGAAATGTGTACACATGTATTTCAAAACCGAACAATCGGCTGTAGCTGTATCATTGTCAAAATAAATAAGAAGCCAACTACAAGGCGACGCATGCAGCCAACAACAACAACACGTGGAGTCGTGTGACCGTGTAGCCTGATGTGGTCTGGGTGTTTAATGCTTAAAGTCTGTTTCTGCTTTAATCGAAACCCCATTTAGAATTTAAAATAAGTTGTTTTTTTTTTGTTTGTTTTTAACGGCAAACCCCAATCAAACTTTGCTACATTCAATGACCTTGAACTAAATTAAAGTTTGTTAGAAAAAATTAGGGCTTCAAACGCATGCATATACATGTAGGAACATGTAAGTACATGTATACATTAATGAAATTTGAAGTTTTCCTAAAAGTTTAAGTTTTGTAATTTGTATTTGCATTCAAATACACAGTATCTGTGCTTTCAGATTGTTTGGTAGAGATTTTACTGAAATTTTCTATTGTTTTTTTTTTTTTTTTTTTTTAACAAACAATTAAATGAAATTGAAATTCATTTAGCACGTTTGGCGGCCTGTGTTCCATTACTGCTAATTTGATTTAATTGATCTGAATGAAAAAGTTAACTACAATTGCCTTAATGGTTTAAAGTTTTTCAAATTCGAATAAGATAAGATAGTTGGGTAACGAGCATATGTAGTTGTATTCGGCTATGACGAATTGAGAACTAGAAACAGTAATGTTTACTCACTTTGATAAATAAAAAACTCTAAATAGAAATAAGAAACAGTGCTAAATCACTAAATTGACAGTATTATATTCGGCAGATAATTAGCTTTGAAAAATAAACATATCAAAATCCGTTATGAGTAATTTTTTGCTTTTTGGTTTCTGTGAGAGAGGAATAGTGGAAGAACTACCTCGTACATTGTAACAGTAACTGAACAAATCGTTGTATATTTGAACTAAATATGATTATTCTAAGCACTGCAAAATTAATTAATTTCTCTTTGCTAAGTCTGTTATTTACGTAACATTGGCAAATATGCATTTCTAATATACATGGTGGCACAAAAGGAGCTATATGGTTTAAATGGTTTATAACTTTTTTTATTTATGCGATTATTATAATTTAAAAAAAAAAAAATACAGTATTATTGCCCCTATTAAGATTCACAACTCAACTCAACTCAACTAATTTTTTGTATTATGGTCCACAACCAATTTTAGTTGTCTTCGTTAAGCTTTTATAATGTAAATCATAATGCCAGTAACAACTCAACGAAGACAACTGAAATTAGTTGTGTATCATAATGCAAAAAATTAGTTGGATTGTAACATTAACAACTCAACTTATTTGAGTTGTGAATCATGATAGGGGCATATATATTATTGAGGAATTTTTTGCAATTAACTTTGAAAAATGATATCTCGTAAGTGATGTCCATTTTCTGCTTCGCACATACGTGCTATTTTTAGCATATTTTCCATAACTTTTCGCAAAATTTCGGATGAATGGCCATGATTTCATTTCGAATGTTTCATAATTAATTCCCCAAGTCTTCTTCACAAAATGCTGAAAAAAAAACAAAGAAAAAATATTAATTAAAAAATGTATAAAGAATTCAAACCATATAGCACCTTTTACGCCACCCTTTTCATACATAAGTAGGTACATATACATATATGATTGTATATATGGTCTTTGCAAAGTTACATTTCCGTTTGTATTTTCCCTTTTAAGGCAGTCGTTAATAGGGCTTTAGGCACTTAGCTTTTATTTATGCATAGTTATAGGTTTAAAGCGTTTAGTTCAACTACAATTTCGTACTATTATTAAATGTTATTATATGTAAATATATTTATAATTAATTTAATGACTAATCTGCACTTACAATTGCTGTATAAATTATTTATATATATTCCAGAGCTGTAGAAGAATGATGAATATAATTGAGTTTTAATGATTTAATAATGAATTACGAATATTCTTCACGAATTTATTTCGCAGCGAAAATATTTTTCATGGAAAAAAGAACATCAAAATTATAAATTCCAAAGTATAAATTATTTATATATACAGTGTAACCTCGGTTAAAGCACCCTCGATAATCGCAACACCTAAATTATTCACATTGGTGACTTTTTTTAAAAACAAAACGTCAATTAAGGAAAACTTTGCAAAGAAAGTTGAGGTTTTATTTATAAATTTAGTTTTTTCTAAATAAAAAATATGTCATCGAAAAAAAAAACAGTCGAAAAATGCACTAGTCTTCCGTTAGAAATATGATTCTTCAACTTGATAACAACCATCAGTACAAATTTCCATGGAATTTGTATTTCTTATTTATTCTAAATATATTTTTGTTTTCTTTATTCTCTATTTTAGTTAAATAAATTTTTATTAATTCTTTATTTTGGTTAAATAAATTTTTATTTTATTTATTTTTAAAGTTTATCTTTGTCTTTTTAAATAAACCTTTTATTTGGTTTAAAATAATATTTTTAATCGAAAAACAGGCATAGAAATTTTTAACTCGGTTTTCGCAACAGGCCAAAATTTCTATTGGTTGCGTTAACCGAGTTTACACTGTATTCCAGAGCTGTTGTTGAATGATTAATATAATGGATTTGTAAAATTACGAATATTTTCCAGGGATTTATTTACCAGCGAAAATACTTTTCTAGGAAAAAAGAAAATAAAGTACTTCAATTATAAATTACAGAAGCAAAAAAATTGTAAAGTAGCATCACTCAATATTTTGTAATTGATTTTCGTGTCTAATATGTAATTTTTTTTTGTGCAAATTAATGTAAGTAATAGCCATAGTTAGGGTACTGAGTATTTATTCGATACTTTCAGAGATATATTTTTTAAGCAAGTTAAATGGAATATTTATCGACTAAAATACAACTCTGGCAAAAAATACAACACGATATAAAAATACAAATGTGTTTGCAAGCTACAAAAAATCCAGGAAATAAAATTGCAAGAAAAATTATGGAACATTAAGAAAAAATAGAATAATACTTTTAAAAAGATCAAGAAAAGCAGTACGCACTACGTCCATGCATGTATACATATTTATGTATTATGTAAAAACTCTTTACGACTTCATTTGTTGTGAACGTCCAATATATTTTTTTTACTTTTTGAAATTAATAGGGATTTTCACGATAGTGGTTGTGCAAATTTGCATTTTGAAAATTCTTGAAATAAATGTAATTGAAACAGCTGTTGCCAGCGTTATGAGCTGCGTAATGCTTTTGAACGGCGGATAGTGGCTGCCAGCCGTATAAGTTACACAAACAAAATTTTCTCACATATATACAATATTTTTAGATGTCGTGATTTTTTCTTTCTTACTGACGTCTAAGTTATAGAAATGTAATTTAATGTAAAGATATAAAAGTGTGAATTATTTTAACCGATTTTTAATTCTTGTCATTTATAAGTAGCGGCGGTTTGTAAATATTATCGCCGGCTCGACTGAAGAGTTTCAGCGTACGACATTAATTACTATTGTTATTTTATGAAGAAACAATAAACAAAGCTCAAAAAGTTTTATTATTTTATAACTTTTATGTTTGCAGCACAAAAAAAAAAATTTTTTAACTTGTAAAAAATCAAGACATTATGACAATATGACTGGTTGTTGGATGTCCAAGCCCACTTCTGACCAATTTTTTATGGTCCCATTGTGATACCTGTTGTGCAAAAACTTTCATGTGTGTAGTGAGTCTCTGCTAGAAAGCCCAAATGAAACATTTTTTATTATTTTTTTATTATTTTTTTCTAGATTTTTATGTCAACTCTTTACTTTTTTCTGAGGGGAAAGTCAGATATTTCATGCGGAATTTTTAATCATTAAAGCAATTTGCATTCCCTGAAACGGCAAAATATTCCAGCGACATTAATAATCAAGAAGATTGAGCTGAATATTTGATTTTTAATTATCATGAATTAAAGAAAAATTAAAACATTCAATTTGTTCAAAATACAAATAGAATTAAAATTTGAATAAATTTAACGGGAATTAAAAAGTCTTCTTGATGGTCCAAAAAATTAATTGCCGTTTAATGTATTCATTTCACCGTAGAATATAAATTCAAATGAATTAATTCTTGGATTTACTTTCAGCATATTTTTTCTTTACTTGAATTTGTTTTTCTCAAAGATTGTCTTTTATTTTTTTTTAGCAACTCTAAGCGCTTTTACATTCAATGCAGACAGAAAATTTGTTCTTTATCATCTAATTAAAAAGAAAAATAAATATATAAAAGATGATGGAAAATGTATTAGAATTTCATTCGTGGACTATTGTAGTCCATGAATTTTTGCTTTAACAAAAAAAGCACAATTCGTTGCCAAAGTTTTGCGCAAAAACGTGTCATTCATCCTTTTACAGCTCTGATGTTTTATTTTGCTTCAGCTTTTGCACCGTTGTTAACAGTTTTTGATTTTGGTTTTTATATATTTAATTTCAAGAGCTTACTTTTATAGAAAATTTATTAACAATAAAATTTTTACTAAAATCCGTTTTTATGCAAATGACTCAGAGGATTGTGAAAAGTTTTTATGAGACAAGCCAAGAAGATAAACGAATAAATGTTTATGCTGGAATTAATATGTGTAAAATAAAAAATAATGGTTAATAGTGGCATTTAAAAAAAAACTTACTACTATTTTTTTTTAACTTGTCAAAACTTTGTTTTTTTAATTAAATTTTCAAGGTTTATAACTTCAATGACACACTGAGCGTTGATGGTCTATAGAAATATTTGTGTCGTCTTTGATGCACTTAATTGCAGAATCTTTTTACGAGTGTTAATAAAGACAATTATTTGGCAGATATTTAACACCAGTTATTTTAGTTTGATTGTGTTTTGAAAAATTATACTGCATTCCCTGTCATATTTTATTTTAATAATTTTATCTAATTTAAATGACTAACTAAATCACTTAATTCCAAAAATAATTATAAAAAAAAAGAATAAAGCTAATTTTTTAAATAGTTAAACAACTTAAAAATAAGGAAAATTATTATTTGTTTAAATTATTAGCTGCTGCTTTTCGGAAATTTTGTTGCGAATAAAAGGTGCGGCCTAATTTAATTTCCTTGTGCTTGATCTTTTTAAATTATCAAAAAATTAAATATATTCGGTCTTCTTTGGGAACGCAAACCGCTTTAAATGTTCATTGTAACTAGTTATTTATGGTTGTAATATGTTTTAGCTGGTCCATATGCAGCATATCATTTGATGCTTCAGTAGACCTTTAACCAAATTTTTGAAAAAAGCGAAGAAATTTTACATGTTTATACAAGAACTCCCAAAAGATATTTGAGAATTAATAAATATTCAAACAAAACAAACCAAATATAACAAACTTAGATAAATAATCGTAATGGATTTTGACTAACGTTAAATAATTAAAAGAATAGTTACATGTTCATTGTAACTGTAATTCCTAAATTCACAGTCATTAGTTAGCTAATAGCAATAGTTTAACCAATAATATTTGATTCACAGCTTTTTGTTTACTATTAGTTAAACCGCCAAATGTCATTGGTTAACCAATAGTTAGCAAACAGCTGACTAGTAAATTATTATTAGTACTTTTGTTTTGATATCATCTATCATAATATAATATATGTATATATATATCAGTTATATATGCATATGTATAATACTATAAATTTTTTTATTTTCGATTCCCGAACCAATTTCAGCAGCAATTCAATATCTTGCACGGTAAAGTTCGATGTAACATGATGCGCATGTTTTATCCATTTTTAAGAAATAATACAAATGTAAACAAAAACCATATGCTATAACAGTGCTGCCAATATTGAAAATTAAAAGATTGTTAGGGTTACCATTCTTTGGTTATACTGAGAATGTTAGTTAAACAATACACTGTGAATATGAAGTATTAGTTAAACAATAGTTATCATTTTAGTTTACTAATAATTAACTAATGACTGTGAATTTGGGACTTATAGAATTAATTTCAAGTGGTATTACTTTCCTTTGAGTCCTTGCTAGTAGAAAAATATACTCGTATTAATAATTCAGAAGAAATAATTTTTTCTGCTAATATTAAAATAGGTAACATAGTTGTTTAACTCGTGGAACAGTTCTTAGGGTATATTGGTGTGTTTTCCATTGGGTTGATGTTAGTCGAACCATTCTTGGATTTTAGAAGACGCCATTTTATATTTTATTGCGCGATATTGCTTTTACCATTCATTATAGCCAGTATAAAATTAATCAAGCGTTCGCTATATAAAGTTTTTAATGTAAAAAATTTAAGATTCGGTCCTGAGTGCTGGTCCAAGAAAAAAAAATATAGGATCTTCATTAAAGCGAGATTTGTTATACCGAGATTGTCTGTATATGTTTATGTATATGTTTATGTACATCCATATGTATAACTGATTCATCCAATGCTTTAATAATATGTACATATAAAGTCTAACCTCGCTCGGCTAAATAGAAATTTTGGGCTGTTGCGAATACCGAGTCAAAAATTTCTATGCCTGTTTCTCGATTAAAAATATTATTTTAAACCACAATAAAAGTTTTATTTAAAAAAAACTTAGGTTAACTTTTAAAATAAATAAAATAAAATTTATTTAATTAAAATAAATAATAAAAACAAAAAAACGGAAATATATTTAGAATTAGTAAGTCTGTGTTCATACGATTCATGTTTTATTGACATGTTTGCTACTTTATAGGCGAGAGTAATGAGGAGAAAAGTAACGAGTACTCATGTTCATGTACTATCAGTAAGTTTGGCTTTCTTATTCTTAATTTTAAGATACACACAAACTACATATATGTATGTACATGTGGTCAACAAGACATGAATTGTGTGAACACCAATGAAAGTTCAAAAATGAAAAAGAAAGAATCTTGTCAATAAGACATGAATCGTATGAACACAGACTAAGAAAGACACATTCTAGTTGAAGATTCATATCTTTAACGGAAAAAGAGTGCAATTTTCGATGACATATTTTTTATTTATAAAAAAAACTAAATTTAAATTGTTTGAAAAGTTGCGTTAATTGAGGTTTTGGTTTTTGAAAAGCTGCGTTGACAGAGTCATCAATGTGAAGAATTTGCGTTTTGAGATTATCGAGTGTTGTGTGGACTGCTGTTTAAATATGCCAAACATGCGCTTTATCTGTTCCCAACTCTCTGCAAAAAAACAATTTTTTTCAAGTCTTTCATTTGACTTGTGTTTTGTCAAGGATGTTTCTGAAAAATCCAAATGCTAAATTTCGAACGCATATTCTTTCCTGAATTAATTTAGTCAAATAAAAATCAAGTCATCATTTACTATAATTTTAGGTAATTGAAATCGAAATAAATAAATAAATAAATCAACTATAAATGTCACGTACGATGATTTCACTTTTAAAATAAATTTAAATATATCGTTAGAAAAATATTGTCCAAAAAGACAATAGATACAAAAAAACCGCTGAAGTAATTGACAAAAATAAAAACAAAAAATTGCTTGACTTTATTAATATTAATTAATTCGTGAAAATAAACCAGATGGTCGGTTGGTCGATCGATCGGTTAATAATAATTTTGTGCGAAAGTTTGTGTGGGAATCCCAATTAAGTACATGGCATGCTCACTTAACTTGAAATGTTTTGTTGTTTTTAACCAATTTATTGTCTTTCATTATTATTATTATTATTATTATTGTTTATTAAAACCATATTCAATTCAATAAATATATTTGTTATTAACTATTATTTTATATTTGTCTCTCTTTCATCTAGATGAACGCGATGCCATTCAGAAGAAAACGTTCACAAAATGGGTCAATAAACATCTCAAAAAGGTAAAGTCCAATATTGCTTATTTTATTAATTTGTAAGCGATCTTCACTTTCAATAAAAATGATAAACATTGAAAGTACATAGTTTGAAAACAATTAGGAAAAACAGCATGCATGCATATGTATGCATGTTACACAGAGATACACACACCCGTTCATACCAGTACTTTCTCTAATGAAAAGAATTTTATTCGATATTTATTTGTATAAATATTTATTACCATATTGGGTAATTTATTAAGCTTGATTGGTATTTCGTTATAGTTAAAGTTTAGTTCTTAATAGAAATTTATCGCTTCTTACAAGGACTTTGACTTTTCATATAAAAAACTCAAATGGAGACCAGTGTATCTCGGCGTTCAGTCTTAATTATGCAAATGGTGTTCAAGTATTTTTTGTTGTTATTGAAATGCTACCCATCCAGTTGTTTTTCAACTATATAGGCCAAGGCAAATTCATTACCAGTTGTGTGTGACAATTTTTCAATGGGAGTGCATTGCCACGATATTGCCATATCCTGCAATATTCTAAAATCTGACAATCGTGTGTACATAGCTCTAGAAATGACAAATATTGCCACTATAGTCCACACTATAATGTTTGCCTGCGATGTCACAAAATGTCGTAGTGTATACCCAGCATAACTTATATCCTTTTAAAAATAACTTAACTTAGACTTTTCTACACATTTGATCTTTTATACATGAATTTTTTTTTTATATTTTATGCAGCATTGGAAATATGCCAAGGTATTGTACGAGTAGTAAATCTACATTAAAGTTTTGTTCGTTTCTTTAAAAATTTTAGTTTGAAGAAAAAAAATTTCTTTTTTTTATTCAAAAAAAAAACAACTTAAATTTTTTGTTGAACAATTCTTTTGACTGTTTAATTTGTGTGTAAAATAAATACGATTAAATTAAATTCCAGACATACACAATGTTACATGTTTGTGTTTACACAAATGGAGCTCCCTGTTGTCCACAGTCTGCTGTAAGTTAAAAAACGCTGCTTACCCTGTTCACAAGCAAATGCAATATTTTTTCCTTTTTCAGTTTTTTTTTTTTTTTTTGCAAATTAACATTCTTATTAGTTTTTAATGTTTATTTAACCAATCAAATTTTTTATTTATATGGTTTCATTAATTAAAAATTTTCGAGAATTTTCTATAAAATTTGTATAACGAATTTTTGAAATATTTTGAGCAGTATAATACGGTTTTCAGAACAGAATTTCGTACTGTACGTGAACGTTCTCAGTGCAAGCCTTTTAATAATTTTAGAAAGTTCTGCTCTAAAATATTGTTGAAGTTCTTGAAGCCAAATGTAAATACAGTCGAACATCTCTATAGTGAACTTCTGTAGAATGAAGTTCTGCCTATTGTGAATTGATTTACAAAACACAAGTTTTTCGTTGCAATTTTAGTCTATCGAATTTCCGTACGGGCAAATTGTCTGCTCAGCTGTTTAACAATAATCACCTCTGGGTGCTCGGCATTTGATATCGAACGAATTTCCTTTGAATGTTTTTTTTTGAAATTTTGATACGAATCGAGTGCTGAAATTTGCCCCATGATTTAGAAATTTTCAAAAAAAAAAACAAATCAGACAAATCTGATACGCACACGCAGTTTTAAGACACAGTATCATACTATTTCAACACACTTGCAATTTTTGACAGAACTAACTAGTACAGCTGATAGTCAGTCACATTAAAAGCATTTCTACGTCAACGATGCTTTGTGGAGATGAGCAGAAATGAATGTGCCGTGTAATGTATTTTTAAATCCCTAAATGTATTAGAAGGTCTTGTTAAGGGTAAAAAATGGAAGAGTATAATCCAAATTCAAAACTCTTGATTATTTTAAATAAAAGTGGAACAAATGTCATTTCTATTTAATGAAGTTTCTATACAGATGAAACTAATTCTTACGATCACAACATTTATTATTCATAGAAGTGTTAGAAAGATTCCGTGATTAAAAAGTATACCCAATTTAAGAATTTTTAAATTATGCTTTACTTTGCCACATAAAAAATTCTACATATTTACTTAATTTTAGTGAGCCTGTTCTAAAAATGACATTTAATTATAAATATCTGTATTTATACAGATTTTACTTTATCACTTTTCTAAATCACTTGATTAGCTGTCAAAAAACAAAAAATTGTTCACACTGCAGAATTTCTTTTTCATTTTTTAAGACTTTATCCCAAGTGCACGTTGCTGCTGTGGATTTTGCTATTAAATCTAATTTTCTGTACTATATTCCATAATTTTTTTGTTATGTTTTGTTTTTTATTTTCGGTTTATAATTTCGAACTGTCAGATGTTAAGAAATTCATTATATCGGTAGTTCACTGTATTACAGGTAACCCCCGTTTACCATGTTAGATACGTTCCAGCAGAATATCGTACTATGCCAATCAATGTAGTACGAATCAAAAAACTGTTATAAAAAAGGGGTTAGGAACGAAAAATAATTTCCAGTTCGGTTCCAACGAAATCCCTGTTGTACGAATCAAACAACTAGTAAAAAAAATACAAATTTCATATTTACATACTGAATTACTTTATAGAGATTTCCTCTTAATAACTCGATAAAAAGTTTTTATGGGATACGTTGTTTTTTTTAAGACAATACAAACAGACAGAAACACCCAGGGTCTAAGCGGGAATCGATCCCGCACCTGCATATTGATTAGACTAATGCTCATGCACTAGACAATAGCTCGACCTATTTTAAAGAAATTTTTTTTTTCATATATTTGAGAGGTATGAGAATAAAAAGAAATGTGGAGAGTTTTTCATCCTCCTGCCGGTAATGTAGGACCAATGTCTCTCCGATATTATTTCGCCGTTTGTGATGAGATTTCAAACAAAGACAGATGTGAGTGTGGAGGGAAAGAGAAGATAGATATCTACATATATATATATATATATTAGGGTGGGGCGATTAGTATGGAAGGAAAAAAATCTTAATGGTCGTTTCGCGTTTCTGATTCTTGGGATTGTACTAAGCAAAAAAGTCCACTAGACCATACGTCTACTGTGAAAATCGAGCTGGCGCATTTTGACTTGATCAGACTTTTGTCACGTTTTTTTGGATATTTTGGCCTATAACAGCCAAACCATTGAGATTTTCGATCCAATACTAAGACAAAAATTGTAGCCAAGACAATAGTTAAGAACTCTCTAGTACATCGCAAAAGCATTGGAACGCTCCTTCAGGCAGTTTTGGCCTTGTGAAAGTGCAAATTTTTCGTGAAAATATTAATAAATTACCATTTTCAGTTGTTCATAGCGCAAAATCATAAAAATGTTCTATTTCTTATCCAAAAAAACGTGACAAAGTCTGATCAAGTCAAAATGCGCCAGCTCGATTTTCACCGTAGACGTATGGTCTAGTGGACTTTTTTGCTTAGTACAATCCCAAGAATCAGAAACGCGAAGCGCCCATTAAGATTTTCAAATCGCCCCACCCTAATATATATATATATATATATAACTCCAGTGGTTCAAACTTGTAATCGTCTCACTTGAGAATAGCTAGATCGATTTGCCTGAAAATTTTTTTTGGTAGGTTTGACATTTTCCGGAAAATTGAACTAGTGTAATTAATATTTTTCCCATGTAAAAAAACCAAGAACAAGAGGGTTGAAATTCGGTATGTAGACTCCTCAGTCGGGTATGTTCTGTAAACCGCAAAAGCCGCAAAAAATGTTATTCGGTTTAAAATCGAGTAGATAAATCCGGGCGAAATTAAATCGAATGTACTATCTGCCTAATAAATAACTGCTGAAACATAAAAAAACAATTGCCAATTTTTACTTGAACTCTTTCTTTTATTAAATTAAGTCAAATTATATACTCTGTAATAGATTTTAATACAAAATAATCAATTTAAAAAACATGTTCTCCAATGTTCTCCATGTTCTTGAATGAATAAAAGAACATTTTCACTAAATTCATTAAATATATTATAAAAAAATCACTTTTATATAAGAATAAACATTATTTTGAACATATTTTCAGTAGCTTAATTTTAATTTATTGTTAAATAAGTTATTTTTAAGTGAATATTTATGAAAATGGTTTAAAATTTGTTTGTTTAATTTTTCCAATATCACAAAATTTTAATCAGTAAGGCGACCAAATTCTTGTTTACTTCGAAAATCAAAGCTACCCAACTTTAAATTAATTTAAAATAAGTAGCAAAAATTAAAAAATGTAAGTGGCATTTGTGCAAAATAAATAAATCAAGAATCAGAATAAAAAAACAAATGTTTTTCGAAAGCAAGTTCGAATGTTGGAAATCGTGTGATTTTTAGAACGGTTTTGAGTAATCACTAGTTTTTAAATCGACTCGGTTTACAGAACAGGGGCGACTATTTAATATTCTAATGCTAAGGGTGCAAACAAGGATAAAATCGTGTAAAATCTATAACCTCATATCTCAGAAAGTGAGGCAGATAGAATACAAATTGCAAGAGTATATAAATGCTGTTAAGAAAATAAGCGCACAATTGTTTGGTACGTTTTTCCACATATCGAGCCTTTGGTGAATTTCTTGAGCTGGGTATGCAGAAATGATCTTTGGGAGAATATATATCTAAAGGAAGCAAGATTATGGTTCTATCTCTAACTGTTCAGATTCTACAGCTACAAATGTCTTTTTTGCCTGCAGCTATTTCCAACAATATTTATTTGCAATAATGAAATATTTCCTTTATGACGAGAAATTTACAAACAGAAAACATTACAAAAGATACCTCTTTATTTAAAAACTTGTAAAAAATAACTTTAGTAAACGAAAATACTATCAAAAAGATGGCTCAAAACTTCAAATGCATTTTTCTGAGTTCACGGTTTTTTCAATTACTACGATATTGCAACAAAGGCTCGATATGTACTTTTAGTGGGTAAAACGATAATCCATATCAAGTTAAATGGATTTTTGAAGGAAGCATAAAATTTAATAAAATCCGATATTTTTTTTGTTCAAAAATAAGACCAAGAAGGATATTAAGAGCGATTTATAACTCGCGGACTCTATCTATATGATTGTAATGGACGCGATACAAGCGTGACTTCTAAAAGTCAGAACAAGATTGCCATGTCAGCTAGTAGTATATACATATAAAAACAGCGTTTTGAGTGGTTAAAATTCTCAAACGGTGTTTGAGTGAATTCGTGTAGTATGAAAATGATTCGCAATCCTTTAACCGCACTAAAGTGAATAAACGTTATACAAGTACCGGGGCTACCTCTATTTTCTACTGTTATTATAATTTCATATACATACATACAGCGGAAGCTCTCTTAAACGGACACTCAAGGTCGGCAAAATTTTTATCCGTTAGAGTTGGTGGTGATGTGCTTTAAAAAGAAGACAAAGAAACAATTTTCTATGGTAATTTAAAAGCCAGATGAGAAATTTTGTCTGCCTATGAAAGCTTTTGCTGTATTTTTTCTTACTCTTGCTGAACACATACAATAAATTACTAAAATTAGAGCAAGTTGAATGTATTATTTGCTATTATTGGTAACATTGTTTTTTTTTTTTTAATTTCAATTAAAGTATCACAGTGCTTCTCTATTTTTTTTTGTTGATTTTTTTCGCTGTTTTTGCATGTTTTTAATTTTTACATGTTTAAACATTTTTATTTTTTTTGGTATTAATATATTTTTTTTAATTTTGTTCTTATTTTTTTTTATGAAACTTTGTGCAAAAACAGGCCAATAGACGTGTGGAAGATTTATTTGAAGACTTGCGAGATGGGCACAATTTGCTCTCTCTATTGGAAGTGCTATCTGGCGAACACTTGGTAAGTTGCTAAAAAATAATGCTATTTAAGTGCTTTAAGGTCTGTTCCAGCTGCATAACCAAAGAGCCCGAACTTTTAAGAGTAAAAAGAAAATTAATCTCTGAATGTGACAAAGTTGCACCCAAATTGCTGCTACGCAAAAAACCACAATTGAATATTGCTGCTTTCTTTCTCAAATAAATTTTATTTTAGTGATTTTAGGCGCTTAAAATGCATAATATTTTAAGAATAAAATATTTGCATCATTGGCAACAGCTGTAAAAAATTAATGAAAATAAAATGAAAAAAAGTAAAAACCATTTTTTATTAAATAAAGTTTATTTGAAAAATCTTCTATTTTGCTTTTTCATCAATTTTTAACTAAAAACTTTTGTGGTTTCTCTGCAAATTTTCTGATTTATTTCTTAAAAGTAAAAGCCATTTTTATTAAATAAATTTTATTTGAAAAATCTTCCATTTTGCTTTTTCATCAATTTTAACTAAAAACTTTTGTCGTTTCTATGCAAATTTTCTGATTTATTTCTTAGTTTCATATGTAAATAGAAAACAGCTGATAATTTAATTCTACCCCGAACTTACCCAAACAAAAAGTTCGTGCAACTTTGTACAGGAAATGAAAAATTCTACTCTCTCATTTTCTCGCAAAATTGCAAAAAAATTGTTATCTGCGGAAGGATTTTGGTTAAATTTGTGCAAATGCGAGCACTTTTGAAACGCGCCTGGAACAGACCTATAGTTACTAAACAAATTTTTTTTAATTATTAATTTTTCTTTGTTAATTTTTTCAGCCAAGAGAAAAGGGAAAAATGCGTTTCCACATGATACAAAATGCACAAATGGCTTTAGATTTTCTACGCTATAAAAAAATTAAATTAGTGAATATAAGAGCTGAGGATATTGTCGATGGAAATCCAAAGTTAACACTCGGTTTGATTTGGACAATTATTTTACACTTCCAGGTATGTTTAGCTGTTAAATATTTATAACATATTTTACACTCTCCTATAGAAGTGGGTGGGTGTGTGAGAGAGATTGTCCATTTTAGCAACGAAAAGCGTAAATTGTATGTTCAGATTTTAATTTATCAGCGTTGTGTATAGGAAGTGGACACATGTTAACACGTATTACATTCTAATACCTGTTTTCCTACGTTGTTTGCCAATTTGCTTTCAATTTTTATTTATTTATTAATTTTTTTTATCTTAACTTTAGTAGTAGTATTTAATTTGGTGTATGTACTTATTAATATTTTTTTTTACTTGACATGTCTTTTTTTTGTGTTGAATATGACAACCAATGACCATGTGGTTTGATTTGTTGTGTGTGAGTGTTACCTTAGAATTTTTATATCAGAGTAGGAGATATTTCAACATTTTGTACGGCCCACACACCTAAAAGTGAACCGAAAATTAGCTCAACTTATGATTGTAGAAAAAAAAATAAAAAATACGAGTAAAGAAACAAACAAGCTGCGTCAATTGTGTTCTTAAAATTTATTTCGGCGCTGCTGTTAAGAGCACTGTTGCGATATGGATTGATGTCATTGTTTGCAGTAATGCCGAATTTGGCAGGTAGGAGGCAGCAACAACAGTTGTCAATAACAACACAACGACAAGGCAAAAAATAAAAAAGATACAATCTCAACCAACATCAAAAACCGATATTGAATAAATGGACAAATAAATGAGCAACGAACAACGAATCATCGAACCAAGAAATATTTTGTTCTGCTGACACACTTAGTCTACGCGCAAATGCAACGGACACCTACACAAATATTACAAATAAAAATAATTTTCAATTACATACATACATAGGTACATATCGTCACCTAAAATGCAAAAGGCCCTATCAGGAGAGACAAAAAACTTAATGAAATGAAAAGTGTTTTGGTTACAAACACAGAAAAACGTAAAATCAAGGTCTGATTAAAAAATATGAAGATTCAATTAAAATAATAATTAGATTTCAATCTATCACCAAAAATGCACAAACAATTAACAGTTTTAATTGAAAAAAAAAATTAAAATTTTACCATTTTGATTGAACTTTCTTGAGAATACTCCTAAATCAATTAAAATAAACGTGGATTCCATTAAATTATTAATTGAGAAAAAAAATTTTTCTGAGCAAATTAATTGGGAAAAATTTAATAATAATTTTTTTTTCGATGAAAATGATTTTTTCGTAATATCATCATCCAAATAAAATGATGAGTTTATTTACAACGTTAAAAATTATGTCTCCGAAAGAGTAAGCTTGCTCACGTTTCTCCATTGTTTCATTACTTCTCAACAGCTAGAAAGAATGTACATATTTCTGTTCTGTTGTTCATAGAAGCGGAATGAAAATAATTGTTCGGCATTTTAATTGAAAACAACAATAAAAAAACTCAAATTGTTTTTGTTTTCAATATAAATGGCGAACGATTATTTGTACCTCAGCTTCTATGGAAGCTTAGTAAAAACTGCCTTTTGAATTTCTTTAATAAATTCGTTATTTTTAAAAATTTGTGAAGACGTGTGCCTTGTTGCGCTGTAGGAATATCCATTATAAACTCAATTTTGATTTTTTTTTTGGTTCTTATGCCCTTTTGCATTTCAGGTGACGATATGTAGTATTATGTACGTAAATACATTAAATCAGCTTCAGTCTTTTTCTATTATTTTTCGTGATTAAAATCTTGAAAATTGCATCACTTGTATGCGATTTATTTTACATATTTTGGAAAACACAACAAATATTTTTCTGCTATAAATGTACATAAGTTGTGTGTATGTACGTGCATATGCATGTGTTCAATGGATTTATTGTGATCTGCCATCGTATGTTGCAGTAAAAAATTTATTTCCAACAAAAGCTGTCAGAGGAAGCTGGTGGCAACCAACCCTCAATTAATAACAAAATCTTGTCTCAATGTTATAATAACTTTTTTTATTTTATTTTTAAAGTTTAACAATAAGTTGCACTTTTACAAAATTTCCCTGTCTCAAGGATGTTTATTTTATTTATTTATTTATTTATTTTGCTTCATCCACTTGATCACAGCAAATGTTACGCCACTGGTGCACTGATCAGTGATCACCAACGGCAGTGCATATGTCTCCTTCAAATCTACAACATTTAAATTGCGGGTAAAAAACAATTAAATTTTGATTGTACATAATTTCTTTTTTAGTTTTTGGTATTTTGATGACGATCATAATGGTGATGCGATGCATCATGTTGGTTACTACAGCTGGCTGTATGTTTTTGCTGTTGCTTTTTTTCGTGTACATTGTTGTTAGCTGCAACATGAGTGTAGTGTTGTACGAGTAGGTATAATGTTGACGATGATGATGTCATAGCATCATTATTATTTTGTTGATATTGTATTAAATTAAATAAATCAACTGGATTTATGATACATATTTCTTGTTATTTTATTTAAATTGCTGCAATTTAAAACATATTGAGCACAGGCCGGCCGTCAGAAAGACAAAAAATAAAATAAAAGTCAATTGTTAATGTTCAAGTTTTTTTCTTTTTTTAAGCCGCTTCGTTAAGGATTTTATTAAGCAATTGTTTTTTTTTTTTTTTTTGTTATTTTTTTGTTCCACACCTTCGCTGTAATGCGATCATAGTGGACAGTAATCGATTGATATTTTGCTAAAAGTACAAAACTGAATTATAATCAATCAGTTTTAAAACATTTCAGCAATAAGTGGATTGATGAATATTAATTTTTATATTATACCTTTTCTTTGTTTTTTCTATTGAAATAAATCAATTTATTTTAATATGTAAAATAAATTTTCTATTGAATAAAATTTCACGACAACCATAAAATGCTTCAATTTTGCGCATTGTGACGGGAAAATTATTTTTCTAGTACATTGTAATAGTTTCAGGTGCATTGTTGAAGCATATGTACATATATCGTTTCATTTTAGTTATTGGCTCAGTTTTTAGTTGTCATCTGTCAAGTAGTTCACTCCGGACAACTATTAAAATGACGGACTATTGAAAATGAAACCTCTTATTGAAAGAACCATCCTGACCGCTTCCAGTGAACAGTTATTACTAAAACTACAAAACTATCTCAGGTAGTGGACAATACACTATTGTGAATATTGTAAAAGTGGAAGAGTATAATTCTCAATGACTATTCGTGACCGTCATCAAACAAAGTGAAAGATGAAATGGAAACAAGTAACATGACTACGTACTTCTTCATATATGCATGTACATACGTGTACATACATAATGACATACATACATACGTCCATACATATATGTACAGGGTGAGCCAAAAGTAATCAACCGGAGCATAAGTAATCTGCCGATGTTCTTTTGTTGTAATTTTTTTTTAAGACAAATTTTGGCCCTGCTAATGATATGGGTTAAGTGACCGCCGCCAGAGTTGATGACCATACATGTAGATCCAAAGGTTTTTATTAAATAAATTTGCAGCAAAAAGACATCGGTTGATTACTTATGCCCCGGGTGATTACTTTTGGCCCACCGTGTACATAATAAAATAATAACATAATTAAATTCGCGTTACCACATCCCGACTTAAACAATAATATTTAACTGTTTCCTCTCTTAATTTTTTTAACACTTAATAAAGCGAAACAACAAGGCTTTTAATATCTTAAAAGAGAAATCGCACAAACTCACTAAAATAATGCTTTCAAGCAGTAGAGAGGATGCCGTGAGTGATGTTTTTATGCTGAAGTTTTAACGTTCACTATTGCTGGCAAAAAATTAATTTAAAAATTAATCATTTTACGGAAACCCAGCGAAAAATACTATTCATTATTATCATATGCTTTTGGCTAGTAGTCAGCGCGTTGGCTCTGCAACCAGAAGGACCCAGGTTCGATTCCCAGCCCTATCAAATCAGGAAAAGCCTTTTTCTGTGCACAGCAACCTCCTTCGTGCGTATTTGGGCAATAAAACGTCGGCGAAGTAAAATAATAAATAAAATGGCTCCCATGGGCTTAAAATTAATGCGTCAAAAATAACATCAGAGACGCAACTTCATATAATTAACACGCAACTGCAGAGTTTCTCTATCTTCCAACCACTTTCACCTCCTGTCTATTCTCTACACTAGCCCTCTCTCTATCTGTGCCTTGGATATGTAGAGGATAGCCCTTGAGCACTGGTCCAAGATAAAAAAAAAAATTCAAAAGATTCGCAAACTTTCGTTCTTGAAAAACTTTTCAACCTTTTTTTTTAATGACGCTGTGACATCTCTGATTGCAATACTATTAAGACTTGATTTCCTTAAAAGTTTTTATTTTCTTGTATAAATTTATTTTGCTCATTAAAGAGTTTTTCCGTTGTTTTTGTCTTTATTTTAACAATTTAACAAAAATGACGAAAACTTGAAAAAATTGCGGATTGTATGACATCATCTTTTGCTTGTCTGATTAAAGACAATTGAGAGATAAAAACAACAATACAAATCTGCTGGAAACATAAAAAAAATGTTAAGACTCTTAACTACTGGTTGCGACTCTTGTTTTTTTCTTTTTTAAATGTTTAAAAAAAGTTATCTAAACTTCTCCTCAAGACTGAATTAAAGAAAAGTATCTACTGTTCGTGGCGGTATAAAGATATTAACATGATTTTTTAGAAACAATACGGTGAAAGAAAAATAGTCACATAGATATTTCTAATTATGACTCAAGTCATAACGAGGGTAGCGATGGTCGAAGTAGTCTGCATGTTGGCTACAAAACGAACTCCAGTTTCAAACTCATAAAAACAACTCGCATTTTTTTTCTGATATGCATTTGTTGTCGGAAGGTTTCAGTGGCGAAGGCATAGTCACTGGTCACTGGCCAGTACCGGCTTCAGCTGTATCCAATACACAGGCACATCAGAACGCCCTCCTTCGTCGGCATTTTGTAGCACGGAGTAGGCGGAGTAAAATAATTACTAAAAAGAAACTTCAAAATTTAATACGTATCCGTGACTGCTATAAAACAAATAACGCGCAAAAACAGTGTTGTAAGATAGTGAAGCTTCACCTCCTATCATTTCTGCTACTATCCATTTCTTCTAGTTCCAGCACAATGCACAGCATGTGTAAGGGTCATATTCTCGAGTGCGGGTCCAAGATGAAAAAAAATGTTTAAAAGTACCTACAATAAGCGGGAAATTAACCGGATTTTTGTAGTTCGCAAGCAAAAATATCGATCAGAAATCGAGCGTTATTCTTTAATTTTAAAGGGAATACGTACTATTATCTGAGTGACTGAAATACATAATAGCCCACAAGCAGCCAAATTTTGACCTGTAGGAGAGGATGTTTATGCCAAAGCCCACACACATCGAACTTTTTAGTCTTTAATTTCATGCAAGAATAATTACTTTTTATTAATATCAAATATAATATTTAAAAATATATACCAGAACCTAGAGAAATAATTAGCACACATACTTATTTAAAACTAAAATAATATAGAAGATTATTATTGGGCCAGGAATCACCGCGCGACCAAGTTAAATTAATATACTCATAAATAAACTCACAAAATTATTAAATTAACGGGCCTTAGTTTATTCAGGAAGTACTCCGTTCAGGCCTTTTTGAATTGAATAAACATTTAAAATTCTAAGCAATTTTATTTTTAACTGCTTTTGACATTCATTTAAAAAACCAAGTACATATTAATATGGATTTTCGGTTGCCCTTAAAATTGTCCTTTGTTTATGTTATAAGTTTTTGCTACAGTAAAATTAATAAAAAAAGGAAAATATTTTTTATAGTCTAAATCTCTTAATCAGTTGTTTTTAAGCAACTTGAGATATATTTTAGCTACTGTAAAATATAAGAAATTCTCAAATAATTAATGAGAATATTTCTATAAACATGTGACGTTTCTTAAATTTCTGAAACTTTGTCTTCGATGACTACGAATGACAACAACAGATATAAATTTATAATTAAAAAAAAAAAAATATTTAAAATGTAATATGTTTCTATTTGATTGAATTATTTATTCCAGAGTTGAAAAAATAAGCAAAAATCAGTGGTTTTTATGGAACATGAGGTTAATTATTTGGTAGTAAAAATAGCAGAAACAAAAGAAAATCTTTATTTTCTACGAAAGTTGTTGTTTCGTTATTTGTAGGTTAAAATAAAGGAAAACACATTTCTTTTTTCCGGTTAAAGTCATTTAATTTTTTTACCATTAAAAATTTTATTTATTTAATTGAATTTTCATTTATTTCAATTACAAGTTCAGCTAATTTTCTGTGCAGAATATTTTGAGTGTAAAATTCCTAAAGTCAACATTAATTTACTGCTGGTCTCCATAAAATTAATTTCGTTCGACAATTTATATTGTTAAACTATTTTTTTTCTAGTTGTCTAGAAATAGGCATTTAATTTGTGTGTAGTGTCATTTCGTATGCAATTTTATAAATATTTAAATGACAACCATTAAAAAAAAACTATTTTAGCCAAGAACGAGTTTTTCCATTTTAAATTACAATTGTAAATTTGCATTCAAATATTTGTTTGAAGTTTTTTCAATGCATTTTTGCTGTAAAAACTTACAACAACTAAACGTTGCACTGTAGTCAGCAAAAAGTGTCTGGGCGGACAAAAAAAATGTGTCTAGGATTATCGTGGGCGCCTGCCGCATACTGCAGCCATTTACACTTAGAGAACTTTGTGGGAGCATATCAACTGCACCACAGTAGGCACATATCATAAAAACGACATACTCTATCTCGTATGATAAATCTACTATCACGGCGAATTTTTCGGTTTCAATCACACGCACCAACACCAATCTAACTTTTCGGGATGGTCAAGATACCGGACTTTGACTTCATGAGTTAAGCTACGGTCACATTAGGCAAATGTAACCACTATTTCGGGCAACTAATTAGATAATATTTCATGGGATATAAAAGTCAAAACGGATTGTGGTAATAATTTATTGAGAACCGATGGTGTTTTATTTAAGATAAATACTTATTTCAAATGAAAAGTGTTTTTAAATAATAAAACAATTGTATAGAATTTAGTGGTTACATTTTTTTTTGCCAAATATTTGCTAATGTGGCCGTAGCTTTTTTTAAATTTTTGTGGAAGCTTATCTAGCTCTAGCTTATCTCTCTCTAAAATGATAAAAAAAAAAGGAGGTAAATTTCTAAACGAGCACAATTTAATTCATACATGGTCTGAAATGTTGTCGGCCAAGATAAAAACAAATATATTGTCGTATACGAGCCATCCTTGCAAGCATGGTATTAGTTAGGGCTCTTTGCATTTAATAAATAATCGCATTTGCAGATAGGGCGCTTTCGATATGTTCGTGTTTTACTGCCGGAAAAATTTTAAATTTCAACGTGGTGACGTATTTGGGCCTAACGTCCCAGAAATAATAAAAAGTAAATTTTGAATTTTTTGCGTTTTGCGTAACTACCAAAATATCCTAATTTTTCTGCCAATTTATTTGGTACTACGCCCACAGTGAGTGGCCCCCTTACCGTGACAATGGCAATTGAATAAAATTAAATGGATTTTGTTTTTTTGTTTGTTTTTATTTAAAATACTTTCATAGGTGCTTATGAAATAATTGTGTAGGATTTTTGTTTTATGAATGAAAAATACTAGTTTCTATAAGTGGCAAATATATTTTTTTAAGATCTTTAATTTTATTAATTATTTGCGTATCAATAACATATTTGTTTTTCGAAATATGTATGAAAAAATTTTAATTTTTTTTTTATAACATTAAAATTTTTTGAAAAATATTTATGTTAAATCAATGACGATTTAGCAATTTGTTTTGTTGCTTCAAGTGCTGTTTGACTATGTACATATCAGAGATCAGCAATGAGTAGTGAAGAAGTGAGTATACTCGAGTCATGATTTATTATTTCTTGTACTCATGCTTATTGTTATATTAGCGATACTCATATTTTCTGAACAGCATCATCCTTCTCCTACATTTATGACTCTGTTGACTCGTAATCTTCGTAACCAGTGTTACCACTTGTAAAGATTTATCTTATTTTCGAAGTTTTTTGAGATGTTAAAAAGTTGATAAGATTTTTTTTTAGCTTAAAAAAACATGTTTAAAAATTTGATATTTAGTACTGTGATACTAGTAATTAAAGTTTCTGTTTATTGTAGCAGCTGATAAAAGTACTTCCCAATAGCGAAATTCTTCCCAATGTCAGTGATTGGAATAATGTCCAGCAAATTGATGACAAATGGCAAGAATTACCTCAGTTCAAGTTGAAAGAATACAATTTATTGGTTGAAGATAATTCTGAAATGTTTTGGGATATCATTTTGTATGCAAAAAGTTTCGATTGCTTCAGAATGTTTCGGTTGTTTCAAAAATATCTTATGCAGTATTACAAATGCCAATGGGAGCAGCTAATGGTGCAAGAATTTTTTTTTACAAGCAATATCCATATGAACCAAATAAAAAACTAATTAATTGAAAAAATCTGATCGTAGTGGCACAAAGAAAATTTACAAATATGTGTAATGTATGTCAGTAAATATTTTAACTGAATTTGATTTCAATAAAATCTTATAAAAGAAAAGTTTTAAAGAGAAAATTTAATTTTAGAAAAACAAAATTACCAACACTGTTCGTAACTCACTGCGTATAGGCAATGCAAAATAAGCATGATTCGTATTAGACTGAGTTTAGACGAAACAAAATTTGGAATCAAAACATCTAGAATTCTCTTTTGTTTTTTTCATTCGCGCTCACACAGACGAAAATGTTGGCGGCGACATTCCATTATTATCATTAATATTGTTCTATTGTTATTGTTACTGTTAACGAAATTGATAACAACCGCAATTTGCTGCCAAACTAAATATTTCCCTTCCAAATGTTTCCTCGTCTAAACTCATTGAAATAGGCATTACGAGGTTTTGTGTTTCCTCTATTGCATTCAGAGTGACCAGGTTTTAAAAATGATATAAAGCTAAATCGTGTGGGTAAAATTAAGCTTAAAAAAATTAAAAAGAAAATTTAGATATTAATGAAATTTTTGTCGTGTTCAAGTTTACAGTTAATTTATCACAATATTGTGAAGAAATTACATTTCTGATTAGAATAAGGGAAAAATAACAGTTAATCTCCAACACCAGTTGAGTATAATACGTATTTTCTATGCCACTACGCATGTCATCAGTACTCTTTGTGTCAACGGGAAGGTAGTCGTAAAGTCATTAATATCATCTATTTAACCCGTCAGAAAATTTAGTGCAAAATCTTAAAGGATTTTAGCATTATATTAATTTAAATTCAATTTATGCATACAGATGACTTGAAAGACTCAAATCATTTATGAGTACTATGAGTATTTTCCAAAACTTTTAAGTCGTACTTTAAGTTCATGGTTTACTGTTGGAAAAATTTTAAATTTTACGAGGTGACGTAGTTGGACCTAACGCCCCAGAACTAATAAAAAGTAAATTCTGACTCTTGTTGAATAAGGCGTTTTGCATAACTGCCACAATAGTAGTAATGCATATGTAGATGTGCTTTGAGTACGATAGGGAAGTGTGATTCATTTCTTACTACTTATACTCATAAATCAAAGTTATTGTGTTTATTTTTTTTTACAACAGCTCTTATAGCCTGTCTGCAGAAACAAGCAGGATCTAGGTGTGAAACAAACCCGCACCTCCTGATTGATAGAGTAATGGCCATGCACTAGGCTATGAGGCAGTCCTGAATATGAATACGTCAGAGTAGTTGAATTTTAATGACGCGTACTCACTTATACTTATAATTTTATGAATCACTCTGAATAGTGAAAACGTGACTCACTGCTGATCTCTGCTGTGTATATGATCAGCTCCAAGTATTAGACACGTAAAATTACGATTTCCCTTTAAAGAAGTAAGAAATTTTCTCACATTTAACAGCATAATATTACGACAATTACAGGTACGTGTTATCTCCAAGCTAACAAAAAGGGTACCAAACTAGACAAATGACAGGAATTTTTATAAGTAGATCGAATACATAGTATCCAGAATTGGGCTGAGATTAAATTTTACATTAGTTAGTAGTCATGTAGTGTATTCTTATCTAATTTGACGGTAAATGCAATTACACGAAATCAAACTGTATTTGTTGTACAACAATTTCTAAATATGTATAAATATTCATAGCACTTGCTCTACATTAGAAATTTTCTTTGCGTTTTAGCTGTTGAAAATGTTTTAATTCAACTTTATTAACAATTAAAACGAAAAGGGAGCGTTCAACTTGGTTTTAAATATTAGATGGGAGATACTCGTAAATAAAGTAGGCATGCAATCTCGATAGATTGCAAAGGAAAAATGAATGAGTTCAAAAGAAATGGGAATTTCAGTGGTTTTTTTTAAAAAAGAAAAAAATGATAAGAAAAAAGCTTTGTCGGGGAAATTCCAAATTAGCACTACTGCTCAATGGAACAGTTATGATTTCGGCCGTTATCTCGGCGGCAATTTGGTGAATGTTGTAAGGGATTATCCGCGTATACACGATCTTTGACGTTAGGTTAGGTTAGGTGGCGAACCCTTCCCGAAGTATAACACACTACTTATACCAGACGTTAGACCCATTGTGATACCACAACTTATTCACACCAGGCATCAGACAGTCGCCACACGATACCATCCCGACTCCAAATCCTCACCTGGGAGAATTCAGTCAACGATGATAGGAAATGAGAGGCAAACAAACTCCGCCGTTTCGTGGCAAGAGTTGGGCACTGACACATAAGGTGAGCAACCGTCTCCAACTCCATGACGGGTGACTCTGGCTGAATTTGACCATTGGCATTGGTTATGTTGGATTGGAGGACCGCAGTGTTTTGTGGTTTATTCGCATACACCTGCGACTTAAGAAACCCACACAAAAAAATGCATAACGGGGTCAAATGGTACGTTCTCTGTTGTCAGTTCACATAAGATGACCATGCCCTCAAATCGCTGGTGTAGAATATCCACGAAGCGCTGTCTTCTTAAAACCACATGTCGTTGGTGTCTAGATCATCCAATTCAGGCCAAAAGCAGTTGTTAATCATCGGCCTAAAGTGATCGTCGTTGACAGTGATGGCCTGGCCAACGTTGTTCTTGTTTTTTTATCTTGGACCAGCACTCAGGAGATGACCTCTACACATGCGATGCATTATGCTGTAACTATATGAAAGGGATAGCAGTAGAAATGATAGGAGGTGAAGCTTCACTATTTTACAACACTGCTTTTTGCACGTTATTTGTTTTATAGCAGTACTGTAGCGTCTCTGATGTCAAGGAGACGTATTAAATTTTGAAGCTTGGTTTTTAGTAGTCATTTTTAGTAATTATTTTACTTCGCCGGTGCTACACAATACCGACGAAGGAGGGCGTTCTGATGTGCCTCTGAATTGGATACAGCTGAAGCCGTCACTGTTAAGTACCCAGTGACTATGTCTTCGCCACTGAAACCTTCCGACAACAACTGGCACAAAGACACACATATGCACATCAGAAAAAATGCGAGATGTTTTTAAGAGTCTGAAACTGGGTTTGAACCCAGGAAAATTTTTCGTTTTGTAGCCAACATGCAGACTACTGCAACCATCCCCCCTGTTCTCAAAGAAATATGCACTGATGACGCCGCCAGCCCAAAATCCACCCCAAAAGGTGACTTTTTTTCGGGATGCATTGGACGCTCTTGGATCTCATGTGGGTTGGTATAGTCCCAAATACGACAGTTTTGTTTGTTCAAGTATCCATTCATCCAGAAATCCAGGGTCTCTTTGCTGAAGAAGATTTTTGGATGAAAATTAGGGTGAGTTGTCAACTGCTCCAATTTTATTATTTGCACGTTTTGTTGAATGATGTATCCATTCATGGCGATTTGGCAAAACAGACTCAATAAATGACGACTTATTTAACAGTTTGTTGCTTCAACAAGATGGCCGTTATCAACTGTCAAACTTCGGAAGTGCTTGTTGGAAGACCCTGTACTTATACAGATAAGTTCTTCAGGCTAATTGTTTTTATTCTAGTGCGGCTTCCTTTTAATTCTAGATTTTTGGAAGTTTACCGTACGTTTTTAAAGAATCCCCTTCTTGATTTTAGGCGAGCAGAAAATCATCAACTCATTTGCACTCCAGTGCATTCAAAGAACTGACGTTACGTGTGCGTGCATTTGCTGCTGTTGCACTCGCTACCGTTTCTTTTCAAAATTTTCGGTTGGTATAGTTGCTGATGTTGTTATCAGTTTCCTAGTTGAATGGTTGGTGGTGGTGTATGCTTGAGGTTGGCCATGGTAAATGTTGTTTCGATGAAAGCTCCAAAATAACAACTACTACATACTACAGTACCGCCAACGCCGGTCTCACTAAATCAGCCAACCATCAAATTTACAAAAACAACAATCATAACACAAACACAAACACAAAGTACATATGTATGTATGTACGTAAGTAAGATATGCTTAGCAGAATTAAATAATAAAAATAAACTCAGCAAGGTTTTTTTTGTAAATAATTAAAAAATTCTCTTATTTAGACGTTTGTTTTTTTGTTTTTGTTAGTTTTAAGCCAACAAGAACAGCAACTGTTAACGCCTTCGTATATACGCTGTACGCCAAATATTGAAATTAACATAATAACGTGAGCGTAACAGCTTGTTTATTACGTATTAATATACGTAGCCGTAGTACTCTGTCTATTTAACGTAGTAACAGAGATTTCGCTGCCTTTGCTTAACGTTGGTATGTTGTTTGGTTGACTGAATGTTTCGCTGTTGTACTCTTTTGGCGGTTTTTTTTTTAATAATTCTTAATTATTTGTTTGATTATTATTGTCGCTCGGTGTACGTACTGCCAACTGAAGCAAACACCTGGCCAACAGAGTTAAAGCGTTGCTATTAGAGGCGATCGTTGTTAGTCGTTGTTGAGAAGCCGTCAATTTTAGTGGAATTTAAAAAACCAATTCGCTCGCGAGTTTTTGTTTTGATTGAAATTAAAAAGAAACATAAAAAAAGAAAAATTAACAATTAAAAATATTTACATACATACAGCAAACGTTTGCTGGTTGTAACTAAAGTGCAAAAACGTACTAAGTCTATAAATAATTAAAATTTTTTTTTAAATTTTATACAAGAAATTTACAAGATTTTTTAATGGAAAAGATAGGAATTTTATAAAAAAGAAGAGATTTTTGGTTTTCATTAACACATACGTAAATATAAGTACATCCAGTTATACCCACACACAGCCATCATTATTCTATCCTTCGTACTCGTATGTATGTATAAATGTGTATGTAGTATTTGATTGTTTAGGGAAACTGCATTTAAATAATGCATTCATTTTGTATTGTACTTATGGTGTTGTTTGCACTTTCAGCTCGTACCCAGCACAATTTCAAAGTCACTGCATTCTTCATGATATCATTGGAAGATATTCAGACAAACATACTCGTACGTATGTTTGTCGGCCTGTAGATCGCTATTTGTTCGTCATTATTGTCAAATCGGTTTGTTCACTGGCGTGTCTCCTCCAATCAATTATTTTTTTCAGTTTCCACAATTTTCTCTATGTGAATGGTTTGCTTTAATTTTTGTTTAACAAATTTTGTGGCTTTGTTTAAGCCAGTGCAATTTTATTGTTTGCTGTCTGTCACTTCAACTGTATAATGTAAAATGATGTAAATTGATTTTCAGCACACTCGCATTTTGTCGCAATATGTTTCTAAAGAATTGTTCTTTTAAAACTTGGGCATACTGGAATTCTCATTAGCCTATCTGTAGTATACAAAACAAACAGCTGTAACCAATGCACCGGCACATCCGAATGCCCTTCTTCGTTGGTATTGTATAGCACTGGCGAAGTAAAATAATTACTTAAAATGGTTACGAAAACGAAGTTTTAAAATTTAATACATCCTCTTGACATCAGAGGCGCTACAACACTGCTATAAAAACAAAGAAAGTGCCAAAGCAGGGTTATAAGATAGGGAAGCTTCACCTGTTGTGATTTCTCCTACTATCCCCTTCGTCTAATTCCAGCATAGCATGGCATGTGTAGGGGTCAGCTGCTGATAAAAAAAAAAGAAAAAAAAAATATAACTTTATGACACTGTGTGAATCCCCCAATTGTATGGTTTTTAATATTGCAATAACTCCATTAATTTCGACATTAGTTCACTATAGATATTTTTATACTACACGCAATCTTATTTTTAGGTGGAGTTTGTAGTCGATTGCTTAATTCACAAGCTCAGTCGTATAATTTATCTTAAAAAAAAAACGATATGTATTTATATGCTTGTGAACATGCATAATTGTAGTATCGTTATTTTATCGTATATTTATTTTTGTTTTTGTTTATATTTTCTTAAAAAAAATTCACATTCATTCCATTCAATCAGATATGGAAATTTAAATTTTATTTCAAGTGTTTCACGACAGGCAATCAAATAGTTTTATTCAATATAGTTTGAAAATTTAATTAAAATGAATTAAATATATATTTATCATTAAGAAGAATTTAATTTTGCGAATTAGTTATCACACATTTGAAATATTTTTTAGAAAATCAATCAAAAAAATTTTGTATTCCCAGACCGGGCCTCAACACAACTACTTCAAAAACAGATAAAATTCAATCCTAAATTCGGAGCACACTTTTGCACCAACACTAAAAAAAACAATCCTGTGTAATAAAATACACAGATTATAAAAAACAATGCATACGACGTTAAAATGATCTTGTGAATTGAAAATACATATACGTTCGCCATATACTTTAAATAACAATCAAAATGCATTTAAGTCCGTATGACATTAGATTTATTTTTCATTAATCAATATAAAATTGACAGAAAGGGACAGCAAAGCCCGTAAGAAACAAATACAATATAATATTTACATTTTTTAAATTTTGCCCCCATATTATTTTCATTTAAAAAATGCTAAAGAAAAATATACGATCAAAAACTAAGCTCAAAATCGCAGACATTGGCATAAATCGCTAAGTTGTCAACATATAAAAGATTTTTAGTTCGAAACGTCAAGTTGAAATGGAAACTTTTTACTTTTTTTTTTGACAGTTACTCATTTTCATCGATAACACTAGTGGACGATTTGACGTTTTATATCGTTCTACTTTTTGCACCCGATTAATTTTCCCATTACAATATATTTGCGATCTTCTACAAAATTCGACCAATGCAGAAAAAATGTAGTGTCATAAGGGCTTTATACTATATTTTTAAATTCTAATAACAGAATTCACAGTTCGTAGTAAATTACTATAGTAGAACTTTTAGATCTAGTAGTTTTCGTAAATCAATACTCCAATATCTACAACGTGTGAATTGAAATAAAAGCCACAGTGTATGAAGAAATATTTTTATAATTCTTATTTTCTAAATTTCTATTTGAAATATTTTCATGTTAATCAACGTAATACATTTTTGGAGCGTAGTATGTAACCGTGTCAGAATAGGACTGAGTGTATTATTTGATAAAACCAAATTTATGAAAAGAAGAGGCGTTACATTTCGTAGTGGGTGTTGAATTGTTTTGGTCGTTATCATTTTAAACAGCATTCTAATATCGGAATTCTGGTTATTACTATATTTGGCTATACATTTTAATACTTTTGTTTACACTTTTTTTTTAAATATAACTTAAAATTTCGTTAATTTGAAATCAATATGAAAATATTTTTTATTGTTAAATATTTAATATTATTTAAATGGTGTTTGTTTATTTGTTGTTTAAGAATGATTTAAACACGTTTGAAAATCATCTTTTATACATTATAGGTGTTTTGGGCCAGAGCTTAATATTCGACAAAAGAAACAATCGATCGGTTGCTGTATCGGAGAGCTCAGGAATAATGAAACTAAACATTCTTGTAGGGTCTCAGGGTCATAAACTTGGCTTGGCTAGATCCGAGCTACTACAACACTGTCACTTCTGCCATCCGTAGTTTTTTTTTTAATGATTACGGGGGAACGGGATAGTACGGAATATATTACAATCTGAATAATCCTGCCTCCGGGTTCGTAGTTTCTCATTTTATTTGTGAATTTACACAATTGTCCTTTTACTTTCCATCGAGGATTTAGTATTGGGAACGGCAACGATGAGTTTGTTTTCGCTTTTGGAGTCATGAGTCACGCAAATCATGAATGAGAAGGTCGGTTTCAATGGACGACTTGTCTCGTGGGTTCATGGATTTTCAAGTCGCTGAGATTGTTTTTGGTACGACATCAATTTATCGGAAATACCTGATAGAGGCTTCATGATCTATTCAAATATGCTCTAAGAGGATTTGCTGCCTTACTAATCGTTCTATGATTGGTGTAGACAGAGGCGCGAGCGTTGAGGTATGGGAAATATTCGCAAGTTCTTCAGACTTCCGAACGAATGTAATGTGTGCGTGTTCCAGGCTGAGATCATAGCGATCCTAAAGGCCATGGAACTAGTAGTGGAGAATGTGACTAAAGGCGAGAAGGTTACTCTATATGTTGACATGCAGGCACCGGCTCTAAAAGCTTTGAAGTGCCACATTGTTGTTAAATCGAAACTTGTTAGTGCCCACAGAAGCACGCCGACCACAACGGTGGGGGAGGACAAATATAATTTCCGACTATTGCAAATATGATATATGAAGGAAGGTAAGTTAAAGAAGGATGAAGCCCCGGTACCAGAACACCTCCACACGGAAACCCATAGGGTCCAGTGGGAATACCCTCGAAAAAAATAAACAAGAAATAAGGACAAAGATAGGAATAGAAAAGAGAAGAAGAGAAGAGCAGGCAGATCCCCCCAGAGTCAAAATCCCGTCTCATAGCCAGTCTATCCCTACAATAAATCCCCTGATATCACTTCCCGCGATATCCCTCCGCCCCATCAGGAATCTGCTACTCAACCACCACCAAAATTTGCTTTACTACATTTCACATTAGGTAATACATAAGTTGAGAACATTCCGCTCGAGGTATTTCTCAATACCGAAGTATGTGTATGTTTGTGTAAAAACGAAAAATTGTTTGCGGATTCGGTTTACAGAACATACCCGATTATTTAAAAATATATCTGTTAATCGTGAAAGACTGATTTCAAACCATTTTTAATTTTAATTGCAATTTACGTGTTTGCTGGGATGCTACTACTTATTATTGAAGTTCTATGCATGTACATATTAGTGGAGAATGACTAATGCTTTGCCAATTTTTCTTCGCTTTTTGGTCAAACAGGCATTAATTTTGTTGTTCTTTTGGCTAAATAAAACTATGAAAAATGTTAAACTGTATTCTTTTATAAATTCTTTCTATTATGTGTCATAATAGTGAAGATTTTATTGATAAAAAATAAAAATAAAAAAATAACTGAATTTAACTGTCCAACTCAGCAAAACGCAGAGGCTGTAGTAAGTTGCTTTAAAGTGTTCCGAATATTTCTTTGGTAACCAAACCAGTGTTGTCAGAAGTACGAGCAGATCCCTACATATAGTTTGTTTTTATCTCTATGGGGAAAATAGGACATATTTTTTTATTTTCGCCAATATGTATAATTGTTCAATTGTCTTTATTAGAAAATAAAACGCTACAAAGAAATATTCGGATATTTTCTGTAAACCGAATCCACAAAAATTTTTCGTTTTTAAAACGAATACACATACTTAGGTGTTGAGAAATTACTTTTAAATCGACTCGGTTTACCGAGCAGGGGGGATTAACAATAATAATAATGGAATGTAGCCGGCCATATTTTCGTCTGTGTGACGAAAAAAATATTATTCCAGAAGTTTTTCTTCCAACTGTTTTCTCGTCTAAACTCAGCCTTACAGTGTGGTCTTTTTTTAATGGCGGACTGATCGGGGGTATACAACTCCCCCTAGAAAAAAACATTTTACTGGGAAGACCAATTTTAATGATGCCTTTTTAATTGGAAAGCTCGCGCTTAGCGTTAGGTTCCCTTTTAATGGCGGGCTGATCGGCGGAATACAACTCCCGCTGAAGAGAACTTTTTACTGCATGGACCGATTTTGAAGAACTTTTTTCATTACAAAGCTCGTGCCATTTTAATACAACTCACCGTAAACAGAAATTTTATTATATTTTACTTTTTAGTTCCTTTTTTAGTCGGTTAAATTTTTATTATTTTTTTTATTTTTTTATTTTGTTTCAAGCACAAGATTTATTATAAAATATTAGAATAAATTTATTCAAACAACTGGTAAGGGGTAAGTGGTAAAGATTTTGTTTGCCTCATCAAATGCAAATACCGAAATGCATATGGATTTTTGTAGGGGAGATTTGTTTTAAAACGTTTTTTTTTTTTATTACTCGCAGTTAATTTTTTAATAAAATTACTGGCAACACTGCGTTACACTCTCTTTGTTTCACTTTTAGCCACGCATTGATGAAACAATAACTGTGTTCCTAACTTGTTTTAATATGCTTTTTGATTTCAGCAAATGGTTTTAATGAACTTAAGAAAATCTATTTGAAATCTTTTCAAGCATTTTACAAATGTTTGCTTTTTGCACTATTTTCGCGTAATGGCATTAAACATGAATTATACTTCATTTTCGTTCTTCTTTGGTTTTTATGGCTGCCATCGTTATTGTCATAGTCATTGCTTTGTGAGAAACCGCTTTAGAAGCAACAAAATTAGGGAAATTAACTTAGAATAGTATTCTGCTCTATACTGTATCTTACTTTTTGGTACATCAGTGGTTTGATTCATGACGCGAAAGTAATGCCTTGAAATAAGTTGTGTCTGCTGAAGCTCTGCCAGTCCTATATCCGGTTTTGTTTACCTTAGTTCGAAACAGTATTCGAACAAGAAATTGTCTGTAATATGATGTGGGAAAAATGTGTTAGTGAAAATTCAAATTAAATAGTCAAACAACAAAACAACAGTTTCAATATTCTTAGTCTTAAATAAAAAAAAGTTAAAATTTGGTGTTATTTAGGGGTGTTCTTGAACACAGCGAAACGAACTAAGAAATCTAAACGAAATCGAATTGAAATTTAGTTAAAAAGTGTAGAAAACGAAGACAATGCATTCCAGAACCTCAACCACTTCATCTACATTGATGAAGAAAAACAGTCAGGTTGCAGGTGCAAGTACAACTCTAGTTCCATCTCGTGGACCAGCCATTACTACCAATATTGACGACAATAACGCCATCTACCAGCAACAATTCAAACATGAAAAGACCATTGAAGCAGTTATTACCGAATATCCGGGTGTTGCCCCCGCATCAGCAACTCCTCAACAAAGTTTATCTTACGATCGTTCGGTAGTTTTACGAAACAGCATTCGTAATGATAACAATCGTGAAGTTGATGTTGCATTGAAGTCTGATCATGTGGGTGCACAACATCATGAGTTGCACGAATCGTATCAGAAAATGACACGCAACAAACGTATTTCGACTGAGATTCTTGGATCAAGTGTTGAAAGTTCGAAAACTTCTCAACGTGGCCCTAGTGGACATCGTCGAGTCACAACGCATATAGTACGCAAGGTGACCACCTTAAGTCGTGCAGAAGAGCAACAATTACCCGCTGAGGATTTGTTGCCTCCAACTAAAATGTTGCGCAACTCTGATTTAGAATATCGCCATACGTTACCAGCAATTGAACCTGCCTATTCTTCAACTTTAAAAACTCAACGCACTAAGGTATTAAAAGCAACAAAATTTTAAATAAAAATTAAAATTTATCGCTGATTGTACTGATCTAACAATTACAAAAAAAAACGTGGTGTGAAAGTTTAGCAACAAGTTATATATTATTTTAAAAGTCGCCGGTCTAAAAAGGACCTTTTTATTATTTTATTTTTAAAATTTCAACACAAATTCTTGATGAGCCATACATTTATGCACACAAAAACCAAACAGTTTCTAAGCATTTGAATTTGTCGCGTCATCAAATCTATAGCTCGTAAATATTAATTTGCTTTGAGTTGAAGGTGACTTTCCTCAATCTCTCTATCTCTCTCATACACATTTTAAAAATAAGTAATGCTGTTGTAAACTTAAGAAATGCGCACAGGTATTTAACAATATTTATTTAATTAACAGATCTCCGATATTGTTGTTGGCAAAGAAGACAATGTATCAGCACGTGAGGCACTTTTGCGTTGGGCCCGTCGCTCTACTGCTCGGTATCCAGGAGTTCGTGTCAATGATTTTACATCATCGTGGCGCGATGGTTTGGCATTCTCAGCACTTGTGCATCGTAATCGACCGGACTTGCTTGACTGGCGAAAGGCAAGAAACGATCGACCAAGAGAACGACTGGAGACTGCTTTTCACATTGTGGAAAAGGAATATGGTGTTACGCGTCTGCTAGATCCAGAAGGTTCGATAATTATAAAGATTATTATTATTATATTGAGTTGTTATTAATTTCTTATTTCTTTACTCAGATGTTGACACTAACGAACCGGATGAGAAATCCTTAATTACTTACGTATCATCGTTGTATGATGTGTTCCGTGATCCACCTGCCATTCATCCACTCTTTGACATGGAGTCACAACGCCGTGTTCACGAATACCGTGATTTGGCACAACAGTTCATTTATTGGTGTCGCGAAAAGACCGCCTATTTGCAGGAACGTTCATTCCCGCCCACATTAATCGAATTGAAACGTCTGTCCAGTGATCTGCATCACTTCCGCAACGAGGAAGTGACCGTACGCAAACGTGAAAAGTCCAAGTTAGTACAAATCTATAAAGAGCTTGAACGATATTTTGAAAGTGTAGGTGAAATTGATGTGGAAACGGAATTACGACCCGAGGCTATTGAAAATGCCTGGTATCGTATGCAGACTGCTTTGCAAGATCGTGAAATGATATTGCAACAAGAAATTGAACGCCTGGAACGTTTGCAGCGTCTTGCCGATAAGGTTGAACGTGAAATCAAGCATGTTGACGTCAAATTGACCGACCTAGAAAATCGCGTTAATGAAGAAGCCAGACGCATTGAACGTTTGCATCCAGTTGATGCCAAAAACATTGTTGAATCTCTGGAAACTGAAATTCGACATTTGGAAGAGCCCATACAAGATATGAATCAAGATTGTCATGTCCTAAATGAAGGACGTTATCCCCACGTTGCCGAACTACATAAAAAAGTGAACAAATTACATCAACGATGGACTCAACTTCGTACTACATTCCATACAAATCTTGTCCAAAAATTGACTGGCCTTAAATACCCCGTCCAAGAAACTACTTTAACACGTCAAAAACGTATTGTCGTTGAATCAAGACAAATCGAAACAAATCCATGTTTCAGAGACCTGCAAGAACATATCGAATGGTGCCAAAATAAATTGAAACAAATTCTTGCCGCCGATTACGGGTCCGATTTGCCATCGGTCAAAGAAGAACTCGATCGTCAGCAACGTGAACATAAAATCATCGATCAATTCCATAGCAAAATACTCAATGACGAAAGGCAACAAACGAAATTCTCTGGCGAAGAGTTAAATCTGTATCAACAACGTCTTAATCAATTGCAAAAGATTTATGCCGAACTATTAAGTACCTCCACTAAACGTTTATCCGATTTGGATTCCTTGCAACATTTTCTGGCTCAAGCCTCCGCTGAATTGCAGTGGCTAAATGAAAAAGAAGAAATAGAAATATCTCGCGATTGGGCAGACAAACATCTTGATTTGCCGTCTGTGCACAGATATTATGAGGTGAGTTTTTGAAGGCTATTTTTTATTATTACGATTACTTTCTCAACGAATGTATGCATATATGTACATATATAAATGTTTATTTAGTTGAAAGCTCTCAAAGTATTGCCAATATACTCTGCATATTATATAAGTATCTTTTACTATTGAATTACATTCATATACCGTCTTATGCAAAAACGATGCTTAAAATTAATATCTGCTTGAAGTAGGAATATTGTATGGGAATACCAGTTTTAACACACACTTTAATTTTAACAATCGTTTTTGCATTAGGGGGTTCTCATTTAAATTATTAATAATTATTGATTGCCCATATCATGTATTTGTTATTATTTTATAAATGTCTAAAACAACCAGCGTGCATTTGGTAATGGAGATGAGGTGAGAATATAAAAAAAAAATACATCCTGCATCCCTTTCAGTTGTTTTTGTTAAACTTTTCTTTTTTTTCCTTTAATAAGTTACTGCTTAAAATTGATTTTACTTATTTGATTTCTTTAAGATCGAACTGTTACCAAGTGCAGCAATGTATAATATTTCTACTTAATATTTGTTTTTGCCTGAGTAATTAGAAATCATTTACAATTACTATTTAGTGATCTTAATTCCGATGAAAAGTCATCATACTTTTGTGAAAAAATCCTTTGAGAATTACATTCTTTCGAAATTAGGCCATATTTTTTTTCTTGGTATGTGGATCTTATTAGCACATATGTAGTATTGACTTTTTGTAATTATATATAATAACTTGTAAATAATTTGTAAATAAACGTCAACCAACTTGTGTAGTTTATGCTTGTACAAAAAACTCTACGCAAATGTTTAATTATCTTTAGTTGAAGCGTTCACATCCAAAAGAAAAAAGAACCTACAATATCATGTACTTACTATATCACACCGATTCTTAGGAAAGTTAGCACACAGACTGCTGAAGTCTCTTGGTCTAACGCCAAAGGTTGAGCGTAACCAAAGTGATTAGGCTGTAAAGCTTTCAGTTATTTTTCAAAGTCTCATGTACATTCATATTCATTTGTTCATCCAGCTGTCTTATGAACGCGTTCATTGTACCAGTAGTCCTAGAAAATATTTGTAATCACACAATTTATACAACAATACAAAAACTTGCGAATTGAGCGATTATATTCTAATGATGGCATCTCTTAAATTCGTGTATGTATATAAGTGCATAAATAAATATCTAAACAATCAGAAATGAAGTGAAAAATATTTAGTTGCCAGTTTCGCTTAATTTTCTCTTTCATTCAATATGAAATTGTCGCATGAATTGTACATGTAAATAGATTTGCATATAATTCTTTTTGCAATTTTCTGTTCCTACACTGTAATATTTCGGTCTAAATTATAGTTTTGCATAATATTTAAACCACATTTATGAGGTAAATGCATGACAGATAGAAATTTAAATTTATTATTTTCCTTTGGTTGGTCTGGTTTGTTAAAAACAATCGCTAATTAACATTAACGCGTTGTATTTTCAAACTCCTTTGAAAAACAAATGCGAAATTCACCATTTAATGCATATGCCCACTAATATTGCTTTAATCAATTGTCTTTTAATGAGATATTAATTAAGCTCTATAATATTTTCAGAATCTAATGTCGGAATTGGAAAAACGCGAATTACATTTTGGTACGATATTGGACCGTGGGGAAACTTTATTAAACCAGCAGCATCCCGCAGCAAAATGCGTAGATGGTCACTTGACTGCTTTGCAGCAACAGTGGGCCTGGCTTTTGCAATTGACCCTTTGTCTGGAAGTCCATTTAAAACATGCTACTGAATATCACCAATTCTTTGCGGAAATAAAAGATGCCGAACAATGGCTAAGCAAGCGTGATGAAATTTTGAATAGTGAATATTCAAAATCCGATTTTGGCTTAGATCAGGGAGAAGCTCTGCTGCGTGGTATGCAGGATTTGCGTGAAGAGCTCAATGCATTTGGTGAAACAGTTGCCAGCCTACAGCATAGATCGCAAACAATAGTGCCTTTGAATAAACGCCGCCAACCAGTCAATCGCCAGTGTCCAGTCCAAGCTATATGTGCCTACAATCAACAAGGACAGGTCCAAGTGGATAAAGGTGAAACATGTACATTGTTGGATAATTCGGGTCGTGTTAAATGGCGTATACATACATCAAAGGGTCAAGAGGGTTTGGTTCCAAGTGCTTGCCTTTTAATGCCACCGCCTGATAAAGAAGCTATCGATGCGGCCGAACGACTTAAACGTTTGTTTGATCGCTCAGTTAGTCTCTGGCAAAAGAAGCACTTGCGTCTCAGGCAGAATATGATATTTGCCACAATCCGTGTTGTCAAGGGTTGGGACTTTGATCAATTTCTAGCTATGGGTCCTGAGCAAAGGACAGCTATTCGTCGAGCCTTAAATGATGATGCGGATAAATTGCTAAGCGAAGGTGATCCTAATGATCCCCAACTAAGACGTCTAAAACGTGAAATGGACGAAGTCAATCGATTATTTGACGAATTTGAAAAGCGAGCAAGAGCAGAAGGTAAATAATTCATAGAAAATTGTTGTCTTCTAATTAAGAAAACGTAGTAATATGAATCCTAAACCATTTCACACATATTTCGTTGAAATTTAAAAAGAGCAGTTTTGTTCTAATAGAGAATACAAATTATTTCTAACGTAAATAGTGAAGTTGTCATACTTGAAAGTGGTAAAATTTTTTTTCTAATGTCCCTAAATTAAAATTTGTTAAAATGTCTTTCAAAAATATATAAATTCTTCAATATAAACTTGTGGTACTGATAGTGATTGCACTTCTTTTTTCTCTTTTAAAGTGCTATAAATGGCTTTATAGCGCTGTAATAAACTGCATATGTTTTGTGTAAATAAATCGGGCTAAAAGATAATGGCATTTATTGCCGGGAAAACTCCACTGTGCAAGATAGCAAAATTAAATGGATTTTAATTAACTTTACGATTCTGAAAGCGGCATTATGTTATAATGCTTGCACGCATTTATTATCCGTTATATTGGATATCACATGTGTACATACATACATACATATACTCGTATACAAGATTATGTCTGAACGTGGGTTTATTTTGCAAAACTAACAATTCAATTAGTGGCTCAATTAAAGAATAATAGAAAACCTTGCTGTACATCTGTTGATAAATATTTGTAAGAAGACACCCAAAGTTCTCATTATTTCTTAAATAAATGTTTTATCAGTATATTTAATGTTCTGTTAGAAAAAACATCACAATTTCTTAAGATCGTAAAGCAAGATTTATATTGAATTATGAAACATTTATTTGCCACCCGCAAGACAAGAGGTAGCAGTTTAGCAAATTCTCTATGAATTTTAAAAACCACTTTAATAGTTTTATAAATTTGAAAAGTGCTTAAAATTTTTTAATAAAATTGTATTAATTTCTTTATTTATTTTTTTTTTTTTAGAGGAAAGTAAACAAGCCAGTCGCATCTTTACAGAAGAATGTATTGCTATCAAGGGCAAACTGGAAGATATGGCAAGAGAACTGGAGCAAATCATCAGTGCTCCTCTGCCTCGTGATCTTGACTCACTCGAACACGTTTTAGAAATTCATGCAGATTATGAACGCCGCCTACAATTATTAGATCCAGAGCTACAACATTTGCAAGAAACATTCCGCACAATAGCGTTGAAAACACCAGCTCTTAAAAAGAGTATGGACAATTTATTGATATTATGGAAGGAATTAAATAACTTGAGTGGTTTACATAAAGATCGTTTGAAATTATTGGAAATATCTTTGGCTGGTCTGGAGGATAATGAGCACTTTATATCAGAAATTGAAAATCAACTAGCCAGACACCAGGATCTACCCTCAAGTCCTGAAGGTTTAGAAGTGGTGTTCAAACAACTGACCCATATGCAAGATTTGATAACTCAACAGCAGCCGCAAATGGACAAAATGACCGATGCTGCAGATCAATTGGGCCGAATGGGTGTGCCCACAAAAGTCTTAAATGATTTAAAACGTCTACATACCAATGTTGAGCGATTGAATACTCGATGGAGTACAATTTGTAATCAATTAGCTGAAAGGTAATTTTTTCTATTACATACTTTTATAATTTTGTATATACTATACATATGGAAGATATGTATATAGAACAATCTGAAATGGTCACGTTTTGAAAATTAAATACATCGTTTCATATACGAGTACAAACAAGCCTATTTTCGGTCAAAATTCGAAAAACGTTTTATATACTAGAATTGTCTTACTCTAGCTTTATATTAGTTTTGCTTCACGGTAATTTGTTTTGTTATTTCAAAGATTACGAATTTGGAAGCTGTTTATTTTTTCTTATCCCTTTAAACGATTATAAGTTTAATATTTTCTAAGTCATAAAATTAGTTTTTATATAAAAATGTAAAGCTTTAAGAAATAAAAAATAATAAGCAACATCTTTATCCAGAAGAAGCTACACAAAGGAGTAGAGAAATATTGAAAAATAAATTAATTAATTAATTTTTATATAAAAAAAAATAAATATCTTGAGCTCGCAATATTAGTGAAAATTATTAAAAACAAAAAAAAAGGTTTTTCAATTCTTATTTTTTTTTTAAATTTTTTCATAATAGGCCTTATTATGAATGGCGTTGTCGTTAGGAATTCGGTAAAAAGTGGCAAAACCTGCCATATTTTCTATATTGGATATAAGAGAATAAGGCCCAATAAATATTTTTTAACTTTCGTATTTAAAATTTTTTTTTATTTATATAAGGTTTAATAGACAAATTTCAATACAAAATTCAATCAATGTGTGTACCTTTTATAAATCCAAAACATTTTTATGAATGTGGCAGGTTTAATTTTTTTATTGTTTCTTTTTCAATATTTCGTTAACCATCGGTTGAAATTTTCCTGAAGATATATTAAAAAATCACTTAAAAAAATCAAAAAATATTTATTATAAATGTTTCTCTGTTTTAAAATTATATTTAGTTAATTTTGAATTTAAATTGTTAACAGTTATTGACAAACAAGCATTAATTTCTTTTAATTATCACTACAAAATAAATGTTCATATATGCACATAGTTTTTAAACGGTTGATTGATTTTATAGACGACACCTGATGGGTAAAGAACATTGAATAAATTAAATTTTATGAAACACTTTTATTTTTTAAGTGGCTGGAAGAAACGTGATGATAATATAATTTTTAGTGACAATATAAATATTTATTTTGTTTACGCTTCTTTAGTTTTATCTAATGATTTTCTTTCTACGTTTATAGAATGCGCTCATGCGAAAATGCCATAGGCCTTATGAAGAATCTCCAATTACCACTACAAATGGAAGAATCATGGGTGGATGGCACTACAGAGAAGTTGTCAGCCATGCCGACTGCCACATCAGCTTATGAATTGGACGTAAGTAGAAAAAACTATGTTTGCAATATAATGTTACATGAGAAAGTAAACGTTATTTATCGTTTTAAGATATATAGTTTTGCTTTATTTTTCAAGTAAATTCAACTTAGAGTTCACTTTAGTTTTAGGAGATTCCAAATTTTCTTTTCTACATATTTTTGGCAGAGATGTTTTTTATTTTTCGACTAGGTGCAAAAAAGAATTAAAATTTTATATTGAAGGACCACAAATTCCATAAAATATGACTTTTTTTTTAATAAAAAACAAATTTAAAAAAAAACACAAAGTATATATTCAATCCCATTATATAGAATCAATATATTAGTTTTATATTCCTTGAGAATTGGTGCTGGTCAATTACTATTGAAAAATGCAAAATTTAAAATGATATGCATACATATGTATGTATGTTTTTCTTTATACACGTTTTATATATTGTATTATTTAATTTGTAGTAGTATTCCTTTGTTTCGTTTTGTGTTTTTCTGTAAATCATTTATTTTTGGTTTTGCCTGTTTCAAAGGATTTACATAGTACATACGTATATTTAAATATCAATATTATAGATTGTAGCAGTTTGAAACTTCTGGGAAGTTTGGTGGTAGTTTGGTAAAACTGTATAATTAATGTTTCAAGAAAGTTTTTTTTTTAATTTAGCGGTCGACAGTATGATATAGGGAAATTATTTAAAAAAAAAAAGCCAAACAATTAAAATTGTTATAAAATTGTACACTCTTATAATTTTTCACAAACCTACACACACACACACACACACGCACACGTGTACTTTGAAAAAGTAAAACATGCTAGCGGATTCTTTTCACCACACCGCAAAAACCAAAATATATATTATATGTATAGTAATTTCATACATAATTCCTAAATAATTTTTGTGTAGTAGAATATTTGTAGTATTTCTTTATTTGTAAATTGTAATCATCCGTAATTTTGTATAGTTTTCTTAAATAATATTTTATCGTTTTGTTTTACTCATAAGTTGCACTAAACAATCGTAGTCAAAGTTCAAACTAATTTGTATTTTTGTCTAATTTTTTGTATTTTCCACCAACAAAAACTCAAAATCAAAACAAAATTATCAAAAATCAATACACACTTATTAAATAATAAAAAAAAAATTTAATTGAAAATTAAAATCCTTAACATAATCAACCAAACCATGAACTCCCATGGTCGTCAACATCACCAAACAACTTGAATTTCTACTACTATTTCCCTCCACCAACTCCTAATGTTTTTTAAACATTAAAAAAAAAAAAAAAAAAAAAAAAAAAAAACTTTAACAACAAAAGAAATTGCTGGGAGCTGCTATCGAACGAAAACCCAAAATCGAAAATGTCAACTTGGCTGGAGGAAAACTTATAAGAGAAGCAAAGGTAAATGTTTATAAAACTAAAAATTTTCATCACTTCCACTCTATATATCTTTATTTGAATGATTCTGAATATTTGAAAAAGAACTCTTACTTTTCTACAAAATATTTGATAAACATCTACACGTGTGTCTTAGAGAAAAGTATATTTAATGCTTTGTATTTATTGTTTACCAACGAAGAGGAATTGAAATTTTATTTAAAATTTATAAACCATAATTAAAAGTCGGGTATTTGGTGCGTTAACCATTGATATTTTTAAATTATTTTTTTATTTAATAATTTCATTAAAAAAAACAAACTAAATAAAAAGCAGTAAATATAAATGGAAATTGTCGTATCCCAAAATAATATCTAAACAAAAACATAATATTAAAATTTACATTATTTATTTGCACTTACAATACAATAATAATAATAATTATAATAATCAAATAACTAACTAACCCAACAAACATTAATTTAACTTAACACTTAACCAACAAACACAACTTATGCCAATCAAACGCAAAGATTTACGACGGTAAATGTGTGCGCTTTGTCGATTGGCTACTAGAGGTGCGTCCGTCGTTCGCTCCACCACGGCGAGATTTGCGTCCGGCAGAAAGTGATCCCGGTGCAACACAGTATTACAGCCAACGTTTGGATTTATTAAATACGAAATACGATCGACTATTGGAACAGTTATCACAACGACTTAAAACAGCCATTGAAGTGAATGGCAGTGATGGTTTGGTAAGTCAACAATATTTTCATTTCAATTATTTATTATTGTTTTTTTTTTCAATATTTGAAATGTTTACCTGAAACTTGCATTATTATATAAAAGTATAAAAAAAATATTAGAATCAAATAAAAAAAAGTAACTGTCTGTCCCACGATTTTGAATGCAGTTAAGCGACCGAACCATATCGTGTAGCATCATCTGGAACAGGCAGTATATTCAGCGAAATTTTCAAAATATCCCGCAAATGGTGTTTAATTGTTAAATTTTTTTTTTAATTTTCTGTGATTTTGGAACAAATGTATTATTTTGTTGTTTTTGAATATTTACGTTTTCACCGCTACTTCGACTGCCTAATTATTGTCAATATTTATACTTAAAGTTGTTTACTATTTTTAATTGCTGTCAAGAAGTATTTACGGAAAATCTACTACAACGTATTTTATTTCTATTTTAGTACCAGATGTGCCCCAAAAACTCTGTTATGCGAAGTTTATTTTTTTAAATAATATCCGTTTCAGAATACACGGTTTAAAACGCAAAAAGTAGAGAATTAAAATTTTTCACAACTTTGCAATTATCTCAACCAAAATGCGTGGTTGTTGTGTTTTTCTCCGTTATGAGATAAACAATTTGTATAAATTTTTATTAAATATTAGAAAAATTAATTAAGCAAATTCCTTCTTGATTCTTCAAATATTTAAAAATGATTGTCAAATATTTTTTTGGGTATTCCAATTTCAATTTTTTTTTATTCTATTCAAAGTACCATCACAGCAAATTTGATACAAATTTATTCAGCAGTTTTGAGGTAACGTATTTTCATACTACTTACTAAATTTACATGAAAAATTGTCAAAATTTAATATTTATAGGAAATTGATGATTTAATAACTTTATTTAAGTAGCATTGCAAAAAAGACCTTCATTCGTACCAAAGTCTCAGCTGGAAATCGAACTAAATACCAACTCTACATACATAAGTTTAAACCTCTAGCTTTAGTTATTTTGTGCTGGCCGTTGATCAGTCAGTGAGTGACTGATTCAGGCTGTATATTTCTATATACATGCGAGTTAATAGATATTATCAATGTTTCTTATTTATTAACGCTTTCATATATATCATACCACTGTACATGTTTAGATGCAGTACTTTGTGTTTTTTTATATTTAAAAGCTAAACTTACATTAGTTATCATTAAAGACCTTTATTCATAGTAAAGACATTTCATTCATCATATTTGATACAAGTTTTATAGAGAAATATTATACTGCTACTAAAGTAATTAGTTTCACAAGTAATGCAACAAAGTATATGTTACATACATACATACATACATAGTAAATTTTTTTAAACGCTAGCCATTATGCAGAATATAAATAATCGTTTAAACAATTAATTATTTCTACGTCTCAACCTCGATTAAAACTTTAAAGTGAACTTATTGTTTTTCTGTGTTTTTGAAACAAATATTTATTAATAAAACTTTTTTATTGGTGTTTCAATGCGCGATGACAGCATTCAAATGATCGTTATTTTGTTGTGATGTGATGTCATTAATCTATAAAATACTCATTCAGTTTTTTAACTTTGAAATTAAAAGTACTATGTATGTATATATGTATTTGAAAGATAAGAAATTAAAATTGTTTTTTATTTATTGCTTTATGCGTGCATAAAATTATTGTTATTATATTTCAAGGTTAATTTTATTTTTTTTTTTTCTCACACATTTCGCATTAAAGGTTCGCAATATGAAAAATTTTGCACTTTTTTCCATATCGTTATTTTTTTAAACACAACAGACTAGTAAAAGCAGTTTTTTTGGCTTTGTTAAAAAAGTCGGCGGCCATAGTCAGTTGTCAACGTCGACGGCGACGCCAAATTTTGGACTCTGTTACGTCGATATGCTGCGACTTTGATTTCAAATTTAAATTGCGGTTTACAGTTCCTCTATTTATTGCTTTGATAGGCTAAATTTTGTTGTCAACGTTAACAACTATAATAAGGGTGATTAAAAATTATCTATGTACATATCGAGCCTTTGGTGCAATACCGTAGTAACTCAAAATTTGAATTTTTTGAGCTGGCCATGCAGAAATGATCTTTGAGGAAATATATATCTAAAGGAAGCAAGATTATGGTTCTATATCTAACTGTTCAGATTCTACAGCTACAAATGTCTTTATTGACTCCAGCTGTTTCCAACAATATTTATTTGCAATAATGAAATATTTCCTTTATGACAAGAAATTTACAAACAGAAAACATTACAAAACATGCCTCTTTATTTAAAAACTTGTAAAAAAATAACTTTAGTAAACGAAAATACTATCAAAAAGATGGCTCAAAACGTCCAATGCATTTTTCTCAGTTCACGATTTTTTGAATTACTACGGTATTGCACCAAATGCTCGATATATCGATAGTATGAAGAGAAAATGTTTTTAAGTTTGTAGATTAGTAGTGATAATCTTCAAAATCGGAAGTGCTTAGAATGTGTTGAATAGTATTGAGAGGCGAAAACCATATATCGCTAATTTAGCGAACTATTACGATAAAAGTTTGGTAAATACGAAATTGCTAATTTTGACAAAATGAATTTATTTTGTGTGGAGGCCGGAATTTTCCATACATGTAAATTTAATTAAATTTTATTAATTTTACATGTTATCAGTATATCACCTGATTATAAACTAACTCTGTCATAATTAACTATGGAGCAATTTTAATTAGAGTTTTGCAATTTCTCCACTCAAGTTTAGTGTCCAAACAATGTCAAGCCCATATTTCAGAATTTCTCATTTATTTTTCTTTATTACATCAATAAATATAGAGTATTGACGTGCAACTCCAAGAAAAATTAGTAATTCCACATTTCGTTATTTTTCGGATATTTTTCCTTTTCAGTTTATTTCAATATTGTTATTTAAACGAATAAAGAATTTGTTAAAGAGGGCCTTTCCCATGTAGCAGTAACACTTCAATCCTGAAATTCAGGCTGAACTGCATTTATTAAAATAATAAAAAAATTATTGATTCATAAAACATTTATAAAGCAAATTCTCAGTAAAAATAAGACAATTAATATGTAAATTATTAAGCAAAATGTTTTTTAATTGATTAAAATGTACGTTGAGATTCGACAAATGTTTGACGATTAGCAATATTGTCCGCAAGAACTTCTATACATAAAAATAAATTGGCTTACTCTTTTTTGTTTATTTAACGCCAGTAAAAATTAATTACAATTATTTATTTGTGTCTGTTGTATGGTTAAGCTAGCCTATATGTACATATGTATATTTCGTTGATGCTAATGTCAACTCTTCAGTAGATTTTTCTACCAAATTCCTAAAAAAGCTACGAAATCGAACATATTTTTTAAAAAACTCTCAAATATCTTTGGGAATTACTAAGTATAAAAACAGAAAAAAACCAAGTACCCTTTTCAAATTAAATAGATTTACTGACTAGCCCACGATATCGTTCTGTAAATTTTATTTTGGTTTTGAATGGTAATTTAGAAGTCGAACGAAAAAATTTTTGTTGTGTAAAATAATATTTGCATAGGCAGTGTGATGCATTTACGAACAGGCCCATAGTTATTACATGTGTACTCTATTAAAAATATAATAAATTAAGAACTTGGTCAAATAACTGTATATTTGTAAACAATACAAAAGAAATTAGTGCTTACCGCATTCATACAGCGCTCTTCATGATATTTAATGACATCATTATATCCAGAAAAAATATATTTATAAGTATGTAGGTAATTAAGTTTCAAATATCGTTACCAGAGACCATATAAAATGTGAGATTCTACGAAAAATAATGCCTTGACAACGTTTAATTGAAGTTTTTGTCATTATGCTTCTTTTGACTTCTGTACATATGAAAGTATGTGTGTATGTATATGTATTATTTTCTCCTTAACTTGTTTATTATTAAGTTATTTCAAAAGAATTCTAATTTTATTAACAATAACAAATGTTATTATCAAAACAACTCCAAATAAATGCTTCCAATTTTAATTGACACACACGTAGGCCGCAAGTGGAAAAAAGCAAATAAAATAAAGTACTCTCTCGATAATCCGGACAGCATGAAATCTCCGTTTAATGGAGTGTCCGGATCAGGGTTTATTAATACATGGTTGTCGCAAGGCGAATTCGTCAATTCGCGTTTCGCCCAATCGTCAAATATTTTGTATACATGTGTTTTGTTAAATATAACATAAACAAAAAAAAACGTGTTAAATTAGTGTAATCTGAGTTAAAATTAAATTAATTATTAGAAAAAGTAATATATTGTGCATTCTTATTATTATAATAATAAATTATTATAATTATTAAATTATTTACAACCACTTTTCTTAACTTTCTCGCAAAAGTAAACAAACTTTAACGTTCGGCACAAAAATACGTTACAAATTCTTGTATCAGCTGACGGGCGAATTTGCTAGTGAGTTTACCTGGTAATGGATTTGCCTTGGTCCGGATTACAGATGTTAATTTTTTTACTATAAATATACTTAGATACATATGTATATACATTGCATACATACTGAAAACCTGTTTTAATAAGTTTTTTTTTTAAATAGCAATTCAATCAATTTTACATTTATTTATAAAGGTTTTTTTTTTATTAAAAACAGTAGTTGAATAAGTTTTAAATTTACATATACATATGTATGTATGTATGATTATATCAACCGAAAAAAATTGAAAATAATCCGGTCACTCGCTATAATTTAGATTCGTGGTGAGCGTTTTCGTTGAAGAATTTTATTTTCATTATTGTTTATGAATGAAAATTAGCATTTTGGTGCTTATTCGATTTTTAGTGATTTTTTTTCTAAATGAATTTAAATATTTTATCTATTAGAAAATTTTTAATTATGTGATTATTTACGGAATTAGATTTATTTTAATGTATGTATGCCATACTTCCCTTTACTTTTTTTATAGCCTTTTCGTCCTTTTTTTAAGGTTTGTTAGTTTCTTTGTGTAATCCATGGCATTAATAGAATAATTTATTGATTTTCAATAGGCTAACAAAGTAAGTTATCAAAGGTCGTCGGAAAGTTCATTAAACAATCTGCAAAATTCATAAATTTAATAAATAATGAGAAAACAAAAATTACATTATACTCTTATGTATAAGTAAAGCAGAAAAATAGTTTTATTATACAAAATCATTAAACTAACAGAAAGAAGCTCTGTTAATAACATTGATAGATTAACAGACTCATGGTTGCCATTAATAATAAATATAAAATCGTTAAAATTTGCACAAGTAAAACATGCTTAATTATACAATTTGATTAGGGGGTAACGATCATGCTACTGGCATTCGCTAAAATTGCTGTGAATATTTAAGGCGAATACTATAATATGACCATATCAAATTGGCCCATCATATCAAATGTATATAACCTTTTAAGAATTTACTTTTGTTATTAAACACTTTTTTTCGTAAAAGTTATACTGATTCAATTTTGTATGGAATTTTATCTATTAAACCCTTATAAATAAAAAAAAGTTAAGAATACGGCAGTTTTAATTTTGAAAATTAAATTTAAATAAAGATACACGAAATTTTTCATACAGTCAGTATTTAATAATTTTTATTTAAAAAAAACTTATTTTTTTATTAAAGTTAAAAGGCAAACAAAATATAATTCACAGCTAGAAAGAAAATTATAAAAATAGTTATTTTGAAGCTGGTGATATGGTCTGTAATTAAGCCGCGCCCCACTACAGATGGGCTCGCTCGGAATGCTCGTTGTTAGGGTCACTAAATATTGTCTGGCTATAAGTAAAAGAAGCTCGTATTTTTCCTTATTTACTTTCCCCTAAATATTCCTCGCTAGTTTTTTGAATTAAAGGATGAGTAGACGCTTGGAAACTAAACTGCTGAATCTTCGGAATTGGTATTCAGGTGCGAAGTTGATTATCTCAAATTTAACCCTCGGTATGTCACTGTTATTGACACAAAGGAGTGATTTTATTCAATTAAATTTTAAATATTCGAGTGACTCTGAATTTTAGATTGAACATACCTATTCGGCGAATATTGGCGCAGATATGTGTATTCGTATTGGCGAATATTTAAAATTTATATTCGTAACATTACTAGTACGAAATAAATTTTTTTTTACCTTGGACCAGCACTCAGGAGATGATCCATACACATGCGATGCATTGTGCTGGAATTAGAAGAAAGGGATAGTTAGAGCGATGGCCGAAGGTGGAGCCGGTGCTACACAGTACCGACGAAGGAGAGCGCTCTGATGTTACTTGTGGATTGGTATCAGCTAAAGTCGGTACTGTTCAGTGACCGGTGACTATGTCTTCTTGCTTTAAGCCCATAAAAATATATTCACTAAAATATTTCACTTTAACTATGTCGCACAGTTTATTTATTCCTCTAATTTTTTATTGAATAGTTTTCGAGTTAAAATTAGTGTTCTAATTTCTATGATTTCGTATCATCTTTTGCTGGAATTAAGAATTCATACACTAAGCACTAAAAGCCCTTCCACACTATAATACAAGTCTTACGACTTTCATAATACTTCGTAAGAGAGAATTCTAATGATATTTGGTGCGACTGTAATAATATTAAAGTAATATATTACATTTTGTTCTCACACTATCACACTTCAAATAAAATGAAAAGTATAAGGTGAAAGAACAAAACGCGGTTAGAAGTAAATGGATTTTTTGTTGTTTGCTTTTGTACTACTACTAACTACAAGCCTGTGAAAATAAAAAGTCTTATCGTTCTGAAAAATTTTTTAAAATGTGAAAGTGTTATGGGATGTGAATTACATTGCGGTTTTATTTGTTATTTTCATAACACATTACATTCAAAATATCACACTCGCCAATAATACTTCAAATTTTGACATGTCTTAATACAAAATATTGTAGTCTGAAAGGGCTTTTACAAGCATTAAACAGTTAGTAAGCAAAAGAAATATTATTTGCTTTAGTATTGAGTTGCCTTTTATTTTAGGGGCCATAAGCAGACTAGTACGTAATTATAATTCCGAAATAGTATACGTTTTAATATTAATTATTCATTGGGAATTGTAGCTGAAAGTAAATAATTTATGTTTCGAAAATCGTCAAAGTGCTGGAAACGTGCACTCTGGCAACTGTTAACAGAATGCATTTAGCACTCTACTGCTTGCGTACGATAGATTCATGAAATCAGTCTAAATAACGAAGTGGTTGTGTAGCAACGTACGTTTCTCCGATTTATTGTTACTAATACGTGTTATTTTGCTTCTCCCAAAAAACAGAGAGAAAATATTAAATATGCATATGTATTAAATTTACAAATATATTGTTGTTTAACTAATAAAACATACTCGTAGATATGTACATATTGTTAAAAATTATACATATTTAATAAATTAATAATTATTGTTGGCAGACCGAAACCAAAGAAAAAAGTGAACAATATTAAAACGATTTTCATTTTGTAGTGAATGCCGAAAAGTTACTAGTTTAGCATTAAAAATTTAAGAACATGCATAAACTCGAATATAAGTGGGTTTAAAAATCTCTAAAAAAAAAAAAAATCGTCTTAAAACAATCATAATTAAAAATGCATGTAAACCAATCAAAAATAAAGCATACGGCACGTTGTCCGTCATACAATAGACGTGTAATTAATCGTTATTATGATGTCATTAGTAAAACCCGTCTTGAGCAAAAATATTTAAAATAATTTTTAAACAAAATTTTATGATAAAGCAATCTAAAATACTTCTGTCGCTATAAATTTTTTGCAATACGAATATATTCTGCGTTTAAGGTCAGCAAAACCTTTTAAAGAGTCTAAAATTAAAATATCGCGACTTCTCTAGCAGTGAAAGTGTGTGTTTCTTATTTTTTTTATTTTTATTTATTTAACAAATTCTGCCGATAATATAATGAAGTATTTATAATAGTGTGTGAGATATTTAAATTTTATTCGCGTTGGTTTACTTAATGTACCAGTGTATATAACATTTTCTTTAGTATGGTATTGGAGATGTGTTAATTTTGTCTTCAGCAAAATACTTGCGGTTGTTGTACAATTGTATTTTGAATTTTTAGACTGCGAAATTGGCTTTTGGTTTTGCAGTTTTCGTTTTGTTATTAGTAACAGAGCATTTATGTACATCATACATATGTATGTGAGCCGAAGCATTCATGTTCTCTTCTGCAAAGCCTTTACATATGTAAAACAGCTGTTAGATTTTCTATCAGGTGTTTTTTTTTCCGATGAAGCGGCGCATAGAACACATGGAGCATCAGATGTTATATGGTTTGGTTTGTTTACAGCGGTTTTTTAATCAGAAGAATAAAGTGGCCAATTTGCAAAGCCAAATCGAGGATTTATTGTGAATGTATGTGTGAAAAATATGAAATAACTTCTCATTGGGGGCATAGAAAAAATCCCTTATCAAAGATTTGGTAGCGTAGAGGGAATTATTTAACGGTTTTTCGTTGCTCATTTGCAAAATAGTAAACGTACCTATGATAACCCCTGAACACAAACTGTACCATACTTTGAATGCAGTACTTCAAGAACTGTTTATTAATTTTGTTGACTCCAGTAACACATTAAAAGCTATTGAACCGTATGATGAGTGTCATTGTCGTAGTTGTATTTACGACAAGGCAATATAAAATATATGACAGGTGTTGCCATATTTTACCGATTTGCTCACAACAACGACACTCATAATAGGGCCTTTTTTTTCTTGCAGCAGTGCTCAGGGACGTTCTCAAAGTGTGCAATGCATTGCTCCGAAAGTATTTGGGAAGGGTACACTATACTTAATAATAGGCAGGTGGTGAAGTAATAAGATAGTTAAGGATAGACCTTAATTCTTACACAACTCTGAAATTTCGCCTTTTTTGCGAATTTGTAAAACAGAATTGCTGCTTTGATGTTCTGTTAATGCATTCAATTTCTTAACGTAAAGGAGACGCAGACGTTTTATTGCTGAATTACAGACAAAGGACGGTGCTGTTAGCATAGACACATGGAAAATTTTTTTGCCTGACGGGTTATTGAACCGAAAAATTTCTGATCTCAGAGGCAACGCTCTAACTACTTTAGTATTCATTAAGTAATTTTGTTATTGAGAAGCCTTATTACAAATTTTCAAAGTTTTATACTCAATACCTACCTTACCTACCTAAAGCAAAATTGCTTCATCTCTGATGTTAATTTTTACGCATTATTTTTTAAAGCTAAAGGGAGCCATTTTATTTATTATTTTAACTTCGCCGACGTTTTATAACTCAAATACTGACGAAGGAGGGTGCTGTAGCACCAAAAAATAGAACAAAAAAAATAATTTGACTGGGCCGGGAATCGAACACCTTCTGGTTGCAGAGTCAATACTGGCTATCACTGCTAATGAACACATATGGTAATGTGAATGTCAAACTTCACAAATCCATCCATACTCATTCGAAAAATTCACCCTTTGTAGAAAATGTGCAGTAGGACACAAAGTTCAGTTGTGTAGATTAATCAATGAATTACATGTAAAGTGAAATCTATAAAGCAAAATGAGTCGGTTTAACAGGCAGAACTTCTGTGTATATACATAGATATGTATGTACCTACAGATGTACATATGTATACATATGTATGTGCATACATTTTGCAAATTTTTAAATTTTTAATTGAATTTAATTAATGTCTGGTTTAGCGCAAAAAAAATATTTAATATAAAAATTATATAATATTAAATTAAATTGAATTAATGGCACCAAAACAACTTTTTGTTAATTATTCGATGTATTGTTTATGAAAGAAATTACATAGCAAAATATATTTACATATGTATATATGCATAACGAGTCTTTGCTGCGAGAACGTCATAATTTAAAATTTAAATATAATAGCTATACATATGTACATAGTATGTGGTATATAAAACAAAAATTTAAGTTTAATTTAATTATATTAAGATAATCAAGCTTAAGGTCAATTTTTTAAAGAAAAATTAAATTATTATTCTTTTTTTAATAAATATCAATGGATATTGGCAAAATATTTATATTAAAAAAAGAATAAATATTTCATTTTTCTTTAAAAAATTTACCTTAGCTTGATCATTTTATTATAATTAATATAAAAAATAGGTCGAATAAAATTAAAAAGTAATATTAAGTTTAATTTAAGTTTCAAATTCAATAAAAAAAAATTATTTATAAAATAGACACAGTATCACTGAAGATTATTTTTGCATGTTCAAATTAGAAATTTAAATTTTGTGTTATGCTGCTTTTGTGGCAAAGGCTCCATACGTGGCATTAACATGGTATAACTCATACGCAACGTGGCTCTTTTAAGTCCTTTTTTCAACCTAATTTTTTTTTCTTCTCTCTCGAAAACTCATAATATTCTCCCGCTGTTATTCCAATTCTTTCTAATGTTCCTTGTGTTTAAATTCTTCTGTTTCCCATTCAGTCTCAAATAAATAAAAAAATTAATTTATTAATTCCACTTAAAGCTTTTATAAACCTACTATACTATTATTATTATTATAATAAAAAAAAGTAATATTAGATTGTTTTATTGAACTTTACATTCTGGCAAAATAGATTTTGATAACGAAGCAAATTGCGAAACAGCTGTTAGACTGCATGCATGATAGTGGGTGTGAAAGTGCTCAACAAAAACAACATTATGCTTATTTTCTTCTTTTACTTTTATTGATTATGCACACATTTCTTTTTACTGTTATAAACAGTAAATTTACAGTGTGTGTTATTCAACTTAAATTTTTTGTAAAAGAAGCAATTCCGTATGTGCTGATGTGAATCAAATGGAATAAAGTTGTCACGTTATATCAAAACATACAAATAGAAGTAAACAAAATTTTATTTAATTAAATTTCTAAATTTCTAAAAAAAGTAAAAAGTTGCACACAGTGGTGCACTTGACAAAATAAATTGTCCTAATTATACAATTTCTAAATTACTGATTGATCAACAAGATGGTATTAACTGAAATATTTAAAACTTTCAGTACTAGCCGAAAGCAATTTTTTGTTAAATTTCAATTATATTTGAAAATCCAAATACTTCATGGTTTTTTGAAATGTAAAAGTAAACTGATGACATTTTTACAGTAGATAGATGATATTGAATGTGTTAGTTGATTTCTTGCAAAAACGTGAAATTTTAAAAATTTTAAGTTAATACTTGTTAATCGTGTGCGATATGTATCTTCCAATGTAAACTTCTGTCAAACAGTTAGTATCAAGGATAATGCATGCCTAAAAGAGGTTTATAAACCATATGTATTTTGTTTGTTAGATATTTCACAAATTATTGTGATAAAAGAAAGCAACATGAGCTAAACACTAAACATATTTTAACACACGTGATTGTTCAAGAAGGAAAACTAACACTCAAATCAGTAAATATTTAGTTGGAGATTTTCAAATCATAATATCATACGATTTTACTGTTTTACAGTAAATACATACATATTTATTTTTAAATTGTCTCTTTTATCAGATTATTTACTCATGAAGTGAATTTTTTATGTGTTGCATTGTGTTACACCAAATAACTTTATGATACCTTGTGAATTCTCCAAATATATATTAATATTTGATATTAATAATGCGTTTTGTATGAAAAATATGGTTTTTGCATTTTTTTTTAAGTTTATTCAAAAAAGGCATTTTTGCTACACCTTGCATAAATTTGCATCTTATGCTGGTTGACAACCGTTTTAAACAAAATAATTGCTGAAATGTACTGCAAAGGCTTTATTTACGAATTCATGTAGTATTTTTCTAGAAAACGCAAAAAATTACCCCTAAACTCTTTTGTTTATATTTTCTGTTTTTTTAGTAAAAACAATTAAACATTATTTTTTAACTATAAAATAGTGTTACTACTTTAAAGTGCATTTTATCTTTTCTTGTTGCACATTTTAAATAAATAAATTACAAAAAGTTCGGTTTCGGCCGAACTTTGCATAATTTACCGCACTTCGGTTTAGGTAGGGTTCGATCTGCAAAAGAGCGCTCGTTCGGACACTACTGAAAACCCAAATTTTTCATACGTTAGATATTGTAAATGTTCCACCCTTTATCTATTAATATTTTTAGTTCCAATTATCAGTTTTGAAGTTATATACTTCTAGTCACGTATTTCGGCAGGGAAAATTTTGAAAATGACACCAAACATTATAGGATTCCATGTCGACGTCCCATTTTATGTTGTAAAAAACTCAAGTTTTATGGATTAAAATCTTATATTAAAAAGCCGTGGAAAAAATATCTTTATAATTACAAAAAGAAAATGAATTTTTGTAACTAAAATTAGAAACAAATAGTATAAACGTAATTGATATCCTGCTACCCACTTCGCTTTAATTTTCAGAGGAAGAGTATGTATTTTATATTTCCTTTTCCCTAAACACGAAAATTGTAATTGTTACGTTCTGAACACTTGTAACAACGAATGAATGACTATATTGTGGGGATTTGAAAACACTAAAAAGCCTACTCAGTATTTATGGATCCACACATGTCGTCTGCATTCCTCTCTTTAAAACATACTAGTTTCCGAAGGCAAGGTCCCCTCTCTTCTTGGCTACTTACTTGCATACATACATACAAAAAAAAATTATAGATATTTCAAAATTTAATTCGTCATTAAGTAATTTGTCATTAAGATTTTCATGTACATAGTATGTATGTACTCGTATAGGACGGCTATGTCATCCAAAGGAGAGGAAAAAATAAAATATATAAAAATAAAATATATACATATATAATATATATGTATGTACGTGTATAATAGAACAGAATAATCTTGCGTAGACACATGCTCGCAAGCAAAAACAAAGACAATAACAAAGAAAGAACCATACCGTAGATATTTATTTTCCTTTGATTGGAACAAATGAATGAATGAATGACTAAGAAAAATCATTTCAAGTGCTTTAATTTCTATTTAGTAAAAAATTGATAAAATAAAATTGTGTAGTATTGTATGTATTTTTGCTTTTTGTATTGAGGCACTTTTCCTTTTCATTCCATTTTATAATTTTAAATTCACCGAATCTCTTTTTTCTATTTTCTTTAAAATTCGATTTTATCTTTTGGCTTGTTGTGCGGCTACCAAGTAATGGGAAGAACTTTTAATTTTCCTCTCTATTAGCCCTGTTTTTGCAATAGTAACCCAGCAAAAAGAAATAATTGATGCATTCAATATTAATTGGTATTTTCATGACTTCTTAAGCATGTCTTTATCTGAATTCATATTTAATGCCATCTTAAATATTGACAAGATTATCAATATAGAAGTCATGTAAAACACATTCAACTCTGTCGATTAATTCATATGCACAACTACATAGTTGTAATTACAATTTAAATAAATTTTCAAATGTATTTCGGGCAGTCAGTAGTAATGCATTCAAGACAACATAATGTTTCTTTTTTCATCTCGGACCAGTACATTCGGTGCATTGTGCTGGAACTAGAGAACAAAAATAGTGAGAGAAATGACAGATGGTGAAGCTTCACTTTTTTTTCAACTCTGCTTTTGCACGTTTTTTGTTTATAGCAGTGTTGCAGCGCCTCTGATATTAAAGATACTTGTTCAATTTTGAAGCTTTGTTCTTAGTAGCCATTTTTAGTAATTATTTTACTCGGCTGGTGTTACTCATTACCGACGAAGGAGGGCGCTCTGAGCTGCCTGTGGATTGGTTACAGCTGAAGCCACTACTGTTCAGTTACTGTGACTTCGTCAGTGAAACCTTCCGACAACACAAAGACACACTAATGCACATGAGAAAAAATGCGAAATGTTTTATGACTTAGTCTGAAACTGGTCTCGAACCCAAGACGTTTTGATTTTGTAGTCAACGTGCAGACTACTTCAGCCATCGCCACTCAAATAAATTAATTCTGCGAACCAATGCTAAATCATGGAACATTCATGGTTGCTAAGCACTCATTCAAATGACGAACTGGTCTGTTAAATATGAACAAATGCTCGCCAATGACATCCCTGTGTTGTTAAGCTAAATTTAACCAATTTGCAATTGCACCCATGCATTAACTATTTCTTTTGTATGCCTTTTTTGCTGGGTAACTGACTAGTTTTTTTTTTTTTTTTTTTTTTTTAACTTGGACCGGCACTCAGGGGATGACCCCTACACATGCGATGCATTGTGCTGGAACTAGGAAAATAGGTTATGGGGAGGAGGATAGAGGGAGTAGTGTTTATTGACATTTGATTTAAATCTTCCCATGCTAAAAGTGACAGGAAACACCTCTGCGGGTAGTCTATTCCACATACGTGCCGTTCGGCCAAAAAACGAATTTTCCCTGTAATGCGTAGTGCGAGTCGCCGTCAAATCGACCACAAATGGATGCGCTCTTAATGATGATCGCGTCGTGCGCGCGAATAACCGGGTTTCGGGAACAAGTTCCCTGATTTCATTAGAACACATCCCATTATAGTAACGATAGAACAACGAAACGCACCCCACGTTGCGACGATGCTCAAGAGAGTCAATAGAGTTGGCTACCCTACTGTCTCCTATGAGTTTCCTCGCCCTTTCTTGTACACGGTCGAGTAACTTCAAAATAGTCTTTGAAGCACCGGCCCACACATGAGAGTTGTATTCCATTTTCGGTCGGATGTAGGCGGTATAAATAGTGAGGAGATCAGATGGGGTGAAGTATGTCTTACACCGCCTTAAAAAGCCTAGGCACTTGAATGCTTCCTTTGAGACCTGAAAAATGTGCTCAGTCCATCGGACATCACACTGGATTTTCATGCCAAGAACATCAAGAGCTTCTGATTCCTCAATGTTTATGCCACCCATTTTTACAGATGAGGCAGCGTGATCATGCATACGGCGGTGTGTTAGCATGCAGCATTGGGTCTTTTGGGAATTGAATTCGACCCTGTTCGCGTGACCCCATTCCAATATTCTCGTGAGGTCACCTGTTAGCGAATCATTCATATTCTGCCGCGTCGCCGCGATCATAGTTGATGTCGGCCTACGATCGAATGAATATGAATGGCAGATACTGCTGTCATCTGCGAAAGAGTGGATAGGGTTTGAAGTATGACATAGTTACATACATATAATCTTCATATGTATATAGAAAAACAGCATGTCTCTAGCTTGTGAACTTTTATTTCATTTACAAGCAGTATCTCGGAGTTGAGAAGAGAAATACATTTGTTTTGCATTTCGTTTGTTTTTAGCCACGAAACTTGTTTTTTTTACGTTGAAGGCATAATTTCTTCTTAATACGGCGTGTGCAGATGACATCATCATTAGATTTTATTTAATAATTTTGTATATTTTTTTTCTTGTTTTTATATATTTTTTTTCTAAACAAATATGGTATGTTAATTAAAACTTTGTTTTTTTATAAAGGGTAGGTCATTGAACGTTAGAAAATTTCAAAAGCCTGTAAAAAAAGAAACGCATTTTTATTTCAATATGGAATTCTTTCCTTGAGATCACGGTCCTTGTAGTAATTATGTATGGAATGTAACTTTATAGAGCGATGGGTGAACCAAGTTCTTTCGTGATCCCTACAAATACTCGTAATAATCTAGACAAGCTGTGATTATCTTATCTCGTAGTTTTGAAATGTGATATTGCTGTAAATTTTTTTATATTTCTCAACGTTCTTGCAGTAATTTGAGGGATTTTTCACCATTAAATAGGTCTGGACATCGAGCACAAAATCGTCAGTATTTGGACGTACTACTTTCTTACTAAGTGGAAAGGTATTTTTATGTATTCAACCATTCTATATCAGCAGTTAATAAATAATATTGTTGTTCTGAGGCCGTAGCCGATATACTCGGCGACAGCTCAAAATCACCTGCAGCCAACTATTTGTCAGTGGCGGTGGTTAAGCAAAACGTGTTGGGTACCATTATATGTCACATTTCTAGTCTGTCAATTTCAAACTGTCCCATCGAAAACACAAGAAATGTGTATATGTTGTTACAACTGACAGTATTTATATTTATTAAGTAGTGAAATATTATCAAATTTCAAAATACACAAAATCTGCAAAATTAGCACTTGCAGCGACAATCAGCCGGACCGGATTTGCCCAATGTTGTTGTCTCAATTACACCTAGGAATCTATATAACGGATCCATCGAATAGCCAAATTTCAAATCTATCAAATAGTGAAACAATCATTAAAATCCATACACGTGTGTCTGTGTCAATCGGAAAATGTGTTTCACATTTTTAAAATTTTTTTCACAAATTTAAAAAAAAAATTTCAAGTTAATTGTAAAAAAAGTAATCAATTTTTTACATAGAAGAATTACGAAGCCAAAAATAAACTTTTTATCAGCTGTGCTATCAAATTTACATGTTATGAATTCGCCTTGACTTGCTCTTTACAAAAATCCTTTAAATATTTAAACTCTCCAAAATTGAGACATTCTCATACAAATGTTGATGTGCATTTACATATCGCACACTAAATCATAAGCAGTCACAACTCAAAATTCATAAACTTTTTAGGAGAAGCAAAAAACTATTTTTAGAAACATGATTGCAATTTTATAATTAAATTGTGTTCCACAGTAAAGAACATTATCTTTAAAGAAAGTTAACTTAATTTTTTTTAATTTTCTGCTATTATTATGAAAATAAGGAGATATTTTGAGTTGTGACTCTTTCATTGCAATTTTTCCGTGAGTTGTGTGTAGTATATAAAATTATGACTTCTTAATTGCAAATAAACTAAATTCTAATAGAATTCTAATAGACTAAATTCACTCCCAGAATCGATAAATATATTTACACTACTATCACTATTTGTACGAGAATCAGTTTCTTCACTGGAAATTTTAAGTGTAGATGTATAATGTTCAATATTTGGGCACGACATTTTCGACAGCTAAGTGAAAACTAAAGAATTAAATTTTGCATTAAACTTTTTGACAAATTTGCAACACAAAATTTAACACTTATTTCATAAATAGCGTCACAACTCGAATTAATACTATTAACGTGAAATTAAAATACTCAGCTACTAATAAGGGCGCTGTCACAACTGAAAATAGTACTCTTTAGTTGATTACGTACAACCGGCACAAATAACATAAAAACAGACAACGATATTTTTCCAGTTAAGGAAAACAGTGGTACCAACAAAATTTTTGTGGTCGTTAGAGATTTGTTCTGTGACCTTGATTAGTCCCCGTCCATACTCTTGAGTTTTTGCTGCAAAAGTTTTTTGAATTCTTCTTTGCTCCCTTCTATCTTATTTTTTTAATTTTGTTTGACATTTCTCAATACCGAATGTAAATAGAAAATAACTACCCTGTGATAGAAGGTATGAATATTTTTTTCAAACAAGGATACGTTGTACACATATAATTAATTTTTCTACGGTTTCCCGCTTCCACTTAAACGACATTTTTTTTTTGTTTAAAAGACAGTTTTATTTTTTTTAAATTTTTGATTATATTTCACAAAAAATTAATATACGTAACACGTGTAAACTAAAACAGGGTAGCTATTATTATGATAGCAGTATACCAAACGAAAAGAAATAAAATTAAACCTCAAATACACCTCATGTCAAAAGATGCAAATAAGAAATTCAACAAAAACTGCATGTACATGAAACAGAGTACCTACCTCCACTCCTCTTTCCCTTCTCATCAACAAACTCAAAAGTTTTGCAGCAAATGTTTCACAGTATGGACGGGGACTTATGCAATAAAAACTTGAAAAATTTGAAAAATTTAGAGTTGTGACTGTTTATGATTTAGTGTGCGATATGTACATATTAAAATTTCACATCTTATTACGCATCACTCTCAAAGATTTTTTAAAAAATTCATAATTTTTAGTTTTTGCTGAAAAAATACTTTGTATCAAATAAATGCCGGGTTTGTTGTTGTTGTTGTTGTGGTTTTCGAAACAGCAATTCATATTTTATTTATTGTTGTTGCAGTCAGTTTTCTGTTTTTATTTCTTATCGTAATTGTGTTTACATTATAATATATTAGGGCCCGAAGCCAAAGTAGAAGGAATGAAATCACTTAAATGATTTCTGCCTGTTATTTCAGTGTAATTTACAGTCAAGAAATTATTCTGTTTTCTTTTTTTAAGTATTGCGTCATTTGCCAACAGTATTTATTTAAAAATTTGTCTCGCACTTGAACGTTCAGTGACCAAGGTTCATGTGATTAACAGACAGTCCAACAGGCATAATAAGCATTATTCAGAAAAGTGCATCTTGTTTTTCTTTAACTTCCCGCTATACGAAGTAACTGATTTTACGCCAATTTTCGAAAATCAAATTTTCATTATATTTCGATGGTTTGAGGTACTGGGAGTCTATTCTGGCTTTTTTTAACGATGATGTTTGTTTATGTATGTATGTGTACAAGGAAATGTGTCGCATTCGAAAGATATTGAGCTCACTTAGATGTCCTGAGATAATCACTCTTATCGCGAAGAAAATTCCCATAAAAAAACATCTAAATTTTCTAGTTTGCTGTCGTAAATTAGTCGCATAATAAATTTTTTGGGAGTCATTCACAAAAGAAAAAACGTTTCCATCGCCAATGTTTACTCCCATGAATTATTTTACAATAAATTCACAACAATTATTAATGGAAGGGAACAATGTGTCAGTAGTAATTTGTACAATATTCTCATTTATTGTTATGTAATTAATGAATTGTGTTTTCTTTTATTAAAGGAGTGTTAACAAAGAACATTTAATATTATAAATTATTTTTTAAAAAATTGTGTATTTCTCTACTACAAGCACGTACATAAATTATTTATAAAGCACTGGCAAATAATTCACAATAGAAATTCTTACTCCCAAGATATTCGCAAGAGAAACTTTTATTCCCAAGATATTCACAATATCAATTTGTTGGGATAGGGAATATATGTACGTTTACTCCCAAACAACTTATTCCCATAACATTCGCGGTAGATGTCAATGAACCGATTCGGTAGATTTGACGAAAAATTTCGAACAAGTGGTTTTTTTCTAATAACTGGAAATGACTTTGTCATTTATAGGCTTAAAAAAAATATATCGGATGCCGCAAATTTTACAAAAAACTGTAAAGTAGTTCAAAAGAAATTTTCCAAACATAATTTGTTGTCAAATCGCTTTTCGTTACGCAATAATTTTTCTAGACTTAAAAACCTTGCCGATGGCTGCAAATTTGCTTTGAATGAGTTAAACTTAACGGGAAGTTTCAAAGATGGTCTGCAATGTAAAACAATACTCTTATTTTGTATTGTACCTATTTCCGATTTGATATCAATATTCTGTACAGTATCTGCGGTTTGAACATTTTTCATGGGCAGGCTATGGAGGCGTCTCTTACGCCCTCATATATCATATCGTATCGTATGCATATGAAAGAAGTTATTTTCTTTTTTTTTACCCTTTTGACGATTTAATATTTTATTGATTTATTTGTGGATATAAGAAAAATAATTTAGAATTTTTACACTTATTAATCCACCTTTTTGAAATATTTTTCATTCTTTTGTTTTTAATAATTTTCAGGCCGACACAAAACAAATTTTAGGTTATAAAATAGAAATTATAACTGTATCGTGGGCAGATGACAGTAAAACAAATAAGTAATAAATAAATATTTGATGTCTTATTATTACCAATATTGTTTTATACTGAATATATAAAAGTGTACAAACATATAATTAACTTGTGTGACCTTCTTTATATCCACAAATACATATATGTATACTGACTACGTACGAGTATGTACTTATTTATAAATATTTCTATGGTTTCTTTTTTACTGTTTATGGCCAAAATAATATTATTGTTTTTTTGTACTAATGATAGCAAATAAAACCATTAAAAAGAAATTTGTAAATTATTTCCTTCTTTTTGGAAAAATATGCGTTTTGTTTTTCTTGCATTTCGAATTTAAAAAGTTGACAACGCTGATAATAAATTCTGATAAGTGATCTAAAAACAGCAAGCAGTGTTAAAATATTAATTTTCAAATTGAAGGCAAATGCGACATTTAAAAAAATTATAAATATTTTTATTAGATATATCACTGTCATGAATTAACTAAGAAATGTGAATATAAGGGCTGGTCAAGGGAGAAATATGTTACGAGTACCATAAAAGTCGGGTATAACATTTCGGGTAGACTCTCGATAATTTGCAACTACAAGGGAGCAAAGAAATAGTTCAAATTAACGAGAGCCTAATTGGAAGCAAAGCGCATGGTAAAAGTATTGCGATGCTAAAGTAAAAGATTTACTGTCGTATACATAAAAATTATATTGGATTTATGAAAGGTATGTTGTTAGAATTTTGTATAGAAGTTGTCTATTAAACCTTCTATAAATAAAATAAAAAATTTTATGAATACAGCAGTTAATTTTTTGATTTTTGCAAAACACGAACACATTCATATTACGAATTCAAATTATAGATTGGAGAAAAATCAGGCTTCAAATTATAGAACATCAATTCTAATTGCATGGATTTTTTTCAAGTTGTTGATTGTTTTTCAAGGTACCTGGAAAACAATTCAAATTATCGCGAGATTCATATTAAAGAGTTTCAAATTATCAAGAGTGGACTGTATTTTATTTTTAATGGATTCGTAAATAAAGAGCAACAATACGAAACTATTGTACGCGTTGAAAGATCGTGAGTTGAACCCACCTGTCAGGGCAAACATTTCTCTGATGTGTCTGAGATATCAGCGTTCTCCTTCGTCGGTATTTCAGCAACAAACCCAGAAACTGTTATAAGTGACAATAAAATGCTGACATTTAGACAAATAGTTCTTGTATTGTTTAAAAATAAATAGAGATTTATCTATAGACTTTTGACAAAAGATCATAAGTCGAGATAAGAAAACTTCTTAGCATTTTAATCGTAAAGGAATCTTTACAGGACGCTTTGTTTACACCATGTCTATGTATTCTAGATATCACACAAAAAGTAATCGAATTATCTGCACTTGTTCTTGACTTAATATGTCAATTTGAGATTTTAATGCAGATTTTAGTAGGAAGTAAAATTACAGACAAGTTCTACTTAGTTCTACTGCATTTATAAATTTTTTTTTTGAAGTCATACAACACCGTGAAAAAATACGAAACAAAACTGACTTATGATGTTTTGCCAAAAGTCCACAAATATACATACATACTCGTATGTAAATAATCCACTGTATTGAGATTCTCCAAAAGTGCATTGCACTTTTCAGTTTAATTATTATTTTGCCACTTTATTGTGCTCTAAAGTGCTTTAAAATTGTTTAAAAGCGGAACAATGAAATGTAAATGTTTTAAAATGCCATACAAAATTAAATGCTTAAACCTTTAAAAATTATTTTCTTTTTCTTAAGTCTTGAGAAAAAAATAAAGAAATAAAAAAAGTCTACTACATACATATGTATATGTATGTACATATAACATATATAAATTCATTCAGATTACTTTATATAAAAGAAAAATTAATTCTGAGCGCTCAAAACTATTATGTTAAACACTCAAATATTATTGAAGCTGCAAATAAAGTTCCTAGCAAAGCACAACACAAGTTAGATTTATTAAAACTATTCATATAAATTTTATGAAATGGCCGAAGAAAATGAATATAATTTTGCATTTGAATTTCAGGTAAACATTTTCATTAAATAATATAAAAGAAAAATTAAAGCAATTTACTTGCTATTAATACAGTTTTTATTAAATTTATTAAATAACTATAATTTGCTTTTATGTTTAGCAATATGCTGAAAGCTTACACAAACCACTCAAAACCTTCCGGGTGGACTTTGGAGCAAACAACTTACCTACTGGCGAAGGTTACGTTGCACGCGATGAAGATCACTTTACCACAACATATAGCACAACGCAGTAAGTAAATTATATATATATATATATATATATATATATATACATATGTATATACATATATGTATGTGTGTATGTATGATTTTTTTTTTTAGTATTTTTTCTATGAACATTAATAAGTAGTACAACATTTTTACACTGTCGCACAAAACCAATGCATACCTTTGAAAGAAAAGTTGTTTTGTTATAGGCGTTTAATAACTTTTTCGTTTATATATATACCAGCTGACCCTGTCCGCGTTGCTGGCCCTAAGCAAACATTAGTGTTGTATTACCACACGATTTATTTATTTAAAAGAAAAAAAAGCAACAAAAAAAATTTTAAAAAATGTATATGTCAATATGGTGCAATATGAAAATTGGATTTTGACACGCCTCTCCGCCCACAGACCGAAAATCAAAAATCAGACTTCACAGTGTCACCCGCCTGAATATTCTGAAAATTCCCTGAAAATTTCATCAAAATCGGCCCAGCCGTTTTGGAGTCCATACGTTACATACATACACACATCCTGTTTTATATATATATATATTCAGATTATAAAATATACGAAATGGAAATGTCTTTACACTAATAGCGACTTCGACTCTTGAAAAGTTTATTGCACTTTTCACTTTTTTTATGGCGATTCGACCCAGTATCAGACCAAGTCACAGAACTTTACGGATGTGCATTTCTTTTCAAGATAAAAAATAAATAGAATGCATTTATACTGGAACAAAAACTGCAAATGTTTTAATTGAATAGGACAAAGTCGGGCAAGAAACGTAATGCACTTTTGGCTGAAAAGAAAACGTCATGAGTATCGAAAGTTAGTCACTTAAATTACCCTCCTTTTCAGCTTCGCAATTATGGGCTCGTTTTAGAGCGTTCACTTTCTTCAAAAACAGTCTTATTATTTTCCATTCCTTTTAATATTCCCAAAAAAGTGTATATTTATATTAGCAATAAATTTGTTAATTTCTTATAGTCGAACACAACACACCTCGTCAAGCGTATTGTTTCCTAGCGCTATGACGTACTTAAATTAGAGCTTCAACGCTCTCCAATAAACAGTATTTTTAACTTATCATGTTTAATAAAACCCACTAAATACAAATGGAAAATAAATCGCTAGATTCAGCGGAAAAGCTGGCTCAACGATTATCTTAAGGTTGGTATAAAATTCGTTGTCAGAATCGGATTTTCCAATTTGAAAGCGTTTAGGCTTTCAAAAGCATTGCTTAAAATACTTTTCACATAACACTATATTTTCTAGCGCTGGCTTAGTGGCAATTAAATAAAATGAATAACGTGCGTGCAGTTGTATACAATGTAGGACCTTGCTTCGTTTTTCTCAAATAGATTGTTACCATCCGAGACATGTGCTGTCATCGATGAGACATCGACATCGAGACATTTAAAGATCATAAGAATCCGTGTGATTTTGTTTTGCATAATTCTGCTATGAAATTGGCATCAATGCTGTATGAGATCAAATTATTTCTATTTTCATTTTAAAACTAAATTTGCGCTTCTCTGGAAGCGCTTCAAGCAGTTGGTTAAAGTTATGTTATGGTCCTATATATACGGCGTTATTCCTCCAATAACGTTTTGAATATACTCCATACCTTTCGAACTCGACTTGCTGAGAAGTTGACGTAGCCTCAGACAAAATAATATTGTTGTAGTAAGTCTATCTACTAATTTCCAAATACCAATATAATGTTCCATAATATCCCATCTCACAAGCCGGCTGTTTCAACTTGGTGGACTATGTTCGCTCCAATAAAAATAGTTTTCTTCTTGATTTCGATCTTTCTGTCGACATCTCCAGCAGAGAATTTACGAACTGAAAGTGTTATCTGCGATCTTCCGTCGTTAGCAGAATTTCTGTGTATTGTCGCTTTGACATTTCCAGGGCGGGACGAAAACATAAAAATTATTTTTAAAAAGCTATTATTGCATTGTATTAGTATTAATTATTTTGTATGAAAACTGTGCCCTTTTTTAATCAACAGTGTATTTTAACAATCAGTTATTTACTTTATTATAATATTATTCATTTATTTTCAGGTTTAGCAGTACAAAAACCACAAAAAATGTTTATGATACTAGCGACTATGTACACACCACAACAGCAACTAATGGAGCGCCTGTTCCCTCAAAACAGTCCCAAATACAGTTCAACGAAATTCATAGTTTGAAACGTGTTCCAACAAGAAATGAAAACGTTAGCACTGAATTCGGTGGCAATGCAAAGCACTTGCTGGATATAACTGGCATAAGGGATCCTCGAACAGGGCGGGTATTAACCATTGGCGATGCTATACAAATGCGTATATTGGATGTACGGACGGGAGAAATGATTATTGGTGACGAAGATAAGCGAATATCGTTAGAAGACGCTGTTAAACAAGGGCTAATCGATTCAAAATTAGCACAGCAATTACTACAGCCGGGAGCTGGTAAGGATGCAAGTGGACGAGAAATTTCACTATTGCAAGTAATACAACGTGAGATAAGTGAGGCTGAATCGGGCTATGAGACGGCTGAAAAACGTATAAAGGTAACAATTGAAGACTCCACAGAAGCTGATAAACCAAAAAATATTGCCGATGCCATTTCTGCTGGAAATGTTGATACCAAAACCGGTCTCTATCATATAAAATCGGGCAAAACAATAACGCTAGCTGAAGCATATGAACGTGGGTATCTGATACGGCATGAGTCAGTGACTATCAAATCAAACGCCTTGTGTCTTAGTGATGCCATCAGCCACGGTTTAGTTGATACGGCTGGATGGATAGCCGATCGAAATTCGGGCGACAAATTCAGGCTTGACTCGGCCATTGCTAATCAACTCATTGATCCTAATCTACGAGAAGTGGTCGACGCGAAGAACGATAATAAGATCACACTAAACGATGCTCTTAAATCAGGTATTTTAAATCCAAAAACTGGTCGTTATTTAAATGAAGTAACTAAAGAAAAACTAACATTTGTCGAGGCTAAAAATCGACAACTTATTGTTAAACCATACACTCTTAAAGATGTTTGCGACTTGAATTTAATGGATAAACAATCCAAAATTACAAGTCCCATGAGGCGCGAGAAATTAAGTATAATGCAGGCCATAGAATCGGGTGTCGTGGATGGTAACAACTTAAAGTGTGTAACAAAACGTAAGGGTGAGCTAATTACACTGCAGGAAGCTATTGCGGATGGTATCGTTTTGCCAGCCGAATCGAAGTATAGGGACTTTATGACCGGTGAGATTGTGTCAATACCTGAGGCCGTCGAGCGCGGTTTAATAAGTAGTGTAGCCCAAAAATCAATATTTGATATAGACGGCTTTAAAGATATGGTCAGTAATGATTTTGTGAGCTTCAATATTGCCTCATCACGAGGTATTTTGCGCCGCAAAAGTAAAGGTTTTGCTTTAGAAACTAGTCGTGATTCGCAAGTGCCTTTAGAAACAGCTATGAAAGAGGGTCTTATACGGCCCGAAGTTTATGAAATGTTTAATAAGGGTATAGGAGTTTTTAATGCCAGTGGCAAGGAGTTAAATGTTTTTGATTTATGTTATCATAATTTAATAGATCCCAAGACTGGTTATTTATTAGATACTAAGACTGGTGAAACTGTGCCCCTTGATTTGGCTATAGAACGCAAATTTATTACCCCTGAAGGTGCATTGCTCTTAAGTAGTCTTCTGAATATAACACTGACGACTGAAACAGTAACAAAAACAATTAATCGTTATGTAACAATAAGATCAGGTTCTCAAGAGCCTTTAGAAACGCAAGTACAACTAACATTTACAGAGGCAGTACGTCAAGGTTTTATAGATGAAGAAAGACAGCTTTTCAAAGACCCGAAAACGGGTAAAATTTATTCGGTTCAACAAGCCCTTAGCTATGGGCTATTGCAACCCGACGCCAATAACTCAGTGCCTGAGCTAACAAATCGCAAGAAAACTAAGACAACAATAACAATTGTTGCGAAACAAATAGTGCCCGAGTCAGAGCCCATCAAATTGAATACCCAACAGTTTATAGAAAAATCTATTGAAATTCCCATATCACAAGAAGTATGGAAAAGTGGAAAAATTAATACAGAATTTATTGAAAATAAGAAAATTTGCTACACTGAAGACAGTGTGCAAGAAAGGCAGATTATAGAATTGCCTTCAGGAGGCTGGCCTCTTAAAGATGCAATTGAACAGCGGTTATTTAATCCTGACACTGGAGTTTTCCATATCCAAAATACTGAACGAGTTGTAAGTTTTGAAGAATGTATTTCAAAGTACATTATCAATAGTTTATCAGTGTCTGTCATAGATCCTAGAACAAATGAAAAGCTATCAATAAGAAATGCTTTTGAAAGAAATATTTTAGACTCATTCGGCAACTACACGAATAAAAATGATGAGGTGCAAACAATGCGTTCGGCTATTAGTGAGAATAAAATTATTCTCGAACCTGTTCCGGTGACAAAAACAAGTGCCAGAGATCAATGTATTTTACGTGTAAGTAAAATAACTAATTTACCAGAAATAGTAGAAATTTCAGCACCACTAACGTCGGAAGCGTCTCCAAATTTCGTTCAAGTTGTGACATTACAGCGCGAATTGACATCACCAGATCCATTACAAATAGCACCAGGCGCTATATATGATCCCTCGACGGCTTTAGTTATTTTTACTCATAACGGGCAAACCGAGAACGTTTTTGATGCTGCTCGGCATGGTTTAATAGATGAAAATCTTATTCGAATTGCCGATCCGAGAAGCAAGTTACTAATTTCGGTTAGTGAAGCAATTTCCAATAAAGTATACGATCCTCAAAATTCTACTATTATAACAGAGGAAGGCTATCCAGTAGATATTTTAACAGCTATTCAAAAGGGAATCGTCACAGTTTCAGGCGCTCCCCTCGTAGCAGCTGAAGGTGCATTGCGCACAATTCGCTTTGTAACAGATCCCCGCACAGGAGAACAAATTCCCGTTGAAGTGGCCTACGAGCGTGGTATTGTTTCCAGAGATCAGCTGCGTAAGACAAAGTCTTTCGAAAGCGATACGTGTGAAGAAAAATTTGTGGTATTGCAAAAAATGAGAAAAATAATTTTGAAGCCATCCGATGCTTTTAAGAAGGGCCTAATTGATGAGAAAACAAGAGATATACTAGAAGACAAAAATAACTTTTTAAATGAGAAACAGCAAGTGATATCAATTTCAGAATCTCTAGAAAGAGGACATATTGATGGTGCTAGTGGAAAAATTGTGGATCCGCAAAGAAACCGTGTACTGAATATAAAAGAAGCTGTGCAGGAAAATATTCTCGATCCAGAAGAAACCAATCATATTCTAATACCTCTAGCAAAATCAGTTTCAATACCCAAACTAATGGAACAAGGTCTAATAGATACGAAATCGCAAACAATTGTACATCCTGAAAGTGGTTATGGCTTAAATATACGAGAGGCCATAGTATGCGAAGTTTTGGATCCATACTCTACGATGACACGTCCAGTTTCGTGTTCAATTGAACAAGCCATCACAAATAATGTTATAGACCAAGACAAATGTACATTTAAGATCGATGGCAAGGTGCTAAACTTTGCGCAAGCACTATCCGCTAATGTATTTGATAACGCCTATGACGATCAAAAGTCGGTTGTTACCGTACCTCCGGTAGGCATGACTTTTCCCGTTGTCATTGAAAAAGGTTTGTTAAATCCGAATAAGGTTGTTGTTATACATCCTGAAAGTAAGAAGGAGATACCACTTAAGAGAGCAATTGAAGACGACTTTATCATGTCCATTCCTTACCCGCCCAGAAGCGAGGCCGTTGAAGTCAATTTTGCAGTAGAGCAGGGTCTAATAAATGTCGAAGATCATACGTTTAAACATCCCAAAAATGATAACAGTCTACCTGTACGAGAAGCTTTGGAGAACGGACATTTAGTTGTCAAGCATATTTCCGATTTTGTAGTAACACAGAAACCTATACCAAAGACGGAAATTATGGAAACTATATCTGCAGTTCATACAGTAACTACGAAAACTATTGAGCTTGTTCAGGGTTATGTCTTAATATCAACTAATGAAGTTCAAAATGTTCAAACGGGAGAAGTCTGTTCTATAGAGGAGGCTAAAGCTGCTGGTATTCTTAGGGAGGAAACAAGTTCAGAAGAAACACGTTCTATGACTCAAAATAAGGACAACTCGCAAAATATTTCAAACAAATTGCCTGAAGAAATCGAACGACAAGTTTTAAGGCAGCAGGAACAGTCAACACAAGAAAATGACACAAGACAATATACTACAACATCATCAGCCATAAATACGGTTAAAGAAGCTGCCAAACTAGGAGCATTAGGTTTAGTTGCTGCTCCTGTTTTAGCCGGAAGTGCCATCGTGTCTGGTATTAAACAATTGGTAAAACCTTCCGGCAAAATGACAAAAGAAACAGAAGTTACTCCAAGCGCTTCAACAGCCACCCAGTTTTCCAAGGATACTATAACTACGTATACAGAACCTAAGCAACAAATAAATGAAGTACTCATCTCTGAAGAACAACAATTCGAATCTAAAACTATTTCAAAATCAACTACAACTATAAATTCCACTTCCACCACCACCATTACAAACGAATTAGATAACACCGCTGATGAAATGTCACAGCCTGTTCAGGGATCTACAGTTCCCAAGAATACTGTCTTGTTAGAAAATTTAGTAAAAGACACAGAGAAATTTATTCAAACAACAACTGCCAACTTTATAAATAATGAGCAAGTAGTAGAAGAACATGAACCAAATCAACAGATTATCTTACAGCCCACTGAGGGCTTATTGCCAAAAGAAATTTCCTCTTTGATTATTACCACAGAAAAATCTGCACTAAATACTAATCCCATAAATGAAATTACCGAAATGTTAGATGTAACAAATTCTAAAAGTGAAGAATTTATATCTGATGAACAACAAACAACTATAGAGAATGTCAGCAAGTCGGTTTCCGTAACCACAACAACTGAAATCAATCGAATAGAGATTATACCAAAGAAGCCTATAATAACCAAAGAAGAAGAAGAAGAACATGAACAAACAAATATTTCTGAAGCAGAAGAAGTAGCCAGTAAATATACAGTACCGCAGGGGAACGATGAGTTGCAACAAGAGATACGTGAAGACGAAAAGCCAACAAAATTTGATCATTACCCACATGAGAACCGAGAGGAAATAAAACAGAAAAAACCAAAAGACGGCCCAATTTCTAAAACTATTCACATCGATAATGGAAAAAGAGCTGATGTAAACGAAGTGACACAACCGCAGCAAATGACAAAAATTGACAATGAATCGCCTACAGATGAGACCCTTCCAAATCAAACAGAGCACATACTTTCGCAAAATATTCAACGAATAGTTACAAAGCAAACTACAGAAGTGGTAATAGAATCTATTGGAAGCCGAATTCCAGAGGAAGTTGAAAAAATTGTTATTGATACGAATACAAATGAATATCCTGAGCGAAAAACAATAGTAACTTTCCACAACGCTGAAGAAGAACTTCAAGCAAATCATAAAATATCTGCCGAGATTTTGGAACATACTGTACAGGAAAAACATACCGTTGTGACAGATTTCATAGAACATGAAATGTTTAGTATACCACAACCATATGAGAGTGTGTTGGCATCACCTGACACCAAGTCCAATCTAGAAATAAAAGAAACAAACAAACCTAAGAAAAGTAATGACGTTGATCAAACTAAAACCTCAAAAGAACATACAGAAAATAAAAGTAACGAAGAAATTTTAAATCACCACGAGAAGAGTACCACTGTACCTGAAGAGTTGGAAACAGCAATAGCAGAAACTCTGGACACAAATACAATTTCGATATCTGAAAAGCCAATACCAGCGGAAAGGAAAAAACCGAATAAAGAGCATATAAATACTACTCCGTTCGAAATTCTCGGACGAGTTGAAATCGAGCCAGCACAAAAACATAAAGATTTAGTCGATTTTATGAAAACAGAAAGAGGCGATTCACAAGGTGGAAGTAGTATTTTGCAAAATGTAAAAGATGCTGCTAAATTAAGTGCTATGGCAATTGTTGGTGCTCCTGTTTTAGCTGGAAAAGCAATTGTGGACGCTCTCAGGAAAGATGAAAAAACTTCAAATTCAGAAGCCGTTGCTTTAGTCACACAAATATCTACAATAACAACTTCAACCATTATTGAAACACACAACAGTTCTCATAACTCACAAGAAAATGTTGCTACAAGGATTGTAATACCGCCTCAAACTTTAGCTTTAGGGGACGCTATTTCCCAAAATTTGATATCACCTGACGAATGTAAGGTCGTAGTAGATGGTAAGGAACAAGATCAGAGTGTTGCTGAGTTATTAAAGGACGAACAACTTAGTCCATTAGATGAAGTTCAAATTTTGGATGATAAGTTGGTTGTTTTACAACCTTTAACTTACCTTGTCGACGTTGATGATGAACTTAGTCCAGAGCATTTAAGTGAATTAAACATTTTTGATCCAGTGAATCAGCACTTTACGGATCCCTCAACGGGAATGAAAATATCTTTTCAGACTTTAGTTTTCGAAATGAATGTATTTAATCCCGAAAGTATACTTGTTAGAAACTTCAGTACTGGAAAATATGAAACCTTGACGAATGCACTTGAACGTCCTCTGCTTGATAGGCATACTGGTCATATGGTTGACCCCAAAACGGGCAAGAAAATACCATTCTTTGAATGTGTATCTCGTAATTGGATCATACGCACCAACCCTGAGATGGGAAAACCTGCAGCTATTGAAAATGTAATCGATCCTGCCACAGGAAAAGTAAAACTGGATAATGGACGAGTTTGTTCAATTGTTGATGCCATCAACAATGGGTTACTTGATATCCAGTCAATATCTGTAAGAGATCCAGTGAGTGGTGAAGTGATTCCACTGCGTATGGCAATTGAGTTGGGAGTTGTGGATATGCAGGCAGGTACTGTTATAGATATTCAAACACTCAAAGAAATTCCCATGGAAGATGCATTTAAATTAGGTTTCTTAGTACCAGGAGCACGAAAACCTATCTCTTTAGAAGCAGCTGTTCGTAAAGGTCTTTACGATCCAGAAACTGGTAAACTGTATGACTCGGAAGGTGATGTTCAAGTGGATGTCCAAAGGTCAATTGAAATAGGCCTTGTAGATCCTAAAATTTCGCTTATTGTGGATTCAATGTCCAAAAAAGAAATTAAGCTTGATTGTGCTATTGAGGATGAGTTAGTAATGCCCGAAACGGGGAAAATTAAAGACACAAAAACTAACACGTTGGTGCCATTCGATGTTGGTGTCGAAAAGCAACTAGTTAAGACTGATAATGTTAAATGGAGCTTAACAGAGGTGTTACAAAGGGAATATTACTCTCCTATTTCCGGTAAAATCTTGAATCCGACAACGGGAGAAGAGACCTTACTTCAACAAGCAATTGAACATGGTTTCGTAGAATTAGATACTTGTTTGGTTAAAGACGATGAAAAGAATATTATTATTCCGGGAAAACAAGCTGCTAAACAAGGTCTTCTTGATACAGTTAAGGGTTGCTTGAGCAGTCCCACTATTAAATTAAATGAAGCCTTTGTCAAGGGATATTTGATTAGTACAAAGAAACCATTGTCATTAGTTGATTGTTTGTTAAGAGGACTTTACGATCCTGGTACTTCTAAATTCACTATTGATGATACACTTGTAGATCTTAAGACAGCAATTGCTCTCAAATTAATTAGCGCTGATGAACTGGTTCTCTTAGATCCGAGAACAGAATCTATAATTTCACTCACTGAGGCAATAAATAAAGGATATATTGATCCTGTTGAAGGATTTGTTGTTAATCCTTTTGCTGGCACAAAATTATCATTGAATGAAGCTCTTGAAAATCGCATTCTGATTCCACCTAAGCGCAAGCGAAGTTTACCAGACGCAGTGTACCGCGGCCTGTATGATCCTAAAACTGGAGAATTCAGTAGCACAATTACTCGTGAAAAACTCTCAACTGAACGTGCTATTCGTAGAGGAATTTTGGATCCCGATTCGACCATTGTGAATGTAGCGGGCGAAGTATTACCATTTGAAAAAGCTGCCTTGGTTGGTATTGTTGATAGTCAACGGGGAACTGTTAAAGACTACGAGGACAAACCTATTGATTTTAAAGAAGCTTTCGATAGAGGTGTGCTGCTCGAAGCAAAGAAACCTTTGCGTCTAATCGAGGCGATCATTAAAAGTATTTACGATGAAAGTGACGGCAGTTTCATGGATCCAAAAACGGGGTTGAAACTTTCATTCGCCGAAGCTGTCGAAACCAATCTACTCGACGACGAAAGCGTTCAAATACGTGACTTCAATACCGGTTTATATAAGCAACTGAACTTGGCTCATGCTACTGTATCGGGAGTTATCGATGGCAAAAATGCCAAGTTGGTTTATAACAACCAAAAGATTACTATAAAACATGCTTTTGACGTTGGTATTCTAATTGACACACAAGCTCCGTTAAGTCTACAGCGAGCTTTACACCAAGGCCTCTTCGATGAAAAAACCGGCAAACTTTCCGATCCCAAGAGTGGACGCAAAATAACTTTACTCGAGAGCATACGTAGCTATGTTATAAATCCACAATTACCTTGCTATTTTGAAGAATTACAAGAAGTAATGTCTAATTTGACAGAAACTTGCCGTATGGGCATTATCAACAGAAGAGAAGGCGTTTTCCGAGAACCCGGTAGCAATACATTCGTTTCATTGAATGAAGCGCTGAATTTAGGTCTTATAGTGGATATTGAAAATGCCAGTTTTGGCTTATATGAGTTCTTGGCAATGGGCTTCTATGACAAGGCATCACGTAAAGTCATCCACCCAGTTACTGGAAGAAAACTTAACCTAAACGAGGCTTGTGTAGAGGACGTAGTCAGCCTGTCATCCAGTTTAGTGAAAAACAACAAAAGTGGAAAATATATTAGGCTAGCTCAAGCATTAAAAGATAAAATAATAGATGATGCAAATGGTTGTTATCAATTAAAAGAAAACGTACAAATAGATATTCAAGAAGCCCGCTCGAAAGGTTTAATAGTCTCGAATAGAAGACTTTTGTGTTTAGAACTCATTATGCGTATGCAATTGTTTAGACCCGAGACGGGAAAATTTTGCGACCCAACTACAGGTGACTTTTGTGATCTAGCTGAAGCTATTCAAAATGGTTTTATAGATGCGGCTACCACAGTTTTTAAGAATCACGTTACAGGCAAAGAACTGCCACTAAATGAGGCAATTGAAAATGGTGACATTGATGTAACTAAAGGCCGTGTATTTGATCCAAAGACTAAATCGGCTTATAATTACGATGTTGCGTTATCGCGTGGTATTTTAGTCACAATTAGGAAACCGTTAACTGAAAGAGCTGATATTGTTAATCGCCCAGAAAGCGTTGACCTTTTAAGTCAGACGCCCGTTAGTGTTGTCGTTAGTAAGCCTCGAGAAATGTCATTAGACGAAGCGATTAAATATAACATTATTGATCCAAAGACGGCTTTGGTTCGCGATTTCGAAACATTTAAATTTATACCTTTTGAAATTGCACAACAAAATGGTATTATTGATTTAAGCAAGCGAACTTTAGTGGATCCGAAAGCATTGTTCTTTGCGTTTGATCAAAATATGATTATTTATGTAAGAGAGCCCATAACGTTTGATTATGCTGCGGAAAGTAAAATGCTAGATATACAAACAGGCATGCTAACGTATGCAGAACAAGACTATCATTCGTTAGTTGTTAATCACAATGAAAATATACCCGACTCTAGAGAAACTGAGCTAAAAACGTTTTCTCTAAAGGATGCCACCACAATGGGTATTATAGACCCCGACTCTGCTCTTATAAAGGATTTAGCAAAGTCAAAATTAGTTCGTTTACCCGAAGCATTCCGCAAAGGTTTAATAGATGCCAACAAGGCAAATGTTTTGAACACAAAAACATCGAAATTGTGTACACTAAACGAAGCCTACGAAAACGGTTTGATAGTTACGCCTAAACGTTCCTTTAGCCTACTTGAAGCCATTTCCTTTAACCTTTACAATCCTACCAATGGCTGTTTTGTCGATCCATTCCAAATGAATCCCGATATCATAAGGCGAAAAAAGTTTTCCCTTGCCCAAACTGTAAGCAGTGGTTTGATTGAACCGTCATCGACTGTGGTTAGAAATCCATCGACTGGCGAAATAATACCGCTTACATCGGCTATACAAACAGGTTTGATTGATGCCACTGAAGGACGCATTATCGATCCTAGTGACAATAAAAACAATATGGATCTCTTTAGGGCCGCAGAGAAAGGTCTTTTGTTGCCAGCAGAACAACGGGTAAGTTAAATGCTGGACATTTTGTTTGCCATCTGTTTAAAGCTGCAACACAAGCTCACCATGCTCAATACAAAAGCTTCTATAATTTTTTTCTTTTATCTTCTGTTTTGCTATTTTTACACTTTTTCTTAATTATCGAATTTGATTTTTTATTTGTTTTTTTTTTATCTCTTACATATTTCAAATATGAATTGCTTGCATATTATATTATTTCTTTATATACATACATACATATATATTATTATGTATTTATTAATTTATCATTATTATTATTATCACTATTCTTCTGTTTTTTCCTGCATGATTAAACAATTTTGTATGTGTAAGCGGTTTTCACTTGTTGGTGATATCTCTTTTGTACTATTCCTGTTTAAAACAGCAAATAATATATTGTTTGCTTTTTATTTGTAACTTACCTTTAGCTTTTTTTTTTCTTTGTTATATGGCTATAAAATTTGTTATTATTTTCTTTTTCATACACACCATTAGCGATAGACCACAGGGATACTCTTACTACCAAGCAAGAAAACCGTCAACGTATTTCATTTGAAAATGTTTACAATTGGCATTAGCCAAAATTCTTTAAAATTTTATTCGACAATTACCTTTCTACCTAAAACTTAAATATTTCTACCCCTAAACTATACTTTCATCTTAGATCATAAATAGAATACACTCAGAAGTTAATGCGATTCGTATATACGTTTGAGTTCCAAAACATCATACATACTCGTACATACTATATAAAGAACCAGAACAAACAATTTTATATTTTTCGGTATTGGAAATACAAAAATACCGTATTTTAAAGAAGAAGAAAATCGAAATGTGTCAAAATTAAATTTTGCAAGAAATTTTTGTAATTTTGCCAAGAATTTATATTTGCTAAAGGATATACTTACATATATTACATATCCAAAAACATCAATGTTATATTCTGCATAAGTTGTATAATTTAATTTATTTTAAAATTACACTTTATATTAATTAATTAATTTGATTAATTAATATATTGTTTCCACTGAACGTGCTTCGCTATCTATTCATAAACTGATTCGTTATTAAAAATTTCAAGATTGATTGAATCTCTCCCAGCGAAACATGAAAAATTATAATTTTCTCTATTTCCAATTTTCCAATTTCCGAAAAGGAAATCAAAAACTGAATTTCAATAAATTTAATTACGTATGTATATGTAAATTATAAAAATTTATATCGACAATAAAATCAGATAAAAACCAGACTTGCAGCAGCATTGGTTTCTTACATTATTGGAACATAAAAAAAAATAAAACAACCCCGCAAAATCTCCTAAAAGTACAAACAACGGTAATAAACTCGAAGAATTTTAATGCTTTGGAACTCGACCTATATAATATTGAAATATTAATTATACACACATATGTATATTTAAAGTTCAGTTTCACATACACATAATTATAAACATATATATTATGTACATTTTTTATACATACATAACACATCACTCAATAACAAAGATATGGGATTTTTAAAAGAATCAACATGGAGTATCGATCGGAAGATGCTTGCGCAATTCTCCAAACAAAGCAAAAATTCTGAAAAAAAATAATTGGTGATAAAGCAATGCTTCCTGACAGAAAAAAGAACGTTCACGCAAAGCAATGGATCGATTATTGTTATTCAAGCTCGGAAACAATGAACATGAGAGGTGACATGCTGAATTTTGAAACGCTGGCACAAAGTGTATTAACGTCCGTTAGCTGAATATATCAAAAGGAAGTATATTTACTATTTTATATATCAGAAAGCTCAGCTCGAAGTGCTTCCAGCGTTTCCTCACAGAAGATCAAAACAAGAACACACCGACGATTCAGACCATTTTTTGTGCATTAAACAGCAGTTTTCGCGAGAGTTCCCACTTCAAATTGTACTTATGAAGAAAGGAATTAACAAAAATTGCGTTAAAAGTGCCATCCGCAGGCACTTTTATTATTGTTATTTGTTAACCTTAGATTATTTCCGAGCGCTACAGTCAAATCACTATAAAAAAAATCATCGTATTATTGGACAAGGATGTATTGGAATTTATGTCTCACCTTATGAGGAAATTATGTTGAAGAATAAAACCGAATTTTGTCTAAAAGAACCACCTGGAGCTATTGAGTGGTGTGTTATTATACTCGTATTACTATTTAATTAAAGCTTTCTGGGTGTATTCTACTCTTCTAACAACTATAGAGCATGGTGGTTTTAGGTGAAAAAAGACAGGCGGGAGTATCCACACATAGTCGTATTGTGTAGTCGTACGTTCCTCTTTTTAAATGAAGAATATTTAATTTATATATATATATATATATATTTAAATGTCACAAATTCATCATCCTGCGTTCATTACAATCAAAAACCACACACACACCAGAAATAATTATTTACATAATTATTAGCTTTTACGATCACAATTTCATGTGCTTTGGATGCTATGCTGCCCGTATCATACATTTTCCAACATAAGTGTCGTCGGCAAAACAGAACAAAAAGAAATTAAGGATCTGAAATTATTTTTAATGATTTCTTTTGTGCTTTTTTGTATATTGTTCAATTAATGCTTGTTGTAAGAAGCTCCCTACCTTGCATACATACATACAAACGTATTTATCACATACAAATATCTACGTTAATTTTCTACAGAAAAAACTGGGAAATTGTTGTTTTAACATACTCCAACATATGAATACCCAAATTCAATTTGTTCCCATCATTGTTTTCCATATACACATATCACATATCTCTATGAACATACTTATGCACTTTAGTATATATGCATACAGGTAACCCTCGATTTGCGCGGTTTATATAGGGCAAATGCCCATGAAATAAGATATTCTGCTTCACTCTATTTTTTTTTCTTGGACCAGTGCTCTGGCGATGTTCCTTACAAACAAGATACTGTGTAGAAGAGACAATTGGTGCAGTGCTGCAGAAGTTCATAAATCATTTTTTGCGGATGCGCGTGTAGTTTTTAAGCTAAGGGTGATCCATTACCCATCGATAAATGTACTACCGGCATTACAAATAGACAAAGAGAACACAAATAAACGACTGGTTTTAATAATAAAATCGTCATATAATATATTTTGATATATCGCAAGAAAGTAACTATCAAATTTTTCTGAAATTACAGTTTCAGTGGGTGATAAGAAATATGTCATTTTAAAATAAATCAAAACCAAATAATACTATTGTAACATATTATCTATTTCAAAAAAAAAAAAATTACTTTCCATTTACCAATCACATAATCAAATTTTTAAGAAATATAGTCGTACTAATTTCTACACAGGTGAGTATAATGCATATATAATTCAAGGATTACTGCTATTTTTTCTTTGGAGTTGTAATAATTTCGCGTTATAAAATTCTACAGTTCTAACGCCGTGCAAATGGAGGGTTATATGTACAAGATTGTATCCCATTTCCGCTATATATTTTTATATGTTAAATATATTCAGACAGTTATATACATATGTACAAAGATACATATGTATTTATATATTGTACGAACAGTACTTATGTTAATCTTATGTTATGTTAACAAAGATTCTTATAAATGTAATTGGTTGGAAAGGTAAATTATATTTTAAAGTTTATTTGATTTTATATGTATCTTTCTTTTCTAATTTCATTCATTTAAATTTTCTACCTTTTCAGGTTTTATTCCAGTTTAAATTTCTGTAAAAAAAAATTTTTTATATACATATGTGTATATTCACACCATACATTTTCGCTAAAAATTTTAACTAAGCTTTTCTAACTTATGCATAAGAATCTTATTTATATTTGTTTAACAATATTTTATTATATTTTTGGAAGCTTGGTAACTTAACCGTATTGTATTCGTCGTTAGTATGTATAGTAGTAGCAAACGATATAACAAATTAATTTTTGGTAGTTTGATATAACTTGCTAATGTTTTTGGATTTGCAATATTTTAATTTTGCTTAAACAACATGCATAAAAACATTTTGGTTTTTTGGCTTTTGTTACGTTCATGCGCTTAGGTTTATTATCTTAATTAAAATATAATTTCCCGTGAAACTTTAAAGCTAATCTTTGCTTTGGTTTGAAACTTTTTTTTAATATATATTTTGTGTTTACAATATATACTACGAAATTAAAATTGTTTTTCTAGGATTTTTGGGAAATAGAAATTCGTTCGCCCATATCCTTCCAACACAATAAACATAATATATTCCGAAACTAAAAAAAATAATAATTTTTATTTACTATGTTGCAACTACAGCAAGCAGTATTTGAGAAATTCAACACGTGCGAAAAAAATGTAAATGAATTACTAAAGTGGGTCAATAATATTGAGCATAAAATCGCAACTGTAGGAGGACCAAGAGAAAATATCGATGAACTTCGTAATCAAATTAATGCCCTTAAGGTAAAAAAGTCTTCAAGTCTTATTCAAAGCCTTTTTCAATAGTTTGTATTTTCTTTTATTTAGCAAATCAAGGATGAAATTGAAACTCAGCAAAGGCCCGTAGCCACGTGTCTGGAGCAAATACGTCAAATTGTTTTGACTGGCGGCGATGTTTTGTCGGCACCCGAGGTAACAACTTTAGAAAACTCAGGCCGTGAACTACGTTCACGTGTAGATCGTGTCAATGACCGCACAGTACGCTTGTTGCGTCGTCTAGAAGCTGGCCGTGATGAACTTAATAAGTTACGTGGAGAATTAGACATATTCTCTGATTGGTTGCAGTCAGCTCGTCGCACTTTAGAAGATAAAGAACGTGCGTTATCTGATCTTACCCGACTTTCATCCCAAGCAGAAACTGTACGTGAATTTGTTAGCGACGTTATTGGCCATCAAGCAGATCTAAGATTCATCACAATGGCTGCACAAAAGTTTGTTGATGAAGGCAAGGAATTCTTAGCAATATTAAATGATTTTAGAACTTCGCTTCCAGAACGCTTACCCCACGTGGAGCCATTATCAAGTGCCGAAAGCCCTATACGTCAAGAAGTTTCATTGGTTTCCGCTCAATATAAGGACTTAATGAACCGTGTCAATGCTCTGCAAGATCGCATTTCTGGTCTTGGTGGTCGGCAACGTGAATATCTAGAAGCTCTAGATAAAGCAAACAATTGGCTTAGAACTGTACAGCCACGTGTTTCTCGTATAATTTCTGAACCTGTAGCTGGAGATCCAAAGTCAGTTCAAGAACAAATGAATGATGCCAAAAGCTTGCATAATGAACTATTGTCGAATGGTCGTTTAATTGATAATGCTCAACAAGCATTAGAAAGCTTATTGCATACTTTAGGCGGCCAGCTTAGCCCTATGGAAATAAAACAACTTGAAATTCCTATCGCTGAATTAAAGGATAAATATCAGAGTCTGCTCGATAATTTGGGTGAACACTGCAAGATGCTGGATAAAACTTTGGTACAATCGCAAGGCGTTCAAGAAGCTCTTGACAATCTCGGCGGTTGGGTTAATCAAGCTGAGGATAAATATAAACTTCAATTAAGACCAGCTTCTTTGATAAAAGAACGTTTGCAGGAGCAAATTCGTGAGCACAAAGCTTTTTTGGCTGATATGAAATCTCATCAAGTCAGCATTGATAGTGTTCAATCTTCTGCCAAGCATTTAATGAATACAGCTTCAAACGCGCGTATCGCCAAAAAAGTGGAGACAAACCTCAACGATGTCACATCTAAATTTGAAAAACTTTTCGACAAAGTTGTTAAACGTGGCGACTTTCTCGATGATGTATATAATAGTTTATGCCAATACTTGGAAGAAATCTCCAATATGGAACACGAAATTTCTACTTTGCAGGATGTCCTTGATAGTCGTGACACTAGTTTGCTCCCTGCAGAAGAATCTGCACGCCGTATGCAAGAACTTTTAAACCGCAAGGAAGATCTTACGCCGTCTTTCGAGAATTGTGTACGTAATGGTAAAGAATTAATTGGCATACGTGATGTTACAGATACTAGTGCTTTACGCGATCGAATTAAAGCACTTGAATCACAATGGCGTAATATAAATATCTCCGTCGAAGAAAAAGTTAAATTATCAAAACAAAAGGCCGAACAGCAAATTTCTTACGAAAATCTGAAAGATCAAGTGCTGTCTTGGTTGGCTAGTATGGAAACTCGAATTAGCGGATTGCACCCTGTAGCGATTGATTTGGAAAAAATTCGACAACAACACGATGAGTTGAAACCTATTAATAAGGAATACCGTGAATATGCGTCTACAATAGACAGAATTAATGATATTGGTTCACAGTATGATGCACTCATTCGTCCTGAAAGCCCAGGCCGCAAACGTTCAACCTATAGTCCGATTAAGCGTGTTAGTCCTTTGCGTCGCATGTCTGGTGACACTCGTAGTCCTAGTCCAACAAAGGGAGGTATACTGTCGCCACTATCAACTGGTTCCAGTGGATTTGGTAGCCGCAGATCCTCCCAAGATGGTTTCCAACTATCCGAACTATCTGCAGTGCAACAGCAATTAAGTGAAATAAATAATCGTTACGGACTAATAGGAGTTCGTATAAATGATCGTCAAAATGAATTAGACAACATGAGCGAAGAAGTGCGCAAACAATATGAAAATCTCAAAAATCTTTCCACCTTTTTAGAACGTATTCAACGTCAATTACCAAAAGAATCTGTTTCAAATAAAGAGGAAGCCGACCGTTGTATTAAACAATCTCGCAAAATTCTTGAAGACATGTACGAAAAGCAAAGCCTTTTAGACACAACAAAAACACAAATTAAGGATATACTACGACGTAAGTCCGATGTTCCAGGTGCCGAACAATTACGCATGGAAAATGACAATATTGTTGAGAAATGGAAACAATTGAGTGACATTTGCAAAAATCGTATAAATTTCTCGGAGAAATTGCGTGATTTCTTGGATACTCATAATAATTTGAAGAACTGGCTAGATAGCAAAGAACGTATGCTTACTGTACTTGGGCCCATTTCATCCGATCCTCGTATGGTACAGAGTCAAGTCCAACAAGTTCAAGTATTGCGTGAAGAATTCCGCACACAACAACCACAATTAAAGCATTTCCAAGAAATTGGTCATGATGTGCTTGATAATTTAGAGGTTGGTTCTGCAGATGCTACAGCAGTTGATAAAAAATTAAAGGACATAAACTCTAAATGGGAAGATCTTGTTGGGCGGTTAGATGAACGTGCGAATAGTTTGGGAGGCGCAGCTGATAGTAGTAAAGAATTTGATGCGGCTGTTAATAGACTTCGAGAGGCGTTGCAACAAATAAGTGATAACTTAGATAGCTTACCATCTGATGGCGATCACCAAGAAAACTTGAGGAAGATCGAAAATTTAGAACGCCAATTAGAAGGTCAGAGGCCATTGCTAGCCGATGCGGAACAATCTGCTGCAGCTCTATGTAACATTCTGGGAGATCCCGCCTCTCGTGCTGATGTGAACTCGCGCGTTGGCGCTCTTGAAAAACAATATCAGGCCTTGCAAAAGAAACTCGATACAAAGAAAGCTGAAACCGAAGCCACACTGAGAGATGGACGTCATTTTGCAGAAAACTGCTCCAAAACTCTCGGTTGGCTTTCTGCTGAACTTGCAAATTTAGCGGAACGTCTACTGGTTTCAGCTCACAAACAGACATTGCAGCATCAAATTGATACTCATGAACCTATTTATCGTGAAGTTATGGCTCGTGAGCATGAAATAATTATGCTCATTAATAAAGGAAAAGATTTATCCGATCACCAACAAGATCGAACCGTTAGACGTGACTTGGAACGTATACAACAGCAGTGGGAAAAACTTCGTCGGGAAGCAGTTGAGCGTCATACTCGATTGCAAACTTGTATGGAACATTGTAAGAAATATGAAGCAACGTCGGAAGTATTTTTGGCTTGGTTACGTACTGCTGAAGATAAACTCTCCGAATTAAATCCGGGTATTCTTTCCAAATCTAAACTTGATGCCCGTTTGCGTGATCTACAGACATTCCGTAGTGAAGTCTGGAAACATTCTGGTGAATTTGAGAATACGAAAGGTTTGGGTGAAACATTTTTGGGCAGCTGTGATGTAGATAAAGAACCAATTAAGGCCGAATTACAAGATATCCGAGAACGGTGGGAACGTCTAAATAACGATCTTATTGCACGAGCTCATGAAATTGAAAATTGTTCTCGTCGTTTGAGCGATTTCAACGATGAACTACGTAATTTAGATCATGCGGTGGGAAGATGTGAAGATCGTCTTGCTGCTCACGACGCTTTGGGTGGAGCAGCTAAAGATCCCAAATTGTTTGAACGCGTAAAAGCCATACGTGAAGAACTCACAAATCTTCACAAACCATTACAAAGTCTTAAAGGTATGGCAAACGATATTTGCGCTGAAGCTCGCGCAGCGGGTGGTGACGCTGAACACCTGACAGATGATGTTGATGGTATTTCTGACCGTATCGGGGAACTGGAAAGCCGTTTAGACGATCGTCTTGGTGAATTACAATCAGCAGCAACAGCAGTTTCTCAATTCAATGAAAAAATAAAAACACTAGGTGTCGATTTGAATGAAATTGAAATCGAGGTTGAAAAATTGTCTCCACCTGCACGAGAAATAAAGCGTGTGCAAGCTCAAATTCATGATACCGCCAAATTGCAAAATAAATTAGAACGTATTGTGGACCGAATCGAGGATGGCGAACGGGCTGCAGATGCTTTAGTGGATGCTGGATTTTCGCCAGATACGGCTCAAACTCGCGAACAAATATCTACTCTTCGTAAAACTCTTGCCCGTTTGGATAATCGTGTTCGTGATCACGGCCACAATTTAGAAGAGACTTTGCACGCCCTGCACAAATTTTACGATGATGAATCTCAAACAGTAGACGATATTAAAGATATAAGTGAAGAATTTTGCCGAATGAAACCTGTAGGTTCCGAATTGGAACAGATACGTCGCCAGCAAGAAGATTTCCGTAACTTCCGTGAAAACAAATTTGAACCTTTGGCGCAAAATGTTGACAAAGTGAATATTAGTGGACGTGATTTGGTACGATCTGCAGCAAGTGGTGTTTCAACTTCTCAAATTGAAAAAGACCTTGAGAAGTTGAACGATCTTTGGAATGATCTCAAAGAACGCATGAACGAACGCGATAGACGTCTCGATGTCGCCCTACTACAGTCTGGAAAATTCAAAGAAGCCTTAGCAGGTCTTTCGAAATGGTTATCAGATACTGAAGAAATGGTAGCGAACCAAAAACCTCCCAGTTCAGATTATAAGGTAGTGAAAGCCCAGTTGCAAGAACAAAAATTCCTTAAGAAAATGCTTATGGATCGTCAACATTCTATGTCCTCCTTATCCACTTTGGGCAAGGAAGTAGCCAATCATTGTGAACCATCTGAGCGTGCTGCTATTGAAAAACAACTTAATGATCTGATGAAACGTTTCGATGCCCTTACTAATGGAGCAGAACAAAGAGGGCAAGACTTGGAAGAGGCAATGGAAGTTGCTAAACGTTTCCATGATAAGATTAGCCCATTGGATCTATGGCTAGACAACACCGAACGTGCCGTCAAAGGAATGGAGTTAATACCAACTGACGAAGAGAAAATTCAACAGCGTATTCGTGAGCACGGCCGACTTCATGATGAAATTCTTAGCAAAAAACCCGATTTCACTGATTTAGCTGATGTAGCTGGTCAGTTAATGCATTTAGTGAGCGATGAAGAAGCTGTCCATTTAAGTGAGAAAGTTCGTACTATTACTGACCGCTATACTGGACTTGTAGATGCTAGTGATAATATTGGCGCATTACTTGCAGAATCCTGCAAAGGCTTAAGACATTTAGTTCTTACATATCAAGATTTAGTTGCATGGATGGAAAGAATGGAGAGTGAATTGAAACGCTTCCGTTCTGTGCCTGTTTATGCAGAAAAACTAATGGAACAAATGGAACTTTTGTTGGAACTAAATGAAAATATTGCAAACAATGCGCCAAACGTTGAATCGACTGTTGATTCTGGTGCTGAACTGATGAAACATATATCCAATGATGAAGCTATACAACTAAAAGACAAATTAGATTCGTTACAACGCCGCTATGGTGAGCTTACAAACCGTGGTGGAGATTTGCTAAAGAGTGCCCAAAATGCATTGCCTTTAGTTCAACAATTCCATGAAGCTCACAATCGTTTAATTGAATGGATGCAATCAGCTGAAAGTGCCCTTTCTCCTAGTGAACCACGTCAATCTGATGTGCTGCGTTTGGAAGCCGAACTAGCCGAAATGCGACCCACTTTAGATACGGTTAATTTGGTTGGGCCCAAACTGTGTCAACTTTCACCTGGTGAAGGAGCATCGACTATTGAAAATATTGTTACTCGCGATAATCGCAGGTTCGATGCCATTGTTGAACAAATTCAACGAAAAGCCGAACGCTTACATCTTAGTAATCAACGAGCCAAAGAAGTCACCAATGATATTGATGAATTGTTAGAATGGTTCCGTGAAATGGACGCAAATCTACGTGATGCAGATTTGCCAGCTATTGAACCTAAGTTGGTACGCGCCCAATTACAGGAACATCGTTCTGTTAATGATGACATTTCCAGTCAAAAAGGACGTGTTCGTGATGTTACTGCTGCTTCTAAGAAGGTTTTGCGAGAATCACCTCAAAGCGAAAACACTGCCACTTTGAGAGAAAAACTTGACGACTTAAAAGAAATTGTCGATACTGTTGTTCAGCTTTGCAGTGAACGTTTGGGAGTACTTGAACAAGCACTCCCATTATCTGAACATTTTGCCGACTCGCATGCTGGTCTTACTACTTGGTTGGATGATATGGAACAGCAAATATCACGCCTTAGTATGCCAGCATTAAGACCCGATCAAATAACTCAGCAGCAAGACAAAAATGAAAGGCTATTACAATCAATTGCAGAACACAAGCCTTTATTGGACAAATTAAACAAAACTGGAGAAGCATTAGGGGCTCTCGTCGCTGACGATGACAGTGCTAAAATTAATGAAATTCTGGATTCCGATAACGCACGTTATGCTGCATTGCGTCTCGAATTACGCGAACGACAACAGTCTCTTGATAATGCCTTGCAGGAGTCAAGTCAATTTTCTGACAAACTAGAAGGAATGTTACGCGCGTTGGCAAATACTGTTGATCAAGTCAACCAATTAGACCCGCTATCGGCTCTACCACAGAAGATTCGTGAACAAATGGAAGATAATGACGCCATTATGGATGACATAGACAAACGTACTGACGCCTTTAGCGCAGTACAACGTGCAGCCAATGATGTTATTGCAAAAGCTGGAAATAAAGCAGATCCCGCAGTCCGCGATATAAAGAGCAAATTAGAGAAACTGAACAATTTGTGGAATGATGTCCAGAAGGCCACGAAAAAGCGCGGTAGTTCTCTAGATGATATTTTAAATGTTGCTGAACCATTTTGGAATCAGTTGCAAAATGTTATGAAAACATTAAAAGATCTTGAAGAAACTCTTTCTTCACAAGAAGCACCAGCAGCCCAACCGCAGGAAATCCAGAAACAACAAGTCGCTCTACAAGAAATTCGTCATGAAATCGATCAAACGAAACCTGAAGTTGAACAAGTACGTCGTAATGGTAGCAACTTAATGAACATGTGCGGCGAACCGGATAAGCCAGAAGTAAAGAAACATATTGAGGACCTGGATAACGCATGGGACAACATTACCGCTTTGTACGCCAAACGTGAGGAAAATCTTATAGACGCTATGGAAAAGGCTATGGAATTCCACGAAACCCTACAAAATCTATTAAAATTCTTATCGAAGGCAGAAGACAACTTTAGCCACTTAGGACCGGTCGGTTCAGACATTGATGCTGTAAAAAAACAAATCGAGCAATTGAAATCGTTCAAGGATGAAGTTGACCCACATATGGTTGAAGTAGAAGCATTAAATAGGTAAGATTTACATATAGCATAGTGAAAATAAGCATTAGATTAAATATTTTATTAATAACTACTTTCAAATTAATCCTATCTACTTTATACTACAAACATCTTTACTATGCTATTATCCAAACGGTATACATACATATGTATATTCTTGATAATTCGGTTCATTTCGAAATTGGCAGGGGCTTAGAAAGGCAAGAAATAAATTAGACAAAATTTATTGTGTTATTCGTTACTTGTTAATTGTGCTTTAAAACGCATGTTTTTTTTTTTGCTTGATCATCGTATATCGTGTGTTTTTAATATTAACCCTAGAACCCCTTTCCTAATCGAGTCGATGAAACCCCCATTATTCTAATTTAATTTATATAGTTGCTCACGGAAACTTGCATATTTTTTATTTACGAGTTTGAAAGTGTGTCTATGGTTAAAAATTTGTTTGACTAAAGATAAATGGAAACAAAACTTATCAATGGGTCGATTATGGATTGCAACCAAACTTCAGTTCAGTTGCCAGGGGGCAACCACAAATTTGTGGTTCCCAAAAACCACTGAAAAACACTGGAATTATGGCAACTGAAGTTAATGCTGTATCGATCTGCATTACCTGCGTTACCATTTTTAGCAACTGGCAACTGAACAAGAGTTCGGTTGCAATCCATAATCGAGCCACAAAGTTCTCTGTATAAAAAAAAACATCCGATATATGTATGTAAGAATTTACAGCCTGTACCACTAAATACGAACGAAATTTTTCCAGATTATCGGGTATGTTCTGTAAACCGAATCCGCAAAAATTTTTCGGTTTTACACATACTTCGTTATTGAGATATCACTCGTTTTTAAGTCGGCTCGGTATACAGGTATATTGAAAACTAAACTAAAGAAATTTTTTAAATGTTAATGAATGTAATTTCCGTTCGCATTTAGCGGGGCACAGTCTCATACTATGAAATGTATGTCTTTTGAAAGCTTTATTTTATTATTATTCCGTAATTGTTTCGTGCTCATGACTATCTTTTTACGGCTGATTTTAAGATAAATGCATGTGGTTTTTCTCTTAATTTTGCCCTCTTTACATTCAATTCAGCTAATATCTTGTATTGTTAAATTTGCAGACAAGCTGTTGAGTTAACGGAAAGAACTTCACCTGAACAAGCCGCTTCAATTCGTGAACCATTGGCAGTAGTAAACCGTCGTTGGGAATCATTGTTGCGTGGAATGGTTGAACGTCAAAAACAACTTGAACATGCTCTATTGCATCTAGGGCAATTTCAACATGCACTCAATGAACTGTTGGTATGGATCAATAAAACAGACAGTACACTAGACCAACTAAAACCGGTTAGTATAGAAAATATGTTCTTGAGCAATTGTAAATGCATTTATTTTCATATAAAAATCTTGAAAATTTTAGATTCCTGGCGATCCACAGTTACTCGAAGTCGAATTGGCCAAATTAAAGGTTTTGGCTAATGACATTCAAGCTCATCAAAATTCAGTCGATACACTAAATGATGCTGGCCGTCAATTGATTGAATCAGAAAAAGGTTCTATTGAGGCTTCTACTACCCAAGAAAAGCTACGCAAACTGAATCACGAATGGAAGATGCTTTTGCAAAAGGCATCAGACCGTCAGCACGAGTTAGAAGAAGCACTACGAGAAGCCCATGGTTATATTGCAGAAGTGCAAGATATTCTAGGTTGGCTCGGCGATGTAGACGCCGTAATTGGCGCCAGTAAACCTGTAGGTGGTTTACCAGAAACTGCTACCGAACAGTTGGAACGCTTTATGGAAGTATACAATGAACTTGAAGAAAATCGTCCCAAGGTGGAAACAATTCAAGCGCAAGGTCAAGAATATATTAAGCGGCAAAATCAAATGAAAGTATCGTCTAGTAATCTTCAGCATACATTACGCACTCTTAAACAACGGTGGGATGCAGTGGTTTCTCGAGCATCCGATAAAAAAATTAAGTTAGAAATCGCATTAAAGGAGGCCACCGAATTCCATGATACCTTGCAAGCCTTTGTAGAATGGCTTAATCAAGCGGAAAAGCAATTGGCTAATGCCCAACCCGTATCTAGGGTGCTAGAAAGCATACAAACACAAATGGAAGAACACAAAGTGTTACAAAAGGATGTAAGCACTCACCGCGAGGCAATGCTTTTGCTAGACAAGAAGGGAACTCATCTTAAATACTTCAGCCAAAAACAAGATGTTATACTAATTAAAAATCTTCTTGTATCCGTCCAGCATCGATGGGAACGCATTGTTAGCAAGGCTGCTGAACGTACACGAGCACTTGACCACGGCTACAAAGAAGCACGCGAATTTAATGACGCTTGGCACAATATTATGCAATATTTGCTAGAAACTGAAACCTTATTGGATCAAATCATTGAAGAAGCCACTTCATCAAAAGAACCACAAAAAATTAAAAAGTGCATTGTTCGTCTTAAAGACAGTCATCGTCAATTAAATAGTAAGCAATCTCTATATGATTCTACAATGCGTAATGGAAAGAATCTCATGGAACGTGCACCGAAAAGTGACGAACCAGTGCTCGGAAAAATGCTTTGTGAACTCAAAGATCAATGGACCCGCGTATTGTCAAAGAGCATTGAACGTCAACGGAAATTGGAAGAAGCGCTTTTACTCTCTGGTCAATTCTCTGATGCACTTGGTGAACTTTTGGAATGGTTGAAGAAAGCAAAACAACGCTTAAACGAAGATGGGCCTGTACATGGAGATTTAGAAACTGTACAAGGGCTATGTGAACATCACAAACATATCGAACAAGATTTGCAGAAGCGTGCTGCTCAAATGCAAGGCGTGCTTAAAACTGGTCGAGACTTGGAACGCTCTGGAAATAATCCAGATGTTGGCCGCCATTTAGATGAATTGCAATCTATATGGGATGATGTTAAAAGTGCTGCAGCTAAGCGCGGTGAACGCTTACAACACGCCCTTAAAGATGCTGAAAAGTTGAATGGCAGTGTACAGGCATTATTTGACTGGTTAGATCATGCAGAACAAAAATTGCGCTATGCCAAAAATGCACCCGATGATGAAAAAGTTTCCCGGGAAATGATGGATATGCATATGGACTTCATGAATGATCTACGCACTCGTGAAAAACAAAAGGTCGACACATTTAAATTTGCTGAAGAAATTATAGCCAAAGCTTATCCAGATGCTATACCAATAATCAAGAATTGGTTGAGTATCATTGAGGAACGTTGGGAAGAAGTCAAACAGTGGGCTATCAACCGTGAATCTAAATTGGAACAACATCTACAATCCCTTAAGGATCTGGATGATTGCATTGAAGAGCTTCTAGCCTGGTTAAGTGGTTTGGAAGCGACATTACTAAGTAATTTAAAAAAAAATATTGTGATTAGTATCTTGACAACGGCTTAATTTTTTGTATTTTTTTAGATCTCGAACGTGAAAAATTACCAGATGAAATTCCAGCACTTGAAAAACTTATTGAGGATCACAAAGAATTTATGGAAAATACTGCCAAACGACAAACTGAAGTAGATCGTGCCTGCAAACCGAAGCAATTACCGCCAGGCGCTCGAAAAATGTCCAGACCGCATGCCAAAACTCCAGTGTAAGTATGCTAAGTTTTGTAAAATTTTAATCTATCCTCTACAGCTTTAATTTTTGTGTGTCTTACATTCACTTTTTATTTATCTTTGATACTTTATTTTTATTTAATTTTCATTTTTATGTATAATTTGATTTTTTTTTAAACACCCAAATCTCGAATGTTAATCATTTCCAAATAGTCGTGGCTCAAGTCATGATATACGTGAACAATCCCCCGATGGTACCTTAAGACGACAAAGGTTCGTTTATGTTGCTGTATCAATATCAAATTTAACAAAAACTCATAAAATAGCTTTGTTTTCAATCCTGGTTTAAAGTTAAATACCAATCATTATTAGTACATTAATTTTCATAACAGAAATTCATAAAAAAAACCAAGTGCATGAAAATTAAAAATTTTAAAAATGACAAAAGTCCTATTGACTTACTATTTTTACGAATGAAGAATCGTAATAAAATAATGGATAATCATTTAAATAATTTAAAAACATACTTATGAACAACATCCCTCTTTCGCTCTCCTTATAAATTCTAATAACTGATTGTTTAGACATAATCCATGAAAACAGAAAAACTAAACCGCCCACCAGTGCCTACAAAACGATTTACAAAGAATCATTCATAAAAATTTGAAGTAGTTTGCTTAATTCATTTGCTTTTTTTCCTTTTTAATAATTACAAATATAATAACACATTATTAATGTAAAAAGAAATGTTATTCTAATGAAGTTCTTTTTTATATTTAACAGCTTCAAAGGTTCTCGAGATCACGGCCTTAATACTAGAAAATCAAGGTAAATATTTTACTATATGGAGAATTTGCATGTTTAAGCCTTGTTTACACAAAATTCTGTTCATTTTGAATATATCGCAACCTTCGAATCACTGAAATTATATACTTGTAATTATGAAATCAATATGTATATATGTATGTATTTTTCTTGTCATGTAGTTTTTCATAAATAACCGTATATGTCGATTTGCTTACTTAAAAAAAGATTTTCTTGTAACGAAATTTTTGTGTTGAAAAAATTTAAACGTAAATTGATTGATACGCATATACCGTTATTCACAGGAACATCATGTTTCTTCCTCTTCCATATCATTTAATTTATTTCATATGTATTTTTTGTATGCCTGGTCGCTTTTAGGTCAAATTATCATATACATACTTATGTATGTGCATACAATTATTGTCGACTAAAGGTTGACTAATTTTAAAAAGGTTTAGAAAAATTAAATAGATTTCAACCGAATAATGAAATGTTTGTTGTGTAAAGAAAATTTTTGAGGAACCTATTTGGCTTATTTTGTTTGTAGATTTCATAATTCTCAAAAAGTTATTGTATAAACATATAAAATTTCTCAACTTTTTTTCAAGAAGTTGGTTACAGGTATACTAATGATATTAGCACCAAATGAAATGTACATATAAACAAGCTAAATCCTACAACAAACATATATATATATATATATATGTAGATAAATAATTTTGAGTATTTTTGTAAAATTATTTTAAAACTATAATACCATATTTATAAGATTTTTGTTTATTTATTCGTTAATTTTTATTATTTATATTCGAGTATTTAAGTTTTCGATATTTGAAGCAAGCTATTGAAATTTTTTGAGAAACTTTGGTATAACTCCTTAGAAGTATTTAATTGATTGCTAAAATGATTATTAGTAAGCTTATTCAAAGCTATGGGAATACATATAATGTAATCCGCTTTAGAACAAATTTACAACAGAAAGTAAATTTTCGTGGATAAGAGTGTAATATGATAATTTGGCATAACAGAGGCGATATGTACATATGTATGTTATCGTATTGTATATCGTTTTTATTGTTTTTTTTTCCCAATTAATGTACATTTTGTTTTCTACATATACACTTTTCGTTTTATTATTTTTTGTATGCTTTTGTTTTGTCAACACTTTCTACATTCATTATTTTGTTGCTCGACAATCAACATTTCACTGACACGACTGCCTTTGTGTGCTTAAACATATACAGTAGTCGTATGACACCAAGTCGTGACACTCCAGATAGAGATCGTTTGCCTCACTATGGTCCACGCTTTTCACCAAGGTAAGTGCATGTTGCTTAACGTTCTTTTTTCTCATATATGTATATACTTACATCCATATTTACATGGCACATGCATGCTAATAAATTATGTATTGAATGGTTTTATTCATTGTTTTATATGTATTATACTAGATTGAACGTAATATGAAATATTTAACAAAGTTATATTATTAATATAGTTCCGTGGGTCCTGAACTGGAATTCCGTTCCTCTAGGGCGAAGTTGTTGTGGGATAAATGGCGTCATGTTTGGATGTTATCATGGGAACGTCAGCGTCGCTTGAATGATCATCTAATGTACCTGAAAGATTTGGAACGAGTGCGCAACTTTAGCTGGGATGACTGGAGAAAGAGAGTGAGTTAAATTAGTGACGAAGTATTCAAATGAAACCTTTTTTGATTAATATGTTACTCAAATTAATAGTTTTTAAAATACATGAACCACAAAAAATCTCGATTAACTGATTTGTTCCGCAAAATGGATAAGGACAACAATGGTTTAATACCTAGAGGCGAATTTATTGATGGCATTTTGAACACCAGTAAGTCTTTTTGCTTTCTACGTAAAGAATAAAGCATATGCATGCATGTATGTATTTGAGTGTTGATACCCAAATACTTAAGAAGTAGAAATGAAGATTTAAGTTTGTGTATATACGATTAATTTATAAATACTAAATTTCTTGTTTGTTGTTTTTTATGAAAACTCTATTTTAGAATTCGACACTTCACGAATGGAAATGGGAGCCGTTGCAGATTTGTTCGATCGGAATGGAGAAGGTTTGATTGATTGGCAAGAATTTATTGCTGCTCTTCGACCTGACTGGCAGGAACGTAAACCTCAGACTGATTCCGATAAGATACATGACGAAGTTAAACGTTTGGTTATGCTTTGTACCTGTCGTCAGAAATTCCGTGTATTCCAAGTCGGTGAAGGCAAATATAGGGTAAATTGTCTATTCCTATCTGTCTATTCAACTTTATATTAATTATTTTTATTTTACTTTGTAAAACCTTACAGTTTGGTGATTCGCAAAAACTACGGCTTGTACGTATTTTACGTAGTACTGTTATGGTACGTGTGGGGGGAGGCTGGGTCGCTCTAGATGAATTCCTCCAGAAGAATGATCCATGTCGTGGTAAGTAATTTTTCATATCACAATTATTGTTTTAGTGGTGATACTCTATAATGTCATCTATTTTGATCATAATTACTTTTCGGCTCATAGAAACTACATACATATATTATCATTCATTAATCCATTTTAATTATTCATCTTTAATTCGCAGTAGAAAATAATTATATATTCATTTTGATAGTGTGATAATGTTTTTTTTTTTGTCTTCGATAGAAATAATATTTTGCAAAATAGTATCAGTATCCGAAATTCTGTAATTAATTTTATTGGATTTAGTTCTACTAAAATTTCGTTGCATTAAAAGTCTAAAGTTATTTGTAAACAGGGTTGGGCAGTATTTGAAATACAAATGTTTATTTTGTATTTGTATTTTAAATACTAACCACTTAAGTATTTTGTATTTCAAATACTTGTGCACTCAAAATATTTTTTTCATTTACATGAATATGTGTGGTAAAAATTATTTCAATCAAGCATCAACTAAAAACGCCAAATTTTACTACCGTTTTATTTTTAAGAAATGGCAGTAGTACACTGTAATTGTCAATCATTTTTTAAATTTAATTTCTTCATTATTACAAATCCGTTATTTCTCTTACAATAAAATTGCTACTTCTCGAACGAGTTCATTCAGTTTTTTGTACTACTTTAAAGTGAAAACTACAAAAAATTGCAAAAGCAATCCACAGCACTTTGAGGCATCTTGCGTCATTTGTAAGTCCACCATCTTACGATGCTGGACAGTTGCCCAAATATAAAAAAGCATTCATCCAATCTAATACAAGTTTGTGGTCTTCCGGTCTGTAGAACGATTATTTTCCTTATCGGCTTTTATTTAATAACATAAATCTTTAGTCATTTTACAATTTGTAAACAACCCTCATGGCCATTTAGCGTTTTAAGTTAATTTATTGAAAATTGTTTCAGTAAAGTAAAACTGGTGACAATTAAAATTATTTTAGTTTCACCTAGTGCTGCATATAAATAATAGAGTAAGACTTAACATAACCGCGAGATTATAACTTTTTTCGAAAATATGTACTGAAAATTTAAGCTCTTCAAATGTACATCGTAAGCAAAGCGTATCAAACTAGGAGGGGTTGTTAAAACATGTGGCAATTTTTTGCTGTCCCCACGTTTGTGCTTCAAACGTATGTTTTTGGTGAGAAAACACTTTGTATTTAAAATCAAATGATTTTAAAAAATAAAAAATCTTACACACACTGTTTCATAAGTAAAACACATTTTCTTTATAATATTTGCATCAGTTGTTTTTGACATATCGCGTAAATAAATTCTTGCCACGTCTGACGCTTATAATTGTTTTAATCTAGCAGAATTCAATCATAGCAGGTCTTGAGCCGAAAAATATTTACCTTCTACTTTATTCGATTTGCATTATTTCAATCTTTTCTTATGTAGATGAATTAATACAAATTCACGATTTATTATCACCATTTATATATTTAACCAATTTTGAAAGTTTATACTTAAATGAAGAAAAAAATATACATACATATGTACATATTTTTTTTAATATTAATTGCCTTAACTTTGAAATTGCGTTTTTTGAAAACTCTTCTTAAAGATTATTCATGTCACCGTCATCCAATCACAAATAACATTTAATTTTCAGTTTAATAGTGTAACAAGTCTATTATGTATATGTATAATTAATGCAAAACGGAAATGGTCATTTAACAAACATATATGACAACAGAAACATTAAAAATCATTAAAAATATTAAAATTGTGATCTTTCAAAAATAAAATTAAAAACAATAAAAACTTTACTAAAAATCTATTAACATTAATTGGATAAAAACTATTTTTGGATTTGATTTCCATTAGTCAAGTTTAAACTAATAAATAGTATGCATTAAAAGAAGAAACTTAGGAAATTTATTAACTACATATAATAAAATCGTGTGGCCAATAAATTGAATGCAAAAACTTATAATTTTTAATTAATCTTGTATGTATTTGTTTGTTGCTTCATTTAAATTTTCTTCAGTTATTTATAAAACACATTTCATATTTTATCACTTTTTTTTAACTGTGCATGCATGCTTGTTTAATATTTATACTCATATATTTAAATATACATACATATGTGTTATATTTATATCTATAAAAGTATATTTTATAAATGCAGATAATTAAACAATGTTCCACAATAAAATGTAATTACATTGCATTTGTTTTGTCCAATTTTGGCCCATTCATTTAAAATATTTGAAATTTTATTGTTATAAAGCAGAAATATTAAATATAACGTGTTATGAAATACAATATTAAATTCGTTTAAATATATCCTACAATATCGAAAACGATTTTGAAATTTTCAATTTACGTACAACCCAATTGTTTGTATTAATTTCTTATTTAAAAAAATATATAGAGATGAGTGCTTCATTATTAATTCCAAATTAATTTTTTTATGCTAGGACGTTGTTTGAGTAAATGCATGTCATGTGAAACTTTGAAGTATTGCTGAAAAGGTTTAAAATTCAATTGGTTAGTTAAATTTTTTTTGCAGTAGAATTAGGCTATGTATTAGTTTAGTACCGCGTTTCGCTAATTGATTATGCCAACTCTTCAGAAGATCTGTATTAATTGTTTTTTTTTAATTTTGAAAAGTAATCTAGACAAAAAAAACAAGCGTAAAATTTGTTATTTCTTAAATAAATACATAAATAAATGCAATTAATTAATGCTTCTACTTTCACCCTACATCAACTGCGCTTTATTTATTATAATTAATTAGTTTTTATATATATTTTTTATTTATTTACTATTTTAATTTATTAAATTTTTGGGTTTTTTTCTTTTTGTGCTCTTTTTTATGTACAAAAAATTGTATCAACTGTGCAAATAAATACAAAAAATATTTACAAATATTTAAATTTCATTAAATAAAAAACAAATGAAAAAAATTTTTGTTTGCCAATGAATCGATATCAAATCCAAACATCACAAATGAAATGAATGAAACTATATATGGCTTAATGTTGTTACAATCAATGCTTTTTGTTGCTTTTGAAATCATATCAATCAATCAATCAATGTATCATAAAAATCCTGAATGAATTTAATTGTTGTTGTCATGTTATAATCTACCCTTTTGTGTGTGATGTGGGCTTATATGACACGAAATAAACGAAATTGAATATGCAAATATAAAACACGAATGTAAATATACTTCGCGTAAAAATTGGTATGAAATTCTCAGCTAAGGGACGTACTAATATTGAATTACGTGAACAATTTATTTTGGCTGATGGTGTATCACAAAGCATGGCTGCCTTTACGCCTAGACGCTCAACACCAAATGCTGCTCAAAATGGTAACAACTTGCCGCCCTATATGAGCTCACAAGGTCCTATAATTAAGGTAAATAAATAGTAACGAATCTTAATCACCGACAAAAATACTTAAAATACAACTTTCATTCCAAACATCATCTTATTACCATAATAACCAACCACCCCAACAAAATGCTCCCATTCTTTTAGTGTGATTAGGGAAGTATCAGTTGTTTTTTTTTACGTAAAGTTTACCACAGGTAAAGGTAAGTCCTTCCGCAAAGATTTTATTATCTGTACTATGCAAGAAAAAAGATCTGGCAATATAATAAAATACTTATTAAAAATATTTTATTTTTACAATATGCAGCATGTTATTGGTTTATATTTTTATGATATTTTGTAATAGTGCGTATGTATATTAAAAAATACATTTACAAATGTATAGCTACTTTTCACATTGCATACATACATACATATATAAAGTTCTTAAATATATTAAATGCGGCTACTTTAGTATTTTTATATCATATCTAAGCTTTATAATTATAAATACATGTTGACAAGTTTTTAATTTTGTTTTATTTTTGTCAAGTACAAGATCACGATTTTGATGATTTATGTAAAAAGTTATAAAATAATTACAGGAAGAAGTTCAAATTAATAGATTAAATGTGTTTTTTAAATGATCATATTCAACCGGTTTTGTGCAAATTTAAAAACACCATTTTTAATTTATTTCAATCAAAATTTTTTCTTATAAAAATATCGTAGCTGATGAACATTTGGCTGAATTAATGCCAATATTTGAACGTATACGTGCACAAGAACAAGTGCCGTGCGCCTTTCCTATACATATGGGTGCTGGTGGCACCGTTTTTGTACGTTGCAATAGTAGTCGTTCGGTACCATTAAGTCCACATGTACTACATTGTCATCCTACTACGCATTGGGTAAGTTTAATAAAAAAAAAATCTTCATTTTCTAAGTTTGGACACTATACTATGGGAAATAAACAAAAATCGTGTGAAAATTAAAGAAAATAAAAAAACTTCGTCGACATACATATGTACGTACATACTTATGTTTTATTGTATGTATTTTACTTTTCTTTCTATAATGGGGTGCAAAATAAATCATAATATTTTTCACAAAACTTTTTTTTTAATCTCAGAAGCAAAACATATCTTTAATTGTTATTATTATTTCTGAACTATTCCCTTACAGGTACGCGAACGTTCTGTTCGATCTATACCAATGACTAAAACCACAAATACACGTTCATCGTTATCAGCTTCAACGCCAGATTCATTGAGCGATAATGAAGGAAGTCATAGTAATGCTTCCGGTCGTTATACACCACGTAAAGTAACATATACAGCGACACGAACTGGGCTAACGCCTGGTGGTTCCAGAGCTGGTTCAAAGCCAAATTCTCGCCCTCTAAGTAGACAAGGTTCTAAACCTCCATCTCGACATGGTTCTACATTATCATTAGACAGTACAGGTACTACATTTTGAACTTATTTTATTTCAAATCGAATTAAAATTATGAAAATATATAGACGAACATACTCCAACACGCATTCCACAACGTAAAACTCAGGCCGCAAGCTCTTCAGCAGGCGCTGGTGCAACACCACGTCCCTCAAGATTATCTGTTACTCCCACAACTTCTCGAACAAATGGAGCTATTACCAGAAAAACTGCGTCGGGCTCTGCCAGTCCTGCCCCTACTAGGTAAGTGTCATAAACTGTTATTCCAAGTAAATTCTGATAAGTTATTTTAAAAATTAAAAAAATTAAATATAATTTTTTATTTTTAATATCTGTACACACATTTAAATTCAATGCCTTCAGTCATAATTATACCGAACTAGATTAACCCGGTGCACTTCGCTACCGCCAACAACTTATCGACCAATTTTTGGCGAGCACTTTGCCTTTCCTCCCAATTTGAAAATGAAATGTTAGCGGAATTTTCCATAAGAAAAAAGAATTTTAAAAGTTGGTCCACAAACGACGAAGTTATTTGATGATCACTTTTTAAAGGCGAGCAAAACCCCATTGTCTCAATTTTTGGGGGTTACTTCCCACCCCACCACCACTTTCCAAAAAAATTTAGTAAACCTTTTCAATATGTGAAACTAATTTTGGAAATTGGTCCACAAATGAAAAAGTTATTTGATAATCAATTTTCTTGGCCAGCGCCGCCCTTCCTAAAAACAAAGTTTGTGATCCTTTTTTATATGCAAAAATAATTCTCAAAATTAGTCCATAATTGACGAAGTTATGCTCGTTTATATTATAAAATCTGTTAGAAACTATGTGGAAAGAGTAACATAATTTCAAAAAGTACGTGTTGTTATAAAAAGTAGTCCATAGTATATATAGTTTGTATATGTCAATTAATTAATTGCCATATGGCAGATGGCAGAAGCAAGTACGCAAATTGCCAGGGTATCCCACACAATATAATTTTAGCGACCTATGCCTTCACATAGGAAGTTAAATTATATATAAAATTCCTGAGTTTGATGGTCTCCACCAGTAACAGCAACTGATTAATAACGAAAAGCCACAACAACCGTAAATCATACAGTTAGCCGTGGCAAATCCAGTGAGTGAGACGCAAAACTCTCGAAGGCCAAACAACAAAAACAGGCCTGACCGCACTAAATAATAATTACGATGACGCGTGAGTTGTTCTTGAACCCAGAGCTGCTTTGCGACTGCATAGTATATATACCTTTATAAACAGCTGATTTATAAATTTTATAATCTTAGAGCAGCTGTTCATTAATTCTTTAGTTTTACTTCAACAGTTGAATAAGTCGGTCGCGTGTCAGTCTCGTACGATGAAATTTAATTTAGAATTAAAAATAATTTATAAAATTTTCATGTGCAAAAATTTCAAAAGTGTCCGTAAAAATACGCATGCATAAGAAAAATAAGTATGCATATCAAATGAAATATTGGAATGTCAGGAATATTCATGAAAAATATTGTAAAAAAATACCAAAATAAAATAATAGATTTTTTTAAATAATTAACTGACTTAAAGCCTTAAAACGGTTTAGCGGTTGAGTTCTTATACCACTACATTTTAAGAAATTTTTTTATTATTTATTTATTATAAAAATTATTTTCTATATTTTGATTGTAATTTTTTTTTTTAATTTTCTTTCAATAATTTGAACAAATCATCATCATATATTGGCATGTTATTTTATTTTACAATAAAATGTTATTTACACAAAATACATAAAATAATATCAACATTTAACAATGAATCCCCTAACACCGAAACTAAAACAAAAAACTAATACCACATAATGAAAATTAAAAAGTAACGGAGGAATGACTAGATCATCCAGTATACCAGCACTAACAGGCTATGGCTTCAACCCTAGGTAAAGACGAATAAAAACATATACAATACACACATACTTACATATAAAAATTCTACACCAAATATCATTCCTGGTATTATTACGAAATAATGCGTATCGCTATTTATTTTAAATTTAACATAAATAGACAGGAACTCAGTTTTTATTAAACAAAACACCACTAATTATAAATAATATGCAAATAACTGTATACATGTACATACAATATTTTAAGTATCGTAATTCTATGTTCTTTATTTAAATTAATTTATATGCAAATAATTTGTAGGCTGAAAAGAAAAAAATAATAATATTCTTTCCTGTTCTCTTATATTTTCTTTAATAAAATATTATATATAAAGCTATCGTATGTCCAGGATACCAGTAAAAGTATCGAATTCTTTGAGTGCTAATTCTTCACCGACAAACTCAACTTCAAGTAGTGTGATTAATCCTAACAGTTTGGGGTAATCATCGTTCATCAAATTTTCGCACAATCATTAATTCGTAAATGCATTATCCATATACTATAGTACATACATATGTAAAATACATTTATGCATATACATACATACCCTACCTATGATTCTACATAAATGACTTATAAACGCAACAGTATATCAAGCTAAATAAAGCAGTATTTATAATAAATTGAAGTACAAGTAATTATTAATTTATTCATTGCATTTTTATAAATATATTAAGTTGTTTTTTTTTTCTTTTTTCTTTTTTTTTGTTATATATTGTGTGATTTCAAATAAGCATGTTCTTCCGAATATATTAATGTATGTATTTGTTTATTTGTGAAACAAATTTCTATTTTGCTTTCGGTTTTTTCATTGCTCATAACAGAAATTCCATTTTGCATTTTGATTTTTACATTGTCCACGAAAGAATTATAGTCTCTTTTTACAGCAGTTGATTATATATTATACATACGTTTTTATAATTATATTTCAATGCATGTTTTTGATTTTGTTACTTCATATGTTTTCAAGAAAAATAAAATATGATTTCTTTACAATATTATCGAATTTATAATATTATATCCTGAAAAATATAACAAAAGAGAAATGTCTTTCGGTAAAGTGATATAAAAACCAATTGAAATCGATTTTGAAAACTGCACAGCATTTCTTTAAGAACTTGTTCGCATGACCTAAAATACTTTCTAAAAATAATATTGATTTGATATTATTGTCATTTAGTATGGCAGTTCCTTAACTTATTAAATGATGTGTTATAGTATAAATATACATATATGTATATGTATATACAATGTCCCGCCAACTATACAATTATCTATGAAAGTTGTCCAGCCTAACCTTTGCAAACAATTTTTTAATGTTGATTTGCGAGAATCACAGCTTTGCTTTCTATGTCGCAAAATTTTTTTTATAAAGGGTGGTTAAATTTCAAGGGCCGATGTTGATTTTGAATAAAACACAAACTATTTAGGAAATTATTGTAATTTTATTTTATTATGATATATTGGTATTACTCAATTATGTATGGAACAAAATATCGGCCAAATGGGCGCCGCGACCACGGCAACAGTGGATGATCAATTTTCGAAGAAAATCATCTTCAGTGATGAGGCACATTTTCACCTCAGTGGATTCGTCAATGAACAGAATTGCCGCATTTGGGCGAATGAGAATCCAAGAGTGATTGTCGAAAAACCAATACACCCACAAAGAGTGACTGTTTGGTGCGGTTTATGGGCTGGCGGCATCATCGGGCCGTATTTTTTCCAAAATGAGGCCGGTCAGGCAGTTACTGTGAATGGTGTTCGCTATCGTGAGATGATGACGAACTTTTTATGGCCCGAATTGGAAGATATGGATGTGGACGATATGTGGTTTCAGCAGGACGGTGCCACTTGCCACACAGCTAACGAAACAATGGCTCTGTTGCGCAACAAATTCAATGGCCGTGTTATCTCACGTAATGGCGATGTCAATTGGCCGCCAAGATCATGTGATTTGACACCGTTGGACTTTTTTCTTTGGGGTTATTTGAAAGAAAAGGTGTACGTCGATAAGCCAGCAACAATTCAAGAGCTAAAGGATGAGATAATTCGGCACATTAACGGCATAGAACCTCCATTATGCCTCAGGGTCATCGAAAATTTGGACCATCGGATGGAGGTGTGCCGCCGTGGTCGCGGCGCCCATTTGGCCGATATTTTGTTCCATACATAATTGAGTAATACCAATATATCATAATAAAATAAAATTACAATAATTTCCTAAATAGTTTGTGTTTTATTCAAAATCAACATCGGCCCTTGAAATTTAACCACCCTTTATCATTCAGGTATGTGATGGAAATCGATCGATTTAAAAAGTAAATCGTCTTTTGAAATCGACAGTAGTGTGATGAATTTCTATCGATTTCATATTCCATATTTGTTTCATTTCCACATATCTTCTCCATATACAACTGTATAAAATCTAATAATACAACTGTAAAATATGTAAACATATGTGTATGTGAGTGATGTTTGTAAAATATTTAAACAAAATAAAATAAAATTTATATCAACATATTTTATCATTTTTATTTATGAAATTTCTTTTTTTTTGCTGCGGTTTCGCTAATTCTCTTTGAAGAAAATAATAGGATGAATAGCGAAAATATTCTAAGAAAACGTTTAAGAGATAAATCGGATCCCTTAAATTTGCCAGATGAAATGTGGGCATTTAAATTTTTAAATTTCACTTCTATTTCACTAGTATTTTTTTTAAATAGATTTGTTGATTATTTTCGTTTAAATAAGGACGGATTTATAATCATTTATTTATTTTTTTTTTTTACTTTTTTTGTATATTTCCTTACATTTTGTTCAAGTAAAATTAAACGATTTGAAAACGAATTTAAACTGGCATTATCGAAATGCGTCACATGTTAAAAACGTCTTTTTGCAATGAAACATGATGGAATATGAAATCGTCACAACAAATCGTCACATACAAATTCATCACACTATTAGTCGATTTCAAAACGTTTTAGCGCCGAAAACTATTTTCATCACATACGTCCTTATTTAGCGAGCTGCTGAAAGTTATTATTTATTCAATAGCTTAATATTATGCGTACATATTTGAGTTAAAATTTTTTTATTTTATTAATACACAAAAGTGTTTCGTTTATATTTGTCAAATCTATTGAAGGCTTCTTTTTTACATTCTCGATTCTTAAATTCGCATAAGTATTTGTTTTTCTTTTTCATAGAAATACATATATCTACATATCGTTACCTTAATATAGAAAATCCTTAAATAATTTTTTTTAATTGGGTTATTTGCGTATTTTGATAGATAATCCTTTAAACAAAAATTCATTAATAAAAATTTGTTGTGTTCTATGTTCCAGATGGGAATTACTTAGAGAATTTAATAAAAAGACTGCATTAAAAAAATTAAATTTTTATGAAGTTTTTTTTTTGTAAAGTAGATCGTTAGTTAGGGAATTTCTATATTAAGGTAATGATGTGTTTGTATATATAAAATTTATAATTCGTAATATAGATGTCAAAGTGCTATAATAAAAATTTCTCTGCACTAAAAAAATTCCATTTTCGATTGTATGAAATTATCACTTTTATCGCGGTACAAAAATTTTAAATTTGAGAAAACCAAACGAAGAAAATTATTATTTGTGCAAAAATTTTATAAAGGAAATATTTTGGAAATTACTAATTGAAGATTAGCAACACAGATTTCGTTAAGTTTTTAATATAGCTTTTATTATGCATTTATGTTTGTTTCTATGTTTTATGTGTGTGTTTTTTATATTTAATTGAGAAATTGATATCGGGACTTATTTTAATACATATTTTTTATATTAAAAGGCGCACTGTAAGTGGTACTTCAACACCTTCAGGAATGCAAACTCCAAGGAAAAGTTCAGCCGAACCAACATTCAGCTCAACAATGCGCAGTCGAACATCCCGTGGAACAACGCCTGTCGGAAAACGGGAACCTTTTAGAATATAAATTCCAAAAAATAATTTAAAAAAAACAGAAATAATAATATGCGCACATGAAAAAATGGTGGCTTAAAGTCATATAAAAATAATGTTTAAAAATTAATCTTTCTACTAACTAACGTCCACAAAGTAAAGAACAAATATTTTTGATCCATAACAATTACAGAAATAGTAAATTAAAAGCACGTATAAAATTACTTTCGGCAATTGTTTAAAAAAAACAATAATGATTTCATCAAAAAAAACCCCTGACTTAATATTTAACATACACTAAAAAGACATAAAACCTCAATGATTTGAATATACATTTTTTTTTTTTGTTTAGTTCTTTTGCTATTTATAAAATCTTTATTATTATTAATACTTTATTTTTAAAATTTTGTAATATTTTTCTCTACATTTACTCAACTTGTGTTAATTTTTCTGAAAATATGCAATTTATTTTATGTATATAAAACCTTTTGTAGAACACTTGAAGTGCTTTAAGTGAAAAGAATTTAAATAAATAGAAACAAAATAAACAAGCAAAACACACATTCGAATTAATTCATATTATTCAAATCAGTAATTGATAATAGAATAGATTAAAATCGCCAGTTTAACCTTTCTATATCGTAATGATTTGATAATATGCATAAAATATATTATTAACAAAAAGGTCGTAAAATATTTATAAATAGACTTTAACGTTTTGTTTCTTACTTAAGTATATAATCTACTTACTACTTATAATTTGATAACAAATTCTATTATTAATATAATTTAATGCATATGGCAACAACAAATACTAAAAAAGTCATTATTGTTAGTTTGATATTATTTAAGATTGATATACCTACTATTTGTTTTTTAACAAAATCGTATATATATATATCTATATATATATGTATACACATATATATAGTATATATATACATATAAAATAAATATGCAAACATTGTATAATACTAATATTAAACTATGTTACTGATTAAAATGAATAATTGATTTTTTTAATTTTTTTATACAAAAAAATAACACACATTTCGGCCTTTTTATTTTGCGGCTTTAATCGACACTCGGGTATGACCCTTTAAAATTTGTCTTTATTATAGTATATTAAATGAATTTGCTTTGGGAGTATTTTTTTTTTTTATCTGAGACCAACACTCAGGAGATGACCCCTACACATGCGATGCATTGTGCTGGACCTAGAGGAAAGGGGTAGTTAGAGAAACGACAGGAGGTGAAGCTTAATTAATTATTTTGCAGCTCTGCTTTTGTACGTTCTTTGTTTAAAGCAATGCTGAAGCTTCGGTTTAGTAGCCATTTTTATTATTATTTTACTTCGCTGGTGCTACACAATATCGACGAAGGATTGCTATCACCTGAAGCCGGTATTGTTCAGTGTCCAGTGACTATGCCTTCCCCACTGAAATCTTCCGACAACAACCGACAGACAAAAACACACTAATGCACATCAGAAAAATGCATAAAGTATTTTTTCAAAAATAAACTCAATAAAATTGATATTGAGGAGCAAAGCATATACATACTATTTCAATCCTTAACTCATTGGTGGATTTTTCCTAATATCTGACTACAAACTTAAGATTCTTATGATCTAGATGCAACTAATCAATCAATATTAAAAATATGTACAGATATTTTTTTTTTACAAAACGAACATATTAGTAATTGTACCCAAACCGTAGAAATTCTCACGTCAGAAATTCAGAAATTCCTATAAAAGTCGTGGTTATATTCTTACATAATATGTATGTATATATGCATATGAATTCACAAAATCCGTAAGTTATATTAAAAAAAATGTAACAGAAGAAGCATTTTCGAATTTTGTTGATAATAACGTTGTTTTTAAATGTGTAAAATTTTGTAGGAACCTGTATTTTGATAATAATGATCATAAAATCGATTCCCAATTTTTTTGTAACTTGGGGCTTTTTTGAAATTATATGACGTACATACTTATATTTCGCTTAAATCGGTGTAGTTAATCAAAACAAAATCTATTTATGGATTGCTGACTAAAATATCCTTAAATATTTAGTTATGTTATAGAACTTAAAGAATAAGTATTGTGTTCAGTTCGTCACCTTGTTTTTGGTTTGACCCATAAATATGTATAGATAAAAGCATTAGAAAGCAGTGAACAAATAATTGGCTGACGAGTTCCGTAAACTACATACCTAATCTGGAAAATTGAAAAATATAATTATCGTAGGTGCCACATCAATATCACAACATTGAGATCTGGCAGCATATACATTGAAAAATTAAAAAAACGCCGCATTTTATTTCAGCGACTGCGAGATTTTAATAAGTGATCATTGTGTGCTATATTTTATTATCATTTTTTTATTTATGTAAATACGTACATAATTTTATTTGTAAATATTTTGTTAATTGTTGTTTTACTATATAAGAATTTTAAATTATACAGACAAATTATTGATTATGAGTCGAGATGATAATCTCTCTTGGTTTCATGGAAAGATCTCGCGAGATAATGCCGCAGATCTTATAAAAAGTGGTAAGTTCCTTTAAGCTGCAAATAAACAATTAGTTCATTTGTTTTTCAACGTCCTGAAATAATTATCCAATATATAGAAGAATTTGAGGATGGTACATTTCTTGTACGAGAAAGTAATTCTGCTGCTGGTGACTTTGTATTGACTTTGTTGCACCAGGGCGAAGTCTGTCATTATCAAATTAGACGTCATGGCGAAGACGCATTCTTTTCCATTGAAGATAAAGCGAAAATTCTGCACGGTTTAGATACTTTGGTAGATTTTTATCAACAAGCTGCAAATGGTTTAGCTACAAAGCTTACAAAATACATAAAAAAGGACCCACCTCCTAATGATACTCGTAGTCACGGCAGCACCAACCTGTTACATCGAGCAGTTTTAAACAACAATCATGTTGTTGTATCGGAACTCTTAAAATGTGGGTATCGAAACGTAGATGCTAAAAATCAGGATGGGCAAACAGCCATGCATTTGGCAGCTCTACATGGTGATGAAGCAATGTTGAATTTATTGCTCCACGCAGGGGTAAGCGTAAATTGTATGGACACTGATAACAATATGCCACTACATGTAAGTTACCGTGGAATTTGATTTGTAACGTGATTCTATAGCTTAATATATTTGAAAAGTATGCCTGTCGTTATCAGCCCATCACATTCATACGACCTCTAATTGAGGCTAATGCTAATGTTCAGGGGCGAAATATTAAAAATGGTTATGTACCTTTGCATGAAGCGGCAAAATATGGCAATTTAGACGTAGTTAAGGAATTATTGGCTGTAAACGCAGCACTGTTGCCTAGGACATCCATGGGGGAATTCCCAATAGATTTAGCCAAAGAAGCCAATAATGTAGATGTTGTATCTTTTTTGGAAGCTTATAAATTGAAACCAGCAAATACCTTCAAATCGCAATGGTACCACGGCACATTAACAAGAGAAGAGGCAATCGAAGTGCTAAAACGTTTCGCTGCTAGTATGCAAATAGAGAAAGATTTGTCGCCAACAAGTGAGACTAGTGGAAATGTTGATACATCTGGTACTTTTTTAGTTCGTTTTTCGGAAAGAAAAAATGCAGGATCAGGTTATGTTCTTACCTTGCTGTTTGATAATGTTGTTAAAAATTTCATTATATCACAATCGGTAAGTAATAACTCTCGTTATTATATATATTTATCGTATGTAAGGAAAATAAAAGTACATAAATTTGGGCATTTAAAATATGCTTGCAGCTACTCATTCCGAGAACTAAATGCGAACGACACATATAAAATATTATTTTAAGATTTTTTTTTAATCTATTAATCAATATTTTCTTTAGTCGAAATATTTGTTTATTGATGATGGGCCATTTTTGCCGTCACTGGAACATTTAGTAGAGCATTTTATACGTTTTGCTGATGGTTTACCTATTAATCTTAAATATCCTGTTGTTCCAAAACCCAAACCGCCATTGCCTTTGTTTTCTACAATGCCAAGATCGAGCCATAAAAAGTCAACAGATGCCATAGAAGTGCCACATAATATACGCAATCCCTCTGACGAAAATCCACGAAATATTCATCATTTGCCTCAAAAACATGTGCAAACACTTACAACTATTCATCATCAAAGCGGTCAGAAAAAGAAATCAAAAGAACATTCGAACTCCGTATTTAGCACTCTTCGTTTGCGTAGTCCCAAGAAATCGAATTTATTGGAGAGTATGGGTACATTGCGTAAGAATAAACAAAAACATAAAGTTGCTTCGGAAGATGATAAAAGTAACATTGGCTTTAATGAAGGGCACCAACTGAAACAAGTAGAAAATTTGCTAAAAGGTTTATCTTTTTCAACTGAATTTTCCGCTTTGAATCAAAGTACAGAAGGAAGTGACATTGCGAAAATTGACGAATTTTATAATGTTCCCAAAAACAATTCCGCGATTGATAAAAATGCAATACTAAATGAAATTCAAAATGCCAGTTCGAAAGTCTCTTCAGAATCGACAAAACTAGAAATTGAAAAAAAGACTGATGAAGAAGTTGAATATTTCACTAAAAGTGATTTACTTATTGAGCGTGAAAGAAGTAATGAAATGTGTCACAAAAGGTATGTTTTTTTATTTACGTAAAAGAGATTTTTTGTTAATATATATCCTTTTTAATATCTTTAGTTCACTTCTGTTGCCAAATGCTAATGGGTACACACCGACGGTGGACATTCGTGTATTTATGGAACGTAAGGACCCCCAAGAAGAATTTTTTTCTAAACAAATTCTAGAGACATCAGCAGAATTACGAGAACTTCCCAAACATCCAGAACGACTTGATTCTCTCATATCTACGACATCAAACGAAAGTGCTATTGGGCGTTATTTGCATCGACAAACCAGTAACGTTTCGTCAACTACACAAATTTCAGAAACGCTATGTGCTGGACTAGGAGTTGATACCACAAAACTAAACTATATTGTGCCACGTGATTGTTTGGTCCTTGATTCTATTGTGGGAGAAGGTGAGTTTGGATCTGTTTATAAAGGATTTTTAATCCAAAGAGATGCCAAATCTGGTGATGAAATAATGCGTCGCAATGTTGCCATTAAAACTTTACGTGACGAACATTGCCGTAGTAATAAACAAGAGTTTTTACGGGAGGCATCCGTAATGATACGTTTAACACATCATTGTATAGTTCAGTTGATTGGTATTTCAAAGGGCGAAACATTAATGATGGTACAAGAATTAGTTTCCCTTGGATCTATGTTGAACTTTATAGTGGATCATAAAGATAAAATTAATCCAAAGTATGAGCTTAAGTTATGGGCATCTCAAATTGCTTGTGGTAAGTTTAATATTTGTCTTTAGCAAACTGATCTGAACTCAATTTACCTATATAGGAATGCATTATTTAGAACAACGACATTTTGTTCACCGCGATTTGGCAGCAAGAAATATTTTACTTGCCTCACGCAATCAAGCTAAAATAAGTGATTTCGGTTTATCACGTGCGTTAGGCAGCGAAAATGAATGTTATCAAGCCACTCAAGGTGGCAAATGGCCTATCAAATGGTAAATAAAGTATTTTATTTTGGTACAAATGCATATGTAAATAATTTAATTTTTAAATATGTGTATTTCAATAATTTTAATATTTAAACAGGTACGCCCCAGAAAGTTATAACAATGGCATTTTTTCTCATGCAAGTGATGTATGGTCGTTTGGAGTAACATTATGGGAAATGTTTTCCTTGGGTGAACCACCTTACGGTGATATGCTTGGTATAGAGACGATTCCATTAATTGAAAATGGCCAACGGTTGCCACAACCACCGCTTTGTCCAGATAATATTTATGAAATTGTGCAAAATTGTTGGAATTACAAACCTAAAAATCGTCCGACTTTTCGTTATCTGACTGATTCTTTTGCAAGAGATCCCGATTATCAAAACATTTTAGAATTAATTAAAACGGAAGATATTTCCTAATGTGCTCTGCAGTATACAAATTTTCAGTTGGAGATGCAATATTAATTCCATTTATAAGATTTAGTAATTGTAAATTATGTCGTCGTTTGATGGGTGGATTAATAGCTATCAAATTTGCTATTCGTCGCGATGTCTATCTCAAGGTGTCAAATTAAAATAAGAAATAAATTTATTCAATATTTAATCGATAAGTATTAAAGAAAACATTTCCATTATTGTTCATATTTGTACAACAAATATCTTTTACGTTTATGTCATTTCTATACAGAATTGTGAGCGTGGCAAAATTTTAATTTAAGGTTATTTTCGATAATGTGCTCTTGAAATATACTTTTATACAAATCGCACTCTGCAAGGTAAAAGTCATTAGCACAATAGCATTTTTATATAATGCTTCGGCAACCGTAAGATCGATTTCGATAACATTTTCACCATATGATAGAAGGGCTACACGGTGGACTACTTTTGACCCGCCTTCTGGACCCCATATTAATTAACAAATCGAATTTATAATACTTACCATCATATCTCTGCACATACAGTCTACAACATCAACGTAGAAGCCACCATCTCACTTCTAATCCACTACGATATTTACAAATATATATAATACACCAATTGTTAGGGCGAAAACCTTGGTTTTTTCGTGTTTTATAAAAATTATAAGTGTGATATTTTTCTCTTTTTAGTGTAGAATTCCTTGCATTCATTGTCGCACACATCTATGAAATCGCAAAAACTTGTATCTTCAAGAAATTATTTGGTTTGATACTCTAAAATTTTCTTCTGATGAGCAGATTGCAGTACCAATAACATACATACATACATTCATTAATATCTTTATTTATAATTTATAATAAAGTAATTATATAAAAACTTCAAGTAAATGCTTTTTAATTACTATAAAAAAATATTGAGTAAGTATTTATGAGGACTTTATATATAATAATACTTTCGTTATTTTTCAATATGTCTACTAACTTCAACATCAGTAACATTTTGCTGTTTCAATAAATGTAACGATGGTTCGAAACCTAATGCGTCGTTTTTTAATTTGTTTTTGTTAAAAAAAACTGCATGTAAAATTATTGTTATTTACCAAGGTGAAGGTAAACTTTTTTATTTATTTGAATCATACCATAGTGCATATCGTAGGGATGAACTCACCTATTTTCAATTCACCTTGTAATTATAATTCATATTAACTATTTTACAACGGACTGGTAAGATGTGTGGTGGTCTAGTGGTTAGTGTGTTGGCTTTGCAAACTTGAGAGATCGGTTCGAATCCCCCCATGATGAAGACATTTCCTCGGGTTTTTTTCAAGTAAATAAAATATGTACTTTTTATCTAATTTACAAAATTTGTTTCTCTTATCATCCCCTCTCCCTATAAAAATTAATAAGAATTATCTTATACGCGCAACACCCGTCACTTCCAACCCCAATCGCACCAACCCAGAGCTTTTAGTATCCCGTCACCCTTTATCCGGCTTGATTTCCAAATTAACAAAACGACAATATAAAAACGCATTGCGCCGCGACGGCAGAAAAAAAACGACAAAATTTTTTTGCAGCGTTTTTTTGCTACTCGTTGGAGACGCAGTTTTTTGGGAACGTATAACTCGTAACCGTTGGACCGATTTCAATGAAACTTTCACCATATGATCGAGTGAAACTCTGGCTACACGATGGGCTACCTTTGGCTCACCTGGCTAAGCCCCATGTTAGTTAGAAAAAGCTTTTAATAATACTTACCGTCATATCAGATGTATTTACTGGCACACCAATCAATGGAATGATGACATTTGTGCAGGAGACGGCATTCCTTGACCTCTGGTCCAATAAAATGCATAAGAAAGAATGAATTTAAGCCAAAAACGTTGCTTATTGTGTGCCATTGGCGCAGAAAGGTCAATTGGAAGTATATTTCAGCCCTATAATGCTCTGCTTTCTAGAATTTTTAAAAAATTTCATTTCCAATAATTAAAACCAAACCACTGGCCATAAATATCATATTTAGGTTTGCCGTAGTCGGTTGCATTGATTTGAGTGCCAGTAAATATATCTGTAATCGGAATCAGTCAAATTTCTTAAAAAATTCAAAACAGTTGTTCTGGGCTCTTGGTACAAGAAAACATTGTGCACAAACACTTGCTTACTATGATGTTATTTATAATAATGAAGCAAAATATTTTTATGCACATCGACATTTAGTGAATGTGTTTATTTATAAAATAATTTCATTGAAAATATAACGATTAAAAGTGTATTTATTGATTATAAAATAAAAATGGTTATGAACCTTAAATTAACTCGAAGTGTCACATACTATTAATGGCTTGTTTAACATTTTCAGTTGATGTTAATTTCAAAGCTTTTATAATTCCATTTAAGTTGTTTTCGTTATAAGGCTTATTTTGCAATTGGGAAACCACTGGCAAACGTTCGCCGCTGGGCATAATAATTGCTATCTCGAACATTAACCCCTTGAAAAAAAAAACAATTGAAAGTTAAATGATTAACATTACCAGCGATTGTTTAAAAATTATTCAATTCAAACCTTTTCAACATCAATTGCTAGTTTCATTTTTAACTGTTTATCATTGTCTGCTTTGAGTGCCAACTCCTTTTCTACTGTAAATTTCGGTGTTTTGCCAAGCACCCAATCCCATGAACTAAATTCTTGACGTATTTCTTCGATTCCGGGGAACCATTTCTCTGTAGGATTAACTAATTGAAATCCACGTTGTTTCATTGTTTGAGTACTTCCACCATCTTCCAATTCTGTCGCAGATGTGCGTAGGAATTCATAACCCACCGCAGATAGCAATTGAGCAACATTAACGCTGGAATTCACATCGCAAAGATTTCTAATTGGTGAACGAAACGAAGCGGTAGCCTTACTAATATAGTTTGCCTGAAGTACATAGAAAGTTATGCATATTTAAATTGTCACATCAATACTTCTATTCATAAATAAATACATACATCTTCTTTTACCAAGGCTTCTCCCAAATGTAATTTATTAGCACTAACTAACAATGAACAATGATGGTAAGCATTTGGATATCCCAACTTGGCGGCTGTTCCAGAAATCTAAAAAAAAGAAAATAGAAAAAAAAACCAAATTATTTTTTTGAAAAAATTTTCCAGAACTCAATATATAAATAAAATAAAATAAAATCATCAGGTTTTCTTTGTGTAAAGAAACATGTTCGTCCTGCTGATTGAGTTAGAAATGCGTGGATTTTATGCGATATTTAAAACAAAGCAGAAATAATTTTTACATTCAAGGTGTTTCCTCTTCAAATTAATAAAACACCGTCGTAATGTAAGAATTTTAAATAAAAAAAAAAATTTCATAACGTGTTTTGCTCAGAGTCTATGTATTAATTTTATTATTTCTAAAAATCTAATAAAGCGGAGTAATTGTATTTCGACAAAAAAGAAACAAAAACTATCTGTAAACAAAAATTGTTTTTATTTATTAAAATATTTAGTTTAAATTGTACGTGTGATTCAATATTTTATTATAAATTGTATTTATTTCAGGCCATGCTTATCAAAAATAATACAAACTTTTACACGGGTTAATAAGTCAATTTTAAATTACAAAATTAATAGGGCGACTAAGAACAGCAACCGAGCAGTATATGTACATCCGACTTTTAATTGCTATGGGTGATGATTTCAAACAAACTAACATTAACAATTATATTTTTTAATTAATTAAAAATTTGTAACTGAATTTTCTGCAATTTGCAAAAAAATGTAATTAAAACTGTGTGTAGAAGATAAAATAAATTACTATTACGTGTAGTTGGAAAAATATGATCCTTAAGTATGTAATTAAAAGAAAAAAAACAAAGTATTATAAATAAAAATTATATAATTCTTTTTATTTACATTTGGAACCAAATATCATATCCTCACTGTATATCCCGTAGTACCCCTCATCCAGTCCACAAGTGAAATTAAAAATGTAAATGCAATTTCGATATCGTACGAGTATGTAGACTAAATGCATATTAAGCTCTTGATTCACTATCCTACACAATCGCACGAGCTGCCAAATATGACATGTGGTTTAAGTCTAGACCGAGGTGACTGGTTTCGAGATAGCAAGCCACAGAAGATGGCTAGTCGTCAGAAGTTTGCTGTACCGAATGCAGAAGTTATAAAGGATTCATACAAAAGAACATTCCCTCAAATTGTCAGGTGCAAGGGAACGCATCTGAAACCAGATGTGATCATTATTACAAGATATATGTATATAAGGACGTTGCTGGAGGACTATGCGGGATTGCAGAGCCTTATGGGCTAGACGGGGTAAGGACCACACACCTATTGGGAATGAGTAGGAGGGACTTGAATGTTTTGAGGGCCGGACTAGAAAAGGTAGTGTGGACTAAAAATACAGATTTTTATTGAAAAGTCGTGCAAATTTTCATAAAATAATAGTTTTCATACTATCTAGCCAAACAGCTAAAAATAGAAATAAAAAACTGAACACATAAAATAACTCAGGTACTCGTAATAAAATGTAGTTTTTAATTCTTTATACTATGTATCCAATTATTTGTATAATAGTGTGGATCTTACGTCGCCATTTTAAAGTGATATTTAAGAGTCGGTCAGACTTCTTTCTTATCCCACTGTGAATGAATCGTGCTATTCTGTAGGATAGTAAATCAGGACCTTTAACAATTGCTGTTTGTACAGGGAGAATTGTTTTTGAAAAATTTTTATATATGCAGCTCAATTATGTTAAACCCTAAAGATGTTAAACACAATTTTCAAATCTTTGTTTTGATCTCATTAAAGTGTTTTAATTGCAGTTCGATTTTCCAAGCATTAATCTTTTGGGAGATATGTAAGGTGTGAGTGGATTAGAGATTATTATATAAAAAATGTGTGAGAACTTAAATATTAATTTTACATCTCTGCATAATATTCTATTTTTCTACAGCTTTAAGTGTGTTTTACAAAATGTTCTCTCCTCTAAAGAAGAGGGAGGGTAGATTTTTGCTTTGTAAAACCAACCAATCACAAGGAACATTATTTAACTTGCTGACATGTTACTTTGAGTGAACATTTTTTCGTGTAAATTTGTGTCTTTGTATTTACAAAGTAGCACGGGATAATACTAGCATGAGCAGAGGGTATGACGACATGTTGAAAAGTGTGGTTCAATTCTCCTGGTTGAATTCTTCCCATGTTTTTTGCGTATTTTTAAGAAACTAAATAATTTAGGCTGTGAGTTGTTAGAATGCAAATAAAAAAATGTATATGATTAGCATTCAAAATTATGAGAAATTAATATCACTTTTCTACGTAAAGGCACTGATGTTTCTTGGTTTATTTATAAAAATAGTTACATACATACATATCTAGGTAAAGTAACAATACAGTAAGGTCTAATTTATTGGGATTTTCTGAGATTCATTCGAAATAAATATGATGTGAATTTTAATGAAATTTTGCACAGATATGTAAATATGTTCAACTTAAAATATAGGATGTATTTCATTTCGATTAATGACCGTGATATTCGGGGAGAGCAGATAAGGGCTACAGATGCCTCTCCGAAATTATACAGCTATCTATATAAAAATGAAACGAAACCAACTAACAGAGTTTAATGAAATTTAAAACATAAATTGCCTAGTGTCTAGAAGGGCACATGGCCTATATATATTTTTAAAACAACTTTTTCTGTTATAGGTAAGAAACTAATCATAGAAAAGCGCTGATTAGTGTAAATAAGGCGCCTGAGGATTCACAAGCGGTGAATATTACTTTACGATTAAAATACTAAGAAATTTTCTTGTCTCGACTTATGAGCTTTTGTCAAAAGTCCACATAAAACTTAATTTTAAATTTTTTTCCTTCTTCTGCATAGTAAGAAAAACGTTGGTTAGTTCCTTTCTATATTAAGGTGACGATATGTTCAAATTTCTATTTTATTATAATTCTCTTATAGAAAATATTAAGTATAACTCGGAAAATTGACCGGAAATATATGCTTTAAATATCCAACTTACCTTTTTTTCATTAATAATAATGTCATCCCGCTTGTTAATTTCAGCTTTAATAGCCCATTGACGGAAAAGCGCACGAGTTAATATATTTAAATTGTATTTACGGTTGTATCGCTCTCTTGGAGTAAAAAAGGTACAATTTAAATTACCGCGGTCGTGATATACAGCACCGCCTCCACTATTACGTCGTGCCAAGGTTATTCCTTTATCCACAAGTTTTGATACATTGGATTCGGTGAACGGATTCTGATGGCGTCCAATGACGACACATGGATCGTTGGCCCAGAGTAGCAGCACATGATGACGATTGAAATTAAAATTTTTATACAGCCAATCTTCTAATGCTAAATTGGAGAAAATGTCGTACGATTGCGAAATAAATACAGATTTCTTAATATCAGCATCAGTGATTTTATTTTCATTATAAGTTTCTATTTTAGTCTTCCGGGTTACATCGTTATCGCCTGATTTACTTGCCGCAGAAGATTCGAAACGGCGGGAACTTTTGAACACTCTGCAAATAGTACTCAATTGAGCACAATCGCCGGTACGAATCAATTTAAATGATAACATATCGGATATTGTTTTCGATGAAAGTAATATGATTTTAATTGCTGGATACGATGCAAAATATAATATATTGTTATATCTGATGTGATAATGTTCTGTTATATAAAATGTAAAATAATTTTTCTGCGCTTGAATTTTATTTGTTTACAAAGTGGTCAACAAATTTGTTAATTGTTAAATTTTTTACACATAAGTAATCACTTAATTTTTAACGAGTTTTCCTGAAGAAAATGGGAAGGATTGTAAATATTTTTGTATTTTTCTATATGTTCTTTGTTTGGATGTTGCTGTTGCCAAGTAATTTTATACACAATTCTTTGTAAAACAGATAATACGAATTGTCGGATAATAGCCTAGGACTAATGTTTGAGTGTGTGCGATTTCGTCAATGCATATGCACACATAAATAGAAATGTGCAATTAAAGTAACAAAAATATATTTAACGTGTAAAATATGATCTTCCAAGTTTCTTTTTTTTTATTTAAGGCACAAGTTAAACACACTTTATCTGAAGTGTCCACGAAATATTTCGTTGGCATATAAAATATTTATATTTTTATGGTTCAATATGGTATATTGGACTTTAGCACTCGTTACACTTTTTATGGGTCGTACACTTTTTCGATGCTGCTGTGTCAGCTGCTGTGACAGAGATCAAATATTCATGCAAAGCTTCGGTTTGGTGCAACCACTTCCACGTTTGATGAAGACCACTGACTCGAATACGAAGTCCTAAAGAATCCTTACTCCAATTTTTATTCATTCCTCTAAAACCCATCCAAAAGGTTTTTATAAATCGGTATTTCTGTATAGCATGCACTTGAAAACTCCAAGTATAGTATTTTCACTGTATATTTGTAAATTTCACTATACAATATTTTCAGATTCTTTGTCTTTAAAAACGAAAAACAAAAAAAAACACGCAAAATGTTTACACAACCGTATAGAATAACGAAACTTTGTTGAATGAAACAAAATCAAATTGCGTTATCTACACAATACCAGACTTGATATAATATGTAGGAACTTCACATAGAGGAACAAAAAAATAATGTACTGTGCTGGGCTGCCAAGTGTTTGCTTTCAGCAATCGTCAAATTTTAGAAATAAAATCATCAGGATTAAAAAAAATCGTCACACAAATTTAACTAACTTTTTTTTTTAAAACACAATAGTATTTTATATAAATAATCATATATATATCATCTTACACAGTCATCGTCTGGCATTCGAAGCGAACGGTTATTCTGTGAATTCTTTTCTGTAACATATTCGCTTAGTGCTTTCCCGTTAACTTTTGTTTCTTTTTTCAACTTTTGATAAAACCGCGTGTTTTTTCTTTTTGCTTTCCCTCTTACTGATTTAACTTATTACACTAATAAATATTAACAAACAGTTATATAAAAGGAGAAGAACTCCATTTAACTTTTTGGACAACATGGCTCCGGGCCCACCGGACAAATTCTCCAATAACAGGTTCTCTGTGTTGGGGGATTATATAGACAACCCACCGAAAAAACCAAAACCAAACGCAGACACTTCTACAATTTACCACAACAATAGAAACAATCCAAAATACGTGATAATCTCATCTACTGACCCGAAAAACCAACTATCAAACATTAGCCCATTTGCAATTAAAAAAGGCTTGGAGAGCATCAGTTCTGAATTATCCACAATCACTTTACTACGAGACGGCAACATCTTAATACTCACGCGTAGCACACGCGTAGCTGAAAGATTTTTGAAAGCCAAAACACTATCGAACATATGCCAAATTTCATGTACACTTCACAACAGTCTAAACTCAGTTAAGGGTGTTATATATGCTCCCTGTCTAGTGAACGTCCCAGAACAAGAAATAATACAGGAGATGAAAGACCAGGGCGTTACCGACATATATAAATTTACTAAACCAAGTGAAGACGGCAAAACACGCATTCCATCGGGCAAAATGATAGTCACCTTTGACCTCCACAGGTTACCAGCATCAGTAGACGTTGCTTGGTATAAATGCAAGGTTGATCATTACATCCCTAACCCGATGAGATGTAAAACATGTTCAAAATTGGGCCATACCAAAAACAGATGTAAAGGAAATGCTACATGCCCTACATGCAACCTTCCTCCTCATGGGGATGCAGAATGCACTCGCACTTTTTGCACGAATTGTGCAGGCGAACACTCTTCAACAGACAACAACTGCCCAAGATACCTACAAATGAAAGAGATACTGAAACTTAAGACTATCAACTACTGTAGCATGGGCGAAGCTCGCCGCGAATACAAAGAAAAAAACCCCCTTCAACCCTCCATCAACACTTACGCCTCCACTGTATCTAATCATCTTCCAAACCGTGTACATAACCCGTTTAATACTACCGTAAACAAAACAATATCATCAAAAAGTAACAGTGAACAATCAACAACAACGACAAAACTATTCAATAAATCCCCGCATATCACACACGAACACTCACACATACAAGACCCCAAGAAACTAACACAAAACAGAAATAATACTTTGTCACCGACGATCGACAAAAAATCACAAGAAGACACAACATCATCTAGCAACAACACTAAAACTGAAATAAAATCACAAAAAATAACAACAGCTATTAACAACAATAACAAACTTTTAAGTAACAATACAAACATGAATACACCTAACTCACCAATTTCACATTTAACTCAATCACTAATAAGCAACAACAATTATTACATCCCATCTCTTGACGAGGAATCCCTCGACGAGATTACGATGGGACCCTCTCCAACGTAGGAGCATTTGCGAATACAACAACTCTTAGTCTCCCATCATCCATTTCCAAATTAACAAAGTCTACATGTTTTACTGCACGGAACATAATGGAATTTGTTATCTTACAATGGAATATCAACGGCTTCAATAATAACTACCATAATCTCCAACTACTCATTAAGGAAATGGATCCTAGCTTGATATCGTTACAGGAAACTCATTGCCCCTGCAGTTTCAACCCAATACCACCCAAAAACTTCAACGGTCATTATTTCATCAACTCATCACAAAATACCTCACAAAAACAAGGAGTTGGAAACTTCATTAAATCAAATATACCGCACAGATTCTTACCGATTAACTCCGAATACCAAATCGTAGCAGTCGAAATAAACCTAAATATAAAATTCACCATCCTCTCCTTTTATATACCACCCAACCAAGACATACGTCCCAGCGAAATTACCAATATTATCTCTTCATTCAACACACCATTACTTGTTATTGGGGACTTTAACGGGTGGAACACCATGTGGGGTTCCGTGACCAACAACAATAGAGGCATCTTGCTGGAGAACATAATACTCCAAACTGGTCTGTGCATATTAAATGACAGCAGTCCCACTCACCTCTCAACCCACAACACCTTCACTAACATAGATATTTCACTCTGCTCAATAAACCTACTCCCCTTGATCTCATGGTCCACTCTTGACGACTTAAATAGCAGTGACCACTTTCCAATTAAGATATCTATAAAATTATCTGAAGCGACATGTAAACCAATGAAAACTAATAATTACCTACTCCACCTGGCCGATTGGAAAAACTATACTCACAGAGCAAACATCGAAATCCAAAAACACAAACCCTCCTCCTCAAGCAACAAAGATGCGGCAGTCATCACCAAATCTATACGCATTGCAGCTAACAACCACATCCCGCGATCTAAGCAGGGTACAAAAAAAGAATATATTCCAGTCCCATGGTGGAGCCCATCTTTAGCAACCATACGGAACCTCAAAATGAAACGCTGGCAACGTTTTAAAGCCAACCCTGTACAGGAAAACCTAATATTATACAAAAGGGCAAATGCTAAATTTCGTAGGGAAGTAAAACTTGCAAAACGCTCCAGCTTCGAGGAATTCACAAAGTCAATAAACAGAAACAGCACCACTTCAGAAATTTGGAACAAAATTGGCAAAATCACTCGCAAGGGCCCATCTAACATTATAAAAGCAATAGAAACTCCATACAATACTTTAATAGACCCAACAGAAATTGCTAACCATTTTGGACAGAACTGGGCAGAATATGCATCAGACTCTAACTTCCCTCCACTTTTCACTACATCAAAACAAACTCTCAATCCATTTACCAATAACACACACGATAAAAGAGCACAAAGCCTTGAAGCCCCAATCACTATGACTGAATTAACACACTGTTTAAACAAGGTAAAAGGAACAACGCCAGGTCACGACAAGATACCCTACCAAATGGTCAAAGCTCTATCTCATAACAGCAAGGGATTTTTATTAAAATTATATAACACCATTTTCAAATCTGGCACTATACCACACTCTTGGAAACTATCGCTTGTAGTCCCTATACCAAAATCCAATAACCCGTCTTCAATTAAATCCTACCGTCCCATTTCCCTCCTACCATGTCTCTCCAAAATCATTGAACGGATTATAGCCACTCGACTTGCATGGTTTTTAGAAAATAAAAACCTTATAGCTAAGGAACAAGCAGCTTTCAAGTCTAACAAGGGATGCGTTGACGCACTTCTTCATATTGATTTCTACACAACACGAGCTTTATCTGCCAGGAATCATGTGACAATTCTATCAATTGACTTCGAGAGAGCATTTGATAGAGTTGGATCCCACGTAATTTTGGGTGCATTGAAAACATGGCGTGTCGGTCCAAAAATTTTTAACTTCGTCAAATCCTTTTTATCGAACAGACGTTTCAAGGTGAGAGTCAACGGCCACACATCAAAATCCTTCAGACTAGACAACGGCATTCCGCAGGGATCGCCCCTATCAGTCGTGCTATTCCAGATTGCTTTCAATGAAATTGGCAAAATAATTAAAAAACACTGCCACATCGAACACTGCTTATATGCTGACGACCTTTACATCCTCTGCAAGAAAAACGATAACAAAGAAACCAAAAATGTCCTACAAAATGTACTTCAAGACATAAAAATATGGAATGAATACTCCGGCGGGAAAATTTCTATAGACAAAACAAAGAAATTTCACATATGCAGGAAACACAATTGTGACTCCGACACCTACACCATCCAATTTGAAGGTTCTACAATTGAAAACGTAGAAAGACTAAGAATCCTAGGACTAATTTTTTCAAGGAAGTACAATTGGAAAGATCAACTATTACAGCTCAAAAACGCAATAACATCCCGATCAAACATTATACGTTATCTCTCAACTAAAAGCTTTGTGCATATAAACACATTAACCTACCTTACTAAAACCATTATATTAAGCAAAATAGACTACGGCCTTTTCATATACGGAAACAGCTGTAAAACCAACATCAACATCATAAAATCCGCTTACCACCAGGCCGCTAGAGCATGCGTTTATGCATTCAGAACAACACCCATCGACAACATACTGTTCGAAGCCAACCTCCCATCAATACAAGATAGAATATAACAATCGAAAAGCAGAATGCTGCCGAAACTACTAAACAGCACTAACTCAATCATAGACAAAGACATTGCATCAATTACAAAAACAAAAAAAGAGAAACGAATACCATCCGCAATAGCACAATCATTATCCCTCCGCGAAGAACTGCATATACCCCTCTCCTTTACTAGGAAGCATGTTAGAAAACCCCCTTGGAAATTCAACAGCATCTCACTAAACTTTTCGCTTTCACGGTTGAACAAAGCGTCCACCCCAGCAAATGCCTATGTCAGTCACCTGTCCGAAGAGCTAACTCATTTAAAAACCAACAATTGGCGTATCATATACACAGACGGCAGTAAATCAGTAGCTAATATACCAGGTTATGGGGTAGTAGACGAAGCTGGAGCAAACATCATTCTGGGTACCCTCACCGAACAATCCTCTGTTTTCACTGCAGAAGCGTGCGCTATTTACCGGGCTATTCAAAAAATTTTATCCAGCAAACATAAAACTGCAGTGTTCACGGACAGTCTCTCGGTTATCAAAGCCATAAACAACCCTTTCAACAACAAATGGAACACCATAATCAAAATAAGAGATGCACTTATCGACAATGAAGACAAAGTCAGAATCCTATGGATACCCAGTCACATCGGCATCCGGGGAAATGAAAGAGCAGATTCAGCCGCAAAATTTGCTACATATGCTCCCATAATAATGGATGATACCGTGGAAAAAATTGACATCCAGCGATATATTGCCAACTACAACAAGAACAGAATGAAACAAAAGGAATTTACACATCATCATTATTCAAATATTATTGCTCATTGCAAACACCCCGTATATCCTACGACGCTTAACAAACATAAAATAAAAACATTTTCCAGATTACGCCTTGGTCACACCCAATTTTCCCATGGATGGATTTTAAATAAAACACCACAACCATCTTGTAACCATTGTAACACCTCACTCTCAATCCAGCACATCCTTACAGAGTGCCCATTATTCTCGGAACAAAAAACAAAACTGTTTGGCAATACATCACCTCTAGATACCCTAAAGGACCCAACCGTTGACAATATCAGAAAAATATTCAATTTTATAAAAGTAACAAAACTTCAAATATAGCCCAACAATATTATAATCAATAGCACATGATCCAAAACTGTAATTAAGTAATACACTTACTACACTAATACTTATAGAGCTGATGGCCACTGCTGCTAGTGCTCCTCTTTTTTTTCTAATTTAATCTTAGAATTATATTCCTTAAGATTAAATAAATATAATAATAATAATATCATCTTACAATTAACAATTCAAATGAAATAAAAACTTTAAACATAAAATAATAGAAAAGTTACCAATATCTCATGCATTTTTTGGCCAATTAAGTTCAGTTATATATTGGCGTATTGTGAAGTTTTAAATAATTTGAAACTTTAAACAGGTTATATGTCGGAAGAGTTTAAAATTTAATATTTTTTAAAAAAAGCAAATTATTAATTTATGTTTGTTGTTTGGTTAACCTACTCCATATACTGCTGATGTTTTTTTAAAGTTATCTGCTAATCCCTTACGCTTTATTTTAATATTTCTTTCCATCGTTTCTTATGTGCAAATATATACCAAAATGTATTTTTTTCCAAAGGGTTGAATATGATATAAATTCATCCAGAAAAAAACAACAAATATAATGGTATTCACGGCCATGACGAATTGATACCCGGTAAACTCAGTATCAAGGCCAATTCGTCAATTCGCTTTGCAGCCTAACCTCAAATTTTTTGTATACATGTTTTGTTAAATATAACATAACCTAAAAAGAACGTGTAAAATTAGTGTAATGTAAGTAAAATTTAAATTATTACAAAAAGCAATCTATTATGCATTCTTATTATTTAGAAATTAGAAATTGTTGTCCACTAATACATAGTTGTCGAAAGGGTCAACCGTCAAATATTTGTAAAAATGTGCCATCGATGGGCGACGCGGCAGAATATGAATGATTCGCTAACAGGTGACCTCACGAGAATATTGGAATGGGGTCACGCGAACAGGGTCGATTTCAATTCCCAAAAGACCCAATGCTGCATGCTAACACACCGCCGTATGCACGATCACGCTGCCTCATCTGTAAAAATGGGTGGCATAAACATTGAGGAATCAGAAGCTCTTGATGTTCTTGGCATGAAAATTCAGTGTGATGTCCGATGGACTGAGCACATTTTTCAGGTCTCAAAGGAAGCATTCAAGTGCCTAGGCTTTTTAAGGCGGTGTAAGACATACTTCACCCCATCTGATCTCCTCACTATTTATACCGCCTACATCCGACCGAAAATGGAATACAACTCTCATGTGTGGGCCGGTGCTTCAAAGACTATTTTGAAGTTACTCGACCGTGTACAAGAAAGGGCGAAGAAACTCATAGGAGACAGTAGGGTAGCCAACTCTATTGACTCTCTTGAGCATCGTCGCAACGTGGGGTGCGTTTCGTTGTTCTATCGTTACTATAATGGGATGTGTTCTAATGAAATCAGGGAACTTGTTCCCGAAACCCGGTTATTCGCGCGCACGACGTGATCATCATTAAGAGCGCATCCATTTGTGGTCGATTTGACGGCGACCCGCACTACGCATTACACGGAAAATTCGTTTTTTGGCCGAACGGCACCTATGTGGAATAGACTACCCGCAGAGGTGTTTCCTGTCACTTTTAGCTTGGGAAGATTTAAATCAAATGTCAATAAACACTACTCCCTCTATCCTCCTTCCCATAACCTAATTTCCTAGTTCCAGCACAATGCATCGCATGTGTAGGGGTCATCCCCTGAGTGCCGGTCCAAGTCAAAAAAAAAATACTATAATAATATAACATAACATATAAAGAACGAATTAAGGATAATAAGTAATATAACTTGCATTCAAGCAGTCTTTTTTTCCATTTTTACTATTGTAATATTAAATTTATACAATTATTAAGTTATTCACAACCACTTTTCTTAACTTTTTCACTGAAGTAAACAAAATTTGACCTTTGGTCTAAAAATACGTTAAAAACCGTTGAATCAGCTAACGGGCTAAATAGCTAATGAGTTTACCTGGTAATGAATTTGCTTTGCAACTTGGTTCCATTACATCAAGGAAGGCAAATTCATTCCGAGGTAAAAATTTATGCAATTAGTTAAAAAGTCAAGTTACTTCGTTTCAAAGTCTTCGTTATAATTAAATAATAATAAGATGAAAATCTTAAGTGAAAAGACTCAGCGGCGCTCTTTTTACATTACGAGAAAAAAAAATCGTTCTGGTATTTATATTGAAAACAATAAAAATCAAAAAAATATTTTTTTTTCAATGTAAATACACCAATGAATTATTTCTTCGTGTTCTAAAAACAGGCAATTAGTGTTGCTACTACGAAACATTTCTCATATTGAGTATTGCCGCTATGAAATATTTCAGTTTGGGTGTTGCTGGTACGAAACATATTTCAATCGCAGTGCCAACAAGAGGAATTAAATATTTGCTGCATACCTTAAGGAAGATCGATCAGAAATTTTCGTAGTGGGTATACTAAGAATTAAAATAGTACATCATAACTTAAGCGTCAGGTAACAGCTTGATTTAAAAAAAGTTAAGTCATTATCCAACATCTGATCAAGTCAGTTGCGTTCGGTGTTTTCAGTGGCAAATATTGCAATAGCTTCTGGAAATGTGTAGAAAATGAAAAATGAATTATATGAAAACTGCAGAGGTCGACAACTATGCGTTACCGAGACTTGTTTTTTTATATTTTCTCCTTCATCTTAAATTTTCTATTATGTTATATATGACTTTATTATATAGAAGCGTCTGCAAAATAGATTTGTTCCAATTTTTCTGTACGGTCACTCACTCAAAAAATAAGTTTATTTGGTTTTCTTTGAGTGTTTAGATGATGAGGAAATAAATTTGAAACTTGAACTCATGCTAATTCCACATCAAAAATGTATATAAAAGTTTTCTCGCAAGATTGCATAACAAAATTGCAAAATTAAAGTTTATTGACTTCGGCACTATAATTTGGAATAATTCCACAAAAAATTTTTATTAACAATATCAAGTTAAGCAGGACCACCGCAATTGATATATTCCATCTCTTCAGGACTCATAGGTTTTCGTGCATAGCGTGGTGGCAGTTCCCAATCTTCAATAGCGCTAGAATTCTATTGATTTGAAACGAAATTATGATGTACAACTTCTACAGACAAAGCAATTAAGTGTAATTTTAATAAGATAGAAAGTAGTTATCAAAAAAAAACTATAACTTAAAATTCTTTAATTCCCATAATTTTTTTTTGACAAGTACATACTACTTGGATTATAAAAACTACAAAATAGTGTATTCACCTGGTTTTTTGACCCTAACCCTGGGGTCGAGGAAGTCTGGTATCCACCTTTGCGAAATTTAATTAAGGGAACTCGTTTAGCCCCAACATGGCTAATTAAAGTGCGAAAAACCATACTAGCAATCCAAATTAATATAACTAGTGATATAAATTTATCTTTTGGGACTAAGAAAGATTCACAGCTGACTGACAAGAACAAAGTAAAGCTGCCACGTTTTTTCATTTATTTTTCACACAGTTGTAAAACTTTTCCTTTTCCCAATAACATTTTCATTTATGCATGTATATAGTTCAAATAAATTTATTGATTTACATTGCAGCCACACGTTCAACTTTGCTTTCAAACATTTTACAAATACAGCTGTGACGTAGGCAGCATACAAGTTTTGAGGAATTTAAAAGCAAATTCATTTATCAAGATGGCTTGGCTGTTTATAAGAATAGCTATCAGCTGTTTTCTTGCCCATAATTTGAAGCGAAAGTTACCCATAGAATTTGAAAGCAAATTCTCGTCAAATTCTAAAAGTATGAGTGCATTAGTAAAAAAGTGTAAGAATTTAAAAATTTAACGTCTAACACCCATCTACCTATAGGATTATTACCTTAAAAAATATAATTTAATGTAATGAAATCTTATTACGCACCGTATTTTTGCAATAAAAGAAATAGTTTAAAGGCTAAATGCCATTTCAGGTTAACCATTCAGTTTTTCTTGCTCCATGTGATGATATAGAAACATGGCAACACTTCAAATTAGAAATGTATTAAGTGGGATCTTTATTTCGCAGATTTTTGTTTACTATAAAGCCAAGATTGTAAAAGATATATATTATGTATATGCTGCATAATAAAGGTGTGATTTAAATGTTAATTTATTATGTCGGCAAATAAAATGCCAGTGGACATTAATCGTCTTACCGAAGGCTGGTTGGAATTAGAATCAGATCCGGGTCTTTTTACGCTATTATTAGAAGATTTTGGCGTACATGGAGTACAAGTTGAGGAAGTATATGACCTGCAAAAACCCATTGAGGGTCCTGTTTATGGTTTCATTTTTCTATTTCGTTGGATCGAAGAAAGGCGGGCTCGAAGAAAGATAGTTGAAACAACAGCTGAAATTTTTGTCAAAGACGATGAAGCTGTAGCAAATATATTCTTTGCTCAGCAAGTTGTTCCTAATAGTTGCGCTACACACGCTTTACTCTCCGTACTTTTGAATTGTAATGAAACGGACTTACATTTAGGAGATACTTTAAGCCGCCTTAAGGGTCACACTAAAGGTATGTCTCCCGAAAATAAAGGTTGGGCTATTGGTAATACACCGGAGCTAGCTTGTGCGCACAACTCGCATGCTATGCCACAGGCGAAACGTCTATTGGAACGAAACGCTGGCTCCGCTATTTCTACGGGACGATTTACCGGAGAAGCTTTTCATTTTGTTAGTTTTGTTCCAATAAATGGACATCTGTTTGAGTTGGACGGCTTGAAACCATATCCAATGGATCATGGTGGCTGGGAAGAATGTGAAGATTGGACAGATAAATTCAGACGAGTTATGGCTGAGCGGCTTGGTATTGCAACCGGTGAGCAAGATATTCGCTTTAATTTGATGGCGGTTGTTCCGGATCGTCGCATTGCTATAACGCACAAATTGAAGATGTTGCGCACCAATCAAGCCATAGTATCAGGAACGCTGCAGAAGCTTTTAAAGGCTAACGAGGGTCCTCCTACTGCTGACGGTAGTGCATTTACAACATTAAAGTCTCAGGAAAATGGAACAGAGCAATTACCGCCTTCAACCACAAGTTCAGAACTACAACGTCAACAACGTGCTGTTTCTCCTTCTCCTCTTTTAGATGCTTCTAACGCTTTTACTGTACGAGATTTACAGTCCTTATTAAAAAATCTTGATTCCGAAATAGCAATAAATGAACAACACTTAAATGATGAAAATGATCGACGTTATATGTTTAAGGTATTTTTATAAATTACTTTGGTCTAATTTGTAATACTATTTTTTTTTGCAGGTGGATGACTGTAGAAGAACGCATAATTATGACGAATTTATTTGTACATTTCTTTCAATGTTAGCACATCAGGGAGTTTTAGGAGAATTGGTTAGTCAACATCTACTACCATCAAAGAAAATTGGTGGTCAAAGTGCTGTTAATCGTATTAGCAAACAATCATCTAATAATAGCACAGTTACTCCTAAGCAAAAGAATGGTAAATCTCCAAAGACTCCTGGACGACGAAGAAAAGGTCGAAATAAATGTAAAAAGAGGAAATAAAATTAAATTCGTGAAGTATTTATTAGTATGTACATTATATTAATCAAGTAATTAAGCTAAAAGTTGAAATACATATTTTATAATTCAGATTTTGTTCTAAAACACAAAACTTCCATTATAAAATCTAGAGCTGAATTTTCATTATATAGTAGATATGTGGGCAGTAGCAATCATTGATAAATATTATCAGGATTTCGGTATAAATTCAATTGTTTTTAAGTGAAACATCTCAAATCTTTTCTATAATAAACATTATGTAATGATATTGAAAAAAAATAATCAATTTTTCAAATATTGACAAATGTAGGTAGGTGTATGTAATAAGATATTTTGAAGAAGTGTCTTAATTTCACTTCAGGCTAAACAATCGATTCTACTACGAGTTGTTTTAAAATGTGATGTATTTCGAACATATCGCTTATTTACTAAAACAACATCATAACTCAGAAAAGTTAGTTTTTCACCTAACAGAAGAATACTATTATTATAAATTGAAAACTTTAAGCATATTTTGCAATCAGTTAAAATTTTTAAAAATACTTGTAATAGTTACTAAGAAACAAACTAACTCAAAGACAGCAAGTTTTTTTTCTTGAATTGTAACTATTTTTAAAAAGTATTTTCATATTTCAGTGTTAAAAATATACTAATTGGAATGAAATTCTCATAGTAATAATAATGTTTTATTGTATTTCTTATATTTTAATTACTTAATTATATGTAATTCTGAACTTAGATACCAGTAAATTTATAATTATGCCTTTCCGTTTTCTTACTGCATTTGCGTACTACAGCATAAACCGTCGCTAAAAGAATACCTGCCACCACAAGTACAGCCACAATAAGCCAAGGATACAATTTAAGGTTTTCAGAAGCATCTACTATATGATATTCTCCGTCTTCCCAAGCTTCTTCTAACTCATTATTTATCGATGTAAAATTATTATCGAGACTAAAGCTATCTTCTTCAGCTTTGAGTCGTTCAAATGTTTTACCATCTAGTGTCTCTATTTTAGGCGTAACTATATCATCTCTTTCCGGTAGTTCGTAAACTGGTTCGGTGCTTTCTATAACTATAAATGTAACATCTCCATTTTGCATTTCGTTCCGAAAACGTTTGATGCCATAGCCAAAATATTCGTAAATATCGGCTGTAAATTGTTGAAAATGTTCAGCCCACTGACCAATGACATCAACATTGATTTTCGTCTTAGGCTCCATTTTACGACCAAAATAAGCTTTCTGGAAAAAAAAACAAATTTAGCTTAAGGTCGGTATACATTCCTATGTAGATGCGCATACATACATATATGTACATAAATATGTATATTGTACAATTTGTACACATGGCTTGTTTATTTTTTATATCAAATTTTATTTACCTCCTTTACATCCAAACCGCCAACACCTTTATCATCCAACTCTAAGACTGCGTTTTTATGCTCAAATAGTAAAGGCAATTTGGTCATATTGTCGTTATAAACTGTGCTCACATTTACTTCGACTTTCTCTACATATGCGTAATTTAAATGACCGAAAATTTGTTTTTTCTCACGACTAGTATTTTTAAGTTCCTTTTTGCCTAACAATGTTTTATATGTGATCGTAGAATTAACCCATGGCATATAAGTAACATTGCGAAGCTCGTACACTAAAGGTTCAATTTCAACCAAAACATTTATGTTAGAATCCAATCCATACTAGAAAAAAAAATTTAAATATTTCTTAAATTTATATAAAAACTAACGAATCTTGAAACGAATTAAAACTGTTTTCGTTTTACTAAAACCCAAATTATTACAAACAATGACCAATACCTTAAAATTCGAAAATAACAAACGTATTTCCCTCTTGTTCGTTTCGTTTTCTGTTCAATATCGAATGATAAGGGAAAATTGTATTTTTTTTTTTTTTTTTTTTTTTATCTAGGACCATCACTCAGGAGATGACTCCTACACATGCGAAGCATTGTGCTGGAACTATAGGAAAGGGATAGTAGGAGAAACGACAGGAGGTGAAGCTTAATTAATTATTTTTGCAGCTCTGCTTTCGCACGTTCTTTGTTTATACTCGTAGCAGTGCTGAAGCTTCTTTAGTAGCCATTTTTATTATTATTTTACTTCGCCGGTGGTACACAATACCGACGAAGGAGGGCGTTCTGATATGATTGTGGATTGCTATCAGCTGAAGCCGGTATTGTTCAGTGACCAGTGACTATGCCTTCGCCACTGAAACCTTCCGACAACAACTGACACACAAAGACACACTAATGCAACACCAGAAAAATGCGAGATGTTTATTTTTATTTTAAAATTTTTGGTCTGAAACTGGGGTTGAACCCAGGTCTGTTTTTGGATTCGTAGTCAACGTGCAGACTACCATCCATCGTGCCATCGCCACCCTTTTATAAAATTATACTTACAAAATTATCTTCGAATATCATAACAACACAAGTGAAGAGATTATCGGAAATATTGTATACTAAATCAGTGTGACGGAAATGACACAGTTCCGTTTTTCCATGTTGGACATCGGTAGCTTTTGCAATATAGTTGTAACGCTATTTCGAATTAAAAATTCAATTTTAAAAATTTTATATATTTACATACATACGAATATACTATATGCAATCTAAAAAAAAAACTTACTTCTTTTGGATTTAATTCTTGAGCATAATTTTTTTGCACTTGCTCATATGGTATCCAGGCCAGCAATGGATTTGTTTTGCTATTACATATTTTGTGATACTCACTTCGGTCTGCCAAATCACCATTGTGTAATTTAAAGTAATAAAATATGTCTTTATGAGTGCTACCATGATCTTTGCACATTGTGTTAATAAAACTTTCCTAAGAAATAAAGTTGTATAATTAAGAAATTTTTGCTGCCGAATTTATAAAAAGTTTTTAATTTATTATAAGTATGTATATACATATATTAAAATAAATTTGGATTGGGAGCCATCAAATAATTAACTTTTATGGATTTTGACCAAAAAAATTCTTTTTATGTACTATGTACATACATACATACATATTTACAACGTATCTAAATACAGCTCTTTAGTAATCTAATTATAATTATAGCATCAACTTCATAAACTTTTATAAAAGTGTAAAGAAATTCATTATTTTCAAAGGTAATAAAATTATTTCGAAAAACATAAATAAGTAACAAAACTCTACATAGTATGTAGAATTTACAGTTCTTTATTTTACGTTCTGACCAACTATATTCAAACGAAAACTACGAATCATTTAGTAACAATATACCCTAAAATTTGTTTTAATTTTCAATATACTCGCCATAAATCGTTATACGCATTTAGTGGGATAGACCAAAACGGCTATTATTGCAATATTATTAAATAAAACATTGAATTAGTACTTAACTTGCATACATTTTTTATGTTGAAAAATTTTCAATCTTATGTAGAATTTTGTTGCAGTTTTGTAACAGTGTCTAAATTAACAGTTTTAAAATTTCAAATTAAAAAAAAAAAATCGTATACAACTATTCCCACCCATAAATCGGACAAACATATTAGTAAATAGCTACTCACATTGAATGCCGGTCATAAGGAAAGCTGTTTTTTATCATGTTTTCGCCATGTTTAGTATGATATAGAATATGTATTTTTGTATGTTTGTACACACGTATATACATATACATATTTACATACAAATATAGTAATCTAATATTCTATTTCTAAGTTTTTCTGGTGACCCCTTCCCAATTCTAATGAAAATTTATTTTATATATACATTTTACAAATTAGATATGTTTATTCACGCATTGACTGCACATTTTAATGTCAAATTCCATAATAAAATCTTCAAAGTCAACCTGTTGTCCAAATGTGTCCATTTGCATGCACACATATTCATTATTTATTTGTACATGCATCTTTGAATCAATCATTATTATTCAGTAAATAGAGATTGTCGAAGCAAATTAAACAAATATGGTATTATATTCATGTATCATGTATGTAGTAGATAGATGAGATATTTGATAGTAATGATTCAATTAACTGCACAAAATTGGGTATAATAATTATTTAATAATACTTGTATAAAAAAAACCGCAGTTTGTAAATTTATTATAATTTTTTAAAGTTTCTGTTTAATTTAAATTTCAAACAAGCAATTTGTCTCCTTAAAATTTCTAAATTTTTACCCACAAAAATTTCAATAATGCCACTATTTAAGTTCTCCAGATACATAAATTCAACATATTGCACATACACGATAATTTACAATTTCCTTCTTATTTTCAATAAAATTTAAGATTCTCCCTCTTGCAATTCCGCACATAAAGGATAATTATTAATATTATTATATATATATTATTTAATATTATTAATAAATAATTTAATTATATATTATTTTAATAAATTTATCTGCCGATTTTTTAATTAAAAATTAACAATTATGACGAAATTTACGTTATGGAAATATGAGATAATTAACAGAATAATAATATAATTTTCCCTATTTGGAATCCGCGATCGTTGTACTGTTTGACTTCCAATCAAAATCTGTAAACATTTCCTTTCAATATATGCAGACATACATATGTATACAAAAAATTAAATTTGCCCGTATATTAAAAAAATGCTTAAAAAACACAAGTCGAAAACAAAATTTCTTTTCAATATCGGAAACACTGACAAATTTATTACTCTTAAAAATTTAAATATACCTTTTCATTAGCGGTGAGTGTCGTAGCCACGACTTCACAATTAGTATTATCTTCATGCATATTATTTACATGTTTTTCAATATCCGATAAAAGTATTGGTTCCGTTCGTATGCAAAATTTTCTATTCTCTTCGAATGTTTGAATTGGCCATGATAACCATCCCAAAACACCAAAGACAATAACAAACGAATATTTAAAAGACATTTTATTAATTAAAAGTTAATTTCAAATTAGCTTAGAAATAAAAAATTAGTTAAATTTGTAAAACTGTTAAAAACGTGTGTTACGATGCGACAGTTGTTAACAACTGAAATAATTTATTTTCTAAGAACATTTTATCACTTTATTTTTAGATGTAGCGGGTACCAAGTGTTGGCATTAGTTTATAACAAAATTCTTATGTACAATATATTAATATGTAAGTACATACATACATATGTATGTCACACAATTAAGTTAGAAACATATAAACTAAAAACTAAACAAAATATTCCAGAAAGAAAGTTAGATTAAAAACTAATTTTATTTTTTGGCAACATTTTAGTGAAACATTTTTTTGAGTGCATTCAAATGAAAAAAATATCAAAATTTAAGTACAAAGGAAAAAATTACTCATTGGTTACTGGTAAAAATAAATATTAATGCTGATATTTTTCATTAAACTACACGAGAAATGCGTTCATATATTCGTCTTTACATCCGCTTTAAGACATTACATTCCAAAATTTACCAAAAAAATATTGTACAAGAAATCAAAATATTATATAATATTTATAATTACAAATTTTCAGCGGATTGACTATGTATGTACATATATACGAGTTTATTTTATTTATTTATAAAATTGATTCATAAGCAATAAATAATAAAGTCTAATGCTTTTAATAACTTGCAATTCTTTCAAATTTCAATCCCCAAATATCTTCACAATATTAAACATAAAACATTAAAAAAAAGAATATGGGGTAGCGATGGCTGACTAAACGTTGATTACAAAAGCCAAAATTACCTGGGTTCAACCCCAGTTTCGGACTCATAAAAACATTTGGCATTTTTTCTGATGTGCATTTGTGTCAGGTGTTGTCGGAAGGTTTCAGTGGCGAAAGCAGTCACTGGTCACTCAACATTAGCGGCTTCAGCTGTAACCAATCCACACTCACATCAGAAAGCCCTCTTTCATCGGTATTGTGTAGCACCGGCGAAGTAAAATAATTACTAAAAATTGCTACAAAAAGCGAAGCTTCAAAATTTTTTACACCTTCTTGACATCAGATGCGCTACAACACTGCTATAAAACAAAGAACATGCAAAAGCAGAGTTGTAAGATAGGGAAGCTTCACCTCCGGTAATTTCTCCTACTATCGCTTTCCTCGAGTTCCAGCACAATGCATCGCATATGTAGGGGTCATCTTCTAGATTTTTCTGAAGCAATAAGAATTACGTACATAACCAACAATAAAAAATTAAAGCGTACACATTGAATTGGTATTTTTAGCAATTCTTTACGTGAATTCATTTTTAATGCCATCTTGAATGGTAACAAGATTATGGCTTTTGATCTCTTGGAAAACACATTCAACTCTGCCGATTAATATGCCTACTTGTAATTATAATTTAAATAAATTTGGAATGTGTCTCGTGAACTCATTAATAATAGATTCAAGCCAACATTAATATTGTAAATAAATAACGCGACTCAACGCTAAAATATAACCAAATGGTGGGTCCTAAACATTCATTTAAATGACCAGCTGTTTGGTTAAATGTGAACAGCTAAGTTGAACCAATTAATTTGCAAAAGAACACATGCGTTAGCTATTTCTTTTGCATGTTTTTTTTTTTGCCATATTTCTGAAATATATTAAAAAACAAATAGATTTTCACTTAACGCAGGAATATATTTATATGTATAAACAATTACTCCTGTATTTTATTTTATATCCTTATAAAAAATGCAAGTAAATTGTTATACAAATTGTTTTAATTCTTCATCAATTATTAAATTACATAAAACTATAGTTTTTCGTTTTTTTTTTTTAATAATTTCTGTCGATTTGCAGATTTCGTTTATATTCAAATCGAATTTTAATTATGTATATTTTTTTATGTCGATAAATTTTCCATACAAAAAAACGAACATTTGAACAGAAAATGAAGAATAAACTTGCAACTAAAAAAAAATAAAAATACAAATATTTTGCTCTGGACTTTGCTTTTGTACATAGTTTATGTAATTAAATATTTAAATTATATTATCAAAATTATTAAATATGAAATTTATATAACAAAAAATGTATGCATGTGCTATATTATAGATAAATGTAAAGAAAAATTTTGTATATTTATATGTAATTAACAATACTTATATCTATTTCATTATGAAAAAAGTTAAAAAGATTTGTTTTATTTCATTTCATTTTTTCATTTCATTTGTTGAAGTTCTGTTGACACTGAACAAATGTGATCTAAGGAGATTCTCTCTTACTACACAATGGTAGAAATTACGAAGGCAGACAAAAAGACATTTGATTTGAGATGTTTGAGAGAGGAAATAGAAACACAAATGGAACATTTTAAAATCTAGTCTAGAAAACGAAAATTATTTAATGGTAAATCGTCATCTATATCGATATCTATCCAGCCACCATCATTATCATCGTCATAGTCATCATCATCGTCGTCATCGTCATCATCGTCATCATCGTCGTCGTCGTCATCATCGTCGTCGTCATCTTCTTCATTGCGACGCCGTCTGCCATTGCGTATTTGATCATCAGGTCGTAAACCAAAGACTGGAAAGTATTATGCAGTTTATCACGATGTTTTTTTTAATGATTTTTTTCTTACCATTGCCTGAAGCATCACTATCTGAATTGTCCTCGTCGGACTCACATTCCTCTTCATCTTCCTACAAGCAGAGACAACAAATTTAATGTTATATCATCGAAATCCTCAAAGAGAATGTTATTAGCATCGACCTGTGCTGCGCCGCTATTATCACCACCACCGATGCCCTCCAAAAGGTCGGGCTCTAATACTGCTCTAAGGTTAGCGTCACGATTATTAGTGTTATTACTATTATTAACGGTACGGTTTTGTTGATGATGATTACGGGACTGTGGCTGGGGTTGTATTTGTAACTGTCGTTGCCTTTGGCCAACCAAATATGGAGGCACTATTTCAACATTATTACCACCATGCCATCTTATGGCAAATTGATTAGCGTTTCTACTTTCAATTGTATTTCCAACACCATTACCCACAGCTCCACCACCACCACCGCCGCCATCGATTTCAATTTCAATATCGTTAACGCTACCAGCAGCTCTGGCGCGCGGCGCAGCAAGACCACCGACGACGCCATTGCTACTGGCAGCCCTCGGTTCGAAAAGGCTAATATTAGCCCCTTCCCTTCCAATTGTTCTACCCATACCACCATCACTTGGACTAGGATTTTCATACAATCGCGTCAAGTTTGGCAGTTGGTTAGAACTACTGTTGTTAACCTGATTTTCGGTATTCATATCACACACCTCTTCATCATGATCCGTTTTCTTCATGCCTACACAATATATTTTCACAAAAGTTTCCGATTTTGCTTCGTACGCTGGCTGATCTTCAACCAAGGCAATTAAGCTGCCATTGCCATTGACACTCAAATCAAAAAGACTCCGTTTAACATCTATCGTTGATATCGACGAATAGTCGTAAGCATCCAGCACTTTAAAGCTTGTGTCGTAATTTGTGGTATCGTCAAAATCGTTTCGATATTCCATTTCCAATCGTATACTGTATATTGTTTGCATGGGAGAGAATTTTAAAAGACATTGATCCAACACTGGTACCGTTTGAAGCAAATGGAATGTTCGCAAATCCCATACTTCCGTGTTTGAAATTATCTAAAAATATGTAAAATGTTTTGCTAACTTCAGCAGATAAATTTCTTTTATTTACCTCTAAGCCATTTGGATGGAAGACACCTGATAGGGATTGATTTAATTTATCAAACTTATGTATTTCTTTGCCAGATTTTACATCCCAAAGTACACCATCTATTAAAACAGACACTTAGTGAACTAGAATGAGCCGATGTTATACTAACACAAACCTGATAATACCAACTCATCGTTTGGACAGAATGTAGCTCGATTTTTACTGTACTGGTTACCCAAAGTAGGCGTAAATGTTGATATCAATTGCCCTTGGGCAATATCATAGATTGTACAACACTAAAAGAAATTTTATTCATGAAATAGAAAATTTCAAATTCTTATACAAACTACGAAGTAAAAAAAAATACTTACATCATTTTGCGTTCCTATAACTTTATCTTGGGATAATTTACTGAATTCACAATAAAATTCATCATTGAATTGAATTTTCGATACAAAGTCATTATCTTTTATCGACCACAAAACGCTTAAAGGGGAACGCCAACTGGCGGATGTCAACACCAAATCTCCAGCACGATTTGATTGTATGGAATCAATAATATAACTATGACAGCGTGATGAGAATTCCTCAGTGCCATGATTTATATTGAAAGCTTTAGCCTCTCCCTGATGAGTGCCCACTAAGAGAAGGTCGGAACTTTGTACAATATGACAGGAGGAAAAGTTTATCTCATTGCTATCTGTAGAACGTATGGTTCTCCAGGGAGCAAAGTACGAATGCACAAAACGACGATTCATTTTTCGGGTGTTGTATCCGGCCTGAGCCCTAAAGAATCTATTGGTTACATTCAAAGTGTCACCTAAAGCTCGATTAGGTTTCGGATCTGGGCATTTATGTGGTGTTAACAAATCGAATTGAGGACATGTTGTCATGGGATTATTGCATAGAGCGTGTTGATTCGTTAAATATTCTGTGACAATTGTACTTAGTGAAATGCTTGTCGAACATGGTGAGGAACCCTCTTCCAAAATATTGTTGGGATCGGCGACGGTAATTTGTTTTTGCAACGACCTTTGTTGCGTTGTATTATTTGTTGCAGACTTAGGACCGGAACTGTGGTTTGTACTTAATGTAGTATTCGAGGGGGGATTACTTTTCTCGATTTTCTTTACTAATTTAATAGGTGTTACCATATTTGTGGCCTGATCTTCACAACAGTTCGTATTTAGTAATTCCCCATTAAATGATCCTGATAAGTTTATTCCCACACCGTTATGTGGTAACATTTGATTTGTAGCACAATTTATTGCTTGATTGACGTCTTGCATGCGACTTCGTAGCCGATTGCGTGCTATAGATGTTGTTGGCAAAACTTTGTAATCAAATGGTGATTGATGAAAGCTTTTCGTTGTTGTGGAAGGCAGTTGAAGGCCGACTTCTTTTTGCAACATTTGAGCTGTTTGTGAGAGTCCTTTCGTTTCCAAATGATCATAGATCAACTGGTATAACTGCTGCTCATTATATTGTATTTTTGTTTGCGCAATGATATTGGCTTTGTGTATATTCGCCAAAGTAGGATCCAGCTGGTGACTCAACGTTTTAGTTTTACCTGAGACTTGTTCCAGCAATTCCAAAGCATACTTCTGGAATATAACATGTTCGGCTCTTTTTTCTTGCAGTATTGGATCACGCATCAATGTTTGAATCTGACCACTGGCGAAGAGCGGTAATTTGCCCACTATTTGTTTAACACGTTCTGATCGTGCTAAACCGGCTAAGGCGCGGCATGCCATACCCCGAATGCAATCAGCATCGGTGATAGGCGTTTTAATTTGCATCAATGATAATAATACAATAATGCCATTATTGGAACAGACGGATTCCCAAACTTTTTCAACCAACTCTTCGCAGTATTTGTTATTGTGCTTTTTCTTAAATGTACCAAGGCATTTGATAAAGTTATTGGGCTCCTTCTAAAAAAGATTTAGATATTTTTTATTAATGAAATTAAAAATTCTATTTATATTTATTTACCCTTGCTATTGGTGAGCATACGCAATTACATAGTACAGCTAAAGCAGATTTTTGTACTTCGGCATCTGGTACAATATCTCCAGCAGCAGCTCCTAATATAGAATATATACCTGATGTTGTAGCATGATCGGGCAATTCCAATAGATCACAATATGCCACATATACACGTGGTATAACGCAACAAATCGAAAGAACATCGAGGGCAGTGCGTACAGTTTCCGACCGTCCGCCATTGTTCCAATCATAAGAAAATGCAATTATCTTGAGCAGCAATGTAATGCTACCTAATTTCAAAAGCTGATCTACTGGCGCCCAGTGAGCACGTACAGACGTATTTTCTTGCAAGGTACGTATCTGTTCATTTAATTGCTCGAAGATTGATTTCGCTGCTTTAGTAATATTGCGATTAAATTCGCTCGATACTGGATATTGTTGACACATGAAATTGTTGTATTTATAAAAGAGATGTGATTCCATATATCGTTTAAGCGCTACACAAACGTGACGAACCATTTGTCTTGAAGCGCATTCAGCGTCCTCGTTGAGTTCATTATTATCATCATCATTATTAGAAGGATTCAGAATTTTCAAAACGGAAATCTAAAAGAAAAACAATACAACATGGTTTAAAATCTTCTTCCTTATATTATTTTTAATAATATATATTTGTCTGAACTTCCAGAGTATTTACCACATTATATAGTTTTCTCAAGCCGTCTTGGGAATCAAATTCATCGAGCATGACTTTAAATTGAAAGCTTAAACCAAAGAACATTGTGGCATGGCATTTACCAGAATCGTATGAATGACCCAGTATCCAAATAGCATATTTTACTAATTCCGTGATTATAGGTTTTGGCATAGTGCAAATACGCTCCATGGCATCTTCTGCATAAGCCAAATAGTATATAGTAATCGAAACTCCGGTAGCCGCAATGCTGGGACGCGGTACTTTAAGAATACGCTGAAAAATAAATTCACAATTTGAAGCTTTTGCAAATACGATATTATTGTATGACTTACCTCTAAGCCACCATGTAGTATAAATTCTAGCGCAAATTTTTTATGACATAAAAGAGAAGCTAAAAATTTAAGTGCTTCAAAGGCCAAACATGTATCACGTCTGTCCAAATTTTCAATATAACCAAATATCAACTGCAACGCGTTGTGCTCGAAGAACAAACCCAAAAATTCTTGATATTCGCCCATCGTAGTTAAATATCGTAGTATAAGCATTTGGCTAGTCTCGGCCGAAGGTGGGTGTATAGAAATATACATTTTCTTATAATATCGACCAGCATTATTACCGGGTAGAGCATCACGACTATTTTCCAATAGTGTTGATAAATTTGAAGTATTAACAAAATTATCAAGAGCGCTATTATTGTTACAGCGGCAACTCGCAGTACTATCATCTAAACGCTGGGGTGATTGAGGTGCGGAACCGCCCATCCAGGATGGAAATATTCGTTCAATACTTGTAGTTCCTCCTATTGAACTATCCATGGAATTATTAGCCGAAACTAATTCATTAGCAGAAGGCGGCTGTAGAATGGCTGAAATAAACAAACAATGAAATTCCATCTCTCTGCGAATGTTCTACATACTTTTATGAATGGCTTGTAACATATGCAGCCGCTTTATCATTTTGGGCACCAGTCGTGTATTCATATCACGAAATGTTATAGCTATATCGGTAACTTCCATGGCAGCGGCCAACAAACCAGTAGCATAACTTTGTAAAGGTTCAATACTGTCTTCGGCCCAACCATAAATACGATTTATAAGATTATCAAATTCTACCTGAAAGACAGCAGTAGTTTCTAAACCTGGCATTATAACCAAAATCAAACGAAGTGCTAAAATATTAAGTTCGTAGGAACTTTTCTGTACATTTTGCCGCATAAAATAATTGTCACGAAGATAATCATTAACGAGCTGAAAAATAACTAATTTAAATATTTATTCAGTACAGACATATATGGCAATTTATCTTACCTTTTTCATGAAATTATCTTTGCGAAATAGTTGTTTCAGAAGGAACCCAAACTGGCAACTGGGATCTGTGCGATAAGGGTGACGTTCGTCAAATGGATCAGGATCCTTACGTATGTAAATTTCTTTTTCTTTTTCAAAAATTTCAGCCAACCTAGAGAGAAAAATAACAAATTCGTACCAATATGATACGCAGTCAACAGTGAAATTAAAGCGTTCACAAAGAGACAGTCACAAATGGTGGGTGAATAACATTTTTTAATAATTTATATATATTTTACGTTAGTTTTTAAGCTGATTACTTACAGACATCTATTTAAATATTTTTTATTTACTTGTGCATTTCAACAAAAGCCAACAACAAAAACATAAGACAAAAAAAAAATATAAAACTGAAGTCTATTTAAAGAAACAGTACATTTTCTTAACCAGTACATAAAAGATTTGAACTTGTTAATTAAAAATTTATTCTATTATTTACTTCATTTTGTAATATGTGTAGCCTTTTGGCCAATAAATATATATATATTACATTATAGTCAAACAGCGAGTATTATAAAAGAGAAGAGTCCGTAAACTAGATTTAAGCAAATTATTCAAGTTTTTTTTTTGCCAAAAATCTTTTTATGTAGAAAAAGCTCTTTCCGTCCTCGTCTCCTTTTACCCTTTTTACTTTTCCATCTATTTCTTCCTTTTCGACGAGGTTTGGCCAGGCCCCTAGCTAGCTCTTTTCTCAGGTAGGTCCCAACCCTATTGTTGGCCTTAGCACAATAACAAAGAAAAATTACTGCAAAAGTCTCCCTTTCAGAGACAACTGTACACAAATATCAATGTACCACCATTGATTCCTTTCTTGGAGGAGTGATGATATCTCCCCCCATTTTTACCCTCCCAACCTTGTTATGGTATTTACTTTTCGATGGTCTTGACCATAACCCAAACCTTTATCCGGCCGTTTACTCCACTTACCTCTCCTTCATTAACTGAACCTTATTAAACTCTACTCTCTCATTTTTTTTCTATGACAGACTTAAATTTTATTACAACAAAAAATAATAATTTAGACATGAGTTGTAAATAAATCTCTTACGTAACTATTCATCCAAAACAAATTTTAAATTTTTATATATAAATGATTACAATTCCTTACATATAGTTTATAGTAAAAATTTTTATATTCTGACGCCTGGACTCTAACTTAATACAAACAAATAATAATTCTTACAATTTCAATACAATAAAAAAAAATTCAATCTCATACAAAATTTTCCAAACACACTTGTATGCATGAGGATATAAAAACAACAAGTAACCCCTACATATATTTGCACAGAAAAATTTTCTCTATTTTTGCTTCCGTTCAACTCGGTAATACCTAGTAATTAAAATTCTATTGCCACTTACTGCACTTTTTCCACAGGTGAGATAATGAGGCTCAACTCAGTTCATGCCGTCAGTCTCGACTATAATCCTAACCTGAAGGAGCTCCCTATAGCTAATATAAAAGCTCTGCGTTTGCACAATTGAACTATTCAATACTGACTTGTTATTGCCACTTGCTCTGAACCTCCTTATTGTTTTTCCTTTGGATTCTATCTATGTGTGCCTTACTTCTTATTTCATATACGCAGTTTTACCGATTGCGAAAAAAAAAGAAAATTCTCTGTTTCCTGACTTATGGGGTAACGAAACTATTATGCTACACTTAGGACTAACTTAACAAAATTTCTAACATAACTTTTGCACAATTATTAATTTTTTTTTCTTATGAACGTATTTACAATATAAAAAAACAAGCTCCATATAAATTCAACCCGTTATACAATGTGCAGTTCTCACGTCGGTATCACAAATAACAGAATCTTTTCTCGCGGGATTCATGCGGAATACAAAAATTTTAAATCTTCGGTGTTAAAATGTTTTAATTTTTTCATAAGTTTTCTAAGCAAATATCATGTGTGAAATAAAAATCTATATAGTATGTATGTATGTATGTAGGTAAACAGAAATAAATTAAATGTTACCTTTTCAAAATTGGAACTGGATCGAAACCAAATGTGGTATGTTTGGATTCCCAAAATTGTAAAACCTGAACCATATCCTTTTCTTCAAGATTAGGTTCTGATTCTTCAAAGCCATAAAATGGATCGGCAGCTGCTGGACCATTCCCATCATCTTCAGCATCTGAGCTGTGATTTTCACCATTCGCTTCGTCAGATTGTTCATCATTATTTACTGTTGCGGATTCTTGCCTTTCGCTATTATCGACAAGTTGATCATCATTATCTTCTACTCTATGGTTTTCATCGATATCCATATTTACTGCCTCCTCCTGTTGCTCCTCTTCACAACTTAAAGATAGTCGTCGGTGTTGTTCTTCTGCTTGTTGTTGTACATCTGGTAATAGCGCATTGTTATCATTTTGTTGTATTGCCTGTTCTTCTATACTGTTTGGCATTGTTTTTGTTGTTCTTTTTTATGTTACTAAACACTTATTTTCAATTCCTCTTTGATAATTCGTTTTTAACCTAACTCTCTGTACAGTAAAATAATTTAAATTTTTCCTTTTCGATTTTTTTGATCGTTTAATAATTTAATAGATTCTGTTATTGTTGACTTCAAGCCGAGTTCCCTAAACTGGTGATCTTTGAAATTCCGGTATATTTTGTAAAAATTTGTTCTTTACGAGTAGACACGTTTTTATTGTGAATTTTTTTTTGCGTTTGTTAATTTTCTGATGCAAAAGTTCAGTTATTTTTGTTTTGCAAATTGCTATTACTTTCTTTTTATAACACTTTGCCTAAACTACTACTTAAAAACAAAAAAATTCAAATTTCTTACTTTTTTAAAAACTTGTAAGAAAATTATTAGCAAAAAGTTGCTTTCGACTTTCTTTAAGTGCTTTTCGTTTGTCTACCAAACGCACGCGCCTCTCTTTTGCATCAATTTCTAGGGCAGATACACAAGCCGAATGAATCAAAATCGGCTGTTAGCCGTACCGTCGCTCGTATTCCGTACCGTCGCCGGTTTCCAAAAAGCTCAACCGGTATATTTATCTTGCGACAATGTTCTGTTTACTGATACGGATTTTAATAGTATCACTGTCAATAAATATTGAACACTAAAATTTATTTGGCAAAAAAATAACCTAGAAGCTGAACGTTTTGTGAAGTATGCCGACAGGTTCTTCTTCGTCAATTCGCTTTTTGTCCAAACGTCAAATTTTTTGTATACATGTGTTTTGCTAAATATAACATAATCTAAAAAGAACGTGTTAAATTAGTGTAATATGAGTTCAAATTAAATTAATTCATACAAAAAGTAATATATTTTGCATTCTTATTATTATAGTATTATATTATTTACAACCAGTTTTCATAACTTTCTCACAAAAGTAAACAAACATTGACGTTTGGCTCAAAAAATAAGACACCAATTCTTGTATCAGCGACGGGCGAATTTGCTAATGAGTTTACCTGGTAATGAATTTGCCTTCGAAACATACATACATAGGCTGACTTCCAAAACGTTCGTATAGAGTTTGTAAGTCCCCGTCCGTATTGTGAAGCATATGCTTCAAAAGTTTTATGAATTCTCTTTTGAAATTGCAGCAGTGTCCATACATGAATATTTTGCTTCATGTTTAGTATTTTTTATTCCTCCCTTCTATCTTCTTTTTTTAATTTTTTTTGACATTTCTCAATACCGAATGTAAATATAAAATAACTACCCTGTGATAGGTGTGAATATTTTTTTTTTGGAACACATTTGAAGCACAAGGTATAATTTAAACTTAAACGACATTTTTTTTTTTTGTTTAAAAGACAGTTTTATTTTTTTTAAATTTTTGATTATATTTCACAAAAAATGAATATACGTAACACGTGTAAACTAAAACAGGGTAGCTATTATTATGATAGATGTTAACAGTATACCAAACGAAATAAAATGAAACGGCAAATACACCTTAAGTCAAAAGATGAAAATAAGAAATTCAACAAAAACTGCATGTACATGAAACAGAGTACCTACTCCCACGCCTCTTCCCCTTCTCATTAACAAACTCAAAAGTTTTGCAGCAAATGTTTCACAGTATGGACGGCGACTAATGAAACTCTTGGAGGCACAACTTCTCTAAGTCGCTATGTGTAGTAAACACATTTCCGTAAGCATCGAAAAATACGTTTGCTGGTTAATTTGTTTTTGTGAAATAATTTTCGTTGCATATTTGATACTGAAAATGAAAATATATACAAAATTTTATGTTATTGTTGTTTTAAAATTTTATAAAAATTGCTCTGAAAGATCCATATGCATATGCTGCAAAACTTTTGAGTTTGTTGATGAGAAGGGGAAGAGGAGTGGAAGTATGTACGCTGTTTCATGTACATGCAGTTTTTGTTGAATTTCTTATTTGCATCTTTTGAGATGAGGTGTATTTGACGTTTCATTTTATTTCTTTTCGTTTGGTATACTGTTAACTTCTATCATAATAATAGCTACCCTGTTTTATTGTTAATTTTTTGTGAAATATAATCAAAAATTTAAAAAAAAATATAAAATTATATAAAAATTATTATATAATTTTTCTTCTTAGCGTCCATTTTGCTTCAAATTTGACCTTGTGCTTCAAATGTCTATCCAAAAAAAAATATTCACACCTATCACAGGGCAGTTATTTTATATTTACATTCGGTATTGAGAAATGTCAAAAAACATTAAAAAAAGAAGATAGAAGGGAGGAATAAAAAATACTAAACATGAAGCAAAAGATTCATGTATGGACACGGCTGCAATTTCTAAAGAGAATTCATAAAACTTTTGCAGCATATGCTTCACAATATGGACGGGGACTATGGACGGGAACTTAGTAGTATATATACCAGCTGCGTGTTTCGAAATTCTTCTCAGATGACCATGACGTTAATTAATTAACTTTATATTTACACGCCATAAATCATAGTTTATGACATAAATAAAAACATGGAGTTGTTGAAAAAAAGGTTAAATATTTCTATAGCAGGATATATATGAAATATATATTTGCCATTTTTATAGTTATAAAAGTATTTTCTTATGCGATTTCTATGTAAGGACACAAAAGCGATAAAAAATAACTAATATTGAACAGATAAAAATCAGGCGGTGCTGATATGGGTTTCATGTACATATTGAGTTGGATAGCTTTATTGTTACAAAGTATATTTGCACTTATATCAATAGGTAAGTGATGATTACAAAAATATATAAATTACTGTTTTTAATTTTTCTTTTACCCTGTTTAGTGGCGGGATTATATTATATAGCTGAATTGGTGGAGGAATATACTAGTGCAGCTCGTAAATTTATAATGATGATGATTAGTTTTACCATGTTTGTTTATACCATGTTTATATTCTACGATAATTTACCCTGGAGTATGGTTATCATGGGTTTTATTACACAGGTTTTCCATTTAGCAATAATGAGCAATTTTCCGTTTATTAAATTCATATCGCTTTCTTTTATTGGTACTGTTTTATGTTTAATAGCTAATCATTTGTTGGCTTTTAAACACTTTATTTCAGTATTTTACCCATTTACACAGGTCTGTAGTAAGAAAAGCAATGTTTAATTTTTATTTTATATATATATATATTTTTTTAGATATTAGCGTACTTCACTATTTGTTTGTGGATGGTTCCTTTTGCTCTCTTTGTTTCTTTAAGCGCTAACGATAATGTTCTTCCCACTACCATCAACGATCATCACATGGGTCAGGACGTTGTTAGCAATTATTTTGCAAGAGGCAAAAAACAGGGTCTTTTGTCATTATTCAATTACGTCAAAGAGTCTTTGGTGCCGGGCCGAAACAAAAAATCTTTTTAATGATATTAATCGATGTCGTGTCCCATTTAAGAGGAAATTAAAACATAAGTATGTAATTCAAATTTGTTAAATTTTAGAACAAATATTTTTAAATTAAAATGACTTTTGTATTAAGATTTAAAGAGCTTCTTGTCTTGAGAAGGAAATAATATAAACAATATTTAATAGGTAATAATTTGGTTAGTGACGGTGCAGGAATCTGTATTGTGCACCTTATAACAGCAAAAATTATTTGAGTTTTTACGTGAAATGAACCCCAACTGTAATCTTACATGAGAATTTCTCTTTAACGCAAAGAACAAAAAACTATTTTATGCTGGTACTGTGTTGCATTTTTTAAATTGCAGAAAAAGTTTAATCAATTGTAACAATTCACTTTGTTGGGCCACAATTGCTGATTTATGGTAGAAAATGACAGTAATTGATAGAAAATTTGAAAGAAAATTCTACTAACATTTATTGGAATTTCGTCCGATATCGAATAAAATAATTTGGGCCAGAGGATGCCACACATAATAGTTATTGAGCAAAAAATGTTTACTATGCGCAGGAAACCAGCACACTTGGATACAGTAAGATATACATTTTGTATAGGTTACATACAAAGTTTATAACGTAACAATTTTTGTAGTGTGTTGGTAAATCAAACGTTTAACAAAAACATGAATTTTAAAAAATTTCAAATATGTAACTATTTATTCATTTATTGAACGTGAGTCAAAATTAATTACGATTATTTATTTATGTTAATTATATGGTTTGGCTGGGTTTTTAAAAGTTTATAAAAATTAATAGATTCCAATAAAATATTTGTTGCATAAAGAATATTTTTGAATAATCTATTTTCATATATATTTGGATATTTCCAAATTCTCAAAAATTTTTTGCGAGTTTTTTTATAACTTTTTCCAGGGATTTGTATAAAAGTCTACTGACGATTCTGGTATTAGCAGCACATGAAATGCACATTTAGGCCAGCTAAACCATATAACAAACAGGTAAATAATCGTAATTATTAAAATATTTGTATTAAATTATTTATTTATTACAAGATTGAAATATAAAAACCTTTACTAAATAATAGAAAATACAACTAGTTTGCATAGCGGTTCTTTGAGACAAAATTAATCATTCGAGTCTTAAAATTAATTTTAAAACATTAGTTTAAAATACGTAATTTTTCCTGAGTTTTAACTTCACCATTGCTCATCCCAAAGTAGGCCTTAGTTGCCATATTGACAAATAAACCGGTCTCTACGACGCCTGGTATTAAAAGTAAATCTCTATTCACATCTTTCCAATTAAATGTTTCATTTTGAGGAAAATGCCAATCTAAAATGAAATTTCCATTGTCAGTAACACACGGTCCGGCCTTAGCGACTGCCATTCTTAATTTCAATTCTCCGCCAAACAGTTTTCGTATCTTTTCTTTAATGGGAACATAGGCAAGAGGCACTACTTCAATTGGTATTCCTTTCTTATATTGTTCACCCAGTTTATAAGAATTCTTCGTATAGTCAGCAATTATTATAAGTTTATCGGCACAATAGGCAACAATTTTTTCTTGCAGCAAGCAACCGCCACCTCCTTTAATTAACACCATGTCTTTGTCTACCTCATCCGCGCCATCAATGGCGACATCCAGCACAGGGTTACGATCTAAATCGCCCAAAATTAAATTATTTTCAACTATAAGTTGACGGGCTTGAAAACTAGTGGGTACACATACGACTTGTAAACCTTCATTTTTAACACGCTCAGCCAAGCGATCAACTGCAAATACAACGGTTGAACCACTGCCTATACCCACGGCTGCATTAGGCTTAACCCATTCATCAACGGCTTGATAAGCAGCAATACGCTTTGCATCATTCAATGACATTTTAGAGGAATTGGTAATTTGTCTTATTGGAAATTCATGTGTTCTGGCGCCCGAGCGATGTCCTAGGTGTTTGTTTATCGATTGTGTGAAATGTTTACTACAAATGCGTAAAGCCATGTGCAAGGTCTATTTATTAGATCTATGCAGCTCTACAACACTGAACAACACATAAAACAACAGGCATTTTGTTTGTGTAAATTCACTTTGGGAAGTCAAAAATAGAAGACTACTACTCTCTCAAAAGTAAACACACACATGCTACAATAGCAAGAAAAATATTAATTACTGAAAACTGTCAAAGTTTGCTTATAAACTTCTTCTATTTTTTTTAATATCGCTTTTGAGAACTGCCAATATTATCATAAGCACAATTGCAAACAATTAGGCAGTGCGAAGATAATGCAGTTTCTTTTTAGAATAAACGTTAATTTAAAAGTTTGCAGGAACTTGCAGTAGAATTTAATATATGTAGAATGAAAGCTATACTCGCGAGCTCCTATAAGCGGACATCTAGCTTGAGCGAAGAGTTTTCTTACATTTGGAACTATTATAGTGGAAACCAAACAAATTGCAATCCAACAAACGGACGTTCTAATTACAAATACGTATGGATCAATGACCGGTCGCAAACATGAAATTGTCAGAATATATAAAAAAATTATAGTGAATCCATATTTTTATTTCGAACCCACAATTGAAAGTACCAACTGGGGGAAATTGATCAAAATAATAGAATGGAAAGCTAAAAAAAAACAATTAATGAATTCTTGTGATTGTGCAAGAACTTTATTTGAAAGCATTAATGTTCTTGATGCCATATTTTTTTATAAAAGAATCTTGGAATAAAGTGACAGCCGAAGCAATAAAAAATTGTTTCCGCAAAGCAGGATTTGTAGGAGATTCAGAAGATGATGTTCCACTTTCAACTATTCCAACGTTGATAACACACGCTTCTGCACAAAAAATTTATATGTATGGGAAATATGTATGTATATATGTATATATTGATGAAAATATTCTAACGGAAACTCATGGCAGAGTACAATAAATAAAATTATGTTTATTGCCCGTTTTCATGTCTTCCAATTATTTACAGTGCCTACCTATACGGATACCAAATTTCACCTCTGTAGATATAATGCAATGCAAAAAGTCTCCCAGATAAAAAAATTGCTCGTTTCATATTTTTCGTATTAATTACTCCCCAATACCTATTTGTATACTCAATTTCAACTCTTTAACTATATGTAGAACTGTACCATCGTCTACAGCGCTACCTGTTGTATAATAAACAGTAAAACATATAGAAAACTGTTGGTAATGAACTTAAACATAAATTTTGTAACGTATCTTTTGCTCCATTATTAAATTAAATTATTATGCGGTACAATTAGGCACGTAAACAAAAAAAATCCTCCTCGTGATAGAAAAAAATTTTAATGAAGTGCTTCAAAATATATACATATACTTATATAGTCTGCATACATTTTTTGCATGTGACAGGAAAATATTTTCACTCACAATATTTAAGCACAAATACATACTATATTTTTTGAAATAAGATACCGATTGCAATAATTTCAATTGCCATTTAATGGCTTATCACTTTTTGTTAATAATAACAACTATTAAACAAAAGTGTTTGTATAGAATTTTGAAATTTTATATCACAAACTTACTAACTTGCGTAGTTATGACACCTGGTTTAATTACATCATGAGTGAATCTTTAACGAATAGAGAATTAAAGAAAAATTTTCAGTTGTATTAAATGACTTAATAAATAAATTTATTATAATAAAATAACAATTCATTTTAAAAATAACAGTGTGTGACAGCAAACATTAATCTAGGGGCAAAACAAACTGCATACTTGGTTTTATTCCTCATCCTTTTTTTAAGAAAGCTTATTTCAAATATTTTTTTTATATTAAAATAAAATAGTTGTTAAGATTTTTTTTGGTATCAAAGGCAGACTATAAAAATAGGGACCTTACGCCCCCTGAACAAAAATATCAAAAAAAGTGTCCTTTAAAAAAATATCCTTTCATATTCTTTAAAGTTTCCACAAAAACTTATAGATTTATTTTTTACAATAGGTTTGCAATAATGCAAAATTATATACTTAATTTTAGTGCCTCCAAATACTTTGCCAGTTTACCGTGGTTAATGAAAAATGTTTGTATTGCATTATTGTATTTTCCCTCCTCTGGCTATACACAAGAAAACTTTTGTGAAACCAATGACACACTAACAAAATGAAATATGCATTTTCGTTCAAAAGCAAACTATTAGATGTTGGTAATATAATAAATATAAGTATGTATGGATGTACGTAGGTATATTAAAAAAATTGTGCTATTTGTCTATTTATTTACACAACAATAACTAGAATTATTCTAATGCGACATGTATAAATGGTTGAATATACTAGTAAAAGGGCGATAATGTACTCGTATACATGTTCCAAAGCACGCACATACAAATACCATCAATTTGCATTTCCATGTGCACGTGCATATGTATAAGTGACGTCCGGTTTACTCAAAAATGCATTTGTATACTTTTAGTCCTTGAAATATTTATTACCTTTGGCATTTATTTGACAATAATAGAATATTTACAATACTCATTTGAAAAATCTAAAATGTGTTTTCCATTTCTGTTTATCTTCCTAATCACATTAATGTACATACATACATACATACATACATACATGTATTTATTTATTTTACTATAGTAATAATTTTTCACATATTTTAATATTTACAAATTACATATCCTCTTAGAAAAAAATGCATTTACATTTAAATAGCAATGTTACTTTTTTTTTTTATTCATAATTTTCTATAATGTCGAATAAATCAATTGTTGACACAATAAATTATAAATTTTCATCAAATGTTTGGTAATAAAACAAATAGCAAAGGGGAATGTTGAAAAGCTTTTCTAAATTGAATACTTATAAAACTAATAGTATTTCATTATTTACCATTTACAAAAATTAGTAAGAAACAAATATTTGCAAAATATCATTATACATTTTTGATCACAGTATGTTCTTCCAATGAAGAAATTTGAATAAATAGACAACGTTAGTGGTATAGTCTTACTTAAAGAAATCCATAAATACGACAATGTATGTAGGGGAAGGTCGTCCAAAGCCATCTAAAGTCCTCTAGACGACCGCTAGGTGAAATAAATGATTATCCTTTAAAAAAGATGACGTATGGTCACCTTATTAGAACTTAATATAAATTATGAACCTTTAATACATACAATAAACTTACTAAAGTCTCTTACGAATTGTTTTTAAATTTAGTTTGCAGCATTTTTATTGGACACGTGGAATATTGGTAAAAAAAAATGCTATAATGTGTTTGATTTTCTTACGAATGACGGATTTCATATAATTAAATTAATTATAAAATTCAATTTGAGTGCATTGTTTTTAAATATGACAAAAAAAAATATTTTCTAAGTAATATAATCTTTGTAAGTTGCAATGTTTGGAATGTGATATTTACTGACTGGACTTCAATTGTCTTTTTGCACATCACTTGACTCTTGATCTCACCACAAAAACCTGATAGTGACTTACTTTATTTTATTCTATAGTTTTCATTATTTATTTATTTTTCATACAACCAGCGTTGCCGTTTTTGATCAATTCTGACCAAAATTGCTTATATTTTTGTCAGTGTGGAGATGCGAATATTTTTTTTTGTTTTTGTACTTTTTTTGAATACTGAATAGTACCAAGGAAAGGACTATGGTGTAGACTAAAATTACTAAAATATACTAGTACGTTTCTGTTTACAATGTCTACATATGGTCCCACAAGAACTACCTAGTCAATACTATCAGCAGCACTGGTAGATTTCCAATGACGCGAACATGTTAAATGTCTATAGTAAATTACACAGTATCGGTTACAAAGAGCCAACATTACTGGTGACATCGTATAATTTTACTATTGACATTTTCTGCAGGGTATTTGCATATGGATAAATGTATGTATGTTTGTACGAGTGGTATTTCTGTATAAAATCTTAGCAATTCGGAATTTTGTTATTTGCAATCTATATACTTTTTTAAAATTTTCTTGGATCAGCACTCAGGCGATGACCACTACAAATGCGATGCATTGTGCTGGAAGTAGAGAAGAGAGGGATAGTGAGAGAGGTTACAGGTGGTGAAGCGTCACTGGCATACAACTCTGCTTTTGTACATATTTTGTTTGTAGCAATGTTGCGGCGCCTCTGATGTAAAGGAGACGTATGCAATTTTGAAGCTTAGTTTTAGTAGCTATTTTTAGTAATTATTTCACTTCGCTGGTGCTACACAATACCGACGAAGGAGGGCGCTGTGATGTGTCTGTCGATTGGGACTGTTCAGTGACCAGTGACTATGCCTTCACCACTGAAACTTTCGGACAACAACTGACCTCAAAGACACACTAATGCACATCAAAAAAAAAATGCGAAATATTTTTATGACTTAGTCTGAACTGGGGTCGAGCCCAGGACTTTTTGGTTTTGTAACCAACGTGGAGACTATCGGGTGCGCCATTTTTTATGTTGGTGTTGTAGAGTGAATTAAAGTTCTCAGGTTTACAATTGTTAACTCCATATATTTATATTATTATTATCTACTACTTATGAAGTTTTTATTTTATGTTGTTAACACTTGATGAAAAAAAAAATAAAAAAAAAAACCAATGAAATGAATAAACATCTTTTGGTACATTGCCAAGTAAAGTTGATGTACCCAATAACTTCATTTTCTTTGTTATTGAGCAAAACATTGCATTTTTTAACATATGCCTTTGATCCGATTTTACAGCAGCGTGCCTTTATATACGAGTATGTAGAGTATGTACAGTGTGTAGAGTTCTGTATGAAAATACAGTGTGTCTTATTGTCTTACAGCACTTCTTGCCAGAGCTGTATGCAAAAGAAGACTATACGTCTATGAACTTGACAATAGAATGATATGTTTTAGACGGTTGTGTTAAATTTTTTTTTTGTAAATTGTAACACATGCACCTAAAGCATTGAATTTATAATTAAACGTAATAGGGAGATTTTATTTTCCTTTTAAATTTTCAGTAAATTTATTTAGACTTGTGTTGAATATAATATGGAATTCTGCAAAATAAATTTAAATATACTATAGATGTAATATAGATATATTAATTGCAATCCCCTAATGTTGTGTACTCCACTGTCTACATGATTGCATTTACTTTACTTCATACAGACTATATCTATGTACAGTACCATTTGTTGCCAATAAGAGGATTAGAGTGTTAAATTACTTGCCACAAGTATTTGGAATAAAATATTTCATTGACACAATATGATGCTGTGGATGGCAATACATTTTGAATTGATTCTTTATTTTCTTTATTCTTATATTGATTCTTTTCTCTATATATTGTTATGAAATCTGTCAAAGGTGTATCCTCAATTCGTCCAGAGCTTATTATTTTCAACAGATCTGTCTATCAGTTGAAGATGGAATTTTTTGAAAGATATAAGAAATTCCGCATGCAGATATAAAAATTCTAAAAAACTATTTGAGAATTACGAAATATTTTACCGTACCAAAAACAAACCCCAAGTTCTGTAAAAACCATTGAATAACTGATTAAAACTCTTAATAAAGTCTCTTTCATTTTACTTTATTCATTTTAGCATATAAAAAAAGCAACTAAATGAGTGAATGAATTGAATGAAATGAAAAAAAAAAAATTCCCAACATATGCAAATGCAATTGCACTGGAACTATATATAGAGAGGAGAGAGATAGCGTAGAGAACAGACAGGTGCTGAAAGTAGTGGGAAGGCAGAGCTCAATTTTTGCACAACTCTGCAGTGGCGTGTTCATTATTAGAAAGTAAAGTTGCGGCATCTCTGATTTTAATTTTTGACGGATTATTTTTAACTTAAGGGGAGAAATTTTATTTATTATTTTACTAAGTCGACGTTTTCTTGTTGAAATAGCGACGAAAAAGGCACAGAAAACTCAGAATGAAACTTTTTGACCGTGTTCTTTTGCTTGCAGAGCCAATACACTAACTACTCGCTATCAGCACTTATTATAACATAAACAAAGAACAATTTTGAATGCAACCAAAAGTCCGTCTTAATGTATCCAAATAAAATTTCACAGAGCACTTTTCAGTTTAATATATTGTAATCATCAGTTCCATTTTTAAGACAAGTAACTTTCACCCAATTAAGATGACTACCAACAACGGTGACATGGTGTGCTACTTTCATTTTCGAATGATATAGTGTAGAGCCACAGAGTTATCAAACAGCCCTCGTATATAAAAAAATACCAGCTAACCTAATGCATATTTTACATTTACAAAAATTTAATTTTATAGTTTTACAAAAAAATTATAGTAAATAAATGCAGACTCGTATGTACATACGTAGATAAAGATACATATGTAAATGTTGTGTTAAGTTTCTAAGAGTTTCTAGAGGGCAAGACTTTGAAAGAACGTAATTTTAACTGTGACTTAAAATACATACACTATAACCCATTTAATTACCCGACGCTAAATACATTCCTTTTTTCAGGTAATTCCGCTAAAAGTTAAATTGCCAAAAATAAAATGTTCCCTAAATTGTATTTGTCTAATTTCCTCAGTACAATTTTGGAGAAGAACACTGCAAGTAATGCAAACATGTTTACATATTCATCATCAATTCAATTAAATTTTTCGCTCAGTATAGATTTCGTCGAATAATATTAGTAAGATTATTTAATTCATTTTCGCTTCTGACCTTTTTAAGACTCATATGTAACAGTTATTTTAGACAAGACATAATTCATTTATATGATAAATTTCCAATTCATTTCTGTGGCTTTATTTTTTTTTTAGTTTTTTTTTGTATGTTTTGTTCTGCTGCATCTTCTACTCCTTGGTCTGTCCTTGTGTGCTTGCAACTACATACTTCAAACAAGGATGGAAAGTATTCATATGTATCTAATAGTTTAAACTGCTACCTTTTGTATTCGTTCGTGTCCATCACTTATTTAGTAAAATAACGACCCTAAAGTTCTTTTTCTAGCTGATATTTTTGTAAAAATTTTATGCTTCTCCGAAAAAACAAAAAGTAAATAAAAATTCTTCAAAATTATTTGCATGTAAATAATTCATAACATGAGTGTTTTCTTGGTCTTTTTATTTTTCTTTTGCACAAGTGCATCATACACTTAATGGCAAAGAAGACACATAAAAAATGAACAAAAATGTTGATAATAAAAAAAAAGTATAGAAACAATTTTTGAAAGTAGTTTTCTAACTTTAAATTCATCATTAAATTCAGAGATGATGTGAGAAGAACATTTGAAACTTTTTTAATTCGATGCATTTTTATTTTTTATTTATTTTTATATGCAGACGTAACTGTAACTTATTACATGCAATAAGATATTTCATATTATATATGTAAATGCATATTATAAATGAAAATGCTAGTGAATGAAAGAAATTATTAATCAAGCGTGTAAATAAGAACAATCGAAAAAAATATGTTTTTACATTTTCTTATTCGGTACGATGTTTTTCATTATATTTGCGTAGAATTAAAAATATAATTCAAGTAATAAAGTGCACGGAAGGCAACGTTGACATGAGATGGTAGGCATTCATTTATCGGCTCAAATAAATATTTAATTTTTAAAAATTTTCTTTGTTTTTCTTCAAACGGTTAAAAAATCACACTTTATAACAGACCACAAGTTGCGATGCCACTCCAACCGCAATGACAAGTTGCTTTAATATTTGATTGAGGTACATATCTATATAAAATTCTCTATTAAATTTCAAAAGTAAAATGCATCTAGACTTGGGTACTAAGCCAACGGATAACTTTTGGAGGTCTTCTGTAAGACCTTCCTAGACCTTGTTTTAGAACCAAAACTCATGTTCGCTTACCTTCTTAGCAAGGCCTTATGAAAGCCCTACCTACTTCCTTCTACATACACAAAATGTTTTTTATTATGTACAAGAATGATGGAAATAAAGATTACGCCTTGTGCTTGATTGCTATCCCGATTACTCAGTAGTTCCCTCCTAAGCATTACCAAGTCTCTTGCACATGTGAAATTTATAATTTCATTCAACAACTGCATGTATTATATGTTAGTTGACAACTCTGCAATTAATTTACAGAAAGAATTCTCCACAAAAAATATTTAGCGGTTCTTTAATAACCAACGGATTTTGAATCATATTTTATATTAAATCCAAATGAAAAATTATAAAATAATTCAAATTATAAAAAAAACGTTTAAATTAGTTTGTTTAAACCAAGGCTAATTCATGAGAGGTAAAATTAAGGCGAATTCATAGCAGGTAAACTTACAGTACAACAGCAACCAAAAATCATTGTATGTTGTGAAAATAATTCATACAAATCGACATCAAACAGTAATAAATAGTCGGCCAGCTGGGCCAGTAAGTTCACCTCTTGTGAATTCGCCTTGGGTGGAATTGATAGTACAGCTGATAACTCCTCGCTTAAACATACAAAAAACGTAAATAAAAAAGTATAATTAATTTAGACTCGCCTTCAATATATAAAACAATTAATATTTATAAATAAAAAAAAATATTTTATCAGATCTTAATCCTCAAATATTTTAAATAATTTCCACAAGTTGGATTCTTGAGCGCTATTAACATAATTCTTATTTTTCCTTCCCCCTTCTAGGCTACATTTTCTTAATTTCTCACAAACGGTATCATGTTTATGCATAAGACCCATACTTGTAAGTTCCTGCTGATGCATGACATTTTCATTTTCCAAAAGTTTTCGCAGTAGTTTTTTTCTAATTTTTGTCGAAAGTGTTTGGCCAAAATGTATTTCATCTGACACAGTATATTCAATTTTTATTCCCGAAGCGTTTCTAAATTTTTTAACACCATCATCTAATAGATTCCATCGAATGTCGCTGTAAAGTTGAGTAATAAATGCTTTTGCTATTGTAACACAATTTAAGTACGAGTATTTACCAAATTTCAGAACGGATGGATGATTTATTGAAATTGCTAGACATTGTAAAATTAAAATAATTTCGAAAATAATATGATGAGATTTAAACAAATTGACGTTTAAGTTTGTGCACAAAAAAGAAACATACAGGGTTGCAGCGACTAGAGACCAGCGTTTCCATAAATTTAAATTCCCGTAGCTGTTATATGTATGCCAGTGCTCATAATTTGTAGGGCACAACCTACAAAAACTTAAAAAGTTTTGCATAATTTTCTGCAAGCTTCGTCATACTAAAAATTGCCATCAATTTCAAACTCTTCTTAATATTTCTTTATTTTCTTTAGGCACTGATGTTGTAATTGAAATTTTCAATAAACTGCAATTTTCCACTGCTTAAAAGATTTAAGGGAAATTATAAATAAAATTAGTTCTACTGGCAACGCCAAACTCTCTATCTAATATACACAAGTTCACTTTTGAATTGCAGAGAAAAATCCCAGCCGTATTTAGGGCTGTTCGGAAATCGATATCGGAATCGAAAGTTAACACCACTGTTTGCAACAATAATGCTATGGCAATTCCATAGTGATTTGATTTCATGTGGACTACCGTACACACCATCATGTCATGTTGGTTTTTCTTTAATCTATTTATATATTTATCATTAAAATTTATTTCTGAGAATTTTTGTCTTAATAATAGTTTTTCTCAACATTCGTTTAAATTGATACGGTTTTGATTTGAAGTCTTTTTTTTTTTGCTTGTTATCTATTCAAATGTATTCAAAATTCAGTTTTAATTATAATGCTCTACCGCATTGCAGATATGAGTTGCGTAGGCGTTGCAAAGGTAAGAAAATATTCTAAATACAAGTCACAGTTACTTTTCATAAATTTGTAAATGCACAAAATGGTACAAAGATATTTTTGGTTTTATTTTCGAGAATAAATCAGTATGTCTAAAGCAAAAATTATTATTCACTTGTTGGTGGTGTTGTATACCATTCATTCTGGCAATCTGTCTGTTCTGTTGTAAACTGTAGATACCCGTATTTAACGTTAAAATGTTTCATAATATTTAACAGTTTCTGTCATTCAAATAAACATTGTGAAGTCAATTTAAGTTGGAATTTTTGCATGAAATAATATTAGAGAATAATAAAAACAAAATAACATTTTGAGTTATTTTTAATAGAAAAAAATAGCAGAAATTAATAAGCTAAAAAATTAGAATAAGATGGTAATACTTAAAAAAGAAAAAAGAAACACAAATGAATACGCTAAAAAATTAGAATGAGATGAGAAGACTTTTTGTTTTTTATTTACTCACAAAATTATTACAGCAACGGATTGTAGTTTATTTCGGAAGTATTTAATCCGTTCAGTAATTTTTAAATTAATAAATATTTAAAATTCTAAGCAATTAAATAACTGCCGTATGCATAAAACTTTTTTAGGTTTATGTAAGATATAGTAAAATAATTTTGTATGGAAATTTGTCTATTAAACATTTTATAAATCAACAAAATGTTTTTTATGAAAGCGGCAGGAAGTACATATTAATACGGATTTTCGGTTGCATTCAAAATGGTGCTTTGTTTATGCTATAAGTTTTTGGTGCAGTAAAATTAATAAAAATAAAAAAGAAAAAAATGTTTCAGGTTCAAATCAGTTAAACAGTTGTTTTTACAGAACTTGAGGTTTGTTTTTGGTACTGTAAGACAACACAAGTGAGCAATTGTGTGGAAATTGTTGCTTTACATTTCATAGAGAGCAAAAAATTATTCGTCAATGAGATCACAACTTGTGTGACGTCGGAGTTCCAACATGCGCAGCACAATTTTATTATGTTTATCTGATGGCGTAATCTTTATTTTTATCATTCTTGCTTATATGTACATATACATACATATATGTACATACATATTAATAATATTTTTTAATTATATTTATTTTTATTTCCTGACGATGCCTACCTATTTGCTAGCGAAATATTGAAAAATAAATAATTGTTAAAACTTCTCATAAAAAAGATCTTCGCTCAAAAATAAATATAATTAAAAAATTTTAATAAAGATCAAAATAAAAATAGAAGTGAGACTAACATAATAATATTTATAATTTGATAGACTAGTGAATATGTCGTAAGCCCGTCATGTTTTTTTTTAAATAAATAAATAAAAAAAAAAAATAATAAGAACAAAAATACATACTGTACTAGCTGACTCGGCCACGCGTTGCTACAGCTGTTATAACAGTTTTATTAAAAAATTTCTTCCTTAAGTGCCCCTCATTGAAATCAGTTAGCTAGTTTGGAAGACGCGGAAGTTGCCCCTACAACCTATCGTGGTCTTTCTTTGAAAAAATATATAGTCTATGTGTTTATCTAGACGAATACCTATCTATGGTTTACATACCCTCCCTACCTCCGAGTGCCTATCCGTATACCCAATTTCAGCTCTCTTGATCTATGAAGAGTGCGCTTCTATATATCTAATAGAAATGCCACATGCATATATGGGAGGTGCCACGCTCCCTTGTCTAATTCCGTCTTCTTTTTGACTGAGGATTTGTATTGATTTTGAAGTGATTCAGGCCATATTTAGAAAATTTAGCTTTAACCGTTCTCCAGATATAAGAAATGAACATTTACTTTGTATGGAAGGTACCATGCCCAATTGTGTAATCCCGGCCGCTTTTCGACTACTGATTTGTATCTACTACCAAGTCATTTACACCAAATTTAAAGAATTTAGCTTTAACCGTTCTCAAGATATAATAAAAATCAATATTTACTTTGTATGGGAGGTACCATACCCACTAGACCAATACCGCCTTCTTTTTGACCGATGATTTACATTACATTACATTTTAAGCAATGGACGAAATTCAGTGAATCTTACTGTTACCGTTTTTGAGATATAAGCTAATAAATATTTATTTTGTTTGGGCGTGGCATCTTCCAATAGAAATTTTATATAATATAGCTTATTAGTTACATATCTTAGTTTAAAGTTACATATCTGTGCTAAATTTCATTAAAATCAATGCAGTAGTTTCGGAACTTAGCCCGCACAAACATCGTGACAAATTTTTATATATCGTTAACTGAAATGCAGAGCCACATAACTAACAATAATTTCGAAATTGATTTTTTGATTGATTATGATGCAGATTGGAAAAATGCATGTTTTCACAAACTTTTCGATTTTTGTAATAAAAATTAGCTATTTTATAAGCGAAAATCAATAGAATGTGCATTTCACTTAACAATATATAGATCGATATACTACAATATATAGAATATATTAATATAAAAATAAATAAATAATTTTGTACGAATAATATTTGCCAGCACTGTTTGGCCATTTTTATGGCTCATTGATCCACTCTCAGTCGGTCAGGCAGCAGAAGAACGAATAAAAGTTTATGGCATATGTCAGCCTATTTGTGTGCGTGTGTGTGTATGGAGGAATTAAACCTTGTTTGTAAACATTTTTTTTTTCTATTTCTAACATTTTTGCTGTAGGAATAATCGCGTTTTTCTCCGTAATTACCCAGTTGCGTACATATTTAGAGGATTTGTTTTGATAAACAATGCACAAATATCGAAGGGAAGAAGTACCAGTTAAAGAATTTTTTAAATGAAATTATTGCGTAGTTGCTTTAGTTGAGCTAAAGTGGATCTAATTGTGGTGTAAATGGCAGCTATTCAAATGAGCATAACATAACACACGAATGGGTTGTTACTTTTTATTTTTTTTTTTGATTTTTACATTTCTTGATTAGATCTGTAGGTATTTACCTTTGTTTACCAGAGATCATAATCAATTTTATAGAACATTAAGATTTAAAATTGAGGCAACATATTTTTAACGTACATATTTGCATGCATTTGCTGTTTCTAATGCCGGAACAAAATGGTTGTGTGCATATAAAAAAAAACCTAATAAATAGTGCATAAATACACATATAGATATACATAGTATGTCTGTATGTAGAATATATAAAACCAAATGCAGTGAAAGCTATACTTGCGGACTTCTCACATAGGCGAACAAAAATTTGCATCTTGGTTTAAAGTTTCCATAGAAATTATTATTGCATTCTTTTCAATGCACATTTCTTCTTAACGGACCATTCTCCGCCACCACAGCCAGCCCCGTTACAAGGCAGGGCAATGACGGACAATATGTCCTCGTCTTATTCGCACTGCCTGCAGAGATCTGAAGCTCCACTTTTCCATTTGGTGACTATCTCTCTAGTCGAGTAGTGAGCAATCAAAGTTCCCATTGGAAGGGCCCATGCACCGTCCAGCCCAAGAAATACGATCCTCGCGACACTGCAAGCCCCCATACTCTTCCGGGAATATTTCAGCTTATCCACCGCCCATTTCCTGAGCTCCCTATAGTTGTATTCTATCGGTGGCTGCATCGACATGTCGCACTCCCCTTAGCTCAGCGATGAGCCTAGCATTGCTAGCTCATCCGCCGTCTTAACTCCGCCCTTAACTCCGCAATGACCAGGTACCCAACACATCCTGATATTATTTCACCTACCCATTGGTATCATTCTTGGGTCATGAGGATGACGTTTTGCTGTTTTGGAATACCATCGGATTAGGCCACAATAGCAGGTGCTGAAAACACAATCTGCACCTACCCACCAAATCGCTAAGGGTCTCCTGCAATCAGTAACCACGTACGACTTTACAGTGTTTCCCTCCAACGGCTTAGGTACCGCCTGACTGTCGACGTAGAAGGTAGCCTCCTAGTCCACAGCCTCCTAGTCCACAGCCACCAAGATGTCGGGCTGGAAAACACTGCACTTGTTCGAAAGCTCGAACGATTTATTTATATCGCGGCTCATCACATAGATACCACAATCTATGCCCACCTCCGTCTTCGATCCATCATTGAAGACCGGCCACCTCCTAAGTAGTTTATCTCTTTGAGCCCACAGGCTCCTATCACGTGTAACTAAACGTAGTTTATCCCTATGAACCCACAGGCTCCTATTCGGAGTAACTAATTAAGGTGTCCTACTAAAATCGATCTCAGTAGCCTTAAAATCCGTAAATCCAGATTCCATGCAGATTTGACATCAATTTCGCTCAAGATTCTCGGGTGGCCCATAGTCACCCGCCCCACCAAGCCGCCTCCATAAGCCTGAGCAAACTTCTTGCCACCGTCATCATCACGAATAAATCTATAGGTAGTTAGTGAAGGATAAAGACCAGGCCCGCCTGAAGTGTCTTACTCATGAGACCAGTGAGACAGGCCTATGCATTCTCGCAAGTAATTTCCAATCAGGAAATTATGTTTTTTGAAATAATAACAATAAAAACAATATTTATAATTTACTAAAGAATGTTAATATGTATATATATGTATGTATCTATGTATGTATGTACTATAAAACTTTGATATAAAAACAAAGACCATATCTTGTGAAAATTAGTGAAAATTAGTGAAAATTGTTTTAAAAAGGAGGCAATTTTTTGCGATTTAGTATTGTTAGTCTGCCGTCTTCTGGCAAGCCGGTGTCTCAATGTGCACTGCAAATAAGCGAAATGTAAATTCTACACATCGAGTTTACCTCTACCAAATAATAAATTCGATAATAAAGTAATACCATCTGTGGAGATTTCAGTTCAATATTTTGCCGGTTAATTTTGATGTAAAACAGTTGCAAGAAGTTAATTTTTTTAACTCATGTCTGTGCATTTTTTTTTTGTTTTGGGCGATGTAACACTTCATTCCCAACAACATTTGCCATTTCTTTTAACAACGAATAATAAATAAAATATTTACTTTTTATATTTTGTAATTGAAATGTCAAAGTGTGATTTGTCAAGCTTAGGCAATAACAAATAACAACTAGAAGAGCACAGAGACAACATAAAAAAAGAATAGAAAAGATTAAAACAGGAACTGAAAAAATACGTACTGCAATCAAAATATCAAACAATAACAAATTTGAAAAGTTTTATCGAATACGATACACCTTATAGTCTATAATTTTCAATAAAACTGTTACTATGAATTCAAACAAGCCGAATTCACTTTGCAGGTGAAATTGATAGCATATGCTAGGAACACAACTGGGTCGAACAACGAATTATTCGTTGCGAATTTTCGTCTTCAGAAATAAAACACATTTGTGCATAGGAAAATGAACACAATACCGGCGTAGACGAAATTCGTCGTGCGAGACGAACTCTGCGATAGATTTATTTCTATTTCATACGACGACGAACCACGAACGACGAACAAATTAGTACAGAGTAATCGTTTTTCATTTTATTTTTCAAATATATTAGTAAATAAAGTAAATTTTTATTTCAATAATTGTTTATTTTTTAACATACATCATTTAAGTATATATAATACGCAATTATTTACTACAAAATTGCTGTTTAATTGTTTTTTGTTAATATTGAATTTTTTCAAGTAATTTTTTTTATACGGTAATGTGTTACAGCAAATAACTTTGCTGATTATGTCTGACTTTAAACGAGAAGACATTTGGAAGGGAAACATATAGTTTGATAATATATTACGCAAGGTTTATTAATACAAGGTTGTCGCAATGCGAATTCGTCAATTCGCTTTTCGTCCAAACGTCAAATTTTTTGTATATGTACATGTATTTTGTTAAATATAACATAACCTAAAAAGAACGTGTTAAATTAGTGTAATATGAGTTAAAATTAAATTAATTATTACAAAAAGTAATATATTTTGCATTCTTATTATTATTATAGCATTCTATTATTATAATTACTAAATTATTTACAACCACTTTTCTTAACTTTCTCGCAGAAGGAAATAAACTTTGGCGTTGGGCACAAAAATACGTTACAAATTCTTGTATCAGCTGACGGGCGAATTTGCTAGTGAGTTTACCTGGTAATGAATTTGCCTTGATATTACGGGTGGGGAAGAGATCACAGTTTTTGTGTTCGGTTCTCGACGATACACTTTGTTCTCATTTTCTTTGCTTACAAAAATAACAATAACAATGAAACAATAATGGAATGTCGTCCGTGTGACCGGGAAGGATAAAACAAAGCGAATTCCAGAAGTTTTTCTTCTACATATTTTCCCGTATAAACTCGGACTATGATGACACTCCAAAATTTACACAACGAAATTTTACCGACAAATTCGTTATCTTAGACGAAATTCATCGTTCATCCCAATTGTGCTCCCAGCATTACAAGAATTTTAGCAAAATAATTTTTTTTTAACAATGAGAATGACAAACCGTACGTACGTTCAAATGCAAAATAGTTGTGAAAAGTAAATCACACGTAAATGTAGAACGATGATATTTTATTGCATTTCAATCGATTTTTAACATGAACTGACAGCATGTTACATATTTGGATTTAAATATTCAAATCTAAAAGCAACGGTTATTGGCATTGTAAATCAAAAAATTTTCTATAACTGTCCATATGCATTTGTATCTCTTACGATGCAGTAATAAAATAATCAAAAAAAAAAACACAATTTAAAATTATATTTAATTTATATTTATTTATTAATAGTCCTGAAAGACCATTTGTTTATTTGAATCAAATAAAGTTAGTCAGTATTTCCAAGAATTATGCAGCTGCATTAGTAAATATAAGAATAATCCCCAGATTGATGAGAAGCAACGAATTTAGTTACATGTTACATTTTGTTATATTTTTTTTTTATTTTTAAAATCTCTTTTAAATGAATTAATTTCAAACATTATGAACAGCATACTACTAATGATGATGATTTGGCTTAGGTTATGTTAGGCAAATTTTATACAACATACTCTTCTACTGTTGCTAAAGCACGCGGTCTTCTTGGATTTATAAAACGATGGGCAAAGGAGTTCTCCGACCCGTACATTACAAAGCAATTGTACACATCTCTGGTAAGACCTGTTCTTGAATACGGCTCAATAATTTGGGATCCAACGTATATGGTTCATATCAATAGTATTGAATCCGTTCAAAAGCAGTTTCTTTTATTTGGTCTACGTGGGCTTCGCTGGAATCCGTTGGATCTCCCACCTTATACTAGCAGACTTGCCTTGATAAAGCTGCCGACCCTTAAGAGTCGCAGGACTATGCTTAATGTTACTTTTGTTTTAAATTTGCTAAAAGGAAATGTTTGTTCTGAATTTTTGATTAGCAATATCTTTATTAATGTTCCTTCACGATTTACACGTCATTACTATCCGCTTGCAGTTAAAGTTTTCAGAGTAAATTATGCTAATTCGGAACCATTGTTAAGAATTTGTAAGCAATTTAATAAATTGTATAACCATATTGATTATTCGCTTAATGTTGATAGTGTCAAATCTAGTTTAATTGTATTTTTAAACTCTTAATTATGTACTGTATATCATTATATCATTTGTAAGGATCATGAATCCATAGATGTATGTAAATAAATAAATAAATAAATAAAAAAGGTGGCGGACCCTCCTCTAAGCACTAGGCCCTTTGTGATTCCACAAACTATTCTTGTTCCCACCAGAAACCAGCCCCACTGCAAAATAAAACCAGCCATTGCGTACATCTTCATCTGGAAGAATTCAGTCACCGATGACAGGAAATGAGAGCTGAAGAACCTTCGCCGTTTCATGCATGACAAGAGCTAGGCTTTAACACGAGAGGCGAGCAACAGTTTCCTCTTCCTCCACAGACCCATAATTCCTGCAGAGATCCTCCGAGAGAATGCCGATTATTGTATGACAAAAGTTGCCAGATCCGATGTTTAATATTGTATCTAAATGTTTATGGGCAGCTTTGCCAACAGAAATATTAATCTGACAATATAGTTATTGTATGGTGCAGTAATTTAAGCACATGTGACAATAACAAATGAGTGTAAAATATGTGGCAATTACGTGTCAATGGAAATGAAGGGTATTCTCAGAATTATGACAATATTATTGTCATACAATGTACCGAGAATACATTTTGTAACAATATTGCCACATAAAAATTGTGAGTTCAGACGATTGTTGAACATTTGATTACAAATTTTCTGTCAATATTGTACTAAATGACAATCGTGTGCACATACCTTTAATATTTTCAAGGAAATATTTATTGCTGTATATTAACATTCCAAAACTCATTCATTAAAAAGAATGTTGGGTTCTTAGATAAAAAAAAAGAGAAACACTTTAAGAAGATTGCTGCAGCAGCATAACTTTTGCAAAAGTTCTCATTATTTCGTTGTATAATTTCTTTCAACAGTGTTTTTCCCATTCCCTGTATTGTTGGAAATTTCATTATTTGCAAATATTATACAGTATATCTTAGATAGGGGGGGCATCAAACGTTTTTTTTAGATCCTGTGAATCCCGCCCAGGGGCGGTCATGAACTTTAGGGGATGTTTATAACACCCACATCTCCGTTATACCAATGAAATTTGCATCTTAAGTAAATAAATTTATGATGAAAACATTTTGGGAATCACTGTTTAGATGATTAAATATGAAGTATTTTTTTGTTGCTGTCGTTTCATCTCTCTTCCATGCTGAAGAAAATGTTTTCACAACAAGACTCGTCTGAATGCAGTTGTTGTTAACCAGCTCAAGAGTAAACAGTAAAATTAAAAATATTACAAACAGCCCTGACCATTTTCAAAATTACAATTAATATGGCTGGAATTTAGAGAAGCACAAGTAGAACAATTCGACAATAAATACGGAAAAGATACCAACTAGTCAAATTTTAAATACATTAAAAATACAATGAGCACTCTGTAATAATTGGAATACTAAATGCAGAACAATACTTATTATACAAAGAAATTTTTTTATTATTAAATCGCGTTATAATTATAAATATTTTCTTTATATAAATAGAGGTATATTTTAAAAGAGATTTTGCAAATTACTTGTCACATTCTCTAACAAACTATTTTCACTTTACAAAAGGTTTCATAATAAATTTCCACACAAAAACTGAAGAAATTAATCATAAAGTATGCAATAATACATTTCACATAATTTTTTTTTCGGGAAAAAGCACAATTTTAAAAATAGAATCATATAGAAATTAATTATATTTTTTTTTTTTTAATTATATTATTAATTGACCTTTTTTATTATATTTTTTTGATATATATTTATTAAGCCTGAGGTCTTTTTTTATCTTATTTTGTTTATTATTATTCGATATTTCGTTAACAGCTTGTTAACATCATCAGGAATAATAAAATATTTTTATATTTCAAAGAATTATAATTTCCTATTATTCCTGATGAATAATAAACAAAATAAGATAAAAAAAGACCTCAGGCTTAATAAATATATATCAAAAAAATATATTATTTTTTTTTATAAAATTGCGTCAAATGAAAGAATTGTCTATATTTTGGCAAGCGCTCATGAAACATTTTTTTAAGAACAGTAGACGCTCTGTGCTCCTGGGGTAGTTCTAATTTTCGGGAAGTTCTAATTTGCAAAGGTTTTTTTTTTGTTAATGAAAAGCAACATAGAAAGTTTCCATGACCGAGAATGAGTTTTTCATTATATTCATATGAGAGTACATGGGTGTGAGCAAAGACAAAGAAGTAACAAAGGCGCATATTAGAAATATTTTTATGTTGAGCGGCATGATCGTGAGTGAAAACTTTTTGATGATTGCATCTCTAGATTAAAACAACTAATAGACAACAGCTACATATTGTCATATAAAACGTAAAACCATGTAACTACACTTTTTTAGACTTTAAAGGAGAGAGAAAAAACTTGATAACAGGGTTAAGTAACCAATCTGAAAAAAGTCTCTTCAAAACTCGCATAAAATTAAAAGAATCGCTTATATTTTGATAAAATATTTTATTTTACATGGACATGCATTTTTACATGGTACACAATATTCAATATAGAAACCGATTTTCAAAATTTTGTCACTTACATGGAATGTGTGTTATATGTGTATTATATGTAAATATTGTTTGCTGCTTATAATTAATTATGGTTGAAGTATTCTAGTGCCTCCCAGGTAAGGACAGTAAATACAGAGGCATGTGGCGGTAATCGGACACTACGTTAGTTTGCCTTTTAACGGTGACCGCCAGATATAGAGCGCTCTTTGGTTGTAATTAGCCTTACCGTGACAACGGTGGCAATGTCGCGGCTCTACCAACCCCGTCCACTTACTTCCCTTATGGAAAGGAAAACAATAAAAGAGGCAGTGGTACCTCACAAAAAACCAGCTTGCTAACCAAATGGCGGCATGTGCTGGAAAAACAACATTCGCAAGCGGCCTGCGAACCAGCTTAAATAGAGATTGCTGTGGACCTAGGTTACGATGAAACATTCAACATTACCGCAGAAGAGAATGTTAAACTCCTCACTTCTCCTGTTCATGGCTGAGGAAATGAGGACGAGAAGGAGACTTATTCTATTTTGCGGCTTCGTTTCAGAAACAATTTTTAGTAATTATTTTACTTCGCTGGTGTTACACAATACCAACGAAAGAGGGCGCTCTGATGTGCCAGTAGATTGGTTACAGGTGAAGCCGTTACTGTACAGTGACCAGTGACTATGCCTTCGCCAATGAAATCATCCGACAATAACTGACACAAAGACACACTAATGCACATCAGAAAAAATGCGAAATGTTTTAATGACGTAGTCTGAAACTGAGATCGAACACAAAACTTTTTGCTGTTGCAGTCAACGTGCAGACTACTTCAGACTACTTGTAGCAACAATGAGAATACTTTCAGGGGGAAGTTATTAAAAGGGTGCTGGCAACGATTTCAAAGCTAATTTATGTCAAACATCAGCAAGCAAATATTTTAAAGAGTGCATAGATGTCATGTATAAAGGGATTTGATCAAAATGGATTTCCATAGAAATGGATAAAGCAAAAAAAAAGTAAAAGAAAAACTGGTTTCCCGTGGTAATAGGATGTCGCCCACATCAAAGTTTTAGCACTTAATTCATGTTTTCCTTTTTTTAAATTTGGATTTTAGTTTTCAACAGTTTTTGACAAATTTCAATGGCCATTACACCACATACGTTACGGGAAATGGTAGTAGATTTATATACAGAGTGGCATTTTTGTCGTTATGGACACAGACGCACAGACGCTACCTATAGCATAAAACGTCAAGTGTTTCATACGCCAATGCCTTACACAATCAGGGTGAATATCTTCACTGTCTGTCACCATTACACATTATATCTGATACGCAGTAGCCTAAGTTATTACTTGCCTTAAGAATAAAAAAGTTGTTCCTGTTGAGCAATTAGTTTCCGTAAAATACAAGTTATATTATACAATATATTAAAATACATAAATTACGAAATATATTTTAGTAAGACAAAAAATTCGTAGGACATGGAAAAAATTAAACATCTTTCCACATTTTCCACGCCACCACTACCTTTTTCTTTTTTTTTTTTAATAATTTTAGGGATTCTAACGCATTTGGCGACTGAACCCTCATCATTGATGACACTTTGCCTAAGTTTTCTTCTCACTTTTATTCGAAAAAGGTTTACAATTTAAAGTAGAATTATAAAATGAATACAAAATAAAAACATACATTTAGTTTTACACTTTTTCCAGTAGTTGGGTCGGTGCTTTTTTTGTTACCTGTAGACAACAAACCATTGCACAATTTTAAAACATGCCAATAATTTAAAAGCAAAGAAAGTAAATAAATAGTCAACATATTATTTACACATAATATTTAAGAAAAGCAGAGAGAGAGAGAGAGAGAGAGAGAAATTATTATTGCCGCTCTTAAGGGAAATTACTGCAACTCAATTACAGGGCGCATGACGAGTGCATTAAATAAATGAGTGTGAAAATACCAATTTGAATTGCACATCGAAACATCGCTCTGACTGCTCTCGAATTCTCAAAAACGAATTCCTATTTTCGCTGACAAACTAATTCCACATGATACAAATCTTTTAACAAATACCATCCACTCACTATTAAAGTAATGGAAAAAGAGAACTGCAAAAAGGAAACTAAAGAAAATTAAGGCCAAATCCTTATGCACATTCATGTATGGGAAAGCAACGATTGATATATGAAAGTGATTAAATGTATGTAAATAGAATAGTGCCGTTCTAAATAGCCTTTTCGCTTTTTTGCTTCTTTTAGTTTGCACATGCCAACCTTGTTAAATATTAATGACTATAAATACATGATGTTGTTGCAAATGGAAGCGAATGAAATTAAAAAATGCTGCTGCTACTTACTGTGCAAAGGGTAAGGGCCACTTTTTGACTTGGTATTTAAATGTCATTTATCTTTAAATGCTAAAAGAAAGTACAAACTAAGGAACAGGTATTGACAGAGAAGCGAGACGCTGAAAAAAAGCGATATAGTTAAATTAAAGACGATCCAGTTAAATATGAAGTGCAAAAGCTAAAACCTTTAATGCCAAAAAGTATGTCGAAATTAGGCCGTAATATCAGAATCAGCCATATAGAATAGTTAAATCATATAACAAAAAAAAAATAGATAAATAATCGTCATTAATTTTGACTCCGTTGAAGAAATGAAAAAAAAAATAGTTGCATAATATAGAAATACAAATCAAATTATAATGCTATTCAAAATAATAAATTATTTATTTCAGAATTTTGTAATAATAAAAGCCATCATACTACTAAAAAAAAATTATTCAAACGATACGAATGACAAATTTCGGCCGACGCACTAATTGCGTGCACTGCCATATAAACAAAATGTATTTCTTTCCTTACAATGAATATTCATTACAAAGAGTTCGCCCTTTGTCCCAATTGTGCTTAACTAATGCATAAATCAAAATTAATTTGATTTTGCTTTTGATGAAGGAAAATAAATTAAAATTGATACGATTCCAAATTTGTGGGCGTTCTCACTGATTAGCTGACCTTTCAAGGTAAACGAACTCCACACTCAAAAACCATATCTAATTACTATCATTATCCCTTATCTTTTGAATGTTAATTCTTTTCTCCTACGTTCTTATAAGTTGTTTTCTTTTCGTTTACTTCCTTTACTATTAAATTTTTCTTTATATCTTCTATTTGCTTTGCAATTTATAAATAATATAGTAATTTATTGCTTTGACTTTACAAAATAACACACAAGTAATAAAATGTTATTAAAATATGTATAATAAGAGCTTTTTTTTTTATAATATAAATATTGCATTCTCGTACCTACTTTGCCATTCATTTGTATAGCCTGTATAATTTCCAGTACAATATAGTTCCCTACTTGCGGCACATTACACATTAAAATGCTAATAAATTGCCGCCTTTACCCTGTAAAATATGTCGCAACTGGGACACATAACTCAACAGGCCGTAAAAAAAAAACAAACAAAAAAAGACATCAAAGCAATGCATAAGCTACAAGAATTTTTGCATAGTGCCATAGAAAAATAACTACAACTTCTATTCCTGCAACATGGTGATCTAATGTAATGTAAAAAATTGTGTGCAAATATTATATGATGGCCACTTAAGGGTGCGCCAATAGTTGTTATTTTATTTAAAAAAAAAATTAAATTAAAAAATAAAATAAATAAGAAATCAGCATATTTAAAGCTTTCATACAATTTTTAACCACAAAAATTTTTCTGACATTTTTCTGGTTTCGGTCTCAATTGTAAAAGAATTTTCACACCTCTTCATTTTGTGCAAATATATTTACAACAAATTAAGTCACTTACGGGAAACTAAATACATTTTTCATTGAAAAGCTAATTTTTTTTGCTGATAAAATGTTAAGCAAATTAAAAGTTAATGCGAAATGGAAGCACATACATCTGTATATATCGGGTGATATTTTTTGCTATTTGATTTTTCAGTATAACAAAAAATAAAATAATCCCTAATATGTGGCATTTCACCATGAAAAGACTAAAGCCGCAGTTAGTAAAAACGTAACACATTCGCGGCGATCAGCTGGCAAAAGCTGTAACATAAGTACTTGTCGTTGCTGTTTACTAAAATCGTATCGTACAGATAATAGGTTTTTACGTTGCAAACGTCAACTTGGCATTACTTACATATAAGACAAAAGCTTTTGAAAATATCCTGAATCTGCCTAGTTTTTATTAATTGATCGAATCTTCGATCGTTGAAAACGTATATTCTTTTTGAAAGCTTTGCTCATTGCGCATAAATTAATAAACATTCAATTGATTAAATTCATTTCGTTCACAATTGTAGTTTTCTGTTAGAATTTATAAAATTGTTGAAAATATCAACAGCTGACTGAATTCCTTGAAGTTTTACGTTTTTAATAACCGACCGCTAAAGTTGAACGATACTAATAAGTCTAACGTTGGATGATACGTTTTTACTAACTAGACCTTAAAGCCTCGTACATATTATGACATCGCAAGTAGATATTATAAGTGTACGATTGTCAACGTGTGTCATTTTCATAATTTTTCGTTGTATGTCATTGCACGGCAAACCGTTATGACGGTTGTCAAAATAATATGGTAGCATTGCCGGCACAAAAACGAATTGACAACATGTCGGCATTCCGTTGCATTTGAGTAATACTGAAACCCTGTTAAGTATTAAATATTTATAAATAATGATTATTTTATTTATTTAATTAAATAATAATAAATAATAATTATTATTATTTATTTATTAATAATTAATTTAGTCAATAGAAATCATCCTTACAGACTAATAAAAAATTTTAATAAAATGATTGAATAACAAAATCCGGGTCGTACCCAACGCTTTCTTTTTTTTTCTGGGCTGAATGAAATTTTTTTTTATTATTGCCAAATATACAGTGGCACTAGCCAATTGAATAATTTTTCGATTACCCATTCGCATATTAACAAGTAATATTAAACAAGTCGCTAAATTGCTAAAGTAAATAAAAGACTTTATGTCATATTTCGTTCTAAATGTAGACGACATTGCCATATTGGTGTCATTTAGGGATAAAACACTTCTGCTTTACATTGACACAACAGAATTGTGTCTTATAATTTCAATGGCATTGCACACATTTACAAAAAGCCGTCAAAAAATGACAACAAATGAATTGCCAAGTGTACACTCGGCATTACAAACGAACAACGATAGGAAATCATTGAATTTTATTATCAAATTGCGTAAATTGATGTTTCGTAAATTGCGTAAATTTTATGCTCGCTATAATCCACCCACCGAACAAGCTGTTCAAACTGTTGTGATAAAATTTCGTATCAGTTTTACTTTCACAGTGAAACATCTGAGAGTTAACCTCAAGATCTTTAATACAGACTTCCATTCATCAATCAATTTATCACAGGACAGAGCATTATGAACTTTCATCCATTTGGAGCAAGACACCCTCCGGTGTATTTCAGTATTTCTACAGTCTGAAAGAAGCTACAATGATAGTAGGCCCTGATCAAAGATATAGTTGGATCACAAAGAGGCGCCTTTGCAATCATCTTTAAACTCAAAAGAAGTTCAAAGTTGTAATTACTACTAATCAAACAAATATTGAATTAAGTTACAGTCTGATAAGTGCTTCGGATATGAAACAACAGTTTTTTACTGTACTTGTACTGGGCAATATCTTGCAGAAAAATAGTATTACATTACAGATATTTCTAATTCATTAATTTTTGTCATTGAATACTTACTAAATTTTAACAATTGGGCTAGATTTTTTTTCTATTAAAACGTTTGAGGGCGTATACTTCATATACAATTATGAATAAATAAATATTAAGTATACGAGTGAAATTTAACACAAAAATTTTAAAATTTAATTTTAAATGAAAAAAAATTGCTCCAAAATAAACGGGAGTAAAATAATACAGTGCAACCTCCTTTAAAGCAATTAAAAGAAATTTTGAGTGGCTGCGAAAACCGAGTGAAATATTTCCATATCTATTTGTGGCTTAAAAATCTTATTTTTAAATAACTAAATGTTTATATAACTTTTAAAATAAATGCTTTTGTTTAATTAAAATAAAGAATAAAAATAAAAAAATAGAAATATATTTAGAATATATATAAAATAAACATTATATGTAAGACAATTTGTGCTGATAATTGTTCTCACTACTGACTGTTTTTTTTTATTCAACTTGAACAACCTTTCACAAGCAGAGAATGAGAATTTTTTTTTAACTACGTTCTTTTCAAGAACAGCAGCAACACGCAAAAATTCTTTGTCAATGCTAGAAAAGCGGGAAACTAAAATAATTTTTTTTTATTAGGCATAGGATTACATGCACAAAGGTTTGTATTGTTGAATTTATTTATACAAAACTAAAGTAAAAAACAAAACAAAGAGAGGGTGGCGATGGCACGATGGATGGTAGTCTGCACGTTGACTACACAACCAAAAAACAGACCTGGGTTCAACCCCAGTTTCAGACAAAAAAATTTTAAAATAAAAATAAACATCTCGCATTTTTCTGATGTGCTTTAGTGTGTCATTGTGTGTTAGTTGTTGTCGGAAGGTTTCAGTGGCGAAGGCATAGTCACTGGTCACTGAACAATACCGGCTTCAGCTGATAGCAATCCACAATCACATCAGAACGCCCTCCTTCGTCGGTATTGTGTAGCACCGGCGAAGTAAAATAATAATAAAAAAAAAAAATGGCTACTAAACCGAAGCTTCAGCACTGCTACGAGTATAAAAACAAAAGAACGTGCGAAAGCAGAGCTGCAAAATAATTAATTAAGCTTCACCTCCTGTCGTTTCTCCTACTATCCCTTTCCTATAGTTCCAGCACAATGCTTCGCATGTGTAGGAGTCATCTCCTGAGTGCTGGTCCTAGATAAAAAAAAAAAAAAAAAAAAAAAACTTAACTTTGTTTGCAAAGTTGTGTTAATTGAGGTTTTTGTTTTTTCCAAAGTTGCGTTAACGGAGTCACCAATGTTAAGAATTTCGGTTTTGCGTTTATCGAGGAGTTACGCGCACTTAGTGAGGGTTGCATTAACCGACTTTAAACTGTATATGCATATGTAGGAAATATATAGTCACATTAGAGATTTTTAAATTATCAAATTACGTTTTTTAATTAAAGTAGAATACACATCAATATAAAAAGTTAGAGGAATTCAAGCTACTTCAATTAGGTCAAGGGTAAATTATCATTCAGCATGTAGAACTTTTACTTTTCAGTTAAATACTGACATTTAAAAAAGGGTACTTTAATTGATGTCGTTTGTGCATAGAAATCAAATATAAAAAGTCAACATTTCAAAAGAACATTGCTTGACAAGTAACTGCCGTATTCATAATCCAAAAAAAAGTTTTGCATGAATACAGCAGTAAATTTAAAACAATAATCTATTATAAATTTATTATAATACTTAAAAAAAATAACGGGTCTTATAGCGTTTATGTCCAAGAGCTAGTGTTACCATATGCGACTATTTATCTTATTTATTCTCTTATTTTTTGAGATATCCAAAAGTTGTATATTGATTGAGTTTTGTATGAAAATTTGTTCAACAAATCTTTTATAAATAAAATTAATTTTTTATGAATACGACAGTTAAAAAAATTTGCTTAAATATGATATTTAGTGCGTTGAAGGTGGCGATGGTACAATGGATGGTAGTCTGCACGTTGACTACAAAACCAAAAACAGACCTGGGTTCAACCCCAGTTTCAGACTAAAAATTGTAAAAAAAAGAAACACCTCGCATTTTTCTGATGTGCATTACTGTGTCTTTGTGTGTCAGTTGTTGTCGGAAGGTTTCACTAGCGAAGGCATAGTCACTGGTTATATACCATTTAAACCATATAGCTCATTTTGTTCCACCCAGTATATAGAAATAAGCTGTTCGTCTAAAAAATAACCATATGTATATAAATATTTTAACTGAATTTAATTTTAGAAAAATATTTCTTTCAATAAACTAAAGATTTTTAATAAGAAAATAAAAATTTTTTTGGTCGATAGAAAGTTGTTGGAAAAACAATTGGCAACACTGCTCAGAACACAGATAGAGAGAGACTATTTGACGTAGAGCTTCAGCAGAGATCGCAGTTTGAGTGACATTTTAGCATTGATTTGTATCTAAATTGGGGGTCTGCAATTGCTGTTAACACATTTCAATCTAATCTTCGTAATGTTCGTTTCACACAAGATTTTTTCGGCAGTGTTCTTTGTAAGCAATTCTGCATCAAAGATTAGTGACTCTATATGCAACGAAGTATACACGACATGTAATTGGGTATAACGTATACACATACACTGACTAGGAAAAAATAAATCTTCTACTTTTTTATTAAAAACACTTTTAGATTTTATTTTAAACAAAAGCGCAATCTGCTTTTTTAGAAACTAAATTTATTATGCGCTTCTTCCCACTTTCGTGCAAATTAACTAGAACACTTTTTTAAAAGAAAATTAAGCGTATTGATAAAAAAATTGCAACAGACTGACTAGTTGTTCATATGCGAAGAATTTTAATTCATGTTATAGGCATGAAAATAATTTTATTTTCAATATTCTTTAATGTTATAAGTTTATCTTTCTGTGTTTTCGTTCCACATTTAGAAAATTAATTATTATGTTCAATTTTCATAGTTACTTTACTGTAAAATAAAACTAAATTCATATTCATGTTCAAATCTCATATTTCATATTTTTGTATTTAAACTTTTATTTTTTTATAAAATAAAATCGTTTTCTCTATCTCTCTCTCTTATCGTATGATTCTTACTAATTTATTGAAATTTCTTTATTGTTGTTTAAACAATATTCGTGTATACATGACTTACTACCCATGTTAAAGCATAAAGATTTACGCTGTGGTTGGTCCAACATTTACTCGTACACACAAAACCATAAATCCATCTCCACGTATTAATGGCCAAACAAAAGTACCCAGCAGTTTTGATATTGAAATCTTATTAAATGCAATTTAATTTCACTTCACTGTTTTAGTTTTGCATGCATTTTGAAAATAAAGGCAGAAATTAAAAGCCTAAAATTTTTCGAAAAAAAAGCTTTTTTCTTCGACCAGTGCTCAGGGGATGGCTTATTCGCGAGAAAAGCATTGCACCGAAATAGGGAAAGACAGCTGATGAATTGATCGGAAGGAATACGATTTAATTCTCGCACAATTATGCAGTTGCGCTTTTTGTTATCTGATGTCAAATAGACTCATTAATTTTGATGCTAAAGAAGAGCCATTCCATTTATTATTTTGCTTCGTATACGTTTTTTTGCTCAACTACCAGCCAAGGAGGGCGCTGTTAGCATAACTTTTGCAAAATAAATAAAAAATAAAAATAATAAATATTATTATTATTAGTGAGCACAAAGCACCGCGACCAATAACATCTATTGTGCAAAGCCCCTCATATTAGACCCCCATCATAAGGCTTCTAAGGAATCGAAACAGTCTTTTGGGTCTGGTGTTCCGCAGCTTGTGTGGAGATACCGCAATTGCACGCAGTGAAATATCAGTCTGCCGTCGCAAAAAATGTGTTCAGATCTGTCAGTGTCTGTGTGTTTAAGGTTATCATTACCGACTGAAGGGTCATACGCGCCGTCTGCCAATGTGATATTAAATATTCAATTGAAAATTAATTGAATTAAGTCCACAATAATAATTTAATTGAAATTATTAATTTCTTTACAGCTGAAAATCTAACTAATTTTTTAATTGATATTACAAAATATTTAATTAAAATTTCGTTTTATTTTTTTTCTATGTTATAATACTGAAAAATGCCTTTTTCAAATTTTCCACATTTTGAAATTCAAAAAATAAAATTGTTAATTACAAAAAAAAACATTTGTATTCAATTCGAATGTTTATTGGGTATTAATTTCTAATTGCCAATCATATCAGCATTTAAATAAAAATAAGCCGCCATTTTGTGTATTTCATAGCAAAAAAATATTGATTAAACTTTTAATTGAAAAAGAATGGCACTTAGGCCACAGCTTAGGCCCATTGTGATATTACAATAAAACATCTCGGTTCTAGGCGGGTATCGAACCCGAACCTCCAGATTGATAAGACTAATGCTCATGCACTAGGGTACGGAGGAACGCATAAATAAATTAATTATGAAGACAAATTATAAGACCAAAATCTATGGCTTTGGATAATGCAGGACTACAGGCTGTCAGCCGAAGTAAATTTATGCTGCCAATAATCATGTGATTTTTAAACAGTTTTTATTTCTAATTTGAAATACATTTCTACCGTTCATAATTTCTTTCCATTCAACTTATAATTCCATCAACTTAATTGAACTTAATTTCTTATAAGGTAATATCCTCTGAAATTAATTTTTTGCACATTTACAACAATTGCCTTTCAATTAGTTTTCCAACTCGAGCAACATATTTTTAACAGAAAAAGGGCAATTAATTTCACCACATCGATGACCAAGTGTCAAACAATTGCCACTGCAAAGGAATAATGAAAATATTTGCAAATTAAGCGGAAAGAGGAAATTTCAAACTGCATACAACGGAAATAAAGCAATTTTTCATTATATTTGATGTTTGACATTCACAAGAGTGATTGCAAAAGACTGGCATATATTCGTACATCTGCAATACATATATAATTCTCTATAAACATACATATATATATGTATATAAAACATTAAAAAAAAACAAAAATAGTATTATAAAATATTAGTTTTTTATTGCAGTTTTAAGTGTTGAAAATATAACAACATTTAAATTTAATACATGATGCCACTTGAAAATAGTTTTGTTCAGCAATCCTGAATGAAAAAAAAAACACATTTTTATTTTAATGAATTTCAAATGGTATTAAAGTTCTTTTATGACTATTGTTTTATATACACTACATACATACATACGTATGTATGTGTTTAGTTTCAATTTAATTTCATTTCATTTCATGAAAAAAAAATATTTTTTATTCCACATATTTTGGAAAAACTTGTTCCTGTCTGACTGCATACTTTTTTAGTGCTTCGTATTTATTTTTGGTTACGTAAACACTGTAATTTAGTTGGAAATATTTTTGGGGTTGCACACCACTACAATGTTTTCTATGGGCATATTAATTTTATGCTGCTCCAAAAATGCTAAAATAAAGTTTCGAAACTAAATTAAAAATTATGTGGCCAATATTAATGTGGTTATAGAGGGGCAGTTAGTTTGGCGGGATAGTAGGAATTTTTGTTTGATATTTGAAATTTTAATTCATATTTGAAATATGAATTTAATATTTATACAGCTGTGATAATACTGACATCAAATTTTCCTTTAAGATCGTATTGAGATGCTTAACTTCAAATTTATTGTAGTTGTGGTGCAATAAATCGGGGCTGTCATATACCGAAATCTTACGAGAACTGCATTTGATAGCGACAAGAAAAAAATCCATTTGGTGTCATAAAATTCAATGTTATCGGTTTTATGTTCGAACTAGAATTAGCGTCGGTTTTAGGTGTCAAAGAAGGCAACGTCATCGGTTTGGTTTTTGGAAATAACCCAAACAGCTGCCAGCTGACAGAATTAATATGCAGGTTTTTGCTTCCATATTTTCTAGTAAAAATTTCTTTGTAAAAATTTATACAAAATTTATTTCTATTTTATAAAGAATATATTTACTAAATATTTATTTATTTTACTATTTTAATTATAATTATAAGCATATGATGTTTTCGTAACTGATTCCATACTGGCGATAGTGTGCTTATAGCTCAACTTATACAGGGTCACGCCTGCGTGTAAAAATTGAATACCTTTTTTGTTTATTATTATTTTTATTGTTGTTTTTAGATTTTATTCATCGAACCGTGTTACACCACCATGCAAAATTTAACGACCGAGCAACGAACCAAAGTGGTAGAATTTTACTTTAGATCGAATTATCTCAAGAAATTCAGAATTCAATGGGCCAGAATGAACTGCCCTTGATTTTTTTCCATGATTATTTCAAAGAACGAGTGTATGTTAACAAGTCCCAAAGATATAGATCAGCTAAAGCACAACATTGAAGCTGAGATCAGGGCAATAGAGCCTGAAACTTTGCGTGCAGTTATGCAAAACGGCTGTTTAAGAGCCAAATTATGCATGATGATAAAAATGGTGGTCATCTCTCTGATATTATTTTTCATAATTAAAATTTAGATCGTACAAAGCTAATATTATATTAAAAAAAAAAAAATAAAAAATAATAATTAACAAAAAAGTTTTGGCCCACCCTGTACTAGAATTTTTTCCGACATAACACTGCTAGGGCTAATAAAACATAACTAAGCTGCTAGTTGTGGCAATGGAGAAACTTAGAAGGTGACAAGTGCTCCAAAAAGGAGTCAAGTTCCAAACGAACCGAAAGCAAATCTTCTCAATCGATATAAAGAAAAGCGTTGGGTTTTAAAATTAAACTATAACTTTTTAACGTGAAGAACACTAAAGTTGTTATGCCCCAATTGGAAAGGCCTTTATAAGACCGGCGGTATAGAAAATATGAAAGCCTAATTTCTTTGAAAAATTATCTCTTCAATTAAAGAAAATAAATGAAAAGAGAAAAATGCAGCTTTATTAACAACATGAGTGGGAAATTTTTTAAATAACCACCATCAAATAATTCATTTCTAAGCCGAAAATATAAAAAACAGATTTCTTTAATTGTTTAGGGAATCAAAAGATTCGTTCAATCCTTCTTAAAATTTACATTACTTTTCAATAATTGTATGTATATGGCTGTATGTACATATTTTCGCATATCGCATGCACACTTCCATATCCACACATCTACAATATACATACGTACATATCTGAGTAGTACTGAATATAAAGACTTGTAGATCCTTTCATGTTACAACAATGAAATATAAAAGATAAATAAAAAATATAATAATAAAGTTAAGCTAGAGGAAAGTATTAGATAAAGTCGAACATTAAATACTCTTTTTTTATTTCTAAGTAGTGACCTCAGAAAAATACCGCTAGCGGCTTACGCGAACAGTGTCGATGGTATAAATATTGAGGAATCAGAAGTTCTTGATGTTCTGGGCATGAAGATTCAGTGTGATGTTCGATGGGCTGAGCACATCTTTTAGGTCTCAAAAGAAGCATTCAAGGGGCACGACTTTTTAAGACGGTGCAAGGTACTGATCTCGTTACTATTTATACCGCCTACATCCGACCGAAAATGAAATATAGCGCTCTTGTATGGGCCGGTGCTTCAAAGACTATTTTGAAGTTACTCGACTGAGTACAGGAGAGAGCGGAGAAACGTATAGGGGACGGTAGGATAGTCAACTCTATTGACTCCCTTGAGCATCGTCGCAATGTGGGGTGTGTTTCGTTGTGGGATGTGCTTTAATGAAATCAGGGAACTTGTTCCCAAATCCGTTCATTCCTGCGCACAACGCGTTCATCATTAAGAGCGCATCCATTTGTGGTTGATTTGGCAGCGAATCGCAATACGCATTACAGACAGAACTCATTTTTTGTCCGAACAGCGGGTATGTAGAACAAACTTCCAGCAAAGTTCTCACTTTGGACGTGGGAAAATTCAAATCAAATGTCCATAAACACTACTCCTCTCCTTCCCTTAACGTAATTTCCAATTTCCAGTAGAATGCTTCGCAAGTGTAGAGGTCTTCCCCTCAGTGCTGGTCCAAGATAATAAAGAAAAAAATATTACAGTGAGTTGTAATCGTTTTTAAAATATGTTGTCTTTGATTTAATCTTAATGTTGAATCTGTTCAAACTAGTATTTTACGCCAGCCATTAAAGATTCAGTAAGCTTTTTCTCTGTATATACATTTGGTTGTTTTAGTTACTTATTGCCAAAATTACAAATGGAATTATAAACTTTTTATGTTCACATATGAATTTCAAAATGTTACAACTGTGGAAGCAAACCGAGAATACTTTCATCCATTGATTGGAGGAAACAATTACTGCGCTTGAAATAAAAAAAAAAACTTCAACAGCAACACTTTCAAAAGGGTTTATTTTCTTGGATCTTTTGCATCGCAACTTCTTTTTACAACTAATTCAATTTCTGGTATTTTTACTACCACTGGTGTATTGTTTGTTCTCGATTTTTGCAATGCATGCACTGCAGTCTAGTTAAATTTAAGGGGTGTTCACCCTTTGCTGCAATTTATTTATTAAAAATTATCTTTTCTAAATACATTTTCTAAATAGTCAATATTCAGTTATATTTAACAGAGCAACGAGAACACGTATGTTTCAGCAAGGAAGTCTTCTGAATTGAATACGAGTTTTCCAATCAATCTCCATTAATTTTATGGATTGAAATATACTGCAGCCCGGGTTGTCAGACAGTGTCTAGGGCGACAGATTGGAAAACTACTGCCGGCGTTTCTCTTCGGAGGATATCGGGTATTGCAATCACGCAGGTCGGGAATTACTTATATCTGTTACTGTCCGATCACTTGGAGTTGGACTCTTAGATGTTGTCGGTTTAAAACCGAAAATCGCTGGGAGATCGAAGTTTCACCAAGGATACCTGAAAGACAGCTGCTAGGATATTGAATCTGACTTATAATGACCTCTGACGGTGTTGTCATCTTGAGGAGGAAACGCACCTCCTCTCTGTCAGTGCCCATCACTCTCTGTATGCTTCGACACTTCTATCTCATGTAGGCGTCAGAGCGCCTCCTCAAGAGATAGACACGTTTATCCAGGTTACGGTGTGGCTCGACATCAAAGATGCTGATAACGGATACCTGAGTGTTACGGGTTGGCTTTCGAGCATAACAAAAACGAACAAGTGGGGCGGCAGTAAATACCTGACGGGCTGCGTAAACAACCTATCAACCAACCAAACCAGCACACCTGCATTTCTCTGGTCTAGACTTTATTATATTTTCTTTTGCAAAAAAAAACCTAAAATGTTCAGAGCCATAAACAAAACAAACCAAAATACTACCAAGAAGATAAAGCAAAGTGTGTAGTTACAAAAAATCTACAGAACAGCTGTAACTGCAACCAAACACATTTCCAATTACAATAGTTGCTATTCCAAATGCTGCAGATACCGAATACCACTATTACAAGATGTCTCTTTATACTCGTATATGTGTATGAAATATTTCAAAGATTTATGTATTGGTATAACTGCATGTGTATATAGTTGTTGTTTGTCTAGAACGTAATAAAGAACAAATAGTAGTTTTAAACAAATTTTCTTAACAAATACACACATGGAAAACATTAGGGAAAATCCATTCAGATAAATATAACGGAAATTAAAATTTGGTTTTTTTTTTTAATATAAACAGGGTGAGCCAGTATTTAATTTAAAATTTTACAAATATGAGATTTTCTATTGCGATTTTTTCTATAGTCGGGCGATTTTAAACAAGATCATACATGCACAAAATTATTACAGTAACGGAGTGCAATTTATCGAAGAAGTATTACGTATAGTAATTTTAATAATTTTAATAATTTCAAGCAATTTTATTTTCAACTGACTCTGACATTAATTTCAAAAACGAAGTGCACATTAAAACAGGTTTTTGGTTGGATACAACAACACTGTCCTTGTTGTGTGTGTTATACGTGTAGAAAGAGACATTAATTGTTCTTTCGTTGTTTGGTACGAACACATAAATAAAATGAAAGTAAAAAAATTTTTAAGCGTAATCTCCAGTTATAAAAATTCAGAAATTCAATTTCAAGAAGACAAAAATACTTTCGGTGCCCTCCTAATGCATATGCCAACATGTTGTTTGCAAATATGTATGTAGATCACTGTGTATGTTTGTTTAAACGTACTTGCATTAGTTAAGTGCACAGCATAAAAAGGAATGAAGAAAACCCCTTCAAAGAAAACAAAGGAATGAAAAGTTTTTCTGCGGTTATAAAAAAAGAAAAAAAAAATAAACACAAGAATAACTAAGAAACTATACTTAAACATACTTTTGTAACAATATTTGTAATATTCTGAAATATAAGTATGTGCATATGTATGTATGTGTGTGTGTTTGTTTGTATTTACATTTTGTAAATGTAATGTTGATATATGGTTGTGTGTTTAATTTTATATTCGAAATATTATACCACCAGGAATAAACCACCAAATGAAACCAAATAAAAGTAGTTGAATTAAGTTGGAACTAAATTTGATTTAAAGAAAGTTTAAGCAGATGCTGGAAATATTTTCGAATTTTTGAATAAGCAAACAAATTAATGTAAGTAAATCAAAGTTATAACATTTTCATAAAGTGAAACTTGAATTTTAATTACTTTCTTGTATTTGAAGTTCATTCTACACTGAAGTTTTTTGTGAGCAGCAAAGCTATCAATTTTCTTCAAGGAAAAAGCAACACTCAGCCAATTATTTGCCATCAGTTTATATGTTGTTATTAGTTTGTAAAGTAATTTTCTACAAGTTTAAGGGTGATATTTTGTTTGTATATTATTTAAGCGATCATTTAATTTAATTTTCATTTAAATTTAAGTTTTTTTCTTTAAACACACATTAATATTTTCATTAATACATTTAAGTTATCATTTAAATACGCTAAAAATATTGTTTTGCAAAATACTGGCAGACGTTTAACAACAAAAAACGCAGAAAATAAAAATAATGAAAAAATGCTTGTTAAATGAACAAAACAATTTTTATTTATATTTTTGTTTTCATATTGTATTAAAATCATGTATTTAAGTGGCCATATCTAAAAAAAAGTAATAACAATAATAAAAAATAAATAAATTAAAAGACCACACATTTGTCATTTATAAAAACAAATACAGGTGAGCCTCTATTTGCATGGTATTTTACTTGAAACGAATTCGATATAACACATGATCAATGTGCTTGAAGTTAAATTTAAATAATTTCTAACCCCAGACACACACCAACGAGTTTAACACAGCTCCGTTAACTAGGGGACATGGCAATGTTAAGCAATTTAAAACGATTTTTACTTTAAAATTTAAAAATAAACATTTTAAAAAGCCAAAATATAATAAAAAAAAAAGTTATTCCCTCCAATTCGAGTTCCAAGTTCGGTATGTTGGTCTCCGAAAAACCTGTCTTCTAATCCGACAAAACGTCGGACAATGACACAAAAAACATACTCCAGTATCTCGTCATTCTCCTCGTATGCCCTACATGAGAGATAATAGCTTATCTCTGTGTGACTGGTTATTATGCCAACCAGTCTCCTGAGTGTTGGTCTGTTTAGCCGCAGCAACACCTTTAACTTCTTCCGGCTCATCCTACTCACAGTAGCATTTCGCCAAACCGTCTCATGTTCCGCTATCGCCAATTGTTTGAATTTAGCGCTAAGTCCCCCAGTATAACGTTATCCAAATGTGATCCTATCTTAGCAAGTCTATCACCCTAATCATTTCCCATTACACCCTGAAGTCCCGGTATCCATATTATCTGTAGATCACAACGATATTCGTATGACTTTATCTCATTCTTGTATTGAAGGACGTTTCGTGAACCAACTTCCTTCTGCATTAAGGCCGTGATAACAGCTTCACTGTCCGTAAAAAACTGGACGGAACCATGTTATCAGTTTTCCTTAGTCACTTAATTCGTTCCGTGACGGCCACGATATCAACCTAAGACTGTGTTATGATCTGTTGGACGCAATGATTTCCTCACATTACCACTCATGTCACAGAGTTCGCATTCCACTCGAACCATCAGTATAAATATCGGTTCCTGCAGACCTAACGACTATATCGACATAATGTTTTGTATCGCCATTGTTGACGTAGTTCTTATAACCCCGCAGATAACAACGCAGCACTGTCTATGTATTCTTTGAAGAAATGGTACGCCAACTTTCCTCTCTAATGATGTCCACCCTACACACGATGTGGACGTAAGAATTGGTTTCCAAATGATCGTGTATAACCAGTGTATCGTCCTCGGTTTTATGCCTCTTTTTGAGCCAAACGCTCCTCTGCAAAAAACCCACACTCTTTGAGCCTTTCTTACTCTATTCTCAATATGGTCCTTCCAGCATAGCCTCAAATTAATTATTTAAAATTAATAATATTTCTGTAAGAATTTTCAGTTTAATTTTAAGTTCTTTTTAAATAAAAATCTATGTATGTATGTGTGTATTGGATTAAAATGTTCTTTTTTGGTATTTTGTTCTAAATTAGAAAACTGTTTTACACAAAACGTTCGAGATCAACAGACCGCGTAAATAGAAGTTTATCTGTACTCTTAATCATATCGTTACTTAATAGAAATTTTAATGCAACAATATATGTTCATTTAAATATTGTTTTAAGTATTAAGTTTAAGCGCTTGCACGGATTTAAAAGGCACTTAAAAACGGATTTAAAAATTTCCTTTGAATTTTCTATATGTTGTAAATGGCTGCCAGGTTTGTTCATTTATCATAATACTGACGATGTGTGAGTGAGTTGTCATTTTGTGGGCAGAAAAAAAATACAAAAATTTTCTTTCGTATAAGATATAAAATATTTATTGACATACAGCAAACATTTTAATATATTTTATTCAATACTGTTGGAAAAATAGTATGAAAAGCTGATAAAACAAAAAATTTGATTTTGTTTTGTATGCAGTTCTCCGATTATGTTGGCGATTTCTCAAAAGCAAAGTTAAAATTTGTTCACATTTTTGACGATTTTTGACCAATTTCATCTGGTAGCCCTGTGTGGGAAACATAATTGCAATAACATGTAGCGCATTAGTAATATTTTCGAATTTCATCAAGTATACGCCACACACTTGAACAATTTTTCCCCGTTAAAAATAATACAAAAATAAATCATTTAAACTAAATGCCTCGTGCACGATGTCACACGATATCGCTCGATCGCTTATTTACATTCAAAAGAAAAACAACAATTCAAATTTTTTTTTTGTTTTGAATGTAAAGGAAGTCAATCCTAAAAAATTTAAAAAAAACCTTATACGAGTACAGGAAAATTATTATTTTTTAAGTTTTAACTAACACCTTCAATTAGAGTGATATATTTTTTCCATTAAAAGTTTAATCAATGAAATTAAATTTTTCATTAATTTTTGTGTTCAATAAATAAATAAATAATGAAATGAAAAACACAAAATGACGGCTTATTTTTATTTGAATGCGTATCTGATTGTTCTGTTTCAAATAATTTATACAAATTCAAATTGTTTATATAAATATAAAATAATACAAAATAAACATTCGAATTGGATCGAAGTAATTTTTTTTGTATTAACAATTTGTTTGAAATTTTCAAAATATTTTAATATTTATTGTTATTTAAAAAAATTTTAATTAATTTTTCTTAATACTTTTTTTAACCTTTTTTATTATTTTAACAATCTATTTTTTTAAGCTTTAAGGTTTTTTCTCTTTTTATTTATTATTTTTATATTTATTTTTACAAAAAAAAAACTTCCTGAAGATGTTAACCGAAGGTTAACGAAATATCGAAAATAAATATAAAAATAATAAATAAAAAGAGAAAAAACCTTAAAGCTTAAAAAATAGATTGTTAAAATTTTTAATTAAATTTTTAATAACTATTTTATTGAAAATTAAGTCAACAACAATACATTAATTGCTACTATTAAATTCTGTACATGCGATTAATTACATGTAATTAATTTTTTTAATTGATATTACAAAATATTTTTTTTTTTTTATCTAGGACCAGCACTCAGGATATGAATCCTACACATGCGAAGCATTGTGCTGGGAACTATTGGAAAGGGATAGTATGAGAAACGACAGCAGGTGAAGCTTAATTAATTATTTTACAGCTCTGCTTTTGCACGTTCTTTTGTTTTTATACTCGTAGCAGTGCTGAAGCTTCGGTTTAGTAGCTATTTTTTTTATTATTATTTTACTTCGCCGGTGCTACACAATACCGACGAAGGAGGGCGTTCTGATGTGATTGTGGATTGCTATCAGCTGAAGCCGGTATTGTTCAGTGACCAGTGACTATGCCTTCGCCACTGAAACCTTCCGACAACAACTGACACACAAAGACACACTAATGCAGATCAGAAAAATGCGAGATGTTTATTTTTATATTAAATATTATATATTATATTTATTATATTAAATATTATTTTGTCTGAAACTGGAGTTGAACCCAGGTCTTTTTTTTTGGTTGTGTAGTCAACGTGCAGACTACCATCCATCGTGCCATCGCCACCATTAAATTTAAATAAAATTTCGTTTTATTTTCTTCTATGTTATAATACTGAAAAATGATTTTTTCACATTTTCCACATTTTGAAATTTCAAACAAATTGTTAATTGTAAAAAAACTGAAATTTAAAAATTTGTAACAAATTTTTCTTTAGAGAATATCAAGCTGCTGTTTAAACTTTGAAAGCCAAAGAACTCACGTTATTTAAAAGGCCTAAAACATATGGAAGCAAGCTATAAAATATTAAATCTTGAATGACAATTGAATATTGTAGGGAAAGCTGGACAGAAAGCTCTACGCTCATAAAATGATCGTTTTATTATTCATAAACATGCAGCACATTCAAAGGAAGTACAATATTCTGAATTATTGGGTGAAGAATGAATGAACATGGAATTATGCCTACGACGCAGTTAAAACGAACTTAACGGCCGACCACACGATATCGTTCAGTCGCTTAATTGCATTCAAAACACAGAAAAAACCAAGGCTTATTTTTTATGAATTAAGACCCTTAATTAATTTTTATTTTGATTTCAATTAAATAGTTTAATTTATACAATTAAAATTTCAATCACAATATCAAAAATATAGAACCGATTTTTTTAAAAAATCTTCCCGACAGCTATAAAGAGAATCGCTCAATTAAAAAATTAATTTAAAGTTTTTAATTTTTTTATTTCAGTAGTAAATAAATATAATTAAAAAAATTAATTAAAAAAAGTTAAAGTTCAAAGCTTAAGTTTTAATTGTTGCAATTAACATTTAAACAAATATCATTTCAATTATTTGAAGTAAAAAATTTAATTGATATTACAAATTTGTTTACTGGTGAAATTTTAAACAATTTTTTATTTGAAATTAATTTAAAAGTTTTCTGTGAACGTAGACAAACATTAAAAAAATTTTTCTTGATTATAATTGAAGGATTGATCGATATCGGGTGACAAGGGGGGGGGGCAGAAGATTAGTAAATTTATGCCTATTGTTGGCATAAAATTATATTTTCAAGAAAACTGTTTTTACTGATACTAACAATATTTTTCTTTGTCTTACGTCAATTTAAAATTACAAACTTGCAATAACAACTACCTACGTAAATGAAACAACAATATTGGCATTTTTTTTTATATGAAAATAATTTGGTCAAGTTTTAAATGCAACTGCAGATAAAGAATGTCGACCTTCTCGTTGAAAAACTTACTTTTCTGGCTGAAAGTATTTTTATTCAATAAAGATTATCAACACTGAAAGTCCTTTGGTTTATAAACCATGGATTTGCTTTTCTACTTAAAAAAAAACACCTTTCGAGAGAGTTTTTTTGTTTAATTCGTTTTCACCTTCTACTGTTTTTTTCTCTAACAAGTAAAAACTTTTGTATTGTAAAAAAAACCTTTCCAACTTCTCCCCTGGAGTGGTTTTAATTTAACAGCAGCAAAAGGCTCTATTTTTCCATTATAAACTTTTATATTTTTTAGCAGTTCTCTTTTTATCTCTGCCTTTTCGAATTCAATCGCTTCTGTCCATTAGAGAGCCATCAGTTTATATTTAATTTAAATTTTATTTACTTGCCAAACAATTTTCGATATTACGTTTGTGTGAGTGACGGTAAAATAATTTTAAAAAAATGTTGTTTGCATGTATCTGCAATTCCGGGTGTTGCAGAAGAAATACAATCTGTGAAGTATATGGAATGTAAAACACCATTTTAAGACTTCCTAAATCTTCTTTGCCCAAGGTAAACCATATTATTAAGTTTCGAAATTCAGTTACTCTGAAATTTGCAGTTTTAGAGCTTTGAATATACTGAAACCAACACGAATTTTTAACGGATGATCTACGGATAATTAATCATAATACTCTGTCAAAAACAGCTGACTAAGCCGAATTTTTAAAATCTCTATCTGCTTGTGCCTTATGGAAAGCTAAACGGCTGATGAAGCGGTTTTCTTGATATTTCTGTACATCTGGAAGGAACTATAAGCTATATAAATTTCAATAACGCCAACTGGGCATTGCCACGCCCTTACAAAGTAAATATTTACTTTTATATATCTTTGATAACGGTTAATGAAGTAAAGATTTTGAATTCACTTCAAATGACTTTGTAGTATAAAACAAATCATTAAGTGGGTGTTGTTGTACCTCCCATAAAAAAAAATCAAAATCGACTTTTTGATTGATTATTGATTTCTGTATATCTTGAAAACTGTTACAGGAAAATCTTCTCAATTTGGTAGAAATGACTTTGAAATTAAAAAAAAATTATCACGAAGAAACTGGGAAGTATTGGACAAGTGGTCGTGATACCTCCCATACAAAAAAAATCAAAATCGACTTTTGACTCATATTTATATGGTCGGAAGCAATCCGTCGCTATATGTGGTAATATGTCTTCCTTGTCTAACTGCTCAAATGGTGTTCTTAAAGGTTCCATTTTGGGGCTTTTCCTTTTCTAACTTTACATGAATGATTTTGTGCGCTTTATTGCCCCTGCACAATGTAAAATTTTTCTCTTCACTGACGATATCAATTTTTTATTCAGCAGTGAAACTCAATTTCTTGACTGCCATGAGGCCATTGTATTGGATTAATTAAATATTATCGAAATGTTATTGTATCGTTATTTTAAGTACATTTTTCTTTTGTAATTTATTTCTTTATTCTTCATATTTTTCCTTACCACTGTAACCCATATTTTTAATCATATATGGCCCTATGGGCTCGATTAATAAGCAATTTAGTAAATGAAAAATGAAATTAAATGAAATGATTATGGTGTAATTTGGCTAATGGCGTATATGGCGATAATGACGTATCCCAGAAGTTCAATATTTATTTCAGAAAAAAATTAAGAAATTTAAATTTAAGTTTTTAAATTTAGACTTTCTTTAATTTAAATGGGTGTACCGAAGCACGCCGGGTATTAGCTACTTTCTTAATAAACCGATATTTCTTTAATTAACACGTTCAAGGACTTGCTTTACGAAAATTATCCCTTTGCACATTAGTTTTCTGCAAAAGGCAACAACTAAGTTTTCAACAGAAATTAAAAAATGTTGACACTCAATAGTGCAGAAGGTAAGGAAAGCAATTATCAGCTGGGTATAATGAATTCTCTTAAAGATTCTAATATCTGAAAATTCCAAATCCGGATAGTTTTAATCACTGTTCGTCTACTGATGAACTACTAAACTTCAGAACATGAAACATTAAAACTATAATTATTATTAGAAAAGCAGACTATTTCATTTCCATGGTCTGCAGATTTAATAATCTTAAGAAAAAAAAAACACAATTTTTTTAACTCCATCGTTTATTAAACCCTCAATTATTTCTTATCACCACATGCATAATAAAACAAGGTACCCCTGCCCCAATTTGCCAGTGCTTCGTTAACAAATGATACTTCCTTTATGGCTGGCAATCAGCCACAGAGGAAAGAAAGTGTTCGGTGAACAAACGAAAACACTTAAAATAATAGTCAAACAAATCTCAGCCATGCCATATTAAAATTATTTTATTAAAAAAAAAAAAAATACCACGAAATGCAATATGCAGTGCACCCCAACATCATTGGCCAACTTTGTTGCAAATTTAATGGTAACACAAAGAAAATTGTACATTTTTAAATTCTAAGAGCATAACGAAATACCATTCACGTACACGTTCTACAACATGGTCGTAAAGTGTTATTTGCAAAGTAGTTAAGGTACGAGTAACACTGGTTAAACTATTAAGGAAGCAAACAAACAAATACTTTAACGGTGCTGAGACTCCTGTTTTTTGAATTTCAAACGAATATGTTTTGCATAAACAATAACAGGGGCGTAGCATTCGTGTAATGTCTGTTAAGATTTAAAGGTGATAATAAATTTAATTGCAAATATTATAACACAACATGTTGTGTTTGCATTCCCATTGTGTTCAAGACTTTTACAATGGGGTTCCTTCTAGTCCAGTACATTCCTCTCTTCTCCTATTTTATTTTCAACTAATTTATTGCTTTGTAAAATTGCTGGCTGGCTTTTGAATCATGCCAGCAACATGCAAACGTGTTTGTGTGTTACTTGCATGTTGCTGTTGCTGTTGTTATTTTCGTTTTTGTTGTGAGTAATAATCACTAACGTGCAGTTGCAGGGATATTCCTGGCGATATTCACATTTTGATTTCGTTTAAAATTTGATGGTAATACGTGATTTGTTTGTAATTTCACTGGCTCAACTATAGAAAATATAATTTCGAAAGCGCTAATACTCTTATTGCCGTTCAGTTAGCAGAGAATAATAAGAGCAAAGAAAAATTAATGTGAACCTAGAAAAAATATCAAGACAGAATTAAGAATAATTTAAATATATACATATACAGTCGAAGGTCGGTATAACTAACACGCATTTTAATTCAAATTAGCATAATTTTCTATTAGCGGCCTTACACCTATAACGAACGGTCAATTTGTTTTACGCCCCGTTTAACGCTTGGTACCGCAAAAAGGCTAAACCAAAGACGCTAAAACACGCTAAGTTTTTTTTTATCGCAAAAAAAGGAAATAAAATTATCAAAATTACTTTAAGTCGTGATGCAGTGTAAACTCGATTAACTCTACTAAAAGCAATTTTGGGCAAGTTGCGAAAACCGAGTAAAAAATCTCTATGCCTGCTTCTCGATTCAAAATATTATTTTAAACCAAGTAAAAAGTTTATTTAAAAAACAAAAATTAATTTTTAAAATAAATGCATTTATTTAATTAAAATAATTAATAATTAATATATCATTAGTCCTGATGATGTTAACAAACTGTTAACGAAATATCGCATAATAAAACCAAATAAAATAAAAAAAGACCTCAAGCTTAATAAATATATTTCAAAAAATATAATAAAAAAGGTCAATTAATAATATAATTAAAATAAAAAAATAAAAACAAATTTATTCAGTGTGCTCTCTTTTGATAGTTTTTTTTTATAAATTGAAACAAACCTTTAAGCTTGAAAGAGAATACAGAAATATTTATTAAAATAAAAACAAAAATATATTTACAATAAACTAAAAATACACATTCTCTGAAAAATTTGTTTTGATGGTTGTTATCAAGTTGAAGATTCACATCTTTAACGTAAAAAGGGTGCAATTTTCGACTGTGCTTTTTTTAGATGACATATTTTTTGTTAAAAAAAAAATTAATTTAAAAATAAAACTATTCAAATTACGAATACATATTTAAATAACTGTTACTTTGCCAAATACATATATTAAACTCTTCATAATTCGACACTTAATTTTGTATGAAAATTGTGCTAATACAAAGCAAATTATGCTCAATTACAGTGAACGATTTTTTTCCGCCTGAAAAAAGCAACGGCAACAAGAAAAAATATTTTAAATTCGTGGTATTCAGTGGCTCCATGCCAGCAATTCACAAAGCAACAGTAATTTTTTTTTATTTATTATTTATATTTGGGGGTTTTTTTTTAACTTCATGATTCATAACTATGGTAAGGTTTGGTAAGGCATCATGAATCGTTGAACGCCAGAACAACGCTTCCTAATTGTGCAAAAATTTACTTTGAAAAAATAAAGCTGTGCGCGAAGTTCATGGAGCACTTTGCACATTTGAGACAAGAAAATCTCGTTTTTAGCTGCCAGAGACAATATAATAATGTTGTGCAAAATCGAGCATATTGGAGTGCTTTTCTTAAATTGTGAATTCCACCATATCACTGCTATAAACTAAGGGCGAGGGTGGCGATGGCTGGAGTAGTCTGCACGTTGACTACAAAACCAAAACAGACCTGTGTTCAACCGCAGTTTAAGACTAAAATTATATAAAAAAAAACACATCTCGCATTTTTCTGAAGTGCATTAGTGTCTCAGTTGTTGTCGGAAGGTTTCAGTGGCGAAGACATAGTCACTGGTGACTGAACAATACCGGCTTCAGCTGATAGCAATCCACAATCACATCAGAACGCCTTCCTTCGTCGGTATTGTGGTGTAACACCGGCGAAGTAAAATAATAATAAAAATGGCTACTACACCGAAGCTTCAGCACTGCTATAAACAAAGAACGTGCAAAAGCACAGCTGTAAAATAATTAATTAAGCTTCACCTTCTGTCGTTTCTCTAACTATCTCTTTTCTATAGTTCCAGCACAATGCATCGCATGTGTAGGGGTCATCTCCTGAGTGCTGGTCCCAGATCAAAAACGAAAAAAAACGTGTTAAAGCAGAGCTGTAAGATAGCGAAGCTTTCCTCTATCTATCCCTTCAGCACCTGTCATCTCTTACACTATCCCTTTTTTTTAATAATACACACACTGTTTGCTAAGCTCTTAATAAAAGCTTGTCTGTAGAAACACCCAGGGATCAAGGCGGGAATCGCACCCACAACCTCTATATTGATGGACTAATGCCCACGCAGTAGGCTACCGAGAAGATAAGACGTAGTAGTAGGCAATCATTACATGAGTGCCACTTGTGTTTATAAAACAGGGTTTGAAATGATCAAGTTGCTAAAATAGGGATTAACTGCCTGGATCACTGTGGTGTTGCGCCATCTATGTGTGAGTTACGTACAACACCATTAATATATTATTAAAGATGATCTGTCAAACTAGTTATTAAGCATGAAATGAAATAATAATAAAAGACTTCTAATTCAACCAGCAAACACGATACATTATAGTGGCGACGAGGACAAAAAAAAATTGTTAATTTCTTTTAATTACGATGTCACTCGATATCGTTCGTTCGCATAACAACATTCAAAACAAAAACAACATTTTAAATTTTGTATTGATTTTAAATGGAATTATGTCAACGAGCGATATCGAGTGACAACGTGGGCCAGGCAGTAAATATACAATTTTTTCGGCCACTGTAATCTGTCAATAGTATATTATTTAACAAATCCTAACAATATATATATATTTATAATTGCGTAACGCTTTTAAATAATTACTGACTACTATGGGCTTCTCATCATATACAAGTGAAACAATATACGTATGGATATGTATCGCCAGACAATCTATTCGGTTTGATTCATATAAATTCTAAAATTATTGAAACTAAACTATTTCTTATTGATACGGTTATTAGAAATTAGAGATATTTTGAATCATGTATTTCGGAAAATTGTGCGTTCCTGTAACATTAACAATGTCGAACGCAAACATAAGTTTGTCATAAAATGTTTGCATTCTCCTGCGGGTGTCTTCACAATTTAACCTTAAGAATTTAAATAAAATTCTTTTGTTGTACATGAATAAAGTAATTAATAACTATGATTTACAGCCACGTTCATCATATTGTTGTTACAGTGCGTATTTTTTTCTTCTTATTTTATTTTCTCTTGTTCGTGATTGTGTGTTTGTTTTGTTGTTGTTTCTTGTTACAAATTATGTTTTTGAGAAAAATTTATGTCTTACGACAGTAAGTCGTAAAAAATATTTAATATTTCCAAGTTAATAGATTATTATGCGACACAAGTAAAACGTTGTTGTTGGTGTTATTGTTAATGCTGTTGGTGAAGCTAAATACAGCAACTGATCATCTAAAGACAGACAGGGGAGGAAGCAATAAATTGTAAAAATAAATTTTAGCAAGTCTGGCAAATTAATTATTAGACTCTGTTGTAAGTGTATGGATGCATGTATGTATGTATGTATGTATGTATGTATGTATGCATGCATGCATGCATATATGTCTGTATCTTGTATTATTTGCTTGTATAGAACAGTTGTTAGCTCTTGCAAGTTGCTTTGTATATATTGTAAAGGGTGATTAATTAGAGACATTTCGGACGATAAGTTGTGAGTCATTTTCATTAGCATTCACGCAAATGCAGGATATTGTAGTCGTATTATGGAAAGACTTAAACTAACATAAGGGCTTCAAATATGTAAATATAAAAATAGCAAGCACGCAGCCATAATAGCATATTTTTTAATATGCCATGAGCTTAATGTTGTTAAATACAAGTTGTCGGTGATGTGTTTTCTCGATTTACATATTTATAGAGCTATAAGAATTGTTATATACGTGATCTCTTCAAAGGAGCTCAATATTTATTCCGGAGGTCGGTAAGTCTTAATTTTTTTTTTTTATCTTGGACCAGCACTCAGGAGATGACCCCCACACATGCGAAGCATTGTGCTGGAACTATAGGAAAGGGATAGTAGGAGAAAGAAACGACAGGAGGTGACGCATAATTAATTATTTTACAGCTCTGCTTTCGCACGTTCTTTGTTTATACTCGTAGCTGAGCTGAAACTTCGGTTTAGTAGCCATTTTTATTATTATTTTAATTCGCCGGTGCTACACAATACCGACGAAGGAGGGCGTTCTCATGTGATTGTGGATAGCTATCAATTGAAGCCGTTACTGTTCAGGGACCAGTGACTATGCCTTCGCCACTGAAACCTTCCAACAACAACTGACACAAAGACACAAAGACACATAAATGCAGAACAGAAAAATGCGAGATGTTTTTATGAGTCTGAAACTGGGGTTGAACCCTGGAAAAAATTTTCGTTTTTTAGTCAACGTGCGGACTACTTCGACCATCGTTTGTAGTTCTTGTGATTTTGTTGTAATTTACTTAAGAAATAACTTGTAAATAAATGACAATACTGGCAGAAATTCTTTTTCATACTCTCAGCTTGCAGCATCAATAACAGGAGTTGAGGAAACCATTCCAAGAATCATGGTGTTTGATTACACTATACATTTAATTAAAATAAGAGATTTCTTTTGTGCAAGAAATCTGCTGGAAACATACAAAACGGTATTGACAAGCAATAATTGTTTTATGTAGAACGTTCATCCGTCTATTTTCCTCTGCTGTTAGTCAAGTGAAATCGTGCTGCACACAACTTATATTTGATCCCACTGTCCTTAGCAATTAATTAATAATAAAATTGCCTTTATTTCTGTATAAAATAATTCATTAAACTTTTTATTCCTTAAACAGTTTAATGATATAAAATTCTTTGGAAAAACTTTCACATGAACACTGATTCGGTCAAAATGTTAGAAATTTTCTTTTAAGGAATATGTCAACTAACTGTCTTTTTCAACTTTCAAATAATATTTCGCTAAAAAGTAGAAACTGTCAAGAAGGATGTCAGTTATTAACAAATCGAAAAGATATGACAGCAAAATGACAGCACTGACATTAAAAATGATGACAATAGTACTATGGCAGTTAGTACCTTTAACACATGTTGCAAAAGTGGGAAAATCACGTAAATTCATCAAATTCATAGATAGGAATATACTGTGTATGTGTGTGTGTGTGTGTGTGTGTGTGCGAGCAAATTTATATAGAAAAAGGGATACCCAGCAGTAGAAATAACAAAATGCCAAGTGGAACGAAACTAACTAAAGGAGCGACATTAATTTTTTGTATTTACTTTTAGATACTTCCTAACGGTGGCATAAGAGAGTAGTGTTAAAGTTTGTTTATAAACTGCCCTGCATATAACGCAACTAGTCCATGTATCATGCATGCATCTCCATGTATAGTCCATAGAGAAATAGGAGTAATCCACGACTAACTGAAATTTATGGAGAGAACATGGTCCATTTGAAATTACGATGTTGTATGGGTAGACCATATAACCCACCTTTGCATTACATCGAACTAACCAAAAAAACTACTCCATGTAACCACATGTGTGTAAGTGAAATCGTTGCTAAAAGTTGCCCTACAAGGGCTTTTAATACAAATTTAACAAGGAATTGAAAAAGAGAGAGGGGGAGGGGGAGGCGGACGATCTATTTATTTATTTAAGAAGCGACTCCAAGTCAGCAAAATTAATTTTTAATTACAGCCGATGGCGTTAGCAGCCAATGCTCGTACCATTCAATAGTGGCTCATCAATTCGCCAATTACTGCAGCTAAATAACAAAATTATACACCTGCATTAAAATATATTAAAAGGCTTAAGTTGCTTTAATAACTTAAGCTCTTCAATACCCAAGTATGAGTATAAAGACAAATTTTCATGTACTTTGATCACATGACTGCTGCAAGTTTATCTACTACGTCTCGTGCGTATTATGACAAGTTTAGTTGCTTGTGAACGCATGTTGCCACGAATATGCATATTTCTCTTTACTTTGCCAGAGCATTTATAAGAATTTCAAAGTCATTATATCATTTCCACACCATCAATTATGTCTCTGGGTACAGAAACTAAACGAGAAAAATTCTTAAAAGTTTTAAAAACAAAATAAAATAAATCAGCATATAAATGTCGTAAACTAATGGTGTTGTTGCTTGCTGGATGATGCTGCTTGTTAATGCCGCCTCTTATGCTGGTGCTGCAAAATAGTTCTTTTTTAAAACTGTTGGTTGCTCTTTTCACACTTTCGCTAGCGCAACGATTTATATGCGAGAAAACGTACAAAAACAAAATAGAAAGTATAATTAATATTCATTGGATATTTTAAGGAATTGAACGAATTTTTCAATCAGTATGTACATAGGCGTAGGGGCCCGCTGCAAGAAACAAAAGTTTTGTATAGAACGCTGTGTAGTATAGTAATGTCTTTTATACTTGTCTATACTTTTCAAATATTTAGTGGAATTTAATTTTGAAATGTATATGCATTTGTAAAACTACGGATTGTACGAGTTTAAAGAATTAAGCTCAATATTTCAATAAATTTTTCCACGCAATTATTTTTTCTTAGACGTGATTGTCTGTCATCTTTATATGCAGCCACAGTATAAGATAAATGTAGTAGGGCATTGCAGAAGACAGAAAAACTGAAAAGCTTAATAGAATTTTTGTTAAACTTTGTCTCTTGTTTCCAAATCATTGCGTTGGTAGTACGGGTATCATTTCGTATGCAAAGTTCAATGCGCGTTTGAATTTTGGCATTTTCCTGAAGTTATTTCCTACATTACGATGTTCTGTTAGTTGCTTTTTTGTCTTGAAATTCACTTTGATTTATTTGTTTTGTGTGTCAAAATTGGCAACATCTATAAATGGGACACTTAGAAGAAGAAAGAAAAAAAGAAAAAAAAAATTAAGGAAAAAGCAATGGTAGCATAATTTATTTCTTATACTGTAATTCTTTTTATTTTCATTTTGTATCAATGTTTGCTCATACAGTTATGCAGGAAATAATCCTACAGCAGTTTACACGATCTTCATGTGGTAACGGGCAAAGAAGTGTTCATTAAATTTTTTCTTCTGGGACAGAAAATTCCTTCAATTTAAGAGAGCTGACAAGAAGTGTATCTGACACTGAATATGCAGCCGGATTGAAAGTAGTATTTGTAGTGATGAAAATGATGATGATGATATCGATTTATAATATCAGGAGGCCAACAAATGTATGGTAAGTAATGCTATCGAACGCAAAACGCCAACAAGTAATTCTCACGAAGCATTGAAGCACTGAGGCAAATTCTGGGAGGCAGGCCTGTGTTGCACAAATTTACATTTAATTTTTTTTTAATATCTTTTTTTTTAAAGAAAATTACAAATCTGGCAATTAAGACGCCATGATTTTTTTTTCCCATCTTCAACCAGTGCTTAGGGGAAATCCTCTATATATGCAATGCATGGCACCGGAACTAGTTAGAGAGAGAGATAGACAGGTTGTGAAAGTGGAGAAAGATGCTGCGTACTCAATGCGAAAGGGAAAATAATAAATTAAAACAAAAATTTAAGTAGAACCACTACTTCAATTGGTTCTACTGCAGCGATTTTCTACAATTTAATTTCATTCTATTTCAATTCGTTCTACTTTTATTTCGTTCTGTTGTTCTGTAATATTATAATACAGTATTTATTTATATGCATTAAACATTTCGGTATTGAAGTGTTTGTTTTGAAATGTGAAAGAAGGAGATGGATACTGCTTGAAAATATTTCGATGTTTTGTAAAAAATTTTTATTGTGCTTGTGCAGTAGAGTGGGGCGATTATTATGGAAGGAAAAAAATCTTAATGGGCGCTTCGCGTTTCTGATTCTTGGGATTGTACTAAGCAAAAAAGTTCCCTAGACCATACGTCTACGGTGAAAATCGAGCTTCCCCATTTTGACTTGATCAGACTTTTGTCACGTTTTTTTGGATATTTTGGCCTATAACAGCCAAACCATTGAGATTTTCGATCCAATACTCAGACAAAAATTGTAGCCAAGACAATAGTTAAGAACTCTCTAGTACATCGCAAAAGCATTGGAACGCTTCTTCAGGCAGTTTTGGCCTTGTGAAAGTGCAAATTTTTCGTGAAAATATTGATAAATTACCATTTTTAGTTGTTCATAGCGCAAAATCATAAAAATGTTCTATTTTTTATTTTTTCCACTTTTTTTATCCAAAAATATAATGTTTTTTTACAGTAAACTAACAAAAATGAATCGAATGAACTGAAAACAATAGAAGAATAAAAAATAAGAAATAAAATAAATAGAATAAATAAAAAAATGTGCAGCCTTCTATTTTTTTTTTATCTGGGACCACCATTCAGGAGATGACCCCTACACATACGATGCATTGTACTGGAACTATAGGAAAGGGATAGTTAGAGAAACGAAGAGCGAAAAGAAATACAAATAGATGCTTATTTTCGTATGTTTTAAGTGCTTTAAGTGTTTTTTTTTTACTTTTGCGAAAAAAAGGAAAAATTTCCTATAGTGCATAGAAGGGAAGTGGTTTGGTAATCATTGAAGAACGCTGGCTCACAACCTTGAAATAATTCAATACTTCACAATAAAGCAACAAATCCCATAATAATCCACGCAGCACATATCTTTACAGGCGTTACAGCGTTAACGTTACGCCAGAACCAGTAATGTTTACTCACATTGATTAATTATAAATAAATTACTAACTTGAGCTGAAAACAACTAAATTGTCATTACTTTACAATAATTTAATTTTTTTGCAGCCAACTTCACTTCATTACGAGCTATAAAAATTGGATTTTCTAATTTTTTATTTTTTTTTCTTTTAAACAACACAAACTCTACGAAGCTCTTATAGCTTGTCTGTAGAAACACCCAGGGCCTAGGAAGGAATCGAATCCGCACCTCCATATATATAAGACTAATGCTCATGCACTAGTCTACGGAGGCACCCAAATTGTAAAGCGTTGACGTCGCGTTATTTCGGTTGATTTCATACATTTTGTATAGTCATGAGAAATTTTGACAGCCAAACAACTCTTTGTTTCGTAATTTAGGTTGGCCTGTTACTGATTTTTCGATGTTCATATGGCTAAATTCAATCTTAAGAAAAATATCGCACACCTATTAATTGTCATGGGATTGTATACTTTATGCTCGTCACTGTATGCATTTATGTTTTACATACATACATACATATATTGATAGATTTCTATTTTCACATCTACTGGTTTAAATAAATGTGTTGTAGGTTTAATTTTTTCCTTAAAAGTTCTTTTTTCTCCACCATGATTATGTTCGAATGCCAACTTTTCGCATTAGCCATGGTCGGCAATGTCTTGTTTTTTTTTCTCTTCTTATTTTTTATTTCGTTTTTTTTTGTTTTTAAATTTTCTATAGCATTAAAATGAATTGTGCATTGGAGTAGACTTACAAATATAACCCGCTTTGGGTAGAAAATAGAATAGATAAAGAATAAAATTTTAAACCATAAACTATCAGAACTAATGGCAAGATTTTGTTTTAAGCCCAACTACTCAACATGGCAGGCACAAGTACGCAACATTTGAATCGCTTTCAAGTCTCTCTGTGTCGTTTTTCTATTTCTTTCAATTTGCGTTGTGTATGGTACAAAAATTTGTTCGTTTTAGTTTTGCAGTTAAAATTTATGCCTTTTTAAAGTTTTCGTTCTGTCTCATTTGGCTGTTATCATAAATTTCAGTTAGAAGACAATACTTATTGGTTGCCATTGTGGAAAAATTTTAAAGTTTTTTTTCAGCAGTTTGTTGGTTTTCCTTTTTCCCCATTCTTTTTTTTTCATGTTAGATAACGCATTGGGCAGTAATATTTTCAATTTAAAAAGTTTAATTGATTCTGTATGCGCGACAGTATCGACTAAAAGGGATTGAGACAGTAGTACTACTACGTGGTATGTGTTTGGAGAAAAAAATATATATTAAATTTTTTTTTAATTTTGGAAAATAATTCATGTTAAAATCAAGCGAAAAACCATAACAATCATCAACAAGGAAGTGGGTACAAAATAATCGTCTGCCATATATTAATTGTTAGATACGGTAACAGCTTGGACGACCACATTTTCGCAAAAATTGGGCCCAATTGTTCCGATTATGAACACATTTGGTCGATTATGCAGACCAAAAAAAATAACGAAGTGCACGAAATGCATTTTCTTTTGAACGGCCACATTCGTAAAAGGGTTCAACAACCTTAATGCGCTGCTCAATTGTGCTTGAATTTGTCGAACACCGAAACAAAGAAATGTCAAATTAAGTTCGGCAAAAAACCTGACGTTGAGGTATGACTCATAATTAACATGGTGCATTATGGTTGGACCACCCGTTAGTTTCGAATAAAATGTACAGGGTGTCTGGTGGCAAATTTATATTTTTAAATACGTTTTTTTCAAAAAGTAATAAACGGTGCGGAGGGAGGGTTGCGCCGTTGGAATTATCGATTGTACGGATTTGTCAGTCATGATGTCGCAGTGGTCGAGTGAGTATCGCGAGTTCGCTGTGGAGACATTTTTTAAGAGTAATGATTCTTACGTAAATGCTCGTCGACAATTTTATTCAAAGTTCGGTATTCGGCCAATAAGTGATGGACCGAGTGTAAATTTAATTCGTTCGTGGGTGCATAGTTTCCGCGCAACTGCTTCGGCTATGAATGCTCCACGGCCAGGTCATAGTCGAACTTCAAGGACTTCCGAAAACATTGCACTGGTTGAAAGCAGTTTACGTGAAAATCCGCGACTTTCAATACGGAAAAGAGCAGCCTCACTGGAACTTCTAATTTTAAAAAAGGATCTGGATTAAAAAAATAAAATCTGTTTTTCCATTCTATCGTTCAATGCTCTTGATAAATCTTTACGTTTTTTAAAATATAAATCTGCTACCAGACACCCTGTTTTATTTATTATAAAAAAAAATTCCATTTGACTTTTAAAAACTTTAATTTGATCTGAAAAATCGTTCTTTTAGCCATTTTGATATTTATTGAAATTCAATGTGCAACTCTCTGCCTTATTTTTTTTTTAATTTGTCTTCATTCAACGAAAAGAGCAGCAAACCAACAAAATGATTTAAACCTTCGATTCATAGTTAATCAGCACTATACTTAAATTTTATAATAAAATATTTGCAAAATAAAATTCATAACATATTTTCTTGATCATAAAATAAAATAAAATAAAATTATGCAGCTACACCAATTATTTCGCTAGACTTGTTCAATTTGTGATATGATTTTATTTGTAACATTGAACAAAGAAGAAAAAATCTTATTAAGTCTTTATTGTAGTAAATTTTGCTATTCGTTGTTACAAAGAAATCACTACAAACTGTATTTGCTAGTTTCTAAAGAAGCTTGAGAATAAGAAATGAAATTGGAAAAAAAGGAAAAAAAGTCTTTAGAAAAACCTCTTACGAAATAACTTTTCTTTCATTATCTGTGTTGTTTTCAATAATTGCAAGAGAACTGAAGCTGTGATGGAGAAAAACTATTGTACTTTGCTATTGAAAACAAAACTTATTAGGTATTTTCATGAATATTAGAAAATAAGAAGGGCTACTTAAGACGAAACCATTAAATGAAGTTACATTAAAACATCGTACATCGGAATATCTTTGTTCCATTAATTATAATAAAGTACGAGTATCAAAAGTGTTTAGACAGGGTGGCGCAGAATGAGCTATATGGTTTGAATTCTTTATAACTTTTTTAATTATTATTTTTTTTTCTTTTTTTTTCTGCACAAAATTTGAAGAATACTTGGGGAATTAATAATGAATCATTACACGATCGAACAACGTACAAAAATAATTGAATTTTATTTTTCAAACCAACGGTCTATTGTGTTGACACAGCGTGCATATCGTCGTCATTTTAATGTGCGCATTGCACCCACAGTAGATTTAACAGCTCCTGACAGTTTTCTTTGGGGGATATTTGAAAGAAAGAGTGTACGTTAACAAACCAAGAACTATACTTAAACTAAAAACCAACATTCGAAATGAAATCATGGCCATTACACCCGAAACTTTGAGAAAAGGAAAAATGGAAGTGGAAAATATGCTAAAAAGACCACGTATGTGCGAAGCAGAAAATAGCCTTCACTTACAGGATATCATTTTTCAAAGCTAATTGCTGGAAATTCCCCAATAATATACTGTATTTTTAATTAAAAAAAATTATAATAATCGCATAAATAAAAAAGTTAAAAACCATTTAAACCATATATAGTTCATTCTGCGCCCCCCTGTAGTTCTACAAAAGGAAATAGCATTGCGAATGTAATAATGAGTAATGCAACTGTTTGTCTATTTGCAATATTTATATCCTCTAATTAATTTTAACTACCATTCGATTGAATACGAGGTGTGTACGAAAAGTAAGTCGATTTTATATTTTTATGAAAAAATTTCATTTTTATTCTTCAATATTTATATTGTCCCCTTCAAAGTACATAGTTTCTTTTAAATACAATGCACTTGTTGGCGTTGGCTTTTTTCAATCCTCAAAGCACTTTCCTCTCAGAAGCACTTTTTGGTATAGCCTTGATGCATAACATACAGTGATGTAGTTTTTATTTCATCAATCATTACAAATCTCTGTCCTTTCATAGATTTTTGAGCATAGAAAAATTCGCAGCTGAATATGATGGCTGAAGCACGATTGTCGCTTTGCTTTTGGTTAAAAAATCTCTCACAATCTGATCAAAATTCAGAAGTTTCGAAACAAGCTTCACTGACACACGTCCCATGACAAAGACATCCGAAAACATTGCATGACACGAGCCGACTGATATGGCAACATTCGCAGAAACTTTTCTTATGGTAACTAGATGAATTTCACTAAAAAATTTTCCTCCCAGGTTCGACGTTATCTTATGCTGTTGATGTGCTCGTGCGAGGTTCGCCGTCGCAATCTTCACGGCCATTTTGGAAGTGTTTGTAGCACTTGTGAATATTTTTTTTACTTAGAGCAGACTCACCGCATACTACTGTCAACATTTTAAGTGTTTTAGAGCACTTGATTGCATTTCTCACACAAAATTTATGCAAATTTGTCGAGAACAACAAAACACGTCTAATCTTTTAATAGGTCAAAAACAAGCGAATTCATAATAGGTGAATTTACTAGCACAGCTGGATACTATTTATCACTTTTTGATGTCAAAATTATATGAATTTTATGATAACATACAATGATTAGTGTGGTTGTTGTTCTAGTAAGTTTACATGGTATGAATAGGCCTTGCTAGGTACTTGAAACTGTGAACATACATATATACGGGACATGTTGGTACATAACAAAAACAACAAAAATCAATAATCGCCCGCGAAATTTGAAATGTCACCCTACTTTTAGTACACACTTCGTACACGCCAAGATGAATTTCATTCTTATTCTGTATAAATATTCATTCGATTTTACTCTAACCTTTAATTGCAATTTTAAACTTTTGTAAACTTATAGTCAAGTCAATGCAAATGCTTTTAAGAAAAGTTTACAAACGCAGCAGTAACTGCAATTTATGTACATACACATATTGACTCGACTATATTTACACGTCGATGTTGGAATATTGAAGTAAGAAGGATGTTTTAGATTTATAACGCAAGTAAATATTTATGCATTAGTTGCGCTAAGTTCGAACAAGTGAAGCATATTAGTAACATTTTATTGACGCGGCTAAATAAGGCCCCAGAAAATAAGGCTCCGAAGTGTGAAATGATATAAAGGCTCAAACATGGAACTATTTTTCATTATGAAAAATTATTCCAATATCTTTCATGAAATATTGTCCCAAAATTTAAATGAAATAAGGCCCCAATGTTGGGCACTTTTATCATTATGAAAATTGATTGTAAATACCGCTAAATAAGGCACCAGGAAATAGGGCTCCGAAGTGTAAAATGAAACATGGGACCATTTTGAATTATGAAAAATTATTCCAATATCTTTCATGAAATATTGTCCCAAAATTTAAATGAAATACGGCCCCAAGGAATTTATTTCTATTATTTATTTATGCTGTTATTGAAATTTTCAGGCTTCGTAAAATAACTCCCAGGTGCAATAAGTCCCGAGAAAAAAATTAAATTCGTCTCAAAATATTTTCATACAAATGTGGCAGCAATTTCATTGTGAAATAACTCCCAGCTCTCTCGGAATGATTTAATTTTATTGGAAGTTATTTAATTTTTGCTCCGGGGAGTTATTTCACAGAAAAATTACTCTCGAAAAAATTTTAAATGGGAGTTATTTCATTTCATTTTGTGTTTCGCTATTATTTCGTATGCTGTGTAAGTTATTTCATTTTAAATGATTCACTAACGAACAGCGGCATTGCTAACTAAAGCCCTTTAGAATATGATGCATATCGGAGGACATGCTTGAGCATGCCAAAGGTCGGCCTTCTAAAAGAGTTTAGTTACGACCACTTCTTGTCTCATTAAGTTACTCAGACCAAAAACAGAAACTTTAACTGTAACCCTTCGCAAGCTATAATGATATCAATAGTTAGTTTGTATGGGCAGTAGTACGCCTACTTGTCCAATCCCTCTCAGTTTTTTGACTGATGATTTGTTTGAAATACACAGTCATTTGGACCATATTTAGAAACTTTCACTTCAACCGCTCTCAAGATATACAAAAATAAATCGATTCAGCCGTTTAGCTGTCTATAAGGCACAAACACACATACAAACATGCAGGCCTACAAACACTTACAGGCCTACAAACATGCCATTTTTATATATAAAAACCAAATTGCCTCTAAACCCTAATACACATTGCTTAAATTTTCAGCTCGCTAAAATCTTATCTATATTCTACTTTTACAAAAAAGAAAATCATGATTATTTCAATTCTTATAGCACAAATCGTATGTTATGTTCACTAAAAATAAAAGTCCTTCCTGACTTCGTTTTCGCACTGGTAAAGCGTTTGTCTTTAAATTTAAAGAACCCCAATACTTTTCATTTGTATTCAGGATAATGTTGTTCAATATTATCCAATCTAATGAATAAAATTTGCCAGACAAACATAAAAAACTCCTATCTGATTAAGTTGTAGAAACTGCTGCTCAAGGTATTTGTTGTTTTTTTTTGTTCTCTTCCTTGATGTCCTGACACAACATAATCAACTAACTAGCAAAATATTGGATTATAGGATGCAATCAACTGTTCATAATGGTAGTGAGCACATATATAACCTTTCAACATAAGAGCAGCAGCAGTAGTAGTAGTAGTAGCAGTAAATTTCTACGTACAGGGTGCACTCAGCACATACTCGTCCCTACGTATGTACGTCTGTTTGTTTACACATTAGTGCATCTGTTTGTAGCCATGTATGTATGTGTCATGAAAAACCCTGCCAACATTTGCTATTATGAAAGTGACTAAGAAGAGGCTTCAAGTACGTTAAGTTGGGGCTTCTGTTAGCTGAGTAGTTAGAGCGTTGTCTCTACGGCCTGGGTTCACATCCTACTCCAGTAGACACTGCGGCACATATACTGCGCAACCACAAATCCGTACCCTGGACATTCCAGAAACCATAATTTGTGTAGTTAATATCACGTAAGTTTTCTGAAAATTCATCAAGTGAGGAAGCGCAACATATTCCAAACAGAAATATTTTTAAAGAAGCCGAATGTGATTGCCAATATCGGAACGGCCTTAAATAACTCAAACGCTAACGAGCATTTATTATGATCTTTGAAACTGATCTTGTTAAGTGTGACTTTATAAGTGTATGAATTTGGAAAATTTAAAAAACAAAGAAAATTTTAAAAGTGAATGAAATATTTATTATTATTATTAAATTAATTCCTGCCATTTATTTTTGAAAGATTATTTCATGTAAATTTGTTCGGGGCTACGACGTAGGTGAATCATTCTTGACATACTTCCAATTTTTCCATACTTATTCCAGCATTTCGACCGGCATCTCACCAATGGCAGCTTTAAAGTTGTCTTCCAGGGCTGGAATTGTGGCTAACTTGGCAATGTACATGAGATACTTTACACATCCCCACAAAAAAATTGTCGACTGGGGTCATGTCACATGATCTTGACCGATCCAAAACGTGAGATTAATTGCTCACCAAACTCGCCTCTCAATAGATTCAGGGTAACGAGTGCCGAGTGGCATGTGGCATCGTCTTGGTGAAATCACATATCAACCAAATGAAAGTCTTCTATTTTGTCGAATAACGCGAGGTCAATTGTTGGCAACAGCCATGAATTTACATATCGCGATCTTCATTACCACTGGCCAATACAACAACAATATTTCCTCGGTAAAGACTCTTAATAATTAATTATTTGGATTAGTGTGTAATAAAGTGGAACTGCTGTGAAATTTAGTCACAACAGCTTGAAAAGCGTGTTCGAAGGGTCGGTTGTGAAGACCATACAAAGGACATCATTTACGAACACACATTTCTCACACTTCAACGATTTGCAAGCGTTGTACGATTGTTATATCGTGGTGAAATGGCAAACCTTACTGGACATTTGTCGCTTTGCCACATGCCAGGAATCTTTGTGCAGCAGCCTTCGAAAACATCATGTTGTTCCGTTCTGCTAGTGTTTGTCAGTGTGATTTGCAATTTTTTCTCCGATTTGATTTATTTCTTAGTATCTAACTATCACATGTAATTCTTAATGCCTGTATGGTATCGATTATCAGCTTATTTAAAATTTAAAAAATTTTAACCAATGGCATAAACTGAGGTTCGAAATAAGACACTGCATACATACATATGAATGTATGAATTTATTTAGCAATTAAAATAAGTAAATTTTTTCTTATTAATATACATATATATTTTAATTATATTTCTTTTTTGAGCGATGGTTTTTTTTATAAAAAGTTTTGTTTTTTAATAATTCTTTTTCAATATTTCGCTACCAAATAGATAGCATCTTCAGGAAGAAGTGAGATTATTCATATATATTGTGGAATTTTTTTTTAAATAATATTCACTTAAAAACACAAATTTCTAAATTTAACATAAAATTTCAACTAAAAAATGTCACTGCATCAATTAAAAATAATAATATTGTGGAATTTAAAAATGACTATTTTCCATCTCGGCACTGCACTATACATGTGTTTAATGTCTGTATTAGAGCAAAATTTATGTTTGTGTGTTTGTCTATCATTTTGTTCATCGTATGCTTTTCAAAGCCAAAATAAACATGAATAGAGACGTTAAACACTATAAAAGAGTACTTAAACAGCAACTGTCATTGGAAAACCACATACACTACCTTCTTATTTCGCAACAAGCAAGGAATGTAGTTCATATGTACTACACACATACATACATACATGCATACATATTATATGTATGTATGTGTAATATGGCGCTCTTTTAAAAGGACATTGAAAGTGTCTACATGTTAGTTTCAAATGATTTGGTGATGAAAGAAGAGATTTGCTGTAATTTTCTGTTTCATTTTTGATTTTGGTTTCAGCAGTAGAACGAAATGTCCTTAAGACTTCCAATTAGTATTGAAAAATAGAATTTATAAGATTTTCAAAATACACTGTGTGGTCTCAAAAAGGTAATTTTAAAGTGCAGGGCTACAAAATTAAAAAGAAAATTATATTCGAAACTGGAGAAAGAAAAAAAAATAGTAGGACTTCAATGGAAGGCTTAATAAATGTTTTAAATAAATAGCAGCAACTAATGACGTTGCCAAACAAATTAAAAAATTAGAACAGACGATTATTTTATGCGAATGAGAGGTGTATGTATTTTGAAAATTTAAAAACATTTTTTATATGTTTTAGTTTTTGAGGCTGTTTTAGTTACGAGGACGTTTGAGTAAATGAGCGGATATGTATGGAATGGAAGAATCTAAAAGACAAGATTACGTCCCTGCAAATAATGTGACTAGTCAACAAATGCTTGTATAGTCCAAGACCAAACCAAATGTATAGAGAAAACATGACCTATTTAACATTACGATGTACTAGGGGTGGACCATATAAGCCATCAAACTAACCCAAAAACAACTCCATGTAACCACTCCATAGACCACCTCAGAGAGTAATTTTAATGCGACGGAGTAATCGTAAATATGAAGAAAAGCACAAACACTTGTCGTAAAACAACAAGCTGTTGTTTGCAATATCATGCTCCACGGTTGCTTACATAGGACCATGTTTGTAATCAGTTCTTTTCAGCTAAAATGGACCACGTAGTGCAATATTATTTTGCTGCAACATTGCGCATTTCCATTATTTTATTGTTTAGCGAGCAGCTGTTTGTGGGACGTAGACATAGAATTTGTGTTGTAAACAAAATGCATTTGTGTATGGAAAGTGCGAAAGAATTAAAGTGAAAAACATTAAAAACTAAAAATAAAAATTAGGCGTGCAGTGAATATATGTAAAAATAAAAACGATTCAATAAGTTTTTTCAATTTGCTACTGCATTCTGATTTATTAAAGCAGTGGTTATTTTTATGTGGCCGCAAGGGTAAATTCAATATTAATAACATGTTATTTAAATTATTTAACACTCGTATGAATTTTTTTTTTTATCGGAATTCTTTTACTGTTTTTCTTTTTCGTTAGTATAACTATGCTGACATTATGTGTTAAAATGTGTCCTTTGATGGCTATAATTGCTTTGCAATTTTGTACATACCACTTTCTTCACAATTTTTGCCTTTTAGAATTTTCCAAAACAGATTTGCTTAACCATTTTGCCTGCTAATGGGCTGTGTGCAATTTTTACTGTTTCTAAACAGAATGTAGCATCTGGTTGGGACTAGTTTTAAGCACAAAGAAAATAAACAAAATTTATTCAACTTCTATTGTACAAATTATTAATTTTTTTTGCCCAGATGTTACTTCTTGTTTAATACTATTTCTATATTCTGATTATTATTATTGTGCTTAAAATTTGGAATTAATTTTTGAGTGGTTATTCATAAAAGATAAATAAATTTTAGTAAATAAATTATTTTAACGTATTTTAGACATGACACTACTAATTTCAAACTCTACTAGTTAAACAAATTATTTTCAAAAGCGCTTCAAATTGATGACTAATTTTTAAAAGGAATAATAATTAAAAATTTAATTAAATATTTCCAAAAACCAAATTTAGAGTCTGAACACAATGTTTGCGGTGCGGTGCGATTTCTCGTTGCGGAAGAGAAAAATAATCACACAACAACGGAAGACGGCGACGGTAATACTTGTCATTGTTTTTTGTTTAAATTTTTATTAATTTATTTGTGCATACATTTTTATAAAATTTTCTAAAAAAAATTACTGTTTGCGTTAAATATTTTGCAATGGCAGTAAATAATGAAATATTTTTTTTTATTTATATTTTATGACAAAAATTTATGAACTTCGAAAACATGTTTTTTGTTTACAATAATGTCGTGAACATCGCCAATTATTCAAAAACTATGGCAACATCAGAAAGAGTATAAAAAAATTGACAGAATAAGAGAGCCCGCAATGAAAATAAAATAGATTATAATTTTATGCCGTTCCGCATTGCGGTTTTTTACTTCAAAATCGTATGAAAAACTGCACCGCAATAAATTATCGTTACATTGTGTTCGGACTCTTAATAGAAAAAAAAAACATTTAATAGTAAAAAATTAAATTATTTACATAATTATATTTTGAGCCCAAAAACTAATTAAAGATTTAATAAACTTTATTAAACTTTTAATTGAAAAAATAAAAAAACCGAAAAAAATATTTTTGACGAAAAAATACGCACAAGAAAAAAAAAATAAAACAAAATTTTAAATAAAAATTTTGAAATATCAATTAAAAAATTAATTAGATTTGCACCAGTAAAGATATTAATAGTGTGACTTAAATTACTTAAATTGTGGACTTAATTGAATTAATTTTTAATTAAATTTTTAATGATAATATTTAAAAATTTCATTAAATATTTTGAAAATAAAAAAAAAAATTTTTAATAGCAAAAAAAATATTTGAATTATTTAAAAAATAAATTACTTATTTAATTAAATATTTAGCCCAAGAACTAATTAAAAAATTAATAGAATTGATTAAACTTTTAATTGAAAAAAAAGAATATTATTCTAATTAAGTGTTAATTGATTGAAAATACATGTTTTTTCTGTGTAAGTAGTATATCTGAAGTTTGCTTAAACAAAATATATATCGTTCGAAAGTCTATCTATCTCTTCTTACTGAATCCGGTCGATATTCAACTAATCTGCTGACTGGTTAGTGCTTATAGGGATGGAAAACCGGTTTTTACCCATAACTCAGGATTTTGGAAATATTTTGAAACTTTCAAACCAGATTATTGTTGTATTAGGCAATATCTACCGAAAAAATAGTTTCACTTTCAATGTATTTTTTTCGTCACACAGTGATTTTCATTATTTTGATTTATTTTCATTTGTACTGTTGACCAACAGAATTCCTGTCTCTTGTCACCAGCAAATATGCAATTGCATCGATTATACGTAGTGCCGATATGACTCTTGTATAAATAACAAACATTTACTTATTTTTTTGATGAAGTTGGAATTGGTGTGAAGGGCGTACCTGTTGCTTTCTTTTCTCTCCAATATTCGATTTCTCTAAAGTTACAACTAGATAAACTGTATCATCAGTTACTAATTTGTTTTGCGACAATCAAATAAAATTGTTTTAATCATACAAAGCAATTGCAATCGTAATTGAAAATACTACATACAGTAGAATCCCGATAACAAAAAAAATTTTCAAATTAACAAGATAAAATATTTGACATAAGCGTGAATTAAAGGTAAAAAGGAGAAACTATTGTTCCAAGAAAAAAATATATTTTCCCTTTTTAAATTTATATAAGTGGGGGCAATTAGTAGTTCGAAATACTGAAATTATTGCTAAATTATTGCATGGAAAATAAACTAAACGATTTAAATTTTTTTTGTTTGTGGTAGCAAAAATCCGAACACAATCGCATTACCGGTTCAATTCATAAAACGAATAATAGATGATCTTTAAATTATAGAAGGGGAGTAGGAGAGATCTAAAAAAATTTACTACTTCGTTCCTTTTATTCAATAAAACTTGAAAACGCTTAAACATGGCATTCGCGCAATTATACATGTTTGCGAGACTTTAAACTTCCCAGAGAAGCACTAAAATGGTCTAGAAGCAGAATGAAGATAAAGCAGGGTCGATCAGCATTAACATTTTTAGCAAACCTCAATATAAAAATAAATTAAATTAAATGTTTGCCTAAAAATTGTAACTTGCTTTCAAAAATGCTTCAAGATACGCGAAGAAATCTAGTGATAAGATTGATGCTGTTTTATAAGGTGCTCTGTTACTAAATCCACTTTGAACAGCGCAAGTTTACGAGGGCAAATTTTTGGGCAAGTTTTAAAGTTGTTTGCAAATGAAATGCGAAATGCGAAAAATTCTAATTGGTGATATCGCATGTTTTTCGATGTACTTGTAAAACAAATACAATTTAAGTGTTCCAAATTATCGAGACCCCACTGTCAATGCTTTTGCCAGGGATTGCGTTCACTTTTTATTTTGTACTACCAGTAAAAGCTTTGTTCACATTAATCAAACCACCAGATTCTTATGCACACAATCATCCATTCAACAAGGTTTACAATGTCTTTTTTTTCTTGTTTCGTTTCGTTTGCCGCTACAACAACTAATTGCACACAAATATTTATGTGTTTTACAACTACAAACAGTCATTGTATTTCAAATTAAATTAATTAAAAACATTTAAACTAAAGAGGCTTTTGCGGTTGGATTACAGCAAACGTTTGGGAAAATTGCAAATGCTTATGTTAAGCTGATGTGTAAAGTAAATGCCTGCTTGTAGAGTCGTCGTGTAGCAAGTATTTTTAATATTTTTTTTTGTTTCAATTAAAATGATTTTTGAATATATGTATGTACTAGCAAAGAAAGAGATTTTAAAATAAGTCTTTTAGAATTATTAATTGAAGCAAAAACTCCTAATAACCCTCAATTGATTTGGCATTTAGGGCAATTTTTATTTATTGAGCATTTTTCCCAAAGAATTCGGAAAAATATTGCTTTTTAGTCCTTATTTTTTAAATTTATTTTTAAAATACATAATTTTTGATTCTTTATAATGCTTCAAGGTTTGTTTATTAAATATGTTCTATTTGTTTCAATATTTCATTAACCATCGGTTAAAAACTTCAGGATTTTTTTTTAATTATTTATTTCTAGAAACTTCAATTGTATATTGAACCAGCACTAGTGCTACTTTATATGTATCTTATATGTTATTGAGAAGAAATAAATCATGCATCATTGCATGCTTGATCCTGTCTTGACAACAGCCATACATTTTCTCTTTTCAAAATACCGTATAATAAATGCATATGGATACATATTTGCTCATACAAAACGACATTTTTATTACTTAACCTTAAGCATTACATTACGTGAGTGATTATTTGCTAGTAACAAATACGTATTATCATCGAAAAAGTAAAAAATTAGTTCGAATGTCTGGTAAACACTCAGTCAACTTTACAGACTAGGTTGGTAAATACCAGTTAAAGCTATGCACTGACGATTGTCAGATATTACAATATTTTGTAAGATATGGCAATATTATGCAATGTACTGACAATGAAAAATAATTAATTAAGCTTCACACTCTTTTCGTTTCTCCTACTATCCCTTTCCTATAGTTCCAGCACAATGCTTCGCATGTGTAGGAGTCATCTCCTGTGGGGACCACCCAGATAAAAATAAAAAAAATGTACTGACAATGAAAAATTTTCAGCAAAGTGTAAATTGTCAGTTCACAATTGTCAGAAAAGCTGACAATTTCATTGTCACACAGTTTTCCGACAAATAATTTATCTGTGAACAAAAAATTAGACGGCTGTCAGATTATTGTATAGTAAAAGTTGCCAGATTCGATGTTAAACACTGTCTCTTAATATTTATGGGTGGCGTTACCAATAGAAATATTTATCCGACAATGGTGCTATTGTACGGTGCACTAAATTAAGCACATCTGACAATAACAAATGACCATACAATATCTGTCAATTACTTGTTAATGAAATTGGGGGGTGTTCTAACGATTGTTAGAAGCCTGACAACATTATTCTTGTGCAATATTCTAGACAATATTGCCAGAAAAAAAATGTAAGTTCACAAGTATGTTAAATATTTTATGACTATTTTTCTGACCATATTGTAATATCTGACAATCGTCTGTACATAGCTTTACTAATGTCCGCTCAACTTGTAACTAAGTGAAGAAATAAAATTATGTCCTGCCAGTTTTACGGCATGCATGATCATGTTCGTTTTGTTTATTTTTTTTAATGCTTTATTTTGTTCTTTTTCATCTTCTGTTTCTAAGACCAGCATATACATAAGAATAAGTGAAATCGAGTAACAGAAATCACTATTAATCTAGCTTTTTATCTAGCTTTCAAGTGCAAAATATAGCATGAAATGTGAAAATAAAAACTTCCCTAATTCTAAATACTTAAATTATTATATATCTATATTTGTTCTATGATATAGTTCGTCGATATTTACATTTCATTTGGTGCTAATACCAAAATCTTCAGCAGATCTTCAACCAAATTCTTGAAAAAAGCTATGAATTTTCAAATGTTTATACAAAATGTCCCAAAAAATCTTTGAAAACAAATTTGACTAACGTGAAATAAATGAAAGAATAGTTAAATTATTAAAAACAAATTAAATTAATAAAATATAAAAATTATATAAGCTAATTTTTATTTATTAAAGAAGAATTTGTGTATTATTTAAACACCAAAGAAGAAAACTTCTAGCCTCCGTCATTAAGTTATGTAAATATGTTTAGTTAAGTTACCTCATACGGAAATTAACACACAGAAAAACTATATTACTTTAAATTAATAATCAATAGCTGTATATTGACAGAGGAAAACTTTCGAAATTATTTTACAGTCGCAGGACACTCTTGTAAATTTCTGCACGAATTCCTTTTACTTATTATTTTTCTTCCGTTTCTTCATGATTCTCTTTAATTCATTTACTCGCGGCTAAAAGTGAACGAAAACGTAAAATGGAAAAATACAAACATACATACATACATACATATGTATGTAGGTACATATTTGCCCGATAATAAACTGCTTTTAAGGTTGTTTTAAACAACAATTAACCTTCATATATAGCAGATATTTTTCATTTATTTTCAACATACAAGAATTGCGAGATGACATAATTTATTACTTTTAAATGAAGTCCATTGATTATATTTCATCGAAGAAAACAAACGGATAAGATGAAAAGATAAATTGCAATTGTATTGTATTAAAATTCTTTATTTTTTTCTTTCACAAATTTGTCGTATTACTCTGCAATAAATGAAAGAAAAATAAAGAAAAAAGTAAGTATATTTATTAATAAATATCGATAAGAAAAAGAAAACTTGTACATCAAGAGAAAATTGTAAAAATTGAAAATTAAAAAAGAATTGATGTGAAGAAATTCCTTAAAATAATTAAAGATGAAATTATTATTGTTAGTAATCAGTATTTCAATGTAGTTTTAAGCGGCGACATTTTAAAAATAAAATCGCTTTTAAATTGCTCAAAACTTGCGTCACAGCTATCAATGCACATAAATTTTAACAAGCAGTTTGCGTAAAAAATTTTAAAGCAAAAATTTAACGTGTTGCTGCAGAGTTTTATTTAAATTATAAACTAAAAAAAAATGTATGAATTGTTCACTGAACAAAAATTGTATTTTTATGCATCTTCATAAAGGTATGTACACACGATTGTCATAAAGTACAATATTGACAGAAAAGTTGTAAAAAAAAATGTTCAACAACCGTGTGAACTCACACTTTTTGTGTGGCAGCATTGTCACAAAATGTATTGTCCGTGCATTCTACGACAATAATATTGTCACAATTCTGATAATCGTGAGAACACCCTACATTTCCATTGACACGTAATTGCCACACATTTTACAGTCATTTGTTATTTACACATGTGCTTAATTTAGTGTACCGTACAATAACACCATTGGCAGATAAATATTTCAGTTGGCAACGCTGGCCAAAAATATCTAGATACAATGTTAAACATCGAATATGGCAACTTTTGCCATACAATAATCTGACAACCGTGTGAATAGACAATTTTTGTTGACAGATACATTTATTGTGTGACAAGGAAATTTTACAGTTTTCTTTCAACAGTCTGAACAGACAATTTACACTTCATTGTGAGTGCATTGCCACCATATTGCCATATCATACAATATTATAAAATTATAGCTTAAACCATATAATTAATTTCAGTAGATCTCATTCAAAATTAGTTTTATTTTTTTTCTGTGTATAAATGACAAAAAAAAATCACCTGAAGTTATAAAATCTGTCGCAATTTAATAACCATTCCATAAGCATAATCTCCGATATAAATTTCTAAATGAATGTGATATTAAAGTATCCTACAATATTTACATTTCCTATTTGACATAATTTAGCACCTGGAAAGTTGTCCCCTTCAGACAGTATTAATGAAGTAAATACGATGGTAAATATACAAAATCTATGTCAACGATAATGTCCTTAATAACGTTGATGTTTGTAGTTGTTATTGTAGATGATGTTATTGCTGGCGCTTCTGTTAAAATGTTAAGAAGAAGCAAACAAATAATGGGCAATGGAAAAAACAACAACAACAACAACAGCACCGAGCGACAACAACAATAATAATAACAACTACTTAAGGAACAACATTACCAGCAACGAAATAACAATAACAAACTTTCGAACACATTGTGCTGAATTCACGCTTCTGATTTTGTTATAATTTCCATAGTGATTTAAGTGTTGTTTTAGCAACGTTTTAATAATAATTATGGCATCTTTTGTTGTTGTTAGCTGTTGACAACCAAGACAAAACTAAACAAAAGGAAGAATTGTGGACATACAAACGCCTTCGGATTAAGTTCATTTGAATTTTTTCAAATACTCGTAATGGAGAACGACTTAAAAATTATGCTGAAATACCATAGAAATTAGCTTTTCACACTACATTAATGGGTTTTTATAATTTTATGGTGTTTTGTCTTCCACCACAAAAAATGCGTAATTTTTTTTCTTTTAAACGTGTAGTTTGGTGTTTGTTTCTTACAAATTGTTGGTTTATTAAACTAAATCACACGTAGTAAAGCTATGTTCACACGATTGTCAGGTTGTACAATATTGTAGGATACAGCAATATGGTGGCAATGCACTCACAGTGAAAAATTGGTACCATCTGGTAATTTGTCTGTTCACACTATTCTGCGACAATAAATTTTACTGCCAATAATAATTGACCGTTTACACGGTTGTTAGATTATTGTATGGCAACAGTTGCCAGATCCGATGTCTAACATTGTAAATATATAAATATTTATGCGCAGCGTTGCCAACAGAAATATTTATCTGCCATTGGTGTTATTGTACGGTGCACTAAATGAAGCATATGCGACAATAACAAATGACTGTAAATAGTGTGTCAATGGAAATTAAGGGTGTTCTCACGATTGTCAGAATTGTGACAATATTATTGGAATACAATGCATCGACAACACTTTTTGTGACGATGTTGCCACATAAAAATTGTGTGTTCACTCGGTTGTTGCACATTTTGTAACAATTTTTCTGTCAATATTGTAGTAAATGACAATCGTGTTTACATGCCTTAATGGTGAAATGAAAGACACCATATAAATCTAGAGTGTTGAAAATGCCCTATAGAAAATGTGTTTTTTGCGTATTCACAGCGCTACACAGCCGCTAAAACCCTCTTCTCGCGAGGAGTAATTTTAGAGACCTGTCCTCTGTTGGCCACGTTATCGCTATAGTTTTAATTTTGTTAATTTCTTTTTTAACGATGCCTTGTAATGTTGATTGCGGTGCCTCCGTAGTCTAGTGCATGAGTGCTAGTCTCATCAATCCGGAGGTGTGGTTTCTTGTAGCATCACAATGGGCCTAAGCTGAGTGGCTATTTGACCATAGCTCCTACCCGATTTGAATTTATTAATTAGTATTCGAATTTCTGCACAACCTGGCTCACCACGCACCATTGTTTAACAAATAGTGAAAATTAAAATAAAACACGATATAAAATGCGGATTTTCTGTTCACTGACATTTTAATTTTTTGTTTCTGAACACATTTTTCGTGTTACTTGGAGATGAATTTATAAACTGTAAATAAAAATATCAAAGGAAAAAGTTTGTCACCAAATGTGGTATCCTTATTTCTTATAAAAACAAGGTTTTAAATTTTTTAGTGTTTTTTTGTTTTATTCCAACTATACGCTTTAAGAACATCTCCAAAAAAGAGAGCGAGTGAACAGTTGGTTTTTGCAGTGTGAAAAAGTGGAAAATCAAGTGCAATTTTAAATTAATTAAAATAAAAGAAAAGAAATTTATGTTTAAATTAATCCAAAGCAATATTGGATTAAAAGGTAATAACTAAATATTAAAATAATTAGAATGTGTTTAGCTTGCTGTGGATTTGTTATAAAATTAATATGTTTCCAGTATCATTGTTAAGGTTCGTTCGTCTATATATTTAAATTTCATTAAATAAATATTGGGGGTATGAGTCATCAACCAGTCCCCCATTTCACTATTAAATAGTTCTGACATACTTATAAAGCCGTGACCGAAGTTTCACGATGATACGTACACTGGAAGTATTTTCGGCCGCCGACTTCATACAGCTCCGAACACTGTGCACTGTACGAATTAATAATGGTGAAATAATTTCTTATCTAAATAATGAACTTTAGTTTTAGTTTCCTTTTTCAAAATATTTATTCTAACATGTATAAAAATTTTCTTATAAATTTCAAGATAAAAAAACAACATTTCAGAAAAATTTAACTTTTGAGTCGCAATCAATATTATTTTCTAAAATATGTGGTTTTGAATGTTGATTTATCATAAAAATGGATGGTGTACGCATTAATAGTGGTTAGGGCTCGTAAAATCAACGAGGTGGCTACACCGATCAAAGAATTTCAGTTAATATCATATTTATCTATATCGCTTCACCTTGTGGGCCAATGTCCTGCTGTACTTTGGCTCCCATACGTGGTATGTACTGAATGAGCTATATCGGGGGTAGTGCTGAGCATGCAGAGCCTGTGGAGTAATTTTGATAAGGTTTTGGCTGCTTATCGGTTATCACAAAGAAACCGAACTGAAGGACTCAAGTGAGATGTCTGAAATGGCTGCCCGTACAACATAATATAACATACACTATCACTTTTCGAAAACAAGGGACCACGCAATGTCGAAATGCTGTGAAATGCACTAATGATGATTTTTTTTTTGTACAAAAAGAGCATTGCATTTCTTGCCAGATTTTCTTCTATAAAACATTAAAACACTTTTTTCTCCTACTACAAAGCAATTTTACAAGAGTTTAAAAGGAATAATAAAGTGTAAACATTTTCCATAACTACAGGGTAAAGTGCTATGCATGTGTTTTTTAGAATCGAAATCACTATAAATTTTGTTTAACAATTGCAATCAAGTTTTATTCAAATCTACTTCGTATCTTGACGCAGCGCTTAAAAACTCCTATACATTTACATATTTTCATTTTATCATAATCATCCATTTAATTTATTTGAAAATCACGAACTTTCAATGTGATTTTATGCTCTCAAATGCATTTTATGAACAAAATCAATTCCACCAGTTACCATTATGCAATGCAATATTCAGTCATATTTACAAGGCATTATTATTATCATTATTATCGTATTACGGCAGAGATTTTCGCGACTAGGATGATTATTATCCCCATAATTATGGTCATTATCCATTTAGAATAATGTAAAACGAAAATTGCTCATGCACTTGCTAAAGGCTTTAGGAAAATCTAAAATATGAGAACACAATTTATGGGATGTTAAAAGATTATCCAACATTATTGAAAATAGGAGAAGGCTATTGAGGTATTCATGAGCTAAGAGATGAGTGAGAAATAAAACAAATATTAAATATTAGCAATTCATCAGAAGCAGATTTTTCGTTGGGTCAAAGTTGATTGATAGATACCTTACTAGTAGGCAATCATTGCCTGAGTGTTATACTGTTTCCCTGACTGACTGGTTTTAAAGCAAAAGTTGGTTGTAAAACCAACGAATAAAACGTGGTTTTACTATACAAAAATGTTTTCTTAAAACATTTATTGAGTTTTAAGTTGATTTAATGAAATACAACCTTGATTTTCATTTACTAAAGGCACTGCTACCAAGTTAAAAAATTGTAAACAGCCTGGCAATTTAAATGGTACTCAATACAATACAAAAAATAAAGTAAAATTTTATAAATAAAGTCACTACAATAATTTAAAACAATGGACGCAGCAGCAACAACAATGAAAAAAATGTAAAAGAAAACGAAGATATTTCGTTGAGCATAATGAAAATGCTTTCATGGAGTTGTGGGAGGAGAAAATAAATGAAATTTTATTATACAAACTGTGCGGTAAAATTTGATTTAATTAAATTTCTTGTTAGAATGCAACATCAGCGGTTTGTGGTTTCAACGTTAAAGACTGGTTTTAACTTTCGGTGTGAAAACACTATTACTTCGTTTAAAAAAGAGATAGGACTTCAGCTACTTTTTAGTAATTTTCTGTGATATCATTTGCAATGCAATTGAAATGCATTTGCTGTACATAATCGACCTGCAAATAAAAGTTTCGTAAGAAAAACAATTCCACCAACATCTGGTGTAAACACAAAATATAAATATTTTAAGTCGGAAAAAATTTAAAATTGATCAAAAAAAAAAAAACAGGGGGAATCCAATAACATAGATCGTGAAATAAAAATAAAGACACTAAAGTTACATGCTAAGCTGGGTCATTAAGAGGACTTAAAAGTTTTGCAATAACGATAAAGATCTCAATTAGTATACAAAGAAGTAAAAACCAGAGGAGAACAACCACATGTAGTACTAAGCAACAGAAGAAAAAAAAACTAATCCATTAAAAATAAATATTCTTGATGTTATTTAAAGTTTAATACGGTTCAGACATGCTTTTCTCATTGAGTCAAAATTCAGTTTATTGACACAATAATTTTAGTGTTCAGACATAGAAAATTTAGCTAACTCAATAAGCATTTGACAGCTGGAAAACAAAATTGTTTTTATTTTGCTTCATTTTATCGCCATTTGTGAACGTCGTTACAAATAATCATTTATCAACGTCGTTACCATTTGTAGACAGTGTTGTATTTGAAGTTTTACTCAATATTTATAACAATTTCGTACTTATTGCTCAATAATTTAATTTGTAATATTTTGTATGGAATATTGAGCTCAAAAAAAGCATTTATTGTGTAAATCTCAATAAAGGTGCATGTCTGAATTCGGTATAAAGGACTTTTTGTACATGTTGGTCCCAAAATCACTATGGGGTTTACAAGTTTTATAACTTTTTGTTTTCTATATATTTTTTAAAATTTTTTTTTGACCTAAAAAAATGCGTCAAAATTGAATTTAGCATGTATATACTAACACATATATGTGTGGTCCACGCGTTAATATCTTGTGTTGGTAATCAAATTTGACAGTTGCTACGGCAACAATTGCCAAAATTATTGCTAGTGTGGTCGACGGCTTACTCTACAAATTTACCACCTGCCTTATTCATAGTGTGAGGATGAAGAAGGTAGCACACATTGTTGGTAGGCACTCAGGGGATGGTCCTACACATTTTTTTTTAATTAAAAACACACAATCTGTGAAACTGTTATAGCTTGTCTGTAGAAACACCCACGGTCTAGGCGGGAATCGAACCCCCAACCTCCAGATTGATAAACTAATGCTCTTGCACTAGGGTACGGAGGCAACCGTTGTGTGGGTACATATTTGTTTGAGTGTTGTGTGTGTCCACAGCGTTGCCTTAAATCTGATAAATATTTTTCATGAATGCAGCCCACTATTATGAAGGCCCCCACTATCAAAAACATTTCGCTTTGCTCCAGCTGCAAAGATGAATGAGCTACAAAGAATTCCTCTATAACAACCTGTGAATTTTTTCACCGTGCCTTCGCAACTAAAAATAAACGGCCGCCAGTAACAGCACCATTGCGCTGTTTTAAATCAGTATTAAATCGTTGCCAAACTCTTAGATGATCAATACAAAGATCAGCTCAGATACCATGTATCATGACTTTGCAGTTAAATTGTCAATAATTTAAATTAGTTTATGCCCAAAGGCTGCAGCTCGTTTTTCCTACCAATATAAAGAGCTTATAAAAAGTTTTGCTTCTTTTTAAATAGTTGTGTTCTTCATGAACATAAAACTATGATCTTTGTATAGACATATAGATGTATGTGTGTATGTATGTATGTGTGAATGTATAGTATAAATGCAACATGTCAACATAGACGAGTGGCAGGCATACATGAGCGTAATATTATTCTATTTCTAAGAAGATTACAATAATTGAACGTAACGATTAGTAAGTACTTATTTCATTGTATTCAATATTATGTTATACAGCAAACACATGCACACAAACCTACATATACGTATACACATATGAGTATATCTCAAGTAGCGTGTGAGTTTGTGGTTTTGCAATGAACTAAAATTAATTTGTGGAGTTGAATTTTTATGACATGCACCTTTATTGAGATTTTTGCATATAAACGCTATTATTGAGCTCCATATTCCAAACAAAGTGTAAATTAAGAAATTGAGCAATAAGTACGAAATTGTTATGAATATTGAGTAAAACTTGAAATGCACCCTTCTCACAAGTATGTTTACTGCGAAGTCTGTTCAGTGAAAAGAAGTAAAAACTGTACAAAGGCAACCCAAATGTCAGAACAGTAAATAAAAGAAAAAAGGAAAAGCAGATGACCTGCAAATTATACCTCAAAACGTTGATATTTTTCCAGCACTAAAATAAATTGCTTAAATTATCACAATTAAGAATGCGTCTGAACATAGTATAAAACTCGTAGTAATAAAATAATAAAAATTTGTACAATTTTTTTTAATTTTTTTTTTATCTTGGAGCAGCACTAAGCCGAAAGGAGAAGTTAGACAAAATGATAGGCGATGAAGATTCAGTATCTTACACCTCTGCTTTAGCACGTTCTTTGTTGATAGCATTATTGACGTACCTCTAATATCTAGGAAACGTATTAAATTTTTAAGCTTTGTTTTAGTAGCAATTTTTAGTAATTATTTTGCGTCGCCGCTGCTACACAATTCCGACGAAGGAGAACATTCTGATGTGTCTGTGCATTGCTATCAGCTGAAGCCAGTACTGTTCAGTGACCAGTGATTCCTGAGTGCTGGTCCAAGATAAAAAGAAGGATTTTTAATAACCAAAAAAAAAAAAATTTAATTTTATTGAAATTGCTAAGTTCAGTTGTAATCCATAATCGAGCCATAAATTCCAGGAAAACGTAGGTGGAAGGGCGATATAATTTTATGGAATTTATAGTTTTTATGCATCTTATGTTCGAAAGCACAGATCAGACAATCGAAGTTCAAGTGTGATTGCAGCACTGATTTGTACTTAAACTCATGGCATTTAAGTGCATTTAGTACAGCCTGACTGAGAGAGAAAATATTTAGTCTCACACCAGGAAGGTTCGATGTAAAAAAGAAAATCATTCGGGTGTGTCTTCCCAATCGAAAGCTAAATAGTAATTCGTTCGGAACTATAGCAGTGTTGCAAATTAAAAAGAATTTATAACTCTTATCACCACTTGGCGAAAATATAAAAACTTAGAGAAAAATTGCAAAACAAAGAATTTTATATTGTGTAATCTTAACATAATTAATAAAAAAAATGGTCGAATAAAATTAGAAAATAACTTAAACAATATTTCTTATAAATTGTTTACACTTTACATTTTTCTAGCTTTCATTTTATTTCTCGCTATCAAAATGGCTTTCGAATATCTTCTTAAGGTTTTTGACATATAAAACGTCCGAATTCGTTATGTATAGTGGTATTTTTAAAGCGAATTTTATTTACGCATTTACGGAAAATTTAACTTCCGCACTTTCGGAATAAATGTACGAAAATAGTATTTTGTGGTACCATTTGTACGATTTCGAACATTTTTTCTATCGATTCGAAACCACCCAGTAACCCTACAGCTAAGCAAGAGTTTATTTACCACCATTTGCTTTGCTTAAGTAACTGATCAATTGAGTCCGCTATTTGGTCTTCTCTAAATTGCTACATCATCCCATTGCAGTTCTTACGTGTTCGTACATTTCACTGGCATACAAACTTAATGCAGCATGTAGTATATGCAGCATAATTGTTCATTTATTGTAGCGGCAGAAGTGTGTTCAAGCGCATGTTGTACACATGTTGTCAGTTTAAACGGCCCATTAAATATGGCCGCACACAGAAAGCGAACAATCCACAAGCATCTACTATAGACGAAGTCAGAACCAAGACAAGCCTGTATGTAGTAAACAGCATCTTGCTGTAACCATGAATGCAAGTACAAGTAAATTGAATTAAAAATTTTACTAATTCTTATTAGTAATTTATTAGTTCACCAAACCAATTAAATGGGTGCGATTTTAAAATAACAGCAGATGTGTAAAAATAAGAAGAAGAGAATTAAAATCAATGTAGGCAGCTGCGGCTGATGTTAAAGCAAAAATAAATGCAGAAACAAACGAAAGAAAGAAAAACTTTCGACAAGAACAAGAACAAGTTTAGTGAATGGAATGGAATCCATGTTTTAAAATTTTATTTCCAAAGTGCAATTGAGCTGGTGGTTTTTTAGTTTTAGGAATTTATTTTTATTGCAACATTTCCATGACATAAACATGCCTTTAATTACATGCACAAATGCAAAGAGAAATTCACATCCGAACACACAATTTATGCCATCATCATAAAGTGGGAATTTAATTGCCGATAAGAGAGATATTTCAGCGGTGTGCAAAGTGCAATTTACTGAACTAATTATACTGGCTTATAAAAATATGAAGTTTTAAATAATTAGTAGCTTAATACATGATGCTGATATATAGAAGAAGTTGTAGTTTAAAATAAATTAAGAAAAATTGAAACGGGAGCTTTAGCATGTCACAGAAAGGTGGGATAAAAGTAACTCAGTTATTGGAAGACGCCGCCAAATGTCAATTCGGTTTTGACATTTGTGAAGTAAACAAACACATAATATAAATCGACAATCCATGAATCGGTTTACTCAGCAAGAACGCGGAATAATTGATTTAAATTTTTTCCGCGACAATTGCCGCAAATTTCCTGGCTGTCCGACACCAACTGGACAAACACTGCAGCGTTCGGCCACTCGCCTTGAAGAGACCGGGACAACTTGATTTGTTCCCAAGGCTGGCCGGTCCCGGGGCAACCGTTCTGCTGAGAATATCGCAATTGTCCAAGATGTCAAAGAGGACCCCGGAACATCGATCAAATGAGGTGCCACGCAATTAGCAGAATTTTGGTGAAATATTTCAAGATGTTCCCTTACCAAGTGCAGAAAAAAATTACAGCAGAAGTACATCGGCTGCTTACTTTTATCCTACCTTGTATTTGCTACTTATTAATTAAGTAATTCGAGCTGTGCTACATATTTTAGCAAATTAAAAAAAGTCTAAAATTTCTACATTTTTACGTTGTGAAAATATAAAAAATTAACAGGAATGTTAATTTTGCATTAGATTTTAAATCATTCATTGTTTTTTTTTAGTATAATTTATTATAATTACAAACTATAAAACCACAATCAGAAATTTCTATTGGTTTTAAACACAATTTATATCAGAGCAGAACAGAAAAATTAACGACTTGTAATGCTGTTTTCAGAAATGCACTTAAATTACACAATTAGGTCATTTACTCAATTAAATCTTTAATTGATCTAGTTTACCATATAATAATTACATTACTAAATTGATCAATGACATGCATCACTTTTGACTAAAATTCGAAATGCAACCGTTCCCACAACTATGTTTACTGGGAAGTCTGTTCAGTGAAAGGAAAAAAATTCTGTGCAATGGCAAGCGAAATGTCAAAACAGTAAATAAAAAAAAAAAGCAAAACTAAAAAAAGATATGACTAGAGAATTATAACTCAAAATGTTGTTTTTCTTTTCAGTTGTGAAATGCTAATTAATTAAGCTAAATTAAATATTTGCCAACACTAATTTAAATTGCTCAATTAAAATTAAAGACAACAGACAGAGAAGACCTAAAATCGATAGAAAATAAGATAAAAAAAATGGTGGCAGAAATTCTTTATAGGCAGCCAAAAAGTGCACTTGTGAAAAAGCATTCTACGGAAAGTTTCACTAGCAACGAATAGCATAATGAATTCGTCGATAAAACTTCGTTGAAAAAAATTACAGCTGTCATAATCAGTAAAGTTGTTTGCTGTCTGTGTTACCGAATACAAAAAAAAAAAAAATTAAACATTAACAAAAAACAATTAAAAAGCAATTTTATGGTAAATAATTGTCTATAATTAATTTAAATGATGAATGTTAAAAACTAAACAATTATTGAAATAAAAATTAACTAATTTTACTAATATATTTATTTCATCGTATGAAATATACATAAATCTATCCAAGAGTTCGTCACGCACGACGAATTGCATCGACGGCGGTGTTGTGTTAATTTTCATATGCACTAATTTGTTTTATTTCCGATGACGAATGATGGCAACGAAAAATTTGTCGCTCGTTCTCATTATTTTCCCAGCATTAGGTAACTATGAAACTGAACTTGTTTGTAGTACCGCGATCTGTTGCATTGGTTTTGTTTTTTTAGTCATATAATTTGCATTAGTAGAATTCCAGCCTTTATAATGTGGAGCATTAATTTTTAAATTAAATGAAAAAAAATCTCACATAGACGAAGAAATAAAGGCCGTTTTTTTTTAGCAAGAGCAGCACATTAAGGCAGGGTTTGAACCCAAAGCTCCTCATTCGATACGAATGGCTGAGGGGCAAATATAATCACTGAATCAGATGTATCCCTTTAAGCAAAAACGATTTTAAAGCTAATGTTTGCTTGCTATATATAGAAATTTGTATGGGAAAATCGTTTTTAACGTACACTTTAATTTTAACAATCGTTTTTTACATAAAGGTGGGGGTAGTCTTCTAATATTTGTGTATTTGACTCTACTACCAATAGGCAGTAAAATGGCGATTTTGCTGAACAAAATTTTTTATAGGCCTCCAAAGATCTGAAAATCACTGGGACCAAAAAACAGGTGTCATCAGTTTTTAGCCAGCAAGTAATTCACACTTGTTACTACCGCTTAATTGTATATGGCATAATACAGCTAACAGCCTGCCGAAGAAATTTTGTTTTTGCCGAAAAAGTAAATATTTCGTGCTTTTCTTTTTCTAAGATATAGAGAAACTATTCGTCTTTAAAACTTTTTTTTTTGATTAACTTACAGGCACTGTTAACTTTTCACTGACCATATTTCATTTCAAACTGTTCTCCAACATTTTGCTACCTGCATACTTTCTCTTCAATTGACATTTACATCCAGCAAAAACTAGAGCAAGCCCAGCAACTCGGCTACATTCTTGTTGTTTCTCTTATGCCTCACACGAACATTCCTTTAATGATTTAATTAATTAACATTTGCACATGCAATATGAACCAATTTACCTTTCATTTAGACTGTCTTTAATGAACAAGTTCTTACGAATGGTAAATGTTTAAACGTGTAGCCTGCCACCCAAGCCCAAAACTTTAACATTCTGCAATACTTGTTAAGCAGTTGTTTTCAACTACGGGGGCATAAAAAATGCAAATTTTAGCAACTGGCAAGGAAACTGCTTGTTCTTGTTGACCAGTCTTAAGAAAAAGTGCAGTAATTTGAAATCTTAGAAAAAAATACAATTTTTCTTGCTTTCAATTCCCCAAATATATAAAAATTCCTGTGCTATTGCTTTTCTTCCCTCTATCACTTAATAACTTAAATTAGCTGATGATATAATTTTCTTCTATACAGGGCATTCTGCTATACTGTTTTGTTTGCATTTTTTATTTCACTTCTTTCCACTGTTTCTTTACTTTAAGGCTGATAGGTAACTGACGTGTTGCCACTGCCAATAGAAAATATTGCCAACAGCAAAAGCAGTAACGAACAGCAGAAATATGTAAACGACTTTAATTGGTTTGTCATTATACTCGTGCAGTCGTCTACCCATTAACAGTGGCCACAGCAAAGACACACTTTCTTGTGTTTCATTCAGTGCCAGTCAGGTATGTCATGTATTTGTTTTATTAATCATTTGCCTGCTATCGCATTCTTTTTCGCAGTCTTCATTTCTGTTGCTCTTGTGCACTTGTGGGCTGATGATGATTTGATATAAATGTCGTGTCTTTCGTTATGTACGTATGTCTGTACCATTGTGCGTACTTATTGACACGTAATTTAGTCTTAACCCACTTTTTTTTTAAAATCTTCATTGGGTTGTTGCGTTTGTAACTGTGCTGGAGTAGGACCATGCCCCCATAACTTTGATATTTTTTGGTTACGGATGTCTCTTATTTGATTACTTATTGTCGGTTCGTAATGTGAGTTTTTGAAGGGAAGAATATATTAGAGACTATCCGAGCAGATTACATACTTCGAAGTCTGCTGTATCGTGTTTTGTACTGCAGTGACCCAGATGCCCCATAAAAAATAAAAATATCAGTACGTTTCAAAAGTACGCTAGCGTATGAACATTTTTCTCATTAATAAAATATAATTTCGTTAATTTTTTTTATTAAGTGTAACTTCTAATAAATTGTAATTTTTGCAACATTTTCCCCCATCGGTCTGCTTTGTTTGGTTTCGTGACTAATCGAGCCATTTGCATAAATGCTTGTTAACGTAAGATAAAAGCGACAGTTGCTCCCACCTATAGTCATAACCAGGGAACAACTTACTAATTGTTGATGGTTCTCTTCATGAAGCACATCGCCAGTACCAATTCCAGTGAATTTGATGTTGCATAAATTGTTTTGTCATAGACTGACTAATTGATAGTTGTAAACGGCTAAACACTACACGGCATCTAAACGGTGTTAAAATAATTATAAACTTGTCCACAAAAGGAAACATAACACAAAAGAACAGACGCACTAACTAATAGTTAGGGCGGTTTGTTCAAAGAATGAGATAAAATATGACAATTTCTAATGAAAATTGCGTTAGAAACCTGTTGGGGGCTTTTGGTGTTTGCATTGCAAATTAAAAGCTAATGCAGTAAACTGGTATGGAAAATTGCTTTATTCTTTCCTATTTCAAGTTTATAAAATGTTTAGTGTTTGTTAATTCAATTCATCATATAAAGACTAGGCAAAATATTAATTTGTTGTGGTTGCTATAAAAATTATTATTTTTTCCAAGTTTGTTAGATTCTTCTAAATAGATTTTTTTCTTGGATGACTCTTACATATGCAATGCATTGCCCTGGAAAGGCATAGTTTACAGAAGAGACAGTTGGTGACGTGCTAGCGGGATAGAGAGTTTAATTCTTGTATAATGCTGCACTTGCGAGTTTTGCGTCCCAAAATCGTTGAACTTTATTTGAGAAGAAAAATCATGATTTTATTCATAATTTAATTATGAGCGACGAAGACCTTTTCCACTTGGAAGGGTTCGTAAATAGGCAAAAAAGGGTGATGGAAAATCCAAGAGTAGTTCATCAGCGAGTATTACACCCACTGAAGTGTATCGGTGTTTAATCAGAAAGGATAATTGGCGCATATTTTTTTGAAAATGAATACGGTGCCGCCGTTTCCATCCGCAAGTTTGGCTCCAACAGGATGTAACCACAGCGCACACTGCATCGGAGCCAATGGCTCTTTGAACTCAAATCCCTTCGGTCATTTTGGGCCAGCCTGTAATTCAAATTAAGTGGACTGCATGTCTTCTTTGAAACACAAAATCACTTAAAGAAAGAATCTTTGTTGAAGTTTCTATTTTCTAACTCACAGTACGTTCTACCTCCTCATTATTAACAAGTAACAGCTCCAATAAAAGGATTACACAAACTTCACGAATGCATAAGAGAAGCAATAGAAATGCTAAAAAATATTCTTAAATCTTTGAAATATTTCCATTCTAACGCAACAATATTGCAAACAGCACGATAATAGCGTCCGCCGATAATATTCTAACGCCGACTACGCTGATGATAAATTCAATGGCAAACAATTTAAACCTCGCCAGAATACTGCAGTGCTTCAACTTACTCCCAAAGACGTGTTTACCATCAATTATAGCAAGACTGGCTGGAAACAATGGCTTAGGACTGCATACACACTATGGCCACAGACAAAAAAAAATTATGATAAACATGAAAGAAAGAAAAACAAACAAAAAAAAAACATTCAATAGTAGCAGAAATAGGTAATTGTTTCTAAAAAGCTGTTATTTTCAACGTCTGATAAAAAAAAATAATGATTTATGAACGTTATGAATATAAATTGTGTGGCCATGCATTAAACATTGCACTTTGCTGCACGCTGCTAAACGGCCTGATTAACTATCTGAGCCTGTGAGCGTGCTTGTTTAGCTGGAACAAACTATTTGCAATATAAACAACAACATTAATAACATTTAAAAAATACATGATAGCATGTATTCCCACAATATTCATCAATCATTTATAGAAAGAGGAAAATATTTATTACGTATAGTAGCGATTTATAAATAGAGAAAATATATGAGTAAAACGAAAAGACTCCCACGTACTTTCCTTTAATGCAAAAGAATGGTAAGAGATGGAAAACGAACGGTGTTGGAAAGTCAAAGTGCGTGAAAGCTAAATGTTATAAAACAGTTGCGAATGTCCAATGCCAAACTTAATTCGAAATATTTTCATATATTCGTAGATTAACACGGTGCGCTTCTTATGTCATCTCCTCCCATTTTGTATAGATAACAAAGTCATCTCTACCAAATTTGTATACTTGTATTGATATATCAGAAAATATATATAAAAAAGCAGCTATAAAAAAAAGTCCGTTTTCCAAAAAATAAAAAAAGGTAAATTTTTCAAAAGGCAGTTCTTCCGAGTTTTTAGTTTTCTTCTCAATAACTCCCTTCATTTGATACCCATATCATGGAGGTGGGTAAAAAAATAGTCGTCCGCCTTTATGGGGCGTTGCCCATCATGTAATTGTGCTATTCGATAAATCAAAAAGTGTTGGAACTAGATATGTGAATTACTTACTCCGACACACTTACAAGGAGGGCACTGTTAGCATAGATACATTTGTATATATTTTCAAACTTAAATAAAAGACGTAATAATTGACACAAAGTTTTATTAAGAGCATTGAACGATAGAATGGAAATGCGGATTTTATTTTTTAAAGAGTATGTCATCCAGATCCTTTTTTAAAATTTCATGAATATTCGCTCTTGGAAGTCCCAGTGAGGCTGCTCTTTTCCGTATTGAAAGTCGCGGATTTTCACGTAAACTGCCTTCAACCAGTTCAATGTTTTCAGAAGTCCTGGAAGATCGACTGGGCCCTGGCCGTGGGGCATTCATAGCCGAAGCAGTTGCGCGGAATCTCTGCAACCACGAACGAATTAAATTTACACTCGGTCCATCACTTATGCGCCGAATACCGAACTTTGCACAAAATTGTCGACCAGCAATGACGTAAGAATCATTACTCTTAAAAAATATCTCCAAAGCGAACGCGCGATGCTCACTCGGCCACTGCGACATCGTGACTGCGAAATTCGCACAATCTATAATTCCAACGTTGTCACACTCCCTCTGCACCGTTTATTAATTTTTGAAATAATCATATTTAAAAATATAAATTTGCTACCAGACACCCTGTATATAGTATGTACAAGAAAATTTTTTGGTCTGAGAGGAGAGGAGCACTCTGGAAAATTTCTTTTTCCGGTTGGGCATGTGCTACCTGTGGTTATATCGTCTGTGTTTATATAAATGTAGTAAATTGTTCAGTATGTTGACTCACAATCAAATATGTTGATTTTTATTGCACAATTTAATGTATAATGTACATATGTTTTTGTTTAGTTTATATCGGTTAGGCTTCATTCTTTTTATTGCGTAATATATTGTGTAGTTTAAATATGTTTTTATTTAGTTTATATCTTTTAGACTTTTGATTTTTATTGCACAATATATTGTTTAATGTAGAAATGTTTTTATTTAGTTTATGCCTTTTAGGCTTTTGGTTTTTATTGCACAATATATTGTATATTGTAGATATGTTTTTGTTTAGTTTATATCGTTTAGGTTTCATGATTTTTATTGCGCAATATTTTGTATAATTTAAATATGTTCTTATTTAGTTTTTTGTAATATAATGTAGAAATGTTTTTATTTAGTTTATGCCTTTTAGGATTTTGGTTTTTATTGCACAATATATTGTATAATGTAGATATGTTTTTATTTCGTTTATATCTTTTACGCTTATCAATTTTAGTGCACAATATATTGTATAATGTAGATATTATTTTATTCATTTTGTAGGTTTTACTTAGCTGCTATTGTAAAACAAATTGCACTGCATTTTATTCTAGGGAATATTGCGTCAAAGGTACAATTAACTGGGAAATACTCAGTATTATTGCATAAAGCATTTTAAGAAAGTTACATTCTTTTTTTTTAAAGTCTTACATAACAATTTCCCAGATTTTTTCTTAAAATTTAATATATCAAATTTGTTTGCTAGCTGCTTTTAAAAATCTAAACCACTCATGTTTATTTTTTTTATATTTTATTTTGCGTTTAATGATTTTGCAAAAAAACTAAACAGGCCAAAGTTAGATAAGAAGTCAGGTTGCCAACATTATTTTTGAAGTCCTTTTGCAAATATCTGACGTCATTCTTGCCTGGCATTGCATTAGTTGACCTGCCAGTCATCTTGTTAGTTTTTAGTTTCTCAATCCATAATGTTAGTCTTACTAATATTTTCGTTTAGTCAGCGTATTTTTAAGACTTTTATTCGTCCTTTCTTTGATGATTTTGCAAAAAAGAAAAAAAAAACTGTCGTTTCACTGGTAACTAACATTTAAAATTATCTTCCTCTTGAAGTATCAGAAAAAGTGTGTATGTGTGTGTGTGTGTGTTGGTAGTTTTCTTTTTTTCGTACTTAAATAAGTGTTTGAAGCTCTTCAACACTTTGTGTTGCAAAAGTGAAAAATAGGCTTTTAATTTATGCTAATGGTTTATTGCCGCTTTAACAACATTTAAAGAAAGCTGTCAGGTTTATACGAGTGCTGACATGCTGTCAAACACACATGTAAATTTACATTTAGACATTACATTTATATGTCATAAAATATTTACATACATAATTATTTCACACACTTTGGATGAACTTTTACGTAGCAACAATATGTAGCATTTTGTTTGTTAATAATTAATAGACAAGTTGCAAACACTGTGTGAAAATATGAATGGCAATTATATTTTGCAAATATATTTCTATCATGGAGCCACGGAGCCATACATACATATAAAAAAAAATAATTGTTAAATATCCCCCAGTTAATGCTTTGCTCAGTAAATATTTTTATGTTAATTAATAATTTAATTGAATCCAAGTTTATTTTAATTGACTTTGTTCTTCTGTCGCAACAGTCCAATAAAATTGACATGAAATAGTAAAATCGCGAAAATATTTTTCAATTTTTTTTAACATTAAAACTCTTAAGTGATTCTGCAATTTTCGTGCTAGGTTGAAATCTAATTCGTATTTTAATTGAATCTTCTTTTTTTTAATTGAAACTTGATTTTACTTTTTGTGGGTAATTTGGCAAATTTTTGCTTTGTTGTTTTAAGTAAAATCGCTATTTTATGGAATGCAATTTGCGTTTCTGGGGCATTCTCTGTGTATGAAGAACAATTGCATCCCCCGTAGTGACTGTTTGGTGCGTCATTTGCAGCGTAAACATAGCTGGTCAACGCTATAGGCAGATGGTAAAACAGTTTTTTCCCACAATTTACTTCGTTGGCTGTCACTCATGTTGTTGGTTTCAATAGGACGATGGAACCGCTCCGGCAATACTGCAGATTTTGGGACACCAAAATCCAAGCCGTTTTGAAGATTTGAACTGCAGCAAAGACATATTTGAAAAAACTACAAATTATTCAAAATAAATGTCTTAAAATAATAAACAACAAAAATTGGAGATATTCAATTTTACTTCTCCACTACGAAACTGGATATGAATTAATTATCGATTTCATAAAAAAACTTAACCATAAATACCACGAATCTATTCAAAATTCTTCTTCTCAAATGTTAAGAGAATGCATACAATTGGCTTAAAACAGAATTCATTAAATTGGAAGTGACATGTATGCATGTATTACCCTCGGACAATTTCATGGTATACCTGATAATTTCTAACTATATTTAAATTTACATCTCTTTTCATATAAAGGTTTTACCTATTTTCCTTTGAATAATGTTATAATTTTAAAAATTATTATCAATTTTTTTTTTATCTAAATTATTCGCTGTAGTATCTAAAAATATCGAAAATGTAAATTTATATGCTAAGTAAAATATATTAATAACGACGAAAGGAAAAAAAAAAAAAAACTGGTCGCGAATCTAAAAACCACCAATCTAAAAGTGAACATGGCAAGTTTTGAAATTTGACATTCAAGAAGAATTTGCAGTCAGCTACCGTATAACGAGGACAATTATACATCAACTCAGTAGATGGACATTTGAGACATGAATCGAACTTGATAAATTTTTACAATTTCACTTTTTGCATGAAATCAATTAACAACATCAATATCTATGTATATGCTGTGAAAATTTCATCTTATTCAGTTTACTTTTTCATCTCAAAAAACCATAACGCTAACAGCGCTCTCCTTCGTCGGTATATGAGCTGATAGCTAGGTAGTTAGCGTGTTGACTCTGTAACAACCCGAAAGAGACAGGTTCGATTGCCGGCCCAGTCACATCAAAATTTTTTCTGATATTTCTATACTATAACACTCACTTTCGTCGGTATTTTTTTTGACAGCAATACGTATATACACCCATTAATCTAGGCTTGATTATGAATCTATATTCGATTTTTAATTTCCTCATCTTTTGTCCTTTTTAAAGAACTTAACATTTCTTAAGGATGCTTATTTTACATTTTTTTTTCATATTAAGATAAAATAATTGTCAAGTAATAGTGGTATCAAAATAAAGGGAAGACTCTACAGAATTTTTCAAAAATATTTCTTTGACGTCCACGGAACAAAAATTTAAAATAAAAATGTCCTAAAAAAAAATTAGCTTTTCATATGATTGTAAGTTTTCACAAAAACTACTCCTATCCTCTGCTAGATCGCAAGCTGTGACGTTTTTTCTCATGGTAAATAATTAAGTTTTATAGAAATTTAATGTTAACAAGTCACTAAAAATTAATTTGTTGGAAAGACAAGGGCAAACTGTAAGTACATATTGACTTACAAAATGTAGAAAATAAGTGAAGAAACAGAAATAATAAGTAAATTGAATTATTTTTGAATTATTGTAAACTAATAGAATATTATGACATCATGACACGATAGCATACTATATGAATACTCCAAATAACTACTGTCCTAAACATCGGTCTGTTGTTCTTTTTTTCACTGGTATAGATAATACAAAATTTATTTAACTGCTTTTTGTAAAACCATAAAACGTTATTAAACTGTCGATTTCACAAAGCCATACTCGTATGTTTTACTATAAATTACAATAATTACATACATATGTACATACATACATGGGCTTTTAAGACCATTTTGAAATGAATTGATTACGTCATTTCAATAACGTAAATTAACAATTTTATTTAAAAATTGTCGAACGTAATATACATACATATGTATATTGTAAGTATAGTAGATACATGTGTGCTCGTCTTATTTTCAGTTTCAAAAGTTTCTCCCACCTTTTATCGCATCTCTAGACTGACAGAGAGTCTTTTCTTCTGCTACAATATTATACGGTTGCGAAAACGTTAAATAACCACAAATAAATTATGTAAATTATTTCTTGTGCATGTCATTTGCATACATACATGGTCACAAAGCACACATACACAAACACACACATACACAAACACACACACAAACACACACAAATATATTGTTAATCTTCTGGTTGCAGGTTTGAAAACGTATGCAAATCATATACACAAATGAACAGTAGACGACATACACAGCTATGGATGCAAGCAGATATACTCGTATGTATGTATGTATGTATTCACACACACACACACACACACACACATAAGTAATTTATTAAAATCTTAATGTGAATAAATTTGAGGAAATACAAATGTTGATGCGAATTAATGGCAACATTTTTGAAATAAATAAATAAAGATATTTCGAATTGCTGAAGAGAACATTTTAAATGCATAATAAATGATTCAGAAATATATTTCTTTAACAATGCAAGCGGTTGTGAGAATTTTTTTTTAATAATTCTAAAGGCTGAAAGGCATTGCTTAAATTAAAAAAATATTTTATACTTGAAATTAAACTTAAATAACTTCTAGCTCATAAATACATACACATACATAGAATGCAGTATTAACGTTAGCTGAGTAAGCCTATTCATGTTTGTTCATGTTTTTATACTGAGTTACCCTACGCTTATATTTTATTTGAGTGAATTTAAGCCTGCAATTAATACAGAGCACATAGACGTTCCCATCTTTAAGCTGGCAATACCATTTTCGTTTGGAAATCGATTTGACAGCCATAATTTGGTTTGTTGATAGTATTGTTTGACATTTTTTAATGATTTCAATTGGGACATGCAAAAATTCTCTTCACCACCTGTGCCCTCTATATACCCTTCAAACTCTTCCCGCTACCAGCATTGCATATGTAGGAGGACATCTTCTGAGCACTGGTCCAAGAATAAAACTATGTCGCTGAAATATGTTTCGACGTAACTACTACTCCCGTTACGTCATATGTGAGTGTTAAGATAAATATGATAAGACGTAACAGCATGACTAGTTTACTACACGGTGGACCAAAAGTAATCACCCGGGGCATAAGTAATCACCCGATGTCTTTTTGCTGTAATTTTATTTAATAAAAACCTTTGGATCTGCATGTATGGTCATCAACTCTGGCGGCGGTCACTTAGCCCATATCATAAGCAGTGCCAAAATTTGTCTTAAAAAAAAACTTACAGCATAAGAACATCGGGTGATTACTTTTGGCACATCCTGTAGTATGTTATCGCATTAATTTTTAAGTAAAAAGACAGTTATTTAATTTATTATTTTCCTTCGCCGACGTTTTATTACTCAAATACCAAGGAAAGTGGGCTAACAGTGTAGACACAATAGCAAAATGTTTGGTCTGCTGAGGGATGTGAACCGTGGATCTTCATCATTTGAAGCTTCCTGTAGGTTTATGCAGACACACGGCCTTACAAGTCTAAATAGTGACCTATCATAATAAAGTCTATTAGTGACTTACTACGGGAGATGATAGCTGCAAGAAGTCATAGAAAAGATTTTCACGGATGTGATATATCGGGGGAATTCGATTTCACAACATGGGGTTAAAGAGATGATGTTGTAGCATGGTTTGTCGGTGCACATCGTTCTTGTTGAGCTGTATCGGGATATCACTTGATCTCGAAATTCTTTGCGTTCACAAATATGAATTGATTTGCAGATTTTCCCGTTTTTATTTTCGTTTCTCGTCTACATATTTCAGATTTATAAAAATAAAATTACTTATTGAAAATACTCTCGTCAACATACTCAGTTTCATGTACGAGTATGTATTGTTATGTTCACCACCTATCGTGTTTAATTGTTAAACAAGTCCTTTTTGAGATGTTTTACCGTACGTTGACTTGTGTTTTGTTAAACACTTAAAATTGCTTGTTGATTTAATTGAACATGCCCCACGAATATATTTGTGTAACACCGCCCATTCAAATATGTATAGAAAAAGCTAGATTTTCTTATAAAATATTTTCAAGAATGTAAAAGAATGTTACAATGGATAAAGGGGGAAAAACGGAAGCCACGGAAGTCGGACAAAAAGAGGAGCTTCTCATACAAAAATTAAAAGAAAAAGAAATTTTCTTGTGACATCTTGATCCATGCAGTGTGTATCTTAATTTTGACTGATTGTAGTCCGTAGTCTGCTGTGGTATATGTGTTTAATGCCTTATAATAATGTTAATTGACATATTTGGAAGTTTGTATGTATGTATGTGTGTTGGTGTCTTATGGCCAACCAAAACGGCTGAACCTATTTGATTGAAATTTATGCTTTATCGTTTAAAGAAAGACGACACCTCTTCATCCGCTTTGTGAACGGGCAAGGTAAAATTTGTAATATCTTTATTTTATCTTATTTTTTTTTATATTTTCTTCTTAGAAAAAATTCTCATTATTTTCATTTTATTCCATGAAATTAAACCAGGTATGGAAAGTGCAATTTGATACGAATTATTTTTAAGTTTTTCACGAAAAACAATTTTGATTCAAATTGTTAGATTATTGAAATGAAATGTTTTAATTTAATTGAGAGTGACGATGGTCGAAGTCGTCTGCACGTTGACTACCAGTTTCAGACTCATAAAAACATCTCGCATTTTTTCTGATGTGCATTTATGATTTATTGTGTCAGTTGTTGTCGGAAAGATTCAGTGTCGAAGGCATAGTCACTGGTCACTGAACAGTAACGGCTTCAGCTGTAACCAATCCACAGGCACATCAGAACGCCCTTCTTCGTTGGTATTGTGTAGAAGCGACTACTAAAAATGGCTACTCAAACCGAAGCTTCAAAATTTAATACGTCTCCTTGACATCAGAGACACTACAACACTGCTATAAAACAAATAACGTGCAAAAGCAGTGCTGTATGACGTCCTATAATTTCTCCAACTATTCCTTTCCTCTAGTTCCGGCACAATGCACCGCATGTGTAGGGGTCATCTCCTCAGTGCAGGTCCAAGATAAAAAAAATTGCCTGCTCTTAGAAGGGGAGGTGAAAATAATCGTTTGGTATTTATATTGAAAACGAAAACAATTTGAGTTTTTTTATTGTTGTTTTCAATATAAATTCCGAACGATTATTTGCATTCGGCTTCTATGAACAGGACGTAAATATTTATTTTCATTTAGAAAACGTTTATTTCTAGTCTTATTTATCACATATTTGAAAGATTTTTAAAAAACTAATCAAAAAAATTTAATATTCCCAGACCTGGCCTCAATACAACTATTTTAAAAACAGATGAAATTCTATCCACTAATAAGAACACACTTCTGTATGAAAATTACCAACAAGAAAAAGTTAATATTGTATAATAAAACGATTACACAATGCATACGACATTATTACGAGCATGTGAATTGAACTATTGGCTATTTTTTTTGGGATGTTAAAATTAGGTTTTTAAATTTTTCATTTATAAGAAACTATTAATTAGAAGAAGGCTCTCGATTATTTTACAAATCTCACAGTTAGTGTTCAGTTATTGAAGGCGAACATGACTCAGTTATCGCTAAACATAACTAAATGGCTAAAATGTGTGAGTATTTATTTTTAAAATCATCTTGGTTATCTTACTTTCTTCTTTAGTTTTCTCTTCGTGAATCGTATAATTTGGTTTCTTTTTTTGAACTGCGAACAACTTTTTTTCTGGAGATAACATTTGCACTTAAATATGCAGAGGAATTCAACATAAAATTAAATTACATGGGAAATCCCACAACTGTGTTAAATGCTTTTTTGATTTGTTTTCTTTAGAAATCGATTTGACATTTAAGATAGTGTACGTTTGTGTAATTTGTTACTGTCAATTTTGTTGATACCTGTGATTTAATGTAGTAGATAGAAATAGTTGTGGCAATACCTGTGGTAACGTGTAGTACGATAACATATTTTTTATTCCTGTTGCGACTGCAACTATATTTACAGTTTGGTTTATTTGCATAGAGGATTTTCTTTTTAAGTTATGAGAGAGAAAAGGCCTGAAATCAGAGTTGCTACCAACCAAACATTTTTGTTACAAAAATTAAATTTTTTTTTCTACTTTAGACTGAGTAGTTAGTTAGTTCATTGAGAGAAGAGAGGGTCGTGGGTTCAAACCTCCATTCAGCTAAAAAATTTGCAATATTAATTTGCAGCAATTTTCCCGTAATTTTAGCTAATTTGCTGATGGCGACTGTCTTCGAATAATGTGCAATACGTTTAATCACTTGTTTAGATTTATTGTTTTTTCACTAAATCCAAATGTAATAAGTAACTTGATTATTTTTCTTAATGCATAGTAGACATAATATTACAAATACATACATATGCCACTGCTTCCTCTAAAGAGGCTCAACTCAATATTTTTAAATTTTCACTTTTTACAAGAAATCGATGTACAGTGGTCAGTTCGCGACTCTTCGCCCAAAAAATACAGTTGTATCCGTCTTCTTGATATAAAAGTTGCTTCTCCAAAAAAAAAACAGTTTTTTGCCTCTACTGAAAATTTGTAAATTTTTAGGTGACGCTCTTTAGAGGAAGCAGTGCGATATGTTTGTTAAATTTTTTTTTTTGTAAAATGTCTGTGAGGAAAAATCCATAGACAATAAATAAATATAATTTACAATAAAAGTTTTTTTTTGGTGGAGTAAACAAATGGGAGAAAATTCGATTGGACTTTTCGAATATCGAGAAATAAACAACAGCCATAACACTGAAAAAATGGGTTCGAAGGCCGGTCATAAACCCGGCAGGAAACCCCACCATCTTCTGGCTGTTGAATCCACAACAAAAATCTTTTGTTGGCTTTGGGACACGTGAAAACAATCAAGTTTTTTCAAATACAATTTTTATTTTAAAGCATCTATTAGAATAATCAGCAGTGTACTAACTGCCATTTAACAAAAAATTTTTATAAAAACCCACTTGTTCTTGGTTTCGTCTGTTGGCTTTTTGGTTGGGGTTTTTTTTTATACGTTTTATATTTTAAATTGACATGAGCTTTTTGATTAAAATGTCATTGACCCAATTGCTTCAGTAAAAGGATTCATTCAAAAGGTGGCAGCTGCCAAACCGCATAATTAATGAAGTTTATAATGAGTTTAGAGATTTCTATTCCATTTAAAATATAAAATAAAAATTAATTAAGTCAATAAACCAATAGCCGATGTAATTAGAATTATCTGGAAGAGATTAAAATAACAATGTGAAATTTTTTTTTTTTTTTGTTTACTTTTGGTTTTAAGATAATATTTTTTTTGCAAATGCCTTTACGGTATTAAACTTAATGTGAAATAAAAGAAGAAAAATTAATATGTACTACGTCCAGTGACAGGGATAAATTTAGTTTTCTTGTCTGTAGGCGTTTTCGAATGCCACCACTCCTGAGAAAAAATGCAAAATATGCAAAAAAAAAATAAATTTAATTCTGCGCTATTTCCAGCTTTTATATAAAAAAAATATATATAGGAAAGGAAAAATAATTAAAAAATTTTTACTATAATATTTGCATAATATTAAAGATATTGAATCTATTGAATGTCTCGCAAATATATTCTACTTCCCACCACCCCCAAAATACTTATAGAAAGGAAGCAGCATTATAAAATACTTGAAATAATTGTTAGAAAAACAAGTATGAACGTGTATTTTTTCCAGCATGAACATGAACAATCTTTTTTTTTTTTAGAAAAGTGCAATGTTGTTTTTAAACTATCAACTACGTACTTAATTTTTTGTCATCAATTTTGCTTCACCGTTGGCTCCTTTCAACTATCAATGATGATCTAAATTCAAAAATGCACAATGGCATACTGAGCAATTTGTTCATTATCATTCATTTGCTTTTTGTAATACAAATAAAATAAATAATAAATTAATGATAAATAAATAAATGCAAACCAAGCTGTATTTCGTTATACAGTCGACTCCCGATAACTGAAAAATCGTTAATCTACAAGAGCCATATTCATCAATGCCAATTAGATATGCAGTATAGGTATGGGTACTACAACTGAAAATATCATTGGGGGTTCATTCCTCGAAAATGCAGATGAAAGTGCTGTAACCGTAAATGGAGAGCGGTTCTATCGGTTTATTTTTTTACGGCCGGCTCTTGCAAACAGTCTTGAGATGTGGATTCAGGCCCAGATGGAGGCACTGCCCCAGACGCAATGAGAGCCAACACAACTTTGGAGAGCGAAGAATTTCCAGAAATTTGTCAGCAGCCGAGTATTTGCTTTGGGGTTATTTGAAGAAGCGAGTATCAAGCCCAAGGCAATCCTTCAACTTAACGCAAGATATTTTTTTTATCTTAAACCAGCACTCAGGATATAACCCTTACACATGCTATACATTGTGGTGGAACTAGGCTAATGTCGCTAGAGGTGATAATATTTTGTAGTATTGATCAAAGCGATAAGAAAGGCATTCGAAAGACAGAAATACTCTTCTTTTCTATTAACTGCGCATGTAACGACGTTAAAAACTTGATTTCAGAATTTCTTCTAAAAAATTTACAATAAATTTTTAAATTGTTTTTGTATTCTGCTTTATAATATTTGGATTGCATTGGCAGATTTGTAAAAACTGTCTTAGTTTCGATTTATATAAAAAACCCCTGGTTACAGCGGCTGATTAAACTCAATATGCTTTAGACTAACTATCAGGTTGTTATGAAAAGTATAACTAATAACACCGTCTTCCATTTCCACAAACATATTCTGATATCTACACTAATCGGCGCCATTGTGCAATTGTGTACCATTACTCATAGTTAGTGCACTGACTAAAGCTTCCAATCAAAGATTGAAAGACACAATTATAGCCACACGCATTATCTCTCAAAACAAAAACAACAACAAGCAAGGTAAGTTAAAATAGAAGTAGAAAATTGAAAAATTGAAAAATGGCAAAATGTTGCATGACTCAACATGATTAAGAAAAAGTGCTTAACGATAACGTATCTGTTATTTGAATGTAGACAAAGCAGATGCCTGCGTTCAAATTCCCTGCCACTTTTGTTGTTATTCAAATATTTAGGAAAACAACAGCAGAAATTCGCCAAAAAAAGAAAAGTGGAAACAAGCAAATAACGTAAATGACAGCAAAATGCATTCATTTCCAAGAGAAGCTAACGAAAACTAATTTCATCGCAAAGATATGATGCATTGCACCAAAAGATGTAGCAGCCAGATTAATTCGCATTTTTTTATTTATTTATTTTTTTCTCATTCGTGAGAAAACATTCGAAGAAATGCTTTGCACAAATAGTGCAGAGGAAACTATGTTTAGGCCATTTACATATATTGAATTACATATCTAGGAATTTCTATAATGAGAAAATTGTTCAAAACTTTTTCTTGAGAAAAAAAATATTGGTTTTGATTTGCTATATAAAAATTGCTTCGATTGCTATATAAAATATTTTCTTACAAACGACTTAAAACCTTTTTCGAATTGCATGGGTTTGAAGTTGATTTCATGAAACACAACCTTGATTTACATGTACTGAAGACAGTGCTACCAAGTTCAAAAATTGACAACAGCTGGCAATTTAAATGGCGCTCAATGAAATAAAAAAAAAATTAAGGAAAATTTGGTCGCTACAATAATTTAAAACGTTGAACGCAGCAGCAACAACAATAAAAAAAAGTGCAAAAGAAAAATAAGCCATAAGGTAGAGCATAATGAAAATTCTTTCATCGAGTTGTGGGAGGAGAAAATAAATGAAATTTTATTACACAAACAGTGCGTTAAAACCTGATATAATTAAAATCAGGTTTTAACTTTGAGTGTGAAAACACACACAGTGCGGAAAATATGAAAAACTAGTGATACCGTATGGTGACCGTAGGTCGTCTAGGGTACAAGTTTTTTATGAAAGAAAAAAATTATTTTTGGACAAGTATTTTTTGTAATTCCACAACAAAAATAAATGTTTTGAATTAATTTTTATTAAAACTAAAAGTACGAAGGAAATAATTTTTTTTTACATAAAAACACAAAAAAGGAAATAATATAGAAAATTTTAATCTGCAAAACAGTTTATGTAGAGTTCTATTTTGCATTTTATACATGGTGTTCACCCACCATGCGATGGTACTACAAAACGCGCAGTATGGTCATAAATCGACCTATAGTGTAATTCAGTATCTTTTAACGAATCATTGACGGTTGCAATTTTAGCGAAGCGCCTTATAAAAATCTTTGATGATAGATATCTCGATTCGACCTTTCCTAAAAGTTTCTATTATAAAATCGTTAGGAAATTGTAAAAAATTCTGCCATTTTATCGGGAATTTTTTTTTTTTCTTCAACCAAAATTGCTTTGTGTTTCTTGCCCAATTTACACTTTTAGTATTCCGCCATTTCGTAGCACTTTACAAAACAACAGTAAAGTGTAAATGTTTTTAATAAAAAAAGGGAAAAGTGGATGCTATAGAATCGAAATCAGTTTAATAATTTTTAGAAGTATTTTCGAATTCTTAAATTTTATGTTCTTGTACAATGAAACAAAAAAAGAAAACTTTATCTGACACTTTAAAAGAAAGAAATGTAGATTTAAAAGACTTAAACGCAACAAAAAAAAAATGCTTTTATCGTATATGCACTCACATACGCACGTCCTTTTGCACAAACATGCACTGACAAGAACTTGCATGCTTTCTACGTAAACAACAAAACCCAAGTACGCATATACCCATACATAAGTATGCATCTGTGTATGCATACAGCTGTATTTATTTGTAAAGTTGTGTACTACAAATATTTACTTGTAGCTTTATTAGCCATTTGGGTATTTCTTCTGCTTTTTTTTTGAGAGCAAAGGTAGCATACTTTTTATTTCACTTGAATTCAAGACGAATAATAAAAAAAGAAACTCTGTACCTGATAGTGAGTTGTTGCAATGTTGCACGTTTCTATAAGTAAAGCTGCTTTAAATGCTGCATAGAACTGCTTCCAGAGATATATAAGTATATGTACAGTATGTGTGTATGTAACTATGGGGGTAGCCTGGGGTCATGTGTCTACAAGTTACCTCTTTTGCGTACTATTTTTGTAACTTTTTGGTGACATTATGAACAAAGCGACAAAATTTTTTCTTTTGTTTTTAATATTTTCTGACTTTCATGTTATTTTTTTATATGTGACTGGTTTTTTTTTTGCGCAATACTTAAATAAAAAAATTATTTTCTTTTTGCTATGAAGTATACAAAATGGCGTCCTATTTTTATTTAAATGCTTATGCTGATAGCATATATTTGCAAATAAAAATCAATATGCAATAAGCATGCGAATTAATTTAAAATACAGTTTGTAAAAAAAATGTTTTCAAAACTTAGAAAAATTAAAAAGTTTAAGAGAAACTCTTATTTGCAAGTAAATTATATAACTTTTATTAAATTTTTTTCTTCATGTATTCAATTGAAGATGTTTATAAACACTTTGCACAAAAAAAAACAAAATTAAATTAAATAACAAAATAATAATCGTAACTTAAAAAATACTTCCAGTTTCTACGCTGTAAAATAAATGTTTTCAAAATTGTGTTAAATTTAATTAAATTTATTCTAAATGGTAAAAAAAAAAGATTTGAGGGTGCTAATACTTGGTGTGACCTCTATTAGCTTTAATTAGAACTTCTAAGCGTCTAGACATTGAATGGATAAGCTTTGGTATATCGTAATTTTCAGGTATTTTTTCCCACTTTTCTTTAATAAATGTTATTTGTTTTTTGGTGCCCTTTTTTCGACTTTTTTCTTTGGGTGGACCCACAAATTTTCTATAGGGTTTAAGTCTGGGCTTTGTGCTGGGGTATCTATCACTTTTGTACAATTATATAACTACCAGGATCTACAAATATATGCCTTATGCTTCGGGTCATTATCCTGCTAAAATTTATACTTGAGCTTTTCTGGGTCAACAAAACCGAATTTCCGAGAACTTGCACTCAATTCCTTTTTCAAAATGTTTAGATAGACTTCCTTGGTCATTATATCCTCTAATATTCTTATTTCGCCAACACTCTTGCTCGAAATACAACCCCACACCATAACGAGTAGTTTACCGAACTTTACAGTGGGTATTATATTTTTATTTTCTAAAGCCGTCAGGGGTTTTCGCCAAACTTTTTGAGGTCCATCATGGTAGTAAAGCATCACTTTCGTTTCGTCACAAAAAATAACATCATCCCAGTGCTCCGGAGGAAAAGAAATGTGTTCAATGGCAAACTTATACCTTTTTTCTATGTTTACCGCGGATAGCAAAGGTTTTTTCCTCGCAACTCTTGAAGAGTATTTATGGTTTTGTAGCACATTTCTAACAGTCTGATGAGAGATACTTACTCCACATTCATTACTGATGTTAAGTGCAATTCCTCTAGTACTGAAATGTGGATTCTCATCAATCATTTTCAAAATTTTCTTTTCAATTCGCCGAGTTACTTTTTTTGGTCTGCCTGGTGCTTCATTTGGTTCCAGTCTTCCTTCTTTTTCAGCACGGTTAATAACATTATATACCGTCCTTAGGTTAAGAGACAACATTTCAGCAATTTCTCTGTGAGATTTTCCTTTATAGTAATTAAAATACACCAGTTGGGTAATGTCTTTGTTCAGTCGCTTCCCTGGCATAGTTTATATATAATTGGATAATCGCTTGTTTGTTCTATGAGCTCAATTTAAGAATAAAAGACAACAGCTACTCTTAGCGTCCGTATAAAACTCTTACACGCAATACATATGCAAAAAACCAACGGTTCTTTCTTGTCTTTGTATTTTTGAAAACACTTTTTTTACACTGTTGAAAGTATGCAAAATTATTTTGTAGCGTTGTTGTTGTAATATGTTCATAAATTTGTCAGGGTTTCGACGCCTGCTTGTCGACAACATACAAAACAACAGTTGTAAAAAAAAAATTCACAAATATACTGATATTGTTGTTGTAAATATTTATTTAAATTTAAATTCTTAAAAAATTTTTGTTTTGAAAACATATTTTTTACAAACTGTATTTTTTTTGTTTTTAAAAATTTTTTTGAAATTTCCAAAATATTTAATTAAATTTTTAATTATTATTATTAAAAATTTAAGTCAAACTTAATTCAATTAATTATCTGAGATTGACGTATTTGGGATCAGTAAACAGTCAGTCTTAGGCAGGGCGGCACAATTATGCCAGTGAGCAGCGAATCTGTTTTCCTTCCACTTTCTTAGAATTTCGTTCTAATGGCTTTTCGTAAGTCCACATAATGACTCGGATCCAAAAAAATTCGTCAGTCCCCAATGTCTCCGTTTAAATCTTCATTAACTGCCTGTTGCACCATGTCGCATGATAGCGTTCGGTCACTTCAACATAATAAATTTAGTTTTTATTTGCACTGTACATAACTAAACGAGCGACCGATATCGTGAATCAGACAGTAATTCAGTATTCAATTAAAAATAGAAATTTATGAAATTTAAATGTCAAATATTAAATTTCAATTGATAAAATGTACAAAAGCTTTAATGACAATAAAAACCTCAATGTCATATCAATGCAATCTGTATAAAAAATTAAATATAAAAAGCAAAAAAAAAAGAGAAATACGCAGCAAATTTTTGCCTTTGTAAGTTTATTATCTGCGCAATTAATAAAAATGCCGAAAGTTTATCGAGCATAAAAATAAATGACTTTCAAATGACCATTTAAAAGTAATACATGAGCTGTGATTTCAGAATTATGTAAATTTTAAGCAGCAGAGCACCGCACAGCATAAATTTCTTGTGGGAAAATGATTTTCTTTTTCTTTAACGGATAAACAGGGCTGCCAGTAATATTTTCCGAAAAATCGTCAAATTTTGAAAATAAAATCGTCAAAATAGTCAATATTTAAAAAAAAATTGTCACACAAAAATCGTGTTTTCTACAACAACCAATTGTATTTCATATAAATAAAACAATCTTTCATTTACAAATTAACAAAACAAAGAATTTTGTTAAAAGCAATAAAAACTTTAAACAGAGATTTTCAGTGGCTGCACATCCAGCAATCTTCATAGAATATTTAAGACTTATTTTTAATCGCATAATTAGATTTATTTTTAACTTGAGGATTTACGACCATATATCGAATTATGCTAAGAAATTTCTGAACTGTTCTTTCCAGGATTTTGTCAAAATAAAAACTTTATGCACTCTTTTTTATACTATTAAATCTAATACAAATCCTTATCTTAGACACTTGTTTCGTTTTTCGAGATCTACTCGTAACCCTCAGTTAATTATCCCTCAGATTAACAACGCAATTTTTGAAACATAATTTTTGGTAAGAGCGTGTAGGCTGTTCAACGATTTACCCATTAGCCTAAGAAGTTTTCAACCTTCCATTCGCAGTTTTAAACCTATTTTATACGCACTTTATGCCGTTGCGAATTAAAACATTTTTGCAAAATCGTATTGGCTAAGATTTATTTCCAGCTAAAAGGATTATTTTAATTACTCTCCTCCTATAATTTAATATATCTGTTCTACTATTAATTTAAGAATATATATATACTATTATCTTAACTTACATTACTACCATTATTTATACTATTTTAATCGTATTGGGCCCGCGGGCTCGATTAAATTGTTGAATTAATAAATATGAAACTCAAAAATATCTTAAATATTTTTGGTCAATTCAAAGCAAGATTTGAACAGATTTTGTGCCCAAACAGTTAATATATTTTCCAAAATAAATGTTTATTTTTTATTTTATATTTTAATTTAAAACATAAATTTTAATAGAAATTCATAGAATATACTATTATACAGTTCTTCATAAACTTACAATATATGTAGAAACTCGAATAAATTTTTTTGTTTTATTATTCGATTTTATAAATAAATATAAATTATTTATTATTATTATTTATTAGGACTGATGATATTGATTTAAATTGGGTAATTACAAAATAAAAATACTTTAAAATCATATCATAGTTATGTTTTTTTATAAAATTTTTTGTAATATTAATTTTTAATTGTAACATTCAAATTAAAATTATTTATATAATATTCTTTTGAAAAAAGAATCCCCTCAAGAGTTCCTGTTTCCCATGAATTTCTTAACTTGCTTGTATTAAAATTAATTTTGGTAAAAATTCCGTCAACATTAGCTGAAGAGTTGGGCAAAGCCATCATTTTATTTACAAATTCACATAAATTTGGAAAGACAGATTTATTGTTTGGTAGATTAATTGAGTTTACTCTTTTCCAAAATACATTTACATTTAATGCGCTGTCTCCAAAATCCAAAAATCTTAGTTCTCTTATTTCATTATCAATATCTTGAATGTCTACACGTAAAAAATTCTTGTTAAAATAAAAAAATAAAAAAACTATTTTTAAAATATTTTTTTCTATCGAGATTGACATTTAGCCACAATTAGAGGTTATGTTGAGCAAAAACTAGTGAAATCAAAAAATCGTCAAAGTATAATTGGTACTAAGCAAAAATCGTCAATCATCATTTTATTAAATTCCCTCTAAAAATTCGTCAAAATGATGTAAAATCGTCACGTTTGGCACCCCTGCGCATAAATGTCTAATTTTGTACAATTCCTTTTTATTTCTGATTGTGGGCATGTAGTTTTTTTTTTTATATTTAATTTCAGGATAAAAAACAAAAGAAAACAACCCACCAAATAGTGCAACACCAATAAGTGAACCCAAGATGGCAATATTTTATATACGTCGTTTTGGTGCAGAAAAATATTTCAATAGCTTCGGCTAGTTATTGATATGACTAAGAAGCCATCAAATGGTCAGCTAGACCTGTCTGACGGCATGGTATGAGAACGACTTTTTCTTTAGAAAATATTCTTGAAAAATGATTAACAAATGACTAGTAAATGTCGAAGAAAATTTAATGAAATAAACATATTTTATAGCAAAGTATGTATGTATGTACATATGTATATTAGACCCAGCATATGCACTTTATCCTTTAATTATAACTTTCAAATGCGCTCCGCCATTAATTAACTTTTTCCTGTTGCCTCCTTTGGCGAAGTGATTACAAAATACACAAAAGAGTTTTAATGAAATTGTCACATTGTCAAATGACAATGTTGTTGTCCGTGCGAGTGTGAAATGTCAATAATTAAATTGTTTTTAACACATGTGCGGTAATTAACAAATATTTTCAATAACATTTTATTCGCAACAAACAAACAAAAAAAAGTTAAAAATAAAATAATGAATATTTTTCTATTATAATATTTAATTTTAATTTCAATATAAACCAGACACTCATTTAAATGTTAATTAAAATTTTAAATTAGTATTTATTGCTGGAGGATATGCAGTGAAGTCACAGTAATGCGAACTGTTACTGTCGACGGCGTAGTGAATTAACTTTCTACAAAAAATAAAGAAATAATCAGCCATGTTCTGTAAACCGAATAATTTTCGAAAACGAGAAATTTGTAAAACCGATACTTCTTGTACTAGCAATCGGCAGCGCCACCAAGCATTTTGCTACCACGTTGGAAAGCTTCCTCAGGTAAACAGCCTAGCAAAAGAAGACATGCAAAAGAAATAGTTAATGCATGGGTTCTATTAAAAATCAACTGGTTCAAATTAGCTGAAGAACGCATGATTTTAACAAAGCAGTGTTATTGGCAAGCGCGTGCTCACATTTAACAAAACAGTTCGTCATTTAAACGAGTGTTAATGAGTTCTTGTAATACGTTTAAAAATTTATTAAAATTATATTTACAACTGCGCAGTTGTTCATGCGAATTAATCGACAGACTTGCATGTGGTTTTCATGACTTCAAAAGTGTTAATTTTGTCAACATTCAAGATGGCATTAAGAATGAATTCACAAATCATGAAACCACCAATTCTTAGAGAACGCTTTCACTTTTTGTTTTTTCGCTTGGCATTTATAATAAAAGTAGAAATTAATTAATAATGAAAAACATTGTAAAAAATTATATACGTTTATATTTAAACATTTCATTTTAACATACTTTTTAGATCCAGTTGATAACAGTAGCAACCACTAAAGAAACATTTTTAACAATGAAAATGAAAGAAGATTTTATTTACCTGAAAAGAAACAAACAGATTTGATTGAAAGTAATTTTTTTAAATCGTTTTCTTAAATTCATTAAATTTTGTATATATAATTTTACTGCAATAAATAAATAATATATATAGTTATTCTTATTATAAAGTTAAGTTCAAAAAACATCGGCAAATGCCCCAAAAGCATTCATTGTATGCCAGATGAAAGAAATTTTAAATTATGAAAATTTACTGAGAGAACTTTGTCAATTTACAATCAACATAATCGATCTACTGGGCAAGCAATTCGTGGCAGTTATTGATCGTTTGTGCTCTAAACTGAGGGTGGTGATGGATGAAGTAGTCTCCACGTTGACTACAAAACCAAAAATTTCTGGGTTCGAGTTCAGTTTCAGACTAAATTATAAAAACATCTCGAATTATTTCTCATGGGCATTAGTGCGTCAGTTGTTTTGTCAGTTGTTGTGGAAAGTTTCAGTGGCGAAGGTCCCTGAACAGCAACGGCTTCAGCTGTAGCCAATCTTCAGGCACATCAGAGCTATCAGCTGAAGCCGGTATTGTTCAGAGACCATTGACTATGCCTTCGACACTGAAACCTTCCGACAACAACTGACACACAAAGACACACTAATGCACATCAGAAAAATGCCAGATGTTTTTTTTTATAATTTTAGTCTGAAAATGGAGTTGAACCCAATTCTGTTTTTGGCTTTGTAGTCAACGTGCAGACTACCATCCATCGTGCCAACGCCAAATGGAAAATGTAGTAAAAAATTTTCCTGATCGAATGTGCCATGTAGCACGTAGCCGCGGCGGGCATATGCTGAAAATCATATTTCAATATTTAAAAAATAAATGCTATGAAATTATCTACGAGATTGTAATAAAAAAAAATTTCATTCCAACAATATTTCCATCTTCCATTATCATTTTAAGTTATCATGCAGCTAAAATAAAAAAACACTCGTTACTTTGTGTCAGTGTAATAAGATATTTTTTTTTTAATTTAGAACATTCTTCATGCAATCATTGTTGTGGTCATGGCATGTGTTATACGCTTTTTAAAAACTAATTGATTGTCATTAATATTATAAAAATTTTATACTCGAATGATTTTCGGTAATTGATTGATCTTAATAGCTGATACCGGGCATAAAGTTTAAAAATTTATTAACTAAATGTAACCCATTAGTAGAGCAATTTACAACCGACTAGATTTCCATTCCGTATCAGTATATAAGTAGGCAAGGTTTCTGTTGGAATGTGTATTTAATTTCAAACCTTTATGTTAACTTATAAATTTGTATACATTGTGTTTGTATAAATATCTAGTATTTTTTGATTTTTTAATACGGTTTTGAACTTATTGTTTTTCTTTGAAACATTCTGAATTTTGTAATTGCCCGGAATATGCATTTAATTTTAATAAATGTTATGAAATAAAATAATTTTCAATATAAACTTTAAAATTCTAAAAGTTTCCATTATTTATTTTTTTTTACATTAATTTTGCATCATCCTGCCACAAAAGTTCTTACTTTGAAAATGGTTCGGAAATTATTGTATATCGTGGGTTTATTGCTGATACTAAAATATTCCTTTCAAGTTAGTTTAAATAATATTGTGCAATATATCAGTCATAAGTTTGTGCTTCTTCTAAATTCCAACAATATATATAAAGCAATAACTTAATAAAGAATTCTAATTGTAGGATATCAAGCATTAAGTTTTAGATTAACAAAAAACGTTAGAACTATACGTTTTCTGCCAAATAGGCGTGATGTGAATATAAAAATGTAAGGATAAATTTCTACCCATAGTTTTGTTAAACATTAGTGATCCTGAAAGTCCATGGCGACATGTGGCCATTTCAAGCATTTTACATTTCTAATATTTAACAGATTTGGCGAGGGGAGAAAAATCAATGCTGTCATTCACCAAATTATAACGACTGGATGATTGCTAGGAATTATTGAAGGACTAAAAAAAATTCCAATATTATTTAAACTAATTCGAAAGGAATATTTTAGAATCAGCAACAAACACACGATATACACAAATTTCCGAAACATTTTCAAAGTAAGAACTGTTGTGGCTGAATAATGCAAAATTAATGCTAAAATATAATGGAAACTTGCCTACTTATATACTGATACGGAATGGAAATCTAATCAGTTTTAAATTGCTCTACTAATGGGTTACATTTAGTTATTAAATTTTTAAACTTTATGCCCGGTATCAGCTATTAAGATCAATCAATTACCCAAAATCATTCGAGTATAAAATTTTTATAATATTAATGACAATCAATTAGTTTTTAAGTGTATAACACATACCATGACCGCAACAATGATTGCATGCAGTTTGTTATAAATTTACCAAAAAAAAAAAAATATCTTATTACACTGACAAAGTAATGAGTGTTTTTTTTAGCTGGAAGATAATTTAAAATGATAATGGAAGACGGAAATATTGTTGGAATGAAATGTTTTTTTATTACAATCTCGTAGATAATTTCACGGCATTTATTTTTTAAATATTGAAATATGATTTCCGGCATATGTCCGCCGCGGCTACGTGCTACATGGTGCCTTCGATCAGTTAAATTTTTTACTACATTTTCCAAATAATCTGGCCGTATGGCGGCAATATTGACTTAAATATTGTTATTAAGAGGTCATTGTAGTAGTATTGAATAATTGAAAATATTCGTCAATTTTCAAGAATTACGCAGTAATTCTTCCTAATTTTTACACAGTTGTTAATTATACATTTAAGTGCGTGTACGAGTATGTGTTTTCTAAAATTTTGTGGATTGTAATTTAAATTTAATTTAAACTCAGTTTTATTGCTAATAACGATAATGCAAAATAGAAAAAAATCAATTTAAAATAAAAATTCATACAAGTTGAATCCTGGTGCGGTGCGATCGATAAGCGGAAGTTTTGTGTTAAATTTACTTATTTTATTTATTTATTGGTGTTTGCCAGAGATTTAGAGCCACCAACAATTTAATAAACTATCGTTGGAAAGGGCGTTTTCTGAGCTTTCCAACGGTGTATCATAGTCCCGGATCGGAATAAGGAATTAGGAGCAGTTAATTTTTTGAAAATTCTGTAAATAAATAGTGTTGTGTTAAAACACACAAACTGGACATTTCTAAACACACATAAAGAAAAAAGAAAACAGAAAACATAAAGTGAAGTTTTTACTAAACACAAATAAATATTAAAATATAAAAACATAACAAATATAAAATAGAACTATCACAAACAATACATATAAAAATAAATTTAAACAAACCAACAAATACTACTCAAACATAAACAACAACAACAACAGTACGTGGCATTACTGTACAGTGCATTGTTTTCTATATGAGTGCAAGCGATTGCTCGAACAAAGCAAATGTGAAAAAACAAAACGGCAGACATGCATACATAATTGTCAACTCTGAAAGCAAGAGTAGTGAGAATATTTACGATCCTAAATGCAATAGAGATTATTTAACTCTGAAACCGACCACTGGTCCAATTTTTGCTGAAAAAAGTGCAAGTGATTCAAATTTGAATAAGTGTACAGAAGATAAAATAATTGTATCGCGCCCATTTTCTCCCATAAATAAAAGTACGGATCTTCCGTCGTGTTCAAATTTTTCAAGCCATAAAATACCTACTGGAATGGACCGCTACATCACGATCACTAAGCGTAAATCCAGTCCTAGGGCCGCCAATACTGAACCCGACCCTAAAATGCCACGAACCAATGAGGGTCAAAATAGGTTTGCCATTCTTGGCAAAATGGCCAATAACAATACGGAAAAGCCAGAGCAAAGAGCAATAAAACCGCCACCAATATATTTGCGAGAAGTGTGTACTAATTCTTTGGTGAGTAAATTGTCAAAGTTGATAGGTAAAGATCACTTTTACGTGGTCTCTATTCGCAAAGGTAACGTGCTGGAGACAAAGATTCAGGCCGACAGCGAGAAAGGCTATAGGGCCATAGTGAACAATTTTGATGCGGAAAAAAAAGGTTACTACACTTACCAATTGAAGAGTGCAAAGGGCTTAGTGGTGGTCATTAAAGGTATTGACAATTCTGTGCCGACTGAGGATATTAAAGATGCCCTGAAGAATGCGGGGTTCGATGCTAAATCAATTTTCAATATAATTAACCGAGAGAAAATTCCTCAGCCAATGTTTAAAGTTGAAGTTGCTTTCGACTCAACTAAATTGAAAAAAAATGAAACTCACCCCATTTACAATTTAAAATTCTTATTGAACCGAAGAATTGTCGTAGAGGAACCAATTAAGCGTAAGGGTCCGCCTCAGTGCCAAAATTGTCAGGAGTTTGGACATACAAAATCTTTTTGTAAATTACCATCCGTATGTGTGAGATGTGGAGACATTCACAAATCTTTGGAATGCCCACACCCGAAATCTGACACGAATGTGAGAAAGTGCGGTAATTGTGGTGAAAAACACACCGCCAATTATCGTGGTTGCAAAGTGTTTTTGCAACTAAAAAATTCAAACAAGGCAAGAAGATCAGTGCCAGTACCACTCGAGTATAAGGAAACTAATTTTCCTAATTTGCCAACAACTTCTGCCCGTGCAACTCAAAGAGCTCAGGGTACAAATGTGCAACACGTTAGTTTCGCTGAAACGTTGAAGAAAGGTAATACATCGCAAGAAAGTCATCGAGTTAACTCGTATGCAAACGTTTTGAAGGAAGGTGAGCACAAACCACTGCCCGACACTCAAAGTGCCATCGAGAAATTGATAGACACTATGAACAGTTTTATGTCCAACATGCAGGGTATGTTCCAGCAAATGCTGCAAAACCAGAGCATGCTGATGCAAATTTTGTTGAACAAAAAATAATGGATACGCTGAAAATTTGTTTTTGGAATGCTAATGGCCTGAGCCAGCACAAGTATGAAGTGCAACAGTTCCTACAATCACAACAAGTTGATGTACTTCTCGTATCCGAAACACATTTTACTCAAAAGAACTGTTTCAAAATAAAAAATTATTATAATTATGACACAAAGCATCCAAGTGGCAGAGCTTGTGGAGGGACAGCAATACTGGTTCACAGAGATGTTGCCCATTTTCCCCTACCAGAATTTTCGACGGATCACATACAAGCCACCACCATAAGGTTACCACGTTGTGGTACATCGATTTCTGCCGTTTATTGTCCACCCAGACACTCCATTACTACGGATCAATTTTGGAACTTTTTTCAAACGTTAGGAACAAAGTTTATTGCAGCGGGTGATTTTAATGCAAAACACACCTTTTGGGGTTCTAGACTTATTTCACCAAGAGGAAGGCAACTTTTCGATGCGATATCCCTTCACAATTTGTACGCAATATCTGCAGGTCAACCCACATACTGGCCTACAGACATTAATAAAATTCCAGATGTGATCGACTTTGCGGTCACTCGCAGCATAAGAAGAGAACTATTTCATTTGGTTCCGTCTTTGGATCTTTCGTCGGATCATTCACCTACTTTTTTGAATTTTTTTCGCGCTTCTGAAAATGCAGAGCAGAATAAGTGTTATCATAAAAAACATATAAATTGGCTAAAGTACAAAATGTACATTAGTACCCACTTGCCACAACACTTGTCTTTGAAATCGGAGTCTGAAGTAGAGGATGCTGTAATCCTCACAACAAACATCCTGAAAGAAGCGACAGCAGTTTCCGCATCAAACGTTTTGATAAGAAGCAGGCGTCATTACAACAGTAATGCTACCGTTGAGTCCCTGATAAGGCATAAAAGACAGTTGAGGCGTCAGTGGCAGGAGCTCCGTTCACCTGGCTTAAAGGCACAACTAAATAAATGCCAACGGAAACTGCGTGTTTTGCTGAAAGAGGACAAAGAATTTCAACTGAATGAATATCTGCAAAGGTTGGACACAACAGAGCAAACAGATTATAGTTTGTGGAGAGCTACAAAAAAAATGAAACAACCTACTTCCTACGAGGCCCCAATAAGGTTACATAATGGTGAATTTGCACAGAGTACAGAGGAGAAAATTGAGGAATTCGCCAACCACCTGGAAAACGTATTTACACCAAATGTAACCGCTTCCCGTATTGCGCCGATTGTCATAAACGAAAGAGTACAACGTCCACTGAAATTCCGATTTGCTGAAGTCGAATCTGCTATAAAAACGTTAAAAGCCAGAAAAGCTCCAGGCAGTGACAAAATCACAGGAGCAATGATAACTAATCTGCCACAATCAGCATTGAGGCTGATTCTCTTTATTTTCAATTCTATGTTGAGGTTGGGTACGTTTCCGAAAGCATGGAAACACTCAGAAATCGTAATGATTCCTAAGCCATGTAAAGATGTTACGCAAGTATCTTCTTATCGTCCAATAAGCTTATTGCCGATACTGTCCAAACTTTTTGAAAAATTGATTCTCGAGAAACTACGGCACCACGTTGACACTAATTCTGTTATCCCACATCACCAATTTGGATTCCGGAAAATGCACAGCACTGTGGCACAAGTACACAGAATAACAAACCTTGTCCGATCGGCTTTCGAGAATAAAGAATACTGTTCGGCACTTTTTATTGATATATCTCAAGCGTTCGACAAAGTCTGGCACGACGGTCTGATGCACAAAATTGTAAACTTGCTACCGGAAAACGTTCACAAATTGTTCAAAAATTACATAACTAATAGATCTTTTCATATAAGGTCGAAATCGGTGATATCTTCCATTAAAAATATCCATGCTGGTGTACCACAGGGAAGTATCCTTGGTCCTTTTCTGTACATTTTATTTACTGCGGATATGCCTACAAGTCAATTGACGCATACATCAACTTTCGCGGATGATACTGCTTTTCTAAGCATACACAAGAATGCAGCAGTAGCAAGCCAACATCTTCAAGCGCATTTGAACCGATTGGAAAAATGGTTATCAAAGTGGAAGATAAAAGTAAATGCTTCAAAGTGCGTCCACATTACGTTTACTCTGAGAAGGGACAATTGTCCTCCCATCACGATAAACGGTGTTACAATACCTGAGGGCAACCACGTAAAATATCTTGGTATTCATCTCGATAGACGTCTTACGTGGACTAGTCACATAGCGGCCAAAATCACTCAACTGAAGTTGAAAACTGCGCAGCTTTACTGGCTTATAGGACGACACTCTGCACTAGGCCTAGATATGAAGGTGCTGTTGTATAAGGTGATTTTAAAGCCCATATGGCTATATGGCGTTCAGCTGTGGGGAACTGCTTCCGCATCAAATGTTGCAAAATTACAAAGAAGACAGTCAAAAATTTTACGAATAATCACAGGTGCTCCATGGTACATGAAAAATGTAAATATCCACAGGGATCTAAAAATTCCATCAATTAATGATGAAATTAAAAAAGTCTGTACGAAGTATAGGACGAAGATCACGGTGCATCCCAATCCACTTGCTAGAGAATTGCTGGTCTTTGAGGGTCACAGAAGACTCAAAAGGACCCAAACGTTTGATCTGATTGGATGAAAATTCTGTGTAACCATTGGGTTGAAATTGCAGTGGCAATGGAAACTATTTTTTTTTTTTTATAGTATATTTTTAGATTAAGATTTGAACACATTTTGTTAATTTCATATTGAAAGATCCAAAATTCAAAAATAACATGGGAAAAAAAAAAAAAAAAAAAAAAAATATTTAATTGTTTATTTCTCTATGTTTGTTATTTGGTTTAGCTGGTCTATATGCGCATTTCATTTGGTGCTAATACCAAAATCTTCAGCAGATCTTTAACCAAATTCTTGTAAAAAGCTAAGAAATTTCACATGTTTATACGAAATATTTGAGAATTACCAAATATACAATTATAAAAAAATATGACGGTGTACTGAAAACCTGAAAAAAGAACATTGGCACCAAATAGTATGAGCATATAGACCAGCTAAACATACATAAATAAATAATCCTTAATTTTTTTTGACTAATGTTGAATAATTGAAAGAACAATATATTTAATTGTTTTTTCTTTTTGCAATTATATAAATATTTTACACATACACAACAACACTCATTAACATTCAGCAGTTCAATTATAATAATGTGCACAATTGTTTAGAAACAAAAACAAAAACATGCAAACAATTATTGGAGCAGCGCCCCAGTGTTAAGACAGCACAGCAGTGGAAACTTTGCACTGTTGCAGATTATAAAATTAAAAAAAAAAAAAAAAACATGAAACTTTTGTTGTCATTACGCGTGGACAGTTCGTGTAACTATTAACAATATCTAACTGGGGACCACAAAATTAAGCATAATGTTGTCCCTTCGCAAGAGATTGTAGCTGCAGTTGCTAGCAAGGAAGCCAAAAAAAATACAAACTAATTGTTGTAATTCTCCTGCGTCTAATGTAAGGTAGTACAATTTATTAAAAAACTGAAAAAATTGTTTCTCTGATATCTGTAGCACATGGGGATTCTTCAAGTTGTTCAAGTATTTTCCAGACGGCTATCGCAAAGTCTTTCATAATCTTTAGAATTAGTGATTTTTATTTGAACCACAATTATTACAAATTAATGAAAGAATTATTATTTAATTGTATTTAAGTTCATAGTTTTTTTTTCCCCCCTTTATTCTAATAAAACGTCTTTAATACTCGTTACTTTATAATTGCTGAAAACCTAATTAATTTAGTGCAATTTTGCAACTGCCCCTCATAGCATATGAAAGCATTGGAAAAAAAACAGAAAACCCACCCAGCGAAATACTCACCACGGTGCGGCTGTTAGTTTCTGTTGAGCTCAATTAGTTTTGGTGTCTGTTGGAAACTAATTTTCGTAAAATTGCCATAAAGTCCCTTTGAGCAATTGAAAAAAAAAAACAAAAAACAGAACTATGCTTATTTTATGGAAGATTATATTCAATTGAAATATAATTAAAAATAAAATAGTAACAATGGAATAATAAAATTTAACGGCACCACAGAGTGCGGTTTTACAAACAGATTTTAAATATGACAATTATAATAATACAAAGTGCTGGGGTGGTTGTGGAAACTAATTACAGTGCCACCCGAAAGTGAGATGTTGCGCAATTGAATTTAAATATTTAAAATATATTCATATTGAAAATGTCAATAAAAAATATAAATTCCGAGTTATTGGAAATTGTGAGCAGGCCATCGGCTGCCAAGTTATAAATATAAAAATTAGATTATTTATTTACAAAATTTTTTTAAATATTAATCTTTCACCATCGCATTAAAGTTATTTTAATAAAATAAATTTAAAAATAATAAAATAAAATGAAGCAACACAGAGGAATGGAAAAATTAACTAAGAAAAACATAAAAGAACTAACTAAAATAGAACTGAAACCCTGAAAAATATATTTGAAAAAAGTTGCTAAAGTTGAACAAATACCCAACAGTTTTTTATAGGTTTGAAAAAATGCCAACGAAAGCCTAGTGAAAGATGAACTTAGTAAACCTTTCGCAGAATAATTTGTATTGAAATTGTTATTCCCCTATTCCATTTTCTTAACTTACAGCGAAATTAAGTTACTTTTTTTACACCAATTCTCCAACTACGATCTTTCATAACACATGCTTGAAATTTTTTATTTTAACAATTTAATAAAATATTTGGCATTTAATATCCAGAAAATATCAAAAAGCCGTTCATACAAAAAGTAAAACAATATTGAAGTGAGAATTACATATGAGAATGCAACTGATATTATTTTTGCTTATTGGCACTGCATCCGCCGGTTATTTTTTCACCCACGCAATTCTGCCGGGTTAAGCACACAAAAGGATTTATTTCACTCTTTGGGCTAATCATACGTTTTTATTTTTTATTTTTAGTTTTTCCTCTTAGTTTCTGCTTAAATGAAACTATAGGAGAAATGAACGTTTGCACCGGATGAAAGAACCAGCTAAAGCAATGCGAAGGGAGTAATTTGTGTTCTAACTTTAATGCACTCACTTACTTTAATAAATATACTCAGTACAGTAACTATTCATTAGTTGAACTTAATTTAGCAAAGTGATATTTATACGGTTAATGAAACACATTTTTGCAGGCAAAGTTTTAGTTGAAAAAAAAAACCAGGAAGAAAAAAAAATCAAGAATTTCTCAAGGCAAAATTTTAAACGTCCCATCACACCAAATGCGAACGAATGCATTGATATTGAAAACAAAACGAATAAAGATTGAATTTTAGCTTAAAGAAAATAATTCATTTAAAACAAAAATTAATGCTTTTGAAAAGCTGGGCTTTTAATTTTTTGTCATTTATTTCTATATAAATTTTTCAGGCGAATTAAAGTGACTGCCGATTATTAGTTTATTAAATTTATATTTTCAGCTGGTTCATCACTGTTTTTTTTCTGTCTGCAATTGGGTGGTGTTTATAATTTTATAAGAAGAGTTTCAAACTACTTTTTAAGAAACTTCAAAAACTTCTGGTCAGTTATGTTGGAAATATAATTTGAGCATTAACACTTTGCTTATTCAACATGTATATTCACATAGTTGGCTTTGAAATATTTTTTATGTTGTGTCACTTTGTAGAAAAATTTTATATATAGTTTAAAAGAATTTGTCATCAATAAAAGTCATACATGTACATTGTGTTTTGTACATTGCTTTTTATATAAGAACTTTGTGGAATTACTAGAAAGGGTTTGCATCACCACAACTACATATCAATAGGTTATGGGCCCAGACATACGATTTGGAAGTTGTTGAATTTTTATTGCAAGATTTAAAAAGAAAAAATGGCATCGTCGTCATTATATCAGATAGAAAAGCTAGATGAAAGGAATTACGAAACATGGAGTATTCATATGAGAAGTATCCTTATTCATTCTGGTTTTTGGAAGTATGCAAGTGGCGAAGAAGAAGCAGATTCAACCTGGAGTCGTGATAAAATTTTGGAGTGGAAGAGTAATGATGAAAAAACGCTCGCAACAATTTTATTAAGTGTTAAGTCTAACCAGTTGAACCATATTAAAAACATTAACAAATCTAAAGATGCCTGGATTAAACTTAAGGAAGTTTACAAGCCGAGTGGTCCGATGCAAAAGGTTAGCTTATATAAAAAGATGTTAAGTTTGAACATGAAAGACAGCAAAGATATGGCCGAATATTTAAACAGTTTTTGTGAAATTACGGAGAAATTAGCCGATGTTGGAATTAGTATTCAAGAAGAATTATTGGTAGTCATTTTATTGTCAAGTCTTCCGAGAGAGTTTGAAAACTTCGTTATTGCCATAGAAACGAGGGATTCTCTACCAGCGTTAGGAATGCTAAAGGTTAAACTTCTTGAAGAGTATGAACGTCGAAATCAACAAAACAAATCATCTACGATTGAACAAGCTTTTGGTGCAGCCAAAAGAGAAACAGGTTACAAGAAAGGTAATAATAATTTGAATGTTAAAAAGGGAAATTGCTTCATATGTGGTAAGAAAGGGCATTATGCAAATAGGTGCAACGAAAAACGTAATCGAGAAAAAACTTACTCTTTGATTGCAATGGCGAATTCTGAAAAAAGAGATACACAAACATCGACATGGTACATTGATAGCGGTGCTACAAGTCACATGTGTGCAAATCGAAATTTATTTTGTAAATTAGACAGATGCAGTGATAATATAATGTTGGCAAATAGAAAATCAATTGCTGCTGAAGGAATAGGAACAGTCAATCTGTTTATAAATAATAATAAAATTGTACTAAAAGATGTTTTATATTCCTCAGATCTGAATGGAAATTTTTTATCTGTCAATAAGGTCGTACAGTATGGTGGCAAAATCAAATTTAATAATAAGGGTGCAATATTTACTGATGCTTACGGTGAAATAGTTTTAAAAGCCCGTAAAGAAGAAAATTTGTTCCAATTTAAAATAAAAATACCGAACGAGAAATTATGTGTTGTACAATCCATTAATGAAACTTGGCATCGTCGATATGGACATTTGAACTATGAAAGCCTGTTTGAGTTGTCGAAGAAAAATATGGTGAATGGTATAAATTTGACGCAGAAACATCAAGATCCGTGCGAAATATGTATGGTTAGCAAAATTCATGCTATAAAATTCCCGAAGAAATCTGAAAGTAAATCTGGTGAGTTGTTAGATTTAATACACTCGGATGTTTGTGGTCCTATGAAAATAGATTCAGTTGGAGGTTCAAAGTATTTCCTCACATTCATAGATGACAAGTCAAGAAAAGTTTTTGTTTATTTTTTAAAATACAAAAGCGAGGTATTTGAAAAATTTAAAAATTTCAAAGAATTAGTAGAACGTCATACAAATCGTAAAATAAAATGTATTCGTAGTGATAATGGAGGAGAATATATTAATAAAGATTTTAATAATTATTTGGAGCAATGCGGAATTCAACGTCAGTTAACGGTACCTTATACGCCGCAACAGAATGGGGTAGCGGAAAGGTTTAATAGAACAATAGTAGAAATGGCTCGTTGTATGTTAGTCGATGCTGGTTTAAAACAAGATTTATGGGCTGAAGCTGTAGCAACAGCAGTTTATTTACGTAATAGATCTCCATCAAAAAGTCTCGATGGAAAAACGCCTTATGAAATATGGACGGGTCGTAAGCCATGTGTAAATCATTTTAAAATTTTTGGTACAAATGCAGTAGTTTTGAATAAAAGAAGAGGAAAATTTGAATCAAAAGGTGCAAATATGATGATGGTTGGTTATTCTAGAGTATCAAAAGCATATCGCTTATATGATAAGAAAACACGAGAAGTTATTGAAAGACGCAATGTTTTATTTAATGAATATAAATTACCCTGTAAAGAAATTAATGATAACATTCAAAATTTTATGGATTTCGAAGCGATTGTAAATAAGAAAGATGTCGATGAACAATTTGAGACAAATAATACCTCAAATCAAGAAGATTTAGAGTATAGCATTGTAAGATCAGTAAATAGCGATATTTCACTTGATGAGGTTGTAGAAACAAATGAAAAAGGTAAACGTGGGCCAGGTAGACCTAAAATTTTTAGTAATGGTAGGCCAGGTCGTCCAAGAAAAATATATCAACAACTGAATAATGCAGTGAAGGAGCAAGTTCCAAAAACTTTAGAAGAGGCATTATCCAGTCGTGAAAGTGAAAAATGGAGAGAAGCTATGAAAAAAGAAATGTCTTTGTTGGAACAAAAAGAGACATGGTCATTAGTTGATTTACCAGCAGGTCATAAAACTATTAAAAGTAAGTGGGTATACACTTTAAAGAAAAATAGTGAAGGTGAAATTGAAAGGTTTAAGGCAAGGTTGGTCGCCAAAGGCTGTAGTCAAAAATACGGCATAAATTACGAAGAAACTTTTTCCCCTGTTATAAGATACGAAACGATAAGAATGATTTTGGCATTAGCAGTTGAGCACAAAATGCATTTGCACCAAATAGATGTAACTTCAGCATACCTGAATGGAGATTTATATGATGAAATTTACATGCAACAGCCTCAAGGTTTTGAAAACAAAAGGTATCCAAATAAAGTGTTACGTCTGCACAAATCTCTTTATGGTCTTAAGCAATCCGGGAGAGCATGGAATTTTAAATTAAATGAAGTTTTATGTAAGATGGGATTTGAAAGTTGCAAAAATGAACCGTGTTTATATAAAAAAAATACAAGACAAAGAATTGATTGTAGTCGCAGTTTACGTCGACGATATAATAGTTGGATGTAAAAATAAAGCAGAAATATTAAAATTCAAGTCTCAAATTAGTAAGAAATTTGAAGTATCAGATAAAGGTTTATTGGAACATTTTTTGGGGATGAAAGTTGAACGTAACGGTGAAACTGGAGATATAAATATCTGTCAGGAAAATTATATTAAAGATTTGTTACAACAATACAATATGGAAAATTGTAAAACATCATCAGTTCCACTAGAACCAAATTTTCAAACAAAATGCAATGAAAAATGTGAAGAGGTTGATAGCACATTATATCAATCACTTATTGGCTCTTTATTATATTTATCTTTAACGACAAGGCCAGATATATTATATTCTGTAAATAAATTAGCACAAAGAAATACTAATCCACATGTAGAACATTTTAAAGCGGCAAAACAAGTTCTTAGATATTTGAAAGGAACTCAAAATCTTAAATTAAAATTTTGCAAAAGTAATCAAGAGTTAATCGGTTATGCTGATGCAGACTGGGGTGGATGTAAAACTGACAGAAAGTCACATAATGGATACATATTTTATCTTGGAAATTGTGCAATATCTTGGGAGTCGAAAAAACAATCCACAACAGCATTAAGCAGTACAGAAGCTGAATATATGTCTATATCAAATGCAGCAAAGGAAGCAGTATACTTAAGAAGATTACTACAAGAACTTGGTTTCATAAATGAAGAAAGTATTAAATTGAACGTCGATAATCAAGGAGCTTTAAAATTAGCAACAAATCCAGTATTTCATAATCGCAGCAAACATATAGATATAAAGTATCATCACATTAGAGAAGTAGTAAATAATAAGGAAATCTATTTGGAATACTGTCCTACGGAAGATATGATTGCGGATATATTTACTAAAAATTTGTCTAAATTAAAACATAATAAATTTGTTACTTTGTTAAATTTAAAAACATAAAATCAGTTTGTAAAATATATATGTTGAGGAGGAGTGTTGGAAATATAATTTGAGCATTAACACTTTGCTTATTCAACATGTATATTCACATAGTTGGCTTTGAAATATTTTTTATGTTGTGTCACTTTGTAGAAAAATTTTATATATAGTTTAAAAGAATTTGTCATCAATAAAAGTCATACATGTACATTGTGTTTTGTACATTGCTTTTTATATAAGAACTTTGTGGAATTACTAGAAAGGGTTTGCATCACCACAACTACATATCAATAAGTTAATTAAGCCTTTTAGTTTTATTAATACAGCTTACAAAGGATTTATAACATTCTTATTTTGTAATTGTAATTGTAAAGTAAATTTAATAAAAGAACTTTTAATAAATTAATCTAAAGCAGCCAGCAAGAGCATTATTAACTGTCTGATGTAAAAAATTTTCGCGGGAATTAATTTAATTAAATGAAACTAATTTTCAGTATTTTTTTTGTAAAAAATCTTTTAATTGAGGCACTTAAATTCTTTTATAAATCTTAATTTATATTAAATGAATTTACTTCGGAAATATTTTTATAGGATTCCTATTTTAAAAATAATAATTTAGATAAGAAGAAAAATATAAAACTAAAAAGCAAACTCATGGTTTGTTATGGGTTTTCTTTGAATTTTTTGGTTTTTTGTTCGTTATTATACCTTTTAATTCTCAATTGATTACTTGCATTTTTAACATAAGAATTTTAAGAATATAGTCTGAAATTAGGAAAAATCCAATGATGAGCTAACTAAGCATTAGCGAAATAATACTACTATATGGATATGCTTTCTTCCTCAATTTTATTGAATATATATTTAAAAAAATATTTTATGAGAATATCATACGATATTTGAGAATACATTTCATATATATATTTTTAAATAGGACCCTTTATTTTGTTGGGGTTTGAAAAGGTAGTCATAAAGTCATATGTTTTAAAACAATAGTACGAAAACAATATGTCTGCTGTGAATAACCCGTCATAATTTAGTACGATATTTCAATAAATTCGTTCAGCTGAGAAGAAAAATATTTATAAATATTAGATATCAAAATGTTAAAAACAAGTGGAAAAATTAAAATAATATGACCTTTTAATATAATAAATAAGAAATTATCTGTAAATTATTATTATAGTAAGTCTATTTTCAATTAAAATTACAAAATTGTTATTTTGGCACACAAAATGCTGAAATAAATATATGTAATTGAAACAGCTGTTGGCCGCGATATAAGCTGAATGATATTTTTTGGACGGCGGCTAGTAGCAAAACGTTCAGTTGCTGTCAGCCAGTTATATTACACAAAGAAAATTTGCTCACTTGTTTATTGCTAGAGGTTCTTATTTATTTTTTCTTACTTACTTTTATGTTACAAAAATTTATTTTAATGTAAAGGTATAAAAGTGTGAAGGTTTTTAAATAATTTTTTATTTCTGTATAATTTATAAGTAGCGGCGGCTCGACTAAAAACGTTTAGCGAATAACTCAGATTTTTGCTGTTATTTTATGACAAAAAGCTCAAAAAGTCTTATTATTTTATAATTTTTTTTCTTCGAAGCGCAACAGCAATTTTTTTTAAATATTTTAAAATATTAAGACATTATGACAATATGTTTTAATAGCACACCTTGTGAATACCGCAAAAGTATTTAGGAAAAAATGCGTACTTCTGGACACACCTCGTATCGATTTATATATGTATAATACTTTCAAAAAATAAAGTTCTGAATCACATATCTGTATATAAGTGTATTTAAAGATTTAAGGATGGATAGACGATATATTTTGTAACATTCACATTTAAAATTTTATAAATTCAAAAAAACTTCTTTGACAAAAAACAGAAACCTACGCCCTTTTCATAAGTCAATTGCATTAATTGATATGTGTAATGAAACATATTAAAAAAATCATTAGGAACAACACAAAGCAAAAAAAAAAGAAACGCCAAAAAGTTTTATATTTTCCGCGTTCTCTGCTGCAGAAAAGTGATTTTTGTTCTCGCTAAAATATGAAAATTGCCTGACACGAGCGATTTCTCAGCCAACAACAATGATGAAACAAACTGAAATGTTTGTACTTTTTCATTTCATCATTTCATCATGAACTAATTAACTTTTTTTCAGGAAGCATACTTCTTTGTAATTATATTTGTATTGCTTTCAATATTAAATATTCAAGCAGCACTCACTACTGTTACCAACTTGGCGCCATTTGTATTCAACTTTTTTTTTTAACTTTTCGTATTTAATTTTCTATTTATTTAAAATCTCTTTCATATGCAAATTTCAAATTGCTAAAGAAATTGTAAAAGTAACTTATGTTTCTATACACAGAGAAAAAATTATTGCTTGTGTAGCACCGGCGAAGTAAAATAATAATAAAAAAAAAAAATGGCTACTAAACTGAAGCTTCAGCACTGCTACGAGTATAAACAAAGAACGTGCGAAAGCAGCAAAAATAAATAATTAAGCTTCACCTCCTGTCATTTCTCCTACTATCCCTTTCCTATCAGTTCCAGCACAATGCTTCGCATGTGTAGGAGTCATCTCCTGAGTGCTGGTCCCAGATAAAAAAAAAAAAAAAAAAAAAAAAATTAATTAAGAAGACCCTTGATTAATTTTTATTTTTATTTCAATTAAATAGTTTAATTGGTAAAATGAACTTTTTAATCACTTAAAAAACATCAATTATATAAAACCGATTTATTGAAAATAGCTCCTTAAGGGCTAAAAAAAAAAATTAATAAAAAATTAATTAAAAGTTTTTAATTTTTTAAGTTTAGTAGTTAATAAATATAATTAAAAAAATACAATAATCCTATTAAATTCTTTATTGCTGCAATTAGTATTTAATCAAATATTATTTCAATTAATTTAAGTATAAAAATTTAATTTATATTACTAAATTGTTTATTGGTGAAATTTTAAATTATATTTTAATTGATATCACAAATTTTTTAATTGAAAATAATTTAAATTTTTTTCTGTGTACATTTAGTCTTTAAAAAAAGTACATAAATAAAAAAAATAAATAAAAGAATGTAAACAGTTTCTTGTCGCAAGTAAGACATTAATGCATATGCAACATATGTATTTAAGGCTACTTTAACAAAAAAATTACTTAAGTAATATATTTTTAAAAATCGCTACTAGTGGCATATTGCATAATATGAAGTTATGAAAATAAAACTTTCATCAAAATTACTTAGGAAAAAAAATAAAAATAATACATAAAATTAGTCGGCCAAAAAAAAATTCAATTTTAACTCTCTGGTGACTCAGCTGGTGTTCAGTTCTTATTCATTTGTAATGGAATTACAGATTTCCTATACATTTAAACAGACTTATACAAAATATGATAAATAATAGAGCTTTTATGGTATGTGATCCGAATAAAATTAGTACGAAAGAAGAGTTGCCACGCCCATACAAAGTAAATATTTATTATATATAAAATATCTTGGAAACGGTTGAAGTGAAAGTTTCTGAGTATGGTTCAAATGACTTTGTAGTTAAAACAAATCATTAGTAAAAAACTGAACGGAATTGCAGAAGTGGACGTAGTACCTCCCATAGAAAGTCAGTAATGATTTTTGTATATCTTGAGAACGGTTGAAGCTAAAGTTGCTCATTTTGGCGTGAATGATTTGATAGTAAACTTATTTTTATCCTTGGGGCACTTTCAATAAAGCTACAGAGCTGAAATTCGTGTACGGGAGAGTACGAGTATATATTTGGAGCAGTATGAAAAGTGGCGATTTTTATCGGGGGGACACTAGGCTGTTCCTTTTTTGCATGTGGCATTCCCATTTGAAGTACGGCTGCGCACTCTTCATGGAGCCAGAGAGCTGAAATTGCGTATACGGGTAGGCAGTCGGAAGGTAGGGAGGGGATATGAAACATAAATAGGCCTGTGTCTAGATGGACTATATATTTTTTCAAAGATAAGACCACGATGTGTGGTAGGAGCCAACTTTGGCGTCTCTGAAACTAACTAAACGGTTTTAGTAAAGGACACATACGGCATTTATTTTTTAAATAAAACTTAATTAACAGCTACAGCAAAGCTGTATATCAATTCAGCGGTGGCCATATTCTGTTTCATATTTCTATATATATATGTATATTAGGGCGGGTCGATTTGTATGGAGGCAAAAAAATCGCTCAAATTACAAGGAAAATTGTATTCTAGGGATCAAAATAAGCAACTTTGCCGAAGGAACCATATCTCTCCGATGTATTTTGATGTCCCGACTTTTGACCCGAAGGGACTAATTTTGAAAAATCTCACTTTGACCCATTTAGAGTGCCTCAATACATTGTATATATATTTTTCTACAATCCCGCACGTGCCAACTTTGACGATTGAGAAAGTCATGGAGATAAAAAAAATACACTTCACGTCTTTAAATGGTTTCCTTAAAAAAAGTTTATTTATTTTTGATATATTGTTCAACAATGGTGCCATTATACTAATCCCAAAGAGCCAGTCATCCAAACAGCTGTCATTTTTAATTTAAACCTTGTGTGACGTAAATTCTTTTAATCCCCAAGCTTTGTGCTTTTTATAAAATTTTAAAACGTTTATTAATCTCACTAAAGCTTTATTAAATCCCTTGACAAATCCAATTTTCTTCTTCTCATTTCATTAACTTTTCTTCCGCTTTATTGAATTTTGCCAATTAATCTGTATTTCTATTATGGCAGTTTGATAATTTGCTTATTATTTATTTGTAATAATGTGTTATCAATGAACTTGAATTTTATTTATTATTTTTTCTAATAGAATTATTTTTTTTTTTTTTATATTTTTTACTTAATTTTCAGTATTTTTATTTATTAATTCACTACAATTTTGACATTTATTAAAAGATTCTCGACCAAACAACTGTAATCCTATATAAAAGAAACAAAGTTTTCAAAAAATAATAACCCAACTCACTGTGTTGTGGCAATTGTCTTTGTGGCATCATTACATTTGCAAAGTAGTGTAGCAAATTTTGTACTCTACACTAAAAACATAAACAGATGTGAATGGTTCTGTGAAATAACTTCCAGGTAAAATAAATTCCAGTGCAATAACTCCCAATGAAATAAATACAAAAATAAATGAAGCCAGTCCCAAACTGAAGAAATGAAGTAAATCCCAAAGCGAAAATGAAATAAATCCCATATTTTGGGAGATTTTTTTTTTTAATTTTAATTTATTGAGCCTTTGAAATAAAAAATGTTAGTATACATAGATTTTTTTTAACATAAAATTTAAAACTTAGGACTAGAACGTAATATCCTAATTAAAATAAATTAAAAAAACAGTTACGTATTTACAAAGGTTGATCACATTATTTAAAGTTATGTAGTGTTACGCCCTTGCTCCCGGGTTGAGCAGAATTCGAGAGTAAATATTCTAACTTAAATTATTCTTAAAACTAAATAAAAATCAACCTAAAATTATATATAAAATAAAAAAAAAAAATAAATAAAAAACAAATAATAAAAAATAATAATAATTTTTCTAGGTTTTTTTTTTTTTTTTTTTTTTTTTTTTTTATATTAATAACACTAATTATTTTAAGCCTAAGGTCTTTTTATATATTTTATATTTATTTCAATATTTCGCTACTCCTTTGTGTAGCTTCTTCAGGAAAATTGGTTTTTGTTTATAATCAATTATAAATTATAAACAAAAACCAATTTTCCTGAAGAAGCTACACAAAGGAGTAGCGAAATATTGAAATAAATATAAAATATATAAAAAGACCTTAGGCTTAAAATAATTAGTGTTATTAATATAAAAAATAATAATAATAAAATGATATAATAAAACGTTTAATTAATCTAACTAACCTCTATGTATGCCTTGTGTAGTTTTTGAGAAAAAAGTATGCCTCAAGGAATTGGATACATGAAACGATGGTGCAGTCTCATTCAAATAACCAATGGGGGATAAATAATTTACATTTGACCAACTAAAGCATTTTTAATTTTCATAAATATCTGATATTAATTTATATTCATGATAGGAAGCTCTTAATATAAATCTTCGATTAATGTCACAAAAATAAAGACCAATGGGTGTTATTTTAGTGTATTTGAATAACGTTTACAGAAAGATTCAAAATGTTTCTCAATACAGCTACGTATAATTTTTCTCTCAAAAATTTCAATTTCCTTAATAATGACCGGAGAAACATGAAACCAGATAGGGAAAGCATAAAGGATTATTAATTTCATTATGAAATAACTTCCAATGAAATTAATAAAATAACTCCCAATATCAGAGCACTGAACAGAAATGAATTTATCTAAATTATTTTTTGCCATTTGGTTAAGTGAAAAATTTTAAGAAATTTAAGAAAATGAAATAAATAACTCCCAAAGCAAATGAAAAGAAAATAAAATGACCTAAAAACTAAATTAATGAAGTAACTCCCATATGAAATTCTTTTGGGACTTGTTTCATTTCATTTCACATTGAAATTACTCCCAGGCAAAAAAAAAATAAAATAATTCCCCAAAAAAAACAGTAATAAGTTAAAAAAAAGTAAATCCAAAAGATGTGGGAGTAATTTCATTACAAGAAAGCTCCCACATACATATGTATAAAAATTTTTTGGGACTTATTTCGATTTGTCATTGGGACATTTTACATCTGGGAGTTATTGCACACCGCCGATATACATTTGCTACACTGTTATTAATAAACTACAATGAGAATCATAGTTTATATTTATTATGCAACATTTATTTGCAAAGTGACAGCTAACAACAAAAGAACAAAATTAATAAAATGTGGAAAAACAAAAAATTAAAAAAATATAAAAAAGAGATAAATTCAACAAAAAATGGCCCCAGCGGGATACAAAGAAAATATTAAACAATCTTCAAGAAGATCCAAAAGCGAGGTGAGATAAATCATACAACGTTTCTTAGGGCAAAAGTCAATGTTATGCACAAGTATTGCAAACGAAATCCAAAAAGCTGTTCACAATTGATGGCACATTTTTACAATTGTAAAAATTGGCCATCTCGAATGCACAAGATTGTGAGTTGAGCTAATTGTTACTTATTTTAATGACTTTTCAAAAGCTGCATAGTATTTTTTGTTTTTCTTCGAACTAGAGAGCTGCAAGAATGGTAAAAATCAGTAAAAATGTGCAATCATACTTTGTATGAATTGTGAATTTAGACTCAAAATCATTTTTGAACTACTGTATGTGTGTAAGTCACAATATAAAAGTCATGGTACAGGGTGGCGCAGAATGAGCTATATGGTTTGAATTCTTTATAAGTGTATTTGTCCATTCATTGTTCAGCGCATTCGGTTTGCTGACGGATGCTGCCTTTTAATAGTTTTTCCATCATCATATTTAACGTAGTGATCAGTGTTGCCGTTTCGCTAATACTATGATAATAAAATACCTCAATGATTTTTTTCGGTTTCTTAAATTAATTAAATGTTCACAGCAAAAAGCAATAGATTTAAAATTTAGAGGTTTTATTTGTACTGGTGTTGCATTAATTTATACTGTATTATGCAATTTTGTCGAAATTTTTTTTTAGTTCCGCACAACTATATTATTGTGATTTATTTCAATTTTACTAATATTACAATAATTTAGAATTAAAATTTCTAATACAATGCATTATCCACAAATATTTATTTAGAATGTTTGGTGTATGGTTTAGGTAGTCTCATATTATCATATAATTTTATTGGTGCTGAAAATTCCCAAATTACCAGTAGATATCAACCAAAATTTTGAAAAATATTATAAATTCTAAATATAGATTAGCTATACTATGCAATAAGCAATAAATAAATAATCGTAATTCAATTTGGCTCCTGTTAAATAAATAAAAATAACAAAAAAGTATTTGTCATATTAAATTAAAAAACTAAAAAAATCGGCATCATTGTTATTGTTCTCGTTCTTTGACTTAACAAAATTCTCTTTGCTTTGTTGAAAACGCAAAATAAAATCATGAACTCTGTGGATTTCAAAGAATCCGTGTTTCTATTTTGTTGTTCTATTGTTTATTATTACTGCTGTGCTGTTTCTCGAGTAGCGAATGATGAAAGCGAGTTTAAGTGAATGACGCATTTTTTATGTGTATGACTCAGTTGTATTATTACATTTTTTGATATTGTGTGTTGTGCTGAATTCATTGTTTCTAATAGTAGTGACTGATCACTTGCAGGTGTATACTTCTAACAGGCTTTGCATTACGGTGTTACTGACGTATGAGTAACAAATATTTCTGTGTATTGCAAATCAAACATACGCCAACAACGTTTGTCGCTGCTCTAAGCGTATGATAAATGCGAATAAATATCTCACTGGTAATATTTTATAAATTTAATTCAAATGCATAAACTAATTTCTATAATATTCGCAATTTTTATTACTGCAACAATGCTTGCTTTTGTTGTATAACTTACGGCTGTGCTTTTTCGTTTGTCATGTGTTTGTGTGTGTGAAGCTTGCATGTGCCTAAGTAAATGATTTTTTAATTAAAATATTTTTAATTGCACACATAGTAAGTGGAAGAATAAATAACTGCGTGTTAATGTAATGTTATTTTCTTACAAAAAGGATTTAAAATAATTTTATGCAAATAAATTCCGTTGTTTGTCTTCTTATTTGTTCCTTTGTTGCTTGAGCTTAGTGAACAGTTTAATTGCTGAAATTGCTTCGCAAGACAATTGAAGCAAAAAGTCAAAAAAATCCTAAAGCGTTTTAACACATTAAAAGCCAAGACTATTATAAACTAAAAATTTTTGAATTCGTTAATTTAGTTCAATTAAAATAATTATGGAACTGTCATTTTGGACCTGTACTCAAACAATCAAGGAATATGGAAGAATAAACTTTCAAGGATATGGTAGGATATTTTGGTTTTTTAAAGACCTTATCTTCATAGTTTTGCTCAGGGGACGAAAAGTATAGGAATTCCATTATAAGAATACGAAATTCGAAATAGAAAATATTTAACAAAAACATTTAAGCTTCACGAAAAAAAATCAAGAAATATTCATTCTTGTTTTCTTTAACTTAAAAATTTATCCAATTTAAAGGCCGCTATCTTGAGTATTTTAAATAATTATTTCTTAAATTTAAATTTAATTAAAATTATTACATTTCATTTGTTTAATTAGCATATCACACATTGATTTTGCATTGTGAAATTTTCTGTTGCTGCTGGATATTTTAAAATTGACTTGTTTTCACACTTAAAAAAAAAGCGGGAAAAACTCACACGACAGAAACACAAAAAGCTTTTGTTGACACAATTTTAATTAAATCATAATAAATCTGCTTTCCATATGACACCTCTATAATATGCCACAAATCGAGTGAAGAATACCTTTGCCATAAAAAAAAAGAGAAAGACTATCAGTTTTATTTACATACAGGGAAATCTCGCTATAACGAATTTTTTACATTAACAACCTTAAATAGCGAACAATATATTAATTTTATACTGGATATAACGAATGCGGGAAAATAATCAAACAATAAAAAACAAAATGGAATCAAAAATTGGGTCCACTTTGGAAAAAACCAACAAAGGTAAAAACAAAAACCTATAATTAAAATATGGTGAGAAAAGAAAGAAAAAACATTTTTTAATAAATAGAATTGTGTTAAAAACTAAAATCTAGAGAAATAAAAATATTTATAATGGTGGTTTCCAAGTAAGTGATACCTGGTTATTCAGAATAAAAAAAAGAAAAAAATATACAGCATTAGACTTCAGAATTTATGTGCAGAACAGTTAAAACAATGGCTGTTTGATAACTCCGTGACTTTTTCAATTACCCTCGCAGTAATTTTAAATGCATTTAATATTGACATTGATAGTCCCGAACGAAAACCATATTATAATCCATATTAAATTCACTTCAATTAAAAAAAAACAATTTTTTTGGAAGGCTTAAAATTCTAAATATCACGTCCTTTGCGACGCGTTGTAACGTGCGTGACGGAAAATAAAGTTTTTTTTTATATTGAGAATAGAATGAACTTTTTCTTTCAAGCCGGCTATAACTTTGAATTATTTTCATATCCTGCTTTTAAGTAAAAAAAATTTAAATTCTACAATAAAAAAATTTAAATTCTACAATAAAAAAATTTTCTTAAAAATAATATTTATTTCTGTAACGTGCGTTACGCAAATTGGGAGTAATTTCTACTAAATTTTTTTTCCAAAATTACTGTACGTAAACTGTTTTATTCAAATAAATAAATTTGTGTTTATTTATGTGCTACTAGTTATTAATGTAACGTGCGTCAAAAAAAGGTTTACGGCTTTTGATAAAAAACGACAACAATTTTTGGCGGCAAATAATTATTTTTTTAAATTTTTTTCTATTTTATCTTTCTCTTCACTAAAAATTACTGAAACACACTTAAGCTCTCAAAGTTTTTTATTTTGTGATGCGTGCGTCACAAAATTTTCTGATCAATTATTTAGCAACATATAGCTAATAAAAAAATTTTTGTTTTAAGCAAAGTACACTTAAATACCACTAAACGCTGTATATAAATTGAAGGTATCTTTTTTGAAAGACCAAAAAATTTTTATATTTTAAACCGAAAACGCGTACGAAGGTAGCGTTCGTAACGCGGATTTTGCCATCTTCATATTTTAAGATTTTGTATTATAGATGATGCAGTATCCATTATAGTTTTATAGTTTCCCTTCGAATTTCTGAGGAGCGGTATAAAAACCAACCATCGGATCTTCTACATTTTTATGAATGTGTCAGTTTTTAATATACCAGGATCTCTTGTAATCAGTCGTCGCATTTTATAATGTCACCTTTGAATTTTCTCAATATTTGATACTGTGGCAGTGATCCATAACTGAATGGTTATGGAGGCATCTTGTGTTTGCAATAGAATTGTATAGAAAAAATTTCCAATTTAAACTTGAGCGGATAGATTTCTGCCAATTAGGCAATTCATTCGGTTTGCTTTTAGTTTCAATGAACTCAACTTTGTATACGTGTGCATATTATCTATCAATTATAAAGCCCAGATATTTAATTTCCATCCGTCATTTCACATCAAAAAGTTCGTGATTGTTATGGCTGTTGTAAAAGTACCACAAAGTAATTTTACACTACGTATTGCGAATTACTTACTAATGAAGTTCATAAACAAAATACGTTCATATTTGTTAAAGAAAAAACTTCGCATTCGTTATTAATATCGTTGCCTGTGTGGGTTGTCTGTACACGATAATTTTTATAACGGAAGACACTAATTACGTTGCACTAATAAAGTTTAAACAAAACGGAAGAGAATGCAGCTGCATTACAGGCTTTCAATTGCAACTAGACGAATATTGCAAAAATAATGCATTAAATTTTCCATCAGTTTATGCTTTCGTTAATGTTGCATATTTTGAAATAATCATAATTATATGCATTTTTAATATCAACACAGACATAACAAGTTACAATGTTAATGCATGATTGCAGGATTTTTGCTTTTAAAGAATTTAATTGAATTAATAACTGATATTTTAGATGCAACTGGAAGATGATCGCTTCAGGACCATGTCAGAGCAATAACTTTGCTATTTGCCAACAGCGGCCTCCTTCATGGGCATTTGAGCAATAAAATATCGACGAAGGAAAACAATAAATGAATAAAATAGCTTTCCTCTACAGTGGAAAAAAAGTCGTCATACAATTAATTTTTACATTAATACATTGAAATTTCTTATTCAAAGTGACCGAAACATGCCCCTCATTGGATCACTGCAAAATGTTTCATTACATTTATGAACACCATTTGCGTGCGTGTTTCCTAAATGTAATGAAACTATATTTTTTTTTAGTTTAACGAAACATTTTCTTTGAAAATTTTCAAAAATTCCTGAAAATGTTAATCGATGATTAACGAAATATCGAAAAAGTGGAGAAATAGAAAATAAAAAACCAACCAACGCACAGTTGGAATTTTTGAAATTTATATAGCCTATAGTTCGTTTCAGATATACAGAGAGATCTGGGAATAGTTTATGAAAATCCGTTCAGCCGTTTAGCCGTCTATAAGACATCAAAAACCATACAAACATGTAATTTTTATACAGGGTGCCTGGTGGCAAATTTATATTTTTAAGTACGATTATTTCAAAAAGTAATAAACGGTGCGGAGGGAAGTGGCGCCGTTGGAATTATCGATTGTGCGGATTTGTCAGTCACGATGTCGCAGTTCTCGAGTCAGCATCGCGTGTTTTCTGTGGAGACTTTTTTTTTTAGAGTAAAGATTCTTACGTAATTGCTCGTTTACAATTTTGTTGAAAGTTCGGTATTCGGACCAAGTCGAAATTTATTTCCTTCGTGGGTGCAGAGATTTCGCGCAACTGTTTCGGCTATGAATGCCACACGGCCAAAGCCCAGTCGATCTTCCAGGACTTCTGAAAACATTGAACTGGTTGAAAGCAGTTTACGTGCAAATGCGCGACTTTCAATACGGAAAAAAGCAGGCTCCTGGCATTTCCAAGAGCGATTATTCATGAAATTTTAAAAAAGCATCTGAAGGATCTGGACGACATATTCTTTAAAAACTAAAATCCGCATTTCGATTCTATCGTTCAAAACAACTTTGTGTCAATTATTACGTTTTTCATTTAAGTTTGAAAATATAAATCTGCTACCAGACACCCTGTATATAAGATTGACTTTAAATTGGCTAAAGCCAAATCTATGCTGCCTTTGTATTATAAATTGCGTATTAAATTAATGCATATAAATTAAAAATACATGCGAAGTCAAAATGAAGCGCAATTTTTCAAATGTCACATGATTTCCAGCACAGAGGCACGCACTCCTGTTAAAAATTCAACGCAAATGTTTCCTTTTGTTCCGTTTACAGAACACATGTGCACATCTGACATGTGAAACATACTCGTATTTTCTATTTTATGCAAAAATAAACCAAAAAAAAGTATATACTCTTATACATACAATGTATCAGGCATGTATGTTTGGATGTGCAAGGAAAGGCCACAACTTAATAAAAGAATTGCGAAATATTTCCCCACAAACACAAAATTCATTTATTTTGGTTGAAAACGCCCTCTGTTCTGTGGTATAAAAAACATTGTCAAACGCATTGTTTGGCATTGAATAGAAAAAGCACATGTAGGAGACGAAATATTCGCCTTTCATGGTGACGAACTAGTCTTGACAGAATTCAACATTGAAAACTTTGCACGTGATTATGATGACGATGATGACCTTAATTACCGTGGTCATAGTGCTTCTATAAAAATGTAATTTTGAATTCCTATCAAATATGTGAATATATTTCTTACTTAACGTACATTTGTTTTCATGTATGGGTGGGTACATGCATGCGTGCCTATAAAGATATTTGCAAACAATTTTGTCATGAATACATTGGGGGGAGAATTGACTTTCTTGTTGTAGCTGAAAGAGTTCTTATCGTTATATTTGTAATTGCAACAATAATGATAATGCAGGTTCTGGGCACGTTTCACCTAAATTGGAGTGCAAATTTGCACTGCAATAATAATTTTCGTGTAGCTAAAAATGAGACAACTGGCGTCTAAAATTAATTTCTCCAAATGTGTTTAAAAAACATAAGTACGGTAACATGGTCACTAGTGTAGAACAAAGTGGCAATCATTGCAAACAAAGTCACGCAAGCAAAGCCCTTGTTATGAAGCAGATCTGAGCAAAACCATAAATGAAGCTCAGAGAGGTGACAGATGGTGCAGCTTCTCTCTGCTTTTGCACGTTTTTTGTTTTATAGCAGTGTTTTAGTGCCTCAAGCAGACGTGCAAAAGCAGAATTGTAAAAATAATGAAGCTTTCCTCTATCTATACCTTCATTACCTGACATCTCTATCACTAGTACGTGGTAAAAAATAATCATTGCCTGACTGTTACTTCTTAAAAAAATTATTTATTTGAAATTTTGCAAAATATTTAATTAAATTTTTAATTATTTTCATTAAAAATTTAATTGAAAATTAATTGAATTAAATCAAAAATATTAATTTAATTGATACTATTAATTTCTTTGCAGATGAAAATCTTTTTGTTTGAAATTTTTTAATTGAAATTATCTTTTTTTTCCGTGAGTCTTTCAGAGCGTGCTAGTCTTTTCTTTATTCTGGTACGGTTGATCACACGATGTCCCTTAAAGAACGTCACATTAGGCAAATAATTGCCCAAAAAAAACTCTATACAGTTCTTTTATTATTTAAAAATACTTTTGATTTGAAACAGGTCCTTCTCTGCACAGAAAAAATTGTCGCGGGAATGAATTCAATTAAATGAAAATTATTAAATTTTTTTTTTTTCAAGCAATTTTTTAATTGCCGTAATTAAAATCTTTAGTTTAAAAAAATTCAAAATTTTATGTGTATGTATGTTTTACATATATACATAAGAATATATAGCATTTTAATTGAATTTTAAATGCTGAAAAACCACACGGATACAAATATGTTAATTGATATGATCAATTTGTTTGCTGGCCGAGAATTGGCAAACATTTTAATTGGCAGAACAATTTACTAAGGGTCTCTTTCACTAAACATATTTAAACACAATTTAATTTAATTAATGATCTTTATTTAAAGTATGTTTAAAAAAAATTTATTTTCACCAACTGAAATAATGAAACACAATAAAGTATGGTAACGCTCTGATATTTAATATGATAGCGTCAACTTACAGCTTTTTAAAAAGCTGTTTACAAGCTGTTTTAAAGCTATTTCATGCTGTTGCAAAATCAATATTTAAATGCAGAGTGCTGGCTACTTAAACAGTATTTAAATATTCAATGAGTATATCTAGATAAAAATGAAAATCGACATTTAAATATGAATTGATATTTAAATAGAATTGGTGAAATAGGCTCTAAGTCACTTTTTAATTGAACCTCTTGCTCGATTTTTTCTGTGTGAAGTAAAAACACTTTCTCTTTTCTATAAATTATTGCTCCAATCCAATTTGTCTTTTATATCCCATGAAATATTAACTAATTAGTTGCCGAAAACAGTGGTTACCTTTAGGTATGCAGTGGAACTACATATGTAGTTAAATCATTTCTAGAGACAATTTCCAAAATTATGTACTTCTTCAACTCTGATACTAAAACATCAGAAAGACGATGATGCGTACTGCGCTGCTTGGGCTTTTTTCGTCTATTGCATAGAAACCATAACAATCTGTTTTTGCTAATTTGCAAACTGACAAAATAAAGAAAAAAATGTTATTTAGTGAGTGGGAACATTGTGCATGGAGTGAAGACAATTCTAAAGAATGCGACACCATTTTCTTCATAAGAATTGACTGTTTCATGTTGATTGTCTTTCAAAATATTGACAATGAATTTTCCATTCAAAAATATTATTGAAACGTACTTTTGGTGATTGCTTTCTGAAATGGAAGTGTTTTTATTTTTAGTGTATTTTTAGAATTGCTTTAAATATAAAATGATGTCATTGTTTATAGCTCTTTAAAAATTTAATCTACTCAATTTTAATTAATTTTTATTTAGAATGAAATTTTTTTTACTTAAGAAAAACTAAAATGAATTCTTTCGTTCTCTTTCTTTTCTTGTTTCATTAGCATATTTCCGTTGAAGAGACTAAGTGATTTTTATAACAAAATGTCCACCTCTTATTGTCATTTTAAATAAATCAAAGATATTTCCTTGTCCCTAAATGAACACTTTCCTTCTACAGGGTGGCACAAAAGAAGCTATATGCTTTGAATTCTTTATAACTTTTTTAATTATTATTTGTTCTTTGTTTTTTTTTCATATTTTGTGAAGAATACTTGGGGAATTAATTATGAAACATTCGAAATGAAATCGGAAATTTTGCGAAAAGTTATGGAAATTATGCTAAAAAGAGCACGTATCTGCGAAGCGGAAAATGGACATCACTTACAGGATATCATTTTTCAAAGCTAATTGCAAAAAATTCCCCAATAATAGACTGTATTTAAAAAATTATAATAATCGCATTAATAAAAAAGTTATAAATCATTTAAACCATATAGCTCCTTTTTTTCTGCCACCCTGTACAACTTTTTTTGTATTTCCCATTTCTTGTCTTATTCAAATGCCATTTTGGGTAAAATTATCCCAGCCCTAAGCTATTTGGTTATAGTGTTACATAAAAGAAAAAAATTAAAGATAAAACATTATGTTGTTTCCAAAAATATATCCTGCAATATTTATGAAAATTCTTGGGAAAACAAAACCTAAGTGAATTGTGAGAGTAAAATAAACGCAAAGACATTTTAATCAGCCATAAAGGTTCGCCTCAATCTCATTTTCATGCAGGAAAATAAATCCATACTGGGTATTGTCTTAACATATTTTTCAACAAATTAGCTGAAGAACTGAAAGCTGTGACTTTTAGTAATAAAATTTCGTTTTCACTTTTATCTTAAATCATGGGCAGAGTTTAAAGAAAATATTTACGCAACATCAGCTATTTAACTGTTTGTGAAACTTGATTTTTTTTAAACATTTCGTTTATAATTAAAATAAGCAATAATATGGAATAGCAGTGACGAAAGAAATAGTTCACTCAAATGTGGTATTTTGGCAGTTGGTAAAATAAAAAAATACAACTTGTTGATGTTATTTGATCATTCACAGAGAAATGTTTCTATTTTTGATGACATACACAGAAATAGTACATTGCCTGTAGGTAATGTTTTTGTGTTGCTATGATATATTAAAATAATTTGTCATATTAAGACACGATGAAGTCATCGAGAAATACTGAGTGTCACTTTTCCACTTGCATTAGTTCGTGGTGAGGTTGAATCTGAGTTTCTGCTTGACAAAAGTAACTTTTACGTTCCAACCAGACCAACTCGTACACAGAAAATTAAGAAATTAAGATTCAATTAAACAAAAAAACGAAGATTCAATTAAAATAATAATTAGATTTAAACCTATGACGAAAAACGCAGAATCAATTAAGAGTTTTAATTGAAAAAAATTTAAAAAATTTGGCCACTTTTAACGGCACTGTCTTGACTGAACACCAAAATTAATTAAAATTAACGTAGATTCAAATAAATTTATAATTAAGAGAAAAAAATTTTCTAAGCAAAGTCTTAATTGAGAAAAATTTAACTAATATTTTTGCTGTTTAACTTTCAGCTGATCAGTCGAAAATACTATTCGTTTGAAATTTATGCACAGCAAAAAATAAAATGAAATTTTAACTAAAAATTTTGTAATTAGATTTGCAACTGTAAAGAAATTAATAGTATAAATTAAATTATTATTGTTGACTTACGGCACTTTACACAATGTCCACTCTTTCTCCTACCCTATTTCTAATCTTTCTTAATGACCTCCTATGTCAAACTTCCAACCCTATCCACTCTTTCGCAGATGACAGCAGACTTTCCCACTCATATTCATTTAGTCGTAGGCCAACATCGACTATGATCACTTCGCTGAGGCAGAATATGAGTGATTCATTGAATTGTGACCTCATGAAAATATCGCATTGGGGTCATCAAACAGGGTCGGTTTCAACTCTCAAAAGACCAAATGCAGCATGCTTACACATCGACGCATGCCCGATGACACTGCGTCATCTGTAATTATAGGCGGTATAAACATCGAGGAATCAGAAGCTCTTGATGTTCTTGGCATGAAAATTCAGTACGATGTTCGATGGACTGAGCACATTTTTCAGGTCTCAAAAGAAGCATTTAAGTGCTTCGGTTTTTTAAGACGGTGCAAGACATACTTCACCCCATCTAATCTCCTCACTATTTATACCGCCTACATCCGACCGAAAATGGAATACAACTCTCATGTTTGGGCCGGTGCTTCAGAGACTATTTTGGATTTACTCGACCGTGTACAGGAGAGAGCGAAGAAACTCATAGAAGACAGTATGGTAGACAACTCTATTAACTCTCGAGCATCGTCGCAACGTGGGGTGCGTTTCGTTGTTCTATCGTTACTATAATGGGATGTGTTCTGATGAAATCAGGTAACTTGTTCCCGAAACCCGGTCATTCACGCGCACGACGCGTTCATCATTAAGAGCGCATCCATTTGTGGTCAACTTGGTAGCGAACCGCACTATGCATTACAGGGAGAACTCATTTTTCGGCCGAACATCGCGTATGTGGAACAAACTCCCTGCCGAGGTATTTCCTGTCACTTATGACGTGGGAAAATTCAAATACAATGTCCATTCACACTACTCCCTCTATCCTCCTTCCCATAACCTGATTTCCTAGTTCCAGCACAATGCATCGCATGTGTTGGTGTCATCCCCTGAGTGCTGGTCCAAGAAAGAAAAAAAAATGTCTGATAACAAATAATTAACTTTCGGTTTGCTCAACAGGACTATTGAATCGATGGTTAATGATTTAAGTTTTACTATCCTTCAGTTACTTAACAAAAGAATGCAAGCAAAAGTATGGCAATATTGTTTCTGTTACGAAAAATATTTTAAATGTCAGAAAATAGAAAAAAAAATATTAATTTTTATTGAAAAAACATGAAACGTATTCTCTTAAAAAAAATGGCGGAATTTTCATTATTGTTCCTGCTTGGAAATTTTTAAAACAAAGCGAGGCTGATAAAATATTGGTCTACAAAAATATTCAGATATACACACACGGCGTTGCCTCTGTGTTCTTCAGAGAGTCACATCAAAATAATTTATTTTCAGTTGGTTTTTATTTTTGCTTTCACTACAAATGTACGAAAAGAGCAAACGAGGGGTTATCGGTGAACCGGCAGTTAACTTTTCAATTATGACTTTAGTGGACTAAATAAAAAATAAAATAAAAAAATTTGTTTTTAAGAATATGACGTCGTGAGTGGTATGCCCACAATAAACGCAGTGGTCATGTCTATTTTATTTTTACTCAAGTGCGTGGCGAGTGATTAATCATGACATAAAGAAATCACGATATGAATTGTTTATTATTGTATTATGTGTTTAATATTTTTCAGCTGTATTAACAATCTAGATTAACCCGGCGCGTTTCGCTACCCCACACCAACTTATCAAAGCAACAGATCAAATAGTTAGTTCCTCAACCTCAACTTGGCAGCATTGCATAGTAAAAACTCACACGACCTCTCTATTGAAACTGACGTATAGAGGGCGCAGTAGTAACTATTTAGCAATACTTTACCATCTGGTAAAATTGACGCAAGATAGCCGACATTGATAATATAACCATTATCAGGACCATTGGTCCGCTTTTACCCCATGAAAAGTATCTTATATTTTCAGTGGGACCATAGACTATCCGTCTACCAAATTTCATAGAAATCTGTTCATCAGTTTAGGCGGTGTAGTGGAGCCAACATCCAAAAAATCACATTTATAATATTAATTGGATTATGATAATTTTCAACTGCGTTTAATTGTGCGTTGCTGGCCACTCGCATTTTATACTTTTGTGCAGCTCTGGACTCTTTCTTAAGTATTAAAAAAGTTTCCTGATACATAAAAAGAGTAGAGAAACGAGTACGTATCAGAGATGGGATATCTGGTGAGGAGTTTCCAATTATTTTTTTTTTTTTTTTTTTTTTTTTTTTCCCATGTTATTTTGAATTTTGGATCTTTCAATATGAATTAACAAAATGTGTTCAAATCTTAATCTAAAAATATACTATAAAAAAAAAAAAAATAGTTTCCATTGCCACTGCAATTTCAACCCAATGGTTACACAGAATTTTCATCCAATCAGATCAAACGTTTGGGTCCTTTTGAGTCTTCTGTGACCCTCAAAGACCAGCAATTCTCTAGCAAGTGGATTGGGATGCACCGTGATCTTCGTCCTATACTTCGTACAGACTTTTTTAATTTCATCATTAATTGATGGAATTTTTAGATCCCTGTGGATATTTACATTTTTCATGTACCATGGAGCACCTGTGATTATTCGTAAAATTTTTGACTGTCTTCTTTGTAATTTTGCAACATTTGATGCGGAAGCAGTTCCCCACAGCTGAACGCCATATAGCCATATGGGCTTTAAAATCGCCTTATACAACAGCACCTTCATATCTAGGCCTAGTGCAGAGTGTCGTCCTATAAGCCAGTAAAGCTGCGCAGTTTTCAACTTCAGTTGAGTGATTTTGGCCGCTATGTGACTAGTCCACGTAAGACGTCTATCGAGATGAATACCAAGATATTTTACGTGGTTGCCCTCAGGTATTGTAACACCGTTTATCGTGATGGGAGGACAATTGTCCCTTCTCAGAGTAAACGTAATGTGGACGCACTTTGAAGCATTTACTTTTATCTTCCACTTTGATAACCATTTTTCCAATCGGTTCAAATGCGCTTGAAGATGTTGGCTTGCTACTGCTGCATTCTTGTGTATGCTTAGAAAAGCAGTATCATCCGCGAAAGTTGATGTATGCGTCAATTGACTTGTAGGCATATCCGCAGTAAATAAAATGTACAGAAAAGGACCAAGGATACTTCCCTGTGGTACACCAGCATGGATATTTTTAATGGAAGATATCACCGATTTCGACCTTATATGAAAAGATCTATTAGTTATGTAATTTTTGAACAATTTGTGAACGTTTTCCGGTAGCAAGTTTACAATTTTGTGCATCAGACCGTCGTGCCAGACTTTGTCGAACGCTTGAGATATATCAATAAAAAGTGCCGAACAGTATTCTTTATTCTCGAAAGCCGATCGGACAAGGTTTGTTATTCTGTGTACTTGTGCCACAGTGCTGTGCATTTTCCGGAATCCAAATTGGTGATGTGGGATAACAGAATTAGTGTCAACGTGGTGCCGTAGTTTCTCGAGAATCAATTTTTCAAAAAGTTTGGACAGTATCGGCAATAAGCTTATTGGACGATAAGAAGATACTTGCGTAACATCTTTACATGGCTTAGGAATCATTACGATTTCTGAGTGTTTCCATGCTTTCGGAAACGTACCCAACCTCAACATAGAATTGAAAATAAAGAGAATCAGCCTCAATGCTGATTGTGGCAGATTAGTTATCATTGCTCCTGTGATTTTGTCACTGCCTGGAGCTTTTCTGGCTTTTAACGTTTTTATAGCAGATTCGACTTCAGCAAATCGGAATTTCAGTGGACGTTGTACTCTTTCGTTTATGACAATCGGCGCAATACGGGAAGCGGTTACATTTGGTGTAAATACGTTTTCCAGGTGGTTGGCGAATTCCTCAATTTTCTCCTCTGTACTCTGTGCAAATTCACCATTATGTAACCTTATTGGGGCCTCGTAGGAAGTAGGTTGTTTCATTTTTTTTGTAGCTCTCCACAAACTATAATCTGTTTGCTCTGTTGTGTCCAACCTTTGCAGATATTCATTCAGTTGAAATTCTTTGTCCTCTTTCAGCAAAACACGCAGTTTCCGTTGGCATTTATTTAGTTGTGCCTTTAAGCCAGGTGAACGGAGCTCCTGCCACTGACGCCTCAACTGTCTTTTATGCCTTATCAGGGACTCAACGGTAGCATTACTGTTGTAATGACGCCTGCTTCTTATCAAAACGTTTGATGCGGAAACTGCTGTCGCTTCTTTCAGGATGTTTGTTGTGAGGATTACAGCATCCTCTACTTCAGACTCCGATTTCAAAGACAAGTGTTGTGGCAAGTGGGTACTAATGTACATTTTGTACTTTAGCCAATTTATATGTTTTTTATGATAACACTTATTCTGCTCTGCATTTTCAGAAGCGCGAAAAAAATTCAAAAAAGTAGGTGAATGATCCGACGAAAGATCCAAAGACGGAACCAAATGAAATAGTTCTCTTCTTATGCTGCGAGTGACCGCAAAGTCGATCACATCTGGAATTTTATTAATGTCTGTAGGCCAGTGTGTGTGGGTTGACCTGCAGATATTGCGTCCAAATTGTGAAGGGATATCGCATCGAAAAGTTGCCTTCCTCTTGGTGAAATAAGTCTAGAACCCCAAAAGGTGTGTTTTGCATTAAAATCACCCGCTGCAATAAACTTTGTTCCTAACGTTTGAAAAAAGTTCCAAAATTGATCCGTAGTAATGGAGTGTCTGGGTGGACAATAAACGGCAGAAATCGATGTACCACAACGTGGTAACCTTATGGTGGTGGCTTGTATGTGATCCGTCGAAAATTCTGGTAGGGGAAAATGGGCAACATCTCTGTGAACCAGTATTGCTGTCCCTCCACAAGCTCTGCCACTTGGATGCTTTGTGTCATAATTATAATAATTTTTTATTTTGAAACAGTTCTTTTGAGTAAAATGTGTTTCGGATACGAGAAGTACATCAACTTGTTGTGATTGTAGGAACTGTTGCACTTCATACTTGTGCTGGCTCAGGCCATTAGCATTCCAAAAACAAATTTTCAGCGTATCCATTATTTTTTGTTCAACAAAATTTGCATCAGCATGCTCTGGTTTTGCAGCATTTGCTGGAACATACCTTGCATGTTGGACATAAAACTGTTCATAGTGTCTATCAATTTCTCGATGGCACTTTGAGTGTCGGGCAGTGGTTTGTGCTCACCTTCCTTCAAAACGTTTGCATACGAGTTAACTCGATGACTTTCTTGCGATGTATTACCTTTCTTCAACGTTTCAGCGAAACTAACGTGTTGCACATTTGTACCCTGAGCTCTTTGAGTTGCACGGGCAGAAGTTGTTGGCAAATTAGGAAAATTAGTTTCCTTATACTCGAGTGGTACTGGCACTGATCTTCTTGCCTTGTTTGAATTTTTTAGTTGCAAAAACACTTTGCAACCACGATAATTGGCGGTGTGTTTTTCACCACAATTACCGCACTTTCTCACATTCGTGTCAGATTTCGGGTGTGGGCATTCCAAAGATTTGTGAATGTCTCCACATCTCACACATACGGATGGTAATTTACAAAAAGATTTTGTATGTCCAAACTCCTGACAATTTTGGCACTGAGGCGGACCCTTACGCTTAATTGGTTCCTCTACGACAATTCTTCGGTTCAATAAGAATTTTAAATTGTAAATGGGGTGAGTTTCATTTTTTTTCAATTTAGTTGAGTCGAAAGCAACTTCAACTTTAAACATTGGCTGAGGAATTTTCTCTCGGTTAATTATATTGAAAATTGATTTAGCATCGAACCCCGCATTCTTCAGGGCATCTTTAATATCCTCAGTCGGCACAGAATTGTCAATACCTTTAATGACCACCACTAAGCCCTTTGCACTCTTCAATTGGTAAGTGTAGTAACCTTTTTTTTCCGCATCAAAATTGTTCACTATGGCCCTATAGCCTTTCTCGCTGTCGGCCTGAATCTTTGTCTCCAGCACGTTACCTTTGCGAATAGAGACCACGTAAAAGTGATCTTTACCTATCAACTTTGACAATTTACTCACCAAAGAATTAGTACACACTTCTCGCAAATATATTGGTGGCGGTTTTATTGCTCTTTGCTCTGGCTTTTCCGTATTGTTATTGGCCATTTTGCCAAGAATGGCAAACCTATTTTGACCCTCATTGGTTCGTGGCATTTTAGGGTCGGGTTCAGTATTGGCGGCCCTAGGACTGGATTTACGCTTAGTGATCGTGATGTAGCGGTCCATTCCAGTAGGTATATTATGGCTTGAAAAATTTGAACACGACGGAAGATCCGTACTTTTATTTATGGGAGAAAATGGGCGCGATACAATTATTTTATCTTCTGTACACTTATTCAAATTTGGATCACTTGCACTTTTTTCAGCAAAAATTGGACCAGTGGTCGGTTTCAGGGTTAAATAATCTCTATTGCATTTAGGATCGTAAATATTCTCACTACTCTTGCTTTCAGAGTTGACAATTATGTATGCATGTCTGCCGTTTTGTTTTTTCACATTTGCTTTGTTCGAGCAATCGCTTGCACTCATATAGAAAACAATGCACTGTACAGTAATGCCACGTACTGTTGTTGTTGTTGTTTATGTTTGAGTAGTATTTGTTGGTTTGTTTAAATTTATTTTTATATGTATTGTTTGTGATAGTTCTATTTTATATTTGTTATGTTTTTATATTTTAATATTTATTTGTGTTTAGTAAAAACTTCACTTTATGTTTTCTGTTTTCTTTTTTCTTTATGTGTGTTTAGAAATGTCCAGTTTGTATGTTTTAACACAACACTATTTATTTACAGAATTTTCAAAAAATTAACTGCTCCTAATTCCTTATTCCGATCCGGGACTATGATACACCGTTGGAAAGCTCAGAAAACGCCCAATCAAAAATGTACGAGTTATTAATTCAATTAATTCAAAAATTTGTACCGATCACACACACGCACACGTATATTTATAGCATTTGTTTTTTTTTTTTTTTTTTTTTTTTTTTTTAATAATACAACAACTTTATTTTTTAGATTTGACACAATTCATGAAATAATAAATATTGTATGTATAAAAAAAAAATGTTTAATGTCATTTAATCCGTTTAGACCGTGAACGTTTGTAATTACGTTTATTAAATTGTTGGTGGCTCTAAATCTCTGGCAAACACCAATAAATAAATAAAATAAGTAAATTTAACACAAAACTTCCGCTTATCGATCGCACCGCACCAGACTGTGTTGATTTGGTGACCAATTATTGAAAAAAGTTGCTTTAAAAAATAAAATAAAGAAAATGTAACAGGAAATAGATTTATATTGTTGCAACCACAAAATTTTTTCTGTCGACTTTTTATGTTGTTATAAATTATTTAATGAAATCGTCATAGCTCAGTTTTGTGCACCCAACCAACCGATTTAATCTGAAAGGATTATGGTTAAACATTTGGAAGGCACTGAGGATCAGTCTTCTTTTTTTTTTTTTGTTTTTATTACTGCTGTAACAATTTCCATGACCAATATGGTGCACAAAATTGCATTGCACTGTGGCATAGAATTGCAAAAGTTTTAAAATTTAATAAGACCTACTCAAAGGCCTTCCAGCAGGGACTTGCGAACTTTGACAGTTGATAACGGTCATCTTGTTGCAGCTATATCTGTCAAATTAGTTGTCATTTATTCAGTCTGTTTTGCCAAATCACCGTGGACGGGCATAGCATTCAACAGCACGTGCAAAGTATAAAATTGTTTTATCGTCCAAGGTACCACCCGCTACGCCATAATCGTTGGCCATAATCATCCTACCGAGAGAACTATTCGCAATGTGGTGGATAAATTTGAGTCCACTGGTTCAGTAAACGATCGACCAACACCCACAAAAACCACAATGTAAACAAAACGAAAGATCTGCCGAAAACATCTCCGCTGTCGGTGTCGCTCACAAAAACTCGGCCTTTCGCTGAGCACAACTTGACGAATTCTGCGTCGTGACTTGAGCCTGCAGCCGTACAAAATTCAACTGACCAATGAACTGAAGGTAAACGACCATAGACAACGACGTGTGTTCACTGAATAGGATCAGGAGCATTTGGCAACTGACCTTAATTTTCATCGAAAAATCTTCTTCAGCGATGAAGTCCATTTCTAGATGAATCGCTACGTGAACAAACAAACTTGTCGAATTTGGGACGATATCAATCCACATGAGATCCAAGAGCATGCAATATATCTCGAAGTCAGTGTTTGGTGCGGATTTTGGGGAGGCGGCTTCATCGATGGCCATCACTATCAATTGGGCCGACAGTGAGACCGATTTCAATTTTTAAATATAGTGAGGCCCTCCACTACCGCAGTACCAGTAGTGAGTCACTGGTTTTTCACTTTATGCGAGTTAGTGTGCGCTGACACATAACGCTTATTGCCCTCCTCATGCGGATATTTTCTAAAACCCTTTTTTTTAGTTTTTTCCTTTTTTTTTATTATAGTTTTCAAATTCCTGTTAGTCGAATTTTGGAATATGTTTCCTTTGCAGATTTCAGTTTATTTGTTTTTTTTTGCAGGATTTGCGACAAAAATAATGCCACATCAAAAGATTTGCATAGTTTTGTGTCATGTTTTCCAGCAAAATGGCAGAAAACTACAATCTCTGTTGCGTAGATTTTTTTCTTTATTACTTGATGGTGACGAATTGAAGTGAAATATCGCGCAGTTTGCAAAGTTTACATCATAAAGCATGCTAGATAAAATTTTGTCGCGCATTTTATTTTTCCATTATTATAAATTTTTGTTTTTATTTCAGTTTATTTTACTCCAATAAATAACATTGCAATTAGTCATGAGAAAAATAAACCGATACAGAAGTAAATAAATATAGCATATGCACATGAACAAATAAATAAATAAATAAATAAATATATAAATTTGTTATAGGAATACACTCGAAATAAAAATCAATCCAAAGTACGCCAACTACGGACTTTCTTAAATCAAGTACAGAATATTTATAATTCAATTAATTGAAATAAGCCGAAAACGAAATTGATTTAAGAAAAGTTGAGATCGAATCAAGCCTAAAATGGGCTTGCTTTAAGAATTTCTAATTTCTGTATTGGATTAGAAGACATTATTGAATTTTTCAAAAAATATCTACTTGTTATATGGTTACCAGTTACTAGTCTACATGTTGGTTGGTTGGTGCTTATGCCAAGTCATTACTAGAGATTCAACCAAATTTCTGAAAAAGCAAAAAATATCTCTCATATTTATGCAAAAAGTCCCAAAAACTCTTTGAGAATTACAACAATACAAAAAAGAATTCCGTACTTAATTTATGATTATTTTTCACGATTTAAAAATTTTCTACTCATTTTAAAAATTTCCATGATCGGGTCTCTCAAGTAATCTCTCTATCGGCTTGTTCGTACTGGAATTTTTAATTATGACTCGCATTCAATTACATAAAAAAAAACTTAAATTTAGTATCAGCTTTCTATTTCTGTGTGGATATTCAAGCTCCTATATCTTAATAATTGCCTTATTTAATTTTGTTTTAAAATATTTTCCGCATTCGAAACTTAAATAGTTTTAAAAGCTGAGTTTTTATGCACATAACTTGCGTATTCAATTCAGCGTACTGGGTTTTATACGAAAAGTTTGGCGAGCAAAGTAGGCCATGACTAATAAAATTAAAAAAAAAACAAAAATATTTTTCCACAAAGCAATATTTTAGTAAAATTGCAGTATAGAAAGAATTTGTTATTTTCTTTACATTTTCTTATGGCAATTCGGGAAAATTTAATTGCATTGATTAAACGTTTAATTGAACGAGTGCATTGTCTAATTAAAGTTGTTAATTAAAAATTTTTAATACTTAAAAAAAAATTTTTAATTAATACCTTTAATTAGAACAATATATTTGTTCAATTAAACGTTTAATCAATTCAATTTAATTTTTAATTAAAACTTAGTTTTATTTGTTTTCTGTACATTCCATTACAAACTAAATTTACTTTCATTAGACCATAATATGTACATTCTTTGCTAGACTCCGCTGTCATTTCATTATGCAAGTATTTTGATTTAGCTGACCCCACGATCGGCCTTCACGCATAGGCGAATTTATCCCATAATACGAATGAGTATTAAAAGATTAAATTGAGGATGTTGTTACCTGGACAGTTGGCGCTTTGACTGTACAGCATGAAGGTCATGAGTTCAAACCCTACCCAACACATAAAAAAATTTTCGAATGGGTATTACAGTCTGCGCTAATGTAAAGACATTCATCACTTCCACCACTTTCTTCGGCATGTGAGCAATGAAAAATAAAATTGTACAACGTTTTTTTTTTTTATTTGGGGTAAGAACAACTTCGACAACAGGAAGAGCAGACTGGCGGTTCAAAATGATCAGCGGAATTGGATCTGAAATCTTCTCAAGTTACAGCAATCATATCGTCTTTCAGATTGGAAAACTGCATTTCAAGCTGAAATACTAGCCACAAGGGAAGCGAGTAGAATGCTGAGTAGGAGGAATACGTATGCGGACATCGAAATTTTTGTCCACACCCAAGTGACAATAAGATCACACAAAACTTGTACGATTTTCGTGAACCAATGTTACGACATGCATATCTGATCTATGTTCCGGCACATAGCAACATCCTCGGCAATAAGCGGGCAAAAACTGGGCAGGGCTGCAACCGCTATAGAAGCGAGTTCATTTACATTGCCGTTTAGCACCATGAACAAGAACACGAACATGCGACAATACCTTCAGAAGGGCGCAAGATCAGTGAAATACAGTGTTATGTTATGTCCATACTTCTGTGATAAGACGCTCAGAACAGATAATTAAAGTGACGGGAAAAGTACTTCACGCGCTTTACATTTTCTAAAAAAAAATGTGCAACTGCGGAGGTGTAAAAAAATATATTCTAAAAAAACCCCCATTTTCAAGTGTGTTAAAGGACTTTTGTTCTTTTCTCGAAAATGGTAGAAGAGAATGGTATCAAAACTCCTCCTGATGAATTATTTTATTCCACTTTTGGTTTTTAATGTTTCTTTAATTGTTTACCATGCCAGGCGTTAACAGAGCTCTGTTCGACTTGTTGGTTTGTGTCTAGGGTTATAAATTTTAATATTCTTACCTGCACGAAAGCAATAAAACTATTTCCGTGAGCAGCTGCAGCAAAAATTAAGTTATTTTCCTAATATTGAGCACTGCTGCCGATTCACTGACTGTGCCGCTAAAAGGAGAACATCCCGCAACGACAAGCCGATATATACTTAATTGGAAATTATCCAAATTGCATTACACCCGTATTACCAGAAAGGGATCTTCTTCACTTCTTTGGTAGTTCTTTTTTGTTTTTTGCTGGGCCACTATTACTTTCCACCTAGATACGTTACAATGTATTGCATACGTAGGGGACAACTCCTGAGCACTGGCCCAAGAAGAAATGCGTACGGTTTCTTACCTGCTCTGGAAGCGTCCAGCTTTGCACGCGTTGCGTTACATATTTTTTTTTGAAAAGTGTACTGAACGAACTATAATTGGTGGAGTTGGCCTTATTCGATATCTCAAAGCTTGCGAATTGGTGGAAATAGAAATGGAAATGGAAAAAGCAGCCACGTCAACGAACCTACCAATTGCTCTGCGTTTCATTTACAATAACACCTGTCTGTTTAACACCAGAATATTGCAATAGCAGATTTGTGTAAGGAATAAGTCCTATTCTATCACTTTGCCAATTTTATAAAATAGCAAATCAAGCTGAAAACAAAATAAAAATACAGCGCCAGATGTAACAATCATAGGACATATTAATTGCTGGCGGAAAAAGATCCTTCAAATCAGCCGCTTCGTGCGAATGTATTTATAAAATAAAATATGTGCGCAATTGTAAGGATGTGTTGTGCTCAGACATATATAAAGCAGTTTATTACAATTTCGTTAAGTATTTTATTCGCACATGAAGGAAAATAATATTAAAAGGCAACTGTTCTCATATTTTAACTTCATTAAATTATGCAGCTGTGCAAACGTGCAAACGTTACACAATAGTTGAAGAAGCAGCATGTTGTACAAATAATCACGAGTTACGTAAATGGAAGTCTTTTGCTGCATTGACAACTTGTGAACATTTTTTATGTTTTTTTGTTTTTTTTTTTTAATAAAGAAGTCAAATCTGATACTTGAATCTAATTTTTTGTTTGTTTTACCAAATCACTGCAGCAGACACATGTAAGTGTAAAATGTCACGTATGGATGAAATAAATTTTATCTGCCAGTCGATGATTCTCCATTGCTGAGCTTTGGTGCTACCACTCACTACTTTGTTATGGCGAGTTCTTGCTATATTGGCAATTGTTCCCTAATATGATTGTGCATTTACCCTACTTGACATTTTAAAATACATTGACCGTATTCGAAAAGTAATAAATGGATGTCGATAGTGTCAAATATTTAATAGATACATTGTGTTCCCTTCCATTCCATTTTGGTAGCAAAACAAAAAAAAAAGAAACCTTAAATGTAACTTTTGCTCCATGAATTTAATGTTTCGTATGAATGGCTGGCTGGCGTACTACTTCTTCTTCTATAAAATGTTTTTCTTTTAAATGTGTTTGAAATATTTTCTTTACATAAAAAACAGTCAGTATTTTGAGTGATTGCTGTATAAATTTTCTTGACAAATTCGACCAAGACAATGTTGAAGTACCATAAGAAATGTTAATGGAATAAACAACATGTGTGCCGAATATGTCCTGGGTTAATATTTCTTTTTCCATTTCATAGACTACAAGGTGGCGCAAAATTAATCATCCAATTTTGTTTTTGAATAACTTGGCTGAAGTAGTCTGCACGTTGACTACAAAACCAAAACAGACCTGGGTTCTACCGCAGTTTCAGACTAAATTTATAAAAAAAAAAACATCTCGCATTTTTCTGAGGTGCATTAGTGTGTCGTTGTGTGTCAGTTGTTGTCGGAAGGTTTCAGTGGCGAAGGCAGGGCCACTGAAAACTACCGGCTTCAGCTGATAGCAATCCACAATCACATCAGAACGACCTACTTTCTCGGTATTGTGTGCCACTGGCGAAGCTTAAACGCTGTTATAAACAAAGAACGTGTAAAAAAAAGCAGAGCTGTTAAATAATTAATTAAGACCCACCTCCTGTCGTTTCACTAACTATCACTCTCTTATAGTTCCAGCATAATGCATCGCATGTGTAGGGGTCATCTTCTGAGTGCTCGTCCCAGAGAAAAAAAAAATAAATAAATAAAATAAAATTATTTTGGTGGTGAACCTGCACAATTTTGTCTGTTAATTGGAAAATATGATATCAGCCCAGTGGCTGCCGCCAGTGTTGATACAAATTTATGCCCCTTTTATCGCATTTCCCATAACTTTCTGTAATATTTCTGGTGATAACAGTTCGCATTCCTGTCGAATATTCTCCTCAAGGGCTGCGATTGCCTGCGGCTTCAAGTAGTCCCAACGAAAGAAGTCTGGGATGGTTAAATCAGGCGATTTTATTCGGCATGCCATATCGTCAAACAAGAGATTACGCGACAACAGTAATTCGCAGGCGACTTACGGTCAGAAGGCATTCACTGATGCACTGTTTACACTTTCTATGGGAACATGTCTAAGTCTTTCACTAGAATTCTCTGTAGAGTTCGCTTGGTGACGCCCAATTGCGCGGTTCTTGGATGCAGCCGGCTGGTTGTAGATGCTGAGAACTGCAGCCCAGGGTTTTTTGTGGTATCGAAACGGCCTTTGTACTTATTGACCACCATCCGTGGTGGCGGTACCGGAAATATTTTTGTAAGATTTTGTTTCCCATAGTTTTTCCATATATACTAAAGCCCCGATTTGCGTCGATCCGATTTGCGTTTTTTCGATTTGCGTCGCAAAAAGAAATCTTTAACAATTCAGCAAACCTTAGAAAGTTTTGTTAACAAAACAGTGAGACCACCTAACCAAATGGAAACAACTGTTGTTAATTTAGATTTATCTGCTGAATAACATTTTTAACACTATTTTTTACTTTAATGTTTATGGGAATCGTATATACGTATGTATTTATGTATGTATTTACGTATATGAAAATAAATTTTAATAATTTAATTTATTATTTTTTTTTATTTCTAACTTTAAAAACGTTTATTGAATGAAATTAAACAAATAAAAATGTATTCATTGTATGACTTTTTTTTATCTAAATATGTATATATTTTTTCAAAATTTTTTAGTTTTTCACCCAATTAATTTGAAATCAGAACATTTGTATAGAAACAAATAACTCGATTTGCGTCGTTTCAATTTGCGTCGCATTCCTCCCATCCCCATTAACGACGCAAATCGGGGCTTTAGTGTACTAGGTACCCGGGTACCTGACCATGTTCTTGAAGATGTTTTTTCCCCCATTCACATAGAAGTAAAAGAGTTCGTTTGTTTTTCTTTCGCCAAATAAATAGATAGAAGTAAATTAGTCTGCCACGCCTATTAAAAATATTTACGTACCTCAAGGTCGGTACTTATTCAAAATGTATTAAAAATTAGATTTTACTTCTTAAGAAGTTTTAAGCAGATAGATCATCAAGGTACCCGGGCATATTGTTGTTCATATAATGGTTAAGAGCCGATTTACATTAAAGTTAATGCCGCTGTGATAACTCCATTGTTCGCTTTTGAAGTTGCTTCTTAAACACACGCGCATTTACATAAATACTTTTTTGTCGCAACAGTCTGGGGACTATTTAATTTTTTAATCGGTGTTTAATTATTTTGTTATTTGTAATATACAATATAATCTCGATAATGCTGACAATTAAAAACTAGGCATTGTCCGAAATATAGAAATGGCCGGATTACCGAGATAAAAACAACGTGAAAGTATTGTTAATGAAAGTTTTATCATAAATAGTTTAGAAAGGTTTTTGTTTTATAAACAGCTTGATTTCATATAAATTATTTATTAATTGGTTATTGTACGTATTGTCGTAGTTTTTTTTGATTTTCCTTTACATACGCAATATATCTAAATTACCTGATTCACTATCCTACACAATTGCATAATTCTTTCACAGGGGAAATAGAAGTTTGCCCGAATTCAAAAAATCTATCCAAAATGTCGTTGTCAATGCCATAATATTAGACAAATAATTAAATACTTAGTGGCGAATTCATAAAAGTTTGATTTGATTTATAATATTTATATTTATAATTATACTATAATAGCTGAATTTTGTAAGGAAATTTATGTATTAACAGACCAAACTAAATTACGACTCAAAGCGTTGTCTGGCTGTCAAAATTTCTGATGCCAATATTAAATGTATGAAACCAACCGAAATAACGCGACATCAAAGCTTTGAAATTGGAACTTCTCTATAGCGAACTTCTCTATAACGAATTCTTCTCTATAACAAATAAAATTCGTGAACACAACATTTTTGTGCGTATTTTCATACATTTTGATCTCCTTATAGCGAAGTTCTCTCTGTAACGTACAATTTTTTAAGACCTAAATAGAATTTTTCACACTAAATAATCTCTCTATTGCGAAGTTTTTAGCAATCGATTTTTTGCATCAATTTAGTCACATATGTATGTATTAATAAAAAAAATTAATGTGTTCATGTAAAAACAATTCTTTTTTGTCTTAATAAATATATTTTCTACATAAAAAATGTAGTCAAAATTTTCTGCAGTTTCTCTATAACGAATTTTCTCTATAACGAATTTTCTCTATAACGAATTTTCTCTATAAAGTAGAAATTTGACGGTCCCCAAATGCTACGTTATAGAGAAGTTCGACTATATTCTATTTTGACAGCGTTTACTGAAGTGAAGTTGGCTGCAAAAAAAAATATAAAATTGCTGAAAAGTAATGACAATGTAATGGGGGTGCTATGGCGAGTAGTCAGCGTGTTGGCTCTGCAACCAGAAAGACCCAGGTTCGAATCCCAGCCGGGTCAAATCAGAAAAAAGTTTTTTCTGAGTTTTCTGTGCTACAGCACTCTCCTTCGTCGGTATTTGAGCAATAAAACGTCGGCGAAGTAAAATAATGAATAAAATGGCTCAATTAGCTTAAAAATAATGCGTCAAAAAAAACATCAGAGACGCCGCAACTTTGCTTTATAATTTACACGCAACTGCAAAGTTGTGCAAGATTTAAGCTATATCTTTCTACCACTTTCACCACCTGTCTGTTTCTTCCTTATCTTTTTCTCTAGTTCCAGTGCAATGCATTGCATATGTAGGGGATAGCCCCTGAGCACTGGTCCAAGATAAAAAAAAAAAAAAAAATTTAGTTGTTTTCAGGTCAATTTAGTGATTTATTTCTACTTCTTATGTCTATTTAGAGTTGTTTTTTTATTAATCAAACATTACTCTTTCTGGAATTTGGAATAAAAGAAAAACATTTTCAAACTGAACCCCACTTATATATACTGGCAAAAATCTTCTTTAACTACACATGATAGATGCTGCAGAAGGTTACTTACTTATATGTTCTTTGTTCTTAAATCTTTATTCTCTTGAAAATGGCTAGTTTCATGTTTTTAGCACAAACATTGTATGTACGAGTATATGGAAAAGTTGTTGGATATAAAAGCTTTTTCAGACTCAGTAATATGATTCTTCAAGCATGTACATATGCTGATATACGTATATACCACTATAGTTGCATACGTATAGTAAATGGCAAAAATATACGCACAACTACAATCTACTTGTAATATGGAGACAACTAAAAGTTATATCTATGACAATCAGCATTGCCATCTTTTTTTTGTTGAGAAAAACTGGCAATTGGAGAAAAAAAATGTTTTTTTAAGAGAAAAACTGGGAAAAATTGTAAAAAAAACTTATTTTGTATACAAAAAAAAATTAGAAAAATTTTATTTACTTCAAAAAGCTCCTAAAACAAATAAAACTGTACAATTGGCAATGCTGATGGCATTATGGCTTTCAGAAAGTAATCAAGCAAAAGTTATAGTGGAGTGCCAATGCACGCTGCAAGCGACGATCAGCTGTTTTTTTTTTTTTTTTTTTTTATCTTGGACCAGTGCTCAGGGGCTATCCCCTACATATGCAATGCATTGCACTGGAACTAGAGAGAAGGCTAGGGAAGAAACAGACAGGTGGTGAAAGTGGTAGAAAGATAGAGCTTAATTCTTGCACAACTTTGCAGTTGCGTGTAAATTATAAAGCAAAGTTGCGGCGTCTCTGATGTTTTTTTTGACGATTTATTTTTAAGCTAATTTAGCCATTTTATTTATTATTTTACTTCGACGACGTTTTATTGCTCAAATACCGACGAAGGAGAGTGCTGTAGCACAGAAAACTCAGAAAAAACTTTTTTCTGATTTGACCCGGCTGGGATTCGAACCTGAATCTTTCTGGTTGCAGAGCCAACACGCTGACTACTCGTCATCAGCACCCCCGCTCTAATTTTTCGCTCTAATTTTTTTTATCGTAAGCAAATGCACACGTTATTTTCAAAAATACTAAGTATTAAATATATACTGGCGAGCAAAAATGTACCATGGTTGGTGAGACATTCGAATATAAAAGTCGTTAGTTACAAATTTGAGAAAAAAAACAAACAAAAAAAATTTTACTTCATTTTGTTTATTGAATTTTTTTCGTTTTCATAAAGAATATGCTACTTCAAGTGTAACGGGTATATATAAGTTTGTCAGTGTGTGTGTACAAATATCCATATTTTCAGAAATGTGTCCGTTGAAATCAATCTTCTGGCCTAACTAAACATCGCACAGAATTCGTTTTGGTGCCAGTTGGCCAGTAGTAGACCTGAATCGGCTGCTTAAATACAAATTCAGGCAAATCAGTTCAAAAGTTGCCGAGCTACAGCCGAAGAAGCTGAAATTTTAGTACAAAAATTTCCAACCACTCCGAAACGGGTAGATAGATTTTGGTGAATTTTAGTCAGTGTTTGTAAACATTTGGACTGCTTACTTTAAAAATTATCGACATTGTTGTTATAAAAATAAAATTTTTATAAATTATTGGCACAATCAAACGAAAATAATTCATGAAACAGGAAAAAAAATCAAACAATGCTTTGTTTGAAAATATTCCAGTGAAAATATTTTCTGTGTCCCCTTAAATTTGGCCTGTAGTGTAAACAGCTGATTTCGCACTGAAGATGATAGAACTTATTGTTCTTGAATGCTCTCAAATACAAGTGCGAATGTCTATCGAAAGACGGTCCCAAAAAGTTATCGACCTATTAATACAGTGGAGTTCGGTTACGATGAACTTCGCAGAACCGCGAAATTGTCTTCGTTATAGGTGAAGTTCATTATAACCGGTGTACTTAATTTTTTATTGTAGTCTTCGTGATATTTTTTTCTATATTTTCTTCACTATTTGCTTTAATATTTTCTTTATTTTCTCATACTGTTGACAATGTAGACTGTGGAATTTTACATGTTTCACCTTTTTTCTTACGTTTTTTTTTTTTAATCTTTGACATTTTCAGATGCTGTGAGTTTATATTTATTATTTATTTTTTAACTAAGAGACCAACGTATAGTGTAAATAAATTGTGATAAATAATTTACAGTTTAAAGGGTGGCGATGGTCGAAGTAGTCTGCACGTTGACTATAAAACGAAAAATTTTCCTGAGTTCAACCCCAGTTTCAGATTCATAAAAACACCTCGCATTTTTTCTGATGTGCATTTGTGTGTCTTTGTGTCAGTTGTAGTCGGAAGGTTTCAGTGGCGAAGGCATAGTCACTGGTCACTAAACAGTGACGGCTTCAGCTGTATTCACAAACAAATAACGTGCAAAAAGCAGTGTTGTAGATAGTGAAGCTTCACCTTCTGGAATTTCTCCTACTATCCCTTTCCTATAGCTCCAGCACAATGCATCGCATGTGTAGGAGCCATCTCCTGAGTGCTGGTCCAAGATAAACAAAAAAAAATACGCCAGATAAAGAGTTGATATTGTTATTATTATTACAGATAATTAAAATACCTGCGGACAATAGAATAAACTATACATCAGATGTAGATAATTTAGCATAAAATTTCGTTAATATAATTTGGATTTAGATTATATATTAAATATATATTTTTATGCAAAAAAAAGAAAAAAAAAAAAACAATACACACATTTATACATGTGTATAAAAAACATTTTTAATATCAATGACAAAAAATTTTCTTCTCCTTTCAAAAATATTTTATTTTTGAAAAAAATTTTTGTTAATACAAATTATTATTTCCTGATGATGCTACCTATTTGGTAGCGAACTATTGAAAATAAATAATTAAGAAAACTTTTCATATAAAAGACCATCGCGCAAAAAAGAAATATAATTAAAATATTTCCTATTATTTTTTGTTCATTATGACGCCCATATAAATTATAATGAATTTTTGTTTGTGAGACTTAAGAAACAGTTCGTTATAAAAGAAAATTCGTTAAAAACCGGAGTTCATTATAACCAAACTCCAACGTATAAGAAAAATAATTAAAAAAAAAAAAATAAAAATCGAAGCAAAATAAAAATCGTATGTATAGTTTTATTGTCCACTGTATGTATGCATATGTAGCTTGTACTTGCAGAATAGCACACACTCATATTCATACATACAAACAAGGTGCTGCAGTAAAGAGTTACAAACCCAACATTGCAAAATGATATCTAGAAGACAGAAATAAAAATTCAGTGATTAGTTTGCTCATGTTAAAATGCATTTAATTGGAATTTTAATTGAATGATGAACGAAATCTGCTAGAGTTTTCATTAGTGCCTGGTTATTTGAGATTTTATCCATTGCCACTCAGACGCATAATTACAATTATTTTCGGTTTTTTTTTTGTCGTTCTTCTGCGAGTTGATATAACTATTTTCGTAAAAAGCAAAAGTTTCTGGAATGTAGTTTCACGATAATAAAGCAAGTAACACAAGAAATCAACAATTTAGAGGAGATGGATTTTAATGGACACATTAGTGCATTAAAGTGCATTGCTTATTTAATATATTTGGTGTGGAAATATACGATATGAGTAACTTAAAAGGAAGTGGCAAGCAGACAACTCAATCATATATTATTATAAAATATTTGGGGGATTCACAATGTCTGTTTTTAAGTCTTAGCATGTCATAATGTTTTAATATATTAAAACACTTTAAACAGTTGTTGTTGTACCTCAAACAAAAAAGCCATAAAATAATAAAACTTTTCGATCCATGTTTTGTGTTTTGCGGTAAAATAACAGCAGAAATCTGTGTCGTACACTGAAACTCTTCAGTGGAGGCGGCGATAATATTTACAAGCCGCCGTTATTTACAAATGATATGGGAATAAAAAATTGTTTAGATATAGTTCACATTTTTATAAGAAGAAAAAAAGCCACAATGTCTAATGATATATAAGTGAGAAAATTTTGTTTTTATAACTTCTCTGGTTGGCAGCCCCATTTAACGTTTATCCAGTAGCCGCCGTCCAAAAAATTATGCAGTTTCTTCACTTGTTTTTAGCTTTTTGATAATAAATATTAATAAATGCTTTTTTCTGAATAGCTGAATGAATGTTCTGAAATGGCACACTAAATTGTGAGGGGTTGGTCATAGCAGTCATATGTTTTCGTGTTATTATTTTAAACACACGTCTTTATGACTACTTTGTGAATAGCCTAATTGTATATTCGAAGTGGTTTAGAAATTTGCATACAAAAAAGGTGAAAATGTATATTTTTTTCTTTAGTTTTCAATAAAATTATTAAAAACGACCCATTGCCTTAAAGCTAAAAGTTCATAGCACACGTTTTAACGTCATCGTATCCTATACATTTCGTACGTCTGTGTTACATAAGACGCGGACTCTGCAATCAAAAGATTTGCGGTTCAAATCCACTTCAGACCAAACGTTTTTCCGATGCATCTGTGGTAACATGACCATTTCTCGTCTGTGTTTGAGCAATAAAACATCGGCGATGTAAAGTAATGCGTCAATATAACGCCAGAGACGCAGCAACTCTAGTTTATAAATAATAATAAAAAAATAAGTAAATAATTAAAACGTGTCACTGCGGAATTTTGCAAAAATTTCTATCTTTATCCTGTATATCACTTTACAACCTCTCTGCTATCTACATCGCTGGCCTTTCAATCACAACCCTCCCGCTAAAGTGTGTCCCATGGGCATAGGTGACTGCATATCCTTAATAACTACTTAGACGATCTCAACTCGATCACAGATAAACTGATTTGCCCAAAGAAACTTCTTTGACACTGTTATGAGGAACGATTTTTTTTTTTTTTTTTTAATTTAAGAAAACATTCTGCTTGAAGTAATTGTTATGTTTTTAAAACGTGTAATACGATTTTAATGATACAATAAGGTCATAAAAAAATAATTGATTGTCATTAATATTACAAATATTTTTATACTCGAATGATTTTCGGTAATTGATTGATCTGAATAGCTGATTCAGGGCATCAAGTTTAAAAATTGAATAACAAATTTTTATCCATTAGTAGAGCAATTTAAAACAGATTAGATCTCGGTATATAAAGAGTCAAGGTTTCCATTAATTTTTGGCATTAATTTTGCACTATTGAGGCGCTAAAGTTCTATCATTCAAAATGGTTCCGAAGTTCTTGTATGTCGTGGGTTCATTGCTGATCCTGAAATATTCCTTTCAAGTTAGTTCAAAGAATATTGCGCAATATTACTTTTTAATAATTGACAATTTTTTAACAAATTAGTTACCCTCCAGGCCTTATACTGTGGTGATGGACAGTTTTGATTGCACTCCCCTCGCCAAATCTGTCAAATATTTGAAATGTCAATTGGTTAAAAAGGCCACCAGTCGCTATGCGCTTTCATTACAAATAATGTTTAATAAACCAATGGATAAAAACAGTTCATTTAATTATTTTTTCGACGTCAATCTACTTCCGAGTAATAAAACTGTACGGTTTTTTGAAGTGAAATTGAATCTTTGCGAAATGTTGGATACATCATTTGATGTTCCGTTGATGCAATATGTGTTGTTGGAATTAAGAAGAACTGGAAACTTTCCATTCCAATGCCCCCTGAAAGAGGTAACTTTGTTTTTTTTCTTCTTGTATTTGTTTAAAATATTTATTATTTAACTGATTTTTTAATTTTTTCAGAATGTTGAATATAGCGTTAAAAATTTAATATTTACCGATAAAAGCATAAGATTATTTCTTCCCTCTTTTCATTACGTTTTCGGTGTAGATTATTATGACGGCCAACAAAAGGTCTTGGGTATAAGAGCTAAAGGCAGCTTTTTGGATAAAAATAGATCTCGAATTAAAACTGTTTAATTTTGTAAATATGATTGTACAATATTTTAAAAACAGGATTCCTTTGGTTTCGATTATAATTTCAATTATTTTACTTCGATTAATATTAAATGTTCTTTACGTTATTAATTTTAAGTTGTTCGTTCAGTGTGAATTAAAGTGAATTAATAAATGGTGAAGGGAGAAAATATCAAAAATGAGAATTTTTCAATTACATCCCACAACACAATAAATTCCAAAAATATAGTGAAAAATTATTTTTATAAATCGTTTACAATTTTGTATGTCTTTGGAATTCGCAACTTTTAAGTTTCAATATTTGAAGAAAAAAAGAAAATCACTTGCTGCTTGCAGCTAAGCTGCCGCAATGACACGAAGCCTGAGTTTCCCACAAATAACTACGTATGTATAGGCTAGGTGGCGGACCCTACTCGAAGGAGAACGCCCCGTTTATGCCCATTGCGATACCACGGCCTAGTCGAGAATCGAACCCGCACCACCAGATTGAGATGACTAATGTTCCTGCAGTAGGCAACGGAGGCACCTACGTATGTATATATAAAATCCCACAAACAACATAATTTCTATTCCACAGACGACAAACAACTTTTACGCAACTGCATTAAAAACATGAACTAACAGAAAATGTTTAAAAAAAAAAAAGTACACACCTCCACTATTGTAAATCATTTTGTTGTGAAGATAAATTCTTAAGTTAAATAAGTCCCACACTACTGTTAGTTATGTTCCACAACGTTGTTAAAAATACTAAATTTAAAAATTATTATCATCCATAAAAAAATAATTATAAAAATTTAATTTTTTTTTTTTAATTTTACTGTCTTATCGCAATAGATCAAATGTCGTAGCTTTCTCAATATAGCCATTTTCGTGGCGATACCTACTTCCAGAGAAGATACATAGCATTGTGGTGTCTTTTCTGAAAGTTGCTACTACAAGGATTTCAAAACTGTCTTTGGTATATTCAATTGTTTCTCAGGGAAGATGCTACAGCAGTTTCAGTGAAGGCGTATTTTATGCTACCCTATATTTCGAATGAGTTACTGAGCACAGAGTTTAATACGATTATTGTATATCTAAAGATTATTAGGATCAGATTATGAAACCGTTGGTAGTATTTTTTTCGGGCGATAAGAAGACGTGCTACATGGTGCCGAATATAAGGAAAAAAGTGGCATAAAAAAATCATGGTAATTTCATTAAAGGCGCCATTTCGGAGAGACCTGCATAGGGTTATCATACACGGTTCGAACGCTCTAAAAGACACGATTTCAACATCGTATGGCATATATTCGATTGTTGCTCAGAGAAGTTTTTATGGCGTGTGGAATGCAAGTGGAACGTAGATACTTGTTGAAAATGTGTTAAAAATGTATCTTGTGATACATCAAATGAAAGCTCTAGAGCAGCAGAATGAAAGTCAGTATAGCGTATGTTCAATTATTTCGCAGGAGAGTTGCAATAGGGGTTTGCTGATAATGCGTTAAAAATGCACTACAGGCCGTGATACAGAAAAGACGTATCATTTTGTGATACATCAAATGAAAACTCTAAAGCAGTAGAATCAAAGAGATATTTTAATTATAAAAAATTTTTTGAAAAAAATCACTTTTTCATTGATGCAATTTTTTACCACTCAACAGTTTAAAAATTTAATTAAAAAAATTTAAACATTCACAGCTGTTTATATTTCAAGTAGCCAACTGGCACACATTTTTGAAATTTATGTCGCCGAAGTGTTAGGAATTGAATCGTGAAAATATATTTTTACTGAACAATACCGGCTGCAGCTGATACCAATCCGCAGGCACATCAGAGAGTGCCCTCCTTCGTTGTTATTGCGTAGCACAGGCGAAGTAAATCATTAATAAAAATGGCTACTAAACCGAAGCTTCAAAACTGCTATAAACAAAAAATTCTGCAAAAGCAGAGTTGAGAGATAGTGCAGCTCCACCTCCTATCATTTCTGTAACTATCCCTTTCCTATAGTTCCAGCGCAATGCATGGCATGTGTAGGGAGCATCTCCTGAGTCCCAGATAAAATTTTGTTAAAAAAAAAAACCAGCCAAAATAATGAAATAAAAAAAACCGGTGTATTATTTTTCACACAACCCTAGAAATCATTATTAATTTTATAAATTTATTCTTGGCGAAAAAAAAACAAAATAATTTAAACATATTCGCTTTAACTAAACAAAATTTTGCAAACACTTCTTTCACACAAACTTTTTTTTGAAAATATAAAAATTAAAAAGTTTCTCTTCCGCAATATATTTTCGTAATTGATTTAGAATTTTTAACATGACAGAGCTGCAGTGTGAATATTCATATTTTCTGCTTTGTTTGGAAATTTGCCACATTTGAGTATCTACTGCTTCCTGTTAAAAAAAAAATATGTTTTTCAAAATTTCGTGTATGCTTTGCTCGCACACATACCACATAAATACGCACAAATACAATTAAAAGAAATCAAATTTTAAATGATTTAATTATCACCTCAGATAATAAATAGTGCTGCATTATTTAATGTATTTTTGTAGCCACGGCTAATGGATTATAAAAGTTTTATTATATTTTGAAACATATTCAAGTTTCGGTACGAAATATTTATGCAAATAAAAATCACATTTTTGTGCACAATTATGGATGAATACAGGGTAATATTTTTGGGGTTTTTTTTACCACGTTTCTGTTCAGTATGTTCAGTTGTTTGTTCACATAAAAAAATATAAAAGAAAATTTAAATTAAAAATGTTGTAATAACAATTAAAATATTAATTTGAAAATAAATTAATAACAACAGTTAAATTATTATTGTTGACTTAATTCAATTAATATCCAATAAATTTTTTAATAATAATAATTTAATAATTTAATTAAATTTTTGGAAAATTTCAAACAAATTTTTAATATTTGCTTCAATGGCTTGTTGGGTATTAATTTCTAATTTGATAAAGAGTTTTGCATATATTTTATTTTTTATTTTTTATCTGGGACCAGCACTCAGGACATGACCCTTACACATGCGATGCATTGTGCTGGAACTAGAGGAAAGGGGTAGTTAGAGAAACGACAGGAGGTGAAGTTTAATTAATTATTTTACAGCTCTACTTCTTTGCACGTTCTTTGTTTATAGCAGTGTTGAAGCTTGAAATAAAGCAAGTCACATAAGCATTTCAATAAAAATAAACTGTCATTTTGTGTATTTCATAGCCAAACAATAATATTTATTTATTTCTTTAATTATTGAAATTAAAAATTAATTGAAAATTTAATTGAATTGATTAAGCTTTTAATTGAAAAAAATATATTATTCTAATTGAAAGTCTTAATATATAAAAAATACAAGTTACAATGTTTTCCGTATTTTTTTTATTTCATTACCCCTACACATGCGATGCATTGTGCTGGAACTAGGAAATTAGGTTATGGGAAGGAGGATAGAGGGAGTAGTGTTTATTGACATTTGATTTAAAGTAAGTGTTCAATTTCAAATTTTCCTAAAGTTATATGAACTGATCCAGCATCTCTATGCTTGTAAACCGAAAAGCTAAAATTAAAAAAAGTTTTTATTGTAACTTCCCGCTATACAAAATCAGTAACGATTTTACCCCAACTTTATAAAATTGGCTGTTCATTATATTTCGATGTTTTTAGGTCGTGGCAGGCGATTCTGACTATTTTCGCCCAGATGCCAGTATGGCTGTGTGTATGTGCGTGTTTGTGTGTGCTTAAGAAAGGTAAAATTTGTCACCGCAGTAGATTTCGAAAAAATTCGAAAATTATATGTTCGAAAAATTGTATTTTCGAAATAAATTTTAAACTATTATGCCGATCAAATGAGATGGCTGATGAGCTGCCGGGACTGGATTCGGCCGGTTCGCCATACAGATAGAGGAGTTTTTCAGTGGGACGGCTCGGGAAAGGTGGGGGTCTATCTCCAGCTGCGCTGTAGCAAGAGCTCTGTGGCCTCATTATGATTTATGTAGAACTCGGCAACTCCTGAGCTTTTCCCAATTGTCTATTATTAAGCTCACTGCACTCATTTGCACGGGGCACTGATCCATCGGCACGCATGCTGAGAGAATAGGCTGTCCGTTCAATGCCCGGTGTAGCAGCTGTTGGTAAAATTCGGAGAAGGAGACTGTTGCGCACTTTCTCTGTGAGTGCCCTGGTCGGGCTAAGTCGAGGCTGATATACCTTGGGGCGCCTTTCATCGACAACTTCGGACTGTGCTCTCGGAATTTCATGCGATATTGAATGCCATAATTTGGCTTCAGCTCTTAACCTTAAGAAGGAATGTCGATTGCCGCCAATTTGCCGAAAGTCGCGTGATTGTGATTCGTTCTAGAGTTATCGTTGACGAAAACTTTCAAAAACATCATTTTTTTTCCTAATAACAACAAAAGTCTTCGTCAAATATCGACTTTAGAAATTCACCCATTTTAATAGATTTAAAAAAATGTATTGGATGACGCAAATTTGACAAAAATCTGTAAAGTGGCTTGAAAATGTTCGAAAAATGTTTGTGTTTTTAATTTCGATTTTCGATATGCATTAATTTTTCTGGCCTTAAAAACATGTTCGTATGCCGTTGATTTGCTTTGAACGGGATTCCCGTCTTTTTTTCTTATATAAAAATTAAATGGAAATAATTCGTACTCATGCAATTAATTTGCCTGCCTACCAACAGTGTTGACATTGCGTGTTACTCTCCTTTCGGAAAGGAATTGTGTAGAACTAGTGAAGTGATAGGTAAAGATAATTTTTCGAGGTTCGTTTTTCACCATGGTTTTTCAAATGGTGGGTTCAAAACCTATTCCAGTAGTCTTCAAAAATATTGCTGATGTTCAGAAAAATATTAAACGAAATGGCTCGCATTGACCTTAAAAAATAATGCGTCTTTTCAAGAGCAGAAATTCTGCAAGTCTGCCTTTCGAAAAGGAATGGTTGTCATCATTGTTTGCCGGTGTCCGAAATGTCTGGGTTTTATTTCTTAAGAAAAAATTAAAATTAAAAATTTATTCTCCAGCCATAACGAAACACGTTACATTTCTGGGAAGGTTAGAACTTATTTATTTTCCATTAAATTCAAATAGATAAATACTAAAGAGCTGTACAAAATGTATTGAAAGTTCTGTATTCTAAAGCACACTACTTCCAAGCCGTGTATTCCAGTGTCAACATTATCAACAAAACAAGCATAACAGAACATGACTTTCACTGAAACAAAACAAGCAGCATTCGAAAAGTTTCTCTCTATAGTTTTGATTGTGCTTGTGTGTTCAAATGAAGCAGAACATCAAAACAAAAACAGACAATGAAATAAAAAAAACGGTAAATTACACCAAAAGCATAGAGTACACAAGAACAAACACAAAAAAGCGTAAAAATGTAAACATGAGTGTTAATAAATAATATCATTTAGGAGGGAAAACACCTTGCAGGTATATAATTTTTTTTCATAATTTCAACTTTCTGATTTTCGTGATTTTTCTAAATTTTAGTAACCTAAAACCAAATATATATTGAAATGGATGCATTAAATGTAGGTGAAATTATAAATTTTTAAAATTTTTTGCGAAATTTTAAATATTTTTCTTTAAAGAACCTTACAAACGAACCTCAAAGCTTAAGCGAAATAAAGGTAAAAGTTATTTCTGGTGAGTACAAAGCGGTATCAAAGCAAGGACGAAGTAAAGTGTGCAATGTTTTCCAAAGTATTGAAAGTGATTGCGGTGTGGAAATGTGATATGTAGTAAATGTTCAAATATTTACAAATAAAGGGTGGTTAAATTTCAAGGGCCGATGTTGATTTTGAATAAAACACAAAATATTTAGGAAATTATTGTAATTTTATTTTATTATGATATATTGGTATTACTCAATTATGTATGGAACAAAATATCGGCCAAATGGGCGCCGCGACCACGGCGGCACACCTCCATCCGATGGTCCAAATTTTCGATGACCCTGAGGCATAATGGAGGTTCTATGCCGTTTATGTGCCGAATTATCTCATCCTTTAGCTCTTGAATTGTTGCTGGCTTATCGACGTACACCTTTTCTTTCAAATAACCCCAAAGAAAAAAGTCCAACGGTGTCAAATCACATGATCTTGGCGGCCAATTGACATCGCCATTACGTGAGATAACACGGCCATTGAATTTGTTGCGCAAAAGAGCCATTGTTTCGTTAGCTGTGTGGCAAGTGGCACCGTCCTGCTGAAACCACATATCGTCCACATCCATATCTTCCAATTCGGGCCATAAAAAGTTCGTTATCATCTCACGATAGCGAACACCATTCACAGTAACTGCCTGACCGGCCTCATTTTGGAAAAAATACGGCCCGATGATGCCGCCAGCCCATAAACCGCACCAAACAGTCACTCTTTGTGGGTGCATTGGTTTTTCGACAATCACTCTTGGATTCTCATTCGCCCAAATGCGGCAATTCTGTTTATTGACGAATCCACTGAGGTGAAAATGTGCCTCATCACTGAAGATGATTTTCTTCGAAAATTGATCATCCACTGTTGCCGTGGTCGCGGCGCCCATTTGGCCGATATTTTGTTCCATACATAATTGAGTAATACCAATATATCATAATAAAATAAAATTACAATAATTTCCTAAATAGTTTGTGTTTTATTCAAAATCAACATCGGCCCTTGAAATTTAACCACCCTTTATAATAAAATTACCACTTCAAATTTGGTGAAGCATAAGTGCTACACAAAATATGTTAAGGCCGAAGTAGAACAGATTTCAGCAAAACCCAAAATGATTGCAGACAATAATAAAAAAAAAAAATTGCTGTGGAGATATTCACAAAGTGGATAGTTACAAATTGTCGACCTTTTAAAATTGTCGGTGACCCTGGATTAAAAGAAATGGCTGAATGTTTTATTTCTATTGGAGCTGAATTTGGAAAAAATATTGATATCCCCACTTTCATACCCGATCCAACAACTATATCTTCAGAAAGAGTTTTTTCTGCTGCTCGAAGCTTATTAACTGACAAAAGGTGTATATTGGGTGGAAATACAGAAAAAGTATCCCAAATTATGTTTTTAAATTATAATAATTAAGTTATTAGTATACTGACTTCACTATACATGCCAAAAATATTTTTTGTCGAATATTGTTTTTTGTTCTCTTCCATTTTAAAAGTGTAAATTTTTTTCTTAATTTCTTTTAAAATAAAAATGTTAGACTAAGCTAGATATATACATATAAGTGTATATATATATATACATATTTTTTTTTAATATGAATTGTGATATTTTTATTCTATTTGTTTTTCCAAATGTGATTTAAAAAAATTTGATTTTTGCATAAAAAATGTTCATAAAAAATTCAAAAGTTCCTTTGCAAGTTTCTCTACGAGTTATTCAAACATGTTTTGAATGTTCCAAAATAGTTTTGATGTTCTACTTCATTTCTATTCTACTTCAGCCTTGTTCTATTTCAACATTGTTTTGTTTTACTTGTATTCTCTTCTTCAATGTTTTGATCGTGGAACAAAAGAAATATTTTCGGAAGTATGTGTTTTGCAATGAGCAGTAATACATACACACTAATTGCAATTTCATAAAATGCTTGTAAGACATTTTTGTTGTGTTTGTGCCACACTTTAATAAATACACAATACTTCTGCTAGGTGTCATGTGTTCTAATGGTGTTAGTGATTCAAGTCATTGGCAGAATCATTGATAGTTGTGCATCGCATCGTCGTTTTAAGTTACAAAACTATTCGTACTATTTACAATTCTTTTGCAGCTTTTAATTTTTTTTCATATTTTATTACTAAACAAAAATAATGAAAGAAAAACATTGAGCAGAAGTTTATAAAAGAGAAAAAATTTACAATCAAAAGAGAATAAAAAAAATAAAAATTTCTTCACATAGTTTTGCATGCAACAAAGTTTTATTGCAATTAATTTATTTGAATTACAAATGCAGTCATGTGTGAAATTCATTTAAATAAGTTTTATTATGCAAACAGTAACGTTGCATTTCCAATTAATTAGCGAGAAATGCTGTAAAACAACTTAAGATGCATTCTTGTATGAAATATCAAGAAATTAAAAATTAAAAATTTCAAAATGTGAGTTGAATTGCAGTTTTCAAAGAAGTTATTTTATATTATATTAACTGACAGTGCAACCTCGATTATGTGTATTGGCTGGGAGCGACATGATGCTGCATAATCAATTTATTGAGTAACAATTTTGAGTTTATCTCTTTTTATTAAATAAATAAATTTAAAATCTATGAATCTAATTTTAAAATTGTCCTTTTTCCCGAAAAAAAATATGTGAAATGTAGTATTTTTTTTATAAAAGCAAACTCAATAACTGAGGAGGAAAGCATATCCATATTGTATTATTTCGCTAATGCGTTTTTAGCTCATCAGTGGATTTTTCCTAATTTCTGAATACAAACTCAAGATTCTAATTTTTAAAAGTCAACTAATCAATCGAGAATTGATGTTGAATACCATACACAAAACCAAAATATCTATAAACAAAAACATAACAATCCATGAGTTTACTTTTTTTATTACACATCCATATTTCTATTTTTAGATTTTTCTTTTCATCTTTTCATTAGAATTGTGAACACTTTATAAAAATAATTTTTGACTAAATTTTTGGAAATTATTGTGTTGTGGGATGTAATTGAAAAAATTTTCATTTTTGATATTTTCTCCATTCACCATTTATTAATTCACTTTTTATAAGCTGAACAATTGAACAACTTGAAATTAATAACGTAAAGAACATTTAATATTAATCGAAGTAAAATAATTGAAATTATAATCGAAACCAAAGGAATCCTGTTTTTAAAATATTGTACAATCATATTTACAAAATTAAACAGTTTTAATTCGAGATCTATTTTTATCCAAAAAGCTGCCTTTAGCTCTTATACCCAAGACCTTTTGTTGGCCGTCATAATAATCTACACCGAAAACGCAATGAAAAGAGGGAAGAAATAATCTTATGCTTTTATCGGTAAATATTAAATTTTTAACGCTATATTCAACATTCTGAAAAAATTAAAAAATCAGTTAAATAATAAATATTTTAAACAAATACAAGAAGAAAAAAAACAAAGTTACCTCTTTCAGGGGGCATTGGAATGGAAAGTTTCCAGTTCTTCTTACTTCCAACAACACATATTGCATCAACGGAACATCAAATGATGTATCCAACATTTCGCAAAGATTCAATTTCACTTCAAAAAACCGTACAGTTTTATTACTCGGAAGTAGATTGACGTCGAAAAAATAATTAAAGGAACTGTTTTTATCCATTGGTTTATTAAACATTAATTGTAATGAAAGCGCATAGCGACTGGTGGCCTTTTTAACCAATTGACATTTCAAATATTTGACAGATTTGGCGAGGGGAGTGCAATCAAAACTGTCCATCACCACAGTATAAGGCCTAACTAACTAATTCGTTAAAAAAAATTGTCAATTATTAAAAAGTAATATTTCGAAATATAATTTGAACTAACTTGAAAGGAATATTTCAGGATCAGCAATAAAGCCACGACATACAAGAATTTCCGATCCATTTTGAATGTTAGAACTTTTCTGGCTGATTACTGCAAATTTAATGCCAAAAATTAATGGAAACCTTGACTCCTTATATACCGATACGGAAAAGAGATCTAATCTGCTTTAAATTGCTTTACTAATGGATAAAAAATTGTTATTCAATTTTTAAACTTGATGCCCTGTATCAGCTATTCAGATCAATGAATTACCGAAAATCATTCGAGTATAAAAATATTTGTAATATTAATGACAATCAATTATTTTTTTATGACCTTATTGTATCATTAAAATCGTATTACACGTTTTAAAAACATAACAATTACTTCAAGCAGAATGTTTTCTTAAATTAAAAAAAAAAAAAAAAAAATCGTTCCTCATAACAGTGTCAAAGAAGTTTCGTTGGGAAAATCAGTTTATCTGTGATCGAGTTGAGATCGTCTAAGTAGTTATTAAGGATATGCAGTCACATATGCCCATGGGACACGCTTTAGCGGGAGGGTTGTGATTGAAAGGCCAGCGATGTAGATAGCAGAGAGGTTGTAAAGTGATATACAGGATAAAGATATAAATTTTTGCAAAATTCCGCAGTGGCACGTTTTAATTATTTACTTATTTTTTTTATTATTATTTATAAAGTAGAGTTGCTGCGTCTCTGGCGTTATATTGACGCATTAGGAGAGACATTATAATCATTACTTTACATCGCCGGTGTTTTATTGCTCAAACACAGACGAGAAATGGTCATGTTACCACAGATGCATCGGAAAAACGTTTGGTCTGAAGTGGATTTGAACCGCAAATCTTCTGATTGCAGAGTTCGCGTCTTATGTAACACAGACGTACGAAATGCATAGAATACGATGACGTTAAAACGTGTGCTATGAACTTTTAGCTTTAAATAATTGTGAAATAAAGCAAACTTAATAACTGAGGAGGAAAGCATATCCATATGGTACTATTTCGCTAATGCTTACTTAGCTCATCAGTGGTGTTAGATTTTAATATTCTTTTGTTTAATCTTTTAATTTTTCATTTGATTCAAAATACATTAGTTATGCTGGCCGATGGCGAGCATAGTGTAGATGAGAAGAAAAATCTAAAAATAGAAATATGGATGTGTAATAAAAAAAAGTAAACTCATGGATTGTTATGTTTTTGTTTAAGGGGATTTGGGTTTTGTGTATGGTATTCAACATCAATTCTCGATTGATTAGTTGAATTTTAAACATTAGAATCTTGAGTTTGTATTCAGAAATTGGGAAAAATCCACTGATGAGCTAAGTAAGCATTAGCGAAATAGTACAATATGGATATGCTTTCCTCCTCAGTTATTGAGTTTGCTTTTATAAAAAAAATACTTTATTAGAATATCAGAAAGTATGTATTAATACATTTCACATATTTTTTCGGGAAAAAGCACAATTTTAAGATTAGAATCATATGAAGGGTGTCCGAACAAGAACGCAAGATTTAAATTTGGCGCCATTCGAAGTGTCATTGTTTGACATGTGAACAATTGTTATTGTTTGCTAGTAGAAGGTACGAGGTTAGTAAAAATGGAGCGCTACACGAATGAACAACGCATTCTCATTGTCTTGCGGCTACAGTTCGCAAATTGCGATCAATTTGGGGTCATAATAATGCTCCAAAAGAGTCAACTGTAAAGAGATTAATGGATAAATTTACCGAAACTGGGTCTGTTAGTGATGTAAAGACAACAACGAGCCTTCGACCAGGTCGATCGACCGAAAATGTCGCAGCTGTACGTGATGATGTCGCTCAAACTCCATCCACCTCAATTCGACACCGAGCTCAGCAAATTGGTGTCTCCAAATCCACTATGCAGCGAATTTTGACGAAAGATTTGCATCTTCATGCATACAAAGTTCAATTGACTCAGGAACTGAAGCCAGCTGACCATGGACAGCGAAGGGAGTTCGTTAAAATTTAAATCTTGCATTCTTGTTGGGACACCCGTTATAAAGAGATATTTCCAAAATAAATTCAGTAATTATAAATTTAAAATTATTACGTGCATTCATATTTATACAGGGTTATCGACTTGGTGGTTACAAAACCGACGGTCTGGCAAGGCTGTCAGTTGTTCAATATCTGTCATCTGAAATGTCATTTATTTTGTGAAAGGTTCGCCATTTACGAATATGGATCGTTTAACAAGAGAAGAACACTTAAAAATAGTTAAAACTTACTGTACGAATGTGGTGGTGCCGACGAGGGCACAATACGAGCATTACGGGGAATAATTATGGTTCTCATATTCGATCTACTGTGCAAGAAATTGGCAAGATTATAAAGAAATATGAAGAAATGTGGTCAGACTTGTGTATCATCGTAATATACGTACTGTCGAAAATATTTCCTGTGTTAGTGAAAGTGGTGTGGCGGAACCGTTACCGTCAATTCAAAGCGATATGGCCGTACGATAGACGACTTTTTTTTTGCCTCTAATTGCAGATTATGAACTGGACGATATATTGTTTTAACAAGACGTTACCACGAGCTACTCAGCACGATCGATTTTGGTTTTATTGTATGACAAGTTTCAGAACGCGTAATTTTAGGTTTCGGCGACGTCAATTTTTTTTATTTTAGACCAGCTCTCAGGAGATGACCCCGTACACATGCGATGCCAAGTGCTGGAACTAGAGGAAAAGCATAGTTAAAAAATGACAGGAGATGACGTTTCACTATCTTACAACACGCTCTTGCACGTTCTTTGTTTTAAAGCCGTGGTGTAGCGCCTCTGATGGCAGGTCGACGTATTAAATTTTAAAGCTCTGTTTCAGTAGCATTTTTTTTAGCAATTACTTAATTTCCTGCTGCTATACAATACTGACGAAGGAGGGCGCTCTGATGTGCTTGTGGATTGCTATCAGCTGAAGCCGGTATTGTTCAGTGACCAGTGACTATGCCTTCGCCACTGAAATCTCACGACAACAACTGACACAAAGACACTGATATGCACATCAGAAAAAATGCGAGAAGTTTTTGTTTTTTGATATAGTCTGAAACTGGGCACGAGGTCAAGTCAACGTGCATTCTACTTCAGTCATCGCCATTTAACGCCGTTAGACTTTTTTCGTCGGGCAACGTCAGAGACCGTGACTACGGGCATAATTCCCTAACGTTGCAGAATTTGAAAATTAACACAAGTCAAAATGCCGCACGAAATGTGATTGCACCACACTACTTACTTCCACATTTATGAAAGCATCCCTTGCGATTGAAAATAAATACGAATTTTCATTTAAACACTGACTTTCAAATAATTTCCATTTCAATTAATTCGCAGAACATATATTTTCTTTCACATCAAATTGTCTTGGTTTTATATTCGTAATTGTCCACTTAGTACAGATTATACAGCGTTGCTTACAATGCCATTAAAGTAGATTTAATTTCTTATCATAATTATTTTTAATTAAGCTTTTGCATAAAGTACGAACAATTAACAAAGAAGAGTGCGAAGTATGTTTTAATATGGGGATTGCAGCAACAGCAACAGCAACAGCAACAGCAACAGCAACAGCAACAGCAACAGCAACAGCAACAAATAGTAAAACAGAAAAAAGAAAGAACGATATTGCAGACACTGGGTAGATACAATGAATAAACAGTTAAAAGCAGTAACATTAAAACTACTGAGACGTATAATAAATAATAAAGAAAGTGTAATTAACACGTTATAAAGTCAATTTGATAGCAATGGATAATGAAAGCAGCCGTAGAGAATTGGCAAAAACAAATCCAATTAAATGTTTAATTAATAAAAGGAAAATCAAAAAAGTAGAAAAATCAACAGGTATTTTAGGAGTGGGTTCATAAAACTTTTTATTCTCCTCTCGAATACATTGAAAGAATGGAAATTGTTGCACTAACTACAGGACTAATTTTATTAAATTAATTATATATTAGGTCTGCTAAGAATGCTGACTAACGTAGTGAGAATAACAAATAAAATAGTGAAAAAAAGAATAAATTAATCAATTGTGGTTAACTTTGCGGCGAATCGCACTACGCATTACAGAGAAAATTGGTTTTTTTTGACCGAACAGCACGTATGTGTAATGGTCTACCCGCAGAGCTCTTTCCTGTCACTTTTGACGTGAGAAGATTCACATCGAATGTCTGTAAACACTACTTCCTCTATCCTTTCTCTCAAAACCTTATTTTCTAGTTCCGGCACAATGCAATGCATGTATAGGGGTCATGCCCTAAGTGCCGGTCCAAGTTAAAAAAAAGTTAAAAAATATTCTGTTGAAATTGCAATTTGCAGAATTGGGCAAATTTTATGGTTAACGTGGCGATGGCTGAGGTTAACTACATAACGAAAGCTCCTGATTTCGAGCCGTATATCCGATACTAAGCTTAAAATCACTTTCGCATTTTTCTGATGTTGACCTTTTTAAAATGGATATTTTATTTTTGACTCGCCTTTAATTTGAAATATTAAAAAAAAACAAAAAAATAGTCTTTTAGTGGGGGGTTGTATTCCCCCGATTCGTTGCCATTATAATGGAAGCAAGAGCTTTCCAATGAAAAAAGAATTATAAAAATCGATGCACCCAATAAAAAGTTCTGTTTAAGGGGAAGTTATATTCCCCCGATCTGCCCACCATTCAAATGGCACGACTTTTCCAATAAAAAAAAAATTTTTCAACATAATCGGTGCATCCAGTAAAAAGATTTGTCTGGGGCGAGCTGCATTCCCCATATGCCCCCGACATTGTAAACACGAGCTTTCTAATGGAAAAATAATCATTAAAATCGGTTCACCCACTAAAAAGTTCTGAGGCAGCATCCATAAAAAAAGACTAAACTCGAAGTAAAGTGTGGCACAAACACCACAAAAATGTCTTACAAGCATTGCAAAACACATACTTCCGAAAATATTTCTTTTGTTCCACGATCAAAACATTGAAGAAGAGAACACAAGTACAACAAAACAATGTTAAAATAAATCAAGGCTGAAGTACAAGAGAAATGAATTAGAAGATCAAAACTATTTTGGAACATTCAAAACATGTTTGAATAACTCGTAGACAAACTTGCAAAGAAACTTATGCATTTTTTATGAACATAAAAAATCGAATGTATACAAATAAAATAAAAATATCACAATTTCTATTAGGTTTGAGGTTCGTTTGTAAGGTTCTTTAAAGAAAAATATTTAAAATTTCGCAAAAAATTTTAAAAATTTATAATTTAACCTACATTTAATGCATCCATTTCAATATATATTTAAGATTACTAAAATTTAGAAAATCAGAAAGTTGAAATTATGAAAAAAAATTATATACTGCTTTTTACGCTTTTTTGTGTTTGTTCTTGTGTACTCGATGCTTTTGGTGTAATTTACCGTTTTTTTTATTTCATTGTCTGTTTTTGTTTTGATGTTCTGCTTCATTTGAACACACAAGCACAAACAAAACTATAGAGGGAAACTTTTCGAATGGTGCTTGTTTTGTTTCAGTGAAAGTCATGTTCTGTTATGCTTGTTTTGTTGATAATGTTGACACTGGAATACACGGCTTGGAAGTAGTGTGCTTTAGAATGCAGAACTTTCAATACATTTTGTACAGCTCTTTAACTCGAATTGAGAATCTCCCCTTTTTTTTTGAAGTCAATTAAAAATAAATAAATTTCATACATAGAAATTAATATGTGTCTGAAGGTAAATTTAAATTCTAAAACCGAAGACACAAACCATTTCTTTTAACAGAACACTGTTAAACGCTAAATAGCGGCAGAAAAATTTTAATGGAATTTTCCAGATTATTGGTTATTCTGGAAAAGTGGCAGTATCTCGGTATATCTCACCATATAAAAGTGGTGCTTCAGGGACTCCTCTAACGAGCAGGGAAGTTCATATTCCCCAAATAATTTTGCGAGTTTAGAAAAATCTTCTTGAGCAAAGTGATTCAGATGATTAGTGACTCTTCTGGAAAAATACTACACATATACTTGCAAAAATAATCAGCTGTGGAAAGACAAGTGTTGCAAATAGTAACTCTGATGAACGAAGACTTGCAAAAAAGTAAAAAGCAAAAGTACATAAATAAAGTACACTTCACATTTTAGCGTGAGTATTTCCCTTTTTTCTTCTGGCTGCAAAAAACAATACTACGAAGGCGTTGCGTGTTTAGTTTGCTACCACGTCAAACGTCATGGAATTTGTAAAAACAGCAAAAGTAATTACATTTCTTTTGCGTTGAAAAGCTTTAAGACAAGTAGAGTACGAGGAATTCTTACTTTTACATGCCAAAACATGAGTGTTTCGTGGTTGCACTTCCTGCTTAATATTTCGTGGGAAATTGTTTTGGAATAATTCAATGCAATATTGGCTTGTAACTGTCTAATTATATCAGCGTACATCACAAGTTTCAAGCCAACAAAATATGTAGAACCTCACGAACACAATGAATGGCAAAGCAAAACAATTTTATATTTCAAAGTTTATTATTTAAAAAGGCTTGATTTTTTTGTGCGATATTTTAATGCATGAGATTCATTTAATTTTGATTTAAAAACTATAATTTTGCATATTCGAATGTATTTTAAAATAAAACCTCTACTCGAGGACACATCTATCAATAGAATATATTTTTAGTTATTAAAACCAATTCTATAATTTTAAATTTAATTCTTAAATTAAATCGGCTTTTGGGACCAAACTTACGGGTAACGTAACAGTGATTGTAGGTGACTTGACATAATGCTGTACGCTTACAAACCGTCACGTCACGTCATTTCAATTTCAGTTTTTATTCACAAACAGAAGATACAGATTCCGGACGTACGAGTATAGCAGATTCGCAGCATTGTGGTTATAGTTTTTTTCTTTTGGTAAAAGGTAACTAAGTCTCAGCCAATTAAAATGCCTCACAGCGAATAATGTGTGAAACAAAAGTTGTATTTCTTTATTTTTAGAAAAGGTTGGTTTAAAGCAGATTTGCAGCACCTCTGGTGTTGTGTAGGACCCAGAACAGATGGTGAAACGCAACTGCAACGAAATCGTTTTCTAATTATTGCTTTGAAACGACAAACGCCGGAATTTAAATATTTTTTAGTATCAATTATAAAGCAAAGTTGGGGTGTCTCTGATGCTAATTTTGAAGTATTATTTTTAAGCCAAGAGGAGCCAATTTTACCCCATATACCGACGAAGGATAAAACTAGGAAATACTTTTTTTGACTTCATGGCGTTAGGAACCGAACCCGTGTTCTTCTGGTTACAGAGCCAACAAGCATTTCCTTTTTTTTTTGAGAAATGATGAAACGAGCTTCAATGCAACGCAACTGATTTCAAAGACGGGTTTCTAAATGGTCGCGTCATGTGCGGCCTCTCAAGAAAAAAAAAAAACAACTAGAACTAGAACTTGCAGTTGTGTTTCAGCATTTGCTCTGCGCCTAACGGTACCAAGTGCCTCAAGGTTTGAAACGCCGCTTTTGTTAACTATTTCAACTAACGAATATGAACACCTCAAGAAATAAGAGCACAAATGAGAAAATTAAATAAATTCAATATAGAAAACAAAAAAATTTTTTTTTTTTTTTTTTTTTTTGTAGTGCTTTTGTAATTTTTTTTTTTACACTTTTTTTAATTTTTAATGTGACAGAGTATTCCAAAATTAGAAATATACCGAAAGAAATAAAACTAAATTTTAATTAAACAATATGTAACGCCGATTAAAATTATTAATAACATTTTCTCCTGTAAAGAATTTAATAGTATCAATTAAATCTTTATAGTCGTAAATCATTTGGACTCCGGTTAAATAAATAAAAATTATTAAAAAAAAACAAATCGGCAACACTGATATTGCTCTCATTCTCTAACTTAACAAAATTATCTTTTCTTTCTTGAAAACGCAAAATAAAAATTGAACACAGTTGATTTCAATGAATCCGTGTTTTTTTTATGCTGTGCTGCTATTCTATAGCGATTACTGGAGCCATGTTTAAAAGGACACATTTTTTGTGTTTGACGCAGTTGTGTGATTACATTTTTTGATGTTGTGTGCGTTATGTAGTAAATACCATCACAGTATTAAGCTGTATTCGTTGTTGTTAATAGTACTGAATGGTCTCGTGCAGGTGTTTCGTAATAAACAATTTCCACATGTGTGTCTATGCGTGTACGCAATATGTTAAGCAATATTATTCATACGACACGGGTTCGCCAAGCAACCGTAGTAGAAATAAATTTATGATTTTTTGTAGTCTTGAGAACCCCTAGTAGAACATGAAATTGTAAAATGTGGCACTAAGAAAATTATATTTTAATAAAAGCAAAAGCATATTTTTATTCGATAGATGGACTTCACATTTGAAAATTATACGGCCACCGCTGCTGTTCTTCCCGAAGTGCATTCTGAACGTCCAGTTTTTGGCCTCTAAAAGTAGCTTAATATTTATTTAACATTTACTTAACCGTAACGATATTTAAATTTTGTTCAGTCATTTTTAGGTGAGAAGTATTTTAAAATTATTAGCCAGGCAAAAAAAAAATCAAGTGCTTTCACTATGAGTTGATATTTCCATGATTTAAATAAGCACTTCTTTAAGTGAATTAATTTTTAATGCCATCGAAAATATTGACAAGAATACCACTTTTGCATGTCTCGTTTTCTGCGTAAATTCATTGAAAATTGCACATTAAAACTAAAATATGATTCGATTCACAACTATAGATGCAATAAAACATGAATATGGAATCATAAATGTTATAAATCCCATGCACAATTCTTGATTTTGCTCCCAGTTAAATGAATGAATGATTCATTTATGTTGTTTGCCAATTAAAAAGACTATTTCTTTTGCTAACAAAAGCTATAAAAAAAAGGACACAAACAAACACAACTTCTAGGCACAGTGCCAAGTAAAGTATATTTTCCTGTAAATTTTATTTCTGTGTGTCATTGGCAACAATGCAGCATGCGGTATTAGCCACCGATGCAGTACGTGCGTTGCTCTGTAAACTTGTAGGTCAAGTTCTAGTACTTGCTTACTTATTTTTCTTTATTTTTTTGCTGTAATTTATGTGTTCATTTGCCTAAGGGCAGTAAAAGCTACACATATGTCTGTGCAGGTCTTGTATCAGTGTCTCTTTCGACCGTGAGGTTGACTATAAACCAATTGTTTTAAGCCAATTTTGTTGCAGAATATGTTATATTTAGTTGATAAAGAAATAAAGACATGAAATACTCGAGGTCTATTGTAATATAAAATGTTATAACTACACAGAAAAAAATTAAATTTTTTTTTATTTCTAATTCACACCTTCAATTTGAATAATATATTTTTTTTAATAAAACTTAACTGAATTCAATTAAATTTTTAGCAAATTTTTGTGCTGAATTAATTTTTTTTTGATATGAAATACAGTACGACCCCTGTAATTAGGAACCTCGCTACTCGGGCAGTATATAAATTGTACCTCTGTAGTCAGGACAAGCTTTTTTTTTAATTAATAGTTTTGTCTATTATTTGACCGCTAGAGGAAATTTAATTTTTAAAATAACTTAGAAATAGGGCAGATAAATTGCATAGAGATATGTATGTGTATTCAAACAAAAATAGGTACTTATTTCATGCAATAAATATTTTTAATCACTTTAATTTTAAGTTTTCATATGTTTTCTTGAAATTAATTAAATTAACATAAATGAATTCTTAAGAGTACTTATTTCTTTGCTGTTGCTGAAAAAACTTTGTTTTGGAAGTAAAAATTAATAATAACTTGAGTTTATAAAATTTTTTTTTTACTTATATTTATTTTTTAATAAATAAATATAATAATAATAAATAAAATACAAATTATTATTTCCTGACGATGCTACCTATTTGGTAGCGAAATATTGAGAAATAAATAATAATTAAAAAACTTTTCATAAAAAAGACCATCGCTCAAAAATAAATATAATTAAAAAATTTCAACAAAGGTCAAATAAAAAAAAAAAATTTTAATAAAGGTCAAATAAAAATAGAAGTGATACTAATTTTTTTTTACTGTAATTCGGACGATCCAAGAAAGAAAGGAAAGAAAGGAAGACACTCTATCGCTACGGATTAACGCAGTTATTATTTATTTTTATTCAAATGCTTATCCGATTTGAATCAAAAATTTTTTTGCGATTAAAAATTTGCTGGAAATTTACAAAATATTTAATTAAATTTTTAATTATTTTTATTAAAAATTTAATTGAAAATTAATTGCAATAATTCAACAATTAATTCTTCTTTTTATTTGACCTTCTATTTTTACTGTATGTAATAATATTACTCAATGTAGGTTTTTTTATAAAAAAGTTTTTTAAATTATTTATTTTTTCGATATTTCGCTAACCCTTGGTTAGCATCTTCAGGAAAAATTAAATTTTTTTTTTTTTTTTCGAATAAAATTAAATTTAAAATAAAATAAAATAAATAATTTTATTCGAAAAAAAAATTAATAAAACCACATAAAATAAAAAAAGACCTCAAGCTTTCAAAAAATATTTTTAATTGATATGACAATATGTTTAATTAAATTGTAGTTTTATTTTTTTCTGTGTACTAAAAGATTTAAAATTGAATTTTTGCCTTACTATGTATAATGACGACAATTTTAGTAAATTTTTATGGCAAAACGATAATAAAATGCTAAAAATTTATTAAACATTTCGGCAAGATGGATCTCTTTGTGTGAACAAAAGGAAGGAAAATAGGATAAATCTCCTAGACGGGGAGTAGGCAATGATTCTGTTTTCTGTTGCTTTTAAATTTCCAGCAAAGAAATGAAAATACAGCGGCTAGCTTTTGGAGGCCTTCTGTAAGACCTTACTAGACCTTGTTTTAGATGCAGTACTAATGGTTGCTTGCTTTCTCAGCAAGGCCTTATGAAATGCCTACATACTTCCTTGTTTTTTTGTTATGTATACATATCGTCACCTAAAATGCAAAAGCAGCTATAATGACTTTTAAAAATTTATTAAAATGAAAAGTGCAAAGGTTAGAAATATGATTTCTTTGCAATATCATCCAAAAAAAATGATGAGTTTGTATTTTTTTTTTAAATTATGTCTCAGAAAGAGTAAGCTGGTAGCATTTTTCTGTTGTTTTATTATTTCTCAACAGCAAGAAATACCGTGAGTTTGAAAGCTTAGTAAAAACTGACTTTTAAATTTCTTTAATAGAGTCGTTATTTTTAAAAATAGAAAGCTCAGAATTTATGAAGACATTTGCCTTGATACGCTGTACCAATATTTTGAGTTTATTGGTAAGGCACGCCTTTTTGTATTTCACAAAACAACAAATGCAAAAACATTAAATAAAAATTCTGTTGAAGAAGGGAACGCAGAAGGCCTTGGCTGGGGCAACAGGTCCTGTGTCTGACAAATAAGGTCTAGCTGGCTATGTATTCCGAACCATAAATTTGGCTCCAAAAGATCACATAGTGCTCTTCAACAAGGTCACCGAGTTGTTCAAATCATAAGTGGAATATCATCGAGTTGAAACAATTATGCACTGAGCTTTTTTTCCGCACATTTTCTTTAGCTCGGACGTTTAAATGTTCAAAAATCAGTTCGAAACTACATGAATTACACATTTTTAAGTTTTCTTTCATTCACCATTTCTCAAAATTTTTAAGGTATTTCGAAAGTTGTTTAACTAAATTTTTAATATACTCTATAATATAGACACGCGCAACATATACTTAGTGGTTTGGTGAGTTTGTTTGTAATGTAATGTACTGTGTTACATTTGCGTATGTTGTTCATTTGCACAAATAATCCTGATGTTTATGTTAAATGAGCTGTTGTATCTTTTCTTCTGCTCTTACACTTTGCTTCGGGCTAAGCAAAATATTGTGTATTTCATGCGTTAATTAATATTATAAAACATATTTTCTTAAGCTTAATTTGTTGGTTGTAATTAATATGTCTCAAAAAAAGAAAACACAATACGCACATGTGTAGAAGACAATACACCCACAATAAATAGACTTTAAAAGTAAATTTGGCAAAATAAAAAAAATTAATGTAATTAGCTTATTAAAACTAAGAATAGAATGAGCCAACCATAAAAGCACTTAGAACATTTCTAAGATTTTTTTTTTTAAATATTTTGAATTTTGTTAGAAATTTTACTTCGAATCAAATGCCATAATTTAAATTTATATTTTTTTTTGCATAAATTTTTATTTTATATATAAATATTTTTCATATCAAAAGAATATTCAAAAGTTGGTATTTTTAAGGAAACAACTTTTGTCGAATTTTCAGCAAACTTATTTATTTCATGAACATGATTTTCTTTGTTACGAAATTGATATGATTTTTTTTTATAAAATTGGCATTTATCTTTTACATCATCTCTGATGTATACTCCCTCCTGTCGCTAAACATGATTCACCGGTCACTAGACATTGTTTAGCATAGAACAAATAATAGATACTAGACAATAGGCAAGAGGTAAGAGTGACCAGGCTATTGCCTATAGCTGAGAAGTGACATCACACGCTAGACACCAGACGTCAAACAATAGATAACTTTTGTTTAAAGTTGGATACCAAACAGCAGACGGCAGTTGTAACACATCAGACACTATACATAAATCAATAACCATACGTAGCATACTGCATACACCATACGCCATGCTATGAAGTAAGCACAGCATATACCCCACTAGACTTAATTTCTACCACGGACATATATTTTAAATTCTTACACAAACAAAGGTTGCAACATTTAAAATCCATGGATGCCAAATGACAAAAATCCGATAATAAACATAAGGCATCATATTCTAACAGAAAATTCGACAGGACCCTAAAAACTGCTTGCGGCAGCATTACTTACTTTAGTGATTGAAGAATTTGCCTACTCGCTACTACAAAATAAATTATATAAAATGAAACAGTAAAAAATCTGAAGTAAAGCAACTCACTCTTTTAGTTATAATTATAATTTTAATTGCCACATGATTATTCCATTGATTTCGTTAAATTTTTAAAATAAAATTTCAGATCCAGCAGGTATCCAATTTGTGAAGATTTGATATCTTGACGAAAGCATAATTTGGATCATTTTATTATCGATTGTTCGTCACATTCGTAAATAATTTCCTCATCAAATTATTTTTATATTTATGTATATTCAAAATATATAAAAATTTTTTTGTCTTAAAAATTTTTTTTTTGTCTGAAAAAAAAATTTTTCTTTCTAAAAATTAATTTTTTCTTAATAAATTTTATTAAAATTTTTTTTTTCTTAAAAAAAAATTTTTCTTCCTAAAAATTAATTTTTTCTTAATAATTTTTTTGTTACACACTTCACTTTGCGTTTTTTTACTCTTGTTGGTTAAAAAAAAAACCAAAATACAGTAGTTTTCCGATTTAACAAACAAACCACCAAAATTACCTAGAGATTTGTAATGAAGATTTCTAATTCAACTGTTCATATAGCATTGAGCCATGTGAGGTTTTTTTGTTCAAATTCAACTTCTATAAATTTTCCCCCCTTTTAGCTAGACAGTCCATCATGTCATTACCCCGCATTTCCACGAAGCCAGACCAACGTAAGAGCATTAAAGTTCCCCAATGTGTTGACCCGGTCCATGCATTCGCATAGCATCTCCGAAGTGATCCTAGTGGATTGAAGGACTTTAAGACCCGCCTGAATATCCGGCAGTATATAGAGGTGGGACCCTCCCATCTTCCTACGCAGTAATTCCCCTACACAAGCTGCAATGAATGTCAGCCTGGAAAATCATTGGCTACACACCCACTTATACCCTCTCCTCGTCTACGATCCACCAACTTAAACCCATTCGTATATCAAACCTGACAGCTCGGTTCGAAGTTCATATAGCCAGCCCTCTAGTCCCCAAGCGAAACTAACTCACTACTTTACCTTTGAAGTAATATTTTGGAAAAAAAAGCCAGCAATTTGTTTATTATTATTTTTTTGTTGGAGTTAATAATTTTTTAATTTCGTTTTTGTATTAAATAAAAGTTGATATGAATGTGCACGTAAACATTGCGAAAACTCCCACTATAAAACACATAAAATGCTGAAAGCATATACAATTTAACCATCTGGGCAAATTGAAAAGCTTCTGAAATGTTATATTTTGTTTATATTTTATACAACCATATAAAACGTACTCGTACGCACAAACGTGCATACGCATGCATGCATGAACATTTTAGAAAAGTTTTGTAGTTTAACTGTCAGTTGTTATATTGTAACTTGTCATTCTCTGGCATGCATCTTATGTACAGAAAAAGAAAACAAAAACCAGAAAGAAAATTAAAACTAAAGACGCCAATATTGTAGATTTTTAATAGTAGATTTAGTATACTTGGATATCTGAATGCTGAACCTGTTGGTGTGAATGTTCAATAGCCAGGAAAGAATACAATGCAAAATTGCTGCCTCTTGTTGGGTATCAAAAGCAAGCGCACAAATCAAAGTGACTGCTTGCTATTGCTGCGGGCGCAAATGTTGTAATTTATACACACTGCCATTAATGTTTATTCTTTTCAAAATCAACGCTTTCCTGCTCTACAGATTATAATCTGGAAATTGGTAGGAAGCAAATACTATGCAACATGAATTGGCTACAACAAGATGGCTAATTAATTGGCCAACATACTTATCAGTGAGATAAAAAGTAAAATACATACGTATATAATTTTGCCCGCAAAAGCAAACGTATTTATAAATTACTACATTTACAGATTTAATTAAAATCATCAATAATCCGGGCAAATAATCAGAAAAAAATACAGATCAAAGTATTTAAGTTGAAGATAGTTTTTCTTTCAAAGAAAAATATTTCCCAACCATTATCATCCTCTTTCCACTATTTTATTTTTTTTTTATTTCTACTTTCAGTGCCCTCTAGAACGTAACAACTTCCTCTAGAACTGCACAGGAAGAAATAAATTTTAATTAAAAATTTTTTAATATCAAATATAAAAATAATGAGATTTTCACATGTCAATACATTAATAGCATCAATAAAATTATTATTGTTGACTTAATTGAATAAATTTTCAATTAAATTTTTAATAATAATAATTTCAAATAAATTATTAATAGTAAAAAAAATATTGGAATTCATTTCGAATGCTTATTGTGTATTAATTTCTATTTGTATAAATTAAGGAAGGAACTTAATATTTTTATTTTTAATTAACATCTTTAATTAGCATATCATATTTTGTCAATTAAAAATTTTATCAATTCAATTAAATTTTTAAATAATTTTTGGGCTCAATACAGAAAAAAATTATTGCCTGTTTGCTTAATTAATTTTTTTTATTTTTATTTCAATTAAATAGTTTAATTGATATAATTAAATTTTTAATCACTTAAAAAAGAGAATTGATTTTAATTCGCTCAATTAAAAAAAATTTTTTATCTCAGTAGTTAATAAATATGAATAAAAAATTAATTTATAAATATACAATACCTATTAAACTTTTAAATGTTGCAATTAACATTTAATCAAATATTATTTCATTTAATTTTAATACAAAAATTTAATTGATATTACCAATTTGTTTACTGGTGAAATTTTCAACAATTTATTAATTGAAATTAATTAAAATTTTTTTCTATGAATACTTAAAGAAATAAATAGTTTATTTCTTTTGCATTGATATACTATACATAAGACATCATTATTTTTATTTAATTTGTTATATGATTGTTTTATAGCATATATACAACACTCTTTATACAAATAAAAATTAGTACCCAACAAGAATTCGACTTAAGTTCAAATAATTTTTTTTGCTATTAGAAACGTGTTTGAAATTTTCGGAAAATTTAATTTAAAAAATGTATAGTGACTATCATGCAGCATATTTTTTAAAACATCAAATACATTTTAAATGAATTGAAAAGTTGAAATTTAATTTCGCAAGACCTAAATGTAAACTCTTGTAATTCAATTTTCGATAAACATTTACCAGATTTTCTGATGGCAAGAAATTCATTATTTAATTATTTCATAATTTTTTTTTTTTTTAGCAAACAACAATTCCATAACAGTTTATTCTTTCGCAAATTTGATATTTAATTATTTTTCACTGGCACCTACAATGCAGTCTAATAAATAAAGCTTTTGCATATAAAATTTTCGTTGTCATTGCTGTTGCCTTCTGTTGCTGTTGGTTGTATCGATATTATTGATTTTACTTGTGTTGCATGATTTCTACTTAAGCTTGATGGTCAATGATTTCGCATTTATTGTTGCTCTCATTTTTATTGCGGTTTCAAATTGTTATTTTCAATTTTATTTCACAACGAAATTTTTTTCTTTTTTATTTTTTTGTTAGTTTTACTTGTTTTTCATTGAATTTTTTTTTTAATTTAGTTTTTCATTGCAAGTATTAAAACAATGCACACAGTGTGCCAAGATAACAATATCACAGACATGATTGAAATTATTAAAGTTTTGCTATGTAATACTTATTAATACACACATACACAGAAAGAAAAAAATATTATTTAAAAATTGTGCCATATCAATTAAAAAATTAATTCGATTTTAACTTGTTAAATTAATAGTATCAATTAAATAATTATTATTGATTTAATTTCAAATAATAATAATCAAAAATTTATTGAAATATTTTGAAAATTTCAAACAAATTTTTAATAGAAATAAACAAAATATTTGAATTCAATTCGACTGCTTATTGTGTATTAATTTCTGTTTATATAAATATGTAGTTCATAGCAAAAAAAATTAATTAAAAATTTAATTGAATTGATTAAACTTTTAAATGAAAAAATTTATTATTCGAATTAAAAGTGTTAAGTAAAAATAAAAAAGTATCATTTTTCTTTTCTGTGTATGTATGTATGAATATAAATGTTTTATCAGCTCTAAAAGTTTTCATATATCCTTGCTACACAACAAACACACACACACACATACACTATATGCTGGTCGTTATTTTAAATTTCATGTATTATTTCGAATATTTTCCACTTAATTAAAAAAAATATGTACATTTTATTACTGTTTTAGTTGTATTTGCCTTTGATAATCGAAAGCTGTGTAAACTATTGTAAACAACAGTTATTATGTTTAACATGAATGCGTAATTTACTGCACAGGTGGACAGAGCGCAAAAATAAATGGTCGTAATTGATGCTGTTTTATAGTAACTGGCAATCATTAAGAAACGAGATTCGAAACATTGTGGATGTTATGGAAAGTCTAACGCCGTTGCCAAGCAAAGAGCGAGAAAATGGCGAGCTTCAGCGGCAAATGGCTTGTTACTGAAAATCTACGAAAAAGATTTGAAATCGGTTAATAATTAATTAAGTTACAGGCTGATAAGTGAATACGGATTTTACACATAACTCGAGGACTTTTGGAACATTTCAAATGCAGATTGTTGTTTTACTCGAGACTACCCATCAGTAAATAAGTATCACATCGCAGGTATTTCATTTTGACACACAGTGTTACATTTTTGTTTTAATAAAATAGTTAATAATAAAATAGTAAACACAAGCCCATGTTTTTCTCGTAATCAATTATATTTTGTAAATAAATTCGGAACTACTACTACGGTTCATGTGCAAAAATATCACGTAAGAACGTCTTCAAAGTAGAATAACTCCAAAAAAAAAAAAACCGAAAAATATATTCGGTTGAAAATACGCACAACGTCAACTTAAATAAAATATATATTATTCGCAAGGTCCAAGCCTCTTCTTTCTAGGTCCGTTTACAAATTTAAAATTGTTATAAATCAAATTGTCTTTAGCCGTAACTAAAGATTTTGAAGGTACTCGGAGAATTTCTAAACCAGATTGAAGTTTTGTTTGACAATACCTACCAGGGTAGTAGTATTACGTCTCAGGTACTCCTACTTCATTCATTTTTGTCACACAGTGTTATATTTAAGCTTAATAAATTAAAAAGGGCGTAACGGCATAAATAAGTCTGAACTAATCTCTACAACGTACATCTTCCTCACACTATAACTTCACGAAAAGAAGGTAACCCACGATGGTATCATTATTGGTGGGAGCGTTAATTGTCTGATTGAAAATTATGCCGTTGAATAGCGAAAATATACTTTTGAAAGAACGTAGTGGAGATTATAGGCCGATTAGAACACTCTGTAATTTATAGAAAATCGATTGCACCACCAACATCGAAAGTTATCGATATGGATCAAACAATTTATGATTTTTCTTTTATTTTTTCAAAATCATTTTATAAATTTGCAATCGGTTGATGTTCAACAAAGTTCAAAATCGATGGAAAAATAACTTAATTAGAAATAGTTTTGTCCACAATATCCAACAACAAAAACTCGTATTTTATCGATAACTTTCGATGTTCGGGGTGTATTAGAATTTCTAAAAATGCCAAAATTATCTATTCAAATATGCAAACAACCTACAATAGATCTTTCGAAAAGTGTCAAAATTTTTTTTTCCTTTTCGGCACTTAGTTTATTTTTGGCAATTCATCCCACGGTATCGTTGCTTATGTAACATTAACAAACGTTGTTATGTCTCGTGCTTGTCCCTTTAACTCTGATGATTAAACTAAATACTCTCGCAAAGATAATCTTAACATCAAAGCCTCGAGTGGCGAACTCGTACGCTGGGATCTACGCCTTTGCAGGGGTTTTTAAACATTTGGGAATACATGTTTCAACGAAACTACTGGGTTAATTGTTATATTCGCAGCAGTATTTGAATTTTTATTTCTGAATTTTAGTTGAATGTTTATTGTTGTGTTTAACAATATGTAAAACATGAACCCATTACTTCTAGGAAATTGATAACTGATAATTTTCGTTTACAATAAAATAGGGGTACAAATGAATTTGGCAGGTATTATTAAGAAATATTAGAAAGCTCGCAGTAACAAAACCCAGCAGAGAAGTAGAAAATTGTAAGCCAATTTAGACAAGTATATTCAAAAACGTTTTACATAAGAAGTAACATATAGATAGAGCATAAAATATCCTCACATGTAGGGTTAAAACCTGTTTTTAATATAAAATATAGTTTTAATGTTAAAATCAATCATTAAGACCTGGTTTTACTATTCGAAGTAATTTTGTTAAAACATTCATCCAAACCTTTTCTTTTCAGTTATCACAGTGACTGGTTTTAAGGCAACGGTTGGTTTTACGTTACTATTAAAATCTGGTTTTACTTTATTAAAAAATTTGTTAAAACCATCTTAATTTTTGCATTCCTTTTAATTTGATTTAATGCAATACAACCTTGAGTTTCGTGTACTAAAAGCAGTGCTACCAAGTTAAAAAATTTTAAAACAACTGGCAATTTAAGTGGCGCTCAATGAAATAAAAACGAGAAATCTTGGGGGTGCTCATCCCATTTAAACTCGTTAAAGATTTTGCTATTTTCGACTAAAATTATATTTGCTGGTTTAAAATTCATCGCATATTAGGACTTACTATGATATTAGACTTTACAGTTTATTATGTTTTTCTGCATAACTAGTCGAAGTAGCAACCGCGTATAGCACATTTTTTAGCAATTTATAATTTGTAAAAATTAAAAAAATACATACGAGAATTTTAGCTATTTAAAAAAGATTATGGTGTTGTATTGCAATAACTAATAATACGATAATTATAGAATTCAGAATGTATTCGATCTATTCTTTCTAAGTTATAGACAAATAGTTACATTGCTATGACATTAAAAAAAAGAATAAAATTTCAACTGAAAAGTATGTTTCCTTAAATTTTATATATAAGTTTACAGTCTTACCATGAACATGTGCTTTTCATTCCAAAGCCGAATTATTAGCCTGCAAGAATTAAGAAAAGAAATAATGTTAGTGTGACTATCGAACAATTCAGGAATTATAAAAATTCAATAGAGTAACCAATATAATCACAAAAATATCTACTTAGCAGAAATATCCTCTAGCACAAGAATAATGACGGGAATAATTATGTCTTGCGAATGATTTCCCATTCGCTGATAAAGTTGAATTCACGCATTTGTTCCGAAAAAAATCTTGTCTCGAGAAAAATTTCGTTATTCAGAGTTTTCTGCAGCACGATTCACTTATTTCGAAAAATTTGTCGAGAAAATCAAGTCTTTAGTATTAAATCAAAATTTAGGGGTTGAAGTATAGTAGTGGCTGCTTTATAAGGGCACGAGGTGCTGTAGCATATGAATGAGTGCAGTATCAACAATACCGATGAAAAGTAGTAACAGAGCTAATATTAAACAAGAGAATATCAATGGCACGACCGACGATCATGTCATTTAAAGAAATTGGCATTTTTTATTTGTAAAAGTAACAAGATTCCTTGACATATTGGGGATACAAGTTTATATTATTTTGAAGAGGATTGGATAAACTACTTGCTCTTTTAATTTGTATCCATTTGGTCCAAAAATGTAAGCACAGTTCCGTTTGGAATGGGTACATCTAGATTTTTCATGTTTAACAGAGGCCAGTTAACACGTTAACAGAGCTCTGTTAAGGCAGTTGGTTTGTGTCTAGGGTTTAAAGTTCGAAATTTATCTTCACACAGGCCTTTTTCACACCATGAATGCACAAAGCCGAACAATCAAGAGAATTGCATTGTAATTATATATTTCCCGTTGTTGCGGCGTTTAATTTTCTTTAGAATTGTTGACGATGTAGAGAATTTCTTCAAACTTTTTTTGCAATTTTTAGTTGCTTTGAGTTTAAATTTATTATTAATATTTTGAGCTTTGTTACCAAATTGTAACAAATAGTTTAAAGTCACAAAATACGACAAATAAAAAATTTGCGATTTTTCGCACAAATTTCCACGCACTTTTGTTTATTGGACTCAAGAAACAATTCGTTACAAAAGAAAATTCGCTAGAAACGAAATTCGCTATAACCGTACCCCAATTTGTATGAAATATTCATGCAAAACTGTTGGGAGTGGAGAATTTGTTCGTTGTAAGCGAACTCCACTAAATGCTCGTCCTTCTTAAATTTACATTTTTTCTTTTTAATTTACCACCGATATAAAATGCACTGCCCACAAATACCTCACAGAAATGTCAACAAAATGCATGGTAACTTTTGGTATGGATTTCATAAATTTTACATAGTGATTGCATTTCGTACAGCACCACAAGTTTTCAACATGTGAGAATCTCAGTCAGAGATGATTCATTTTCAAGTGACAGCTTTGAGTCACCAGTGGGCACACACTGCACTAATAACTATTATTTGATTTTTTTTTTCAGTGAAAAGACGGCGTATATTTTTGTAGAAAAATTTTACTGGAAATTCGAAAATTGCCTGCACATCTTTTCTTAAAAATATATAGTTTTGAATTGTATTAAAAAGAGTAAAAGTTGTGGAAAACAATGACATGCGGTTTGAAGTGCATGTGTTTACATATTTTGTAATATTTAAAATTTTGGTCAACTTACAAAAACTTTAAAACAGTCCACGTGGCAAATCTCATTCACCATCCCATACCAATTTTCAGTACCTTCCAGTCATTATTACAATTTAAAAGAGAAAAAAAACCTGGCAAGTCAATGCGGCACAGGTGATTTAAAATTAAAAAAAAAACCTTTCGACAATGTTTGGCAACAACAGCCGTGTTTCACCAAATAAAAGTAAGGAACTGTTGAAAGTTTAATGAAAAAATGTAAATTGCCCTAAGCAATTTTATTAAAAAAAAATTTTATAAATTAAAAAAAAACACCAAAGAAAGAAATACTGGCAAAAACTTTCTTTGTGAACTTAAAATGTCAAATTTATTAAAAATATTTACAACAACATAGTACCGCGTATACGATTATGAAAATACTCGTATATGTAGCAGTTGACTAATTTACCCAGCAAATTATGCAAAATTAGCTGTGATCTTTTAAAAAAATAACAATTAAAACGAATAACATTAGAAATACTATCAGGAGTATTGTGGCATTGCTACAATGGCTGGGGTAACAGTTAAATTCATGTAGTCCGTAGATCTAGCGAGCGCGTCACCAGTCATAAACAATTAATAATTTGGGACAAAGTTGCAAATACAGTGCGCTCGGGATAACGTCAACTAATTAAAATAGCGAGTGTTGACGTTCATGAATGGGCAAATTTAATATCAAAATATTATTTATACTGTAGTTTAAAGTGTTTTTATTGTTTTTAAATTTAAAGTATGTATAAAAAAAAAATCGAAAAATAACGTCAATTAAAAAGTTTCTTAGTAAATTGTCCTCCCAAACAAAATCTTCACCAAATATTCAGCCTGCAAACATATCGATCATATCGATTTACATATTTGTATTCATGAGGTGTGTTCAATATTTAAAATTCAATTAAAATGCAACATATTCTTATTTATTCATATACAATAATACATGAAAACTTAGAATTTGTTTTCTGCTAAAGAATTTAATAGGCGCAATTAAAATTTTGTTTGAAAGAAGGACTGAAAATAATTTCCTTCAATAGAATTCATTCCCGCGAAAATTTGTTCTGCGTAGAAAAAGCAAATCCGAAAAATATTAAAAATAGGTTTACAACCGCAACTAAATCAATTAAGATATTTTCCCCAAGTTCATGGCGTACAGAACTATACTTTTACATGGCTTAGAAGAGGGATGATCACTAAATTCCGACCCAATAATATACACATAAAAAAGTAACAATCTAGTTTTTCAATTAGAAAAACTAAGATTAAATTAAAATAATAAAATAAAAATTTAAAAAATATAAAAAATAAAATAATACAATAACCTATCACAAAAATTGCAGTATCAATTAAAAGTTTTAATTGAAAGAATTAAACAATTTTTTTTTATTTGACCATTTTATTACATTTTGAAAGAACGTGAAAAGCAATTAAAATAAATGTGAATTCAATTAACTGATTAATTAAGAACGCAAAAATTTACTGATTTCTACAAATTTTTATATACAAATTGCCGCACAAATTTCAATCAACATACCTTGTATAAATCTAAAAAATTTTTTTATGAATACGACAGTTAGTTGGAAAAAATTTAACTATTATTTTTTGTGTATTTAACAAAATTTTATCTACAAATTTCGTAATATCAATTAAAATGTTAATTTTATTTTTATTTGCAAAAAAAAATTATTATTGTTCACTTAATTAAATTAATTTTCAATTAAATTTTAAATAATAATATTTTTTAATTATATTTAATAATAATTAAAAATTTAAGTAAATATTTCGTTAATTTCACAAAAATTTTTAATAGCAAAGAAAATTATTTGAATTTAATTCGAATTGCTTATTGGCTATTAATTTTTATTTGCATATATGAAATGAAGCAATCAGATAAACATTTTTTCAAAGCAAAAAAAAAATAAATAAATAATTTTTTAGTTAAATATGTATTGAGAAGAAAAATTAATTAAAAATTTAATTGAATTGTTTCAACTTTTAATTGAAAAAATACATAATATTAATTAACGGTGTTAATTAAAATTAAAATTAAAAATGTTTTCCTGTGTACAACAATCAGCCGTGTCACAGATTCCGTTGGGACTGGTATTAATTCCGTATTTACCTTTCCCTTCGAATTTGTTTTTGATGCCTTATAAATCAATTCCCATAATTTTCTTTTTAAAAATTTTGTAGGAGATGTCTTGCATACGTAGCAATGCACACACCGGAACTAAGGAAGTGTAATAGTGATAGAGATGAAAGGTGGAGGGATATTTATTTATTTATTTATTTATTTTAGTCTATTTTAGTCGTGACCCTTACAGACCATAAAAATATAATACATACATACATTAACATTTAATTATTTAAATAACAAATAATATTACGTTTTATAATATAAAAATTTAACGCAAAATCAATGTGCTGGTAAAGTTTATTATAATCAGTACAAATTCTTGATAACGGATCAAAGTTGGCATAGTTATTTCTAAATAATCTAATGTACAGAGGATAAAAATTACGTGTACGGCGTGATGGAACATTGAAAGATGTGTTACTTATCAAAAATTCAGAACATACATTTCCTTTAATTAAATTAAGCAGGAACGTAACATTCAACATTGTTCTACGACTCTTAAGTGTTGGTAACTTAATTAGTGCCAGTCGACTAATATAAGACGGCAGATTTAACATATTCCAGTCCAAGCCACTAAGACAAAACAACAAGAACTGTTTCTGTACAGATTCAACCGTATTGATATGAACATTGTAGGATGGCTGCCAAATTATTGATCCGTATTCCAAAATTGGTCTTACAAGGGAAGTATAAATTCCTTAGCCCAGCGTTTTATAAATCCTAAGACGGCTCGAGCTTTATTTGCAGTTATTGAAATATGTTGCATAAAATTTAATTTGGAATCCAGCAAAACTCTAAGATCGGAGATAACATTCACTTTGTTGAGCATATGACCATTCAAAACGTAGTTTACGTTAATGTGACATCTACGATAGAAACACATGTGATTACATTTTTTAGAGTTTAATTCCATGAGATTAAGACTACACCAAGCATTAAAAGTATCAAGGTCATATTGTAAAAGAATGTGATCAGCGTGATGATTTAAAGTTAAAAATATTTTGACGTCATCGGCATACATAAGAACTTTTGAGTATTTAATGACTTTTGGCAGGTCATTAATAAACAGAGAAAAAAGTAGAGGACCAAGGTGACTTCCTTGCGGAACACCAGATACAACATTGATTGGTGTAGACATTAGTTTTTTGAAAAGAACTTTTTGCCTTCTATCAGTCAAATAAGAAAATATCCAGCTTAAGCAATTCTGAGTAAATCCCATCATATCAAGTTTTTTTTATAAGAAGTTTGTGGTTGACCTTATCAAAGGCCTTGCTAAAATCAGTGTAAATTACATCAGTTTGTTTTTGTTGAACAACTCCTCTATTGACCAACGTTGTTAAATGCAGAAGATTTGTAACAGTTGAGCTTCCAGTCCGGAAGCCATACTGAATCGGCGATGAAAGTGTGGAAATTTGATGGCAGAGATGATCAGTAATTATTTTCTCAAAAAGTTTCGGGATAGTACTAAGCTTGGCAATGCCCCTGTAATTTGAGATATTGTTCGAACAGCCAGATTTAAATAATGGAATAATGAATGATTCCTTGCACATTGTCCGAAAATAACCAGCTTTAATTGAAAGATTAAACAATGCAGTCAGGGGATCTGTAAAAGCTCCAGCACATTTTATAAGAAGGGAACTTGGAATATTGTCAGGTCCACATTTATAGGAGAATTTCAACTTCCTTACACTATTAAAAACAGTTTCTTTGTCAACAGGTGCTATCGATATACTTGAATTTATCAGTTCCAGTGAAAAACGCGATCCCGAATCATCATAACATGCATCAGAATAAGTGGTAGAAAAAAAATCGGCAAAAAGACTGCATATTGTCCGATCATCATCAGATTCAAACTCCAGGTCTCAAACTGAGCGTCTCTTACAGTAGACGAAGGTATAGAATGACTTTGAATTAGACTTCAAGTTGTTTCGAATTTCGTTCAGAGTAACAAGATTAGTTTACCGAATTGTATTATTTTTCAACTCTGTTTGTTTTTTTTAATTTTTATTGTGGTTTGGTTGACATTTTAGAGTATTTTTTTTTAGTTTTTAAGTGCTTTAAATTAAATTCTTTCCAAATTTTCAGGAAATAATTATTTTCTATGCGCTTAGAGTTGCCGTTTGTGAAACAACTGAGCAGAAAATGTGATCGCCAATTTTTAATTCATTATAAAATTTTTTTTGTATGACACACAATCTGTTGCCATTTTCTAAAGTCGAACAGAATTCCATCAGATTCTTTTTTTCGCTAGTAATTAATTTGCAGGGAAAAAATGTTGCTGGGTATGGTTTGTTTATTACAAATAGTTATTCGTTTACGAATGCAGCTTTGAGAAAACTACTCGACAAATTTCAATTATTAAAGGGGTGCCTATAATATCGTTTGAACGTCTTTCAAAAATCAAGAAAATGCCTCTGAATTGCTTTTGAATTTAAACACATAATGAAATTTGTTGAAAACATTTGAACTGCTGACAAAACTGCATATATGATTTCTTAGCCATTGTGGGTTATGCAAAAATGAATGAAATACTTATTTGGTTCGATAAATGAACGTCTGCCATTTACTTTTTAAAGATTTTATTTCATGTAAATGTTTTTTTTTGTCTTGGACCGGCACTCAGGGGATGACCCCTACACATGCGATGCATTGTGCTGGAACTAGGAAATTAGGTTATGGGAAGGAGGATAGAGGGAGTAGTGTTTAATGACATTTGATTTAAATCTTCCCATGCTAAAAGTGACAGGAAACACCTCTGCGGGTAGTCTATTCCACATACGTGCCGTTCGGCCAAAAAACGAATTTTCCCTGTAATGCGTAGTGCGAGTCGCCCTCAAATCGACCACAAATGGATGCGCTCTTAATGATGATCGCGTCGTCCGCGCGAATAACCGGGTTTCGGGAACAAGTTCCCTGATTTCATTAGAACACATCCCATTATAGTAACGATAGAACAACGAAACGCACCCCACGTTGCGACGATGCTCAAGAGAGTCAATAGAGTTGGCTACCCTACTGTCTCCTATGAGTTTCTTCGCCCTTTCTTGTACACGGTCGAGTAACTTCAAAATAGTCTTTGGAGCACCGGCCCACACATGAGAGTTGTATTCCATTTTCGGTCGGATGTAGGCGGTATAAATAGTGAGGAGATCAGATGGGGTGAAGTATGTCTTACACCGCCTTAAAAAGCCTAGGCACTTGAATGCTTCCTTTGAGACCTGAAAAATGTGCTCAGTCCATCGGACATCACACTGAATTTTCATGCCAAGAACATTAAGAGCTTCTGATTCCTCAATGTTTATGCCACCCATTTTTACAGATGAGGCAGCGTGATCGTGCATACGGCGGTGTGTTAGCATGCAGCATTGGGTCTTTTGGGAATTGAAATCGACCCTGTTCGCGTGACCCCATTCCAATATTCTCGTAAGGTCACCTGTTAGCGAATCATTCATATTCTGCCGCGTCGCCGCGATCATAGTTGATGTCGGCCTACGATCGAATGAATATGAATGGCAGATGCTGCTGTCATCTGCGAAATAGTGGATAGGGTTTGAAGTATGACATAGGAGGTCATTAAGAAAAATAACAAATAGGGTAGGAGAAAGAATGGAGCCTTGTGGTACCCCTGAATTGATTTTGAACTCGTTTGATGAGATCCCGTCTATAACAACTCTTATAGCGCGATCCCTGAGAAAGCTCGATATAAATCGAGAGAAGATATCACCGACACCAAAAGCAATAAGTTTGGACAAGAGTGCTCCATGCCACACTCTGTCGAATGCTTTTGAAATATCTAGAGCCACTACCTTACTTTCGCCAAAATGGTGGATGGATCGACACCATTTTTCCGACAGGAAGGCTAATAAATCACCCGTGGAACGTCCTCCACGGAAGCCATATTGTCGGTCGCTGAGTAAGCTATTGGACTCCAGATATTTCATAAGATGGAAATTTAGCATACTCTCCATTACTTTAGAAATGGTAGAGCATATTGCGATTGGGCGATAATTTTCAGGGTTGCTTGCCTCTCCCTTCTTGGGGATCGGCGTAACATTTGCAACTTTCCAGCACGACGGAAATTCACCTGCATGATAGAGGGTGCTGAAAAGGATTGCCAGAGGACGCGATAACGTCGAAGAGCACTGCTTCAAGACCAGTGCCGGAATTCCATCCGGGCCAGGAGACTTATTTATGTTGAGGTCCGATAAAACCCTTTTAACTGCACGAGCCCGAAAGTATATCTTTGGCATAGTTACGGATACACGCTCGGATGCGGGCAGTGGTTGATTGCTTTCCGGCAGGTGAGAATTACCTGCAAACATTTCAGCTAGGAGGTTAGCTTTATCAACCGGGTCTGTGAATATTTGATCAGCCTTTAAAAGAGACGGGATAGAAGAACTAGCATTTCCCTTAACTCGTTTAACGAATGACCAGAAGCTTTTACTTCCCCGTGGGGCAGTAAGAACTTTAGCGCGAAGACTCTGCTCGTACAAAGCTTTTGCACGTCTTAGCACTTTGGCACACGAAGTTCTCGCCCTTTTGCGCATCATATCAGTATCTGCGTTTTTATTATTCCGCCAGACACTAAATGCTTCCTCTCTGGATCTGACTGCAAGTCTGCACGTCTGATTAAACCAAGACTTTGGTCTACGCCTAATCGAAATTTGCTTTGATGGTATGAACGTTTTCATACCAAGCATTATTATATTTTGGACCATTTTAGCCATGGCATTGACATCATTGTCGAGGAAGCAGAGCCTCCAATTGAAATGCCGGAAGAAATCGTTGAGCTCAGCCCAACGTGCCTTTTCGTAAATATATTTCAAACGTTTCATAGCTGGCGGTGAAACGCCTCGAAGTTCCGCAAACGAAAAGGAGGCAGAAATGGCGCAATGATCCGAATTACCGAGAGGTGCGCTAATATTCATTTCATACTTTTCAGGGTGTGAAGTGAGAAAAAGGTCGAGGGTGTTGTGTTGGTGCCCGTCAACACATGAAATATGTGTTGGTTCATTCACTAATTGCGCAAGGTGATTGTGCGCTGCGAATAGCTCAGCATATTGGCCTTCTGGAGTTGTATTGCTCGAATGGCAGAGCCACGATAAATTATGGACATTGAAATCACCAGCAATAACGATTTCACTGTTCGGGTAATTTTCGAGGATCCCCGATATATTGTCGGAAAGGGCATCGAAGTTCAGTATAGTCTTCTCCCTTTCCGTGTGTGGGCTTCTGTAAAGAAACCCGAAATGCAGAAGATGTGCCCTGATTTTGAATTTAACCCAAAGACAGCTAAATTCGGGATCATGCGTGTCTAAAGATTGCTGGCACTGGTACACAACTTCATTGCGTATATAAATTGCAAGGCCCCTGTGAAGATAGAAAAGAGATAGGAGGCGATACCCAGGTATGTGAAAATCCTGTGGGTCAGCATCTTCAGACACCTGGGTTTCACTTAAGGCGAAAACATCCGGCCGATGGAGACAAACGTGAACATGTAAATGTTGGTCGCTGAAACGCCGTAAGTGGCCCATCGTGTGCTTAAATTTTATTACTACCAGTTAGCTTTAATATATCTTTTAACTTTCACCTGAAAAAATTATTTTTTTTATATCTTTTGTAAGTTCATTTCAGACACATTATTGTAACCATGAAGTAAGAGGAAATAAAATTACTTGCAGTAATTTTTTTTTATAACAAATTCCTTTCTTTGTTGAACAGTGTTATGTGCAACTAAATATAGTGCAAGGTATTTACTGAATTTTCTGTAAGAGTATTTAATTAAAATCGCAATAAACAATAAAATTTTCGTAAGTACTTTTAATGAATTGTCGTCGTTAGTATGCGTGCAGTACAAGGCACAGACAAGTGTTTCATTAGATGACAAGGCAAAGGTGTTGCTTTAATTAAAAATATGCTTTATTGCTAACATGCTGTTAAGAGTTATTAAAAATAAATATATTTCTAAGAAAATTGCCTCATAATTTATCCCCAGAATGTCTTAAAGTCACATTTTACCAGCTGTATTATTGTGAGGATAAATTTCGAAATTGAAACCTTAGACGCGAACCAATTGTTTTAACAGAGCCCTGTTAATTGTACACTGCGAAATAAAGCCCCAGGAAATAAGGCCGCAGAGTGTAAAATGAATTAAAGAAGCCCCAAAATTGCAGACATTTTTCATTATGCAAAATTGGCGAACAACGGCTATGCAGAAAATCTATGCTGAAGGAAAACCTTAAACCCGACGGAACGCCAAGGAAAGCAGAAAATTTTTAGTTTTCCTCTTTATTCTTAAATTTTTGGGATGTTTCGCCGTTATTTATGAAAATTTCAGAGGCCGATAACTCGGAAAAAAAGGGTCCAAGAAAATTTTTTTATTTATTTATTTCTGGTTGTTTTTTTAATTTTCTATCACACAGGCAATTTTTTTTAATAGTATAACTGGCACCCAGGGATAGTGACAGTGTGAAAGTGAGTGCTCAAATTTGAAACACTTCAAGGAAATTAAGAGCAAAAAAAAAATTATTGTCTTGACGGATCAGCCAAAACGATTCCTAAGCTGCGAGAAGGAGGACTTTGTTTGGCCAAGAGGCAGAATAAATGCAGAACCTCAAGCGCTGGGGAATATAGAAAATGGAAACAACATGAAAGAAGGACTTACTACACACCATTCTACACTACAAACTCCAGCATTAAGACCCAAACGAAGCGGAGAATATCTGCAGAAATGCAACAAGCAACTGGTATGTGGCCTAGAAAAGAGACCCTGTCTGTATCGCTAACAACATTTAACATTTTACACTCTTTTTTTTTTTTTAAATAAACGCATCATTTTAATAAGCATTTGCCAAATGCAAATGAATTTGCCAAAGCAAACTCACATTTTCTTGAGAATCTTTTATATATCAGCATTGAAAGGAATATTTTCGAATTTTCTTTTTGTTACTGTATGACTGTGCACAAAATAAACAATGAAAAGACAAACATCTGAAGCCTTAACAAAACCGACCAACCAAAAGACCAGTAAAAAATGCATCTTTCTAAAGAAAAACTATACATTCTTTATCTTTTTTATTAAAGTGCATACGAGAGGTCCTGTGACAACGCTACACACATTTAAATACTTTAAGGAAGGAAAGATTCAATCAATACAATGAATCAGCATCCATTGGCCGCAGGCACTATGTGAACGCAAGAATGGAAATAACGATAAAATAACATTTTGATTAACAACGTTTAAATTATAGTAACAATTGAATTATTTTAAATTGATTCTGGATTGTATGAAAACTTTAAAACATTATACTCTTTTGGTTTGTAGTTCGATTTGATAACGTGGCTATCATAGCTGATACTGTTAGAAAATGTACTCAAAAAGAAAATGTGGAAATTTTCATTAGATTTTTCAATTTACTATGCCCATAATCATTCTTATACCATCAGGATTAGGAAACACTTTAAGCAATACTTTTATTATTATGAATTTGGCACTCATAATAATGAAAGTATATGAGCCTGGTCGAATGTTTGTTAAAGCAAGAAGAAGAGAATTCTTAAATACAGCGAGTGCCAGCAGCAAACTACATTTATAAATACTTAACGATTGAAGGCAGGAGGTAAAGACTCCTACAGTAGAGTCTTGATAATTTTAAACGTTTTATTTTGGAGGTAAATACTGTACAGTAGAGTCTCGATAATTTTAAATATGTTAATTTGGGGTGTATAGGCTGCTACAGTAAACTCTCGATAGTTTTAAACATGTTAATTTCGAGGTAAAGACTGCTACAGTAGAGTCTCGATAATTTTAAACATGTTAATTTGGAGGAAATGACTGCAGAGTCTCGACAATTATAAACATGCTCATTTGAATTTCTCCATAATTGTAACTGTTTTTTAAATGCCAAAAACAAACTAGTAATTTTGTCGTTCAGCGGATTTAAAATATGTTCGCTAAAAAAAAAAACGTTGGCTAATTTCTAACAATGATGTTCCGATTTTAAAATTTATTCATGTTTGTATATGTGAAAATTTTAATAATGAAGAAACGCAAGAGGTGAAGACTGCTACAGTAATTTGAATTTCTTCATAATTGCAACTGTTTTCTAAAATCTTAAAAAAGTACATGCATGAGAACTTAAAATGATAATACAAGATGAAAATATTGTTGGACGGAAATATTTTTATTATAAGGTGGTAGCTAATGTCGTAGCATTTATTTTCTAAATATGATTTCCGGCATATGGCTGCCGATAATTTTTACATACTCCTTTGAGATTGAATCAATCGAGATTTGACTGTATTTAATTTATTTTTTAAATTATTACTGTTAATAAAAGCAGTTAAAGTGCTTTACTTCTCTTCCCTTATTATTTCACTATACCGGAATATGATTGTGATATATGTACATTAGGGTGGGGCGATTAGTATGGAAGGAAAAAAATTTTAATGGGCGCTTCGCGTTTCTGATTCTTGGGATTGTACTAAGCAAAAAAGTCCACTAGACCATACGTCTACGGTGAAAATCGAGCTTCCCCATTTTGACTTGATCAGAGTTTTGTCACGTTTTTTTTTGGATATTTTGGCCTATAACAGCCAAACCATTGAGATTTTCGATCCAATACTAAGACAAAAATTGTAGCCAAGACAATAGTTAAGAACTCTCTAGAACATCGCAAAAGCATTGGAACGCTCCTTCAGGCAGTTTTGGCCTTGTGAAAGTGCAAATTTTTCGTGAAAATATTGATAAATTATCATTTTCAGTTGTTCATAGCGCAAAATCATAAAAATGTTCTATTTCTTACTTTTTATTCTATTTTTTTATTTATACTATTTATTTTATTTCGTATTTTTTATTCTTCTATTGTTTTCAGTTCATTTGATGCATTTTTGTTAGTTTATTGTAAAAAAACATTATATTTTTGGATAAAAAAAGTGGAAAAAGTGCGCCCATTAAGATTTTCAAATCGCCCCACCCTAATATATATATATATATATATATATATATATATACATATGTATATGCATATTTATGTACTTCGGTATATACATATAATATAATATTAATTACTTTGCAAAAAAAAAACATCCTGTACCGTACAGCACACCATCATCATCTAAAATACTGTGTCGAAGGTTCGTTATATTAAAAATTTATTTTGTGTTTTATTTTAATTAACACGACACAGATGCTCATGCCATACATACAAAACACCCAACAGCTTTTATTTGTTTCCATATCCTATGAAAAACCATTAATTTGAAATAATTTTGATAAATTTGTTTTAAATTGCATATGCACGTCTGAGTGGGTGAATGGGTTTTGTGGTATTTTTCTGTGCGGTCAACGATACTGGCCAACAGAATTTATTGCCTCTTTTTTGAGAACAAAATTATTTGACACTGAATTAACCCAGTGCGCTTCGCTGCCCGCACACAAACTTTTCTAATGTCGACCACTTTTATATTTTTTGAAAAGTACACTTCCAAAAATTGTTATTTTCTATAAGTACATTTTTCAAATAGTACCTTTTACCCAAAGTACATAGTGGTATAGACAGAAGTACTTTTTTTTTGTTTTTTTTTTATCTTGGACCAGCACTCAGGAGATGAACCCTACATATGCGATGCATTGTGCTGGAACTATAGGAAAGGGATAGAAGGAGAAATGATAGGCGGTGAAGCTTAATTAATTATTTTACAGCTCTGCTTTTGCACGTTCTTTGTTTATACTCGTAGCAGTGCTGAAGCTTCGGTTTAGTATTAATTTTTTATTATTATTTTACTTCGCCGGTGCTACACAATAACAACGAAGGAGAGCGTTCTGATGCGATTGTGGATTGCTATCAGCTGAAGCCGGTATTGTTCAGTGATCAGTGACTATGCCTTCGCCACTGAAACCTTCCGACAACAACTGACAAATAAAGACACACTAATGCACATCAGAAAAATGCGAGATGTTTATTTTTATTTTAAAATTTTAGTCTGAAACTGCGGTTGAACCCAGGTCTGTTTGGTTTTGTGGTCAACGTGCAGACTACCATCCATCGTGCCATCGCCCTCAATTTGGCAAAATGTTTCTCGTCAGCATACCTAAAAATTTTAAAGTAACTTAATTTTTGTTGCTATTTTTTTGCTAAAGTTGTTCTTTAAGTTTTGCAAAATATAAAATATTTTCGACTGTTAAATAAATTGTTTTTTCTCCATACGACAGAAACGTACGTGTTCTGCTGCACGATAACTAATGCTATCATCTCAAGTTACGAGAAATTTTCTTCGATATCGAATGCCATGACGCCACACAAAGAAATTTCGATGCATTTTGTTCGATATTGTATGCGGTGATTAGAGCCCAGGACTTTCTTGGAATCAGGTTAAATGGTTAGCCGCAGACAGATGTCTTATATTCCGTGTGAATCTTTTACTTGCGTATAGTATGCAGTATTTTATATTGTAAAATATGTGAATATATCCCCACACACAATCATCATGTATCATGTACTTTACGAATAATTTTTCTTTTATAGCAAAATAACTGAGAATGTAACATGAAACTGATCATAATATTATATTCCAACAAATTTTCTCTAAAAGCAACTAATAATTTAAGTTGTTCGATATACTATTCCCAATAGAGTAATACCAGTTTATTGCCATTACCAGCTAAATAAAGTTGTAGTTACCTTTCCTTGTTTATATCTATTTATGTATACGTATCTGTGTAAGTATGTCCATACAGATGGGGTAAAAAAAATAATAGTCATTGTAAATATATCATCGTTGGACAAGAATTTCTTTTACCCCACAATGCCATCCATACAAAGAGAAGCAGCTCCATGGCATTATGCGGCATTCGCCGTGTTTAATAGTTTTGGTTGTGTGTATTTTAAAACGTATTCTATGTTTGTTGGTCGTATATCATATGGGCCTGATGCTTTGATAACAAAGACAAAAAATTTTTGATTCCTCCAAACATAAAATTAAAAGAAGAAAATATCGACCACTACTATTATATTGATCGCAACTGTATATATTTTATATGAAATAGAATTAATAACAATAAAAATACCACAGATCCAGTATATTCATTCATTTATTTGCTCTTGTTCAGTTTTTATTGTAATGTTTGATTTTTGATTTCGTTTTTATTGCTATTGGCAATAAAAAATAGAAATAAAATTAACTTAAAGTGTTCAGTAAAGGAAAATTCGATTGCAGGATATAAGAATTTTTAAGTAAATATGGTTATAAATAAATAACAGCATTTGAGTTTTTCGTACAAAAAAATTGTTTTGATTCTGTTGTACGATTTGATATATAATTGACTTTAGCATGACGAAATTTAGCATAAATTCAATTAAATTTTTAAAATTGTAGAAAAATTTTCTGTTTTGGAAACTAAAAAGAATTAGAAAAAAAATTATTTGGTCAATTCACAAGCCGTTTGTTGTCTTGTATTGGTCATATTATTTTCAAATGTCGAAAGTAAAAGTCTACTAGTGACCTATTAGACCCCAGACAATGTAATTTACTCGAGGCATTTAACATGTGCGTGTCATTGAAAATCTACTAGTGAAGTTGGTACTATCGTGTTGGTACTATGGTTTTTCTTGTACACAGAAATAATTATTGCTTAATTTTTATTTCAATATCAATTTAAAAAACCTCAATAACATAAAACCGATTTCTTGAAAACAGCTGTCTGAGAGCTAGAAAGGGAATTCGCTCAATTAAAAAACTAATTTACACTTTTTAATTTTTTTATTTAGTTTGTAGTTAATTAATATAATTAAAAAAATAATTAATAAAAAAATACAATACCAACCTATTAAATTTTTAATTGTTGCAATTAAAATTTAATCAAATATTATTTCAATTATTTTAAGTATAAAAATTTAATTGATTTTACTAATTTGTTTACTGGCGAAATTTTAAGCAGTTTTTTAATTGTAGCGCTCACCACTTGCGGACAAATCGAAATTTTGGTGTCTTCTTCAATACTTGGCGCTACAGCAGCAATATTCTCTTTTGTACGCACATTTCTTTTTCCTGTTGATGTTTTTGAGACGAGAAGAGTAAAATTAGTGCGAAAACAAACAATAACTATACGAATTGCTTACTCAATATTATGTAGACAGTAAAATTAACAAAATGATCTATGAACTTTGCGCATACTGTGTCAACACAGTTTCACATTCTCAGCTGTCAAACCATAGTTATAGCGTAATATAATTTAAACCAACTTGAGAGGCATATTTTAGAATCAGAACAAACCCAGGACATACAATAATTTCCGAAACATTTTAAAAGTAAGGAATTTTGTGGCTGAATAATGCAAAATTAATGCCAAAAAATAATGGCGATCTAATCAGTTTTAAATTGCTCTACTAATGGATATAAATTAGTTATACAATTTTTGAACTTGATGCCCTGTATCAGCTATTCAGATCAATCAGTTACCGAAAATCATTCGAGAATAATTTTTTTTTTAATATCAATAACAATCAATTATTTTTTAATAACCGTATTGTATTATTACAGTTGCATGACACGTACCATGACCATAATAACGACTTCATGCAGATTATTATTTAAATTAAAAAAAAAAAAATCTTTATTTAAACAGTGAAAAAGGTATATAAAAATATATAATAATATCCGTATAGTATTACATCCACTTATTTAGTTGTCCGCCATTTCAAGACGTCCCTTCATAAAAATTCCTTGAAGCAGCGATTGGGTCCTTAATACAGACAATGACCAATTTTACAACCAACATAACTAACATGATGCAGGAGATGTTAAAAATGCAGTCTACCTTGTTGCAGGCAGTATTAAATAAAAAATGAGCTTAAGAATCTGTTTCTGGAACGCAAACGGCATCCGCCAACACAAAAACGAAATCCAATATTTCCTCAGCGACAGGCAGATTGATGTGATGCTATTATCGGAGACTCATTTAACATCCAGAGGATTTTTTAAAATTAATGGTTATAATTTTTATGACACCAAAGATCCGCGCGGTAGAGCTTGCGGCGGTTCGGCAATTTTGATCAAAACGCGCATAAAACACCACTTATTGAGCGACATCCGCGAAGAATATCTACAGGCAACGAATATCTGTATTGAGGATTCACACCAAAATTTTGTTATTTCATCTGTTTATTCTCCCCCACGGTTTTCCATAACGGAAGGTCAATATACTAGTTTTTATGAAACGTTGGGTCCGCGATTTTTGGCAGCTGGTGACTACAACGCTAAACATACTTTTTGGGGCTCACGTTTAATAACTCCAAAAGGACGGGTTTTATTCGAAACCATAAATAAAATGAAGCTAAATGTAATTGCCAGTGGTCAGCCAACATACTGGCCAACTGATCGCCAGAAAATTCCAGATGTCATAGACTTTGGTGTAACTAAAAATTTACCCAGCGATTGGATTGAAGTCGAAGCTTCGCTTGATTTATCTTCAGATCACTCACCCACTATTATCACGTTGCACAACCTGTTAAAAGTATCGCCAATTGATGATAACAGGATGACGGTTACACGGATAAATTGGCTGAAGTACAAAAAGTATATGAGTACTCATTGTACTGCCAATATGCCTTTACGAACCGCAAAAGATATTGAAGATTTCGTTGACAATTTTGAGGAAAATGTAAAACAGGCAACTCAACACGCTTCCTCTACTCTGCCTAAATCAAGATTCAATTACATTTACTCTGCCGACGTAGAACAACTATTGAATGAAAAAAGGAGGGCCAGGAGAGAATGGCAACAATGCAGGTCACCTCAGCTCAAGTCTAGACTCAGAGAATGCACCAAACGATTGAAAACCCTCTTAGATTTTAAAAAATCGGCTTCTCTTCAAAAATTCCTGGAAGAGCTGGATGCCACACCTCAATCAAATTACTCCCTCTGGAGGGCAACAAAAGGGTTGAAAAGGCCTGTAATAACTAAGTTGCCACTGAGAAAGCAGAATGGAGACTGGGCAAGAACTGAAATGGAAAAAGGCACCCTATTTGTAGATCATTTGAAAAATGTTTTTACCCCACATATAAGTAATGAAGCTTCTGAACTGCCTACTCCTACTGTTGGACAAAACTTTCCCTTTAGATTCAATATGCGAGACATTGACAATGCTATCGGAAATCTAAACTATAGAAAAGCACCAGGTTTCGACAGAATAACTAACAAAATGCTCATGGAGCTGCCATTCATTGCAAAGAAAAGTATTCTTTTTATTTTTAATGCGGTTATACGTCTGGAGCATTTTCCAACCAAATGGAAACTAGCATTAATCATTATGATTCCTAAACCAGGTAAAGACAGCACCAAAGTTGAATCTTTTAGACCAATAAGCCTGCTCCCAACTATGTCTAAATTATTTGAAAAATTATTTATGAGTAAATTGCTACCTATGGTGAATGAGTTTCAATGCATACCAGATCATCAGTTTGGCTTTAGAAGGAAGCATAGTACTATAGAACAAACTCATAGACTTGTGAATGTCGTTAGAAAAACATTCGAGGAAAAGAAATATTGTTCTGCACTTTTCATAGACGTCTCACAAGCTTTCGACAAAGTATGGCATGAAGGCTTAATACATAAAATAGAACAAAAATTACCATCAAACACACATAAACTTCTAAAATCATACATAACCGGCAGAAAATTTATGATAAAAGAAGGAAATTTTTTGAGCCCTCCACAACTTATACAAGCTGGAGTTCCCCAAGGCAGTATCCTGGGGCCTTTGTTGTACTTGATATACACTTCTGATATGCCTACGAGCAATGAAATCCATACATCTACATTTGCAGACGATACAGCCTTTCTAAGTGTTAACGATAACCCACATGTAGCTTCAAGAAAATTACAGGACCATATATCTCGATTAGAAAATTGGTTAAAGCAGTGGAGAATTAAAGTAAATGAACAGAAATGTGTACATATCACATTCACTTTGCGGCGGGAAACGTGTCCACCTGTTCAAATTAATCACCAATATATTCCGCAACACTCAGAAGTTAAATATCTCGGTATTCACCTTGATCGTCGTTTGACTTGGAAAACCCATATCGAAGCAAAGCTGACACAAATGAAATTAAAGGCAATTCAACTGAACTGGCTTATGGGCAGAAATTCAACGCTGACCCTAGACTGCAAATTATTACTGTACAATTCAATTTTAAAACCAATATGGTGTTATGGTATACAATTATGGGCTACTGCCTCACGCACGAATATAGAAAAAATCCAAAGGCGACAGAATAAAATCCTACGTATAATTACAGCGGCCCCTTGGTACATTAAAAATTCCCGACTCCACGAAGATCTTAATGTTCCGATTGTAAACACCGTGTTTTCCAAATTCACCACAACTTATGTAGAAAAACTTGAAGTCCACCCGAATCCACTGGCTCGAAATATCAAAAATTTCTCAGGTCATACCAGGCTGAGAAGGAGGGATACTTTAGCCCTCTACCTGTCTCAACTCACATAAAAAAAAAAAAAATCTGAAACTACTGTGGAACCGATGCTTTCGCCCTGGCGCTGGCTGGGGTGAATATTTTCTTGTTTTATTATTTAAGATTTGATTACTTGTTGTTAGTTCAATATACATTTTTTTTTTTTTTTTTTTTCCCATGTTATTTTTGAATTTTGGATCTTTCAATATGAATTAACAAAATGTGTTCAAATCTTAATCTAAAAATATACTATAAAAAAAAAAAAATAGTTTCCATTGCCACTGCAATTTCAACCCAATGGTTACACAGAATTTTCATCCAATCAGATCAAACGTTTGGGTCCTTTTGAGTCTTCTGTGACCCTCAAAGACCAGCAATTCTCTAGCAAGTGGATTGGGATGCACCGTGATCTTCGTCCTATACTTCGTACAGACTTTTTTAATTTCATCATTAATTGATGGAATTTTTAGATCCCTGTGGATATTTACATTTTTCATGTACCATGGAGCACCTGTGATTATTCGTAAAATTTTTGACTGTCTTCTTTGTAATTTTGCAACATTTGATGCGGAAGCAGTTCCCCACAGCTGAACGCCATATAGCCATATGGGCTTTAAAATCGCCTTATACAACAGCACCTTCATATCTAGGCCTAGTGCAGAGTGTCGTCCTATAAGCCAGTAAAGCTGCGCAGTTTTCAACTTCAGTTGAGTGATTTTGGCCGCTATGTGACTAGTCCACGTAAGACGTCTATCGAGATGAATACCAAGATATTTTACGTGGTTGCCCTCAGGTATTTTAACACCGTTTATCGTGATGGGAGGACAATTGTCCCTTCTCAGAGTAAACGTAATGTGGACGCACTTTGAAGCATTTACTTTTATCTTCCACTTTGATAACCATTTTTCCAATCGGTTCAAATGCGCTTGAAGATGTTGGCTTGCTACTGCTGCATTCTTGTGTATGCTTAGAAAAGCAGTATCATCCGCGAAAGTTGATGTATGCGTCAATTGACTTGTAGGCATATCCGCAGTAAATAAAATGTACAGAAAAGGACCAAGGATACTTCCCTGTGGTACACCAGCATGGATATTTTTAATGGAAGATATCACCGATTTCGACCTTATATGAAAAGATCTATTAGTTATGTAATTTTTGAACAATTTGTGAACGTTTTCCGGTAGCAAGTTTACAATTTTGTGCATCAGACCGTCGTGCCAGACTTTGTCGAACGCTTGAGATATATCAATAAAAAGTGCCGAACAGTATTCTTTATTCTCGAAAGCCGATCGGACAAGGTTTGTTATTCTGTGTACTTGTGCCACAGTGCTGTGCATTTTCCGGAATCCAAATTGGTGATGTGGGATAACAGAATTAGTGTCAACGTGGTGCCGTAGTTTCTCGAGAATCAATTTTTCAAAAAGTTTGGACAGTATCGGCAATAAGCTTATTGGACGATAAGAAGATACTTGCGTAACATCTTTACCTGGCTTAGGAATCATTACGATTTCTGAGTGTTTCCATGCTTTCGGAAACGTACCCAACCTCAACATAGAATTGAAAATAAAGAGAATCAGCCTCAATGCTGATTGTGGCAGATTAGTTATCATTGCTCCTGTGATTTTGTCACTGCCTGGAGCTTTTCTGGCTTTTAACGTTTTTATAGCAGATTCGACTTCAGCAAATCGGAATTTCAGTGGACGTTGTACTCTTTCGTTTATGACAATCGGCGCAATACGGGAAGCGGTTACATTTGGTGTAAATACGTTTTCCAGGTGGTTGGCGAATTCCTCAATTTTCTCCTCTGTACTCTGTGCAAATTCACCATTATGTAACCTTATTGGGGCCTCGTAGGAAGTAGGTTGTTTCATTTTTTTTGTAGCTCTCCACAAACTATAATCTGTTTGCTCTGTTGTGTCCAACCTTTGCAGATATTCATTCAGTTGAAATTCTTTGTCCTCTTTCAGCAAAACACGCAGTTTCCGTTGGCATTTATTTAGTTGTGCCTTTAAGCCAGGTGAACGGAGCTCCTGCCACTGACGCCTCAACTGTCTTTTATGCCTTATCAGGGACTCAACGGTAGCATTACTGTTGTAATGACGCCTGCTTCTTATCAAAACGTTTGATGCGGAAACTGCTGTCGCTTCTTTCAGGATGTTTGTTGTGAGGATTACAGCATCCTCTACTTCAGACTCCGATTTCAAAGACAAGTGTTGTGGCAAGTGGGTACTAATGTACATTTTGTACTTTAGCCAATTTATATGTTTTTTATGATAACACTTATTCTGCTCTGCATTTTCAGAAGCGCGAAAAAAATTCAAAAAAGTAGGTGAATGATCCGACGAAAGATCCAAAGACGGAACCAAATGAAATAGTTCTCTTCTTATGCTGCGAGTGACCGCAAAGTCGATCACATCTGGAATTTTATTAATGTCTGTAGGCCAGTATGTGGGTTGACCTGCAGATATTGCGTCCAAATTGTGAAGGGATATCGCATCGAAAAGTTGCCTTCCTCTTGGTGAAATAAGTCTAGAACCCCAAAAGGTGTGTTTTGCATTAAAATCACCCGCTGCAATAAACTTTGTTCCTAACGTTTGAAAAAAGTTCCAAAATTGATCCGTAGTAATGGAGTGTCTGGGTGGACAATAAACGGCAGAAATCGATGTACCACAACGTGGTAACCTTATGGTGGTGGCTTGTATGTGATCCGTCGAAAATTCTGGTAGGGGAAAATGGGCAACATCTCTGTGAACCAGTATTGCTGTCCCTCCACAAGCTCTGCCACTTGGATGCTTTGTGTCATAATTATAATAATTTTTTATTTTGAAACAGTTCTTTTGAGTAAAATGTGTTTCGGATACGAGAAGTACATCAACTTGTTGTGATTGTAGGAACTGTTGCACTTCATACTTGTGCTGGCTCAGGCCATTAGCATTCCAAAAACAAATTTTCAGCGTATCCATTATTTTTTGTTCAACAAAATTTGCATCAGCATGCTCTGGTTTTGCAGCATTTGCTGGAACATACCCTGCATGTTGGACATAAAACTGTTCATAGTGTCTATCAATTTCTCGATGGCACTTTGAGTGTCGGGCAGTGGTTTGTGCTCACCTTCCTTCAAAACGTTTGCATACGAGTTAACTCGATGACTTTCTTGCGATGTATTACCTTTCTTCAACGTTTCAGCGAAACTAACGTGTTGCACATTTGTACCCTGAGCTCTTTGAGTTGCACGGGCAGAAGTTGTTGGCAAATTAGGAAAATTAGTTTCCTTATACTCGAGTGGTACTGGCACTGATCTTCTTGCCTTGTTTGAATTTTTTAGTTGCAAAAACACTTTGCAACCACGATAATTGGCGGTGTGTTTTTCACCACAATTACCGCACTTTCTCACATTCGTGTCAGATTTCGGTTGTGGGCATTCCAAAGATTTGTGAATGTCTCCACATCTCACACATACGGATGGTAATTTACAAAAAGATTTTGTATGTCCAAACTCCTGACAATTTTGGCACTGAGGCGGACCCTTACGCTTAATTGGTTCCTCTACGACAATTCTTCGGTTCAATAAGAATTTTAAATTGTAAATGGGGTGAGTTTCATTTTTTTTCAATTTAGTTGAGTCGAAAGCAACTTCAACTTTAAACATTGGCTGAGGAATTTTCTCTCGGTTAATTATATTGAAAATTGATTTAGCATCGAACCCCGCATTCTTCAATATACATTGAAGATTCAATAAATAAATAAATGGAAAAAAAAAAAAAAAAAATTTGATATTTTGTCACATTCATCCCTATGTGCCATCCAACAAGCCACCCTTCCCTAATTGGCCGACTAACTCAGGGACGTCAGGGGAGGTAAGACCCGTGACTTCCGGAGGAGGGACTGACAATAAAAATTCTACTTCCTTTGAAACAACAAAAAAAAACTACAAAAAGCAAAACAAGCAGAACTGACACCATTAGGAAGGGAAATACAATAAATTTCGGACAGACGTACATACAGTCAATTGGGCTGCGACATATTGGAGACAACAGGTTTTACATATGTCCTCCTCTAGCCGCCCGCCCCGCCTTGGTAACACTTTCTCAATTCCCATTTCGATACTTATATGTATATATATGGGTATATAAAAATTAAATTTATTTAAAGATGTGGGTAATTGGTTAAATTTTTTTAAATAAATTTGGTGATGAGTGGGCTCACCCGGTTCTGGCGCCTTAGCTTACCAGATACCCAACAGCCACAAATTCTCCCAGACACCTTCCACTTCGCTTAAGGCCTCAATGAATCCGCTCACAAAGATAAGGATCCCTCAGCACTGCACCCACAATCTAATTCCTGGGCAGGCTTCAGAAATTATCTCCGGTAGATTATTTATTAAATTATTTATTGGCTGATCCCCCAGAGTTTCAGTTCCTGGGCAGGCTTCAAGTCCAAAACAAACTTGCTCCGTATAAATTTTAAATTTCAATTCTAAATTTTCTCAATATATTTTTTTCCAATTTTTATTTATCATTTTAATATTTTTCTTTCACAGTCAAACCGCGGTCTATCACTCTCAAAAATCTTCTTTTTTTTTCTTTTTAAATTTTTCCCTCATTTCCTCCCCGTCGCCGCATATTACCTTTTCCCATTTTTCGTAATTCACCTCACCTCAAGTCTAGGCGCCTTTTCTCTTCTAACCTATTTAAAACTCCTTCCATCATCATGTTCTGTTTCTCATACCTCCTCAAAAAAACATTTACCTAAAAAATCAGAACTGTTGTTCGCTTTGCAGTTAAATGCCCATATTGACAGAGGTAAATATCATCAGTATGATAGCCAAGGTGAGTGACCCATGCCATCGTGGCCTTGAACACTTTGAAACAATCATAAGTTATTTGCATCTGAATGAGGTAATTGGTCACCATAAAAATAGCAAGTGATTATCAATAATAAAAGTTTGTTGTTTACTTCTTGCATTACGTTTTACCTCATTCGTTTGTTATCACCCCCTATTCCGTTTCGCTGATCACTCGCCACATAGCTTTTAACTGTATGCGAAGTTGACATAACGATTACAAAAAAACTAATTACCATGAGCAATAACAACAATAGACAAAAATAATAATAACAAACCACACGCTACAACGTATATCGCGGGGTGTATACAAAATAGCGGTGCGACATTTTGAACCGTACGTCAGATTGTGTTTGCTGATTTTTCATCATATTTTAAATTTGCGGAAAAACATTGGCCATATATTTCATAATATACATAGACCGTTCTGTATTTAAAGTTTCATCACATTCGGCTTTATAGATTCGAAGAACATAAAATTGTTACCTTCTCCACCTCGTGATTAAATTTTTGGAAAACTGTTAAACTCATGTTTCGCTCTATACTATATCCGTGTTGATTTTTTTTACCTCCCCGCCGCACAACTTCCAAAAAAAATCGTTCTTTACCATATGAAAAATTTAAAAAAAAAAATGACGAAGTTATATGACTCTCAATTATATTGATAATCAAGTTTTGCGCCAACCCCCCCCCCCCCCTTATCTTCCATATTCAGAATAAATTTGGTCCACCAATGCTCGCTTAAATTATAAAAACTGTTCAAAACTATGTGGGCGTGGCTAAAAAAGAAGTAGCCTATAATTCATTCCAGAGTACCAGTCAAATGTTGTGATAATTTCAGGAAGATCGGTCCAGAGGACTGGTCTTCTATAAGTACAAGCCAACAACCACACGCTTACCGTTTTATATATCGATCTCTTTGCGCGAAATTATCGTATGTAACATTTTTTTCGAAATTTACCATTTTTATACAAATTGGTTCTAAATCCATTAATTCATCTGCTGATAAAGTATTATAGCGTTAATTGTTACAGTTATGGAGATAACACTATCATACTTTATCGTATGTTAATGCTGTCAGGCAAATAAAAAAAAAAAAAGAATAAAAACTCGCTCCTGTAAAATTAAGGTTTTGTAACATGTGGTATCACAATGGTCCTGACTGACCTCTGGTCAAAGTGAGGCATTTCCTAAGATAACATAAGCTAATTTCGCGCACAGGGGTTGATATGTTCCCAGCAAAAAAAGTGAATGCGTTCACTATGAATTGGTATTTTCATGACTTCTTCTCAGCACTTCTTCAGCTGAATTCGTTTTTAATTCCGTCTTGAATAAAAACGCATTGAACTCTGCCGATTAATTCATATGAACAACTGCGCGGTTGTAAATATAATTTAAATAAATTTTTAAATGTGTTACAATAACTCATTAACACATGCTAAAACGTAAGCAAACCATGGAATATACATTGGTTCGAAGCACTCATTTAAATGACAACACATGCTCGCCAATGACAGCCCTGTGTTACAATCATGCCTCCTTCAGTTGAGTCCAGCCAGTTTATTTGCCATAGAACCCATCCAATAACTATTTCTTTTGCATGTGTTTTTTTGGCTGGGTGTATTTGATCACCCCTATAAGTAATACTGGTAACACGAAACTCATATTTCTTTAACTGGTATATCGAATGGAAGTATAAGTTTCAAAACAGGATAAATAATAAAATACAAACCATCAAGGATTCTTTAGAATGTCAATATTATAAAGCGCAAATATTTATTAGCTCTTAAACATTTTGTAACAAATTGGAGTTTTTTTCCATCTACATTTGTTTTCCGTAGATCAATCAATTTAAAATTTTCGAAATATTTACATGCCTCATAAAACAAATGTACATACGAGTATATATGTGTTTTCTACTTAGCTGTAGACATTGTTTTATTTGCAATCCTGGACTTAAATTTAGAATTCCTGCTGAACTGTTCACATTTACCATGATTCTCAAGTAGGACAAGCAATCATGAAGTTCTTCAAAAATTGTCGTGAATTTAAACTTCAACGCCAGTAGTTATCGCAGTGTCTATGACAATGAATAATCATCATCATCATCATCATCGTTGCCATCAACTGTGAAAAGTAGAAGTTTTAAAAATTAAAAGAAAAGAAAAATATGTGCATATGGCAGTCATGGTCACTAATAATGACGACAACTTCGGATTGCTCTTGATATTCAGCACTAACAGAGAACAACGACGTTAAGTAATTGGAAAAGGAATGTGTATGTAAACACAGAAAAGGAAGCGCAGTAGGAAAATAAATGTACATTTTGCCCCGTTTGTGCAGTCATTTGTATTCAAAGCAATTTTCCAATTCATTGAAAACTAAAGTTTACTTTTCATTAATGCCACATTCTTTTGAAAATTAAAAAAAATTATCTTTTTTCTCCTTTTTGTTATAATTTTTAGTTTTTTTTTTTCAATCCTTGAAATATCTTAAATTTTCTCATTAAATTTTCGCACATAATTTGTAAGTATTCGAATTTAAAAAAAAAACCAAGGAAAAAACTACACACATTTTGATGTCCAGCAAGTAAAGCGATATCTACAGGTAAGTTTACCAGCCAGCAATCAAAAATGTTTACTTGCCAATGCAAACCAAGTTGTCACTGAAATGGACAACTCTACGTTGACTGTTGCCGTCGTCAGTTCGCGTGAATTACAAAAGTTCAGTTACAGTTCGGTATACATTATTTTCTTCATCTTTAAGCTACAGATTGAATAGACCATGTAGTAAAAATAGCAGCATGGATACCAGAAATTTGAAAAATCAGTTTTTGGGAGGTATGTTCAGTAAATCATGGGAATTTTGCGAATTCGAGCATTTGGACAGGCCAATAGTCAAAATTTTATTTTATTAAATTGGTATATCTATAGAAGGTTTTTTTTAGCTGCTTGAAAACATAAAGGCCCCGATTATGGTTCACAACACTTAAATGTTGTGTTGTCTCGGCTACAACACAACATTTATATTTGTTTCGATTATGGTTTACAACATCTACATGTTGAGTATGTCACAGAGTTGTATTTTATGGCAGCATACATTATACGTAAAATTACATCTTTTCATATAGAAAACTGTCAAAAATAAAACAATTAAACAAATACACGCGCATTTTTAAAATTATTTTAAAATAATGGAGATAAGTGTCGATTTATTTTTTGATGATGATGAGGGTAATGAAGAAACACACATGTTGCGTATGAGAAGGAGAATCCGGGACAGTTCAAATCCCTTGGAACTACCAAATACTGAGTATGTACAATTTCTTTAAACAGCCAACATTTTAGTAGCATTACATTTTTTAGTTTCATAAAATTTTTTCGCATAAACAAAGATGGTTTTTTGTTTTTGCTGGAAGAGCTGGCTGCATTTTCAAACCCTTCTATTCGGAATTCGGCCATTCCTCCAATTCTCAAATTAGGGTGTGCGCTGAGATTTTTTGCCGATGGTAGCTACCAAAGAAGTAGCGGAAATGATTTTAACATTGGAGTTGCGCAACCAACTGTTTGCTATATTTTAAAAGAAATCATAAAATTCTTTGAAAAGAAAATTTTGAATAAGTGGATAAACGCTCGGATGACCGAAGAAGAAAAAAACAACAGCAAAACATCCTTTTTTTCAAAAACAGGGTTTCCAGGAATAATTGGCTGCATAGATGGAACGCACGTGCGAATCGTGTCGCCCCCAAAGGAGTTACAACATTTGTACTTCAATAGGAAGGGTTATTACAGCTTAAACGTCATGATCGTAAGCATAATTCTAATAATATTAACATATTAATTCTAATTTGAATATATTTGTATTACTACACGTGTGATTATATAGTTGTGCGACTATGAAATGAACATCCGTTACGTTGATGCTCGATATCCTGGCTCAAGCCATGATTCCTTTGTGTGGAATATGAGCCATCTGAAACAATATTTGCAGCAAAGTATGGAGGAGAATACCTGGATTTTAGGTAATAAGTTAGTCGAATTTTTAACTTTTTATAAATATGTTTATACATATATGTATGTATGTATGTGTTTTTAGGTGATGCTGGATACCCATTAGAGTCATATTTAATAACGCCATTCCGAAGTGCTGACGAAGGATCCCAAGAAAGTCGTTTTAATACGATCCATGCAAAAGCAAGAAATATTATTGAAAGAACAATTGGGATTCTCAAGAGCAGATTTCGATGTTTGCTCTCTGCAAGAGGTTTGCACTACAGTCCTAAAAAAGCGACTCAAATTACCAATGTTTGTTGTGCATTGCATAATTTAAGCAGACATTTTAAAACGGAACACCAAAATGATGTGCCTATTTGCTGGACACAGAAGTACAAGACACAACAGAAGCTAATATTGAAGATTCTGCACGAGAAATAAGAAATAATTTAATGCTTGCTATATTACATGAATAATAATTTTTTTAAGTATGGCTAAAAAACTTTACCAACTTTATTGCAATTAAAAATAAAAACTTTATTAAAAACGAAAAATATTTATTTAACGAGTAAAAAAAAATATATATATATGTATGTATATATATATGCATATATATAAAACATAAAAAAAGAAAATAAAAACAAAACAAAACAATTCATTTGATATCACATTGGTTTCTTAAAGCAAAACAATTCATTCAAAAACTATAAACTAAAACATTTTTACTACATACATATTTACATCACATTTGGAGTCTCTTTTGCGTCAGTTCTAATTTGGCTTTTATCAATTGCATTTGTAAATCTTTTTCTTTTTTAGCTCGTACATTTTTTTATTAATTTCGTAATTTTTATACGAATTTTTTTCTATCTTTTTTAATGTTTTTAAAATTTCCTCTTGGGTCTTTGCCTGTGTTTTTAATAATGCTAAACGGTCTGTTTCTGATTTTGATCGGGTGCGGCTTTTTGGTGTACGCTGCTCGGTGTTGCGTACAGCGCTTGTTGACGATGGCTCAAAATTTGGTTGCAACTGCTCTACATCGGACTCTTCTAAAGCTTGCAAGCCCACTGCAGACCCACTTGGGTCAACCTGCGACTGCATCGACACCAGTTCAATAGTCGTCTGCTCTAACGAACTCAGGCTTATTTCAGAGTATGGACCACCACCAGTAGCTTGAATGCTCCTTTTATTGGCAGCTAGCTTTCTTTTTAAGTTAGCCTTATAGTGAGTCCATACCTATAAAAAAATAATACAAATTTTATATAATTCTATAAAATGAAATAATTAATTACGTACTCTTTGCCATTCTTTCGCATTTCGAATAGGTGGACCCAAACTATTTAATTTTGTGGTAAACTGATCCCATTTGTCCTTTAATTGCATTTTATTGCATCTAAATGAGGGTTTACCACGGCCAATATCCGGATTTTGCGCCATCAGCTCTACCAGCATTTTCATTTGTTGTTTGTTTGTAATTGTTCTGAAAAATTGTAGTTATAGATATTTGCAACAAACATAAAAAATATTTACTTACAAAATTTTCTCCATTTTAAATCTAAACTTGCCGTGGCAACAAGACAACCGGTAATAATCAGTTGTAAATTTTTGACACTTCTTACAACACATACTTGCAAATGTTGTGAACCATAATCGCAGTAAATTGACATAGACAACTAAAAATACAACACTTCCGATAAGTGTTGTAAACCATAATCACAATTTCAAATTTACAACATCAAAATAACAACTGTTGTGAACCATAATCGGGGCCAAAATGAAATATTGTTGGAATGAAATTTTTTTTTTTTTTTTTTAATCTGGTAGATAATTTCATGGCATTTATTTTGAAAATATAAAACATATAATTCATATAAAAAAGTTCATATAAAGCTACGAAATATTCCTGACATGGCGTTAAAACTATTAAAAACAATAAATCTGGTCAATGGGAATATTGCAAAAGTATTGGTTTATTCAAGTTTATGTGAAAAATTAAAAAAAAAAATATAAAAAAAACATCAGAGACGCCGCAAATTTGCTTTATAATTAACAACTGCAGCAATTGCAGAGTTGTGCAAGAATTAAGTTCTATCTTCCTACCACTTTCACCATCTATTCTCTACCCTATCCCTCTCTCTAGTTCCAGTGCAATGCATTGTATATGTAGGGGATAGCCTCTGAGCAATGGTCCAAGAAAAAAAAAAAAGTTAGATGAAATATTCTGCAGAAAGGTCTTATTTCTTATCAATGACAGTCCGGGCAAACATTTTACGATTTTATTACCAATAAACTATACATTTTTTTGCAAAGGGAAACGAATATTTATTTAATTCTACTGTCAAAGCTACCTCAAATCTTGAAGTCCTTTTGGCGAAAGGTTTTCGTATTAAATAGATTTAGAATTGAGGAATTATATTGTAAATGAGATTGTACGGGAAGTGCTTTTCATATTAATATGTTATGTAATATGCAGCAATGTATAAAGGTAAATAATATAAGGAATTTGTTATAGCCAAAATATTGCTTTAAATTTATAGTAAAATAAAAACTAATAAATTGGGCAACAGAGAGAAATTTTTATTGAAAAAAAAAATTCATTTTAAAATTATTTTATATGCTTCCTTATCGACCTGGACATTAGCCTACACAGAGGGAGAATAAAATTTATTCAAATCAAGCAAAAAAAAACAGCAATAAAATTAAACAATAATGCAAAAGTTTTGTGGCAACATGGATAAAAGTTCATTTTAAAATTGTACAAAATATCACGATTGGCCCATTCAAATTTACCAACATGTTTGTGTTATATGTCATTTGGCAACTGTTTAAGGTAACAGTTGTTTGAAGAAACAATAACAGGGGCGTATCCTTCGTGTTAGGATTTTTAAGAATTGAAACCGGCAATAAATAAAATTATAAAAAAAAGTAAAAATAAAACAATTTCAATCATGCCGGAACATGCACAAGACATGTCTTGTATATTTCGTGCTGTAATTATTAAGTGTAACAGGCGGTTGTGTTGCATGCACAGCAACACAGAAAGATAATTTGATGTAAAAATTTTTTGCGAACTTAATTGAATTAAATATTATGAAAATTTCCTAAAAATTTTTAATAAAAAAAAAAATATTTTATTGGATATTAATTTCCATTTGTATAAAGAATGTTGCATATACGAAATGAAACAATCAAAAAAGCATTAAAATAAAAATAAATCCAAAAATTAATTAAAAATTTAATTGATTTGATTCGACTTTTAATTGAAAAAATATATTATTCTAACTAAAGATGTTTATTAAAAATAAGAAACCCAACATTTTTCACCGTGTGTACATAGCAAAATTTATATTAATTTTGTTTTTCTTAATTTTTTTTTTATTTACGAGGTGTGATCAAAAAATAACCGTTATTTTCAAATTTCGTGAGTTACGTTTGTTCGATTATCGCATTGCTACACATGTCTGTTATATAATATATTGCTTGGCATGAGCCGAACGATATGCCAACATCATCAGCAACCTCTCTGATAGTGATTCGACGATTATCCAAAATCATTTTCTTCACTGCTTCAATGTTTTCTTCGGTTGTTGACGTGCTCGGGCGACCAGGACGAGCATCGCCATTGACATCTTCTCGGCCTTCGTTAAACCGGTTATACCACAATTGAACTTGTGTTCTGCTCATAGTAGACTCGCCAAACGCCACAGTCAACATTTCAAATGTCCTTGCGCATTTAATTTAATTTTTTACACAAAACTTAATACAGTTTCTTTGATCCATTTTTTCGAATAGTAAAAAATCGAAAAGCACACCAAAACACGACTAACCTTTTTATCTGTCAAAAACAAACTGACAATCCAAAATGGCTGATTTTACCAACATATATAACAGACATGTGTAGCCACATAACAGAAAAAAATGCGATAATCGAATAAATGTAACTCACAAAATTTTAAAATAGCGGTTATTTTTTGATCAAACCTCGTATATCTTGTTTTGGTTTAATACCTGTCTGTCAGGATCATATTAATCATGGAGAGTGACTAAAGAGTGGCACGATACATTCAACAGTCTGGGCAGTCATAACCAGGTAATCGTAGTTTGTGTAACATGACTTCAAGGACACAACGTAAACGAAAAGGCGAACTTTCAAGCCAGAAATGTAGTTGTGAGGTTGTTAACCGAAAATAAAAAAAAAACTAGTTTCTGCATACATAGCGAACATCCGCTTAGCAGTGGTCCAAGAAAAACAAAACAATAAAATCAGAGAAGCGTTAGTTAAAATTTTTCAATTTTAAATAGGCTAGAGATCGATAACATACAGGCAGTCAAAATTACATGTTATAGTTACTAAGAAAAAAAAAACTCAATCAAAGACAAAAATTGTAAGCCACACTGACAAACACTAGCAGAACGGAACAACATGCTGTTTTCGAAGGCTGCTACACCTCCATATTCAGCGTTCTTCGTATTTTGTACAATGTGTGTGGTTGTCAGCAGACGTAAATTATTAGCTTAATATACATATTATTTCTTATTAATAGAATACGAGATATTTATTCCCCGTTATTTGATCAGAGATCTTTCTACCAAATCAAAATGGACAATATTACAGAATTTTGACTGCCAAAGCTGGTACGGGTGCGTCTGTTATTACTATAATTTTACTTTAAACTAAAAACATACAAAAACTCGCGCATTTCAATTAACTACGATATGAAGCAGTAACTGTGACACACCAAACAAACTCTTTATCAGTCGCTTAATATACGGCCAAAAGCCTGAAGAGCAGTCAATTAGAAAAATTACAATTTCATTAAAAATTAAAGAAAGTAAATCCAATACGTTGCCATTGGAAAACATACATACATAATACATATTTCATAATGAATTGCAAGTACAAATGAATACAGGAATGTTGTTCATGATACTGCCAGCTAACAAACAAACGCAACTAACAAAAGCTGGATAAATTGCAAGAACATGAAGCGCAAGAAATCAGGAATAAAATTTCAAATACTGTTATCTAAATGAGACCGAATATTGAAAAACCAAATCATGAAGTTAAATGTACCCAAAGGAGAATATAAAATCTACAAGTAAAAGAGGAAAAACAATCATGTATGACAATTGCAACCAGTGATGTTAACTTTTTTATTTCGATTTCCTTACAACCCTAAAGAAAATTACCGTACGCAAAGTCTGGTTGGAAGATAATAATATTTACTTTATTTATCTATGTTTGTTATATGAATTTTGACTAACGTTTAATAATTGAAAGAATAGTTACATAATATTTTCTTTATATTTGTAATTGTATTTTTTTTTATTAAAAAAAGAACTAACAAAAGCTTAAAGAAAATAAAGTATTTACAACTTACGAGTATACTTAAAACTTTCGGCACTTAACATTTAAAAATTAAAACTTTTTAAAATAACCAAAAAATATGGATATTACCTGCCTAAATTACCGTACCATACGATAATTACAGTACGATTAACATCACTGATTACAACATTAGCAAAGAAATACCAAACAGAACATGCTGCATATAACTGAAAATTTTTTTTATACAAATATATGTAGGATTATGTACATGCAGATGTGTAACATGAATTGGTAAGAATTAAGAATTCAAAAATATTTTACTAATCAAACTGTTCAAAACATGATATCAGGCTGCTGACAGTCCTATGAAAATAGTTGATAAATATGACATATAGAAGCACAGTTTCACAAACTCAATGAATGCATAAGGAAGTAAGGCAGACTAAGGGAGAAAAAGGAAATCAGTAGCATGGTACTGGTAAATATATTGAAGAATAATTTGAATTTGTGGGAAATCAAATCAGCTTTGAGTTGTTATGATTTGTTTATATGTTATATATATATATGTTACTGCTAATGCCAATTCGTATACTATCAAGAAAATTTTTGAAAAAGCCAAGAAATCTCCCATGTTTATATAAAAATTTCCAAACAAAAAGCATTTGAGAATTACTAATCGTTGTCTAACGATCTCTGTGTGCAAAAAAAAAACACACACACTCAAAGGCATACGTATGTATGTTATGTATTTAAAAGATGCGTATGAAGAATGCTACATTGTAATCATGGCATCTGTTTATTATATTTATGCATATGCAATCTTGCTTTTAGAAAAATGGCTAAGGCTTACAGAATCCGTCATACGCTACACGTAGACCTTTTCATCCGACAACTAATACCACGTTCACACTTATGTTTTTAAACGCGTTTAAGCAAAGTGTTTTAATAACTAAACACAACCGTTCACACTATATTTGAGATGTTTAAGAATGACGTTTTATCAGCTGTTTATGGTTTCGTAAACAATTGTATAAAATTTTGAGAAAATGAAAAATATATTAAAATGGAAAATAGTACAATTGTGAAATTATCAGCTGCATATTTTAGTTTTGTTAATGATGGAATTGTTACCATTGAAGAACTATTTAAAGGTGAAATAAAGATGTATAAGTAAAAGCATCGCTACTTTAATATGTGTTTAATAGCCATAAAAAAGTGACACATTCGTCAAAAACACACTGAACATATCCCAAAATTTAATGCAACCCTGCCATTTACGCTTTTAACGAAGTGTTGAAATCTAAAACATTTCATTTGAGATTTTTCACAAAACGCGTCATTGTTGGTAAAACATCTCAAAATCGATGTGTTTAATCCTTAAACACGATTGAAATGTTAAACACGGTAGGTGTGAACATAGTATAAGTTGAAATACATGTTTTCTTATGAATTTTCTCACAAAGCAAAGTACTTGGGCAACTTTAAACTTTTAACGTCTATACGTTCAATACTTTGACAATTATGAACAGCGTTGCCAAATTACCAGTATTACAAAGGTGTTTTTTTTTGTTTAAAAGTGCACACAGAAAAAAATTTAAATTAATTTCAATTAAAAAATTTGTGATATCAATTAAAAAATTGTTTAAAATTTCCCCAACAAACAAATTAAATTTTTAAACTGAAATTAATTGAAATAATAATTGATTAAATGTATATTGCAACAATTAAAAGTTTAATAGGTAGTTAAAGTATTTTTTTAAATTATTTTTCGAATTATATTTATTAACTACTGAAGTAACAAAATTAAAAATTTGTAATTAATTTTTCCTAATACTTGTTTTTTTAACCTTTTTTATTATTCGAAAAATCTATTTAATTAAGCTTTAAGGTTTTTATACTTCTTATTTTTTAATATAATCTCGATATTTCATTAACCTTCGGTTAACATCTTCAGGAAATTTTTATTTTTAAAATTTTTTCTTTTTGAAATAATCGAATTAAACCGATTCGCTTTCTAGCTCTCAGGGAGCTGTTTTCAAAAATCGGTTTAATATTATTGATGTCTTTCAAGTGATTAAAAATTTAATTGTAGCAATTAAACTGTTTAATTGAAATAAAAATAAAAATTAATGAAGGGTCTTCTTAATTAATAAAAAACAAGCAATAATTTTTTCTGTGTTTGTTAAGTGTTAATCAACCGTTATGTTAGTTTAGTTTCGCGTTTATTTTGTTTTTTTTGTGCTTTTAGAAAGTGACCAGCGGTGGGTCACGCGGCACTCAATTGTTACAGCAGAGAACATGATGCCATGTGACATACCGGTGGTCACAGTGATATTTTCGAGGTATTTTCGAGTGATTGTGTATTTTGCTTGGAATGTTTTACCAAACATCAGTACAAATAATATTGTTCTCTTTTTTCCATGAAAATGAAGTGATTATGAAAAAATTCTTGTGAACCACCGGTGGGTCACATGGCAGCGAATGTTTTCTCTAGTTTTTGCTGGAATAGTTATTAAAATAAGAAAAATATATCAAAAAATTTCGCTTGTTTTTCGTAATATTTATGCAAAATAAAAACATGTTGACTTTATAGGTTGTTTTAGAGGTTTGTGTAGTTCACTGTTTAGAGTAATAAATGGAAAATATAACGGTCGAATTGTAGCCAGTAGTTCGAATTAACAAGTGTTCAGTATTTCGCGAGTTTAACATCATTCCATAAATATATGAATTTCTTAACTTTATAATTTGAATTATTACTGGATTTAAGGTAAACCTGAATACGTTTTATTTAAATATTTATTTATTTTAATTTTTATTTTTTTATTTTTTTTTTTTTATTTTTCAAACGAAAATTAAAAAGTACTTTAGCGCCGACAAGTAATTGCTTTCAAAGTTATCCTTACTTGCATGAATGTACGTGGTCTGCATAAATATAGACAAGCCTGCTAAAAAAAAAGAAAACAAAATTGTTGAAAGTAAATAAGTTTGCTAAAAAATATGAAATGAAAACACGAATGTCTGCCATAGCAATTCATTCCCTAAGCGCATACAAATACGCATAATTTAAGGCAAAATGGCACATTTTAATAGCAAATTATGAAAGAGATTTAATATTTAAACAAGCACTTGAAACAACACTGCACAACCACAAATATAACAACCGAAATCTTTTAAATCAATAACATTTTGTTAACAAATACGGTTATAGAAAACACACACCCACACACACACACCCACACACACACACCCACACACACACACCCAACAGAATGTGAAAATTATTATTTTTAATTTTTAACAGTTTCATTCATGATTGCGCTCAGAGTTTCGCTTAAAAGCAAATAATATTTTAAATTATCAAAATGGGACACGAGAAAGGCGTTTTTCTTTCTCAACTCTTATTCACCCACTGTATTTTGCTTTCGGCCTTTAACGATTGTGTGCTTATTTATTGCCTGGCCCCTGTAACGTTTATTCGTATATAATTTCTCTTTATAAACTACTGGATTATGATTTCGGTATACGTGTGAATATCGTGATCAATAAACTAGCTTAATAACTCTACTCGCCACTAAAGAAAAATATCAAGCACGTTCCTATCTGTAGCAAAAAAAAATATGTCTTTCTCATTTCACTACCGTAGTACTATAAAATGTGATTTTTAACAAGTTTATGAAGTTCTGCGTATAGATGTGATACTCAAGAGCGCAAAAAATATTTTTTTTTAATTCTTAAATTCTTAAAAGTTTTCCATAACAAGCGATGGGGGCGCAAAAAAATTTCCGCCCCACCAAACACGTTATGATCGCAAAAAGTGTATTTGGCTGGTTCTTGTTGTGTCTTTAAATTATTTTCTTTTTTCAATTTTAAAATATATCCAAGGCGTCCAAAGAAAAACTTTTGTTCTTAAGCTATGTACACACGATTGTCTCATTTTACAATATTGTAGGATGTGGCAATATGCTGGCAATACACTCATAATGAAATATTGTTAGCGAAGTAAAAATTGTCTGTTCAGTTTGTTGTAAGAAAACTGTACAATTTCATTTTCACACAATCAATTTATCTGTCAACAAAAATTATATACACGGTTGTCATGTTATTGTATGACAAAAGTTGCCAGATCCGATGTCGGATCTAAATATTAACAATTTATTATTATTATATTATCTTTTAAGCATAAAAGTTTGTTTTTATTTTTATTTTTCTATTTCGATATTTCGTTAACCATCGGTTAACAGATTCAGGAAATTTTTATTATTTTTTATTATTTTTTTATTTTATTATTTTATTACTTTTATTTCATTATTATTTTTTATTAATAATTAATTTTTATTAATAATAAAAATTTCTTGAAGATAATATATGAATAATATATAAATTGTTAATAAAAGAAATACAGTTAAAAAATAAGGATTAAAAAATTGTATCGAAATATTTATGGGCAGCGTTGCCAACAGAAATATTTATCAATCAATGGTGTTGTTGTACGGTGCACTAATTTAAACACATGTGACAATAACAAATGACTGTAAAATGTGTGGCAATGACGTGTCAATGGAAATGAAGGGTGTTCTTACGATTGTCAAAATTATGACAATATTATTGGCATACAATGCACCAACAATACAATTTGTGACAATGTTGCCACACAAATATTGTGAGTTCACACGGTTGATGAACCTTTTATTAAAATTTTTCTGTCAATATTGTACTATACGACAATCGTGTGTACATACCTTAATGATATTTTAAATTATAATTCTACATAGATGTTTTATTCTTTTTCCATGGCAGAAGACAGCGTCTGCATATTTAACCTGGTCGTCATAAAAGTTTGTATTCTGTTGGTAATTTTAGAAATTTTATTAAAATGATGTTCAGTTGTCGTGCCTCCAGTAATTAATAACTGTAATTTATTACCATGTTAATCATATTCTTGTTGTTAATATGTTTTCATTTCTTCTTTGTAACGAATTATATTTGCTAACAATATATTCACGCACGGTGTGTTTATTATAGGGCACCTGACTTTTGGTGTTTGGAAATGGTTGTATGAACGGCATTTGAAGAAAACATTAATGTGCCGTGAATACTATTTGTGTAATTATTTTGTATTTGAAAATAATTGGAATTTCTAAGTGGGTTTATTAAATTGTTTTCATTTAAGGTGGCTGAAAGCATGGCTAATTGAGGCTTTTTTTTATTTAAGTCAAAAGTTGAAAAGGTCCTCGGCACACACACAATTAAACGCGTAAAATATAAAACAAAATATTCTATGTATAAAATGTGTGACTACTCTGGTCATATTGCTTGTTTTTAATTTCAATTACTTTGTATTTGAAGTAAAAGCATAATAAATTAAATACCGGAACTAATTATGTGTATAAAAAAAGGTGGAGGGGGGTGTTGGTGGGGGTCTTATAACATAACAAATTTTACTAATCTGAACAACCCTCATAATTTAATATGTTATTTCAAATTTAAATCCAATGAAAATAAAAAAAAACACCGAAAAATCAGTGAAGCAAGAAAAAAAATAAAAATGAGTTTGTGTGAAAAGAACCGAATTACGTTACGACAGCAACTTAGGCTTATACTAATAGAGTCTTATTAATTTAAGACTTTTTTTGTCTGGACAGTTTCCATCGGAAACCAATAACTCAATTGCTCAATGCACAAGCTCAGTCGTATGGTTCACCGTTTACATTTTACTAAAGTGTTGTAAAAAAGAACCGAAAAGTGTAAATATTTTCACCAAATTAAATGAATCGTAATCATTATAAAATAAACAACGGCAATATCAAAATTATAAAAATGCATGAAAATTTTCTGTCGTGTTCAAGTTGACAGTTAATTTATCACAATATTGTGAAAGAAATTAAATTTTTGATTAGAATACGGGAAAAAGAACAATTAATCTCCAACACCAGTTGAGTAGAATACGTATATACATATTTTCAATGGCGCTGAACATGTCATCAGTACTCTTTGTGTCAACCACCTCCATGTTAAGTCATTAATATCATCTATTTAACTTGTCAGGAAAATGCATACCAGAATAATCGTTACTGTCCCCATGCTATTAACAAAGGTTACCAGCTTTGTTGTTTTTTATGTTTTTAGTAAAGGTCATGCTTCATATATTCCCAAAGGTTAAAGCTTCAGTTTTCAGTACGGGTGAACTTTGTACAACTTTTTAACTGTCTTTCCTTATTCAAATATTTTGGCTTAACAGCCCTCCATCGGATGGCAATAAAATTATAAAAATTGTTTAAAAAATAAGAAATTTTGAAAAAAAATTTAACCGACTTAAAAAGGTAAGTAAAAAGTAAAAAATAATAAAACTTTAAGTTTTGTAAGCGTTGCTATTCAACTGACTGAAGTCGTTGCTAAATAGTAGGAACAAAGTTTATAGTGGTTATTTATTCACAAGGCCTTGAGAAACTGAGCTCTTTAATATACTGTATTGATGGCTTGTTTTATTATATGCATATACTTTTATATTTTCCTAATATATTGCACTTCGAACTTGGCACCGACTTCAAGCTTTTTTTTTTTTTTATCTGGGACCAGCGCTCAGGAGATGACTCCTACACATGCGAAGCATTGTGCTGGAACTATAGGAAAGGGATAGTAGGAGAAACGACAGGAGGGTGCTGATGGCGAGTAGTCAGCGTGTTGGCTCTGCAACCAGAAAGACCCAGGTTCGATTCCCAGCCGGGTCAAATCAGCCGCAACTTTGCTTTATAATTTACACGCAACTGCAGAGTTGTGCAAGAATTAAGCCCTATCTTTCTACCACTTTCACCACCTGTCTGTTTCTTCACTATCCTTCTCTCTAGTACCAGTGCAATGCATTGCATATATAGGGGATAGCCCCTGAGCACTGGTCCAAGATAAAAAAAAAAAAAAAAAAAAAAAAGGAGGTGAAGCATAATTAATTATTTTTGCAGATCTGCTTTTGCACGTTCTTTATTTATACTCGTAGCAGTGCTGAAGCTTCGGTTCAGTAGCCATTTTTATTATTATTTTACTTCGCCGGTGCTACACAATACCGACGAAGAAGGGTGTTCTGATGCGATTGTGGAGTGCTATCAACTGAAGCCGGTATTGTTCAGTGACCAGTGACTATGCCTTCGCCACTGAAACCTTCCGACAACAACTGACACACTAATGCACATCAGAAAAATGCAAGATGTTTATTTTTATTTTAAAATTTTAGTCTGAAACTTTGGTTGAACCCAGGTCTGTTTTGTAGTCAACGTGCAGACTACCATCCATCGTGCCATCGCATATTTATTTTATTTATATTTTATTTTAATTCTTGGGTAGGCTTATAAGTATGTATAATACATATGCAGGAATGAATTCTAAGTTCTGCCTTTTTTAAGTTGCAATTTTGATAAACATTGTCTTTGAATGAAATACTACGTGTTGTTGACTTTTTGTACCATATTTAACAAGACAGATCTTTGAAAAAAATTTAGGCATATTTTTTTCTGTGTATTAAAATGGGACCACACGGTAAGCATGACTTTAAATTGACAAAACAGTCATCGGTGAATCGGTGTAAAGAGTAAAAAGTTCGGTTTCGGAGGAATTGTGTACCCCTCCGCCTTTTTTGAAGTCGATTAAAAACATACTATCCCATACTATCAACTGAGTTTTTCTAAAAACTTTTTGTTTTGTAAACTTTCCCTACTCCGATATATATTAATGCTCCGCCTTGCAATCGCGAAGGCGTTAAGTTATGCAAATATTTTATTTCACTATTTATAAACGTTCATTGAAACAACCCACCCATTTAACTATTTTATCAGTGATACTGATACTGATATTCGAGAGGAAAATTATATGTATATTTATATTAGTGTTGGAAACTATATTAAAAAGTGTAATAAGAGCGGTGGGGGAAACAAACGGCAATATCGTTAATATAATTATTGGCTTTAGAATTACACTTATTTAAAAAAAAAGAAACGTATAAACAAATAAAGGGAAAAGAACTATTAAAGAAAACAAAAAAAAAAACCGTAAAAATAAAATGTCGAATAAATTAAGAATTCAGGGTCAGAAAAACATAATCAAAAATCACGGTTGCCACAAATTTCCAATTTCTTTATAGCAGTGTTCACGTCCGCAACCATTGCACCGGAATTAGTTGACCAGCCCCAATGTAGAGAAGATACAGCTGGTAAATGTGATGGTAAAGAATGGAGTTGCTTCATTCTTGCACAACTGCGTAATTGGGCGTTTTTTTTTATCTTGTACCAGCAAGGGGGTCTACCCCTTCACATACGATGCATTGTGCTGGAACTAGAGGAAAGCGATAGTCGTAGAAATTATAGGTTGTGAAATGATAGACAAAGAGGGAAGCTTACGGTGTTTTCTTTTCTGAAGAATATGCTGCATTTATTATGCATACTGCAGCTGAAGTACCGTTGCCATCCTTAATCGAGTCATAAGACCTCAACAAGACTACAACGCATAAGTGGAAAAGTAAACTATGTTTTTACAACATACGAGAGCACATATTACAACATATTTTGATTACACTAATTATTTAAGCTGCAGGGCCTTTTGACATATCGAGCATTTGGTACAATACCGTAGTAATTCAAAAAATCGTGAACTGAGAAAAATGCATTTGAAGTTTTGAGCCATCTTTTTGATAGTATTTTCGTTTACTAAAGTTATTTTTTTACAAGTTTTTAAATAAAGAGGCATGTTTTGTGATGTTTTCTGTTTGTAAATTTCTTGTCATAAAGGAAATATTTCATTATTGCAAATAAATATTGTTGGAAATAGCTGGAGGCAATAAAGACATTTGCAGCTGTAGAATCTGAACAGTTAGAGATAGAACTATAATCTTTCTTCCTTTAGATATATATTTCCCCAAAGATAATTTCTGCATACCCAGCTCAAAAAATTCAAATTTTGAGTTACTACGGTATTGCACCAAAGGCTCGATATGTAATAATTATTTTTATTCGATATTTCGCTACTCCTTTGTACAGCTTGTTCAGGAAAATTGGTTTTTGTTGATAATGAAAAGATATTTTTTTTAAAATTCACAATAAAGAAAAAGTTTTGTCAATGAAAAAAAAAATTTTTTTTTTTTTTTAAATTTCCTGAAGATGTTAACGCAATATCGAAGTAAAACAAATAAAAATAAAAACAAACATTTAAGCTTAAAAGATAATATATTGATTATTATCTTTTTTGCTTATTTTGCTTATTTTGCTTATTTAAGAGCATATTTTAAGCGCTTATAATCCAGCTTTATGTGCATTTTCGTGTCTTGGAGACAATATATTTCCCTGGTTAAAAATGGTTGTGAAATATTATTAAATTTATTTTTTTTCTATTACTTGTTACGACAATAGTTCAAATACTTGAAAATTATGTTTTTCTAGTTTATGATTAATGCAAATAAATATTTAAATGCAACTCAATGATAAATTTCTTTTCTAGAGTCGTAATATTTTCCACCAACCAACAACAACCATCATTTAGTTGCATAAATTCTTCATGACTTCATATCCTGGGCACAAAAATTTGCGTCAGTCCAATAAAAAAAAAAAAAAACAAAAACAGATAAAATGATAAACCATTAATTTTACATTTCCATTATTTGAACAGTTGAATGTGAAAAAAATAAAAATAGGAAATAATGTTTGCCATTTTATAACTAATTAACGTCACTGTGGGTGAAAGTTTTACTGTTTAAAAAATATTTCATTGCTGGTCTTTTGAAAGGGGGTCGTCCCATTTCTATTCGCAATTGAAAGGAAATTTTAATTGTGTTTATTGCTGGATTATGCGGCTGTTTTTCAATTTTTTTATTTTACTTTTTTAAGCGGCAAGAGTTAAACGATAAAGTCAAGTGAGAAAAGTCATTAATAATTTTTCGAAATGGTAATAAATGACAGGCGTTAGATAGATTCACACTAACTTTGCTACATTATTGTAATTAATGAATTAATGCGATAATAGATGAATGCTAAAGCACTCAAATTTAATAATGAACCTGAGGTCTGTATGGAAAGAATAGATCAACAATTGCAAGTCAAATTACTTGTGACGGTGCAACACTTAAAAGTGCAGCAAGTTTGCGAAAACCGTGAATGCATTTTCTTTTGATTTCTTTATGTCACGTGTGTCAGTGTTTATAAGCATGGAGACATTTGAAAGATAAAATAAAAACGTTTGGGGAATTCACAATCTCTCTTATTAAGTCATATTGTCATAATGTCTTAATATTTGAAAATAGTCTACACAAATTATTACTGTGCTTCAATCAAAAATATCATAAAATAATAAAACTTTTCGGGTTATGTTTATTATATTGTCACAAAATTACAGTGGAAATCGGAGTCTAAACCTAAAACTCTTCAGTCAAGCCGGCGATAATATTTACAAAAGCGCCGCTACTTATAAATGATATAAGAATAAAAAATTGTTTAAAAATTTTTCACATTTTTATAACTTTATATTAAATTATTTTTATATGCAGAAGAAAGAAAAAACCACAATATCTAACGATATACAAGTGAGCAAGTTTTATTTGTGTAACTTATCTCTGCAGGCAGCCACTTAATATTTTTCCAGTAGCCGCCGTCGAAAAAATTATTCAGCTCATATTACTGGCAACAGCTGTTTTCGATTATATTCGATTATATTTGTTTCAACAGTTTCATGTGCAAAAAAAAAGAACAGTTATATAATTTTAATTAAAAATGGAATTATTACAAGACTTATTTACTATATATTAAAAATCCGAATTATTTTAGTTCCTGTGCTTCTTTTTAGCTTCTTGATATCAAACATTAATAAGTATTTTTGATATAGCGCACTGAATTATGACGTATTGTTTATAACAGTGATATTTTTTCGTGTTATTATTTTAAAACATATGACTTTATGACTACCTTGTGAATACCCCCAATTAAATTATTTCCACACCATCAGTTGTAAATACATTTAAGTGAAAATATACCCGATAAAAGAGTTAAAAGTTTTAAGAACAAAATAAATCAGAATAGAATACATGATGTTATTGTTGTTGTTGTCTTTTGTAACTACTTGTGCAAAAATGCATGCTGCACAATGGCAATGATCACAAAGAAATTCCTTATAAACGTCAATTGTGGTGATAATGGTACCGAAACTAACCTTCCGATTGATGCCAAAAAGTAATCATGTTCGTGTTTGATACTTTTTCGATTTATGTACTTTTAGGGGGTGAATTTGGGCAACAACGCCATTTGGTATCTTTTTTTTCCTGGCACATATCTTCTAAACTGCTGCATTTAGAGAAATATTATTTTTCGCATTCTTTTCTTTTTAAAAAAATCTCCAACAGGTTTCGCCATTTTCTCGTAATTCGAAACTAAAGGGTGTTCTAACAAGATCGCAAGATTTAAATTTGGCGCCATTCGAAGTGTCATTGTTTGACATGTGAACAATTGTTATTGTTTGCTAGTAAAAGGTACGAGGTTAGTAAAAATGGAGCGCTACACGAATGAACAACGCATTCTCATTGTGAAATTGTTTTACCAAAATGTTTTGCGGCTACAGTTCGCAAATTGCGATCAATTTGGGGTCACAATAATGCTCCAAAAGAGTCAACTGTAAAGAAATTAATGGATAAATTTGCCGAAACTGGGTCTGTTAGTGATGTAAAGACAACAACGCGCCTTCGACCAGGTCGATCGCCCGAAAATGTCGCAGCTGTACGTAATGATGTCGCTCAAACTCCATCCACCTCAATTCGACACCGAGCTCAGCAAATTGCTGTCTCCAAATCCACTATGCGGCGAATTTTGCATCTTCATGCATACAAAGTTCAATTGACTCAGGAACTGAAGCCAGCTGACCATGGACAGCGAAGGGAGTTCGTTAAAATTTAAATCTTCCGTTCTTGTTGGGACACCCTTTATAAGAGCTAAAATTGTCTTTTGATACTTTTTAGTAAGTGCATACATATCTCGGTTAGTTTGTTTACTGTTTTTTATTCACCCCTGTGATATGGGCATCAAATTTTTCTTTTTTTCTGTCTTATTTAATGTATCTTCACAAAGTGAATCAACAATAATTAATCAAATCTTAAAACTAAACTGTGGCATTAAATCCAGCCAGTGCCAGAGAAATGTTTCTTCATTTCCATTTCAACGTATCAAGTCAACAGCGTCCAAACTTCTAAGGCGTACATGGCCACTATTGTTTAATAAGTTTCGAGAAAGTAGATTAGGGCGAGTTTCCAGCACAGCAATGAAGTCACGTTAACTAGTATTGTGTGCAGGTAGAAAGCTGCTTAAAAAGTGCTCAGCCTCCTATCTGTTGTTTTTTTTTTTTTGTCAAAAGACAGGCAGCACTTTGTACGATAAATTAAAAAAAAATAGAACATGTACAATGGTGGTTCGTTCACGTCAGGATTTGCTGTTTGGAGTATGTGGCCAGATAGAGACAACTGTTATATTTCTGACACATAGCTACTTCCTCGGGAATGCGTGGGCGTAGGAACTGACTAGGCAACGTTGCCGTTTAGCACCATTAGAAGTGGTACACTTAAACAGTGCCTTCTATCAGGGGTCAATAGAGTCTAGACTCTAGAACGAATGCTAAATTTAGCACAGATCTCAATGGTTAATGGGTGCGCCACACATGTAACGGCAATCATTGGGATTGATACACTGAAAAAAAAATCCTCAAGAACAATGTTGTCCTGCTTTTGTTAAAAAAAATCTCAAACCAGATATTGAAAGGAAGAGCATCTCGCGTGGGATGTTAGTAGGCCAAGTCCTAGTCGTAGGGCGAGGAGGCACTATTTGCATACTGTGTAAAACAGAATTTAACGCAGAAATATACTAGACAACTTATCGATAAAGGCAACGGTGTGTTCTAATTTTTCATACAATGACTCGAAGTAGCTGTTGAATTAACCAAGACCAACAGCAGAATAATACAAATTCTATTTTAAGTTTTGAAAATTTAAACATGTTTACAAAATAAATATGTTTAAGGGTCAAAGCAAGAATCTGAACAATTAGTAGTGTTAATTGGCATTTTAGTATGTTTTAGAAATACTCGCTCCATTGTGCAATGTCCTAATTTTCATACTATGAAAAGTTTTTATTTCAAGGAGAATTTTCAAAAATTCATAACTCAAGTTATGCACATAAAGTAATACACATGCATATTTACTCGTATGAAAAACATCTTTTATTAGTCGTAAAGAATGTCGTCTATAATTATGACACAATCTTCAACTTTAGTCACCTACGAGAAGTGGGCCAAGAAGATAGTATATTTTTTTTCTTCTTGTATTTCCAAACCATTGCTCTGGTAGTAAAGTTCATTGCGTTTCTTTTTTTTTTTTTTTTTGTATAAAATTATTTCCTTGAACGTTTCTTTTTTTGTGTGACTTTATGTGGTAAAATTTATTTTTGATTTATTTATTTTGTGTGTTAAAATTGGCAGTTGGTCGCTCGTTCGGCCTAAATACTGCACAATGTAACGTGAATACTTTGTTTGTTTAACTGCAGTTCTGCTAGCCGTTGTGCTTCGCAGAAGATATGGCTATTGACAATATTTGACTATGAACAGACGTAAAAAGCATGTTTTTTTTTTCATTGCTGCAATTTTATTACAATTTAAAAATATTTGAGGATTTGCAGCAAATTAAAATAGGTTTTGTTATTATTTTATTCACGTTAACACAGCAAAAATTATTGCTTGTTTTTTATTAAGACCATTAATTTTTTTTTCTTGGACCAGCACTCAGGAGATGACTCCTACACATGCTATGCTTTCTATATGAAATGACAGAAGGTGAAGGTTCACTATCTTACCCTTCAGCTTTTGAACGTATTCTTTCTTTCTTTTAGCTGTGTGTCAGCGCCTCTGATGTCAAGGAGACGTATTAAATTTTGAAGCTTTGTTTTAGTAACAATTTTTATTAATTATTTTACTTCGCCGGTGCTACACAATATCGACGAATGAGGGCATTCTGATTAGTATTTCAATTAAATAGTTTAATTGATACAATTACATTTTTAATCACTTAAAAAACATCAATAATTTAAACCGATTTTCTTTTTTAAACATTTCCCTGAGTGTTAGAAATAGAATCGTTTTAAATTTTGGTTACATTTTATACAAATGTACATATAATTTTAAACGGCAATAACTACACACTATTACAAATAAACAGTTATTTTTTCTTTATGTACCATGACCCAGCTGGTGATGCCAACTTTATGGGATTTAATATTTAAATATTTAAAATTTAACAAGAAAAAATTTTTTTTTTGATTTTAATTCAAATATTTGATTATTTATATAAAAATATTTACTTATGAAAAAATTAATTACTATCACCAAAAATTCAATTTAAAACATTTATATTAATTAATTAAAAATTATTTTGATTTCTTTTCTTTTTATTCAAAATCCAATATAATTTTTAATTCGCTCGATTAAAAAATTAATAAAATTTTTTTTAATTTTTTTTTCAGTAGTTACTAAATATAATTAAAATATAAATTTAAAAAAATAAAATAAAATAATAATGTATTAAATTTATAATTGTTGCAATTAACATTTAATCAAATATTATTTCAATTATTTTAAGCCTTGACTGCAAATTATTACTGTACAACTCAATCTCAAATCAATATGGTGTGATGGCATACAATTATGGGATACTGCCTCCCGCACAAATATGGAAAAAATCCAAAGACAACAAAATAAAATCCTCCGTATAATTACAGCGGGCCCCAGGTACATTAAAAATTCTCGACTCCACGGCGATCTTAATGTTCCGTTGGTAAATACCTTATTTTCCAAACTCACCACAACTTATGTTGAAAAACTTGAACTCCACCCGAATCCTCTGGCTAGAAATATCAAAAATTTCTCAGGACACACCAGGCTGAGAAGTAGGGACACTTTACCTCTCTACCGATCTCAACTCACATAAATAATAATCTGAAACCTCTGTAGAAACGTTTCTTTAGGCCTGGCGCTGGCTGGGCTGAATTTATTCTTGTTTTATTATTTAAGATTTGATTACTTATTGTTAGTTCAATATACATTGAAGATTCAATAAACGGAAGAATGAGAAAAAAAAAAAATTTGAAAAATAAAAATTGGATTGATATTACTTTTTTGTTTACTGGTGAAATTTTAAACAATTTTTTTTATTGAATTCACAAATTTTTTAATTGAAATTAATTTACATTTATTATATAGTTAAAAACCTTTTACATACAAATACAATAAAAGACATTCTAAAGCCAGCACTTGTGTCATCTTCATTGCTAAACATGTTAGAGAGCCAATTGTGAAATTTTTCTTATTAGCTCATACTGTGGATATCTGTTCCGATTCTCGAATATTTGTGTATTTGTACTAATAACAGTTGCAATTATGTCCTCTGTATATTTAGTATGCAGTCGAGTTGTGCAGTGTTGTGTCTGGAGTAGACTGAGTTTAGACGAGGAAACATTTGGAAGGGAACCATTAAGTTTGGGAGAATATTACTTGTGGGTAAGAGGGCATCGTTTTTGTATTCGATTCACGGTGACACGCTTCGGTTCTCATTTTCGTTGCCAACAAAATTAATAATAACACTGGAACGATGTTAATAATAATAATGGAATGTCGCCGGCAACATTTTCGCCGGTGTGACCGCGAATGAAAAAAACAAAAGAGAATTCCTGATGTTTAATCCATTATTTTACTTTGTTGACGTTTTATTGCTCAAATACCGACGACGAAGGCCCAATTGAAGACAACTGTGTTTTATAATCGCGGATTCGAAGCGCGAACCTTTAGGGCAGCTACAGAGGAAATTTGCTAACGACACAGCCAACAGCAGCCTTAAGAGACATTTTAGATGTTTTACAGTATTCGAGGGTGTGATTTCCTTAATTTATTTTATGCAGAGATTATTGCCATTTGCCGACATAATCAGCTGATATATTAAATACATAAAAATTTGTGCACCCACTTGAAAAAATCTGAGCATATTATGCTTCTTCAGAGGTGAAGACTTTATAAGAAATTCAGGATTTTATTCACTATTTAATGTACGCTGAACAAACAAACACATTTACAATTTTGTATATAAAGAAACGCCATTAAGCTTCTACTCGTACTAATGAATGAATAGATTCGTAAATCTTTATCTCATATCTGCTGTTTAAGACAAATATGTAGAATACTGTTTCTTCTTAGTTCCAAAATTAAAAAAAAAAAACACAATTTAAAAAATATGTGAAATAGACTCCTACCACTTCATTAGGACAACAGCAAAAAAAAATAATAAAAAAGTTTTACAGCCATAAACCAACTGAACTAATGGCAATATTTCCTTTTAAGACCAAACGCTCGACATGACGAAGTATGTGCAGCATTTTAATCGCTTTGAAGCCGTTCTGTTACTTTATTATTCCTTTCAATTTGAGTTAGTGAGACATTCATACATCCATATCGCACACCTACTTCCAAAGTGAATCAACTGAAAATGTTGGAATGTTTGAAAAATCGAAAACAAAAAAACTCTTGTTGTCATAAATAAAAATAATAAAAAACAAAAACTTTGAGCCATTTAATAGAAAATCCATACAGTTTAAGCTCTAAACAGTTAGTTCTCTTAAAGATAAAGAGCTGTCTTGTTCATAGTTTAAGCATATAAAACCGAAAAATGACAATTTTGGGTTGAATCACCTTACAACTGGCTGTGCGATATTTCAATTTTAATTGCATTTTATCTCATCTTCTTTGGACTGTATCGTTCGCTTGTAATCATAAATTTTAGTCAGACGAAAATAAATCCATATTGGTGAATATATTGTAAGAAATTTGAAAGTTTTATTGCAGTTTTGTCATTCTTTGTTGGCGGTCTTTCACTTAAGAATTTGAGAAATACTTTTAACTTTATAAAGTTAAATTGCTTGAAAACTTCGCAAGAAGAACACATATACGAGTCGATGGAGAACAAACAAGAAAAAAAAAACAACCAAATTGAATTTATAAGATTTTTGATAAAGCAAAAAATGTCACAAATATTAAATTTAGAGTGGATTTATTTTCTATACCAAATACAGCCATTTTCTCAATTTTTAAAATCATTAACATTCACCTTTATTGTGTTTGGCGTTCTTGCGGCGAAAGTCTGACGTTTTTGAAAAGTGGTAGCGTGATAGGCAAAAACGTCAATAAATACGACACTTATCAAAATCTATTACAAAAACGCTGTTAAAATGAAACCGTGTTTGGCGTATTTGTATGTCAAAAGTGTAAAAAATTGTCGTTAAAATATTTGATCACGACACTACTTAAAGTTATTAAAAAATGAGTTCAATGGAAGTAAAATGTAAGTATACAAAAATATATTTAACCAGACATGATCCTGAGAAGTAAAAGTAAATTAAGTCAACTTTTTACTCTTGTTTTTGTACATTAGTTTGCTGTTTGCATTTTTCCATTTCAAGCGAACATGTATTTCACATTCAAATATAAACTAATTTTATAAAAAAAAATCGAAAATACATAAAAAGTTTAAAAAGTATAATTCAATAAAACCTGATCTTGTTCTGATGCATGTATTTATTTTAGCGTAAAAATCACAACTACAGCACAATTAGCCAAAATGGTTCAAATAATGGAGCAAAAAACTTATTTGGCAAAAGGCTTCAATAAAAGTTTAAAGGGCATAAATATTAAAGAAGAGTGGAAGACCGTGTCCGAAGATTTGAATTGTCTTGGTCCCCCATTCCGTTTCGGAGAAGGTTGGATGAAGGTGTGAGCCGATTTTAAATTTGAAATAAAAAAAAACTCGCTCACAATAAAGCAGAAAGCTATGCTACAGATGGCGGACCTTTCAAAAAATTTGTTTTTTCTGCTGTTGAAGAAGCAGCAATTAATTTATTGGACATGCGTATGGTTGTCCAACATAAAGACGGATTTGGACTTAAAAGGCCTTAGCTTCTAATTCCAACAGTGTTGAGGAAATTGAAGAAACATGTACTCCAACTCCGCGAAAAAAAATCAGGACAACTATTAACCAAGGAAAAGAAGGCCTATTAGAAGAACAGGTAAAACTTCAAAGAGAACTATGCTTAGAGCTAAAAAATAAACTGTCAGAAATAGAACGATAGACCAAAAGGATTTTGTAAAGCTATAGAAGAGAAATTTAATTTATATAAAGCAGAACTAAAACAAAAGGATCAGCACAGATAATCTATTTTAGAAATACGGAAAGCTGAACTTGAAATTAAAAAAAGAAAAATTCAACTCGAAGAAATAAAAAGTAGAATTACTTAATTTTTATTTTAATTATAATTAAAAAACACAAACCTTAATTTAGCATTGCTTGATATTTATTCTTTTATATACATATATATGTTTGGTATATATGAATATGAATTATTTTTAGTTTCACGTTAAAATTATTTATATTTTATTTATTGATGAATAAAAAACTTAAAAAATCAAACAAGTTGTTGCATAATTCTCAAACGGATATTTAAAGCGCTTAAGTTATCTTCATCAACATAATCTTTTTTTTGTTATGTATAAACACTTGATTGACAGTTATTCAACAGGCTGTTTCATAAACATTAAATTTAGCTCAGTCTATTATTTATTATTTTGCTTGTCGAAAATTTTAGACGGTAGCATAAGATTCTAAATTCGACAGCAATTACGACAGCTGTCGTTTTTGGCCTACGCCAAACACAATAAGGGTGATTATTTTATTATGTTTGTTGTTTGTTAAAACTGAACTGTATGCTGCAATTCCTTGCTGCTTATGCCAACTTATCAAAAAAAATTTGCGATTGATTTGGCTTGGAATTACCCAAATATGAATTATGATGTCTATTGGCGGAAGGTAGGTTTTGAACTTTAGACCCATACTTTCTGTTTGTAATTTTCTTAGAATTTTTTGTAGATTTCGATTTTGCTATAGATCTGTCATGGTTTTTCTCACCCAAACAACTAGACTTACTGCAGTGTCTACTCTAACAGTGCTCTCTTTCGTCAGTACATGCAATAAAAACGTCAGCCAAGAATAAATAATAAAGAAAATTCCTCTGCCATTTAGCTTAAAAATTTAATTAATTAAATTAATTAAGTTTTGTTTTAATTTTTTTTTTTTTTGTAATTAGTTAAAAAAAAAATTCGTAACATCCAACATGCAATAGCTCTTTGTTATCAATGCATAAAATGTGCAACTACTGCAGTGCTATGAATTTATTTTTGGGCATATCCATACGTATGCAGTTGTGTGTTAATTATAGAGCAAAGTTGCGACATCTTTGATGTTATTTTTAAGTTAAGGGGGTGCCATATTTATTCATTTTTACTTCACCGACGTTTTATTGTTCAAATGACGAGGAAGGAGGGTGCTGTAGGACTTGACCAGACACACTAACTACACAAACAAGAAAATAAAACAAAAATTAAATAATTATTTCGTAATATCAATTAAAAAATTAATTAAATTTCAAACAGAAGAAATTACAGTCGAACTTCTCTATAACGTAGCAGTTGGGGAACGTCAAAGTTATAGAGAAAATTCGTTATAGAGGAACTGCAGAAAATTTTGACAAACTTTTTTTTATGTAGAAAATATGTTTATTAAGACAAAAAAAATTGTTTTTACATGAACACATTAATTTTTTTTTTATGAATACATACATACTAAATTGAATAAATGTGACTAAATTGATGCAAAAAATCGGTTGCTAAAAACTTCGCAATAGAGAGATTATTTGGTGTGAAAAATTCCAATTAGGTCTTAAAAAATTGTACGTTACAGAGAAAACTTCGCTATAGGGAAGTTCGTTATAGGGAGATCAAAATGTATGAAAATACTCACAAAAATGTTGTGTTCACGAATTTTATTTGTTATAGAGAAGATTTCGTTATAGTAAAGTTCGCTATAGAGAAGTTCGACTGAAATAGCATTAAATTATATTGCTTTCTATTAAATTTTTAATAACAATAATCAAAAATTCATATTTAATTGAATTTGAAAATTTCAAAAATATTCTGCGGAAATATATTTATTGACAGCAGATTTTTAAATCACCCTCGTATAATGCTATTGCATTAGAACGTTCTGGATTTTCATCAGCTCACAACACAATAAACAAATACACAACTCGCATACCAAACTTACGCAAAGTAAAACAATAAACAATTACATAGTCTGACGACAAACACACATTCCCAGTAACACAACAATAGTAAGATAACATAAGCAGAAGATAAAGATAAAAATAATTACAACACAAATACAGATGCAAATTTAAGTTAACGGATTTCTGGAATATTCTACACAAATGTCAAAATTGCTAGATAAAAATAGATTGTTCTAACAGGATCGTGTGGCAAATGTCTGGAGTATAAATTGTTGTAATAACAGCTCTTGAAGCGAACGGTTAACTAAAATAGCATTGTGAAGAAATTATTAAGTAAAAGCACAAATAAATTAAAGCTTCTCAAACTAAATTACAAATAATAGTAAATAAAAGAATACACGTTTTGAAAGGTAAAACATAATAATTCAGTGTTTTATTTTGCAATTACGAATGCAAATAAAATAAAGGTAAAAAGTAACAATATTTTTAATAGCGAAAAAAAAAATTTGAATTAAAATCGAATGCTTGTTGCGTATTAATTTCTATTTGCGTAAAGAGTGTCGCATATATGAAACAAAACAATCAGATAAGCATTTAAATAAAAATAAGCCGCCATTTTGTGTGTGTTTTTTTTTATCTGGGACCAGCACTCAGCAGGTGACCCCTACACATGCGATGCATTGTGCTGGAACTATAGGAAAAGGATAGTTAGCGAAACGACAGGAGTTGAAGCTTAATTACTTATTCTACAGCTCTTCTTTTTGCACGTTCTTTGTTTACAGCAGAAAAATTAATTATTTATTGATTTAAGTATTGAGCCTAAAAATTAATTAAAAATTTAATTGAATTGATTAAAGTTTTAATTCGAAAAAAATTATATTATTGTAACTAAAGCTGTTAATTAAAAGAAAAGAGGAAAAATTTTTTCAGTGTACTCAGCGAGCAGCACTGCCGTGTATAAATATGTACGCCCCTACATACGAAAAAAACACGGTAAGAAAAATAGCATTAGGCTGTTTTATTTTATTTTCTGTGGAACGTGCCAAGGCCCGTTGGAATTTAAAAATAATGTTCTGCCAAAGACGCTCCTTTGCTTTCCCATATCACAGTTTGATCATTAGCTTTCTCAGCGCTTAAAAGACATTAGTTTTTCATATTTACAGCTGCTGTTCATTTTTCAATTACTATTTCCCATGCTATTTATAAATAGTTTCTTACTATTTTAAGAATTTAATACAACAGAGACAATTCAATCTTAAATAACAGATAATCGTAAAAATCCTTCACTGTTTGAAAGTGGAACTTATAATGCTCTCAATAGAATAAAATCTCCATTATAATTCTATTCACAATAAAAAGTGTCTAAAGTGTGCTTAAAGCATATTTACATCTGTTCTTTAAAAGCATCATAAACAAAGTCTTACAAAATCGTATACTCATTCTCTATCAGACGACATTAATGAACTCCATAAGTATCCGTATCCCTTTAAATATATAGTACGAGTATATACAGTTTCTACGAAGGATTATGTTCTTATAAACTTTCTTAATGTTTTTGCGGTTTTCTGTATTATTATTCGTCCACATGATGATGATGATGATGATGATGATGATGATGCTGCTGTTTTAAGAGACTTCTTTTATTCATTAAAAATTTAATATTTACAAGCAGTCAACACAAGCGATAATGAAAGTAGACAAAGATACGAGTAAAGAACAGCAGCATCTGCTACATTTATCAGTAACTATTTTAGCAACAGCAAATACTGTTTGTTGTTACAATCATAAGTTTAGTAACCCTTTCTTACGGTCATATTGTAATTATATATTCCTGTTTATTTCCAAGACGAATGCAATTATATTATTCAAACTTTTGAATATGTCAAATTAATATCTCTTTTCTTTCTTTCTTAAAAATACTCGTTTACATATCATAATGAAATCTTATATTCCACGACCATATCGACCGCTGTGTGCGAAATTATCGTATGTTACAAAAAAAAAATTTTACAGGAGAGCGTTTTCATCTCTCTACTTTTATTTGCCCGACAGCATTAGCTGTCACATACGATAAAAAGTACATGGTGTTATCTGCATAACTATAATCATTATCGCTTTAATACTTTATCAGCACATGAATTAATGGATTTAGAACCAATTGGCATAAAAAAGTCGATTTCGAGAAAAGTTTACCATGCGATAATTTCGCGCACAGGCTTCGATATATGTTGTTCCAGTAGATTTTTAACACCAATTTCCGATTTTATGAAAGCAAATATTTTCGTCATTTCATATATGTACTCGTATGTATATGTTGTTAGGAAAAAAGTCTTACGTCTGTACAGTTTGAAGATTTTATTAGAACTAAAAAATATGAAAATACAAAGCTTCATCTTAAAATATAGATCTCTTAATATTATGTATGTAAGTATTAGTATAAAAACTTTTTATAGAAATGTATGCATGTACTTTACATTAAATAATGATGTGTTGCTCTACAACACTCCTCCTCAACACATTTACATTCAAAAAAAAAAAAACTAAATAAATAAAAACTAAATTCAAAATATTTGATTAACAATAAATTCACATTGTTCAGGAATATATATAAAAATGTATTCAATTTCATAAAATTAAAATTTACACATTATTTTAAATTTTTTAATCCCAACAATACGATTGCTCTTTCATGTGATATTTTCTGTAAATTCTTAGTAAATATATCAGCTATGTTTTCATTAGTACCACAATATTTTATATCAATTAAACCATTCTTATATACATCCCTTACGTGATGATATTTTATATCTATGTGCTTAGTTCTATTATGATAAATGGGATTTTTAACTAAATGTAAAGCACCCAAATTGTCGGCCCTAATTTCCACCCTATCAAGAGAATGTAACTTAATCTCATCAAGCAATTTCTTTAAATAAACTGCCTCTTTCGCCGCCGAAGACAGTGCCATGTATTCTGCCTCAGTACTACTAAGGGCAACTGTAGCCTGCTTCCTAGCCTCCCAAGAAAAAACTCCACCAGCTAAAATAAAACAATATCCTGTGTATGATTTCCTAGAAACAATGTCACCACCCCAGTCCGCGTCCACATAACAACATAGAGGCTTTCCCGTCTTATAATACCCCAGTCCCAAATATTTGGTTTTACCCAAATACTTCAGAACTCTCTTTGCAGCCGTCATATGTTCCGCATGTGGATCAGTATTCCTCTGCGATAACTTTGAAATCGAATGTAAAATATCAGGGCGAGAACAAATCGCCAAATACATTAACGAACCTATTAACGATTGATATTCCTTATGACAAACCCTTTTACATGAATCCTGATCGCACGCTACTTGATATTTGGGTTCCAATGGAGTGGAAACTGGCCTACATTCCTCCATTTCGTATTCCCTTAACAACCCATTTATATACTTGCTCTGATTGATAAAAATGTCACCCGTTGTACCCTTTCTCTCAATTTCAAAACTCAAGAAATGTTTAGCAGGGCCCTTATCAACAACATCAACCCTATCTGCTATCTGATTTTTTATTTGACGCAATTCAGCAATATCAGACGATGCTATGAGAAGGTCATCAACATAGACTGCAATCAAATTTATACGTCCATTCTCATTCCTCTCATATAAACATGGTTCACTATTGCATGATCTAAAACCCATTCCAATCAAAATATTGTCCAATGTTCGATTCCACTCCCTGCCTGATTGCTTTAAACCATACAATGCTCTATTTAACTTCAAAACCGAATCTGGTCTAACTCTATCAACAAAACATTCAGGCTGTGTCATAAAAACCTCATCATTAAGCTCACTATTCAAATAGGCAGTGGATACATCCATTTGATGCAAATGTAAACTATGTTCAGCAGCCAATGCCATTACCATCCTAATCGTCTCATATCTCACCACTGGTGAAAAAGTTTCCCCATAATTAACACCGTACCTCTGAGCATATCCTTTCGCTACTAATCTAGCCTTAAATCTTGTGACATTATCACTTCCATCTCTTTTAATGGTAAACACCCACCTACAACCTATAACCTTTTTACCCTCAGGCAAATCAGTCAATTCCCAAGTACTATTCTTGATCAGAGATCCGTACTCCTCCTGCATTGCGTCCCACCAAAAACTACTATATTCACCATTCAGAGCCTCACTAACTGTCTCTGGTGTTTTTACATTATTATTTACCTGTTGTATTAAACCTATAATATTAAACTGCTTCTTAGGTCTTCCAGGTTGTCCGCTACGCAAAATTCGGGGTCTTCCAGGTCCAATTCTTTGCTCATCATTATTGACGTTTTTCTCTTCTGCTGGTTCAACATCACTTTCACCCTCATCTTCGCCTTTCTCTTGGGTTACCACATCTGAACTGCGTAAATTTTCTTCAAAAAATGGAATGTGTACTGTTTCGTTGTTATTCATTTTTTCAATGAAATATACATCGCGGCTCAGAATAATACGTCTTCCTTCTTTGTCATATAAACGGTACGCTTTGGATGTGTTTGAGTAACCGACGACGACGTATTCTTTACCTTTTGCTTTAAATTTGTTGTTGTGTTTCTTATTTAAAGCAATAGCTAAAGAACCAAATATTTTTAAATGAGTAACATTTGGTTTACGGTTATTCCATATTTCATATGGCGTTGCATTTCTTAAAACTCTCGTTGGCGGTCTGTTACGTAAATAAGCCGCAGTACTTATTGCTTCTGCCCATAGGAATTCTTTTAAGTTTGCTGAGATCAACATCGCTCTTGCCATTTCAACAAGAGTTCTGTTAAATCTCTCAGCTACACCGTTTTGTTGCGGTGTATACGGTACAGTTAGTTGTCTGACTATGCCATGCTTATTTAAATACGCATCGAAAATATTATTCTTAAATTCTGCGCCGTTATCTGAGCGCAAAGATTTTATTTTCTTGCCCGTCTGTAGTTCAACCATTGCCTTGAACATCTTAAACACTTCGAATGTTTGGTCTTTGTTTTTTAAAAAATACACAAAAACATAGCGGGACTTATCATCTATAAATGTTAATAAATAACGGGCACCACCAAGTGACGCTGTACTAATAGGTCCGCATATGTCAGTGTGTATCAGCTCTAATAAATCGTGCGATCTACTCTCGCACTTGGCAAATGGTTTAACTGAGCACTTACTCTTCATACATACAGAGCATTTAATCTCGTTTGGAAATTTAATTGGCATTCCTACTACCATTTTTTTCTCTGCCAGTTGACGTAAACTTGCAATATTCAAATGCCCATAACGCATATGCCATCGTACAGCTTCCGATGACATGGTAGAGAAAAATAATTCCTCCTCTCTTTCTTCATATAAAAACAAATCTCCTATCTTCTCTGCAGTTAATATGATCTTACCGTCTCTTAGAACTGTTGCTCTCTTCTGGTCAAATTTTACAATATCAACTGCCGCCACTTTGCCGACAGAAATAAAATTACATTGCAATTGAGGCACGTACAAAACATTGTTAAGTTGAATATTATTTTTCTTTATTCTTACTCTTCCACTGCCTATTGCTTCAATTTTACCTTGACCTGCAAGAGAAATCAACTCTTTTCCTTCTTCAAACGTCTCAAATAAATTTCTGTCGCAGCATAAATGTGAAGAAGCACCACTGTCCAGGCACCAAATATTACGTTTTAACTTGTGTGTGTCTGTAGCTGCTAAAACTGAGTAAGCAAAGTTATTTTTTCGTTGGTCACTCTTTTTTTCTCTGCGTGTGTTTTTGCACTGCGAAGCATAGTGTCCTCTCTGATGGCAATTGTAGCACTTAACGTTTTTGTTGTTATATACTATGTTCTTCTGAGCTTGTTGATTTTGATTTGTCTTTGCTTGAGCCATAAAAACTTGAACAGCGTCATCGTTGTTGTTGGAATCTTCTACAGCTTTCCTCCTCTGTCCCTCTTCAATTAATTTTACTTTTAATACGGACAAGGTAGGCAATTGATCTCTTGTCTCCAACGCCACTACAAAATTTTCGAAAGACTTCGGTAAACTTGCCATTACCATGATAACTAATAAGTCTTCTTGCAAAATAATCTCTATCTCTGCCAACTTTTCTACGACACACGCGAACTTACAGAGATACTCCTGTATGCAATCATCTTCACTCATGCGCATACAGAGGAGTTGCTTAAATAAAGTTACCTTGCGAACTGGCCCTTTTGGCCGATGTATGTCTTTTAGCGCATTCCAGGCGTTATTAGCGGTTTTACTATTCTTAATGTATGAGAGCTGCATGGGAGTTATAGTTAAAATTATGGTGGACAAAGCCTTTTCATCACTTCTTTTCCAAACTGCATCATCTTTGATTTCATTGCTGGAAACAACATCCCATAAATCCTGGTAAACCAATATTGCTTTTATTTGTAGACTCCAAGTGTCATAATTTGTTTCAATTAATTTATCAATATTGAACATATTTTGGGCACTCATTTTACTAAATTTGGTTTTTTTTTTTTTTTTTTTTCACGCTTATGCGTAGCCTGGGCCCATAACCTCTGTTAGGAAAAAAGTCTTACGTCTGTACAGTTTGAAGATTTTATTAGAACTAAAAAATATGAAAATACAAAGCTTCATCTTAAAATATAGATCTCTTAATATTATGTATGTAAGTATTAGTATAAAAACTTTTTATAGAAATGTATGCATGTACTTTACATTAAATAATGATGTGTTGCTCTACAACATATGTGGCGTTGAAATTCCTATAATGGAAAAATCAATGTCTGGATATATAAACATAAATACATTAAAATACAATTTATATTTTCATACATTTTTTTAGTATGGAATATAAGTCAGATTCTGTGATAAGTCAAACCTGTTTCACTTAGATTCCTCGTTAGCAATTACAATAATTTTAAAAGTATATGTTTTTCCGGGTGGTTATTTTCTTATTTTCCCATTAGTAGTGAGTGTAGTGAAACCGAATAAAAATGGAATTTTATTTAGGTTTTTGTGAGCTCCGTAAAAGAAGCTCCCTTAAATATTTATTTGATTTTACTTAGAGCTCCATGTGAAGCTCGCTAAGTCTTGTTCAATAATTCTTGACATTTTGAAATTAATTCTACTTATATACTAACTTATGAGTAGATTCTAAATTTACAATTAGAGTGACATTTCACTCAAATTCTTATGGCTAAGTTTTCTTATTATACTTATAAAATAAATTAAATCTACCAGGCAATCATGAATTTTGAGTGATTTCCAAATTCATGATTGAGTGGTTTAAAATTATTAAATATAAATTAAATATAAATTAAATATGAAGCCTGGATATTATAAGTGTAACATGATTAGGATGAAGTTATTTTGACAAGTGTGTTATGAACCCATGTGCACTGCATATGCAATGCAGACATTGCCAAATATTGCACTTGAGAAATTTGGGTTATTTGACACCCCTTAGTTTAATGTAAATGTGTCGGCATTTATAACTGTTTGTTCCGTTACTTGTGTGTCGGCTGTATTGACAAACTGTGCATGCTACATAAGGTTGCAACCTCGAGAAAAATATTTCGAAATACATCGTAAAGAAAACAAGAAGTTGATTTTTGAATAAATAGCAAAGTCGAATAAACGGTGGCTCTAACGTCGGCTATAGGATTTCAGAAAACGAAACTAAAAATTTTTAAAAACATTTAAATATTGTCATCTAAAATTGCCGCCTGAGTTAAATGCCGGTAGACAATATCGGTCAAATTAAATTAATTAATTAAATAACGATTTCGATCAATATCGAATGACGTAAATTGTCTCTGGTAAAAAGTGTATACAAACGTTAACGGGAAATTTTATAGGACAAATGGAAAAATATGTATATGGTGGTGCAGGTGTCAAATTACAGCATTCGATATCGATCGAAATGTTAAAAAAAAATTTATTGAAATTTCACTCGATATCGAAATGACATAATTTGGCCCAGCATTATGCTGGGAACACAATTGGGACGAGCGACGAATTTCGTCTAGTACAACGAATTCGTCGATGAAAGTACGTTGCTTAAATTCGCAGTGTGGGTCACAATTATATATATATATATATATATACTCATATATATATTTATTTTTGAGCGATGGTCTTTTTTATGAAAAGTTTTTTAATTATTATTTATTTCTCAATATTTCGCTACCAAATAGGTAGCATCGTCAGGAAATAAAAATTTGTATTAACAAAAATATTTTTTTTTAAAATAAGGAAAAGAAAATATTTTTGAAGGAAATGAAATTTTTTTTTTTTTTTTTTTTTTTAAATTTTAATAAAGGTCAAATAAAAATAGAAGTGATACTAATACTCATATATATATTTATTTATTCCTTTCGTGCCAATGTGAAGCATAGAGCCACTACAAATGCATTCCATTCCGATCTATTTTGAGATATTAATTTTGCTTCACTCCATGATTTCTTGGATTTTGCTATTTCTAATTCCAAGTGTTTCACAAGTGTGTGAGCGGGCCTTCCTCTTCTACTACTGCCCTGCGGATTCCACTCAATGGCAAGCCCGAGTAATATCGCCAGTTGGTTTACGAAGCGTATGACCAATTCAATTCAATTTGCGCTTAAGTATTTCAAAGTGCAAGGATTATTGTCCATAGATTCAAATTGGGCGAGAAAAAGATTCTAAAAATTCTGCTTAAACAACGGTTGGCAAATATTTGCAATGAATTCAAATCACGGACGGTAGTGTTACAAGTCTGACATCCATACAGCAGTGTTGATTTTACATTTTAATTAAATAAAGAAATTTTTGTTGTCCTTAAAATGTTGGAAGCTTCCATATAGGAAACCCAAAAGGCACATGAGCACAGTTTATTGATCCCCCACAAATGTGTTTTATTTTATCCACAGAAAATAAAATCAAACAGCCTGTGGTTATATTTCGAAATACAGTCGAACTTCTCTATAGCGAACTTCTCTATAACGAAATCTTCTCTATAACAAATAAAATTCGTGAACACAACATTTTTGTGAGTATCTTCATACATTTTGATCTCCTTATAGCGAAGTTCTCTCTGTAACGTACAATTTTTTAAGACCTAATTGGAATTTTTCACACTAAAAAATCTCTCTATTGCGAAGTTTTTAGCAATCGATTTTTTGCATCAATTTAGTCACATATGTATGTATGTATGTATCCATAAAAAAAAATTAATGTGTTCATGTAAAAACAATTTTTTTTGTCTTAATAAATACATTTTCTACATAAAAAGAATGTAGTCAAAATTTTCTGCAGTTTCTGTATAACGAATTTTCTCTATAACGTAGAAATTTGACGGTCCCCAACTACTACGTTATAGAGAAGTTCGACTGTATATTTTTTGGTATTCAGGGGCGTACATATGTATGCACGGCAGTGCTGCTCGCTGAGTACACAGAAAAAAATTTTACTCTTTTTTTTTAATTAACAGCTTTAATTACAATAATATATTTTTTTTCGAATTAAAACTTTAATCAATTCAATTAAATTTTTAATTGATTTTTTGAAAGATTGCTAAGAAAAATTCGTCGTTGGGCGTTGTACTCGTACGTATACCCCTAAAGTATGCTATGGTTTTCTGAATGCTCCAGTTTTAATAAACAACGTGCATATACGTAATATTAATAATGCTTCATTGAGTATACGTAAGTGCTGTAACGAAGTAGCATCGGTTGACAGTGCCACAAGCAGTGTTACCATATATGAAAATTTCTTAGCTTAACAAGAGTTTTTTTTTAAATATGATATTTAGTGTTGTTATATGATATTGTGTTGGATTATGCTAAGTGGTACCAATGTTACCATATGTGAAGCTTATCTTATTTTCGAAGTTTTTTGAGATGTGAAAAAGATTAAAAGAATTTTTAGCTTAAAAAAATATTTTTTTAAATATGTCTATGTTACGTAAACAAAAATGGTTTAAGTAAAACAATTATATATTTCTATTGGTTAAACTTGTGCCATACGTTAACTACAGACTGAGACTATGAAGTGTCTGTGAACTAAAACCGCAAATAAAAGTATTTTCCAAACAGCGATATTCTTTCCAATAGTCATTTATTTCGAATATTCAGCAAATGGATAACGACCATAATTTAGTGGGTCAAAAAAGTTATGAATCGTTTCTGGAAATCATTTTGAATGCACATTGATGAAAAAAAATTATCATAATTGCACATACTATATATGTATGTATATAATAATAAAAATAAATATGTTATACTATTTAGTTTTATATTAAAAAAAAAAGTTTTATTATTCTACTTTAAAGAAATTTAAATTTTGACTGAATTCAATATTACTCAATAAAATCACTAAAAAAAAAAGATTTATTACTAGAAAAATAGATTGATTTTTGATGTTTTGTAAATTTCTGCAGGAAAAATGGCAACACTGGGCACAAGCCTATTTAGAAAAGTTTGGCGCCGGCGCCAATTATTTCGTTGCTTTTTTCCAAAAAAAAAATTTTTTGGTTATCCCTCAGAAAATCTATACTTTTAAAAATTTCAAGTGTGGAAAATTGTGAGAAACAAACTTCAAATATCTCTGTTAAAGATTCCGTTTATGCAGAAATATAGAGGACAATCGTTTACATACGCTGGTTCCTCTCCTCAAACAAAATTAAGAATTCCTAACAGATCTATGTTAATACGTTCACAGAGCTCTGCTAAATACTGAGGTTTGTGTCTATGGTTATATATTTTAATATTTATCTTTCATTCTGCTGCTATACAGCTCTCATTTGATGTATCACAATATGATGCATCTTTTCTGCATCAAGGCCTATAGTGCACTTTTAACACTATTATGAGAATTTTCAACAAATATCTACGTTCCACTTGCATTCTACCCGCCATAAAAACTTCGCTGAAAAACAATCGAATATATGCTATATATTGTTGAAATCTTCTGCTTTAAACCGTTCTAACGATGTATTCTAACTCTATGCAGGTGCCTCCAGAAATGGTCCTTTTAATGAAATTACCATGATTTTTCTATGTCACTTTTTCCCTTATATTCGGCACCATGTAGCACGTCTCTTTATCGCCTAAAAAAATACTGCTAACTGTTTTATAATCTGCTCCTAATAAGCTTTCATTAGATATACTATAAATGTATTAAAGTCTACGTTTAGTAATTTATATATTACTCGAAATATTTGTAGGGTTGCATAAAATACGCCTTCACTGAAACTGCTGTAGCATCTTCCCTGAGAAAGAATTGAATATACCAAGGCCAGTTTTGAAATACTTGGAACTTTCTGTGGAACATAGCTAACAGCAGTGCGGGACGTATTTAAATCACGCATTTATATTCACACCCTCAGACTCATGTTTTCATTTTTGTGTTTTCATTTGCATTTAATTAAGGCGTTTAAATATTTTATATCAAAAATCAATTCAACTGACCGTAAAAGCCATTATTATTCCATAAACAGATTTACTTTAACATAAATTTTCACGATTGCCATCATCATCATCATCATCACTATCAGCATCATAATGTACGCTATTCACACGGCTCAAATTATTTTATAACAATAAATTATGAAATTCCTGAACGCTTTTAAATGCAAATTATATGTTCTTTATACATATCTATGTATGTATGCATAGATGTGCACTGCTAAGAATATTATTATAGTGGAAACAAAACAAAGCTTTCAGTATACAAATATATATATTTGTAGAATTATAATATTCCAGGCTGTAATAAAGCATTTTAGTGACACATTTTAGTGACTTTCATATATATTCTGATACACTCTTTTTTTTCTTGCAAAAAAAAAAACAACGAGAGATTAAAAAAAAAAACAAATTAATTTTGGTATAATTACAATTACGCCGTTCTTTGTATGAATTAATCGGCAGAGTTGAATGTGTTTGCCATGAGTTCAAAAGTGATAATCTTGTCAACATTTAAAATGGCATTTTCAAAATAAATTCAAATAAAGAAGTGCTACAGAACTCATGGAAATAACATTTCATAGTGTATGCTTTAAAATGTTTTTGGTTTTGGTGGAATATTCTTAAAAATTTAATAATTTAATAATTTAATTCGAACTATTAATTGGTTTACAGGTGAAATGTAATACATTTTTAATTGAACTTTATTTGTTTCTGTGTTCGCAAAAATGTTTTCTGTCGATATAACTTAAGATTCAGAGTTACATAAAATAAATTTGTAATTTGTTTAGTATTGGGACATCCTTACGATTTATATAAATTATTTTTCTATTTACGGCCATAATTGAAAAATTCTCAAATTTCAGATATGACGTTACAATAAATAGTTCTATAAGGAAATGTAATTAAACACTTATTCTTCGTTTGCACATCTATGCACCATTTATTAATTCACTTTTTAGCAGCTGAACAATTGAAGAACTTAAAATTAATAAAGTAGCGAACATTTAATATTAACTGAAATAAAATAATTTGAATTTTAACCCACTACCAATTAATCCATCTTAAAATAAACATACATATTTTATCACCACCACTAAATATTGTACAAAAATTGTACAAAATTAAAGAGTTTTAATTCCAGTGTTATTTTTAGCCAAAAAGCTGCCTTTACTTCTTATACGCACGATCTTTTGTTGGCCGTCATAAAAATCTGCTCCGAAAACGTAATTAAAATAGGGAAGAAATAATCTTATGTTTTTATCGGTAAATATATAATTTTTAACATTCTGAAAAAATTAAATAATTAAAAATCAGTTAAACAATAAATATTTTAAACAAATATAAGCAGAAAAAAACAAAGTTACCTCTTTCAGGGGGCATTTGAAGGGAAAGTTTCCAGTTCTTCTTAATTCCAACATCATATATTGCATCATCGGAATATCAAATTGTGTATCCAACATTTCGCAAGCATTCACTTTCACATTAAAAAACCGTACAGTTTTATTAATCGGAAGTAGATTGACGTCGAAAAAAAAATTAAAGGAAGCGTTTTTATCCATTGGTTTATTAAACATTAGTTGTATTGAAAACGCATAGCGATTGGTGGCCTTTTTAACCAATTGACATTTAAAATATTTGACAGATTTGGCGAGGGGAGTGCAATCAAAACTGTCAATCACCACAGTATAACGCCTAACTAACTAATTCGTTAAAAAAAATTGTCAATTATTAAAAAGTAATATTTCGAAATATAATTTGAACTAACTTGAAAGGAATATTTCAGGATCAGCAATAAAACCACGCCATACAAGAATTTCCGATCCATTTTGAATTTTAGAACTTTTCTGGCTGATTACTGCAAATTTAATGCCAAAAATTAATGGAAACCTTGACTCCTTATATACCGATACGGAAAAGAGATCTAATCTGCTTTAAATTGCTTTACTAATGGATAAAAAATTGTTATTCAATTTTTAAACTTGATGCCCTGTATCAGCTATTCAGATCAATCAATTACCGAAAATCATTCGAGTATAAAAATATTTGTAATATTAATGACAATCAATTATTTTTTAATGACCGTATTGTATCATTAAAATCGTGCTAAAAACAAAACAATTACTGAATGCAGAATGTTTTTTTAAATTAAAAAAAAATCGTTCCTCATAACAGTGACAAAATAGTTTCTTTGAAAAAATCAATTTATCTACGTTTCAGTTGAGATCGTCTAAATAGTTTTTAAGGATATGCAGTCACATATGGATACGAGATACGCTTAGGCAGGAGGAGTCTGAGTGAAAGGTCACATCGTACTTTCATTGCGTATGGTATGATGTGCTTTTGTGTCAATTGTTGTCGGAAGGTTTCAGTAGCAAAGGCATAGTTACTGGCCACTGTAACCAATCCACAGACACACCAGACCGCCCTCCTTCGTCGGTATTGTGTAGCATCATCGGCGATGTAAAATAATTACTAAAAATGGCTACTAAAACACAACTTCAGAATACGTCTCATGACATCAGAGGCGCTGGCCCACTGCTAAACAGAGTTGTTAAGATAATGAACCTTTCCTCTATCTACCCCTTCATCACCTACTGTCATCTCTTTCACTATCTATCCATTTTCTAAATACACGTAAGGTGGCATCTTGGCAATCATTGCCTGAGTGTTATTTATCTTTCTAAAAAAAAAGAGAACATCCCGCAAGGGAAATGATCAACATTTGCAGTACTTCCGGATCACAATATTAATATCTTCTGCTTTTTTAATAATTCATCCAGTATGCTCAACTGCCAGACGGGTGTCAAATTGCTTGTTCTACAAGAGTTTACATATACATATTAAAAATAAAGCCTTCAATATGGCCGCACGTAGAAGGCATTAAACCAGTCAGTCAACAGTCTAACAAAAAAGAACTAAAACAAACTACATTTAGAGTGATGCAGTCTCTCTGCATGCCAGCTAATAAAGTTAACAATTTTACATCAGTTCATATCAGTTGTTTATTAGTTCGCAGAACCAATCACTTGGTGCGATTTTAAAAACTCACTTCGCCTACGGTTGCTGAGAAGAAGTGGCAAGTTTTATTAAAAATAAAAAATATGCTGGGTAAAGAGCTACTGAAAGTTTTAGATTCGCTTTGGAAAAGGAGCCTCCAACCAGGTAAGTACCAGTTTCAAAGATTTATTTTTATTACAACGTAACATGTATTTAAATTTGCTCACACACTCCATTCATATAATTTATAGCGGCATCATAATAAAGTTGAAATTTAATTGTCTATAAAAGTAATTTTGTGACACGTCGGTGTGCTATACAAATGACATCTACAAATGGTACTAATTATACACTTATGCTAACAAAACATTATAATTACTATTGTGCCGTATGTGTTGATGGGTGAAGATGTTAAATCCGAGGACATAAATTAATGAAAGTTATTTAACAGTTTGTTGGAATGAATTTCATGAAATCTCTAAAGTGCCTGATAACGTATAAGTGCAAGTAATTTATTGATTAAGTTTGTGGTTAAGTGAACAGGGCGGGGAAATTAAAGATGATATAAAACACTAAAACGCCGACAAAGTAAGCGAACTTCTTGCATTTTTATTTGTTAATTAGTAAAAATCATCTTTTGGACTGAGCTTATAGCCGTCACAGAAGGCCTTCAGTCGTTAAAGGAAACTGATAGCACTGTTCCGAGTCGTATTTTTACGGGCAGTAAAGCTGTTGTGAGGGCCTTAACGGAGAAACAAGTTAGGTTCAGGATCGTCCTTCTATGTAAGAATGAGATGAACTCATACGACCAACATACTGATGTACAGATCTACAGATACCCGTAGCATCATAGTATAATGGCGAACGAATACGCTGATAGGCTTGCTGGCTCTGCTGGGTGCCTCCGCAGTCTAGTGCATGAGCATTAGTCTTATCAATATGGAGCTGCGGGTTCAATTCCCGCTTAGACCCTGGGTGTTTCTACAGACAAGCTGTAAGAGCCTCGTAGAGTTTGTATTGTCTTTAAAAAAAGAAAAAAAAAGTAGCACCCGTGTATATATAGAAAAATATATATAGAAAAATATATATAGAAATATCAGACCGGTTACCGATACGAAGCCGAGTCCTACTGGTTGCAGAGCCAGCAAGCTGAACAGCTTATTTGGTCCCCATTAAACACAGCTGTCATGTATATATATATATATATATATATCGTGAGCACTGGTCCTAAAAAAAAGTTTGGGATATTTGTGGTCACGCGTGTAGGTTTTTTGGTCGTCATAATAATAATTTTTATATAAAACTGTGTATTTCAAGTTTGACAAATAGTACTCCGGTAGCCTGCTATGCTCTATGTTTCTATTTTTCTAAACCTGTCAGAAGTAGAAATCGTAATATAAACCTGGAATTAATACCACCTTAATGTACACTCAATAATATATGGGCTATAGCCCATATACATACGCACACAACATACATCAATGGATTGGATGCAATTTTTATGGCCATTCTATTCTTGCTTATTATGCTCTTTTATTGCTTAACTTTTTTATGAGGATTTTTTTGTATATTTTTCTTACTTCTTTAAGTATAGAGATAGATACCAAGAGGATATTATTACGTTGGATTTTTAATGCTTCAGTTTTCTGCTTTTTAATTCCAAAGGAAAATAATAAAAAAACAAAAGAAATTATTTATTTAGCACTCATTTATTTATATATATTTTTATGGTTATGAAAAAAAAGTTTTCTTTTATATTTAACTAAATTTATCAGATGGGGTTCGCTACCCCTCATCAACTTATCGGCCATTTACAGGGTGGCTGATGAATTTTGCTACATTAAGAAACTGGAACGACTTCTTTTGTAATGCATGGAATATTTTCAATCTCTTTTCATTTGACAGCACATCGAATTAGTCTTAAAGACAATCGAATTTAAATGCCAGCCCTGCTCATGGATGCAGGTGCGGCATCTTGGCAAAAAATTGTTCATTACTGCCCGCAAAGTTAACGCTGGAACTGTAGCTATTGTCGCTCGAATTGATTGTCTTAGTTCCTCCAAATTTATCTGTTGCGATTTCTACACTTCCTGTTTACAATAACCATACAAGAAAAAGTCCGATGGAGTTAGGTCAGGCGATCTAGGGGCACAACGGAAGGTTGATTTTCTTGAAATGAGCCTGTTAGTTAGTTGAACCAAAACTACAGACTCCAATGCGTGATGGTGGCATTATTTTTCCAGTGTCCCACTTGTTGCGTTATAAAAAATGTTTAATTTTAACAATTAAATAAAACGCGCGAGAATTTCTTATTTGATAAATTTGATGTTCAATCGTTTAATGACCTTTTTACAACTGTTCTTAACTATTACAAAATATTATATTGAACCACTAAACGAGAAAAGAAAACACTAATAAAAATGTGTAGCAAGTGGTCCGTTATAATATTTACAGCAATAGCAATACATTATAAATTTTTTGCTGATGATTAACAATATTAAGGCGACGTTAATTGTTAAAGACCAAAGAAAAACATATTATACATATATTTAATGAAAATTATTTAAATGAAATAAACCTAATAATTAATCATCTGCGATCTTATCCGACACCACTTTTCATTTTCATTAAATCTAAGGATCAATCTACAAAAACCAAAACTAAAAACTCTAGATTACTTAGATAGAAAAAAGTTACCAAGTTTTCTTTTGGTATCGGCTTTCATCAGCCACCCTGTATTTAGGGGTATTGCTTGCGTAAAAAGTGCATTTCTAAAAAGTTCTTTTTCCCATAAGTACCTTTCTCAAATAGTACCTTTTTCGCAAAGTTCCTGCTCCAAAAAGTAAAATTTTCCAAACAGTTCGTTTAAAAAAAAAAAAACAAAGGCGAATACGAGGCAGTCGGCGTCCACAAGAACACCTCCTTTCTGAAACTTGCCGAATTTTGCTTAGTGACTTGGGTCTGCACACCTACAAGATTCAGCTAACCCAGCAATTGAAGGTAAACGACTATAGACAATGGTAATGTCAACTGGCCACCGAGATCGTGCGATTTAAACCCGTTGGACACTTTGTGTGGAGTTTTCTTAAGTCGCAGGTGTACGCGAATAAGCCACAAAACACAGCAGTCCTCGAAACGACATAACCCATGTTATCGATCAAATTCAGCCGGATTTATGCGACAGAGTCAGGGAAAATTTAACATTTCTAATGCCATCCACCCAGATTAGCCATATCGGACATTCGAATAATGTTATATTCCACACATAAGCTCTTTCAAACGAATAAAAATGTTCATGATAAATCACATACACACTTTGTGAAAGATAGGAAGCGCTTAATGGAATACCTTATATAACGCTATTTAGTGAAAAAGAATTTTTTTTGTGCCCACTTTTTTCATAAAATTTCGCATATTGAGTGCTGCTTAGCATGCTGCAACTATTTTTCAGTGCAGCCAACACTATTTGACCTTTTCTTGTTTATTTGCAGTTAATTTATATATATGGAAAATAAAGGAAAACCAACAATTTTTATAAAATTGTATTTATCACCAACACTTTTATCTAAAAAGAATGTCGACAAAAAAAAAGGAAAAAAACAAAAAAACAGAAATTACCCAACATAATATATAAATGCATGCCATCAATACATACTTTCGCAAAGAGAGAAAACCAAAATATAAGAAAAATTGCAAATGGAAAAAAGGAAAATAAAGGAAAGATTATAAAAAAAAGGAAAATAGAAAAATGTTTGTGGTCAGAAGATGTTGCCAGGAAGTGGTCGGTCTACTTGCGAATATTTATTATCATTTAGGGAAATATAATTTATATTCAGTTATTCATATTTAAATTCTGATACTACGTTGTGTTTAGTTGGTTCAGTAAGTTTGCAGTTAGTGTGCCATCAGACGACTTGTGTAAACTGAATTGCATTAATGAAATTTCCTACTGAAGCGAACGACGAGTTTTCCGCAGCAAAAGAAATCAGAGAATGTGTATGAAAATGGAACACAAATAGGGGTTCGCTCGAAATCGCAGCACTGCATCAAAGGAGCTGTGGGTATTTATATTTTAAATAATATAAAAAAAAATAACAACAATAAATAGAAAGGTTCTGATAACTGATACAAGAAGCTCGATTGCAACACACTGAAGCAATATCCAGGGTCTAGGCGGGAATCAAATCCGCAGCCTCCAAATTAATAGGGTAAAACTCATGCACTAGACTACGGAGGCAACCGTGCAATACATTGCATCTCAAGAGACATACCCTGCTCCCTGGGCCAAGAAAAAAAGAATTACTAAACACATTCTGAAATGATGGCATGAGGTGACATCAAGTGGTATAAAACTGAGGCAATTGTGAGCTCTGTTAGCACGTTTGGCATCAGTCAGCTGAATAGAAATAAGAAGTTCTATTGCCTGCCATAATCGAAACTTTAGAAGCCCTAAAAAACTTGACAATTTATTCCAAAATTTATGCTCTGCGGCAAACTATAGTCGTTAAATACCAATACCAAAACATTCTGTAGAATGTTTGTGAAATGTTCATTGTTGTTTTCTGCTATCTGATGATTGCTAAGAATTGAAATTGCCAGCCGAATCGAATAACTAAACAAATACGCAGTCTAGGTGATACTAAGAAAAATTCATAAAATGTGTGGAGAAAAATTCGTTCAACTTACCATGTAAAACTTCTACAACTTCGACGACACCAATAACAGTGATGGCAATTCGAGGGCAGGCAATTTCTAAGCGCAACTCTATTGGTTTATTATGTAAACTATTTAAACACTTTATATACTTTTTGTTTTACTTTTTATTTAGAATTTAATTCGAAAGACTTGATCAATAATTGGTAAGAAGCAAACTCTTGCGATGGCTACACTCACAAAATTATTACAGTTTATTCAGGAATTGTTCCGTTCAGTAATTTTTAAATGAAAATAAACATTTACTGCCGTATTTCTTAAAATTTTTATTTTATTTATAAAAGGTTTATGATAAAAATTTCCATATAAAATTCAATCAACACATTTTTATAAATGCGGCAGTTAAAATTCTAAGCAATATTATATTTAACCGGATCAAATTACGGCATTCGATTCGAATAAAAATTCCCAAGAAAATTTTATTAAAATGTATACAAAATTTTATTCGATATGAGCTCTGATGCTGATATTCATTAAAAAAAAAACCAAGTACAGTAGAATTTCATTAATTCGTAATCGGGTGGCAAAAGTTTCAGTGGCGAATGCGTAGTCACTGGTCACTGAACAGTAACGGCTTCAGCTGTATCCAATCCACAGGCACATCAGAACGCCCTCCTTCGTTGGTATTGTGTAGCCCCGGTGAAGTAAAATAATTACTAAAAAAATGGCTACTAGAAACGAAACTTAAAAATTTAATAGGTCTCCTTGACATCAGAGACGCTGCTAAAACACAGCTATAGAACGTGCAAAAATGCAGTGTTTTAAGATAGTGAAGCTTCATCTTCTGTCATTTCTCCTACTATTCCTTACCTCTAGTTCCAACACAATGCACTGTATACGTAGGTGTCATCTCCTGAGTGCTGGTCCTAGATAAAAAAAAAATAAAATCGAAGAAACCAGTTATTTTCGACTAAATACAGGAATTTTCGAAATAAAAGGATTTCGATTAAGCGGGGTTAAAATAGAAAAAAAAACGATGTACAGGGGTTTGTACTGTCAACACTACGTAAATCATAAAATAAGGTACTCGTATAATTTCAGTTATTCACAATGTTGCCACTATGAATTCTCTTTTGTCCAAAATTTATGAAAGCGCTGCCACCTCTTTTTGGCTACATTAATTTTCTTTACTACAGTATCAATTTTTGCTTTTATTTTTTATTTTTCTCCCTGAATTTTATTACGAATTCTAAGAGGTTTTCAATAATTAAGTACGATTTATAGGGTGGCAATGGCTGAAGTAGTCTGCCCGTTGACTACCAACCCCAGTTTCAGAGTAAAAATTATAATAAAAAACATCTCGCATTTTTCTGATGAGCATTAGTGTGTGTCTTTGTGTGTCAGTTGTTGTCGGAAGGTTTCAGTGGCGAAGGCATATTCACTGGTCAATACCGGCTTCAGTTGATAGCAATCCGCAATCACATCAGAACGCCCTCCTTGGTCGGTATTGTGTAGCACCGGCGAAGTAAAATAATAATAAAAATGGCTACTAAACCGAAGCCACAGCACTGCTACGAGTATAAAGAAGAGCTGTAAAATAATTAATTAAGCTTCACCTCTAACTATCCCTTTCTTATAGTTCCAGCACAATGCATGTATGGAATTTTTACGAGTTAAAGAATTTTTCTCTAGAGACCTGCACTTTATTTCGAAATGTTGAGGTTTTTGAATTATCGGGTTTCGAATTATCAGGTTTGACTGTACATATTAATACGGATTTTAGGTTACCCTCAAAATTGTCCTTTGTTTATGTTATAAGTTTTAGGTAGAGTAAAATTAATAAAATAAAGGAGAAAAATTCTTTTTAAAGTTTACATCACATCATCAGCTGTTTTTACGGACTTTGATGTTTGTTTTAGGTACTGTAAAATAGTTAGTAATTCCCAAATAGTTTATGGAAATATTTATATAAACATGTGAAATTTAATAGACTGAGTTTAGACGAGGAAACATTTGGTAGGGAAACATTTAGTTTGAAGGCATATTACGGGTGGGGAAGAGAGCATGGTTTTTGTTCTCATTTTCGTTGCTTACAAAAATAACAATAACTATGGAACAATATTAACAATAATAATGGAATTTCGCCTGCAACATTTTTTTCTGTGTGAAGGAAAAAATAAAAGAGAATTTCAGATGTTTTTCTTCCAAATGGTTTCTCGTCTAAATTGAGACTTAGTTTTTTGACAATATTTTGTTGGATGTCTACGAATGATATGTGGCCCAAACAAAGCAAAAATTAGTTGTTTTACGCTACTTGGGGTTGATTATTTGGTAGTAAAAATAGCAAGAAAGCTCTTCAAATTTTACTCAAGTCGTTGCTTGTTTATTTGAAAATTAAAATAAGGAAAATAACGAAAAACACAATTGTTTTTGAGTCATTTAATCTTCTTTCTGCCATTCAAAATTAAATGAAGTTTTCATTAAATGTAATTGAGAAATAAATAGTAACTGAATTTTCATTTATTTTAAATCACAATTTTAGTTAATTTTATGTACAAAATATTTTGAGTGTATGTCCAACTGCCACAAAAAAATATATATGTATATGGATAATAACAGCAAGATATTGGCAGTAAAAGTATAATAGAAAATAGTAGCAAAATTGGTTATTGTTTCTAAAAAGCTGTTATTTTCAACGCCAGCCATAGAATATGATTTATGATGGCAATGCATATCAATTGTGTAGCAGTGGATTTAATACTGCAGTTTACCAAACTCTACGAAACGAGTTGATTGTCTGTATAACCAACAGCAAAAAGAACGTATAAAATATACGATGGTTTTCCCACAACATTCATCAATCATTTAATTAGAAAAAAATCCAGCATAATAGAATGCATAAATAAATAACTGGGCACAAAGAATACCAAATAAAAATGCACCCACACACTAGCTAAAAACAAAGTAAATAGTGAAGTTGCAATAAATAGCACAATATGTGAATGTATAAACTCGATATTAGAAACAAAAGTCTGTAGTAGTCAAACACATACCAATAGCTTTGATTTCTCGCTTCGCCATCCATTCGAATTACTGCAAGAAAAACGATTTGTTATAAAAATTTATTAATAAAGTAAAATAAATTTAAATAAATTAAAAAAAACAATTATTTTAATAAAATGAAATCTTCAAATCTGCAATCTGATCAATGACATCGTAATGACATGTCCCTACGACATGTACTACTACTACGAGGTCTGGCTAGGCTGTCAGCTGTTAAATATGCGTTAATTGAAGTGTCATTTATTTTGTGATGGGTATGCCATTTACGAATATGTATCATTTAACAAACGAAGAACGCGTAATACGGTGTTGAGATATGCAACTTCGTGGAAATTTTTGCAATAAATGTCATTATTGAGCTCAATTTTTCATAAAAAACTTAAATGAAGTGATTGAGCAATGTGTACATAATTATTATAAATATTGAGTAAGACTTGAATGCAACCCGTCCGACAAGTATGTTTACTGGGAATTCTGTTCAATGAAAAGAAAAACTTCTAGACAATGGCAAGCCAAATGTCAGAGGAGTAAATAAAAAAACAGTCAATGTGACGATTGTATGGCAAGTAAAATACCAAGTGAATAATTAATAAATTTTGTTTGTAAATTGTTAGTGGTTACAACGGCGGTACAAAGAATTACAAGGGAAAATATTGCAAGCATGGTTAGAAAATAGATAAACTTTAAAGAAGAAAAAATGTAAGCAATATCCGATCAATAGGCCGCTCATTATGGTCTAATTATTTTTAATTTTTTGTCCTATAATGAGCCCACTGTATTATTATTTTATTATAAATGAAACATATGCAGCTTAATTACTGATGTCGAGCCGCTTCGACTTATTGTACTGCACAGAAACAAATTTTACTTTAATATATTTAATTAACATCTTTAATTAGAACAGTAACTTGCTTCAATTAAAAGTTTAATCAATGCAATTAAATTTTTAATTAATTTAATAAATTTCTTTCTTTTTCTTTTGTATGAAATAAACAAAATGACGGCATATTTTTATTTAAATGCTTATCTGCTTCTTTTATTTCATATAGCAACAAGCACTAATAGAAATTATTATCCAACAAGCATTCGAATTGGCTTTAAATATTTTCTTTTTGCTATTAAAAATTTGTTTGACATCTTCAAAATATTTAATTAAATTTTTTCATATAAAGGGTGGTTAAATTTCAAGGGCCGATGTTGATTTTGAATAAAACACAAACTATTTAGGAAATTATTGTAATTTTATTTTATTATGATATATTGGTATTACTCAATTATGTATGGAACAAAATATCGGCCAAATGGGCGTCGCGACCACGGCAACAGTGGATGATCAATTTTCGAAGAAAATCATCTTCAGTGATGAGGCACATTTTCACCTCAGTGGATTCGTCAATAAACAGAATTCCCGCATTTGGGCGAATGAGAATCCAAGAGTGATTGTCGAAAAACCAATGCACCCACAAAGAGTGACTGTTTGGTGCGGTTTATGGGCTGGCGGCATCATCGGGCCGTATTTTTTCCAAAATGAGGCCGGTCAGGCAGTTACTGTGAATGGTGTTCGCTATCGTGAGATGATAACGAACTTTTTATGGCCCGAATTGGAAGATATGGATGTGGACGATATGTGGTTTCAGCAGGACGGTGCCACTTGCCACACAGCTAACGAAACAATGGCTCTTTTGCGCAACAAATTCAATGGCCGTGTTATCTCACGTAATGGCGATGTCAATTGGCCGCCAAGATCATGTGATTTGACACCGTTGGACTTTTTTCTTTGGGGTTATTTGAAAGAAAAGGTGTACGTCGATAAGCCAGCAACAATTCAAGAGCTAAAGGATGAGATAATTCGGCACATTAACGGCATAGAACCTCCATTATGCCTCAGGGTCATCGAAAATTTGGACCATCGGATGGAGGTGTGCCGCCGTGGTCGCGGCGCCCATTTGGCCGATATTTTGTTCCATACATAATTGAGTAATACCAATATATCATAATAAAATAAAATTACAATAATTTCCTAAATAGTTTGTGTTTTATTCAAAATCAACATCGGCCCTTGAAATTTAACCACCCTTTAGTTATTAAAAACTTAATTGAAAATTAATTCAATTAATTAAAAAAAAATTTCTTTACTGGTGAAAATCTAATTAATTTTTTAATTGATATTACAAAATTTTTCATTAAAATCTAGTTTTATTTTTTTTTTTCGTGTGTACACACAATTTTTTCTTAATCTATTACAAACAAAGGCTTGCAATAAATTTAATATGTCAGTGAAAATATCTTATTTTTTTTTTTTTTTTGTGCAAACCGCCTGTAAAAATCACTGACGCCGCCGTAGACTATATAACAGGCTTGTGCCAACACTAATTTCTGTAATGTTTAGCAAACCGCTTGTGTAGTCTATTTCGCGCTTTATGTAAATGTTTCCTTACTTGATATTGCTTTTTTGTGTTTTAAATACACTTTACGAAGTCTAATCTACACACCAAGTAAATTGTAATTTTTTACTTTGAAGGATTCAAAAATCTTTGTTCTTAGTTTTCTTTTCACTCTTGCAATTATTAACATTATATCTTGTAGGTAAACAATTTGTCATGAAGCACCGCTAATCAAATCTCCACTTAAAATAAAAATCAATAAAAATTAAATTTATTTTTTAAACACCTTTAATTATTCCAGTGAGAAATAAAAACAAACACCCCATACATATATTTATTATCAAGACAATTCCATAGATCTAATCATTTTATTAGTGTAATAACTCCGACACGATGCAGGGAAACTGTTTATGGCAGTCACTGGTGTCACTTAAGTCGGCATAAATATCAATAAAAATCAATAACCACTTGTTTGTTGCAATAACATTTTATTGTTGGCATTGTTGCAAAAAATGCATGTCCCCATTTGTGGCAAAAATTTAATGAAATGCGTATCATAGATACGTGTTGCAACTCGGCTCTAAAGTTCACTAGATCAGCCATAAATTATGTACGAATGTGTGTTATCAGTTGTACAACTGTATTAAAAGTGTTGCACTACAGTTTGTGCAATTGTTGGTTGATTTTACGTATGAGTAGGCATTTATAAAAAAAATTAGTATTAAATTTTAAGAATTAGTATTAAAATTACTTGGTGCATTCAAATGGTAGTCATATGTTTTAAAATAATAGCATGTCTGCTGTCAACAATCCCTGATAATTTAGTGCGCTATTTAAACAAATTCATACAGCTGATAAGAAAATAACATTTATAAATAATCGCTTTCCAAATGCTAAAAACAAGTGAAAGAAACCAAAATAATTCGACATTTTAATAGCATTTGTCTACGTGGCTGCCCGCAGGCACTCGAGTAGACTCCAAGAATGGGGTCCTGGGTTCGAGCCCAGATTCAGACTAAAAGCATAAAAACTTTTCGCATTTTTTTTTATCTACATTTCTGTGTTTTTGTGTTAGTTATTGTCGAAGGTTTCAGTGGTGAAGGCATAGTCACTGGTCACTGAACAGCAACGGCTTCAGCTGCAACCAATCATCCACAGCGCCCTCCTTCGTCGGTATTGTGTAGCACCGGCGAAGTAAAATAATTACTAAAAACGACTACTAAACCCGAAGCTTAAAAAATTTAATAAGTCTCCTTGATTATCCCTTTCCTCTAATTCCATTACAATGCATTGCATGTATAGGGGTCATCTCAATCATCAAGAGATGGCGTGCACCAAATTCACAAGTGGTGACGATAACAGACGATAATCGCCTACGCTAACAAGGCCACTTGGTAATCAATTCGCCTTGAAGCCAATTTTAATTGGATGAAGAATATTTTATTGTATTGATGAAAAACTTTCATTGCATTTATGAGACTTAAATTTGTATTTTTAAATAATCATGAAATGGAAAATATGGAAAAATGGAAAATACTCGGCTTCGGCACGCAGATAGCGGATATGTCTCTGGTTACCCAGAGTCCGATATGGTATTTGGACGTGGGACACGATTGCAGATTTACTTACTGTACCCAAAATACAGCATGAGGCGACTAAGGCGGCGAGGATGACTGACATGCTGAGCAGACTTATGGCAAAATATCGGCGGTCACAAATGCGATCTTGCATGGCAGTGAAATTTGGGGTAATGCACTGAGTGAGAGGAATTTATGGAGGTTAAATTCCTCTCGGGTCACGGGCACTTCTGGAAATATCTATACCGGATGGGTAGGGCGGATGGTTGCGGTTGCATTTCCTGATATATGACGAATGATGATGCAGAACACACGGTTCTTTTTGGAACGCCGTTCTGAGCCTTCCCGAAGTAATGCAAAAAGCGGTGCCGGGAAGGAATCTACCCAGACACAGGGGTGGAGGGTGGAATGTTTTAGTGGTAACCACACTCTAAGCAACTGATGACGGTCTCTGTAAGTGCCAAGGCATTTTTAACCCTACCTCATACGCAGAAATAATCTTTAAAAAGTAAATGGCTGGCATTCATTTATCGGCCCAAATAAATATTTCATTCACTTAAGCAAATTTTCTGTGCTTTTGTTTTATGCAATTTTCAAAACCCAAGCGGATAAAAAATCACCCTTTATAGAAAAGAGTGCATCAATTTATCTCCATGTCACATACATATGTATGACAAGTTATTTATTTTCTGTGACATAAAATATTTTGCAAACAAAATTTCTATCGAAAATTATACGCATTTTATACGCCCCGAGGCCATTGATTTAGAAATAATTTATATTTTGACAGCCTTACAGCTGAAATAAAATGGCTGCAAAATTTCTCTCGTTTTTGTTTTTTTTTTCTCAATAAATTAGCCACATTCAGTCAAATATGTTGTAAATTTGACATTTGCCTATGTTGTATATTTAAATGATGCTTCCCAGTATGTGTGTCAGGCCGTGCAATATGCTGCATTGCGTGGTTAATAATATTTAATATGCAAGAGGCCTGGATATGCTGTTTTAACAACTTAACTGCATATTTCGTCAGACATACATATATACATATATATATATATATATATATATAAATATATATGTAGTGAAAACTGAAGGTGGGAAAAACATCAATAATATGCAAGTGAAGCGAATAGCAAATGTTTTGCACAATAGATATCGCAAAAAATATATTGCTGTACCAGCAAATTAAATTGAATTCGTATCTAAAATTTAAGTGCACACGGAAGCTCCTCGTCCGCCTCATCTTAAATGACAGTTGCCGCCAGATTTTAAATATTGTTCTATACGTTTGACGAACTGTGACACAAGTATTAAAGTTCTAGTTTTTAATAAGTAAACGGCACTTATCGTTGGCAGATTTTAGTTTTGCTGCTTTAAATTTCTTCTGCTCTGACTTGCTAACAACAACTGAATACCTTAAGTTCAGTTTGTATTCGATAACATAGTTCAAATGATATTTATCGCTAGACCTGAGATTCTTTTTCAGCGAATGTTCGTTCGCTAAAGCTAAAGAATTCTCGATATAAAAATATGCGCTAAATTGGCGAATTTTTTTTTATCTGGGACCAGCACTTAGGAGATGACTCCTACACATGCAAAACATTGTGCTGGAACTATAGGAAAGTGATAGTAGGAGAAACGACATGAGGTGAAGTTTAATTAGTTATTTTTTTGCAGCTCTGCTTTTGCACGTTCTTTGTTTATACTCGTAGCAGTGCTGAAGCTTCGGTTTAGTAGCCATTTTTATTATTATTTTACTTCACCGGTGCTACACAATACCGACGAAGTAGGGTGTTCTGATGTGATTGTGGATTGCTATCAGCTGAAGCCGGTATTGTTCAGTGACCACTGACTATGCCCTCGCCACTGATTATTTATTTATTTATTTTATTTATTTTTTTTTTTAAATTTTAGTCTGAAACTGGGGTTGAACCCAAGTCTGTTTTTGGGTTTGCAGTCAACGTGCAGACTACCATCCATTGTGCCATCGCCACCCTAATTCGAAAAAGTGATTGGTACACAAACAACTAATATTTTTATTTCTATGAAAGTGCCTCCGTAGTTTATGTAGTGCGTGAGCATTAAAGTAGGCAACTTACGGTGGTGGATGTAATTGGATCAAACAGTAATGTTTGATATATGAAAAGGGAAGGTTTGCAAATGTGACGCAAAGTCGTAACAAAATTCTATTTTCTACAAATTGGCGGCGTAACAGTTACAGTGACATTTCGATCAGATAAGCATTTCCATATTTTTTTTTATATAGCAAACATTTTGGTTTGATGCAACTACATCAACATTAGGCTTCCTTTAGCCAAGCTTTCATTAAAATGGCGAATGAATCGGCATCAGTGGAAGGCAAACAAACAAACAGAGGAAACACAATAAGCCTCCTCATTCAGGCTTATTATTTCCCTGATTTTTTGAATTTTCCAATAGAGCAAGAAATAAATAAAAATTACCGGCATCCCTGGAATAATTAGTTGCTATACTAAGCCTTCTGGTTTTGGTGGAGCCAAGCCTTAACGAAATATTGATTCGCTTATAAACTCACTCTTGATAATGGATCTAATCGAAACACCATACACTGCGGCTAACTGGGCAATAATGTCACATAAATTTTACTTTTTATTTTTCAGAAAAAATATTTAAAAAATTATACGTTTTGTGGAACTTTTCATTCTCTGTAGTTACACCTATTTAAGTTCATTAGCACTTATCAGTCTGCATACCCAATTTTACATTGTTAATTAGTGGCAGAGCATGCATAATCATGATCAGCTATTTTCTCATTTTTTATTTATTTACTTTGAACTCATTGTAATATACGTAGGGATATAAAATTGGCAGTGATTTGGAAATACAAAGACAAAAAAGGATCCAAAAAGGCCAATAAATTTTATAATATAAATAAATTTAAAAAGTGTATTAAATCTGATAAATAATTTAAGAGAACATCTTAAGGTATTTAAGAATACATTTCATATATATAGTTTTTTTTTCGAGAAAAAAACATAATTTTGAAATGAGATTCATATAAATTTAAATCATTTTGTAAATAAAATTATTATAATAAATAATGGTTCGCCTTTCAATGAAGAAAAAACTAACTATCATGTGGTTTTTCAATGGCATCCAAAGGAGCGCTAATAAAACAAAAATTTTAATAAGCGAAGAAGTTTTTGAAAAGATAATTACGTTCTAACCTGTACTAAAGGCAGATTTTTGAGCTGTTGGAAATATATGACCAATGCTGAAAAAGCAAAAACAAATCTTTGAGCCTGTGGATAATAATAGTTTTTTCTCGTAGACATTTTCTTCAACTCTGTCGGGTTAATTAGATGATATTAATGACTCTACAATGACCTTTTTGTTGACCGTAACAGTACTGATGTAACGTGTCTAGTGGCATAGAAAATACGTATATACGTATTCTGCTCAACTGGTGTTGGAGATTAATTGTTCTTTTTTCTTAATTCTAAAAGGAAGAAGTAATTTTCCATATTATTGTGATAAATTTGCACAACCAGAAACACATTAAACACAACCAAATTTTCATTCATAAATAAAATATAAAATTTTCTTACATTCTTGGACCAGTGCTCAGGGGAAATGCGTGGATAATAGACATGATTTAGTTAGAGCTTAATTCTTACACAACTCTGCAAGGCAAGGCAGAGCGTGGCGATGGTGGAAGTAAACAATTTACTGGGTTCTCGAGCCCAGTTTCAGACTCATAAAAACTTCTTGCATTTTTTCTGCTGTGCATTTGTGTGGCTTTGTGTCAGTTGCTGGTCCAAGAATTTAAAAAAAAGAAAGCTAAGGGGAGCCATTTTATTTATTAATTTATTTTGCCGACGCGTTATTGCTCAAATACCAACAAAAGTGCTGCTGCAGCACAGACAAATGAGAAAAAAAAACTTGTTCTGAATTGACTGGGCTGGCAATCGTACCCGGCCCCTTCTGGTTGCACAGCCAACACGCTCACTACTCGCCATCAGCACCCTGATTAAAATTAAATTTATTGACTTTAAAATTATTTGACTTTGTGTTTTATAAAAATACCAAAATTTTATAAACAATAACAATTAACTATTAAACACATGGAGTAAAAGAAAATTTTGTTTTGTTTTGTGTTAATTTCTTGTTAATTTTTCAAATTTTCTCATCTTAATTCGTTATTGTCAATAAATTGAAACTTGAAAGTTTAACAAGACTGTCATTATAATAATTATCTGTCATGATGAACACAAAAACAAAACAATGATTGCACTAAAGTGATAACGTAGCTAAAATTCTCTGCTCAGTTTAATAAAGCAGAATTTTATAGGTCCGTACGAGTTCATATATTTTAACAAAAGCACAAGCATGAACGTCAAATGATACTCGTACAAACCGTAAAGGTGAGTAGCAAGTGTTTCTCTTTAGGCTTGTTGAAGAACTTCAATTTAAAATGTTTCATACTCCTTCTTTATACCACTTGGTCACTTTAAAGAATGTGTTTTATGTTAAACACTATAATTATATCAGGCTGCTGTGGGCTCAAACTCACACACTACACCATGAGTGTTGCGATGAAAACACAATGTATTTATGAATTGAAGCCGAACGAATGTACAATAAAAATTGTACGAAAAAAACTGAAAATGAATGTGATGATAAAAAACAAGATTTCAGAAAGAACATTTCCTTCCATTGATTGTGCAAAAAAACCAAACGAAATGAATTTAAATGAAATAAATTTAAAACGGGATTTTATTAAACAATGAAATTTAAAAAGTAAAAACAAAATATTTTTAAACTACAAATATTTATCTTTGTACATACGTACGCGCATTTCATATTTGTATGCCAATATATGGGCTTATTTGGGCAAATACTTCAAATCTACAAACCAATACAGGCGTTGCAAAGGTCTACTTTCACTGATGGTTGTCGGAAGGTTTCAGTGGCGAAGGCATAGTCACTGGTCACTAAACAATAACCGGCTTCAGCTGATAGCAATCCACAATCGTATCAGAACGCCCTCCTTCGTCGGTATTGTGTAGCACCGGCGAAGTAAAATAATAATGAAAATGACCACTAAACCGAAGCTTCACCACTGCTACGAGTATAAACAAAGAACGTGCGAAAGCAGAGCCGTAAAGTAATTAATTAAGCTTCACCTCCTGTCGTTTCTCCTACTATCCCTTTCCTATAGTTCCATCACAATGCTTCGCATGTGTAGGAGTCATCTCCTGAGTGCTGGTCCCAGATAAAACAGAACAAAAAAATGTATGTTTTCCTCCGCTCATTTTAGATAATTTTTCAACATTAATCATATTGATTCAAATACAAAATAATATCTCATGTTGTAAATTATTAAATTTTCATGTTTATTTTTTAAAATTATGTTCACATTTTACATTCAGGTATTTGCAATACGTTAAAAAAAAATAAATAAAATTTAACACACAAAATTCGTGAAAACTAATTTACTGTTGCAGAATTTTTGTAAATATTATTTATATATTTTATTTATTTTTTTTCTCTCTAGCTAATGTACATACATATACATACGTACATATTTGACTTTTACCATAACAATATATTGCTGTATGGCATATAGCAACGTAACATGCTGGTATTAATTGACCACAGCAATTTGCGAACGCAGTAAATTATAATAAAAATGGATGTGGTACTACGGCATTCTACTTTAAAGCATTTTTTTCCTTCTTTCTTGTTGTTTGTTTTTCATGTATCAATTTGTTTTAAGTAACGATGAATAAATTGTTGAAATTTGTTTTGCATGCCAATAAAAATTCGCTACTTGCTGCAGGCGCCCTGGTATAAATTACTTATTTGATTTTGATTGTTTTTGTTTCTGTGTAATTTTAAGTGGGAATTTACATATATAAATTCTGACTTTTGTTACAGCTGTCAGCTGGAGCAGCATCATGTTATACCGAAAAAAAAATAATATACAAAAATTGTATATTTAATTATTTTCAAGACCAAACAATCATATTTAAAATATATGTATGTATGTATGTACAAAGAAAAAATTTAAATAAATTTTAATTAAAAATACATGGTGGCCCAAAAGGCGCGAAAGTAAGCATACGGCGAGAGACATAATGGCTCTTCGAACTCAAACCGCTGCGGGCATTTTGGGCCACTCTGTGTTATAAGATCAATCAAAAAATTACTTACATTTTCACCTGTAAAGAAATTAATAGTATCCAATAAAATATTATTGTTGACTTAATTTAATTAATTTTAAATTTTTAATAATGATAATTAGGAATTTAATTAAATATTTTGAAAATTTCAAACATATTTTTAATAGCAAAAAAAAAACAATTGAATTCCTTTCGAATGTGTGTACTTCAAAAATAAAACTCATATGACATTAGTGGGTCAATTTTGCCCAATACACAGGATTCAAATATTTATTCAGCCTTATTGTTTTTTTTAACATACCATATGGGTTTCAGAATGGGTTTTGCAAATAAATTTTGACATTTATTAGCATATAATAAAAAAGTCATAAGGCATTCAAATACCTTCGCTCAATTAGATACACCCTGTATTAATTATATATTCGATTTTTGAAAGAGACTGTTATGTTTTGTCGTTATTATTCTTTTAATTAAACGTTTTCTTTTTATGAAAAGATTATTATAACATAGATTTTCTTATAAATTTTCCATGAAACAAAATATTTCAAATTTGGTGCTTCTTTTCTGAAAATTCGCGTTTTTTTTCTCAATTTTGCTGCGTTTTAAAGTTTAAAATTTGACAGTGCTGTTCAATTCCTTGATTATTCTTTTTTAAGCGAATGCTACACGTTCAATGTTCAGCTTCAATATTTGTCATTGTGTAAATTATTTTATAAAATAACGCTGAAATAAAATAATGACAAATATTGAAGCTGAACATTGATCGAGCAGCATTCGCTTTATACTACATTTTTGTTATGTGATAATCACAGTTGCCAGACCGGAATATTTATCGTTTTTTACACGATGTTTTAGGTGGAATGATTTGACGATTATTACTGTAATATTTCTTTAATTAATTAAATTATAACATTAAAATTTTATATATGTAGACCAAATCCAATATCAAAAACAATTCTAATACATGATGACTGGTGAATTTTTTTTCTTTGTTACTTACGCAGCACAACATTTTTCAGTGCATTGATTTGGAACTCAATTCAGAGAATTGTACATGAAAGTAGCCCCAAAAATAAGAATTTCTGCATCACTCGTTTTGTCAAGTTGGTTGCATTAATAAAACTATGCAACACAAAAAACTTGCACTGATAACTACTTTTTTTTTTAATTCGCAGTGGTCACCTAACTACAAAAAGCATCATTATTTCAAATTCTATGGTAAGTTTTTGTAAAAAAAATTTTTATTCTAAAATTGGGGTTTTTTGAAGAGGCTGCTCCCTACATCTGGTAGTAACTTTGGAAAAACTTATTCAATCTTGTTATGCAATACGTCAAAAAATTTTAAATTACTGCAGCTGTACCAGTTTTACTACTTAACCTAAAAGGTGTATGCGATAGAAATAAAATACACTTTATTTAATATAAATCCATGGATAAATGCGTGTTTTATTGCCGGTTAAGTGAACGTATGTACACAAAAAAAAACGTCCCCTTTTCAAATTGCTTGCTTGTGAAACTACAGCTGAATCACTTTGAAGGCTTTTCACGAATGCTGTAGCATTACTCCTTTTTGGCATGTTCGACATTTCTTTTATTTTTCCGCTTATTAATTCCATACCTAAGTCTTCAAGGAAAATGCGTCGTTTATACTTTTTATATTGATTCCAGTTTGGATTTATTTTAAGAAAAACTACATAAGCATTATATGTGGATATATCCAAAATATTGTAAAATATGGCTTGTTGCCATCGATTAGTTCACCTTTTGCAGGTGTAAGATGTTATTAATTTATCTAAAGTACCGACCCAGGATTTTGTTTCATTATAAAAGTGTATAATTTCTGGCTGGTAGCTCTATTTTGTTGTCATGATGTAATGTGCTGAGTAAAAACACGGATCGATTTATTTTGGTACATATTCCACAATGGTTGTTTTGTTCTGGATGAGGAAGGGTGTCGAAGAGGAAGTGTGCAAAAATTCCTAGTTTATTTTTTAGTTGCAAAATTTTTTCTGGCAATAAGTTTTGTTTTTCCGTACAGTTACCAACCATTGTAATATTTTGTATTCACGACTCAATACCCAGTTCATGCGAAGTGAAAAAATTGTCGCATATAACTTTATGGCCTTTCAAATCTTTGATTAGGTCAAAGATGACGCGGCGTCTCTGATATATCTCTGGCTGATAGTTCCAGTTTTTTCCAGTGTACATCTGTAAGGACCGTCTTTTGGTTGTTATTTGTTATTTCGTAAAGACAAAAAAATCTGTTACTAAGCTTGTATCTCATGCGCACAATGATTTAATTGCGTTAGGCAAGTTTGACCCAAGTGTACAAGATGCGTAAGTTTTTCACACACGCTTTGTGAAAAGATCTACAAGAATTATATTTTATATTTAAATATTTTATATTTAAATATTTTAAAAAAATAATTGTACTGAAGTTTCAAAATAAGCCGCTGAGTATTTGAAAAACAAATGAGCAATAAAACTGTTTGGGCAATTTTGACCCATTAATACAGGATAAGAGTTAAATAAAAATAAGCCGTCATTTTATGTATTACGTAGCCAAAAAAAATAATTATTTGTTTTTTCAAGTATAGAGCGCAACAATTAATTAAAAATTTTATTGAATTGATTAAACTTTTAATTGAAAAAAAATATATATTATTCTAATTAAAGGCGTTAATTAAAAATAAAAAGTCATATTTTTATCTGTGTATATATATACAGGGCAGCCCAAAAGTCATGCCTGCGTGTAAAAATATGATGTTCGATGAATAAAATCTAAAAAAAAATAATAAAAAATAATAATAAACCAAAAAGTTATTCGAATTTTAACACGCAGGCGTGACTTTTGGGCCACCCTATATTTTTGCATTTTATATATCTATCATAAATGCAAGATTTCATACTTTTGCATATCTCATAAAAAATAAATTCACCGTATAACATACATTAAAATTGGCAAACATTGAACTGAAACTCTGCAAAATAAATTTGTGGCAACATTTGCTCATGCGGTCCACTACTAACTTGTATACATAACTTGCTCACAACTTGCTGACTACTGTTTTGTAAATGTTTATAATATGCAGAAGTTGCTATAAAAATTTACTATCAACATTCGGCAACATGTTGATACGAAAGACTTAAGACGCAAAATTATTTTGCTAAATGCAACAAAAGCAAAATAATTTTAAGTTTTGATAAAATAAGTTACAAAAATGCTATTCTTTTAAAGCAGTATGTCCGAGTTTAGACAGGCGAACATTTTTTTTTTTTTTTTTTTTTTATCTAGAACCAGCACTCAGGAGATGACTCCTACACATGCGAAGCATTGTGCTGGAACTATAGGAAAGGGATAGTAGGAGAAACGACAGGAGGTGAAGCTTAATTAATTACTTTACGGCTCTGCTTTCGCACGTTCTTTGTTTATACTCGTAGCAGTGGTGAAGCTTCGGTTTAGTGGCCATTTTCATTATTATTTTACTTCGCCGGTGCTACACAATACCGACGAAGGAGGGCGTTCTGATGTGATTGTGGATTGCTATCAGCTGAAGCCGGTATTGTTCAGTGACCAGTGACTATGCCTTCGCCACTGAAACCTTCCGACAACAACTCAAACACAAAGACACACTAATGCACATCAGAAAAATGCGAGATGTTTATTTTTATTTAAAAATTTTTTTTTTTTTTTGTCTGAAACTGGGGTTGATCCCAGGTCTGTTTTTTGGTTATGTAGTCAACGTGCAGACTACCATCCATCGTGCCATCGCCACCCTCTTTGGAAGAAACGTATCTCTTTTGTTTTTTCATTCGCGATCACACATACGAAAATGTTGCCGGCGACTTTCCATTGTTATTGCTGTTATTGTGAACAAATCGTGTCATGGAGTACCGAACAGAAAATCGTAGCTCACTTCCCCACCCGTAATATGCTGCCAAACTAAATATTTCCCTTGATGCCCGTTCGCCCGTCTAAAGAAATACCATCGAAAACTTGAAAATCAATAAATATATGATTTTAAATATTGATACTTCAAATGAATGAAATTAAAAAAATTAAATACATACAAATAAAAATAAAAGCTGACCGCAGCGTTTTGGTTAATTTATATACAAAATAGTCTTTATTTAAATTTTGCATAGACAGACGGTGAAAGTGGTAGGAGATAGAGCTTAATTGTTGCACAATTATAAAGCAAACTTGAGGTATCTGATGTTATTTTTGGCGCATTATTTTTAAGCTAATGAATGGCCAATTTATTTATTTTATTGCTCAAATACCTACTAAGGTGGGTGCTGCAGCACAGAAAAATCAAAAAAAAACCTTGAATTGACCGGGCAGGAAATCGAACTCGGGTTCTTCTGATTGCAGAAATAATTTGTATTGTGTAATTATCCATGCAAATTAAATTTGAACGGACCAGAAGAAAAAATTTCATAAAAATGAAAATTTCTCAAAATGTGCTTCAAGCGTTTTTTTTTTTTTTTTTTTTAGTTCGTTTTTCGTCCCGATGAACGTGGTAGCAAATAAGACCATTTTCCTGTTTAATTCATATAATCACTTATTTAGAAAAGTTTTAGGTTTACAGTGGCTGGTGGGATATAATGAGTAACAGACTCGGTAGACGGCCTAAAATTTATGTGGCAATATTGGCTATCAACTATCAAATTTTTCTTATTAAAAGCAACCGTACAAAATATGCTGCATTCGTAAAAGCCATTACTTGGTTGACGACGGAGCTCAGGTAAATTTATTAAATTGAAAAACCTCTTCTAATGAACTAAAAAGAAAATCGTATTTAACAAAAATCGTTATGTTCCACTCACAAGTAATAATAATAACTTCCGAATTATGTAAATGGAGCAACATGTTAAAGTCTAATTAAATTGGATAAATTAATGAAATTCAAATATTCTAGTTCCAGCACAATGCATCGCATGTGTAGGGGTCATCCCCTGAGTGCTGGTCCAAGATAGAAAAAACAAAATATTAACTCAATTGAAGAGATTGAAGGCTTTCGTCAGTAACAGCCACACTTGCAATTTTTACTTTAAATGTTGGAATTCAACAGCTTGATGAAATTTTCTTTAACACTGAATAATGCAAAATAAAAGAATGGAGAGCAATGGGAGCATTGAATTGCGCATGACTTATGACACACTGAAAACAAAATTGCATCTTCACTAGAGCTCTCTGTTACATGATGTAATCTATTTTCACTATCTCTTTATCACAATGAATGTTATTATTTGTATATATGTATGTATGTACATATGTATGTAAGTTGGCAAGTAAAATAAAATTAAATTAAAAAATTTTCAAAGAAACATAAAAAGCTATTCACCGTAAACTGAACTGAGTACATGTTACATGTCCGTCTCTCTCTCTGAATAAGTAAATTTATTTTGTGAATAGAGAGCTGTTAATGCAACAAAACAACGAAAGAAAATTACTCCACATTGTGCCGAATGCAAGGCAATTGCTAAATTTCCCAAATGAAGAAGATTCAGTGTTGCCGGGATAAGCGAACGAAGAAGTAGACGTGCTCAACTTATTGCTGCATAAAAGTAAAATATTTTACGTAATTAAATTTTCGTTATTTGTTATTGTTAAAGAAATTTTCACTGTCATTTACTTGCATCAAGGCGGTATCGTTGCTTTCAATATCAATGCTGGTATAAAATGTTGCTTCCTTTTTGTGTAGAAACAAACAGTTACGACTTCGAAAAGTATAATAAAAATTTTATAGCCAAGAAGTTCTTTTTTGATTTAAAACACAACTGCAGATTTCAATTCACACATAAAAAATTCTTAAATTTGTCATTGTTTTGGAGATGAGCTATACCTGCTCATTTCTTCGGGTTAGCCCAACTTTTGAAAATGAAATGAATGAAAAATACGCAATACTGTTTTATTTGTAGATATATTCTCGTTGCCTTAACTTATTTTAATATCACATAATATGAAGGATTTTCACGATGGTGTTACAGCAAATATTACGAACGAAGACAACGTATGCAAAACTACAAGTAACATCGGAGCGCCCTCCTTCTTCGGTATTGTATAGCATCTACGTGAGCAATTGATATAAAGTTCTGAAAATGTCCATTGGCCGGAAAGAGCAACCCTTTTAACCCCACTAGACTATTTTTTATGGAGATACGTGAAGTTTCTTCCGTACAGGGACAAGGCGTTACACCGGACAACACTTACATTAAACTTCAAAAAGTAAAGACTTTCATTTATCGGCCCAAATAAATATTTCATTCGCTTTTACAAATTTTCTGTGTTTTTTTTTGATTTTCAAAATCCAATTGTAAAAAAAAATCACCCGTTAATTACATTCGAAACAGAATTCAATTTTTTTTTTAGATATTAATAATAAAGATTATGTAAAGAGATGACTCTGCTGCAGCACATTTATTTTTATTCGGATGTTAAGGAAATACATTATTTTTTTAAGGTTTAGGAAACAGCCAATATTGCTAAATATGTCAAAGGAGGCATAATGGGGATGTTTGTTAGAATAGCCGTTAACGCACATCAGAAACAATTGTTGTTTTTGTTATTGGAATGGCTAGAACTTAGATGTTTCTGATAATAAATTTCCTACTAGAATTATTTAGTATAACAGTTAAACAATTTTAAATTGTTTTTCATTGGAATAATATATTTTTCAGTTAAAAGTTTAATCAAATTAATTACATTTTTAGGCTCAATACCTAAATAAACAAATAATTAATTTTTGCACAATACACAAAATGGCGGCTTATTTTTATTTAAAAGCTTATCTCACTGTTTTATTTCATATATGCAACACTCCTTATATAAATGGAAATTAATACGTCACACCCCACAGTGGTCTCAAAGTCAAATTTAGCGCGAAAAAAGTCATAACTTCTTTTTAAAAGAAGCTAAAAGCATAAAAATTTGTACAAATTTACTACATGACCGGACACGATCTTGCACCAAAAAAGGGCGACGGTTTTGTTGAAAGAGAGGAAATATAAGGATCTGATGAAAAAAGAAAGTAGTTAAAAAGATCTTGTATGTTACTTTCCCGTGACATTTTTCGAGCATGATGTTCTCTAACATATCTTATGTCTCTGTTCCGAGATTCGAGCGCTTCCTCGGATAACACTCCTATAAGCAGGCCAGCATTTTAATTATGTCTGCACCGTGGATCTATATCTTATGGATATATATAAGCATTACGTTTTCTAGCATCTAAGCGCATGGTAACATAAGAACTTTTCGAGTATTTTCCATCAACAAACATCGCCAGTGCTTCCTCGCTACTATAAGGTGTCGGTTCCTTATTTGGAGTATCTAAATTTTTTTTTTTATTTTCAAAGGCCTGTTCGGAGAAATATCTATGCTTCTAATAACGTTTGCAACAATTCTTTTGCCTTCGACGACAAATCAAGAATTAAAAAAGTACATACCTCTAATTTGTAAATTAAAGGAAGAAACATTAACGAAAATGTTTTAATTTAATTTTATAAGCTCTATCGACTGATTTCTTAATAAAAACAAAATGCAAATATTATTTGTGTTCAAACCAATGCTGCAGCGAAAATATTGCAAGTCAACAAAAGAAAAAAATATACCGTTATGCACGGTGGAGTGTTGCCAATAAAATACCAAACAAAATATTTATTTCTGTGCCATTCGAAGAAACGACTTTTTTCGCGTCATAGTGCACCCCTTCGAATTAAATTCAAATATTTTCTTTTGTAATTAAAAATTTGTTTTTTTGGGATAGTAGGAGAAATGATAGGAGGTGAAACTTCACTATCTTACAACACTGCCTTTTATTTTATTTTATTTTATTTGTTTTTATAGCAGTGTTGTAACGTCTCTGATGTCAAGGAGACATATTATATTTTGAAGCTTCGTTTTTAGTAGCTATTTTTAGTAATTATTTTACTTCGCCGATGTTACACAATACCGCCGAAGGAGGGCGTTCTGATGCGCCTATGTTAGGGTGGGGCGATTAGTATGGAAGGAAAAAAATCTTAATGGGCGCTTCGCGTTTCTGATTCTTGGGATTGTACTAAGCAAAAAAGTCCACTAGCCATACGTCTACGGTGAAAATCGAGCTTCCCCATTTTGACTTGATCAGAGTTTTGTCACGTTTTTTTGGATATTTTGGCCTATAACAGCCAAACCATTGAGATTTTCGATCCAATACTAAGACAAAAATTGTAGCCAAGACAATAGTTAAGAACTCTCTAGTACATCGTGAAAGCATTGGAACGCTCCTTCAGGCAGTTTTGGCCTTGTGAAAGTGCAAATTTTTCGTGAAAATATTGATAAAATACCATTTTCAGTTGTTCATAGCGCAAAATCATAAAAATGTTCTATTTCTTACTTTTTCCACTTTTTTTATCCATAAATATAATGTTTTTTTACAATAAACTAACAAAAATGCATCAAATGAACTGAAAACAATAGAAGAATAAAAAATAAGAAATAAAATAAATAGAATAAATAAAAAAATAGAATATTGTTCAGTGACCAGTGACTATGCCTTCGCCACTGATACCTTCCGACAACAACTGACACAAAGACACACAAATGTTTGTTTGAAATTGAGAAAATATTTAATTAAATTTTTAATTATTATTATTAAAATAATTAATTGAAAATAGAAAAAACTGATATTATTAAGAGGTGAAAACCTAATTAGTATTTTATTTGATATTATAAAAGTAGCTGGCCCATTTCACTTTTCTAACATTTAACAGTTCATCGTGAAATTTTATAATTGGAATTTTTATTTTTGGGACTTGTACATTTTTATTATATACATATATAATTTTTGCTACTTAAAATTCTCAAAATATTTAACTTAATTTTTAATTATTTTATATTAAATTCTTATTATTTTATTAATTAGTCTCGCTTCTATTTTTATTTTGAACTTTATTCAAATTTTTTAATTGTATTTATTTTGGAGCGATGGTCTTTTCTATGAGAAGTTTTTAACATAAATTCATAAATGATTGAAAAAAATACGGTAATCGGGATAATATTAATTATAAACGACGTTTTTTGTTGGAAATGTTACAGATAATTAAAATACCTGCGGACAATAGAATAAACTATAAATCAGATGTAGATAATTTAGCACAAAATTATAGATATTTAGTTAATACAATTTAGATTTACATTATGTATTATATATATATTTTTATGCGAAAAAATAGAGTTAATAATAGATAGTCATAGGTCATTTATTAAGTTATTTTTAATAATTATGTTCTATTGTTGTTATAGTTATATGTTATTTTTACATTGTAGAAATATGTTATTTTACATACATGTATATATCGAGCCTAAGAAAAAGCAAAAGAGAATATTTGTTTCTGCAAAATCTGTTACGGGATTTATCATTAGGAAACTATCATTTTGGAAACTAAGCGCGTATGCTGTGTTCTACTAATGCCCAGAGAATGTCCCTTTTGTATGCACTGCATTGCAGCGATACTTATTGGAAAATGCTTGTGTAAGGAAGGGAAGTTGTAAAGTTACGAAAAAGGCTTAATTCTTGTTTAAGTCTGCAGGAGAGTTGCTGAGTCTGCGGTGCAAATTAGATGCATTTGAGACCATTTTGATTGTTACTTTACTTCGCCGTAATTTTTATTACCCAACTGCTTACGAATAGCCGAAAAAAATGGTATTCGAAACGAACAAGGTCTAGAAAAACAGGGCGGCTGGAGCATAATTCCCTAACCTAATTATTTTCTAAATTATATATTAATGATTAAATACATACGAGTACATATCGAGTCTTTGGTGCAATACCGCAGTAATTCAAAAAATCGTGAACTGAGAAAAGTGCATTTGAAGTTTTGAGCCATCTTTTTGATAGTATTTTCGTTTACTAAAGTTATTTTTTTACAAGTTTTTAAATAAAGAGGCATGTTTTGTAATGTTTCCTGTTTGTAAATTTCTCGTCATAAAGGAAATATTTCATTATTGCAAATAAATATTGTTGGAAATAGCTGGAGGCAATAAAGACATTTGTAGCTGTAGAATCTGAACAGTTAGATATAGAACCATAATCTTTTTTCCTTTAGATATACTTTTCCCTAAAGATCATTTCTGCATAACCAGCTCAAAAAATTCAAATTTTGAGTTACTACGGTATTGCACCAAAGGCTCGATATGTAAAAAGAAAATAATTTTGAAATCATATTTATTTATGTATACACATGTACACACATTTATACATGTGTATAAAGAATATTTTTAATATCAATGACAAAAAATTTTCATTCCCTTTCAAAAATATTTTCTTTTTCTTATTAAAAAAAAAAAAAAATATTTTTGTTACAAATTATTATTTCCCGACGATGCTACCTATTTGGTAGCGAAATATGGAAAAATATATAATTGTTAAAAACTTTTCATAAAAAAGACCATCGTTCAAAAATAAATATAATTAAAATATTTTACTAATTATTAATTTCTTATTAATAATAAAATATAATAATATATATATTTAATTGATTTTAAATAAACTCTCAAATTATTTGCACCAAAATTGCTTATCGCGAAAAACATAAAAACTAATTCGTATCAAATTGAAATTTCCATAACTGGTTTAATTTCATGGAATGAAAAAATATTTATGTGAAATTTTTTTAAAGAATAAAATATGTATAAAAACAACAATAATAAAAATAAAAAAATATACAAATTTGCGTGTTCTTAAGCATATAAGGACATATCGAGCCTTTGGTGCAATACCGTAGTAATTCAAAAAATCGTGAACTGAGAAAAATGCATTTGAAGTTTTGAGCCATCTTTTTGATAGTATTTTCGTTTACTAAAGTTATTTTTTACAAGTTTTTAAATAAAGACGCATGTTTTGTAATGTTTTCTGTTTGTAAATTTCTAGTCATAAAGGAAATATTTCATTATTGCAAATAAATATTGTTGGAAATAGCTGGATGAAATAAAGACATTTGTAGCTGTAGAATCTGAACAGTTAGATATAGAACTATAGTCTTTTTTTCCTTTAGATATATATTTCCCCAAAGATCCAGCTCAAAAAATTCAAATTTTGTGTTACTACGGTATTACACCAAAGGCTCGATATCGTTTTCTTTTATACAATAAACCATACGACTGAGCTGGTGAATTGAGCAACTGTACACTCTTTACAAAAATATCTCCTCTGCTATACAGCTTTAATTTTTTTTTTTTATCTTGGACCAGTGCTCAGGGGCTATCCCCTACATATGCAATGCATTGCACTGGAACTAGAGCGATTGATAGGGTAGAGAATAGACAGGTGCTGAAAGAGGAAGATAGAGCTTAATTCTTGCGCAACTCTGTAGTTGCGTGTTAGTTATAAAGCAAAGTTGTGGCGTCTATGTTTTTTTTTTTTGATGCATTATTTTTAAGCTAATGGATGGCCAATTTATTTATTATTTTATTTCGCCAAAGTCTTATTGCTCAAATACCGACCAGGGTGTAGCACAGAAAACACAGAAAAAACTTTTTTTTTATTTAACCCGGCTGGGATTCGAAGCTGGGTCTTTCTGGTTGCAGAACCAACACGCTGACTAATCGCCATCAGCACCCTAAATTGCGTCACTATCCAATATATCTATAGTAATTCAACTCATGCGAAAACAATCTAGTGAATTTGACGCATCTTGTAGATTACTAGTTGTAGCAGACCACCCATCCATGCTCTCAAAGTGGAGAAGCCCATACATTTGAGAATTATTGCATACATCTTCGTCTGTGTTTAAATGTCCATTGTTGCTGGATAATTCGCATTATATGTACTCGTATGTATATGTTTTAAATGGTTGCCTACAAATTAGCAATTAATAGGAGGACATAAGTCGACATATTGCATTAAACTATTGGCAGTGGCACATTAAATACAGTAGTTAGAGCTTCGATTGTTGTATGTATGTATGTACATTAGAGCGTAACACCTTGCAGGCAAAGCAAAAGTGCGCCATGCACCCTCTAATATAAATTATATTTTTTTTTTGCCGCAAGTAGCGGTCGCCTATCTATCGCACTAAGAGCCATTGACTTCAAAAATAATTTCATTTTGTTCGTATGTATTTGGAAACATAATAAAATACTCCTTGTTCATTCCCATATTAAAGAACTTCACTACTGTTTCTAGTTAATGCAACAATTATTATTAAGTTTAATATGTATATGTATATATAAACATACGTGCATACATACATACATACGTCCAGCAAAGTTTCAAAACGAATGACATCGTAACAGAAACAAAACTTCATTGATTATGCCTGGTAGGGCTTGGGTAACACCCACAAGTTACGTCAGTCGAAATGACATCATTAGTTGTCAGCCTTTAACGTAACAAAAGGCAATATTTACAACAACTCCTACTACAACAATGGCATAAACTATTTTGTATTCTATGACTGTTAGCAACAGTGACCTGCAATTATAATTAATTACTCGTACTTTCGGGACAACAAATTCACTGCCGAATATCAATCTTATTCGATTTAAATACAGACGGTCAACATAGTGGGAGTCGGTGATTTATAAAGATAAAATGACAAGAAATAGAAACTTTAAGACTTGAAGAATTCAAAGGTATTGAAGATTGTCAAAGAACTGGAGCTCTTCGGTATCTAATGACTTTAAAACATGTTTGTAGCACGTGTTGCTTAAATATTACACAGAAAAAAGTAAAATCCAGATTCAATTAAAATAACAATTAAATTTCAACTTATAACGAAAATTTTAGGATCAATTAACAGTTTTAATTGAAAAATTTTACGTGTTTTTTTTTCATTTCACCATTCTATAGTTTTTTTTAATTGAACATCATGTAGAGAGAAAATCAAAATTAATTAAAATAAATGTGGATTCAATGAAGTTATTAATTAAGGAGAAAACACTTATTAAGCAAAGACTGTGACTACTGATGGCGAGTAGTTAGCGTGTTGGCTCTGCAACCAGAAGGACCCGGCTTCGCTTGCCAGCCCGGTCAAATCAGAAAACGTTTTTTATGAATTTTGTGTGCTACAGCATGTTCCTTCGTCGATATTTAAACAATAAAACGTCGGCGAAGTAAAATAATAAATAAAATGGCATCCCTTGGCTTAAAAATAAGATCAGAGACGGCGCAACTTTGTTTTATAATTAGCATGTTTGAACATCCTCAACTTATTTGCGCCATAGAAATTACATAGTTGTCTATAAGTTGCTCTAATTGATGACTGATATTAAAGTAATTTCTGGAAAATTTGAAAAGTATATTTTTGTAGAGATATTTTTCAGAGTATACTGATCAAAGATTTTAACGTTCTAACTGGATTAAAAAAAATACAATTTGCTATGATGTGCATTAGTGTGTCTTTGTGTGTCAGTTGTTGTCGGAAGGTTTCAGTGGCGAAGGTATAGTCACTTGTCACTGAACAATACCGACATCAGCTGATAATAATCCACAATCGAATCAGAACGCCCTCCTTCGTCGGTATTGTGCAGCACCCGCGAAGTAAAACAATAATAAAAATGGCTACTGAACCGAAGCTTCAGCACTGCTACGAGTATAAACAAAGAACGTGCGAAAGCAGAGCTGCAAAAATAAATAATTAAGCTTCACCTCCTGTCATTTCTCTAACTATCCCTTTCCTATAGTTCCAGCACAATGCTTCGCATGTGTAGGAGTCATCTCCTGAGTGCTGGTCCCAGATAAAAAAAAACCGGCTCTATACATCCCTGCGTCGAAGGGTGTATTTTTCTATTACTATCCAAAAGAGAACGTAACGCGCGGTTGCCATTTTAGTTCAGTATTGCTTCCTCCCCTTGAATTTTAGTGCCACCAGCACTAATGATTTTTTTTTTTTTTTTTTTTTTTTTTTTTTTAAACGTTACTGCCGAAAATTACACTGCACTTGATGTCCAAACATTTATAGGCTTAAGAATTTAGTAATAAACAAAATCTGTTCAATGTTTGATTTACAAATAAAGTTTGCAAAACATTCGCAAAAGCAAACACATGAAGAAATATGAAATGCCTATTGCCTTTGCTTAAGGACGCTCAAGAACGTGCGTAGTTTTTACAAAAGAAAAAAAAAAATTTTGAGGTTTGTTCTTTAGCCTGGAGCAGTGAAAGCAAATGGATTTAAGTGGGAGCTGAGAGTGTTGCATGACAAATATATATTTTGTTTTCAGCAAAAGGATTGTAGGCATATTGAAACCTGGTTACGATTAAATTTTATTCATTAACGAACGCCACGAAATGAATATGGAGTCTCATTATTTCTGAGTTAAATTATTGTAGCCCTGCAGCTAAAAATGTATTTATTTATTTATAACTTTTTTTCCATTAACAAAAGTTTTCCGTCTAAGCAGCTGTTGCCAAAGTAGTTTGATGAAAAGTTTGTTCTGCTATCATGTCTTTTAGCCTTGTTTACAATAGTTTTCTTTGTTTGTTTTCATGCCCATTTTATTTGTAATTCTTATTTGATTTGGTTAGAGTAACATGGAATTAAATATGTGATAAAGAAGTATAGAGTTTTTTTTTACTAAAAAAAACGTTTATTTCTTCGTGTGTAGAAAAATGAATGCCTTGTGTTTGTGTTACCTGCTTGAATTGCTAATTTCCTGCTGGTTTTAATAGCCTTCGTCAGCGGTGGAAAGGACAACTGAACCAATTGTCACACATAGTTTCAGCTGAAGTCGGCTCTTCAAAAACCTCTTATGAATGTTTTTTTTTTTATGACAGTACCACTCTACGAAACTCTTAAGCTTGTCTGTAGAAACACCCAGGGTCTAAGCGGGAATCGAACCCGCACCTCCATATTGATAAGACTAATGCTCATGCACTAGACTACGGAGGCACCCTACAATTTCCACTGGCAGAGTAGTTCAAGTCATGGATGCGGTTATAAAGTTGCCACTTTATAAGTGCAGGAACCTTATTACTATTGATGAAGCTAGAACGAGCACATTAGACTTCGTATTTTATACGACGACGAAGAATTTATGACAGGTACCACAAATAGAAAATGCATTCTACGTTCTCAATAATAACACTGGTCAATGCGAATTTATTGGCATGAGTTTTCTTAGTCAATTTGAATACATATACTACTCCGATTCAATGCCTATAAATTACTTTTTTTGGATTGACTCTAGTTCTCGAGATTTACCGTTATATCGATAAAAGCGGAGGTTGCACCACGTAATTTGCAATAACTCGAGAACTAGTTCATCGATTGCATTATTATGTTATAATACATTTTTTGCAAATCCTTATAGTTTTGGAGATATTCAGAATGTTTTGCGAAAAACTCTTTTTTTTGAAGAAAATTTAAAAAAAATTTTTTTTAAAGTTAATTAAAAATTTTAAATAAACATACGTTACGTTACGCATACGTTACAAATAAAATGAGGTGTATTGTTTGTCTAATTGATTTTTTAATTGCCTTTTTCAGAATGTTGAATATGCCATTAAAAATGCAACCTTTACCGATCGAAGTTTAAGATTGTTTCTTCTCTATTTTGATTTCGTTCAAGGTATTGATTATTATGACGGCCAACAAATGCTCATACGTACAAGTATCAAAGGCTCAATTAGACGTGACTTATACTTCTGCAATAGCCGTAGCCATAGCCGTATCGTTTGCCGTAACCGTAATAAAACTTTTTCTCATCAATTAGTGCTGCCATAGCCATAAGCAGCTCTTGTCTCACTTTTATTTGTATCGAACATCACCTGAACAATTACCAACTGTGATATCAAAACATATATTTGTTATTAAGCAGTTGATCTTAACTCATTAATAACTCCTTAGGCGATCTTAAGTCGCTGGAAGATGTACAGATTTTCTCAAAGAAACAACTTTTTCACTGTTTTAGAGAAAGTTTCTTTTGTTAATGTAAAAAAAACATTCTGCATGAAGTCATTGTTGTGGTCATGATATGCGCAATAAGATTTTACTGATCCAATACGATTATTAAAAATAATTCGTTTGTTATTAATATTAAAAAAATTTTATACTCGAATGATTTTCGGTAATTGATTGATCTGAATAGCTGATACAGGGCATCAAGTTTAAAAATTGAATAACAAATTTTTATCCATTAGTAGAGCAATTTAAAATAGATTAGATCTCCATTCCGTATCGGTATATAAGTAGCCAAGATTTCCATTATTTTTTGACATTAATTTTGCAGTAATCAGCCAGAAAAGTTCGTGCTTTCACAATGGTTCAAAAATTGTTGTTTCTCGTGTCTTTATTACTTATTGTAAAATATTCCCTTCAAGTTAGTTCAAATAATATTGTGCAATGTTACAATGGAATTAAAACATTTTTATTTTCTAATTAAACAATTCATAGTATTCATCCAGCCGTTATAATTTGGTGATTGACAGCATAAATTGTACTGCCCTGGCCAACCCTGCTCAATATTTCAAATGTGAAAAGCATAAATTAGCCACAAGTCGCTATGCATTTTCGGGATCATTTAAGTTCAACAAAACTATGAGTAAAAACATGTCCATTCGTTTTTATTTGGACATCACTCCTCTTTGGCAGAATAAAACTACACATTTTATCAATCAGACAGTGAATTCTTGCGATATCTTGGGATTAAAATTCGATACTGCATTATTCCAGTATATTTTGTTGGAATTTAGAAGAATTGCAAACTTTCCCTACCAATGTCCATTTAAAGCGGTAACTTTGGTTTTTCTATATTTGCTTAAAATATCCACTGATTAATTAATTACTCAATTGACTTTTTCAGAATTATGAATATTTTTTTAAAAATCTCACTTTTAGCGATACCAGCATAAGACTATTTTTTCCATACACAAAATTCGTTCAAGGTTTGGATGTTTATGAAGGGGAAAAAGTTATCATGCGTGAAGTAGTCAAAGGCAGCCTTTTACCTAAAAATAAGACTAGAATTATAAAGACTTAATTTTGGGTATAAAATATTTGAAAATCGCGCATAATTGTTTAATGTACGATTTACTTTTTATTATAAAACTACATATTTATTGTATCTTTTTTTCTATAATCTTACGTTATCTTTACGTATGAGTATACTTTCTTGCGGTGTCGGTTTATGTATGTATGTACATGTTATAAATATAAATTTGAAATTTAATAAATGTTTTGGAGCAAAAATTTATTGTTCGATGTATGGAGAGGTCAATTCTGGCACAACTCTGCTGTTACGCATTTTTGATAAACTCGTAAAGCTGAGTTGCTGCGCATTAAATTTCAGCGAAACGAGGTTAATTTTATTTATTACTTTACTTCGCCCGGTTTTTGGCTGGAACCAACCATGTTCGGTTTCCAGATTTAATGCGCTGACTAGTCAGCCATTAAGACCTACAAAGGGAGTCAAATTATAACCCACAAAAATTTATTCTCTTCTAATGAATTATATTCTAGACACTTTTTGCAAGATCATGGTCCATAAAAATTTTTCAAATGCAATTCAAGAGAGTAAAAATATCATTAGTATATCAAATTCTAAGGATGAATTTTTTTTTTCTAAAATATGATATTTTTGAAGAGCTTGTTTCGCACATCTTATCATAACTTTGAAACGACTTATTCGATTTAGTTACGCAATATGTTAAACAATTATAAATTATTCCAGCTTTAAGTTATTCTAATATTGTTTTTTAGTGTAAACATTATTGTTGGAATTATTGAGAAAAAAGTGAAAAAAATTATTATAATTTTTGATTTCTCATTGATTGTTAAGTGGTACGAGTCCGGCGAGTCAGCTAGTTTAAAATATAAAAAAAAGTTCTAAAATGTTATAATAAGTGAAATACGGTGTTCAGTGATGCATCTTTTTTTTTGAGATTTTTGCCATAAATGCCAATATTGAATTCAATATTTTTATTTTATATATTTTATTTTACATACATTTTGCTTTATATCAACGAAATAAAAAATCCGATTAATAAAAGCTTTACACATTTTGAAAAAGACTATAAAATTGAATAATAAAAACGGCAAATCTGTTTCAACAAAAAATATTTTCTCAAGAAAATCAGTTACAATTATTCGCACGCTGTAACAGTTTGTTACATTGATTTCTTGATATACATAAGTATGTACATTAGACCGTACCACCTTACAGGCAAAAAAAAGTACTCCGTAATTTAAAAAAAAAAATTGTTTTGACAAAGGTAGGGGGTCGCCTTTTTAAACTTTTCGTTATATATTTGGCATTTGCAGTCGGCTGATATATCAATGTTTTTTTCTCGAAAAGTCCAATATTCTGCATCAATGGCCATTGATTTCAAGTCTGCCGTTCTAGTATTTATCCATCAGATCTCATCTAAAGTCAGAAAATTAAAGCTCGCAAGAAACCAATCCACATAAAATTTGTGGGGAAATTTCAAAGTTCTTAAAAATCATAAGCATTTATAAATACGACTGGAAATTTTTCAATATTTGATATTTAAAACAATTATTTTAATTATATTATTAATTGACATTTTTTATTATATTTTTTGATATATATTTATTATTTTAAATAAAATTTGGCAAGGTTTCTAAATAAAATCGATCTTACCAAAGTGTAGTGATCACCAAATGCGCTGTTAAATATTAGAATTTATTTTATATTATTTTATTTTTCCTTTTTCATAATTATTTTATATTATTAACTTATTCCACTTTTATTTATTTAATTTATTATCGTTATTTTATTTTATTCTATTTTAAAAAATTTTACCATGTGGTTGCCACTTTTTTAAACTTTTTTTCATTTGAATTTTGCTTTGACTTTTTCACTTTTACTTTAGTTTTCCTATCGCCTTTTCACTTTTTTACTTTTATTATTACTATCTATCTAATTATATATAATTCTATTATTTCATTTTCTTTATTTTCCTCTTTAACTTTCTCTTTTTAAATAATTTATTTTATTATACATTTATTTTTTTATACAGGACACTCGCTATAATATATATATATTTATATATTGAACATAATTTTCCCCTAAAATATGAACTTGTGCAAAGCTCTAAACTTTATATCCTTTAACGGGTTTCTGATTAAATAAATATAAATCAAGAGAATAGTGGTTAAGTTCAGATTCAACTGCATAATAATTTAGGGATTTCCCCAGCTTTTGTTTGCTTTTAATTTATCTTCTGCTGTTTAGCCAAATTTCTTACATACACACAAAAGCAACAGCAAAAGAAAATCGCTGGACTTTTCACATAACAACTTTAAGATTTTTTCCCCCTCTTTTCAAAAATAAATTGTTTTTTTAATCCAAAAAAACAAGAAATAAAAATTTTAACTTATTCTTTTTTACATTTATTCAAAGTGATACAGTATGAATTACGATGATTTACATATGTATACTTGTTGCATTGTTAAGCTAGTCTATATGTACATTTCGTTTGTGCTCCAAATCTATTCGAGAATTACGAAAATATAAACTAAGTAGCCTTTGCAAAATTATTTTATACAACAGATTATTTTTATTCGCTGTACATATACTATTTCTAAACTAAATAAATAAAATATTAAGAAAAAGAGAATAACAAAATTATACACTTTTTTAAAGACTATTTATTTTATTTTGTTTGTATTTTGATAATTCTCAAACATATTTTGAGAGTTTTTGTATAAACATGTGAGATATTTTTGAAAAAATTGGTTGAGGGTCTTAGATGCCATTCGTAAATATGATCGACGTCGCAAAATTAAACTGGCTTTTTTTAATTAGTTCATATTATCGCGAGTTCACTGTATTTTGTTCAATTCTATTTTATTTACTAATTTTATTTTTATATTTTATATTTCCATTTTTATATTTATATTTTTACACAATTTTATTTTTATATTTTATTTTTTAATTTTATTTTGCAAAAATTATATTATATTGCAATTAATTATTTTAACAAAATTAATTGATTTTTTTTATTTAATTTTACCTTCACCTGGTTTTTATTTAACCACCTAATACTGCTTTATTTTATCTAATTATTTATTTTATATAGATGGAAGGGTACAATGTACTATAGATGCATGTATAAAAACTTTTACGTATAGCCAAGGCCGGCAGATAAATTTCTCCAAAAATTGTCAAAATCCCGAGAAAATATAAAAATAGTCGTCTTTTCAGTTCAGCAAAAGCGTCATTTTCAAGTAAAGAATTGTCATTTTGCTGTTTTCGATACCAAAAATCGTCAAAATGACGAATAAAACGTTACATATGGCAGCCGTGCGTATAATCAGGGTGCACAGTGTTACCATATGTTAAGGTATATCTTAATTTCGAAGTTTTTTGAGATGTCAAACAGTCTAAAAGATTTTTGAGCATAAAACAAAGATTTTTAAAAATATTACCAATTATACTAATAGGAACGGCTAACGTTGAAAGCATATTTTTCACAAGCAATATCAATATGAACAAAACAAGAAATTAATTAGGTGGGATTTTAAGCACATCTTGAAAAAACTGATCGCAATGGCACAACGTTTGAACTATCAAAATAATAAATACAAAAAATTTTAATAAACAAATGTATTAAGTCACTATTAGTATAAAAAATTTACAAATGTATGTCAATAAATATTTTAACTGAATTTGATTTCAATAAAATCTTATAAAAAAAAAAGATTTTTAATGAGAAAATATAACTTTTTTGTTTAATATTAAGATTTGTGAAAAGAAAAAGTGGCAACACTGATGGTGCAAAAAGTTATGCCACCATGCGTATAACACATTCGCTTCTTTTTAAAACACTTTCCAACACCCAGCCATGCTGCAATTACTCTTTATTAATTCTACTTACCCTTCATTATGTTATTAAAAATAAATTTCCCCTAGCGACGACGCAAACCACTTTGAAAGTTAAATTTTACACGCAAGTGACCATGACCTAAAATTTCTCCTCCAAAACGCGACTCCCTAAACATGACTGCAACAGCGCTTTTTGGGACTTTTTTTTTATATACATAAGTATATACATATTAATTTTATGCATACATACTATATAGAACATTCTTACCTTCTTGCACCTATTTTATTGATTTTCACTATTTTTCAAATAAATTTTTATTACGAGTAACACTTCAATATATTATTTATTGCACTTTTCAATATTATTATAACTATTATTAATTTTTATGGATTTCACAAGAGTAACGTATCACGTTACAAGTGTACGCTCTAACGGCTCCAACTAAACTAATTGTTATAGAATTTAGTCATTCCATTTGTACAGTAGGGTTACCATTTCATTGTAAAACTTAATAATACTGGGGATGAAGTGAAATAGTAAAATATTTTATTATTATTGTAACAAAATGAGAATATATATGTGCACATCCATATTTACATGTGTATATGTACAGGTATGTATGTACCTTATTTTGAAAATATTTATAATAAAATAACTATAATCAGTTAAATAATAATGAAATTTTCTGTGAATTGAATACATTTTCATTAAATATTTCAGTAGGTATTGGAAAAACCATCTCATCTCTCTTTCAGAGTTGATGTTTTTACCAAAAAGATAAACGAAAAATATGTACATATGTACCAAGGTATATTTATTAGGTCTAAGCACCTCTACAAAAATGAACAACACAAAAAAGAACAGGCATTAACTTCAAGATGTCAAAAACAGAAGACTACTACTCTCTCTAAAGTAAACACACACTGGCTACAATAGCAAGAAAACCATTAATTTCATTTATGCAGGCCTTAGTTGTTTTTGCAACCCCCTTTCAAAATAAAGAAATGAGTAAAATTGTTAAATGCGCGCTCTCTCAAATTAAACAAATGAGCAATAATGATATTGGTGCGCTTTCAACGTAAACAAATTTTGACAGTCAAATATGCACAGGCCTAAAGAATTTACCTTGGCATGTACCTATAGATATCTAATCTTTGCTAGTCAAACTGTACCCTTCAAGAAAAAGTTACATACATGGTGAGCCACAAGTCACCATGTGGTTTAAAAATTTAATAACTTTTTCATTTATAAATTTTTTTAAATTATATCAATAATACCTGGAGAATAAGTAACGAAAAGATTCACGAGTGAATAAAGAACGAAACAAATAGAATTTTATTATTTAAATCAGCGATGAATTATTTTAAATTTGACTATGAGCTAATTCTCATTTGAATGAATTTGTTAATAAGCAGAAAACAACGGAGCCAACTCCAATTGCACCCATTAGGTGTACAGTACGGTTGACATTACATATGAAGATATCATTGGCCGTTTCTTCTTCGAAAATTTAAGTGCTGCAACTGTAAATGGGGAGCAGTATCGGTTTATGATACTACATTTTTTACGTCCTTGAAAACAGACCTGAGATGTGATTTCAGCAGGATGGAGCCGCTGTCCACACTGCCCGAGAAACAGTGGAATTTTTAAGTAAAACTTTTAGAAAGCGAATAATTACCAGACATTCGGATGTTAATTGGTCATCGTGTTAGTCTAATTTCTCAGCAAACGAATATTTTCAGTGGGATTATTTGAAGAAGCGAGTATTTGTGAACAACCCCGAGACAATTCTTGAACTGAAGGCCAACACTGTTGCAAAAATTCGACTGATACAGCCACAAATTTTAAAAGATGTTATTGGATATGCTCTAAAACGTTCCCATAATTGCGAAGCTAAAAACGGAGGTCACATAAGTTATTATTATTCTCCATACACTAAGTAAAAAAAGTTACATCTTGCAAAGAAAATTTCAAAATGTAAACAACATTTTTTTGCAATTTTCGCTCAAATTTGTATTTTTGTTATTTTTTTTTTGTTTTATTAATCGACTGACAACTACACACATAAACAACGGAACGCTGATGAAGTTATAGCAGCCGGCGAAAACCAAATTTACATCTTATGCTAATGTAATTTTTTTCTTTTGTAATTATCACATGTAATTTGGCTTTGTGAATTTTTCAAACTAAAGCCTAATCACAAATTAAGTAAATGTTATACTTTTACTTGCATCATTCGTCTATGGAGATCTAGGCGAAAATAAGAACAGAACAAAAATATACAAATTATGAATTTTATAATATGAACTGAATGATTTACATATTTATTTTTTTTTCAATAAGATTAAAAGACTCAGAAATATAACTTGGAAATACATACCCACATTCGTCATACCGCGCTTTACCTGTCTTATGAACGCGCGCGATATTTTTTTAATTTAACAATACATATTAATAAAAATAATAATTACAAAAAAATATAGTTAATGACTTCCCTACAAAAATTATAAACCCCCAAAATAGCAACCCTATCTTTCCTTTTCACTCATTTTCGGGAATAATTTCCAGTGTAGTGGAAGAACAAGGGTTAATGACCGCACTTGACCTACATTAAATCTTAAATATATGTATGTCTGTATGTATAAACAGAGCATCAAGTTGGTGAATAAATTTTATTTCCAGGGTACGGATTTGCGAAAATTTGTACCACACATGTTCTATACATTTATTTGGAAATCCGTACCCTGTTTATTTCTTTACGTTTTCTTAATTATCATTATCTTTTTCATACAGAGAGGGATGATAAAAATAATTTTTTTTTTCAATTCCTGCCTCAAACATATTTGGTACTACATATTTAAAAATTGTATATTAAACTGCCCATAGACGACTGATTTGTGCTTGACGACTTGTTACTTATTAATGGGGCGGTGCGCTCATAAATCACAATAAATTGAAAATTTTCAAACATATGACAATTTATTCATTTTAGTTGACTACGAAACAAGGAAGTAAATGTATTAAGAAGGTAAATAGCTAGCAAATTTATTGTTTGTACTTCTTCATGAAGAATATGAATTTTAACAAAAATTAGAAAAGTGAATTTTGAGTGTCGATTTTACGTAAAACTGTCATTAATGAAAGACTTGATAAATACTATGGGAATTCTGCACCATATATTTCAATGGTCAAGAAGTGGTTTACTGATGTCAAAGTGGGACTGTTACATTACAAGGTCATGGACACAATTTTTTTAATTTTTTTTAGTAGTATGCAAAAATAAATTATCAAATTATAAATTTACTAACGCATAGTAGTTTTCTTTGTAAAAATCTCTCGTTTCATCACGATAAACAGGATGTATGTACATGTGCAATAACTCATTTATAAAAATCGACCTTGACGATGTAAACCATATGCAATTACAACATTTTATTTATTAAATGTTACTCTTCCTCATATAAATTTTTTATGTGTATTCATACTACGACTTTTTGTCAACAACCTAATGGCGTTTTATCATTTCTGACAAAAATATATGCATGTCGCATGTCGTAACTATTCGTGTTCCATTCTAAAAAGTATGTAGAATTCCTAAAAGCAACATATTTTATACTCTACTCTCAAGTTCTAGTTCCAGAATAATGCATCGCATGTGTAGGTGTCATCCCCTGAGTGCTGGTCCAAGATAGAAAAGGAACTAAAGGTAGGATACTGACCTTTTTTACATCTGTGATAAATACGTTTTTATACAAATTATAACTTTTATTCTTTTGATTGAATTTGCTAAGGTGGGAGATTTATAAAAAAAATCATTCTTATGTTTTATTCATCATTATTCTTGAGAAAATTATTCTAAAAACTGTGAAACGTTAACTTAAGTCTCAAATAATTTGTACCATTGTGAATCACTTTTGAAAGATATTGGCAAAGTGTATAAAACGTTATCCATCGAAAGGGCAACATTTTTGTTCAGGAATTAAATCAGCATTAGTAGATAACGAACGCTTCATGTTTTTGTTGTTTTAAAATTTTGAAAAAAAATAAAAAAAAATTTAAGTTCGTATCGAAAAATAATTTTCAATTTATATTTTAATTTTTTCGTTCTTTTTTTAATAACATGCTTAACTAAAATTTTTTTTGTTTATTTGGTACTATAAAAAGCGTTCCGCAAGTATTTTCTTTTTAGTTTTTCGTCCATTAAATGAAGAGTATCTTTAACGTAGTAAATTAATTATAAACACGCAGGGTTAAATTGTATTGAATATGTTATTGGAGTAGTGCAGTACTTTTGCACTGCCAATTGTACTCAAAAAAGTACAATTGTACTGACTTTACCATACCTGTGTTGGAAATCTTCATTTATATGTTTTTTAAAATATTTAATATACCTGTTTTATGTTCAACAAAAACTATCTAGTTACCCTTGCTTTATAAATTTTCACTCTGAAAAATATAAAAATTATTTTTGGTAGATTGTCAAATAAATGGATTGATAGATATACTTTTGAACATTGAAGAACGACTTTTATTTTTATTAAGAAAGAAAATAACGTTTTTGGCCTTTTAGATCAGAAGTGGGATCGGAATCAATACAATAAAAGATGAAGAAGCTTTCAGAATTAAAGGTAGATGAGCTAAAACAGCTATTACGAGAACGAGAGTTGTCTAGCACAGGAACAAAAGCTGAATTGATTCAACGTCTTGAAAGTTATATTGGTTCAGACGTAATAGCTAATTATGGTGAGAATATTGATACTTTTCAGGAAACGTCCTTAACAATTGATGAACAAGAAAACGTTACTACAGTTCAACAAAGCAACAGTGATATCATACATTTACAACGACAGGTGAATGATTTGAAGAAAATGTTGGAAAATGCGATGAACGTTCTTCAAACGGTTACTCAAAATGTACATGAAGTAACAAATGTCCAACGACAGGGATTTGACAATGTTACAACGTCGAATGTCTATTCAAGTTTACGAACGCCTAGTAATTGTTCTGTTCGTGAAATCGCAGAAACTATTCCAGAATTTGATCCAACGAGTGAATCTTCACTATCCGTGGAACAATTTGTTGAACGAGTTGAGAGTGCAATACAAGCTTATCAATGGGACGAAAAATGTTTACTCCTCGCAGTATACAGTCGAATGAAGGGAGCAGCACGTTTATGGTTGGACTCGCTTCAAATTTTACATTCAAAATGGAGTGATTTTTCAAGAGAATTGATGAATGAATTTACTTCTACCGAAGATGAAGCTGAAATACATTTTAAAATGATAAATACGGTGCGTAGAATTGATGAAAAGATTGCAGACTATTGTTTTCGAATATGTGCATTAGGGAAACGTTATAAAATGAGTGAAAGAGCTATTGTCAAATATGCGCGAGAAGGATTGCAAAATCGTGAAATTCAAATTGCTATCGCTGCTCAGAAAATTGATTCAGTTAAACAATTGCGTGATATATTGAGTGAGTATGAGAGAAACGTACCATTAAGACCAGTAACGAAATATGTTGAATTCAGAAATAAACCACACGATTTTATAAATAAGTATTTCAACTCTGAGAACGCGAAAAAAGATAGTTTAGTAAAATCTGGTAGAGAAATTAAATGTTTTAATTGTAATGAAATAGGTCATATTTCTACCAATTGTTTGAAACCTCAAAGACGTTCCCGTTGCGATAAACGCAATAAAGTTCATCCTAGGAATGAAAGTCTATGTAAAAAAATTATTACTACTCGAAATACATATTGTAATAACGACGATATTTTTAAAATAAAAGTTAATTTAAATAATACAGTTTTAACTGCTTTCATAGATACAGGAAGTCAATGCAGCTTAATAAAGAAATCTATTTGTAAACAAATAACTTTAGAACGTATTAAATGCGAAATGAGAATTACCGGTATTTGTGGAGGTATTCGTGTCGCAAATGAAAAGATATTGGTCAATCTAATTATTAACGATATCAATGTACCCGTAACTTTATATTTGATTGATGATGAACTCTTGTTATCAGATTTTTTACTTGGTCAAGACGCATTTGTTGATGGTAATATAGTAATGGTAGTTGAAGACAAGAAAATAACGATTATTGGTAAATCTGATAAAAAAATACGAATTAATAGCAAAACTGAAGAAGTATTAAAAAGAAATTGTAAGAAAGCACCGATTGAAGCAGATTTTGTTAAATGTGAGTTAAATGAAGAAAAATCTAAACTACTAGATCTTATCCATGGAAATAGAGATGTGTTTTCAAATAGTTTGAAAAATTTGGGAAAAACAGATTTAGTTAAAATGAAAACAAGTTTAACAGATTCTAAAATTGTCAAACAATCTCCATATCGTGTGCCAGAGTCGAAGAAAAATGTAAAAGCAAAAATGGTTCACGAACTCTTGGAAAATGATATTATACCATCATCCAGTTCAGAATATGCTAGTCCGGTTGTACTAAAAAGAAAGAAAAACGGTGATGAAAGATTTTGTATTAATTATAGATATTTGAATAATCTTATGTTAAAAGAGAATTTTCCATCAGAAAACATCGAAGAGAACTATAATCTAACTGAAGATGAGGTAAATGCAATTAGACGAACAGCTTCCGATAATATTAATACAAAACGAAAAAAAATTAAAGATCAATTTGATAAGCGACATTCAACTCCTCATAAATATAAAGTTGATGATCTTGTACTTGCTGAAAACGAACCTTCAAGTAGTGGCACTTCTCGAAAATTAGAACCACGATACAAAGGCCCTTTCAAAATATCTAAAGTTCTTCATAATGATAGATACATAATAGAAGATATTCAAAATTCCAAAAGAACGTCACATCATTACTCATCGGTTTATGCTTCTGACAAATTGAAACCTTGTTGGGAATTACCACCCAACTTTGATAGTGAAACTGATTATGATTCTTCCAATCACCAAAGCGAGGACGCTTTAAATACAGGATAGCCGACTGTTGGAAATCTTCATTTATATGTTTTTTAAAATATTTAATATACCTGCTTTATGTTCAACAAAAACTATCTAGTTACCCTTGCTTTATAAATTTTCACTCTGAAAAATATAAAAATTATTTTTGGTAGATTGTCAAATAAATGGATTGATAGATATACTTTTGAACATTGAAGAACGACTTTTATTTTTATTAAGAAAGAAAATAACGTTTTTGGCCTTTTACCTGTTTCAGCCTGCGCTGCTTAAAAACTAACTGTTTCATTCCATTTATTAGAAGTTCTTTTTCGTGGAAAAAGAGACAAGAGATTGATGTGAATAACAAAGAATTCCAGTAATTTTTAAGCAGATAATTGTGGGAGCGAGAAAAAGCAATACATAAAGAATTATGTGTACGCTCTAGGAAGATATATATGTATATTTAATCCACCTTGTATACGCTGCTGCAGCAGCCACCGGATTATCTTTTATGCTGGGGTAAAGCAGTTGCAAAAAAGTGTTGAAAAATGTTTACGTAATTGGGGTGTGTTTTGAACAGAGCCAAGCTCTATATATAAATATATGTATATGTACGTATATAAAAATAAATAAAAATACATAAATTCACATAAAAATTGATACTATTCCTTAGAATTAAATTTGTTACTAATTATTTGCAATTGTTTTACTAGGATCATTAACAAAACTTCTCAAAAGAATGTAGGAAATTATTAAAAAATAAATTACACGATGTTGTGCAGCGGCGCAGCAACCCCATGTATGAATTCAACAATTGCAATACTTGGTAAATAGAATAAAGGAGAAACAATTGCTCATGCCCCGTTGAGAAGCTGAAAAAATTATTACGTGGAACACGTTGACGTTGTGGACTATTTGTTTTGTTATTGTTGTTAAATTTACCTGCAATTTTAAAGAGTAGCAGAGAAGTACAATTTTTTAAGAGAAAATGTATGATTTACAAACACTGATGCCAACTTTTTCGTAGCAAAAAGAACATTAAAAGTAAAACCAAGCACTAAAAAGCAAGTACCAAAATTCTGCACATCATATTCTTTGTGTTCCATGTAATTACAGTGTAACCTCGACTAATGCAGCCAATAGAAATTTTGAGCTGTTGGGAAAATTCATATGCCTGTTTTTCGATTAAAAATATTATTTTAAACCAAGAAAAAAGTTTATTGAAAAAAAAAGAATTAATAAATTAATTAAAATAGCAAAGGTTAGGTTAGGTCGGCACGTTGACGGATGCAAAGGTAAAGAAAGGTTCCAGCCCACTTGGGTCCAATTTATTATTTTTGTGATACCTGTTGTGAAAAAACTATCACGTGTTGTAGTGATACAGACCAGAGTTCTCTGCTAGGAGCACCCAAAATAGAGAATAAAACAAAAAAAAATAAAAAAAAAACCTAAATATGTTTAGAATAAATAAAAAATAAACATTCTATGTAAATTTGTACTAATGGTTGTTATCAAGTTGAAGATTGTCTGGGTTTAGAAGAGCGAGCACAAGAGAAACATTTAGTTTGGTAGAACATTACGGGTATCTTCGTTTTTGCATTCGGTACTTTGCTTAAAAAAAAGAGCAAATAATAACAATTATAATAGAATGTCGCGGGCAACATTTATGTCCTTATGAAAAAAACAAAAGAGAATTCCGGATATTCTTCTACCAAATGTTCGTCTGTATATACTCTGGCATTCATGTTTTTAACGAAAAAAAAGAGTGGAATTTTCAACTGACAAATATTTTGTTTATAAAAAAATAAATTTAAAAATTTAAATTAACCCTTTTTTAATTGTTAAAATTGCATTCATATGTATGCGAAACCTCAGATAAATTTTCCAATTTTTAATTAGGCTGATAATTGATAATTAATACCATTGCAGGCAATGAAAATTACGTGTGATAGTTACATACTAAGAAACAAACTAAAGCTATGTTCACACGATTGTCAGATTGTACAATATTGTAGAATACGGCAATATGGTGGCAATGCACTCACAATGAAAAATTGTTAACATCTGCTAGTTTGTCTGTTCACACTATTGAAAGAAAACCATACAATTTCATTGGCACACAGTTCTGCGACAACAAATTTTTCACCAAATAATAATTGACCGTTCACACGGTTGTTAGATTATTGTATGGCAAACGTTGCCAGATCCGACTTTTGACATTGTATCTAAATATTTATGGGCAGCATTGCCAACAGAAATATTTATTTTCCGAGTCCCTAATTTATCATTTGGCATCACGCAGTCTGTTTTTTAAATAAAAAAAAAAACATCCAAAATTTATGTCATATAAGAAAAAATATATAATAATATAATAAGAAAAAGTTAACAACATAAATATCGCCAACAAGGAAAGCCACAGCAACATCACCATCACCAACAAAACCATCATTGTCAACAGCAGCAGCAGCAGCATCAATACCATTTGCCATTGTCAATAGTGGAAACAATATCACCAATATCATGAACATTTGGTTTTGTATTACAACATGACAGCGGCTTGTCAACGTAATAAAGTTAAAAAAAAAATAGGGCAAGCGCAAATGTAAAACAATGCAACAGCCATAGTGATGACAGAGGCAATGTGGAATTGAGCATCTCCTATACAAATGGCGAACTTTAAGTTGATCTGACAGCATTATAATTTTTTTTTTCTACCAGTGCTTGGGTATATCTCGTTGTGTACGCAAGGCATTGCAATGGCACTAGATAGAGAGAAGGATAGTGTAGAGTATAGACAGCTGGTGAAACTATGCAGCTGCCGAACTGTTGTTCAGTTGCCAGTTGCTAAAGATGAGAATGCAGGAAATACAGATCTAACCTGCATTATCTCTATAGCTGCCGCAATTTCAGTACATTTTAGTGCTTTTCTTGACAACCACGATTTTGTGGTTGCCACCTGACAAAGCAACTGAAGTTCGGTTGCAATCCATAATCGACCCATTATAAAGCAAAGTTGCCGCGTCTCTGGTGTCTTTTTTGACGACTTATTTTTAGGCTATTGGGAGCCAATGCCGACTAAGGAGAGTGCACTGGATAATCAAAAAAAAAATTTTTGGACGAGACCGGGACACGGGAATGGAACCCGTGTCGTTCTGGTTGCGGAATCAACACGCTAACTACTCAGCCACCTGCACCAGACAACAGACCATTATTGCATGAGCTTTTTACGAATAACCTTCAAAAGGTTTTCAGCTTAACAACACAGCAGATTTCGGGCAAACAAGCAAGCATATTGTTAATTTGTTAATTTAAAAAAAAAAACAAAAAAAGAAAAAATTAAATAATATAAAATGCCGTCAAAATGCAAAAACAGCGACAGCAACATCAAAAACAAAATGAATTTTTCTGGGCTTGAAAGTAAAAGAATCCAACATGTGTTGTAACCGAACGAACAAAAAAAAAAACAAAGGAAAACAACATCAGCAGCAACAACGACAATGAACTTAAAATACATTGTCGAAAAAAAAAATCGCCAAAATAAAAATTGCATGAACTTTAAAGTAAAACACCCGAACCACATCCATTTTTATTATAATTTACTGCGCTGGAAAATTGTTGTGTGGTCAATTAATGTCAGCCAGTTACCATAAAACATGCACATACACACAATATGTTGTTATTGCTGCAGCAATATTGTACTTCGTCTATAAAGCACTTGCAACAACAAGCAACGATTTGTATTAAAATCTTGCGGCATGAAATTTAAGAAAATCGCTTAAAATTTAAAAAAAAGAAAAATTTCAATAGAATTTTACAGAAATGGGTAGAATTTTTTTTTATTGATTAGTAAACCAGCGGCCTGCGTACCGGTTTAGAACCGAAACTCGAACATTTTTATGTACAACAAGGTTGGTAATCGAGTGCACATCAATTTGTGTTTGAATCCTTTTTTCCCTGAACTGTTCATATGTGCCATGAACTCCTAGCAACAGTATACAAATAAAACTCACACATTTCTTTATGGTTGTGTCTGTATTGCAAAAAAAAAAAAAATTAGAAAAAAAATTAAACAAAATTTTAATTAAAAATTTCGTAATATCAATTAAAAATTTAGTTCGATTGTCAACTGTAAAGAAATTAATAACATCTATTATTATTATTTTTAAATTTCAATAAAACTTTTGCTAATAATAATTAAAAATTTAATTAAATATTTTAAAAATTAAAAAAAAAAATTTTGGTAGCAAAATAAAAAACATTTGAATTCAACTCGAATTCTTATTGGGTATTAAATTCTATTTAAATAAAGAGTGTTGCATATATGCAATAAAAGAATCCTTCACTATCACATTCCTATAGAAGGTAACACCTTGTAGTGGGCAATCATTGCCAGAGTGTTACTTCTCTTGTTGAGTATATTTCATTTCATTTAAATATTTTTTGGATTGCTGTCATAAAGATTCGAGTTGCTGCCTGTGCCTGAGTAGTTGCCGCGTTGATGCTGCAACAACAGATCCTCTGCCTCTACCAAAAACACTTTCTTACTATTCTCATTGAGCAAAGTTACAGTATACTTTTAATTTTGTAGTAGTGCTGCATAAAAAAAATTTTATTAATTTAAGGAAAAGCTTTCTATTAAAAACTAACACAAACTTTTACACAAAAGTTGTCATTTAAATTCTTTTACTTGGAGAAATTAATTAATTTCACTTAGTCTCAATTACATTCTTTATTCACTTTTCATATTTTTTTTTTCTTCCATTTCTTATTATATTTTTAATTTTAATTTCTTTCATATGCAGATTCATAACAGCTTGACAAATTTTACAACTTAAATGTGAGATTTTTTTAAATATATTAAAAAAAATCATGGTCTCTCTATCCTAAAAACGGATATGAAGGGACAGAAAATTATAAATGGACCACCATTTGTAGCCACAATAAGCAACAAAGTGTTTCAGAAAAGTAAAGCAGCTGCCACAAACTCTTGTACCTGAAAGATATTTTTCTAGTTACAAATATACAGCCATCGTGCATTGCGTTGCGGCTACTAAAAAAAATATTCCACTCTTTTTTACATATGACTGACTCTTGCAGCCTGTGAAAATTTATGCGGTATGTGACACAGTGAGTCTTAAAGATCTAAAGGAGCCACAAATTAAAAATCCTTAAAAAAAATTCTTAAAAATTCTCTATTGGATTTTATTAAGAACACAAGATACAGTTTTGTTTGGGATTACACTTATGCTCAATCTGGGATATTGTGCGCTCAAGCCGAAGATTCGAGGTTCCTCGAGGAAAACCCTATTCACTACAAAAAACCAGTTTTCTTTTTAGATCTCTCCAAGCCGAGCCCCTAAGACATTCCTGATTCGGTATGTTCTTCTGGAAAATTTGTCTGCTAGTCCGACTAAACTCTGGATACTGAGACCAATAGTGTTTCAGTGTATCGTCCTCGTCCTCCTCGCCTTTGTGATCTCCTCCATCAGTTGCATGAAAGCCACATGTTACCTCATCTCAGTATGAGCGTTTAATATGTCACACAGTAAAAATTAAAATTAATTTCAATTAAAAAATTGTTTAAAATTTCACCAATAAACAATTAAGTAATATCAATTAAAATTTTACGCTTAAATTAATTTAAATAATATTTGATTAAATGTGAATTGCAACAATTAAAAATTTAATAGATTGTTATTGCATTTTTTAAATTAATTTTTTAATTATATTTATTTACTACTTAACTAAAAAAATTAAAAACTTTTAATTAATTTTTTAATTGAGCGAATTAAAACTGATTCTCGTTTTGTAGCTCACAGGGAGCAGTTTTAATAAAATTGGTTTAGCAGACGAATGCTCGAGAGTTTTATTTTTGCTCCCAATTTTTACATTTGAAAAACATAAAATTTTTTTTTTTAAGCAACACTTAGGGGATGACCTCTACACATGCGAAGCATTGTGCTAGAATTAGAGAAAAGATACAATGAAAGAGGTGGCAGCTTGTGAGGGTATACATAAGAGAAAAATTTCACTATCTTACAACTCTGCTTTGTACAGATTTTTCTTTTGTTTATAGCAGTCTTGTGCCGTCAAGAAGACGTATTCATTTTTGAAGCTGTGTTTTAGTTTCCATCTTTACTAACTATTTTACTTCGCTGGTGCTCCACAATACCGATGAATGAAGGCGCTCTGATGTGCTTATGAATAGGCATTGGCTGTAGCCGACCACTAACTATGCCTTTGCCAGTGAAACCATCCGACAACAAGGACAGACACAAAGGCACAATAATGCACGATCACCGGTGACGATTACGATCAGGAAAATTATCATACACGGACTTTAGAGCTTGAGGCAATTAGCTTTGGGAAACCACACATCTTGTTAATACTGTGTTATCATGCCGCCATATGGAGCACCAGGCTTGCATAAAACATTGGCGAACACGTTGCGAATGTATTTTCAACAATTAGATTTGGGTTCCCCAAAACTTTTCGGTGGGGATGAGTTTGCAAGAACTGCCAACGAAGAACTTTTATTATTTTTCAGATATTGATCAATAACGATTTTAATCATTTTCTTCATCAACTGTCAGCCGGCAATATTATTCTTTATGTTTGTCCCATGCCTGAGTACACAAATGACAATGAAATTGGTATGGTACGTTAATTTTGTGCCCCAGGGAAAATCATTTTTATTTTCATCATTTTTAATTAACAACTTTAATTAGAATATCAAAAAATTTAAAAAAGAGTTTAATCAATTCAATTAAATTTTTAATTAATTTTAGATTAATTATTTGACTTTAATTATTTTTTTTTCTATGAAATTTTCTAATTTTTATATAAATGCTTATCTGATTATTTTTTTTCATGTACCCCATAAGCATTCGAATTGAATTTGAATGTTTTTTTCTTTCTATAAAAAATTTGTTTGAAATTGTCAAAAGATTTAATTAAGTTTTTAATTATTATTATTAAAAATTTCATTGAAAATTAATTCAATTACGTCAACAATAGAAATTTAATTGATACTATTAATTGCTTTACAAGTAAAAATTTAATTAATTTTTTAATTGATATTACAAAATTTTTAATTAAAATTTTTTTTGTATTTTTTTCTGTTTTTATTCACTTACTGTATAAATTCTATAAATGTTGAAAAAAAAATTATTGAAATATATATTTGGGGATTTACATATTTTTGATTTTAAATTTGGGAACTTCTGTTCCATACCAATCTGTAGTTGGCGTGATGCCTTTCTGAAAGCATATTGTGTATGTTAATATTTTCTTTATTACACTTTGTTACTCCGTGAAAAAGAGCAAACAAGAGCAGAGTGTGCCAACATAATATTAATTTTTTTTAACACATACAAACGCGCATATTTTAAGCACTTTTTTTTATTTAAAAAAGTATTTCATCATTTCATTCGTTTTTACGCCTTCTAATAGGAGTCAGAAGGAACTGACTTTCGTATAAGCAGTGAAGTACTTTCTTTTCAACGAGTGCCGACTGTTTATTGAAATTAATTTGTAAAAAGTAGACAGTTTGTTAAAGAGTAGAGGTATGTGATTTGCTATTTACTTGCGCAAACTATTGTCTAATTATGATTATTACATATTATTATAATATTAATTATAATTGTGTTTCCATTCAATGAACAATGGTGCACCAAGCCATTAAACACATAGACCACCACAGCGAACTACAGATTACAATCTGTCACATTTTACCGTGAAAATTATTCTTTTGACGACAACGCTGCTGCACGGCTACACTTAAATTTAGTTTCGTAATAGTGATTATTAAATTTTTTATCAGATAATTTTTTTTTTGTAACAAAAGTTCTATTTAAAAAAAAATTTGTTATGGCCTTTCTGTATTGAAGTACCAACGTATATTTACAGCAATATTTATAAACGATGCTTGTTTTCTGTCATGTAATTGATAAGATATTGTAAAAAATTTTAAAAATAATTGAAAATTTTAATTAATATTTAAATTAATTGAAATCTATCCGCTGCACAGTTTATGTGAATAAAATAATATTTTTATTTTAAAATGCGTTAATTATCGCCTACTAGAATTATCATATCGACTGTTTATGGACATTTTGATAGATACGAGATGCGATTGAAGTACTGCGGAAATACTTCACATATATTTTAGTTTCTTACATTTTCATTTGCTGTAGAGAATAGCAAAAGAAATATGAAACAAAAGGCTGAACTTTGTAAATCGAGTGATTCGAAATTAAAATAAAATTATATACATATAAATAACAAAACTACCTTAAACTCGCTCTGTTAAAGATTCCGCTAATGCAGGAATATAGAGCAGATCCTCCTACACAATCCCATTTTAGTCTGGTCGCCCACGTTGGTTAATTTCTTAAAAATTCTACTTTTAAGAACCCCCAAACAAATTTAAGAATTCCTAACAGATCTATGCTAAAGCGTTAACAAAGCTCTGTTAAGTGTTAAAGTTTGTGTCTAGGGTTATATATTTTAAAATTTATTTCACAGCCATTAAATAACACAGGTCAACAAAATCGAATTTTTAGATTGTATTGCCTACAAATTACTTTTTTTGGATTGACTCTGGTTCTCGAGATTTACCGTTATATATTATAGAAAAACGCGGACGTTGCACCACGTAATTACAGTATTCAGTATAAACAGTATTCCAAATGAAAGACCACTGGACCGATCTTCCTGAAATTTACACAACATTTAGGTGGGACTTTTGAATTTGAGCTTCACTATCTAACAATACTGCTTTGTTGCACGTTATTTGTTTTTACAGCAGTGTTGTAGCGTCTCTGATGTCAAGGAGTCGTATTAAATTTTTGAAGCTCCGTCTTTTAGTAGCAATTTTTATTATTATTTTACTTCGCCGGTGCTACACAATACCGACGAAGGAGGGCGTTCTGATGTGCCTGTGGATTGGATACAGCTGAAGCCGTTACTGTTCTGTGACCAGTGACTATGGCTTCGCCACTGAAACCTTCCGAGAACAACTGCCACAAAGACATACAAATGCACATCAGAAAAAATGCGAGATGTTTTTATGAATCTGAAACTGGGGTTGAACACAGGAAAAATTTTTCGTTTTGTAGTCATCGTGCAGACTACTTTGACCATCGACACCCTACACACATGTGTGCATTTTGCAGTTGAATATTTGACATTCACACTTTAAAATAGAAAGCAGCTTAAGGCGATATATAAAATATTTTGTCTTAGCAATATTTAATAACTCCATGCCGGTATACAATGTCCGGACGAAATAAGACCTTCCGCGAAGTACTCTTGGCCTGCTATTTTACTAAAAACGAGCAATTTTTCTTATTCAACAATCACGGTTAGTCCGCAAACAATTTTGTTATATTATTTTTTTAACACTGTAACACATCAAGCCCTGAAGCAAATTCAGTGATTTTTTCACCATTAGATCGACCTGGATATCAAGCACAAGATGGTTATCTGTTGGCCGAGCTGATTTCAGTGTTACTATGTTGAAAGGTAATTTTGTGTTGCCAACCCTTCTGTCTCAACTATTAATAAATAATATTGTTGCGCGACTGGCACCTAGGTGCCCATAGCTAAGTCCATCGTATAGCCAACTTCACAATCTATCTAATAGTGAAACAATCATTGAAATTTCTCCAGCCGTTAACGAGTTAGAGCGTTTTAGGTGCTTTAAAATAATTAGTGACTACTACGCACTTCTCATTCTATACAGGGGGAATAGTATAAATATAGTGCAGTACCATACCATCTAGTTAGTGCGCAGTAAACCGTATTTTTTGTTTTTTATTGTGAATTCTTTTGGATCACTGAGCACTTCTTGCACCGTTTTGGTACATGGACGCACTTTGGGCCGAAAGTGCCTCAGTAGGGGAATTTCAGGTAAGTTTATTTTTTAAGTACATATGTATATTCCGTAAATATAAAAAGCAAAGTAAAATTATAATTTAAAATGGTTGCCGTTCTTAATACGAATCTACAATATCGTGCACATTCTGGTTGAAAAATTACCAAAAACGCGCAACAAAAGATACAAAGACGCATTTACATTCTGAACTTGAGCGGTAATGCAGCGTGCCATAATGATCTTTTATTTAATATTTACTTTTAGCTGGTAACTTTCACATTCATAAATTAATTTAAAAAATTTACAATATTTGTTAAACATACCTCGTGCTGAACATACTTATATAAACACATATACATATAAACTTACAGTCATGCACGAACATATCAATTTTCATTTTAATTATCACAGTAAATTTGCATTTCTTTTATTTGAAAGGAAAAATATACTATTGTTATTAAAATTTCCTTTTCAAATTAATAACAAATTCACAGAAATTGATAAAAAAAAAATAAAAACAAACTAAAAGCCAGGAAAAAAACCAAATAGCCTTGTATTAACATAATAACGGTTTAAATTTCAAATGTTGATGAAAAAATAGAGAAGCGGAATTTAAAGCCCACCTTTTTGAATTGTTATAAGAAAAGCTGCTGGCATATTAACGCCATGAAATCGCTTAGGAACTTTAAATTTTATGGCAAATAATGATAATGTATGTTAAAAATTAAACAATTATTGAAATAAGAATTAACTTTATTTACTAACATATTTGAAAACTAAAACTCTGTACTAATTTGTTCATCGTATGAAATAGAAAAAAATCTATTGCAGCGTTTGTAACGTACGACGAATTTTGTTCGACGGCGGTTTTGTATTAATTTTCATATGCACAAATGTCTTTTATTCCCGATGACGAAAGTTCGCTTCGAAAAATTCCTCCATCGTTACAATTGTGTTCTCAGCATAAGGCTGCGTAATTTTTCTAATTGTTAAGTCGGAGTTAGTGAAAACGTATCACGTTCATGGCAATCTGCTGTTAAAACTTGTAACATAAATAATGCTCGATGCTGTTTATAAAAAAATGTATCGTTGATTTTGCAACGTAGAAAAGCTATAGAAAATAGATTTTTACGCTGCAAACGTCATATCTGACAATGCTGAGAAAAAGAAATACGCACAAAGAAACTCAAACTAAATTACTTTTGTTTTATTAAAGGAAAACAATAATATTAAATTTATATACATATGTATATATATAAATATAATATTAGTATCACTTCTATTTTTATTTGACCTTTATTAAAATTTTTTAATTATATTTATTTTTGAGCGATGGTCTTTTTTATGAAACGTTTTTTAATTATTATTTATTTCTCAATATTTCGAAATAATAATTTGTATTAACAAAAATATTTTTTTTAAAATAAGGAAAAGAAAATATTTTTGAAAGGAAATGAAAATTTTTTGTCATTAATATTAAAAATATTCTTTGTACACATGTATAAATGTGTGTACATGTATTCATAAATAAACAAGTTTTCAAAATTATTTTCTTATATACATGTATGTAAAATAACATATTTCTACAATGTAATAATAACATATATCTATTAGAATATAACATAATTATTAAAAATAATTTAATAAATGACCTATGACTATCTATTATTAACTCTATTTTTTCGCATAAAAATATATATATAATACATAATCTAAATCTAAATTGTATTAACTAAATATCTATAATTTTGTGCTAAATTATCTACATCTGATTTATAGTTTATTCTATTGTCCGCAGGTATTTTAATTATCTGTAATATTTCCAACAAAAAACGTCGTTTATAATTAGTTTCTTTCTCCAATATAAAGGGTGGTTAAATTTCAAGGGCCGATGTTGATTTTGAATAAAACACAAACTATTTAGGAAATTATTGTAATTTTATTTTATTATGATATATTGGTATTACTCAATTATGTATGGAACAAAATATCGGCCAAATGGGCGCCGCGACCACGGCGGCACACCTCCATCCGATGGTCCAAATTTTCGATGACCCTGAGGCATAATGGAGGTTCTATGACGTTAATGTGCCGAATTATCTCATCCTTTAGCTCTTGAATTGTTGCTGGCTTATCGACGTACACCTTTTCTTTCAAATAACCCCAAAGAAAAAAGTCCAACGGTGTCAAATCACATGATCTTGGCGGCCAATTGACATCGCCATTACGTGAGATAACACGGCCATTGAATTTGTTGCGCAAAAGAGCCATTGTTTCGTTAGCTGTGTGGCAAGTGGCACCGTCCTGCTGAAACCACATATCGCCCACATCCATATCTTCCAATTCGGGCCATAAAAAGTTCGTTATCATCTCACGATAGCGAACACCATTCACAGTAACTGCCTGACCGGCCTCATTTTGGAAAAAATACGGCCCGATGATGCCGCCAGCCCATAAACCGCACCAAACAGTCACTCTTTGTGGGTGCATTGGTTTTTCGACAATCACTCTTGGATTCTCATTCGCCCAAATGCGGCAATTCTGTTTATTGACGAATGCACTGAGGTGAAAATGTGCCTCATCACTGAATTTGATTTTCTTCGAAAATTGATCATCCACTGTTGCCGTGAAATGTGTGTGAAGACTAAATTAAATTGCTTCAATTAAATTAAAAATTCGAAACTATTGTTGACCTTATAACAATAATTTCGTAATGAAGTTGCATGAAAAGTTATTTAAAGTTATTTTACCATGTGCAGCAAACGATCAACTGGTTTATTCAACTCAGTTGTATGCCCGCTTGCAACGTGCCTTCAAAATAAATTTGAGAATTCAATCAATGGCTCTGCACTTCCATCTGAAATTATTTTTTAATGTAAATTTTTCTCCATTTTTTTATAGCCTGCACCGGAATATTTTTCTAGTCTTCTTTTGACGGCATTTGTGCTTCTCAAAAAGAATTAAAAAAAAATAATCTCAAACGTAAACTGACGCCGCTTGACTACGACACTACTTCCTTATCGTTACATGAAATAGTGAATAATATTGTATATTTCTCTTCGCTCTTGCTGTCGATATTTATGTGTATTTTATATACTTATTTAATATACTTATCTCTTACAAATATTTTGTATGCTACCCACCAGAGACCATCTTATGGCAATAACTTGTGTCTTTTTACTGGTCACAATTAACATTTTGTAATTTATATTTGCCAGCGTACATGTAAAACTGCCATTGCTTTCACTCACTCTACCAAGCCGTGACCTTTAATACTCCACCACAAATAAATTTATATAGTTTTACGATTGGTATTCATATACGATTGTATGTATATCTGCACTATGATAATTGAACTAGAAGAAACCCAGCAAACCAAAAGAATTTTTTTTGTCACGAATTCGTTAAGATTTTTCAGTAGTTTGTCTGAAATCAGATTTGTCGTAATGAATTCTTTAAGATAATTTGATAGTTTGTCTGAAAAAATTCTATGTGTTGCATTTTTAAAAAATAAAATTTTTATATACAGTACCTTAACGATACAACAGACACATATAAGTACGTAAATTTATTATTTTATATGAAGAATATGTAAATATGTATCTAATATCGAGCCTTTGGTGCAATACCGTAGTAACTCAAAATTTGAATTTTTTGAGCTGGGTATGCAGAAATGATCTTTGTGGAAATATATATCTAAAGGAAAAAATATTATGGTTCTATCTCTAACTGTTTAGATTCTACAGCTACAAATGTCTTTATAGCCTCCAGCTATTTCCAATAATATTTATTTGCAATAACGAAATATTTCCTTTATGACTAGAAATTTACAAACAGAAAACATTACAAAACATGCGTCTTTATTTAAAAACTTGTAAAAAAATAACATTAGTAAACGAAAATACTATCAAAATAATAATGGCTCAAAACTCCAAATGCATTTTTCTCAGTTCACGATTTTTGGAATTACTACGGTATTGCACCAAAGGCTCGATATATTAAATAATACGAAAAAACGAAGTATTAGAAATAATGACAAACTAATTGGTTGCCAAATTTTAAAACAGCTACGTTAATACTTGTATTCAAATGCATAATAATGCTGTAGCATTAGGCAACATATACAGCGGACTTCCGATAATTCGTAATCGCAAAGGACCGGCCATTTCTTACGAATTATAGGGGTTTTCGATTTAACGGGGTTAAAAATAAAATTAATACAAATTAACGGGGTTTTTCAATTTATTTACTAAAACAATAAAAAACATAAAAAACAATAGTTAAAAATAAAATACAAAATAAATAAAATAAATACATAAAATAAAATAGCAAATGGATTTACTTAGCGTTAAATACGTGTAATTTTAATAGCAAACAAAAAACAATAAAATAAAAAAATCATTTTCTTAACTTAAAATACATATTTACATTAACTAATGGTGTTTTCTTTTCTGACAAAAATGTTACATATATGCTACATTTCGTTACTATTTCTGTTCCATTCTAAAAAATATGTAACATTAAAAAAAGCTATTTCGTTCCTTTCTAAATATGTTGCACAAATAACTGGCAAAATATGCAACATATTTGACCCTCTACTCTCAAGTCGGCGTGATATAGTAACCTTTTTTACATCTTTGTTAAGTACTTTTTTATACAAATAAGAATTATGAAAATTAATGTACCCTTCACTTTGACTAGAGTCTATCAGACTTTTGTTAGAGGAAGATTCCGTTTAATTTATTATTTATTTTAATGTAAACTTTTTTTGATACATTTTTGGTTTAGACTTTTTGCAGTTTGTTCTAGGTAATAGCAGCTGATTAGAAAACAATATTGCTGACGATTTTTATTGATAAAATGGTGTTAAAAACCGTAGAAACAGTGAAACGCTAAGTATACATTAATGTTAAATCTCAAATATTTTGTACCATTGTGGCAGTAAAAAATGTATCACTTTTTAAAGGTAAAGGGCAAACTGTAGAAAATGTTATCCAGCGAAAGGGCAACATTTTTGTTCATGAAATTAATATTTAAAAAAATTAGTGATTTGCATTTGTTTCAGACTTTTCTCACGGATGTTGTCCAAGGTATTTTCTATTTTTATTAAGGAATTGAAAATTTCTTCGTTTCTTGGGTAAACAAAACTTATTCTTTCCATGTTTCTGTTGTTTTTATTACGAATTATAAGTGGTAGTTAGCAAACAATTACGATTTATAAGAAGTAAAGAAGATTTTATTTGATTAAAAAATTACGAATTAGCGAGGGGACCAAAATGTATGGAACTTTTACGAATTAACGAGATTTTTTCAAGCGACCGACAGTTTATTACGAATTATCGGGATTTGACTGTACATACATATATCAAATCCTAGGAAAATGATTGTGTAAACGTGTGTGTTTGCTAATTCATTTTAAAATTTAAATGCTAAAAACTCTAATTCTACACTGCATAACATTTAATATAATCAAGAAAAGTCATTTAGTTTTCTGGCACATTTATATTTTTGCGCCCCTTCTTCTAAAAATATGAAATATTTGTTACGCATACGCCTCCAGCCACAAACAACTGAACGATTTAAATTTTGACAGCACTCTGCGTATGTATAGGTTGCCATTATTTTTATTTAATTTTTTTTTTTCTTTTTGGTTTTCATTCTAGCAGTATGTTGAAGAGTTTAACACACTCTCTGCATTGGGGCACATTCAGGCAATATGTTGCAAATTGGACATTTGCATGTGGCAAATTTAATGATGTTGTTCGATATGTATGTCAAAGCATTTCTGTATGTATTGTATGGCAGTATGCTGGATTGCGTGGTTAACAACGTTTAGTAGTGAAGTGGCCTGTGATGGCTGTTTTAACAACTTAACTGCGATAAAAAGAAACATTTTTTTTTTTTTTTGCTTATTTTCTATATAATATTGAAAATTATATGCAAGAAATTTAGCATTTTGATAAATGCTTAATATGTATGTATAATTGGATGTTATATATTTGCAAATTATTTGCAAAAGAAAATAGTTTTTAAGAACTCAAACGGTTGACTACACACGAAATTTAATCTACTTGCGGGAATCGAACCCGCTCCTCCATATTGATAAGACTCATGCTCATGCACTAGACTACGGAGGCAGGTACAATACAAAACAGTGCGGACTTTTGAGAATAAAAAGAAAATTACTCTTTTGAAAATCGCTGGAACGCAAAAAAACACAATTGAATAACTTGAAATACTAGTGCTGCTTACTTTCTCACATGAATTTTATTTTAGTGATTTTAGACATTTAACATGCATAATATTTAATTTAGTATAATAGTTGTCATTTTAATATCAATTTAATAGAATTCTATACTAGCATAGTTTCTATGCCCTCAAAATAATTTTATATTCTTTTCTAAGAATAAATAATAAATTTATCAACTTGTTGGCTTTTTTTTCTAAAATTTTGTCGAAAAAATAATTCTTGTATATAAAATGCCTGTCTTTTTGGCCAAATTGAATTGCGGCATCTTTTGTTAACTTTTCTTTAACATGGATAACTTTCACAGCACTTTTTAGTTTTGTTCTCTTTCTCTCCGTTTTTCTTTTTTTATTTGTTGCTAGAAACTACTATTCGTAGTTGTTGTTGTTGTTGTTGTTGTTTTTATGATTCTTCAAAATTTGTAAAAAAAAATAAACGTGGCTGGGGATATTAACGCATGCATTTTCCTTCGCTACATCAAAATAATACGTTTTCGTTTAGCATTTTTTTTCTATAAATTTTGCAGAGTCATGCAACATTTTTGGATATTTGCAATTTTCTATCATTTTGTTTTAGAAGTTCGGTGTCCGTCTACATTATTCAGCTATTTCTTTAACCTTTTCTTGGAAGTCGATTCCCGGACTACTAAACAATAAAAGCAACAGCAGCACAATGGGACTCACAGAAAAAAAAATAATTAAATTTTTGCCAATTAAGTCTTTGTCCAAAAAAATTTGTTTTCCCAATTAACAATTTACGGTCATTTTCACAATTTCTGATTATTTTACTTCTAACAGAAAATTAACTAACTGGCGGTTTGTTTAACAGGCACTATCGACGGTTAGTGATTTAAGTTTCACCATCCATCAATTGCTCAACAAAATAAATCGCCAAAAAGTATGGCAATATTGTTTGTGTTTGTTTACGAAAAATACTATAATAACAGAAAATAGAAAAAATCTTAATGTTTGTGAAAAAACATTGAAATATAAGAAAGGAAATGTTGGAATTTTCATCAGCAACAAATTGTTCCAGCTTGGAACATCGAAAAGAACAAGTGAGATAGTAAAATATTGGTCTATAAAAATATTAAGATACTCGTATACACATGTTAAAAAGTTTTTCGTACAGCCTCTAATTTTACAGTAAAGATTTCTTTTTTTTTGTTTTTAAGTTTTAAAATTATAAACATTGAAAAAAGATAAGTGTTGCTCTCCATTTATTAAAATCATTTTTACATGCGTACATTTTTCCTATTTACCATTTACAATTATGTATGCATAAGTGTCGATTATATTGTTAACCGCCACATTTTGTTCGGTTAAATTTAACAGACACTTTTTCGTTAAATGGTGTCAGTTAAAAGTTAATCATACATTGTGAAATATATTTTTAGTTAACCGACTGTTAAAGTTCCAATTAAGTTTTAATCAGACATTGTGAAAATGACCTTTAAATGTATTTATGGGTTTATTTTAATTAAATAATCTAATTTAAAAATTTTTTCAATTAAAACTGTAAAGTGATTCTTTTTTTCCGTGATAGATTTCAACTAATTATTAGTTTAATTAAATCTTCGTATATTTTAATTCAACCTTGAATTTACTTTTTTCTGTGCTGATATGGTGAAATATAGTAAAAAATAATTGCAGAAAAACAAGCTTTAGAAATTTTGTGCGAATATTCGCTGTTTTGTTAACCAGCAGCAGGTAGAACTTTACAATCACGTATTGTTTTAGCATCTTTATATGCTATCTTAATTGATGAAAAAGCTTTAAAAATATAAAATCCTAAGCTAACGGAAATCTGAATCGCATTTAAATTGAAAATACACATAAAAAGTACATCTTTTACATGAATTTATTGTGTAATTTTTAATTTGCTTTGTAAAAAGAATTACTTTTTAGAAAAATAAAAATTTTGGGAAAAAAAGTTCAATAGAACACGGTAAATTTTTACAAAAACACATTTTTACAAAAGAGATGTACTTTTTTACAAGCAAATAGTTCTAAAAAAAGTTTCTTTCTAAAAAAGCATTAAAAAAATTTCTATTTAGAAAAAAGTACTTTTTTAAATTTTTTTGGTTTTGTTTTCTCGGATCAGTGCTCACGGGATGTACCATACGAATTCAAAGCATTACATTAGAACTAGTGGAAAGGTTTAGTGTAGATAAGAGAGATGAATACGTCAGTGATAGAAATATTATTTAATACCTGCACAACTCAGCAATACAGTATGATTTCCCGAAAAGAACCTTAAAAATATTTTGCACAAGCCACTGTTTCACCAAAAGTCCCAAAATGTTGCTTTAAGAAAAAAGTCTCTTCTTAAGAAAAGTCTTTTTCTAAAACAATAAGTATATTTTTGTAAATATAATGCATTTTAGAGAAAAGTACCATTTTTACAGGTAAATTACTTTTTAGAAAAATTCATCTCTTTATTTCCATCAAAAAAAATGTTTTCATAAAAATTACCTCTTTGGGGGAAAAAGTACTTTTCGAAAATAGGTACCTTTTTTTAAAATAAAAATAGCCTTCTAGAGAAAAGTACTTCTTTACAAAAAATACTTTTTATAGAATGCTCTCAATAAAGACGAAAGGTACATAATTTCAATGAAATAAATACTTAATTTCAATTAAAAATTTAATTATATTATTAAATAATAATTAATTAATAATGGAAATACCATTAATTGCTTTCGAAAATTATTTTTTCATGCAGACAAACCAATGTCTCTAAATGTCGATGGTGTTACGAAATTTAAAATGGCAATGCATGATTTGCAAGGTTGGTAAAGTATTACTGCTTTGGCAATGCATACAGATGTTTGGAAAAGTCGGCCTTTTACATGGAGAGAGATACACATACATTTGAGTCAACAGTCACAATTCGTACAAAGTATGAATGCATAATTTTACAGATTTTTAACGGTATACAATTATGTACATCATTCCTTTAACACAAATGCACTCTATACAAATTCGAACAACGAAGACCTTTGGAAAGCAAAATGCACTGATCTTAGGAAGATCTCACATTGTAAATATCTCGACTTGTAGACGTGTAGACCATGCGATAATGAGCTGGTCACACTGTCAGTCATTCAATCCGTGAACTCTCTTATTATACAGCCATTCCCAATTTAATTACAATGCACAAAAAAAGAAGAAGAAAATTCTAAATTATAAAATTCCAATTTTTATGCATTACCAGCCCATTGTGCATTTGATACTTTTTACACTAACATCATTATAAATTTGGAGGAGTTTTTGCCGGTAAGGCTAAATTGATGGCAAAACCTGAAGTAGTAGTTGATGGCTTAACAGCAGCATTGCATTCTTGAAAATAGTTTACGTTTCTTAATTTCATTTGTTTGCTGTTGTTTTTCTGTTGGTTTCATTGCACGGATGATTTCTATAAGAGGAAGCTGTGTTTTCGTAGCGTAAAGAAGAAATTAAATTACACATCGTTGCCTTGCCAGTTGTTACAGTGATAAGGCATCTTTTGCGAAAAATAAAAAAAAATTGCAATTTTTCTAGCATCACTTAATATAATTTTAATGTCGATTGTATCACAAAGTCAAAACTACGTTGAAGCATTAAATTAAAGTGGTATTTCTAGATGTTTATTTCTGCTGAATATTCTTAATTTTTTGTTTTATTATATATTTCAAGTATTAATTGCTCATTTATATTGAATGTTTGGAAAGCTTTACAAATGGTATACATATTTGTAAGAAACTTATAAATTTACGGTTTCACTAATTTCAAGTAATTTTTCTTTTTTTAAATAACTTTCGATGTATAAAAATCTAATCGCAAAGTCTTTAGAAAGCAAAAATATTGTTGCATATTATTACTAAAATACCGATTAAGTCCCCGTCTCGATACCACAAGGAACAACAAGGTTCTAGGCGGGAATCGAACCCGCACCTCCATATTGATTAGACTAATTAATGGTCACGCACTAGGCTACGGAGGCACCCATATGTTGAATATTTTTAATTTGTATACCTTTATTTTATACTTTAAGTTTTTCTTTTTTCGCCTTCTTAAAATTTGATTTTGGCGTCCTTTAATTTAAATATGTTTGACATCTAACATGACGTTTTATGTTAACAATAATTGCAGAGGAAACTTTGTTGGCACTGAGATTGCATCAGCGGCTAAATGAGCTGTCTCCATTAGCAATATCATAATTTTGTGAGAACTGCTACAATATATGTATGTTAATATATTTATTGCTAGTCAAAACGGGCGTTTTTATCATAGACACAGCAAGAATATTTTTCATACGTGTGACAGAGCAGGACTTAATTCATACACAAGTTCTAGGTTCAGACTCATAAAAACATCTCGCATTTTTTCTGATGTGCATTTGTGGGGATTTGTGTCAGTTGTTGTCAGAAGTTTTCAGTGGCGAAGGCATAGTCACTGGTCACTGAACAATAACGGATTGAGCTGTGTCCAATCGACAACCACATCAGAACGCCCTCTTTCGTCGGTATTGTGTAGGACCGGCTACTAAAAACAAATAATGGGCAAAAAGAAGTGTTGTAAGATAGCTTCACCTCCTATCATTTATCATACAATCCTTTTGCTCTAGTTCCGGCACAATGCACCGCATGTGTAGGGTTGGTTTCAGATAAAAAAAAAGTCGGCTTTTGCCCGACTTGCAGCTTATGTAGGTTAAGACGCATTAATTGTTATTGCGCAAAAGAGATACACTTTAATATATGCATGTATAGGGTTTGAACGCACGGCTTTCCGACAGTAGAGTCAACGCGCTAACTGTAACAGCTTTAACTGTAGTTGTGAGTTTTAATGGCGATAGTAAAAATTATTTTACTAGCGGCAAGTTTTAATAATTTTTCTATGGTACAGTGGACTCTTGATAAATTGAATCTCGCGATAATTGGAAATGTTTTCCTTATCCCTTGTTTCGGTTATTTGATCATCGGGAGTCGGCTGTATTGCAATATGAAACAGAAAGTTGTAAATATGAAAACAAATTTCTCAACAAATAAACTCGATCCCTGAAACTTTCCGCTAAGCTTAAACCAAAAGTGATCCAAAATGTATAAATTGTTTAGATTTTTTTTTGCATAGAAATTCATTAGTATCACTTTTTTTATAGTTGTACCATTCGTAATTGATTTTTTAACACTTTGAGCCCCGCGTGCCCCATCGGTGGACATTTATATTTAGACGATTTGGGGCAATGTGACCACCCGTGGGCATTGGTGGTTTTACTTTATGGGACATCGTGACCACCCGTGGTCATACGTCGTGTTTCATTTACCGACATTGTGATCACGGGTGGAAACGTTCTGCATACATCTACCATTGAAATAAAATTAGTTCGGTCCCAGGATGTAAACCTTTTTGACTTGGACTTTGTAATTTGGTCTGACAAAGCCAAAAAAATAGTGAATTAAATTTAGGTAAGAAAACTTCATTTTAGTATTTAAAAAGTAAGATATATTTCATTTTTCTTGTATAGCATTACAAAAAAAAACAGATTTTATCAACGAAAACAAGTCCAATTCAATATAACTATTCCAAAAATTCATTTTAGGATTTAAAAAGTAAAATATATATTATATAAAAAAAAACAGATGAATATAACTATTCCAAAACTATTCAGAAAAAAAAATAAATCTGGATAATGATTTATCTGTGGCTTTGAAAAAAAAATAAATGAAAAGAAATATAAAAATAAAAAAGATAAAAACATAAAAATATAAAATTAGAGTATGCCCACTGGTGGCCACTTGGGCCCAAGATGTATTTTGACATTCTGGGACAACGTGACCACCGGTGGTCACAAAATAAAACAGGAAACAAACAACAAAAATACATTTGGTTTATCAAAAATAAATATCACAAAGTCACCCCAATTGCAAAAAATCAATAAAACAAAGTAAACAAATTTTGGTCCCAGCTTGTCAACTAAAGCACAACCTTTCGTCAGCACGCGGTCCACCGGTGCAGAAAAAAAATGACCACGGGTGGGCACGTGGGGCTCAAAGTGTTAAGTACGATTCATAATAATAATATGAAGAAAAAAAAGCATTTAAATTTAGTACGAACTATTTCTTTATGTGTGGTAGTAGGCAACAATGTTACCCGAGTGAGAAAAAAAAAACTTTCAACTACGGCAAATTGGGTTACGGATCCGTTGATATTTTCATTAGTACACTTACATATATAAACAGTAATAATACGACTAGCATGACCTCAAAGCTTTCCAATTCGATGAAAAGTCCAAAATGGGTGGCAGCGCAGTAACTTCCTAAAGCGGGCAGTTGAGCAATGCCAACAAGAGAAAGATTAAATTCTTATAAATAAAATACCTGGCAATTCGAGTTTAATATGAGCGATTTTAGAGCTGCAAAGTGCCCCGGGGTGGAACCTTTCTTGACATTTTTATATCCAGCCGAACTAATCTAACCTAACGAAGAGCTGTAAAAATCTTAGGCATTTTTTCAAGGAACCACCGAACGTTTAGAAATTTTTAAAGTATAAATTTGTCAATATTATAAGGAATTAATAATTGTCTTAAATGACATAAAACAAATGCCAATTTTGACATTTTTAAGTCAATATTTGTCTTGGAAACAACTTCAATTTTTAAGCTGAATTTCTGCAGATTTTTCGCTATTCTTTATATGCATGTCTAATACAATGCTGACGAGATATGTCGAACTTTTTCATCAATATCTTAAGATAGTTTAACAGCATTTCTGCAGTTTTCGATTTTGAATTAAAATGTGTTTGTTTTCTTTCTCAGCGCTATAAAATATTCTCCCAGAGCTGCAACATTTGCTGTCATTAAACGCCAGTAAATTCATTTGCTTTCCTTCTGCTGCATCTTCTTAAAACCCTTTTGCATTCATTTTAAATACTTTAGCAGCTGACACAACATTTCTTGATGATGATAATTCATAAGAAAAACTTAAAAGAGGCAAACAAAATACCGCATCGCCTTAACTTTCCAAAAGTACTCGTACACTCACTATTATTTTTGGCACTATCAGTTTACTTTGACTGCGCGCCTCCATGCCTCCTCCAAGAACTGTGTCAGTTTGAGTGGGTAGGTAGGTGCATGTGCGTGACTTTTTACTTTTTTTTTGTATGAAATAGTTCCACTACCACTGAAATGGTTTGCAGCGTCTTTAGTATGGTTGCCTACGTGAGTGGCAATCAATGTCATTTTACCGTAAACGACAAATAAACTTGTCCTACCTGCTTACAGCTATTGACCCATTATTAAAAAGGTACGAAATAGCCTATACACATGATTTCTGGCGGCAACAGTGAAGAAAGCAGAAAGCTACAGAGATGTGAAAAAATAAAAAATCAACAAGAAAGTCAAGGACCATGCACATTCAGCATTAAATGTCGGAATCAGTGAACATTTAATAATACATCAATTGTTTCATCCTATTTTTTTTTGTCATAAAATTAAAAGTTTAAACTCTACACAGCAGTTCGGCTGCTCAGGGTTTAGCCTACTCAATAACTCAATAATATTTCTGAAAAATAATTTATGGGAATAACATAAGTTATATAATAATACATTTCATATATTTTTTTTTTCGGGAAAAAGCACAATTGTAAACTTGGAATCATAAATTTATAAGTTTACTAGATGACCGTCCCGGCCTCGCACGGAATCTGTTTACAAATGAGAAAAAAAAATAAATTTTTCTGTTTTTAGTGGACATGGCAAACGTTGTTTTGCCATGTATATTATATCTAGGAAACATTTTTTTAGTTCAATAAAAATAACTATCTACTATAAGTGTGCGGGGATTTACTTATAATCGAAAGCGTTCTAGACAGTGGAAGTATGCATTATTTAGGTTAATAAATTAATCAAAGTAACACATACATATATCTTAAATTACAATTCTCGATACTATCTAAACATTAAAAATATTTATTAATATTTTTACTATCAACCGTATAGTGTGTAAAACAGGAGACCGGCTTCGTTCTCATCCCTTTAGGGGCAGTCGCCATATTGGATGCAAATAAGCATTAAAAATAGGTTTTTGCAGTTTTAGGGTCCGTCGCCATATTCCATTTAGGTTGATGATAAACTTTTCAAAATCTCCTCATCATACGCTTTCATTTGATATCCATGTTGCAAAAAAGAAAAAAGTAGGTAAAACAAATAGTGCGAGTAAAGTGGGCGTGGTTACTTTTAGGGGGATGAAAAATAGATGTTGTTCGATTCTCAGACCTACCCAATATGCACACAAAATTTCATGAGAATCGTTCGAGCCGATTGGGAAGAATTTAACTACAAACACCGCGACACGAGAATTTTATATATTAGATATATTCATATAATAAATTCTAAATTTAATCATACCACAAACTAACACTAACCATTTTTTTAAAAGTATAAACTATATACACACATACATATATTAATTAGAAACAACACTTAAAAGTTTACAAACATTTACAAAATTTTTCACAATTACACAATAAATAAATATAAACTTCTTAGTTTTGAGATTTTTCTCTAAGCTTTGACATTTTCGAATAGTGGTGCCAAGTTTTATAAATTATTTCAACATGCAGCACTAGTATCGTTCCGAACGAATTATCTAGTACCATTTTGCTTTCAATTCGGCAGACACCTCCGAATGATTTAGTTTTGCGAATCGAATTACAGAGTAACTCCGCTGGCAACACTGGCTGTAATGCAGCATTTTGAGCATATTTAGACGAGAACACTTTTTAAGCCGCACAATTTATGTTTTTTCCAAACCACACGAGAATAATTCATCTGGCATAAAATGTATACGTAGACATAGCTTGCGTGTGTTAGTATTTTATTGCACTCCGAAAGCCAACTAAAGACTAAATACGCTCTGTAGAAAAAAAGAAACACAGAACCTGCGTTTTCGTATATGTATGTATATGTATTAGTTTTGTGCTGCTATTGCGGAGTTGAAAAATTATGCCAAGCAAAAACTATTCACTTCACTGAATTTGCATACAAGATGCCACGTTATGCCAGCATAATTGTTGTCGTGTGAATATGCTCTTAGAGAATATTTGAATTGTTTTTGTATAATTTGTATGGACCATGATCTTGCAATATTCTGGAAACTCAGTACGAAATTTCCGAAATAATTATCGCATGCTATATTTTTTTTTAAAATACTCGTATAAATTTAAGAAATTGTCGGCACACACATTTTTTTTTTATCTGGGACCAGCACTTAGGAGATGACTCCTACACATACGAAGCATTGTGCTTGAACTATAGGAAAGAGATAGTTAGAGAAATGACAGGAGGTTAAGCTTAATTAATTATTTTACAGCTCTGTTCTTGCACGTTCTTTGTTTATACTCGTAGCAGTGCTGAAGCTTCGGTACAGTAGACATTTTTATTATTATTTTACTTCGAAAAGTGTCTAGAATATAATTCATTAGAAGAGAATAAATTTTTGTGGGTTATAATTTGACTCCCTTTGTACGTCTTAATGGCTGACTAGTCAGCGCATTAAATCTGGAAACCGAACATGGTTGGTTCCAGCCAAAAACCGGGCGAAGTAAAGTAATAAATAAAATTAACCTCGTTTCGCTGAAATTTAATGCGCAGCAACTCAGCTTTACGAGTTTATCAAAAATGCGTAACAGCAGAGTTGTGCCAGAATTGACCTCTCCATACATCGAACAATAAATTTTTGCTCCAAAACCTTTATTAAATTTCAAATTTATATTTATAACATGTACATACATACATAAACCGACACCGCAAGAAAGTATACTCATACGTAAAGATAACGTAAGATTATAGAAAAAAAGATACAATAAATATGTAGTTTTATAATAAAAAGTAAATCGTACATTAAACAATTATGCGCGATTTTCAAATATTTTATACCCAAAATTAAGTCTTTATAATTCTAGTCTTATTTTTAGGTAAAAGGCTGCCTTTGACTACTTCACGCATGATAATTGTTTCGCCTTCATAAACATCCAAACCTTGAACGAATTTTGTGTATGGAAAAAATAGTCTTATGCTGGTATCGCTAAAAGTGAGATTTTTAAAATAATATTCATAATTCTGAAAAAGTCAATTGAGTAATTAATTAATCAGTGGATATTTTAAGCAAATATAGAAAAACAAAAGTTACCGCTTTATAGGGACATTGGTAGGGAAAGTTTCCAATTCTTCTAAATTCCAACAAAATATACTGGAGTAATGCAGTATCGAATTTTAATGCCAAGATATCGCAAGCATTCACTGTCTGATTGACAAAATGTGTAGTTTTATTCTGCCAAAGAGGAGTGATGTCCAAATAAAAACGTATGGAAATGTTTTTACTCATAGTTTTGTTGAACTTAAATGATCCCGAAAATGCATAGCGACTTGTGGCTAATTTATGCATTTCACATTTGCAATATAGAACAGGGTTGGCCAGGGCAGTACAATTTATGCTGTCCATCACCAAAGTATAACGGCTGGATGAATACTATGAATTGTTTAATTAGAAAAAAAAAGGTTTAATTCCATTGTAACATTGCACAATATTATTTGAACTAACTTGAAGGGAATATTTTACAATAAGTAATAAAGACACGAGAAACAACAATTTTTGAACCATTGTGAAAGCACGAACTTTTCTGGCTGATTACTGCAAAATTAATGCCAAAAAATAATGGAAATCTTGGCTACTTATATATACCGATACGGAATGGAGATCTAATCTATTTTAAATTGCTCTACTAATGGATACAAATTTGTTATTCAATTTTTAAACTTGATGCCCTGTATCAGCTATTCAGATCAATCAATTACCGAAAATCATTTGAGTATAAAATTTTTTTAATACAATAACAAACGAATTATTTTTAATAATCGTATTGGATCAGTAAAATCTTATGGCGCATATCATGACCATAACAATGACTTCATGCAGAATGTTATTTAAATTAACATGTTATTTTATGTTATGTTATGTTCCACACTGGATTTGAAAAAATATCAACACAATTGAATCCTTGATTTCAGAAAGCCTTTAAGTGCGTTTTTTTTTAATATTCGTAAAATTAAAAAAACATCGTAATTTTAAAATTAGTAAAGGTTTTGGCTTGGGGAAATTTTTCAGTGCCTCTCATCGCATTACAAAAACAAATAATGCCTTGAGATAATTTTAAAAATTTAATTTTGTTTTTTCGAAAAAAATTTTTTTAATTCTTGTACTTGACAGGTTGCTTCAATAAAACAAAAATTTTAGCTACAACATTGAGTTTTCAAAACGGTTGCAAGTGGATAACAAAAGAAAAAAACATGTTAACTTTATGTTTAAAGTTATTAAAAATCAAAGAAAAAAGTTAAAATATTAGCTAAATGAAACAAACATAAAACAATGAAACATATTGTCTGCGCATACAGGTCCGACGTATTTTTTGCATTTTTATTCTACTCCTCGTCATAGACTACGTCGATGCCGGAGAGGTGGCTTTTTCAGGTCATTGATTTTCTTTGCGTTGATTTCTATCTTTCCTGACGGACATCCAATCACTGTTGGAAGCTCCAGAACTGCTGAATATTTTCTCAGTCTGAAAGTTGAGGAGGTTAAATCGCTAATAAAGTGCTTAACAACTACTTTTCCTTGACCAGTTTTGTTATAATAAAACTTTTTGTTAGTGGATAATTTAAAAGGAATCCTCTGTCTTTTTTTCCAATTCTCCTCCCAGGAGTTTCATCTGAGTTGACAGTTTTCTTGTAAAATTGTGACCATTGATCATGTCGTTCTTTACTTGGTGAACAGTAAAGAGCCCCAGAAAGAACAGAAAGTTGTCGGAAGATGAACAGAAAATTTCCTGCAGAAAGCCACCAAGTGATTTCACTTGACATATTCGCATTATCTAATTGTTGGGAATATTGCCTTCCTCCAAAACAACTTATTCTCATAATATTTGCCATTTGTGATAACTCGTTTAATATATTTCCTGGCAAATACGACAGCCCTAAGGCTTTCAGTGCATATAGTTGTCCAGGTCGGGATAAACAAATTACCTTTTTATACACTGGCAACTGCATTTGCCCGCAAAAAGGTAGGGACATGGGACATTTTTTTTTGTATAGATCCAGAGATCAGAAAAATATCAAAAAAGGTTTGTTTCAATAGAAAATGTTTCGTCTTCAAATTGTTAAATTAAGAAAAACTAAGAAATGTGAAATTTTCTAACCTTTATTCCACGAATTAAATAATACACACACGCACACACACACACACACCCACACACATATGACCAGTCATAAGCAAATTTTAAAACAATAACTGAAATTTCAAATAAATGTTACAACATAAATTTCAATTACGGTCTGGTTCCCCCCGCAAAAGAATAGTCAAAATTTTCTCCTGCAACATTTGTAAATGACAAATAAAACAAGTTCGTGCATGTTCTCTAAATGAAAATTTTTTTTCTTCGCTGTCTTTGCAAAATGCATGCTCATGTACGAGTATGTTTGCTAAGTTTTTTTCAATTTGATTTATTTTCGAAAATGACTTTCAAGGCGTGTTAAATCTACTCTCATCTTTTGCGTTTAAGCTCGAAAATTATACTTCGTAGAAAAGATATCAACTGAAATGAAATTATTGGTTATGAACATATAAAAATAATGATGTATATTGGAATTCCAAAAAAATGTTTAGCATTTTCTATCATTCGCTCGATGTGCCAGTGTTGCCAGTGCTCGCATAATGACATATCCGCTGATTTTTTTTTTGCTATTTGGTTTTTCAATGTGTGTTAGGCTAGGTAAAGTCGAAAATAGGGGAAACAGCGTTGACCCACTCTCATGGGCGATTACAGCTATGCGCAATGCAGCATGTTGTGCATTCTACCCGAAAATCAGGGGTACCTACACCAAAAACCTATTCCATAAACGGATGGCAACATTTACAAAAAATAATCAGGTATGTGATGGAAATCGATCGATTTAACCCTAGAACCACATGTATATAAAAGAAGTGATCGGCATTCTAATGCCAATTCATTTTAGCTATGCTGTCATCAATTGTGCTGCTATGCTTACAAGTGTTAAAGCAACACATATTCAATGTTTTATAGGAATTCACAGTATGCGCACTTAGAGACTGACGTAAAACTTACGTATCGTTGCTATTAAAAAGGTTAAATTCTTGCACGTAATTTTTTCGTAACGTTACCACACTACGAAAGAACAAGGCTGAGATAACTCCCGAGCTACTCGGTTTGCAGCACTGTCATCAATGCACTATGAGGGACTATTTACAGAAAAATGTACATATTTGAAAATTATTTTACTTTTTATAAGAAAGTAATTTCAATACTATATATTTTTAATGAATTAAAAGAAACAATTGAAATGAAATCCTACCGAAGATTTGTCATTTAATGAAATTTATCAAACTAAATCTATATATACGTACACTTTACGTATCGTTGGTATTAACGTATTATAAAATATCGTTATGGTTCTAGGGTTAAAAAGTAAATCGTCTTTTGAAATCGACAGTAGTGTGATGAATTTCGATCGATTTCATATTCCATATTTATTTCGTTTCCACATATCTTCTCTAAATACAACTGTAGAAAATCTAATAATACAACTGGTAAATATGTCAACATATGCGTATGTGAGTGATGTTTGTAAAATATTTAAACAAAATAACAAAATAAAATTTGTATCAACATATTTTATCATTTTTATTTACAAAATGCCATTTTTTGGTGGGGTTTCGCTAATTCTCTTGGAAGAAAATAATAGGATGAATAGCGAAAATATTCTAAGAAAACGTCTAAGAGATAAATCGGATCCCTTAAATTTGCCAGATGAAATGTGGGTATTTAAATTTCACTTCTATATTAACTACTATTTATTTAAATAGATTTGTTGAATATTTTCGTTTAATTAAGGACGGATTTATAATCATTTTTTATTTATTTTTTTTACTTTTTTTGTTCAAGTAAAATTAAACGATTTGAAAACGAATTTAAACTGGCATTATCGAAATGCGTCACATGTTAAAATCGTATTTTTTTCAATGAAACAAGATGGAATATGAAATCGTCACAACAAATCGTCACATACAAATTCATCACACTATTTGTCGATTTCAAAACGTTTTAACGCCGAGAACGATTTTCATCACATACCTGAATATTTAAGAAGTAAATGGCAGGCAATCTTGTATTTTATTCACTTTTGTAAATTTTTTGTGTTTTTTTTTTTTAATTTTCGAAACCCAAAAATATATTAATATCTTTTTTCTTACAGGCCTAAGAAGCAAACAGTTTAAATGCAAAAAATGTAAACCAAATATCAAAAATATTCTCGCTAATTAAAATTTCTATGGGTGTACAATAAAAATTGGAATAGACAAACATCTTCTAAAAGTAATTTCTGATACTATACGAGCATCTGTCATGATCATAATTCATTTATAAATGTAATTTTTATCAGTGAATTTACATACATATAAGCGTATTCGTATGGGCTTTTTTTTTTGTTTTTAATGTTTTGGTGATTTTAATAATAATTAATTGCACAAGAATACTGCGTATGTATGTAGATGAGTCGGTACACGGGTATATTTAGGTGGCATTGTAGGCGTTAATTTTTCGGTGTTTTCGTTTTACAACATTTCATATTAAATGGAGCATTTTTGTTTTCTATTTTGATTTCCCAAAGGAAAATTGATTTTATGATACAAAAAAAAGAACATATTTCAAGTATTTACAATCTTAATTGTGCAATTCATTGCTATGTAATATGTTCGTACAAAGAAAATCTTCATGTATGGCCGAAAGCCATGCGCAATTCTTCACAATTTCTGTACATTTCTATTGGAATGCAGATCTAAAAGAGTTTTGAATTATTTACAATTTGTCCGTGTTAAACCTGGTACTCTGTTCAATATTCTGTGCGAAGTGTTGTCCAAATGCACAGGAAAAAATTAAGAGAATTAGTATGAAAATAATGTTGCCGCTGAAGAATTCGGAAATTACACGTGACTGTTTGAAGGAATTTGACACATAAAAATTTGTTTTTATTTATTTAAACTTATAAAACTATTAAAAATAAAATCGCATATTTATAAAAAAAATACAAAATGTATTTGAAACCTATTTTAACCCATCGCAAATTTGATTTTGATGAATGGTGACGACGACGGCCTCACGCACCGGGGTTTTCAACTGCAGATTTTTCGAAGCGTGTATCTAATAGTTAATGTTTTTTTTTTTTAATTGGTGCTTTTTGACAATGAAACAAAGTTATTTAATCTATTTAAGCTCTTTTATTTCAATATTAAAATTCAAAAAATGTTTTAATTCGAGCATTAAAAATATCAATGTTTTTAGTAATTGAAAATTAGGAAAAAAAATTAAAAAAATCACATATTCATAAAGGAAAATAAATAATATTCGGAAAATAAAAAAAAAAATTGGTATCGTACGATATAAAAAATAGCAAAACAAATACAGCTCAAAAACAAAATTTCTTCAGATTCAGCTGCTGCAATACGCCACTACGTGTTCAACTCACAAATTTTGGTGACATTTATAGCAAGAGAACTTAGTTTTTCTGTTTATTTTCCACACTTATAGCACCGGCCAATTCTTGAAGAAGCCAAAGTTAAAACCTAGTTTATAATTCTAAAACCACAAACAGCTGATTTTGCGTTCTCAATAGAAAATTAATTAAATCAGGTATTAATTAACGCACAGTTGGTGTAATAAAATTTCATTTATTTGCTCCTCCCACAATTCAATAAAAGCATTTTCATTATGCTTCTTCTTCTTTTGCACTTGTTTATTGTTATTACTGCTGCGTCCATTTGTTTCAGTTATTGTAGCATCTTTATTTACTAAATTTTTATTTTTTTTTTTCATTGATCGCCATTTATTTTGCCAGCTGTTTTAAATTTTTTAACTTGGCAGCACTATATGTCATTATTGTAAAAGAAATTTTTAAATAAAATACATTTCAAGCTCAATTAAAATTTTATGATGAGCAGATGTAAAAATAAAATAATAAAATAGTTTAAATTAAAAAAAAGTGGAATAAATTAAATTATATAAAATTATGGGGATATTATTTAATTACATAAACATTGAGGGTTTCTTTAAACAGAAAATGAAAAAAAAATTAAAAAAAAAATAAGAAAAACTGAACACACCCAATGACACTATCTGGAGCCAGAGTTTTACTTGTTCTCGGAAGACATTATAGCATAATGCATTCTACTATAATGAGAAATATATTACTCAGGAAAGGGAAGCAATTGCAATTTTTATTGTCATCATACGAAAATAAATTTGGCAATTGTTAATTTTTAAGCACAAAAAGTTATTGTGAAAAACATTAATTTTCCCTCCATAGGAACGTTCAAAAGCATTTGCCAAAAAAAAAGTGTAAAATTTTTAGTGATGAGAACCTTAAAAACAAGAAAAATTTATTGAAAAAACCTTGTTCACCCAAAAAATGATAAAAATAAAAACAACTGAATACACCCAATGACACAATCCGACCGCTGACTTATTTTCAAATGACTTTAAATTTACAACACGTGAATTTTTTGTCTTTATGTATGGGGAAGCGTATCAAAATAACATGGTTTTGCTCTGAAGCACTTGAAATTGTTGACAGTTGATAGAAAATAGGTCTGTTCCACACATCTCGTTCCGCAGATAACAATTTTTATGCAATTTTGGTAGAAAATGGGAGAGTAAAATTTTTTATTTCCTGTACAAAGTTGCACGATCTTTTTCTTTGTGTAACTTCGGGTTAGAATTAAATTATCAGCTGTTTTTTATTTGCATATGAAACTAAGAAATTAATCAGAAAATTTGCAAAGCAACGAAAAAATTTTTAGTTAAAACTTTATGAAAAGACAAAATGTAAGATTTTTCAAATATACTTGAAGTTGTAATAAAAATATATTTGTACATATTTGAAAAAGCAAAATTTAAGTTTGTTCAAATAAACTTGCAGTTGTAAGTATATCAATATATTTGCGCACATTTATCACTTTATTGAATAAAAAAAAAAGACTTTTCCTTTTTGTCAGTTTATTTTCATTCACTTTTGACAGCTGTTTTGCCAGTGATGCAAATGTTTTGCTCATGAAATATTATGCGTCTAAAATCACTAAAATAAAATTTATTTGAAAAAGTATGCAGCATTAGTATTTCAAGATGCTCAATTGTGGGTTTTTGGATTCCAACAAATTTGGACAATTTTTTTGACATTCAGAGAGTAATTTTCCTTTTACTCCCAAAAGACCGCACTGTTTTGTTATGCACCTGGAACAGATCTAATGCATGAAATTTCAATTAGGAATAACTTAATAACTTCCTTTAACTAAAACTAGTTTGATACCAAAACTACGAAAAAAAAGAAACATTTTGTTATGGTGTAATGTAATAAAAATTACATTGAGTGCCTCCGTAGTCTAGTGCATGAGCATCAGTCTTATCAATATGGTGGTGCGGATTCGATTCCCGCCTAGACCCTGGGCGTTTCTACATCAAGCTTAAGAGCTTCGTAGAGTTTGTTATTAAAAAAAAAAAAAAAGAAAGAACATCCATATTCAATTTAGTTAAAGAACGCATTCTGTTTAGCCTGTGTAGGTTGGCATTGATTGGCGTTGTTTTTTTTTTTCGCCTGATCCTTTAGACATGCTGTCTCAGGTCTAATTATTTCTGACTGAAAACTTTACGAACTTTGGTCTGATTTGGTGTTAATAATTACCAACAATGAACAAAATTAATTTTTTTTTATAAATTCCGTTAATCATTCCGTGTTCTAATGTAAAATATATTAGAAAAAAAAGGTGCAACATATTTATGTAAATTTTGTGTACAAAAGCCATAATTACATAAATGTAAACCATTTAACAATTATTGTTGTTTTTCCTTCCCAGCCTGCACTAATAATCGTTTTGTTATATTTTTTATTTTAAAATTAAATTCGTTTTATTGTGTGTCTATTGTCAGTGGAGAGCGCAGTACTTCAATATTTAAAATAAACTGTTGTAATACCACTAACCAACTATGTACATATTACGAATGCATTTTATTAGTCATTTTCGTTTCATTTCATTCTGCATTTGAATGCAGTAATTTAACAAGCACTTATTTCACTGAATGCAGTGAAAATGTGCTGTTCAAGTTCTACACCTGGTTGGTATCGTGTTGCACATTGCTGATAGTATTGATCAGTATTTGCCAATAACAGATAATGTTTGAAATGGCCAATTATCAATATGTTTTAGACAAAATGCTCTTTAGTTGCCATGCATGTTGTTAAAATTTTATCAATGACTATTAAAATAAAAATTTAAATAAAAGAAAAAAGAAATTTCATGAGGTGAGTCAACATAAAAGTTGAGTTAATTTTGTACTAAATAAGTGCATGGTCAGAGAATACTAACTAGAGGCGGAAAATAATATGAGATGCAGGAAAATCTACTCTCCTCCTTCTTTAAACAAAAATAAAAAAAAAAAAAAATTTGTTTTTCTAAAATTGCGTATTTGTTTACCTGCAATTAAAAACACTTTAAGTTTCTCTACTGGTTGGCAATTAATCTACACTATTAATTTGTTTTGTTGTCAACAACTATCAATTAGTCATTTCAATAATTTCAACAACGGCGAATTGTTAGTAATTTATACACACTTGTGTATGTATTGCACTCGTTAAGGCACAAATATGTACGACAGCCATTGTTGTATTTCCCTAATGAATCGAGATAACAGAAACGCCGACATTTCTTTATCACACATTGGCCAGCAGTTGGGCAAGTATTGCAGCAAGTAACTTCCTTTAAGGTAATTTAATTAACGAAAATATCGAAATACATAAACGAGTTGCCTAATGTTACACAACAGACCAGTTTTCAGTTACAAAACAGAAGGCTAAAAGAATTGTAAATTTATTATTATGCTTCGAAAGTAAAATAGTTAAAAGAAAATTATTTCTGCACTATAACGCTGATTCTTATGATCCGTGAACTTATCTTATCATCTCATGATTTTTATTTCTTTTGCGCTCATCAGGTAATGACCTCTACATACGTATGTAATGCTTTGCATAGGAAGTAGTTGGAAGGGGATAGTATAGAGCAGACTAATGGTTATTTCCTTTCTGAGCAAAAATGTTGCCCTTTCGATGGATAACATTTTCTACAGTTTGCCCATACCTTTAAAAAATTATACATTTTTTACCGCCACAATGGTACAAAATATTTGAGATTTAACATTAATGTATACTTAGCGTTTCACTGTTTCTACGGTTTTTAGCACCATTTTATCAATAAAAATCGTCAGCAATATTGTTTTCTAATCAGCTGCTATTACCTAGAACAAACCAGACAAAAAGTCTAAACCAAAAATGTATCAAAAAAGTTTACATTAAAATAAATAATAAATTAAACGGAATCTTCCTCTAACAAAAGTCTGATAGACTCTAGTCAAAGTGAAGGGTACATTAATTTTCATAATTCTTATTTGTATAAAAAAGTACTTAACAAATATGTAAAAAAAGGTTAGTACATCACGCCGACTTGAGAGTAGAGGGTCAAATATGTTGCATATTTTGCCAGTTATTTGTGCAACATATTTAGAAAGGAACAAAATAGCTTTTTTTAATGTTACATATTTTTTAGAATGGAACAGAAATAGTAACGAAATGTAGCATATATGTAACATTTTTGTCAGAAAAGAAAACACCATAAGAATGCATAGTGTGCAGGCGAAGTGATAGAGGGTGGCGATGGCTGAAGTAGTTAGCACATTGACTACAAAACCAAAAAGTTTTGGGCTTAAAAACATTCTGCAGGAAGTCATCGTTCTGGTCATGATATGCGTAATAATATTTTAATCATACAATACGATTATCAAAAAAATAATTCATTCTCATTAATATTTTAATATATTAAAAAAAATTTATACTCGAATGATTTTCGGTAATTTAGAGATCTTATAAGCTGATACAGGGCATCAAGTTTAAAAATTGAATAACAAATTTTCATCCATTAGTAGAGCAATTTAAAACAGATTTGATCTTCATTCCGTAAAAGTATATAAGGAGTCAAGGTTTCCATTATTTTTTGGCATTAATTTTGCAGTAGTCAGTGAGAAAAGTTCTAACATTCAAAATGGTTACGAAATTATTGTATGTCGTGGGTTTGTTCGTGATACTAAGATATTCTTCTCAAGTTGGTTCAAATTATATTGCGCAATATTACGATTTAATAATTGATTTAATAATTTTTAACGAATTAGTTACCTTCCGGCCATCATACTTTGGTGATAGACAGTTTTGATTGCACTCCCCTCTCTAAATCTGTCAAACATTTCAAATGTCAATTGTTTAAAAGTGTCACCAATCGCTATGGACTTTCAGCACAAGTAATGTTTACTAAAACCATGGACAAAAACACTTCTTTTAATTTTTTCTTCGACATCACGCCACTTTCGAGCAATAAAACTGTACGTTTCTTTGATGTGAAAGTGAATCTTTGCGAAATGTTGGATACAAAATTTGATATTCCTTTAATGCAATATATAATGTTGGAATTCAGAAGAACCGGAAACTTTCCCTTCAAATGTCCTCTTAAAGCGGTAACTTTGTCGTTTTTTTTCTTATATTTGTTTAAAATGTTTATTGTTTAATTGATTTTTTAATTGGCTTTTTCAGAATGTCGAATATACCCTTAAAAATTTAACCTTAAACAATCGAACCTTAAGATTGTATCTTCCCTATTTTCATTTCGTTCAAGGTATTGATTATTACGACAACCAACAAAGGATGATTATGCGAACAAGAACAAAAGGCTCAATTAGACGTGACTTCTGCAATAGCCGTAGCCGTAGCCATTGCCTTAACAATAATAGAACTCAACAATTAGTGCTGCTATAGCCATAAGCAGCTTTTGGCTCCCTTTTATTATTTCAAAAGTAAGAAAATTATCTCTCAGTTGGCTGCGTCGTTTATGGTTATGGCTGAAATCCGAAATTCAATTGTTTTTCAATATGGTTATGGTCATGGTTGTGGCAAAATTATAACAATATAACAAAAGTCATCTATAAGCGAATACATTAGCCGCCATAAGATTGGTTCGCTCAGTTATACTAGACTTAAAACTCTTTAATTTTTATTAATATTTATGTACAATATTTGTGTTGTGTTGAAAGATGTTCATTTTAAAAATGATTCATTTGTTTTGGGTTCCAATTTACAATATTTTATTTCAGTTAATATTAAATGTTCGTTACTGTATTAATTTTAATTTCCTAAATTGTTTAAGTTATAAAAATGTAGTTAATAAATGGTAAATGGTACAAAAGTTAAAAATTTAAAAATTTAAAAGAAATAAATCAAGGGTATTTCACACTTAAACAATTTTCAAAGCAGGAATGAGTGCATATTGTATGGTATACATTTCCTTATAAAACTCTTTATTGTCTCTTCATACCATAAACTTGAGAAATTCTCAATTACATTACGAACAACAAATTTCAAAAATTTAGTCAAAATAATTTTTATAAATCGCAAATTATGATCTTCTGGGCGTCATTATTTCAAAGATTATCACTTGCAATTTTTTGTCCTTTGGGAATATATGAAGTATGAACTTTACTATAAACATAAAAAACAACAACTCTGGCATACTTTGTTAATAGTATGTAGACAGTCGCAATTATTCTCGTATGCATTTTCCTAAGCTCTGACGGGTTAAATAGATGATATTAATGACTTTACAACTACCTCCCTGTTGACACAAAGAGTACTGATGACATGCGTAGTGGCATAGAAAATACGTATTAAGATAAATATTTTTTTTTAATAAAGAAGTAGCACGCAGGCAATGATTGCCTACTAATTGGTGTTACCTTCTAGAAGAGGAATAGTGATAGAGATGGCAGATGATGAAGGGATATATAGAAGAAAGCTGCTTTTGCAGCTGATGATGTTAACCAACACCGTCGAAGGAGGGCGCTCTGATCTTACTTGTGGATTAGTATCCGCTGAAGCGGGTACTGCTTAGTGACCAGTAACTATGCCTTCGCCATGAAAACATTCCGACAACAACAGACACAAAGTCACACTAATGAACATCAGAAAAAAATGCGAGATAAGTCTGAAACTGGGATCGAACCCAGGTTAACCCTCAGTTATGTGAAACTTGTTTATACAGTTCTGAACTCGATGAAAAGTTCTGTCGACATGTTTGCTATCGAGAGCGCATCCGTTTGTGGTCGATCACACTATGCATACAGAAAATATAGATATCCCTTCGTACGCGCATTAAATTCCCTGCAGAAGTCTTCCCGCTTAACTGCGATGCAGAAAAATTCGAGTTCAGTCGCCCCAAATACTACTTCCGATATACTTCTCACTACGGGACTGAGCACTAGCCAACTATCAGATCAAAATATACTTATTAAGCAGCTGCTCTTAACTCTTTCAGAACTAGTTAGGTCATCTGGAGACTGTCAGAGAACACGCTCAGGATTTTCCCAAAGAAACAATTCTTTCACTTTTTTAAATTGAAATTCTGCATGCCATCACTGTTGTAATCATGGTTCGTGTAATACGATTGTAATGATACAATACGGTTATTAAAAAATATTTATTTGCCATTAACATTTTAAAATTGTTATACGCGAATGATTTTCGGTAATTGATTGATCTTAATAACTGATACAGCACATAAAGTTTAAAAATTGATTAACTAAATATATCCCATTAGTGGAATAATTTAAAACCGATTAGATTTGCATGTAATGTAATGAGTATTCAAGGTTTCCATTAATTGTTGGCATTGTTTGTTGTTGATTCTAAATTATTCCTTTCAAGTTACTTCAAATAATATTGTGCAATATTACTTTTTAATAATTGACACATTTTTATAATACATTAAAAATGCTTCAACCATTATAGTTTTTTTTTTAGCTCCGATGCAATTTGTTTAAAAAGACAACACACAGCTTGTCTGTAGAAACATCCAGGGTCTAAGCAGGAATCGAACCCGCACCTCCATATCGATAAGACTAATGCTCATGCACTAGACTACGGTGGCATTGGATACGTATAGGACATGACTGATTATTGGTCCAGGACAGAAAAGGAAGGGAATAGAATAATATTTTTTTTTGGTGACTAAAAGTCAGCATCTGACAATCGATCGAATAACGCCTGATGCCTTTACACACTTGCCATTTCTTTTGTTGAAAGCTTATGACGCCATTAAGCAATGCGTACAATACATCTCGGAAATGACTATACACAGAAAAAATAATAATTAAATTTTTCCCAATTAAGTCTTTGCTCAGAAAATTTTTTTTTCCCAATTAATAATTTAATTGAATGCACATTTAATTTAATTGATTTTGGTGTTCTCTTAAGACAGTGCACTAAAAATGGCCAAATTTTTGAAATTTTTGAAATTTTTGAAATGTTTTCCATTAAAACTCTTAATAGATTCTGCGTTTTTCGTAAAGGCTAATTATTATTTTAATAGAATCTTGATTTGACTTTTTTTTGTGTAATGTTTGCTTGCGATGTCAGAAAATACCACAGGGTGTACACACAACACTATTTTTTTTGCCACAAATACAGACAGCACAATCTTTGACCGCAATTTTTTCGAAATTCCTTTTTTGGATTTTTCACTCTACCGTTTCTAAGTGATAATTTTTACACTTGGTCTGGGAGGCCTGTGAACTTTTTCTGGTAGCGCTATGTATATACACAAAAAAAAAACATATTTTTTACAGGCCATTATCAACACTGTAGTGTAACAGGCCTTGCATTTCGCCATTATTGCGCGTGATTTTTTTCCTCAATAAAACATACTACAATTTTCTGTGAACAATATTTTTTTTAAAGAAACAAAGAACCGAATTGCACTTTAAAAAAACAAATTATGAATTTTTTTGCTTGAGAAGAAAACACCATAAGATTTTTAGTTACACTGTATCGTTTTATAGAGTCAGCAATTTCGAACGTCGTTTTCATAAATTGTTTCAAATTATTGACAGCTTAACTACTAAAACTTGGTCATGAAACATGGTATTTCTTTGATTTGATCATTGTTTTGATCTGGATTTTATGTTGCATGTGGCGCACATGTGTGTTTGGGTGCACTTCCATGCATACAATCGCAGGGAATTGGAAACGAATTGTAATTGTTGTGGAAGGCGGTTCAGTGTTCCTTTCAATTGCTGCTTAACTTTGTTGGATTGCGAACCTGAAACAAAAAAATTTTCTCAGCTTTTTGCAAAAGTCAATGTGTTCTTTTTTTCTGCTTTTTGCTAAAATTTGAAACGAAAATATTTTTTTTCCAGAATGACCATTTTAAATGACGGCAGTTTTTAGAATTGTAATATAGAGGCTCTTTCAAATAATAAAGTAATTTTAGTGTAGATATTTTTTCACAAAAAAAATGATAATATTTGCTTTGTACCAGCAATAATTTGCCTACCAACCATAAATTAGTAAAAAAAAAAATCAAGTTCCGTAAACGTGTTTTCAATTCTTATAAACAGAACTAAATAGAACATGTCATTAATACCCAGACTTTTGAGGTTAGTCCCCACCAATACTGTGAAACATATGCTGCAAAACATTTGAGTTTGTTGGCAACAGAGGGAGGAGGAATGGAAAAGGTTACACTGTTTCATGTACATGAAACATTTCCGGAAAAAGGAACGAGAAGAAGAATGAAATAATGCATAACAGCAAGAAAATTGCGAAGCAAAATCTTCATAGTTTCGACACGAATGCAGCTTCAAAAGACAATATAAAAATGTTGCTGCAGTAAATAGTTCATAGTACAGATTGACGGTGACAACGGTGCGATGATTTCTAAAAAAAATTTACTTACTGACGTTAAAAAAGATTATAATTTAAAAACAAAAAAAAATATTGTCAACAAAGAAATTAAAATTAAAAAAAAAAAAAAAAATTCAACCACTCAAATACGAAGAAACAAAAGACTAATATGTTATTTCCTGTCTAATCTAATTTCCATTTCCGTTCTTATATAAAAAAATCCTACATCTAATTCTGCGCAACATTAGGCAAATTCAATCTCAAAATTAATTACGATTATTATTATTAATATTATCCATGTTTTTTACACTCAGGTCTTTTTTTATGCGGTAGATGCGTTCCGTAGAAAATCGCATAAAAAAAGACTCCAGCTCCATACAAAAACTAGGGTTACGTTCCGGAATTTAAAAAAAATCGCATAAATTGAAATCAAAGTATTAAAAATGAACCAAATTCGCATAAAAAAAGTTTTTTTTTTTTCAATTTAATTTAAAAAACATTATATTCATAAAAGCAATTACATATATGTGTAAAAATATTTTATTTAAGTAAAACTAAACAAAAAAACTAAAAAATAAATAATTCATATTAAGGTATATAAAGTAAATAAAAATAAAATATTAGTTCATATAAATACATCCTGGTATAAAAAAGGATACAAATATAATTACATATGTAATACAGTTCTCATGAAAAATAAGATTATTCAGAATCACTTAGCAATTGTCTGCATCTTTTATTTACCGGTTCGATGTTGCTTTCATCACTAGAGGAGACAATATGCGTTATTGGTATGTTCTTTGAAAAAATTTTGTCATTAAACTTTGCGATGCCGAATATGTTGAGTGTTTCTGCAGTTCGCGATATCCCGAGAAAAGACTTTTTAATCCAGATTGAAGTTTTAATGCTCGTTCCGTATCTGGGTCCAAATTAAGAATTTGGTTCTGTAATTTAGTAACTGTGTTTAAAACTTCTCCAATTTGTTTCGAAGTAAATGGCGTTGCGGTAATTTCTAAATCAGAATCGCTGTCATCATCTTCTGGTTTGTTTGCTGTTAAACAAAAACTTGTATGTACATACATATCAGTATTATCAATTATCTAATATATTGGTGGTCAGGTGTGAGCCCATAGGGTAAAGTCAGAGTACGATCCTTATGGAGAAACACACAAGAAGACTTACTGCCTCCACGCGGCGGCCACCGTTAACATGCTCGGGTCTGGGTCTTTCTAGGAAACCTCGCTCACCCTACAATGTGTGGTGGGAAGCGTTTTTTCCTTTCTGGAGACCAATACTCGGTCATGGCTAAAGTAAGCAACGATTTGGGGGCTGGATCATGGTGTGATGCGACCCGTGCCTGGGATCAGCTTGGCTAGAGGCCCCCTTCAGAAAATAGTCTAGTCGCAAACGGAGCTTCACCGATACCTGGCCGCCTCGGTGAATAATGTTTTGGCCTTGCTGGGTTATCGGGGGCTATGGCCCGGCCGACGTACTTTCCCCCACACTCGTGGGAATTATATGGAATTCAATGAAACAAAAAAAAACGATGATAGGAAGAAGAAGGACGGAGACCAGAAGCTCGACCCACAAGGGGGGCTTATTGGCTCCACTCCGAAGGCCAACCCTCAAAGGGGGCCTACAGCTACAGCTTCGGTTAGGACGCCACTAGTGGGCCGACCCGACTCTGTAGCGGACTCCAAGGAGAAAAAGCTCGACCCACAAGGGGGCTTATTGGGTCCACCCCAAGGGCCAACCCTCAAAGGGGGCCAACAGTTTCGGTTGGGACGCCACTAGTTGGGCGACCCAACTCTTTTGCGGACGTCGTTGCTGCGGGCGCCCAGGACTCCTCCACTTCCCGGCGCGGGATGGTTTCCGGAACCACCGAGGGTGGGGGGGGCGATGCGATCTTCAGGAGGAGCGGCCTGGTGCTAAGGTCGCCTCCTGTGAGATGCTGCCCGCCCCCGGTGGTGACCACGGATGGGGCGGCTTCTGCCTCGCCTGTGGAAGCCGGATCTCTGGGGGATACTGTCTGCCCGACGACCAACGGGGTCGGGGGCGGTGACGCGCCGCGTGCGGGTGTGTCTGGTCGGGCGGGGGAATCGCCGCGACTGGGACGTATCCGCGACATGAGGGCGAAGGAAGAGGCCGCGATCGCTCAATGCAGGGTTGTGTTGAGCGGGATGCGGGAAGCTTGTGTTCGGCAGAAGAACATAAGTAATGAGGTGAAGGGAGGCGTGGCCAAAATGGCCGAGCTTCTGGATGTCGCGCTCGATTGTAGGCGTGCATGGAGGGCAGCTGAGGGGAACGGGCCGCTTCCGGGTCCCCACTGGCTGGCTGCGACTCCTGCAACTGCTGCTGCGGCGGCTCCCACAGGACGGTCGGTGGGTGGTTCGGCTGTCCCCCCCCAACGGGCTAACGGCCCGACTGACCCCACCAAACGGGCTCGAGGCCCGGTTGCCCCCGTCAAACGGGCTAACGGCCCGAGTGCCCCCGTCAAACGGGCTAACGGCCCGAGTGCCCCCGCCGGACGGCCTAGGGGCCCGGGTGCCGCCGATGAGCGGGCTGCTGGCTGTCCGGCTGCCCCTGCCCCTGCGAAACGGGCTGCACCTGCCAAGCGGGCGGCTGCGACCGGGGATGGCGATTGGAGGACAGTCACCTCGGGGAGAAGGAGGAAGAGACGGGGTTTGGGGACCCCGGCGGTAGATGATGGGAGGGCACCGCCCGCGGGCCGTCGGTTACGACCTAGGCGCGCGAAGCCAGAGGCGGTGCTCATAAAGCCCGCGGTGGGGCACACCTATGCGGGTGTGCTGAAGGATCTGCGTGGCAGCGTGACGGGCGACGCGAAGGGGGTACGGTCCGTCAGAAGGACGGGGGCCGGTGACATCCTGTTGGAACTCGGGAGGGGCGACAGGATTGACCCGGAGTTTGTACGGCGTCTGAGGGACGCTGTCCGCGAGACAGCGTCGGTCGCGGAATTAAGACCGAGCGCGACCGTGGAGATGCGGTGTCTTGACTCCTTGACGGTCGTGGAGGAGGTAGAGATGGCGGTCCGTGGACTGCTCGCCGGGCGCGAAGAGCAGCTACGCGTGAGGGTGACGGCACCGGACGTGCGCGAACAGGTTCGGGCGTACGTTACTTTGTCGGTGGAGGGCGCCGCGAAACTGATCGATATTGGCTACGTGCGTGTCGGTTGGATCAGGGCTGCGATGCGGATGTCCGAGAGTGTCGGTAGGTGTTATCGATGCTTTGGAGCGGGACACACCCAGGCAAGGTGTACTGGGACAGACAGGAGGCAACTGTGCATAAGGTGCGGAGGAGCAGGACATAAGATGAGGGACTGCACAGCGGTCCCCAAGTGCGTTCTGTGCTCGGGGGCGGGGCGCGGTAGGACTGATCACCTGCCGGGCTCGAAGGGCTGCCCGCTATCCCGCAGATGAGGGTGCTCCAGGCGAATATGCACAGGAGCAGGACGGCGGATGCTCTGCTATGGCAGATGGTTGCCGAGAGGGGCGCGGACGTGGTTGTTATCAGCGAACAATACGGTCCGATGCACCGGGTGTTCTGGCTCGGGGACGAAACGGGCGGCACTCTGGCTAACTGGCGGCGGTGAACTCGCGGTTGCGCGGTACGGGATCGGGTGCGGCTATGCGTGGGCTCGGATCGGCGGTTTTGTGCTGGTGAGCTGTTACCTCACTCCTAGCGATAACGTGGCGCGATTTAGGGCGAAGATGGCCGCTATCGAGGACGCTCTGGCTGGTATGGCCGGACCCTTTGTGGTGGCCGGTGATTTCAATGCCAGGGCTGCGGAGTGGGGTGATCCGGTGACGAGCACGAGGGGTGGTGCGTCCTGGATATGGCGGCCAGGTTGGGCCTGGTAGTCATGAACGCTGGCGGTGCGACTACCTTCAGGCGGCCGGGGTGCGAGTTCACCACTCCTGACATCACTTTGGTATCTGAGAATCTGTCTGGGATGATCGAAGGATGGAGGGTACTCGAGGAATATACCCCAGTATCACCAGTATATTGAATTTGGGGTAGTATTGGAGGCGGGCGTCGCGCGGTCGCACGGTGGGAGAGGCGCGCGTGGATGGAACGTCGCGAGGTTAGACCGCGGGTCGTTCTTGGCAGGTTTCGACGGTATTCCGGTTTTGGACGGTGGGGGGGACGCTGACTCCCTGGCGGGTGCTATGATGCGGCGCATTGTCCGTGGATGCGACGCATCGATGCCCCGATCGTCGCGAAGGGCGGGGAGGCGACCTGTGTACTGGTGGACCCCGGAGATTGCTGGACTCAGGCGTGACTGCCTCCGCAATAGGAGGGTCTATACTAGGGCTAGGCGGGCCGGCGAGGCTCTACTGGAGGCCCAAGAGTACAAGCGGTCCCGCGGGGCGTTGCGTCGCGCGATTATGGCGAGCAAGAGGGCGAAATGGGAGGAACTTCGGAGCGACCTGAACCGTGATCCATGGGGACTCGGCTATAGGATCGTGGCGGGGAAATTGGGCGCGAACCGCACTGGGGTGCAATTGGACGGCGCGCGGATCGAAACGATTGTGGGGGGCTTGTTCCCCACACACCCTCCGCTGGTTGGCGAACGTGGGCCCTACGATGATGAGGTTCCACCGCCCTTTACCGGGGAGGAACTGAGGATCGCTGCCGGGGCTCTTAGGACGGGGAAAGCCCCTGGCCCGGATGGGGTACCGTCGGAGGTGCTCAAGATCCTGGCTGAGAGCAGGCCGGAAGCATTGCTTCCGGTATACGATGCTTGTTTAGTCCAGGGCGTCTTCCCAAGACGCTGGAAAACACAGCGGCTCGTGCTTGTTGGCAAGGGCAGGGGCGATCCGACCCAGCCATCGGCTTATCGGCCACTTTGTATGTTGGATGGTGCATGGAGGGCAGCTGAGGGGAACGGGCCGCTTCCGGGTCCCCACTGGCTGGCTGCGACTCCTGCAACTGCTGCTGCGGCGGCTCCCACAGGACGGTCGGTGGGTGGTTCGGCTGTCCCCCCCCAACGGGCTAACGGCCCGACTGACCCCACCAAACGGGCTCGAGGCCCGGTTGCCCCCGTCAAACGGGCTAACGGCCCGAGTGCCCCCGTCAAACGGGCTAACGGCCCGAGTGCCCCCGCCGGACGGCCTAGGGGCCCGGGTGCCGCCGATGAGCGGGCTGCTGGCTGTCCGGCTGCCCCTGCCCCTACTGGTGGACCCCGGAGATTGCTGGACTCAGGCGTGACTGCCTCCGCAATAGGAGGGTCTATACTAGGGCTAGGCGGGCCGGCGAGGCTCTACTGGAGGCCCAAGAGTACAAGCGGTCCCGCGGGGCGTTGCGTCGCGCGATTATGGCGAGCAAGAGGGCGAAATGGGAGGAACTTCGGAGCGACCTGAACCGTGATCCATGGGGACTCGGCTATAGGATCGTGGCGGGGAAATTGGGCGCGAACCGCACTGGGGTGCAATTGGACGGCGCGCGGATCGAAACGATTGTGGGGGGCTTGTTCCCCACACACCCTCCGCTGGTTGGCGAACGTGGGCCCTACGATGATGAGGTTCCACCGCCCTTTACCGGGGAGGAACTGAGGATCGCTGCCGGGGCTCTTAGGACGGGGAAAGCCCCTGGCCCGGATGGGGTACCGTCGGAGGTGCTCAAGATCCTGGCTGAGAGCAGGCCGGAAGCATTGCTTCCGGTATACGATGCTTGTTTAGTCCAGGGCGTCTTCCCAAGACGCTGGAAAACACAGCGGCTCGTGCTTGTTGGCAAGGGCAGGGGCGATCCGACCCAGCCATCGGCTTATCGGCCACTTTGTATGTTGGATGGTGCAGGCAAGCTGCTGGAGAAGCTACTGCAAAGAAGGCTGGCGGAGGCCGTGAGGATGGCTGGGGGGCTGTCGGATAGACAGCATGGCTTCAGACCTGGCAGGTCAACGCTCGGGGCGATTGCTGATGTGGTTGAGTGCTTCGAGCGCGCTCAGCGCATAGTTATCCTGGCAACACTCGACGTTCGGAATGCCTTCAACAGCCTACGATGGGCTGATGTTCTAGAGGCGCTACGGGGGAGGTTTCGTATTCCCGGATACTTGTATAGAATTCTCCGTAGTTATCTGGACGATCGGGTACTGTTGTACGATACGCCGACGGGGCGGAGGAGCAGGACGATCACGTCCGGCGCGGCCCAGGGATCTGTGCTGGGCCCGGACCTATGGAATCTGACCTACGATGGGATCTTTGGGGTGGAAATGCCCGAGGATGCTCAGCTCGTGGGATACGCGGATGATATAGCGGCGGTGATCTTGGCGCGGGATATGGATGACGCCAGGGGGAAGCTGAACCGGGTCATGATTAGGACCCGGGTGTGGCTTGAGGACCACGGCTTGGAATTGGCCGGGGAGAAGACCGAGGTGATGCTGATGACGCGGGCACACATACCACTCGATGTCGGCATGCAGATAGGGGATGTGTCTCTGGTTACCCAGAGTGCCATAAGGTATTTGGGCGTCAGACTCGACTGTAGGCTGACTTACTGGGCCCAAATACGGCATGTGGCGACTAAGGCGGCGAAGATGACTGGCATGCTGAGCAGACTCATGGCGAATGTCGGAGGCCCGACACAGAGCAAGAGGAGGCTGATTATGGCGGTCACGAAGTCGATCTTGCTGCATGGGAGCGAGATTTGGGGAAATGTACTGGGTGAGAGAACCAAACGCAGGGTACTCGAGGCGGTACAGCGGACGGCGGCCCTTAGGGTTGCTTCGGCTTACCGCACGGTCTCGGGCGCTGCGGTCCTGGTGATATGTGGGGAAATACCCATAGACCTCTTGGCGCGCGAGCGGTGGGAGGCTTGGAACTCGAGGGGGGAGGACCCTGGTGTTGGTGCTATTGGTCTGAGACCCCAAACTGTCCGGCGATGGCAGGACAGGTGGACCGCGGACACGGTCGACAGGTGGACGGCAAGGCTCATTCCCTGCGTGGAAGTATGGATTCGGAGGAAATTTGGGGAAGTTAACTACTTCCTGACACAATTCCTCTCGGGCCACGGATACTTTCGAAAGTACCTGTACCGGATGGGCAGGGCAGATGGTCCCGACTGCATTTACTGTAGTATTACGGATGATGATGCAGAACACACTTTCTTCGACTGCACCAGGTGGCGTGCTGAGAGAGGTGCAATGGCGCAGCGGGTTGGCGGGTTCGCTCCTGCCACCGTGATAGGGAGGATGCTCGATTGTGAAGACAATTGGGACGCTGTGGCACAGTACGTGGGATACGTTCTGCGGAGGAAGAAGAGGGACCTCGATGCGCTGCTGCATATCGGGGCCCCCTCTGACAGGGACCAGGCGATACGGGCCGGGGCCATGGCGCCGGCTGCAAACTTGGCGGACCCAGACGTGGGTGATTGAGAGTGGTCCTAATTGGGACGTGGCTCTGGGCCTTCCCGAAGTAATGCGGAAAGCGGTTCCGGGGAGGAATCTACCCAGAGGAGGAGGAGGGAATTTTTTAGTGGCAACACCACTCGACGCAGAAGACGACGGTCTCTGTAAGTGCGAAGGCATTTTCAACCCTACCTCACACGCCAAAAAAAAAAAAAAAAAAAAAAAAATTATCTAAATATTACATAGTACATACTACATACATACTTTTATATAAAAGAACATAAAAAAAAATTTTAATATTTAAAAAATTCGCAAAACGCAAAAAAAAATTTGAATATTAAAAAAACGCATAAATTCAAATTCGCATAAAAAAAACCGCATAAAAAAAGACCTGAGTGTATATGGTTTAGCTGGGGTATATGTACATTCCATTTGATGCTAATACCAATAAAAATAATTTCCAACATACATACGAGTATATCTATGTGCATTCCTGTATAATTAAGCTCTCTATTCATAACCGAAATATTAATAAAGTCTGGATAATTATTTGAATTGAAGCAATAGTCAGGTAATGCTGACTTCCGTGAATTAATATTCTTATATTTTTTCCCCCGTTTTGAGTGCAGCTTTTCTAGTTCGTAATTTATTTTTGGTTGTGCGTACATTTCTTTTTATCATTCCAATTTATCATTGCCAATAACGACGATATCCGGTAAACAACATTAGATAGATTTTGATAGATATCAAAACTGATGAATTAAATTGCGCCCGTTAGTAAAGCAATTTAAAACATATTAGAATTTCATTCTGAATCAGTATATAAGTATTCAAGGTTTCCAATAATTTGTTGGCATTCATTTTGCATTATTGAGCCATAAAAGTTCGTACTATCTAAATGTTTCGAAAATTTTTGTATATCGTCGGGTTGTTGCTGACACTAAAGTATTCCTTTCAAGTTAGTTGAAATAATATTGTGCAAAAAAACTGTTAAAATGCAAAGAATAATAACTGTTACTTTTGTTAAAAAAAAGTAAGCGAAATTAAAGAAAAGGAATTAAAAGTAAGCAAAAGGGCAACGCTGTTTCTAGCACACTATAAATATGACAACAGTACTCAAATTGAATGTTCAGCTCTATATAGAAAAAAATTAAATTTTTTTTTCAAATTTACACCTATAATTAGAATAATAATTTGTTTTCTTCAATTGAAAATTTAAACAATTCTATAACATTTTTAACTAATTTTTGGGCTCAGTACTTCAGAAATAAACACCCAACAACACTTCAAATTGAATTGAAATATTTTTTATTAAGAATGGGGAGGAGCTTTCCCGCCACAACGAATGGACATTGGCCTATTGACACTCATACCAGACCCATTGGTCTGCCGTTGAACGATTTCTGTTCTGGGTCCAATGATTATGAGGAGGAGGAGGAGAAGAGTGTCGCTCTTTTCCTCTGCGAGTGTCCTTCGCATGCTGGGTGCTGCTTCGTTCGCCAGCATAACGGAGCTGTTGCGAATGGGAATGGGAGTTAGGAAGCTGAGCGAGTTTTTTTTTTTTTTATCGGGGACCAGCACTCTGGAGATAACTCCTACATATGCGAGGCATTGAGCTGAAACTATAGGAAAGGGATAGTAGGAGAAACGTCAGGAGGTGAAGCTTAATTAATTTAAAATTTTACAGCTCTGCTTTCGCACGTTCTTTGTTTATACTCGTAGCAGTGCTGAAGCTTCGCTTTAGTAGCTATTTTTATTATTATTTTACTTCGCCGGTGCTACACAATACCGACGAAGGAGGGCGTTCTGATGTGATTGTGGATTGCTATCAGCTGAAGCCGGTGTTGTTCAGTGACCAGTGACTATGCCTTCGCCACTGAAACCTTCCGACAACAACTGATATACAAAGACACACTAATGCACATCAGAAAAATGCGGGATGTTTATTTTTATTTTAAAATTCTAGTCTGAAACTGGGGTTGAACCCAGGTCTGTTTTTGGTTTAGTAGTCAACGTGCAGACTACCATCCATCGAGTTTATTGGGTACAGCGGTTGGTTGACAAGTTACCAACGTCGTCTTCGTTGGACCGTCTGTCTCTTCGGTTCTTACTGTCGCATCTTCGTCTAGCAATGCATTTCTTCCTTACCTATTATATTTTATACTTTTTTATTCTATTCTATTCTATTCTATTCCATTCTATATTATTCTATTCTATTCTATTCCATTCTATTCTGTTCTATTCTATTCTATTCTATGCAATCCCCCTCCGGACGTTTTCGTTTCTTTATAGGTATCACAACGGGGCCATGAAAATTGGACAAAAGTGGGCTGGACCTGCCTACATAACCTAACCTAGTAAGAATTTGTTTGCAATTTTCAAAATATTTAATGAAATTTTTAATATTAATAATTATATCAATTAAGTTAACAATAATAATTTAATTGATACAATTAAGTTTTTGACAGGTGAAAATATAATTAATTTTTTAATTGATTGAACAAAATTTTTAATTGAAATTAATTAAATTAAGTCTAAAATAATAATTTAATTGCATCTATTAATTTCTTTACAGCTGAAAATCTAATTAATTTTTTAATTGATTTTACGTTTTGGATTTCTTTTTTTCAGTGTATTAATTTGAAGGCGTTATGCTGCTGGCGTTATTGCTCGTGCGCTCGTAAGTTTATGCGTAAGAAATCAATAAATAACTCATGCAAAAATTGTTTACAACATTATTTATTTCAGCAATATTTTTAAAATATGCATCACTTGTAACCGTTTATCATTTATGCTCGCCGGGCTACTGGCTTTGGCTAAAAATCACTTGAATTTTAAATTATTTGGTTTGAGAAATCAATAAATATTTTACGTATTTCAACTGATAAGAGCACAGACATACAGGCAAATGAAAATTACTTTATTTCAGCTTTAATGTCATTTACATTTATGCATTTTACTACGAATTTGTAAAGTTATCAGATTTATTTGAAGAACAATTAAATTATGTATCGAAAATGTAAATCATGTGTGTGTAGAATAAAAGACTGCACGAGAGATTGAGATCAATTTTGTTTTTCCAATACGTATGCAAGTACGTACGGAAGGCATAGAGGAGAGTTGAAGTTACAATCTTCAAGCATCCCCCCTATAAATAAATAACTAAAATGCTTTAAATAAAATGGTTTTATCAAAAGGAATACGTTTTAAAATATAGATAGATAGATATATTTCTAGCCACTCTAATGCCATGACAAGTGAATATGGGAGTGGTTAAATAAATTACGAATAGCAAATGCCAACAGTTTTCAATCAGTCGTGTTCCCCTTAGTGCTACTTTACCAATATAATCGTGAGTAGGTTACGTTCCAGCGCAACTTGTATAACCTGTAGATTTTAACTTAATTGTTTCTCCCCTTTTTACTTGCGATTTCTATGAATTGAGTTATACAATTTATACTGTCTTAAATATCCATAAAGAAGGCCAAGCCCAAAGTACAGCATAATTCAAATGCAACAACTTTTGAACCTTTCACAGCAATAAAATCAGAGATAAACATGCAAATAAATTTTATGTCTTGTTTTGTGCAAATTGTGGAAATCACAATTGGCGAAATCGCACAAGAGCCTGGCAGTTTGCTGGTTTTCATTACAGCCAAAAGAAAACCACATAAAATTGCCTGCCTTAACAACTACATATCGCGCATTTACTCAAACAACGCCATAACTTAAAAAAATACATTTTTTGAATTAATAATGCAGAATAAGTTTTCGTATCGCCTTTAATTTTGTCTCAAAAATTCATGCTTCAAAACTCAGCTTCAAAACTCTCATCGTGACAGAAGAATATTTTTATTTTATTTAAGATGTATGCGAATTGAAAATTTTAGCTAAGTTTTTAATAAAATTAGTTTTTTTGGAGTTATGACGTTTGACGTTTGAGCAAATGAGCGATATGTTCGTAGAAAGAAACTGGGCACCAACAAACAATTGCTTAATTTTTTGACAGTAAAATTTTAAATATTCTTTTAGCTATTCAAAGAAATAAATGAAAATGTGCGTAAATTGTTTGTAAAGGAAGATTACAGGCGATAGATTGATGGGCTGGTTGATTTACGTGTAGTTACGAAAATATTCGAATGTTCGATTATTCGACAAAAATTAATCGAATAATTTTTTTTTATAAATTGAAAAATGTTTGTTCGTTGGAATAAAAATTAAGAAAAAAATTTTTCGAATTATTCGAATAATTTTTATTCGAACGACAATTTTAGCTGATACTCTTCAAAATAGAACAGTTGGAGTCATCGATCAAAAAGAGTGCTGCGACATTGATGCGACTGCATTAGCTAGTGTAAGACCACCCAGGGAAACAATTTGGAGGACAGGTTTTTATTTTGTGGTTTTTTTCCCGTCAAATATCGCAGTCTTTAAAATAACAATTTACATTGTGAACAATCAACCGATGATATTAGCATTAGCAGGGCTATCATTACATACATTATATAATTTTAATATCAAGTAAATAAATAAATAAATTGTGAACATGGCTGATGATGTCTAGATTTTATTGAACGCATGTTTGTAGTTGCTCGTATTTAAATAAATAAATAATTTTAGAAAGCCTCCTTGCTTATCATAAATAGCACAAAGTCAACAAGCATCAATTCCCATCTTGCCATTAAAGCTAATTAAACAATTGTTTCATTTGTTATCTGGTAAGTTAATTACCAGTATCAACTTAGACATTTAGTATTGTATTGTTTGCTGGCTAAAAACGTTCATAAATCTTCTTGCTTTTCGACGAACTGAAAACGAAGTTAACGAAGAAAAATAAATATTGAATAATAAAAACCAAGAATGAGAAATCATTAATTTTCCATTTCCATTATTTGAACTGTTCGGTGTAAAGAGGAAATTACGTTTTGTTGGATTATTGGTAATTAACGTCACTGGGGTGAAAGTTTTAATGCCTCGATGTCTTGTGCGCCCTCTATAATTGTTTTACATTTTTCTTTTACAAATGTCAAGTCACGTCGCCTCGGCAGTTTGTTGTTATTTGTTATTTGTTACTTGTCTTGTTTTTTTTTTTCTTGTATGGCAAGTGTTAAACGGTGCAATCGAGTGAAAAAGTCAGCAATAATTGTTCTAAAATTGTTAATAAATTGCAGGCTTCAGAACGCGGTGTTGTTTTGACTGTTCATTACAACTGTTGATTAAGTTTAATATACAGGGTGAGCCAAAAGGAGCGAAGATGTTTGAATTTCTTATAACTTTCTTATTGGAATATTGTTTTTTTTCTTTTTGTTTTCAGTATTTTGTAAAGACGGCTTGGGGAATTTAAAATGGAACAGTAGACAATTGAACAACGTGCCAAAATCGTTGAATTTTATTTCTCAAAGAATATCATGATTTTTTTCATAATTTAATTATGAGCAACGAATCCCATTTCCAATTGAATGGACAAAAAAAAAGTTACGAAAACTCCAAGAGTAGTTCAAAAGCGGGAATTACACCCACTTAAGTGTAAATACCGTTTGGTGCGGTGTTGCGTCGAAAAGGATAATTGGTCCATATTTTTTTTAAAATAAACACGGAGTCGCCGTTACCATCACTACTGTTAGATATCGGACAATGTAGGAAAATTTTTTAAGGCCAGCCGTGAAAAACCATTCGCAAGTATGGTTGCAAAAGGATGGAGCCAAAGCGTACACTACGAGGGACACAATGGCTCTTTGAACTCAATATGGAATATGGAAAAAAAATATTTTAAATTGGAAAATTTTAAATTTGAAGCCATGTATTTCTGCATATGGTGAGAATAGCTGGTACAAACGGAGAAAAAATCCAATGTAAAATTAATTTAATTTATTAAAAAATCATGTCAAGTTTATGCAAAAATAATGGCTTTTAATTATACTTGCCATCTACTAAATCAATATAGAAAATTCAAAATTTTCGTACAAAGATAGACTAATGTAAAATTAACATTAAATCAGGTACAATAAACATTAAGCAATGTTAAATAAACATATGAGAAATTTTAAATAAAATTTAAATCAGCTTGAAACTACTTTAAAAAGTTTTTCCTTTGTATACTCGTAATTCTCAAAGACTTCTTGAGAGTTCTCATATAAACATTTGAGATTTCTGAACATTAGACGTTAATTAAACTTAATTTAATTTTAAAATAGTTTACATATATTTAAAACAATATTATAATCAAAGTGAATTAAAATTGTTTTAACATAATCATTATTTTAATTTTAAAATAATTTCATGAGGAATGAAAATTCGAATAATGTTGGTTCAACATATATTTCACCTTTCTCCAACTTGAAATGAACTCATATCATCATCATTTATGGTGGTAAGTCAACATAATTTTCGTTTTGATTCAACTGTACGGACATATTAAATCAGCAGAAATTAAATTTGTTTCAATAGCAAAATCTGCTTCTTTACATTCTTTTTCTGCGTGTAAGCGAAAATTCTACGGACTTGCATTGATAGGGGCAGAATAGGGAGTCTCATGAGAATTTATAACGGTACATTTCTCCGTTGTTGAGCATTTAATTAATTTGTAAAACAGATTTTAACTAGACGTCTTAATTTTTTAATCGAAATGAAAGCCTTTTTGTTTACAATTTTAATTGGCTGACATTTTTTATTGCTCAAACGCCGACAAGGGAGAGTGATGGTTGTGCAGTAGCATAAACAGTAAAAAAAAATTTTTAAAGACTGCAGTAGGGTTTGAACTTACGACTATCGGGGTGTAGACAATTTTATTTTACTTCGTAAATGTTACATTATATACAAAATTGATATTAATAGATATTGGATACCGGTTACCGGTTATTTCTGAATTTACATAACCAAACTAACCGGTTTTCTTAAATTTTCGAACTGTTCAAAAACCAGTTTCTTTAAAATTTCGAATAACTGATCATCCCAGTAGACAAACAACCAAATTTTTGAAAAACGTTTATCTAAAAACTCCGAAAAAGTATTTGAGAATTACCGTATACATAAACAGAAAATGCCTTTCAAAGTTGTTTCAAGATGATTTAAATTTGGTTTCAAAATTTTCATTTGCCTATTTATCATCGACCAATGTTCAGTTTACCTTATTCAGCATTAGTTTTAGCGAAACGTAATTTTTATTACGAAAAATATTGAAGCAATTTGTTTTAAGGTAATTTGGAAATTTGTTCGTTTCCAATCAATAGCCCGACTCACAATCTTGTGCATATGGTGTTGCATCATTGCATTTGCAAAAAGGTATAGCATATTTTTGCTCTACAGTAACAAAATACACAGCATTGCTATACCTTTTTGCAAATGCAATGATGCAACACCATATGCACAAGATTGTGAATTGAGCTAATGTTAAATTTAAATTAGATCAATATTTTTGCAGAAATTTAACATGATTTTAATCAGCATTTCGTCATGTTAATTTTACTTTGGAATTTTCTAACGTGTGTATAGTGCCGGAGCACTTCAGTGGTTCAATAAGCTACTGATGGAATTCTGTAGAGCCTTGTAACTACTCAAGTTGTGCACAAGAATAATGAATGACTAATAATAAAAATTAAATACATATTCTTACGCTGAGTAAAATGGTCTGCAGTTGCAATCAATGGCATTGGCAATTTGCTGAGGCAGACTAGGTTATGTTAGGTTAGGTTAAAATGCAGCCGACCCAAGTAGCGCCGTTTTGTAACCTTAAACCTGTAGACACCAGCGGACGTCACAGTCTCCCTGTTCACTTACCTCAATAAGTCTGTCAGGTCCAATTTAGAGCACAGCCGCAAATTTTCCAGCAAAATTCTCAGCCTGCACGGGATTTCGCAGAGAAAGTGTTCAACACTGAACTTTTCGCAGCTTCCTCACCTGAGGTGGCTTGAATAAATTATAATTTGATTTAATTCAACATAAGAATTCCAAAATGTGGGGACAAAAATGCTGTGTGGTAATACGAATGGACGTGATAAAAATTTATTTTATGTGATTTTAATTCTACTAAAGATTCCGTTTACTTTGTGGCCAAAATGAAGGAATCTCAAAGAAATAACATGGTAATAAAGCATGTTTCACGCCAAAGTCCGATTGTCTCTCCCATCACTTAAAACTTAATGTTAAGGAAGTCCATTTTTTTTTTGAATATCCACAAGCCACTGATGCAGCTGACAAGGCATTTTAGTATCGTTAATGGATGCCGACTGGTAACAAGCGCAGCAGTCTTGTATCTTTGCATCTCTCTGCAGCTGCAAATTGCACAGAAGTTCAAGTGTTTGTCGTTTCTCCATGCAATTTTAAATGTTCCTACGTTTTACTTTTTCCCTATAGGCCTTTAAACGTTGCAGTGTATAATAGAGTGTTTAAATTACAACTCACTTACATTTATTCACGCAATTAGAGTGTGGTAAACAGCAAATTTACAACGGAAATTTTATTTGGAAAACAATAAGAATTTCACTGAATTTAGCTTGTCAGTCAGCCTGCAAACTCTTCTGGAGAATGGCGAAAATATTTTGTTGATTTGTTTGCTTTAGCTAATGCAATGTTTGATTTGAGTTTAACCACTAACTAGTTCCCTTGGTTATTGCAGAGATAAAAAGGAATGCTACAATAAACGTTAAACAGGCAGAAAATAAAAGAAAAAAGCAAAGTGTTCCTTAATAAAATGCTGGCATTGGGCCATTGATTAACAAGCCAAAAGGGTTTGGTTTTTTTTTTTTTTTTTTATACTTGATTGTGATTGAAATCACTACAATTTTCGCACAAAAGAAGGTGTTATATATCCATGGGATATGTAGCTTTATGTTAGGCAGTTGTATAGAGGAGAAAATAAAAAGTTTTATTTACAAACTCGCTGGAAAGTGGTACGATTTTTATGTTTTTTTTCACTCCGTGTTTTTGTGTTTATTTTTTAATCATATGTTATTTTCTCCGCTACTAAATTTTATTGGCAAAAATTTGTCCAGTAGAAATTTGCAGACTCTCACTGAAGAACTGTCATTTTGCTTTGTCAATTGGTGCTCTCTTTTGCAAAATTTTGTATTTCATTTTAAGGTACAGGACCACACGTTGTGTGCACAACATTTAATATCATCATAATAGATTTATGTGGTGTCGAGCGCAAAGTCCCCCGTCATTAGTTTATTTAATGGGAAGTGAATGACTGAAGTGGCCGAATTTTGCAAAGGTTTTTAATAATTATTTTTGCTATTTCGGTAAATCGAATATGTCATGCTTTAGAAATAAAAGAATTTCTTGTATTGGCTCTGGCTTTATTAATAGAAACTTTAATAATATGCCGGAAAGTGTCACAATGTCCATTGAGTTTATGACAGTACAGTGCAGCTCTTTTTGGTGAGCTTGTTCGTTTAGTTCGTTCAGTAGCTCAGTAGTATCAGTTGACTTTTAGCTCATTTAATTTTGATGCTCAGTTGATTTTGTTTCTGAACTGATTTTTTTTAGCTCATTTGAGTCAATCAAATACAGCACCAAGGCAGCTTTAATCAGTAGTAGAAAGAGAAAATATGTTTTTGCTGCTGAAATTTGTTATTTAGGCTAATATAAATATATAAAAAATTTAAAAAAAATGTAGATTATTATTATTCAAGTAACGAAACTTAAATCAAGTAAATACAAACTACAAGACAGAAATTTATTTAAAAAAAAATAGTGTTTGCACTAAATCGCCAATAACGTGAAATATTCGCATCTGGCATCATACAAATTTTATTTAAGAAAATTTTTTGGTTCTGGTAGCACTGATGAACCAATAAAATGAACGAAAAAAATAACATGGCAAGCGCTGTTCAATGAACTAGAATCATCAAAAAAAGTGAGCTCTCACTTCGCTCAGTTTACTGAATCGTTCAATTGAGCTAGCTCAGAGCTGAACGACACAACTCTAGTACAAATATAGGAGTATATATTTGGTGAACACCTTGTCGCTTTTAAAAATGGCTTTATATCCGTGAATAAATATTACGACACGTATTTCGGTGACGTTATATCCCATGCTTATCACATAACAAACTCGCAAAATTAACTAATCCAATTTTAATCTTAATCTACAATTTAAAAATTGGTTCTGGGTAAATATCCTAAGTCTCATGGTCACGCCAAATAATGTGGTGCTTTCTAGTACAAAAGTTATTCATGCCATGTGCATGAAAAATATGCTTTTGCATTTTTTTCCAGTTTTTTTCCCCAAAAAATGCATTTTTGCTACACCTTGCATAAATTTATACATATATTACGCTGACTGATAGCCCTTTTTAACAAAAGTATTCTTTTTTTAAAAACTCATCAGTGAAAACACATCGGCCAACGTCGTCCTCAAAGAATTATGAAACGATGATGCCGCCAGTCAAAAATGCAACCAAACGTTGATTTTTTCGGGATGCATTTCAGCTCTTGGATCTCATGGGGTTTGCTATCGTCCAAAATGCGACAATTTTAATTGTTAACGCATCCATTCATATAGAAATGGGCCTAATGGCTGAAGATGGTTTTCGCGCGGTACGTTGAACGAATAGAACACCTACTTTAATAAAACAATTTTATTATTTGCCCGTTTTGTTGAATGCTACATCCATGCATATTGATTTGGCTTAAATATGCTGATATAAATGACCACTAATTTGACAGATGTAGCTGCAACAATATGGCCGTTATCAACTGTCCAAGTTCGGTAGTACCTGCTGGAAGGGCCAGTATTTGCCACAGCATAATCAAACTGGGAACTAAAAGACTGCCTTTACATGAACGTTTAGCCATCCTAGAAGACGTTAAAGAGAAATTTCGAAATATTAACAAAAAAATGTTTATTAATTCTCCTTTTTATTCGACCTTCTATTTTTATTGTATGCAATAAATTATCCAGCAATGCAGGTCTTATTTTTATAAAATTTAAATTTATTAAAAATATTCTTCTTCAATATTTCGCTAACCCTTGGTTAGCATCATCAGGAAAAATAAATTTTTTTTTTCTTTTTTTTTCTAAATAAATAAAATGTTTATTAAAAAATAAAATGTAATAAAATAAAGTTTTTGATCGTAATGTTGGTCTTCAAACGTTGACCAAGTTTAAGAACAAAATGTATATTTCAATAAAAGAACCCTGAATATATTGACACAATATCTACATGTGAATTAAGCGGTACTTAAGTAAGCGCCAGGAACATGGACTGATGTTGTACGTACATATACTCTGTAGAGTATATTTTTTTTATTATTTTTATTTATTATTTATTTATTGTATTATTTATTATTATTATTTGTGCAGCAAAATAAAAGATCATTTCAATTCGAGAATTAATAAAAAACATATGATTATACTTTGCAATGAACATTTCTTCAATATATTTGCATATTGCATGCATATTTCAACAATTGTTGTGCATATTTAAACTTGCCCTGGTCTTCAATTAAATTTGAAATAACAAAAACTATCCAACGGTTACACTTATTTTGCAAAATATTTTCCAAGTTTGCACCCAGTGAATTATTTGTTTTCTTTAAGGCCAAAATGCGAACGTAATCAATGATGAGACGGTTAAAATCCATTTGCACCTCCTTCAAAGTTTCGCTTAAATTTGGAATTATTTCGCTCTACACCCAAGTTAACTTAATAGATTTTTTTGTTAGGTTTGCTTTAGGCACAGGTTGTTACTATAATTTGCTTAAATGAAAAACAAAAAAAAAAGAAAATAACAATAATTTCTAACCCATAATTTGTTACTGCCTTTTGGTTCAAATTATCTGCAGGTTTACAAAAAAAAAAGTGTTGATATGAAAATATTTTGTTGATTTTAAAATTATGAGCTAAAAAAAAAGTTTTTTTTTCGTTGCAAAATTTTGTTAATTTGTTAACTTTTTTCAAGTAAAACTCTTTTGCCAATCTTGGCATGCTGATCACGTACATTTGTGCAAACAAGTGCTCATTTTTAAGGCAATTATTTGCCCAACTAGTGGTAATAAATTTTCATCACAGCTACAGTGTTATAATTTATCAATATCAAAATGCAAATAATCCAAAAAAAAAAAAGAAAATATGCTTTTAAGCAGGCGATAACGTAGGAAGTTGAAAATATCGATTTAATATTCGCATAAATGTCTTCCGCTATAATAAGGACATACACTGTGGAGCAAAAATGTGACGGCAAAAATATATCATATCTCTTTGTGTAATTTTTTGAAATTTAAATAATGTTTTCAAACATGAAATTGCCAGAACCTGTAGACATATAAGTAAGTGCTAGTCCGACCACCTTAAATCTTCTAATTACCCAGCAAAAATTAGTGCTTGCCTGGAAGTACTATTATAACGGGGAAATTGTCGAAAAACAAAACGGAATCACTTGCATTGCCGCTTTTATAGTGCATGATTATTGTTCGCGATGAGGCACAAGAATGCATGTTTATACTGCTATAAACAGTAGGGTGGAGCAAACTGTGTAGACGATGCAAATGTGTGCAAAAATGCAACTTTTTATCAACACAACAATAGAATGTACGTCTTTGCAATTTGCTTCATTTTATTCCCTTTGCACTCAAAAAATCTTGAAAAAAAAAATAGTTGTTCATATGTATATGTATGTCCCGTTGCAATGTATAAAGAGCTGCCACACTTTTAATTGGGTTGCCATATTTTTTTTTTGGAAAATTATACCTTTTTTCACAGGAAAGCAATGTATTTGAAAGGGTGCACTCGCGAACTACCGCAATATGCACATCAAAATTGTAAAATGCAAATTAGCAGCTCCGCTATTGTAGTCAGTCACTTACTTTAGTGAATTTCGGTAGCATTTTTGTAAGCATTTGTTCTAAAAAATGTAATATTTTGCTTCCGATAGCTTTTAGTGCTTCTAAATTTCGATAATTTTGTTCCGGGTTAGTTGCGTGACTGAACATGAAGCCTATTAGTGCTTTCGTTTCTCGAAATATAGACGGCACTTTTCACTTTATTAATGAAAATTATTTTTTTTATATTGTTCCATTTTTAAAGTTCTGTTAAATGCTTTTCTAAACGCACGACTGTCTTACAGCAGGCGTTTCGTATACACAGTTTTTTTTTGCAATCGATTTAAATATTGAATATACTTCGCCCGAAACTTTCGCTCCTTTAAAAAAAAAAAGCAAAATTTTTATACTGTTTAAAAACAATCTCAAAATTTAACTCAAAGTTAATAAGACCTAAAAGCAAAGCCAAAAAATTTTTACTTTATCGTGACCTGCTGTGCCGTATCAATGCAGCTGTGGTCCAGGAAAATGGCCACTTATTGGAAAAATATCTCGAAATATTTTCGAATTTTATTATACAAAATAAAACTTTGTATAGTGTAAATTATAAGCTATCAATAGGCGTGACCACACCCCATAACAATGTAGCAAATGAAACAAAAAGAAAAGACTCTTCCAAATCGCTTAATGAGTTTGGAACCGCATGATTTTTTTTAATCATCAGTGACATGCTATCATCTCTTTTCGCAGCAATAACACCCCCACTTAGTTCATTTCAAACATTTTTTTGTAGGTTTTTATTTTATTCGGCGAGTCTTGAAAATGTGTTGCGTTTTTACTTCTTCCCTCTTCACTTACATTTGCATATACATTCTTATGAACTGCGCCATCCTTAAAGCATCCTTTTCTTTGCATTAATGATATACGAGGACATAAGTAAGTGTGTACATTTCTAATTACTTATGTTCTTTTACTTTTTACACTAAAAACACAAGTGATATTAATGATATTGCCTGTTGTAGATGTTACAAGAATAAGATAAGAAAAGCAAAAAAACCAAAAAAAAAAAAACCCATGATGCATTTATTTGGCGAAAGCATTGGGGACCATTTATGCTCATAGTTCTGCAATTACAAATTGAAATTTCAAGTAATCTCTTAATGCTCCGTCTTGATAGAGCCTTCAAAATGTACGTATGCAGGTTTGTAGCAAGCAGTGTTACCAAATGTGAAGATTTATAATTGTTTCGAAGTCTTTTTGGTGTCTTTGGATGATTAAAAAAAGATTTTTAAAAATATGATTTTTAGTACTATGAATTGAAGGTTCCTGCTCAGTAAACCTGCTGAAAATATATTTCTCAATCAATCCTTCCAAATGCCATTGATCATCCAAATAATATTCAACAACAAGATGACGAATGGCGAGAATATCGTCACTTCAAGTTTAACGACTACAATTTATTGGATGAAAAAAATAGTGAAATATTTTAGGATGGCATTTAGAATGTAAATCGTTCCGCTTGCTGCGGAAGTTTTCGAAATGTTTAAAAATAGTTTTAGCAATATGGCAACAGCCGGGTTAGGTAGGCAGGTGGCCGGTAAAATAACATAATAGAGCCCAGCCCACTTGGATCCAATTCGTCATGGTCTCTCTATAGCAATTCTTGAACGAATTTTGATATGAATATGAACAAAAAAATAAAAAACTAATTAGATTTTTTAACACATTTTGAAAAAAATCTGATCGTAAATGCAGAAATTTTGAACAAACAAAAGAAAAGAATAATAAAAAAGTTTAATAAACAAATGTATAAAATGTTACTGCGAGTATTAAAGATTTACAAATGTATGTAGATAAATAGTTTAGTTTAATAGAAAAATATGAATTTTTTTAATCGATATGAAGGTTTTTGAAAAAATAAAAAACTGGCAACACTGGTTTCTAGATACATGTGTTTGTATGCATCTCGACAATATTGTTGAATTTCTTTGCAATTTTTTTCCAGTTGGTTTTGGCTTTTAGCAAATAAGACTGAAATGGAAAAGTGTTAATTGAAATGCATAAAAAGGGTGGTTTCTTAGGAGGCGGATAATATCACAGTGCGACAGATTTCTGCAAATCATTCAGCAATAGTGTATCTAAAATGATGAAGATTGCATCACGAAATGGATTTTTGCAACCTTTAGCCAAAAAAAAAAAAGTCGGCGAAAAAAATATTTTTTTTTGCTTTGTAATACGCATGCTACACGCATCAATATTCAGTTTTAATATTTGTCTTTTTATTAGTATATACATATATTGAAGCCTCTGACACACTACGTCAATATTTCTCATCAATATTCATTTTTTTGGGGTTTTTTCAAGTGTAAACATTTATAGGGTAAAAGTCATGCCTGCATGTTTAAATTTTAATAACTTTTTTGTTTATTATTATTTTTTTAGTTTTTATTCATCGAACATAATATTTTTACACGCAGGCGTGACTTTTGGCCCACCCTGTAGAAGTTACGGTCGGCAAAATACATATCTCCTTATTTCATTATTTATTATAAAAAAAAGCACTGATGATATATTTTTTTGTTTTTGTCACTACATTATTTGATTTGCACGTCCCAAAAAGCCATTAATGAGCGGATATACTACAATTAATTCGATTACAAAAATGTTTTTTCTCTACTTTTAATGCGTCACAACTACGATATGCACTCAAAGCTACCAGAAATAAAATGAATATTGTGCAATAACACTGCCACTTTATGTCAAACTGCTTCAATATTTTGATGAATATCAAAACCATTTTGCTATTCGTCAATATTACACAGAACGTATATGTGTGACTATTTTTGGAATACAAAGACAAATATTGAAGTTGAATATTGATCGTGTAGCCAACTTAATAGTGCTGCGATCTTTCTACGATTCATAAGCTACATTTCAAGCAAAAACAGTATTATGAGATTTGCAACCATTTCGGAAATAAGCGATGCCACAAATTAGAAAACGACAATATCGATATTTCGAAAACGATTACTCTGACTTTGACTATACCGTAATGATTTGCACAACCACATTATAAAGAAAGAAATTTTTTTTCTTATACTTAAATACCTGCCAGATCTGCGCATTTATTATAATTTTGGCAATTTTGGGACCCTAAAATAGCATTTTAACGATTTAAATATTTTGACTATAAATGATGGAATTTTTAAAAAATTAAAACCTGGCGGTTTAGTTTTAATATTTTTAAAGAAAGTTTTATAGTTTTGAAAAACTGCCGTAAATCGATTATGGATGGCAACGCAACTTCCGAAATTTAATTTTCAAAATACTAATAACTCCCGTATTCATAAAAGCTTGTTAACCCTAAAATAAACACACTCTTCCATATGCCCAAAAAAAAAAAGAAAAAGATTGCCTCAGCTAAATCGAGAACTGAAGCAGAGTTTAATATCTTAAGATCTTAATGTTACTGCAACAGTTTGTTTAATGTCTTTTATTTTAGATTTTTTAACGCCTTGAATTAGTTTATTAAAAAAGAACACACGGCATATGACCCAGAAATTTCTCTTGACGTTTTGCCATTCAATATTACCAAATTAATGCAGATAAAGGCATCAAATCGTTTCACATTACTTGTAATTATGCCACTGAGACTGCAATTAAAAATTAAAACTCTCTATACTGTAGTACATTGATAGAATATTTAAAAGTGCTGAAGAAATTTATAAGAAACTTCTGCCAAAATTATAAAAAAGAAAAACACATAAAATTCGTATTCTAATAAGTAACGCAAATATTACGTAACGTAAAAAGAAGAGATGCACATTAAGCGAAAACGTAATAACAAAATGAATCCTCCAAAATGTGTTGACCTTTTGTTATCACTTTTGAACTTATGGAAAACACATTCAACTCTGCTGAGTAATTCATATGAATAACTGTGCAGTTGTAATTAAATCTTTGTACTTTGCCTTGTATTCATGACCAGCTGTTTTGTTAAATGTGACCACATGTTCGTCAAGAACAACTCAATGATAAAATCATGTCGAGCTTTTGGTGCAATATCGTAGTAATTCAAAAAATCGTGAACTGGGAAAAGCCATCTTTTTGATAGTATTTTCGTTTACTAAAGTTATTTTTTTACAAGTTTTTAAATAAAGTGGCATGTTTTGTAATGTTTTCTGTTTGTAAATTTCTTGTCATAAAGGAAATATTTCATTCATACCCAGCTCAAAAAATTCAAATTTTGAGTTACTGCGGTATTGCACCAAAGGCTCGATGTGTTCTTCATTTCCAACTGAACCCATTACAAAACGAAAAATTTTGTGTTGGGCTCAACCCCAGTTTCAGACTCATAAAAACATCTCGCATTTTTTCTGATGTGCATTTGTGTGCGTTTGTGTGTCAGTTGTTGTCGTAAGGTTTCAGTGGCGAAGGCATAGTCACTGGTCACTGAACAGTAACGGCTTCAGCTGTATCCAATCCACAGGCACATAAGAACGCCCTCCTTCGTCGGTATTGTGTAGCACCGGCGAAGTAAAATAATTACTAAAACTGGATACTAAAACGAAGCTTCAAAATTTAATACGTCTCCTTGACATCAGCTACAACACTGCTATAAAAACAAATAATGTGCCAAAAGCAGTGTTGTGAAGCTTCACCTTCTATTATTTTATTATTTCTCCTATAATCCCTTTCCTCTAGTTCCAGCACATGTAGGGGTCATCTCCCCTGAGTGCTGGTTCAAGATAAAAAAAAAAAAAAAGATGAACTAAATATTTCTTTTGCATGGCTTTTTAAACTGCGCATGGATATCTAGCAATTTTTTTTGCAGAGTAGTGTTATTTGCAGTAACAGCCTGGTGCCAAACAGAATTTAAACCATTTCTTTGCTCTTCTTGTTATCACTCATGATTGCAAAGGAATTCCAGCTTCTGATTCCTTTTGTGCAATTTCTACACGTCTGATTATTATGTCTGCTGTTGCTGCTGCAATAAACTAACATTTTGCGTACATCCATCGGTACTCTCAATTATACCAGACACTTAATACATTGAACTGAACTTCTTCTACCAACAATTTAATTGATTTAATTTGCTTCACTGTTAAAATATTTCTGATTTGGTTCTTTATTGTACAGTCAGACATTCTTAGAACATCAACAGTGCTGCTTAACATTTCCGTTAATTGACCGTGTATTGCGAATGATGTCCCTTTACCAGTCAATCGTGTCGGCTTTGTGGTCATTCCTGAAACAACCGCATTTAATCGCCAATTATATTGTATTACATTGGGACAATATAACTGTATAGCTTTTGCATGAAATAAAGGTGTCTATGTCAGCTGTAATAGTTTAAACATTTCAAGCATTTCGTTATGATTATGTAATAGACGTAAAACATATCGTCATATAAAATGTCAAAGCATGTAAGTGACAAAGAGTTTTAAATGTACCATGTTAAAACGCACGTTCGTACAAATAAACTATTAGGGTTTATTTAAATTAATTTTATTAAATTTAAAACACAAAATAAAGATCTCAATATTATTTTTTGTTTTAAATTTAATAAAATTAATTTTTTATATAATTTTTTCTTCTGTTTATCTTGGACCGGTACTCAAGAAATGACCCCTACACATGTGACGCATTGTGCTGAAACTAGAGGAAAGGTATAGTTAGAGAAATGATAGGAGGAGATGCTCACTATCTTACAACTCTGTTGTTGCACGTTGTCTTTATAGCAGTGCTGCATCACGGCTGATGTCCAGGACGCGTATTCCATTTTCAAGCTTTCTTTTGGTAGCCATTTTGAGTAATTATTTTACTTCGCTAGTGCTACACAAAAGAGACGAACGAGGACGCTCTGATGTGCCTGTGAATTGCTAGCAGCAGAAGCTGCTACTGTTCAATGACCAGTGACTTTGCCTTCGCCACTGAAACCTTACGACAACAACTAACACAAAGACACACTAAAGCACATCTGAAAAAATGCCAGATGTTTTTAAGATTTTAGTCTGAAAATGGGGTCGAGAACGCAGGGCCTTTTTTGGGTTTGTAGTCAAGGTGCAAACTACTTCAACCATCGCCAAAATATGGGTGGTTCTGTTAATTCTATGCACGTCTTAAAGAAACCTTTCTTCAGTTTAGTTGAATAGAAATGTTTCACCATGCTTTCACTAACATTATAAAATTTTGTATTGAATGCAGGTATATTTAGAATGCAACCACTATTTTATTGACAAGAAGGATGAAGGAAAAATGCTAAAAATGTAGAATCCTGTAAAAGAAATTTTTTATACAATAGTGCTCCCTAACCTGCACATGAATAAAATAAATATTAATGTTGCCCCACAAAAACATTAGAGAAAGTTCCCATACATACCAGTACTAATTTAATTGTCATGAATTTAATTCACAGTACGCTTGGCATTTTATAGACCAATAAATTAAATAAAAAGGAAATAAAGCAAAAGAAAAAATTATTTGTTAAACTGCGAAGGAACGTTTAACAGTTTTATTTTTATTTGCAACATTATTTTTTATCATCCTCCACACTCCCCAAGCTTACACCAGTTATACGTCTCTGGAATGGAAAACATGGCAAAATATCGGGTGATTTTAGTGCTATTTCTTATTTCAGGACAAAAAAAAAATTATTGGTAACATGCGGCAAAATCAAAATTGCTCAGAAAGCTTTAGAATTTTACCATGAATAGAGTAACAAATGGCCAAGGCTTGCAAATCATTGAATTTTAATATAAAAATTCGTGTTGTGTGAAAAATGTGTTTCGTAAATTACTTTCATTCTCTGATCGATATAGTCGATCCACCGGACCGGCTATTCAAGCTGTTGTGCCTAAATTTTTAATTTATTGGACATTAAACCACGTATGAGAAGAGTGCGAAATATTGCTGCTGTAGCGGCCAAAGTCAGTGAAGACCGCTAAATGTAAATTCTTCGCTGTTGTCAACAATTCGGCAGAGTTTTTTTTTGCCCAAAATGGAAGAAAGGAACTTGTTTGACGATGCCACATGCCACACGTTACCATGAACCTATTGAGAGACGAGTTTGCTGAGCAATTAATCTCGCGCTTTGAAGCAGTCCATTGACCATTAAGATCATGCGATTTGACACCACTAGACTATTTTTTTGTCAGGATACGTGAAGTCTCTCTCTCACGTACAGGGACAAGGCAGCCTCATTTCATTGCCCTGGAAGACAACGTTACAGCTGCCGTTGGAGATATACCCGCCGGAATACTAGAAAAAGTATGCAAAAATTTGACCTTCTGGATGGCAACATTTACATAAAATAGTCTCTGGCAGGCATTTATTTATCAAATTTCTATTTTCAAAATCAAATCAAATTTCAAGTTTCAAATCAATTTTCAAAACCCAACCGCTTAAAAAAATCACCCAGTATTAAACAGTAGAATAAGAATCTCTACACTATTGAATCACTTGCTCGTTTGACTAGTGTGTTACCTCAAATACAGGGTGGGCCAAAATGGCCGAAGAGGTTTGCGTTCAAAGAGCCATTGTGTCCCTCGTAGTGTGCGCTGTGGCTCCTTCCTGTTGAAACCATACTTGCGGATGATTTGCCACGGCTGGCCTTAAACAATTTTACAACATTGATCAATATCTAACACCAGTGATGGAAACGGCAACACCGTGTTCATTTAATAAAAATAAATTATGGGCCAATTAAACTTTCCGACGAAACACCGCACCAAACGGTAGGTGCACTTAAGTAGGTGCAATACTCGCTGTTGAACTACTCTAGGATTTTTGGTAAACCTTTTTTGCCTATTAACGAACCTGTTCAATTGGAAAAGGAATTCGTCGCTCATAATTTTGAATATTTTAATTATGAATAAAATCATGATTTTCTACTGAAATAAAGTTCAACGACTTTGGCACGTTGTTCAATTGTGTACTGTTCCATTTTATATTCCTCAAGTCTTCTTTACAAAATACTGAAAACAAAAAAAATAAAAAAATTATGATTATGCATCTATGTTTATTATATGGTTTAGCTGGTCTATAAGCAGCATTTCATTTGGTGCCAATATCAAAATCTTCAGTAGATTTTAACCAAATTCCAGAAAAAAGTTAAGAAATTTCACATGTTTATACAAGAATTCCTCAAAAATATTTGAGAATTACGGAATATACAAACCGAACAAACCAAATAGCTTCTTTAAAAATTTTCCTTATACAACAAACATTTTATTATTTGATTTGAAATCTATTTAAATTTTCTAAACCTTTTAAATTATAAGAAAAAAGTTAGAAGGCATAATTTTAGTTTCGTTCCTTCTGGGACACCCTGTAGTATGTACGTTAAAAATAATATTTTATGACCAGGTTTTATTAACTATTTGTACTTAGTAATCGTGATGTTGGTTGGCATAATTCAAAAGTTAAATTTTTATTATTATTTCACTAAAAGATTTCGTGCTTTCAGTGTGTGTTAATTTATTTATGGCCCAACGGTACAAAGTTGGACAATATGGGGTCTATTTATGTTTGCAATTCCGTTGCGTTTATTTTTCCCAAGTACAAAAATATTTCAAAGGTTAATTTGCATTATTTTTATTGCTTTTATTTGCTGGACATAAAGGAAGTGAAATTTGTATGAAAATTGTATAGAAGAAATTACAAATAAAGAGAGAATGAGAAATTAATAGCCAGTAATATTAATAAAAATTAATAAATTTAAATACATTTGGGGGATTGGGCAAAGGTATGCTATTCAGTTATATTGTCATAATGTCTTAATATTTTAAAATAGTGTTGTGCTTCAAACTAAAAAAGTCATAAAATAAAATAAACAATACTTTTAAGTGTATGCTAAACGATCAATATTCAATATTCAATATTTGTCTTTGTGTGCGAAATAGTCGCACATACACGCTGTGTGTAATAAGGACGAATATCAAAATGATTCAGATATTCATCAAAATATTGAAGCAGTTTGACGTAGTGTAGCAGCGTTATTCTCATTATAATTTATTTCTGGTAACTTCGAGTGCACATCGTAGAGAGAAAAAAAATTTTTGTAATCGAATTAATTGAAGTATATCCGCTCATTAATGGCTTTTAAGGACGTGCAAATTAAATAATATAGTGACAAAAACAAAAAAAAATATAATCAGTACTTTTTTTTTTTTAATAAATAAAGAAATAAATAGATATGTATTTTGCCGATGGTAACTTCTACAGGCTGGGCCAAAAGTCACGCCTGTGTGTAAAAATATGATGTTCGATGAATAAAATATAAAGAAAAATAATAAAAAATAATAATAAACAAAAAAGTTATTCAAATTTTAACACGCAGGCGTGATTTTAGGCCCACCCTATATATGTTTACACTTGAAAAAACCCAAAAAAAAATGAATATTGATAAGAAATGTTGACGTAGTGTGTCAGAGGCTTCAATATATATACTAACACAACGACAATTATTGAAGCTAAATATTGATACGTGTAGCGTGCGCTTTAGAGCTGTGTTTATTGTTTTGTCATAAAAGAACAGTAAATATCTGAGACATACGCTGAAACTTTTCAGTGGAGCTGGCGATTATATTCAAAAGACGCCGGTACCTATAAATGATATAAGAATAAAAACCTTTTTAGAAATCCTGTACACTTTTATAACTTTACATTATTTATTTAATTATATTTTTAAAACAAAAAAATAAAAAATAAATAAATAAGAAAGAACAAATCACGAATTCTAACAACAGGGTGGCGATGGCACGATGGAAATATTGAAAATCAATTTATTTCTTATATAAATTCTTATTTTATAGAAAATTTATTATCGTTAAGTAAATTATAAAATTATCCAATTAATATATTAACAATTTTATTCATAAATTATTTATTAATTACATTAATTGTAGTAGTAAAAATTACTAATTTATTTAAGGGTCCTTTACGATCTATATTGACTACAAAACCAAAAACAGACCTGGGTTCAAATCCAGTTTCAGAGTAAAAGCATAAAAAAATATCTCGCATTTTTCTGATGTGCATTAGTGTGTCTTTGTGTCTCGGACGGTTTTAGTGGCGAAAGCATAGTCACTGGTCACTGGCGAAGTAAAATAATATTAAAAATGGCTACTAAACCGAAGCTTCAGCACTGCTACGAGTATAAACAAAGAACGTGCAAAAGCAGAGCTGTAAAATAATTAATTAAGCTTCAGCTCCTGTCGTTTCTCGTACTATCCCCTTCCTATAGCTCCAGCACAATACTTCGCATGTGTAGGAGTCATCTCCTGAGTGCTGGTCCCAGATAAAAAAAAACATACAAGTTAAAAAGTGTTCTTGTAACTTATCTGGCTGGCAGCCACATAACGTTTAGCCATCAGCTGACGGCCAAAAGAATTATTCCGCTCATATCTCATTGCAACAGCTATTTCCGATTATGTTTATTTTAACCAAGACAAATTGATTGAACCAACAAATGGATAGGGCACAAAACGCACTGCCCGATTTTTTCAACATGACTATTAACAATTAAAATAGAATAATTGAATGTGATGATATGCCAGAAGAAACGGAACAGTAAGACGAACAAAAAAATTTAAATGAGTGAAGACAATAATAACACGTTTACCAAGTTAATAGAGCCGAGAAATACTTGACATGTAAACACTTTAAAGTTTGCTGCAGCTGCTTCCTAAAATTGAATATGACATCTGAAGCAAATAAATCACCCTTGCTATGCCCATATTGTAGACAAATTGTAAAAGATAATACAATTGTATTGCAGTAATCATAATTATTAATCTATTTTAATTTTTTCTACATGCATCTAGTCGTACTATGTATGTAAATTGATTTCATTATTATTTTCATAATTATTATACAAGAAAGATGTTATGTTTTTTAGAAATTGTTCTTCAGTTCAATAAAAAATAGTTCAAATCAGAACAAATATATATATGTACAGGGTGGGCCAAAAGTAATCACCCGGGGAATAAGTAATCACCCGGCCCATAAGTAATCACCCGATGTTCTTATGCTGTAAGTTTTTTTTAAGACAAATTTTGGCACTGCTTATGATATGGGCTAAGTGACCGCCGCCAGAGTTGATGACCATACATGCAAATCCAAAGGTTTTTATTAAATAAAATTACAGCAAAAAGACATCGGGTGATTACTTATGCCGTGGCTGATTACTTTTGGCCCACCGTGTATGTGCACTTTTTTCTTAATTTCAAGTGTGGACATTATGGCACTTTTTTTTCATGTTGTTTTAATTTTGGATATTTCAATATGAAATTTACAAAATGTGTTCAAATCTTAATCTAAAAATATAATATAAAAAAAAATTGTTTCTATTGCCACTGCAATTTCAACCCGATGGTCACACAGAATTTTCATCCCATTAGATCAAACGTTTGGGTCCTTTTGAGTCTTCTGTGACCCTCGAAGACCAGCAAGTCTCTAGCAAGTGGATTGGGATGCACCGTGATCTTCGTCCTATACCTCGTACAGACTTTTTTGATTTCATCTTTAATGGATGGAATTTTCAGGTCCCTGTGGATATTTGCATTTTTCATGTACCATGGATTATTCGTGAAATTTTCGACTGTCTTCTTTGTAATTTTGCAACATTTGATGCGGAAGCAGTTCCCAACAGCTGAACGCCATATGGGCCATCTAGGACTAGTGCAGAGTGTCGTCTTATAAGTCAGAAGAGCTGAGCAGTTTTCAACTTCAGTTTTTTTTTTTTTTATCTCGGACCAGTGCTCAGGGGCTATCCCCTACATATGCAATGCATTGCACTGGAACTAGAGAGAAGGATAGGGAAGAAATAGACAGGTGGTGAAAGTGGTAGGCAGATAGAGCTTAATTCTTGCACAACTCTGCAGTTGCGTGTAAATTATAAAGCAAAGTTGCGGCGTCTCTAATGTTTTTTTTGACGCATTATTTTTAAGCTAATGGAGCCATTTTATTTATTATTATACTTCGCCGATGTTTTATTGCTCAAATACCGACGAAGGAGGGTGCTGTAGCACAGAAAACTCATAAAAAACTTTTTTCTGATTTCACCCGGCTGGGAATCGAATCTGGGTCTTTCTGGTTGCAGAGCCAACACGCTGACTAATCGCCATCAGCACCCCGGCCGCTATGTGACTAGTCCACGTAAGACGTCTATCGAAATGAATACCAAGATATTTTACGTGGTTGCCCTCAGGTACTGTAACACCGTTTATCGTGATGGGAGAACAATTGTCCCTTCTCAGAGTAAACGTAATGTGGACGCACTTAGAAGCATTTACTTTTATCTTCCACTTTGATAACCATTTTTTCAATCGGTTCAAATGCGCTTGAAGATGTTGACGTGCTACTGCAGCATTCTTGAGTATGCTTAGAAGAGCAGTATCATCCGCGAAAGTTGATGTATGCGTCAATTGACTTGTAGGCATATCCGCATAAATAAAATGTACAGAAAAGGACCGAGGATACTTCCCTGTGGTACACCAGCATGGATATTTTCAGTGGAAAGATATCACAGATTTCGACCTTATATGAAAAGATCTATTTGTTATGTAATTTTTTAACAATTTGTGAACGTTCTCCGGTAGCAAGTTTACAATCTTGTGCAACAGACCGTCGTGCCAGACTTTGTCGAACGCTTGTGATATATCACTAAAAAGTATGACACTTTTATAAGTGAAATAATGTCCATAATGAAAACGATATTATGGACATTAAGAATTGCTTTAAAGTGGACATTATGTCACATTTTAGAGTGTCATAATGTCCATGGACAGTATGACCTGCCACTTAAATATACCTATAAGTTTCACTCTTTCTAAACCAAATGTGTGAAAGATATATTTTAATTTACATGGTTCTATTTTTTAAATCTGATCAGGTGAGCTTCTACTTCGCTTATAGTTGGCAACACTGATTTTAAGCCTTAATTTAACAGTTTAAACAAGATGTACAAAATTATTTTGCTATTTTTTTGTAGGTATTTAATTTTACTTTTTTGCACTGTAGTGTTCTCTGAAAGTTATTGGTTTAAGTTTTCCTGTGAACGTCCCCTTTCTTCGTAACAGAACACAGGAAATTCATGTAAAATTTTTAAGCTTTTCCCTGCAACTTCTATAAGTGGATTTGCTCCTGTACTCCATTAGTTGTGTCCCAGTTGTAAAGTACGGTCGTATCAAATGTTTAAGCCATAAAGTAAATATTACAAATGACCTTTTTTTATCAGTTGCTTTTTTCTTACGCAAAGGGAAAAAGATGTGTATCAAATAACATTGAATTACCAATACCCATACATTATACGCATTGACCACATTTATTAATGTTAACACTTTTAATGGCCAATGAAAGGTGGCTGGTTGGTTTTGCTTTCCACGAACTCCTTTTTCGTTTTCGTTTTTGTTTTTTTCTGCTTTTCATTTTATGGTTCATTGTAAATTCCCATACGGTTTGCTGCTTATCGCTCGTATCTTCTAAATATTTAACCATAAAACGTTTATGTACTTAAAGATTTTAAGCACAGCGCTAGAAAGTTTATTTACGATGGGTTGTATATTCTATTTGTTTGGTTAAGTGTTATGGGGGCATGCGAGTGGGTGGGTATTAATATTTATTTGCCAATTTTTATATTATGTTCTTGATATTTTTATTTTAAGTATTACATTTTATGAAATTGGCATTTTAAAATTCTTTTACAACAAATGTTGCCCTAAATTCTGATAATGTAATAAAATTTTATGAAAATAAAATATTTTGTTTATATAAGCTTATGAACTAATTCTATATATGTATGTATTTATTAATACATTAATAAACAGTTGTGGCGAATGAATGCAAGTCTATAAATTATTAAGTGCACAGTGGGCCACAGTAAAATGATTTATGTATAAACTAGCCTAAACAAGAACGTTGAGTGTTGTGTTTTCTGCCGCTTAGTGCTAACGCTGGGGTGACATTCTAAAAAATAGTGGCAACGCTAACTCAACGAAGATGAATACTTGTTTACATGATGCAGCATGAAAACTTTTACAGGCGTTCATGTGTTTGTGTTTGAACAATACCGGCTTCAGCTGATAGCAAACCACAATCGCATCAGAACGCCCTTCTTCGTCGGTACTGTGTAGCACCGGCGTAGTAAAATACTAATAAAAAATGGCTACTAAACCGAAGCTTCAGCACTGCTATGAGTATAAACAAAGTACGTGCAAAAGCAGAGCTGCAAAATAATTAATTAAGCTTCACCTCCTGTCGTTTCTCTTACTATCCCTTTCGTATAGTTCCAACAAAAATCTTGTATGTTACAGGACGACTACCCCTTCAGAATGTAGTATGATCCAGCTTCCCTATAGAGCACAGTGCCGCTAAAATCATTTTGACAAACAATTATCCGCATATTAAAACTCTTAATTATGATGTACATTGTTTTAGTTTTGTGTTCTGAATTTAATACACGAATTTTATTTGGCTCACGAAAATTTTTGAATGTTTTTGTTTTTTTTTACTTTTGTAAATTGGTTTTCATTTCATTTTTATTTACATATTTGCTATACTAAGACACTGAAACTCAAACTAAGAACATTTATCCTTAAGGCGGACACAGGTAGGTTACTGGAGCTTAATTTTTCAAACCAGTTAATAAAGTCAAAATGAGTTCTCGCTCTGTAGATAGAAAGAGCTATGCCCGCCAAAGTTTTATTTAGTCTTTTTTTTATATATGGCGGCAGTTGGAGTTTTCAAAGCTGGAAAGAAACACTAGCAAGTCTTACAAACTTACAAACACACACATATTGTTTGTTGAACTGTTCCATGATGATGACGGCACTTACCTTAAGTGCAAGAAGAATACAGAGCCAACAATAACAAGCATTAAATTTCAGTTGTAAACAACAACAACCACAAACTTTGCTTACGTATAACTACCAATAGTTTTTGCTTCTTTGCAGAAGAACTTCTTCTCTTCCACGTCCACGGAACACTTGCATTATCTGCCTGAATGCACAGATATGCAAATAGAAATGCACTTAAAACATTCTCCTGCATTTGTTTCTTGTTCTTAATTTGTTTATGCAGCACAGCGCAGAATGTTAAAGAATCACAATGAAAAACTGACAGCAAATATAGTGCAAAGCTACTCGTACTCTAAAGTTAATTCACTTCATATGTTATAGTATACTCGTATACTTAGATTTCTATACGTCACTATATTCTCCAATGCATTCAAATCAGGTAAGGCTTTTCGCCCATCTCCATGAACTTGAGTTGCGTTTGTGTTTACAATACAGCACAAGAAGGCAATTGAGATTTTCAATTTTCTATTGCCAGTTGTTGGCGAATATTTTATTACGCATGTCCATCCTGTATAACTGGCAACTAAACTGAAATTTATTTGTCATACTTAATCCTTGAACTCTTTAGTTATTAACTGGATGGATAGCGAATTGATTTGTAGTAGAAAACAAATTCTGTGGATTTGACTTTGACCTCAGTAAACTTGCACAACGCCAGCGCATAATTAAGTGACCTCCTTGCTTAAGGTGGTTTTTAATGGGTCATAAAGTTGTTTAATTTTTTCTTTTTACTTTTATATATATGCAATACAAAATTGGTCAAATTTGAAAAATATGCGTTTATTTAAAAAAATATGCACTAACCACCAAAATATGCAAAAAAAAAATGCAACTAAAAGTTGGAAAATTAATTAAAATTTTATTATTGGGATGTACAACGGCTTAGACTTAGCTTAGACTTAACCTTAGCCTTAACCCCGGTATAGCCTTAGCTTCAGCCTTAGCTTCAGCCTTAGCCTTATCTAAGTCATGGCATTGTTGAAATAACACCAGAAATTATTTAAAACGTGACAAAAAAAAAAACAGCTGGTTGTCGTAATGTTTATTTATCAAATAACATTTTTTAAAAGACAAATGCCAAGGAAAAACCAAAACAAAACAATGAAAATTTTAATTAAAATGGGACCTTGATTATCCGTCATTCGATTAACCGGCAACATCAATTTTACGGGAAAGCATAATTTTTTTGCTTCGATTAAAATTTTTTGATTCGACTAACCGCGTTCAAATATATTCTAGGGGAGTAGAAGCATAATTTTTGTAACTATGAAACATGATTTCCATAACACGAAAAATTAAAATTCCTCGGCTGCTACGAAGTTCGAAACAAAGCTCAGGTGTTTTATTTGGAAACTTTACTATGACATCTTTCTAATTAATATTAATATTTTAATTATATTTATTTTTGAGCGATGGTCTTTTTTATGAAATCGCTCAAAAATAAATATAATTAAAAAATTTTAATAAAGGTCAAATAAAAATAGAAGTGATACTAATAATATTAATATTTATACCTAAATATTGTTCTTATATTATTGCAACATTGTATAAAAGCTCTGAATAATTATTTACTAATTATGATATTATGTACTCAAAAATAGTACTCAACAGTGAAAATTGATTATCCAGAATTATCACGGATAAACGAAATCCTACTGTAATTCTTTAATATTCTCTTACTTTATATGTGACGCGCAAAATAGAAAGGGACCTAAGGGTAAAAACCGGTTTTGTTCAGGTGAGCCATTTTAAAGATTTAAATAGGTGTATCTTTGGTGTACTTCACTTTCATAAAACGCGCATATCTCTGGGAGGGAACACTTTTGGGGCATGGGATCGGTCTCATTCGATGCTCAGATGTTGTCCACATCAAAAAAAAAAAAAAGTGAAAATTTGTTTTATTTTACCCTTAGGTCCCTTTCTCTATGCGTTGTCACATATACTGCCTAAGAGGTACATACCAACTCATGCCTCCGTAGTCTAGTGCATGGGCATCAGTCTTATCAATATGGAGGTGCGGATTTAATTCCCGCCTAGACCCTGGGTGTTTCTACAGACAAGCTATAAGAGCTTCGTAGAGTTAGTGTTGTTAAAAAACAAAAAAAAAATAATGTAGGGTACAACGTAATTGTTTTGTTGGTATTGGTTATTAACATTGATGTTGGCACACAATTCTCAATTAGTTTGTAAGTGAAATTTTATAAGATGTCAAGGTTTGAAAGCAAGCGGGAAGCAATTCAAGATACCGTACAGTAACTACTGGGAAATTCCTTGGGGAGCTGGACAGGCTGAGCCATACCTCGACTGGCAAAGTGAATATTATTTTAATTTTCTTCAAATTCCAATTTGGACGCTCTTGCTGAAAGACCCTATGCATTATAAGCTTGATAAAACATGTAATATTCCATTTATATTATAAAATATTGTATTATTAATTTGAAAAGTAATAATAACGTTGTCACCCAGATTTAAGAAATAAGTGCTTTTCGCTGTTTAATTTACTTTGTTTGTTTAACTCCTTCTACTTTAATTTTACTCGAATTTGCAATTTGAATAATAATTAGTTTCATTTCTGCACGAGTTGTGTTAAATTGAGTGACAAGTACAAAATTTAATTTAAAATTGTAGCAAAAATAGCAGAGAAGTGATTGCTTTATATACGAAAAAAAGAGAAAATGTAAAGTGGACAACACCTAACTTATTTCATACGTTGGCAAATGGACGTTTTATAACGTGGTGACAAATACTTGTACATGTTATGACAGCAGTTTTCACAATTAATGACCAATAAATCTCTTAACACCTCGTCACTCTTGTTTAATTTATATTTTGTTATATATTCTGTATTTATTTATTTATTTATAGCTTTTAATCAAATTTACACCCAGCACTAAAAAAAAAAATCTAAATATGCAAATATGGAAAATATGACGAGCAATTAAATTCAAAACTTGTTAAACGAAAACTAGGCTCTATATGAAATTAATAGCATGAAGTATTTATTTATGGCAATTTTAAGCAGCCAGGCATTTCACTTCATAACAGGTGTAACATTTATTTATTGAATTAATTTTTTCTGTGTACAATTTACGAATATGCAGACGGAAACTTAATTTAATGGACATACGACTAGTGACAAAGATCTACCTACGCTCTTTGTAATGAAACAGTTCAGAATCCTTAAGTCTTCGATCCTCACACTCATTTATATGTATGCCGTACACTTAAAACGTTCTCTTACAAAGAAAACATATATTTAAATTCTATGCATGTATTTATATTGAAATAGTCATAACACAGGATGTCGTTGTTAAATTAAAAACGTTTTATTTTTCCAGCTTCAAAACACAGGCAACCATTTTCACTTTCTAAACGTTTCATTTTCCAGGGAAATTATTTATTTAGTGGCTGTTATTAAACACCAGCTGACCCGACCATGAGTTGCTGTGACTGTTATAACAGCTTTTAAAAATATTACTTTAAAACTTGCAAAAAAAAAAAAAAAATAACACGAAACAGCTTGAATTCACATTATTTATTTATTCACGTTTTATCTCCATCGGTTAATTGATTGCAGAGAGACATATATTACCTCCTACGTTCCCTAGTGAACCTATTTAAAAAAATATATGTATATAGTATATGTGTCCTTCTGTTTATATTCTGTTTTATATTTCATTGAACTCGGTTAGTTCGTTTCATTTCTATATACTCGTAGATAGCTGTATAGTTTCGGAGAGGCATATTTGGCCCATACCTGCCTTTCCCCAATATCGCGGTCATTAATAGAAATAAAATATAGCGTATGTTCTACGTTGGACAAAGTAACATATCTGTGCAAAATTTCAATAAAATCGAACCAGTAGTTTAGAATATACATACATAATATATACTCATTGAAAAATAAACATATCTGAAATTCCCCTACTGAGGCACCCTCGGCCCAAAGTGCGTCCACGTAGTAGAAAGGGGCAAGATGTGATCAGTCAGACAGAAGAATTCACAACTAAGAACAAAAACGCGTCAACACTGTAACTGCGCACTAACTGCATGGTATGGTACTGCACTATATATATATACTATTCCCCCCTGTGTAGAATGAGAAGTGCGTAGTAGTCACTAATTATTTTAAAGCACCTAAAACACTCTAACTCTTTAACGGATAGAGGGATTTTAACGATTGTTTCACTATTAGATAGATTGTGAAGTTGGGGCCACCTATCGACCCCTGGGTGACAGTGCATGAACAATATTATTTATTAATTGTCGAGACAGAAGGGTTGCAAACACAATATTACCTTTCAACTGAGTAAGACTGAAAGTGGCGATGGCACGATGGATGGTAGTCTGCACGTTGACTACAAAACCAAAAACAGACCTGGGTTCAAATCCAGTTTCAGACTAAAACAATAAAAAAAAAAAAAAAAAAAAAATTTTAATTATATTTCTTTCGATTCAGCTGATAGCAATCCACAATCACATCAGAACGCCCTCCTTCGTCGATATTGTGTAGCACCGGCGAAGTAAAATAATAATAAAAATGGCTACTAAACTGAAGCTTCAGCACTGCTACGAGTATAAACAAAGAACGTGCAAAAGCAGAGCTGCAAAATAATTAATTATGCTTCACCTCCTGTCGTTTCTTTCTCCTACTATCCCTTTCCTATAGTTCCAGCACAATGCTCCGCATGTGTAGGAGTCATCTCCTAAGTGCTGGTCCATTATAAAAAAAAAAAAAAAAAAAAAAAACAGCTCGGCCAAAGGCTTGACCGTCTTGTGCTCGATATCCATGTCTATCCAATGGTGAAAAATTCACTCAAATTACGTCAAGGGTTGATGAGTTACAGTGTTTAAAAAAAATATATCAAAAATGTTTGGTGACTGACCATGATTATTGAACTAGAAAAATTGCAGGTTATTTGTGAAATAGCAGGGCAAGAGAACTTTGTAAAAGTATACAACCGGATATTGTATACAGCCATATAGTTATTAAATATTGGTAACACAAAATATTTAAAGTATTCGCCTTAAGATGCTTTAGAAAATCTGTCCATAACTGGCGAAGTTATGCTCGTTTATATTTTAAAATCATTTAAGAAATATCTGGAAGGAGTAATATAATTTGAAAAACGGGAGGGTAAAAGTCGTCGTTGTTTAAAAAAAGTAGCCTATAAAATTTATAAATTATATATAATATATATTAATAAAGTATAAATAATTCCAGAGTCCATACAAACAAACACACATACCGTTTTATATAAAGGGTGGTTAAATTTCAAGGGCCGATGTTGATTTTGAATAAAACACAAACTATTTAGGAAATTATTGTAATTTTATTTTATTATGATATATTGGTATTACTCAATTATGTATGAAACAAAATATCGGCCAAATGGCGCCGCGACCACAGCAACAGTGGATGATCAATTTTCGAAGAAAATCATCTTCAGTGATGAGGCACATTTTCACCTCAGTGGATTCGTCAATAAACAGAATTGCCGCATTTGGGCGAATGAGAATCCAAGAGTGATTGTCGAAAAACCAATGCACCCACAAAGAGTGACTGTTTGGTGCGGTTTATGGGCTGGCGGCATCATCGGGCCGTATTTTTTCCAAAATGAGGCCGGTCAGGCAGTTACTGTGAATGGTGTTCGCTATCGTGAGATGATAACGAACTTTTTATGGCCCGAATTGGAAGATATGGATGTGGACGATATGTGGTTTCAGCAGGACGGTGCCACTTGCCACACAGCTAACGAAACAATGGCTCTTTTGCGCAACAAATTCAATGGCCGTGTTATCTCACGTAATGGCGATGTCAATTGGCCGCCAAGATCATGTGATTTGACACCGTTGGACTTTTTTCTTTGGGGTTATTTGAAAGAAAAGGTGTACGTCGATAAGCCAGCAACAATTCAAGAGCTAAAGGATGAGATAATTCGGCAAATTAACGGCATAGAACCTCCATTATGCCTCAGGGTCATCGAAAATTTGGACCATCGGATGGAGGTGTGCCGCCGTGGTCGCGGCGCCCATTTGGCCGATATTTTGTTCCATACATAATTGAGTAATACCAATATATCATAATAAAATAAAATTACAATAATTTCCTAAATAGTTTGTGTTTTATTCAAAATCAACATCGGCCCTTGAAATTTAACCACCCTTTACATGAGATTCTGTACTATGTATGGATATAAATAAATATTGATATTTTCTGACAAAAAAATATTTTCCATATGTTAATACAACAGTTGGCCAGTTAAAAACGTATCATGTGACTCTTTTCAATCATAAATTAGTATTGAGAAAATCCTCCCATTGCCAAGTTTGAGTGTACAAACGAGTACGTCTGTTTGTATTTTTGTTTTATTTTTTCTATGAATAAAAATATAAATATAAAAATATATATAAAATAAAAATCTAACTTACCTAATTATGAGCTGTGTAAGCTCTCCATATTTTTATTTATTTATTATGATTATAGTTTTTGTTAAGTGGCTATTTAATTATATTTCTCTTAATACTCTTTCAAATTTACACTTTATTACTCTTCATATTTATAAAAAATTTAAAAGAGGCATCAACACTTTTAATAATAAATTTCATGGAACATTCTCTTAAATATATTGCTTTTTTTCTCTTTTATTTTAATTCAAAGTAAAATTTATATAAATTTCCTTTAACGCAGCCGTGCAGCACTTTCTAAATTTTTTCTCCTTTATAATAGGGGCTTAAAACATTTAAAAAAAATTTCCCCTTAAAAATTGACAAGTGGATGATGCTGCGGCAGCGCAGCTGACTGACACTAGGATTTTTTTACAGATAATTTTTTTTAAGTTATCTTTTTTTCTTTTGCTCTTCTTATTAATATGTACACTATTTATAAGTTCTGAAAACGATACACAATTTTTATTTCAACTATTAAACTGTTGGTCTTATAATTTAATAAATATTTTCACACAATTATAACCATTTAAAAAAAATTATTTTATTTTCTACCGTCTTACTGCGATCGAGTGCGTAAAACTCCTGCGACTAAACTAATTCGTTGTGTTACATTTTTTATTGGAAATTAGGAAGTCAGGGTTACCAATCCTCCATAAAAATATGTTCGTCAGGGATGTTATTTTAGTGTTTTCCGGGTATTTTTTTATGGCTTTTTACCCTTTATAAGTGCGAAATTTTGTTAAATACCCGTTTCTACAGTATTTTTTACAAATTTTTAAATGGTTTCATGTTCAAATGAAGATTTTTCAAACTCAAAATATTAACATTAAATACAAACACAAAATATTAAAGTGAATTTGACAATTCAAATACATTATGTGTAACAAATTCCATTATAAATTATATTTTCTTTATTTTTTCTTCAATTTCTTCATTAATTTTTAACTAAAGAAAGTCTTTATTTTCAGTTAATATTATTTTTCAGAATTTTTGAGTTGTGACGCTTTGGTTGAAATTTTAATAAAAATTTTAAATATTTCTTTTTTAAAAAAGAGTATCAACTCTAAATACAGCCAAACAGAAATAAAACAAATTCATTATTTTTTACTTAGATCTATCTATGAAAATATCCATTTTGCATCATTTTGCTTTTATTGTAGTGAAAAATGTTTCAATGGAAACAAAAAGCAAAAAAAAACACCAAAAATCTGCGTTGAAAGCGTAGTATCAAACTAGAAATATAGAAAAGCCAGAAAAGCAAACCTCATGTGCTATCAGCAATCACTGTGGATTGTGGTGCAGAACATAAAATATAAACTTTTTTGTATCCAATATCGTTCATCAGCACCATAATGTGTTTTAATAAATTTTATTAAATTATTATTAATCGCGAATACAAAACTAGTTCCAGCACAATGCATCGCGTATGTAGGGGTCATTCCCTGAGTGCTGGTCCAATATAAAAAAAAACTTAAATTTTTATTAGCTTTTTTCCTTCTACTGTATACAGTGTAATCTCCTATAATGATTAAGTTTCTGAAGAGGGTAGCCGGGCATCGTCGCATGGTTCTGGCAAAGTTGCATATTACTGTTACAATTTCTTTTCTACGTACACATTTCGCGATCATTTCCTTTTCCACTTATGACGGATAAAGATATATATAATAATATCTGAAATAAAATTATGTTAAATTTCTGCAACCACACGACCAAATATTTCTATAAAGTTATTTACACATACAGGACGTCAAAATTCAAGTGAATTAGTAGCTGTGACGAAGTAATCGAGATGTCATTGTTCTTCATAAGAATAGAAATCAGCTGTTTTCTTTCCCACAAATTGAAACAAAGCTGGCTGGAGAATTTTAAGCCATCAAGTTTTAAAAATATGACTGCATTAGCAAAAAAGTGAAAGTGTATTAAAATTTGATGGGCAATACTTGATGTTGTAACCCCCAAGTACGACGTCTTTAAGCCAACATTTTAAAATTATTTTGGGATTCTCGTAGTAAAAGTTAGTTGTTCTATCGCCTAGTATGTACTTAATGAATAAATTTATACTTATATTTAAATTAATTATTTGCATATTATAAAAATATTCCTGAACATGAATTTTAAAGGATTCATTCATATATATATCATGATTAAAAATTCTTCAATCTAAATGTCTGAATAAATAAAACACTTCCCCACAAAAATCTTAATACCCGAACTTAGCAACACTGTTGCTATTTAAGGAAATATTTCCAGTACAATTATAATTATTCTAGGAGAGAACATAGAAACATGTAACGGTTTCTACCAGTGGTGTTAACCATGTAATAATAACTGTTTAAAATATGAAAATTAGCTTCCTATTCGGGCACAAAACTAATTTAAAAGATAGTAATTAATATTTGTGGCAAATTATAAATATATATAAATTTCAATATCAAAAGTTATGTAAACTATGCAATAATATTCTAATAATTTTACCACACCTTTACCACACCATTGAACTTAGAAAAGGTAAAATAAAGTTTCTGTCAACAGGAGTTGGCATTTTTTACTTAATTTTTTTTTTTTTAAATATTGAAAGCGAATGATTAATAAAGTTTATATTATACATAGAGTAAGAGAACCTAATTTCTGTATGTCCCAGTAGTCGGCAAATTTTAAATTTATACTCAAAGAGTTAAGAATGACGGTACATACATATATTAAAAACCAAAAATATTAATATATATTCTCAACTCTTTAATGCATGTTTTTTTAGTGGAAAAAGTAGTGGGGAAGTGGGCTTTGTAAGACAACACATTTCGTTTAGTTAACCGATATTTCACAGCACAAGTTTTCGAAAGTTAAAAAACTGTTCAAATAAGAATGTGAAACAAACTTAAAAAATATTTTATTTTCTAATTTCAATCAATACCAACCTTAAAGAAGAAAAAAATTTGAAATTTTCCTCTATTGAAGTGCTCTTCTTCTAAATTAAAAATTTTCATCATTCTGAAACACAGGATAAGTATATAAAATATTTATTATTTTCATTTTAGTAAATTTTTTTTAGCTTTTAAATAAATTACCTTGTGGAAAAAAGAGGACAGCTAATAGGTTTTGCATACGCCTTGTTACAGAACATACATATATACTGGACTTATTTTTTTACTTTATAACTCTACACATCTTCAGTTGTTGAAGGAATATGTATAACAGTAGCTTTATACATTATTAATAGGCTTTGTCTAAAGTCTACCTGCCGTATTCTCTAAAATGTTTTTGGATTTATATAAGATATATGGACTGAATGTAATTTGATACTCAACAAAAAAGTCGATTTTGAATTTAGATGAACTTCGGTTGACAATAATTTATTTAAAAGGCAAAATTAAAAATAATATTAATTAATTTTGAATAATGTTAAAAAAATGAAATAATAGTTACATACTTGTATTAAAAATTTGATTTTTCACTTCACCTTTTAAATACATACAATCATGGTCAACCGAAGGTCGATTAATTGGTAAAAGGTTTAGAAAAATGAAATAGATTTAAATCGAATAATAAAATGTTTTTGTTTTTGTTTTTTTTTATTTTATTTTGTTTTAATATTACGTAATTCTAAAAGATTTTTTGGGAGTTCTTGCATAGGCACATGATTTTTCTTAGGTTTTATCACGAATTTGGTTATAGACCCACTGAACATTTGTTATTAGCATATAGACCATCTACTCTATAGAAAAAGCTTGTATATTTATTATTATATGTATATGTATGTATTTATGATTTTGTCTGAAATTCGAAAATATTGTTAAGAAAACGCTTAACATCACTGAAATGAAGAGACTGTGTGCATCTACTTCTTGGTATTGTCTACAAAAAATTGCAACAGTAAGCGCATACGAAATGTGACTTTATATATGTATGTACATATGTATGTATGGCAAAGAAATATTTTTGTTGGCTGCTGCCTGCTATAATCATTTTGCTCATGACTTTTGTTCAACTTTTTTGTTGTTTCTCATATGCAGTATAAAGATGTTAACTAGACATTTGTATCATATACATATTAACCAAATATAACGGTTTCATTCCATACACTCAATCTTTTCCCATCGCAATACAAGAGATGAGTATTTTTAGTAGGGGTTGGAACTTCATAATTCCACTCTCCAGATGTTCTTCTTTCATATGTTCCCCTGACTAAACTGTTTTTTTCATTTATTTTATTTATAAGTCTGAACATAAACAGTGAGAGAGATCACAATAAAGAGATGGGCTGCGATCCGAGTTACCGTAGCGAATTTTCAAAAAGTTTCATAAAAGGGTAAAAATTAAAAATAACACTAAATAAGACCAGTTTCAAAAATTTGTATTTGGGTCAAATTAAAAATGAACTGAAATCAAATGAATACATAAAAATTTCAAAGTATGAGCCAATGCTCACTTGAAAAAAATATTTCATAGATTTGTAAATTTTAAAAATACTTTTCTGTAGAACATGCATGTTATGTAAGTGACATCGAAAGAAGTAAGCATTTTGTAAACGAAACAACTGGGTATAATTTTGTAAAATGACTTGTGAGAGCGTTTTAATTAAAAATATGTTATTGGAGCATTTTTTGGTGATAATATAAAAGCTGTTTATTATTCTGTTACGCCCTGTAAGCGATTGGTACGACTCGGTTAAACTCTGAAACTGTTTTTCTAAAATTTATAACTAAAGGGTGGTTAAATTTCAAGGGCCGATGTTGATTTTGAATAAAACACAAACTATTTAGGAAATTATTGTAATTTTATTTTATTATGATATATTGGTATTACTCAATTATGTATGGAACAAAATATCGGCCAAATGGGCGCCGCGACCACGGCGGCACACCTCCATCCGATGGTCCAAATTTTCGATGACGCTGAGGCATAATTGAGTTTCTATGCCATTAATGTGCCGAATTATCTCATCCTTTAGGTCTTGAATTGTTGCTGGCTTATCGACGTACACCTTTTCTTTCAAATAACCCCAAAGAAAAAAGTCCAACGGTGTCAAATCACATGATCTTGGCGGCCAATTGACATCGCCATTACGTGAGATAACACGGCCATTGAATTTGTTGCGCAAAAGAGCCATTGTTTCGTTAGCTGTGTGGCAAGTGGCAACGTCCTGCTGAAACCACATATCGTCCACATCCATATCTTCCAATTCGGGCCATAAAAAGTTTGTTATCATCTCACGATAGCGAACACCATTCACAGTAACTGCCTGACCGGCCTCATTTTGGAAAAAATACGGCCCGATGATGCCGCCAGCCCATAAACCGCACCAAACAGTCACTCTTTGTGGGTGCATTGGTTTTTCGACAATCACTCTTGGATTCTCATTCGCCCAAATGCGGCAATTCTGTTTATTGACGAATCCACTGAGGTGAAAATGTGCCTCATCACTGAAGATGATTTTCTTCGAAAATTGATCATCCACTGTTGCCGTGGTCGCGGCGCCCATTTGGCCGATGTTTTGTTCTATACATAATTGAGTAATACCAATATATCATAATAAAATAAAATTACAATAATTTCCTAAATAGTTTGTGTTTTATTCAAAATCAACATCGGCCCTTGAAATTTAACCACCCTTTACATTACATATGTATTTTATGTACATGCATATGTATGTATTTATCGAGCAATAAGCGCCAAAATCACATGAGTACCAAAAACTAAATTTTATAAAGAAAAGTTTTTCTTTTCAATCCTTATATATGTACATAATCTGTACATCCGTCTAAATTGTTTTTGCTCCAGACAAAACCATTGATATATCATTCTTTAAGATCAGACTGCAAATGCCAAAGGGGAAAAAAAGTTTAAAAAGGCGACCCCTAACTTCGTCAAAAAAAACATTTTTTTATTTTTAAATTACTGTCCAAAAATACTTTATATTTGGCGGTGTACGAATATTTTTGCCTGTAAGGTAGTACGGTCTAATAGACATACATACATACGTACATTTATTTTCATAAACATAAAATAAGTTAAAAGTTATTTTCCTATTTCCCCAGTATTATATTATTTATTGGGGAATGGCAACTCTATTTTTTAAATTGCAAGGTTATTAGAGTCAAGATTTAGTTTCATCGTTGCCGTGGAAGGGAACGCTTGTCTTCAGTTAAATCTCTGCGAAAGAAATTGGTAATAAATAGTTCTGGTGCATTAATATTCAATCAAATAATAAACAGAAGAGTGAAGTAAAGTGCAATAAAATTTAAATTCTATTTTTAACGAAGTTGTGGGTAAAATTAGTAAGGCAAGAGAAGTATGTATGTATGTATGTACATATATAATTAACATTAAAAAATTTCCATTGACCTAGTTTTTTTTTCCAGGTGTTCTAATTCGGTCGTTGTTTTAAGGGGAAATGAGATTCAGGGGCAGCTGAGTTTGAGATTGAAACTACAAAGTGGATTGCGTCGTCGTTAATTATACTTTGTTATTAGTTTTGTTTATGATATATAAGAGAAGAATTGTAGAGTGTTAATTTAAGAGCAAGTGCGTTTTGTCACATTCTATAGCAGTGTAGAACCCATAAATACAAATGGAAAGAGATTTAAATGTTTTATATGGAAATTGTTTCATACATACATACATACATACTGCATGCCTATAGAAAAGAAATGAAGTAGATCATAAATATCATATCTTAACAAAATTTAACTGAAAGTTTAATCCATGAAAGATAAAATTTATAAATAAAAAAAAAAAAAATCAGCATAATTTAACTAAAGGAATTTAACTAAGATAAATAGAGATGATATCGAATAAAATAAAGGAACTTGAAGTACTCCAAATATGTATTAGGTAAGTTTTATAATTATATAAAGTATTTATTTAATATTAGTATCTCAGCAGTGCTCTTAAGTCCAAAGCTAATTAAATATTATTATAGGACATTTAGACCTGAACGATATCAGGTACTTAGGAGATTTCGTGCAAATCTAGTTGTTTTTGAGTAGATTGCCCATACAAAACAAAAAACGATTGATTTGATTTTATCAAATACTTTTCTTTTGCTAATCGGTGTTAACTACAGGCAAGTAAATTCTACGTAAGCTCTTCCATTTGGAGGTCACAGCATGATTCGCCATACAAAAGTTTAAGAGCAAAACAAATGTTAAATAAGTTCCTGTTCATATTAAGAACTTGTATTTAATAAATTTTTTAATACTTATTTTTTAACCTAATATATTTTAATAACAATTTATATATTATATTTTAAGCCTAAAGGTTTGTTTTTATTTTTATTTGATCTACTTCGATATTTCGTTGACCAAAAATAAAATAAAAAAAATAAAAACAAACCTTTAGGCTTAAAATATAATATATAAATTGTTATTAAAATAAATAAGATTAAAAATATATCGACATTTATCTTAAAAGCATTCCTTGTAGGCACATACATATATCTTTCACTCTTCCTAGTGTTAACTTGCAAGTAATTGATTAATTTAATTAAAAAGTTAATTGAAAAAAATCTGTTTATATTTTTTGTTCAATTAAAAGTGTAATTGATTTAATTAACAACATAATTGAATTTCAATATTATAACAAACATCAGATTTAATTTTTCTGTTGAGTTTTTATGGATAAAAATTAAGAAAAAAAGAGTAATTGCGCCGATATTATATCGTTTATTAAAGCGGTGTACCACGATATTATACGGGCATGGTAAAGTTTGCAATGAGTAATTTTAAAAACGACATTAACATGGAAATCAAGAGTGGTTTTCTTTTAATCATGCAAAAAATTCCCAAGGTTGGCATAAAATACCGCATGTTCTGAATATCAGATTTCGTCAAAGTGATTTGAAACTATAAAAAAGGTGTTGTGAAGATATACGGAGGTAAAACACGTATATCGCATAATACTATTGTGACTGGAACTGGCCAGTGAGGCGTTCTGTATATCGTAGAAAGAAAAAGAATCTTGCTTCAAATCAAATCAAAGAATTTTGTGCAGTGTGCTCATGTAGTTCGACCAAAGCAACCTTTGAAGAGGCAATAAAATGATGCACAAATTAAATTAATAATGTTTTCTTTTCATTTTAGTCAAAAATATTAATGGCTTTGTAATATTTTTTATTAAAAATATTGCATTTATAAAATGTTCTTTTGTTTTGTTAATTTTGCTGATATTCGAAAAACGTATGTTACCAGTGCTGTTAATAATTTCAAGGAAGTAACCGATTATTTTTCCAATTAAAATATAGACTTTAGTACTAAAAATTGTGAACAGAACGATTAAATTTCAGCACATGTAAAATCAAATTTTACGATTTACAACTCACAAGCGATTTGACAATTTTTTTAAAACGTACAGCTGAGTCGCTTATCTTTTCACATCACTTAATTTATTTTTGCGACTATTATATGGCTAAATATATGGTTCAATAAATTATTTAGTCTATTCTTTATTAATGTGCCCGGACAAAACACTTAAAAATTAACGAAAATCTGGAGACACTTTTTTTTGCTGTTAGAAATTTAAAAAAAATCAGCTGTTTTCTTCTAGTTAATATCACTTCCGCACTCCGAACAAAGGCCGTGTGATTAATAGCGAATCGTAAAATCAAACGTATGATTTTTAAAGCGGCGTCATTTTCACAGCAAGCTAGCATATTGCTGCATGTTTGACGAAACTGCAAACTCCGCAATGGATGTTCGTTCGTTAAAACCATGTCCATTGCTCGCTGAAGTGTAATTAATTGCGCAACAATTTTCCACAACATTAATTTTAAATTTAATGTTAAGTTTATTAAAGCTTTAATTAAAGTAATTGCCACGCTGCTTACTTATGCTAAAGTGTGCATATTAAAATGACACAAACTACAACAAAAGTTACAAGTAGGGTGAACAATTTTCAACATTTGCTTAATTTCACTGCTGCTGCATATTGTAACATCTTAGCGCTTTTGGTGATTTTGTAAGTTTGTCATTTTTAAAGCTATTTTTCGATTATTTCTAGACTATTTTAGGTTTCTTTACGCCGAGTCTTCATTCGCTACATTAAAACAAAATGTTTTTAATTTCCATATTTTCGTGTAGGCGAAAAGATTTTTATACTGTTGCTACGGTTGCTTTTTCATTCATTTGTTATTTTTTGATCTTCTGCTTGGGTTTTCAATAATTCCAATACAACAAATTTTCTTATCGACAACTTATCGCCGTCCCGTGAATTAACAAATGTTTAAATACGTTCGTTTCATGGAGCTGGAAGGGTTTTTTTTTATACAGCTTGATGAAAATGATTTTGTCGTTACTTTTTCAATAAAACTAAAATTTATCGTGCTTCTTTCGAGGGCTTTTCAGTATTTAAAACGGTTTTTTTTTTGTGCTGAAAATTGTTCGCCCTGCTTATAACATACAACATGCATATGTATGCGTATCTTGGGTGTATATGTGTTATATGTACGATTTCCTTTTACGAATTTGACATTTTTCATATTTGATATGTACGTCATACATATACATATGCACATATAAAATAGCCACAAGCTTTTTATGCTTTTGTTTCAGGAAATAAAATTACCTTCATGCTGTTTATTACCAAAATGTAACGTAGTTAGTAACATAACAAAGCTTAAAACCACCTTAGGTATTTTGTTTTGTCGATATTAATGAATTTATTAAGTAATAAAATGACACCAGTAAAAAAAAAATAATGATAAAAAAAATTCTTACATGACGTGCTGACGTAAGTGTCCTGCCCCAAATTATGTTATATGTATGTATGTATCGTATACGTCAACTAATCTCTACTTTGCAATATTAGCCTATTCCCACTGGATTAAAAAATAAAACTATTGTAATTCATAAACAAAAATATGTGGGAATTGGTTGACCTTACAGGCCACCCGTAGAATTTTCCGCTTAAACTTAACGAAAAAGAGCATCAAAAATCCATTTGACAATACGGATTAGTTACACAAACAGCATTTTTTTACTTTATTTTATTTTTAGATGCCATTAAATTTTCTTTCTTATTTATTTTCTGTGTTTTGAAAATGTAATTTAATGTGAACAATTTGTGAAAAATTTTTTATTCTCATGTCATTCATAAGTAACGGCAGCTTGGAAATATTATCGCTCGCAATACTGAAGAGTTTCAGCAGAAGACTCAGCTTTCTGTTGTTATTTTATGACACATATTGCAAAAATTTTTGTTTGCAGCACAACAACAAATGTTTAAAACTCTTGTACAATATTAAGACATTACGACAATATAACTTAATAGCACACCGTGTGAATTCCCCAATTGTTTTGAAATAAGCTAATAAAAAAAATTCGTTTATTCAGTTCAAATACCATTTGAAGTCAGACCATATCAGTGCATGTAAAATTGACATATGAGAAGAATGTGTAACCTCATTCTTTCTAGAATAAGTTAATGCCTGTTTTTGGAATTTTCGCATAAAATTTTTCTGCAATTATTTCCGATTCTATAGACATATGAATAGAATTTTATTTATTCATTTTAATTTTTGTAATGTTTCGTTTTTAATTTTCAATGTCTCTCTCGCTAAATTAGTCGTCAGTCTTCATTTGTCAGAAAATTATAAAATGCAAAATGGTTGCCAGCTATTATTTGAATTACATAAATAAATAACTTATCAAGGACATTCTATATTCCTACAGATCTATATTCCTACAGATACCCCTATGAAATTATAAATACGAAAAAAAATTCAGAGAATAATTCGTTTTGTTATTCTCTTCACGTGAAATGGGCCATTTACATGTATGCATGTTTGGGTGTGTGTACACATATCCATATGTATGTATTATAAGGGACAGAATTGTATGACATTATTTTCGCTTGACAGCATTCGGAATATGATGTACAGTGGGACTTGATTTATATATAAAAGAAGACGATTTGGTTTTATGTGCATGTGAACAGGCAAATTTGTAGTATCGTTATTTATATCGACATTATTTTGACGTTATTTATGGCATTATTGATGACAGTCATTTCATTTTATTCTATAAAATAAAAGCAGGTTGTTCTTAAGTTTTTCGCGATAAGCAATTTTGATTCAAATAGTTTGAAACTTGAATTGCAATGAATTATCATTAAGAACAATTTAATTTCTGGTTTTAGTTATCGCATGCATATTTGAAAGATTTATACAAAATTCATAAAAAAAATTTTATATTGGCAGACCTGGCCTCTATAAAACTAGAGTGCACTCGCGGTAATATGAATGCCCCAAAATGTGAAACTTGTGTAAAATATGAACTTGTGCAAAAGATCGGAAATATGAATATCTTAATTTTATTTTATCTAGACAGCATTGAATTCTAACTCCCTGTTGAGTGGTTAAATTCTTATTCAACTGCGTACTAATTTGGGGATTTCCCATTTAAATTGCCTTCAGCTGCACACAAAAGACACATCAAACGAAAAAACACTGAATTTGAAAGAATTTAAGTATTTTTTTCTTCTTTTGAAAAAATTTAAATTATTGAAATTCAATAAACAATAAACAAAAACGAAAAGGAAAAACATAAAAAACTTTCACTGTTAAGGGAAAAAGTTTTTTAAGCGAAATTATACACCATTCGAAAATATGAACAAGCTCGCAAAAGTGAACTGGCTTGGTTTTAATTAGTTCATATTAACGCGAGTTAACTGTATTTCAAAAACATACAAAACTCATTTCTACACACTTTTCTATGAAAATGACCCAGGCGAATTCATATCCAAGGCGAATTAGAAGCCCAGCTGGTGAATATTTATCAGGGTAGGAAGGGAAAATTGTTTGAATTATTGTTGACAACGTACAAAGCAAATTCGTTACCAGGTAAATTCGCTAACCAAGTCGCCCGTCAGCTGATTCAACAATATGTAACGTATTTTAAAGCCGAACGCCAAAGTTTTTTTTTTACTTTTGCCCAAAGTTTAAGAAAAGTGGTTGTGAATAATTTAATATTTATAAAAATTTAATATTTATAAAAATTTAATATTATATTAGTCTCACTTCTATTTTTATTTGATCTTTTTTAAATTTTTTAATTATCTTTCTTTCTTGAGCGATGGTCTTTTTTATGAAGAGTTTTTTTTAATTATATATTATTATATTAATAACACTAATTATTTTAAGCCTAAGGTCTTTTTATATATTTTTTATATTTATTTCTAATATATATATATATAGAAATAATAAAATAAAATATATATAGAAATAAATATAAAAAATATATAAAAACCCCTTAGGCTTAAAATAATTAGTGTTATTAATATAAAAAAAAAAAAAAGGTCAAAAAACTAGAAAAATTATTATATATTATTTATTCTCTGATTTTTATTTATCATTATTTGCAATATTCTTTTGTAAATTGCTTTTATATCGAGCCATGTTATTTGAAAAAGTCGACCAATCGACTTTTTGTTTATTATTATAATTTTTTATTTATTATTTTAAAAAAAAATTTTTTTTTTTTTAATTTTTGTTAATACAAATTATTATTTCCTGACGATGCTAAATATTGAAAATAAATAATTAAAAAAACTCTCTTCATAAAAAAGACCATTGCTCAGAAATGAAATATAATATAAAATATAATATAAAAATATTATATAAAAAAGAATAATAATTTAATATTATTATAATAAAAGTGCAAAGTATATTGTTTTTAATTATTTTAACTTCAACTCATATTAAGCTAATTTAACAAGTTCTTCTTAGGTTATGCTATATTTAAGAAAACATATTTACAGGAATTTGAAGTATGACGAGCGAAGCGAATTGACGAATTTGCCTTACGACAACCTCGTATTAATAAACCTTGCTGGTAAGTTTACCGGGTATGAACAAAATACAATAAAGTATAACAAAAAGCAATACGACATTAATACGAGTTTGTTAATTGTACAAATATTTCGGTGAAATACATAAGTATGTATGTATATTTTCGTATAATAAAATCAAATTCATTGAAACTTAAAAAAAATAATGCTTTGTGCATTCTCATACATATTTTAAACTGAGTAGAATTCTATATTTTCCATCTACTTCACCAAACTAGTGATGCGGAAATTTACCATTTTTATATTCATTTAAAGGTCATGTGTAACAATTCACTGATTTTAATATGTTGTTATAAAGTTTGAGGTTATAAAATTGAAAAAAAAAAACACTGATTCCTATTTTTTTTTTCTGCTTGTGAAAAATTTAACAAAAACATTTGTTATCTAATATATTTATTTGATTGTACATCACACATGACACAATGGCCATTCAAATCGAATGAGAGACAGAGAGAGAGAGAAAAAAAAAATATACTGAATCGAACAAAAAGGGCAGAAACCGAGGCGTAACTGACATAAAAAGTGAAAAAGAAAAATACAAAAAAGCAAATTGAAAGTTCATTAGGATTAAATTTATTTTGATGGAATCACAAAACAATATTTCAAGGGTTATGCATGAAAATTGTTGAAACAGATATTTATAAATTTTTGATTTTTTGCCTCTGAAAAATTAATTAAAAGTTAGAGGGAATTCGTTGTTGCAATTTATGCTCACAAAATTTTAAATTTTGTTAAAAAATGTTTTTTTTTTATTGTGCGTCCAATGTTTTGGAATTTATAAAATTTTTCGTTTGATTTGGCTTTGATTGTATAAAAATAACAATAAAAACAGTTGCATATCAAATCGAAATGCCAAGACATTATTTATTTTTATACATTTGCCCAAATCACAAGCTATTGTAAGTTTTGTATGTTGTATAATTTTTATTGTCTGAAACATAGATATCGAACATCGCGTATGGGGAACAGACGCGCTGAAGAGCTCTTACCTGTCACTTTTGACGTGCGAAGATTCAAATCAAATGTCCATAAAGACTATTCCCCCTATCTTCCTTGCCGTAACTTAATTTCCTAGTTCCAGCGTAATGCATCGCATGTAGTGAGATCATCCCCTGAGTGCTGATCCAAGATAGAAAAAAAATCCTGCGTAACGAACTCTACATTCATACGCATATTTGGCGGAAAATATATAACAATTTTTTTGTCTTTTAAAAAAGGTACTTCCATCAACTGATAAATAGTGTTTAGTGGTACTTGAGTGTACTTTCGAATGGCATAAAACATAATCTATTTGGTGTTAACTATTTGTGGCGAAGTACTTAATCAGAAAGTTTGGTGATGCTCCAAAAAAAAATTGTAATAACTTTGGAGGTTGAAGCACACAAAATCTAAAACTTAGAAGAAAGACAATTCTAAAATGTGTAACTTATTTGCCGCCATAAAAATTTATAATTTTTTCTTTTATCAAAAACCGTGTACCCTATGTGACGCACGTTACATAATGCACTTTTCTTTTTTTATAGTACCATATAAATTAACACAATTGGATTTAGTTTAACAAAGCAATTTAGGTGCAGTTTCTATAACACAATTAGAAATTGTTTAGAAAAATTTGCTATATTTTCATATGGGCTTTTCTTCAAAGTCGAATGCGACATTCGTACGCATTCAAAGTGAACAAAAACATATGTCAAAACATTGTTTTAATTGGGACAAAAGGCAAAACTTTAAGCTCTTGATTAGCACTATAAGGTTGATTTTGGCCAATTGTTCGTTTTTAAGATAATTAGAAAAAACCAAACCATTCGCATGCAACAAAAACAGAAGTCGCTTTCAAAGCAAAGAAATCAAACACTGATTTCAGCGAAATCTAAAGGAATATTTTAATGCGACAAATTTTAAAATATTATGCATTGATGTGTCTTAGTAATGTTATTTATTTTATTAAAAAAATATAAATTTTTCTTGGCAAGTACTACTTTTAAAGGGTGGTCCAAACAAAAAGCACGATGCAAATTGTAAACAAAACAAAAAGTTTGCGGAGAATTATCATAATATTCATAATACAGTCGAACTTCTCTATAACGTAGCAGTTGGGGACCGTCAAATTTCTACGTTATAGAGAAAATTCGATATAGTGAAACTGCAGAAAATTTTGACTACATTTTTTTTATGTAGAAAATATAATTTTTCTAGTTTTTTGACCTCTTTTTATATTAATAACACTAATTATTTAAGCTTTAGGTCTTTTTAATATATTTAATATTCATTTTGATTCGATATTTCGCTACTCCTTTGTGTAGCTTCTTCAGGAAAATTGGTTTTTGTTTATAATGAAAAAATATTCTTTTTTAAAATTCACAATATAGGAAAAGTTCTTGTCAATGAAAATTCAAAATAAAAATATTAACAGCCATATTCATAAAAATATTAAAAGCCTTATTCATAAAAATATATTCTGGATTTGAAATAGGTATAAATATTCGATTTTGTATTGAAATTTGTTTTTGAACCAAATCCAAAATACATTTTTACGAATATGTTACATATAATAAAATATTTAAAACAATAATTACAATAATAATAATGATAATAATAATAATAATAAAAATCTTTTTTCTATATCATTTTAATAATTAACTATATGTTTATAGTTCTAACAATTTTTTTTCTGTCTCTAAATGTAATGTAGAAAATATTTTATTAAGAGAAAAAAAATTGTTTTTACATGAACACATTAATTTTTTTTTATGAATACATACATACATACATATGTGACTAAATTGATGGAAAAAATCGATTGCTAAAAACTTCGCAATAGAGAGAATTTTTAGTGTGAAAAATTCCAATTAGGTCTTAAAAAATTGTACGTTACAGAGAGAACTTCGCTATAGAGAAGTTTGTTTTAGGGATATCAAAATGTATGAAAATACTCACAAAAATGTTGTGTTCACGAATTTTATTTGTTATAGAGAAGATTTCGTTATAGAGAAGTTCGCTATAGAGAAGTTTGACTGTAATAATCATATATAATATATGATAGCAGGATCTATGACAATTATGTGTGAAATAAAATATCGACCAAATGCCGATATTTTCAATGGCTCTGAGACATAATAAAGATTCAATGTCGTTAATGTGCAGAATTATCTCATCCTTTAGCTGTTGAATTGTTCTTGGCTTATTGACGTACAACGGTGTCAAATTTCATGATCGTGAAGATTAATTAACACCGCGTTGGCGTGAGATAACCCGCCCATCGAAATCATCGCGCAAAAGCGCCATTGTTTCCTTGGCTTTTCGGAAAATCGCATCATCCTGTTGGAAACACATATCGTGCAGGTTCATATTCTCAATTTTTGGTCACAAGAAGTTCGTTGTCATCTCGCGATAGCGAACACCATTCACGGTAACTTCATTTTCGAAGAGAAGTATTAATTTACTTCGCCTGTGAGTTATTCCTCAAATACTGTCGAAAGAGGGAGGGTGCTGTAGCACAGAAAACTCATAAGAAATTTTTTTTTGAGTTGATGGAGCTGGGAATCGAACCCGAGTTCTTCTGTTTGTAGAGCCTACACTCTAACTACTTAATTTTTAGAAATTATTGAAAATTATTATTTGAAAAATAATTAATTTATGGGCCCAAGCGGTCTGGGGTCTTTCTATTCACCAGCAACCTGACTACCATAGGCTAACTAGACACGACATATCAAAACTAAAACAGAGTTGTTTGACTAAAACGGAGATGGCGATTGGACAAATTTAAGGAAGTGATAGCAAATCTATAAATCATAGTGCTATCTCTTACATTTTGTCCAATTGTCAAATTTCGGTGTGGACATTTATATTAATAATTTCATTTGAAAAGTTTAGATTAAATAAATATAAAGTTAAATGTTGAATTTCTTAATAATAAATAAAATTTTTAACTAATCTTGTGGTGTAATTTTGTGTGTGTGTGTGTGTGTTTTTATAAGCATACACACTTAATTGAAAAAAAGGTTTTTGTTTGCTGAAAAAATGTAAGTACTAAAATAAATATTATATTAACATTTTATATTTGTATTTTATATTATTGTAATTGACAGGAGTGGAAGCTGCATAATGGGATGCACGGGAGTGGATAAAGTGCATCGTTTCCCGAGAGATGCAAAAAGGTAAGTCTTTAAATTTTTCTTAAATACATAAGCAATATGTATGCATATAAAGTTTAGGGCAACCTCCCGAATCCACAAAAAAAGTATGCCACCCCATAAAAAATTAAAAAATAAGAAGAAAAAATAAAATAAAAAAGTGAGCGGAAACCTTTAGTTTCCGAGTTAAGGCCTTCAGAATTTCCATTATTAGTTTGTGAATAGTGCTTTCCATCGTATATACATACATACATATGAATGTACATACAATATGAAGTTTGGGCGTATCCAAAGTTTAGGGCACCCTCCCGGATCCACAAAAAAAGTATTCAACCCTATACAAAATTAAAAAATAAGAAGAAGAAATAAAACAAAAAAGTGACCGGAAACCTTTAGTTTCCGAGTTATGTGCCTCCGAAGTTCCATTCCAAACTTGTGAATAAACGGTGTATTTTCCATCGAATATGGGCAATATGGGTATCATATTGAAAATATATTTCAGAATTTAGTAAAATTGTTAATAAATTCTGAAATTATTTATAAACATAAATTTCCAAACGTCGGCTTCGCTAACAAAACCTCTGCATGAAATTTTTTAAATTTGAAGTTTTTGTTAGCGAAGGCGGCAGTGCGATATGTAAATATATTTTTATATTTGGCAATGTATTATATAGCTGTAGTCCCTTGTAGAACTGCGAGCATTGCTTTGCATTTTTCATTGTCCGCTGAATACTAAAATCATCTTTATTCCTTCTGTGGTAAAGGTCGAAAAAAAATCAACATTATTTATATATTTTTGTGATTTTAAGTGATAAATAATTTTTTTTCTATTTTCATATACCACTATTGCCGCTGAACGTGCCGAGAATTGAAATAATCTACAATCACTGGGTTGACCCTGGTAGGAATTACATCACTTCCTGAAGGATGAGCACAGGTAAGTCTTTTTTGTTTGTTAAAATCATATTATTGTAAAAAAACTTATAATTTTTTTTATATATTTTCAGACAGTGCCAATTTGTTCATCCAGAAATGTAAAAGCTACCACAAAAATTCAAAATTCAATTAAATAAAAAATGTGTAAATTTAATTTTTTATTTGTAAATTTTATTCAAAAATCATTTAAGTGAAATAAAAAAAAATATGCACATAATATTGTATTATTCTTTTGTATGTGTTTTCATTAGTTGCTTCACATTATGGTATGTTGTAATTGCGAGAGATAGTTATGACGTGTTACATTGCAATTAATTTGAATACAAAGCAAGCAAATTACAAAGCAAATCAATTACAAATAAACTTTTAATACGTGTTGTTTCTAATCGATAAAAGCCTTTCTCATCTATCCGTTAGGTAAATCGTCGGTGACCGGAGGGAAGTTTAAAGTCATGTTTCTTGGGATGTGAAGATAGAGTTTTACTATTCTTAAAGGCTTGTTCACAACAGCGACAAATTTATATGAAAGTAGTGTTTTTATGTATTTCCAGGTAGTGCTAAATGAACGAAAAAAATAACATTATATTTTCATAACAAATTAATTATGTATATAAAATATGCATAACAAAAAGTTAGTAAATGTACGATGAGTAAAAAACAGTTTCAATATTTAAAAACATTAACTATAACATAAAAATATTTACGTTTATTGTATAAAAACAATGGTATTGTTTTTAAAGAATTAGAAGTCTGGAAATTCACTTTTAACTAAGGTCGCACTTATGACCAGTCCATTGATTTAAAAAACGAAACTTCATATATCATTGCTTATTCTTTTGCATGCTTTTACTTTTTTTTACCATAACAGAAATAATTCAAATAAATTATCTAGTACAGCACTTACCCTTCGTAAGGCTTGAAATGTTTTAACCGCATAAGTACATCCCGGTTCCTCACAACGATGAACTTCCTGGCTATGTATCAACTGAACATGTTGATTAAGGTCGGATTCCCGAACACATAGGTAATCGCATTCCATACACTTAAATGGTTTATTATTTAGATGACGATAACGAACATGCGTGGCTAAATCACTGGCAGAAAAACAAGTCATATCACACATGATGCATTTGAAGAAATGAAGTGCTTTATCATGTGTAACCGTAACAACTTTTCCGAAGCAAAGTTATTAAAACACTGACCACATTGATATTTTTGTGCTGAAAATGAATAATTTGCTAAGCAATAAATGATGGAAAAAATCAATAAATTGTTTACTTACATTGTTCTAATTACTATTATTATCTGGTTGAGATGAACAAATAGCGTAATCTTTGTCCTAAATAAGTCACTGCAATGAAAACAGGCCACTTGTTTTTTTCGAATGTGTGCGTATGTGTTCTATTAGGCGATATTTGTTATCCATTTGTTTTCTGCAAAAATTCCAATTACATTATTTTATGTCGTTCGTCTTGAAATTCTACAATTGATACAAAAGTTCGCTCACAGTTCGGTCCAGTTAAAAACCAAATCAGGTATTTTATCAAATTTTCTTGGCGGAATCGTGGAATTTAGGCACGGGTATTACCGTCATTTGATAGGATGTGGAATAATTTGTAGGTGGTGGTGAATATGGTAAACTCATGCCAAGCGGTTAGCTTTGAGGACCAAAACATGCTCCAAATGCTGAATTAGAGCCGTACATCATATTCTGAAGCAAATTCCTTGTTATATATTTTGACATTCATTCATTCCATTTGCTTTGCTTCACTGATGCTGTAAAGAAAATGTGTGATATTGTGAAAAATAGGTTGTTGGAAATCACTTTATATATTTAAATAAGGTACTTACCAATTGCTTAAAAGATAAACCACATTTTTTTGCTGAAATATCAAGTTAATTCAACATAATTATATAAAGTTTACAAAAATTGTGCTTTTTGCAACAATTTTGTCAACCAAAAATTCTAATAATTTTTTGAACAGATGTTCAACACAGCAATCTATATTTGTTGCTTCTTATACATTGAATTCCCCATTCCTGTACATAACTTTCGGTTTGGTCCAACAGCTGATACGGGGCTTTTACAACTGTCACTTTTGAGAACTCTGTTTAGACCTCTGTGCTGACTACATTCCATTTAGTCATTTGTTTTCTCACATTGTGCTTTATATAGTTCTAATACAGGGTGGCACAAAAGAAGCGATATGGTTTGAATTCATTATAACTTTTTTAATTATTATTTTTTCAGCATTTTGTGAAGAAGACTTGGGGCATTAATTATGAAACATTCGAAATGAAATCATGGCCAATACACCTGAACTTTTGCGAAAAGTTATGGAAAATATGCTCAAAAGAGCACGTATGTGCGAAGCAGAAAATGGTCATCACTTACAGGATATCTTTTTTCAAAGTTAATTGCAAAAAATTCCCCAATAATATACTGTATTTAAAAAAAAAATTATAATAATGGCATCAATATAAAAGTTATAAACCATTTAAACTATATAGCTCCTTTTGTGCCACCCTGTATAAATAACTGATGAGTTCAGTCAAAAAATTTAAATCGCAATAATTAACATTGACACAAACATACAAAATTAACAAACAAAAAGTAATTACAGGATAAAAGGGTGGAAACAAAAGAATATTTAAGTTGAAAGGACGTTTGATATGAATACGGGTACCTTTTACTGCAGCTGGCAACAGTTTATTGACACAAAACTGGATTTATTTTCAGTATAGAAATAATAAAAGTGCTTTTCACACGTGGTTAGTATGAGACGACAGTCAGTACTCGTGCCACAGAGAATGAATTATTTATTTGTGTACCTTGATTTAATAATGCCCCAATTATTTCTTTGAGTCAGATTTCGCTTTGTGCTTCTGCACGTTTGTGAGAAAGAGATTATTTAATTCAAAAGCGGCGTTCCCTTTTGTTGTTGTTGTTGCCCGCTTTTTGTGCATAGAAACAGACAAGCGTAATTATACATGATGATGTGCATTTCAAAGCTGAATCTGAAAAAGAGTATGAAATCACTATGGAAATGTCTAAAAAGCTTAATTATAGTTTTGATTTGTTTCTATGTATGTACATGCACACACATATATATACATATATATACATTGTAAAAATTCCAATTATAAAATTTCACAATGAACTGTTAAATGTTAGAAAAGTGAAATGGGCCAGCTGCTTTAAATTGTGTTAAAAAAAACAAATCAGCACAGAAAAAAATAACACAAAACTTTAATTAAAACTTTTATAATATCAAATAAAATACGTAAAGAAGTCAATAATATCAGTTTTTTTTATTTTCAATTAATATTTTAATAATAATAATTAAAAATTTAATTAAATATTTTCTAAATTAAACAAATTTTTAATTGCAAAAAAAAATAATTTAATTCAATCGAATGCTTGTTGCGTATTAACTTCTATTTGTATAGAGATTGTTGCATATCGAGCCTTTGGTGCAATACCGTAGTAACACAAAATTTGAATTTTTTGAGCTGGGTATGCAGAAATGATCTTTGGGGAAATATATATCTAAAGGAAGAAAGATTACGGTTCTATCTCTAACTGTTTAGATTCTACAGCTACAAATGTCTTTATTGCCTCCAGCTATTCCAACAATATTTATTTGCAATAATGAAATATTTCCTTTATGAAAAGAAATTTACAAACAGAAAACATTACAAAACATGCCTCTTTATTTAAAAACTTGTAAAAAAATAACTTTAGTAAACGAAAATACTATCAAAAAGATGGCTCAAAACTTAGAATGCATTTTTCTCAGTTCACGATTTTTTGAATTACGACGGTATTGCACCAAAAGCTCGATATATTGAAAATTTAATTGAATTAATTAATCTTATAATAGAAAAAATATATTTTAATTAAAAATAAATAAGTAACATATTTTTTGTGTATGTAAAGGGTGTCTGGTAGCAGATTTATATTTTCCAACTTTTTTTTTTTTTTTTTTTTTTTTATCTGGGACCAGCACTGAGGAGATAACTCCTACACATGCGAAGCATTGTGCTGGAACTATAGGAAAGGGATAGTAGAAGGAACGACAGGAGGTGACGCTTAATTAATTATTTTGCAGCTCTGCTTTTGCACGTTCTTTGTTTATACTCGTAGCAGTGCTGAAGCTTCGGCTCAGTAGCCATTTTTATTATTATTTTACTTCGCCGGTGCTACACAATACCGACGAAGGAGGGCGTTCTGATGTGATTGTGGATTGCTATCAGCTGAAGTGGGTATTGTTCAGTGATCAGTGACTATGCCTTCGCCACTGAAACCTTCCGACAACAACTGACACACAAAGACACACTAATACACATCAGAAAAATGCGAGATGTTTATTTTTATTTTAAAATTTTAGTCTGAATCTGGGGTTGAACCCAGGTCTGTTTTTGGATTCGTAGTCAACGTGCAGACTACTACAATAATGTGCCAAAAAGATCATGGACGAAGGAAGGGGAAGCTTCGCAAACGGTAGCCAAGCCAAGATTGACACCAAGCAAGGGAATCCTGTGTGTCTGATGGTTTTAAAACGGAATTGGTCATTATGAACTTCTACAATGTGGTCAAACTGATTGACTCTGATCTCTACTGTTAACAATTAACGAGGTTGTAGCAAACAATTCAATTAAAATTCCCAAAAATATGTTTCGTTCATTCCTAACAAAGCCTGTCTGGCAGAAACTGATATAACTTGGCCGCGAAGTTTTGATGCATTCACCATATATTCAGGACAGATTATCATCTGTTTCGATATATGCATGATGTAAATTTAAATTTCTTGGAGGCCAACAACACGCACTTGGTTCAGTTGTTCGCTCAGAAAAATTGTTTAATTTTTGGTTATATTTTTAACCTAACTTTTTCCAACACCCAATATTTTTTTTTTTACTAACGTTTTTTAAAGTCACGGTTTTTCTCAACTTTATATCGATTAAAAATCTTCTCTAATATATAATATATAATTTTAGCAGGTAGTAAATTTAATTTTTTTCGATATCTAGATGTTTTTGAAGATAATAACAGATCTCTTTTTCACGTTAATTAGTTCGATGGAATTTTGAAGAGTTGGTCATTCCGGAAAAACGGTGTCATCTAGGCACACCCCCCCAATATGTATGTGCAGACTGTGCTTAACACAGAAAAAAAATATAGCAAAATTTTTTTTAAAGATCTGTCTTGTTGAATAAGGCACAAAAAGCCAACAACACATACAATGTTTATCAAAGGCAGAACATAGAATTCATTCATCGTTGAATCAATAAAAGTTTTGTTTGATTTCCACACAACTTTTAATTAAAAATGTTTACAAAACAAGAAAAATCGTTGTTGGAAATAAAATTTAAATCAAGAATTTTTTTCTTTGGTTTAAAATACTTTTTTGTTGAATTAAAATGGAAATCTTTTCAATAAACGATCCGACAATTTTGTTTATCAAATATGGAAAAATCGTCAACACAGAAAATTCAACAAAGATTTTTATTGCATCAATGATTTTCGTATTTAAATATCAAAAACATTTTTTTCTGTGTCGGGATGTTTGGGAGGGTAAATTCATTTATGGCCTTTATAAAGAGCTTCTGATTTTTTTTTATATATGTAACTACAACTTAAACATTATTCCTCAACGAATTAAGTTATTGTGAAACTAACAATATATATGGAGCTACAAAACTGCGTTTACAGAATTTCTGAAATTATAATTTTGTGGAACACTGGATGAGTAAAGAAAAGGTTTTCATGTTTTTTGCATGAATTTTTCGATGTGTACAAGAACTTACAGAAATAACGTACGTCATTACAGATAACACAAAAAACGGGCTATTTAAAATTTTAAAACAGTTTACAGGAGCAGAAATAAAAAATATATATTGATGGTGTACCGATATCCCCTCGTTCGTTCCGTTCTTGGTTTTTGTTTTAACTCCAAATAGGACAAAGAACTTCATTCTTTACAATGTAAAATTTCTATTTAACATAAAATAATTGTATGAAGTCGCCCTCAAGATACATATAAAAGGAAAATTCCTACATCAAAATTTAATTTCATAGTCTACCAATTCACTCAGCAAACATCACATTCTGCCTGAAATTTTCAGTTTAACTGAGATTGTATGCTGTTGGATATTGAAGAATCTGAAATAAAATATTTCAACTGTTTTAGATATTGAAACTTTCATAGTAAAAACCAATTAAATTTCTATAATACATTCTAGCATTTGTATTTACTTAACACACATACACGTATGTACATATAAACACACACTAGCAAATACTAGTATCCTTTCTGCAAATGAATAAATTGATTGATTTGTGTTATTTTTACATTTCATTTCCAATGAAAAATACATTAAAAAACATGAACTCAATTTAATATTTCGAAAAAAAACCGAAAACATACGAAATCATGCCGCATAGACGGGACACAAAAATTTAGGAATGTTTATTTCATGTTTGTTTGATATTCGAAATATAGGACCGCGTAAAAAATTCATATTTGAAAATCAAAGATAAAAAAAAAAATTAAATAAAAGAGTGTGCTTTTTGTACATGCAGAAATGCATTAACATTTATATATTTATGTAGGTGGGAGGTAAACTATACTAAGTCACATTTTGGAAATTTTACAAGAGATCGCAAAAACTTGTTGAAAATCACAAATCCTTCAATCTCGGTATAGAAAATTTTCCTTACCCCGAATATTTTATATGATGCACTTGATCATATCAAGCATTTTTTCTAAATGTCACAAAGTTGAATTAAGCGTTTTGAAATTCTCTGTATAGATTTTATTTTCGAGGTGAAATTTTATTAATTACAAAGATGAGAAAGAGAGAAATATTTATCCATGCTTAACATATCGAGCCTTTGGTGCAATACTGTAGTAACTCTAAATTTGAATTTTTTGAGCTGGGTATACAGAAATGATCTTTGGGGAAATATATATCTAAAGGAAAAAAGATTATGGTTCTATCTCTAACTGTTCAGATTCTATAGCTACAAATGTCTTTATAGCCTCCAACTATTTCCAACAATATTTATTTGCAATAATGAAATATTTCCTTTATGACAAGAAATTTACAAAGAGAAAACATTACAAAACATGCCTCTTTATATAAAAACTTGTAAAAAAATAACTTTAGTAAACGAAAATACTATCAAAAAGATGGCTCAAAACTTCAAATGTATTTTTCTCAGTTCGCGATTTTTTGAATTACTACGGTATTGCACCGGTATTGCTCGATATAATTTACAATAAAAAAGTGTGTGTGTGTGTTTTTTTTTTTGAAAGAGCTAAACAAATCGGAGAACATTCGGAGGGAGGGTTTTTTATTGAAAGAAACATTCCAGAAATTAACATTTAAAAAAGCGCAGTATTTATTATATTGCTAAAAGCAAGCCAAGTGCATGCACGAGCATGATTGGTCAAATCTATTTTTTTTTTATTATTATCATTATTAAGAAGACTTTATATTAACATGTTTGCATATTTAACAATATATATAAATATAATATTTAAAATATTTTATATAAAACTGATTATAAATTTACATTAATTGCATTCACGCTAAATCTTACAAAATTTATACACTTTTTATTGAATACATTATTTTTAACTTCATTTCAAAGAATTGAAAGCTGAAAACCTTTATAGAATATTGTATTTAATAATTTTTAATAATTAAACATGTTAACAAAACTTCACAATTAAGGTATGCGGAACCTTCTGGAGAGAAATAATAAGACCGATAATTTCTGTTGATGTAGCTCTCTGAATGCGAAAATCATCTGCATTTCCATAGTTGACTCCATAAGATTGACTCTCAACCACGTATTTTATTTGTTCACTAAGATATTCCAGTGCCTTTCCTTGCTTAATTTTTCTTCTAAATTTAAGAGTGTTGAACTGCAATCTTTGCTTAATTGTCATCCATTTGAGATTGTTAAGCATTGTGTTTATTTGCGCATACGATTATATAGCATTTTTAGTTTAAATTAAACCTTTTTAAAATTAAATTAAACCTTTTTAAAATTAAACGAACCCTTTTTCAAATTAAACAAACTCTTTTTCAAAATAAACGAACCCTTTCACAAAATAACCGAAACTTTATTCAAAATAAACGAAACTTTTTCCAAAGAAAATCAAAATTTTTTTAAATTAAGAAGAACTTTATTGAAATACAATTAAACATTCTTCAAATTAAATTAAACCATTTAATTTTTCAGAGATTTTGCTTCTCCGCAACCGTGAGGGGAAGGACCGTAACTCTAATTGCGGCAATGAATAAAAAAAAATTTTTTCTCTTTCCATCGTGAATTCGGTCCGTTTCCAAGAATTTCTTCGGCAACTCTTGAACAAGATTGTAAGATCCCAGAGTTACAAAATTCATTTTTAATTATGGATAATGCCAGAATCCATAAATCACAAGAAATACGAAATATGATTGACAATAGTGGTTGAACCTTGAACTTTTCACCACCCTATTCTCCTATGCTGAACCCGATAGAGAAGACATTTTCTAAGTTAAAATTCCATGCCCGATCATTATTAAGTGATGTTACCATTGAACGTAGCATTGTTAGTGTAATTGAGGAAAGCATCGCACAGATTAATCAAAATGATTGTGCGAACTATGTTATGGACATGATCATCCAAATTCATAAAGAGGAGAGTGGGCAACCTCTGCATTAAGTGGGACTTACTCGACTTAACTTATTTTTACTGTTTTTTTTTCAAGTTTTATTCAATTTGAAAAATGTTTAATTTTATTTGAATAAAGTTCTTCTTAATTTAAAAAAAGTTTGGTTTACTTCGAAAAAAGTTTCGTTTATTTGGAAAATTTTTTTATATATATTGAATAAATATTTTTTGATATATATTTATTAAGCCTGAGGTCTTTTTTTTTTTTTTTTTATCTTATTTTGTTTTTTTATTATTCGATATTTCGTTAACAGCTTGTTAACATCATCAGGAATAATAGGAAATTATAATTCTTTGAAATATAAAAATATTTTTGAAACATGTCACAAAATTTTTGTTATAAAATTTGATTGAAAATTAAAAAATGTGTAGTAGTAATATAGGCGCATATAAATATAACGAATTTTAAACCTAAATAAATATATATACATATATACATACACATATATATATATATACACATACACACATACACACATACACACATACAATATAGACCGACTAACATGTATATATATAAACATATATGCACATACGCACACATATACAGATATATACACAAATATAAACTTTCTTAACAAGCTCATACAAATATATATATAAATACATATATACAATGCACACACACGTACACATATACATATGTATATACATACATAAATATGCACACATGTACAAATATACATACATAAATACATACATAAACACATAAAAATGCATATATAAACATACACACAAGCATATCCACATGTACACACTTGCACATACATACATATACACGCATACATACATATACTCATATATATACGAATGTACGTACACACATGCAAACATACATTCATAAACATATACATATGCAGCCACAAATACATGTACATGTACACATACATATACATATATGTATATATTAAAAAATTATTAAATAACAATAATTATAAATAAAAATAAAAAGTTTTTTAACAATTAAATGCATGATAAAAATGTATATAATAAAAAAGTGTGCTTTGTTTAACAATTTTTAACATAAATATTTACATATGCAAAAATATGAAAAATATTACATAATAACAATTATAAAGAACTAATAAATGAGATATATATATATGTGAATTTTTACAAGAAATGTTCAATAAAATTAAATATATATATAAATTTTTAACAATTTTAAACAAATAATAAATTATAACTAACAAATAATCATTATCCTAAGAAATAAACATTAACCTAACAATTATTACGTAAATTTTTACTAACTAAATATCTATAATTTTGTGCTAAGTTATCCGTGTCTGCCTTAAAATTTATTCTACGTGTTAATGGTGTATTAATAATTTCTAACATTTCTAGCATTAAGCGCCGTTTATAATTATTTTCTGTGTTTAATATTGAAACATTCTCAAAATCACGAAAATGATATAATTCAGAACAATGGGAAGATAAAGCGGTTTTTTTTTTTTTTTGAATTTATGTGTCTATATTTTTGATCCGATTTGTGACCTGCTATTCTAGTCTTCAATTTATTCTTGGTCGTGCCAATATATACTTTATTACAATTATCCTCATCATTTCCCCTACAGGGTATTTTATAAATTACATTCGATTTATCCCATTTTTCAATCCCATCCTTTGGTTTACTAAATAATCTATTTAAAGTATTAAATGATTTATGAGCTATTCTATATCTGTCCGTATTATAAATTTTAGATTTAGCCAATCTCTCCGACATTCCGGATATATAAGTCACGGATTTGTATATCCTATGATCCGTAACATTATTTATACTACCTATTCTATCATTTCTATAATATTGACCTATTAATGTATCTATCAAATACTTGGGAAAATTATTATCTTCTAACATGTTTCTAATCTTAACTTTATTTCTATTGTGAAATTGATTGTCACTAATGTTAAGAACTCTTTCTATGAAATTTTTAGCAGTGTTTATAATAATATGTCTGCTATGTTTGGAATAATAATTAATCATTCGGCCCGAAGCTGTAGGTTTCTGATACCAATCTATTACTAATCTATTACCTTTTCTAATAATAAGAGTATCTAAATAAGAGAGTTTTGAGTCACATTCCCTCTCGACAGTAAATTCTATACTGGAATTGAATTCATTAAATATCTTTAATATATTTTCTACCTCACATCTAGGAATAATGCAAAATAAATCATCCACATATTTGGTCATTATTCTAGGAACCATATTAAGTTTGCGAATTGATATATCCAATAATTCTTCCATTACAATATCCGCTATGATTGGAGATGCAGGAGATCCCATTGGAAGACCTTTTTGTTGAATATATATATTACCATTATATCGAAAATATCTGTTATCATCTATGCAAAATTTTAAAATACGTAAAAATAAACACTTGTCTATTCTAGTATACTCCTTAATCATATCCCATTTTCCCCCGATTGTATCTATTGAGAAATCAATAGGTATACTTGGAAATAGAGAAACTACATCAAAAGAAATTAAAATCTCATTATCCAATATATTTTGATTCCTAATTCTGTTCACAAATTCCATAGAGTTTTTTATATTATATTTTGAATGTTTAGTAACATTTTTCAAAATATTTGTAATGTATTTACATAACTCATATGAAGGAGAATTAATGAAAGAACATATTGGTCTTAATGGAAAATCTTCCTTATGAATTTTTGGTAGTCCATATAAACGAGGGGCTATCGCCACGTTTGTCCTAAGTCTATTCTTCTCTATAGATGTTATAATTTCCTTCCTAAATAATTCATCAACTATGTTATTGTTTATTTTCTGCAACTTACTTGTTGGGTCTCTATTAATTAAATTATATTTTGTAATATCTCCTACAATATTATTGATTCTAAGATCATAATCCTGTTTTTTAATTGCTACAGTAACATTACCCTTGTCTGCATCTACAATAAATATATCCTTATTTTTCCCTAAGAAAATATTAGCTTTCCTTGCTTTCTCTAATATAAATTTATCTCTATTAGTTAATATAATCTTATTTAAATGGTTTTCAATAACCGCAGTCATTCTATTTCTAGCTATCTCTTGTTCTTCTTTCTTATTAAAAGTCTGTACTAAATCTTCTCCTTCTGATATAACTTTCAAAATAGGGATTTCATCCTTCCTAGTAGGTAAAGCGTTTTTTTTTCCGAGTGAAAGGATCCATTGAATGTCCTCTGGTATGTCAGTGTTAGTCGTGTTTATGAACCACTTTCTATTCAATTTAATATTTAATTCCTGCGCTTAATGCTAGAAATGTTAGAAATTATTAATACACCATTAACACGTAGAATAAATTTTAAGGCAGACACGGATAACTTAGCACAAAATTATAGATATTTAGTTAGTAAAAATTTACGTAATAATTGTTAGGTTAATGTTTATTTCTTAGGATAATGATTATTTGTTAGTTATAATTTATTATTTGTTTAAAATTGTTAAAAATTTATATATATATTTAATTTTATTGAACATTTCTTGTAAAAATTCACATATATATATATCTCATTTATTAGTTCTTTATAATTGTTATTATGTAATATTTTTCATATTTTTGCATATGTAAATATTTATGTTAAAAATTGTTAAACAAAGCACACTTTTTTATTATATACATTTTTATCATGCATTTAATTGTTAAAAAACTTTTTATTTATAATTATTGTTATTTAATAATTTTTTAATATATACATATATGTATATGTATGTGTACATGTACATGTATTTGTGACTGCATATGTATATGTTTATGAATGTATGTTTGCATGTGTGTACGTACATTCGTATATATATGAGTATATGTATGTATGCGTGTATATGTATGTATATGCAAGTGTGTACATGTGGATATGCTTGTGTGTATGTTTATATATGCATTTTTATGTGTTTATGTATGTATTTATGTATGTATATTTGTACATGTGTGCATATTTATGTATGTATATACATATGTATATGTGTACGTGTGTGTGCATTGTATATATGTATTTATATATATATTTGTATGAGCTTGTTAAGAAAGTTTATATTTGTGTATATATCTGTATATGTGTGCGTATGTGCATATATGTTTATATATATACATGTTAGTCGGTCTATATTGTATGTGTGTATGTGTGTATGTGTGTATGTATATATGTATATATATGTGTATATATATTTATTTAGGTTTAAAATTCGTTATATTTATATGCGGCTATTTTCCTACTACACATTTTTTAATTTTCAATCAAATTTTATAACAAAAATTTTGTGACATGTTTCAAAAATATTTTTACATTTCAAAGAATTATAATTTCCTATTATTCCTGATGATGTTAACAAGCTGCTAACGAAATATCGAATAATAAAAAAACAAAATAAGATAAAAAAAAAAAAAAAAAAAAAAAAGACCTCAGGCTTAATAAATATCAAAAAATATAATAAAAAAGGTCAATTAATAATATAATTAAAAATTATTATTTATATTGAATAAAGTTTCATTTATTTTGAATAAAGTTTCGTTTATTTTGAATAAAGTTTCGTTTATTTTGAAAAAGGTTTCGTTTTATTTGAAAATGGTATCGTTTAATTTGAAAAAGGTTTAATTTAAATTGGAAATGGTATGTTTTAAAAATTATTCTCATTGCTTTATTTTGCAATTTTTGCATTCTTTCTATTTGCATTGTGCTGCTACATGCATATACATATAATTGACGAACCAAATTATAAATGTGATTTAATTAAAGTATTATATATATTAATCGCTGTAGTTTTTGGCATTTTGAATCTAATTCTTTTGAGAAAACTGCTTTTTTTTACCAATTTTTTTTTTACCAATTTTTTTTACATATATATAAAGTAAAGCCAGATTATTTAGTTTTAATTATTTATTGAATTCATTAGTTAAACACAAGTAATAAATAATTTGGAATAGTGAGGCTTTTTCAGTTTTTTAAAAGTTTAATATTTAAAGAACTTTATATAGAACAAATGATTTTATATTAATGAAAATTATATAGTTTTGAACAAGAATTTAGTTTACTGAACTTTACAAGTTTTCAAGCAACTTCAACTTTATACTTATTAGCAACTTTTATTTCACAACTTTAATATTTTGACAACTTATCTCAACTTTCGCGCACGACCTCTTCTAACAAACTGTTACTGCTTCAATTCTACTCGTTCCCTTTTGCACTACTCGCATGTTCCATATCAGAGAGATATTTAAATTAGTGATGAAACAGATTACTCTTTACATACATATATATAGTCTAAGTGTTCATTAAATTTTAGTTTTTTGTCTAGTATAAAACCAAGATATTTTGTATAGTCTAATTTTTCAATTATCGTGTCATTTATTTTAAATTCTATGTTGGTATCCATATTTATGCAGAAAGAGGACCCCTCTGACGGCGATCACGGCAAACGGGGCGATGCCATGCTGTTGGCTTAGTGCACCCAGATGTGGGTGAGTAGAGTCATTCTTAATTGGAACGTCGCTCTGGGACTTTCTGAAGTACTACGGAAAGCGGTTCCAGGAAGGAATATACCCAAAAGAGGAGGACGAGGGAATATTTTAGTGGTAACACCACACGACGCAGATGGCGACGGTCTCTGTAAGTGTGAAGGCATTTTTAACCCTACTTCACTGGCAAAAAAAAATCTATAAATATACATATGGCTCGATTATGGATGACAACCGAACTGTTGTTCAGTTGCCAGTTGCTAAAAATGATAATGCAGGTAATGCAGATTTACAATTTACTACAGTTGCCTATTTTCAGGACATTTTAGTGCTTTTCTAGCAACCACAATTTTGAGGTTGCCGCCTGACAACGCAACTGAAGTTCGGTTGCTATCCATAATCGAGCCAATAATAAATTTAAGCAAGTTTCTGCATGTTCAATTGCTATAAATGTTTTTCACTTAGTACCATGATGTGGGCCCCGGTAGTCTAGTGAGTAGTGTGCGAATTTATCAGTTGCGTGTTCTAAATTCGATTACCAGCAGAGATTCTGGTCTGTATCACTGCAACACCTGAAAGTTTTTCACAATAAGTATCACAAAGGGACCATAGTAAATTGGAACCCAGTGGGCTGAGATTTTTCTTTACCTTTACTTTCAGCATCAAGCCGATCATGCACGATCATGTCTATTATGTTGTTTTTGTAGAAATGTATATACACCTACAAACATGCATATTGACAAGTGCAAATAATAAAAAATGCACATGTGCGAATTAAGCCCTTAATGAAAAACCCTACATAGCGACAGAAAAAGAAAGAAAATTAAATGGAAAAAAAATAAGATGAGAGGAAATAAGAACATGATGACACTAATTTTCAAAAAGTTTATGATGTCACGATAATCGTTTTTCTTGTCACAAGAATATTAATTATATTAAGAAAAGAACAAAGAAAATATCCATTCATCAATAGCAAATATTTGCAAAATCTTACCCACCATGTGAGTATGAGGGACTTATTCTTTAAGTAGGTTGGCTACTGTTTGCCAAACTCTCCATAATTGATTGGCATTATGCAACTTTCGTTTTCACTGATGCTGCAAATTTGAAAGATTGCACAAATTACTATTTTTAATAACAGCAAATTCTTCAAATAAGTTTTTTCATTAAATTGATGTTTTCTATACTCAACACTACTGCAGCAGTGAATATGAATACGGTTTTCAGATTGTGATTCTTTTTTCTTTGTAATTTTTCAACCATGAACAATATAAAATATGTTATATCTGCTGCAAAATTCACGTACTTTTAGATTTATTATTTGTAGTGTTTTTTTTTGCATTTTATTTATTCCACATATTTTTCTAAAACGGACAGGTCGAAATAATAACAATGCCACTTGAAAAAGGGTGGTTTTGTGAAAGCGTGTTGAAGCTTAACTTTAATTGAAATAAAACAACGAAATATTTAAGAATTGATTTTTATTCTGTTTCAAGGGAATTAAATCTTGAGTGTTATTTTTGATTTGTGAGTGGAGAGAAAACCTCAATTGCAGGCATTAATTACCTGAATACTGGATTCGGTTCAGCAATATAATTTGAAATAAATTTCCACAAGAGTTAAAAAATTTTTCTTGTTTTAAAAAAGCTTTTGTTCAAGTTGTGGTATGTGAAACTCTCATCAATTAAAACAACGATCCCATATACAATACAGGGGGCCCAAAAGGAGTGCAGGTGTTTGAATTCCTTATAACTTTTTTATTATTCCCGCTGTTCTGTAAACCGAGTCGATTTAAAAACGAGAGATTTCTCAATTACTTAAGTAAAAACGAAAAATTTTTGCGGATTCGGTTTACAGAACATACCCGTATAGTTTTTATTATTTTTTTTATTATTTTTTTTTTTTGTTTTCAGTATTTTGTAAAGAAGACTTGGGCAATTTAAAATGGAACAGTAGACAATTGAACAACGTTGAAATTTATTTCAGAAGATAATCATGATTTTATTTTTAATGTAATTATGATAGACGAAGCCCATTTCCAATTGAATGGGTTCGTTAATAGGGAAGAAGGGCTGCGGAAAATTCAAGAGTAGTTCAACCCACTTAAGTGTGCCGTTAGGTGCGGTCTTTCGTCGGAAAGGATAATTGGTACATATTTTTTTTTTGGAAATGAACACTGGTGTTCGTTCGATATCGGACAATGTTGGAAAATGGTTTAATGCCAGCCGTGGAAAACCATCCAAAAGAATGGTTCGAACAGCATGCAGCCACAGCGCACACTGCGAGGGACACAATGGATTTATGAACTCAAACCCTTTCGGAAATTTAGGGCCAGCCTGTATAAAGAAAAATTTACATGAATTAAATACAGGGTGTCCGCCGGGAAGGTATACTACTTTGTTTTGCCGCCATTTTGGTAAACATTAGTCTTGACAGTCGTGAAGTAGACACGTGGCAAATTTATTATGGAGAAATATTCGTTAAACCAACGTGTTTTAATCGTTAAAACATTTTATCGAAATCAACCATCGATTACTGTGATGATGAGAATGTTACGTGAATTTTTTTGGGAGAAACAACGTGCACTATTTATCGCGTAGTGAATGATTTTGAAGAAAGAAGATCTGTAGCTGATAGGCCCAAGCATGGACCACAACGTACTGCAAGATAGACTGAACACATTACTGCTGCTCAAGAAAGTGTTCAAAACAATCCATCAACCTCAATTCGACGCCGTGCTCAGGAGCTTGGTCTTCAAAGAAGAACTTTGGCCAAAATTTTGCACAAGAATTTGCATTTGTTTCCATTTAAGATTCAGTTGACACAAGAGCTTCTTCCACAAGATCATTTACGCCGCCGTACATATGCCAATAGGATGTTACAGCTCGCCCATAACAACCCCGATTTTAATGAAAAAAATCATAATGAGTGACGAGACACATTTTCATTTGAATGGATATGTATACAGAATAGTCGGTTGTGGGCAATGGAAAAGCCTCAAATTATTCATAAGTCAGCTTTGCATCCATTAAAAGTGACAGTCTGGTGTGCAATTTCGTCAGGGGGAATCATTGCACCTTATGTCTTTGAAAATGAAAACGGCGTAACGGTAACTGCGAATGGGGAGCGATATCGTGATATGATTGAAAACTTTTTAACGCCACAACTGCATGCTTTGGGCTTGATTAACATGTATCAACAAGACGGTGCCACATCGCATACAGCCAGGATTACAATGGAATTACTGCGAGACCTCTCAAGTAATTTCAAGAAATGGTAATGTTGATTGGCCTCCACGGTCGCCTGATTTGACTGCTCCGGCCTTCTTTTTGTGGGGATATCGGAAAAGCAATGTTTATGCAAACAAACCAGAAACGCTTAAGCAACTCAAACAAAATGACATTAATGAAATACCGCGTGAAATCTCAAAAGGGCTCGCATTTGTGAGGCTAACATTTATCTGATATTGTATTCCATACATAATTGCCGACATTAAATAAAACATTTATCAATATAAGATCCATTCTCTTTCATTTAATCACAAATTATAAACAAACAAAGTAGTATACCTTCCCGGCGGACACCCTGTATTATGAAACATAATTAAAAATCGGGAGCCTGACTGGTTAGAAAAGCATTTAATTTTTTATGGATGGCTAAATCTAACATGTCTAGCAAGGAAACTTTAAATAAAATTTAAAACTTGAATTTTTTTTTACACTTAACCACGGTTTAAACTCACAATTGTTGACATTAGTTTAAACTTGGACACACGCCGTTAATACTGCTTCAATATTTAAAAAATTATTAATTGTTCTGTTCATAGAAGCCGAGCTGAAAATAATCGTTCGCCATTTATATTGAAAACAAGAACAATTTGAGATTTTTTTTTTGTTCTTTACAATATACTAAATGCCGAACGATTATTTTCATTCGGCTTCCAGGAACAGACAGTAAACAATTATTTGTACAAAATTTTACAACTTCTTTCTCATAATCTCTGAAGCCATTTAGTTCAGCTTATCTGTCTCAAATAAGCTGAGGATAATAACATTGAAATTATTAAAGTTTTTAATGTGCGCCTGCATAATTTTACTCTCAAACTCTTTCTATTTCTTTTATTATGTTTCTGGCTGTCACAAGAATTGGAATGGTTTTTGTTTTTTTTTTTGGGGAAAATTAATTACGCTTTGCCTTTTGGCTATAAAACTGTCATACTGCCATAATGCAACAACTTCGTTAGAAGTTTATTTAAAATATTTGTTTCCTTTGTTGCGTTCAAGGTAATTAAAATTGTCGGATAATTATTTGAATTTTATTTTGCATTAAAAAATATTCGAATACAAGAGAAGAAATAAGTGAAATAACTTTTGTAGTGAATAGTACAGCATAAATTGTGAACATAGAACTTTGTTTTTTGAGACCAAATTACGCTTGAAGCGCTAATTTATGTTTAAATGCCAGTTGACTGAGTGTTAGTTCTACTAATAAAAAGCAAAAAAAAATTCCCTGCACTATTTCACTTTCATTTCACAACAAATTATTGTACCGATTGTTGCAAAATTCTCGCCTGAGTTCTTTTCAAAGGTCAGTTTTCTTGCCTGTAATTGGGGACTTCATTGCCAGCATGCCATACCGCAATCAAAATTTTGCTAATATTATTTTTGGCTGTAACGTGCGAGTATTACAGGTTTTGTTGTATGCTGGCCAAATAAAAACCAAACATACATAAATTTAAGTTTTTCTTTTAACAATAAAACATTAGCAAACAGACGTGCAAATGTATATTTAATAGTTATTTATTACATTTCTAAGGTTAACTTTATTTTATTATATTTTGCCAATATTTATTACGCTTTTTCAAACTTCGGTTCAATAAATTTGCTACAATTTGTTTGTACGAGCTTTCGGTGTTTAACATAATATTTTTTTATACTTTTTTTTTGTGTTCTGTTTGCTTGTTTAACAAAGTTAAAGTCATACACACATATTTCGTTCAAGTGAAAATATTGTACGATAAAATCGATATGATTTTTCATTTATTCGCGTACGATCTAAATATTAGAAATGTGTTACTACGTTAAAAGTTATAAACAATTATGTATATTTTTTTAATTAAAAATAAAATAAAGGGTAAAAAACGAGGTTTGAATAAATAATGTTCCACCAATTGATATTTCCTGCACTTATGCAGGGTATGTTCTGTAAACCGAATCCGCAAAAATTTTTCGTTTTTAACCCATTTTAGTCGGCTCGGGTATTTAAATACCCAAAAAAGATAAAGTAGTAAAAAAATTCCTGCGTTGGCCTGATAAGAGATAATGACTGCAAGTTGCTTTTTTATTTAATACTAGAGATTGATTAATATGGGAAAAATTAAAAAAAAAATTTTTTTTAATTTTTACCTTTAGTTTGAGAATTGGAAAAATTGCGTTTTTTGGGTCTCAAAAAATGATCAGAAAAAGGTATGTCAAATTATGGATAATGCCAAAAATTAAAAACGCCCGCACTTTCTAATTAGCATTAGGTGCCGCATTTGTAATGTGAAAAAAATAAAAGCGGTTTGTCAACACACTTGGCCGTCACACGCTTTAAAGTGAAAATGGGTATTTAAATACCCAACCGTCCATAATGAGTTCTAAAATTAACTATTTTCTCTATAGTTAAATAATTCTTTTTGGCGTAAATAAAAGGCGAATTTATATTTTTTAAACTTATTTAAAGAAAATTAGAGGTTATTTAGGCTTTGCAATTTAAGATTTATCTGGTTAAACACTTCTATTGTAATCCAGGAAGCATGCTGCTGTGTGCAAATTCGCCTGGCACTTCAAACATCCGTACTCTGTTTTGCCACCGCACTGCCGGCAGCGACAACGTGAAAATTTTGACAGCCAGACAACGCTTTGCGTCGTAATTTAGTTTGGTCTGTAAAATACCAAAAATAATAAACACAAATTTTCTTTTTGCACTGATACTTCAAAAGTAATAAAACTTCCGCAATTAAAAAAAAAATCATTTGTCAATCATGTCATGCATAGAACGTCTGTTTAAAAATTGCGATAAAAAATGTCTGTGCATCACATTTCACACTTTTTTTAAGAAAAACAGTTTCCACTTTACTTAAATTACATATTATAATAAAAGAAACAACAGGCAGGGCATAAAATTCATTTTAAACAAAATAAAAATTTTGGACGTACGTCATAAAAACTATTTTTTGTATGGGGACCTGGAAAGGTTTAAAATTAACTTTTAGTTGCGGGAAATTATAAACCCTGCACATTATTATGCTTTTCCTATAATGTGATATTTTTTGTATTATCCTTTTATTCTATGTCAAATCTGCAATTTTATCTGCTTTATTTTTGTCTTAAATTTTCATTCGTTTTAATCAGCTTAATTACTTTATTTTAGTTAATGTTTTGTTAATGTAGAATTTATCTTTTAATACTCTTTTTGTTGTTGTGTGAATAGGTTTTTGTGCTGGTGTTTTAATTTCAGTTTAACAAAGTTTCTAATGCAACAGATGTGTTTTTACAAAGAGGAGAAAAGAGAAATTTTGCTAAAACTCCTTTAAGTTTGTTTTCTGTCTGTTTTGTTTTGTTTTGTTTTTGAAAATCTAATGCACAGATTGCAATAATGGGTCTAAATTCATTGTTTTCGTTTAGTTACTGTTTTAGTAGGAATTGAAAGAGGCTAGAACATTGGGCCAAAGTGATATTTAATTGTTTCTTAAAAATTTATAATATTTTTTTTTTGTTTTTTGTCTTGGGCAAGTGCTCATGATATATTAAAAATTTTAAAAATATTTGGCCATATGTCGAATAAAGGTTATGAAAGTGGCTCACCCCAAAAAAAGGGTGGCTCACCTTAAAAAGAGTAGTTTTTTTTTTTAATTCTAAGAATTGAAAAATGCACAGTCGTTCCATTAAATAATGGGGAATCGTATCTTACATAGAAAATCAAGAAAGAAACAGCTTCTTTCTATAAATAATTTCATTTGTGATTTGTAATATTAAAATAATTAGTTGCCTTTTCCATTTTTAATGTCACTAATGCCATTCAGGCTCTGAATATAATATTTAATTTGAAATCTTTGCTCAATAAATTAAAGTAAAAAAAAAAATTATGTAAATATTCTTTCAATTATTCAACGTAAGTCAAAAGTCTTTACGATTATTTATCTATGTTTGTTATATGGTTTAACTGGTCTATATATTTGTATATTCCGTAATTCTCAAATATTTTTTGGGAGTTCTTGTATAAACATGTGAAATTTCTTAGCTTTTTTCAAGAATTTGGTTAAAGGTCTACTGGAGATTTTGTAATGCAAAATGTAATGCTGCATATGGACCACTTAAGCCATACAACAAACATAAATAAAAAATTATTAAAAAAAAAAAAAATAAAAACTAAGAATTTAGGTGTAAATGCAATTAATTTTTTAATTAATTGATCACAAAATTTTCAATTAAAATCTTTAATTACGAGTATTTCCTGTGTACGGCAGCAACATTCCTCCCCTACGGTCGTTGAATAATTAAATTTGAAATTACTAAGACAACAAATATAAAAAAAAAGAAATATTAATAAAACTTCTGTACGATATCTGGTTCATAGCTCAAGGTTAAAGCATCTTATTTGAGGAAAAAATAAACTTTTTGCAGTTTAATTTTTAAAAAAGAAAAGAAATATTTTGTCCAAATATCGTATTTCTCTCAGTTAAATTTGTCAAATTAACAAATTTTTTCTATCGTAAAATAAAAATTCTCTCTGGTATCCTAAACCCTTTTTTAATGCAGATAATATCAACCTATTGGAAGAAAAAAGATGCCTGAAACTTCCGTATAATCGTTTTTTGAGTTTTTTTTTTAAATAAATAACAAAAGTTCCAATAAACACATACATGCATATATTTGCATTAATAAAAAATAACAAAGTTTTTACCTTAAGTATCTTTTATGGGTTTTGTTTTTTTTTTTTTGGTTAAAGTAAATTTTATTGTATATCCTTTTTTAATTTATTTAATACCTTCTTAAAACTGATGATTTTGCTATTTGAAATGAATATAGGGTTCTCCATTTAGTGGTTGTAAAACCGCGTGTATGGCAAGGCTGTCAGCTGTTAAATATCTGGCATGTGAAGCGTAATGCGAAGAGCAGGTAAAAATAGTTAAAACTTACTGTACAAATATGTATGGTGGTTCAAACGTGATCAGTTTTCGAGCCTTACGGGGTGATTATTATTGTCATAATCAAGGAATTAATGTGCAAGGAATTGGCAAAATTGTAAAGAAATTTTAAGAGTATGAAGGCGTTACAGATGTGGTCAGGCTGGTGCATTAACGCATTGTTCGCACAATATCGAGAATATCGCCTCTTTTAGTGGACGTTTGGCATTTGTTTTTATTTCATTATTTTCTTTACGATAAACATATAGTGCTGTCAGAAAAGGCCATGCCGAATCTTGCTGTTATAATTCTCACATGCATATACACATGCCAATGTGCATGTGCCAACTCATGTCAGTGTATACAGAGTACTATAAAAACAAAACATTGAACATGATAATGCATGATCGATCATGTTTTACTTGGTTACTAAGCGATATACATTTATTGCAATTGGTCAAATTATTATATGGAACAATGGCAAACTTAATTGCACCTTTCCAAGCCCTATATGCATCTATACATATACTTACATATCGTCACAGAAAATGCAATAAGCCCTATTTAACAAAAAATTAAACGGTAACATTTTTATTAATTCCGGTTCGTTTTGTTCTTGTAGTCTCCTTATAAAATTTTAAATGTTTTCCGAAAATAAATTTTTTAATTTTTTTTTTAATTATATTGCAAAATGGTCGAAGTAGTCTGCACGTTGACTACAAAACGGAAAATGAAAAATTTTCCCAGTTTCAAACTCATAAAATCAATCATGATCGTGCATACACTTGGTTTTATTTTAGCAATAACAATAAGTACGTATAGAATAAGACGAAAAGGATCATTTTTATTTAAAATCTCTTAAAAATAAGAACTATGTCCAATTATCAAAAAAATAAAAAAAAAAATAAATAAAATTAAATTAAAACAAGTGTGACAAGTGTTTTATTTAAAAGTGAAAACAAAATTATATAGCCTATATCTGGCGTAAGGTTTAATTAAAAATTTAAAGTTTAAAAATTTTAAACGAACTGAGTGTGTGTTTATATAGCAAAGCCTCATTCTTAACCACATTTAACAACAGAGAAATTAGTCACTCACTGAAATTTTACTTAAAGTCAAATTCTGCTCGATATTTGCGAAAATGTTTGAAATCTGATATTTTACCAGGCACATAAATATAATTCGTAGCCAACAAGAAAAAAAGGTAAAATTACGAAAACAGTTTCCTTTTTCTACCCATAAATTTGCTTTCAAGTCACAAGACGAAGAAGAAAAACTTAACTTAACGGTTGTATAGAATAATTAAAAAGGGCTTAAAATCCGGTGTGAAGAATAGCCGAAATATGCATGTTTGTGTGTAATTGAAAAACACGAAAAACACTTTGATCTACGGAGATAAATGTGACCAAAGAAAACAATTTGTTTGAGAAAATAAAGCAAAATAAAACGGAATTTTTTGTGTGTGCCATTAAAAAGGTGTTTATTTAATAGAAAATATTTTAAAGAACCTTTTGTTTGCTAACAGCTTTTCAATGTTTTTCTCAAATAAAATAAGTTTTTCAAAAACAACAAAAAAACAACGTCTCTTGTTTTTAAACGTGACTGTGTGTCCTGTAGATGTTAGGAAATAATATTGTCCTATTTTCTTATTATATTTAATTTAGAGTAGTTTTGTCGTTGTTTTAATGAAAAAAGTACAATTAAAACAATGCTGAAAAGTCTAAAGGTGAAGGAAAAAAGTGTTAACCTTCGCACTACCAAAGCTCTTTATGTACGTACGTATTGACCCGCAACCCACCCGGCTGGGATGTTGCATGTTAAATGTTTCAACATTTTCTGTTAAAACTAAGAAAATTAGTCACTGAGTCGAATACATTTTCAGTTTAAATCAAAATTGAAAAAGTTTTCACTAATTTCAAATCGAAAATGCCACACGAGTGGGTTTTGGGAGTGCGAAGGTTAAAAAAGAAGAAATGCATCATTCTTAATGAATGGACAGATTTTGATGTACCAGAAGTCAGTAGAACAAATGCTATTAACATAATTGTAAATAGTATTCACAAGGGTAGCAGCAGTCTCTCCCAGTCGATTATGATGTTGGAAAACACAAGTCTGATGTTCACAAACACTGCCACCTCTATTGTCTTCTCCAAAACCCATTTGCCTACAGAGTACGGGTCCAAGAAAAAGCAAAATCACTTCGTTCTAAAAATAATTTAAACGAAACAAATTCCATTCTTTGTTATTAATTCAAAGTTTCGTTCATGTTTTCTTTGGAAAAACTTTCATGTCTCTTCCGGCTAAATTAACTTAAATTCCTGGCAACTTCTTATGGTGAAAAAGTTTTCTTTTAAATGCTAAATGATTACGAACATATTTCGCTCATGACCTTAAAAGCAAAAATTACCAAAATAATCGTATTTAGCAACATGTCTGCCATTAATAGTCAAGCTGGTAGTTAAAAGTGGCTTAACTTAATGTAAAATGAAAAACTTCTGTTGAAGATTGAACTTATTTGACGATTGAAATCATAAAAATATTTTTATCTTAATTTTCTACACGTTTTAACTGCAGCATTAACATGTGCTATTTTACACATGGCCATTCAAAAATACTTGTACTTGTAACTGCAAAGGAAGAAGAGCAAGAAATAAAATGCTTAATGGAACGTAATAAAAAAGTTTGTAGGTGGATAGTTGACGTGGATGGTGGTGTTAACCTAAAGATGATGATGCATTTAAGCCAAGCATTAATGGTAACAAGAAATGCAGGTAGCACCATTACACCATTACAAAAATACCAAGTTGGAATAGAAAAGTGTTATTATTGCGAATTAAATAAAGAATTGAGATAAGATGGTATTGCGGTTTTTGGCAAAAATAAAAAAGAAAATGATTTTGGCTTGTTTGCTTCGATTGGTGTACCCACGAGAAAGGGGGTCAATTAGCACATAGTACTACCGTCTTTATAACCACTACAACTAGCGAAACTAAAAAAAAAAGAAAGGAAGTAGCGAAAGTAGGCTGTAGTATTCAGCACAGCGTACGAACCGGCCAAATTCAAGAACAGTACCACCCTGGTGGGTACAATGTCCCCCCCATTGCTGTGGTCCGGCACCAAAAGTAGCAGTCACCAGACCGTTCCTGTGGAACCGTCTCAGGGTTTAGCTACAAAGCGTGACCAGCTTCGAAGATGTTGTCTTTGAAGTCCAGGCCAGAATTGCAGCTTGATTGTCAGTAAAGATATTAATGCTTCCCGGCTGCCTACTCTCGCCACCTCCTCTGCGACCATAGATCTCCGCCTGGAAAACAAAATTTAAATTAATTGGATTTTCACCTGTAAAGAAATTAATAGTATCAATTAAACTAATTAATTCATTTTTAATTAAATTTTTAATAATAATAATTAAAAATTTTATTAAATATTTTTTTAAAATTTCAAACATATTTGTAATACCAAAAATTTATATATTTGAAATTAATTCGAATGATTCGCATACTTTTTTTGAATGCTATTTTGACCGTGCGTTACGGTTACAGAGAGGCCCAACAGCACGTATGTGTAATAAACGGCCTGCAGCGGTCTTCACTGCCACTATTGATGCGGGCAGATTCAAATTGAATACCCATAAACTCTACTACCTCTCAAAACCTCAGTTCCTACTTTTAGCACAATGCTTTGAATGTTGACTGAGTGTCGGTCCAAGAGAAAAAAAAATATTTCAGTGTTTGGTGGTCATCTTTTTTTTCAACTTCATTTGTAATATTTTGCATAAATTTTATGAAACTTTTTGTTGTATACGGAACCAGCAACCAAGTAACTTTGTAACAACAGAAAATATGATTTCAAATACACATGCGCTTTTTTTTTTTTTTGAAATGATTCAATTAAAATCGCTGTCTTTCAGCACGAGGTCATATTGCACAACGGAAATAAAAAAAAAATAAAAATTAAAAAAAAAACTATTGTTAAGGTTTAAATAATTTTCCACATTTAGTATCCTGCTATTCCTTTTTTTTTGTTTGTTTGTTTCTCAGTAGACATTGCGACCCTCTAAGGAATGTGACGTTAAATAAATTTATTTGAAATTTCTTACTTGTTTAAGTTTTCTTCGTAAAAGAAAAATATATGTTTGTATAAAAAAAGAAATAAACTATCCAATTTTAAAACTTTGTTAAGTGGTGTAATCTTAAGGAACAACAATGTGTTTTGCTTTGACGCCTTTTGGATTTACAAATAATTGAAAATGTTTCTTCATTTTGTTAAGAAAATTCCATTTACACAACACGCACACGAGGAAGAAGAACTTACAAACAAACACACAAACGCACATGGTTTAGGTTTTCATGGGGACACATTGGAAACATACATACATACATACACGCATACAACTGCACTGTAACATATTCAACCGTATAGGACTTACAATAAACGTTTTTCAGTTGTCATGTAACACCATATGTTTGATGTTTAAATATAAAATATGTAAAGTAACCCAGCAAATGTTATTTAATTACAGTGTACAATATAAAAAGTCAAACTTTCAATAAAATGAAAGAGATTCCGCCGAAGCGCTTCACCCCTAAACTATCGCTAATACGAAATTACATTTTTTTACCCATGAAATTGGCCGCTGCGAAACAGGGCCCCAGGAAATAAGGCCCCAAAGTGAGAAATAAAATAAAGCCTCAAAGTCAACACAGAAAACAAAAACATGAAATTTTTGAGGAGTTTTTTTGTGTGAAATTTTGAGGCCCTCCTTCATTTTTTATTTTGGGGGTGATGCTTTTAATTTCCCAAAATAGAAAAATGAAAGAAGGACCCAGAATATTTTTTTGCCTCTCTGAAAATATTACTACAATTCATATAAATGAAATAAGTCCCAAAAACTGTGCGCTGGACAGAAATGAAATAAGGCAAAACAAAAAATTAAAGAACTCACAAATTAAACTATTTTATATTATACTAGCTAAAACCCGGCGTGCTTCGGTACCTATCCAAATTAAAAGAAGTTCCATATATATACACTAAAGCCCCGATTTGCGTCGATCCGATTTGCTTTTTTTCGATTTGCGTCGCTTTTTAAAAATTGGTATAATCCGACTTGCGTCGTTGTGATTTCGATTTGCGTCGATTCTATTTGCGTCACTTTGATTAATGAAATCTTATTATCTCACGAAGAGGAGCTTGAAATGAAAGATTATTAGCCATTAATGTTCAGCGTGCATTAGAAGAAGATGTTGTAATGAATGATGTTACTTTAGAAGAAAAAAAGTTAACAACTTCCAATATTTCCAAAGCTTTGCAATTAATTTCACAGGCAATGGATATATTTACTGAAAATTATCCCGATGAAAATCGATGCTTAAGCGTAGCATCATCTGTTGAGCACGCCATCAGTTGCTACAAGGAAATCTATGCGCAAAAGAAATCTTTAACAATTCAGCAAACCTTAGACAGTTTTGTTAACAAAACAGTGAGACCACCTAACCAAATGGAAACAATAATAATAATTTAATTTATTATTTTTTTTAATTTCTAACTTTAAAAACGTTTATTGAATGAAATTAAACAAATAAAAACATATTCATATGACTTTTTTTATCTAAATATGTATATTTTTTCCAAAATTTTTAAGTTTTTCGCCCAATTAATTCGAAATCAGAACATTTGTATAGAAACAAATAATTCGATTTGCGTCGTTTCAATTTGCGTCGCATTCCTCCCGTCCCCATTAACGACGGGCTTTAGTGTATACGAAAATATCTATTTACTACTAAATGGAGATGTCAAAATACTATGGAAATTATAAGAAGATCGGTTCAACTTTTTAGCTGTCTATAAGGCACAAACAAACAAACATACACTCGTCGAATTCCCCTCACTTTTTGACTGATAATTTGTACTGACCATTAAGTTACTTAGACCAAATACAGAAACTTTAACTTTAACCGTTCTTAAGAATAATACAAAAATCCACGTTTATTTTGTATGGGAGGTACCACGCCCAATTGTTTAATTCTTCCCACTTTTTGTCTGAGGTTTTTTTTTTAAATTACAAAATCATTTCTACCAAATTTTGAAGATTTTGCTTTAATAGTTTTCAAGATATACAGAAATTAATATTTAGTTTGTATAGTTTGTACTACGCCCACTTGTCCAATTCCGTCCACTTTCTGACTCATGATTTGGACTGGCCATTAATTTATTCATACCAAATGCAGAAACTTTAGCTTTAACCATTCTCAAAATATTATGAAATCAATATTTAGTTTGTATGGGGGATACCACGCCCACTTGTCCAATCTCTCCTAGTTTTTGGCTATAAAGTCATTTAGACCATATACAGAAACATTGACTTCAACCGTTCTCAAGATATACAAAAATAAACATTTAATTTGTATGGGCGTGGCAGTTGCAATTTTTAAAATTTATATAGTCTATAGTTGCTTTCTGATATACAGAGATAGAGAGAGAGAGAGAGAGAGGTACTGTGAAAATTTCAAGAAAATCGATCCTGCCGTTTTTTTTTTTTTTTTTTTTTTATCTTGGACCAGTGCTCAGGGGCTATCTCCTACATATGCAATGCATTGCACTGAAACTAGAGAGAAGGATAGGGAAGAAACAGACAGGTGGTGAAAGTGGTAGAAAGATAGAGCTTAATTCTTGCACAACTCTGCAGTTGCGTGTAAACTATAAAGCAAAGTTGCGGCGTCTCTGATGTTTTTTTTTTTGACATATTATTTTTTTTTGACGTATAATTTTTAAGCTAATTGAGCCATTTTATTTGTTATTTTACTTCGCCGACGTTTTATTGCTCAAATACCGACGAAGTAGAGTGCTGTAGCACAGAAAACTCAGAAAAAACTTTTTTCTGATTTGACCCGGCTGGGATTCGAACCTGGGTCTTTCTGGTTGCAGAGCCAACACGCTGACTACTCGCCATCAGCACCCCCGTTTAGCTGTTCATAAGGCACAAACACACATACATCTATCCATACATGTCTTTTTTATATATAAAGATACTAGATTAACCTGTTGCGCTTCGCTACCATCGTCTGCCGTTTCCAAATTAGGTTTTGCTGGGATTTATTGTGAACCTGCTGTAGTAGTGCAGTTCTTTGGGCATTTGTAGATTGCCTTATGCAAACATACTTGTAATATTTGTCGGCGCTTGTACGTGCATTTACAGTTGGACATGTTAATTTGAAATTCTAATTTTTTTACTTTTTTTTTTTTATCTACACACGCTTTTCTAATGCTGAAGCTTTGTGCAACATATTTTTATTTTCACAGAAATATACCAGACACTTTTTATTTTAGTTTTAAAATGAGGCGAATTAAAATAACTCTTCAGTGAACTTCTGTTATTAATTAAAATTAATTTAAACAGTTTGTATGCATTGGCAACTGAAGCCAAAATTCATTTCCATAATGGAAGTATTTACATCTCGAAAATAGAAAAAGCAAAATAAACTAATTGGAACCATATTCAACGAAACTCTTATTGAAAGCCAAGTTTTTCTTTGTGTTTATTTCAATAACTCTCTGATACTTATTTAAGTACCTGTTAATAAGTATTTAAAATTAAAAAATAATATTGATCATTTTATTACCAGTCGATTCCCATCAAACTCCTTGTTTCCTATGATGCAACCATATGTGAATGCATGTGAAACCCAAAGAGCTGTAGATTTTCCATCAACTGCTTAAGCAGTTTTTAAAAAGCCAAATATTTTTTTTTTTTATATTAATGCATGCAAATGCATGTTCAGAAATTGCTTGCCTATTGTAGAGGATACATAAGACAACAGCCAAGAGACTATTATGTGACAACTTGTAATTTATCGGCACAAAGCACACTTAAAAAAGAGAATGTTACGGAAATTATTATAAAAAGGATGTAGACACACACACACACACACATATGAGTGTGAAAGAAAATTATGTAAAAGAATAGTAGCCAGCGAAATGACGAAAGTAAAACAATAGTGAAAGAAAATAAGTGAACATGTGCAGGTGACATTATAATGAAATCTTAAAAATCCAATGGAAAGTATTAAAACGTATTTGCAGCAACATTTAACAAAAGAAATTCCCAGAAGGCCACTGTACTATGGGAAATATTTCATTCATTTTGGTCAAAAATAATTTTTAAACAAACTACTGCAACAAATTAAATGATTTAGAAAATTTTCTCTTTAAAGTCGATAAATTTTTAATCACGCACTGTCACGGGGAAAAAATTGGGTACGCGTACTCACACACTCTCACGAGAAAAAGAAATGTTGTTTCATTACACACACTCGCACATTTTTGCAAATAAAATTTTTGGCCATACACGCTCACGTGCGAAAAGTTTTAATCACTTTTATTAAGGGCCTTAATTTTTTATTCGCACCTAACAGAAAGTTTTTATTTAAACAAGTTATTATTTTGGTATTCTAGTTCTAAATTATTTTTCTTTTCTTCATCTTTGCTATCAGAATATTGTTCGTCTTAATGTTGGCAGTTTTCAACAAAATTGGCTTTCCCTGCCTTCAATGTCTCTTGGTGGCATATGCGTTTGCCTAACGAAAGGCTGGATATAAGTGGATCTAATGTAACCAATACTGTGTTAAAAATATCTGATAAGTTATGTATGGCTACGTGCCTGAAACAATGTGTCGTGCTTTACGCCATTTTTGCTGACATTTTAAGAAAATATTCGCCACTGCTCTTTTAAAAGTTATATCTTCATTTTACATATTTATAATCTTCGGGATACTTTCCTTTAGCAATATATGTATGATATAAAATGTTCATAGAATGCGGCCCTTTCGTCAAATACGTTTCGTTTCAATCGCCATTAATTAATAAAATCTGAATTTGATACTGTGAAGTTACCTAAAAAAAATAAACATGTTAAAAACATTTGCAAGTATTTGCAGGGCAAGTATGATATTTATGGAAGATATTTTATTGCCCTAAAAAAAAATAAAGTTTCATAATTATCAATTGCAATCATTTTTTTAAGGTTGAAATAAAATTCCAATTCATAGTGATATTTTTTAAATTCCAAGTCACTTTAATTCTTCCGATATAATCGTAGTAATAGAAGACGTAACCAATCAATGTTTCAATAAAAATTAAACGAATTTTCACTTTTGACATAATTTTCTATTTTTAATATTTTTTTTGTAATCAAAAGTTATTTGTATCAAAACTTTTATTTAAAAATCATTTTAATTTTATTGCATTCAATTGCTTATTTTCACTCGGTAACAAATAACATGTGTCTGCATGTATAAAGTAACGGTAACAAAATACACATAGATACTTACCTGTTCGCAGAAGCCGAGGTGAAAATAATCGTTCGTCATTTATGTACCAGGTGGCCCAAAAGAAATCATCCTATTGGCAGATGCTCTTATTTTTGCAAATGGCGGCCAATGTCAAATCTCTTTTGACATTTGTGAACTAGACAGATGTAGAATACAAGTGAACAAGCTATGGGGCGATACACTCCCCAAGCACGCGGATTAATCGTGTCTATTTTTTGCTTAACAATTCGTCTGTGGTGTTGGCGCAGCGCGAATTCCGTCACCGATTCCCGGTCGTCCGACACCGACTGCGCAAACACTGCGCCGTTTGGCCACCAACCTAGAAGAGTATGGGACCACAGGAGACGATGCCAAGAGTGGCTGGCCCCGGAGTGCACGTTCTGCCGAGAATATCGCCGCTGTTGCCGATGATGTCGAGCTGTTGCCAGAAACATCGACCAGACGCCGTGCCCCACAATTAGCCATCAGCCGGTAGTCCCTAAGGCGAATTTTGGTCAAAGACTTGCGCATGTTCCCGTACAAAGTCCAGTCTGTGCATCAGCTGCTGCCTGTCGACCGCAAAACGCGTGTAACCTACGTTCAAGCCATCCGCAATCTCGAGGACGAAGTGGACGATTTTTCGACCAAAATCATAATGAGCGATGAGGCTCATTTCCACCTCAGCGGGTACGTGAACAAGCAAAACTATCGCTTCTGGGGCACCGAAAATCCACGAGTGATGCACGAAGAGCCAATACATCCGCTCAAACTGACTGCATGGTGCGCTGTTCACGCTGGAGGAGTCATCGGGCCATTTTTTTTCGAGGACGCCACTGGTCAAACGACAACAGTGGACGGTGCGCGCTATAGGGCCATGTTAACTGAGTTTTTTCTGCTGCAATTTAACGAATTATGTCTGGAGGATATGTGGTTACAACAGGATGGAGCAACGGCACACAGTGCCCGAGCCATAACCGATATTCTGAAGGCGGCATTCCCGGGTCGCCTCAACTCTCGTTTTGGCGATTTGCACTGTCCCGCAAGATCACCCGATTTAACCGTTCCAGAATTTTTTTGTGGGGTTTTTTTAAGTCCCGTGTTTACTTGAACAAGCCCGAGACCCTGGAAGCCTTCAAGGACATCATTCGACACGAGTGCGAGAATCTATCGCCCGAAGTTCTCGCCGAACTGAAGAAAAATGCCATAAAACGATCCCGTATAGCAATCAATTGTGACGGTGCCCATTTGGCCGATATCATCTTCTCGACTTGACCAATAAAATTCTAAAGGTTCAGATAAACATAATCAAAAAACAGAATCGAAGTTTTTCCTTTAGAAAAAAATGAGAGCCAAACAACATCGGATGACTTCTTTTGGCACACCTTGTATATTGAAAACAAAAACAATTTGAGTTTTTTTTATTGTTGTTTTCAGTTATTTTGACTCGGTATCTACGAATTTAGATTTTAGCACTGCTACGAGTATAAACAAAGAACGTGCAAAAGCAGAGCTGCAAAATAATTAATTAAGCTTCACCTCCTGTCGTTTCTCCTACTACCCCTTTCCTATAGTTCCAGCACAATCCTTCACATGTGTAGGAGTCATCTCCTGAGTGCTGGTCCCTGATAAAAAAAAATAAAAAATTTAGTAAGTGGAAAAAAAAATTTACTTTTGGCCAAAAAAAAGGGAAACATTTTCTATAGGGAATGGGGTGCCTCCGTAGTGTAGTGCATGAGCATTACCCTTCCCAATCCGGAGTGTGCAGGTTCGATTCCCGCCTAGAACCTGGGTGTTCCTACAGCCAAGCTAAATGCTTCGCAGAATGTGTGTTGTTGTTTAAAAGAAAACAAAAATTATAACTAAAATACTGCAGTATACGTAATATTTTTAGAATTAATATTAAGTATACGCTTGTGATATTGTAATGAATGTCTCAGCGCAGTAATATGAGCAACAGACTATTCCAAACTCTAACAAAAATGCGAATGATGCAAGAATGAATTCGTATTCGCAAATAAGGCTGCCACACAACACATTTCTAAAGAAGGTTACATACAATGTCACCTAATTTCCTGTGTGTTACTTCTCTTAGAAGAAAACAAAAATGTATTGTTAAGTATTTTGGATTATCGGGAAGTAGGTTGACAAAAAACAAAAAAATGCAAGTTAAGCTAAACGGGCTCTATTCAGTAGTTTATGTCTTCAGTTGTTATTTGTCATGGACATGACATGTACTTACAGTGATAGCTATAGAGTGGGCCAATACGAAAGCAATATTTAAATTCACAGTCAGCAGACATTAATTTGTTATGTGACTCTTATCATGCAGAGCATTAAAGTGAATAGTATTGCACAATAGAACTACGCTTTTACTATGCTTGAGTGCCACTTTAAGGAAATTAGATTTTAAATATTGAATTAATTTTGAGACACTCGTTAACTCTTGCAACAATTTGTAATTTTATTAATAGGGTATTTCTTTAAATATCCTTGTACATGATTTGTATGTGATTTGTATTCCTTGACACATTTTACGATGTCTTATTGCTACATTTGTTACATTGATAATCCCTAAATGCTGCTCATACATTTTGTATATTCAATTGCTTGTATCATTATAGTGTCTGGTGTCTTTTCATTATTTTCGAAAGAACATTTACTGAATGTGCTGCTTTTGTTGTTTGTTTGAATTGTTATGAATGCCATAATGATATCGTTGTATTATATCTTTTGGCTTATTGATTATTTATTTCATTCTATTGCTGTGATGATTTAATATATAAATTTTTTTTTCTGCTTAAATTTTAATACCAGTTGTGATTTGTGTATATGATTTGCATAAAATTATTTAAAGAGACTTTAATATATAAAACATATGTGAATTTATTACAGTGAAAGCTTACATACTTACATACGGAGAGTTGCAGGCGATAACAATTTTGTGCATCAGTTATGCAATGATTTTGTTTGGTAGTTTTACACTAGAGTGAAATATATTGAAAGTAGTCCGCTTATAACAGCTGTCCGCAAGTAAAGCTTACACAGTACCGTAAATCTCCTTTACTACCAGTAAAGTCTTATATAAGTCTTTTAAATAAATGTTATTGCTAAAAATTATTGTATTTTATTTCGTAGGCAAATAAAAAAACTATTAAAAAACAAATACAAATGAACGCCTAAAACTGTCTGAAAGCTTTTAGTGAAGAAAATGCTGGAACAAATTATTCAAACATTATGATATGAGTATGTATTTCTATTGAAACTTTTGTTCGTAATTATTCTTCTAGTTGACGAATTGAAAAATAAACCTGCAAGTCAGCAATTATTTCTTTCATGTCAAAAAAACAAGGGAGAAAAAATATAAAATTTCTAAATAACGATTAAAGCAGATAGTAAAAATTGTCACAAAACAATATAGTAATGTCAAAATAAGGAGAAAACCATATCGTAAATGAAAACTGTTAAAACTTATACGCTGGTGGTATTATTGCTTTGAAAATAGTGATGCAAAATACAAAAAAAAAAACAATAATTTGGCGGCCTAAAGGAAGGAAATGATACTTATATACCACACGCACAACGAAAACAAATTTTTCCAAAATAACAAATTTCGGAAAAAATCTTGAAAACAGCATTAATTAGACAAGCATTTTTAGCGGCGCCTTGGCGAATATTTCATTTTGTTTACTTGCTGTCATGGAGAAGCAGAGATGTAATGGAGAGTCACAGATATTATTAGATATTTGGTTAATAACCGTGCAAATGTGTTCATTTTGTTTTACATATATATTTACTTTTGTACATTAAAACATTTTATTATTCGATTTAAATCTATTTAATTTTTCTAAACCTTTTTACAATTAGTCGACCTTCGATTGACAATGATTAATACAATCATTATTTAATAATTAATACAATCATTATTTAATTATTTTTGTTTAATAAAAATTCGGCTTTCGGTCAAAATTTTTTTTAAATTATTTTTCATTTAATCCCACCAAAAAATAACTTTTAAAGAATTGAAGAATATTCTAATTAAATTGTTAATTAACTTTGTATTGCTGAATCTGTTGATTTATTAATGTTAATATTGTATTGCCTCCATAAGATTCATTGAAATAAAATACTTTATTTTACGTTGATCTGTATATTTCGAACCATAAGGTTCATCTTCAGGATCTATAAATTAATTTTTATTTAATAATAATTATAATAAAATTCTAATATTGTGTTCTGGAAGTAGGGTAAATGAGACTCTAAAGACTTTTATCCAGGCAGGTCCCTGCTGGATGTTCTCATTTTTAGCGGCCACTCAGTGAATCGGAAGTAGTGTTTAATATGGCAAAGAATTTCATTCTGACAAAGCCCCCTTTAAAGAGTTTCGTTTCTTCCGGGGAGATCTAAAATTAATTTTATTAAATTTTAATTAATCTCGAATAATTTTGGCACTTTAGAAAAATGAGTGTGATTTTTCTGAATTTATTTTTTTCAGAGGATTAGTGGCTTTAATTCTAGTACAAGTCTGTTGTTATTTTTTTTCTGTTGTACGTTTTTTCCGCTTAGCTTTTACGCTGAAATGCCATACCTAAATAAAAGCGGCAACGCTAGGTCAAAACGATAAAAACAGGGTTATCAAAAAAATAAATATAACAACCCTGATTATTTTAACAATAAAGTTTATTGGTGTTTGCGATTTTTAAATAAGCATTTTATAAAAAAAGAGTTTAAACAATGAGTTATATGGACGATTTGGAGGATTTTCTAATAACAAATATTTTTTTATGTTTATTTCTTTCACCTTCTTTATTTGCAACTTACTTCACTATTAAGCTTACTGTCAAACTGGGATTTTCCAATTGCAAAGCGTTGCCGTTGCGTTGACACCGCGTTGTTTTGGTATGCTACATACAAATTTTATGGGCATGAGAAATTTTGACAGCTAGAAAACGCTTTCCGTTCTTGTTTAGGTATGGCTGTAACTCCTCAGCCAACAGCACCCTCAATTAGCTATTCTGGTGTCTTTTACACTCTAAATACTCTGTACATAAAATTAACTAGAATCGCAATTTAAAATAAATCAAAGTTCAGTTAAAAGCCGCTATACTTAGTTTTCTTTTAAATTTGACGAAAAATTCATTAAATTTCTAATGAGAACATAATAAAATGACTTAAACCCGTAAAACAATTGTCTTTTCATTTATTTTAATATATCAGATATATTTATATATTTTAATATATTTTAAAATATACGAAGAACGACTTTTGTAAAAATTAAAGATTTTTTCTACGTTTCTGCTTTTTTTTACTACCAAATAATCAACCCCAAGTTTCGTAAAAAACTTGCTTTTTGCTTTGTTTTTTTTTTTATAGTTCAATTGTGGAATAAATAATTAATACATAGAAAAGCATACGAATTTTTTTTCCAGCTACCATATTATTTGGGAATATATGTTCGTATATCGTTCGTAGACCTCAAAAAAAAAATTATTTCAAAAAGCTAAGAAATTTCACAAGTTTATATAAAAATTCGCATAAAGTATTTGAGAATAACAGAATATTTTACAGTACCGCAAACAAATCTCTACTTTGGTGAAAACAACTGCTTAACTGATTGTTTGCTCTTTTATTTTATTAATTTTACTGTATTAAAAACTTATAACACAAACAAACGACAATTTTGAATGTTATAGAAAATTCGTTTTTAAAGGTATAGGGGGTGGGCCAAAATGCCCGGCGGGGTTTCGAGTTCAAAGAGCCATTATGTCCCCCGTAGTGTACGCTGTCGGAATCATACTTGCGGATGGTTTTCCACGGCTAGCCTTAAAATATTTTCCAAAATTCCAACCAGTGATGAAACGGATTTTCCGTAGCCCTTTTGCCTATTAGCGCACCAATTCACTTCGAAATGGGATTCGTCGCTCATCATTAAATTAAGAATAAAATCATGATTTTTTTCTGCTATAAATTTCAACGATTTTGGCACGTTGTTCAATTGTGTACTGTTCCATTTCAGATTCCCCAAGTCTTCTTTACAAAATACTGAAAACAAAAAAAAATAATTATAATAAAAAAGTTATAAGGAATTGAAACACCCGCGCTCTTTGTGCGCCACCCTGTACTTCGTTTTTTAAAGAAATGTCAGAATCAGTTAAAAATAAAATTGCTCAGAATTTCAAATGTTTTTTCATTTAAAAATTGCTGAACGGAATACTTTTTGAATAAACTACAGTCCGTTACTGTACAAATTTGCTGAGTGAATATTTCGTAAACTTGCATACATTTTTTATCAATTCAATTACTTGTGTAGTTTTTTAAAAATGCAGTTATAAAAACCAATAATTAATGAATTTATTTCTGTGTGCAACAAATGGCTTTGTTAATTATCTACTGCTGATATGTTCTTTCTGTGTTAGATTCCCATCAACGATGTACATCCGTTTTAGTGTTTCTTGTACTTTTTTTTTCTTAATTATTCATTGAAAGGCCACCCCTACATACAAAACAAAATACACACATACATACAAATTATGTGTGACTCTTTGTTGCATGTATGTATTTTACAAACATGTTATCATCTTCATCATGTTTTTAAAATAATTATATGTACATTGCAAACGAATGGTAAAACGGCTGAATACACGCAAATAATCGCTTAAAGTGGGGAGTGCGATAAATATTTTGTTTATATGAAATTGCTAATTAAAATGAATTTAGTATTATTTACTCATACTGTGTTTTCGTAAGAACACTAAGAGAAAAAAAAATAATCGTGAACAACCTTCATTAACAATTAAATTTTATTTCAAACCATCGATATAATATTTATAAATAAATTGTAATCCTTTAATTATGACTCGTGCAATAAGATATTCAACCGAATAAGAAGTAAAATTTTTGTTCGAATGAAATTTGAATTTTCCTCGTTTCATATGGAATTTTATTGCCAGTTCAGTTCAGTTCTCACTGAATCTAGAAAAGGGGAGAAGATTTGTAAAACATAAAACTCAATTAAAAATTAAATCAATCTTAAACAAAAAACTCTTGAACAAAATTCCATTTTTATTGCTTCTTGCCTGGCGATACCAGTAGGATATTAAGAATTGATACAGGAATAACATTTTTTGGAGTTTACAAGTCTTCAAGTGTTTACTTGTGTTTCTAAATATTCAAGGAGCAGTGAATTCGACGCCTACATAATAAGTAATGCATTTGAAAATTAAGTAATACTAAGTAATGCAAAAAAATTACCTGATTGCAAGAATTAAAACAATATTATAATAATAAAATAGTATATAATATATAATTTTTTAATTATATAATTTAAGAAATAAATTGAATAAAAATGCCTTGTATATCCAAAAATTTAAATAAACTTTTTACAACTATGCAGTTTAACATTCACGGGAAAATGATGGCATTTTTTGGAAAACGAAATATATTTGAACGTAAAAAGTATTCACAATAGGAGTGATTATTTCGAAACTCATATACCGGGTGTCTGGTAGCAGATTTATATTTTCAAACTTAAATAAAAAACGTAATAATTGACACAAAGTTTTATTAAGAGCATTGAACGATAGAATGGAAATGCGGATTTTATTTTTTAAATAGTATGCCAACCAGATGCCTTCCTTCAAAACGGAGCCTTGTGTTCTGCACCATACACTGCAGTAAACTTGGTTCATTTGAGTTGATTTCTCGGCGAATATTTTTCCTTTAAAGCCACAAGATAGTGGGGATTGTCATTATAAACCCTCTCTTTGAGGTAGTCCCATGAAAAAAAAATTCATGAGATTTAGTTCGGGCGACCTCGGTGGCCATGGGATGTCCCCAAAGCGACTGATTAGTTTTTGGGGGAAATTTTCCCAAAGCTGTGTGTGCAGTCGCTCCATCCTGTTGAAACCACGTGTGTGAAGAGTACGATGGATGAGCTGGCAGGTTTGGCAAAAAGAATTCCGTAATCATGAGTCGATAATTTTCACCGTTGACATTCGTCGCCTGGCCTCAAGAATTTTCGAAAAAAAAAATGGTCCAATTATCTCATGCATGGATAAGGCACACCAAACAGTTACCCTGGGGCAATGCATTGGTTTTTCGTGTTTCAATCGAGGTAACGGCAGTTTTGCTTATTGACGTGGCCACGTTAAGTAAAAATGAGCCTCGTCGCTCCAAAAAAATGGGATTTACAGTGCGAAAACGCTCCAACATCGTTTCACAAAAATTTTTGCGTAAATAAAAGTCACTTTCTTTCAGTTCTTGAACGATTTTAATTTTAAAAGGATGAAACTTCAGATGGTTTTTTAAAATTTCATGAATAATCGCTCTTGGAAGTCCCCGTTAGGCTGCTCTCTTCCCTATTGAAAGTCGCGGATTTTCACGTAAACTGCTTTCAACCAGTTCAATGTTTTCGGAAGCCCTTGAAGTTGGACTGGGGCCTGGCCGTGGGGCATTCATAGCCAAAGCAGTTGCGCGTAATCTCTGCACGCACGAACGAATTAAATTTGCACTCGGTCCATCACTTATTCGCCGAATACCGAACTTTGAACAAAATTGTCGACGAGCAATTACGTAAGAATCATTACTCTTAAAAAATGTATCCACAGCGAACGCGCGATAATCACTCGAGCACTGCGACATCATGACTGACAAATCCGTACAATCGATAATTCTAACGCCGCAACCCTCCCTCCGCACCGTTTATTACGTTTTGAAATAATCGTATTAACAAATATAAAGTTGCCACCAGACACCCTGTATAACTAACTCTCTAAAGGCGTTTTCCTTTCTGCCAAAAATTTTACATATATTAATTACATTTCGTTACTATTTGTATACCTTTCTACAAAGCGATTACGTTCCTTTCTGGATATGTTGCTCCAATAGCTGGCAAAATATGCAATATATTTGACCCTCTACTCTCAAGGCGCGGGTAACATACTAACCTTTTTAACATCTTTGTTAAATACCTTTTCATACAAAGAAAAATTTTTATTCTTGTAATGATATTTAGTAAATCGGGAGATTTATAAAAAAATTCATTATTCGTGATACTGAAAAGTACCATTGTGGCTATAAAAAAATGTATCACTCTTTAAAGGTCTGGGTAAATTGTAGAAAATCTTATCAATCGAAACGGCAACATTTTGGTTCAGAAAGGAAATCACGATAAGTGTTAGCTACTGTTACCAATTGTAGCCAGTGTTGTCAATTTTTTTTTTTTGCAAAAAACATCAAAAGCAAAAATCTTTTTTTCTTGTTTTTCTTTTAGTGATTTTATTCATACGTATTAAATTCAGTCAAAATTTATTGGGTTTAGAGTAGAACAATAGAACGTTTTTTTTTTTTTAATATAAAACTAAATATTTTATATTTACTTCATTCATACATACGAGTATGTGCAATTACGATCAGCTTTTTTCCAATATGTCCCTGAAAATACCACAGAATGTTGGTATATCTAACTTATTTCTTGTTTTGGTTTTATTGATATTGCTTTAGGAAAAATTCTTTCAGCCTTAGCTGTTGCTATTGGTATTGACAAAACCAAAGGAAAAGCCTCAGAAGCATCGAGTTACATTCAAAAGGTTTTCCATAAACGATTCAATATTTTTCACCCACTAAATTATTATTGGAATCGTAATCGTAAAATATTTGCAGCAATGACAATTGGGAAGAATTTCTCTAATTGGGCAATACTTTTTTTATTTGCAGGTTTAGTTAACAGACTCTTCAGTTCATAGTCTGATGCCCATCTTCACAGTCTGTAGTTAACTAATAATATTAGTTTAAATAACAAAAATATATACTTAGTTTACTGTGCATCAAATTTTAAAATTGTATCTTTTATATTAACTGAATTTATTTCGGGAATATCTCTTTATTATGATTCTAATTTTTAAATTGGTCTTTTACCCTTAAAAATATATGTGAAATTTATTATTACATACTTTATGATATTCTCATAAAGTATTTTTTTACAAAAGTAAACTCAATAACTGAGGACGAAAGCATATCCATATAGTACTATTTCGCTAATGCTTACTTAGCTCATGATTGGATTTTTTCTAATTTTTTAATACAAAATCAAGATCTATATGTTTAAAATTAAAATAATCAATCGAGAATTGAAGTTGAATATCAAACACAAAAACCAAAAAATCTATAAACAAAAACATAACAATCCATGAGTTTACTTTTTTATAACACACACATATTTCTATTTTTAGATTTTTCTTTTTATAATTTTTCTTTTAATTACATCTCAAAAAACTTTGGAAATATGATAAATCTTCATATATGGTAACACTGCTTGTAGTACTTACTGAACAATTGCTTGTTGTTGTGGTGAATATGGTGAATGTGGTGAATGTGGTGAATGTGGTGAATATACCCTACTACCACTTTATATAATTTACTGCCTGTCCCACGATGTCACTCGCTATCCTTCGACTGCTTAATTACATTAAAAAAAAAAAAAAAAACATTTTAAATTTTGTTTCAGTCTCTAAGAATTAAAATTAATATCGTAACTGACCATAAGATGGATCTAGTCTCTAAAACTTTGAATAAATGCAGGCGCACTTTGTACCGATAATCTGAAGAGTTTAAACAATGCCCCACTGCTCAGCATACGGCACTCCCTTAGAGAACATAATAAGTTTAAATGGCCATAAGGAGGTCCCGCATGGGTGTTCTCTTGTAAGAATCACGCGTGTGTAAATTCCATGGGTTTCCGCCAAGGATATCAGGATTTAACAGACTTTTTCTATTTTGGACCACGCACGACTCATAGGAAGACCCCTGCACATGCGATGTATTATGTTAGAAATATAAAATTAAGCTATTGGAGAGGAGGATAGAGGGAGTAGTGTCATGGGCGGGAGTAGTCTTATGAATTTCACATATGACTAATTTTTTCTTTGCAGAAATTCCCAATACTGAGTTTATTGCCTGTTCTTAGAAAACCAAAGAAAATAGCTCGTTTCGTTCAAAACAAAAACATTTTTTTAATTTTATTGTTGTTTCCATTAGAAATACATGAACGGATTTGTTCCTTTCGTTTGCTAAAAACAGACAGTTAATGCACTGTTAATTAAGAAAATTACAATGCAATACAAAAAAAAAATTACAATTTTCCACAGTGCACATTGTTCGTCTTTTAATTTTCAATAATGAAAAGTACTTCACTGTGAGTCATCACATTTTTGCACACTTCAATGCAAATTCGCACTCTTTGACAAAACAGACAAACAGCTTTTCCTTTCATCTTTTTGATGTTGTACATTCGTAATCTAAATGGAAAATAGAAGACAAGTTACAGATAGTGTTTTTCTTCTTCGTTCGTCGTCGTCTTGTTTTCCTATTCAGTTAATCAGAAAGCTTAATTTGGATATTGTTCGCCATGCTAGAACAGCTGCAATTTCCAACAGCAGCAGCTGCTGAACATGTTAGTGCAGTCGCATATGAGTTTTGCAATAATCCTCGTTTATTTCGCAAAGCTGAGTGAGTCTATGTCAGTGAGCATTTATGTACTTCCTTGATACTGATTGCTAATGCTCCAGTTTGAAGCATGTTTATAGCTGAGTTGTTAACTGTTATTAGAGCAGAAGTGCTGTATCTGAATGTGTATGCGAATTGTGGTACTTTTCAAAATAATCCAAGAAATATTCTATTGCTGGAAGCGGTAACAGCAAATTTTATCAGAGCCAATTATACGAGTAATTAACGTGTTTAATCGATTCACGAAAATGTCGAAACTATTCCATTCACATTTGCGTTAATAAAATACGCCAATGATTTTTTCAGGTTTTCAAAAAACGTCTACACTTTTTATTGTTTTGAAAGAAATACAAATTTATAAATCACAACATTAATAAATAAAATACAACAAAAAGAAAAAAACAAAATACAATGGAAAATAAACCAATGAGATTGTCGTCAATTGTTATGAATATTCACATTTTATGTTTATTATGCAACTACATAAGCCCTAAAACTCAGTTGCATGAATATTTAATTATTAAAGGTGGCAAAAAATTCCAATTGGAATTTCTATGCGAATGTGTGAATTTATTATTAAAGAAGTAGTGAAGCTAAAAATAAAATTGTTTAAAGCAATATAAATGAAATGCAATATTTATTAAATAGTTCTAAGCTTTATGAAACAAATAAAAAAGTTTTGTTATATATAAGAAATTTACTGTCGTATTCATAAAAAGTTTTTTTTTTTGTTATAATAGATTTATTAGACAAATTTCCATACAAATTAAAAAAAATATACCTTCTATAAATCCCAAAAAAATTCTATCAATACGGCAGTTAAATTTCATGACTAAGATGAATAATAAAGTGATAAAGTGAAATTATAGAATAGTCACAATGCGTGTTTTAGTTTTTCCCTCATCTCACGTGTAATTTGGTTGATTCTCTGCCCAGTTTCTTCTACGTGGCATGGGCGGTATTCCCCTTAATCGCAAACCGTGTTTTTGTTGCTCGCTGTTGTTGTATACATATCGAGTATATTTATAGATTTAATGGTATTTTTTTTTTAATTTAAAATATTGCCAAGGTTTATAATACAGACAAAAAATAAACACCACCTCCTTAAGACTACACCAGGTTATTTATATTCGGTTGCGCAGGTTACCGGTATAGAAAATAACAGCATCCGGCCCACTTGTGTTCTCAAGGTTCGCTTTGTATTACCGGCGAGAGATAAATAGTAGGAAGGTGTATAGAGAAGAGCAAGTGCAGTAGTTAGCACTTTGACTATAAAAGAAAACATCCAGGGTTCCAGCCTAGTGTTCGCCTAAGTCATATAAACACTTGGCATTTTTTCTGATGAGCATTAGTGTACCTTTGTGTAAGTTGATGTCGCATTGTTTCATTGACGAAGGCATAGTCACTGGTCATTAAATAGTATGGCGTTCATCTGATACGAATTAACAAGCAACATCAGAGCGGCCTCCTTCGTCGGAGTTGTGGAGCAGAATCGTCGACGAAGTAAAATAATTAATAAAAATGGCGACTGAAGACTGCTTCAAAATGTAATGTGTCTCCATCACACCAGAGGCACTGCTCTAAACAAATCATGTGCTTTCGTCTGTCTATCCCCAGATTGTATATCTTCGCTATCACTATCCCTTTCCTATAGAATGTTAAGGCTGGCAGTAGGCAATCATTGCTGGTAGTAGGCAATCATTCTCTTACAAAAAAACGAGAAGTTATAAACACGATGAAAAAGGGACGAATAATACAGTAGACTTATGGCAGCAGTTTTCGTAAACAGGCCAAATATCAAAATCATCCTCTTCCTCTAATAAAAAAAACCAGCATGTCCCGAAAACGAATGAGATGGCCTGTCCAGTGCAGGACAGAATCAAGAGAATCAGGAAAATGTGCTGGTGTCTTTTCTTCTTCCTCATCCTGATAACCAGAACAGTAGTGATTGTAGGGGTCTGTCTTGGTAAGGGTCCCAAAAAAACAATGTTCCGCCATCACCGCCAAAAAAAATTTTGTTATGTGTCTTAGAAAATTTCTGAAATCTTTGTATCGTTTCCATATCAATGCAGGGTCAGAAATTCCTCGCCATGCAACTAGTCAACTCATACCGCTCTGCCTGCTTCAAAAAATAAAAATAAAATTTTCATATCAATTACAAAATTAATAAGAAATTTCACCTGTAAATAAATTAATAGTATCAATTAAATTATTGTTGATGACTTTTGTTGAATTAATTTTCAATAAAATTTTTAATAATAATAATTAAAAATTTCAAACAAATTTTTATTGTCAAAAAAAAAACGTTTGGATTCAGTCCAACTGCTTATTGGATATTAATATCTATTGGTATAAATACTGTTTCATCTATGAAATCAAAGAATCAGGGCCCAACTTACGGCATTCGATTAGAAATTTCAAATAAAAATTGTTTTAAAATGCATAGGAATTTCGTTCGTTATTGAATGCCGTAATTTAACAAAAAAATGAGCCGTCATTTTGTGTATGTCAAACCAAAAATATTAGTTAATTTTTTAGTTAATTAAGTATTGAGCCCAAAAATTAATTGAAACTTTAATTGAATTGATTAAACTTTTAATTGAAAAAATATATTATTCTAATTAAAACTATTAATTAATTTTTTTTCGTGTATGAGTAGAGAGGAATTTAATCGTCTAGAGCTGCGTTTAGCAACTACTTTCATTTGCGGTCCGTTTTTTAAAAAATCACGACCGTCGCGGTTCGGAAGGTAATAAACTTAATTATTTAAATAATATGGTTAGATACTGTATGGGTTTCGATGCATTATTTTATTAAATAATAAACAAATGCTTTGAATAAAAAGAAGTAAGTACTAAGGGTTTTTACAATATTAATGAGAAAAATTACATTTTTTGTCTTGGACTATCCGTCTGAAGTTTGAAGTAAAGCTTGTGCAGGCTATTCTCATTAAATCTTGGAGATGTTCATCGGCAAGTCTGTTCCGGAATTTATTTATTAATGAAGTTCATCTTAGAAAATGCTGCTTCACAAACATATGTTGACCCAAACAGGCTGTGTGTTGATAGTTTTGAATGATTTGATGAGCCTGTCCGACGAGTGTATGTGTGAGATTTTGTTGCACTCAGCTGATGACGACAATATTACTAATGAAATTGTTTGTGTTATCGCTCCCAAATTATCTGTTTTTTTTTTGTGAATAGGTTTTCCTATTACTTGTTAGTTAACGGATCATCACCAAAGGCTGATGTCGAGACGTAAATATTTCTCATGAATTTGCTGTTACATAATGTAAAATATTTTGTATTGTTAATACAAGGTCCGCATAAAATAGGTCTACGGTCCGGATCCGCCAGTTGGTGACCCCTGGTCTAGAGCATATACTTACTGTCTTGAAATATTTTCGGTTTTCTTGATTTTAATTTAGTTTTTTTTTATTCCTTTTTAGATATTTGCAGCACTTTTTAAGAAAGGAACTTTTAACACCAACAAGGTAAGTAACAAATTCATAAATATTTCTTAATATAAAAAATAATGGTATAAAACATTGTTTCTTAAATAAACACAATTCTATATTGTTGTTATCAAATGGTATAATTTTTTTTAGCCCAATTAAAGTTACGACTGATTCTTTAATTTTTAAAGTTCATAAAAATTTTAATGATTTTTCACTTGATTTGTAAATGAAAAATTCTCGCCACACAATAAAAAGACTAAATGCCTTTAAAACTTTAAACGTACAATGTTCTACAGTGCCATTTTCCAATTAAATATCTTCCTTTCTGTGCAACTATAAGTGCTCTAAACTATTACACAAATCCATGGACATGCAAACCGAAAAGCCTACAAAAATAAATTTCAAAGGAATTTCAATTGTCCAGCCTTTTCAATACAATATGTTTTGCAGGGCAAAAATTAACTTTTTAACTGTTTTCATAAACATTCTTGGGCTGGCGTTCGACGAAAACACAAAACAACAAAAACAAAAATCGTGTGGCTTGGTTGCAAATTGCATTAAGCACACAACAATTTCGCAAACGCTCGAACAAACACTCTGAGTGCGATTGAGCCATTAGCAATATACATACATACATACATACATATGAGTAGCAACAACATCATAAAGCAATTAAAAAGGGGCTGGTTTGCAAACTATGCACCTTCAAACATAAAGTTAAATTTTCGTTATACAAAATATGCTAAAGACAGAATTTTATTAAACTGGCTGAGTTGCTTTCAGGGGCCAAACAATATGCAGTGTAATTGGACTTTGTAATCGAATGGTTCACTTTAATATTTATTTAAATAATGATAAGCTTTTATTGAATTTAAGGCAGCTTCTGTTTACAGGTCTGTGGAATAACGCATGGCAACTTCAGGTTGCGATTTACTGTTTATACTGCTTAGAACAGAATTTTAATTTACTTTAAACTTTTTCAATTGTAAAAAAGGCAGTGGTGCATAAAGTTGTGAATTATCTTCGATTAAATGAGAAATACTTCACGTAAGTTGTTGCAAAATGTGCACAAATACATAATCTGATTGCAAGGGATGCTTGTCAAGCCGTGAGGATTTTGAAAATTGAAAAAAGAAACAGAAAATTTGCAAAAATAAAATATTTATTTGGCTGGATAAATGAATGTATGACATTTTTACTTTTTAAAGATTATTTCATAAATGCTTCGGAGTAGGTGGTCCATCCGTGAGCTCCAATTTTGGCACTTTGGGCAGTATCTCATCAATGACAGCTGTAATATTATCTTCTCGGGCTGTAATTGTGGCTGGCATGGTACACTAGAAACTTCACGTATCCTCACAAAAAATAGTAAATTGTTCTGGGCGGTCAATGTACTGCTGGAAAACGTGAGTTTAAATGATCACCTAAATCGGCTTAATAGGTTTACGGGCGGTATTGTTAAAACCACATGTCAACCGATCAAATCGAAGTCTTCCATTTTGGGCAAAAAAAATATGTAATCATCGCATAAAATGGACGTAAGTTACGAAACTTATTTCTCACACAGTACGAATTCTAAAATAAAATTTAATGATTTGCAAGCGTTCTTCGTTTGCATGGTGAAATGGCAAACCTTAATTAACATTTTTGGCATTGCCGGGCGCATAGCAGGCATCTTGACTGAAAACCCAAACAGAAGAAAAAATCACTCTTTAGGAATACAGGATCTTCCAACTAAGACTTTCGAATTTTGACAGTTGTTAAAGATTCTTTATATATATATATTGAATCGACATACGTTTATATTAAGCACAAAAGAGCTCTTTAAGCACTGGAAAACTAAACTGTTCACACAAATTCTTCACTATGAAAGGCTATTTACTGCTTCTTAGATTTTTAAATGCGGTACATTTCTCAAGGTCAGACAAATATAGTTCTTAGGATGTTGCTATAATGGGTACGTAGACGACATCCGATAGAAAATGTTCCAAAATTTGTTACATAATTCTTTGCAGGCAATGCTTTGGTTACGAAAAATTAGTTATTGGAATTGCTACTTTCTATTTTCAAGATAAGTTCTGGTTCAAAGACCGAAAACGCGACACTATAAGGATCTTTCCTGCCATAGCTAAGTAACTTATACAACGTTTGTATAGCCCCGAATTAAAATCAACACTGAGAAAGTCGAAGATTGTCTAGCAGCAAAGTTGATAAATGAGACGTTTTCTAAAGAATACATTCTCCAACGGATTTAAAGTTGAACGAGCCAGATCAGTCTTCCACACGATGTACTTCATACGGTTGTGCACAGCTTTAAGCTTTTGGCCAACTATTGTAATACGAATTCGTACATTGTGAATAAAAAATAAATTAAATAAAAAAAAAATAATTATAAATTAAGAATTAAAAAAGAAAAAATTAAATTAAAGTAACCAGACGCCAGTCCATCGGAAAGCTCCTTCATGGCTTATTCTGCCTAATTTCCGGTTGACCATCTTTTTCTCCATAGAATTTGGTGTTTCTTAAACAGCCAACTGAACAGCGACCTGCTCACGCTACAAAGAAAGGGTTCTGGGCTCATAAGTAGAATAAAAGCGACACCTTTGCAAAATCATATGCTACCGCATGTTCACTATGATGCCAGGGTATTGTAGACGGTAGCTATATGCGCGCTCTTAAGTCTCATATTACAATTAAACTGAACCTAAATTTTCTCCTGGACTATCGTGGCTCATTTCAACGTTCAGTTATAATTTATAACCATGTCCACTATTCATTAATTTATAAGACTAGATCTGTGTATTGCATATTGTGTATCATTTCATAGTATAGCATTTTGTTGAAATTCATCCGTGTATTTTTATATCATGAAGATTATTTCCTTGTATGAATCTCAGCACCAGACGTTATTTATTTAACTTTTTTTTTTATTCTTTTTGCCATTTAACTGTCATGTATACGAGTGTATCCCATGTTACAAAACTTATCCAATAAAAATGTGAAAGTACGTATGGGTGGGGAAATAAACCAAAAGCCTCAAAATTTAATTGTTTAGTATTTTTATTAGCAAGTGTTTTTTTTTCTTTTTTGTTTTATTTTTGGCAAGGATTTTTGTGAAATGTACACTCACAAAATATCGGAGGTTTTATTGAAAATTTAGCATTTATATTTAAAACTTGGCGCCCTGTTTTAATTTGCAACATTTATGATTGGTTTAAAAAATTCTACATTCAACAGATGAAATTTATTTGGCAATTTAGTTGCAATTGTTTCAAATTGTACTGCTTTTAAATACAAAATGTGCTACATTTTCATATATGTCTCAGTTTATTAAAATTTTGTTTCTTTGTATCAGTGGCGAAGGCATAGTCACTGGTCACTGGACAGTAACGGCTTCAGCTGTATCTTCACCTCCTATCATTTTTCCTACAATCCGTTTCCTCTAGTTCCAGCATAATGCACCGCATGTGTAGGGGTCATTTCCTGAGTGCTGGTCCAAGATAAAAAAAAATAATAATGAACCTGAAACAGTCAGCCGAAGTCGCTCTGATAAACAGTCGGTTGAATATTAATTGGGGGGTAATCTCACCCAGACATAGGCGCGGTATTGTGTATGGTTTTAAGTATCGAACATTCCAGTACGGAGAAACTAATCGACCCCAGAATTTTCACAGACCCACTGTTTTTTCCAGAGTAGTAATTATGGGATATTCTATGGCTTAAGAAAATCTATTTTCGTATCCCATACTTGTCTACTTATGGGAAATCATGCATCACACGAATGAGAAGTCTGTCATTCTGTCGAATACACTGGTACTGAGTTATGATGGTTGCTGTATGTGTCTATTGTTGTGTAATGTAACGTAATCAACGTTAGAAGGTTTAACATAATATCTCTAGTTGTTCACTTGCTAAAATTGGTAGTGCAGATCGACACTGCATTATCTTTATTTGCCTAAATTGCAGTACATTTTAGTGCTTTGCTAACAACTAAAAAATTCTGCTTGCCAGCCGACAACGCAACCGAAATTTAGTTGACATTCATAAGCGAGCCATAAATTCACCGGTGATGGTAACTTTTTCACAGCAAACCGCACTGTCCGTTCATTAAAAAAGGCACTAAAAATCACTAAATGCGACAAGTACATACATACATATCCATATGTAGATTTCAAAATAAAATTGAAAAGTGTAAATGTTGTGAAATTTTGTCTGATATCGATTGGCTTAAATCGCGTCTGCGAGTGCACAATAATTTAAAACGAATGAAAGAAAATGCATTTGAAGCTCAAAGAAAGATCAAAAGAAATTTTCTTTCGTTTCGAATTGCAGAGTAGACCTCCAGATTAAAGTGTACGTTTAAACCGGCTTTCCCAAAAAAAAAAAATTTCTCCTCCAAGCTGTCATTAACTTTAACAATCATTTTTGCATACAGGGGTAAATGCTTCCAGACTCGTCTCTTGTTTCGCAGTCTTGTAGTTCTTTGCATTGCTTTTTTTTCTTGTTTCATGTTGTACAAGGAATAGTGTACGCTTTTCCAGTACCCTTCTCTCTGTCATCACCAAATTTAAATGTTTCGCAGTAAATGTGACATTGGCTGGACTTGAGGACTTATACACTTATGGGTAGATTATGGATTACAAACGAACTTGAGTTGCGTTGCCAGGCACTGCAATTTAGGTCACTGGAGATAATGCAGTTACGCTTTGCAATACCTGCATTACCATTTTTAGCAACTGAACAATGCAATCGAGCCATTAATTATGTATGTAAATTGAAAGACGGCTCCATAGTTTGTTTTAATAATTAATTTTATATTCAAATTAAATTATTAATATAATTGAAAATTAAAACTAATTTAATTTTTTGTGGAAATTTGTTTCTTAAACCCAAATCAGTTTTGAAATTTTTAATTTATCAGCGAGAATTTTCTTGAGTGTATAATTTATTTAGGTTTTTTTTTTTACAGGAGATCGAATTTCAATACCGAATAGAGCAAATGTTTTATGACTTTCCATATTCCCAATGGCACAATTTTTTTTCACACTTTATTGTTATCATAAACAAAAGTTTTTCCAAACTTTTCATTTATTTTTCTGGCTGCTTTGCCTGCTATTGTTTCGTATACAAAATTTTTTTTTATTTATATTTTTTTCTTTTTTTTTAGTCAGTGTGTTAAAAGAGAATATTTATTTATCTGATTTCGTAAACTTTTTTATGCATTTTCTTCAAATTTTGTTTTCAATTTTATTATCAAACGGCATAAGCAAATAAAATAAAGTTAATTTGAGGAAAGGTTTTTCGAGTGTTACAAAGCAAAAAAAAAAAAAGAAAAAAAAAGTCCTTATTTCGCAACATAAAAATGTTGGTACCTAAAGGAAATACGTAATAGAAACTTTCTTTTTATTTCACTTTATTTGAGTTTGAATGTACATACTTGTCTTTGTTTTATTAGTTTTAAAGTTAATTAACTTGCTTTCTGCCAAATGTCGTAAATTGTAAAACAAGAGTTTCAAAAAGTATTTCCTTTTCAAGGGAGCAGTGCTGAAATATTTGTTGACTTGCTTTCCTATCAAATACTAGAAATGCTATTGCCTAAATTTTGTAACAGGAAAATGTATTCAAATATTGATTATCGTAAAATGAATGAGGTAGTAGGTAAAATGAACATGTAATGTAGCATCTGTGCAGCTAAAGTTCATGGGATTTTTTTTATTTTTTTTTGTTTAAATTTAAATTCATAGCTTTAAATTTACGTGGGGAAAAAAACACAAATATTGCAAAGAGAGTTTTCAGGTAGTGAACTAAAAATATTAATCTGATTTTAGTGATTGATTAGCTCGATTGCGAGGATAATTGGGACGCTGTGGCGCAATACGTAGGGTACGTTCTACGTAGAAAGAAGAGGTACCTCGATGCGTTGCTGATTATTATGAAAAACAATTACAACAAATTAATGCATGAAATAAAAATTTTTTTAAAAATTCCCAGGTTGTCACATTCTGATACAACATACACATAATTTATCCAAATAGCGTAATGTAAACCAAAGATGGAATATTTGAATATAAGTTTATATAAAAAAATTCGTACTTTTTAAACCCAGTGCAAAATATTAGAATTCATACTTCAGAAAGTACTTTTGAAGTGCTTCCGAAATGTCAATAACTGTATATTTGCGAATTCTCAGGAAGTAATTAAAAACTACAGCCAGATAAGTAATATAAAACTGATTTCTTTCCACAGAACTACAATTCATTTGTAACACTTCCGATGCTTCTTCATTAATTAATTAAATAAAAGGAAATGCATCATTACTTAATGTTAAAATATGAAGTTTTCAATTCAGAATAAAGCTAAGGAAACTTTCAAATGCATGTAATTCTGAATATCATGTGATTAAAATAGTTATTATTTGTTCTCTGATAGTTTGTTTTTGACAATAACGAAGAAGTACAACTATAAAATGTTTGTGGTTTATTATTCTTTTTTTTAATTCTTCTAGTTTTTTTTTTTTTTTTATATTAATTACAGTAATTATTTAAGCTGTAGGTCGTTTTTATATATGTAATATTTATTTTTATTCGATATTTCGCTACTCCTTTGTGCAGCTTCTTCAGGAAAATTATAATAAAAAATTATAATAAAAAAAATAAAAAAAAGAATAAACAAAAACCAATATTCTTTTTTTTTAAATTTTTGTTAATACAAATTATTATTTCAAAAAAGAAATATAATTAAAAAATTTAATTAAGGTCAAATAAAAATAGAAGTGAGACTAATGTTATAAATATAATTATATTGTGTTTTTTTATATATTTGAAACCCTAATCCTAGCATTTGCATCATGAATTGTGGACAATTGTGATCTTTCTCAGCCACCATAAATGCCACATAAAAACCTATATTTCATTAATTCTAAGCTGGAGTGCATTTTTAATTAATTTCTTCTAGAGGGTGGCGATGGCACGATGGATGGTAGTCTGCACGTTGACTACACAAACAAAAAACAGACCTGGGTTCAACCCCAGTTTCAGACGAAAATTTTAAAATAAAAATAAACATATCGCATTTTTCTGATGTGCATTAGTGTGTCTTTGTGTGACAGTTGTTGTCGGAAGGTTTTAGTGGCGAAGGCATAGTCACTGGTCACTGAACAATACCGGCTTCAGCTGTAGCAATGCACAATCACATCAGAACGCCCTCCTTCATCGGTATTGTGTAGCACCGGCAAAGTAAAATAATAATAAAAATGGCTACTAAACCGAAGCTTCAGCACTGCTACGAGTGTAAAAAAAAAACAAAAGAACGTGCGAAAGCAGAGCTGTAAAATAATTAATTAAGCTTCACCTCCTTTCGTTTCTCCTACTATCCCTTTCCTATAGTTCCCAGCACAATGCTTTGCATGTGTAGGTGTCATCTCCTGAGTGCTGGTCCTAGATAAAAAAAAAAAAGATAGCAATTTCATTGAAGTTCTGCGAGCTATAGTACGAGTATAGTTGACTTGGACCGGCACTCAGGGGATGACCCCTACACATGCGATGCATTGTGCTGGAACTAGGAAAATAGGTTATGGGGAGGAGGATAGAGGGAGTAGTGTTTATTGACATTTGATTTAAATTTTCCCATGCTAAAAGTGACAGGAAACACCTCTGCGGGTAGTCTATTCCACATACGTGCCGTTCGGCCAAAAAACGAATTTTCCCTGTAATGCGTAGTGCGAGTCGCCGTCAAATCGACCACAAATGGATGCGCTTTTAATGATGATCGCGTCGTGCGCGCGAATAACCGGGTTTCGGGAACAAGTTCCCTGATTTCATTAGAACACATCCCATTATAGTAACGATAGAACAACGAAACGCACGTATTGACTTCTATGAATGCACTTCTTTCATTGGGCAGCTTTATAATTTTGGTAATTGCAATAAAATTGCCAAATTGTCTTAAGGCATTTTACCACTTTACCTGTAACAAGTAAACTAGTGCCACATAAATAAAAATTCGTGTTTCCCAGCCTTAACCCTAGAGCCATAATGTACGCAAATTTTACGTACAGTTTTTTTTCACATGTATATAAAACGCCAATTCATTTTAGCTATGCTCTCATCAGTTGTGCTGCTATGCTTACAAGTGTTAAAGCAACACATATTTAATGTTTTATAGGAATTCACAGTATGCGCACTTAGAGACTGTACGTAAAATTTACGTATCGTTGGTATTAAAAAGGTTAAATTCTTGCACGTAATTTTTTCGTAACGTTAGCACACTACGAAAGAACAAGGCTGAGATAACTCCCGAGCTACTCGGTTTGCAGCATTGTGGATCATCGCGCTGTGTTTATGATGAAAACATGACGTTAGTCTCTTTTATACCGATGAAAAATAAAAACGTGTTATTGCTGTCATCAATGCACTATGAGGGACTATTTAGAGAAAAATGTACAAATTTTGCAAATTATTTTACTTTTTATAAGAAAGTAATTTCAATATATATTTTTAATGAATTATAAAAAACAATTGAAATGAAATCCTACCGAAGATTTGTCATTTATTGGAATTTATCAAACGAAATGTATATATACGTACAATTTACGTATCGTTGGTATTAACGTATTATAAAATATTTAAATTTAAATTACTTTGCTGGCATTTTTAATTTGAAAATAACAATGTGGCATAAATAAAACAAATTAATTATTTTGAAATATATTTATTAAGCTCGAGGTCTTTTTTTGGTTTTATTCTTCGATATTTTTTTAACAGCTTGTTAACATCATCAGGAATAAAAAAAAAAAAAAAAAAAACCCCGAGCTTAATAAATATATTTCAATATAATAAAAAAAGTCAATTATATTCTTATAATACAAATTAATTATTTATATTTAGTGTCCTAATACGGGTAGAAATAAATTTTTAGTTTATTTTCAGTCTTTTAAAAGTTCGAAAAATTCCTTTTAAAATTTACTCTTTTACATTTATTTTTTTTTTTATCTGGGGTCACCTCCTGATGCAATGCATTGTGCTGGAACTACAGGAAAGGGATACTTAGAGAAACGACAGGAGTTGAAGGTTAATTAATTTTTTTACAGCTCTGCTTTTTGCACTTTCTTTTACTTATAGCAGTGCTGAAGCTTCGGTTTTGTAGCCATTTTTATTATTATTTTTACTTCGTCGGTACTACACAATACCAACGAAGGAGAGCGTTCTGATGTGATTGTGGATTGCTATCAGATGCAGCTGGTATTGTTCAGTGATCAGTGACTATGCCTTCGCCACTGAAACCTTCCGACAACAACTGACACACAAAGACACATCAGAAAAATATTATTCTGAAACTGGAGTTGAATCCAGGTCTGTTTTTGTTTTGTAGTTAATTTGCAGACTACGGCTAACTTCCAAAACGTATTAATACAAAGTTTGTAAACAGCTCAGCTGTGGTATATAGATCAAGTACAAACACAAAGTTGCGACACATTGCAACCATGTGCTTTGTTTGTTTTGACGTTATGAAATGCAATGTATCATTTTTAGCTGTTTGTGTTATTTTGACAAATAAAATATATGTATATTTAGTATTTTTTTTGCATATATTTTAACAAAAGCATCGCAACTTACTTTTGTGAATTATCTATTTTATTCTATTTGTAATAACAAGCATATGCTACTTGTAATTTATTATTATTTTTGATCAAGTGTCAAAGCATTAACTTTGAAACCGATGCCATGATTACTTTTTTGCGGCGTTTATAATACTTGTCGACGACGTTTTGAAAAGCTATGCATTGTTAATGTTTTGTACTGCGGCGTTATGAAACTCTATACTTTGTTCCAATACAAAGCAATTGACGTTTTGGAAGACAGCCTACTTAAGCCATCGTCACCCTCTTTTTATATCATTTGTTTGCAATTTGTTTTTTTTTTCATTAATTACACTACATAAACTACGAATTGCATAAATATGCCAATTAAATAATTTAGTCCTTTTGAAGCAATTTATTTTCAAATTAAAATTTTTATACGAAATGTATGCACACAAAAATATTTCCTCATGAAATTATATTTTTAAAACTTGATTATATGCTGAATTAAATAACTCTGCAGGTTATTGTAATTATTTTTGTTTTCGTGCAACGTGATTTTACCAAAAATTGTTATCAAATTAGTTGTATTTAAATTTTGTATTAACAAAACGTGACAAATTATACATGACCCAATATAATTGTGTGTTAATTTAGCAAAAAAAAAAAATTGTGTGAAAAATTTGTGCTTAAATTTTCTATTATATAGAGAAAAAATAAATATATATAAACGTAAAATTAATCCATACTATGAGCCAAATTTTGGCATACATTGAATAACTAAATTAATTATACAGCAAACAATTTTGAGTATAAATTGCACGTAAAATTTAAAAGAATTTTTTTTGATATACTTTTTTTATTAGTTTGTGTTAAAAAAATTGTCAATTTCATATACAGTGCACGCTCGCTCTATTTGCGCAACAGATTAAAAACCATACCTGGCGCGGAAACTGAACTCGAAATTTTTTGGAAAAATTAAAAAAAAGTATCGTGATCGCAATTGCGAAACTGGTGGAAAATTTTTACGGTTGGTAGAAACCAATGATGTAAAGAAGTTCACTTACTCCTGCACGTCGCTCAAGAACAACAGAGAATATTACTGCTATATATCATCTTTTTTTAATATAAAAAAAGTGTGACGACACGTTTTCGCTCTGATGCTGGTGTAGTTCAGCGTAGTCCAGTGCCGGCACAGAAAATAAAAAATACGGTTGCATTGCAGTGTAAGTTCAATATTAATCTTTATTTTTGCTTTCCTAAAGATAAGTTAGCGGTGCGCTTCGCTACCCCCACATCTACTTATGTACAGTGTGGGTCAAAAGTCACGCCTGCTTGTAGAAATTGAATAACTTTTTTTTTTATTATTATTTTTTATTACATAGATTACCATGTTACACCACCATGCAAAATTTTATGACCGAACAAAGAACCAAAGTGGTAGAATTTTACTTTAAAATTTTTGAAGACCGAATTATCTCAAGAAATTCAGAATTCAATTGGCCAGCACGTGACTTAACTGCCCCTGATTATTTTCTATGGGGTTATTTCAAAGAACCAATGTATGTTAACAAGCAGCTAAAGCACAACATTGAAGCTGAGATCTGGGCAATAGAGCCGGAAACTTTGCGTGCAGTTATGTAAAACGCCTGTTTAAGAGCCCCATTGAACATTCCATGAAAATGGTGGTCATCTCTCTGATATTATTTTTCATAATTAAAATTTAGATGGTACAAAGCTAATACAGGGCGCCGCAGAATGAGCTATATGGTTTAAATGGTTTATAACATTTTTATTTTAAATACTGTTTTTTATGGGGAAATTTTTTGCAATTAGCTTTGAAAAATGATATCCTGTAAGTGATGTCCATTTTCTGCTGCGCACATACGTGCTCTTTTTAGCATATTTTCCATAACTTTTCGCAAAATTTCGGGTGTAATCGCAAAATTTTGGCCATGATTTCATTTCGAATGTTGGTTTTTAGTTGGATTATGGTTCTTGGTTTGTTAACGTACACTTTTTCTTTCAAATATACCCAAAGAAAACTGTCAGGTGCTGTTAAATCTGGTGAACGTGGAGGCCAGTTAAAATCGCTTCTGCGCGAAATAATGCGTTCGCCGAATATGTGCCTTAACAAAGCCATTGAGGCATCTGCAGTATGTGCTGTGTTCGATCGTGTAATGGTTCAATTATGAATCCCCAAGTCAGAAAATGCTGAAAAAAAAACAAAGAAAAAATAATAATTAAAAATGTTATAAAGAATTCAAACCATATAGCTGATTCTGCGCCACCCTATATTATATTAAAAAGAAATAATAACAAACAAAGAAGTTATTAAATTTTTACACGCAGGCGTGACCTTTGGCCCACCTTGTACTTGTCCAACATTTTGTATCGTTTGCTATATTGTATTTATTGTGATTCCATTTGATTTGGCGTTCCGTTCATAAAAAATTCCTTAATTTAATACCCATATCATGGGGTGTATAAAAAGTAGTCGTCTGCCATGTTGGGGCGCCATTTTGGAGCGTGTCCTATATTGTGTTTGTAGAGATTGCACTACATTTTATAGTCTTTCTTAAAAATCCCCATTAATTTGATATCCATAACATGGAGTGTATAAAAACAATAACAATTGTACATATCCAGCCTTTGGTGCAATACCGTCGTAATTCACAAAGTCGTGAACTAAGAAAAATGCATTTGAAGTTTTGAGCCATAATTTTGATAGTATTTTCGTTTACTAAAGCTATTTTTTTTACAAGTTTTTAAATAAAGATTCATGTTTTGTAATGTTTTCTGTTTGTAAATTTCTTGTCATAAAGGAAATATTTCATTATTGCAAATAAATATTGTTGGAAATAGCTGGAGGCAATAAAGACATTTGTAGCTGTAGAATCTGAACAGTTAGAGATAAAACCATAATTTTTCTTCCTTTAGATATATATTTCCCCAAAGATCATTTCTGCATACCCAGCTCAAAAAATTAAAATTTTGAAGTACTACGGCTCGATATGTGTTTACACACTTACTAAAAAGTACCAAAACCCAATTTTACTCCTTATGTCTTCGAATTCGAAATTCGAAAAACAATGGCGTAAACATTCAAAATTTTTTATAGAAGAAAATATTGCAAAAAATAGTTTCTATCTAACTGCAATAGTTTAGAGAATATGTGGCTCGCAAAACACGTACCAAATTTTGTTTTTAGCCAGTTGAATCCCCTAAAAGTACATAAATCGAAAAAGTATCAAAACTGGTAATTTTGTGTTTTAAAATTTTTACAGCCGTATTAATAAAAAAGTCTTAAATAAGGTTTAAAATACATATTAGTTAAAACGCTTTTTAATCCTAAAACACGTTTTTTAAAAATTCATATTAATAATCAGAATTTTAACTAACATACGTTTTGTAGGTTTTTTCAAATATGAGGATGGCAGCCCTAGATTGTTTATTTACCACTTGACTCCTAATGATGCAAAACCGTGATTATTAATTCACGCAACTAATCGTATCTAAATAGTTTTATTGTCGTGTTTAATAAGAATATTGTTGTTTATAGAATAAAAAATGTATGGTAAGTTGTAATTAATCAGAAAACTAATAACAGTAAAAATATCGCTTGGTAAGATTGCAATTTTAGTGACTTATTTAATTGCAGTTAAAAGAGTATTTGAATAACGAGTTTCATACTATTTGTTTTGATTGTTTACACATCACTACTTAGTCAATATTAGTTTTATTTGAAATTTGTGTAACATTAATAATAATATAAAAAAGCAATAAAAATGGAAAAAAAGGAGCAATGCAAATGCAAACGTTCGGAAAATTGCGTTGAATTTTTTTTTCACAAATAACAATCACAATGAAAAAAAAAACACTGCACAATATGACATCTTAAAATAGATTTAAAACAGGGTCAAACCAATTTTAAAATTTCCATATTTACACAAGGTTTAAAATGTGCATTTTAATTCGTTTATTAATACCATTTTATGAATTTTGCTTAAAACTGCTTTAAAATGCGTTTAAAAATTTTATTAATACGGCTGTTAGCTTTCCTATCATAGTTTCCGTTATATAAAAATTTTGCTTTTTCTGGCCCCCTTCGCAATCGAATTTCCAAAAATACCTTCTTAGTGGATCTATGTATTGAAAGAGGTACCCGCACACCAAACTTCAGTCAGTAATGTTACTCTTTTATATATATATATATATATATATATATATATATAGATTAAAAGCTTAAATGATAGTTTAAACTACGTTAGTATGTAAAGTATGGCGCAAAAATGTGAGTTATTGATCTATTATTGCTTCTAGAGGGCCTTAGGATAAGACCTCTGTTGAAACATGGTATCATTGTGAGAGTCATACGACGATAACAGCCCTAACCCTTGTGACCCTACTAATGGTCTGTACATACGCCACCACCAACCGTGTTCGATTGGGAATCTAAATAATATCTACGCATCTTTAACTTCTGGTCATTTATATGTCATGAGATCGAGACATGCCTTAAAGGACTTGCGAGGTATCATGTCGACACCGGCAGCTTTGTTGCTCTTGCGCTGAACAGCTGCTTTTTACTTCTTCGAATAGTTGGTGAAGCTGGGTGATATGTGTCTTCTTGAATTTCTGCTGGTTTGTCGCTGAGAAGCTGTACATGAGTGCGCTATCAGCGGTGCAGACTCGTAAAATTCTCTACATCTATTTTTTTTTATTCATTTATTCAATTATTTTCCATTGAATGTCATTCTTCTATAATTAACTCCGCAAATATGAAAAGCTTGTCTGCAAACTAGCAGAGTTTTAAAAACATTCGTTTTCATTACATATCAAAATGAATTCCCTTCTTTTACAACATCTTTCTTAAATAATCAAATTTTATTAAGCGAACGTCTTTTAATTATTTTTAATTTTTTGAAAAGTTCTTACAACAGCGACGTAAAACTTTTTTATTCGATCACTTTGAAAATGGAAAACAGACAACAATTGCTACTGGAAATTAAAAACTATAAAAAGTTGATGAATGGCAAAAAGCCAAAGGATATTTGAAACGACGAGTATATAAAGAGACAATAAAACATTTTGATTTTCCCAAAATCAAAGGAGTATTTCTTCTTTGTTTTTTTTATTGCTATTGAATGTGTATGCGAATAAAAGGAAAATAGCTAAACAACATGACAGAAAATAACTTGAACAAAAAAACTTTTCCACATGAAGCCTTTGAGAAAACTTACTCTCCTCCTAAGTTTCTCGTTTCATTTTAAGTATTCTTGGCAAAAGAAGCTATAAAAGAATAAAGAAATAAATACAGTATGTCCAAACTGAAATAAAATTTATGTTGTTTTTATAAAGTTGAAGTAAATTTTAAACTCTTTTATGGTAATTGTTATTTGCAGTTTTTACACTAAAATTCATTGTTTGTCTTTTAATTCTATTTGGTGAAAAAAAATTTACGTGTTTTTTTTAACTTTCATTAGAAACTCACTTGTAATTGTGAGGAGTGAACTGTTCCTTATTTTATTTTATTTACAGTAAAATCTTGATAATCTGGCAAATTGATTGCAGACCCTAATCCGGATTATCTAGTTATCCGCATTACTGAATAAAAATTTAAAAACATTGTTGTTATGTTCTTGTACTCAAAACGCTTTTGAAACAAATATCGAATGATATATTAGGGGAATGTATGGTATTAGTCCTTGTTACACTTGAAAGCATATTGCCAAAATCCGATAGATAACAACTTTGTACTTTACCGGGTCATGTTCCTGGGAATATTTTTGTTCCGGCAAATATTATTGGTCTTATGACTTTTTTACTAAATAAAATAAATTATTTTGAGTGGTGGAAATCTTTATTTGGACCTGTACAATTTTTTCTTTTAATAGGAAAATAAGATATCAGCCAAGTGGCTGCCGCCAGTGTTGATGCACATTTGTGCCCGTTTTATCACATTTTCCATAACTTTCTGCAATATTTCTGGTGATAACTGTTCCCATACCTGTCGAATATTCTCCTTCAGGTCTGCAATTGTTTGGAGCTTGTTGGCATAATCCCGCGACTTCAAGCAGCCCAAAGAAAGTCTGGGAGGATTAAATCGGGCAATCTTGCTGGTAATGCAAAATCACCAAAACGGTGATGCATTGTTTGCACTTTGTATGGGTAAGTCTTTCACTAAAATTCGCTGTAAGTTCCGCCTGGTGACGCCCAATTGCGTGGGAAGTCGTCTGGTTGATTTTTCTTTGTTCTCAGTAACAGCAGCCACAGCCCTGATATTCTCGACAGAACGACCAGTCCTGTGGCAGCCATGCCCTAAAAGATCTGTTGTTGTTCCAGTCTGTTCCGAGTCGAGCAGCTAAGCGGCCTAATATTTGTTCAGTTGGCGCGGCACGATTAAAAAATTTATGACGAAATTCACGCTGAGCTAACACCGCCGACCGATTATTGTTTAAAAAAATCCATGCTCTTGCGGAGTATAGCGTTCCACTGTTTGTCTGTTTGTATTCTGCAGCTATCTATTTCACAAATATGAAAAACGCCATTTGCAAAATCTACGATAAGGTGATTAATTTTGCACCACCCAGTACAAAAGCAGTTGAAAGCAGTACTCAACTTAATTAGTTAGAGAATTTTATTGTCGATTGCCGCAATTTCTTAATCCAGTCTGCTTAAAAAAATTAAAAAAAAATTTGTAGGTGGGGAAGATCAAGAAGTGCTTTCGTGCCAGTCGTTGGGGTCGTTCTTATGTCCGCCATGGAAGCATTTAAACTTCTTTCAATTTAGTCATTGTAGTACTTTGATCGGTTTTGTCCCATCATTGCATAGCTTCATAGAGTATGATCGTCTTAACCATCTGGTTGTATATTCAGCAAATCAGAATTTTCCCATTAGTTGTTTTGCCATGCACAAGGATCTTGTCGCCTGCCTTTCCTACGAAGACAGACAAATGTAAAATTAACATTTAATAAGGTAAAATGAACATTGAGCAATGTTAAATAAACAAATTACAAATTTTAAATCAGCTCAAAATTACTTTAAAAAGTTTTTTCTGTTTTTTCCCCGTTTCTATACTCGGAATTCTCAAAGACTTTTTGAGAGTTTTTGTATAAACATGTGAGATTCCTTAGCTTTTTCAAGAATTCCTTCTTAAGAATATAACACGTTAATTCAACTTAAGTGCCGTTCTAATATTAAAGTAATTTATATTAAAGCAACATGCTAGCAACATGAATCAAACTTGTTTTTACATAATAATCGTTATTTTAATGTTAAATTAATTTCATGTGAAATGAAAATTCGAATAGTATTGGTTCAACATATATTTCACGGCACACCAACTTAAAATGAATGAAATGAAATGAATCATAATGATTTGTGGTGGTAATTTAACATAAATTTCATTTTAATTCAACTGTACTAACATATTAAATCAGCTGAAATTAAAGTTATTTCAACAGCAAAAAATTATGTTTTTCTTTTTATCTTCGAGATGCTCTCGGGAGGTGATCCTTACACATGCGATATATTGTGCTGGAACTAGAGGAAGGGGATAGTAGGAGAAATAGCTGGAATAGGGTTCGAACCCACGATTTTCGGGATGAAGAGTACATAAGATAAAATCTCAATTAATACCACTTACTTGTGAGCTGCTTTAGTTTAATTTCCTGCTGTATCTCGTATCCAAGAAAATATAAAAATACAAGAAAGTCGTGGACAAAGAAAAAATTTCCGAATATATTTCACAAAAATAAAGAATTACAGCACTATTAATATTTGCAAAATGTTCATGAAATAATTTTCGTTAAAAAATTTCAAGTTTAAAAACAATTAATCAATTCTAAACAATTTCTAAGAATACGGAAATTATGTAAAATAATTCCTACTTTGGCTACGGAAAATCCTGTTGTAACTTTGCCGCCTCTTAAAAATTATAATGCTACAATTCTATTCTACAATTGCTAATAATCTTCGTTTTAAGTTTTATTTAATGTCTTGAAATTTAATACATCTTCTCTATTTCGCTTAAAAAAAAAGCTTTTTACTCAACTTATTTAGAGCAGTGTTAAACAGCAAAGATCAGACCTCAAAGGCAAAAGCTATAAATTTTAAAGAAAAGCATAATTTAAACTGCCAATTAAAGACGATATTAAGCACCACCTGTGTTTTGCCCAGCAAATACAACAAATTCCAACGACGGCTTAATGCGTTAAAACAAAACAATCAATACAAAAACATTGCAAGAAAAAAAGGTACACTTAAAGCATTAAATCAATTTAGTTGTCAGATATGCTCAAGACGCAAAAACTTAAAACTTTTCAAGAATTTCATATAAATAAAAATAGCTCGGAAAAGTGTACGAATATAACTGCAGGCTAAAAAACTAGCAGCCACGTTAAAAAAAGTAAAAAAAAAGAACAAAAAAACACAGCAAGAAATAAAAAACACCAGTAGAACATGTTACAAAGTGTAATAAATGTGCTGAAGGACTACCATACGCATTGTCTTAACGAATCACAAACTCTAAACAACACAATCACTCAAAAAAAACCGGCAACGAAATCATGCTGCATAAGAGGACAGGAAAAAAAGATGACAACAACAAATGTAACTAACAAAGCTGCTTCACGGATCATGTATGGCGATGACAAAATTACACGAAAATTGCTTTCAACTTGTTTGGAAGAGACAATTGCCAAAAAAAAAAACAAAAAAAAAAACAACAAGTCACCAGTAGAATTAATGAGTTGGCTGCATTCAATCGGGCCGAAGCTTCTTACACCCTGCATTATTAAATGTTTAAATTTGCATTTAATTGGTACACTAAATAATTTTGATATCAATTAGAAGTGTATTTCAATTCAATTAGAATTATTTTCAGAGGTAATTTTAAATTCTCCTAAAAATATGGCAGCTTTATGGAAAACAGCTGTTTAACAGAAATCTCGCAAAAAAAATAAAAATTATGAAAAAAAAAATTTCAACGAACCGAAAAATAATTCAAAAATATAAGAGTTGTTTGGCCTTATAGGCGAAGCGGTCGAAATTTTATAATTTTTCTTTATTATTTTAAGCAAATCGGCAAGTTTGCAGCTTTCGAAACAGTTTTTAAGAATTGAAGCGTATCGAAAATCGATTTGACAAGAAATTGGCGAATAGTTCAAAACGAACACTTTTTTCGCCAGTTTTCGAACTCGATATCTGTCGAACCATTTTGCATAGATTTGAAACTTTTACTGATCCAAATCTACGTCATCCGTTACATTTTTTGAATTTATAAAAAATTGTCTGAATGTCTAAAATCGATTTTACGAAGATATCTTTCTAAAGGAGGGCCGCACCAGGGAAGTAAAATAATTACTAAAAATGGCTACTAAAACACAACTTCGAAAATTGAATACGAGTCAGAGGCCCTGCAAAACTGCTATAAAATAAAGAACGTACAAAAGCAGAGTTGTAAGATAGTGAAGCTTCACCGCCTGTCCTTTTTCTCACTATATATATTTTTTCTTCTAGTTCTAGCACAATACATATCGCACCCTAAATACAAAAGTGACACAACTCAAAATTTTCCAAAATGTACTTTTTTCCGTAAAATAATTCACAGTACACATCTCTAACTACTTCAAAAATTTCTTTCTCATCACTGTTTTCTTTAACTGGAAAAATACCGTTATGTCTGTTTTTATGTTAATTGCATTGCTTACGCACGATCGACTAAAAAGACCTATTTTTAATTAAAAATATATAATAATTTAAAATTATACTTTATTTCCACAAATATAATATAAAATTAAAAAAATTTTAGCAAAACCTTCTTCGAAATAGACTTCTTTCATAATGGAACCAATTTTATTTTAAATATTACAATCATTTTTGCATAAACAGTTTTTTGCCTCTCCTGAAAATTTGAAAATTTTGAGTTGTGCCGCTTTTGTATTTAGGGTGCGATATGTACAGGTCATCCCCGGTCCAAGATAAAAATAAAAAATAAAATAAAAGAATTGCCAGCAACCCATATATTCCGAGTTATGGACCTCTAAAGTTTTCACAAGAACTGATTAGTTGTCAAAAATACACAACTTGTGAAAAAATTTAAACTGAATAAAATTGACGCTTATTGTGTGCTTTCCCCTTTACAGCTTTCGGAGTCGCAAATCATATGACAAACTTAAAAATACATATTCATACATACAGTATGTAATAAAGGAAAAGGTAAAAGAAAACATGAATTGGCAAGAAATTCACAAAAATCGTCTATAAAATGCTTTTAACAATGATGATCATTGTGTTGACAGGCCAATTAAATGTTTGATGGGCATGACCTACAGTTGGAGTATGACAACAATGAGCAGGGGAATAAACGCCACAAAACAAAAACGACTAACAAAATCATACATTCTATGCGCACCATTAGTCGCGAAATATACATTCATGATCCAAAACGAAATTTACTTTACAGTTTCCTTTACAGATGACGGCTACACGGTTAAATTTACATTTTCAATTTAAATTGAAACGAGTATAAAGAAATTGCTAACGCAATTAATTTTTCAAATTATACTTAATGATCATAAATACGAGGGTTGTGCGATAACTCGCGGAGTTTTTGAATTTCCTTTCGCAGTAGGTTAGTTTACAAGGCAGCCGATCGAGATGGGTAGCATCGTAGATGTCGTTTTGTTACCTTAGCCTCGTAGAAACTAGAGGACGTCACAGCCACCTTGTTTACGTACCTCACTAATTCCGCCAGATCCTACCGATAGCACAGCCCCGAGTTGTCCAAGAAAGACGCCCCAAGGCATCTCAGCATCGCCCTAGCCAGACCGGAATCCTCACAGACAAAGTGCACAAAAGTCTCCCTCTCCGAATCTTCCCCACAGCCCCCATACCGGACATTGAATGGAAAACAGTAACTTTAAATGCTATACTGCTACCGTCAACCATAATTTATTAATCGACTAGTGTCAAATTTTGAGCAACCGCAAATCATTTAGTTGGTGTTTGCCAGCCATTAAAAACAGACCACTTCGTGAATTTTAACAAAAATTGGAAAAAAGTCAATTCCATGTGTGATATTCAAAGGCAATCCGCATGAGTTTTTACGCCATTATATTACAGTAGACGAAACATGGATCCATCACAATACCCCAGATACTAAGGTACAATGAACACAGTGGGTTTCATTGGGTTAACGTGCAGCAAAGAAGGCCAAAGCAATTCTGTCAATCAACAAGGTCATGGCCACAGTGTCATTCACATACATTACCTAGAGAAGGGTAAAAATATCACCCACCAAAATTATTCAGAGCTTGATTTAAAAGAAAAACGAACACATTCGGCTAAAAAAAAAGTGCTGTTCCATAAAGACAATTCACGAGGGCACACGTGTGTAGCCAGTATGGCGAATAACCATCAATTGGGCTACGAACTGCTACCCCACCCAGCATATTCTTCAGATCTTGATGGTACAAATTCCATAAATAAGCTTTAATTTTTTTTAATTTAAGATTTAATAAATTTATATAAATTGGAAATATAAGTTTTTTAAAAACTGTGTCACTTTGGCAACCGTGAAAGAACTATTCGAAAAAACAAACCAGCTGACAGTAACAGAGAAAAATATAAATTACGAAAATTGTTAAACAAAGCTGAACAATTTCTGTTACTAAACAATTAGTGTCCTGCCACAACATTTATAATAACTTTCACTCACTTATTTATTGTTTTCTTAAGTATAAAAAAAAAAAATGTTAAATACAAATTAATAAAAAATATGTGAAAGGATTGGCCTTCCCTGGCACTACTCAGTGCATTGAACTCCAAAGTGATAGAAATTAAAAAAAAAATTTTTAAAAATAAAACAATTTTTTACAATTATGTCTGCAGAACCATTTAACCGTATAGAATAATTCAATTAAAATGTTTAATGGAAAAGCACACTATTAAAATTTCTGTCTGTTGACTGTGTAGGTCATCCCTGGAACTACCCAATACATTCAAATCCAAATTGATCAACATTTTTAAAATGTTTTGAGAAATAAAACAATTTTGGCAATTATGTCTACAGAACCATTTAACCGTTTTTGATAATTCAATTAAAATGTTTAACTTTTAAACGCCTGGTGTGTCTTACAATCATTAAAATCACTGAAAGTGTAGTGAAACCGTTACAGGTTTGCTATGGCCGTTTGATAACAGACTTTTTTTCACCTGCAATTCAAAATTATGTACTGGTGGTTTCAACAAGACCGTGCCACGAGCCAGACAACACAACCAATTTACGCTTTTGCAAGAGAAATTTACAGAACACGTCAGAGAAGTATCCAGATCAAGCGATTAGACACCGTTAAACTTTTTGTGAGGCGTCAATGCGTCAAAGAGCATTCGTCAATTTATCGCCAAGATACCCGAGTCGAAAACTAACTCAAAACGTTCTACTGCTGCAACTAATCTAGAGGCGGTCTTTTAAATTCCCAACAGATTACCAGTCACACGTTGATTGCGCTTTCCGCATTCTGAAAGAAAAACTGTAAAATATGGCGAGTTTTTTCGCAAAAGTGTCAAAGAAATTTCTTTTAGTATCGAACTTTTATAACAGTTTTATAAAGCTTTATTACAGATTACAAAACTGTTACCAAAAATAATGGATTGCTTTTAATAAGTGAAACTTACCAACATTCATTTCAATTGCTTAAACACAATAATAGCTCACGGTGGCGAAAGGGATCACATAAATACATATGTAGCTCACAGTGGGGAGAAAGAGCTCATCATCGCATGAATATTATATGTGTTTTCTTTTGTTGTCCCCAGTGGGTAATACAACAATGTAAACATGAAACCATTTTCTAGAAAAATTTCACAATGAAAAAATAATTTGCCCACAACTGAAAGCCATTAATTTTTCATTTCCAATGTTCAATGTGAAAGGCAATATTGTTTGTTGAATTATTGATATTGACATCAGTAGGGGTTAAAGGTTTTGTGTCATAACATTCATTCTATTGCTGCCTTTTTCAATACTTTCCCATATTTTTCACAATTTGTTAAGTCAGTGGATTTGTTGGCCATATTAACAGTTATATTCTTTATTATTATATATTTTTTTCTTTTTCTATCGGTAAACTTAAGAAAGTAACAATAATTTGTAGAAATGTAATGGATGACAGACAGCTGGTCTGTACATACATATGTGATGATACTTCGTGTCGTATATACATAAGTATGTGAATATATATGTAGGTATGTATGTAGGTATGTCAAAAATAAAAGCGATTTCGCTTTAATAGACACTCTTACTGCCTGTTCACAGAAGCCGAGTGAAAGTAATCGCTCGCCATTTATATTAAAAACAACAATAAAAAACTCAAACTGCTTTTGTTTTCAATATAAATGGCCGACCGATTATTTTCAGTTAATTGAGAAAAGCAAATACAGTGCAACCTCGATGAATACTACCAATACAATGAAATAAAAACTCGTCATTCATGCCAAGAATTTTAACATTAATTTGTTTTTTATCAGCGTATGATCCCTACAAAATGCATCGAATTTTGCTGCAACTGAATCTTCATTAGACCTTCCACCAAATTTCTTTAAAAAATAAAAAAACAAAATTTCACATGTTTATATAAAAACTACCAACAAAATCTTTGAGAATTACCTAGTGTACAAACAGAAAAAAAGTACCAAGAAATAACGAAAACATACATACAGAAGTAAATTTTTTTTTTTATATGAAAAATATTTCATTGCAGTGATGACACTTTAATTTGTATTTTTAAAAGATTACAAAATGACAAATGTAAAATTCAAAAAAATATTTTTAAGTAAAATAAATCGTTTGATTTAAGTTGAAAAAAATTATGCAGTATATTTATATTTTATCATAAATTTATTAAAATTAAAACTTGTTTAGGCTAAGAAAATATATTCATTGATATAATGAACTATGAAAAACTGTGAAACTATGAAAAACATATTGCAACATTGTCATTATACTCGTATGCATTGTCATTGTTGATTGTATTAATGAGAACTTTCATTAATATAATGAACAACATTTAATGAGACCGTTTCATTATATTAATGATGAACTTTTTTTTAAGTTGTAGAATTTCAGGGGTTGTTGTGAAAACCGAGTCAAAAATTTTCATGCCTATTTTTCCATTATAGAGTTTGTATCAAACTAAATAAAAAGTTTATTTAAAACAACAAGCGTTAAGTTTTAAAACACAGAAATGCATTTATTTAAATTAAAAGAAATCAATGGAAAACAAAAAAAGTTTTAAAATCTACACGGTGGGCCTAAGGTAATCACAGGCGGCGTAAGTAATTTTGGCACTGCTTATGATATGGGCTAAGTGACCGCCGCCAGAGTTGATGACCATACATGCAGATCAAAAGGTTTTTATTAAATAAAATTACAGCAAAATTTACAAATTTTATTTAATAAAAACCTTTGCCAAAATTTGTTAAAAAAAAAAAATTACAGCAAAAGAACATCGGGTGATTACTTATGCCCCGGGTGATTACTTTTGGCCCACCCTGTATATATATATAAAGCTGAATGTGTGTTTGTTTGTTTGTTTATTGAAGGCCAAACCGCAGGACCGCTCTTCCAGAAATTTTCACACCATATAATGGGGACTCTTGAATGAATTTTAGCTAACTTTTTTTAATTACGCCCACTTTTACGCCTTTTTTTTAATTATGCTACTCCTTCCACATGGTTTTTAACAGATTTTATAATATAAACGAGCTTAACTTCGCCATGAAATTTGGTGCACTTAGTCTTTGCAACTTTGGAAAGGTCATACGGTATTACTTTTTTTTTAACTAGGACCAGGAGGGCGGTAGGGGGGAATTTTCTGCCTCTCCGAAACGTTCAAACCGATTTTAATGAAATTTAGAACATAGATAGATTTGCATCTTAAAACGCTCATCGGTAATGTACATTTTCAAAACTACGACCAGGAGGTCGATAAGAGGGAAAATTTCGGCCTGTCTAAAACTACATCGCCGATTTTGATGAACTTTAAAACTTGGTTGTATTTGAGTTTAAAAGTCACATTGGCAATTGTGCAACTCCGGGAAGGTTATAGGGTATTACTTTTTTTAAAAGGAAGAGAACGAGGAAAGGTAGGGGCAATTTCCATGCCAACGAGACCATCTGACCGATTTTAATGAAATTTAAATGCATTTATATTTTTGCGTCTAGAAGAACACATATATGTATATATTTTTTAAATAGAAGCAGGAGGCGACGTAGGGGTAAAATATAACTCTCAGAAACTGTATAACCGATGGAGATAATAACGGGAGCGAAACCGCTGGTTCACTGGGCGTTCACTATGAATTACTATTTTCATGATTTCTTATTTGAATTAATTTTCTATTCCATCTCAAATGTTAACAAGATTATCACTTTTTTTTTTTGTTTATCTGGGACCAGCACTCAGGGGACGACCCCTACACATGCGATGCATTGTGCTGGAACTATAGAAAAGGGATAGTTAGAGAAACGACAGGAGGTCAAGCTTAATTAATTATTTTGTAGCTCTGCTTTTGCACGTTCTTTGTTTATAGCATTTCTGAACCTTCGGTTTAGTATCCATTATTTTATTATTATTTTACTTCGCCGGTGCTACACTATACTAACGAAGGAGGGCGTTCTGATGCGATTGTGGATTGCTATCAACTAAAGCCGGTATTGTTCAGAGACCAGTGACTATGCCTTCGCCACTGAAATCTTCCGACAACAACAGACACACAAAGACACACGAATGCACATCAGAAAAATGCGAGATGGTTTTTTTTTTATAATTTTAGTCTGAAACTGGGGTTGAACCCAGGTCTGTGTTGGTTTTGTAGTCAACGTGCAGACTACTTAAGGCATCGCCAGCCTCTTCTCAACGAACGTAATGAAACGACGAAACTAAGTCGGATAAAGTTTTTAGGTTTCCATGATTTCACCGCGCTCAAAAAAAAACACATTTCAAAGAAAATGCACCAAAGTGGGACATTGCGAACAAATATCAGACCATACCTAAGCACGTTTGCAAGCGAGTGCAACATAAATGTTCCCTTATAAACGTCCTTCCTGCGTTGCAGTAGTTTTTGCTGGGATGGAAGTTTAGCCAATGATGGACATAACACTATATGGTCTAATATGGAGTTGTAATACGGAGTATAAACATGTTCTTTATAGCAGAGTATTTATCTTCAATACGTTTTGCAGTATGGTGCTTTCAGTTAAAAATCATAGAAAATATTTTGTATCATCTACCATTCGGATTATGTCTTAAATTTTCTTACCTTCGAATTGCTTTTATAAGTAAAAATAAACAAAAATTACATCAACGGTTTTTCTATGTCAAAATAGTTTCATGAAGTGCGGTGTATCAAGGTACGTACATATGGGCACACACATACCTACTCGTAATATGCGCTTAACTACCTCAACGACTATAAAACATGTTTTACGAAAATTAAAATTGATGGCAGACAAGAAACTATTTTGTATTCACACCACCACGTCCTTAACCGTTGAAACAGGATCAACACGAAAATTAATGGTTGCCAGTTGTTGATAAGTTCATAAGTATAAATACGTACAATATACGTATGACACGCACAAACATGCTTATTTGTACATAAATATGCACACACACATACTTACATATTTATATACATCCATATACATATACATACATATGTATTCACTTATACGTTATTTAGGTTGGGTGCTGTGGGCAATTCTGATCCTTTTAAATATGGTGGTTAGTAACATTATTGGTGGCATGTCTCCGTATGTAAGTTGACATGATTAAGGTTAATTCGGATTACAGCCATAATATACACTACACATATTAGACGCAACTAAAAGATGTTTTCAAAGGATTATGGTTCAATTTGGTCACACTGGCATACGACAATAGTCAGGGACAAAGTTGTAAGATTAAAGAGAAAATTATTTGAAATTAAAGACAGGAAGTAAATTAAGCACTCATGTTAAAGTAGACATTTATGCAGCATCAAGACGTTGCAAGTTTTAGTCAATTAAGAATGTTTAGAAATGTTGAAATGATTGTTGGCATACTCTGTCTAGGTTTTACAAACACATTCACATACGAGTATGGGATGTAAAAAATTTTCGAATTACAATCGTTTCAAAATTGTACAGACATTTATTTCGATCTCCTTGCGGTTTGGCTTTAAATCAAACGAATCTTAAGTTTGTAGTCAAAAATTAGGTAAAATTAAAATATTGGTTATTATATATATATATATATATAGAAGAAGGTTATTGCATACCCTTCATTTCATATAGTTTTGTTTTTAATATTTATTATTACATTTCATATAAATTTTTTTTTCGCGAAAAAGCACAATTTTCACATTAGAATCATATACGATATACGATTTATATATAAAGATATTCCCAAAGTAAAATCATTTCATATATTTTAAAAAAATATTTCAAAATAATAATAAATCAAAATTACATTTGAAAATTAGAATTTAATTCATTTAATTTAATTTCTTTACAGTTGCGAATGTAAGTAATTTTTTAATTGAAATTAATTGAAATATTTTGTTAAAATTTATTTCTATTTTTTTTGTGGTAAAAATTTAAAATAATTAGTACTAAAATGATGCCACAACAAAAGCCTTTTTTAAATAAAATTTCTTTCAAAACAATTCGCATCTTTAAAGTTAATGAAGCCAGTCGGCTAATACAGGGTGTCTGGTGGCAAATTTATATTTTTAAATACGATTATTTCAAAAAATAATAAACGGTGCGGAGAGAGAGTGGCGCCGTTGAAATCATCGATTGTGCAGATTTGTCAGTCACGATGTCGCAGTGGTCGAGTGAGCATCGCGCGTTCGCTGTGGTGACATTTTTTAAGAGTAATGATTCTTACGTAATTGTTACAGTTGTTTTTAGTATTTCGATAAGAAACTTAATAGCTTCGTTATATGATTTTTTTTTATTAACGTTTTTTTATTACAAATTGTATGCTTACAAACGAATTTAATGAATTTAAAAAATTCATTGAAAATGGAAAAAATGTTTGTTTTTTTCTCGGTCCTTCTTTTACTTTTTCTATTATACATAAAAATTTATTTTTTAGTTAAAAAGAAACTCAATAATAGTTTTAAGTATTATAATTGTCAAAGGTAGAGATATAAATAATTTTTTAAATGTCGCATAAACCAGCTGCATTTATTCCTGTCCGTGTGTAAATTCAATCCATGCAATTTAGTTTTAATCACACAGTGCATCGATCATCTTAACCATAGTCCTGGGTAATGCACATGCATTTAATGTCATTTGCTTTTTATTTTTGCCTCACAAGTCAACCGTTAATGAATATTTTTTTTTTATAAATTATTTTTGCTGTATGCAAATTCACAATTACTTCAACGTTTATCCTTATATACACATGCATACATATACAGTCGAATTCGGATTAGCGAAAATGGTAAATTACAGGAACTTTTCGTTCTTCGAAGCATGGGGTATATGATTCCCACCAGGGAAAATAAGTATCATAATTAAAATGAGACGCCGTTACAAAGTACTTCATCGCCGGTAAATTAACAATATTTTTCTATTATGCGGTGTTTGTTTGATATAAATGAGCGTATCCACAATCAAAATATGTATCAATGAAACAATTTTTCGTTTAAGCGAATTTTTTAAGCGAACAAAATCGGTCCAAAGAGAAAATTTCGATTCAGCTATTTTTACAATTGAACAGCATGCGCTTATCCGAATTCGACTGTATGTTCATAAATGTCATAAAAATTGATGATTTAATTTTTTATGAACGATTTTAATAAATGCTGAAAGAATAATAATACCTTTCTGCAAGTTCTTATTGATTACTCAACTTTATTACCAGGCCAGACGTCAGTCATCGTTCTTATTTTTATTATGATTGTTACATAAATTTTTTGTTATTTATTTTTTCCACATTTTTATTTTGTTTCAAGCACGAAGGAATTAATACACAGACGGAAATTAAACGCAAGACTGTTTTAATAATTAAGAATACAAATATATAAGTCTCATATTTGAATACTCAGAAAAAACTGAAACAAAATTTAAATTAAAAATTTTGTAATATTAATTAAGGAATTAATTAGATTTTCACCTGTACAGAAATTAATAGCATCAATTAAATTGCTATTGTTGATTTAATTATATTAATTTTCAGTTAAATTTTTAATAATAAGAATTAAAAATTTAATTAAATATTTTGGATGTTTCAAACAAATATTTGATTTTATTTGATTCTATTTTGAATAATAATAATATAAATAAATAAATAAATAAAATAATAAATAAAAATAATAAGCATTCATTTTGTGTATTTCGCAGCAAGAAAAATGAATTATTTACCTTCATGACTAATGAAATTTTTTTGTGTTATGCCTAAAAATTAATTAAAAATTAAATGACGTATTATTTGAATTTATTAAACTTTTGATTGAAAAAGTGAGTAAAACATCTCATATATTTATATAAAACCTCGCAAGAACTGTTTGAGAATACCAAAAATACAAACAGAATAACCCAAATAGCCTTTAACTTGTATATGGAACATCGAAATTTCAAAATAGGCTCTGTGTAGAATCTGATTAAAGCAATTATTGTAAACCATTACGTTAGCCAAGGTTGTACGAGCAAACAAGTTTTTTGAGATGCGTCATATCCGTGCCTTTGTCATACTCCACACTGGTATTAAAAAATTTTTGTTTGTACGACACAGAACGCAACTTAATTATAGATTTATGTATATCAAGATTTCCAAGATAATCTCTTCAAAAATGTTGGTGCTATGTGTCTCAAATCTCTCAATCAGCCACCGTTCAAACTGAGTTCATGTGCACATTTCTTTGCACAGGAATATAAATATTTTCTATATTGAACTGCACATATTGTACGAGTACGTGGACTTTTTGCGCATTCACAGTGGGTTCCCAAGAAAAAGTGGTTTTCAATTAAAGGCACTTATTTAATTAATCGCATGCTGTGAGATTAATTATGCAAAGTAGATTTTAATTTCCGCTTAAAATAAGATGGCATGCAATGATTTCGACTTTTTTTTTTTGTTTTGTTTACTGCTGTTTGCAGTAACAGTACAAAAGTGAGCCAAATGTTGCATGTAAAATAATTTATGTCTCCTGTGTGACGACAAAGAAATAAAATCCCTTCTTTGAATGACACATTTTTACACCTACTGAAGGTGAGCGGTACTCGCAAGCAAGTAAATAAAAATAAAGTATCTGCGTAGCTAAAGATATTAAAATATCCGCTAACACGTATGTATGTATGTGCATTTGTACATATGTATGTATGTACGTATGCATACGAGTATAAGTAGACATGAAATATCATTTAAAGCATATTTCCCTAAACAACAGGAAAGCGGTTGCATGCGTATCCCTTGGACATGTCATTTCAAATTCAATGTCTTAATTGAATCAGACGGCAGATATCAGAAATAATACATGTCTTATGTGTTTAATACAACAAAAAAGAAAAAATTTAATTTTTTTTGATACTGCAGTGCTGATAGAATAATGTTTTATTTTTTCTCCGTATTTTCTGTTAACATGTTTTGCTTCAAATGCTTTTTTTGCTTAAAATACAGCAAGAGAAATACGGTAGAATTTTACTTGAAAAATTTATAAAATGCATGGAAACATTTTTAGATTTTCACTCATAAAGCAATTAAACATAACGAAAGTGTAGTTCGTTTTTAAATTAATGGAATAAATTGAATAAATGTCTGTTGCCAGACATGGCAAGAATATTTTTAGAGCTTGCCAATTCTTTTACGGCCATTTTTACAATGTCTCATTAAAACTTAATTGGAACTTTAACAGTCGGTTAAGTAAAAATCTATTTCACAATGTATGATTAACTTTTAACTGATACCATTTAACGAAAAGCTGTCTGTTAAATTTAACTGAACAAAATGTGACGATTAGCAATATAATCGACACTTATGCATAGCTAATTTTAATTGATAAATAGAAAAAATGTACACATGTAAAAAATGGGAAAGAAACACTTATATTTTTTCAATGTTTATAATTTTAAAACTTTGAAACAAAAAAGAGAAATCTTGCTGTGAAATTAGAGGTTTTAAAAAAAACTTTTGAACATGTGTAGATCTTAATATTTTTATGCACCAATATTTTACCTGTCTCACTTGCTTTTTTTTAAGTTCCAAGCTGGAACTATTGTTGCTTATTCCGCCATTTCCTTTCAGTATACTTCAATGTTTTTTTGTCACAAACATTAGGATTTTTTTCTATTTTCTGTCATTATAGTATTTTTCGTAAACAAACAAAAACAATATTGCCATACTTTTTGCCGATTTATTTTGTTAAGCAACTGATGGATGGTGAAACTGAAATCATTAACCGTCGATTAAATAGTGCCTGATAAGCAAACCGCCAGTTAGTTAGTTTTCTGTTAAAAGTAAAATAATCGGACATTGTGAAAATGGCCGTTATAATTTTCCCGATACATTGGATTTTCTTGACTGTATATAGACAAACAAATTTTAAGAAGTGAATAGCAACGTTACCAGATATATAAAATTTAATTTTTTTTTTAAATAAATTTATTTAAATTATTCCCTAACATTGTTTCCCTTAACTGTATATATCAAAAAAACGGAAATTTTCCCGCAGTGAAGGTTTAGCCAATGGATTGACGAAATAGGAATAATATTTTGTCCATGCGTGGCAACACTGCTGACCACTCTTGGAATATATTTTTTTTCATATATGGCAACAACGCTGCCTACTTTTAAAATTTTTCCTGCTAAACGTACTCAAGGGAATCCAGTGCATTTGCAAATGTATAAAATATTAAAATAAAAACGGGTAATTCATTTCTAGGTGCGTGGCACTGCTCATGTTCCAAAAATAATAAAATTGAATCCACGGTGTGCCAAACAAACCCAGCCGAAAGGTAAAAAAATCCAAATCGTTTCATAAATGTCGGAGCTCTGAGATATCAAATTCACAGAAATATAGAAAAACCAATATGAACCCCCAAAAAGTACGATAAATGTTAATCCAGGCTTTGTGTTATGTACATACCAAATTTCATCGAAATCTACACAGAGAAAATTAAAATCAAGTGTCAATTAAAAAATACGTAGATTCAATTAAAATAATAATTAGATTTCAAGCTATCACGAAAAATTATTAACAGTTTTAATAGAGGAAAAGAATTTTAAAATTTTACCATTTTGATTGCACTTTTTTGACAGAACAACAGAATCAATTAAAACGTGGATTCAATTAATTTATTAATTGAGAAAAAAAAATTTCTGAGTTAAGACTTAATTGGGTAAAATTTAATTATTATTTTTCTGTGTACCAAATCGGTTTTAAGTTATCGAGTAACAAACATAAAGAGCCTTTGTATTTCTGTATTTAATTTAATTTTATGTAGAACGTGGACTTTTGTACCAAAGTTCTTTTCAGTGTGGTTAAAATTATCTCATTTTCATCGTTTATGATATGCCGGTACAGCTAAGTTTTAGTAAGAGTGGCTTGTGTTAAGTGTACTGACTAAAAATATCACAAAAAGTGGACCAACCTTTGCACTCACACAGCTGTTACTAGAAATTCTAAAAGAGTCAGTGTATATTGCCAGATATAATGGGGCGTTTTTAAAATATTTTATTTCTTCATAACAATGTGCGGCATATATTGCGAACTTAATCCAATAGAGCTCTCTGTTTGGCCTATTTTGAATGTCAATGTATCGCCTGAAACGCTATGAGACCGTAAACACCTTCAAAACAGAACTTTGCGAGGAAAATATGGAAAATATTTTGAGAGCACGTTTGAGGAACGTGTCATACCTATCTATACATACTATTGACATTTATGAAACTATTTTTTTTACTTTTATAAGTTTCTTCTTCTTTCTAAACAATCTATCAAAAATTATTAAGTCGAGAATAAAATGTTTGTAAAAACTTTTCCCTGGTAATGTTGCAACTTTTCTTATCACATATTTATCTCTTGACTACATCGAATAGTTGTTAAAGCACAAATTAAAAATGAAAGTAATAATATTAACAGCAGGATCAACAATTACCAGCAACTGATGTTAAAGCAGCAGAATGACCCAAAACTGTTATAAGCGGCGTTTGCTGTCAAAGTTATTTTAATTATATTGCTGCTGTTGACGTTATTGTGAGGGTCACAGCAATTAAACTAATGAACAATGGAAAGAAGTTTCTTTTAGCCCATACTTGTTACACAATAAATTGTGATAAGATTGAATACAGCAAGGAAAATTCTGCATTGATCTAAAAGTCTAAATTTAAAAAAAAAAATTTATATTCAAAACCGATTTTTTTTTAATAATTGATTGAATATTCAATGTAAATTGAACTAACAATATATCGTTACCTTAATATCTAAAGGCTCAAGTCATATTGTTCCTAAAGTAAAACTTTTATGAAAGTAACTGGTATATTAGAGACCTGCTGAGAACACAGCCTTCAAAAAAGTAATCGGCACTATAAAAACTTACATTTCTATGAACTAGTTTCCTTCTCCTTTATAGTAATAAAAATTCGGGTTCGTATCCTGCCATATCAAATAAGAGACTGTAGAATTTATAATTTTGGCTGAGACAATTGTAACAATTTAGTATGAATGCAGTTATTTTTGCCTACAAACACAGAAAAAAATTTAAATTTTCATTTTTAATTAAAATAATATATTTTTTAACACTTTAATCGATTGAATTAAATTTTTCATTAATTTTAGTGTTTCATATTTAATGCTTATTTTCTTCTTTTATTTCATTCGTGCAACAATCTCCATAGAAATAGACAATAATACCCATTGAGGATTCGAATTGAATTTAAATATTTTTTTTACTAAAAATTCTCAATTACATTTTTAATTATTCTTATTAAGAATTTAATTGGGAATTAATTCAATAATAACAATTTAATTGCTTTTGTTTATTTCTATACAGCTTAAAATATAATTAATTTTTTGATTGATATTACAAAATTTTTAATTAAAAATTACTTGAAATTTTTTCTGTGAAAGACATAAATTTTATTTGTTGTTGTTTGCATTGCAAAATTTGGCCATTACAAGTCAAATGGAAGAAGAATAAAAAAAATTTTGAGCCCATTACAGAGGCCGAAAGTGGGGACACAATTTCCTCTGCAATTACCGAGTCGTTATATTTTTGCAACATTAAAATTCAATATCTACGAGTCCAATTTTGATACCTTTTAAAGCTTTTAATGTGCTCTGCAAAACTACTGATGTGAAAAAAGAGTTTTTGAAAATTATTAGGGTCATCCTCATTATTTAAAGTCTTGGAACAGATTAAAAAAAAAATGAGAAGGTGTTTTTTAAATTTTGCACTCTCTAAGAGTGCGTTCTAAAAAGCATACCTTGAAATTTTTATTTTGAGGCCGATATCAAAGAGAGACCAAAGATGGCAAATAAATATCTTTTATTGAAAGCGCAGGAGACATGAAAATTCATGATTGATTTGGCTTGGAATTACCCAGTTACAAGATCTTTAATATTGGCGGGAATGTTTAGAAATAACTTTGAATTTCCATTAAGGAAATTTTATCCCTCACTAAAATACCGAATATTTGAAATACTGAGTTCACATTTCTTTTACATGTAGTTCAAGTATTGCATTTTAAGAATGAAATTCAATTTCGGTCAAATGATCATTTCGTTGTTGTCTCCGATCTGATCTAAAATTGCTATAGACACATGAACGAGATGACCATTTTTCGAGAGAACAGTTAGAAAAATTTTATAGTTCCAAACGATCAATTGGCCAGTTGGATGTAGAAGGAATGATTGAATGAGAGATGCACAATTTATGATTACGACGTTGAATTGATCATCTGAATCGATACATTCACGTCTGCGATATTTTAGTCGCTGCAAGGTTTACGGCTTGTCTTTAGAACAGGACCATCCGGTATTGAAAATGTGGAATCAAATCTATCCAACCTGTCGGGTGGGACGATTGCTATAAGTTAATCGGACGTGGTTTAACCGATTCCAATAATTTAATTGGCTTCACATCATTATTGCCCAATAACAAAATATAACGTAAGCGAGAATTACTGGCTGGTACTCTTAAGAACGAGCTGTTAACAATTATTTAAATTGAATTTTTTTAGTTTATTTCGCCTGCTTTCCAAATGCAGCCATGAAATGCAAAGTTCTTATTACAAGTTATTTTTATTTTATAAAAATCATTTCACGACCCAATTTAAAGAACTGCTTAAACTTTAAGAGTATAATATAACAAAAAATTATTATGCGGAAAATGTTTTCCTCCTTCACATTTAGAAGAATCAGCGAGTCGTCAAACCTTTGTGACACTCAACTTGCCAAAAGACTTTAATAAAATGAAAATCCTAATTAAAATAATACGCCATTAATGAGGTTCATTTATTTACATTAATTAATGCTTGTTTAATGATAAACTGTGGAAATTACTACTCCTATTAGCTTTGTACACTTGTGCGTGACAAGAAATAACAACCAAATAATTAAACAAAACTAATTTTTTTCTCCCATATTGTACGCGCACGACAAAAGAACAACATTTTTATAACTTTTTGCATCGTTATTATGCGGTTTTATTGCTTAAATTTTTTATGTCTCTTTGCGCAGTCTTGTAAATAAATTTTATTTCATTCTCAAGATGTTTTTATTTTTATGTTTCCCGCAACTCATAACAAACAGATCACCATAATTTCATTGTTGCATTATGTTTCATACGAAAGATTGCTCAAGCAAATAACGAAATAAAAAAATTATGAGACAGTTTAAATGGATTTAAGAAATCACATATGAAAACTTTTTTTATGTCGCTAACTAATGGCAAAATTGCTTTAATTACAAAGAAAATCTTATAAATTTATTGAGCTATCAAATAAAGATGCCAGTTAAGATTATTACTTAATACGAATGGATTTAGTACTCAAGTGAATAATTATCAAAAAAATAAAAAAATACCAGATGATATAATCATATATTGTATTTCTATTTGACTGGTTTTGTTGGGAACGTAAAATGAAAACTTATTCCGCAATTATTGGTGTCCAATTTCAAAATAGAACAATTAAATTATAAATCAATTATAATATTGAACTTAACATAAATTGTATAATAAGCTAATTTTAAATATAGTGTCATGTTCAAAATTTGTCTAGTAAAAGAAAGTAAAGTGATTAATTTTGAATGCCTGTATGTTATCGATCAGCCTATTTAATATTAATTGCATAAAAAATTGAATTAACATCATATTTAGTACAAAGGCATTATATTTAGTACAAATGCATTATATTTAGTACAAATTTGCAGTGTGATGCAGAATGTCAGAACTTTTCACACACTCAAGATCGAACTTAAACAATGGGCGAATGGAGAGCTTGACAGGAAGCTACTTTGTGCAGAGTGACCCGATTATTTTGCGGCGAACCGCTTCTGGAGAAGTCAGGGGCGATACTAAGATTGGAAAGGTTATTTCTCAGGAGACTGGTTGGTATAATAACCGGTCACACGGAGCAGAGGTTACACCTGTGGTGCAATGGACTGACGGGGAATAAAATGGGATACTGGAACACTATCTATTAGTCGGAGTAGGTGAGAGACTTTCCGAAGTTCCCAAATACTGGACCTAGAATGTTTAACGGACTCGGATTGGTAGCATCTGAGGGAGTACATTGAGAAAGGACTGAATTTTTGAAATGATCAGCTTATCGGATTTTGTTCAACGCAAAACGTCTCGGCTTTGGTGATAAGTGATATCGTTTAAGATTAAGTTGATGTGGTTGGCGATGGCTGAAGCAGTCTGCACGTTGACTACAAAACCAAAACAGACCTGGGCTCAACCCCAATTTCAGACTAAAGTTATATAAAAAAAAACATCTCTCGCATTTTTTCTGATGTGCATTCGTGCGGCTTTGTGTGTCAGTTGTTGTCGTACGGGTTCAGTGGCGAAGGCATAGTCACTGGTCACTGAACAATATCGGCTTCAACTGATAGCAATCCACAATCCCATCAGAACGCCCAACTTCGTCGGTATTGTGTGGCACCGGCGAAGTAAAATAGTAATAAAACTGGCTACTAAACCGAAGCTTCAACGCTGTTATAACAGAAAACGTGCAAAAAGCAGAGCTGTAAGATAATTATTTAAGCTTCACCTCCTGTCATTTCTCTAACTATCCCTTTCCTATAATACCAGCACAATGCTTCTCATGTGTCCAAGTCATCTCCTGAGTGCTGGTCTCAGATAAAAAAAACAAAAATTAGCAGTAGTAGTTGAATTAATTTTCAATTAAATTTTTAATAATAATAAATAAAAATTTAACTAAATATTTTGAAAATTTTCAACAAATTTTTGAAAGTAATACATAAAAAAAAATATATATATTTACTTATTAAGCTCTAACATTAATTAAATATTTAATTGAATTGATTAAACTTGTAATTGTTAATAATTATTACTAATTAAAGGTGTTAATTAAAAAGAAAAAAAACCTATGTTATGTTAGTTAGTATGTTTTATAATCATTCTTCTAGTTTTTTGACCTCTTTTTATATTAATAACACTAATTATTTAAGCTGTAGGTCTTCTTAATAAAGGGTGGTTAAATTTCAAGGGCCGATGTTGATTTTGAATAAAACACAAACTATTTAGGAAATTATTGTAATTTTATTTTAGTATGATATATTGGTATTACTCAATTATGTATGGAACAAAATATCGGCCAAATGGGCGCCGCGACCACGGCGGCACACCTCCATCCGATGGTCCAAATTTTCGATGACCCTGAGGCATAATGGAGGTTCTATGCCGTTAATGTGCCGAATTATCTCATCCTTTAGCTCTTGAATTGAATTCTGGATTTGAAATAGCTATAAATATTCGATTTTGTTTTGAATATTTCAAATCCTGAATATATTTTTATGAATATGGCTGTTAATATTTTCATTTTGAATTTTTCTGTATTACATATATTAAAAAAACCTACAGCTTAAATAATTAGTGTTATTAATGTTTCATAATCAGAATCTCAGTGATAAGATTGGAAGTCGAGAATTACAACTGGATTACCAGACTTTAGAGCAAGTGCAATTTTTGTCGCCGATCTCAATGTTTAATAGGTGTGCCGCCTGTTGTACGGAACGGTTTAGAAAACTTCCATTTTATAATTTTAGCAGAGCAATTTTAGTTTTAATACTTTTCTTATTCCTTACTGAAGAGTTTTCAATTTCCAATGTACTTACACTTAGTTTATCAAGAATTTTGAACGAAATTACATTAAAAGCAAACGTTCTTATTATTTTTTTCAACACTGTATATATTACATATTGGAATTTCTAACTTATGGTTAAATTATACGCAAAAAATATACACCTCCAAGTTTGTTATTTATATATGTATGTATTTATAAATTGGTATTATTTTAAAGAATAAATTACAAAAAAAATATCAACTCTTCCTGCTACTGCTCTCAGGGTGACAGGATTGGAGCTCAAGCACGTTGGACTCTTTCCTCGAATTTTTAATATTTATTTATAGAGTGAAATGGAATAAATATATTCAAAGGACAAAAACTTTGTACTCGTATGAGTCTAAGTACGTGTAAATTTGTGGATATGTATGTATATACAGTGCAACTTCGATAATCCGGACACATATAGTTTTGGGCTCGTTCGGATTATCGAGTTGTCCGGACTATAATAGGAGACATAATAATTTTCTCTTTTGTTGGAAACAAAGATAAAATTAAATAGAATCCATATTTTTACATCTGTATATATGTAAATTTATGCATACTCGTATATGAATATACATACTATGATTTATTAAAAAACAAAGTTATTTTATGCTGACTACCTTTGTTGAGATGGTTGAGTTGTGCCTTTTCTTCTAGCCTCTTCAGCAAGAGAATATCCTGCATATCTAGGCTATTCTCTTCAGCCCACTGAATGCAAACTGCAAATGTTTTTTTTTTGCATCTGCATTAGTGATCTTTGTTTTTACTTCCATTGCCACTAAAGGGTGCTTTAGACGATAAGATTTGTCGTACGTAAAATGAGAGAGAAAATAAAATGAAATTCCATCCGTATTTCAAAAAAGGAGATTAAAAATCGGACGGTTGTTTTCTGGCGTTTACACCATTGGTATGGAGAAAATCAAGTAAAATGAAAACATTTTCATTTAATTTAACTGCAGCTGTTTTCTTGTTTTCCCCAGGCATGGAGTTCTTGTGCAAATGAATTTTTTTTTTAATAACCTTGAAAAATATTTTTATAACTTTCGAATATGTTATTTTCGTGGTAAAAATTTTTAGTGTACTATTGGAAAATATACGTATATTTTTATAAAATTGTGCTGTCGTGGTCTAAAATGTACATTTTGCTTTTATAATTGGTAAAAATTTATGAAACCATGTTTTCCCTCCCTGGCTTTCTCACATTTGTTTACATAAAAATGCATCCCTGATCTAATGTGTGTGTTGGTTTTTGAAAAATTTTAAAAAATCAAGAGAGCCATACGACTGTCAAATTTTCATCCGTATTTTCTCTCAAAATCTTATAGTTTCATTACATATTACGTTTAGACGATCCGACTTGTGTTCTTCTACACAAAAATATGACATGTCGTACGACTTGTGGGACAATGTAAAGCACCCTTAATCAGCATTGACGATTCATTTCGTTTAGCGTGTTGTACTGTGTGCTGGCCATAATGCAGACCAGTTTTTTTGAATATTCCTTTCAGTAATGCTTTGCCATGCTAAGTCGAAGAAATAAACAGCATTTTTAAGGTTGAAATTTTTCAAAACTTTAACCACGTCGACATCATCACCCGCTTCTGATAAAATGTGTGACAGCATTTGTTTTCTATAAGTGACCTTTAAATTTTGTATTAAATTTTGATCCATAAGCTGTAATAATGCAAAAAATAATGGTAAAACAATTTTTTTAATTTTTTTTTTGTTATTCCGGATTGCTTGTCCGGATTGTAGAGGTAAAATTTTTAAATTGTCCGAAATGTAAGAGGGTCCGAATTACTGGAGTGACCGGACTAGCGCATGTCCGTACTATCGAAGATGCACTGTACTGTATAAATATGTGAATGCAAGTCTATACATATACATACATTATTAAGCAAACATACAGTAATTCCATATTTTAGAAATGCATGCATGCATCTGTATATTTATAAAAAAAAACAGTACACATTTAAAGAAGAGAAAATTGCTTAAACATATTTAAAAATATCTGCATACATTTGCTTACATAATTCTGCATTTACGTATGTATTTTTGTACGTACATATTTCTATATTTACATTCCACATATAGTACGTAGTGGTCTTCTTAATGCCGTTTTCATGTTTGTATTTACTACATGCATTTTGACGTTATTTACAAATTATTTTCATGTATACACATGTAGACGCTTATCTGTAAAAACATATTTTACGAGTATGTGAACTAATGTGCTTATTTGTTGTTGCTGTTGTTGTTGTTGTTGTTGTTGTTGTTGTTGTTGCTACCTTTTAAACGAAATCAATAAAACTTTATTTAAATTAATAAAAAGAAACTTAATATAGTGCATGCATTATATGTGCATATTGATTGCAATTATGATATAAAATTAATTCAACAGATTCCTGTATGTAAGAATGTCCAAATGCATGTATGTATGTATGTATGTACTACATTAGGGTGTTCCATAAAAAGCTATGCTACTCGTGTATTAATGGCCGGTATTATAGAAAAATAATTGTGAGTTTCGTCAATTTATTGTGATTAAATTTGTCTTTTCTTGAAGTGACCAGTTGGTGGTGGAGAAATTAAGGGCCGCTTAGAAATAATTAATTATGAAAATGTAAATGAATAATGCAACCATGAGTTGTACTGAACTACTACTGAAAACAACTGGGTATACCGCCGCTTTCCTTGCCTGTCACTCGGTCTGAGCACAGCTTTATCACTCAGTTTGATGAAGTATGTTGTAGTGAAGTGACTGTAGGCTGATACAGCAAACATCACTTTTAAAATCCCCAATAAAGTTATCTTGAAAGATTGTTCGTGAAGACACTCTCTCTTTTAAAAAGCGAAAACAAGCGAAATATCGAAGCAGAGTATGTATGATTAATAGCCGCTATAATATCGTCTTCATATCACCCTCATTATTTATGCACGTATTTGGATAACTAGTCATAGATAAAAATAAACTAAAAATTAATTACTTAATTATTTAAGCTGTAGGTCCCTTTTTTATAAATGTAATATTTAATTTTATTCGAAATTTTGCTACTCCTTTGTGTAGCTTCTTCAGGAAAATTGGTTTTTGTTTATAATTAAATAATTAAATAATTATTGTAATTAATAAAAAAGAGGTCAAAAAACTAGAAGAATTTATAAACTAAAAATTTAATTAAAAATTTTGGAATATTAATTAAAAAACTAATTAGATTTTCAGCTATATATAAATTAATAGTATCAATTAAATTATCCCAGCTGACTTAATAGAATTAATTTTTAATTAAATTTTTAATAACAATGGGCATTCCCCAGACCACGCCGTTTCACTACTTCAGATTCTCCTGGAAATCTGAACTATCTATTCTGCTACACTTTTGACTAATCATTCAAAGCATTGAAGGTATACAAACCGAAGTGTCTCTTTCGAGCAGCACATGGGTAAAGTAAATGAGGGGAAGGGACTGCATTTTTAAAGAATGAGGCCCTATAGCCCATGATGGCGCGAGTCCGGACATTACTAAATACCAGTATTTCGAGTATTATCCACACAAAAAATTTAATTTAATTTCAATTAAAAAAATTGTGATATCAATTAAAATTTTTTTTGAAAATTTCACCAGTAAACAAATAAGCAATATCAATTACATTTTTATACTTAAATTAATTGAGCGAATTAAAATCGATTCTCTCCTGCTAGCTCTCAGGTAGCGAGCTGTTTTCAAAAAATCGGATTTATATTATTGATGGTTTTAAGCGATTAAAAATTTAATTGAAATAAAAATAAACATTAATTAATTAATTAATTAAATTAATAAGGGTCTTAATTAATAACAAACAAGCAATACTTTTTTCTGTGCATACTAAATCATAGTGAGGCCATAGCCTCCTGCATGTAAATAGAATTGAGCGAATATATAAGAAAGCTTGCAAGAATATTGAATTTGATTTGATTGAAAATTGATGTTATTGAATTGTTGCTGTAAGTAAAATGAAGAATAACTTGTAATGTTTTTTCGTAAATAAAAATGCAAAAAAATTTTAATAATTCCCATGTCTTTACTTATCATTCACTTATTCTATTCCCATCTATTTATGTGTTTGTACCTTCATATTTCTCAATCATTGTTATCAATACGGATTAGGTTTATTTCCAAAATCTTAACTCAAGAAAATTTAAAGAAAAGAAGAGAATGTGAGATTGATGGTGTATGGCTTCACTTTCTAATTGATAAAATCAATCCCTGCTTACAATTATTATCCCACAACAAAATAAAAAATATATAAAGGTGAAGTAACTTTGTATGTACAATGTACATATATAAGAGTCAGCAGCACAACTTCTCTATCAGCAATATTCGGCTGGCTGTCTGTTATCCAATGAGGTGTAAGTACTCACTGGATATGCAAAGATACCAGGCTTTATTTTCGTTTCTAGACATTAATCATTGGGTTCAATGAGCATTTAATAATGCACAAAACTCCTTGTTAATGTTTCATATCTTTCAGACAGAAAAGAATCAGGTCTTTACGACGTTTATAGCTATTAAAGTATGTAAAAAAGAATTTCAAGAAAATGAAAACAGAAAATAAAATAAATGCCAGTCTTGTAAACCCGATAACATGTTGTACATTAATATGAAGATACATTTCCGACTAGGAATACATGCCGCAACATTGTTTTCCGCACGATGTTAATTGTAATTATTATGATACAAGGAAATATTTCAATTATGTATGTGTAAAACAAAATATCGGCCAAGTCCTTGCCACGGCTTTGGTTGCGCATTTCTACCCGATGGTCGATATTTTCAATGACTCTGAGATATATTTGAGGTTCAATGGCGTTAATGTGCCAAATTATCTCATCTCTTAGCTCTTGTTCTTGTTTTTGGGTTATTGTCGTGCACTTTTTCTTTTAAATATCACCAAAGAAAGAAGGTCAACGGTGTCAAATCACATGAACGTGACGGCCAATTAACATCATCACGACGTGAGATAACACGGCCATTGAATTTCTCGCGCAAAAGAGCCACTATTTCGTTGGATGTGTGGAACCACATAGTGTTCACTCTTTATATAAATACAAATTAATACCCAAATGGGCCACGTCAGACATAAAAAGACAGTTCAACATGTTTTCGTCCTCTTCCACCATTTGAAGCATCTCCTGGCAAAATTCCAAGCCAATCGGTAAGTCTGCTGCATTCAGTTTGTTGACCATTTGAATTTTATATGGGAATAAGTCCAAATCATTGTGCAAAATTGACTGCAATGACTTTCTGCTTATACCCATTTCAGCAGATAAGGTTCTTGTCGAAACTCTTGGATTGTTTTGTATGGCAGCAGCTACAGCAGCGATTGTTTCCTCCGTCCGAACTGAAGGGTTTCGATGGTAAGGTCTTCTTTGGACTGTTCCATACTCGGCATAATTGTTCACAAGTCTCATTAAGGTCCATCTGCTCGGAGGATTGCCGCCAAACGTGCGCCTATACTCTCTTTGAATCGAAACTACGGACTGCAGTGCGTGATAGCGGCGGACAATCCAAATTCTTTTTTCAGTGTCCCAGTTATCCATTTTTGTTAAATCTAAAAATCAATCTGCAAAATAAAAAAAAATTAACCAGATTCATTAAATAGAAAAAAAGTTATTAAATTTCTTTTTGGTAGCGGCTTTCATCAGCCACCCTGTACATTGATTTCATGTAATTTTTTCAGTAAGTTTTTTTTTGAAGGAGTTTTAAAGTTAAAAAACAAATATTGTTTGAATGTAAAGAATCAATAGAAAACGAAATATTTGAAACAAAAAAAGGAAGAAAGAAGTAAAATATTAAAAACTAAACTTTAATTTAAAAACTAATTAAATATTAATCAATTAAACTTTCAATTATTGCAGTTAAAAAATAAAATAAAAAATTTGACAAAAAGGCCATTTAAAATTTTTATAAATTGTTACTTAAAAATTGCTTGCTTCAACTATTCAATTGGTTGCAGTTTGAAGAAACGGTAAATATAGATAACATGGCTCGAAATTATTCATCTATAGAATATTATTTATAATAAATTAAATATTTGACGCCTGCCATATCGTCTTACAGAAACTAGACCTTATAAAGATTAAAAAAAAATTAATTCTCACGTTAAATTCGCCATTTCTTGGTTACAGAGAAAATGGAATAACCGCAGAAGTCTTTCCTGTCACTTTTGACATGGGAAAACTTAAATCGAATGTCCAGAAACACTACTCCCTCTAACCTTTCTCCCAAAACCTTATTTCCTAGTTCCCGCACAATGCACCGCATATATAGGGATCATCCCCTGAGTGCTGGTCCAATAAAAAAAAATTTTTCCATTTTTTCGTCTTTGATATTTTCCCTTACAGTAGCGATATTTGTGTTTAAACCACAGCGAAGTACATGAACAACTATTTTTGGGCGCACTGAAATTTCCACTTGCATTTTTAATTTTTTTCCAAATTGCTTCAAAAATGATTTCCAATCACTTCTTAAATTCAAAACAATACAGGCCTTTTATTAATTATTCTTATAAAGTGACCCACTGTGCCTTTTCTAGAATTTATGGGCAATCATTTGTTTTTATGTGTATACAGGGTATTATTTATAAAAATTCTTTTTGCTTTTCTTATTTCCAAAGTTTCTTTTTTTTTTTTTATAAGCACTTTCGTGCCATCCAAGTGAAAATCCGAACAAAAGTTTTGCGCCGCAATTAATGTATAAAATAAAGTAAATTCATGCAAAATTGTCGCAGAATACGTAAATTGAAATAAGAAAAAATGAAAAAAAAATGTTGGAAAATATTTTCCAACAAAATAAAAGAAGTGTTAAAGAGCTTGAAATAAACCACACCAAAATGACACTGTTATTAAAATGCTTTTCAAACCGCAGTAGAATAAATTAAAATCCTCTTGTTAAAACTCTTCAGCACCGCAAAATGTTAAGGAGCTTGTAAAGAACCGAAAGACTTAAATAAAAGAAAGATTGTACACAAAATTGAAAAACGAATTGTAAAACATCAAAGCCAGCAAAATTTTGAACGTTACTCACAGTTGCAAGCAAATGCATCTTAAAAAAAAAACCAAAGTTGCCATACCACATTTATGCAAAGTCATCAAGACTGACAAATACCATACTGAAGCAAAGAACATAAAATAAAACTAAAATAAAATAGAAAGAATTGAAATGGTTGAACTGGCATTATGGAGTTAACGGCTCAAAACTAAATGGATGACTAACAAAATAACCATTGCACTTACTGCCGCCGTTGATATGTTAAATCATCGGAATGACTTGCGGTAGAACAAAATAAAAAGAAACATTTTTAACATGTTTAGCCTGCTAAGTGCTTGCAAAATCATTAAAAACAGGAAGATCTAAGAAAAAAAAAGAAAAACTGTAGTTTTGACATAAACAAAAGTAAACGTACAATCAACACACGCTTTGCATTGTAATAAAAAAAATGCCATAAGGAAGCCACACACATGCGTTTCCAATAAAATCACACGGCATTTGTCATGAAGAGTTCTTTGTTTTAGCCTGCTGCTAATCATATAGTCATACATACATATACATACATATGTATAAACGGTCACACATAAAAGTATGTAAATTTTACATAAATTTGGTTTGAAGTAACAGCAATTCTTATTTAATATTTTTAAAAACTACACTAAAGCATACTCAGTGAATGTCTCACTATCCAACGACAACGAGCTTATTTTAACAAAATATATACACAATACAATTCTCATTAGCTTCATATTAAGTATTTAATATATTTGCGTTCATCATTTATCCATTATTTCGTTTTAGGCTTCAAATAAATGGCTCCATTCAACATGCTTAGAAGAAAAGTATCACATCATAACATACCCTTACTTTTACTTAAATGTTTTTTTTTTTTTTTTTTTGGACCGGCTCTCAGGAAGTGACCTCTACACATGGGATGCATTGTGCTGGAACTAGAGGAGAGGAATAGTTAAAGTAATGACAGTAGGTGAAGCTTCACTCTCTTACAACACTACTTTTGTACATTCTGAGTTTTTATAGCAATGTTGAAGCAGCTTTGATGTCAACGAGACGTATTCAATTTTTGAAGCTACGCTTTTTTTGTAGCTTTTTTTAGTAATTACACTGTGCAACAAAAGACAAAAAAAAATTTTTTCCGCTGTGGTCGCCTAACTACAAATATCATCATTATTTCAAATTCGATGGTAAAGTTTTTGTAAAAGATATTTTTTTTTTAAATTTGGGTTTTTTGAAGAGGCTGCTTCCTACATCTGGTCTTAACTTTGGAAAGACTTGTTCAACTTTGTTATGCAATACGTCTAAAAATTTTGAATTATGTTACTATAATGTTTTTTTTCGAAAAATTAATAAATTTTTGCATTCTAAAAATTCATAAAAAATAGAAAGCACCAAATAGTTACCACTTTTACTACTTAATCTTAAAGGTGAATGTAATAGAAATGTTATTTCATGACAATCCATGGATAAATGCGTGTTATTCTTGTAGTCTGAACACTTCAGCCATCACCACATAGCAACATTTTAATTGTTTTTTTTACCATTTGCAGTCGTAGTTGAATTATAACTAGATTATTCGAGTAAGAAATTAATCGATGTTGAATATAGCCCGATTAATCGTAAAATATTATTCGAATAACTGAAATAATAAAAATAAATTTTATTCAACAAAGAAAAAGAAAAACAAATATGTTTTTTTTATATAAAAATAGAAAGAAAATAATAAAAAATGAAAAAATGAATATAGCTGTTAATATTTTTTATTTTTAATTTTCATTGACAAGAACTTTTTCTGTATTGTGAATTTAAAAAAAAAAAAAAATATTTTTTTAATTATATTATTAATTGACCTTTTTTTATTATATTTTTTGCAATATATTTATTAAGCTTGAGGTCTTTTTCTTTTTTTTTTTTTTTTATATTTCAAAAAATTATAATTTCCTATTATTCCTGATGATGTTAACAAGCTGTTAACGAAATATCGAATAATAAAATAAAACCAAATAAAATAAAAGAAAAAGACCTCAAGCTTAATAAATATATTGCAAAAAAAAAAAAAAAAAAATATTTTTTTATTATAAACAAAAACAAATATACAAAGAGGTCAAAAAACTAGAAAAAAATGTAGTTAAAAATTAAATATTAACTGAATTTATTTTGGGAATATCTCTTTAAATATGATTTTAATTTTAATTTTTTTTTTAAATACCTTCTGAGAATATCATAAAGTATGTAATAATAAATTTGACATATATTTTTTAAGAGAAAAAGCACAATTTAAAATTAAAATCATAGTTAAAAATTAAAAGTAAAATAAAAATTCACATGTACAACATGCGTGTAAAGTTGAGTTCGATGATCAGATGGAGTGAAGTAGGTCTTACACCGTCTTAAAAAGCCAAGGCACTTGAGACTTGATACCTCACTATGTATATAGTACTCAAAATCACAGAATACCTGTGTTTACTAACTATTCTCATTTGTGGTCACTGACACTATGTAAAGGTTCAGCATAAGAAATCAATTTTACTCTCACCTAAAAGTGCACATTATTGATAATTTTTATTCTGTTCAAGTTTGCCACCCACAGTGAAAACGAGTTAACAAAATAATTTGCAAACATGGTATTCTACTTGATTTCAATGAGTGTTAAAGCATTTTCACACTTCATTCACAAATGCTTGCCAAGTTTTTCTAAATATTCATCAATGCTCGTCTACATAATATATTTTATATTCTGCTGCTTGTTTATATGTAAATGTATGTATGTATGTGCAATAGAACATTATGAATAGCCAAGTACGGCTGCTTTAAAAGAAATTATGTAGCACTCAGTCATTTTATACTTCATTAAGGATTTGCTCAAATTTCAGTATTCACGCCTTCAAACGTGGTCACTCACTTAAATCAATAAACAAGAAATCTGACGAAATGATCACTTGGAAATATTTAGTTTTTGAAACACAGAAGAAGTTTTATTGAAAGGCATTCACTTACGTGGGCTTAATTATAAATTAAATGTTGATTTTTAAACCGATAGAACTTTCGAAAGGGTTAACTGCCAAACAAGCAATCATATTGTGCTGATTTGTTTTAGACATTTACGATCAGTGGATAATACCTACATAATGAATCCATTTAGTGTCATAAAGGCGAGTACAATTATAATCTTTTTAAATCACTAAACTGTTATCATCGAGAATGAAGATGGTTGAGAGTAGGCTCGTTTTGGTAACCAAATTTTCACGTATTGAAGCGGAAATTAATAAAACTACGTATCGTTTTTCTATCAAAATGGCCTCACAGTTCACTAGAGAGTGAATATTATTGCATTTGCTTAGTAGAATTTGCGAGAGCACAGAATGATATCGAGCCTTTGGTGCAATACCGTAGTAACTCAAAATTAAAATTTTTTGAGCTGGGTATGCAGAAATGATCTTTGGGGAAATATATTTCTAAAGGAAGAAAGATTATGGTTCTATCTCTAACTGTTCAGATTCTACAGCTACAAATGTCTTTATTGCCTCCAGCTATTTCCAACAATATTTATTTGCAATAATGAAATATTTCCTTTATGACAAAAAATTTACAAACAGAAAACATTACAAAACATGCCACTTTTTTTAAAAACTTGTAAAAAAATAACTTTAGTAAACGAAAATACTATCAAAAAGATGGCTCAAAACTTCAAATGCATTTTTCTCAGTTCACGATTTTTTGAATTACTGCGGTATTGCACCAAAGGCTCGATATGTAGAAGTCACTTTTTAGATATGTCTATCCTAATTTTAATTTTCATATGTTACCGTCTGTATATACTAGCGTATAATAAATTGAGACTTCTCATATGGTTCATGTAATTAATTGTATATGATGATGAGTTTTGATTTGCGCGTCTGCTTGTTTTCCTCTTCAGATGTACTTACTTCGGCAGAAATTATTTCTTCAAAGGTTTAATTCCACCTGCAGTTGTAGTTACGTTAGTGGGCTCGGTAGGTCCTTCGGTAGGTTCTTCGTAAGGTAATTCGGTACGTGAGGTAGTAGTTGATTCGCTAGGTTCTGCGTTGCGTGCTTCGGAAGGTTTTTCATTAAATATTATTTACATGAGCAGCAATTAATTTTACCTCTCAGTTCTCACAGTATTTTTTTTTTTTTTTATCTAGGACCAGCACTCAGGAGATGACTCCTACACATGCGAAGCATTGTGCTGGGAACTATAGGAAAGGGATAGTAGGAGAAACGACAGGAGGTGATGCTTAATTAATTATTTTGCAGCTCTGCTTTCGCACGTTCTTTTGTTTTTATAATCGTTGCAGTGCTGAAGCTTCGGTTTAGTAGCCATTTTTTGTTATTATTTTACTTCGCCGGTGCTACACAATACCGAAGAAGGAGGGCGTTCTGATGTGATTGTGGATTGCTATCAGCTGAAGCCGGTATTGTTCAGTGACCAGTGACTATGCCTTCGCCACTGAAACCTTCCGACAACAACTGACACACAAAGACACACGAATGCACATCAGAAAAAAATTCCAGTGTTAACTTCTCACAAATACCAAATTCTGCAAATAATTTGAGCAATGGTGTCTTTCGCCTATCTTCAGGCATTTTTAAATGCAAATTACAATTTTTAGACACAAATTTAAATTTTTCGTATTTTCTTTAATTTATTTTTATATTGACGTTTGTTGAAAATGGCAATGCGGGTTTTATGTTTGTGATTTTTTTTTAAATTCCTTTTTGTTAAAATAAAATATGTGCATGAAACCACATAAATTTTATCTTCATTGACCTGATATTGATTATATACGTGGAACCAATTCCCTCATTTTATATTGATACTGGTATCTTTTTTTAAGCGATTTTGATTACGCGAGTGTTCCAAGAACGTATACATACATATATCGCGTAAAAACATGAAAATACAATGTGTAACAGATTGATATTGGTAATTTATAATTTGCATATGTACTATTTGTATACATGCATATCTTCACATCAAATGCAAAAAGGCCTATAATCACTTTTGAGAATTGTACAGGCGAGATAAAACACTTAATAAAATAAAAAGAGTTGTGGTTACAAATATGATTTTCTTGCAATATCATCCAAATAAAATGAAGAGTTTATTTACAATGTTAAAAATTGTGTCTCTAAAAGAGTATGCTGCTAACATTTTTTCATTGTTTCATTATTTCTCAACAGCATTTCTCAGCAGTATTTCTTACATTGATTTTGAAAGCTTCGTAAAAACTGCCTTTTGAATTTCGTTAATAAAATCATTATTTTTAAAAATAGAAAGCTAAAAATTTGTGAAGACGTGTGCCTTGAGGTGCTGTACCAAATATCGATTAAAAACTCAATTTTGAGTTATTGATTATTACGCCCTTTTGCATTTCATTTGACGTTATGTACATATAAATGTAAGTATGTAACAATATCAAACATATATTATTTTTATACTTTCATATTACATGCAGCAATATTTGCCACGATTGGTTTCAAATTGAATCTATTTGCCACAAAATCATCAATTTTATAAAACGAACTGGTTTATCACTCTGAACTAAATTATAAATCGAGTCCTACATATGTGGTTTTCACAATGTTTTTGTGATGATTTTGAAATTAACAAAAACAAAACAAAAAAAAAAAAAAAAGAAATGCACATAAAATATTTTTGCACCGTTAACGTAAAATATTCTACATTAAATATCAGATGGAACATTTAATGAATTTTTACCTTTCCAATGTGTGTTGTTTGTTTTTGTTTTTGTTTTTGTTTTTGCTTTCCGCGCAGTCCTTTAATATAAATCTAAATTGAACACGTATTATATAAAGCAAATAAAAAATATGCATGACCATACGACTACATACAGATATGAGCTAAAATTTATTATGTGGTGTAGGAGCAAATAAATTTATTTGTTTTAAACATCTGATGCAATAGGATGAAAATAAAAGTACACAAAAATATTGTTTGAAATTTTAAGCATGTTTGTATTGGTTTTCATATATATACGGCCATTTACGCAAGTAAATGGTGATTAGCTATTAAATATGCTTTTTAAAGGCGATATTTTATAAATAATACATGAGTTAGAAAAACATGTGTACTTCATGGGATGCAACAGACAAAGATTTCTAGCCACTGAGAAGGGAATTTTAGCTTTCGTTTGTTCTAGGATAAAAATTATTGTTTGCCAATTATTCTTACTGATGATAAAACTTTTCGAAATGATAAGAAACTGAAATAAATTATCACCAAAGTGTAATTAAGTTACATATACATGTACATATTCCAATACATATGGGCAAGTCTCAGAAAGAGTCCAGCAAATAGAAATTTTCGGAAATTAATACTACAAAATTTGTTTTAATGGGATATTAGACCACACGTTAAAAAATTTTACTTTTTTATTTTTAAATATCAATTTCAATTAGAATAATATATTTTTTAATTATATTTATTTTTGAACGATAGTCTTTTTTATGAAACGTTTTTTTCAATTATTTATTTTTAATATTTCGCTATTTCGTCAGAAAATAATTATTTCCTGACGATGCTTCCTATTTGGTAGCGAAATATTGAAAATAAATAATTGAAAAAAACGTTTCATAAAAAAGACCATCGCTCAAAAATAAATATAATTAAAAAATTTTATAAAGGTCAAAATAAAAATAGAAGTGAGACAGATAATAGAATAATATATTTTTTGAATTAAAAGTTTAATCAATATAATTAAATTTTTAATTAATTTTTAGGCTCAATACTTAAATAAATAAATTATTTATTTTTTGCTGATGAGGTTTTATTTTTATTTAAATACTTATCGGATTGTTTCATTTCATATATACAACACTCTCTATACAAATTAAGAGCCTATAAGCGTTGTAATTGAATATTGAATATTTTCTTTAATTTTTTTTTTTTTGTTATTAAGAATCTGTTTGAAAATTTTCTAAATATTTAATTAAATTTTTAATTATTATTACACAAAAATTTCATTGACAAGTTATTTAATTAAGTCAACAATAATAATTTTATTGATACTATTAATTACTTTTCAGCTGATGTAATTAATTTTTTAATTGATATAAAAAAATTTCTTAATTAAAATTTTGTTTTATATATTTTTCTGCGTATGGTCATGTTCCAGAAACACTTCAACAAGAAAAAATTTTTTAGCTCCTAAATTTTCTCATTGCAATATCTGACCAGATATATAATTTTAAAAGAAAAATGTATTTCCATCATCATTTATTACAAAATTTAAGGCCAAATCCTGCCACGCCTCAGATCTCTTAATGTTATAACAGAAATTTAAATTTTTTCGGTGTTTATATCATTACTTTAGTGCTGAAATAAATGGTCCGATCGAAAACAATATTTCTATTCTTGTAAGTCTCTTTATCGATTCCAAAAAAAAGTTTGTTGATTATTTTGTAAAGGTGAAAAATATGTTGTAGCGTGATTGACGGAAAGTAAGGTTTTTTATTTTGTGAATAGAATGAAAAATTTTTTTCGAAAGTGGCTCCAAATAGAACGAGGGGAGTATTTAGAACCGATTGCATAATCCTGAAAAATTCCATCCTCGTCTGGAGACTTCAAAGAATGAGAGAATGCAACAGAGCATTTCATCTTGGTAAGTATCTCTTGACGTTTTGTAAGCCCCCAATAAATCTTAAAGAGTCATTAGTCAGATTTTTCCCCCCCGAACTCTGCTGGTCGATATAGTACCTTCCATATCTGAAATCCGGCCTCCTTATAAGAAAAATTTCCTTAATTTCGTTGTTCTATTGTTACTATAATGGGATGTGTGCTAATGAAATCTGGGAACTTGTTCCCGAAACTCGCGATCATCATTAAGAGTGCATCCATTTGTGGACGATATGGCAGCGACTCGCACTACTCATTACAGAGAAAATTCGTTTTTTGGTCGAACAGCACTTTTGTGGAATTGACTACACGCAGAGATCTGTCACTTTTGACGTGGAAAAATTCAAATCGAATGTCAATTAACACTACTCCCCTTTCTCCCAAACCTTAGTTCCTAGTTCCGGCACAATGCACCGCATTTGTAGCGGTCTTCCCCTGAGTAGCGGTCCAAAAAAAAATCGTTAGGAACATTACCGTGGACAAATAAGAACTTTAATTCTTGTAATTTTATTATTAATTATTTATAATTTTAAATTTATTGAAATTTATCTGGAGTTTTATATAAAAAAATAATTTTTATAAAAAAAAAAAAATGGTAGTCCAAGATAGAAAAAAAACCGTTGGAACAGTGAAACGTTAAGTTAAGTCTCAAATATTTTATACCATTGTGGCAATATATGTAAATTGTTTCACAAGGTCTGGGCAAACTGTAGAAAATTTTGTCCATCGAAAGGGCAAAATTTTTGTTCAGAAAGGAAATCACCATTAGTCCGAATTTGGGCTCGAACCCACTATCTTTGGTGTTGTAGTCAACGCCCTCACAACTGCAAACATTTCCACCCCCATTTGTATATACTGATAGATAATATTGATTTTATTATTACCATATTGAAATTATTTCGTTTTTCTTGAGTTGCATTAAGGAGATCATCGTTCAAATTCATACAACACTAGAAAATCCTTTTTATTCGAGAATTAGTAATTGTTTATCTCATTTATTTTACTTACTTTCTAGATAATAATATCAGATTAGATACATATTATATTTGCTTTGTTTTTCAAAATTCAATTATAATAAAATGTTGATATTTGTTTTTTTTTTTTTTTTTTGACAAAAACATTTAATTTCTTCAACTGAATTGCACAAACGATAAATATTTCTAGTAAATTAAACGAAAATAGTATTAAAATAAATCCTATAAACAACATTTCACCCACAGCAACAGTAGCGTATCTCAAAATTGTGCCGATAGATTCCATTTGAATAAATATTGTTAAAAATGTGTGGCGAAGGCACATATCAAGGGCGAAAATTTTTGAGAATATTTATTTTGAAAGACAAATACCAACTAAAGAAATAAATCTCAAAGGGAAAATTTTTTTATAGCAAAGTTAGTTCTCCACAGATTATGGCAGTTCAAAATTTGATGAAGACTAAAATGTCGAAATATTTTTTTTCGTACGCCAATGGCACATACAACATATACATATGTATGTGTGTAGATATTCCAAGTATGCAATATCCTGACCACAAACTGCACATCCTACATGAACATATGTATGTATATTTATATACGTAGATAAAGAAAACTTAATAAATTTTGGCTTTTAAGCGCCAATAGAACACACAAAAATTTTAATTTTTAAGACAGAACAATTTCACAACTAAATACAAAGTACAGGTCAAAATTATAAAGTCACTTTGTACACAGTTTTCTAAAAAAACTGCAGAGGATAATACGGTTACGCAATATAATTCGTATTTAAATACAGTAGACTCTCACAAATTAGCAGCACTTTGTTAACGGGAGTTACATATATCCCTGATAAATTTGATAAGTTCTTAGAAGCAATAAACAAATAAAATAATATTGTGAAATTGTTGCAAAGTAATTTGACTTTATGAAAATTAGTGCAACGGAAAAAAGATATTCAATTTCATTTCAGTTCCCACAAAAATATTAAGAAAATTTAAAACAACAAATGAATTGCAATTCTGCAATTTCGTAAGGTAAATTAATTTAAAAGCATTTTTAAGAATAAAAATGTTTTCAAGTAATTAAAGTGCAAATGATAGCATTTTGAGTTATGAAAATTTTCATAAAGTCAACCAATCAGAATTGAGCTGATGCAACAATTATGATTGAGTTTAAGTTAACTTTTAAGTAATATGTAAAATAAAAATCAGTTCTAGTTCCTCCGTTAAACAGGCCACAATAAATCAAATTAGAACTAAACATCACCGTGTCTTTTTTTATTTCAATAGGTATCAAAAAAGGGGTTAAACTAAAAATTAAGAAAAACCAAAGAAAAGGAATTCTTTTTTTTTTTAAACCCCAGCATATAATTACGCAACTCGGGTGATTCTAATTTTCTAAATGTTCTAATTTCTAGAACATTTTTTTTATTATTATATTATTATATTATTATTATATTATTTATTATACATATAAAGGGTGAATTTTTTTGCAATTTTCTTCTTGGCAACATTATTTTTGCAGCTCAGCTGTTTTTGTGACGCATGTTACCGTTAAACATGTTCAGTTTGGTCTATAATTTAACCACGAATCGACTTACAAACGAACAACGCTTGCAGATTATTGAATTTTATTATTAAAATTCATGCTCGGTTAAGAAAGTCCATCGTGCACTTCTTCCATTTTATTTTTAGTTTTGGGCGACCTTCTGAGGCGGCTATTCGGAATCTTGTGCCTAAATTTCGCACCAAATTAAACATTATGGGACATTAAAACACCGACACTCGTACATAGATTGCGGATAGAGGAAAATATCGCAACTGTATCCGCCAGTGTTGTTGACGACCGTGAATTATCGATTTGGCGCTGTTGCAGCAATTCGGCCTCTGTTACTCCAATTTTTTTTTTGCCCAAAATGGAAAAGCTGGACTTGGCTGACATGTGGTTTCAGCAAGACGGTGCACACGAAAAAATGGCTCAATTGTGAGGCGAGTTCGGTGAACAGTTTATTTTTACGTTTGGGGACGGTCAATTGGCCGTCTAGATGGTGCGATTTAACGCCTTTAGACAATTTTTTATTTAAGGCTCATATATATAGGGACAAGTCTGGCAACGGTTGACACACTACAGGCCAATATTGAAAAATTTATTCATGAAATACCGGCCGATATGTTGGGGAGAGTATGCCAAAATTGGACCCAGCATAGTAACCATTTGAGGAGTAGCCTCGGTCAACAATCACATGAAATCATCTTTAAAGATTGAAATAAAGATTTCATACATTTCTCTAAATTTATGTGTTTATTTTTTTTAAAATTGGGTTTGATTTAAAATATCAGCTTTTATATAAAAATTCCTGTCACGATGTTTGTCCGGGCTAATTTCCGAAATTACTGGATTGATTTTAATGAAATTTGGCACAGGTATATAACTTTCCCCAACCCAAAGTATATAGTCTATATTGATTTTAAAAATGCCCATTGGAAGATGCCACGTCCACACAAAATAAATATTTATTAGCTTCTATCTCAAAAAACGGTGACAGTAAGATTCTCTGAATTTGGTCCAGATTGCTTAAAGACAAATGGAAGTCATCGGTCAAAAAGAAGGCGGAATCGGATAAGTGGGCATGGGCTACCTCCCATACAAAGTAAATATTGATTTTTGTATATCTTGAGAACGTTTAAAGTATTTAAATTTGGTCTGAATGACTTGGTAGTCGATACATCAGTCGAAAATGCCTTCGCAATGAGTTTTTTTTTTTTTAAGACAATAAAAACTCTACGTAGCTTTTAAGCTCGTCTGTAGAAACACACAGGGTCTCAGCGGCAATCGAACCCGTACTTCCATATTGATAAGACTAATGCTCATGCACTAGACTACGGAGGCGGTATAGCATTTGACGAATAGAACAAAACATTAAGGAAATGGCAGCATTACTGTTAATTACGATGCAATAGTTTACGCATAAACGTGACAACAATTAATTGACCATATTATTTCAACCAGCACTATATGAGCATGCAAATCTAGTGGAATCTTGTGATTTTCTCAAAATTTTCTTTGCCAACTTACTGCACTGTTTGTATGCTAAGAAGCCATATGGATGAGTAGAGATGCAAAAGAAAAAACTACTTTGCAATATATTGGTTTAAAAAACGAAGGAAAGTGCAAGAGGAAAATAGTCCATAATAAAATAAAATTTATTTTATTTAAAACCGCACTAAAAATGTTCAGCAAGACTTGCTTGCTACTTACACTTGTAATAAAAATAAACTAAATTACAATTTTGTCGTTTTTTTTTGCTAACAGTTTTATCTTGCAAATTAAAGTTTAGTTTGGATATTTAAGCCAAATGAATATATTGGGTTAATGCTCTTAAAATTGGCAAATAAAAGCATTCATTGCTTCCAAATTATAAGGGTATCAGTCAGTTTTATTATACGAACGTTAGCATTAGTTTTTGTAAAAATTCCCAGCATCATCAGCTTTTGCTTAAAATGTGTGCCCATGTTTGCTGTGAAATAAAATTTATGGCTAAAGTTATGTCATGCTAAAAACCGAGAAAGAAGCCCACCTGTCATGATGGCCGATTTTGAATGCTTCATTAGTGCTAAATTATGGAAATGCTGAACTTTGAAGTTAGTACAGATTAATGGCTAAACTTTAATCAAGTTTTACTCGATAAAAACAAAAACATAAAAATTACTTTTCGCCTTCAACATTTTTATTATTTTTGTATAAAAACATTATGTGAATAGTAAAATTGAAATGATTTTTGCAAAGAAAAAAAAAGGATAAGAGAATGCAGTACAATGTTTAATTTACCACTGGAAAAATGTTTTATCAGTGAATAGTTTTCTTTTTTGTTTCCTTTTCAATTTAAATATATGTACATCCATAAGTATGTATGTACGTGCGTGTGTACATATTATTCCTTTACTATTTAATTTTTATTAACCCCATCGCACATTGTTACACACAGCCAATAGCTTCCTTTACATTCTTGGAAAGGCTTATAATGCCTGTATTATGAATAATCACTATTTATGTGCAAAGATTTCTAGTCCTCAGGGTGTAAGCGCGATCAAGTGAAAGAGAACAAAAGCAAAAAAATTAAGTGAAAAGTAATCAAGTTGAAAAAACTCGAAATGAAATGAAAAGGAATGCTGTGCAATAAACCACCAAAGTCCCACAAATTAATTAAAATGCAAACAAATAGAACTATGAACTACATACATACATATATGTATATATGTATGTGAACGGAAAGAAAACTGCAGAAAAGTTGCCAAGTAAAGCAAACCAAACCCAAGACAATAAATGCATTAAAGGCAACAACCGAAGTGTGTCTTCTTTCTTGTTGCTGCAAATATTAGCGCTAGATACTGTGTTCATACTTGTGCGAGCATATCGAAGAAAGTTTGCAAGACGAGCTTTATAGCAACGTAATGTTGTTTAGGAATACATTAGGAATATAGAAATACCAAGAAATATTTTGTTTTCTTAATGCAAATACTGGGAATTCCCAACAGAAACACCACATTAGTTTAACTTATCTAATTTGAATAACTTTTATTTACTTGAAAAATTTTATTTATTCAAATTGGGCGTGCTTATTAAATTTTTAATAAGTTTTTACACAAAAAAAAAAAAAAAACATGGAAAATACATAAATTGTTTATTTGAGAACATTTATGAAAAATTCAGTAGTGACAAAAAACTTGCATACCTTTGTATTTACGAAAAACATTATTATTATTATTGGGCCCGAAGCACTGCGACCTAAAAGATGTATTGTGCAATGTCCTTCATAGTAGACCCCCATCCCCATCTTTCTAAGGAATCCAAGCACAACCATAGGAAGTGGAACTGTCTGCCGACTGCAGGACAATGGGTCACTCTCACAAAATCGACAGAACTTGGTCCCGTAAGATTCGGAGGTGTGCTGCTAGAGCGTTGTCGTTTCATAGCTGTTGAGTCAGCTTCCTTGCTGCCTTAACCAGGAAGTATTTTAGCCGCTTTTTAGCGGCTCTACTGAGTATAACCTTCTCGTCCTCGGCTCCTGAGCCATGAACAACTCGTGTTCTAGATTTACGTCAGCACCTGCCCATAGGGCCTTATCTGACGGTGGTCTTAACACCGAGTAAATTTCTGAAACGATTCACTAGCGCCCCCAGAGCACTGATAAGCAAATGAGCCCGTAGGCCACCTACTTCCAGAGTTGGGTAGCAAATCATGTATAGTATTCTCTGGTTTCTATAATGCACCTTGTTGAGGTGTTCGAGCGGTCTAAACTCTTGTCACATCAGAATGTTTTTATGTCAAGACCCATTTAACAGTAATACTGTTGGTTCGAAACACATTCCGGTGACTACTGTCGAATGGCAACAGCACCTAGTAGAGTAAAAGTCATATCATTAATATGCGTGTTACGACTTTCACATATTTACGATTAGACCAAAAACTCCACTCCCTGCGTAACTTTAGGTAGCAACCACAGCCACTACGAATCCAAACCCAGGCCAGCACACCACCGACCTTTCGGGGTAGACACGAAGTCCTCTACCCGAGGCACCTATAGCACCCCCAAGGAAGACATCAGTCCTTAAACCCGTACTAGCGAAGACGGTGCGAGGCTCGTACCAGCGCACACCACCGACCTTTCGGGGTAGACACGAAGTCCTCCACCCGAGTACCTATAGTACCCCCAAGGAAGACATCAGTCCTTAAACCCGTACTAGCGAAGACGGTGTGGGGCCAAGCTGGTCCCGTAGTACTAGATTAGAATCTAACTGGTGTTAAGCAGTCCTTCATCAATCTCTAGTGAGATTTCGAAAAGTCACCTCCTCTATCATTTTCGAACCCCAGAGAGGAACAAGGTAATGCTGCACCTTGAGCTAGGCACCGCGGGGTCGCTTATACACCCGTAAGTTCCGAAAACAAGATTCACAAGTCTCCAGAACTCCCCTGCGGGATGAGCCATGAACAGGAGAGGTGAGGAGTTCATCCTCCTCTTCTGCGGTGATGTTTGAGGCTTCATCGGTCCCTAAGTTCACAGCAATTTCCAATTCCGCTGGTTCGCAGACTACTTACGAAGATGTTGTTTTCCGTGAGGCACTGCTGCCTGCTTTATTATTTTTACTTCGTTTTTGATTCCATAGGGGAAATAAGGGGACGGAGTTGGTCGAGCCGCGATAGTTCCTCGGTGTCACGCAAAGGCTGATTACAACCAGAGGGTGCACAGTATCTGGAGGTCACCCTTGGAAGACAATTTAAAATTTTTTTTAGACATTGTTTACAAAGTAAAAGATTTTGCATTATGTTTATTTTACTATTGTAAGTAAACAGCTGCAAGGAAATTGCTTACAATTATTCACTTAATTTAAATTTTTTTTTTTAACTGAAATTAAAATTGCGCAAGACTGGATATATGAAAACATATGAGTTTAAAGTATTTTTTGATTAAAAACTATGATACTTTTTTAACTAAAGCACTTTTCATTGCATATATGTATACACATGTATGTATGCATGCACGAACTTGCACGTTTTCGGCATAAAAAGTGCCCTTAAAGTGTACTTTTGTTAAGGCGAAAAATGGTTGCATTATAAAATATACATATATACATAAGTATGTATACATTTATAAAGAAAGATCTTTGTATAAAAAAAAATATCTTTTATAATTTTGTGTGAAAAAATAATATTATGTTAACGCGGTTTTTGCTCCTTTTTATTTACACCACTTTCAGCTACTAAAATGAAAAAAATTATAAAACATAATACTCATATGCTGTACACAAGTACGGAAAAAAGTTAAAAAAAAAATACAGTAAATGTCTAAGTGGTAGAGCATGCATGACAGTAGTTCCAAGACTTTTCTTTTAAGTTCGAGTAATATTCTGGGAAAAAAAAAATTTCAGACATTCGGCAAAAGAATATTTTTTTTTTTATCTTGGACCAGCACTCAGGGCATGACCCCTATACATGCGATGCATTGTGCTGGAACTAGAAAAGTAATTTTAAATTATTATTATTTTAAAAAGTGTGCTTTTTCTCGAAAAAGTAAAAATTAAAATTTTTAATTTTAGAGAAATAATGAATGAATGAATAAAAAGAGAATTAAATGGATATTTTATGTTACATTTTCCTGCACGTTTCACCGTGCAAAATAAAAAAAAATAGCACAAAACATCTTGAATTTACATTATTTATTTATTCACGCGCTTTTATCTCGATCGCAGAGTGATCCTATTTAAAAAAAAAAATATATATATAGTCTATGTGTCCTTCTAGACTATTTCTGTTTCATATTTCATTAAACTCGGTTAATTGGTTTCATCGTGTTGATTTAATTAAACTTATAGTGAGAACGTAAGATCGAATTTTTGTGGTTTTAACGTTAAATTCTGGTTTTAATTTTGGTGTGAAAACACTATTAGAAATTATAGTTATTATACATCAATAGCGATTTCACAGATAAGATATGTTCACATGATTGACAGATTGTACAATATTGTAGGATACGGCAATATGGTGGCAATGCACTCACAATGAAAAATTGTCACCATCTGGTAATTTGTCTGTTCACACTATTGAAAGAAAACCATACAATTTCATTGCCACACAGTTCTGCGACAATAAATTTTTCTGCCAATAATAATTGTCTGTTGACACGGTTGTCAGGCAAACGTAGCCAGATACGATGTTTAACATTGTATCCAAATATTTATGGGCAGCATTGCCAACAGAAATATTTATCTGCCAATAGTGTTATTGTACGGTGCACTAAATGAAGCACATGCGACAATAACAAATGACTGTAAATTGTGTGTCAATGGAAATGAAGGATGTTCTCACGATTGGCAGAATTGTGACAATATTATTGGCATACAATGCACCGACAATACATTTTGTGACGATGTTGCCACACAAAAATTGTGTCTTCACACGATTGTTGCACATTTTGTAACAATTTTTCTGTCAATATTCTAGTAAATGACAATCGTGTGTACATACCTTAACAAGCATTTGAATATATTAAAATGAATAATTGTGCTGCCGGTTAAGAAGCACTGTCTCGTTCTAGAATATGGTGCAAGTCGCCAACAAAATGTGTTACGTATTATTTCCGTTTCTGTTATTTTTTATTTTTTGTTCTTTTCGTAGACTACTATGACATGATGCATATGCAAATTTGTTTGTACGTTAAATACATTATTCAACGAGTGCTTCCAGTTAAGAGTCTGCGGCATAGACTTCCCATTTTTATTTCACTACTTGCTGTACTTTTTATAATAATTGCCCCCACCAACACCACCACAATTTGTTTGTTATTTTTTCCTTTCTTACTGTCCTTTGACACTGTATGTCCTGGCACAAAAAGAACAATACTTTTATGATTGCAATATATTATGAAAAAACCAAATCATATACATATGTTTCACATATAATTTGTCAAACGGTTTTTAAATTAACATATGAAAGAGATTTTTAATTAGAAGTAAATTAAAAACAAATTTATAGAAGGTGAAAAGTGGTTGAGAAAAACACCGTTAATAAATTGGAAAAGTATGGCATATCAAAAATGAGGAGAAAAAGGGCAGCATTGGTGGAGAATGTTTTTATAAACGGCAATGAACGTGTGGTCTCCAGCTGGATAATTGGGTTGAAATAAATTTGTAAATTTTCAGGGAAGATATTTTAGCGTCCATTTATGTAAATCCTGTTTTGATTTATGTCAAATTTGTACCACCTGAGAATATTTTATACGGATATAACTTGCAGAATCACGAAGTTATTGTCAGTAAACCAAGAGAAAAATACTTGTTAGTATTACAAACTTGTTTTTCTTTTCTGCTCTCATTTTTTTTAATAAAGAGGTGTTTATAAGTACCAGAAATTTGCTAGTAATTAAATGAAAACCTTTGTTGAATTTCGCTATAATACAGGGAGGGCCAAAAGAAGCGAAGGTGCTTGAATTCCTTATAACTTTTTTATTATAATTTTTTTTTATTAATTCTTCTAGTTTTTTGATCTCTTTTTGTATTAATTAGACTAATTATTTAAGCTGCAGGTCTTTTTTATATTTGTTTTGTTTAAAAGAAAACCAATTTTCCTGAAGAAACTACACAAAGGAGTAGCGAAATATCGAATAAAAATAAATATTATATATATAAAATAATAGTGTAATAATTAGTGTAATTTATTTTTTCTTTTCTGGATTTTGTAAAGAAGACTTTGAACGACCTACCAAAATCGTGAACTTTATTTCAGAAGAAAATTATAATTATTTTCATAATTTAATTATGAGCGACGAAGCCCATTTCCAATTGAATGGGCAAAAAGGGCTACGGAAAATCCAGCAGCGAGAATTACACCTAATTAAGTGTGCCGTTTCATCGGAAAGAAAATGATTACGGTGTCGCCGTTTCTATCACTGGTGTTAGATATCGGACAATATTGGAAATTTTCTTAAGGCCAGCCGTGGAAAACCATCCGCAAGTATGGTTCCAATAGGATGGAACCACAGCGCACTCTGCGAGGGGATACAATGGCTCTTGTACAAGACATCTTTGGTGAACGAATTCTTTCTCGTACAAGCGATTTTAATTGGCCTCCGCGTTCACCGGATTTATACACTCCAGACTGTTTTGTTTGGGGTTTTTTTGAAGGAAAAAGTGTTTACTAATAAGCCTAGAATCATACAGCAAGTAAAAAATAATATACGCGATGAACATACATCCGACAGAACAGCTCAAGTTTTGCCAAAGGTTATGCAAAATGTTTTAGAAAGAGACGAATATGCAAAGCACAGATATAATTTTTCATAATTCAATGCAAAGTATTCTCCATTAATATACTGTATTTAAAATAAAAAAAAATTAATAATAATATCTTAAATAAACTCAAACACCTTCGGTCATTTTCGGCCACCGTGTATAAAGTCGATGAGTGAACTTTGTTTGGACATAAACTTCAATTCCAAATAAAAGATTTTTTGCTACAATAAGGAGCAGCAGTTGGTCTCATCTTGATTCCAAATTGTCATAGAAAATTATTTAATTTCGTTACTTGTAACAGACAGCTCCACCTAACGGCCCAAAAAATATTGCTGATCCTGCTTGTGCGCGTATGGAAGCTTTCACTGTATATGGATGTGCGTATTAGTAAAGCAATTTATTTGCACACAGAAATAGCAACACAAAACATTTAATTGTGTAAAGATTTTGATTACATTAGGAAACGAGAAACAGCTCAATGCATACATACATACATACACACATATACATATATGTATATACATATGTGCCATCCTCATAAAGTAATAAAGTTATTTTTACGTCACAATAAAATTATCTTTTATACAAAATGTCAAGAACAAATTTAAGAAGATAAAACACATATTCCCTTTGGTATTTTAAAATTCAATAAAAAAAAAATTAATAAATAGCAAATGGGAAAAATGTCAAAAGCAATTTAATAGTGTTATACATACATACATACATATATCAGTTATAATAAAAATGAGAAAAACAATCAATCACGATTAAATCATAAAATGGATATTGCAGTCTAAATGCTATTAAAAGCAATATGATTAAAATACACATACATACATATAAGTTGACACACATACTACACACACATATATATATGTATAGAAATCCTTAACTAATTTATTTTTTTCTGTAGTATTTTGTGCCTTATTTTGATAGATAATTCTCTAATACAGCATTGATGAAGAATAGTATATGCTCCGAGTGAAAATTATAAAAATAAAGCCAGATGCAAATCTCCGGAATTTAATTTACAATTTTGCTGTTGCTCGAAAAACCTTGAATTGCCTTGAATTGTTTTAATTTTGAAAAATATTCTTTTGCATTACCCAACCCATTTTATACGTTTATACTCCATTTTATAATTGAAAGTTCGTATGTATGTATGTATGTATGCATATGGTGGTAATAACTTTTTCGAATGTATGTCCGGCTTTTTATATACATTTGTATGTCAGCCGAACACGCTTTTTTTTTAATGGTCTATATATACTTAACACTTTACAGCCTATATATGTATATACATTTCGTTGGTGCTTATGCCAACTCATTAATAGAGCTTCAATCAAATTTCTTTAAAAAGCTCCCAAAAAACCTTTGAGAATTATTCAAATACAAACAAAAAAAAACTAAGTAAAAACCAGCTTTTGAGAGGCCATATATATACGATTAGATACAATAATCATAAATCATTAACACTATTTGTACCATTAGTTTGCCCAAGCAAATAATGGAAAGTGCATTATAAACATGTGAACTAAGAGAAATTTTAAAATTTGTTTTCACATATACATTTATATGTATGTGTATGAACACTGTATATATGCATACATATATATTTATTATATTAATTTTATGTTAAAACAAGTTCTTTCTTACATTTTGTTTAATTATCATCATTAAAAGCAAATATTAACTTCAAGCAATATTTCATGCTGCTGACGATGCTGTTGCTGCAGCTGCATGTTTGCGTTGTGAAATATAAAGATTTTTCTCATATTAATAACAATACAGTTGTTTATCGCTTAACAGAAAAAAGGTGATATTGAAATGTAAATGATTTACTGATTAATGATTTCAAATGTTCGTTAATGTACTGTTGACATTCAGCTGTACGAGTATGTATTAACATGTTTGTGCATGTTTGCATGTGTGCAACAATATAATGCTTATTAATAACAAAATGAAAGAAACCAACATAAAGACGATATATATATGTTTGTACATACATAATATATACATATTTTAGCCGTAGGATTAATAAACACGAGCTGGAGACATGCAATTTATAATCGAGCAATGAAGAAGGGTTGTCAGACTGTCTGAAAATGAAGTTAATCATGTGGATATTTCCTTGAAAGACGGTCATACACTTTGTTATTATACCCTTCACTTTAAGTTTGTCAGTTCGTGTACAATTTCTGAAAATAAATTTGTATAATTGCAGTAATGTAATGAATAGAGAAGTTTATAGAGGTATGTCCGTCTGTCCGTATTCCCGTTGAAATAAAATTTCCGGCCAAATTAAACATCTCACAGATTTCGTTTTGATATTAGTAGCTCACTAGTAAACCTGAATCGATTGCTATTGAAGCTCAACTCAATCAATTCAATCGTTTCCGAGCTACAGCCGAAGAAGTATAACCACGTCGTTTTTTTCCCTTGAAATTTTACACAAAAACTTTCATAACTTTGAAACGACTGAATCGATTTCAGTGACATTTGGTTTACAAGTTGAGTTGGCTATTTGAAGTTTTATAGTGGCCTAAAAGAGCACATCCAAAAATTAAGTAAAAATCAGTTACTACTAAACAACTAGGAGAAAATTCAGACGAATATGGGATATAAGGTGGGCCAGTGAAGGGTATCTAACATTCGCCACAGGCGGATATAGCACTTGTTTTTTTATTTATTTCTGGCAGTTTTAAGTTTTATTTATTTAATTTTTCGGCTATAACCCAAAAATAACCCACTGACGTTGTAATCTAACGTGATATTCGGCATATTCCTTCTTTTCACAGACATGTTTGCAAACAAACCGTTAAAGTTGCAATAGATATTTTTTGGAGTGCGTGCAAGAGCTGTTGGACCTGACATTCCTTTTAAGCGAATGTTCGCTAAAGCAAAAAATTCTCGCTAAATTGTCGGAAATTTTTAAAAATACAAACATTTACAAAACCGAACTATTAGCGAGTATTTCTCGGAAATAAATCTTCGCTAAATTGATGAAAATTTTGAAAATGCCAATATTTGCACAAAGAACAAATATCAATGTTTTTTTAATTCCATGAAAGCGCCTCCGTAGACTAGTGTGTGAACATGGGACAATCAATCTGTAGGTTGCGTCTTCGATTGGGGCCAGATGACATCATGGGTGTTTTTTTAAAGCAGAAAAATAAAAAAAATTAACATAATGTGAACAAAGAAGAATTTCCTTAAAAAAAAAACAAAGAGAGAAAGAGAGAGTCTGTTTTTACTTTTAGCGAATATCGTTAACAATGTTCGTTTTCGATATTGCTTAAGATTTGGTATTAATATATAATCGAACGTACGGAAACGAAACATTGACTGCCGCAAACTGAGCAACGCGTGAACTCTATGACTTCTTTTTCGCTTCACTAGCATAAGTCGCTCTCGAATGTTTTAACTGAGAAACGTGTGCTAATTGTTTGCTGGCGTTATTACTTTCGTCTGTTGTGGTCAAGCGCGCAGGACGAGTTTTCGCCACACTCTGACAGTTTTACTCGTTCAGTTTTACAGTGTGGTTAAAACCGCCAAACGTCTTGCACGATTAACACACTGTTCAATGCATTTGATAAAGATAAAGAATATCAAAAAAAAAAAGAATAACAAAATAACAGTTGACACATTGCAAACAGTCACACTGTAATTTAGCACGCGTTAGTTTTTTACATATCAAACACTTGGCAACCTTTTATTACACTTTTTTCTTAAGCCACTTTTATGATTTTATGACTTTTAATACAAAAAGCCTGAGGAGTACTATTACTGTAGGTATAAAAGCAAAAAATTAAATAAAAAAAGACAAGCTACATAAATATTCTTTATGCGTAAATACACTGCTATGCAGCCGTATTATAAAAAGAAAGGATTAATGGTACAGGGTTTAATATGAAAAGGAGCGACAAGGAATGAAAATAAATAAAACCAAGAACGAGCAGCAGACAAAGAAATACAATCAAATTACAACACAGCAGAAGACGAAGAAGATGGAAAAATGAGCAAAAACAAATAAATAAGAAATAATGAAAATGAAATTAAAAAATCATCAACGAAATATTTTCATGAAACTTTTGCGTGTAAGTCATAAAACATGCTCATTTACATGCGCTCATACAAACAATCAAATATGTGAAAGAGAAGAAAAAACTAGCCAAGTCTGATAATGGTAGTCATTTAGTGGTTAAAAAGAAAAAAAGTTAAAAGTATGCACATACTAGTCGTACATACATCAAATTAAGCCTTATAATATCAATATGTATATATCACTTCCAATTTTTATTTTTCGCTGAAAACTTCCACGGAAACTCACAATTGTAGCAGCTTTAACATATGCACGTTCATTTGTATGGCTCGTATAGCTGCATGCTACATAAATAAAAAAAAAATAAATAAATAAATTTGGTTTGGCGCCGTCAACATAGTTTATCCCTTATGAAAAGCACCAAATGGCAGCCTGCTGTGTCTTAAAATTTTAAGAAGGATTTATTGTACTGACAGGACAGGCTGAAAGATGTAAAAGCTCAATTTAAATGAAATCTACATTTGTACTAGTACACAAATATACATAATATACATACATACGTAACTATGTATATAGAAATTTGTATATATATGTATGTTTGTACAATATTTTTTATGATTTCATATTGTGTGTGGTCCCTTGAAAAAGTTCGTAATACAAAGAAACATAAAAAATAGGGTTTGTTTATTGGTAGGAGTGACATTGCGTTTTCATTTTCATTTTTATTTGTTTTTGTTTGTTTTTTTTGTTTGTGTTATTAAACCTGGTCAGTTTTAATTTACATTTTAATACTTGGAAATTGGAAAGATTTATGAAGGCCAAGTTTGTTTGACTGAAAAACGAAAAAAAAAGTTTTTTTTTCTGTAACGATCAAATAATATGTCACCAGGGAGTCAATAATGAATTTATGATGAGACGCGGAAATTAAAAAAAACTTTGTTGAAAGTGAAAAAATAAAAATTATATAAATGTCGTTTTTACCCAAACTTAATGGAGCAGACTTTCGGCATAAACTAGCTTTATCCCAAAAAAAGTTATAAAAATTTTGATTTCTCTTTTAGAAAAAGTTATGTATACTCCTCTACGAGATTTATTTATTGGAAAAGTTTTTCAATAATTTAGAAGTATTTTAAATGTATTATTACAAAATAAAATTTGTTTTTAAATCTGCATATTTAATAAATATTTTTACAAATATGCTTTTCAAACCCATAAATAATTTTATGGCATTATGGAAGAGTAACTAACTTAAGTCCAATTCGAGTGACTGTAACATGTCCATCCACAAGTATTTTATTATTCTGCATGCTATTAGTTTTCTCTCGAAACATGTTTGTTTTCTTCATAGAGCAAATAATGCTTTATATTTTTCAAAGTAAATGCTGGTCAATAACGAAAATTCTACAAATCAATTAACCACTGCGTGCGAGACGCAAAACTCTCTTTTGTTCTTCAGCACACAGCTGCTTTACACCTGATTAGAACAATTTATTATTCTACTTTTTAATAAATGATGCTTTAGTCGACTTAAGTTACTCTTCCACATTGCCGCAGAATTAATTCTTTCTCTATTACCAACAAATACACTAATGTCGATAGTGTTATAAACTCATACACAGAAAAAATTTAAAAATTATTTTAATTACCAAAATGATTGAAACAATTAAAATAATTTTTTCATTAATAAAAAAAAAAATAGAAATCTTGTTTGATTTTCCCCAATTATCCTAACAATTATCGAAATAAAATTTTTCTTACAATTAGCGACATTTTTTAAAAAAAATATAAAAAATTAAATAAGCTGTGTAATTGAATCAATCAAAATATTGTTTGACTAATGACATTAATTGATTCAATTATCTAACTTGAAAAACTGTTTTTTTTTTTTTTTTTTTTTTTTTGTCTTGGACCGGCACTCAGGGGATGACCCCTACACATGCGATGCATTGTGCTCGAACTAGGAAATTAGGTTATGGGAAGGAGGATAGAGGGAGTAGTGTTTATTGACATTTGATTTAAATCTTCCCATGCTAAAAGTGACAGGAAACACCTCTGCGGGTAGTCTATTCCACATACGTGCCGTTCGGCCAAAAAACGAATTTTCCCTGTAATGCGTAGTGCGAGTCGCCCTCAAATCGACCACAAATGGATGCGCTCTTAATGATGATCGCGTCGTGCGTGCGAATAACCGGGTTTCGGGAACAAGTTCCCTGATTTCATTAGAACACATCCCATTATAGTAACGATAGAACAACGAAACGCACCCCACGTTGCGACGATGCTCAAGAGAGTCAATAGAGTTGGCTACCCTACTGTCTCCTATGAGTTTCCTCGCCCTTTCTTGTACACGGTCGAGTAACTTCAAAATAGTCTTTGGAGCACCGGCCCATACATGAGAGTTGTATTCCATTTTCGGTCGGATGTAGGCGGTATAAATAGTGAGGAGATCAGATGGGGTGAAGTATGTCTTACACCGCCTTAAAAAGCCTAGGCACTTGAATGCTTCCTTTGAGACCTGAAAAATGTGCTCAGTCCATCGGACATCACACTGAATTTTCATGCCAAGAACATCAAGAGCTTCTGATTCCTCAATGTTTATGCCACCCATTTTTACAGATGAGGCAGCGTGATCGTGCATACGGCGGTGTGTTAGCATGCAGCATTGGGTCTTTTGGGAATTGAAATCGACCCTGTTCGCGTGACCCCATTCCAATATTCTCGTGAGGTCACCTGTTAGCGAATCATTCATATTCTGCCGCGTCGCCGCGATCGTAGTTGATGTCGGCCTACGATCGAATGAATATGAATGGCAGATGCTGCTGTCATCTGCGAAAGAGTGGATAGGGTTTGAAGTATGACATAGGAGGTCATTAAGAAAAATAAGAAATAGGGTAGGAGAAAGAATAGAGCCTTGTGGTACCCCTGAATTGATTTTGAACTCGTTTGATGAGATCCCGTCTATAACAACTCTTATAGCGCGATCCCTGAGAAAGCTCGATATAAATCGAGAGAAGATATCACCGACACCAAAAGCAATAAGTTTGGACAAGAGTGCTCCATGCCACACTCTGTCGAATGCTTTTGAAATATCTAGAGCCACTACCTTACTTTCGCCAAAATGGTGGATGGATCGACACCATTTTTCCGACAGGAAGGCTAATAAATCACCCGTGGAACGTCCTCCACGGAAGCCATATTGTCGGTCGCTGAGTAAGCTATTGGACTCCAGATATTTCATAAGATGGAAATTTAGCATACTCTCCATTACTTTAGAAATGGTAGAGCATATTGCGATTGGGCGATAATTTTCAGGGTTGCTTGCCTCTCCCTTCTTGGGGATCGGCGTAACATTTACAACTTTCCAGCACGACGGAAATTCACCTGCATGATAGAGGGTGCTGAAAAGGATTGCCAGAGGACGCGATAACGTCGAAGAGCACTGCTTCAAGACCAGTGCCGGAATTCCATCCGGGCCAGGAGACTTATTTATGTTGAGGTCCGATAAAACCCTTTTAACTGCACGAGCCCGAAAGTATATCTTTGGCATAGTTACGGATACACGCTCGGATGCGGGCAGTGGTTGATTGCTTTCCGGCAGGTGAGAATTACCTGCAAACATTTCAGCTAGGAGGTTAGCTTTATCAACCGGGTCTGTGAATATTTGATCAGCCTTTAAAAGAGACGGGATAGAAGAACTAGCATTTCCCTTAACTCTTTTAACGAATGACCAGAAGCTTTTACTTCCCCGTGGGGCAGTAAGAACTTTAGCGCGAAGACTCTGCTCGTACAAAGCTTTTGCACGTCTTAGCACTTTGGCACACGAAGTTCTCGCCCTTTTGCGCATCATATCAGTATCTGCGTTTTTATTATTCCGCCAGACACTAAATGCTTCCTCTCTGGATCTGACTGCAAGTCTGCACGTCTGATTAAACCAAGACTTTGGTCTAGGCCTAATCGAAATTTGCTTTGATGGTATGAACGTTTTCATACCAAGCATTATTATATTTTGAACCATTTTAGCCATGGCATTGACATCATTGTCGAGGAAGCAGAGCCTCCAATTGAAATGCCGAAAGAAATCGTTGAGCTCAGCCCAACGTGCCTTTTCGTAAATATATTTCAAACGTTTTATAGCTGGCGGTGAAACGCCTCGAAGTTCCGCAAACGAAAAGGAGGCAGAAATGGTGCAATGATCCGAATTGCCGAGAGGTGCGCTAATATTCATTTCATACTTTTCAGGGTGTGAAGTGAGAAAAAGGTCGAGGGTGTTGTGTTGGTGCCCGTCAACACATGAAATATGTGTTGGTTCATTCACTAATTGCACAAGGTGATTGTGCGCTGCGAATAGCTCAGCATATGGGCCTTCTGGAGTTGTATTGCTCGAATGGCGGAGCCACGATAAATTATGGACATTGAAATCACCAGCAATAACGATTTCACTGTTCGGGTAATTTTCGAGGATCCCCGATATATTGTCGGAAAGGACATCGAAGTTCAGTATAGTCTTCTCCCTTTCCGTGTGTGGGCTTCTGTAAAGAAACCCGAAATGCAGAAGATGTGCCCTGATTTTGAATTTAACCCAAAGACAGCTAAATTCGGGATCATGCGTGTCTAAAGATTGCTGGCACTGGTACACAACTTCATTGCGTATATAAATTGCAAGGCCCCTGTGAAGATAGAAAAGAGATAGGAGATGTTTTTATCCAGATTACAACCAATTTTGGAAAAACAAAAATTTATACCTGACCATCAATTTGGCTTTCGTGAAAAACATGGCACTCCAGAACAATGTCACAGGATAATCAATGTTATATCGGACTCATTAGAAAGAAAAATGTATTGCTCAGCGGTATTCTTAGATATTAAGCAAGCGTTTGATAGAGTATGGCATGAAGGCCTTTTATACAAACTTAAATCCTTATTACCTGCACCATTTTACTCGGTACTTAAATCCTACTTACAAGATCGGAAATTTTTTGTAAAGGTTGACGATGAAAAGTCTAATATATACGAGATATACTCAGGATTACCACAAGGCAGCGTTTTAGGTCCCATATTATATACTATTTATACTTCCGACATGCCCACAATAGATAATGTTACACTAGCTACCTACGCTGATGATATTGCTATTATATCTGCAAATAATTCTTCAGTTGAAGCATCAACTATTCTTCAAAGAGAACTTAATGTTTTACAACAATGGTTTTGCAAATGGAAAATCGAAGCTAATACAGCTAAATCAAACACATTTACTTTGCGAAGAGAAGAATGTCCATCATTATATTTGAATGACTTACAAATACCAAAAACAGATTGCGTTAAATATCTAGGAATGCATCTTGACAAACGACTCACTTGGAAAGATCACATTAAGGCCAAGAAAGAACAGCTTAAATCAAAACAAAAAAAATGTACTGGTTACTTGGTACAAAGTCCCAACTTAGTATGGAAAACAAAATTAAGCTATACAAAGTTATTTTAAAACCAGTATGGATCTATGGTATAGAGCTGTGGGGTGTTGCTAGTCATTCAAACGTTGAGATATTGCAACGTTATCAGTCAAAAACATTATGGCTCATAGCCAACGCTCCATGGTATATGACCAACAAACAAATTCACAGAGATCTAAAAATTCCTTTTGTTCTGGACGAAATAAACGGACTTAGCATACGATACGTTAACCGACTTAGTAATCATTGCAATATATTGTCAATTTCCCTGCTAGATGAATCAAATGAAATTAGAAGACTTAATAGGCTTCATGTGTTAGATCTTCAATATATATATATATATATATATATATATGCACATAACATTAATTTAATTTTTTTTTTTTTTTTTCCTAAAACAGTGTATTAAGCTTATTGTAGTTTAATAACTTAAGGATGTGATTGTATCTTAAATTTATCGAATTTACTGAATATTGTAAAATAGATTGTAAATAAAAAAAGATAAAAAAAAATTATCTAACTTAATTGAAAATTAAACACAAACATTCAGTAATTGAATTATTGCACAAAATCAATTAAATATGTAAGTGGTTATTTTTAAGTTTTAATATTATTTTTTTAGTTATATTTCTTTTAAAAATTTTAAAAATACACATTATTATTTCCTGACGATGCTACCTATTTGGTAGCGAAATATTGAAAATAAATAATTAAAAAAATCTTTTCATAAAACAGACCATCGCTCAAAAAGGAAATATAATTAAAAAATATAATAAAGGTAAAATAACAATAGAAGTGAGACTAATTTTAATAATATTTTTTTTAATTTTATATCAACTGAATTTATTTTGGGAATATTTATTTATACATATGATTCTAATTGTGCTTTTTCCCTTATAAACTATATGTGAAATTTATTATTACATACCCTATGATATTCTCATACAGTATGAAAAATATCATACAATAATATGAGAATAATAATGAGAATAAAAAAGCTAAAAATAGAAATGTGAGTATGTTATAAAAGTAAACTCATGGATTGCTATGTTTTTGTTTATAGATTTTTTGGTTTGTATGTTTGATATTCAAAAATTCTCGTTTGATTGATTGAATTTTAAACATATAGATCTTGGGTTTATATTCAGACGTTGGGAAAAAATCCACTGATGAGCTAAGTAAGCGTTAGCGAAATAGTACTATATGGATATGCTTTCCTCCTCAATTTTTGAGTTACTTTTGTAATAAAATGCTTTATGATATTTTTCATACTGTATGAGAATATCATAGGGTATGTAATAATAAATTTCACATATAGTTTATAAGGGAAATAGCACAATTAGAATCATATGTATAAATATTTTTTTTAATTTTTAAAATTATTGAAATATATCAAAAAAAAAAAAAACGAAAAACACAGGATACAAATTTGCGAGTAGATATGCAGCACATGTGCCTTACATTAGTGTACCAATCCGTACCCCGGAAAAAAGTCATATAATTGTGGTTTTTTATTGAGAAGATTTTGAATTTTCGTTACAAGATATGCATTTTTATGTTGTAGATTATATATTATTTGATTCTTTTTTTGTCTTGGACCAGAACTCAGGAGATTTCATAACAAATCTAATAGATTTCAGTGCAGTGTAAATGTACTATAAATTTGTAATGCGTATCATATAAACTTTTTTGCAGTAATTACTCCTGGTATTAATACTCTTTTACAGAAAGAAGTTTAGTACTATAGCACGTCTATTATTATTAAAAGTATTAAGTAAATTCCATATTTCAATTTCATTAGAAATTATTTAATATCACGAATTTTGTTAAGAATATTTTCCCATAACTTTTTTTCTCACAACTAAAAAGAATTTGGATTTGGCTGCCCTCAAACAAAAAAAAAACACATTTATCCCACAATTGTTATAAAAGTAACAATAATATAATAAACAAAAAAAAAAAAAAGAAATCAAAACTAATCACACTTAATTATGTTGCTTCAATTCACTTCGATACCCACATTAAGCCCTCGGCAAAATCTTTTATCGAAAGTATAGAATGGATTTCATTTTCATAGAAGACTGTGTGTCCTCAAACTCAAACGTAATTGACTTAAATACTGTGAAATTGATTTTTGTTTGTTTGCTTTTTTTCCCCCTTCTTTAACTTGTCTTCTCCAGACCAGACCACACACACATTAAACATCCAAAACATCAGTGCCTTAGCGGTTGTAGTTACGGATGTTTTAGCCACTTTGTTTTGCTTTTATTTATTTATTTATTAACTTAGTTTTTTCTCTATTATTTGAATATCTTCCTACATTTGCATAAAACAACTTTAACAAAAAATATTTCATCAAGTGTCAGAAATTATGAAAAACATATTTTGACATGCCATTAAAACGATTGAGCGGAAAGAGAACATCGAACACATCAACGAATAGAAAATAAACAAAGTAAAATGACAATGGAGAAGAAGGCTTTTCGTAATTGGGTTGATTATTATGATTATGTTGGATTTCTAGAAATAACAATTACGTAAGATTAACAATTAGATATTTATTTACATAGAAAAAAACTAATTTCAACACTGAAAAGAAAAAAAACCCATTTACGACGTTCTGCATACACTGAAAAAAAATAATAAAATTTTTTCCAATTAAGTTTTTCCTCAGAAAATTTCATTTTTTCTCAATAAATAATTTAATTGAATCCACATTTATTTTAATTGATTTTGGTGTGCGCAAATGGCAAATGGCAAATGGCCAATTAAAACTGTTAATTGATTCTGCGTTTTTCGTGATAGATTGAAATGTAATTATTATTTTAATTGAATTTTCGTTTTTTTTTTAATTGAATCTTGATTTTAATTTTTTCTGTGTAATCTGTTTAGTAGGGCTAATTTTGCAGTACGTTTTTAATCGATATAACCGTTCTTGTCGTCACTTTTCTTGAGCATCATCGTAACGTGGGCTGTGTTTCGTTGTTCTATCGTTACTATAATGGGATGTGTTCTGATGAAATCGGGGAACTCATTCCTGAAACCCGATCATTCACGCGCACGACGCGTAAATCACAAAGAGCGCATCCATTTGTGGTCGACTTGGCAGCGAATCGCACTACGCATTACAGAGAAATTTCGTTTTTTGGCCGAATGGACTACCCGCAGATGTCTTTCCTGTCACTTTTGACGTATGAAAATTTAAATCAAATGTCAATAAACACTACTCCCTCTATGCTTTCTCCCAAAAGCTTATTTCCTAGTTCCGGAACAATGCTCAGCATGTATAGGGGTCATCCCCTGAGTGCCGGTCCAAGAAAAAAAAACTTTTCTTCAATCCTAAATTGTTATCCTTTCGAACCATAGTTTCAAAAAGTCGCAACTATTTGATGAATTTAAGTAAGTTTTCCAAAAATACAATAATTTTAAGACGGCATTAAATTTCAATACGGCTCATAACAGATTTCATGTAAATGTATGTAATATCTTGGGCTATCGTGTTTAATTCATAAAATTAATAAATTTCCAAAAAGCATTTATTTATGTTGTCATATGTTATGACAAGCAAGTATGTACATACGTATGACAAAACAAACTCAACCTGTTCTTGTCAGAGTGTGTGTGTGTATGTTTTTTCTTGCTTATTACTTTTAATGTGGTGAAATCTTTATGTTAACAACACTGCCATTATGATAATTACCAGGCGCACTAAAAAAAAAAATAAATAAATAAAAATTATGTATATAAAAAAAGAACAAAATAATAAAATGAACCACTTGGTGGCACTCAACAAAAAAAAAAAAAACATGTAGAAAGCTCCCGAATGGATGGCAGGTTATTTTTTTTTCATAATGAGAAAACGCAAACTGCTCTTCAGTTTTAATAAGAATTTTTGTTTATTTTAAACTTTATCATTTTGCACCGTATTTAATCAGTCTTGAAAACTTTAATAATGATTTTTTTCTTGCTACTGTGGATAAAACTTAAATTACAGTTTCTGCCCTGATTTTATCTGGGAGCAAAATATGCGCGATTAACGGTTACTCATTGCTATTTACGTTGATATCAGCTATAATTATTATTGTGATATAGTTGAACTGCATTCAGCTGACAATTTCATTGTTTTCATTTTCACCACATGACCACATGTTGTATTTTAATTAAAAATTTTAGTTGCAATATTGCAACTACGGAAACTACTAATATCAGTCATAAAGTAATGAGTCAATGATTTAAGATATGACGTTACAAAGTTGTAAAAGAATAATATGCATACAAAATTAAATAACGTTATAACAAATGAAAATATTTTTTCGTTAGATTTAAAGTTTGTCCCGGCCATACAGAAAGCTGTACAGTGCTTGTTGGGTAACAGGATTTCCCTAGAAATCTTCTGATTTATGACTCGATTATGGAAGGCAACCGAACTTTTGATCAGTTGCCAGTTACTAAAAATGATAAAACATATCGACCCTGCAAAATCTCCAGTTGCCTAAATTCCAGTACATTTTAGTGATTTTCCGGCAACTAAAATTTTCTGGTTCGCAGTCGCAAACGCAGCTGATTTTTTTTGTTCACTTAAAAAAAATCTATCATTAATATAATGCAACGGTTTCATTAAATGTTCTTGAATATAATAATGAAAGTTTTCATTAATACAATGAATAATGACATTATATACAAGAAATCTTCATTAGTTTTTCATAGTTCTTTATGTCAATGATCATCGCCTAACGAGTTTTATTTCTAATAAATTTATGATAAAATATACATAAGCTTCATGATTTATTTCTGCTTAACGTATACGATTTGCTAAAGCTATTTAAATTAGTAATTATTATGCTGAAAAATGTTTAATATCTGTCAGTTTATGCTCTTTTAAAAATACAAATTAAAGTGTCATAAATGCAATGAAGCTATTTCATCAATACAATGAAATATTCTTCATATAAAAAAAAAATACATTTACTTACGTATGGATGTGTGTGTATTTCGCTTTTATTTATTTTTTTCCGTTTATATATGCACTAATTCTCGAACAGTTTTTGGGAGTTTTGGTATGAATATGTGAGATTTTTTAGCGTTTCAAGTTGGAGCTAAGCTCTGCTGAACCAACATGGCTAGATTCGTGTGGCTATCCATTGCACTTCGGCGGTGCTCACGAGCCATTGCCCCATTGAAAGGCATGCACATTGACGCGACATTCCCTCGCGGGATTTCTGCAATAACAGAATTTATTTTGAAGTTCAGCTGTTTCTTTTGGGCAATATTTTTTGGTATAATCATGGGCCTAACCTTTGACCGCTAATTGAGAACTTCGAGGAGGATCCGCCACATTGTTTTGAAAAGAAAACGAATTATTATGTATTATTTTTAATTAAAAACTCAAATTTAATTTTAAGATTGTTTTTTTTTTTTGAGAAAGTAACTCTAAGAATCAAAATTAGTTTTTTTTTCAAGTACAAGGGTGCCTGCGTAGCCTAGTGCAGTCTTATCAATCGGGAGGTGCTGATACGATTCCCGACTAGACCCGATGTATTTCTTGTGGTATTACAATGACCCTAAGCTCTGGCCTAAATGGAGCCTTCTCCGTCGTGGAGTGTCCGCCATCTAACCTAAACCTTAAACAATTAAGAATACTATCAATATGTTTTACCTTATTTTCAAAATAGATAGTGTTTAAAAAAGACTGGTGAAAGCTGCTGCTGTTGCGGGTTTTATTAATTTGTAATTTGCATCTCTTGTTTGTAGTAGACTCATTTTTAAGCTAAAAGACAGTAATTTTCTATATTACATATTAATATTTTATTCCTCCGAACTTTTTATTATCTAAATACCGACGATGAAGCAAGCATGCATGGACGCTAATGCACCCCAGATAAATTATTAATAAAATTCAACATGCTAACGACTTTAGCCAATGCTTTCATATCATGTTTTTCTTTTATTGCAATAAATAATTAAAATTTTTTTTTTTCCTAATTTATACTTTAAATGTCAGAAAATTGTGTCTTGGTAATGAAATTAAAATCTTGTACTCGTTTCAAAAACATCCACTAAATTAAAGTTTGCAAACTATAAATATTTCAATCTTTCCATGAAATTTCCTGCTGCAACAATATTTTCTTGATATTCTTAATTTGCTACTGCTACTACGGGTTTGTTGCATTTATACCGACAACATGTTGGTATGTTTATGGTAACATGTTGACATTAATTGACCATAAAAAATTTGGAAGTATAGTAAATTAAAACAAAATGGATGTGGTTCGGTAGTTTCTGTTTTTCTGTTTTTTTGTTTTTTTTTTATATTTTAATTATTATTGTTAGTGTGACATTTTTTGAAAGCATCACACGTTTTGTTGAATGATGGTAATTAAACAGTTGTCACTTTATATCCAGCATTTAAGCTTATGGGACATAATTATTTATTATGTTCGGATTAATATAGAAAACATTTTCGAATGTAGAATTATAAAAGCTAGACAAAAATATTACACAAAGCGCGAAGGCATTATAGTCTATAGAGCAGAGGTGGCCACACGGCGGCTCGCGCGCCTTATGCGTGACTTGATGTCGATAGGAGTAGCTCTTCTCCACAATATTTAATAATCTTATGCAAAAATTTTAATAAATTTATTATTAAAAGGAAAAAAAAAAATGTAGAATGTAGAATGGGAAAATTAGTTTTAATTTTGTTTAAATTTTTTAAATTAAGCTGGGTAGGCAGTCAGAAATTAAAAACAAATTTTTTTTTTCATTCTCATTTTTATTTTAAATTACCAATACATTATTATCTCTCTTTATGGGCAACATTGCTTTAAACTGATTCACTTCATACTGAGATTAACAGATAAATTTAAGAAAAAAAATTCAACGCGTACTAGTTTATAAAAAACAAAAGTTTTCACTTCAAACTTAAAATTTAAACTGATCTACTGTAAAATTAGATTAGTCGTATAAACAGTCACAGAGATAATAGTACATAGCACCTATAAAATTGGAATTTAAGAATAACCCTGGATTTAAGATCGACATTTTTGCACCGATGCACTGTAAAAAACAATCTACAAAAAGTCCGGTTAATTTTCTGCTCACTTAAAACTTAATCTGGCAGCACAGATGTTAAATAGAAAGTGTTACTTTTTGAAATTAAGTAGAATTAAAGAAAAAATAATATCCATATTAAAATGTTAATTTGAAGCAAATTTTAAAAGACTGCAGTAATTTTAGGCAAACAAACATTTTGTTAAAATGGCTAAGAAACGAAGAGAAAAAACACTATTAATATGCGAAATAAAGAGAAAAATGCGACTCGACTTCGGACTTAAGTATTAAATTAAAGTTTTAAATTTTAATTTTAAATTTAAATAATAAAGCAAATATATGTGTTCATTTAAAATTTTTTTGGTTTATTTCCTTTTTTTAAATATCACCAATTTTTGGAAAATTAAAGATTTTTAAGGGGTACGTACTATTATCAGTGTGACTGTTTATGTATTGTTATCAAAAATAAATAAATGGCTCTTGAAAATATTAATTCGTAAACATGGCTCCCGAAGTTAGTATAGTTACCCACCCCTGCTAAATACTATAACAAACTTCTAGCAGGCACTGGTCTAAGGAAAAAAAATTATACTACATAACTTATTTCTGGTTTTGTTTTTAGTTAATAAAAAAATTCTATGTAGGGCCACTCACAAACGCTTATTATCCTTGATAACTGCTCCACTGTAATATTTTACATTTTTTGCTTTAAAATTTTAGAACCGTTGACAAGCTGTCGTTCCTTTTTATTGCAAAAAAGCAATGTTGATGATATTGATGGTATTATTTTTATTATTGGTAATTCTGCAGCCATTGGTGTTCTCGTTGTTGTTGCTGTAGTTGTTCTTGTTGTTGATGTCGTTGTTGCTTGTTGGCATAGCTGTTGGTGCTGCTGTTACCGTTTCCATTAAAGCTGTTGTTGTTGTAGTTGTTGTCGATGTTGCATTTTTATTACATTATCATAATATACTACATATGTACATATACACCAGAGCCCTGATTTGCGTCGTTAATAGCGACCTGCGAAATACTACACAAAACTGATCACTTTTTCTCTATATAAATGAACTGATTTTTTATTGATTGCGTAAAAATTTAAATATATACCAAACAAATATTTGATAAAAAAAAAAAAAATAAAAATATGGCTGTTAATATTTTTATTTTGAAATTGTACAATATATTTGAATTTTCATTGACAAAAACTTTTTCTTCATTGTGAATTTAAAAAAAATATTTTTTTCTTTAAAAAAAAAAGGCAATTTTCCTGAAGAAGCTACAAAAAGCAGTAGCGAAATATCGAATAAAAATAAATATTATATACTATATAAAAAGGAGCTGCAGCTTAAATAATTAATGTAATTGAAAAAAAAACTCTTATACATACGCTTCCTTCTATTTATTTCAATTTGAATAATGGTTGAAATTTTCAACAAGTGGCTTTAATTATTTCTTTTATATTTTATTATAAAATAAATAAATAACTAAAAATATATTTATTTGGAAAAGTGAAGAAATAAGGAAAAATATATGCACTATATGATATTTTGCTTTTTTCTTTTCTTAAATGGTTTATTGACTCAAGCACAGCACTTCTTGTTGAGAACTAAATTGTCACTACCTACTACGAAGCTATGCTTAGGATGACTAAATTAATGGATACGCCCAATTTTAACATGCAAATTCACAAACTCTTCACTTGTAATTATGACTTCAGTTAAAACATTGAAGCATATGGAGCGACACAAATCGGTATCACACACAAAGCGGTTTGATCGATATTTTAAAAAGTGGCGCAAATCGGGTCTCTAGTGTGCATACATATTAATATATTAATTTATATTTGAGTGAGTATATTTAGTAGGCTTTGGGTGACAAATATTTTTTGCACATAATTTTTTTCTCATTAAATGTGATTTTTCGTTGTGTGTTTTGCTGGTTACACAACGTGGTAAAAAGTGTTGATGACACAACTGTCAGCAAAACACTTTACAAACTAAAGCTGTTAGTTTACGCATGAGTTTAAAGGATTTCGGTATTTAATTTTGTTACACAATTTGCTTAGGAAAGATACTCTCGTATGGCAGAAATGATGCTGCCAGGCGGCATTATAGTAAATAATTTACAAGAGTAAAAATTAATTGTGTGCTGAAACGAGGGTTTAATAAATGTATTTTTTACGTAAAATAAAGAGTTTTTTTTATTTAAAGAGGAAAGATTCCAAAAAACATTCAAGATTAATAAAACTTTTTCTGCTATATGTTTTAAACGAATTTAAAAATAGTAGCAGGCTTTATACCAGCCGAGAAATAAATAAAAGAAACCATTTTTGTTTTCATCACAAAAAAAGTGGAAGATTGGAAGATTTAATTTTTCATTTTACCTTTTAAATACAAACATTGTCAACCGAAGTGTTGAGTAAATTTAAGAAAGGCTTGGAAAAATTAAATAGATTTAAAAACAAATAATTAAATGTTTGTTGTATAAGGAACATTTTTAAAAAAGCTATATGGTTTGCTTTGTTTCTTATTCCGTAATTCTCAAATATTTTTATTATCATTTTTAATCTTTTGGTAACACCGTATACTTTTAATGCTTTTAAGTAAATACCTGGATTTTCAATAATTTATCATTTCATTTTAAGTATTAAAAAAACGAAGCAATAGTAACGAATTTTTATCAATTGAATAACTATCATATGTAAACGCACATTCTTTTTGCCTTTTTTTTTAACTTATTTTGCTCTTTATTGTGTGCCAAATCACATAAAATTTTACGAAGTTTCCTCTACCCAATGAAGGTTCCCCCCATAGAGTACTCAATGAAAGAATTTTTGCTGTCGAGTATTTCTCCAAATGGCGCGTTCCCTCTGCCACGAGTCTGCAGTATTTGGTTTTTCGCGCATAGTGCACCACTGTTCAATAGTGTATCTTTTTTTTTTAACATAATCGGCTTTAAATAATGTTTTTTGACTTTGTGTTTTAAGTTTAATTTTTAGCATAAAAACTTAACCCTCTTTCTGTTAAATAACGGGAAATGCCAAATTTATGAAATGAAGTTTAATCCGACAAAGCCACAGCGAACAATATGTACATACGAGTATAAAAAATATAAATGACATGAAGGTGTTCAAATTGTGCGCGGAATTGTTTGGCAAAATTCTTCTTAATATCAAAATAATATATGTATGTATATAGAAGAGTAGGAAACAAACAACAGCAAATTCATGCAGTTTGATAAATGGTATAACACAAGCGCCCAGACGCAAAAAAAGTGGAAATTTAAAAGATTTCTTAAAGATATGCATCACATTGTCAAAGATGCAGTAAAGAGTGCCAGTTAGTAAGGAACAACCGCTATACTGCAGACTGATATCTTTATTTTATTCCTTGAAGTTAAAGTTAGCGACAGACATACAGCCTTCTGTAAAAACTACATACTGGCATACGTGCAAGTAAAGAAAAATCGTTGCAGTCAGCTTGCAGAAGAAAGAAATGAGGTGCTAACTAAAGTCAATGTTGTTAAGTTTATTTAAACAGTCACACTGCAGTCATCATCTACTTCATACTACTGGCATAAAATAAGTATACATTACTTTTTAATGCCCTACACTATGCCAGTTATGACTTTGTTTTGGTTTCTATCTTCAAAAGTAAACATTTTAAACAATTCATATTCGTAGCTGGCAAACATTTTAGTAAATAAATGACAGATATTTAACAGCTGACAGTATTGCCATATCGGCGGTTTTAAAACCACCAAATGGGTAGCACAATTATTAATTTATAAGAAATTTCTCAGATTTGTTACTCAATTAACCGGGAAAATTTATTATTTAAAATGTTTCCAGTTTTAACCATAACGAAAATAATCGAGGTCTCGCTGTAGTTCTTTCAGCGGGATATAAAGACACAAATTATTCAAAATACTGTCACATGCAGCCTCTCAATCGACTTTCTAACTCGAATGAGTATAGTAGGAATTTTGATTCCAATTACTTGTAGAACGGTTTTTTTCTCAAAATTTCTTCTAAGCAAGTGAATTGGTGTTAATTTGCATTGTATGCCCTGAAATAAGCAGTAATTGGGAAAAACCATGTCCAGCGTATAGAGAGCCTGTTCTAGAATCTTCTACTGGTGCGTTTTTAAATTCGATTTCGAAATACATAACAAGAATTACTGCTAAAATTTATTGTTTTCCTATAGATCTAATTCAAAGCAGTGCTGATGTCTGACTAGTTACATACATTGACCATAACAGAAGGTTGTGGGTCAATATCCTAATCCAGACATAAAAAATTTTTCAGATCGGCGTTAGTGTCACAGCGTCGTCCTTTTAAAAATGTATTATAAATTTTGAAATATTAAATTTTAGCAAAGAATATTCATATGCGTGTTCAATTTTGTTCCAAAAAAAAAAATACAGTTCTATGGATTTTTGTGATTAACAGGAGTTGCTTATTTACTTTCAGTTTGTTAATTCTCTTACAGATTTTAGTTCTCTTAAAAAAAGAAAAGAAAAAAAAAATACATCATCAGACGCCAAATATATTCATACCCAAATTGCTAGAACTTCAAATCTCAAATAAAAGTTCAGAGATAATTAGTAACAATAAAGCCCAAGCAATAAATAAAATGCACTTATTCAGGCAAAATTCTCTCATTCTCAAGTGGAGCATGTTCATTCATGTTTTGTGGTCATGCTAGAAATCTTTTTTTATCTATAATTTTAAATAGGAAATAATTTCTGCCACTTCTCCACAGAAAAAAATTAAAATTAATTACAATTAAAAATTTGTTTAAAATTTCACCATAATATCAATTAAATTTTTATACTTAAATATATTTAAATAATATTTGATTAAATGTTAATTAGAACAATTAAAAAATTAATAGCTTCTTATTGTATTTTTTTAATTATATTTATTAACTACTGAGCTAAAAAAGTTAATAACTTTTAATTAATTTTATAATTGAGCGAATTAAACGCGAACAGTTTTCAAAAAATTGATTTTGTATTATTTAGGGTTTTTAAGTGATTAAAAAATTTAATTGTATCAATTAAACTATTGAAATAAAAATTAAAATTAATAAATAATTTTTTCCCTGTTGTAAATATTTTGAGGTAAAAATTATTGCTGTAGTATATCGTATTGTCGTAACAAATGACTTTAGCTGTTTGTTGCTGTGTAGTTTGATCTCTTTTTTTTACGGCTACTTTTCATTCATAACATATACTCCCGTATGCTCTAAAAATGCAAGGTTTAAACATAATTTATGTGCATTTTGGTATACAGGTGTGACAACATCTAAAATATGGTACCATGAATGCACAATTTTAACATCTTTGTTTGCATTCTGATATGATTATTTGAACATGCAGTGAGATGCTGATATTAAACAAAAAAAAAAAAACGATAAAAATGTTTATTTCAGCTTAATTTGCTCTTGTTTTTATTTTCTTTTTTTACAAGTTTATAAAGAAGTTTAAAATGACATACACGAGCATAACGTTGATAGAAATTTACTTATGTTGCTGATATTTGGTTTTCTTGTCTAAAAAGTAGTCATAGTGACACATTTGGGTTCATATACTTATTTGTGTCATTGTAATAGGCAAATATATAACTGTTACTTTAATGTTAAATCGACTAGACGCATATATTAAATCAACATGACTTAAAGATGTGCTAAAGTGCAATCTTGTTGTTTGTATGTTATTAGAAAACCATTTTAATATAACATCATGTGGCTATGAAGGAAAATCGATAACGTAACATGTTAAATTTCTCGTGCATGAGTTTTGATGGTTTTTTTTTTTAATAATAATCCTTAATTCCCATGACACAGACACTTTTAGTTGCCATTTACTCTGAAATTATGGAAAATAAAATACGAAAATAAGAAAATGACTAAAAATAATTATTTTTCTTTCTTTTGTAATTTAAAAGTGTTTTCTGTGGCTTTATTTATGCTTTTTATACGTTTTTTTTTTTTTTTTTTTTTTTTTTTGATAATTTGCTCCCAATTACTTTATTACATCTTCAATTAAATTTTGAATTTTTAGTGCAGTAAACAAACCGACTTCAAATATTATCTTTAATTTTTTTTCTTCTTTAAATAATTAATTTTAATTTGTTGTGTACTTTTAACACCTGATATTAAAAGGTGTGATGTTTAACACCATAAAATTTTGTTTTTGATTTTATGGTGGAAAAATAAGAGATATTTTCAATTTCATTTTATATGACCAAAGCTGACAGAAGTTGAGTGTGTGCCTTGCGGTGAATTTTCTAAAGTACAGCAAATTTCATCTCCTAAGAGCGTTGATTGTACAGCGGCCTGAAGACAATAACTCCTAAGTTTTCTATTATACAGGGTGGCGCAGAATGAGCTATACGTTTTAAATGGTTTATAACTTTTTTATTTATGCGATTAATATAATTTTTTTTTTAAATACAGAATATTCTTGGGGAAATTTTTGCAATTAGCTTTGAAAAATTATATCCTGTAAGTGATGTCCATTTTCTGCTTCGCACATACGTGCTCTTTTTATCATATTTTCAACAACTTTTCGCAAAATTTCGGCTGTATTGGCCATGATTTCATTTCGAATGTTTCATAATTAATTCCCCAAGTCTTCTTCGCAAAATGCTGAAAAAAAAGAAAATATAATAACTAAAAAAGTTATAAAGAATTCAAACCATATAGCTCATTCTGCGCCACCCTTATCTGTGGCAATGTGGGAAAAGTTTGCTACTTTTAACCGCCTTCAAAGAACAAGGAGATTCTCAATTCGATTGTATTTTTTTATGTCTGTTACCTCTGAACATTTTACTGGGTAGACCGATTATATTGCAGTTAAGTTGAATTAAAATGTAAGGTTCTTCAGTCGACATTCAACCAAATTCTTGAAAAAGCTAAGAAATCTCACATGTTTATATACAAACTCTCAAAAACTCTTTGAGAATTACGAGTATACAAATACAAAAAAAAAACATTTTAAAGTAGTTTCAAGCTGTTTTAGTTTTAATTTAAAATCTGTCATTTGTTTATTTAACATTGCCCAATGCTCATGCGAAGAATTGAGCTTGAACTATTGGAAAGAGATAGCAGGAGAAACGACAGGAGGTGAAGCTTAATTAATTATTCTGCAGCTCTGCTTTTGCACGTTTGTTTATAGTCATAGCAGTGCTGAAGCTTCGGTTTAGTAGCCATTTTTATTATTATTTTACTTCACCGGTGCTACACAATACCGACGAAGGAGGGCGTTCTGATGTGATTGTGGATTGCTATAAGTGACCAGTGACTATGCCTTCGCCACTGAAACCTTCCGACAACAACTGACACACAAAGACACACTAATGCACATCAGAAAAATGCGAGATGTTTATTTTTATTTTAAAATTTAAGTCTGAAACTGGCGTTGAACCCAGGTCTGTTTTTGGTTTTGTAGTCAACGTGCAGACTACCATCCATCGTGCCATCGCCACTGATTTACTGTTAATTTTACATTAGTCTATCTTTGTACGAAAATCTTGATTTAATAGAGTTATGTTTATTGTTATTAGATGTATTTTTGAACAACATACAGTCTGCCTAGCTCCATCTAGCAGATGGATGACAATAAGTCTTAAAGCTGCTAAAGTGATGCCCATTTCAAATGGAAGTCTATTAATGTCCAGACCAATATTTAACCTTTCGTCTTTCTTATCATATTTAAATTGAAATTTACAAAAATATCAATTAAGCTTTGCAGTGAAAGTTTTGGCAAATTGAAGAGGAAAACTTTTCGGTGTCCATGTCGACAGTGATAACTGCGATCACGTTGCATATTAATGAGAACGGCTACATTCTCAATACAGATTATGGAGATTATGAATGGATTTCACAGTATTTACTCGACAAATGTACTGTCTGAAGATTTTATATGTACAAAATGAGAAATTAATAACAAATCTGTACTATGCTACACACATCATGCTAAAGATGGCCTTGTGAAACTACTTTCTATGGTTTTTTAATTATTTGTATGTACATACGGGTATATCGTATCGAAGAAGCTTTTTTCAAACATAAATGCCAGGACAAGATTTTAAAGGAAATTAAACTAACTCCCATGCATGAAAATATTAAACCATCATAACTTTCCTCTAATTATTCAACAAAAATATTTAATCTCACTGCCAATCCCATGCCATGATACTTTGCCTAACAGCAGGAGTTTGTGACTAAATTTCGAAAATTTGAATGTGGCGCCAAAAGTGGCATGTAGGACGATGACATGACATTAAAAGAAGAAAAAAATGTATTTCAAATTTATTACAAATTGAAGCACCACAAAAAATATTCTCATGGCCAAAAATTTTCACTTTTTTAATTTAAAAAGGCAAAAAAAACAAAAAATTAACATGAGTACAATGAAAGTGCTACAAAATTCGAGAGCATTCTTATTTATGTGTTGAAGTATTTCAAATTCACACACGCAGCGTTAACGACTTTTCGATGAAACAATTTTTATTTATATTTTTATTAATATTTGCCAAAAGCCCTGAAATATATTCTGACAGCAAAGCACAAAGCCAGTGTTATTTTAAGTATTGCAATAAATATTTTCTTATACATTCAGTTGAGATCTGTTTCACTGGTCAACCAACGGAACGTACAAGCATTTAAAAAACATAAAGTGTTCGGTAGAAGGAGGGAGAGATTGATGATATTGGCAGTACAGACAAATCTCGCTTTAACGAAAATCTGTTAAAACTTTTTTACAACCTTATATATATAGCGAAAGCTTTATTAATTTCATACTGAATGTAACGAATGACGAAAAAACATCGCGCAATAAAAAACAAAATACAATCAGAAATGCTATTCAATTTGGAAAAAACCGAAATCGGTTCAAAAAATAGTGAGCACGTCTGAGTGGAAGAGGACGTACATACGAGGTGTGTTCAAAAAATAAGGTGACTTTATATTTTTTTAATGAAAAAATATTTATTTATTCATCAATATTTATATTGTCCCCTTCAAAGTAATCCCCCTTAGATACACTGCACTTGTGCCAACCCTTTTTCCAATCCTCAAGCACTTCTCATAAACACTTTTTTTAGTGTAGCTTTAAGCTCATCCAATGAATCAGTTTTTATTTAATCAATCTCGGTCCTTTCATAACTCTTTTAAGTTTTGTGAGGAAGAAATATTCGCATTGGGACCAAATCCGGCGAATATGGTGCTCCTAAAGAATCTCTCACAATCAATATTCAGAAGATTCGGAACACACGTTTCTTGTCCCAAACATCCGAAAAAATTTCATGACACGAGCCGACTGATATGCCAACATCCTCAGCAACTTGTCTTATGGTAATTCGACGATTTTCAAAAACAATTTTCTTCACAGCTTTGACGTTATCTTGTTTGATGTGCTGGGGCGTCTAGAGCGAGATTCACCTTCGGCGTCTTCTCGCCCACCTTGGAAGAGTTTCTAAACATTTTTTTTTACTTAGAGCAACCTCACCGTACGTCACTATCAACATTTCAAGTTTCTGGAGCACTTTTTTATTTACTTATGCAAAAACATTAAAAAATTTTATACAACTACCCTCGTATGTATACCAAAAACATTAAATCAAGAAAGAAGAAGTCCCGCTTATAAATAAACAAACAAACCGAGTAGTTGAAATAACATTGCAAGCAGACAAAATAAAAATAAACTAAATGACCGCCCGCTCGCATTTGGGAATCGACAAACTTCACTGGAAATCGATACCTGCCTGTTAATGAAACACCGCAAAAGATAATTCGACACTAAAAACCTTGTTGACTAACAGCCAGAACCTACAAACGTATACACAAAATGTGTATTCCTACCCACATAACCAGGGTATCGAAGCAAAAAAGCCAATGCTAAAAGTAGCGAAATAGATTATAAATTGTAAGAGAGTTTATGGCGAAACGAATTGAAAACAAATGACGGTATGAAATTTACATATTTAGTAGCATTTGAATAAGTATATGTACATACAGTCACGGACAAAACTCTCCATACTCTCCCTTCCCTCACTGCGAAATATATAAAATTTGAATTTATCGGGTAGCGCTGCCTGCAATCGTTTGCACATTGATTAAAAAACCAAAAACTCCAGGGTTCGAGCCCAGTTTCAGTCTAAGTCATAAGAATATTTTGCATTTTTTCTGATGTGTTTTTGTATGTCTTAGTGTCAGTTGTTGTCGGATGGTTTCAGTGGTGAAGGCAGAGTCACTGGTCACTGAACAGTACCGGCTTCAGCTGTTACCAATCCACAGGCAAATCAGGGCACAATCCTTTGTCGGTATTGTGTAGCACCAGCGAAGTAAAATAATTACTAAAAAACTAAGCCTCAAAATTTAATACGTCTCCTTGACAGCAGAGGCGCTGCAACACTGCATTAACTAAAAACCTGTAACGTAGAATTGTAAGATAATGAAGCTTCACTCGCCTGAGAGCTGGTCCAAGCTAAAAAAAAAACATCACAGACGCCGCAACTTTGCTTTATAATTAACACGCAACTGCAGAGTTGTGCAACAATTAAGCAGCTCAATCTTCCTACCACCTTCACCACCCGTCTATTCTCAAACACTATCCAACTCTGCATACGCAGGGCATTTCCCCTAAACACCGGTCGAAGAAAAAAAAAACATAAGTGATCGAATATGAAAAAAAAAAAATATAATATTGAATTTTTATTCTCAGATATTTTTCCAATCAATATTTTTTATGAATATTGTGATCAACTGGTTTGCCACACATCATTTACTAAGCCATTTTTGTACAAAAGCTCCTGCAAATCAATGCGTATCACAACCACAAGACTACTACACACAACAACTATCAAATAACGACTTGGTTTAAGAATTTAATTTCGAAACCATTCAGCCGATTACCGATAATTATGCACAGCGAGTGAGTGCAAAATATAAATACTGATCCCATTTGCCAATATTTGCTAACACACCATAAACATGGCGACTTTTGTTTTAGACCCCAACGAAATTTAGCCAAAACATTTTCAATTGTGCATTTTGCAAGAGAATTTTGTTTTCAATTTAGGTGTTTAAAAATTGTTTTTCTATTAAAAGATATTTGGCGTTACTACCATTAAGAATTTTAATTGTTGAAAAGATTATAGCAGAAATTTATTGACATTGAATATTTCTAATGAATGTAAATTTTTGGTTGTGTTCAAAAGTTCACACTTAATGTAACACAATATTGTGAAAAATTAGATTTGATTATAATAAGCGTAAAAGAACAATTAATATCCAACACCAGTTGAGTAGCAAGTACTTTATATGGTAATGTCTGAATTTTTCCTGGTCCCGATAGGGGTGATCCTCAATACTGAATATTTCCGGTAACAAAGAGATGCTTTACAACTTTGCATTGCAGTTGTAGAATCAGAACAGAAAAAAACACTTTAAATTTTAGAAAAATACACCGAAAAAAATTTGAACTAGAAATTAGAAAATATTATTTAACTGAAGGAAATTATGGTAGGCGTATGACGCCATAGACATGTTTTGTTACAATTAAAAAAAAAAATATTTCCTTGATATTGGGAAAAAAAAATTACTTAATATTATAGCCAAATTCCTATAAAAAATATATAAAATTTTACTAAAAACAAATTAAAAAGGCTCTGTCAAATAGCTTCCAGGCGAAATAAGTACCAGTGCAATAACTCCCAATGAAATAAATACCAAAGTAAATGAAGCCAGTCCCATACTTTTTTTTTTTTTTTTTTTTTTTTTTTATCTTGGACCAGTGCTCAGGGGCTATCCCCTACATATGCAATGCATTGCACTGGAACTAGAGAGAAGGATAGGGAAGAAATAGACAGGTGGTGAAAGTGGTAGGAAGATAGAGCTTAATTCTTGCACAACTCTGCAGTTGCGTGTAAATTATAAAGCAAAGTTGCGGCGTTTCTGATGTTAATTTTGACGCTTTATTTTTAAGCTAATGGAGCCATTTTATTTATTATTTTACTTCGCCGACGTTTTATTGCTCAAATACCGACGAAGGAGGGTGCTGTAGCACAGAAAACTCAGAAAAATATTTTTTCTGATTTGACCCGGCTGGGAATCGAACCTGGGTCTTTCTGGTTGCAGAGCCAACACGCTGACTACTCGCCATCAGCACCCTGAAGAAATAAAATAACTCCCACATGAAATTCTTTTGGGACTTATTTATTTGGTAGTAATTTCATTATGAAATAAATCCCAGGTCATAAAAAAGAAATAATTTCCAAAAAAAAAATAAAAAAAATCAAGTAAATCCCAAAGGTGTGAGAATTATGAATATGAATATTCATTATGAAATAACTTCCATATTTTTATGGAAATTTTCGGGACTTATTTCACTGGCAAGTTATTGCACGCCGCCCAAAATAAAATTATATTAAAATTGTGTACTTTGCCGTAAACTAGTTCAAAAATTATCTTAAACTCTACTTTAAATCAGTTAGACTGTGTTCACACGATTCATGTTTTTTTGTTTTGATATGATTGCTACTTTATAGGCGAGAGTAACGAGGGGAAGGGTAATGAGTACTCATGTGTATGTATTGTCAGTACGTTTGGCTTTCTCATTCTTAATTTGAATATACACACAAACTATATGTACATGTCGTCAACAAGACATGAATTGTGTGAACACCAAAGAGAGTTCAAAGAAGAAAAAGTAAGAATCATGTCATTAAAACATGAATCGTGTGAACTCAGACTTAGATTCGCTATTTTTTTTTTGTAATGAAGTCTTAAGCAGTAATCAAAAATTTTAAGAACTAAAAACTCCATGGATGTTCGACGATTTTTAACAAAATTTTTTTTAAATTTTCGTCCGTTTATGGCTCGTTTCTTACTTTTTTATACGAAATCTTGAGCATAATAATTATCACGTATATTTGGAGTTTTATTATAAGTTTTCAAACAAAACTACTTAATATATATGTATGTATAACTCATTTTAATAGCTGACAATATTTGCTTTTTCTTTTTTTTAATGTTTCCAGGAAACGCTTAAAGGCTTCAATTTAAACACGAGAAAATTATTGAATTCTTTAGAGCGGCAAACTTTTAATGTAATTGACAGCTGGTGTTATTTGAAGCCAAAATCATTGATTTACGATTTTAAAAGTGGGCGTTTTTAATTATTTTTTCGGCATAAGAATTTTAAATACGATGTTGTGAATGAATATAAATTACTTCAGCGGTCATATTTATTTTAATGTTTTATAAAAAAAAAATAAATAAATAAAACTAAAAGCTTTAAGTGAAATCAAAGAAGTAAAAGTGAAAAAAAAATAAAAAACATCATGAACAGGCAGTACTTTTTTTCATAATCTTTAATTTCTTTGAAACCGCACTCAGAGATTAACTGCAAAACGTTGAATGTCAAGTAATTCAAAAAGGGAACGTGCGATGCAACAAAACAAAACATTTTGTTACAGGCAGCAGCAAACAAACAATTTGCATTCTTCATAGTCTCTGCATATGGTTTCGTAAACAAATAAACAACAATGAAATGAAGGTTTACACTAACTTCGAACTGCAGTTAAAGGCACAAGATACTGGTCGACTAGCAAATGCCTTTTCTTATGCAGAAATTTTCGCTTTTGTTAATTCTGTACTAAATGAAAAGAAAAGGTTTAAAACTTTTTTTTAGTTTTAAAACAGATTTTCCTGGTAATGAGGGTACCACAGATTGTTGTCCGCCTTGACAGACAATTTTTTTTGGTCATATTTTTTTTCTCGTAATATTTTAAGACCCTGTGCTGAGAGTTGCAAACATATGCACCATGTGAAAACATTTTTCTAACTCCAATAGGGTACTTAAACAGCATTCATTAATTTATAGCTACACAATGCAAATTTGAAAAACCTCAAATTGACAATGAAAATTATACTATGATTCTATTTGTATTTGGTTATTTAATATCAACATTCGAACAAGTACTCGTAGTAACGAAAAAAAGAGCATTGCGGTTGTAAATGCCTGCAACGAAGTTTTCATAGTACATTCCCTACTTACGGTCTACTTTTGTTTCAATCATGATTGCTGCTGCTATTTCATACTTTTAGTTGTTTCTAAAAAAGAAACGAGTATCCATAGTGATGGTCTTGAAGTACGTGAGACAGCGTGATTGGTTATCATGTATTATCATCTTGAAGTTGAACGAGTGTAAGAGAGAAAAGAGTAGAAGACTAAAACTTATATGGGTGTTCAGGGCAACGGTCGAGTTTATTTTAGTTTTTTCCTTGCTACTTTCTTTTTGAGTGGAAATATTTTCATCTTAAAAAAAGATTCGTAATGTGGCACTGCCAAAAATGCGCTGTAGGGTTCGGCATATCACCATGAATAGACAACTAATGCCAGGAACATAATTAGGACGTACAACGAATTTCGTCATGCTCAATGAATTCGTCGTAAAAGTTCGTTGCGTTACAGCCATACCTAAACAAGAGCGGAAAGCGGAACGTTTTTTCCGCTGAAATGCCATACCTAATTAAAAGCGGCAACGCTAGGTCAAAATGATCAAAACAGGGTTATCAAAAAAATAAATATAACAACCCTGATTATTTTAACAATAAAGTTTATTGGTGTTTGCGATTTTTAAATAAGCATTTTATAAAAAAAATTTAAACAATGAGCTATATGGTTGATTTGGAGGATTTAGTTACCTCCATTTTATAATTACAAATATTTTTTTATGTTTATTTCTTTCACCTTCTTTATTTGCAACTTACTTCACTATTAAACGCACTGTCAAATTCGGATTTTCCAATTGCAAAGCGTTGCCGTTGCGTTGACGCCGCGTTATTTCGGTATGCTACATACAAATTGTATGGGCATGAGCATTTTTGACAGCTAGAAAACGCTTTCCGCTCTTGTTTAGGTATGGTTGTAAGTTCGCAGTATTGCACACAATAACGATGAACAAATTGCAGCTGTCATAATCAGCAAAGTATTACCGTATAAAAAAATTACTAGAAAAAATTAAACATTAACAGTAAACAATTAGAAATCAAATTTTTGGTAAATAATTGTGTTTTTTTAATAATTAATTTCAATAGTGAGAAGATCAGATGGGGTGAAGTATGTCTTACACCGTCTTAAAAAACTAATACACTTGAATGCTTCCTTTGAGACCTGAAACATGTGCTCAGTCCATCGAACATCACACTGAATTTTCATGCTTAGAACATCAAGAGCTTCTGATTCCTCGATGTTTATACCGCCCATAATTATAGAAGAGGCAGCGTAGTCGGGCATGTGTCGATGCGTAAGCGTGCAGCATTGGGTCTTTTGAGTTTTGAAATCGACCCTGTTCGCGTGACCCCATTCCGATATTCTCGTGAGGTCACCATTTAGGCAATTATTCATATTGTGCCACGTCGCCGCGATCATAGTCGATGTTGGCCTACGGTTAAATTATTATGAATAGCAGATACTGCTGTCATCTGCAAAATAATGGATAGGGTCAGCAGTTTGACATAGAAACTCGTTAAGAAAGATAAGAAAATGGGATAGGAGAAAGAATGGAGCCTTGTGGTACCCCTGAATTAATCTTAAACTCGTTAGATGAGATCCCGTCTATAACAACTCTTATAGCGCGATCCCTGAGACAGATCGATATAAATCGAGAAAAGATATCACCGTCTCCACAAGCAATAACTTTAGACAAAAGTGCTCCATGCCACACACTGTCAAATGCTTTGGAAATATCTAGAGCTACTATCTTATTTTCACCGAAATGGTGAATGGATCGACAGCATTTTTCCGAGAAGATGGCTAATAAGTCGTCCGTGGTACATCCTCCACGGAAGCCATATTGCCGGTCGTTAAGTAAGCTAATGGACCCCAGATACTTCATGAGACAGAGAAGAAGTTTGCTCTTAGACCACGTATGTTGCAGAAGTCAATTCTGAAACGCCCTGTCATAATTAACGAGAGAAAAAACAAATAAAAGGTATATCTTCTGTATTTCAAACGCCAGTGAACGCTGCTTGAATGACTACCGGTGATCAGTGTTACTACTTCATCACCAAACAGTCTAGCAGCAACTAATGAAATCGCATCAACAATACAAAAGATTTAGTCGAGTTAGATTTAATGACACGCAAAAAGGCCATAAAAGCCCTGATCCAGTCACCGTGACCCGAAGTGTCAACACGGGTTGGCGGTGTCAACACTGTCCGAAATAATTTGCCCGTCACTGGTATAGCGGATTTATTGATTTTTAATTATTGTTATTGTTCTTGCACTTGCACTTGTTGTATTTTAAATAAAGACTCTTGTTCTTTCCTTCATTTAATTAATTTTTAGTTATTGTTTTTTTTGTGTGGACATGCTTCAGTCGGATTTTTTTACTTTGTTGTTTTTTTTAAACGTTCTAATATTTTATTTTTTTAATTTTGCCACTATATATTGGGTCTATTGTTGTTCTTTGCTCTTGTTGAGTTCATTATACATACTTATATTATTTGTGTTTTTTTAACTTTTGTTTTGTACTGTGGATTTACGAATTTTTTTTAATTTTGCACCGCGAACCGCAAGACGTCGCGTGCGTACCGGACGCATGACAAACTACTCAAAAAAACTAATTAATTATTTATTTAAGTATTGAGCTCAAAAATTTAATTGAATTTATTGAACTTTTAATTGAACAAGTATATGATTCTAATTAAATGTGTTAATTGAAAATAAAAAAGTACAATTGCACTCGCTGAGAAAATCATGTTCGAATAGAATTTTGGCATCACGCCACGTGTGTGAAATTTCACATTCACGTTCTCCGGTCTAGTATGCAACAATATGCAGGTATTTATTTACTCTATTACATTAGCAAGGCATTTAAAATCAACCTTATAAATACGTCAATTGTTCGTAGCAATGACGAAGTACATTTTTGTTTAGTATTGTTGTTTTTGATATTGAAGACAAAATTCCTCAAGTGAACAGCAACGATTTTTGAATTATTAACAAATCAATGTTGTTATTTGAACTATAAATAATTCTGGTACGATAAAAGAATGAATAAATAAAACTGAAGAAAATAAACCCCAATTGAGAACAACTTACTAGGGTTTCAACGGGGTTACCAAGCTTACAAATGGTATGAATTTTTTCTTTGTATGGAACACTGAATTCAAGCGAGTAACCATTTAGCAGACCGACTCAGAAAGAATACTTTCGGAGGGAAGTTAAGAGATTATATTACACTGACATGCTTGACATTAATAAACATTTGTATTAAAAATTAATTATCAAATCCTCTTGGCAACTCTGATTGTAAACTTCACTTCTGCTACTAAACGACCAACAAAACAACAAAAACAAAAGCTAAACGTGACGCATAGTAAATTCCATTTAACAAATTTCAAATGATCCTCAAAAACTTTTTAGTCTTCGCAGACACGAAAATACAGGGGAATTGGGTTATAACGAACTACACGAGACCAAGCAATTTTGTTTGTTATAAGGGCAGTAAATAATTTGTTATTGATGACTATCATCATAATATTTTTTTTATTTTTTAAAATTGTTTACAATTTAAAATTTGACTGACACACAAAGACCCACTAATGCACATCAGATGTTTTTTTTTATATATAATTTTAGTCTGAAGCTGGAGTTGAACCCAGGTCTGTTTTGGTTTTCTAGTCAACGTGCAGACTACTTCAGCCAGAATTTCGTTTATATTTCTGTGTCTTTGACATTTTTAGTTACTGTGGGAGCAGCGTTATCATATATTTTTTAAGAAAAACTTTTTATTTTAAAACAAAAAAAAACTTTATTTTGCAACAAAAAACTTTTTTCCAAAAAAAATTAACCAAATAATGAAAAAAGCACAAAAAATATATATTGTGAATTAATTTTTATTCAAAATGAGAATAAAAAAAAATAAAAAGGTAAACAACAACAAACTTATTCTTCCGACGATTTTCCGCAAATCCCCTTTTTTTAGCTTTTGTTGGAGCCTGGGATGTGCTTGTAGCATATTCTAAGCAATTTTCTCCACTTACAGTGCTGCTTAAAATAACACCAAAAACTAAAAATATTCCATTATCCTTGCCATTTTTCTTTAAATATTTAAACATGCTTTTTTGAAATTGAAAAGCTTTTAGAAAAAAAAAACAGGCATAAAAATTCTGTGTTATTAATACGGCACAGTTGTATTAAATAGAGAATAGACACATTTAATACTGTTGCAGTAATAAAGAGTGAAAAATTATAAGATCGTTTACATTACATGGTAATATCAAATAATATTTGCGTCATATATACTGTAAATTAAAAATTAATAAAGAAAACTTGAAAATTTTAATCATTTTCAAAAAAACTTATTTTTGAAGCAAAAAATTGAAAACTTTTCGGCATATCAAAAACTTTGAAAAAAAAGGAAAAACTTGAGAAATGGTAACGCTGTCTATAACACATAATGTCATTTATCAGGCCTGTTCTGCAAACCACTTTTTGTCAAAGTGATTTGAAATCATGGAAATGGTGTTCTGCACACAAAAATTTTAATAATCTCGTGATTTGAAATCATCAGCTAAATGACTGACGATTTGAAATCACTTGCTTTTTTTTTCTATGTACTTCGCTTAGAATTTAATAAAAATGCTGTAATATATTTCATGTGATTTGTTTTCTATTTATTTTTCTAAAAAAATTGGGTTTGCTACATATAAAAACTTAAATATGAGCAAATTTGTAAGAACACTCCTTTTTTTGTAAATAATTGTTTTGCTTTGTTTGGCAATGTCGTGGTTTACATTTACTTTTTAGCAGTGAGCTGCTTAATTTTTTCGAACATGTTTTTGAGGTTGCCAAAGTCACACAGTCTTTATAAGTCATGTAAATATATAGATATTTTAACATCATGTGCTTTATTTAAGACAACTTTTATATATTGTTGTACAAAAAATCAATATGGTCAATAATTAAATCATTTTTGTGCAAATTTATAAATAAATAAATGCAAATTTTAAGTAAATTTCGTTAATGAAAACACTGACAACTTCGCATCTATACATACATACATATGTAGGTATTTTTTTGTGCTAATAAAAAATTTATGGTTTGTACAGCTTCATGTTCTTTTTTTAAATGACACTTTCTTAAAGCAATTATTGACAATAACCTAGCTCCTGGCATTTTTATATTCTTCATTTCATCTAATATTTTAATTCACAATGCAAAAATATAAACAAATATAAAACATCAGCTGTTTTCTCGTGTTTTCGAAAAATTAAAACCACGCCGAAAAATGTAAAATCGCGTAATTTACAGAACAGCTTCAAATAGTCGCGCGTGGTTTCAAAACGGTTCGTGATTTCAAATCACGTGATTTGCAGAACAGGCCTGTATATGGCCAACTGACATAACATTATATATTTGCAAAAAAAAATTAATAAACTTCATAAAGTAGATATTACTTCTTTTTAGAAAATTAACAATTATGTGGGAATTTTCTACAATTATTTTAAACAGTGTGTGGGAGAGCAACTAATTGAGTTACCAAATAGTGTTAAATAAATAGTTTCAAAATATGCCAGACAAAAATTTTCCTTTTTTTTACTCGTTCTAAGCGTATAAATTTCCATAAATTTTTGTTTACTCGACTTAAGAAAGAGTTTGTTATAAACGAATATTCGCTATGACCGGAGTTCGCTCTAACCTTACTAATTTCTGTGAAATATTAATGCAAAACTGTTGGGACCGCAAAATTAGTGTGTTGTAAGCGAAAATACGTTATAATCGAACCCCACTGTATATGATTAAGGATCGTTTATGGGAAAGAGTTGAAAAAAGAAGCCAAATAGTTTCAAATTACTAAAAGTACAAGTACTTCATTTACATAAAAAGGCTTCAGGAAATATGAAATCGAATTTCTGTATAAATTTGCTAAATTTTACCTGCATTCAGTGTTTAAATTTGATCAATACAAAACGAAACAATAGTACCTCAAATTATGCAGGCAGGCCTGTCTGTGTGCTCATATCATTTCACTTTGCTTTAAGTAAAATATTTCTCTTATTGTTTGGTTTTTCCCTCAGATTTTAATTTCATTTCATTGCAACGTGTCAAAATTTACACCTACATGTGTCTGAAATGTCCATCAATATTCTTATAGTGGCGACTTTTACAGGGACCTGCTATGCATTTTTGATGTTCTTAGTGTTCTTTTTCCGTACAGTAGCCAAACACGGCATATATGTATGTACATAATTCTGTTTGTTTTGTTAATCAAAGTGACTACACTTGTCTGTTTGTCTCTCCGCCCATCTGTCTGTTTGTCTCATACACGTACTTACATAATTCGAAATATATATCTCCTTTAATGGTTTCTTTTACCAGTTATTATTGTTATTATTATTTGTATTTAATTGTTTATTAATATGCCTTTAACATGGTTTATTTAAAAATGCTTATTGAATTTCAATAACTTCAATTTGTTTTTTCTTGATTATAATATGTAATACATACATACAAACATCCATACTTTTGTATGTACATACATTTTTAAAGTTTTATTTAATTGAAGGCAAAAACACTTATGTCTCGATTTACAGTGCAAAAAAAAATTCAAATTAATATTCTTTATCTGTTGCATTTTAATTTGTTTCTAAAATAAGTAAAATTATTAATTCACACCTTTTATTAGTATAATATATTTTTCAATTAAAACCTTAATTAGTTATATTAAATTTTTAACTAATTTTAGGGTACAATTCTTATATTCTTAAATAAATAACTAATTTATTTTTTTTGCCATGAAATACACAAAATTAATCCAAATATATTTTTTTACTACTCGTATTATAAGTTTGTCTGAAATTTACAAAATAAACGCTGGTCCAACCATAATGTTCGATGTTAATTGTGAGTCACATCTTAACGTCAAGTTTTTTCGTCCAACTTAATTTGAGATTTCTTTGTTGGAGTGTTAGACTAATTCAACCATGGAGAGGTGCGCAATTAAGCAGGGAGTTAAGACTGTTGAAGCCTTCTACGAAAATGGTAGTTCAAAATGCATTTATTTATTTAATTTAGTTATTTATTTATTTCATATCAATACATAAGAAGCCCATATGGCCAGTGATACATGTATTGATAGTTTAAAATGTATATTTAAATTCAATATATAAAAATTCATTCGTGAGTTAAATTTAACTGTCTCATTTTATAGTAATAAATAGTTGTTATCAAAATATAATATGATTTCAATGTAATTGTAATAGTTTTGGTTATGGTTATGGGCCCCTCAGCTTTATAAATACTGCCTGAAATAGGTAAATTAATAAGGCATATAACAAGAAAATTATCTGTCCATGGCCAGTGTATATTCAACTAGAAGATAGACAAACATAAATCATATTATGTATTTCCCATAGATTCAAGGAAACACTAAAATCTTTTTTTATAAGTACAGTATGAATAGGAAAACATTTTCAGAGTAGTTGGTAAGAGATTCCAAATGCGGCAAACTCTTATTAAAAAGAATCGTTCAAAAACTGACAGATATATACGAGCTATATAAATCTGGATATTTCGGGTAGAATGTATGAATGAAAAGTTACGAGCCAGTGACAGAGGCTGACCACTTCTCATCACTCTATAAAATTGAAGTATAATTCGTGATATGACATAACTATTGAAATTTAGTTTTAAAAATTTAGGTAACAGATCGGACACAGCATCATGCTCGCGTAATCTTATATTAAAAACATAACGAATTATTCTTCTTACTATCCTTTCAAGAATATTTAAATTCCCCAATAAGGTTCCAGTGTAAACTTCGAGACAATAATTTATCCGTGACATCAGTAAGGAGTGTGCAATCCGCTGTCTAACAAGGCACGGAGTATATGCCCTCAATGTATATAATCTTCTTAAAATAAAGCTTATTTTCCCAGAGACAATGTTAATATGTGAGTCAAACTTGAGTTTAGAATCTATTGTAACACCTAGACATTTTAGTTAATTTACAAACCGAATTTCTTCATCACCTATGAACAGCTGCGGAAGGACAATTGAATTTTCTTGTATTCCAAAATACATGGCCCTTGTTTTATTCGGGTTTATAGCAAGATGATTTTGACGCATCCAGTTTGATATTATATCCATATGATTATTCAGATTATTGATTTTATAAAGAAGAATAACATCGTCAGCAAATGCATCAGTTTGACAGTGCACTTTGAGATTTTTTTTTTTTGGTCGGTTATCCAAATGTGTCCACAATCAGGAGAATTGTGCCCAAATTTCAGCAAGCCAAGTCAGTAGGAAATTTTGAAAACAGCTGTGCATGCTCGCCCAGTTCTTTCTGCGGAAAATTTTGCTACTGTTGGCTATAGTGTGGCAGAAGAGCTGTCAACCTCGGCTCGTCGTCGTGTCCAAAAATCGCACAATAACAACGGACTTCATGTGGACAGAAATTGAACAAATGGACCTCAACGATATGTGGTTCCAACAAGATGTTGCCACTTCTCACACAGCCAACGAAAGAATGGCTGTTTTGCGCGAGAAATTCAATGGCCGTGTTATTTCACGTCGTGGCGATATTAATTGGCCATCACGATCATGTCATTTGACACCGTTGGACTGATTTTGTTTGGGGATATTTAAAAGAAAAATTGTGCGTCAATAAGCCAAGAACAGTTCAAGAGCTAAAGGATGAAATAATTCGGCACATTAACGACATTGAACCTCAAGTATGTCTCAGAGGCATTGAAAATATCGACCATCGGATAGAAATGCGCCACCGAACCCCTGGCGAGCATTTAGCCGATATTTTGTTTCACATATAATTGTCATATATACTTCTATCATAAATAAATAATATTAAGTTAAATCTCTGAAAAGTTTTTGTTTTATTTACAATTAATATTACAAATTATTATTAATTAAATAATTATTTAATTAAAAAAATTGAATTAATACATTGTGCGTTTTGCTTGAATCACCCTTTATTTGTTATTATTATTCTTTTTTGTTTTTAAATAATGCCGACAATTCAACAATAATAATTTAATTGATACTATTAATTTCTATACCGGTGAAAATCGAATTATTTTTTTAATTGATATAAATTTTTTTTAAATTAAAATTTAATTTTATATTTTCTGTGTAACTATTCACTAAAGATTTATGAGTGAAAATAATTTTTTCTTGTACTTTTCTAGTCAGCCCAAAAGTCAAGACTGCCTTGAGCATGGTCGAAGATATATCAACAAGGAAAGAAAAGAAGACTTAGTAACGAAGACGATGTACTAAGACCGCCCCAATATCACAAAGCTACAGTATAGTTTTAAATATACCACGAATGAGGTAAAATATTTTTAAAACATTACATTACATTTAAAAACATTTTTTTTAATGCTTTCTAAATCCTTTTATAGATTTGCAAGTTACAGGTTACGAAAAACCGGTCTTTTTTTACCCATAATTTAACATTTTGAAAACTTCAAAACCAAATTCTTGTTGTAATCGACAATACGTACCGGAAGCATAGTATCACTCACATTCGAGGTACGAGTATTTATTCCTGTCACACAGAGTTATATATTTTTAAAAATTTTCCATCGACTTCAAAAAGGATGAGGTTCATATTTTTTTTATATGATTCTTTTCTTTGATGACTCTTTTTCCATAAAAAAATTCGTGGTTACAGTGTGGCAGACGGATAAGGGGCTTCCTCCTCAAAACTTTTTACTGAGTAGGGCGATTTTGAAGATTTTTCCATTGGAAATCTCGGGCTTATCGCGTGGTCCTGTGTTAATAGCGGGTGGCTAGGGGGAATTTTTCGCACTCTCCTCAGAACATTTTACTGAGTGAACCGTTTTTGCTGATTCTTGTTCCATTGGAAAGTTCAGGCCTACCGTGCAGTCCCATTTTAATAGCTGGAGTAGCGGCGGAATACACTTCCCCCCTAAACAAAAAATTAATATTTTTAAAGGATTTAATGACACAAGTATATATGGTTTTGAATTTAAGCAACCAAAAGCTGTTTCTAAGGTTATTTGGGGCGCTGAATCACTCTGTTTTTTGATATTGGTTCCAGTTTTCGAGATATTAAATAAACATACGTTTTTACAATTTTATTTATTAAAAAGTGTTAAATTAGAACTGAGCAGGCTTTTACTGTTTGTTATCTTTTTCACGCATTAAAGGCCAATAGCAGTCGCTCATCATGCCCTCGTTCCAAAATCCTTGCTTTCGATTTTCGCCAAATTTTGGTGTAGTCGCTCTCCTTGCTCGTCGCTTATATCACCCAAGTTTTCAGGAAAAAATTCGAGATGAAAATGCAGCTCCAATCTTGCAATAATTTTGCAACAAACTGTCGATTATCTGCTTGAAATCCCGGCATTTGTTGTTACCGAGAAAGTTGTGAACAACATCAATATTGTGCTACACGCGTTACAAAAGAGTTTGGGGACGCACGGCTTGTGAGTGTTTGATACAGAGAAACCAAAATAATAAAAATATGCATTTGCGATCACATTAGTAATAACTTTGCCCCGTTTTTCTGATCATATAACATCCGCAAACATAACAAAAACACCTTGAATCAACTTTACAATTCTCTCTTTGCATTTTCACACGTTTTGGATTAAAAAAAAAAAAAAAAAAAAAACTTTAAGAATACAAATTAAATAATGTTTCTAACGACGCCAACAGCTGAGTGGCATTATGAAAGCGCAGTGGCCAAAGGAAGTCTTCCGATGTTGTTTGGCTGTCATTTGTTTTCTAAATGAAAAACTTCGATTCTGTTTTTTGATTACGATTATCAGAACCTTTAGAATTTTATTGGTCAAGTCGAGAAGATGACATCGGCCAAATAGGCGCTGTCACAATTGATTGCTATACGGGCTCGTTTTATGGCATTTTTTTTATCATTTTGGCGAGAACTTCGGGCGACAGATTCTCGCACTCGTGTCGAATGTTGTCATTGAGGGCGGGCTTCCAGGGTCTCGGCATTGTTCACGTAAACATCCCAAAAAACCCCACAAAAAAGTCTGGAACGGTTAAATCAGGCGATTTTGTGGGCCAGTGCAAATCGCCAAAACGAGAGATGAGGCGACCCGGGAACGCCGCCTTCAGAATATCGGTTGTGGCTCGCGCAGTGTGTGCCGTTGCTCCGTCCTATTGGAACCACATGTTCTCCAGTCCTAATTTGTTCAATTGCGGCTGAAAAAACTCTGTTAACATGGCCTTATAGCGCGCACCGTCCACTGTTGTCGTTTGACCAGCGGCGTCCTCGAAAAAAATGGCCCGATGACTCCTCCAGCGTGAACAGCGCACCATGTAGTCACTTTGAGCGGGTATAATGGCTCCTCGTGCATCACTCGTGGATTTTCGGTTCCCCAGAAGCGATAGTTTTGCTTGTTCACGTACCCGCTGAGGTGGAAATGAGCCTCATCGCTCATTATGATTTTGGTCGAAAAATCGTCCACTTCGTCCTCGAGATTGAGGATGGCTTGGGCGTAGGTTACGCGCTTGTTCACTTGTATTCTACATCTGTCTAGTTCACAAATGTCAAAACAGATTTGACATTGGCCGGCCGCCATTTGCAAAAATAAGAGCATCTTCCAATAGGGTGATTTCCTTTTGGCCCACCTTGTATTTCCTCAAATAAAAACGAAGGAGGGTGCTCTTAGCACAGTGACAATGGTGCCGTTTCCGGTCTGATCGTGTATTTAAACCGCGGATCTTATGATTGCAGAGTGAACGCGTATAATAAATAGTAACATTGTGTGCTGAGAACAATCTTTGGCTATTTCATTTAGTTTTAGTGTATTGCGTATGTTATTTTAGCCATGTTTTCACTGCTCAGATACTCTTTAAATAGTATCGCTCTATAGTATAAGCAGTATTAGCATAGACAGTAATGCATAATAGAAAAGCTTTTATGACTAGAGTAGGGATTGAACCCTCGCCTTTGGTGCTGTAGAATCACGAAGCTAACTACTGCAGCCACGGTTAATTAAGTAACTTCAAATACAAACATATAAAAAAATAATTCAATATAATCAGTATTCTTAGTCCTTCGCAAGTTTATGCGTGATCTTCTTTGCCTCACCTGCTTTGCTAGAACTAAAAGTCTTTCCTATTGCTTTATATTATAACGAAATATACTGGTAACATATTTATTTTAAAGCATAACATTTGCTTTAGCAATTTTTGCATTAAAAATAAGTTTTTCTTTTAATGCAAATGCTTCTACACTGCTTTCGAACGAGGGCACATCAAATGCAGTGCACTGAAATGCCATGATATGCGAACCATAAATAATAATGTGAAATATAATATTCTTTGCATTATGCACGTACATATACATATATCTGCTGGCCTCCGCTGCAAAGCGTTATTGTTGTTGTAATATTTACTCTAGTAAATCTGTGTTAAGTTTTATAGCCAGCAATAATTAGTACCTCCCTTGATGGAAGTATCGTTAGCAGGCATTCAACACTGACTGGCATTATTAAAATAAATGAAATCACAAATTATAATTACGCTGCTGTAATACATCTTTACGTTGTATTACATAGTTTTAAATAAATACTTTTATACTCACTGCATATAAAAAATTAAATGAAAATTGTATAACATTATTTAAACTCGGTGATATTTCTTTAAAATAGATTTTTATCCAAGACGCACATGGAAAATAAAACATGAATTGGAACAGTTGTAAGTGCATTTGGAAAATGCAACAATTTATATATTATATTTTAAGTTTAAAGTTTTATTTTTTTGTTTTATTTGTTCTACTTCGATATTTCATTAACCATCGATTAACGTCTTCAAGAAATTTTTATTTTTTTTTATTTTATTTTATTTTATTTTATTTTTTATTTTATTTTTGTTTTTTATTTTATTTCAGATAAAAAATAATAAAAATTTCCTCAACATGTTAACCGATGATTAATAAAACATAAAAACAAACTTTTAAGCTTAAAATATAATAGCCCAATTCACAATTTTGTATATTTGCGTTGGTAAATTTATGCAATTGTAAAAATTTCCTATTGTCAATTGTGAATGGTTGTTTAATTATTATTAATTATGTATAATAATAATAAATTAAAATAAAAATGTAATAATTAGGTCAAGTCATCTCTCCTTATGAGTTTTTGCAGGGTTGTGTTTTGACCATTAATAAAATGTCAAGCTGTCAAAAGCTTATACATTTTTGAACGCCAGTTCTTTTATGTGTGTATTTTTGTTTTTAAAATTGCTGAATTACATATATAGATTTTGCCGAATTTGAAATTTTTAGCATCGCTTTTCCCTATTTTCACTTTAGGTACTTTTTTGTCCCCCTCGAAAAAAAAACACATTTCATAATCTTATCTTCTACTGAATGAGGGTCAGAGTAGATTATGATTTTCATATTTATTTATTTACCTTATAAATAACAAAAAAGTACCGGAAATGGATAAAATTTTACTCCTTATGAGTGCGAATTTCCAAAAAGTACCAAAACATGTTTGAGATTCTTTCTCAAAGTAAAGAACGCATTATAATTTTTTTTGCTATGTTCAGTACTTTATATGGTACGTGGAGAAAAAAGGTACCAAAATTCAGTTTTTACCCACTTTTACCCTCTAAACGTACATATATCGAAAAGGTACCAAATACGTGTCCGCTTATTTTTTAGCAGTATTTACACGCTTTTGGAATTTTGAGCCTATGTACCTTAGTATCGGAGATATTAAGTTACCGATTTGACCCCTTTTTGCCCTTTTTTACCCCTTTCCGATTCGAATATCAAAAAATCCCTCCTTAGTGGATCTATACATGCTATGGGAAACCTATATACCGAGTTTAAAGTTTCTAGCTTCAGCCGTTTAAGCTGGGCGAAGATGAATCAGTCAGTCAGTCACTCAATAACGTTACTCTTTTATATATATAGAAGATTAGTCAAATTTTACATATTTGTCTATAGATGAAATACAAAGAGATGGATGCTTTTTGTTTTGGCTGCAGAATTTGACAATTGCAGACACTAATTTCCAAATCACATCCTCAACACATTTTAAGTATTTCTTAATCGACGGCGGCTACAACGATCGCCTTCCTTCTCTAATAGTCAGCTGTTAGATTTACAATTGAATATTGTATATTCAGAGTAAATATAAACTATGGTTTTGAACGTTGTATATTAATACATTTCATGCAAATGTATATCTGTATATTTTGTTTGTGTAGTAAAAATTCACTACTTCATTTTACAAATGCAATGATACAAGACCTTTTGCACTGGATTGTGAATTCCGCTAATATATAAATTGTTCTTATTATATATAAAAATAATAATTTATTATAGATAAAGAATCGTAATGAATTTTGACTAACGTTGAATAATTGAAAGAATATAAATATAAATTTGACAATTATTCTTTTTTTTTATTTTTTTTTATCTGGGATCAGCACTCAGGAGATGACTGCTACACATGCGAAGCATTGTGCTGGAACTATAGGAAAGGGATAGTAGGAGAAACGACAGGAGGTGAAGCTTAATTAATTATTTTTACAGCTCTGCTTTCGCACGTTCTTTGTTTATACTCGTAGCAGTGCTGAAGCTTCGGTTTAGTAGCCATTTTTTATTATTATTTTACTTCGCCGGTGCTACACAAAAACTTTCAATTCAGTTTATGCAGTGTGTGGCCAAGAATCAATTTCATTGAAAGACTCAATTTACAATTGAATTGAAACGTGTATGGGGGAAAGCCTTTTAAAAATCTCCGCAAAACGGAAAAACTTAGCCCAATATTTGGGCATAAAAAAAAAACACATTTCCTTAATTAATTCATTTATGTAGCATTTATTGTCTTTGTATTTTCATTCTTAATGGAAAAAAAAAGAAATCAAACTAATATTGTATTTCATTGTTTATGGAAATATTTCACAATTATTCTAATAAATTTGTATTCGAATAAAATTTCAAATGTGTGTAACCAACCAACCAGTTCGCACAACGAAATGCCCAGTATAAATGCTGAATATGAATTCACTTTACTTGCTTCATATTTTTTATAACCTTTTTATTGATTTATTTATTTTTATTTTATTATTATTTAATTTTTTTAATACTGAGAGACCACACATATCCATGACATTATGTCGTTCGAAATAAAATGTGTCAAGCCTCTTTAAATTTCATAATTATATTTCACATAAAAAAATTAAAACAAATTTTTAATTTTTTCTTTTTATATACTGGCATATAAGTATAATATTTATTAATAATCGTTTATGAAATTCATAAATTTTAAACTGACATTGTGTGCTGAAATTTTCAACAAAGCACAATCGGCTGTCACCATTGTTTATTTACCAATTAATATGTAATTAAAAAAAAAAAAACCTTATGATTAAACAAAGAAAATGGCCTAAAATTATAAGTTTTGTTAAATTTTTTAAATACTTCTTTTAATAGAAAAAGAGTGGTGATAAAATAACAAACCACTAATTCTAACATTTAAGTAAAAATAATAGAGAAGGAATTTAATATTCTAGACAGCAAATTATCTATTGAAAAAGATCAGCGGCATCGACTCTCATACTGAAAACGAACTCAACGAACCACACATGATGGGTGGTCAAGTTGCGACAAAAAAAAAACTTATAAAAATAAAAAAGAAATAAATAAATTAATAATTTTTTTTCTTTTGTTTTTTTATGTACAAAAAGCATGGAAACCAAGGAAACTAATCATTGTTTTAGTGCAAACAACAAGAATATCTAATACAACAGTGTAAATATGCGTTCGTAGAAACCGCATATAAATGAATGAGTGAATTCTAGGCCTTCCAACAACAGATTCATTGACAAGATTAAAGCAGCACAGCCAAACGACCAAGCACAACCAACAGCTCCATACCAGCAACGACATCAGCTCATGTGTCAATTGAAAATTGTTAAATTGTTAAAAAATATGTACGAGTATGTATGTATGTATATCGTTACCTTAATATAGAAAAGCCCTAACTCATTTTTGTTTTTGCAATTATCTTCTTTGCGTATTTTGATAACGCAAAATTGAGGCAAAGAATTTGTTCTGTTCCAACTGAGAATTGCTTTTGAGAATTTAATAAAAAGGCTGCCTGAAACTTCGCACTGGCAAAGCTCTTTGTGTACGTATTGACCCGAAACCCAACCGGGCGGGATATTGCACATATTTTACACAAAAATTTTAGATTTAAACCAACATATCATGTTAAATGTTTTATCATTTTCTATTAAACCTAAGAAAATTAGTCACTGAATCGAAATCATTTTCAGTTTAAATTAAAATTCAAAAACTTATCACTGATTGAAAGTTGAAAAATGACACCCGGGTGTGTTTTGGGAGTGCGAAGGTTTCAAAAATAACGCCTCTACAAAACTAAAATTTTTAGGAAAATTTTTCGTTTTTTTTTTGCTAAAGTTTATATATTAATATTAAGCTAACGATATACATATCGTCACCTGAACTGCAAAAGGGCATAAATAGCGAAAACTCAAAATTTAGTTTTTTTTTTAATGAATATTGGTACAGGAAAGCAAGGCACACGTTTTCTTAAATTTTTAGCTTTATAATTTTAAAAATAACGATTTTATTTAAGAAATTCAAATAACAGTTTTTATTAAGCTTTCAAAATCAATGTATTTTTTGCTGTTGCGAAATAATCAAACAAGTGAAAACTGTTACCAGCTTTCTCTTTTTCAAACATAACTTTTAACGTTGTAAATAAACTTAACATTTTATTTGAATGATATAGCGCAAAAATCAACAACACTTTTCATTTGATTAAGTTTTTTGTCTGCCCTGTAAAATTTTTAAAAGTGCTGATACACCCTTTTATATTTTAGGTGACGATATGTATATGATATGTATATAGATTTTATATTAACGTATAAATAGTGGAATAGCCTACAAAATGTTTGCCTGAATAGCATATTTAAATAATCTTCCTAAAGCTATTGAACACCTTCGCTCATACTCATTAAGATATTATCAATTAATAAACTGGTATAGAAAACCTTATGAAATAAATTTGATATTTTATCAAATGGTTAGTGTAAAGTCAATAATAATAATAAAGTCTTGTCCAGTAAGACGGCCGTAGGTGTCAGTCTTTTAATAAATGCAAATAAGCAAGACAAGTGAGAAACGCTTAAAGAGAACAAACAACTAACAAAACTTTGTTCTGCAAATACAGTCGATTCTCAATAATTTGAAATGTAAGGGACCAAAGAAAATATTCAAATTACAGAAATTTCAAATTTAACAAGAGTTGCGATTTGCTATCATCTATTTAATATTTTGTTTGCTTCAAAATCATAAACACCTTCACAGTCCGAGTTCAAATTATAGAGTGTAGAAAATGAAATTTTCTAATTATAGAATGTCGGCGAACAAGATGACATTTCTATATTTTTTTTTTATATATATACATATATTTTTAAGAGAATTGACACAAACGACAGCTGATTATTATTATTTTTACAACTCTGCTTTTTTACAGATTTTTTTTTTTGGTTTGATAGCAGTATTGCTGCATCTCTGGTGTCAAGGAGCCGCATTATATTTTTGAAGCTGTCTTTGGTAGCCATTTTATTAATTATTTTACTTCACCGATGATGCTACAAAATACCGACTAAGGAGGGCGGAAAAAATTCCAACAAACAACTGTCACTATGGCACACTAATCAGAATAATGAGAAGAATTTTTATGATTTAGTCGGATACTTGTCTCGAACCTGAGAACTTTTTTGTTTTCTAGTTCTATAGAGAAATGCATATAAATAAAATAAATGATTTTAATTAATTTTTATATATGATTCTAATTTTAAAATTGTGCTTTTTCCCTTAAAAAAATATATGTCAAATTTATTTTATTTTTATTTTTTTATATATACATATGTGAAATTTATTTAACATATATTTTTTTAAGGGAAAAAGCACAATTTTAAAATTAGTATCATATTTAAAGAGATATTCCCAAAATAAATTTAGTTAATATACAGTAAATTTTTATTTTATGTTTTGTATAACACACAGCACATTAAAATAATATAAATTGTAGAACTGGAAAAATTCCAATTATAGCGCGTCCCTAATCAAAAAGACATTTAAATAATTTCAAATTAGTTTAATTTTTTAATATATAGAATGTTTTTCAAGGGACCTGGAAAACACTGCAAAATATCGATATTCAAATTAAAGAGATTTCAAATTATCAAGAATCGACTGTATATACATATATATTTTTGAAGTTAAATTAATTAAAATTCGATATTTTGAAAAACATACAATTTACAATATTATCAGAAATTTTAAATTTAATTTGTTTGTATTGCAAAAGCGATTTTTAAATGCAGGCTGGCCAAAATTACCGAAGGGGTTTGAGTTCAAAGAGCCATTGTGTCCCTAGCAGTGTGCGCTGTGGTTCCATCCCGTTCGAACCAAACTTGCGGATGGTTTGCCACGGCTATCCTTAAAAAAATTTCCAACATTGTGCGATATGCAACACCAGTGATGGAAACGGCTACGTCGTTTTCAATTTCCAAAAAAATATGGGCCATTATTCTTTCCGTCGGAACACGGTACACCTAAGTGGCTGTAATTCTCGCTTGGATTTTGCGTAACCCTTTTTGTCTTTTATTGAACCCATTCAATTGGAAATGTGTTTCGTCGCTCTTAATTAAATTATGAATAAAATCATGATTTTCTTCTGAAATAAAGTTCAACGATTTTGGCACGTTTTGCAATTGTGTACTGTTTCATTTTAAATTCTCCAAGTCTTCTTTACAAAATACTGAAACCAAATAAAATTAAAAAATTTTAATAAAAAATGTATAAGGAATATAAACACCTTCGCTCCTTTTGGGCCAACCTGTATAAATTTATTATATATTTATTATATATTATTATATTTACAAAGAATCAGATAGATTTAAATCGAATAAAAAGTTTTTGTTCTTTAAACAATTATTTAAAAAAAAAGAAGAGAAAAAAAAACCATTTTATAAATACATAAATATAAATGTTCTTATATTAATATAAAATTATATGGGTTCGAATCTCACTTTATACGAGTAGTTATAAAAAAATTTTCTTTTAATCTCGTAGGGCAAATGGTATACATGTGGTAATTACTGAAAAACAAATGAAACAATTTACAACTGTCTTTAAATTATTGTTAAAAAGTGCCTTAATTCGAACATAATTTTTAAATATGTAATTAATTAAAAAGGGCTCATTTGTTTTTTTACTAATTATCACATGCAATTTGACTGCCTGGAAGTTCCCGAACTTTACACTTTTTAAAATATAAAATTAAAAAAAGAAAAATAATTGATATAATTTGTTTTATTTACTGTACCAAGGAGAATTTTAAGTGCATATTTAAACTTATAGAAGGTAAGCAAAAACCATGAAAATATTGTAAACATTCATATTAAATAATGCTTGTTAATCAATTTGCATGATAATGAAGTATGTACTTGAAAAAAAAACAACAAAACAAGAATATGACACAGCGAAACAGTTTTTGTATATAAAGAGCCCAAAAAAATTAATAATAGCAACAACAATTAAGCAGTTTCTGGCAAACATTGTACGATCAAATCTACAGCATACATCTAAAATATATAAATTATCATTGATGGTGAAATAAATTACACCATCCCACCTTTATGGTAAATATCCATTTTATTCTCGTATTCTTTTTCTTCATACATTTAGTATATAAGACTGGAGTACTGCATAGCAAATATATGACAGTTGTAAAGTAGAAGTGTCTACAGTGTGTTGAAATTGTGTGTGGTTTGTGTGTGTGCTAGGTCGTTGTAAGAGATTAAATGGTGTGTTGTGTTGTGGTGGCTTCAGTTTTAAAGTTTATTCGTGCTCTCTCATTTATTTATCATATCTGTTATAAATATTTGTGTGGTATTGTATGTGTTATATATGTCCGTGTTGTATTTGTGTGTGGTGTGTCTCATCTCATGTTTGTGAATTTGGTAGTTTTCCACAATTTCCCAGTAATAAAGCCAGCCAAGCCACCACTGGGTTTCTTTATTTATATTACGCGCGTACTTCAGTATTTTTTTTTCATCCAGGTCTGCCCTGCCCTTAGTGATGAAAAAATATATATATATATTTTGTATATTTACGACTTTAGTTACTAATTAGGGATTCTAATTGCGCCCAAACTGTTCCAAACCAATACCACGCACCGTCAATGACAGAAAAACGACCAATAATATTTATCGGATCCAATCTGGAAGTTCTAGAATGCAAGGGAGAGCTGCTACAACCTCTTCAGTCACAAAACTCACAGTATTAGTAAAATGTGGTGTATTATACTGGGTATTTGCCCTTTAATCTACAAATTTGTATAGCATTATTGTATTTAGGGCCTGTGAGGGCGTGTAAAACACCTTTAAACGGAGAGAGAAATTCAGGAAACAGTAAACGAGGCACCTTTTTCTATTTATCAATAGTTGTTACAGATGTAATTTCCTGCAAAATTACGAAAATAATCTTTTTCTAGAATAAAATCATCATCAAACCATATGAATATATATTTTTATGAACACTTATGTTGATAGTGTCTTGCGGATGAGGGAAAAAATTTTAGAGATATATTGCGGTTGATGAATTCGGAGAAAAAGTGGTGGAAAACATATAATGATGAAGAACGTAAAATTTTTGAATGGACAATAAATTTGAATATATTTTTTATGAACATTGTGTGGTGTCTTGCGGACGAGGGAACAAATTTGAGAGATATATTGCGGTTGATGAATTCGGAGAAAAAGTGGTGGAAAACATATAATGATGATGAAAAAGAACGTAAAATTTTTCAATAGACGGGGATTCGAACCAACACGTTTCGGCTACAAAGCCAAACTCACTGCCTACTAACCACCACGATGCTTGTATTTATTACGAAATAAGCGAAACTTAACAAATATACAATAAAATTCTTAAAAAATACTTCCCAAAAATAAATTTAGCAGCATGCCATAAAGGTGAAACAAATTACTTTTTCGCAACCTCTTGCAATTTTGCTGATTCTGTTCACCTGGTGCATAAACAAAACTTAAAAATAAACAGCCAACGAAAAATTTTTTCTTCCTTCCCATTTTTATAAAATTAAAAGCCATTAGATATTTATAATTTTGAACGCTGAGTTTCTTATATTGATTTGTGCTTTATTTACTTAATTATTTTATATTAAATAATATGTTATTGGAACATTTTGTACATCGAAATAAAATACAATAAAAATTCTGACAGATTATGAAACTGTCATTAGCGGAACAGTCAATAAATATTTCTCAAATAATACAAAATAATAATAGTTACAATTATATATACAATAAAACATTCAAACATTATTTTTGCTTCATTTGTAAGTGAGGTGAATATTAATAATTTTGTGAAATTTATTTTTGGATTTTTTCTCCCAATAATAATTGTATTTTTTTATTAACATTTTTAATTATTAATTAATTGTAGTTTTTGCTCCAAAACAAAATGGTGTGCACGACCGGTTCCAGTGTGGCAGTTATATGTGTAATTCCTACCAGAGTTAAGGAGGTTGCTGACCATGCCCTATAGCCAATTTTTAATGCGTAACTGAAAATAAAAGAAAAACGTTTTACTTAATTTTTATATTTTTTGATTTGTTTTGTGATGTTGTTAGTCATTATTTCAATAAATTAATTTAATATTTGTATGAAAAATTGTAAACTTTCGTTTGCTTAATTTTGTTTGTTTTATTTTTGAACCATATAAAATGAAAAACTGTCATGTTACTCCCTTAAATAGTACTCTTTTTTTGTAAAATTTTATGGAAACGAATGTTTTTCAGTAGAATCCAGTGTAAATTTACTTTAATTACTGCGGCGATTAGACCACAATACTGGAATTAGAAATGAATTTTTTTTTACAATTCTGCTTTATAACACGCAGAAATACGATTCTCCTCAGTAGCGCCAATTTGTATATGCGCTTTCCTCTAATGATAACCAATCAGAGTGGCGCCTGAGAATTTAGAATACAACCCGGCCTTGAGCAAAAGTAAATTTAAATTGCCCGGCCCTTTTAAATGCTGCAACATGTGATGTAGAAATGTAACACAAGGAATATCTGTTTCTTAGATGCAGCTAATATTGTAACAAATAAAACAATGAACAAAAATCAATTAATTAATTAAGCCAATGACTGATTACTTTATAGTTTTTCTTTTACAAAAGCGCCAGCAAAACAGCAATTAACAAAATTCCTTCATAAATGTTAGTGATTATATTTTCACCGCACTATACTCAGCACACATAAAATTACTGTCCAATAGAAAACACCAGGACCCCTTGTAAAATTGTTTATTTGCTAAAGCCATTATCTGAAGTAGTAGTTTTTCCCCTGCTATACAAGCACTCCATGTTAATAGTTTCCTATTAGAGCCTTTTAAAATTACATTTGTGTAAACAAGCTACAGTTGGAAAACGCAAAAGTAAAATTGTTCTTAATTAATTGTAACTGCATACGATCTAGAAAATAATTGTGTGTTAAATATTCCAACATTTATTAATATTTTTATCCATTAATGTATAATTCAAGTAGAAAGACATGCATGCAATAATGAAAGTGCTAGAACTCAATTAAATATTTTTAGAATTCCTTTATGCAGAGTGACATGTGAGAAATTTTACACTAATCACAAGGCATAATTACATTTGGGGGGTGGGGGGATTCTCAAGGTATGCTTAGGATTTAAAAAAATATAATTCTAAGAATATTGAATATTTTGTTAATTTTTTGTGATTTAGACGTTTAAATTATTTAATTCTAACTTATAGTCATTCCGATTCTCAAAAAGTTCAATGCACTTTTCACTGTATTTATTAAAAATAATTGCTCTTTATTCTTAACTTTTAAAGTGATATAAAATAGCTTGCTAATGGAACAATAAAGTTCCAATAATCCATTAAGTGGGACCAGTTGAAGAATAAAAATTTCATGAAAATTTCCTGATTTGAAATCACATGGTTTTCAGAACAGCCGGAATAGTCATTATTTGGCCATAGGTTTTTTTTTAGGGGGCAGAGGCGTGACCCCTGTATATTTAATGATGTGCTCTTTGCCCCACTGCTCAGGGGATATTTCCTACGTATATATCGCACACTAAATCCTAAACAGTCACAACTCAAAATCGTTTTTATTGCATAATCGAGGTCACAGAACAAATCTCTAACGACCAAAAAAATTTTGTTGGCATCACTGTTTTCCTTAACTGGAAAAATACGGTTATGTCTGTTTTTATGTTATTTGTGCCGGTTGTACGTAATCAACTAAATAATAAATAGTAATAAACTAATGGTCGCGGCGCCCATTTGGCCGATATTTTGGTCCATACATAATTGAGTAATACCAATATATCATATAATAAAATAAAATTACAATAATTTCCTAAATAGTTTGTGTTTTATTCAAAATCAACATCGGCCCTTGAAATTTAACCACCCTTTAGTATTATTTCGAGTTCTGACGCTATTTATGAAATAAGTGTTAAATTTTGTGGTGCAAATTTGTCAAAAAGTTTAATGCAACATTAAATTCCTTAGTTTTCACTTAGCTGTCGAAAATGTCGTGCCCAAATATTGAACATTATACATCTACACTAAAAATTTCTAGTGAAGAAACTGATTCTCGTACAAATAGTGATAGTAGTGTAAATATATTTAGTGATTCTGGGAATGAATTTAGTCTGCCCAAAGACGATAATAGTAGATCGTCGGAAGAATATCTGTCACAGAGTGAAGTGGAAATACTTTGTAGAAAAAGAAGATGTTCTAAATATTCAAATGAGAATAAGAAACAGAAGAAGCAAAAATCTTTGAGAAATGCTGGATTATAAACTTATACTTCGCTATCGAAATCCCCAAAAAAAAAAATAATTTTAATAAAACATGTCGATGCACTCATGTAGAAAGGCACTAAAGCTGAATTCGCCCACTGTTTCGGAACGAAATTTTTGTTCTGAAACATTTTTACTCTTTTGAGAGATTGTTCTGAAGTGATTCACCCACTTCGAACAATTGTTCTGGAACAACGAAGCTGCCATATGAAATATTTTTGGAAACGAGTCGTGTTAGTTTAACAATTAGGCAGCACAGTAGCAGATAATTGCAATTTGCTTGTTTTTTTTTGTCATCACATTCATATTTTTTATTTGTGTGAATGTATGAAATAAATTCAACATACTTCCCATTCCAATAGAGGTTGCTATTGTTAACCAAACACCTTGTTTAATTTTTGTTGCCCATGTCGTACAAGAACACTCTACTCGGCTTCTTCATTTCCGAAATGAGATTCAGTGCGACCGTTTCATTAAAATCCATTGGAAAATTAATTTAATTTTATTTGTTAAATTATTTATTAATTTTTTTAATTTGCTTTTTTTTAAATTCTCCACTTTTTTGCGAGCCGAATTTATTTTCTTTTTTTTTAACAATAACCGTTAGTTATTACTCGTTGTTATTTGTTTGTTTTTTGTTTTGCTTTGTATTTTATTATTATGAATACATACTATGTAGATTTAATAAGATATGGCAGCTCAGTTCAACTTTGCATAAGAAATTTAAGAAGCTGGCAGCACAGTTCAAATGTTTCAGAACAAAAATTAAAATTAAACCAATTCAGGTTCTGAAACATGTTAACTCACTTTCGCTCTCTCTCTCTCTCAGAAAGATAAACGTCAAACTACATATAAAAAAAAATGTTTCAGAACAAAAATTCCGTTCCGAAACAGTGGGTGAATTCAGCTTAACTCGTAGTTTTTTTTTTAAATAGATTTTTTTAGTGATTTCGATAAATAACCTCAAAATAATATTTTACAAAACAGAAAATTTTGCGAGGGATGACGCAGAGTCAGCGAAAACCATAATAACAAAAACCTTATGTTGTGTTTATTTTTTATGTCCCCTATTTAGTAAGTGTTAGCTGACTGAAAAAGTAAATCAATACATATTTGCAATTAAAAAGTCATTATTTGATATACTACACAGAACTCACTGCAAAAAATTGCAATGAAAGAGTCACAACTCAAAATATCTCCTTATTTTCATAATAGCAATACAAAATTAAAAAAAATTAAGTTAACTTTCTTTAAAGATAATGTGCTTTAGTGTGGAACACAATTTAATTGTAAAACTGCAATCATGTTTCTAAAAATATTTTTTTTTGCCTCTCCTAAAAACTTTATGAATTTTGAGTTGTGACTGTTATTGATTTAGTGTGCGATATATACATACATATATATATGTAGTGCTTTGCACCGGAACTAGTTGGAAAAGGATAGTGAAGAGTAAAGGCACGTGTTTAATTAACACACGATTGTCAGATTTTACAATATTGTACGATGAGGCAATATGGTGGGAATGCATTTACCATGAAAAATTGTCACCGAAGTGTAAATTGTCTGTTCAGACTATTGTAAGAAAACTGTACAATTTCATTGTCACACCATAAATTTATCGGTCAACAAATATTGTCTGTTCGCACGGTTGCCAGATTATTGTATGCCAAAAGTTGCCACATCTGATTGTATATAAATATTAATGGGCAGCGCTGCGAAGAGAAATATTTATCTGCCAATGGTACTGTCTGTACTGTATTTGTATAGAACGGTGCACTAAATTAAGGACATAAGTATGTAAATAACAAATGATTGTAAACTGTGTGGCAATTACGTGCCAATGGCAATAACGAGAACTCTCGCTATCGCGGACTTCTTGTGGCCAGAAATTGATCATATGAAATTGGATGATACGTGGATGCTGCGACTTGCCGCACAGCCAACGATACAGTGGCTCTTTTACGCGAGTTATTCAATGGCCGTGTTATCTCACGTCGTGGCGATGTTAATTGGCCGACACTACCAACCCAGCAGTCCGGTTACTCATTACAAATTGAAAGCCATCCGATTGTATAATATTATGTCAATAAGGAAAATAAAACGAAAATAGTTAAGCCCTTACAACTCGCATCTGATTCGGATTTGTCTTTTTCCCATCCAATTGTAAAGTTAAATGTTTATTAGAAATGAAGATCAAAACAAACACAAATAAAAATTTTGCATCGCATTACCATCTGATTTGGATGGCTTTGTAATGTATCATATTGTCATTTCGTTTTAATTATGAATTTTGTTCTTTTTTCTGAAGTAATTTTTCCGTTATTCTTTCTTTTTCATTTTTATTATTATTCCAAAGTAAAATTTGTATCAAGTTCATAAGTGTTTTTAAAAGTGAAGTGTTGGCGGCATTTTTTGTGGTAATATTGTTATAAATTATTAAATAAAAATAATTAAAAAAGGTAAGTGACTGTTTTATTTTTATTTATGTGTTAATTTATATACATATGTATGTGTGTTTTGTATTTTTATTTGTTGTCAAGAATGAAATGAGTGGATTTAGTAAAAGAAATTTAAGAAGGCTAAAGAAAATTGAAAGTGAACGTTTGAAACAAAATTCCGAATTTACATCGATGGAAAATGCTGAGCACAATCTTAATGATTTAAATTTAATTATGCAATAGTTAAAATTCATTCCAAGATCAATGGCATTCAGATACATCTTATTGCACTCCGAATTCACCAAAATAGTTGGACCCATCCAACATTCGCTTACAATGTATATTGTGTTGGATAAATCTTACAGCCTAGGCCATCGCTGTGTAAATGTAAATAGAAATTGTATACAGACATTGGATGGGTCTTGCTTACATTGTCATTGGTCTCAAATCGAAGATGTATGTAGCAAAAAGTTCACTGGGAAGTGATTTGACACCGGTGGACTGCTTTCTTTGCAGAAATTTATATTTTTTTTTTAATCTGGGACCAGCACTGAGGAGACGACTCCTACATATGCGAAGCATTGTGCTGGAACTATAGGAAAGGGATAGTTGGAGAAACGACAGGAGGTGAAGCTTAATTAATTATTTTACAGCTCTGCTTTCGCACGTTTTTTGTTTTTATACTCGTATTAGTGCTGAAGCTTCGGTTTAATAGCCATTTTTATTATTATTTTACTTCGCGGTGCTACACAATACCGACAAAGGAGTGCGTTCTGATGTGATTGTGGATTGCTTATCAGCTGAAGCCGGTATTGTTCAGTGACCAGTGACTATGCCTTCGCCACTGAAACCTTCCGACAACAACTGACACACTAATGCACATCGGAAAAATGCGAAATGTTTTTCTTTTTATAATTTTAGTCTGAAACTGGAGTTGAACCCAGGTCTGTTTTTGGTTTTGTAGTCAACGTGCAGACTACCATCCATCGTGCCATCGCCACGTGTACGTTAATAAGCCAATAACAATTCAAGAGCCAAAGCATGAGATAATTCGGCACATTAACGACATTGAAGCTTAATTATGTCTCAAAGTCATTGAAAATAACGACTATCGAATAGAGGAGTGCCACCGAGACCTTGGCGAGCCTTTGGTTAATTTTTTCTTTGACACATACTTGTCATAGATCCTTCCATCACAATTAAAATATATTAAGATAATTCTCTGAAAACTTTTCATTTTAATTAAATTGACATTGTGCGTTTTGGTTGGACCTCCCTTTAAATTAATAAATATATCGGGCATTTGGTGCAATACCGTCGTAATTCAAAAAAATCGTGAACTGAGAAAAATGCATTTGAAGTTTTGCACCATCTTTTCGATAGTATTTTCGTTAACTAAAGTTATTTTTTTACAAGTTTTTAAATAAAGTGGCATGTTTTGTAATGTTTTCTGTTGGTAAATTTCTTGTCATAAAGGAAATATTTCATTATTGCAAGTAAATATTGTTGGAAATAGCTGGAGGCAATAAAGACATTTGTAGCTGTAGAATCTGAACAGTTAGAAATAGAAGCATAATCTTTTTTCCTTTAGATATATATATCATTTCTGCATACCCAGCTCGAAAAATTAAAATTTTGAGTTACTGCGGTATTGCACTACGATATCAACTATTTTCTATTTAATAATGTTTTTGTTTTTTCGCTTTCGAATTATAATCCTAGTGAACTAAGTTTATTAATAAATATTTCCTAGAACAATATTTCTGCATGCCCTTCATTTGTTTTAACTGTTACTGCAGCTTCATCATTAACCCACATGTTGAATATGACATGCAACATAACGAAACGTACTCCAACGCTACAAACTCCTCAGAAATGTTCAAACAATTTTATGCATTCATGTCTAAACTCGTGTACTCCTCTTTCAAATCAAATACTTGTGATTATCTTTCATATGCATGTTTTCTGTTCCAAAGTGAAATCGTAAGAGCAACAACGTTTAATAACGCCGATATTTATATTTAAAATGTATTATGTAGATACATGGTTGCATGAAGTATGATGAGATGATGAAAACAAAAAGAAGAATTCATTTCATTTATGTTAAATCATGCAACGTCGTGTGGGCTGCAATGTTAATTGTGAGCGTGCGCAACAATTTCCCACTTTTTTTTTTATTTTTATTATTATTATTCTTCATTTTAATCATCTGTGACATTCGTTATAACTGATGGTCTTTTAAGGAGCCATAACAAATTAAAACGTTTTTCTTTGAAAAGTGTCTATTTATAATTTTTGTTTAGAAAAAAAAAAAAAAAAAAATATGAATATTTTTAACAATTCATCAACACTTCATAATTCATATCTGACAATTTTTATCAAAAAACAATACGAAAAATTATTAAAATATCGTACATAAATTTAATATGAGAAAAATATTATTAGAATAGAGAAGTTTTTAATGGGAGCATAGATGCGTAGTCACAAGCTGCTTTGTAAAAAAGCATGACTTTTTTTTTTTTTTTTTTTTTTTTTATAGATACGCATCTCCACTTTTATTTTATCTCTTGCTTTTCTATTTTAATTCTGAAGAAATTTACAAAAAAAGCCAATTGTTTGACATCTACGAATACTCGCAGAGCTTCACGAAGTAGACATACAGACAAACTTTTGTATAGGGCTTTCCAATTGGAACAGACTAACTTTGATGTTCCATGGTGAGTCACTGCTCTAGTAAAGCTGTCCGTCAGTGATGAATGACAAAATAATCAGTGACATACAAACCTAAACAAAAGCGTCAAAGGTTGTTTATCTGTCGAAAGCTCTCATCGCAACAAAATTTATAGCAAGCAAATCATAATAACACGACGCCTACACTGAGCGGTTGGCAAATACGTTTTTGAGAAAAACGCCCCAGAGATATATTTATCAAGTAGCCTCAACTAATCAGGTGACTTTTTGCTCGTTTATGTTTTACACAGCGTGATTGTCAAAATTTGTTTACATTTTAAATGGCGCCAATATAACTTTTACTCTTTTGTTTATTTTGAGACGACGCCCAAATAACAATTTTTCTCATTTATTTATTTTAAGAAGAAAAAAACGCCTGTTGAAGCTGGTTGCAGAAAATTGATTTCACGTCAACTCGCGAAACTAAAAAGGAAATAAAGGCAATAGCTAACGTAGGCCGTAGCAGTTAGCACTCCGAACGAGGCTATAACCAGCCGGCCAGATTAAAGAACTTCACCGCCCGGGAGGGACGTCACGAGTAAGCCTGTCGTCCACTTTGTTTCCCTTCTCAATATTGCAGTGGCCCGGCATCCAAAGTAGACTTATCTGAGCGTTCCTCAGGCCTCAGATTTTCTCTACACCGTGTGACCAGCTTCAAATATGGTGTCTTTGAAGTCAAGGCCAGAATTTGCAGCTTGGTGGGCAGTAAAGATCTTAATATTTTCTCCGTGGCCATATCTTTCAAAAAATTATGCTGAACTTCTGTTTTACGGGCCATACCAGGACATTGTTCTCCACAAACAAGCAAACAACTTTACACAATTTCAAAGAAAAACTTCCAATGCAAAATTGAGTGATGGAAAACTGCTGATCGCTGTAAACTGGTTCGTGGTGGTCATATCGAATTGGAAATCGAATTTCTTTCTGCAAATGCAATATTTCCATTAAACCTGGAATAAATTTAATCTCACACCCTCAAATAGATAAAATCGTTATGTCCTTAATGGAAAACCCGTTATTGTAGCACATTCCTATTTGCTTACAAATACATATCGCTCCTCAAAATACTAGAAGGAATAAAAAATTTCATTATATGGAAGAAAAATAATATGGACACGTGGACACATTGAGATAAAGTGAAATATTATTTGAGAATTCTTATAGTTTTTTTTACCTTTTTTATATTAATTAAACTAGTTATTTAAGCTGCAGGTCCTCCGTAAGTTCCTCCGTAGTCTAGTGCATGAACATTAGTTTTATCAATATGGAAGTGCGGGTTCGATTGCCGCTTAGACCCTGTGAGAACTACCTTAAAAAATAAAATCCGCGTTTCCATTCTATCGTTCAATGCTCTTAATAAAACTTTGTGTCAATTATTACGTTTTTTATTTAAATTTGAAAATATAAATCTGCTACCAGACACCCTGTATTTCTTGCTGTTGAGAAATAATGAAACAATGGAAAAATTAGACCAGCTTACTCTTTTTCAAACATAATTTCTAACGTTGTAAATAAACTCAATATTTTATTTCAATGATATTGCGACGAAAAAATCATATTTGTAACCACAACACTTTTTACTTTTTATTTTAGTTTTTTGTCTCTCATGCAAAAATTTTTAAAAGTGATGCTAGACCCTTTTGCATTTTAGATGGCGATGTGTTATTGTATGCTTGTTATTCTGCCATTCTGTTGAATAGATGTCAGCATTTGAAAGATGCTCACAACACGATGATGATCGTTTATCTTTGGTACTCATTAAATCATTCATCCATCACTCACTCACTCAAATATTTACGCAGAAACAGGCTTTCATACATACTCGCATACACACATGTACATAATACTTTACAATTGTAAACTTTTATATGTTTTCCTTTTGGTCCATTAAGTGAGAAAATTGTTGCAAGGCTAAATTGTTACGGATTTCACAGCGTGAAACTGGCTGTGGTGGTCATGAAAGTGGCTGTCCGAAATACAAATTTAAATGAATTTTTTTTTTTTATTTTTTAAATATTCACAGTTGAATATTTGCATATTGTTCAGAGATTCCTCAAATTAAAACTTACAGAAAATATAAAAAGGATTTTTCTATTTTCCTCTTGCCTCAAAAGGACAATATAATGTTTATTTGATAAATTTCATGTGATTACATGTCGAAAAACTCTCAAAGAGTGAATGAGAATTATATATGTACACAGAACCATACCTATTGAAGTCTTGCAAAAACACACCACAACAAACATTTCATTTCGAATCCATTAACTCGTAACTACAATTTTATTTTAAGCTTGAGCCAATTGCCTGGCATTTGATCTGTGAATATTAAAAATGACAGAATATAATGAAACGAGTTTAAAATTTATAGTTTGACAGTTTGTGACATTCTTACTTACAACAAAAAAAAAACAGAACAAACTATCAAACACCAGTCCAGCTTCAAGCGGCTGCACAACCGTCTCACATTTCTTTTCTCTCTCATATTTTTATTTGTCCTGTCAGTTTTTTAATCTTTTCTTCCGTATGATTTAAATAAATTCTTAAACTACTCAGTTTCCTAGCAAAATCAAAAAGGAAGTGGAAGAAAAAAATAGAATTGTGTATTTGAAGAAGAGGATACTGACTGAACATAAGAAACATTAGAGGGGTCTTGCATGTTCATAAAACCTGTGTAAATATTTGAGTAAAAATCTTGTCTTCGAAATGTGCGTGCATTTGTAAACGAAATGTTTAGAGCTCTTTTAACCAAAATTTTTAACCTAAATTTTGTTTTTTTTTTTGTTTTATTAAAAATGTGTACGTACATCCATCCATATATTCTTTGCTGTTCTACACGTCTTTACACGTTGCTACTTATCGTTTACTATTTTCTGTTTATTTATCAAATTGTATACTTAACAAAATCTGCTCTGAAAATATGAGAAAAAAAACCTTAAAAAAACTGGAGACACCTTGCAGGGTTGTGTAGTGCAAAGCAACTGCTATTGCATTCACACATCTTCGCCAATTGTCATAACTGGCTTTTTGTTGTGGCAAAAAAAAAATGAAATTTTCTTTAGTAGTTTCTTACACAGCAGCTTGCTGGCATCTTAGTGATCACGCCATAGCGAAATATAATAAAGTAAATCTTATGAAACATCTTTAGCGGAAATCACTTTTCGTTGCAAACTGTCGGTAGAAATCCCACAGATGTAGAAAATTTGCTCTTCCGTAGTCTAGTGCATGAGCATTAGTCTTATCCATATAGAGATGCGGGTTCGATTCCCGCTTAGAGTAGAGTTTGTATTGCCTTAAAAAAAAAACAAAAAAAAGAAAATCCTTCTGCATTAGCATAACATAACAAAATATATCTGTAGGGAAGAGGCAAACTATACTAAGTCACATTTTTTTTTTAAACTAGGTTTTCAATACTGTTGGAATCAAAAGTGTTTCCTCTATCTATAGCCAAATTCCAATAAATGCTGCCGAATGTAGTTTTCAAGATAGTGAACAGAGGATTAGATAGTAGCAATACCATCATGGGATGTAAAGCACATAATTTTAATAATTGACGTTAATATTATATGACGTAATTTTATTAAGGATATTATAGAAATATAGAAAGAATATTAGAGTTTAATAAAACATTCGGAGTAAGATAAATTTTTAATAGAGATATTCAAGCATTTGTGATATGTGTGGTTCAAAATTTCCAAAATGTGACACCTACAGATATAAATTTGAGATTTCCTACAATTAATTGCAAATATGCAAAACAAAAAACTATTGCAGAATGACAAGGTTTGAGTGGCGAAGGCATAGACACTGGCCACTGAGCAGTAACGGCATCAGCTGTATCCAATCCACAGGCGCATCAGAAAGCCCTCCTTCGTCGGTATTGTGTAGCACCGGGGAAGTAAAATAAGTACTAAAAATAGCTACTAAAGAAGAAGCTTAAAAATTTAATACGTCTGCTTGACATCAGACACGCTACAACACTGCTATAGAAACAAAGAACGTGCAAAAAGCTGTGTTGTAAGATAGTGAAGCTTCAACTTCTATCATTTCTCCTACTATCGATTTCCTCTAGTTCCAACACAATGCACCGCATACGTAGGGGCCATCTCCTGAGTGCTGCTCCAATATAAAAAAAAAAAAAAATACACAATTCATTTGGCCAGCTCGTGCTCGAAGAACGAGCAGCTAAAGCACAACATTGAGGCTGAGATCAGGGCAATAGAGCTTGAAATTTACGTGCAGTTATGCAAAATGCCCTGTTTAAGAGCCCAATTGTGCATCGATGAAAATAGTGGTCTCTTCTCTGATATTATTTTTCATAATAAAAATTTATATCGTACAAAGCTAATATTATATTTAAAAAAAAATTAAAAATAATTGTATGTAATAATATTAATTAGCAATGTCCAGTCGAACTTCTCTATAGCGAACTTCTCTATAACGAAATCTTCTCTATAACAATTAAAATTCGTGAACACAACATTTTTGTGAGTATTTTCATACATTTTGATCTCCCTATAACGAACTGCCCTATAGTAAAGTTCTCTCTGTAACGTACAATTTTTTAAGACCTAAATGGAATTTTTCACACTAAATAATCTCTCTATTGCGAAGTTTTTAGCAATCGATATTTTGCATCAATTTAGTCACATATTTATGTAGTTATTAATAAAAAAAATTAATGTCCTCATGTAAAAACAATTTTTTTTGTCTTAATAAATATATTTTCTACATAAAAAAAAATGTAGTCAAAATTTTCTGCAGTTTCTCTATAACGAATTTTCTCTATAACGTAGAAATTTGACGGTCCCCAATTGCTACGTTATAGAGAAGTTCGACTGTAGTACTTTTTTATAAAAAAAAATGTTTCTTTTTAAATAATATAAAATACTAGCTGACCCGGTCCGCGTTGCTGGCCCTAAGCAAACATTAGTGTTGTATTACCACACGATTTATTTGTTTAAAATAAAAAAAAGGCAACAGATATAATATATACTTATGTATATGTCATTGGTGGTGCAATATGAAAATTGGATTTTGACACGCCCCTCCGCCCGCAGACCAAAAATCAAAAATCAGACTTCACAGTGTCACCCGCCTGAATATTCTGAAGAGTCCCTGAAAATTTCATCAAAATCGGCCCAGCCGTTTTTGAGTCCATACGTACATACATGCACACATCCTGTTTTATATATAAAAATTTTGATTTTATGTTTGTTAAATAATTTTATTCTAAAAAAATTTAATTCTTCCTGAAGATGCTAACCAAGGTTTAGCGAAATATCGAAAAAATAAATAAATTAAAAAAACTTTTTTATAAAAAAGACCTACATTGGTATTTAATATTATTACATACAATAAAAAGAAAAGGTCAAATAAAAAGAAGAATTAATAAAAAATAATAATAAACAAAAAAGTTATTAAATTTTTACACGCAGGGGTGATTTTTGGCCCACCCGGTAATATAGTTTTTTATGCCTGTTTTTTTTTTTTAAAGTTTTCTATTTCAAAAAGGCAGTGATAAATATTTAAAAAGAAACCGTAAGGATAATGGAACATTTTTAGTTTCTGGTGTTATTAGTTTTAAGCAGCAATACAAGTGGAGCTTAGAATACGCTACAGACATATCGGAGGGGCCAACAAACGCTAAAAAAAAATGGGGATCTGCTCAAAAAGAAGAATAAGAATGGGAAGAATAAGTTTGTTGTTGTTGTTGAACTTTGTTGGTTATTTTATTTTGAATAAAAATTAATTGAAAATATATATAGTTTTGTGCTTTTTTTCATTGTTTGGTCACATTTTGTGGAAAAAAGTTTTTTTGTTGAAAAATTAAGTTTTATTTTTTTTACTTAATACTTGTTTTTTTAACCTTTTTTATTATTTGAACAATCTATTTTATTAAGCTTTAAGGTTTTTTTTATTTATTATTTTTATATAATCTCGATATTTCGTTAACCTTCGGTTAACATCTTCAGGAAATTTTTATTTTAAAAATTTTTTTCTTTTTGAAGTTTATATTTTTTTTAAATAAAAAGTTTTTCTTAAAAAAAATATATGGTAACGCTGGTTCTAGCAAACATTCGTGTACTCTGGTGCACATCACTTGTATATGCAGTGAACTTTTATTTGTGTTGGCATACAGTATAAACAGCAAAACAAACTACAAAACCTTAAGCTTATTACAAAGCAAATATGTATGTATGTAAAAACTAAAAAAAAAAGAAAGAAAGAAAGAAAGAACTGTCAACATGACAGTTAGCTACATATATACATAAATATACATACATATACATATATTTATTTATGTATAGCTTTGTAAAGGTAAAAAAGTATACAAAATAGTAATTTCAACATAAAAATACTGCATGAATGTTTAAGTGAAATAAGCAAAAGTCCATACTGAAGTAAGGCGCTTCAAAAGAAACTGGTGGTATTCGCACTACTGCTGCAAAACATTTTTAGTTTGTGCTTTCACGAATCTATGTATGTGTGGGGCAGCATCCTAAAACAAATCTATTGAACGTTCTTCATGCGTATTTAGTTTTTTAAGTTAATTGAATATTTAATTAAACGTAATTAAATTTTATTGAATACCAGCTAATACGGTGGCCGCTGCTACGATAGGCTATTTATTATATTCATAAAATTCCAAAATATTTACACGAAAATTATGCACACAATTTAATTAGTAACATACGATTACACTGCAAAGAAAATTCATCATGAATATAATCAGTTATGTGATGAATTTCGATCGATTTCATATTCCATATTTGTTTCGTTTCCACATATCTTCTCTAAATACAACTGTAGAAAATCTAATAATACAACTGGTAAATATGTAAACATATGCGTATGTGAGTGATTTTTGTAAAATATTTAAACAAAATAACAAAATAAAATTTCTATCAACATATTTTATCATTTTTATTTATAAAATGCCTTTGTTTTTGGGTATTTAAATTTTTAAATTTCACTTCTATATTAATTAGTATTTATTTAAATAGATTTGTTGAATATTTTCGTTTAAATAAGGATGGATTTATAATCATTTTATATTTATTTTTTTACTTTTTTGTATTTAAATAAAAATTTACTGTCGTAATCATAGAAATTTTTTTGAATTTGTAAAAGGTATGTACCATATTGATTGAATTTTATATGAAATATTGTCTATTAAAACGTTAATAAATAAATAAAAAATATTTCTTATGAATACGGCAGTTAACCTTTAATTATTGGTTTTAATGCATATAATTTGAACATGTACACAAAAAGAGAGGCATTATAAAGGGCTTCGACATTCAATAAATCAGTCAATTTCAAAAGAACAAATTTAATTGGCAAACTTTTCATTACACAACACAAGACACAACAAAGTGGTTCATTGACCTTCAATAAACAATTTGTTGTAGTTATTGTTCATTTAATTTTATTTCTCTTTAATTGTATGAGTATATTTAATTTAATTTGATAAACGTCAAACGCAACGTGCGATACATATAGCGGCGGCAAAATTGATAAAGTTACTTTTTTCGTTCAATGGTTTGTTTTTTTTTGTGTTAGATTTAGACAAGATAAGCAACGACGAGGAGGAAGAGGAGAGTGTCTAGCATTTCCTCTGCGGATGGCTAGCATTCGGGGACGTGCGCTTTCGCGTGCTGGGGCCGCATCGTTCGTCATCCTATCGGAGCTGCCAGAGATGGGGCTCATAGAACTGAAGATGTTTATTGGAGGTACCGCGTGGTTGTTGTGTTAGCATCGCTGCCCCGTTTTGTGGGACCGTCAGTATCTTTGGTTCTTATTGGGGGTTTTGTTCTCTGTCGCATCTTCGTCCAGTGATGCATCCTTTCCCTAACATATTCTCTTCTATTCTATTCAAATCTATTCTATTCTCTTCTATTCTCTTCTAACCTCTTCTATTCTATTCTATTCTATTCTATTCTATTCTATTCTATTCTATTCTATTCTCTTCTATTCTCTTCTATTCTCTTCTATTCTCTTCTCTTCTCTTCTATTCTATTCTATTCTATTCTATTCTATTCTATTCTATTCTATTCTATTTTATAATATTCTATTCTCCTCTATTCTCTTCTATTCTATTCTCTTATATTCTATTCTAATCTCTTCTATTCTCTTCTCTTCTCTTCTCTTCTCTTCTCTTCTCTTCTCTTCTCTTCTCTTCTCTTCTATTCTAATCTATTCCATTCTCTTCTATGCCCTCCTGCTTCTTTCCTTCTTTTTCACAGGTATCACAATGGCACCATCTTAAACAGTGAGCTGACCGTCTACCACGTCTACGACACAAAGTTTATGGGCACGTCATGATACTTTAAGAAGTGCCTTGAAATTAGTGTAGGGCTGGCATGAACAACCTTCGGGCAGTACGGGCAACGCCCTAAGTGTTCAATCAATAACACGTTCTTTACTCAGTATGTGCTGACCAAGAAGAGCGCTGTTAGCATTGACGAATCAGTAGAAATTTTCGTCTGTCGGGGATTTGAACCGCGTATCTTCTGCTTGCATAGTCAATACGCCAACTACTCAGCCATCAGCAGTCTTAATTGAAAAGAAAATGCAAAATGATCGTTGACGGGACCAAGCAACAGAGTCCACACAAAGGGGGTGTTCCGCTGTACGTACGCATCTTTCAAGGGAGATACTTGATGTATATGTCCGCTTACCAAATATCATATTTTCCCTATTAAACGCTTTTTATTGTCAGTTCAAACTAAAAAAAAATTAAAATATACCAAATGATTAAGAGGACTTTACCATGAAAAACGCATTAAAACATGTTGCCGTTTAAATAAAGAAAATACTTAAAAACTAAAATAATAAAACAATTAACATAAATCACTTTGTGGAAGGCTAAACTAAAAACTGCAATATCAAATAGACATTCTTAATTCATGTAGGGAATTTAAAAATTCAAAGAACTAAACACTTGCTAATCATAAAATTAAAAAAGTGGAAAAATAAAACATTATAGAAGTTTAATGAAAAAGACAAACAAAAGACCCCAAAGGCGAAACACATCTTTCAAGAAAAACCAATAAATAACAATTGTTCACTCTCATTAACAAGTGTTCTTAAGGCCTGGCGAAGATACGTCATATGCATACCATAATCTCGCACAATTAATGTTTAACAAAACGCCGCAACATAAATGATGACACTTTTCATACGGGGGGTGTTCGGCAGACATTGGTAAAAAATCATTATTCTCGTTTCGGCGAACTATTTGTAACACATCTTAATTATCTGATAGAAACTTCCATTGGCAGATAACGGTGAAAATGTCGACTCGAATCGTTTAATTAAGATGCTTTGCAACAATAGTGCCATTGTGTGATACCTTCTTTTCGTTTGGAGAGGGAGAGTGTAGAGAAGATACAGGGAGAGTAAAGGGAGAGAGTAGGGCTTATTTTTTACAAAACTCTGCTGTTTCGGCTTTTTTTAATTTGTAAAGCAAGTTTGTAGCATCTCTGGGGCTGATTAGATGAACTTTTGATAACTGAACCCATCATTTCGAACTGTGTGAAGTTAATTTTCGAAATTTAAACCCTAGACATAAACCAATTGCCTTAACTGAGCGCTGTTAACATGTTAAACATGAAAAATCGAAAGGTACCTATTCCAAATGGAACTGTGCTTATATTTTTAGACAAAATTTACACTATTTAAAGGAGCAAGCTGTTCATTCAATGAAGAAGAATTTCAGGAAAATGAAGAAAGATGGGCGGATAGAAGTTGATGGAATTTATGTTGAAAAATCCTTCTGTTTAAGGTTTTGGCCGTTTCTTATCATAAAGGCCCACAAAAACCGTGAGTTCCTTCAATTTCCATCCGCCCTTCTTTCTCCATTTGTCCAGCGATTTATTTGTTTTTTTTTTTTTTTTATCTGGGATCAGCACTCAGGAGATGACTCCTACACATGCGAGGCATTGTGCTGGAACTATAGTAAAGGGATAGTAGGAGAAACGACAGGAGGTGAGTCTTAATTAATGATTTTGCAGCTCTGCTTTTGCACGTTCTTTATTTATACTCGTAGCAGTGCTGAAGCTTCGGTTTAGTAGCCATTTTTTATATTATTTTACTTCGACGGTGCTAGACAATACCGACGAAGGAGGCCGTTCTGATGCGATTGTGGATTGCTATCAGCTGAAGCCGGTATTGTTCAGTCACCAGTGACTATGCCTTCGCCACTGAAACCTTCCGACAACAACTGACACACAAAGGCACACTAATGTACATCAGAAAAATGCGAGATGTTTTTATTTTTATTTAAAAATTTTTAGTCTGAAAATGGGGTTGAACCCAGGTATGTTTTTGGTTTTGTAGTCAACGTGCAGACTACCATCCATCGTGCCATGTGAAGATGGCAGCATGATTAGGCCACTTCCTTAACGGGAAGATGGACCCACAGACTCATACGGATAATAGGGGACTGGAACGATAGGAAACACGGGCAGGTGAACTTCTACCTGACCTAGTTGCTAAAGGGACATTGATGCTGCAGAGCATACCTCAACAAATATGGTCACGACAATGATGATGTGTGCCCGGAATGCCTCAATTTGAAGGAAACTGCGGAGTCCAGTTTCTTTTATTGCCCGCGATATGGAAACCAGCGGGGCTCGCTAGAGAGGGCTATCCGATCCTAGATTACGCACATTTACCACATTGACCACATTGATGAATGGATGCCAACATCATCTGAAAATTTCAAAAGATAAGTTTTGGTACGGCGCAAAGGATAACGGAGTGAGCAGGTGTGCAGAATAGGAGAGCAGTTTTCGCTGAATCACCAATCCCCTGAAAGAATACTTGACTTTGGTTTCGGGGGATAACTGGATTTGAGAATGACGAAAGAGCTGCTGTTTAGTACGTAGGTGCCTTGTAAGCTGCAGAGTCTTGCAGCGAATCGAGCATATTGGCTGTCCCGGGCTACCAATATCTTTTGAAGATTCCCCTCCCGCTAGCTCGTATAGCTACAAAGGAAAACATACCTCCATCCATACTGATATCAATACGAAAATTGTCAGAATTGACTCAGTAACTACCTACAACGGAATGTATTGGAATTTAAATAGAAAAAGAATTTGAGAATTATCCGTTTGGTAATTATTTTATATCACCTTCCCTATTAAGTGTTCTTATGAAATTAGAGAAATTTCGAATTGAATAGTGCATTTACATTTCGTTGCAATGGAGGTTTTTAACTGGCTGCGATTGAAAGCGCTCATTTCATTCTTTTTCAGTTAAATGTGTGGGGATACTTCAAGATTTTCACGCCACTATGAAAACAGCAGAATAAGAACAATAAAATTTTTGCAATATTTACAGTCCCATTATGATACTCCGCGTACAATTCATGCATATTGATGGTGGGCATAATTCCAAGATTCGAGAAAGCCTTTGAATGAAGGCCATTTTTACGGTCTCTGTTTTTGTATTATTCTTTTTGGTTTCTTTTCTTTTCTTTTTTTTTTTAAATAATTTTCCTTCTTTTTGAACAAATTCCGCGAATAGTCATATGGAGTATCGTAAAATTATAATTTATGATCGACATACTGACGCGCATTTCAATGATTGAGTAGCACACATGAGTGGTCCCCTTTAAATTTTTTACACAACAATTTTAGTTGTTAATTTTTTTTCCGTTTTGTTTTATTTCTGCTTTTATCTTATTGAACAAATCAGGCAGAAAATCTTTGTGTAACAACATGGACATACGTATATTCGTTTATAAGTACAAGAATGCTTTCAATAAGTATGATAATTTTATTTTCAATCTAAAAGACTGGGATCTTTTAAGATCTTTTGTTTTTTACAAATTACAATTTAATTACTGCATTCTCTATAAATGTGTTCCTCAGCTTGTGCGCATACGATATGTTTTCTAGGGAAATTTTTAGTTTAACTTATAGTTTTGAAAATTCGCGATGACTAGATTTTATGCAGAAATAAACTTAAAAAAGAGATTTATTATGCGGTGTGAGCTACAAACAAAAACTGGTTCTCCTAGGATGCATCATCATTATGCAGACCAGAGATGTCGCAATTCTTTGTGTCAGTTGTTGTCGGAAGGTTTCAGTGGCAAAGGCGTAGTCACTGCTTACTGAATAGTAACGGCTTCAGCTGATGCCAATCCTCAGGCACATCAGAACGCCCACCTTCATCGGTATTGTGTGGCACCGGCGAATTAAAATAATTTCTGAAAATGGCTACTAAAAACGAAGCTTCAAAATTTATTACGTCTCCTTGACATCAGAGTCACTCAACACTGTTATAAAAAACAAAAAACGTGCAAGAGCAGGGTTGTAAGTTAGTGAAGCTTCACCTCCTGTCCCAGATAAAAAAAAACCGCAACTGTAGAGTTGTGTCATTTTATCTTTCCATCACCTGCATCTTCTCAATTAAATCCGTTTCACTCTAGTTTCGGGGCAATGCCTTGCATATGTCCCCTAATCCTAAGCAGGTATGTACATAGTCTGCATAGCATTGATCGCTGTGTCTCTGTCTTTTTGAAACCACAAATTAGTGTAAAATGGAGACAGATGAGTAATTTTCTACATTCTGCAGCACACAGCTACCACATTGCCTGCAGCGAGAATATTTCGATTAACATTCAAATTCACATCAGAAAAAATGCGAAATGTTTTCACGAGTGTTGAAACTGGGGGTTGAACCCAGGAAATTTTTGGTTTTGTAGTCAACGTGCAGATTACTTCAGCCATAGCCACGCTCCTGATGTTAACGGATATATTTTTGGCCTAAGGAATTAATTGGCTATTATTATTTTATATTTTATAAGATAAAAGTAAATGCTTCTAAGTGCGTCCACATTACGTTTACTCTGAGAAGGGACAATTGTCCTCCCATCGCGATAAACTGTGTTACAATACCTGAGGGCAACCACGTAAAATATCTTGGTATTCATCTCGATAGACGTCTTACGTGGACTAGTCACATAGCGGCCAAAATCACTCAACTGAAGTTGAAAACTGTTCAGCTCTACTGGCTTATAAGACGACACTCTGCACTAGGCCTAGATGGCCCATATGGCTATATGGCGTTCAGCTGTGGGGAACTGCTTCCGCATCAAATGTTGCAAAATTACAAAGGAGACAGTCGAAAATTTTACGAATAATCACAGCTGCTCCATGGTACATGAAAAATGCAAATATCCACAGGGACCTAAAAATTCCATCCATTAAAGATGAAATCAAAAAAGTCTGTACGAGGTATAGGACGAAGATCACGGTGCATCCCAATCCACGTGCTAGAGACTTGCTGGGTTTCGAGGGTCACAGAAGACTCAAAAGGACCCAAACGTTTGATCTATTGGGATGAAAATTCTGTGTGACCATCGGGTTGAAATTGCATTGGCAATAGAAACTATTTTTTTTTAAGATTAAGATTTGAACACATTTTGTAAATTTCATATTGAAAGATCCAAAATTAAAATACATGAAAAAAAAAAAAAAAAATATTTTATACTGACGAAGGAGGGAACTGTTGGCATTGACACTGCAGAAAAATTTTTCTTCTTACGAGTTATTGAACCGCTGATCTTCCGCTTGCAAAACCAACAACTCAGCCAACCCGGTACCCAGCAAAAAATTATACTTTTTTCTTGCACGGCAGGTTATTTATAATTTCACTTAGCCGACTTGTTATTGCTCAAATAATGACGAAGGAGAGAACTGTTGGCATTGACATCGATGTGTTCACGATTTACGGTAGTAGTTGCAAATAGCGTCCATAGGCTACTGAACCGAAGCCTCAGCACTGCTACGAGTATAAATAAAGAACGTGCAAAAGCAGAGCTGCAAAATAATTAATTAAGCTTCACCTCCTGTCGTTTCTCTAAGTATTCCTTTCCTATAGTTCCAGCACAATGCTTCACATGTGTAGGAGTCATCTGCTGAGTGCTGGTCCAAGATAAAAAAAAAAATAAAAATAATGTGCATAATGTGAAGATAATGCGCTCACTAATGCCTCCATGTATACACATGAGCACCAATTCGAGACCATGCGAGTGGACATGAGAACACCCTCGGTGAGGAGAGCAGCCTGTCTAAAACTACTTCCGATCTATTGGTCAGAGCAGCGGGTTGCAAGGCAACTCCACACGGACCAGGAATTTTCTTCCACCGCTATTTGGATACAAACCACGGCCACCACGTTGCTCGCACAAGGGGGCCTCACCAATTGCTGGGGGGGCAGCGGCCTGGCTCCTGACACCCGTGCTACCAGATTTAACAAACAATAAATCCAGCCGCAAGCAAAATTCCATTAAATTAAACACACTGCAACAATAAATTGCTACATTACAATTGCTCAAAAGGAAAATCTCACACACCACCAGATAAACTGCATGTAAGTGCCCGGTCAGACTTCGTACTCTCTGCTCCGTTTGAACCCCAAACAGTTCAGGACTGTTGGCCAATGGCATTGCCGAGAAATTGAACCGATGATCCGGCTGCAGCTCAAAACAGCGCTACTTTACAAAATGGAAAGAAATTATTTTTTCATTTGCGATTAGTCCGCCATGTTAAAGCGCAAGTAATGAATGCAATGACCCTGCCCCACTGTGCAACATTGGCATCTTATAAATGTATGTATGTTTGATGAAATACAACTTGTATGCAATAAAAATATTATGCCACATAAATTCAAACTAACGTGGACCAAAATTACCATGCACGAGTAGTAGTTGCAACATGGGGGTGCAAGCGTTTTCCCTGTACTTTATAAACTGTTTCAAAAGAGATGTGCTTATTATCGTTTTACTTGTTTTTGTTTTTGTTTTTGTTTTTGTTATTATTATTATTAAATATTCTCACTTCTTTAAGTGAAAACTAAGAGGCAGCAAAATTATGCAAACTTGTGAATTTCTTGGAAACGTTGCTGTGGAGCGTAATAGTGCCCCAGCAATGTCTTCTCTTCCTTTTAGCTTCATCTCGACGAGCGCATACATGTCACAGTGTAGTAGTTTGTAGTTTATATCTTGAGGCAATTTAGCAATATTTCAATTTATTTACTGAAGCGTTTCTTAACTGTCATTGTTGTTATTTATTTTCCTTTCGTTGTTTTAGAATTTCTTCAGTTTTTTTTTTTTTTATTTCATTTATATTCCTGCCATTGTAGGAGCATGACTGGCTGGAGTCAGTAATGGTTACTTAGTAGTATATTGAAGCAGTCTTGTCGTTGTTAGTATTTATAACTGCCTCGTTTATTAAGGAGTTACTACTATAACAACAAGACTCCTCTATGCACACACTCTCCTTCAAACAAATGTACACCCACAGTGTTCTCTTCAAGATACTCGTACTTGAGTGCCATGGCATTTTCTTATTGTTGTTATTGTTGTTGTTCGTTTTACTTACATACATACATACATACTCGTACGTCTTCAGTTTGAGTGCAGGAGTATAAGAAACTAATTTAGTTTTCTAGTGAAATGGAGACAGTTATTGTTGTTGAAGTTGTTATCGCTGTTGCTGCTGAATGGAGAGATAGGCGGCCGGACCGACGGACGGACAGCTGGATAAATGAATAAATGAATGTGCGAAAAGATGAATAGTTAAACAAAGGGGCTGCGTTTTCAATTTAAAAGTAACTGCGACCCAAAACAAGAGGTCAAATTAAATAAAATTTGTTTTCGCTAAAATTGCAATTTAAATACAACTAGACGAACGCAGATTACTTTTCTTCATCTTTATGAATAATTCAATTTATTTATTTTATTCAGTTTTCTTCTGTGCATTATGAAATAGCTCAATGTAAAGGTACGGTCACAGATGGCAAATATTTCCCCAAAAAAAACGTAACCACTAAATTTTATACACTTCATTTTAGTATAAAATTCTAATTTCAAAATTGTGCTTTTTCGCGAAAAAAAAAATCCATGTATTATTACATACTTTTTTTTTTTATTTAATTATTTATTTATTTTTCTATCATCACAGCACTTTAAAATATGATAAAACAATTTTATACAGATAATATTGAGATTTTATTTAAAAGTATTTCAACAAATGAAGTTCATTTAAAATAATTAGAGGAAACTATTCTATAACTAAATTATTTACATTTTAAAGGAAAAAAGATAGTAAAATCCTTATTATAACAACAAAATAGAAATTTTAAGAAGTTTTAAGCGCCATCACTTATGAGATCTTCAGAGTTGAGAATGTCTGCAAACCTCTTATTAAAATTATAATTTGAATATCTATTGAGACTTTAAAAGATTAGTGTAATTTTACTGGTCACTGCTGAAAAGAAATCTTCTTTGAATTTTGTATGGAGGCAACTGGTTCGGTAACTTCTTGGTAACTTGTAAATAATTTTTAGATTTTTATTTTAGATAATTTGAAGCTTTTTTAAATACGTTTTCTCGCATTTTGTTGACCATATTTGGCATCCGTATGTCATTATTGATCTTATACACATTCTATATAGCAAAAATTTATTTTTGATATTTAATGTTGACTTTCGATTAAGAAGTGAAAATAGAGCTCTGCCACATCTGATTGCTTTTGTGCATGTTTGCAAGACATGATTCGTAAATGTCCGTTTTTTATCTAAGATAATCCCCAAGTATTTAACGGAGTCTGTAATAGGTATAATTACTCCCTGAATAGAGAGCGTATTACTAGGTATACGCTTCGGTGATTTGTTAAATGGGAATATGATTGCTTGTGGTTTAGCTTAATTAATTTTGATTTTCCATTTTGTAAAGTACCCCTGCTAAAATGCTTCGTTCTGTAGAGCATTGATCATCTATGATATTCTCATAAAGTATTTTTTTTTATAAAAGCAAACTCAAATAATGGAGGATGAAAGCATATGCAAATGCTTACTTAGCTCATCAGTGGAGTTTTCTTAATTTCTGATTACATATCCATGATTCTCATGTTCAAAATGCAACTAATCAATCGGGAATTAAAGTTGAATACCGAACACAAAACCAAAAATCCTATAAACAAAAACATAACAACCCATGAATTTAATTTTTGTTTATTACACAACATATCGCCAACCTCATATAATAATATAAGCAGTAATTTTTTTGATCAGCATTCCCGCCAATTTTTTTTTCTGTTGCAGAAAAGAGTACATGAAAAGCGGGATCCGCTTTTCATTGCTAATTGGGACCACAGAAAAGAGATGCAAACCGAAACAAAGCAAACCGAAGCACCATTTTTCACACATTTCTATTGATTTTCATTTAATTTTGTTTCGAGTTTCATAATTTTAGCTGAGAAAAAACATTTTTCAATAAGAATACCATTTTTTTTCTGTAAAAACAGTTTTTATTAAAATAAAAGTATAACAATTCATGAGAAAATATTAATAAAAAATTAAATTAAGAAATTCATGGCATATGTACTTAAAAAGGGAGAGTCTATTTCGATGTGTTAATACATGAAACTGACAACCTTCCGATATTTGTATTGTATTTAAACGGGGAATACCCTTTTTCTGTTTCAGCTCAGTATAAACATTTTCATATTAACGAAGCAATTGCAACCCAATAACGGCGCAACTTCCAAGCCATGCGACGTAAGCTGAAAGAAAAACGATGCCTTTTCGAAATCACAGAAATTTAAAAAAGCGCCACTTGGAAAAGTCGCAAAGCCAAACGGCACAAAATGGAGTATTGCTGTACTACAAATTCAGACATTCTCTTTTAGACTTTCACTATTTTATTAAGTGTTTTTTTTTAGTAACAAATCGTGAAATAACATTCAAAATGAACTTTCAAACTGAAAAATATAGTCAACAAAAATTTTTAAATAAATATACTACTCTGCTCTACTTACTTGAACTTTTAAATGTACATATCGTCATCTGAAATGCAAAAGGGTGTAAAAACCAAAAAACTAAAAATTTAGTTTTTAATGGATATTGATACAGCGCATCAAGGCACACGTCTTTACAAATTTTTAGCTTCTTCTATTTAAAAATAACGATTTCATTAAAGAAATTCAAAAAGCACTTTTCAAAATCAATGTATTTCTGGCTTTTGAGAAACAATGAAAAAGTGTTACCAGCTTAATCTTTTTAAGACATAATGTTTACCGTGTTAAATAAACTCAAAATTTTATTTGGATGATATTAGGAAAAAAAAAATCATATGTGTAACCACAACACTTTTTATTTTATTTTAGTTTTTTGTCTTTCTTGTAAAATTTTTAAAAGTGATGATAGGCAATTTTGCACTTTAGGTGACGATATGTACGTACATGTATTTTACGAACGTTTATCTATTAATTTGAATGAACAAATACAAGTGAAATTAATTTAAAATTATTTAATGAAGCTGTTTGCCACAGCAAACAATACAATTATAACATGGTAAGAGATTTAACAAAAAAAAAAAAACACACACAACCCACTAGTACAACATTAACTTGAAATCTTACACAAAACAGACAACTACATGAGATAAAATCTGTTCAAATATCACCTCTTCAAAAATCTGTATAAACGACTGACTGCCACAGCAAAAGGAAAACTGCAAAAAACAGATAAGTAAAGATATTCATGATTATGCGCTACAAGATGAATATTGGAAACCCCTTTTTTGGTGCTTTTTTTGCGTGAAATTCATTCTTGCCTTATTAGCCAAGGAATTGGCTAGAACAAAGTTGATGCTCAAAGTAGCATAACAAAAAAAAATGTCTGAACAAATGAGCACCAGCTTGTGCTGTCGTCGGTTTTAAAGTTTTTATAGTGGATTTTTTTTTATGGTTTTGCGTTATTATCGCAAGTAAAAACAGAAGGAATAACTAAGGTTTCACAAGCCGTCAACAGTCGAAGTTAAAAAATCAGAAAGCCATTTGCTTTGCCAGACACATCAATATTCGTGTCAATATTTGTAGTTGTGTGCGTTCTTTTTATACATTTTTTTTGGTGTCAGTTGTTGTCGCAAGGTTTCAGTGGCGAAGGCATAGTCACTGGTCACTGAACAGCAACGGCATCAGCTGTATCCAATCCACAGGCCCAACAGAACGCCCTCCTTCGTCGGTATTGTGTACCACCGGCAAAGTAAAATAATTACTAAAAACAAAACTTCAAAATATAATATGTCTCCTTGACATCAGAGACGCTACGACACTGCTATAAAAACAAATAACGTCCATAGTTCAGCACAATGCACCGCATGGGTAGGGGTCATCTCCTGAGTGCTGGTCCAAGATAAAAAGAAAAACATTGAAGCGAATATTGATGTGTCTGGTATCTGCTTAAGCAATCCCGATCAAGATACCACTTAGGCCAGAGCTTAGACCCATTGTGATGCCACAAGAAACATCCAGTGTCTAGGAGGAAGGTTGAAGCCGCACCACCTCCACATTGAGAAGACTAATGCTGATGCACTAAGCTACGCAAGCACCCTGTTAGTTGTATTACATTTTGAACGCGGTATGCAGTAGCGTACACTACTCCAAGAAACCTTTCCAAACTTTTAAAATTAATGTTAACAGCAACCATTATAAACTTCTACTCCTGTTTTTTTCTTTGTTTATTATTTATTTATTATTACAATAATAATAATAATAATAAATGCAAATGGTTGAGTTATAAACAAACAAACAAGAGAAATGTACAAAAAGCTTACAAATATGTTGTGTTGTGTTGTGATGTGATGTTATGATGTTTATTTGTTAAGTATTATTTTGGAAGCTCAGCTACTGTCTGAGCAGTACTAGACAAACACTGTGGGGGCAACCTATCTATCACTTCACATACGAACAACTTTGAATGCTTCTCTTTTGGAAAAAAGCCAAAACGAAAAAGAGTTGTTTTGTGATGATTATGAATTTGACAGCTGCATTTATTTTTTCTTTTAATTTTTCTTTCAGAAATATGACTGCATACTTGGTGCATTTATCTAACGAATAAATCTTAGATCTAACGTACCACAACATACAAGTGGTTGTTGGTACAAGTAACTACAATGGCCATTTAACTCTTCGTGCATACGAGCACAAAAAAACAAACAAAAAAAACACAAAAGATAAAGTTAGAAATGAAGTGTTTCCTCTCAGTGTTGTTACGAACTTGTGGTTGGTAGTATTTGCACTGTGGGTACTGACTGACTGACTGACTGACTGACTGACTCTAGAAAAACTGTGTAACCACACGGTAGTTATATTTATATTTTGCGTAGGCTGGACTGTTAATATTTTTCTTAGAGCAGATTTGTTAAAATTGTTGCTTATGTTGTTTATATATTCTGAGAACAAAAACAAAATTTTAAAACTATTAGTGTCTGTTACTTTGTCCGCCTGTTCATACGTCTATATAACTGTCTTGTTTTGTATTGCAGTACATTGTTCCTTTCAATTTCAAAAACAAATACATTGTTTATTTTCATTGGTATGTACATATGTTTGTTTGTTTCATTTCAATTTATTTGTTTAAAATATTTATTAATGGTAACAGGTTGTCTGTCGGCTTTGGATGTGTTGTTAAAGAGGACCTTAATTTTTGCCATTATTTGTGTAGTTTTGATTGCTTCATGTCTGTCTCTGTTGCAAAAATTATGAAAATACTGAAGTGGAGAAATAAAAAAATAAAGTTTTATGTCGAAAGTACAGCGCCATCTTGAGTTTTGCAACCCGAAAAAAAATCAGAGGGTTAAATGTGGCAGTCGAATTTAATTAAATTAAAAAATATTTAGTGTATTTTTTTTTGTGGGATTACGTTATAGATCAATTAATAGCGTTTTATTTTCAACCAAAAGTGCTTTGCATTTTTGCCCGATTTCATTCTATTAATTTAAAACGCCGCCAAATTTTTAAAAATAACGTACTCGTATATCCTTTATTCTTACTATCCAATCCAATCCAATAAAAACCAACATTACCCAGATATAAAAAATTTCTACCTGAAACTAAGCAATATAAATTAAGTTAAATGACAACAAATTAAAAAAAAGTAAGGAAAAACATAATAATATTAATAACAGCAGCATTTGTATTTTATTTGTATTTTTAATCCCTCCTAAATCAATCAAAATCAATTTATTTTCTTTAAAAAAAAAATATTTTTCTGAATAAGTTAAATATTTTGGCAAAAGTAGTGTGTGAACGTTTTTATATTTGTATTTACATTGCCTTTCTGCAACAATACAATATAATATTTCATAAATTTAATATACCACACAACGTTCCTTTCGCCATTATCAGCCTTTGGCTCAACAATACTTTCTTCAAATCTATGCTAATGCCGCTCCATTCTGGAGAATTTGTTATAACTTTAAACAATTATATAATGTAATTGATACATACATATATCTTGTGATAAAAATGTAATTAAATCTAATTTAATTCTATATTTAAATAACTACTTAAGTTTTATAATTTTTTGTGAAATCGTATGCAATAAATTATTCAGCAATGCATTTCTTATTTTTATAAAATTTTTAATTTCTTTAGCAATATGTTTTCTCGATATTTCGCTAACCCTTGGTTAGAGCATCATCAGAAAATATAAATTTTTTTGAATAAACTAATTTAACAAACATAAAATTAAAATCGAATATATAAAATTCTCGTGTCGCGGTGTTTGTAGTTAAACTCCTCCAAAACGGCTCGATTGATTCTCATGCAATTTTGTGTGCATATTAGGTAGGTCTGAGAATCGGACAACATCTATTTTTCATCTCCCTAAAATTAACCACGCCTACTTTACTTCCACTATTTTTTAGCTACTTTTTCCTTTTTTGCATTATGGGTATCAAATGAAAAGGTATGATGAGGAGATTTTGAAAAGTTTATCATCAAACTAAATCCAATATGGCGACGGACCCTAAAACTGCAAAAACCTATTTTTAGTGCTTATTTGCAATATGGGGTATCAAATGAAAAGGTATGATCAGGAGATTTTAAAAAGTTTATCATCAGCCTAAGTCCAATATGGCGACTGACCATTAAGGGATGAGAACAAAGCCGGTATCCTGTCTTACCCACTATACCCACTATATAGTAAAAATATTAATAATTATTTTTAATTATATTTATTTTTCAGCGATGGTCTTTTTTATGAAAAGTTTTTAACAATTATTTATTTTCAATATTTCGCTACCAAATAGGTAGCATAGCGAAATAGTACTATATGGATATGATTTCCTCCTCAATTATTGAGTTGCTTTTGTAATAAAATGCTTTATGATATTTTTCATACTGTATGAGAACATCATAAGGTATGTAATAATAAATTTCACATATAGTTTATAAGCACAATTAGAATCATATATATAATTAAAAAATTTAATAAAGGTCAAAATAAAAATAGAAGTGAAATTATTTTTAATGTTTAGATAGATATCGAGAATTGTAATTTAAGATATATGTGTTACTTTGATAAAGAATAATTTATTAACCTAAATAAAGCATACTTTCATTGTCTACAACGCTTTCGATTATAAGTAAATCCCCGCACACTTATATTAGATAGTTATTTTTATTGAACTAAAAAAATGTTTCCTAGAAATAATATACATGGCAAAACAACGTTTGCCGGGTCAGCTGAAAACAGTAAAACTTATTTTTTTTCTCATTAGTCAACGATTCCGTGGGAAGCCGGAACGGTCAGCTAGTATTTTAAATTATTTGAAAAGAAATTTGGAAAAAAAAAAAAACTTTTTCTTTTCAAATAATATAAAATATTTCTTTCTTGAGCGGTGGTCATTTTTTATAAAAAGTTTTTCAATTATTTATTTTCAATATTTCGCAGCATCTCCTATTTGGTAGCATCTTCAGGATATAATAATTTGAATTAACAAGACAATTTAAAAAAATAATATATAAAATATTTTAATTTTATGTTTGTTAAATAATTTTATTAAAAAAAATTTATTTTTTCTGATGTTGCTAACCAAGGATTAGCGAAATATCGAGAAAACATATTACTAAATAAATTAAAAATTTTATATAAAAATAAGACCTGCATTGCAGAATAATTTATTGCATACGATAAGAATATAAGGTCGAATAAAAAGGAGAATTAATATTTTTTGTAATTTTATATTTCTCTTTAAATTTGTTGTCTGTAGGGATTTTGAATCCATAGATGTAATTAAATAAATATAAATACAAATACAAATGAATAAGAGAATTTGAATTGAATAAGTTTACATACGAGATTTGTTAAAAAAAAAATAAATTTTGTTTCCTTCGATTACAATGGCGTGGTGCATCATGAGTTCTTGCCAACAGGTCATACGGTTAATAAGGAATACTACAAGAAAGTTATGCAACGTATGCGTGAAGCAATACGGCCCAAGCGATTGGAATTTTGGGGAAAAAAATCATGGATTCCGTATCACGATAATGCACCACATCACACATCAATGCTCACCCTCATGCACCCTCAACCACCTCATTCGCCAGATTTGGCTCCCTGCGATTTTTTCCTATTCCCAAAACGAAAAACGAGCTGATGGCCATACCGAAAGGGCATTTCAGAAGTGCTTCGAAGATTGGAAGAAGCGATGCACTTATAACGTTGGAAAATTCAAATCGAATGTCAATAAATACTACTCCCTCTACTATCTATACCAAAACCTTATTTTCTAGTTCTGGCGTAATGCACCGCATGCAATAATAATGCACCCTGAGTGCCGGTCCAAGAAAAAAAAAATCCACTATTGAGGGGATTACTTTGAAGGGGACAAAATGGATATTAATGAACAAATAAATACTTTTCAAAAAAATTCCAAATTAATCATTTCGTTTGAACAGACCTCGTATACATACATGCAACATTTATAAAAAATTATATACAAAAATTAATAATATTCCATTAGAATATAAAATACTTATATAGAGTGTATAAAACGCCCCATATGTATGTAATACGAGTACATCCTTTGCATCGTGTAAAAAAATTTCCTTTTCTTTAAAACTATAGAGCCTGAGGCCTAGTAGCAGCCATGGCCTAATATATACATTAGATGGTAATTTATACTTACCCGCTAATGATATAATAAATAAAAATACATTAATAACTAAATAATTTAAGACATTTGCACTCCTTTGCTCCACTTTAAAGCAATTTAACACGAGTTTTTAAAGATAAGAAAGATAAAATGTAAATTTTTTTTTTAATAAATGAAGGATAAAATGAAAAGCACTTTCTAGGAATCGAAATCGCTATAGGACATATGTTTGTACATACATACTCGTATATTATTTGCTACTTCATTTCGCAAATTGCTGCTCCTTTGAAATAAAATACGAATAAAAAATTATAAGTTGCGTCATATTGCAGTGACAAAGATGTCGTTACTGTCCATTATGCCATAATTAATCTAGATAAAGTGCTTTATGCTTTCTTATTGTTATTACATGAACCACAAATATTTTATGAAATACACTCAATTTCGGCAACCGTTCGTAACAGGTAATTGAAAAACCTTATAAAGAAAATTTTTTTTGCAGCACTGGAGTATCATGATGAAAACTTGAATTTACAGTGTATAATTTCAAAAATATTTTCTATTTCTTGTGTGTTTAGAGATGGCTATTTGCCATTTAAAAGCAAATTTCACACTTTTAATAAGGAAATTTCGATTTTGAGTTATGACATTCTTGCAGTAAAAGCTCATTATAATTGCGGTATTCTTAAAGGTAGTCTTAAAGTCATATGTTTTAAAATAACAACACGAAAAAATACAACTGCTATGAATAATCCGTCATAATTTAGAGTGATGCTATTTCAAATAATTAATTCACCTGTTTCTTAATATTTGATATCAAAATGCTAAAACCAATTATAGAAAATAAAATAATTCAAGTTTTTAATATAGTAAATAAGAACTTACATATGTTTAAATAATACAATTTTTAATTAAAATGATAAGAATGTTCTCTTGGCACACAAAATTGTTGAAATATATATATAGACGAAAACAGCTGTTGCCAGTGATATGAGCTGAATAACTTTATGGACGGCGGCTAGTAAACGTTAAGTAGCTGCTAGCTAAATAAGTTGTACAAATAAAACACTTGTATATCATTAGATATTTTAGTCTTTTTTTATTCTTAAATGTGATTTTTTATTTAACGAATTTAGACCACTTTTTGTAGTGCTACGTTCAGGCTCATGTCTATATGGACAAAAAAGCCCGCAAAGGTTGACGCACTGGAATACAATATTGAAGTATTTATTCATGAGATACCGTCCGATATGTTGGAGAGAGTATGCCAAAAATGGACACAGCGTATGAACCATTCGAGGCGTAGCCGGGTTAAAAATTTACATGAAATCATCTTTAAACATTGAATTATATAGATCGTTCTATCGACTCAAATAAAGATTTCATATATTTCTCTAAATTTTTTGTTGTTTTTTTAATCAAATCTGAAAGCCTTGAAAAATCACCTTTTACTTATAAAAATTAAATTTAATGTAAAGTTATAAAAATATGATAAATTATCAAAAAAAAAATTTTATTCTTATTATCATTTATAAATAGCGGCGGCTCGACTGAAAAGTTTCTGTGTACGACTCAGATTTCTACTGTTATTTTATAACAAAATAATAAACATTGCTGGTAGTTTTATTATTTTAAGTGTTTTTTTACCATTTTAAAATATTAAGACATTACGACAATATGAAAAAATATAAAAAATGTGGCCATTTTCCCCATTATGCCCTGAGGCACGAGTATGTTGTCTGTTAGGCTAATCCAAATTTTATACTGTTGAGTGTCTAAAATTCGTCACGTTCTCACTTGTTCGAACTAATGATGTGACAAATTTGTTTTTGTCTCTTCTTTTGCCGTTATTATTGTTGCATTTTTTTTTTTGTTTAATTTTGCATAAAAACTACTTGCACGAATTGGAAATGACGAATGAATGTTTTGTAAATGAAGATTAAAAAAATAAAGAGCGGAAGAAAAATGTCGCTTTTAAAAAAGTAAACATTTACAATTGTGGTAATTGAAAATCGATTTAACGGTGTGGGTGGGTCTCAACGTTTTGTTACTGCCGTTGTTATTATTGCAGTTGTGTTGCTCTTTCGCTTTTTGAAAAATTAACACCATGTTTATGTAATCATGTGACAAAAAAAAAAACCAAGAAGTGTATCAATTTCAAAAAGCACCGAAAGCAGATTAAAAAATAAAATTAAAGGATAATGACACCATGTGGAGCAACAGTTCTCTAATATGGGGGGGTTTGCGTACATGCGGGAGGCCGCTGGCTGAGCTAGAAAAGCAGTGTCGTAAAAATTAATGTTTGAAGTTTTTACATTAGTAGAGAGACTAATGGCCACATAAAAAATGTATAAGACTACAACAGGATTTGAACTTAAAAGCACAAGATCAACAGTTTTAATTTAAGTCGTTGTTTAAATTTTTATGATAATTTCTTTTCGTTGAGATTATAATTCGGAGAAGATTTAAGTTGTGTATTAATAAAAGTTTTATGTTTGTTAAAAAAGACTGGAATTACTGTGAACTGTGCCAAAAATTTTAAGCCAAAAATTTTAAGCGTATATTAGTTTCACACTGACTGGCTTTAAAGCAAAAGAGTTGGTTTTACGTTACAAACTGGTTTTACCATATAAAAATATTTTCTTAAAACATATTAATAACACTAATTATTTAAGCTTAAGGTCTTTTTAATATATTTAATATTTATTCCGATTCGATATTTCGCTACTCCTTTGTGTATTTTTAATTGGTTTTAAGTTGATTTCACGGAATACAACCTTGATTTTCATGTAGTACCAAGTACAGTGCTACCAAGTTAAAAAATTGAAAACAGCTGGTAATTTAAATGGCGCTCAATGATATAAGTAAGTTAAAAGAAAATTTGGTAAATGAAGTCACCAATAATAAAAAAGTACAAAAGAAAAAGAAGATAATGGGTAGAACATAAAATCTTTTCATCTAGTTGTGAGAGGCGAAAATAAATGAAATTTTATTACACAAACTGTTCTTTAAAACCTGATTTAATTAAATTTATAGTGAGAACGCAAAATCAGCTATTTGTTTTAACTTTTGGTGTGAAAACACTATTAGAAATCATAGATATTTCACGTCAAAATCAGCTGTTTGTGGCTTTAAGGTTCAAATCTGGTTTTAACTTTTGTGGTGAAAACACTACTATTTTTGAATAACTGAAAAAATTCTTTTACCTTCTAACAATGAGGATATTTTTTTTCTCCTGATTTTAACATAATTATTAAATATATTAAATGATTGCAATTCAGCACTACATATTACATTTTTACAGAGACCATAATATAGTTGCTACCATCAAGATATGAACGTGCCGTATTCGCAAGCATTAACCAACCTGTCTTCTGTTTTATAAAAATTTGTAATTTCTTATTTTATGTCAAAATCAACTAACACATCTTACACATACGCACTTCTCTTAAACCATTCTACTATTTAACTCAACAAGAAAATTATTGACGAAAAAAAACAGCAAGACCTTTGAAATGTTACAACAGGAAAAAATTAATTTATTTCGTTGGAAAACTCCCACTGTTTTTGCGGCATGGAGAGCTCTTTCTAATATTCAACATGGTTATGTTAGTGACAATAAAGAATGGAAATGAACAGAAAAAAGACAAAGCAGCCGCCTCATTTCCAAATTAACTAATGTTGCCACAAATCAACAATGGCATTGAAACTGACTCTACAATGCTTTAACAGTGAGACTGATTAATTTCAAGTAAACAAGGAACTAGTCAAAAAATTACAAAAGAAGTCGCATATATTGATTGTAAATATAAATGGAAATTGCATATTTTCCCGTAATTCTAGAATTTAATTCAGTTGCTCAAACAATGTCAAAAACTATCGCTGTAGAAATTTCGTTCGATATCGAATGCCGTCATTTGGGTCCCGATGTACTTAACTAATGTCAGTTCATTTAGTCTTAACGAGAGGAAAATTTACACGTTTTATAATTAAAAATTTTTGGCCCCAAAAAAAATAGTTATCTATTCACTATTAACTTTTAGAGTAAATGTATAATTTAAAGGAAATGCATATCGAGCCTTTGGTGCAATACCGTAGTAACTCAAAATTTGAATTTTTTGTGCTGGGTATGCAGATATGATCTTTGGGGAAATATATATCTAAAGGAAAAAAGATTATTGTTCTATCTCTAACTGTTCCGATTCTACAGCTACAAATGTCTTTATTGCCTCCAGCTATTTCCAACAATATTTATTTGCAATAATTAAATATTTCCTTTATGACAAGCAATTTACAAACAGAAAACATTACAAAACATGCTTCTTTATTTAAAAGCTTGTAAAAAAAATAACTTTAGTAAACGAAAATGCTGTCAAAAAGGTGGCTCAAAACTTCAAATGCACTTTTCTCAGTTCACGATTTTTTGATTTACTACGGTATTGCACCAAAGGCTGGATATGTATATATGTATGTATGTGTATTTATAATATCTATTAATTAATTTATTTTTAATATCTCCTCTATGCCAACGTTACAGTCATTTAACTTACCTTTGTTAATGACACTGTTGACAACATGTTGGCCATTTAATTTATGTACCTGAGGAAAGAGTAGCATCATCGCAATGGTTTCTGTAAGTAGACACAAGAATGGAAGACACATTTAAGAAATGCAAATATACAATAATAGTTTTAAATGCAACACATATCGTACTACAATATGCCTAAAGACTTTAACACTTTTTAGATTTTTTCATTAGGGAAAATAATTATTTATTGCATGGGTGCTAAATCTTTGCTTCAGTTGCTTTGTTGCACATTTTTATGGTTGTTTACTAACAATCAGTGTTATAGGTATTCGTCTCGTTAAAAACTTTTTTTTTTTTTTAATTAAATAATTCTTGCTTCAATATGAATTTGAAACAAACACCTGTCTGATTTTCTTCCTTGTGTTATTTTTATTTATGTTTGTTTCTATTGTGGATTTGAGGATATTTTACGAGTATTCTAATAGAAAATACATTGGAGTTCGGTTACAACGAACACCGGTTATAAAGAATTTTTTGTTTATAGCGCACAAATTCTGCGGTAACAACAGTTTCGCATTAAAATTTCACAGAAATTATTAATGTTAGAGCGAAATCCGGTTATTGCGAATTTTTGCAAAGAATTGTTTCTTAAGTCCCATAAATAAAAATTTTGGAAAATTTATACGGTTATAACAAACAAAAAAAAAAATATCGCAAATTTTTGTATGTCGTATTTTTCAACTTTAAATTATTTATAAGAATTTGGTAACACTATCAGCTGTTCTCTTACTAACTTATGCTGGGAACATAACCCTGTTTAGATGATGAAGATTTTGGTGATAGCGAATCAATTGTAGAGTTTAGTTCAGATGTTTCTGTCGCAAATCGCCACGCTGAGTTTATGACTGAGGAAGATAGTAGCAATGGCAAAACACAATATTCTAAAGCTGACAATGAATTTTCTGTACAACTTATAGATAAATTTTTTATTACTGAACAAAACAAAGAAATACTGTTGTCAGATTTTAGTGGTCGGCAAAAGGACTTTCCTTGTACTGGAAAAGAAATAATAAATAACATTTAGGTTTAAATTTGGCGGGTTCACTCCTACTAGCGTGATAGGGAGGATGCTCGATTGGGAGGACAATTGGGACGCTGTGGCGCAATACGTAGGGTACGTTCTACGGAGAAAGAAGAGGGACCTCAATGCGTTGCTGCAGAGCGAGGCACCCTCTGACGGGGACCTTGGGATACGGGCCGGCTACAAATTTGGCGGACACAGACGTGGATGAGGAGAGCGGTTCTGATTGGGACGCCGCTCTTGGCTTCCCGAAGTAATGCGGAAAGTGGTCCCGGGAAGAAATCTACCCAGAGGAGGAGGAGGGAATTTTCTAGTGGTAATACCACTCAACGCAGATGACGACGGTCTCTGTAAGTGCAAAGACATTTTCAAGCCTACCTCACACGCCCAAAACAAAATGCTAATTTTGTTCTCTTAGCGCATTTGTAGAGACCTTGGAAAATCAGACATGTTTAGTTCAAGCTTCAAAATATTCTTGATTTGTCTACAATGACCGTCAGACTATTAAATATATTAAAATATATTCTAAGCGTTTTTTTGAATAGCTTTGCCAGGTCGAAGTGCGTGACACAAATCACTACGTAGTTTTTTAAAATATTATAATTTTAAATAGTCCAGTAATCGATTACATAGAGACAGTAAAACTTACATGTGCTAGATGCTAAGAAACAAAGTAAATCAAAAGACCATAATTGTTAGTCATACTGACAACCACTAGCAGTACGGAACAACATGCTGTTTTCGAAGGCTGCTATGTGCCTCAATCTTCAGCGTTCTTCGTTTGATAACCACTGTGTGTCGTTATCAGGAGATGGAAATTATTAGCTGTATGTAATTAGTATTTCTTATTAATAGAATATGGGTAGTTTATTTTTGTCACATATTTTTGACTGGCAAAGAGTTATTCAAAAAAGTCCTAACAAATTTGTAGTGTTAACCATTACGAATCAGGACAAGCCTTTAGTTACTCTAGACTCTATTGACCTCCGGTAGTCATCATCACTGAGTCCTTTTGTGCCATATTATATAGGGAAATATTGCGTAAATTATTGCACAATATAGGGCAACATGAAAATAATATGGCGAAATAAAAATAATATTGTACAATAATATTGTACAACGGATGAGTCGCTTAAGTTTCTTCAATAACATGTTACAGACTTTTCCAACTTCACAACGATCAAATTGCACAACTGGTTATGGAATCACTTAAATTTTATCCAATTAAATCTTATTGAAATATGGCAATATCTAGAGGTAACGAGTGACATATTAAATTACTGTTGAACGGTTTTGCACACTTCTACGGCAGTGGAATCATTGTCTTTCTATTCGAAAAGAAAATTCTAAATAATTCACTTTTCTAAAAATCCAAAAGCTTTCTGAAGGATACCTTCCCATGCTTTACATTATGAAACTATTAGTCGTTTCATCTTATATTCCCTCTTGTTTAGTATATGGTGGTAAATATTTCCAGTAATCCTGCTACTAAACACAAGAGAAAACATAATGATGTTGGTGATGTCATAAAAAATCAACAAGTCATTTTATAAGTTCCTTGTCATTTGTCAATGTCTAGTTTTAAATGCTAATTTTTCTAATACCTCTGGTGAATTGCAAGACATTCTCAAAGGTTTTCTACATTTTCCTTAAATGTACGTCTTTACTTGTATACGAGTATGCCTATTCGAGTATATATAATATTCTTCTTATGAATTATATTACGTTTGCATTAAATATGGGTACTGCTCATGAGATTGCCATTGTCAGAGTTTTTAGAAATTTTTCTATTTCTAGCAATTATTAAATAATTTTTTATTGCTTTAAAAGAGCTGGCTACAAATTACAACCTGTCAACGCTTAATTTGTACAAGACAATTTGAAAACCTACTATTAGAAAAATAATCTAAATCTCGTTTACTGAAAATAATCTTGGAAAAATTTTACCTGAAAAACTGGTGCTTCAAGTTTTGTTTATGCATTAAACGTAAATCATGCACTAACTGGCTTTCAAACTTCTTGTGAAATTATTAGAATTTAACATTTTTCATTACATTTTGGCAAATGATTGCTCTGCACAGTGGATTAGGACTAAAATATTACATATGTAGGTATCATTAAGTATGTAAATATTTTCATAAGCAGCCAAGGGATTTACTTCAACGAAGGGCGAAAAGCTAATACATATATACTCTTATTAGTACCAATAATTTCGGCTTCACAGGAAAAAATTTTACTTTTTTATTTTTATTTAACACCTTCTGGAATGATATATTTTTTCCAATTAAATTTTAAACAGTTCGTTTAAATTTTTAATTAATACTTATTAATTCATTAATTAATAATTAATACACTTTAATAAATAATAAATTTTTTTTTTGCGTATTTAATAACAAAATGGCGGCTTATTTATATTTAAATGGTCATCTGATTGTTTTGTTCTTTTTATGTAGGACTGCAACACTGTGCATTAGGGCGGGGCGATTAGTATGGAAGGAAAAAAATCTTAATGGGCGCTTCGCGTTTCTGATTCTTGGGATTTTTTTATCTTTACTTTTTTATCCAAAAATATAATGTTTTTTTACAATAAACTAACAAAAATGCATCAAATGAACTGAAAACAATAGAAGAATAAAAAATAACAAATAAAATAAATAGAATAAATAAAAAATAGAATAAAAAGTAAGAAATAGAACATTTTTATGATTTTGCGCTATGAACAACTGAAAATGGTAATTTATCAATATTTTCACGAAAAATTTGCACTTTCACAAGGCCAAAACTGCCTGAAGGAGCGTTTCAATGCTTTTGCGATGTACTAGAGAGTTCTTAACTATTGTCTTGGCTACAATTTTTGTCTTAGTATTGGATCGAAAATCTCAATGGTTTGGCTGTTATAGGCCAAAATATCCAAAAAACGTGACAAAAGTCTGATCAAGTCAAAATGCGCCAGCTCGATTTTCACCGTAGACGTATGGTCTAGTGGACTTTTTTGCTTAGTACAATCCCAAGAATCAGAAACGCGAAGCGCCCATTAAGATTTTAAATCGCCCCACCCTACTGTGCATACAAATAGAAATTAATACCCAGTAAGTAATCGAATTGCATGCAAATCTTTCCTTATTGTTATTAAAAATTTCTTTGGCGGGACAGTAACAGACCAAATGCTTAACTGTCTCCTACTCTTCCTCATCCCGAAAACTCCTGCAGCAGTCGTTGTACGAATCATATTGGTATTATTGGCAGGATAGCGGTTCATAACCTGGAGGTTAAGCAAGTAACCCTGTTGGATCATTTAGTCTTTACAATTTAGATGGTCCTTTACTCTATTTGTGACTGGCAATACTTCAGTGGGACACCGATCAATTGATTTGTCTGCAAGTCTGGCAGCCGAGCCCAACTGCATTTGATAACATGGATTAATATTAATTCTTCTAGTTTTTTGAACTCCTTTTATATGAATAACACTAATTATTTAAGCTGTAGGTCTTTTTAATATATGAAATATTTATTTTTCTTCGATATTTCGCTACTCCTTTGTGTAGCTTCTTCAGGAAAATTGGTTTTTGTTTATAATGAAAAAATATTCTTTTTTAAAATTCAAAATACAGAAACAGTTATTGTCAATGAAAATTCAAAATAAAAATATTAACAATATTAAAAATATTAACTGAATTTATTTTGGGAATATTCATTTATATATATGATTCTAATTGTGCTTTTTCCCTTATAAACTATATGTGAAATTTATTATTACATACCTTATGATATTCTCATACAGTATGAAATATATCACAAAGCATTTTATTACAAAAGCAACTCAATAATTCAGGAGGAAAGCATATCCATATAGTACTATTTCGCTAATGCTTATTTAGCTCATCAGTGGATTTTCCTAATTCTTGAATACAAACCCAAGATCTATAACATATAAAATTCAATTAATCAAACGAGAATTGTTTTGAATATCAAACATACAAACCAAAAAATTTATAAACAAAAACATAACAATCCATGAGTTTACTTTTATAACACACACATATTTCTATTTTTAGTTTTTTATTCTCATCTACACTAGGCTTGCCATCGGCCAGCATAACTAATGTATTTTGAATCAAATGAAAAAATTAAAAAATGAAACAAAACAAAAGAAACAAAAGAATATCAAAATTTAATACCGTGCACATGTATTATTTTATATTAACTGAATTTATTTTGAGAATATTCATTTATATATATGATTCTAATTGTGCTTTTTCCCTTATAAACTATATGTGAAATTTCCTCCTCAATTATTGAGTTGCTTTTGTAATAAAATGCTTTATGATATTTTTCATACTGTATGAGAATATCATAAGGTATGTAATAATAAATTTCACATATAGTTTATAAGGGAAAAAGCACAATTAGAATCATATATATAATATTAAAAATATATTCTGGATATGAAATAGATATAAATATTCGATTTTGTATTGAAATTTGTTTTTGAACCAAATCCAAAAAAAATAAAAATTACATATATTAAAAAGACCTACAGCTTAAATAATTAGTGTTATTAATGGATTAATATTTCTTTTAGCACTTTTTCATTGTATTTGATCAATCGTTTAATATAACCCCACAAGCCATAATTCAAAAGAACTCAAATAACAACTCGTGTGGTGTCGAAAGCAATTCGCCACGCTTTCTTCTGGAATGTAATTTGTCATTTTGCAAGGAAATTTTCAGTTATTCTTAACGTAAACGTAACAATTAATGGTTCAATGGTTTAATGGTAATACGAATATTACAAATTATGGGTTCGACCCCAGTTTCAGACTAAGTCATAAAAACATATCCGAATTTCTTGTGATGTGCATTAGTGTGTCTTTGTATCATTTGTTATCGGCAGGTTTCAGTGGCGAAGGTATAGTCACTGTTTCCTGAACAGTCCTCCTTCGTACCAGCGAAGTAAAATAATTACTAAAAATGGATTCTAAATAAAACAAAGTTTCAAAAATGGATGCGTGTCATGTGACATCAGAGGCGGTGCAAGCAACACTGCTATAAACAAACAAAAAAAAAAACGTGCCAAGGCAGAGCTGTAAGATAGTGAAGCTTCCTGTCATTTCTCTTACTATCCCTGTCCTTTAGTTCCAGCCCCATGCTGGGCATGTGTAGGGGTCATAACCTTGAGTGCTGGTCGAAGATAAAATAAAAACAAAACTATAAACACTGTCAACTTATAATGGTCTAAAAATAATAATTGTTGCTTTGCAGACCATTCTCCTATTTCAGCAGTACTTACAAATATTAAAAATAAAAAAAAACAATATTGCAGAAATAATTTATACTTTCTAAATTAGATACTCCTCCTCATTTAATGAGCGACAACATGACCCCTACTGACATGTAAGTGAACATATCAATGGAATGCCATCATTTCACTCATCTTTTATTTTCTTCCTCAATTCATAAATATTTTACACCCCTCTCCATTCTCGTTGTAATTGTTGGTTGTGTATTTTGAATATTTATTGCTGCTGTTATATAATTTATTGTTATTGTAATTATTAAATAATAATATATTTTTGTACGCTGCTCGAGTACGATACAGGGAATTAAAACTCCTGTCTCAATATTATTAACAATAAATTTCATTCTTTGTTTGAATGAAATGAGGAAGTCATATTAGGGCAGTATATTAGTTTCTTATAAAATTAATAAAGATATTACACAAATTCTTAAGAGACAAATTTTTAATAAATGGCTAAAGATTTTTTTTATCCACAACCTTAAAGGTCAGAGTAGATAGAGTCAACGCGCTAAGTGCTCAGCCAACAGTAAAACAGTGCTTATGCTACTATAAGTAGGCATTACTTGCCTGCAGGCCGAGGCACAGATAATCTGTCATACGTTATACGCCACCTAATTCACTTTACAACTAGTTTCACCTTCGCACTCCCAAAACCCACCAGGCTGGCATTTTCGATTTTAAATCAGTGATAATTTTTTGAATTTTAATTTAAACTGAAAATGATTTCGACTCAGTGGCTAATTTTCACAGAAAATGTTGAAACATTTAAATTGAAATGTTGGCGTAAAAGCAAAATCTTTGTGGAAATCCCACCCGGGCGGGTTTCGGCTCAATGCATTCATAAAGAGCTTTGCCAGGGCGAATGTTAAAATACATATTGTTGTCACGTTCAATACGTCTGCGACAACGTACAAAGTACAAAAGTTCGCAAACTTTTAACGTACGTTCAGTACTTTGACAGCTTTGAGCAACGTTACCGTTTCAGGTTATTTTCCACCAAACTTGGTAAAATTTTTTTTTAATATGGAGATGTCAATATTCTCAGCCAAAATAGTGCTAAAAGTGTAAATTTTTTCATCTGTGACTTATTAAGTTTTTAAATCATGTTTTACAATTTCGAAAAATATGAGCTTATTTCAGTTTAAATGCGATAAAAATAAACAGCTGCCATAATATCCATCAACAAATTTTTCATCCGTCGGTACGTCTTAAATGTCAATTGAAAAAGTCGACGTATAACGTACGACGTATTGTATGTGCCTCGACCTTGAGTATTGCAGGCCACAGTTGCTTCTCCAGGCTGATAGACTAGCGCTCTGCTCAAAGACTTTTTTTTGCTAACACTGGTTCTTCGGTGAAGATCTTGTATTCCCATTTCCACATACATATTGTTTTCAGTAGTTTAACATATTTAAGGAATATTTCATTCATTTATTTATGCATTATTATTATTATGTTTGAATTCCCTAATGTTTTTGAACGTACATTTAAATTGTTACGTATATTTATGTACTTGTATGTGTGTGTGTGTGTGTGTGTGTGTGTAATTTTGACGCATTAAATGTCTAAAAGTGTATAAAATTTATGCATGTTTGAATTTATGACATTTGCGTGTCAATTGCCCATGCGGCGCCTAAATGTCATCACTGCCAGTCTATATGTTGCTTCTTTTTAACTCTCACTCATTTATTGATTCATGTCTATAGCAATTAACACAATTCAATGCTTATCATTATATAAAATATACTATAGAGCAGAGGTGGCCATAAATCAGGTCGCGAACCGCATGCGGGTCTTCAAGTCGATTCGAGTGGCTCTTATGCACAATATTAAATAATAAACATTAAAAGTAGAATAAACAAAAAAAAAATTAAATTAATTAAATTTTTTATCTTTTCTCCCAAATCCAATTTCAATTTACCTTCTTTTTTTTCTGTACCTGAAACAAAAATGTTATTCTTCCCGTTACACAACCAAACTACAACCACGCTACACAAGAAAACAACAATGACCTGTTACAATCTCACGTATAAATTCGTCAATATTGGCATGCGGTTCTTGTTCCTATAAACATGAGTCTTAACGTAGCCCCACAAAAAATAGTTGAAAGGCGTTAAAGCGCACGATCTGGGCGGCAAATTGACCGGTCCCAAACGTCAATTAAACTGTTCAGCGAACTCGTTTCTTAATTGAGCCTTTGTTTCACATGCTGTGTGGCACCGTCTTGCTGAAACCGTACATCAGTCAGTTCCATGTCGTTCATTTTCGGGCAAAACAATTTGTAGCCCTGTGAACGGCGCCAAATCATTAATTCACGGTCATCAACAACACAGCCGCATACAGTTGCGATATTTTCTTATACCCGCACTCTACGTATGCGTTTTGGTGGTTTAGTGTCGAATAAAGTAAATTTGGTGCAAAATTTTGTGACAAGATTCGGAATAGCCGCCCCAGAAGCTCGATTAAACCGCCCTTAATATGGAAGAAGTACACGCTGCACTTTCTTAAACTAGCAAGAATTTTGATAATAAAATTCAATGAGATGCAAGCGTTGTTCGTTTGTAAGTTGATTCATGGTTAAATTATAGATTAAACTCAACATGTCTAACAGTAACAAGTTACACGAAAACAGCTGTGCTGCCAAAAATAAAGTTGTTTAAAAATCACCCTTTATATGTATTGCTTCCAAAAATACATAAATGGCTGTTTAAAATATTCAAATGTAGACGTGGTACCCCAAATTAGTATAGCTGGCCCACCCCTGCTATAGAGTATACAATTAATCTGTATTAATGAGTAATGCCATTCATTACATTGCACAGAATATTGACTTGAAAAAATATTTTCTAATACTGCAATCATAAATAGTCTTGCAGTTTTGTGTAAAAATTCAAAGTTTTTAATGGACGGGCAGGCATTAGAAGGTTATCAGCAACAAAATATGCAGATATTTACGGGAACTTGTTTGTGCCACTGCAAATAAATGTTAATTTTGCAAGTTTGAGCAACAACAAAAAAAAAATGGAATTATATTTAAAATCTATTTAATTATTATTATTATTTATGTAAAATTCCATTTGAAAAGAAATAAACAGACAATTATAAACGTTGTTGTTTTAAGAAAATATTAAACTGCAGTAAATCACATTGTAAACTTCAGTGCTACAAAACCATCTGCTGCCGTATGCACTTCATGTTCGTTAGACTACTTTATACACGTGCCCCTTTGGAGAAAATGTTAACTGACATGAAACTAACTGTTCAGCGCAATCGTTTCAAAATCTGTTGACAGTTTTTTGTATGTACGTATGTGTTTGACTGACCCCAAACTGAAGCTTTGCAATCGGCCGGCCAACACCGCCTATACAAAATGCAAACCAAGTCAAACAATTGCATTTGCTGTTAAAAATTTATGAACCGCATGCAATTATTGAAACACAAATATGTTACAATAAAATTTCAATGCAATATGTGCACTTTGTGTCCATATGTGGGTGTGGGTATAGAAACAGAATACGTGGCACCATTTTTAACTCAGTTGCAACCGCATACTATATCTACAATTAAGATTAGTTAATCATTTTATTGGAGTCTAAACCCTTCGGTGTAAGCTAATTCAAGATTAAGATTATATTAACTAATCTCGATTAACTAATCGAATAGTAATCTCCGAGTTAAAAACTGGTCGCCAGCTTCTAAAGGTTTTCAGCATCGGATGTGAAATAAATTAATATTTTAAATTTCCTACGACTTCCAAAAATGAAAGATTATCAGGTAGGTCTTTTACTACTTTTTTCAAAAATTTTTTTTTGCTTTTTCACTTTTTTTTGTTTTTGTAATCTATAGTATTTATTCCTAGCCAAGTAGCTTTCACCTCGTAACATCCTCTTTCATACACAAAACTCAACAATTCTAATCGATTCGCTCTCGCATTTTGTTGTGCAGGAATGATCGTATTTAATCTGAAACATTTATCGATGTCACCTAATTTTATTTTATCATGTCGCAGAACGTTATGGTCAAAAGTATAAAAGCCTGAGGATTGTGCCAAATAAACCAAAAATAAAAACAATAACAAGATCATTCGACCATGCAATGGGGACATGACATTGCAAAAAGTTTGCATGCGTATGACTGTGTATATTTGTGTGTGTGTGTGTGTGTGTGTGTGTGTTTGTGTGTATGTTGCATATGGACTTTTTTCCTGCAAATTTCTACTTGTTATACAGTTGGTGATGGGAAAAAAAATTCAAGTATGGATATTTTAAATATCTCTTCTCATCTACAATATAAATATAGGAAAATAAATAATTATATAATTATTATTATCTTATATATAAAAATGGCATGTATGTATATGTATGTGGCTTTGTGCCTCATGGACAGCTAAATGGGTAGACATCTGAAAGGAACTATACACTATATAAATAACAAAATTTCGAACTGGGCATTGCCACGCCCATACAAAGTAAATATTTATTTTTGTATATCTTGAGAACGGATGAAGTGATAGTGTCTGAATATGGTCCAAATATTCAAAATATATATGTGGTTGAGGGTGGCGATGGCTGAAGTAGTCAGCACGTTGACTACCAAACCAAAACAGACCAGGGTTCAAATTCAGTTTCAGACTAAAATCATAAAGAAAAAAAAACATTTCGAATTTTTCTGATGTGCTTTGGTGTGTCTCAGTGTGTCAGTTGTTGTCGGAAGATTTCAGTGGCGGAGGCATAGTCACCCTGAACAATTTTAAATTAATATAAAAACTTTAGGCAATTTAAATTAAGCATGTCTGTTCTGTATATCGAATAGTTATAAATTATGGAATTTTCAAAAAATAAGCGAGTAATTTCCCGTAAAGCTGGAGCATTTGAAAACCAACATGTGAATAAATATCCCCGAGATAATGCCCGAAATGTGCAAAGAAGTGGTCGCAAAAAACTTAAAAAGGATCGACTGCTGCATCCAATCTAGATGCGTTCATTTAACCCTAATCAAGTCAGATAAACTTTGTAACGAATCCAACCAAAATGTGCTGCAGAGGTACATATAAACCCACTGCATATTATATTTCGGAATTTATATCTCTTATTTGCATTTTTTCTATCAAAGCAGTACTTGTTTCATATTGTAGAATAAAATGCGCATCCTCTGAAAATTTACTGTCGTAATCTTAATCTTGGTTTATAGTTTCTTCAAAATCAATCTCTTCAATAATTGTTTCGATTTCTACATATAAATATATTTTAGACATTGTGGGAAAAACTTTCTCTTTGAAAATTAGCCAACAATTTAATAAACTGTGCAAGTTCACATTGAATGATAAAAATTTAATGGGAATTCCCCGTAATTTAATTTGTTGGTTCATAATGTTGTCGTATGTGCCTGATAGGCACATTATGACAGGATTAAGTATATTTGTGGTTTTACATAAATAAATAAATAAATAGAAATTAAAGAAGAGCTGCCATTTTTTTTTTAAAGAAATAAAATAATTCAAAGTACGAATTCAAGAAGCACCAAAGAAGTTAGAACACTTCAAAGTGAAAGATGTGTCTGAAAGGCACATGTTAACTGGATTAGGGTTAAATGACACTGTATTTCGCAATATTTCGAAATTTAAGAATTGTAATAAAAAAAGTAAGTTTACTCTTGAAAGCGAAAAATGGATACTACATACTGGGTAGTGCCACACATCGCTGTAAAAATTTAGCTTTCAGTTGAAAATTTTGTTTTTGCGGACGTTAAATGTACTTTTATCTCTGTCCTTGAAGTAAAACTTTTTCAAATCTAGACAACCCTTCATTGGCATGACAAGTAACATATATGTACGAGTAATTCTATGCTTGAGATCACAAATCTCGCAAATAGAATTTTATAACGCCACTGACTGTATACCGTCCATAACCGCATTTATTTGTCGCAAATAATAGTATTTGCCTTTTCTGTTCTATTTTTTCTTCAATTCTTAAAAAAAAACCACACGTTTTCGCATTTTACATGTATGTACCTTTTTTTACTGTTTCGTAAAATTATGTTTTAGTTTACTCTTGTTGCTCTTCTTGTGTTATTGTTCGTTCAATATTTGTATTGATTTTAGATGTGAACGCATTGGTCCATAAAGCATGAATTGTATTTTAGGCGTTCAATGTTTGCCACCTATTGTTATGCCAGGCAAGAAATTAAAAATAAGAAAAAAATGAAATAAACTTTAACGTCAGTAATGGGCATCAAGCTAAATTGTTTTCTACTTCTGTAAAAGCTGAATTTTCGAACGTTACAAACGTTACAATCACAACTGGAAACAACACCAGTGAGAGCACATATTGCGTTTAGCGATAATACAAAATTGTTTCACAGAAATATGGGTGTCCTGTTTTTTTGTGGATTTTACAACAGAACAAAAAACTATACTTTCACTGTTGTATTCATAAAGTATTTTTTTTTTTATTTATAAAATGTTTATTAGACATATTTCCGTACATAATTCAATCAATATACTTCCTATAAATGGAAAAATTATTTATGAATACGGCAGTCAGTCTTCACAAAATTCTCTTGATTTCAAGAATAATTTCGTTTCGTTAAAAGTGATATGAATGTCCGCCATGTGAAACTAAGGTGTGCATGTTCTTTTTAAAGAAAAGAAAGAAAACTGTCAAATGAACTGTCATACTGGGATCACTGGCAAATCATCTATAATTGATCGACAGCTGGGCACGATATCGAACGAAATTCTTATACATTTTATTAATGCAGGGTGTCTGGTGGGAAATTTATATTTTTAAATACGATTATTTCAAAAAGTAATAAACGGTGCGGAGGGAGGGAGGGTGGCAACGCTGGAATTATCGATTGTGCGGATTTCTCAGTCACGATGTCGCAGTGGCCGTAATGATTCTTACGTAATTGCTGGTCGACAATTTTGTTCAAAGTTCGGTATTCGGCGCATAAGTGATGGACCGAGTGTAAATTTAATTCGTTCGTGGGTGCAGAGATTCCGCGCAACTACTTCGGCTGTGAATGCCCCACGGCCAGGCCACAGTTGATCTTCAAGGACTCCCAAAAACTTTGAACTGGTAGAAAGCAGTTTACGTGAAAATCCGCAACTTTAAATACAGAGCAGCCTCTTTGGGACTTCCAAGAGTGATTATTCATGAAATTTTAAAAAAGGATCTGAAGGATCTGGATGTCATAATCTTTAAAAAAAACCCGCATTTCCATTATATTGTTCAATCCTCTTAATACAACTTTGTGTCAATTATTACGTTTTTTTTTTAAGTGGCGATGGCACGATGGATGGTAGTCTGCACGTTGACTACACAACCAAAACACAGACCTGGGTTCAAGCCCAGTTTCAGACAAAATTTTTAAAAATAAAAATAAACATCTCGCATTTTTCTGATGTGCATTAGTGTGTCTTTGTGTGTCAGTTGTTATCGGAAGGTTTCAGTGGCGAAGGCATAGTCACTGGTCACTGAACAATATTGGCTTCAGCTGATAGCAATCCACAATCACATCAGAACGTCCTCCTTCGTCGGTATTGTGTAGCACCGGCGAAGTAAAATAATAATAAAAATGGCTACTAAACCGAAGCTTCAGCACTGCTACGAGTATAAAAACAAAAGAACGTGCGAAAGCAGAGCTGCAAAAATAAATAATTAAGCTTCACCTCCTGTCGTTTCTCCTACTATCCCTTTCCTATAGTTCCCAGCATGTGTAGGAGTCATCTCCTGAGTGCTGGTCCTAGATAAAAAAAAAAAGTTTGAAAATATAAATCTGCTACCAGAGACCCTTTATTTTGTTTGAAATTTCAATTCAAATAGAATGCCGTAATTTGACCCTAAACAACGCCATCAAATTATCCTGATTTACTTCGGAATGCAGTCATCACTTGAATGACAACCGTTCCGAGGTTTTCTCGTAAAATTGTGTTCAACGAAGAGACAAATGTTTTGCTTAATGAACAAGATTTCTTTGGTGTGGTTTACAAGCTGGTGGCATCTTATTTTTTTTAAAAAGAATAAAACCGTAGCTCGCGTTACGGCAATGGAGGTCGTTGCTAAAATTTTGCTTGAGAATATGAATGGCGTTAATCCAGGCGAGAGTTATTGAAGTCTAAGAGTCCGAACACAATGTAACGATAACTTATTGCGGTGCGGTTTTTCATATGATTTTGAAGTAAAAAACCGTAGTGCGGAACGGCATAAAATTAAAATCTATTTTATTTTCATTGCGGGCTTTCTTATTCTCTCAATTTTTTTATACTCTTTCTCTTTCTGATGTTGCCATAGTTTTTGAATAATTGGCGATGTTCACAACATTATTGTTTCTAATTCCACACATAAATCAAACGTATACACAAATAAATTAATAAAAATGTATACAAACAATGACAAGTATTACAGTCCCCGTCTATCGTTGTATTATGTTTATTTTCCTCTCCCGCAACGAGAAATCGCATCGCACAGCAAACATTGTGTTCAGACTCTAAATTTGCTGATAAGTTTATTTCAAAGAAAGGCCTGCCAATTGACCGTGATTTCCTATGAGGCCACGTGAAGTCACTTTTTTATGCTGATAAACCAGCAACTATAAAATAATTAAATAATAATATTTCAATTTAAGGTTGGTAATGATAATGTCATAAAGATTTAAGACAAAGGCCTCTAGCACCGGTACCAATTTGATTATAGTGCACTCCATACTGTCTAGCACAGTTAGGAATTGGATCAGATCCTGCGGGGTTGGAAACCCGTAGGTCCTCATCAGTATGTGTGAACTTGTTCAAGAATCTCCTTCTCTTATTCATCATCCCTGTACAGTTGGTAATAAAATGTTCCATGCATTCCGGCATACTCTTTATATAATTAAAAATGCTATTTATTCCGCCTTTGGTGTGCCCATGAACATTTTTTTTTAAAGGATGCTAAACAATTTTGCAATACTCATGCATAGTCAGCAGAGCAGGGAAATCATTTTAGTTTTATAAATCACATAAAATTTCTCAGCGAAAGAAAAAAAATATTTCTAAAAATTTATACTAAAAAACTACCCAGAAATCTATGAATTAGAATTTATCAAAAAAATAAAACCCCCTACTGCTTGTCAACACTTTAGTTTTTCACACGTGCCTTTGATTTTCCATGACAGCTTACAGATTAAACTCAATGTTCAATAGTGAAACACAATTAGAAGCATTTTTCTATGGAATACCTCTCCACCCCCATGTTTTTTTTTTTTTTTTTTTTTTTTTTTATAGCCAAGTCATTCATTTGGTCACTCAGTCATAGAAAACAAATGTAATTGTGCGTAAAACGCAAAGGTCACGTTCGCTGTTTCGTGATACCAGACGAAGTCATTGATGCGAGATCTTCACACTGGCAATTTATTTGTTAATATGGTATTGAAATGAATGAGCAGTAAATGCAACTTTTAATAATCATCTGGACAACACATTTTACGAGATTAAAGTTGTTTATTTGTTTGTTGGTTGGTTTTAACGCCTAATAAATATTTATTTATATGCATGCATTCCCAATCGAAAAGAAAGTCAAATGGTTAATAGCTAATTGCCATGTTAGTTGTGCAACCTTAACACAGGAAGTGATGGACAATTACTTGGCATTGAAGCGTTTGTATTTAGAAAGTTATTTTTTTTAGTTTTCCCATCAGGGAATTTTTTAAGCAAAATAGCCGTTCATTACTTTAGTGATATGCTATGCCATTTAATGTGCTAAAAATATCATAAGGAAATATGTTACATTTTAAATGTATAGGTACATTAATTTGTTTATTTCCAACATGAAAAATAATCAGGGACGGAAAGTAAAATTCTACGTTGCAACAACAGCATAATTCGCAGCATCGTTCTGTCAAGCTGTGTTGGGGCAAAGCCACATTGGTCTAATTTATCGTTCTTTTCTGTTTTGATGACTTAAGTCGGCAGGTAGCTGGATGTAAAGAAAGGTTCCAGCCCACTTGGGTCCAATTTATTATGTTCCCATTGTGATAACTATTGTGAATAACTTTCACGTGCTGCAGTAATACAGACCAGACCCTCGTCTAGGAATAGAAGCTACAACGACCATCTAATCAACTAGCACACTACTCATTAGACTATCGGTGCACCCCTTTGATGACTTAAGAATTACAAAAATAAAATACGTTATTCTCATAAAATGTAATTTTTAATTTATTTTGATAAATTAACTATGAAATTAAACATTCAAAAATATAGTTTTTTTTCATTATAGTTTTCTGTAGGATTTAACAGTATTCCAAGCAAAGCCCATTTAAATACTCATGGAATTTATTCAATGAAAGTTCTACTAAAAGCAATAACTTATATACATATATATTCCCTTATGCAAAAACAATTGTTAAAGTTAAAGTAAAGGGTAGGTAGGGTAGGGGCCTAAGTGAGGCGTTCTCCTTCGGGGAGGGTCCTCCACCTAACCTAATCTAACGTTCCGAGCAAAAAATACCACATTACCATAAAAAGTACCTGCCACATAATGACTTACTTTTCTGATTGCCAAATTTAGCTACTCGATTACTATATACATTACACAATATTATAGAAATTAGAAGTATTAATTGAACTGATTCTTTTATTTGTATTAGAATGTCTGAAAACATTTTCAAAATATATAGTAATTTTGGAAAAAGTATATAAATTTTCAAATTAAAAACGAAGTAATTACTTTTTGGAGAAATAAAATAAATACATAAGCAGTTATAAAAAATATATATTATTTCATTTTAATTTAAGTTAATAAAAAATATTATTCCTTATAGTGGTGATTAAATCAAGAACTATTGGAATCTTTAAGTTTAAATAATATTCATTCGAAATGCGTTAATGACATCATTTTGAGGAATTATGTAAAATTGTTACTAGTCCAAAAATATATTTCATTAAGCTTTAAGGCTTTTTATTTCTTATTTTTATATAATCTCGATATTTCGTTAACCTTCGGTTAACATCTTCAGGAAATTTTTATTTTTAAATTTTTTTCTTTTTGAAATTAATATAAATTTTTTTATTTAAAATTTAAAAAAAAAACAAGTATTAAGAAAAATTGTTACTAGTCTTTAAAAATATATAAACACAGTGAAACATCTTCTAACGGACACCTCCTATAGCCGGACATCTCTCATAATGGGACAAACTTTGTAGAACCACGATTTTCATCAATTTTTCAGTATAAAATATATTCTTCAAACTGGAGACTCTATTAACCCTGGATGGATACTCATCGTCGAGTCGATGAACACCATTTACTCTTTATCATATTTATAACAGCCATACCTAAACAAGAGCGGAAAGCGGAACGTTTTTTCCGCTTAGCTTTTACGCTGAAATGCCACTTCTAAATAAAAGCGGCAACGCTAGGTCAAAACGATTAAAACAGGGTTATCAAAAAAAATAAATATAACAACCCTGATTATTTTAACAATAAAGTTTATTGGTGTTTGCGATTTTTAAATAAGAATTTTATAACAAAACGTTTAAACAATGAGTTATATGGACGATTTAGAGGATTTACGTGCCTCCATTTTCTAATAACAAATATTTTTTTTTGTTTATTTCCTTCACCTTCTTTATTAGCAACTTACTTCACTATTAAACGCACAGTCAAAATCGGATTTCTCAATTGCAAAGCGTTGCCGTTTCGTTGACCCCGTGGTATTTCGGTATGCTACATACAAATTGTAGGGGCATGATAATTTAATTAATTAATTTTTATATGTATTTTTTTTCTTTAATTTTTAAAAAAAAACTTTTAAATAAAAAAAAATTTTTTTCTTTTTTTACCTAAAAAATCGTTTGCAAAAAAAAATTTTTTTTATATTTCGTCAATTCGACGAAGAGTAACTTTAATATACTCAAATAAACAGTAACCATACAGGGTTAAGCGAACTCGAACATTGAATTTTAAAAAATTGTGCTCAAAAAGCCTCTCATAAGCGGACAGAAGCGTTAATTTTAAAAATTAATTCTCCTTTATTTGAAATCACCAACAATAGCATTATTTCTTAATTATTCAACTCTGATTTATATTTGTGTCAATGCTTTTGAAAATTGTGATTTTCGTGTTAACATGAATGTGCGTACCCATGTGTTGAGGCTGGCATAGAAATTGCTGTTTATTTAAAGAAATTCTTTGTTTAGCTCGTCTTGTCACCTTAGGAGTCACAAAATGGCGTAAAAAAATTGTTATCAATTGAATAAAAAATGGAAATGTAGCATGAAACGAAATTGACGGTTTGTAGTATTTTACTAGAAACGAATTCGTCGAATTTAAAAACATGTAAAATCATTTTGAAACTCAAAGGCTCAAATTGAACCGATCTAAAGCTATCCATTCTGAATAAATTTTTTGAACCACAAATCAATAGTCTAGCATTATAACATAGAGAAAATATTTAAAATAATAAATGTGTACTTCTTATACACAGAAAAATATAAAATCAAGATTCAAGTAAGAAAAATGAAGATTCAATTAAAATAATAATTGGATTTCAACCAATCACGAAAATCGTAGCTTCAATTATGAGTTTTAATTGAAAAAATTTTACGATTTTTTTCGTAAGAAATTAATTAAAAAATTTTAAAAATTTAATTAAAACATTAATGGAAAATTTTTTCGGTAAACTCAGGTAAAAGTAAATTTAGTTATAAGAACTTCTTGCGTAAAAAAATAACCATTTCACACAATAAAAAAGTAATAACTTTTCAAGAATCGATTATTTTAGTCTCAGGTCGTGTTAAAATTTTTAAGTTGGTAATTCAGTGATTCGACCAAAAATGTTTAATTCCAAACTCGATTACCTTTTTAAAAATATTTTGCTGGGTTAAAACCGGTTTTCCCATACAAAACTCCTACTTCAGGCAGACATTAATTTTAACAATCGTTCCTGCATAACGGTGTTAAAATTTAAAGCTTCGAATGAGAAAGTGATCTTAAGACAAAATTTATTTGCACATTTTAATACAATCTAATTATAATTAGAGAATTACTAACAGAAGTCTGCAATATATATTTCATGGATAGTCGAAAGCCGCAGTAGCTAGTACTGCTTTTTATTCATATTAGTGGCAATAATTGTATTTTGTAAGTAATAATAATAAATAAATAAAAAATAAATAAATATTTTATGGATAGTACTTTTTTGTACAGTCGAAAAATTCTCCAAAATTATATTTTATATACATACATACATGCATATATGTATGTATGTTTCTATTTTTTTTTTCTAAGAAAAACGTTATTTACATATTTACAAGCGTAAACAATTTATTCATATTTGAAATTATTTTTAAGATTTTCAAAAAGCTTTTCACTTATTCTCCTCCCACTTGTTTACAATGATGTTTCGCACTTCGTTGTTTTTAATTCGATATTTCATAAATTCAGGTAACGCTTGTGTACCAAATTGTAAAGAACTTGAACATGTAAATTTTGAAGTGTGTATTTTAAACAAAGAACTCATCTACATATTCATAATAAGCAAAAAATAATAATAATTTCGCAGAAACGTGAAAGACAAAAACAAAAAGATGTGAGAGCAAGGAAGTAAATAAAATCATTAAAAATTCATGTGAGATTTAAACTTAAATAAATTTTAACGCCTTAATATTAAATTGCCCCAACATGTTTATATTCGCAAATATAAGTATGTGACTGGATGGGGGAAAAAAATTGTCCACGTATTTAATGTTTGTATTGAATAAAAATAAAAAGGGGGATGTTCACAGATCAGCAAAAAAAAATCGAATAAAAAAATATATATTTAATAATTAACATTATTGATTTTTATTTGTTATTTGCTTAAGCTAATCTTATATGTAGAATTCGTCTTCAGAAAACTTCGAAACGGATTTTTTATAAAGCAGAGAGCAGAAGTCTTACATGTTTATACAAAAATTTGAAAAAAATATTTGAGATTTATTAAGGCATGAACAAAAAAAATTATGTAGGCTTTGCACCAAATTCTTTTATAAAGCGTATTTTTTGGTGGTTAACAACTTTGAGTTTGCGACAATGCTTCTTATCATTATCGGACCAGGAAGCACCGTGACCGAGAAGATCTATTGGGCAAAGCTTCTCTTTTAGACCCCCCATCTTAAGGTTTCTAAACAATCCAAGCACTATTTTGAGTCTGCTGTTGCACAGCTTATGATGCTGAAACCCCTGTCTGCCGACTGTAGAAACGTCGCGAAGAACGTATTCAAAGCTCTCAGTGTCAGTTTCACAAAATCGACAGACATTGGTCTCGGTGAGATCAATTTTGTTCAGGTGGTAACTCAAGGCATAATGGCGTGTAAAGTACCCAGTTAAAAGGGTTAAGTCCGCCCTATTTAGCTTAACGCAGGCCGCTAATATTATACCAGTGAACAGCGAATTCCCTTTCCACCCAGTTTCAGAGAATTTAATTTCTGTGTCTTTTCGCCTGTCTACAGAATGGCTCGGGACCAATTAGGGGCAAATTTTAATTCTTTACACACAGGAGCTTAACAGTATCAAGAGAATTATTAAAACCCCATAAGCCAACTTAACAAACAGAATGTGCACTTCCTTAATATCTGTACGCGGGATTGCAAAGAATTTGCTATAAAAAAAAATGATCAGATAGAGAGGGAGATAGAAAAAAATCAAGAAAAACAGTAGCTTAACACGTACAAAAAGAAATTTGAAAAGTGCAAAAAATAAGAAAGAAAGAAAACAAATATGTAAATAAAATATAATGTAAGGAATAATATTTCACTTAATTTTATCAACTTGACATTTTGCATATTAGTCTCACATTATGTATGTACGTATGTACACATGTATGTATGAATGTATGTATGTATGGATGTGTGTATCTTAAGTACCTTCTGGGCAAATAGGCTTTTATTAAAAAAAAGCAAATATTTATAAAACATGAAAAATAATGATGTGAGCAAAATAAGCAAATTTGAAATCAACTTATAGAATACTGTGGCAGGTTTATAAAGTCTCAAAATAAAAACAGATAGAAATATTGAAATAAACGCTTAAAGGAATCTACATAATCTCCAGTAAATGAAGACAATCGAAAGTGAATTTTTAAAGAGGAATAGCAAGTCTTATACTGGTGGTGGGTTAATAAATATAATATATATAGTACTCGCATATATACAGTGAAAACTCTCATAACCGAGCACTTACTGTCCGGTTATGAGAGGTGTCCGCTTATACAGAAAAAATAATTGTTGAATTTTTTCCCATTAAGTCTTTGCTCAGTAAATTTTTTGTTTTTGTGAAATGAAATTTTAATTGCATCCACGTTTGTTTTTAGTCTCTCAAAACAGTGCTGTCAACAGATTTGATTCAAAATACCATGAAAGAGTAAAAAATTATAACAATTAAGTGTATAAGCTTAGTTTTTATATGTGAAAAGCATATAGTATTTTTTTGTGATTAATTTATTAATTGAATCTCGAAAAAATTTTCATTTAATATTTTAATTAAATTTTTAAAATTTTTTAATTAATTTCTTATGAAAAAAGTCGTATAATTTTTTCAATTATAATTTAAATTAATTGAATCTACACGTATCGTGAAAGGTTGAAATCCAATTATTATTTTATTTGAATCTTAATTTTTCTTACTGGAATCTTGATTTTATATTTGTCTGTGTATAAGAGGTACACATTTATTATTTTAAATATTTTCTTTATGTTATAATGCTAGACTTTGCTGATTTGTGATTGAAAAACTTTTATTCAGAATGAATAGCTTTAACTTAGATCGGTTAAACTTGAGTATTTGAGTTGCAAAATGGTTTTAAATGTTTTTAAATGCGACGAATTCGTTTCTAGTAAAATACTTCAAACCGACAATTTCGTTTAAGGCTTCATCTCAAGTATTTAAGGAATCAGGTACATGTAATTTCTATTTTTTTTCTAATTGACTCTCAAGGCTTTTTGTGACTCTCAAGGTGACAAAACGAGCTAATCAAACAATTTCTTTAAATAAACAGCAATTTCTTTGCCGTCCTCAACACATGAGTATGTAAATTCGTGCTAATACGGGAATCACAATTTTTTTTAACACAAATATAAATCAGGTTTGAACAATGAAGGAATACTACTAGGGTTGGTGAGTTTCAATCAAGGCGAATTTTTTTTTTTTATGTGGGACCAGCACTCAGGAGATTACTCCTACACATGCGAAGCATTGTGCTGGAACTATAGGAAAGGGATAGTAGGAGGAACGACAGGAGGTGACGCTTAATTAATTATTTTGCAGCTCTGCTTTTGCACGTTCTTTGTTTATACTCTTAGCAGTGCTGAAGCTTCGGTTCAGTAGCCATTATTATTATTATTTTACTTCGACGGTGCTACACAATACCGACGAAGGAGGCCGTTTCTGATGTGATTGTGGATTGCTATCAGATGAAGTCGGTGTTGTTCAGTGACCAGTGACTATGCCTTCGCCACTGAAACCTTCCGACAACAACTGACACACAACGACACATTAATGCAATTAATTGCAGAAAAATGCGAGATGTTTATTTTTATTTTAAAATTTTAGTCTGAAACTGGGGTTGAACCCAGGTCTGTTTTTGGATTTGTAGTCAACGTGCCGACTACCATCCATCGTGCCATCGCCACCGTCATTAATTAAAATTTAATTAAATTTAAATTAACGCTTCTGTCCGCTTATGAAAATTTAATGTCCGGTTATGAGAATACATTTTATACTGCAAAAATGATGAAAATCTCGGTTCTACAAAGTTTGTCCCGTTATGGGAGGTGTCCGGCTGTAGGAGGTTTCAATGTATATACAGTCAAATCCCTGTATAACAAACAGGCACTTCAACAAAAATCCGAAAATCATATGGGCATCAGTGTTTTGGACGCAGTTATGAATTAAATTGCTGCATTTTACGCTCACGTCATCCTTATGCTTTGCGGTCGTCAAAATACCTGATACAATTGGTACGAGTACGAGTATGATTGCCGAACAGGGATGAGGATGGCGATGGCTGAAGGAGTCTGCACGTTGACTATAAAACCAAAATGTTACATGTCTTTTAAACCGGTGCTGCATAAAACTACATTGAGAACGGCCAGCATAAGCTGCAACTAGTAAAATGTTAATTTGCTTTGAGTACATTTTGCTGCATTGACAACTTCTAAGAACATTCAGTTCAATACTGAAAAACTAAAATACCATAAAAATTTATAGATGAATAGAAAAGAAGACCACTCATTGCAAATGTTAGTTGCAACCGCAAAAAAGGTCACGTACTTTAGCATTTATTTTTTTTTTCTACTTTTCGATAATGATGCTGGTGATCTTTGACATGTAATGCTGTAATAAAGTCATTCTTTAAATTTATATATTCACTTTGTTGATGCAATACTTGTAGATGATATTTATCCCTATAAAAGTAAAATATTTTTATCTTCCCCTGTATGTGTAACCAGTAGTAAAATACTCGTTTATTCTTCGATGGCATAATGAACTGGTATTTGATGATGTTTAATATTTCACAATCACTTCCTTTGATATTCTTTTTTTTGCACACGAACAAAAACACATGCATATGGATGTATGTATGTATGTAAGTATATATATATATATGTATATATGTGTGTTTGTGTGTTATTTTATAGTTGAAATGGAACTCCTCCTATACGAGTATAAATTAAATGTTTCAAATCAAGTATTTGGCTGTTGGTGGTGGTTTCACAAAATTGATTTTAATGGTTTAGATTCGATGTGAGTATGAATTTATTTATTTAAACCGAAATAAATTTCGAAAACAACTTTATTGTTTTTATTGATAAATTTCCTGGTGATAAATGTGGAAACATTAATTATAACACGGCTGGAGTTAAAAGAAAAAGGAAAAATAGGTACAATAAACATATATGTACGTATTTTGTGTGGTATTGGCGTTCAAGCTACACATCAGGAGCGTAGCATTAAAAAAAGGTTATACGGTCGTCGGTTTTGTGTAGCCGAATCATCGACGAATTACCGTAACGAATAAAAATGGCAACTAAACACCAGCTTAAAAATTTAATACCCCAGCAAAAAATTAGAAGCACGAAATTTAGAAGCATTAAAAGTTGCCGGAAGCAATACATTGAATATTTTGAAAGAAATGCTTACAAAAATGATGCCGAAATGCACTAAAGTCTGTGTATACACTGTTTGTAGCAGTATAAATGCTTAAAAAAAAACAAGCAAAAATCATGCATTATTCAAGCGGAATTACAAATTATTCCATTATGTTGTCTCCCTTACACAAATGCTTCCAGGTAAGCACAAATTTTTGCTTGGATGTCTCCTTGATCCCAGACAGATCCTCTGTAAATCCCTTCAGCAGCTGTCAGCTATCCTTTTGCTATAGAAAGTAACATCTAGTAGTAGGCACTAATTGTCTGAGTGTTACTGGTCTTTATAAAAATAATACTTAAAAATAATAATACGCGTTAGAAAATCGACGAGCTATTAATAGAGAAAAAAAATATCGAATTAATTTTAGATCGTGTTCGTTCTGTTACTAAAATTCTATACCATCACCAGCGACTTCAGAAAATACTTGAAGGAAAAAGTATAATTCTACAAGGAAAGTATGACGCCAATAAGGCTTAATTATGCCGGTAAAAAAATTTTTCTTTTTATTTTACCACATCCAGCAAATTAATCGATAGAAGATAATTTAGTACAACATTGTTAGAAATAGTAAGCTATTTGTTAACAACGATAATCATACTTGATTAAAGCTATTAACAACATAGTTATCATGAAATTAAATGAAATGATAAATAAATTTTACTCATTAAAGAAAACTTATTAACAAGAAGCCAATAAAAAATACCCTTTAGAAATAGATATTCACAGGAAAGTATAATCACCTCAAAGAATACAATAGTAATAGCAAACCTTACAACACTAATCCTCTAATATTATTATTAACATCAATATATGCCACCGACATGCCTACATAACATATAAATACATTTATTGTTTTCCTTCGAATTGTATTTGAAGAAAATAAAATTAAATCCCAAGATATAATTTGTAAGAAAACACAAGTTCAAGGTTTACCCTCTAAAATCACACTAGGGCTCACTTGAATATGCCAAATATTTAGAATAGAAATATATACGGAGTTCTATATGATGAACAGAGACCTGCACCGAAGCTGATAAAGTCGACTAAGTGGAGCCGCGTATAACTTTTAGCAGCCGCCGCCGTCAACAAAATCAACAGCTGACCATATTATATTTTATCTAGTTGTTTGCATCTGCTTAATGTCCAACACAAGATATAAAAAATATATTTTTTAATTTTTCTATGCGTGAAACTAGGTAAACCTTCTAAAATCTTCATAGTCCCCCCTGTTCTGTAAACCGAGTCGATTTAAAAACGAGTGATTTCTCAATACCGAAGTATGTGTATTCGTTTTAAAAACGAAAAATTTTTGCGGATTCGGTTTACAGAACATACCCGAATGTTGCCGTTTTTGTTTTCTGTTTCAGCGTTACCAGAATTCAAGAAATAATATAAAACATTTTTAAGAATTATTATTGTAAAAAGAGATAAAAAAAACGAGAAGAAGTATAAAATATTATTATTATTATCTTAATAGCAATTAAAATATATATACAAAATTACATATTTTGTGTTATTACTATTATAAATATTGCAACTCTATGAAACTATGAAAAAATATTTAAATTTTAACAAATAAAAAATTTCACATTTGCTGCAATGACATGATAAAAATGTATGCCAATTTTTTTGGTGGTTCAATAGTTTTTAAGAACTCGCCTTTTATTGTACGTGCATGCACGTATTCGTACGAATGTTACTTTTAGCCGGCTAAGCTGCGTTTTTAGTAGCTATTTTTAGTGATTATTTTACTTCGCCGATGCTACACAATACCGAGGAAGAAGGGCGTTCTGATGTGCCTGTGGATTGGGATCAGCTCAAGCCGTTACTGTTCAGTGACCAGTGACTATGCCTTCGCCACTGAAACCTTCCGACAACAACTGACACAAAGCCACACAAATGCACAACAGAAAAATGAGAGATGTTTTTATGAGTCTGAAACTGGTGTTGAACCCAGGAAACACTTTTGGTTTTGTATTCAACGTGCAGACTACTCCGACCATCGTCAACCTTATAAATGCGCAAAGATTTAAATCTCGAATAATCCATAATAACCACAAATCGACACTACAATTTCAGGTCATAACCAAATGAACCACAGTGTACATAGAAAAAAAAAACAACTTAAATTCCCAATAGGAAACAAAAATCTACAGAAAAGCTATGAAATTAAAAAAAATTAACCCGACTATTAAGATTTTTTTTATACAAATATTTTTGTTAAACGCATAAAAAATATCTCGAATCGTAAAGATCCACTATCTAAATGGGTGGTCTTTAAAATGTAACAAAAATACACATTTATTTAAAACCCCTCATCATGCTCATAGAACCAGTAGTTGTTGAGCTCATTTAAGACGAAATTAGAAAAGGTCAAAAAGAAGAAACCGAGAAACACAGAACAAAAAATAAAATAAAATAAAATAAAAACATTACTACCAGGCCAAAATAGTTGGGTTACAAAGAAAAGAAAAGGAACGATTACAAAAAGGAGAAAAAAAAATAAACCCACCAACCACAACAAAAGAAACCAAATGTAGCAAATAAATAACAAAATGCGACAAGTAATAAAAATGACTTAATTTATTTTTCGTTTTATTTATATATTTTTATTTTCTTTTTTCTTTTGGTGCTTAAGTAAATAAAAAACAATATTTCAATTAATTACGAGAACAACAATGACAGGCGCTCAAATACTTCAAGGCACCCTTTTGTTCGAATAAAACGAAAATCGTAAAAATTCCTTTCGTTTTCATGTGTGGATTTTTTTTTTATTTTCCTGGTAAAATAAAAAAAAAAATTAAACAACATAAAAGCAACAAAAAAGTTTTTTTTTTCGTTTAACAAATTAACCAAATCTGTTCGGAAATATTAATGGACATTGATTTAAATGGACATAAAAGGCTGGACCGAAGAAACTTTAATCAGGTATCGCCACTAGCGCAGATGCTTAAAGTTGAAATTACAGAAAACAGTGTTAAAGTTTGTTTATAAACTACAGGAGCCTGAGTGTGTGTGTGTGTGTATGTGTGAAACACATACTGCTGCATTATTTTTACATACACAGGTAAATGAATTTGTCCTGTAGGGTGTCCTCAAGTCATCACTTTAAATTATGTGGCACGTCTACTGGTAGATGTTCGAGGCTCCTCTTCGACATCTGGGGCAACAGCAGCGTTCTCAGTACAACGGCTGCCCCTGGGCCAGCCAACCTTGGAAACATAGCGTGTTGTCACCGTCTGTTCAAGGCGAGTGGACAAACGCCTCAGTGTCTGTCCAGTTGCTGTCGGACGGCCAGGAATTATGCCACGAAATTCATGATGCTCCAAAACAACCCACGAATTGTTGCGCCAAAAGAAATAAGAAATGGAAACAATTATGCCGCGTTCTTGCGGAGTAAACTGATTCATAGCTTCTCGATTTATATTATATTATGAAAAGAATTCGTGATTTTTATTTGAACTACAATTATTGCAATGAATGTATGAATATTTAGTTGTGTTTAAGTTCATAGTTAACTTATCACAATAATGTTACAATTACTTTTTTATTATAGTAATTTTATGCACTACTTTTCCCAAAATATTTACTAAAAGAAAATACATTGCAATTGATTTAGGAGGGGTTAGCTAGTTCCTATGCGCATTTCACTGTTGTTAATGCAGATCTTCAGGAAACGTTTACCTAAATTTTTTTTAGAACAACTACAGATATTTCATTATATTTAAAGAAATGAGAAGTTTTAGCGATACCTGAACTGAAACAAGAACTTTATAATAAACTTGTTTGCTCATTAGACCACAAAAAAAAAATAGTAGTGAATGTGTTCACAATGAATTGTTGATTTCATGACTTGTAAAGCTCTTCTTTCTCTGAATTCATTTTTAACGACATCTTGAATTTTTAAAAAGATTCTCACTTTTTAACTCAATAAAAATGCATACAAGTCTGCCGTTTAAATCATAAGAACAACTGTGCAATTTTAATTAAATTTTGGTACTTTGCATTGAATTCATGACGAGCTGTTTTGTTAAATGTGAACACATGCTAAAACGTAACCAAATCGTGCAACATTCATTGCTGATAAATATGAAAATATGATCGACAATGACACCCCCTTGTTAAAATCTTACGTTCTTCAGCTAAGTTGAAGCAGTTCAGTTGGAATAGAAGCCATGCGTTAAATATTTATTTTGCATGTATTTTTTTTATTTTGCTGAAAGAATAAAGGAAAAAAAGGAAACAATTATTTTCAAGATTTTTTTTTTAACATCTGGTCTACTTTACAAAAACTTTTTTTCTTGTTTAGAGAAAAATCCTTTGTCGGTAATATTAACTTACCAGTTTCACACTTTTATTCTACAATATTATAAACAACTAAATTAATATCCAACATTCTACCAGAAGTAATTGTGAGAACAAAAGAAAGAAAAAGGGCAAAGAAATAATGAATACACAAACACAAGTTTCGGTCTCCTGAGATTCAGGACATTAAGCCTCAAATAAAGTAGCACGCCTTTAAACGGATTTCAATACTTCGAATCATTCTCTTTAATGTAACCATTAACCTTAACATGCACTTAAAACCTGAGAGTGGCAGACACATGAAGAGGGCAACGATTCATTTATAATTTTTAATGAATTCAAATATGTTGACAGAATCTTGATAATATACTTTACCAATACAAATGCACTCATACTTAAACACCAGTATTTGAACAAATCAAAAATCGAATATTTTTATCGCATTTCAAAAATCACAAGACACCTGAGACACAATCTTAGTTGCAGTACACATTTTAAGGACTGTATGTCTTTTCTAACCAAAGAAACGTACAATCGCTGGGACAGGTAGAAAAAGACAACAACTCAGCAATATAACTGAATACAATATCAATAAAATCCACTTGAAATAATAATGAAATTCTGTTACAATTGTGTTCCCAAAAGTGCAATGAACTGCGGCTTGAAACCAAAAAAAAAATCTCCATAAAAAGAAGATTCAACTCAGGAAATGAACATGAACAACGATTGAAACAAATTGATATTTTCTTTATCAGTGATTTCAAATCAGTTTCTTTGATTTTAATCTCAGCATTTAAAGAGGCTTTACAGTCTTTTCAACTCAAGCATATTATCGTTTGCTAACAAACAACACAGAATAATGATAATAATGTTACAGAAAAAAAACACATTCAACTTTTATCGCGGTAGAATCTTAATCTCAGTGATTTCCTTTATATTAAAGTTTTTGCATTCCGGAGACCTGCAGCACTAAATTCCTCTCTGGGGTATAAAACTTTACCAGATTAGTCGTTATTCCAAAGTTGTTTTCACGTTTCTCCAAACAAAGGAGTCCTGGGAAAACGCTTGTAAAATTTCCGCTATGGATTGTTGTCGTCTGATGTAGTGATTGCAATGCTGTTTCGATTACGAAAAAAAAAAATATCTGAAGTCATAGAGAAAATTTTTTCGTGTACACAAAAATGGTCCCGTGATATCGCCAAACTATGAAAAATAGAAACCTGGCGCCTGAATACATCGAATGACTTCAAAAAAAAAAGTTTAAAAAAAAGTTAAAAAAAATGAAAAAAAAAGTTTAAAAAAAGAAAAAAAAAGTTTAGAAAAAGAAAAAAAAAGTTTAAAAAAAGGAAAAAAAAGTTTAAAAAAAGGAAAAAAAAGAATTAACAAAAGAAAAAAAAAAGTTAAAAGTAAAAGTTAAAAAGGAAAGAAACACATCTTATTTTTTTTGGATTTTTGATATACAGGGTGGGCTAAAAGTAATCACACGGGACATAAATAATAACCACAAAATTTGACTTAATTAATAAGATCACATTGAAGAGAGAGAGAGAGTTCTTGATATGTATTTAAATTACCTTCTAATTCCTAAGCAATTAACTGGGTGAACAATATTTCTCCTTAAGTGTGACCCGTAATAAAAAGTAAGAAAATGATTGCCTAAGTATCTGAGATGTTACTGTTTGCAACCGAACTTCACTTGCACTTCACTACAAAATTGCCATATAAAGCGACTGTCTTTAAAATTACACAAAAACAATGTTTTGGATTATTTTTTACGTTTGTTATCAGTTATAACAATATTTTTCTTTACTAACGTAATTTTTTCTTCCATTTTTCGCAATTTTTATTCTAAGAAGTGTTAAATGTAAGTCGCGTTGCCAAACAAATGTTTAAAAAAACAGAGTTGCATTTTCCCAAAATAGTTGTTTTTAAACTGTTTATCTCATGGACAGGATTGTAACTTGTGGTCCGATTATGGATGGGCATTGAATGCAGAGAATGCATTGCAACCCTGTATTCTTTCCAGTTGCTTAAATTCCCATCCTTTTTACTGTTTTTTTTTAGAAACTAAAAAATTTCTGGTTACCAGGCGGCAACGCAACTGAAGTTCGGTTGCCGTTCATAGTCGAGCCCTTATTTTTCGCTTTTGTTTATTTTTGTTCCCATTCTTGCCATGTAATCGATATATTTGGAACACAAGTTTGCTGCTGTATTCTGCAAAATATGTTTATGATTAATAAAATGTTTAATAAATAATGGGTCGATTATGGATTGTAATCGAATTTTAGTTACATTGGCAGTCACTGGAATTTAAGCAATTGAAGTTATTGCAGTTTCGATCTGCATTACCTGCATTACCATTTTTAGCAACTGGCAACTGAACAACAATTCAATTGCAATCCATAACCGAGCCATAAATTTTCGTACAAAATTCAATTTGTAAACCTCTTGTAAACCTAAATTAATTTTATGAATATATATACATACATATATATATATATATGAATATATATACCAGCAAACTTGTTAAGCTTTTTTCTATATATAGTCAATAAGAAGTATTTAAATAAATTTTCAAGCTCTTCGTTAACAAAAAACGCCTTTTAAAATATTTCTAAAAAAATTTCCAGAAATAGCAAAACGGCAACAAAATATTCAACTGTTATAAACCCCCGAAAAAAATTGCTCGCAGAAAGCAATTTAATAAAATAAAATAAAATATCTTTATTGTATTAAATAGCATTTATATACCAATTAGGATGTTATTGTTGCCTTAGAATTTACATTTTTATACAAATTAAATATATACCAGCAAACTTGTTAAGCTTTTTTCTATATATAGTCAATAAGAAGTATTTAAATAAATTTTCAAGCTCTTCGTTAACAAAAAACGCCTTTTAAAATATTTCTAAAAAAATTTCCAGAAATAGCAAAACGGCAACAAAATATTCAACTGTTATAAACCCCCGAAAAAAATTGCTCGCAGAAAGCAATTTAATAAAATAAAATAAAATATCTTTATTGTATTAAATAGCATTTATATACCAATTAGGATGTTATTGTTGCCTTAGAATTTACATTTTTATACAAATTAAATATATACCAGCAAACTTGTTAAGCTTTTTTCTATATATAGTCAATAAGAAGTATTTAAATAAATTTTCAAGCTCTTCGTTAACAAAAAACGCCTTTTAAAATATTTCTAAAAAAATTTCCAGAAATAGCAAAACGGCAACAAAATATTCAACTGTTATAAACCCCCGAAAAAAATTGCTCGCAGAAAGCAATTTAATAAAATAAAATAAAATATCTTTATTGTATTAAATAGCATTTATATACCAATTAGGATGTTATTGTTGCCTTAGAATTTACATTTGGCCAAAAATTAAAATTGCATTTAGAGAAAAGGCTCTTTAAAATATTTCGCCGAGTCGACGGTTGTTAAAAATTGTGACATGGAAGCTAAGCTGCAAAAAAAAATTTTCTTACAAACAAAATAAAGCAGCACATTTTGTATGGAACATACATACTTGAAAGTTTCATTATTATGTTTTATTTTTGACCGGGAGTGCGTTACAAAAACAACTTTAACTAAATGGACATCACCACAACCTTAGAAATTGAAGGCAGTCAAATGCAAAGTACTTAATTGAAATAAAAGTGGAAAAAGGAAATTCCGAATAAGAAGACAAAATACCATCATTAAATTTTTAGCAAAAATTGCCAAAGTATGAAATAAATGAGATACATTTTTAACAAGCAAATTTATTTAAGGCTCAACCTTGCCTTCAATGCAAATAACAACAATAATTTAAAAGTTAAAGCGGCTGTAGTAAAAAACCGAAATGTGATTTAAGGCCAAGTGGAGGATGAATGGATCTTTTTGCTGCTGCTTATTATTAGACATGCGACATTTTCGATTTTCAAACATTTACAATTGTTTGTGGTTTATAAAAAATTTAGTCAGTAACTGGTCAATAAAATTTGTGTTTAAAAAAAATTTACTTCTCACATTTTCACAAAAACAAAACACTTTTTCAAATGTTTGCTATTCTTTAATAAATGTTTTTGAAATACTCTAGTCGTTATAGGCTCACATAAAATGACAGAGATGGCTCCAAAAATGTGACATACCCCGTTTCTTCTATCATTTAATCTTAATCCATTTTAGTTTTTAAATACACTTAATAACAAATTGTTAACTTATGTTCTTAGTTATATCTGACTCATTTCCAGCTACCATTCTACCATAATTAATTAAAGTTTTTCCTTTTCATTTTAGTACTTGTAATCCCAAAAAAAAAAAAACGACAAGATCAATGATAACTATTTTATAGCCTTATTCATGTCTCCATGTAAATTGGTACTCCCTTGATGTTTGTCACACACTTTACAAAAAAAAAAAAAAAAAACCAAAAAATACTCTCATCGACAGCAATATTCCTTATCACATTTAATGAAGTTATAAATGTTAAAAGGTGAACAAAATAAAAAAGTAACATTTTAATCATGCCACCTGCTTAATCAACACTTCAAAAAGGAAAATCAAATGAGACATTCACACAGCTGGATGAACAACAAGAAATTGGCGGAAAATAAAGAGAAACTATTAATCCGAAAAATCACTAAAATGTAGTCAAGTAATATGTTCTGTAAAGAAAAAGAATTAGTAAAATCACCATAATAGATACAATGAGTTTACGTTCGTACGTCTTAAAAAAAAAAGAGGAAAGGGGCTTAAAGCTTAGGGCGAGCCTAATGCTAATTAATTACAGTGATATCATGGCACACAGAAATAGAGCAGCATTATGACTAATGGAATCTCTAGTTTTTTTAATTCGATAACATTTTTTTTTTGGACTCCACATATGCAAGTCATTGTTGCACCGGAACTAGTTTAGAAAAGGGTTAGTGTAGGGAGAGGTGGTGAGAACTGATAAGAAGAATAGAGAGCTTAATTTTTGCACAACTCTGCAGTTAAGTGTTCCTAAAGCAGAGCTGCTACGTCTCAGCTGTTCCGCTGATGCTTTAGTTTTTAAGCTATTTATTTTATTTTAAGCATTTTATTTATTATTTCACTTAGGGATTCTCAAAATATGTTTAAATTTTAAACGCACCATTGCTATTTTGATTCATTTGTTTACTTTTTTACTCATTTGTTTAATTTCAGAGAGCGCGAAAATAATATTTTTACTCATTTCTTTATTTTGAGAGCGAGTTAATCCATACGTAAATAAACTTTTTATTTTTTTTTTTTTTGCTATTGTAAGGTGTGTTCGTTTACTTTTCTGGTAAAGTTCGGTAAAATGAGAGTAAACTATAATTTATCTCAATAAGAGACGAAAATGTACAATAGTAAGAAAACGCAAAAAACCATAAAATTTACCACAAAATAGGTCTGTTCCACGTGCATAACAAAAACATTTGCATCGTTGTTAACGGCTGTAAAATGTGGACAAAAATAAATATTAAAAAAAAGTAAAAGCCATTTTTTATTAAATAAAGTGATGAATATGCACAAATAGATTTATTTAAAAAATCTTCTTTTTTAAATTTTTAAATTTAATTAATTTAATTTAATTTCTTAGTATTATATATAAATAAAAAACAGCCTATAATTTAATTCTAGACCGAACTAACCCAAAGATAATATTCGTGCAACTTTGTACAGAAAATTTAAAATCTTACTCTCTAATTTTATTTCAAAATTGTACAAAAATTGTTAATACTTGCTGGCACGCTTTTGTGTAAATTTAGAGGATTCCATCTTACACGTAGTTCACTTGTTGATAACCATTTCTCGCATTTCTGAATATATATAGTTAAATTCATGCGCAATATAACTTCCAATTTATACAGTAGCGCTCTAATAATATTATAACTATTATTTTTTTTCATAAACATTATTTCTAGCTTATTTAAGGCCTACTTACTTAATAATTCTTATGTTACACTTGTAGTCCACCAACTGTATATGGCCCTATGGGCTCGGTCGGTTATTGTTATAAATAAATAAAATAGAATATCTCTTTATATACGATTTTAATTTTAAAATTGTGCTTTTCCCGAAAAAAAATATGTGAAATGTATTATTGATATTCTCATAAAGTATTTTTTTTTCTAAAAGCAAACTCAACAACTGAGGAGGAAAGCATATATAGATGAGAAGAAAAATCTAAAAATAGAAATATGTATGTGTTAAAAAAAAATGGATTGTTATGTTTTTGTTTATAAATTTTTGGTATTTTGTTCGGTATTCAACTTCAATTCTCGATTGATTAGTTGCATTTTGAACATAAGAATTTTGAATTTGTAGTCAAAAATTGAGAAAAGTCCACTGCTGCGCTAAGTAAGCATTAGCGAAATAGTACTATATGGATATGCTTTCCTCCTCAATTTTTGAGTTTGCTTTTGTATAAAAAAATACTTTATGAGAATACCATAAAGTATGTGCATTCACATATTTTTTCGGGAAGAAGCACAATTTTAAAATTAGAATCATATATAAATAAAATAAATTTGTGCGAGTTCGGGCAATTTTGTTATGCACCTGGAACAGACCTAATGTATATGAGCATGTACAATTACAAATCTACAAAAATGCATACATCCATAATAGCACAATAATTTGGCTTATACATGTTATTTAAAGAAACCCCAAATAATTTTAAACTAAATCATGAAATAAAATTTACAATTATTTGTTCATTGCATTTTTGGGAAACTTTTAATTTTACTTCTGTAATTTTGCTTTATTATTTTCAATGTTTATTATAAACCAGCTGATTGCTTGTTCTTCACGCACAAACTAGCCCGAAGAAAAAGTACGGGCGTTCTCGTGCGCGAAGAACAAGAAGATTACTCTCTCAAAACATCTCTCATTTACCAAATTTTTGCGTAAGAAAACGTTTTTTTGGTAAGATTGGGCGCCCGCGAACACACCTGTAGTCATGTTATTGACAATTTCGCTGTGTTTTACACAAACAAAATGGCTGTTTTTGGTATTGTTTTTTTATTGTTGGCTTGCAATTATTTGATATAAATACTAAGGCTGTAGCTTAGAAATTAATGTGTGCACATAATAGTACACACGAACGAGAAATTGTTCTCAAATAAAAAAAAAATCGAAACTCAAGAATTAAGCTCTCTATCTTTTTATCACTTCACCACCTGTCTACTCTCCAGCATCCCTTTCCAACTAGTTGAGATGATATACATGGTAGAGGCAGGGGACATACCCGAGCACTGCTGCAAGAAGAAAAAAATAGCAGAGGCGCTGATATGATTCCCAACGTAAACTTCAGGTATTACTGCAGGCAAAACAAAATATTTAGTAATAGAAGTTTTAGAATTCTGCGAACTTCGCTATTAATAAGCAGTGAAGATAATTCCATTGCGGCTTATTACTTAGGGATCCCTCGAAAATAGTGCTACCAGAAATAAATCTTTAAAGATGTCGCAACAGAGCTGCACTTTCTGATACGAATTTTATAGATTTTTATTATAATCGATATCAACATTGTAAACTATCTGTATGTGTGTCTTCCTAAAATATAATAAAACTAATTAAAAAAGAATAATTCAGAGATGGTTCACATTAAATAAGCTTCAGCTTGGCAACGCAAGGAAATTTTCTTGCATATTTCTAGAAATTTTCTCAGAGAAAGTTATTTTAATAAAATTCCTTTAAAGTTTGCACAATTATTTTCGATTAATTAAATTTTGAACATTAAAAATGTCCTCTACGAAAATTTTCCTATACAGTGAGAACAGCCTTAATCGTATAGTGCAGATGCAACAAAACATCAAACCGGTGACAAATGCCGTCGTTCTTTATTATCTCTCCTATAGCTAAATGAAGTTAATCGCCTTGATTGGAAGTTTATTTTGTACTGTAGTTTCAGACAAAAAGAAAAAAATAGAAAAAAAAGAAAATGAAATGAAATCAAATGAAATATTCCAACAGTTCTCAAAGTATTTTTCGAAATGTTCTTAATAAAAAAAAAGGCCGGGCTACTTTTCCACATGCAGAAGAATGCCGAAGTAGGAAAAAAAGTAAAAAGTAACACGGCAATAAAATGAAAATGACTTTGATATGGTGCAGAGGAAGGGAAACTTTATGAAGAAGAAAGACTAAAAAAAAGAAAGAAAAACTATATGAAATTTACCTGTTTCTGTGCACAGTTTATTAATCTCGAAAATGTTGTAAATAAAAGTTCGCCTGACTACCTTTGAAGACTATAATTTTTAAACTTAGTATTTACAATCTTATAAGGACAACTGACACTAAAAAAAAAATACTCAATTGGAGTGTTTAAAGATTTAATTACTCTTCGCTTATGCTAAGGCTTTTAAAAGGGAGGGTGAAAGCCACATTTAAATTCTTAAATGAAGTAATTTTTTTCCATTCAAAAGTTCAAAAGATCTTCGATTTAAATCTTATTTATTTAAAGGCGTTATATTAATTTAAAACCGATAAAATACAGACAAAATTAAATTTATAGTGGAAAACAATAAAATATTTGAGTTGGTTGTTGACTCGACAGATAAGGAAATAAAGAAAAAGAAGAAAAAAAAACTCACACACAATTCACCTGAGCAGAGAAACGAAGGCAAAGATTTCATCAAAAGTTGATAAACTGAAATAATTAAATATACGATTTGGATAAATTAATTAAAAAATTGAAAAGCAGTGTGCAGTTGGCATTGAATGAATTTGATTTTAAACTACATATACAGTAGCGGGCATAAAAAATGCAACGCTGTGACATATAATTTTTTGCCAAATCTGTTTGAAGGTAACCGATAAGCAATTCATATCTTCTTTTGGCTGTTTATTTTGTTGTTGGAGAGGGAACAAATTAATAACATTTTACTTTAGTTTCAACTAGATTAACTCGTTGCGCTTCGCTACTTCACACCAACTTATCGCCCACTTTTATTTAGATATTGTTACGCTAAGCCATCGGCATAAAATTTTGATACCATTATTTTTATATCAACAGTCCCTTTTCCAAAAAAAAAAAATAAAACAGCTCCCTTTTTCAAAATGCAGTTTTGCCGAAAAGTATCCATTTCACTTTATTTTTGATTTTCTTCTCAAAGATTTTTTTCATTTGATACTCACATCATGGAAGTGAGAAAAAATAGTCGTCCGTCATATTGCATTTGCAGAGATACCAGTATATTTTATGCTCTCTTCATAAATCCCTTTAATTTGATACCCCTGTCATGGGGGGTGAATAAAAATAGTAAAAAATGTACATCTTAGGGACTATTTAAATAGGTTAAAAGTACAAAGCGAGATTTACGAGATACACGAGATTCTACATGAATTCTAGATGAAAAGATTACGGAGAATGATTTGTTATATGTGCAACACTTCGGGGGAGGTACCAAAATTTAATTCGTTTTAGTTTTACCCACTTAAAGTACATATATCCATATAAGAGTACCAACTAATATGTACTCTTATTTTCCAGCCCTTATTAAATGTCTATAGCAAGGAAATATAATAAATCTACAGTATGTCGTATTGCTAGTGATCGCGTCTGGCTACGTCGAGGCTGCGATTCCTTGGGGAGCATTTCTTTGATAACTTGGGGATGTGTTCTCGGTTGGATCTGACGGATTTATCGAGGTACGTGAATGGCACATGGTCGCTGTGACGTTCTCTAATTTCTACGGGGCTAAGATAACAAAACGGCATTTACGGTACTACTTAAGCCAGCTGCTTCTAACCTAACCTAACCTATGTCGCTTTACTGTTTGTGTGCAAAAGATTGAAGGCAGAAAATCAGGTCGTCCGAGGAAAATTACAGCCCTCCAAGACTGCTACCGGTATTTTAAAATAGATGCCCTACAAGATTATATGTCACAGCGTTGCATTTTTCATGCTCGCTACTGTACATTTTAAGACTGATAATGACCACCGTTAAATTTCTGATTTTAAATCGTTATAAAAGTGGAGAATTCGAAACAACTTCAAAGATATTTTATGCAAATCGAAAAAGTTTAAATCGGAAATGCTTAATTTCTCAATGAAATAGAGTTTTAATATGAAACTATTCAAGGAGGCCGAAAAACCAAATTACTGTGTGACTAAATTCATTTAATTAACAAAAGCGGGACGTCAATAAATTCAAGAATTCCGTTCAACCCCGCAAAAATAAATTAAAAATGGAAAAAGGAAAAAAAACCCATATTGAAAGTAAAAATATATGCATATGCAAATAATTTTGTATGGAAAAAATAAACAAAAAAATCTAGTAAAGGGCTTTTCAATTGGCACTTGATGAAATTTTGATGTTCTATTGTGAATTCCATAGGAAATCGTCAGTTAACATTGAATGGCAAAATAATCATTAAACATGACATTTTCCTCAAGGTAAAGTACGCAAAGAAAGAAGGTTTAAAAATATTGAAAATATACTACAAAAATTCTAAGCCCGTGCTGGAGACTTTAAAAGCGCTTACTGCTATTATCGGCCTTAATAAATGTCCCGACGTTTTGAAAAATTCCTCTTTCTGATTGCTCTTCTGGCCAGACTGCAAATAAGGCGGCTCTAAAAACGAAATAACTTGGCCTCATTTTATAAAAAAATAACACCTCCTAGCGATTTACTGTCGCTTTTACAGAAGTTTGAAAACTATTTAGGCCGTAGGTAGCCAAAAGTTATTTCGTATAAAAAACAATTTAGATAAAATATTCATTAACCTGAAGATAAAGCTGCTGTTTTTCTTTTTTTTAAATTGTTATCCTAAACATTTTTCAGTCCAAAAGAAACATTCTTTTTATTTGCTTTTGCCTTTTAATTTAAGGAGCAAAACACATAAACGCCTGCATGTCTGTTTAAAAAAAAAAAAAAAGTATTTAACTGTCTGCTGTTGTATATGGAATTTCTTCGTTTTCTGATTGCCGTTCAGGTGAATGGTGTTGAAACATTTGGCAGACAGTTTTTACGCTTCTTTAGGATAAATATCTTTATTTTAATGTTGCTGCTGCTGCTGTTGGTTTTTCTTCGCTAGCAATATTTTCATACACAATTTAATTAATTTAATAAATTTTTTTTGCCAACAATCTTTGTCAAGATTAATTTCATGGCTTTGTGCAACGTGTAAACTGATCTGGGTGTTGAGTTGCAATTATTTGCAAGATAAATATAAACTGACTGTCTGACGGTTACTGCAGTTTTTTTGTTGTTGTTGTGAGAGGTGGGCAAAACCTTTAAAAGACGTCATTACGCTACCAAATTGTGTATTAAATTTCAAAGGGATTAATTTTAACATGATTTTTAAATGAAAAAAAAAAATAAAAAATTAAAAAAAGAAGGTGGCCTCTTATTTAGTGTGATAATCTATGATATTGGCTTTCAAAAACGATGGCTGCATTAATGGCTCTGTGAAATAACTCCCAGTTGAAATAAATCCCAAAATAAATGAGGCCAGTCTCACACTGAAGAAATGAAATAAATCCTCATAAAAATGAAACAGTACGGAAACCCAACATAAAATAAATTCAGTTTTTTGAAATGAAATAACTCCAAAAAATTGTGTGGGACTTATTTAAAATTTTTCTTGGGACTTAATTCTTCTGGGAGTTATTGCACGCCGTCTGCAGTAGTTAGCACGTTGACTACAAAACCAAAAGGTTCTGGGTTCGAGCCCAGTATCGCATTAAGTCATAAAAACATTTTGAATTTTTTCTGATGTTCATTGGCCAACCAAAAATTTTATTACTTACGAAACACAGAGAGAATGTCTCCCTTTAGCTGATAAGTGAACTTCTCTTCACAGAGAAAATTAACATCGAGATTCAATTAAAAAATACGAAGATTCAATTAAAATAATAATTAGATGTCAACCTATGCCATTCGGAATTATCTCTCTAACAGCAAAATTTTATTTAAAAAATTTCTGTTTTGTTCTTCTGGTATACAATTTAAAATTATTTTCTAACACCAAATATTTTTTTTCTTTACTTTTTTTGTTCTTAAAATAGCTGCACATTTTCCTCATACTACAACATTTTATTGTTTTATTATTGTAGATTTTAATTAATTAATTTTCGAGTTTTGATATGCAGGAGTTTTTGTACATCATTTGAGTTTTTTTCTTGCTCGTAATTAAGGTCGCCTGGAGTGAGTTTGAATATCAGCGAGATATGGCCAGGCGGTAAAAAATAAAAAGTAAATTCTACAGATTTACATTTTATAAGGGTTACGGTAATGTAAATTAAGTTATAGGGATAGTAAAAAATACATATATAAAATAAAATAAAAACATATAAAATATGTAACACTAGAGTGCTTGTGTTAGTGACTGCAATACCCAAATGGCCATGAGTGCAGTCGCGAATTTACTGGACGACATTTAAGCAACAAACAAAGAGCAATGCTAGTTCTTTCATAAGATCTTGGTCATGGCACGATGGCTGGTAGTCTGCACGTTGACTACACAACCAAAAAACAGACCTGGGGTCAACCCCAGTTTCAGACTAAAATATTAAAATAAAAATAAACATCTCGCATTTTTCTGATGTGCATTAGTGTGTCAGTTGTTATCGGAAGGTTTCAGTGGCGAAGGCATAGTCACTGGTCACTGAACAGTAACGGCTTCAGCTGATAGAACGCTGATCCATGGGGACTCGGCTATAGGATCGTGGCGGGGAAATTGGGCGCGGGCCGCACTGGGGTGCAATTGGACGGCGCGCGGATCGAAACGATTGTGGGGGGCCTGTTCCCCACACACCCTCCGCTGGTTGGCGAACGTGGGCCCTACGATGATGAGGTTCCACCGCCCTTTACCGGGGAGGAACTGAGGATCGCCGGCGGGGCTCTTAGGACGGGGAAAGCCCCTGGCCCGGATGGGGTACCGCCGGAGGTGCTCAAGATCCTGGCTGGGAGGAGGCCGGAAGCATTGCTTCCGGTATATGATGCTTGTTTAGTCCAGGGCGTCTTCCCAAGACGCTGGAAAACACAGGGGCTCGTGCTTGTTAGCAAGGGCAGGGGCGATCCGACCCAGCCATCGGCTTATCGGCCACTTTGTATGTGGGATGGTGCCGGCAAGCTGCTGGAGAAGCTACTGCAAAAAAGGCTGGCGGAGGCCGTGAGGATGGCTGGGGGGCTGTCGGATAGACAGCATGGCTTCAGACCTGGCAGGTCAACGCTCGGGGCGATTGCTGATGTGGTTGAGTGCTTCGAGTGCGCTCAGAGCGAGAGGCGCTATTATCCGAAGCGCATAGTTATCCTGGCAACACTCGACGTTCGGAATGCCTTCAACAGCCTACGATGGGCTGATGTTCTAGAGGCGCTACGGGGGAGGTTTCGTATTCCCGGATACTTGTATAGAATTCTCCGTAGTTATCTGGACGATCGGGTACTGTTGTACGATACGCCGACGGGGCGGAGGAGCAGGACGATCACGTCCGGCGCGGCCCAGGGATCTGTGCTGGGCCCGGACCTATAGAATCTGACCTACGATGGGATCTTTGGGGTGGAAATGCCCGAGGATGCTCAGCTCGTGGGATACGCGGATGATATAGCGGCGGTGATCTTGGCGCGGGATATGGATGACGCCAGGGGGAAGCTGAACCGGGTCATGATTAGGACCCGGATGTGGCTTGAGGACCACGGCTTGGAATTGGCCGGGGAGAAGACCGAGGTGATGTTGATGACGCGGGCACACATACCACTCGATGTCGGCATGCAGATAGGGGATGTGTCTCTGGTTACCCAGAGTGCCATAAGGTATTTGGGCGTCAGACTCGACTGTAGGCTGACTTACTGGGCCCAAATACGGCATGTGGCGACTAAGGCGGCGAAGATGACTGGTATGTTGAGCAGACTCATGGCGAATGTCGGAGGCCCGACACAGAGCAAGAGGAGGCTGATTATGGCGGTCACGAAGTCGATCTTGCTGCATGGGAGCGAGATTTGGGGAAATGTACTGGGTGAGAGAACCAAACGCAGGGTACTCGAGGCGGTACAGCGGACGGCGGCCCTTAGGGTTGCTTCGGCTTACCGCACGGTCTCGGTCGCTGCGGTCCTGGTGATATGTGGGGAAATACCCATAGACCTCTTGGCGCGCGAGCGGTGGGAGGCTTGGAACTCGAGGGGGGAGGACCCTGGTGTTGGTGCTATTGGTCTGAGACCCCAAACTGTCCGGCGATGGCAGGACAGGTGGACCGCGGACACGGTCGACAAGTGGACGGCAAGGCTCATTCCCTGCGTGGAAGTATGGATTCGGAGGAAATTTGGGGAAGTTAACTACTTCCTGACACAATTCCTCTCGGGCCACGGATACTTTCGAAAGTACCTGTACCGGATGGGCAGGGCAGATGGTCCCGACTGCATTTACTGTAGTATTACGGATGATGATGCAGAACACACTTTCTTCGACTGCACCAGGTGGCGTGCTGAGAGAGGTGCAATGGCGCAGCGGGTTGGCGGGTTCGCTCCTGCCACCGTGATAGGGAGGATGCTCGATTGTGAAGACAATTGGGACGCTGTGGCACAGTACGTGGGATACGTTCTGCGGAGGAAGAAGAGGGACCTCGATGCGCTGCTGCATAGCGGGCCCCCTCTGACGGGGACCAGGCGATACGGGCCGGGGCCATGGCGCCGGCTGCAAACTTGGCGGACCCAGACGTGGGTGATTGAGAGTGGTCCTGATTGGGACGTGGCTCTGGGCCTTCCCGAAGTAATGCGGAAAGCGGTTCCAGGGAGGAATCTACCCAGAGGAGGAGGAGGGAATTTTTTAGTGGCAACACCACTCGACGCAGAAGACGACGGTCTCTGTAAGTGCGAAGGCATTTTCAACCCTACCTCACACGCCAAAAAAAAAAAAAAAAAAAAAAAAAACGCTAGTGTCCTCCAGGCGGAGGTTTATGCGATCATGGGGGCCGCTGAGGTTGCGGCGGTGATGACAACCGGAGGTAGTATTAGGATTCTCAGTGACAACCAGATTGCAATTTTTGTCATACGGTATAGGGAGAACCTCCAGGTCACTGTGATATTAAGGACAACGAAATGGCCGACAAGATTGTTCGTGAGGGGACGGCTTTAATTCACCCTTAATATACTGATGTTCTAATACCAATACGTGGGATCAGGCAGAGACTATGGCTAGAGTTTGGGAAAAGATGAAGAAGCTTGGAGGCTTGCTACTTCCCGAGGCAGCCTTGGCCCACCTGTAACAATTACAGGGGCGACAACCTTATGAAGATGTCAAGGAACAATATTTCCCGTTTTGTGGCAGGCTGTACTACTCACTGGCCATTGGAGTGACATGCCGTACACCTTGGGATATGTGGAAATACACTATGCAAGAACTGTGGTGAGAACGATAGTAGGGAATTCTCTATCCATCTATTGTGCGAGTACCCGGACCTGTCTATGGGCATCCAGAGGATCGTTCTTTTAAAATCTTCCCGGCATCGGGTTTGCAGAGGACTTTGGGAGTCTCTTTCTTCGCGGATCTTGGCGGCATCGGGAATATGATCGCCACCGGGCTGGATCGATTCTTGGATATGATCGGCTGAATATAATGCTGAGCAGTACAGTACAGTTACTTTCATTTTTAGTTTACGCGAGTTTTGTTGTATCAAAATGGCTCCGTGTTTTAACTGACCTTGACTGTGGGTACCACCTGAACCAATTTGTAAATTAAGAGTTCATTATTAAGGGAACAATTAAAAGGCATTGATAAAGAAAATACCAATTCTAAAGGGTTTAAGGGTCTCAATTAACGATCTTAAGCAATATTATGGCCAACTGGTTATTTATACAACTTCATATTATGTACTCGGACATATGTATGTATATATATATATATAAGTATTGGTCCGCGATATTAATAAATATGTATGTGTGTGTGTGTGTGTTGGACTTAATTTATGATTACCGCCTGCCAGTTCTGGTTGTAATTAAAACATAATTGGAAAATGTTACAACATGATTATATTATTGTTGTTGTTATTGTTGTTATTGTACGTCCCGTCCTTTATTTTCCTAAAAGTTTCTATTTCAAACATTTTTCTTTTTTTTTGTAATACGTTTCTTGAAACATTATTCCAGCCATCTTCTCTCTCTCTCTTTCTTCGCGTTCATAAAAATTTTACTATGATAACCCGACCGGTTAACCCAACAAGCCGAAAATGTTGATCACTTATTTTGAATCAATCCAAATATGGTTTTTTTTATTTTAAATATCAAGCATCTTTAGAATTTATTCGAACTACAATTTTTGCAAATGAATGAAAATTTTTGTCGTGTTCGTTCACAGTTAATTTAACACAATATTGTGAAAAAGTACTTTTGATTTCATGCCATATATATAAAGGGTGGTTAAATTTCAAGGGCCGATGTTGATTTTGAATAAAACACAAACTATTTAGGAAATTGTTGTAATTTTATTTTATTATGATATATTGGTATTACTCAATTATGTATGGAACAAAATATCGGCCAAATGGGCGCCGCGACCTCGGCGGCACACCTCCATCCGATGGTCCAAATTTTCGATGATCCTGAGGCATAATGGAGGTTCTATGCCGTTAATGTGCCGAATTATCTCATCCTTTAGCTCTTGAATTGTTGCTGGCTTATCGACGTACACCTTTTCTTTCAAATAACCCCAAAGAAAAAAGTCCAACGGTGTCAAATCACATGATCTTGGCGGCCAATTGACATCGCCATTACGTGAGATAACACGGCCATTGAATTTGTTGCGCAAAAGAGCCATTGTTTCGTTAGCTGTGTGGCAAGTGGCACCGTCCTGCTGAAACCACATATCGTCCACATCCATATCTTCCAATTCGGGCCATAAAAAGTTCGTTATCAGCTCACGATAGCGAACACCATTCACAGTAACTGCCTGACCGGCCTCATTTTGGAAAAAATACGGCCCGATGATGCCGCCAGCCCATAAACCGCACCAAACAGTCACTCTTTGTGGGTGCATTGGTTTTTCGACAATCACTCTTGGATTCTCATTCGCCCAAATGCGGCAATTCTGTTTATTGACGAATCCACTGAGGTGAAAATGTGCCTCATCACTGAAGATGATTTTCTTCGAAAATTGATCATCCACTGTTGCCGTGGTCGCGGCGCCCATTTGGCCGATATTTTGTTCCATACATAATTGAGTAATACCAATATATCATAATAAAATAAAATTACAATAATTTCCTAAATAGTTTGTGTTTTATTCAAAATCAACATCGGCCCTTGAAATTTAACCACCCTTTATATGCTATGCCACTGCACACGTCATCAGTACTAATTGCGTCACTAGGGAGGCAGTCATGAAGTCATTAATATCATCTATTTAATCCGAAGAGCTTAGGAAAATGTATACGAGAATAATTGTTACTGTCCACAAAGGTTGCCAACTTTGTTGTTTTCTGTTTTCAGTAAACTTCATACTTCTTATATTCCCAAAGGTTAAAGCTTCTGTTTTTTGTACAGAGGAGAACGAAATTGGATTTTTACAACTTTCTAAATGGCTTTCCTTATTCAAGGTTTTATGCATAACTTCTTTATTTTTATTCTCGTTTTTTTTTTGAAGTTTCATGTTTCCCTCTTCCCTTTCTCGCCTACAACTCAAATGTTTCGCAGTAAATGTATCACAATATAGACAGGGACTAAAGAAACAAAACGAAAATATTAATGTTGTCCTTAAAAAGTTATGAAACATCGTTTCCCCTCGAATAGCAAATCACATCGTTTGTGATCTTTTAACATTGTGCTTGCTGGGTATTTGTATTATTCTCACACACAGAAAAAAAAATATAAACAACGAAAAAAAATCCTTGTTTTTCCTGTTCATAAAGTGTAATTAAATTGTTTATGGTTCAAAGGTATGGTGCGTTATGTAATTTTCTGCCTTGGATCGGCAATTTTCACTGTTTGCTTATGATGTTTCACTATTAATAATGTTTGTTGTTACTCTTGCTGTTGCTTTGTAACGCACCTGTGACCTTTTGCTGAGTTAATACAATATATGACTGGAGACTTAAAAGTCCTTTAACATTTCCATTTTTCTTGAATTTTTTTCTATCTATTTCTTTTTTAATTTTTTTTAATTAGTTAATAAAAAATATGGAGAATTTATTTCATAGTAATAGTAATTGTAAGTTTTTCTATTATAATTGTTACATACATAATTTGAGTTATTTTGAATTTTTATAAAAAGAAAAGAAACACTTTTTTCAAAAAACTTTTATATAATTGACAGAAAAAAAAAATTTTTTTTTCTTTTCAAATAATATAAAATATTTTGATTTTATGTTTTTATGTTTGTTAAATAATTTTATTCAAAAAAAAAATTTAATTTTCCTGATGATGCTAACCAAGAGTTCGCGAAATATCGAAAATAAATAATTTAAAATTTAAAGTGCTAAATAATTTATTGCATATTTTTTTTTTATTTTAAAAAATTAATAAAATTTTTCTTTTAATATTTCGGTTTCATGTTGATATTCGAAACTTATACAGTTATCATTCTGAAATTGCATCATGCTTTGAAGCGTTGAAGCGTACTGTCGATCTACTTTGTCCAGATCCTCCAATTCAGTCCAAAAGAAGTCTGGCCAACGTCGTTATCAAAGAAATATGGGCCGATGACGTGTGGCCTGTAGAAAATTCACACCAAACAGTGACTTTTTCGGAATGTATTGGACGCTCTTGGAAGTCATGTGGATTCGAGAATTTTTTGTGTTCAGTCATCCAGAAATAATTTTTCGCTGAAAATTAGAATCAGTTGCCAGCTGCTCCAGAATCCATTCGGCGAACACAAGTCATTGTCTATGGTAGTTTACGTTCAGTTCTGGGTCAGTTGAATTTTGTACAGCTGCTGACCCAACGACACAGAATTCGCCAAGTTATGGTCTGCGAAAGGCCGAATGTCTCCGATTCTCCGGCACACTCTCACGGACACTGGCGCTATGTTTGCCGCAGATCTTGTGTTTCGTCGACGTACAGGTGGTGTTGGTCGATATTTTACCAAACCAGTGGACTCAAACTTATAAACGACATTGCAAATAGTCGTCTAGGTAGGACGATTTGGCGACCGTAAAATGAGCGAAGCGCGCGATACGTTGAACGAACAGAACACCCATTTTGATAAAACATTTTTATTATACGAACGACCATAATGATTTAACAAAACAGACTGAATAAACGACAATTAATTTGACAGCTGTAGCTTCAACAAGATGGCCATTATCAACTGTCAACGTGCGGAAGTCCCTGTTGAAAGACCCTGTATATATATATAAAGACCCGGTAAATAGTGTAGGAACATTGGACGCCAATTTTTTTTTTGAAATCACATGTTGAAACACTAATGTCAAATCAATTTATTGTAATAAATTTGTTTTATTTTAATTTAAAGTTGTGAATTTGTAAAAAATATCCAGTCTATGGAATTTCTTTAGAAAATTGACAATACGATATCGACCTTTGATTGTGTATGCGAAGGAAAATTTTCCGTTTACCCTCGTACACACTATATATATGCTTTTACTATTTTAAATACCTGAGAAGATATTGTGCTGACGGTATATGGCGTAATCCTTGTATATGTATGTTCGGATCGTTACTTCATCAAATTAAAATTTGAAAAGTGTAATAAACCCTGTAACGTAGTTGAGTAAAGTCATTCAAATTTTTTTATATTCACATTTGCGAGTATTATTAAGTGCACAAATCAAAGCAAATCATATGGAAATTACTATGAGCACAAAGAGCACAAAAAGCACAATGAAAGAATTTGTTCAGTCAGTTACACAGCAGTTTGTATTACGATGGGCAGAATGGAATGGAAATTCTTTTTGCTAGGCCTCAAAATATAGTTAATTTCTTTACGCAATAAAAATTAACGTCATTATTCGAAGTGTGAGGGAGTGGCTAAGATGTTTTTGAAGAGCAAAAATGTTGTAAAATCCTTAATTGCTGTGGGTAAAAGAAATCAGTTTTACAGAAATATTTTACGAAAATTGCACAGACGGATTTTCTTAGCTGATTTCCTGAACGTATACGAGTATTTAAATTTAAAAATATCTAAACGTACGCCTCGACCCAACTGAACGGGAAGTAAAGCTACTTTCGTATATTTATATTGAAAATAAATGAACATTTTTGATGTTGAGTAGCATATGTACTTATATACATATATTTTTTATGCCGCTACACATGTCATCAGTACTTTTTGCGTCAATAGGGAGGTAATTTTAAAGTCATTAATATCATCTATTTAACCCGATAGAGCTTATGAAAATGCATATGAGAATAATTGTTACTGTCCACAAAGGTTACCAGCTTTGTTGTTTTTCTGTTTTCAGTACAGTTCATACTTCATATATTCACAAAAGGTAAAGCCTCTGTTTTTAGTACAGGTAAGAAGCCTTATACAACTTTTTATTAACCTTTGGTTTTTTTATACACTATACTCTTGACACACAGAGTACTGATGACGTATGTAGTGGCATAGAAAATATATGTATATACGTGTTCTACTCAACTGGTGTTGGAGATTAATTGTTATTTTTCCCTTATTGTAATCAAAAGTAATTTTCTCAATATTGTGATACATTAACTGTCAACTTTAACATGACAAAAATTTTCATTCATTTGCAATAATTGTAGTTCGATTAAATTCGAAATATTCTGAATATTAAAAATTAATTATCAGTAGTTTCCTTTAGAATTGATCCAATTTCAAAGTTTGTAGGAAATGTACATATACGAAAATTGTTTTATAATTAACGTATTAAATAAAAAGAACCCATTATTATTTTATTAAAAAAAAAAAAAAAAAAAAAAACATCCTGTCGTCTAACAATACACAGATGTTTCCATCCCCATAAATTGAAGGTTTATTTTTAATACAAAATTTAAATTACATTAGCAGACCTTATTCCAAATACATACCAAAGAGTTGTTGTACATGTTATTAGAAAAATAATTAAATTTCACACTCTAAATTAAGCAACCACACTCATTATACATTTGAGTGGCCACACCATAAACGATGTTTCATACACTACACGTTTGACTACACAACCACTTTATTATTTAATACTAATGATCGTTAACATATTTTATAGTGTACTTTAATGCAATACATTTAATTATTTTACGAGTGTGAATATGCAGTTGCACGTTAGAAAAACAAATTAAATTAAAATTGTTTTACAACTCGCATGGAAATTCTTTAGAATCTCTCTCTATCTCTCTCGTTCACATAAAGGGTTGTAAAGTAATTAGTTCGAAACTTCTAAATAGGAAAACGAATACTAAGTCCGTAGAGTCAACTCACCTGCTAAAGTTGATTTGTTGCATTGCTGATTGCAGTTCTATAAAAAAAGAAAATAATAATAATTAATTAATTACCGGGTTTATTTTGCAGCATGCAATAAAAAGTGTCTAAATCAAAAAGTTGGAGAATAAACGATAAAATCATTTTCCAAACGGAAAGTAAAAATATTTTTGCATACAAACTTTTATTGAATTAAAATTAAACGGAAAATATTTATAAATTTAAAGACACTTGTCTTTATTTGGAGTGGGTGCTGTTGGCTGAGTAGCTTTCGTGCTGGCTATGCAACCAGAAGGTAGTGGATTCAATATCTCATCTAGCCAGGCAAGTCTATGGTAATAAATATCACACTGCCTTGTCTTTACTTAACTACCGCCCAAGTACAATAACATATATAAAATAGCTCTTATTTAGCTTGAAAATAATTCATTAACAGACGTAGTAACTCTGTTTTACAAATAATGAGCGACAGCAGAATCTCACTTTATTTTCCTCATTTTTATGTCCTTCTCTTCGCTATCTATCTATCTGTAACAGATAAAACAAAGAAAACTTTGAGGACTCCAATTGGCCGAAGACTGTGCTTTCTTACTTGCTGACGATGTTTAGTGGCCAAATTTGAAACTGCTGCTTCGGGAAAAAAGCTATGAAAAGGCCACAGTGATCGAAGAAAATACCCCTGTTTATTAAAGTGTACAGGAAGGAGACACGAACGCAGTGAATTTGACCTCCGATAGAAAAACTTTTTCATTAATAGAATTTGAGTAAAAATTAATAACATTTCCTTTTGCTCACTACTAGCTGTTACCTTCTATAGAAAAGATTATGATGAAGGTTGATAAATATGACAGCTGATGAAGGGACAGATAGTAGAAAGTTTCACTTTGCTTTTGCACGTTCTTTGTTGATAACAGTGTTGCAGCGCCTCTGATATCAAGGAGACGTATACATACTTGAAGCTGTGTTTTATTAATTATTTTATTTATTTATTTATTATTGCTGATGCTACACAATAGCGACGCAGGAAAAGAGTTCAAGGTGCCCCTTACTTGCCTCTGTCTTGGTATCAGCTGAAGAGGTTATTGTTCAGCAGCCAGTGCCTATGCATTCGCCACTGAAACCTTTCGACAACAAATGACACAAACACACATCAGATACACATCAGAAAAAATGCATAGTATTTTTATGACTTATTCGGAGTAGAGTGACCTGCATCAGGAGAAGGCAAGGGAGATACTAATACTAAATAGGGCAACACTCAAGCGACTGGTTGGTATAATAATCGAGCACAGCGGCGCATTGGTCTGACAGTGGATAGTAAATGCAGGACATACAAGAATGCCAGATCCGATGTTTAAACATTGTATTTAAATATTTATTGGCAGCGTTGCCAACAGAAATATTTATAAGCCAATGGTGTTATTGTACGGTGCACTAAGTTAAGTACATGTCACAATAACAAATGACACAATAACAAATGTGTGGTAATTACATGTCAATGAGCCAATTCACACAAGAAAAATTATGCTGGTATAACATGGCACCTTGTAGGCAAATTCGGTAAAGGGAAGTTTTTTTGGTTGGCATAATTTTTCTACCAGCTACAACCCCGCATTAGCAGCACAAAACTAATCCATATACACATACGCAATAAGAAATGAATAAATAAAATACTAACACACACAAAGCTATGTATACGTATACATTTCATGCCAGATGAATTAGTCTCTTGTGTTTTGGAAAGAACAAAAATTGTGCGGCTTAAAGTGTTCTCGTCCGAATTGGCTCAATGGAAATAAAGAGCGGCGTAACGATTGTCAGAATTATGACAATATTATTGTCATACAATGCACGGACAATACATTTTGTGACAATGTTGCCACACAAATTTTATGAGTGCACAAGGTTGTTGAGCATTTTATTACAATTTTGTTGTCAACATTGTACTATATCACAATTGTGTGTACATACATTTAGAATGTTCAATTGTTCAATAGCAAAAAAAAATTTTTAAAAATGTTTTCAATAGTTAATACTTTTAGAAAGGGAATTTTGAACTATTGTTGTCATTTTGGCCAGTGCAATTCCCTTAATAATTTTTACAACACTATTCCATCGCCTTAAAGTTACAAATGAAACATTTGCTGGAAACCCTACACAAAAATATCCACATTTGTTAACAAAAATGTATTCCAAAAGGCAACACTTAACAACATGTTTTTAAACCAATTTTTGTACTCTCTTCTGTTACATGTTTATGACTCTCTTTTAAAATTTGCTATAAAGTTTAGATACAAACTACTAGACCATATTGCTGTATGCATTTATAAACATGAGAGTGAAACAACCAACAATTATTTCCCTAAAATGGGATGCAATTACCTGCATAGATGTAATATGAGCATATTTCAAGAGAACAGACGAATTTGTAATGTTTATAAACAAATGTAAACAGCCAAGGTCATGAAATGTTGAATTTTAAACATTTTGAGTTGATGTTATTTATGTACACATTTAAATGATACAATTGGTTAATTTTGTGCCTTTTAAATTATTTCATTGCATGTTGAAAACTAGGAATTTAAGAAATTATGAAAGTCGGCAAAATGCCTAAGGACTTCATTCAATATCGTTTGTACTAAGAGGAAAATATTACCTTTTCTGGGGTGTATAGAGATTAAATACTCCCCACTTAGCTTTGGGTTGTGGTAAAAATTATACTGAAATATTTTGTAAAGATTTAAATCAATAGTGAAATATGCTTCAAAGAAATATTGTTAAATCGTTGTTCGGGGCATGTTTTCTGGGCATTTAAAAGCAGACAGACGATGATGGGTCGATAATTTTTAAGCTCTGAAAATTGTTCTTTCTTTACTTATCGCAATATTTGTTTGGTGGATCGTGGAATTCTAAAATCTATTATTTTTTGCCAGGTTAACATTCTGTCGTTTATAGTTCTATTAGATTTATTTCTAGTATGGCAAGCAAAGCTCACCGCGTAGCATACCATAACAGCTACAATTCTGTGATATTAGTTTAGCATAGGGCTCGCACATGAATTTCATTGCACCTGCATTGGATTAATACTCTAAAGTACACGCGATACCCTTTACCCTTCGCTTCACTATATTTTTTCAAGTAATATGACTTTTATCACAACCTCCCCTTGCAGATGATATTAGACTAAATGGTGCATTGTAGTTGAAATGGACTAGTTACAACCATAGTTATATGTACAGTAGCGATGGACCATGTCATTGAGAAGAGCAGCAAACAACGACAAGTGTTCGTGCTTTTTTTCGTATTTGCGATTACTCCGTCGCATTAAAATTATTCACTATAGTGGAGTAGTTCGATGTTTTTTTTTTCAGACAATACAAACTCTACGAAGCTCTTAAGCTTGTCTGTAGAAACACGCAGGGTCTAAGCGGAAATCGAACCCGCACCTCGATATTGATAAGGCTAATGCTCATGCACTGACTACGGAGGTACCCTAAACAAAGGTGGGTTATATGGCCCACCTCGTAATATTAAATATACCATGTTCTCTCCATACATTTGCGCTAGACGAGAATTACTCGTAGTTCTCTAGCGTATACACTTTACATGCATGTTATCTGCAGGGTTTGTGCAGACACTAACCTCCTTATACAAAAACGATTGTTTAATGCCGTTTTCCTTTCATTCAACAGTGTTACATATAGTATATGCTACATTTCGTTACTACTCGTGTTCCATTCTAAAAAGTATGTAACATTATATAAAGCGATCACGTTCCTTTCTAATTATGTTACACTAATAACTGGAAAAATAAGCAACATATTTGACTATGTACTCTCAAGGATACATAAAATCTTTTATAAATCTTTCTTAAATACCTTTTTATACAAATAAGAACTTTTATTCTTGTGATTTTATTAGGAGATTTATAAAGAAAAAATATGCTAAAAATCGTAGAAAGAGTCAAATGCTAAATTAATATGTTAGTTTTTTCTTTATTTGACCAATGTTTTTTTGTTAATATAATTGGGTGTTTCCCTAGGCTGATATTTTGGTAAATTTTTGTTTTTGTGTTGTTAATAAAAACAAATTATTTGGATGTTATTGAATCTATTTGCTTAACGTTTCGTTGGTTTATTTCCAACTTCTTCAGGAGCTTTCTTTATTAAATTAAATCTGTCAAAATAGTACATAATTTTAATATTACTGTATGAAAATATGTGTTGTGTGGAACTTACTATTTAATTTTTACATCGGTAAATTAAAAAAATTTTTTATATATATTTTTGTTTAATTGGACAATCAAATATTTTGTACCATTGTTGTAATAAAAAAAGTATCACTTTTTAAACGTCTGGGCAAACTGCAGAAAGTGTTGTTCACCGAAAAGAAATCACCATAAAATTCCTACTATAATAGAATAGAATAGAATAGAAATTAATATAAACAATTGGTTATGCATAAGAGGGTGCAGTGTTACCCAGCACATTGTTTAGCAAATATGCTACACTAGCAAAGTAAAATAATCCAATAAAAATTACCACTAACATGTTGCCTATCACTATCACTATCACTAGAATATTTATTGCTTTTGTTTCAAGGATCTCGGAAGAAATAACGGCAATATTTTCATGTACTCTATATAAGTATTATGGCCATCAAATAGCCCTGTGAATACACAACCGCCTACCTTGTTAAAGGTTGGTTAGTAAGTGAAAAAACTTTTAAATATTCATTATATCAAACAAAAAAAAAACAAAAATTAACTCCCCACGTATCAATTCAACAGTATTTACAAACACGCATGATTCGTGACACACTGGCAATTGAACTAGATGCGATAAATATAGTTTGAATTTCTCACATTTTCTCCAACTCTTTTTTTTTTTCAACGAACGAGAGAACCAATGCATGTTTTTGTTTGAAAACAACAATAAACACATTGCTAAATAAACTAGTTCCACAATATTTATTAACTAAATGAGAATTGTATGCTCTCTCACTGCCATAATAAAGAGAAATAATCTGTTCGGCTTTTACTTGCATAAAAACTCACATCGTATGCTCTCGGTTCAAATCAGAGCACAAATTTCTTCGTTATTTTTCTTCGAATGAGGATTTTATTACTGGGTGCAACACATACAAAAAACCAATTTATGCTCCACAATTTAAACACATTGTATAGCCTGGCGCTGTGAAATGCACGCAATTCATAAATTTCGTAAGCAGAGTGAATTCAGTGTTGCCGGGATATTCAAACGATTTGGTACTTAGAGGAGGTGTTAAGCGTTTTTTGAATATACTACACAAGTTAAAAATCTTTCACGAAATCGTAGCTTAAAGCAAAGAAATAATGCAGTGAAACGAATTTTCAGTAAACGCAACAAAATTTACAATTATCGGAATAATTGAAAGAAACGGAAAATTAAAAAAAAAAATTCGGGCAAATAACGGCGTTGGTTTAATAATAAATTTGGAAATATTAAATCCTTTTAATAAGCAAAAATTTGTTATTTATGGTCATTACTAAAATTTAAAGTGTTCTAAGATATTTGAATTGGAAAAATTAAAGTTTAATAAAAATGTAATAAAATAAAATTAAATGCTTGATAAAAATCTAAACATAACTAATAAAGCTTCTGTTTGTCAAATAAATAATCGTAAATATAAATAAGAAAATCAGCAAGTGATATCGTTGAAAGAAAGTATAGACATTGTTTTATCGCCATTAAAAAGTAAAAATTGCATAATATTAAATATTTCATTGAGTGTGCCAGTGTATGTGCGGAATGTGCGAAGATTTTAAGGATTAAAGTGAAACATTACAAATACATACATACATACGTACATACCATACCTACTTGCAGTGCAAAAGCAATAAAATAAAAATATATAAATTTACTTTGTTTTAGCATCACAATCATAATCGTTCGAAAGGCATACAGCCAGAATATAAAAGCACAACAAGACAAGGATTAGACCAGGATTATTTATGAATTTCCAGCAAACATAAAAAGAAAAGTAATGCAAAATTTTATTTTATTTATTTAAACAAAAAAAAAAAACAACAACAACAACAACAAAGTACAAAGAACAAAAATAAACTAATAAATAATACGTATCTTAAACAATACCTTTGCAGAACAAGTTTAAAACAGCCATAAAACGGCTTAAGGAATTCAGTCTTGCAGGAACACAAAACAGAAAAAAGCGAAAGAAGTTTGAATTAAGAAAACTTCTCAGGGAGATAATTTAATTTCTTTCTTTTTTTTGTTTTTTGTAAGGAAACCTTATCAAAATTAAGTTTTTAGGACTTTTAGGAAAATTTTACTTTGTTATACAATAAACTAATTGCTTTAAAAGTTTTGTGGTTACAAAAGTTTTTTTTTCACTTTAAAATGTTTGCTTTCTAAAGCAAGGAGACCATTGCTGTACGACTTATGAAAGTGGATATTATAATTGATGGAGATTTATACAAAGAAATTGTGACATAATTCAGGGCTTTAAGTGATAATTTTGCAAGGCAAAGTTTTGCTTAATTTATTAAAGCAACTGCAAATGAAAGATGACTGACTATAGAAGCTTTAGATATTCGCATTTCAAATGTATCTTCCATGATTTGTGTACTTTGTGTAAAATAGTTGCCGTGGGGTTTAAAAAATTAATCACCCTTATTGCAATTGTCGACGTCGACACCAAATTTTAGCCACTCTTACATCGACATGCTGCGTCTTTGATATTGAATTTAAATTGTATATTTAAAAAAATTCCACATTTCTAGCAAATGTCAAGTAAGCTTTGAACTGAAAGCTATTGCATATCGATTTTAGAAAGGCCAAGTTTTGGTGTCGACGTTGACATTGACAACTGGAATAAGCGTGAATAAATTTTTCGTTCATATATTTAGAAAATTTTTTTTATTTTTTTTTTTTCAGATTATAAAATATACCAAAAGGAATTTTTTTTACCACAAATAATAATTAATTGGTGGATCGTGGAATTCTATAATATATTTTTTGCCAGGTTAACATTCTGTCGTTTATAGTTCTATTAGATTTATTTCTAGTATGGCAAGCAAGGCTTACCGCGCAGCATAACATAAGAGCTACAGATTTGTAAGTGAAATTAATTTAGCATGTTACTCGTACCTAAATTTAATTGCACCTGCATTGCATTAATACTCTAAAGTACACGCGGAAAGGAATTTCTTTTTACTCCAATAACGTTTGGTTTTCAATCAAAAATGTATTACATTTCTTGCCCGCTGTTGCTCAATTAATTTAAATAATCTGCACTTAATTCTTCCACCATAAAGAAATTTTGCAGGAGTTTAGAAGACATTAATAGAGTGCAAATATTTTTCATAAATAAAGTGAAAAGTGCAATGCACTTTTTGAGTAACGAAATCACTATAAGTATGGAAAATAATGTCACTTAAGTAATCGTTTCGTTTTCAGCTTCCCAATTAAGGGGGTAATTTTAGGGCATTTTCCATAACCGGGTATGTTCTGTGAACCGAATCCCTAAACATTTTTCGTTTTTAAAACGAATACAAATACTTAGATGTTGGGAAATCACTCGTTTTTAAATCGACTCGGTTTACAAGACAGGGAGGAACATCTTTAAAAAATGTATGGCTGTTGCGCTAGATTTTTTTGCATAAATGTTGGCCCCTTGAGTTCAAAGATTGGCTCGGGATTGTTCACAGAAATTCGCTGCTGGCGAATGCGCTGGCCAATTAATTTCTAAATTTCTGGAAATTATTCGCTTTGCAAAAATTTAACTTAAAAGTGTCATTGTGTCTCGTACAGTGTGGGTAGTGGCTCCATCCTGGTAATTTTTCAAGAGCTGGACTTGAAAAAAGTTCTATTATAGACCGATACCGCTCTCCATTTACGCATACATTTATTTATTTTTCGAAGAAGGGTTGCTGATGACTAATCAGTTATTGTATTGGCTCTGCAATCAGAAGTACCCGGGTTAGATTCCCAAACCGGTCAAGTCAAAAACAGTTTTATCTGAGGTTTCTGCCAAAGAAGACATAGATCTACAAAAAAAAGGGTATGTTTGAATATGATTCAATGATTCAAGCTTCAATCAAAAATTATTGACAATTAGCAGTAGCTTCGCGAGAGTTGTCGGAGCGGTGGCTGACTATCTAGGAACTTCAAAAAGCCTTATTGTAACATGAGAGATAAAAAGTTAGCCGGTGATATAATTCGGAAAACATACAAACAATACACAGCTCACGAAAATGTCTTCGTTTCGGAAAAATTTTAAGTTTTTACCAAATACGTTTTAACTCCAAAAAGGTTGTTGATAGAGGTTAAGGAATTACTTAAGACTCGGAAGCAATATACATATATATATATATATATATATATATATATACTATATATGACTGACATGTCGCCGGCGTCCAGCGTTTATATGGCTCCTTCCTGGTTCTAGTCAAAAACTTATTCTAAGAACTGGAGCACTGCCAGTAAACTCTTATTTAATTGGCACTACAATTGATCCAACAAACTCCTCATTTGGTATTGTTTAATCAATAAACTCTATCAAATAAAGAAAAATAAACAAAACAGAGCATTTTTATAGAAATAAATGGTTTTGCATCACATTTCACCGGTCTTCTTTTGACGTCGCAAACCGGGATTTTAATGTAAATGGGCTAATTTTTTCATTTTTCTTTTTCATTTTCTATTACTGAATTTAATAATTCATTGCAGGGTATGAAATAAATGACGGGTGTAAATTAAGTTTAGGAGTGCCTAACAGAAAATAAAGAAAAATATCCCATTCGAAGAAAAAAATAAATTAAAAACTTAGGGGAGTGTCTCATTTTCTGAGAGTAATGCGTCTCTGAAGTTCTGTACAAAAATCCTACACATTTTGCAGATGACAGTAGCATTTTGTTATTCAACATGCCCAACAAGCCGATTATGAATGCCATAAGGCAGAGTATGAATGACAATCTGAGTCGGAATTTTGCAACAAATCTCAGAGTGGGGTCATGCAAACTGAATCGTTTTTAACGGCCGTAAGATCCAACGTTCTGTCCATACGCATAAATGCATGACTGAAATTCGTTTCTTAGCCGAACCATTCGTATGTGGAATAAAATGCCTGCCTTCCCAAAACCTATTTTCGTGGTTCTGGTGCAATGCTTTGCATATCTAGGGGACATCCCCTGAGAACTGGTCCAAGAAAAAAAATAATTACCAATTGTGGATTGCTTTATGATGACGCTAAAGTAGAGCATAAAATTATTTGATTTCTTCGAAGCATTATTGCTTTAATACCGACGCAAGAGGACGCTGTTGTCCTACATGCATCAGAAAAATTTGTGTTTTGGAGATGGAAATCACGATCTTATGGTTGTAGATTCAACGCGCTAAACAGCCAACAGCATGTGATTTTATTTCTTTTTCCACGTTATTACACTGAATAGGAAACCACCATGTGATTTTCCTTCAATATTTATCGTTTAAAATACATAAATATTATAAATGCTGTGTTGTGACAAAAGGTCAGGGGCTCAAAATATGTTAAGCGTTTTTTTTTACATTAAAAAGAAAATACCCATAATTGATTTTTGAAGTTGTTTCCTTCATAAACAAACAAAAAAAAAGAAAACTATTTAAGAGCCATTGATTGATCCAGTAAATCATGTGAAAAATCTCATGCAAGAACAAAAAATATTTAATTAAATTTTTATGAACACAAAACCACTTAAAAACATATAAAATTATTAATTGGTATAGTGTTCCATATTTGATTTGGTTTCTATTTCAATTATAATTATTTAGAGAAATGAAATAAAATTTTATGCTTTGCATGTCGCCATATGGAAAAAATTTAAATTTTTCCAGAACTAATAAGTGCATTTTGGGCTTCTTACATTTTCTGTGACGATATGTATGCATAAATATATTTAATAACTTCGTTTTGTGGACTGAACAAAGGGGATTGTTAAATAATTTTTTGATATATTTTTTATGTGTATAAATTTACTTTAATACAGCCATAACTAAAAAAAAAAAAAAATTATTTTTAGTGAAAATTAGCTTAAAGTTTTAAATGGGGAAATGCAAAAAGTTTACTTAGAAGCTGTTTGTACGAATTTGGCACAATTTACTTCCTAACCTCAAATTTGCCCACCCTTTACTAACCCATGAACATCAGGCCTCACTGTCTGATTTTAGAAAACGAAAGAAAAAATTCGTTCGACAAGCTATTTTAAAAACAAGAAGAATAAAATTATTATTTTTCTCATTATAGCAAAAACATCAGCCTGCCTGCTCAACAGAACTTCGCAGAAAATAACCTTTTGTTCGGATATTGCGTTATTAACTGTTGCTTTTAGACACTTTCTATTTTAGTGTAAATGTCAAATTTTTAACTGCAAAATACATACATGGTGTGTAAAACCAAAACAAACAAAAATGTCAGCCTGCTTTTACAGTGTAAATGTTTTCAATTCGAGAGTGTTCTATTTTAAACTGACAAAGCATTTGACATGAACTGTTTTGCAAGGTAATTGCGTTTGTCGTTCGCCAACTATACGATATACTAGATTTACCCAGTTCGCTTCGCTACCCTGCACCAAGTAGTCTGCACGTTGACTACACAACCAAAAACAGACCTGGGTTCAACTCCAGTTTCAGACTAAAATTATAAAAAAACATGTCGCATTTTTCTGATGTGCATTAGTGTGTCTTTGTGTGTCAGTTGTTGTCGGAAGGTTTCATTGGCGAAGGCATAGTCAGCTGATAGCAATCCACAATCGCATCAGAACGCCCTACTTCGTCCGTATTGTGTAGCACCGGCGAAGTAAAATAATAATAAAAATGGCTACTAAACCGTTGCTTCAGCACTGCTACGAGTATAAAAAACAAAGAACGTGCGAAAGCAGATGTAACAGCAGCTACACAACAACTCTGCTTTACAAAATTAAAGCGGCAGAGATACTGTCGAAATGCTTGATGTCAAATTTCTGAACGTGTGCTTTATGGTCTGATGTTAGATAAAATTTTGTTATTTATAATTTTAACGATACGATTCTCGTAATCAAAGTTAGCGAATCGCACTACTGGTGTCGATTTATATCGAGCTTTCTCAGGCCTCCCACGATAGGAGATCTCACTAAAAAAGTTCCAGATTAATTCAGCAGCAAATTTAAAAAAAAAAATTACAAATGTGTATATGGAAATATAAATTTTTGTTCACTTAACTGTGAATAAATTCAAAAGCTGTTTATCGATTTCAATTAAACACTTTTTTTTTATGAATTTTTAAAAATAAAAATTTTTAAACATTTTTTTTTGGCCAAAGTTTCACGATAACTCTGAAATTAATTAACTAATTAAAAAACTGCATGCACGACTTATAGATAATATTGTTATCGAATTACAGTGAATATAATGAAGCGTTTTCTAGTAATATTAACATTTGTCATACAACGGCTACATTTTTTAAATAAATGTATACCTCGAAAACTACACGCAACATTGAAAAATCAAGTATGCAGTTCAAATCAGCGTATCGAATATAATTAGAAACAATTTCAGTTTCAGAGACACCAAAATCACTGTTGATCAGTGTAATTTGTTGGTCTAGCTAATAGTATCCGTGCACATGTATACTACTACCAATAGTATACTCGTACATTTTTCTAGTCTCAAAAGAAGAATTGAAGTTCTTTGGCTTTTTAAGACATTGTAACGCACGCTACAGTAAATCTGATCATATTGCTGGTTATACGACTTAGTGTAACCGACCGAAAATGGTATACAACTCTCATGTTTCTTAGTAAAAAGTATTGCAAACTGAATTTTCATTCGATTATTGTATTTAATTATGCATATATATACTTTATACGCATCACTCTAATGTCAGCCTGGGATGGTGGTTGCAGGCACATATAAGAGATGATTTTTCTTCGAATGAGGAGTTTATTACTGGGTGCAACACATACAAAAAACCAATTTATGCTCCACAACTTAAACACATTAGCTCTACTCACAATCTTGTGTGTTTGAGATTGTAAATATATGCAATAGCAAATATGTGCTATCAACTGTGAATGACATTTTTAATTTATTATGCACTACTCATTGCAAGAACAAAATTCTTAGATGATTGAAAAAACAAACAAATTTTCCAAAATAAATATGTCAAATAAAAGTTAATGCATCGCACTACTGGTTTTTTTGGAGGAAAATAAGCAGCGGCAAGTGTGCGGCGATTACGATTTGATTGGCTTGGATTATTGTTAGTCAGCTGTTTATTTGCAATTAGGTGTTGCATGCTCATAGCAAATAAATCCTATTGGTTTTAAGTGTTGCATATAAATTTAAGTCCAGCATGTGCATTGATGTGTATTTTGTTACTGTAGAGGAAAAATATGCTATAACTTTTTGCAAATGCAATGATGCAACACCATATGCACAAGATTGTGAGTTGGGCTATTGTATAGCCTGGCGCTGTGAAATGCTCGCAATTCATAAATTTCGTAAGCAGAGTGAATTCAGTGTTGTCCGGGATATTCAAACGATTTGGTACTTAGAAGAGGTGTTAAGCGTTTTTTGAATATACTACACAAGTTAAAAATCTTTCACGAAATCGTAGCTTAAAGCAAATAAATAATGCAGTGAAACGAATTTTCAGTCAACGCAACAAAATATACAATTATCAGGATAATTGAAAGAAACGGAAAATTAAAAAATTATTCGGGCAAATAACGGCGGTGGTTTAATGATAAATTTGGAAATATAAAATCCTTTTAATAAGCAAAAGTTTGTTATTTAAAAGAAATTACTACAGATGATGGTCATTACTAAAATTGAAAGTGTTCTAAGATATTTGATTAGCTGTGATTATTGGACATTTTCTTTTGCAAATGCTTGCTAAGAGGACAGATCTACCTTACAATGACCCCTGCTCTAATTATACCACTATTTTCCAACCATTTCAAAAAAAGCTGTTCAATTTACTTTCGCATTAAAAATAATTCAAGAACATAAAAAACACGTCTAAACTTTTTATCTGTCAGAATCAAAAAAAGTATGGTATCGATTAGACGTTGCCCGTGAAATTTGAAAACTCACTTTACTTTTAGTACCTCGTATTTAATGTAAATATGTTTCTAATACTTTGGCGGTCTGCACTCACCGTGCAATTAGTTGTTGCAGTGCAAAAAATTCTCAGCGTTAAGCTCTTCTAAAACTGACCTTTTGTAATTTTTCGTTAGTTTATGTTAGCACCCCCTCGTATATGGCGATGAAGAATTACAGATTTTCGGAACATGTTACAATTCCGATGTTTGTTCTTACACATGCTGTTTTCAAAGTTTTTTTTTTTTTTTTACGACAATACAAACTCTACGAAGCTCTTAAGCCTGTCTGTATAACATCTCCATATTGGTAAGACTAATGCTCATGCACTAGACTACGGAGGCACCCTGTACAATATGGAACCGAAGCAATAATTCCCGATTGCGGGATAAAATGGAGCATCAGTTGCGTCTTGCCATCAAGATTGATTAATAAAAATAAATAAATAACAGATTATCAGAAAAAAAAAAAAGAAAAATGTCTCTTTAGTATGCACTTCTGAATTTATCTCCTCTTCGTATAAATTTCATCGCACTTGTTTATTTAAGTACTACTTCCATTATATTTATGTTACATTTTCTTTCAATTGTCTTGAAGAATGTCTTCTATTTATATTTTAATACCATTTACTTTGCCATGTTATCTCTTTTGCACATTATTTTTTTTTGTTCGTTCTTATTTGTATTTTATTGCAATCTCCCTCGACAGTTGTCTTTACACTTTTTGACACATTTGTTAACTTTCAAACAATTCAAATATACTCATACAATGTGAACGTGCACTGCAGCTCAAGCAAGAGAAATGAACAAGAGCTTTAAAGAACGTTGTATCCAGAAATTTATGTTTTTTTTAATATTAAAAAAAAGAGAATGATTCATTCAAAAAAAAACATACATACATACATATATACATACATATATAACAAAGTAACATAGTAACAGCATACTTTGTTGCATATAAATATTCCTCAATGAAAGTTTCAAATGTGTGAACTCACGTTCTACAAAAATCTCCGAGGATTAAACTACAATGAAAAAATAGGAGAAAAAAATAGAAAAAAGTATTATCAAGCGTTTAAGCCTAAACACCAGAAGAACAGAAAATTAAATACCAACTCATCAGCAATATTGCTTATGTAAAATGCTCGTATGTATTGTGTAGTATTCTGCCAGAAGTCGCCAAACTTTTTACTCATGTAGAATATTTGATACGACTATATTTTCTACACATCTCTTATTCATTGATTTTATACTCATGATTTTTAATGGCGAAATTTTAGGCTTGTGCTTGTAACAAGTTCCTTAAATGATGTTGCTGTGAGAAAAATTACGGATCGATAGTCATTTACTACAGTATTGACAGAAAATGTGTTACAAAATGTGCAACAACCGCGTGAGCACACAATTTTTGTGTGGCAACATCGTCACAAAATGTATTGTCGGTGCATTGTATGCCAATAATATTGCCACAATTCTGACAATCGTGAGAACACCCTTCATTTCCATTGACACACAATTCACAGTCATTTATTATTGTTGCATGTGCTTCATTTAGTGCAGCGTACAATAACACCATTGGCAGATAAATTTTTCTGTTGTCAATGCTGCCCACAAATATTTAGATACAATATTAAACATCGGATCTGGCAATTCTGCCGTGCAATAAACTAACAACTGTGTGAACGGTCAATTATTATTGGCAGAAAAATTTATTGTCGCAGAACTGTGTGCCAATGAAATTGTATGGTTTTCTTTCAATAGTATGAACAGACAAATTACCGGATGGTGACAATTTTTCATTGTGAGTGCATTGCCACCATATTGCCGTATTGTACAATCTGACAATCGTGTGAACATAGCTTTAGACAAGAAAACTTATGGCAACTTTTAGGAACTTTTGAAGAAAATATACTAAAAAAATTAACTTTTTTAAATTGAATTTTAAAATGTATGTGTGCTGCTGCTCATCTAAGTTTTTGCTTTTTAAGAAATCAAAAAAGAAAAATTCTAAACACGCTTTTTTTTCAATCTTGGACCAACACTCAGGAGATGATTCCCAGCACATGCGATGCATTGTGCTGGAATTAGAGGAAAGGTATATTAGGAGAAAATGGCACTATCACTATCTTACAACTCTGCTTTTGCACGTTCACAATACTGAACGAAGTAGGGCGTTCTGATGTGCTTGTAGATTGGATACAGCTGAAGCGTTACTGTACAGTGATCAGTGACTATGCCTTCGCCACTTAAAACCTTCCGACAACAACTGACACAAAGCCACACAGAAACAAATCAGCAAAAAATGCAAAATGTTTTTATGAGTCTGAAACTGGGATTGAACCCAGGAAATTTCTGGTTTTGTAGTCAACGTGCAAGACTACTGCGACCATCACCTCTCACGCTTTAGTGAGTTTCGTCGACGTATGAAACGGAGAAACTGAATTTTACTAATTTTTAATTGAAGTTAGTTTTATGCAGTGCTGTTAACTTTTTATTTAGATTTCCCTACAGTCGTAAACAATTTCCATTTTTTTTAGCTAAAATTACTGTACGTTCTCTACTACTAAAAAAAATAATACTTCTTTTAAACACCCATGCTAGGATGTAAATTACCTTACATTATGGTAATTACCGTACGGTTAACATCACTGGTTTTATGTCTTGTCCAGAGGCCCATAACTCGGAATCTAAGAGTGATTGCAAATTTTTTATTTATTTGATTTTTTTTTGCTTATTTTCCTGTTTTCAGGAGTTCTGTATTCCACTTAAGCTACAGCTGTAACTCTAAATTCAAAATATATAGACTGTTAATCCTTTCGGCGTTGAGCCTTAGAATTTACTAATATGGATCTTAAGCAGTGCCAAATATGCACATATGGTTGCTTTACAATCTATGAAAGAAAGACTTCCATTTCTTTTGCTGGGTTTATTAATCACTCTTAAATACGAATCAAACAGGCATTAACTACAGCGTTTGATTTTTAGAAGAAATAAAATATGTTAACATTTATATAATAAATTTTACTCTGGTAGGAAATTGGGTGAAAACATCTATAAGCCCTTTCCATACACAGTTGATTAATTAACGCGTAGTTGTGTTTTTTTGTCCTGCAATTAAATTATGTATTTGTTAAGTTCTAAAAAAAGAAGCCAATAAAAATTTTATTTAGTTTTTCAATGGTATTTTTCCATATTAATTTCACTTTTTAATTACACTTTGAAAGACCGTATTTAATTGAAACAAACATAACTAAAATTAATTACTAATTCGGCTTGATAAAGTAAAGCTAAACAAAATACATTGTGTAAATATGTCATTATAGTTTTAATTACTATTTTTGTTATTAAAAATAAGTTTGTTTGCTCAAAATTTGAAAATAAAAATGATTATTTGTTTAAATAAAGTGCATATTTTTTTAAATAATTTTATTGCTTTTTTTTAATGTAAATACGAGTATATAAATATTTCGTGATAAATAACTTTTAATTTATTTAGCATTACTGCAATTGTAAGGGAGTTAGATATAAATTATAATTATTTGGCATAAATTTAAACCCCAGCAAGCTACTGAGGCTGTTTGTACACCATCACCATATACGAGTATAAATAATTTCATATTTGTTGGTGACTTTTTTCCCGGCTAATTTGGAGTAAAAAAATTCTATTGACGTTTTACAAATTGGGGCTTTCAAGACTTGTGCAAATAAAAATGTCTATTTTATTTTTTAGTCAACGCTTCGCTGGTATTTTCCAGCTGCTTCAGTTGAAAGTCAATCCCTAAAATTCTGGTACTCTGTTCGAAATTTTACGTGAAATGCTGACAAATTGCATAGAGACGAAATTGCTATGAATTGTTTATGAAATCGTATTGCAAGGGTAGTGCTCTATAGTTATTGAAATAAATCTGCGAAATACTATATCTGGCAATATATTTTCTAAAGGTTGCTACTCTGTTCTAAAGGCCGAGATGTATACAGAATCCGTCTATATAAAGGTCGCCTTCATGATACAATCATGGTCGCCTTTTTCAAATGACAACTAACTGACCAAGCAAATTTAGCGCTTTTAGCGTATTTTTGCCCTCAAACAAAATCAATAGGTCCATTTGTTTACTTACCCAAAGAAATCCAGTAGTTGAATAAATTTTGCATAATTTAAAAAACTTACTCTCAAAAATATTTCTAACACAAAAAAGTAAACGAATGGAAAAATTGCCAAAATTTGCAGTTTGCTCAAAACAGCTGTTCACTGAAAATCATAGTGTTGTAAATATATAAGATGTTTCGACTACTGACTATATACAATTAATGTTTGTAATCATAAATTCGTAGATAAATGTATTTAAATATTAGTACTGCATAAGCTTTTAAACGTTTTTATTTGCTCTACGATTTTTTAATTTGTTTCTGTTTAAATGTCATGCGAAAACACATCAATACTAAATTTTTGGTACTACACCTTAAATAATATGCGGCAATAAGTAGTAGTTTTACGTCTCTAAGAAATTAATTTTACTTTCCCTTCCCTTTGGTAAATTTTTTGTGTAAAAGAATGATTTTTAGTAGAATCCAGTGCAGATTTGAAGTAAACGAATAGAACTACTGTGCATGGCTATGAGAATTTTTGAGAGTAAAAATACGCTTCATGAAACTTGTATTTTCTAGGAAGCAGGGCTGCCAGTATTGGAGATATATCCCCAAAGTTAGGACGAAAAACTGCGTTTGTTGCTGGGAATTTTTTGGTTATGAAATTGTTTGGAAATAATCTTATGATTGATGATTTTAAAGAAATAAGTTTGCTAAATTTGTTTTGGAGTTATACGGTGCTCAGACATGCATCTCTATTGACATTTTTGCAATAAGCCATTATTGAGCTAAATATTCCATACAAAATGTAACTGCAGTTATTGCACAATTAATATGAAATTGTTATAAATATTAAATAAAACTTGAAATGCCACCCTTCTCACAAGTATGTTTACTGAGAAGTCTGTTCAGTGAAAACAAAAAATTCTTTACAATGCGAAACCAAATGTCAAAACAGTAAATAAAAAAAAGGAAAATGAAATGAACAGCGAATTATACTTAAGAAATTTGTTTTTTACCAGCTGTGAAATGCTACTTGAGTGAGATAATTAAATATGTGTGAAGAGTAAATTAAATTGCCTAAATTATCTCAATTAAAAATGCATGTCTGAACACAATTCTTTAGACAACATATTTAGGCTGTGAAATTTTTCGTATGAAATAATCAACATTTTCCAAAAATTCGAAAAAGGACTGAAGCAACACAAAAACGAAGATATGGATAGGTAATTAGCTTATCAGTCTTGCTGACTAACAGCTTCAGCTAGGGTTTAAATTAGCCCGGCAGATTGCTGGGATGCTAAAGAAAGGTCCCAGCGTACTTGAGTCTAATTTTATTATGCTCCCATTGTGATTGCTGTCGTGAAAAATCTTCCATGTGTTGTAGTGATACAGACCAGAGGCTCTGCTAGGAATTGAACTGATAAACTATCACACTACTCAATAATTATTTTTATTTATTTTAAGCAAAATTTACAGACCGCTTCGACCCTTCCAAATGTTTCCTCGTCTAAACTCAGTATTACAGTTAAGAATTCTGTTGATAAGATTTACACGTTTATGAAGAAAAAAAAAAATTAACAGATTTTACGTGACAGCATCCCATGCATATGATTTTAAGGGGTTTTCCAATAAGTATTTCTCCATGTGGAGATTGCATGCAGAAAACAAGCTGCCTCAGAGCAACTACGGCAGTTTTTTTTTTCCGTTTTAGAAAAATCAATTTTATATGGAATATAATATTCCAAATATCGGCCGGACGTAATATAATTATTTTCATATTTGAATATTTTAAATTCAATAAAAAAAGTTTTCCTACGACTACTCATTTTTTGTATAGAAAAAATTAAATTCTGTGGTTGTGTGTGTGTGTTTGATTGTTCAAAATACTTTCAACGAACAAATTTGCAAAACTCAAGAGACATTTCGTTGTATAAAAGTTTATTTTTAATAAAAATTCTTAAGAAGGACCACGAAACAAACTATAAAAGTGTATTTTGTTTTTTTTTTTTTTTAATTAAAAGAACAAAAGAAATCCACAAGGATATCCAAGACAACGTGCAGAACTATTGCTAATCTGCAAGTTGTATATACCTGCCAATAAATATATTAATTGAAAGAGAGATGGACGTGCAGAGGACGAACAGAATTTAATTTGCCTTATAAATGATGGAAAATTTCCGGCTTAAATGGGAATGGGTAGTAGTAGTAAATATGTATATGATACGAACTGGCTTCGTGTAAATCCACAGGCATAGGATCAATTTAAAATTTGAACAAAATGTTATTTGCATGTAAATTAAATTTAATTAAAATATCTCTTCAGTGAAAAGCCACTTGCCAAAAAATGCTAGTAAAGCCTGAGTAAATGTTTTTGGTAATGTTATAAATTTATAAACTAACTAACGACTTAAAGTAGAAGTCTATTTAAATTTTTAAGGAAGCAAACATACATACATGTATCTACTCGCTATGACTCTCACTTTTTTCCGTGGGGAAATTAAACAAACTATACTGTGTTCACACAGGTAATAAATATTAATTTCTGTGCAGCAGATTACAAATATTAATATTATATAGACATACTTTATATACAAATGAAAAATAAATACGGTTGTGTGAGGAATAGCAGCAGGGAACAACAAACTGTGTTTCGATTGTTAAATGTACATATGTACATATAATTAACTACATTTTAAATACTAGGACAACTTGGACTTAAACACATAGGCTGCTTTAATTTATAAAACTCAATGTGTTATCCTTTATTTATTTTTTTTTATTTAGAAAAAAAAATTCTTATGCAATTCTCCTACATTGTACGTTGTGTGCACCTCTGCTGTTGAGCAGTCTCATTGATTTCACATCTACAGCACCTATTATTTTATTTAGTTTTTATTACGCTCACGAATAATTGGCGACGGAGAGAGCAAGGAGACGAATGCTCATGGGATCAAGTACGGTTCAAACCAAGGCCCTCAACTACTTCAGCTGACACCATGCTTAATTTTCAGACAGATAAATCGCATGGTCTACAATCTATAAAATCGAAATGTTTATAGATTTTACGAAATGTCGTGTCATTGCGAGCCTGGGCAATCTCAAATTAAATTTCAATAATCCCTTACAAACTTATAAACCATATAAACTTTTTATAAAAAGGAAGTCTGAATAGGCCACCTTAAAGGCTCAGATTATTAGAATTATAAATATTTTACATAAGTAATTAATTAAAAAAAATTTAAATTACTTAACCGCCGCCTAACATGGAAGACACACATAGAGTCAAAATTGACTCAAATGAAGTTAAAGGCAGTTCAAATTAATTGGCTGATTGGCAGGAATTGTAAACTTAGTTTAGACTGCAAACTACTTTTATATAAATCGATCCTGAAACCAATATGGTGCTACGGAATGCAGCTATGGCGCACTGCCTTCGCATCAAATATTGAGAAAATTCAAAGACAGCAAAACAGAATCCTTCGAACAATTACAGCTGCTCCCTGGTATATAAAAAACTCACGCATACATAGAGATCCAGAGGCGTTCCAATGGTGAAGACTGTGTTTTCTAAACATGTGAATACGTATGTGAAGAAGCTTTATCTACACCCTAATACCTTAGCACGCAGATTCCTTAATTATAGAGGCCACGTTCGACTGAGACGGAGAGATACTATTGCCTTCAGTCGAGTGCGTCTGACTTAAACCTAGTTATTAATCAAACGTTCGATCAAGTTTTTTGTCTAGCACTGGCTAGGTAAAATAAATAATTATTTCTATTAGTATTACGATTTGAATACTTATTGTTAGTTCAATTTATTAAATTGAAGATTCAATAAATAAGTAAAATTATAAAAAAAAAAAAAAAATTAAATGACCGTAAAAACAATTGTTTTTGTTCTTTATTTTAACTTACAAATAAATAAGCAACGACTTTAGTAAAAATTAAAGCTTTTTCCTTTGTTTTTGCTAATTTACTGCTAATCAACCACAAGTTCCGTAAAAACACCTGATTTTTGTTTTTTTTTTTACAGTTCAGCTGTAGCATAAATAATTAAATTAAATAGAAGCACAAATAGATTTTTTTTTCAATTGTTTATGTAAAAAAAACCTTTTTCTTTATTGAGAATTTTAAAAAATATTTGGGGTTCATAAAAAGTTGGGTTAAGGAATTTAATGATCCCTACGCTATAAAGCTTTTGTTTACGTCGCTGGTGAGACCCATTCTCGAATACGCCTGTATTATTTGCGATCCGCAGTATGATATCCACATAAAGAAAATTGAATCAGTTCAAAAACAATATCTTTTATTTTGTCTGCGTGGACTTCCTTGGAGTCGTGATCTTAATCGCGCCTTCGCCTTGCACTTATTAAGCTTCCTACTTTGAAAAGTAGGAGAACATACATGAATGTATCATTTGTAATGAATCTAATAAATGGCGTTATTGACTAAGCGTTCGTTCTTACTCCGTCACATTGAATTTACAATACCAAATCGTCCAACAAGATATTATGTTCCTATAAAACTTCAATATTTCCGCTCCAACTATGCCAATTTCGATGCATTCCGTAGAATGTGCGCTGAATTTAATGATCTATATTCTTCCATAGATTTTTCGATTGATTCTAATACTCTAAAAAACAATATTTTAAGGCACTTAAATGCATTTTATTAATAATTGCATACGTATCTTTTATTTTAATGTTATATTTTTTATTTATATTTATAATTTAATATTATTACTATTGTTATATTTATTATCAATATTTTGGAAATTAATTAATGCTTAAGCCTGTAAGAAATTACTTCATATGCTAAAAATTTAATAAAGAAACAAATAAAGGAACAATTATAAACAATAACCAATTTTCCTGAAGATGCGGCACAAAGCAGTAGCGAAATATCGAAATAAAAATAAATATTACATAATCAAAAGGATCTGTAGCTTAAATAATTAGTGTAATTAATTATTATTGATATATGTATATTTGTTCTTTGGGCTACATATCACCTTGTAGACATCCAAGACAACAAATTCAAAAATGTTTATATAAATATGAACATAAACTATTTGAGAATTACATAATATTTTACAATGCCAAAAAAACCAATCTTAAGTTCCCTATAAAAATCTGATTAAATGATTTAAACCTTAAAAAATTGTTTTCTCCTATATTTTATTAATTTTACTGTACCAAAAACCTATAACATAAACAAAGGGGGGCAACAGAAAATCCGTATTAATATTTACTTAGTTTTTTAAATGAATATCACAATGAGTTAAAAATAAAATTGCTTAGAATTTTAAATGTTTATTCAGTTAAAAATGACTAACTGAACAGCATACGGTCCGTTAGTGTAATAATTTTGTGACTGTATGTATGGGCGACATAATGAAAACAAATTCACAGACATAGTTTAATTTTTAATGACAATTCGGCGCAATGTTTAATTGCGCTTACAAATCGATAAATTTTACCTGAAAAAGTCATAGCTTTTATTAAAATCAATACTTGTAATTCCTAGCTATTCAGGGAATTACTTATGTAAGAAAAAAAATTCCATAAAGGACATTTTTGTTTTAATAACAAAAAAAAAAGGGAGCAGCTAAATTAGTTCAGTTCAAACGGAATTAATTTTTAAATAGTGTCTGATTACAAACAGTAACGAAACCCGTAGATTGCCTTCTTGTTAGTGGGAAATTTAATTTTAAATTCATTACTCTTTGCTTTTTATTAATACGCATTTCATAAATAATACTATGTAAATATTATGGTCTAGACACAACAGCGATATACATATTTTAAATGAACAGCCTTATGAGAACTAAAACACTGGTATAGTATTTTAAGAAAGGCAGGTTTTTACTTTCGTAAAGTTCTTCACAGTTTAAAGGAGAATGAAAATGTGATATTTAAATAGCAACCGATTCTGGTCTACTACTGACCGATTGACACCAAAACGAATTCTGTGCGATGTTTCGTTTGGCCGGAAAGTTGATTTCCACAGACAGACAGAGAGACAGACAGACAGACAGACGGCCATGGCTCAATAAACTTCTCTATTCATCACATTTCTGAAAATATACATATAAATTTTTTTCAGAAATGAAACCTAATAGTGTGTCCCAAAAAAAAATTATTTTTTATTTTCATGGGTGCTCAAGCATAATTTGAAACCTTAAGGGGTCAAGTATTTAGGAGATTTTTTTTAAATTTTTCGGAAATTGTTTAGAGGTAGCACAAGTTGAATTTCGGGTTTGACGGCCGTTCTGTGTGTTTTTGTCAGAAACCACAATTTTCTTCACTTTTGAGTTAAAAATTGGAACAAATTTGAAAAAAAATATCCATTCTATGTCGATAGTTTTTTTTTTGCTTATTGTACTCCAGTAAGAGTTTTTTTTTAATAATTAAATAGAGATTTTATGATTGTGCTCTAGTCCGACTAAATTGCAGACAGATTTTTTCTTTTAATTTATTATTTCTACTGTCTTTGTAATGCTACGAATATCTCGAAGGATGAGTAAAGAAATTAAATACCGTTAATTAACTGAACAATTAGTTCCTATTTGATGTTGGCTTATAACATTGTATCATTTATCTACACTGTATCTATGTATATACACTGAAAATAAAACTTCATTAATATAATGAAACATTTTTATTAAATTTTATTCATTATAATAAATAAATTTTATTCATTATAAGTTTTCATTGATAAAATGAACAATGACATTAGATACAGGAAATCTTTCATTATTTGCTCTTCATAATTTTTTCTAAGTTCATTATATCAAAGAATATAATTTCAGAGCCTAAACGAGTTTCATTTTTAATAAATTTGTGATAAAATATAAAATAGTTGCAAGATTTTTTCTACTTAATGTATACGATTTGTTAAACCTTATTAAATATGAATTTTTTTTTTTTGCATAAAAATGTTTTATATTTTCTGACCTTTTAAAAATATAAATTAAAGTCTCATAAATGCAATGAAAATATTTCATTAATATAGAGTGATGTATTCCTCATATAAGAAAATAAATTTACTAACTTATGTATGTATGCTTGTTGTATAGTTAAGCTCGACTATATGGACAGTTCGCTTTTACTTAGTTTTTTTTGTTTCTATATGCGGGAACTCTCAAAGACTTTTTGAGAGTTTTTATATAAACATGTGATATATTTTTTTTAGATTTTTGTAGTAATTTAATTGGAGATACACTGCTGAGTTGGAATAAGTACCAACAAAATGTACACATACACAAACATTGTAAGTACAGGGTGGGACAAAAGTCAGGTCTACGTGTAAAAATATGATGTTCGATGAATAAAATCTAAAAAAAATTATAAAAAAATAATAAACAAAAAAGTTATTCAAATTTTAGCACGCAGGCGTTACTTTTGGTATTGATGAAATGATTTCATTGCATTTATGACAACAATATGACTTCATATGAATATGAAAGTTTTCATTAAGTCTACCAATTATTTTTGTTATGCAATGACATTTACATTTTATATATGCAAATGTTTCATTAAAGTAATGAAATTATTGTATTACATTTATAAAACACGCACCTGAATGATGTGCCCAAATCTAATGAAACAGTTTTCATTACTGCAATGAAGGGCATCTTTGGGTGACTTTTAAGGACAAATTTCATTGCATTAAATAAAAAATTAGTTGTGTGAAAGACAAGTTTTTTTCAGTGTATGTACGTATGTAAATCCTTTAGATTTCTGTTTTGATTTACGAATCATTTAATGCAAACAAAATTTTTATATTTCATATAAATTTCCACAATTTAATACTTCCAAAAACTTTATAAAACGATTGAAATTTCCGTTTTATTTTGAACAAATTTTAACTTTTCTTCGAAATTATTGTGTCCTACAACAAAAGCCAAACCAACAAGTTTAAGTCAAGGAAAGCAAAAATAATAATTTAAATCTGCCAAAATACTAAGCATAAAAATAACTTTGATACTTATTACAAATATAAAAAAAGTGTCGTGGATACAATATTTTCATTTTTTTTTTTTGCTTCCAACTGCCACAGGAGATTAAATGGTTCAGAAACTTAAATGCTAAAGCCAGTGTGTATGACTTTATGGCAGGATTCTGTAGATGTAATCCATAGCAGGGGATGGCATATTTATATGACTAAAATAAGACGCTTTCTACATTATTTGCTACTACAGCGGCTGGCTTTCTTGTGGCAGCCAGCAGTCAGCCAAATCTCGGGTGGCAAAATATTTTTATGCAAATGCCTGTTGTTTATTTAATTTTTTCTTTTTTTTTTGTCAGATTTAAGACCAAAATCCTAAAATTAAGGTAATTAATCCTAACGAAACAATTGTTTTTTGTGTTTTCATATCCGCAAGCCTTAATAAACGTGTAGTTTATTTTATGGTTTTTACGAGTCTCTTTAAAGCTTTTGAAAATGTTGTGCATGTTTTATTAATTTTGTTTCCACAGTGCGTGTGTGCTCGTGCCTGTACGCGTGTGAAGAGATAAAAATCTTATATCTTTATTAAACAAAAAAAAAAAAAAAACATCAACAACAGCAACATCAGCAAACTAAAATATTAACATATTTTTCAAAAGGGTTTTATATTCATAAATTATATTAACAAACAAATACATTGAAGAGAACAGAAATTTCCTTTGCTTTAACATCAGTTTTGATAACGGCAAATATTGTTATTAAAACTGTAAAAATTTAAAAATGTTTTTTTTTTCGTTATAAAACAGTTGACAGCTGGGTGTCAGGAGTGTATATCAAATTTCATGTACCCAAAAGATAGTTTATGTCTTTGACATATTTACAGCATAAAACAGAACATTTTTGAAATTCAAAAGAAACAAAAAAAAAAATTAATAAACAATAAACATTAGAAATGTTGAGAAATTAATAAAAGCTTTTCGTATACTGGTATTTTATGAATTTAAAAACAATCGTACAAATTAACAAAGCTATTGATGTATGTACTTATACTCATGAAATAGCAGAGAAATCCAGTTTTATCCAGACCAAAATAAAATACATTTTATTCACACTTATTTCATTTTCTTTTCAAATTTCCGTTTTTCAAAAATACCATTAAAACGAACTAAGACCGGCAAGGGTTAAATGCCGGGTGGTATATATAGTGGAGGCCGTACACTTTAGTTTTAGTGAAAACGTTAGAGGGCTACAAGCAAATGAATCGAGGAACATGAGAGAATTGAGAAGATGAATTACGGACAAAAGAACACTTGATAATGAATAGTAGCGGCAAGAATATGTTTATGAAATTTTATTTAACCAAGACAATGCCAAGGGTCCAGATGGCTGAAGTAGTCGTCTGCATGTTGACTATAGAACAAAAACAAATAAAAACATTCCGAATTTTTTCTGATGTGCATTTGTGTGTCTTTTTGTCAGTTGTTGTCGGAAGGTTTCAGTGGCGAAGGCATAGTCACTGCTCACTGAACAGTAACGGCTTCACCTGTAATCCACAGGCACATCAGAACGCCCAACTTCGTTCAGTATTGTGTAGCACCGGCGAATTAAAATAATTACTAAAACGGCTACTAAAACGAAGCTTCAAAATTTAATAAATAAGTCTCCGTGACATCTGAGGCGCTTCAACACTACTATAAAACAAAGAACGTGCAAAAGCAGAGTTGTACGATAGTGAAGCTACACCACCTGTCATATCTCCTACTATCCCTTTCTTCTAGTTCCACCACGATGCATCGCATGTGTAGAGATAATCTCCTGACTGCTGGTCCAAGATTAAAAAAAATTATGACTAAAACTCTGAATCATCTTTATTTATAGCAAATTGACCATAATGCAAAAAAATACAGTAGAAATCGGTTATGACGAACAACGGTTATAAAGAAAAAAATTCCCCAGCCCCAACAGTTTTGCATTAATATTTCTTAAAAATTATTACGGTTATATCAAACTCCACTTATAGCGAATTTCCGTTTATAACAAACTTTTTCTTAAATCCAATAAACAAAAATGCATGGAATTAGTTAAAATTTTAAATAGGCTGATGATCGAAAACATACAAGCAGTGAAAATTACATGCGATTGTTGTTAAGAAAGATACTAAATTAAATCACACTGAAAAACACCAGCAGCCGCGGACTTTATTAATATCGATTATTTTCGGAGGCATGGAAATTGTCCCCTACCTTCCCTCGTGATCATAGAATCCTTTTAAAATATAGCGTACATATCTGTGCGAAATTTAATTAAAATCAGTACAGTATTTTCGACAATTATCCCCCCTGTTCAGTAAATCGAGTCGATTTAAAAACGAGTGATTTCTCAATACCGAAGTATGTGTAAAAACGAAAAAAATTTTGCGGATTCGGTTTACAGAACATACACGTATGTATATAGAATAGAATAAACTAACCTGAAATTGCCCTACTCAGGCACCGCCGGCCCAAAGTGCGACCACGTACCCAAAAGTTGCAAGACATGATCAGTGATCCAGAAGAATTCACAAATAAAAACAAAAAATACGGCAACACTGTAACTGCGCACTCACTACATGATATGGTACTGCACTATATTTATACTATTCCCCCCTGTGCAGAATGAGAAGTGCGTAGTAGTCACTAATTATTTTAAAGCACGTAAAAAGCTCTAATTCTTTAACGGCTGGAAGGATTTTAATAATTGTTTCACTATTCGATAGATTGTGAAATTGGCTATACGATTGACCCCCTAGGTGCCAATATTATTTAATAATTTTTGAGACAGAAGAGTTGCAAACACAACTTAGTAACACTGAAATCAGCTCGGCCAAAGACTAACCACCTTGTGCTCGATATGCAGGTCTATTAAATGGTAAAAAAATCACTCAAATTGCTTCAGGGGTCGATGAGTTACAGTGTTTGAAAAAACGTATAAAAATTATTTGATGACTGACCATGATTATTGAACCAGGAAAATTTTACGTTTTTTTTTTTAAACAGCAGGCAGAAGGTCTCTTTTCATCCGGACATTGTATACCGCCATAGGGTTATTAAATGTTACGAAATAATTTAAGTATTCCCCTTTAGCTGTTTTTATATTTTAGCTTCCTATTTTAAAGTGCCACTGTCAAATTTTCAACTGCAAAATGCATACATGTTGTGTTAAAGCAGAAAAGAAATTTGCTTCCGTAAACATCAGCCTGTTTTTATAATGGAAATGTTTTCAATTAGAGCGTGTTCTATTTTGAACGGACAAACAGCCGGCATGTACTGATTTGCAAGACAATTGTGTTTGTCGTTCGTGTAATACCATATACAACCAGGGGGCTTCCACCCCTCCATTAACTTATCGGCCACTTTTTGGCGGGCCTTTATTTACCTTTCCCACCAATTTAAAAAAAAATTCGTAATTTGTCCATAAGAAAAAAGAATTTTGGAAATTGGTACACAAACGACGAAGTTTTTTGATATGAATTTTTTAAAGGCGGGCACTTAGCACACCCTCCCCCCCCCAAAATTTTCTAAAAAAAATTTTTAGTGAATCTTTTCCATATGAATTTTGAAAATTGGTCCACAAATGTCAAAAATATTTGATAATAAATTTTTGGGGCGGGCACTTTGTCTTCCCCTCCCACAATTTCCAGAAAAAAAAATTAGTGGACCTTCTCCAAACGGCAAAAATTTTTGTAAATTGGTCCACAAACGACAAAGTAATTTGATAATCCATTTTTTTGGCGGGCACATTTCGCCAACCCCCCACAGAATTTTCAGAATTCGAATTTCCGAGTGTTCTAATTTACAAGAATCTACTGTATATGAAATTCCAGATCACATTGTCAACAATTTTAAAAAATAAAGAAAATATTTTTCTTAATACTTGTTTTTTAACTTTTTTTATTATTCGAACAATCTATTTAATTAAGCTTTAAATTTTTATTTTAAATAAAAATTACCTGAAGATGTTAACCGAAGGTTAACGAAATATCGATGGTGCCTCCGTAGTCTAGTGCATGAGCATTAGTCTTATCAATATGGAGGTGCGGGTTCGATTCCCGCTTAGACCCTGGGTGTTTCTACAGACAAGCTTAAGAGCTTCGTAGAGTTTGTATTGTCTTTAAAAAAAAAACAAAAAAAAAAAATATAAAACTAAGAAATAAAAAAACCTTAAAGCTTAATTAAATAGATTTTTCGAATAAAGAAAATATGTAAAAAAATATTGTGAAGACTTTCAGTAAAAAGTTAATTACCCCGTTGTTTATAACGAAAAAAAATTGCTCGGTTCCGCGGAGTTCGGCATAACCAAGTTCCACTGCATTAATAAATAATATATAAATTAAGCAAAATCTCCTTTTTGTGGCATTATGTTCCCTTCTCCTGTTAAGCTAGTCAACTGTCCAACTACAATTAGTGGTAAAATTCCTATGGGAATCAAACAGTCACTAGAATTGTATTATAATAATAAAACCACCACAATAAAACTATATTTGCTTTACAGAATAAATATAAGATTGTACAAAAAAAAAGGTATTAAATTTAAATTATTAAAATTTACAGGCCATAAAATATTTTAAGGAAAATAGGATTACAATGTGGTTCATGCGTTGACGTTGAGGGTGTCAAAGTTTTTAAGCTTCTTTACTTTATACCCTTTCCGTTTGAATGGAACCAAATGTTAAGCCCACCCTCCACCCGCCAAGTTAATCATCATAAATCATCGAACATAATACGAGTGAATATATTGGAGGTAACGAATGTATGAATAAAGAAAAACTTCTACTCGCTTTGTCATTCAAATGATGTTTGTTAGTATTTTGTTTAAATTGATTTTGTTTCAGTTATTAAAATGACCGTATGGAAAATTTTTAACCACAAGTTATTTAAAAAAAATAAAAAATTAATATTGTTTCAAAAACTTTCAACTTTATAACAAACTAATTATGGTTTTTATTAACAACTGTCAGAATTTCATTTAAAAGCGTTATTGGTTCGATTCGCACCACACAAAGAATGCTTTTTGTGGTTTTTTTTTAATAATAAAATTAATATCAATTTTTTTTGAACATGAAAAAATTTTATAGGCCTGTGAAAGGCTCAAAGTTGCCAGACCACTGCAATACATTCCCAGCAAAAGAAGTACTTCCAAAGAAGTGATGATGTTCTTATTATTGTAATCCGGAAGTAGTGAAAATGTGGTTAATTTCCTATGAATTTTATATAGTGAGTTATGTTGCTTCCGTAGAGGTATGAAAATGGTCTAATAAATTTTATTAATTTTTAATTAAATTCACATTTTTTTTTTTATTTTTTTTTTATCTGGGACCAGCACTCAGGAGATGTCTCCTATATATGCGAAGCAATGTGCTGGAACTATAGGAAAGGGATAGTATGAGAAACGACAGGAGGTGAAGCTTAATTAATTATTTTACAGCTCTGCTTTCGCACGTTCTTTGTTTATACTTTTAGCAGTGCTGAAGCTTCAGTTCAGTAGCCATTTTTATTATTGTTTTACATCGCCGGTGCTACACAATACCGACGAAGGAGGGCGTTCTGATGTGATTGTGGATTGCTATCAGCTGAAGCCGGTATTGTTCAGTGACCAGTGACTATGCCTTCGCCACTGAAACCTACCGACAACAACTGACACACAAAGACACACTAATGCACATCAGAAAAATGCGAGATGTTTATTTTTATTTTAAAAATTTTTAGTCTGAAACTGGGCTTGAACCCATGTCTGTTTTTGGTTTAGTAGTCAACGTGCAGACTACCATCCATCGTGCCATCGCCACCCTCAATTTATGCAGCGATGTTAACTTTTTTATTTCGGTTGCCGTACAGCCCTAAAAAAATTTCCATTTTTTACATAAAATTACTGTACGTTTACTACAAAAAAAATATTATATCTCATTCTAAATACATAGTATTTATAAATATATCACGATCGCTGCCATGCAACCCATACGTGCTTCAGTTGAATTTCTTTCGTAAGGCCATGTGCACCACCGCTGGGTCACACACTATATATAAATAATATAAGACTGTTTTCACCACGGTCTGCGAATATGAATATGTCAATGTATAGCATTCCGACTTAAAGAACGACGCAAAGCACAACGTAATTAAGCGCTTAGTTTTTACGCTGCAATGAGTAACCTAAATTAAAGCGTTAACGTTGCGACAGAAACAGTAACAGTTTACTCACTTTGATTAATAAAAAACTATAAATAGAAATAAGAAATAGAGATAAATCACTAAATTGACCTGAAGACAAATAAATTCTCTTTACTTTTCAGCAATTTAATATTATTGCAGCCAACTTCACTGCTTTAAGCGCTGTCAAAATTTGATTTTCCAATTGCAAAGGGTTGCCGCCGCGTTATTTCGGTGGGTTACATACATTTTCTAAGGGCATGAGAAATTTTGACAGCCAAATAACGCTTTGCGTCGTATTTTAGGATTGGTCTGTAAGAAGGACTTCCAATTTTTTACTGGGTTGTTGGTCACAATGTATGTACCTACAAATAAAATTAATTGTTGAAATACAAAATGTTGAACTAATGTAAAGATTTTGTATGCCAATTAGGTAATGTTGTTAACTAACTTCAATGGGTGGAGAATATAAAGCATAATTAGACATTTACCGTACCTTCTTTCCATAGATTCCTATCAATGACAAATTGTTTTCTGATGACTTTGAATTTTGACTTGTGGAATACATGCGTTAAAAGCAAACCAAAACAAGTGAATCATTATTATAAATTAATGTTACTTAACAAAATGAAATCCGTGATTTTAACATAATACTCGTACTAGTGATGCATTGATTAATGTTTAACCACTACAGGCGACTAAAATCAAACAGCTGTCTTTGAAAATAAATTCCAAGAAAACATGGCCAGCAAAGCATTTAATTAATGCGAAATAAATGTCTTTGATAAACTCATATAATATGCATATGTATGCATGTATGCATGTATTGTTGTACACTGCCGCTCACTTAATTATGTTCGAAATTTTATTTACAGTCGAATAATTTTTTTTTTTCGAATATTACGATAACTATAATTATGATTAAAATGCTAAATAGTAAAGTTTTGCTGAAGTTTTATTAAAAAGATGAAAAGTCATACCAAGTCCCAAGAATTGGAGGCAGCTCGTCTGTTCGATATAGTCGTGACTCTTTATGCACGTTTTTTAATTTTTTTCCGCATGCTGACTTATTTCTTATAACTGGGGGTTTTTTTTTTAGCTGCATGAGAACTTAAAATTATAATACAAGACAGAAATCTTGTTGGAATGAGTTACATCGTCCATTCAATCTGCGTCCAATTTTTTACTGCTTTTTCCAACAAATCTGACCGTAGGGAAACAGTGGGGGCTTGAGTATAAGATGCCAATGCTTCAGGAGCTGTTGGTTTATCGACATAAACCAATGACATAACAGAGGCCCATAAAAAGTAATACAGAGGCGTTCAAACGCACACACGCCAGTTAACAGGACCAGTTCTGAAAATAAAATGGTCACTAAATTGATTTTGCAGTAAATCTATTATTAAGCGCGCTGTACTTTTGTATTTCATCTTGGACCAGTCCGTAGGGAAATCCCCTATATATGCAATATTACTAGATAGAGAGAGAAAGGGAGTGTAAAGAATAGACATGTGGTGAAAGTGTTAGGAAGATGGAGCTTAATTCTTGCACAACGCCGCAGTTAATTTTTAACGCATTTTTTATTTATTATTTTACTTTGTCCACGTTATATTGCTCAAATACCGACGAAGGAGTGTAGTGCAATACAGAAAACTTTGAACAATTTTTTTTTTTACTTCACCGGGTTGGGAACCGAACCCGCGGCCTTCTGTATGCAGAGACAACACGCTAACTACCGACCATCAGCATCCACAAGTTGCGTCGTCTTCTCGTTTAAGTTTAGCTGATTAATTTTTGTAAACAGAAATTGAGTCGGCATGGCTCTATAATGCTCTTCATTCACCGTACCGGCAAGTCTTTGCTCATTTGAATACATTAGAGAGATAGAATTATATTTTTGGGTCGAACAGCTTTTATGCGAAATAATTTCCCTGCTTACATCTTTCTTGTTACATTTGACGCCAAACATTCAAATTGTATGTCCCTGAACAATACTCCCTATACCTCTATAATTCCAACGCAATGCCTTAAATGTCTCTATAAGCAATGTGATCAATAAGAATTCCCTTGTCTAAACCTTGGCTTACTGAAATGTAACCTACTACAGCAGTTGCAATATCACATCGTATGATTTCTTAATTATTTAATTTTCTTTATTAAAAAAAAATTTAAATTCTTCAAAAATTAAAATTTTTCTCTCAGTACAATTTCATCTTGAAAACTTCAAATATTTATTACTACAGCTATAGCAACCAATAACCACAAGAGTTTTTTTATCCTTTTAAATATTGCTACAATTTTTTTCAATATAAAATAGATTTAAATGTACATATGAAAAATTTTCAACACACTTTATTCTCTTCCAAAGCATACGAATGTCACTTTCTCTACCCAAGAAATAAGACATATAAATATATCAAATGATTCCGACTGGGCTGCATTTGTGCAATTGGCATAAAATTAGGTTTTTTTTACTAATTTATTTATAGAATTTATTTAAATTGTGTAAATATATATAAAAAAAAATAATTTACTTTAGTTTTGGCCGTGTTTTTTTTTCTAATTTCATTTCATTGATTTATTTTCTAGAATTAAATAATATTTATTGGTTACAAAAAATTGCAGAAATCTCCATTATCTGGTGTCAGCAAATTCAATTGAATTTTTAAAAATTTCGAAAAGAAAATTTCATTTGAATTTATTGCATATAAATAATAATGGATGAATTTTGGACACTGTTAACCATATATCTTGCTTAGACAAATCCTTTAAATGCACTACAAAACATTTTGAAAAATGTTACGAAAAATTCAACAAATAATAAAATTTAAATATAAATTTAAATTTAAGCAGAAGTGAAAAGAATTTTGGTATAGATGGGGTGACTTCTTTACTATTTGATTTTTAAGTGTAAAAAAAAATTAGCGACATGTGGCAATGCCAAAAAATACGCAGTAAAGTTTGCCAGTGCTGTGCGAGAAATATACTGCGCAAATTACATCCATTTTATGATCGTCACGTAACAGGCTATTGTAGCTATAGTGTGGCCAAATTTCGCAGCTCTTTGACTTTATTGGACATTAATCAACCAATACGGATATGAAGAGTGCGAGTACCGAGGAAATATTGCTGCTGTATCGGCCAGTGTCAATGAAGAAAAAAAAAACCGCAACGTTACAGTCAAGGTATCGTGCGATTAGTTAGCGACTTTTTTTTTACCAAAATGGAAGAATTGGAATTGATTGACATGTGGTTACATACCACACAGCACGCGATGCCGTGGACATATTGAGAGGCGCATTTGTTGAGCAATTAATCTCACGTTTTGGAGCAGACCGCCCAGCCCATGCGATTTCATCCCTCTAGACTATTTTTATTCCGACAATACGTGAGGTATCTCGTGTACAGGAACAATTCAACTAAAGTTGTGATTGCCATTGCTGAGATACTGGTGAAAACTGCTGGAAAAAGTATGTCAAAATAGGAAGGTCACGGCTGGAACACCATGGTGTAACCGTGATAAGGTTTGGTTAGATTAGGTACCGGACCCTCTCCGAAGAAGAACGCTAGATGTTAGGCTCATTATGATACCACAAGCCGTTCACAACGGCGGATCAGACATTCGTTACACGAAACCATCCAGATTGCAAAATAAATCCCCGCTATTGCGAAAGCTCTGAACCGAAAGAATTCAGTCAATCATGAGAGCAAATGTGAGGCGAAAAACCTTCGCCGTATCATGGCAAGATTTTGGCACTGGCACATAAGATGATCCACCGTTTCCTCCTCCTCTACAGACCCACAGCCAGTGCAATCATCCCGAGAGGGAATGCTGAGTCTATCGGCATGCCTTCCAAAGAGACAATGATCCGTGAGAAGCGCGATTTGACGGCCATACGATTCAAGGAAAGAAGACATTTAGTCCTCTTCTCATTCAGGTTGGGCCAGCAGGGTGTAGCAATACTGCACGTCTCCTGATGCTGTCAACGAAACTACGCCTCCATATACACCGTAAGAAAGATTTACATGAAATAATTTTTAAAAAGTAAATGGCAGGCATCCATTTATCGGCGCAAATGAATATTTAATTCACTTTTACAAATTTTTTGTGTTTTTTTTCTTTCCATTTCCAAAACTCAAACGGTTAGAAAATAACCCTTTATATTGCAGCGTGGTTACTCTGTTATTCGAAAAGAACGAAAATATTATCGTGTACAAATTCGAATAATATTTTTGACATTTTGATTTGATTTGGAGAATAGCCCACCAGGTCTGCGCCATACTCATAAAAATCTCTTTGGTTTACAGAAAGTACTATTGTCTGAAGTAGTTAGCGCTGGGGCTCGAAAGTGAGATGTTCAAAACCTGCTACACATGTTTCTAATGTGTATTACTGTCTCTGTGTGTTAAGTGTTAACTTTGCTTGTGTTAGAATTAAGCCCTGACATGTTACTTCACCACCTGTCTCTATAAATTTGTTGCTGATACCATTTGTAAAGCGCAAACATTTTTACGAATACGGCAATTAATTATTAGAAAAGAATTTTATTAAAAAAAGAAATTTCTATCTGCACTTTCCGTAATCTACGTATAGTGCCAAAACAGATGCACACCACACTCGTATATTTACTTTACGGCCATAGAAACATTTTATGGCAACAACAAATATGCTAAATTTCTAATTCATTTACACTTTTTTCTACCTTCCATAAATATTCTAATAAAAATATATTGTGCAGAAAAGTAATATCTGTTATTTTTACGTTTGCTCTGTTAAATGTATCTCTTTAGCTTTTGTTGCCATTTTAAAAATGAAGAAGTACTCGTAGTCAACGTAAGCGCCTGGGGGAAACCAGCAATAAACAAATTTCGAAATGGAAAATACTGTTGCCATGAAATATTGCCATATGAATATGTATTTATTATGTTGCACAATTGTCATAAATTTCCGAAAAAGTAAACCATTGAAAAATGTTTCACAGAATGGCATATATGTATTTAGAAAATTCACTTTAATATAGGGTTAAAATGCACAGTGGGGCCGAGGTTTAAAAAATAAATAAAAAAAAAAACTAACTGTACTTTTAATATCTTCTTGGCAAATTGGTGTTTGTTTGAGCACATACCCTTAAATTCGTAACGAGATTTAATAAGTATTTTGGTGCTTCAGAAAACAAAAAAAACGAAAATAATATTTTGGAATGAAATCTTACACAGAATTTATAGTTTCTGCGCCCTATTACAAATATGTATTTGAAACTATGTTTTATTCGAGAAAAAATAATTTCTTACTCATATTCCACACGAAAGCTAATTTTAAACAGCGTAAATATATTTTGCAAATTTTTAAAACTCTCTTGAACAACTTCAACAAGAAAACAAAATTATTACCATATTTTTTTTTTGTGCATATTTTGACAAATCCACTATACGGCAGTACACAAAACAAAAGAATGCAAACCAACTCACATAAATTATTTAAAAATGTCAAAGAGTAATTTTAAGTTTTGGCTTTTTTATTTTTTTCAAGCCGAATTCACAACAGGTGAACTCACTAGTCCAGCTGGCCGACTATTTATCTTTGGTTAATGTCAAATTGTATGAATTATTTTGACAGTACACAATGATTTTTGGTTGTTGTTGTTGTTGTACTACTGAGCTTACCTGGTATCAATTCGCCTTGATTTTTTTGCTGGTATGTTTTCTTTGTAAACAGCTGTTTTTTCTTTTGTTAATTGCTCTTGTTGCCATATTATGCTTGGCTACTTGAGAATGTTGCCAAATTATTTGTATAAAAAAAAACGTTCTAACAATTTGTTTGGGAAATGACAAAACGGTCTGGAATCTGTCACAAGAAAAACAAATTCGAACGGAGTGGTTAATATGGAATCAAAATCATTCCGAACGGAATCTGTGGCACGGCTGTATAACTCATTTTTTGTCTACACAGTAAGAAATATTACTTTTTTATTTTTAATTAACAGGTTTGATTAGAATAACATATATTTTCAATTAAAACTTTTATGAATTCAATTAAATTTTTAATTAATTTTTTTTGCTCAATACCTAAATAAATAATTTTTTTTTTACTATGAACTACACAAATTGACACCAAAAATGCGAATTAATTTTTTTTTGTTATTGCAAGTTTGTTTGAAATTTTCAAAATATTCAATTAAATTTTTAATTATTATTATTAAAAATTTAATTGAAAATTACTTCAATTAAGTCAACAATTAATAAATAATAATAATTTAATCGATATTATAAATTTCTCTAAAACACTAATTATTTAAGCTTACGGTCTTTTCAATATATTTAATATTTATTCCGATTCGATATTTCGCTACTCCTTTGTGTAGCTTCTTCAGGAAAATTGGTTTTTGTTTATAAAGAAAAAATATTTTTGAAAATTTTTTTTTTTTTTTTTTTTTTTTAGAAAAATAATTTCTTTAAAGTTGAAAATTTAATTACTTTTTTAATCGATATTACAAAATTTTTAATAAAAATTTTATTTTTTTTTTGTAAAGTTTTTATTTTTTTTATGCAATAAACATAAGAAAATATAATAATATTTATGTGAGTTACAAAGTGTAAGTGGAATTGATGTCACAGAATTCTTCTCAAAACAAGGCTCCATATGAAAAAAAAAATTATTTAAATAATCTTGAATAAATCATTTGCCTGGCACTTTTCCTCTCTTCATATTTAAAAAAAATAAAACTAAAGAAATTTGTGAACAATTATAAAGTAAAATATACAAAATAAGGTTATGACCGCATTCTTATTCTACTTCCATATATAAGTTTGTCATGCTGTGTGTAATTTCTTTAATATTCTTTTCTGAAAAAAAATGTATATATTTTCTGAATAGAAGAAGAATAGTGAAGTTTATTGTGCCATGTCCGCCTGTACGACTGTCTGTGTGTCCGTTGAAATCAACTTTCCAGCCAAACTAAATATTACACAGAATTCGTTTTGCTGTGAGTCGGTCAGTAGAAGACCAAAATCGGTTGCGATTTGAATTCAGCCGAATCAATTCAATAGTTTCCACGCTGCAGCCGAAGAAACACAACCACATGGTTTTTTTTCTCGAAATTTCAGTACAAAAACTTCCGGAACTTCAAAACGGTGGGACCGATTTTAGTGAAATTTAATCCGTGTAAGTACGTAAACTGCTTCCTTCAAATACCAATGTGATACGCTGGGTGAAGCTTCGGTCATTTTATAAGCTAAATATATTATTTTTAAAAGGGCTTAACCGATGAAATTTACAGCGTTTGTTCAATGAAACACACATATACATACATACACATATAAACATTTCAGACTGTAATATTTGGTCTGTATAACTGGTGCGAATTTCGCTATAACTAAATGTTGAACTGACTGGATGAAATGTGGTGGAAAGTTCATTAGGAATGAAGACAAATGTGTGTTACCAAAAGTTATCTGAGAGTGCTGGGCTCAAGAAGAGGTCAAAATTCGGTCCGTCTGAAGAGCTGATACGAATGAATACATCAAAAAATTAGGTAAAATCCCGGTACTACTAAACGACTAGGCGAAAATTCAGAAGAATATGGGATATAAGGTGTAATGAAGGGTATCTAAGATCCGGCACAGCCGAATATAGCACTCTTAATCTACTTTTGTTTGAAATTACGTTCAATTCATGGATTTCGCTTGCAGACTTTCTCGTATTTTGAATCTGGGTGGACATTCATAATATTTAATTTAGGTCTAATCCATTTATTATTACGGAAAGAAATCATAAATTGGAAAAAAAATATATAGTGTAAATATTATGTTATCTGATTAATGGATTAATAACAACAACAATGCTTAGAAATCAATAACGAAAAATAAACAATTTTGTAAATTCATAACAAAATGAAACGAATAATTAGAACAGCGTAATTTCAGTGTTACTAACAACTAACAGTCCACTAACGTGGAATTATCAGGCATTAATTTGTAACCTCTGACATATGGACGGAAGGAAATTTACTGAAAATGAAAGAAAATAAACAAATAAAAGCAGTGATTATAGATAGACATACATACATATCGCTCATTTACTCAAACAATGTCATAACTCTAAAAATATAATTTTTCAGTTAATAATGCAGAATAAATTTTCATATCGACTAGTATCATGTGTATAAGAAACTCATACAGTAGCGTCGTGATAGCAGAATCTTCTTTAAGTTCACTCTTTTAGGGTGTATATGAATTGAAAACTTTAAGTAGGTTTTTTAGGAAACTAGTTTCCTTAAGTTAGGACGTTTTTGAGTAAATGAACGATATGTATGTGCATTAGTGTGACCGCAAGCTATATGGACAATTTTTTTTTCCTATTTTCACTTGGCAAACCCCTTAGATTGGTTCCAAATTAGAAAAAAAAATATATATAAAAAATTTTAGATCGTTTGCATAATTATTGGGCGTGCCTTGAGCCCACAAAGTTTCCTAAAAATTATATTGTTCTCACTATGGCTCGCTTTAATTGTTCATAACTTCAGTAATATTTATTTTAGAGAAAAACCTTATTCACAAATATTCTAGGGCTATATCTGATGAACAATGTTGCTCAGTATTAGTTTTCTTTAACATTAATATTTAATCACGAAAAAACCAAATTAAAATATAACAACGAAATTTTCACATATCTTCGCATTCTTTGCATACAAACTTATCGCTTTAGATGTTTGCAAGGTCAGTGATCGAAAAGCCGTGCATTTAATTATATTATATATTAACGGTCACACTAATGTGCATGCGGTTTTTGAAAATACACATTTTTATTTTCATTAAATCAATAACTTTACAAATTTTAAGGAAAAACGTCTGGTTTTTTAAATTTACGGTGCGGAGCTGCAAAAAGGCTTTATATCGGGTGTTTTTTAGCTGCATGAGAACTATCGATGTCGATAAGTATGGTTCGATAATTGAGAACGTCAAACTGTGTTGACATTTCTGTTCAGCTAGAAATAAGAAACGTGCGAAAGCAGACTTTACAAGAAGAGTGAAGCTTCACCTCCTTCAGCTCTCCCTCACTATTCCTTTTCACTAGTTCCAGCACAATGCACCCCATGCGTAGAGGTCATCAATATTTTTTTGGTGAATCATAAATATAAAGAAATCATTTGGAAAAAAGCTAAAACATTTTGTGCTGGCCGTTTAAAAGTGCCAGTTAAGAAAATAAAAATGGCATATCGAAGAGAAGTTGTAAATTTTTTTTGATACTTAAGATTTTCAATCTTGAATGCCTGATAAGACAATGCAATCCAGCTAAATTTTCAAACAAATTATATATAAAATCATTTGAAATAAATTAAGCAAGTACTATCACACCCCTAACTGACACTCCCTAAATTAAAAATCTTAAAATGAAAAAAAAAAAAAAACATGCAAATCACCGCATTCAACGACCACCCAAATCGGATGGATCGCTTCTGTCATGAGTTGCATAAACAAAGTCTATAAAAATTTAATTTTCGGCTGACTGTAATATCTACTGCCAGTTTTGTTTATACCGAACCTAGGCAAGGGGAAATAGGTTTGAAACAAACAAAGTATACACCACATAGAAACAGTAAACAGTGTTAGTAATCTGGAACATTATGTATTTGGATATTTCAGGATGCCTTGCCATCACATTGTGTTTATAAATGAGACACAATTATTCTTTGTTTATTTATACTCGAGTAGCAAAGTGAATGAATGAACAAGATATACAGGAATGTTGAATAAAATTTAAATTTTATATTGAAAAACAGAAAACAAAAAAAAAATGTGGGATGCACAGAAATCTCTATGGATTTAAGCAATATAGAAAATTGGGGTTATGTCAGCGATGAAATTGTACTCGTACATGCAGACGTTGTCTTTATTTTTATTTCATGCATACAAAGAGAGCTTTTAATCTAAACATCATGACGGTAAATCTTCCGTTGTCAGCCGGTTAGTCCCTCAGTTACCCTGGCCTTGATGTGGTACAAACGTAGGTCTCCCCACTAACTTATTTCCTTCCGTATTTTCATAATGTTTTTGTTCTTATTTGATTTTCGGCTGGAGGAATGAATGTATTATTGTCAGAATTGTCGTTTGTTAAAATGATGTTTATTTTATTTTTATTGCCTGAAACAGAATTAAATTGTAAAACTTCTTTACATACAAATCCGTAGAGATTTATCTAATGAAGGATAATGGCACAGTACTTAGCGAAAAATCAGCAACAAAATGTGATGCTGTCAAGGAAAATTCCAAGTAACAGAAATACATACGTACGGATATGTCACAGTCTTGGCATTGCGAGAGCAAGAAAAAGGTACGGAAATATAATTTTATTCTACATGGGTCTAATGTACTGACATTTATTCTCTCGGTAAGATAAAAGGGCAGCCCCAAAACTAAATGCGACCACTCGTAGGGCAATATTGTGTTACGAAACAGACAGATGATTTCAATGAATACTGTACTGTTGCTGCTGCTTCCTAAACGAAATTAGAATATCTTAGAAGAATTTAAATTTTTACACAAATGAGAAATTAATAACCCAGCAAGCATTCGAATTGAATTAAGAAATTTTTTTTGCCACTAAAATTTTTTTAAAATTTTTAAAATATGAAAATTAATTCAATTAATGGCAAGAATAATAATTTAATTGTTACTATTAATTTCTTTACATGTGTAAATATAATTAATTTTTTAATTGATATTACAAAATTTTTATTTAAAATTGTGTTTTATTTCTTTCTGTGCGCTGTTATTATTCGGCTCATAAATTTTCTACATTTAAGTCAGCTTTTAGGTTTGAACCATTTTTTTTTTATTTTCGCTGTGACCAGGGAACGGTTCAACATGACCAGTTAAAACGTTAACTAATGTGATATTCTTATATTTTATTACATCTACGAAATTTGTAATTATATACATACGTTATAAAGAAGGTTAAAAAAATGAGAAGTTAGAAATCTTTGTTGGTCCATATGGAAGGATTTATTTATAAGAACAAAATTTACAGAACAAGTGCAAAAACCATATAATTTTGTCAGTAGAGGATGAACAAATTACTTTTCATTATAATTTCCATATAAGTTTGCTATATGTAATGCATTTATTATCGCACGTGAGTTTGCAACTGCTGCAGGACCATCGTTTACTAGCAGATGACATTTTTGGAATACGGCATGTGGATACTGCACAATCAGAAAATGATTTTGTTATTTCGTTACGAAACCGTTTGCAGAATATTATATCAAGTAGAAAAACCATATTTGAGTGCATTTATTGTTCTAAAAAAAATAGTATAAGTCAAAATTTTTCCATATTTAAGATTCGAAAGAGTTTGTTTTTTCAACATAAAGCCAGGGTTAATCGTAAAATTCGGAAACTTGAAACATAAGAAATCCATGCCCATGTAATCTCATATGTATCAGTATATGTAAAGTTTTACCAAAGAAGCTTCCCGAAATATGAAGACGTAAAAAAGGGATATTATGTTACTTATTCTCTATTGACTCACTCACTAATCAATATCATGGGGCAGCTCCACTATAGCTGGTGAGCTGAAATTTAATGTGCAGTTATCAGATTTATAAAGAGGTGAAAATAGGCAATTTTTAACAAATAAAAAAAAGAAATATGGGAATTGCAGGCCGTTGGTTAAACAAATTTTCTGCCTTTGACAAGGTTTTTAAGAAAACAAAAATTCATGCATATTATTTTTGGCATCAATATCTTTAGAACCATTTTAGAGATATTTATCAAATATCAATTACTAGACGGTGGGCCAAAAGTAATCAGCCGCGGCATAAGTAATCATCCGATAACTTTTTGCTGTAATTTTATCTAATAAAAACCTTTGGATCTGCATGTATGGTCATCAACTCTGGCGGCGGTCACTTAGCCCATATCATAACAAGAGACAAAATTTGTCTTGAAAAAAAATTACAGCAAAAGAACATCGGGTGATTACTTATGTTCCGGGTGATTACTTTTGGCTCACCCTGTACATCCAATATAAACCCAATTTGGAATTATCTATCAGAAAAAAAAATTATTTTTTCGAAACTTTTCGTCAATGATATCTCTCCAAAGAATCTGCTGATTTTAGTAAAATTAACAGAAAAGGCCGCCCCTCTCCGAGGTTAATAGCTGATTAAATTTGAAACTTGATCGTTTTAGTAGTTAAAATTTTATTGGGAAAAAACAATTTTATTTTCGAAATTGTTTGAAATCTACTGCTCCAAATCGATTCGTTATCTTACGACATTAAAGTGAGTTCAATATCTCTCGAATGCGACATAGTTTCGATACGTTGCCACTTTCTTAAGTTATGAGATGTTTGAATACATAGAGACACATACCCATATCGAGCCTTTGGTGCAATACCGTAGTAATTCAAAAAATCGTGAACTGAGAAAAATGCATTTAAACTTTTGAGCCATCTTTTTGATAGTATTTTCGTTTACTGAAGTTATTTTTTACAAGTTTTTAAATAAAGACGTTTGTTTTGTAATGTTTTGTGTTTGTAAATTGCTTGTCATAAAGGAAATATTTCATTATTGCAAATAAATATTGTTGGAAATAGCTGGAGGCAATAAAGACATTTGCAGCTATAGAATCTGAACAGTTAGAGATAGAACCATAATCTTTTTTCCTTTAGATATATATTTCCCCAAAGATCATTTCTGCATACCCAGCTCAAAAAATTCATATTTTGAGTTAATACGGTATTGCAGCAAAGGCTCGATATATATCCTTCCTACTGATATCAAGGCGAAAATAGTCAAAATCGACTCCCAGGACCTCAACACGTCGAACTGTATTGAAAACTGAATGTTCGAAAATTGGCGTAAAATCAATAACTTCTTATAACGGGAAGTTCAAAAAGTACTAAGACCAAAATCGGGACTAAGTTTTTTATATGGGTGTCTCCGTGTATGATCGAGCACATTAGTCTCTCAATTTGGAGGTTGTGTTGGTTCCATTCCGGCTAAGAGCCTGGGTGCTTTCAGCTTCTGCGTGTGTTTTGAAAAGAATGACAGTAACATATCAGCTACTTAGGCAATCAATTTCTTACTTTCTATTACGGGTCACAGTTAAGGAGAAATACTGCTTACCCAGTTAATTGCTAAGGAATTAGAAGGTATTGTAAATACATATCAAGAACTTTCTCTCGCTCTCTCTCTCTCTTCAATGTGATCTTATTAATTTTCATATGCGAATTTTTTGGGTTACGAGTAATATGGCTTTGTGGGCTTTAATATTACAACATTGAACTTGCAACTAAAAGCCCTAAAAGCTTTAGGGTACTTTATTTAACATTAGGGAACTGCAAATTGAAACTGAAAATTTATTTATTTAATTATATTTATTTTTGAGCGATGGTCTTTTTTATGAAAAGTTTTTAACAATTATTTATTTTTCAATATTTCGCTACCAAATAGGTAGTAGCATCGTCAGTAAATAATAATTTGTATTAACAAAAATATTTTTTTAAAATAAGAAAAATAAATATTTTTGAAAGGAAATGAAAATTTTTTGTCATTGATATTTATTTATTTAATAATTTTTTATAAATAAAATTTATTTATTTAATATTATTATTTATATTATATTTTTTTTTATTATATATTTAATATTATTAATATTACTATTTCTTATTAATATTATTTATTTATTTAAAATTTTCCTAATTTGCTTAATTTGGTGAAAAGTTCACTAGAGTTTTTTAAATAAATCTTCAAAAACTAACAACAAATAACAGAGAATGCCTTGAATAATTAATTAATGAAGTTATGTTTATGAATTTGAGTCCAATTTAAGGCAACTTTTTAAAAAAATATTATTTCCCTAAGGAATTCCTTTACAAGTTCAAAAATAATGTCTTTGAAAATTAGTTGCCCTCAAAAATTAAACCTCAGTTGATGACTTTATTGGAGATTTTTTTTGTCTGTTGGAAACACTCCAAACTACAAACAAGAAACATCAAATTTTGTAACTCATTCGTTCATTGATTGCCAAGCAATACGACAGCCAATCGTATTTGTATTAGAAAGTAACCTAATTTCTAATCTAAAAATAACTTTATGCCCCTTTTTGCTCCAACCCTTAATAACAACTATAAAATTTTGTTGAACCAGAAAACCATTTTTTTGTTTGTTAATTACATAACAACAACAGAACTAAAGGCAAGGAAATTTCATCTTGATTACTGTCTTTATGAAAAAAGATTTTACTCGCATCCAAATCTGCCAATCTTCTCTATTCCCACCCCCAAAACAAAAACCTGAGAGTTTTTCTTTAACTTAAAATTAAAGGAAGGCAAAGTGAAATGTAAAACGGCATAGAGAAATGTAAAATAATAAGCTTTTACACACGTCTGTATTTTGTTTAAATTTAATTTAAAAAAAACGTATTTAACTGGTAAACAAACACAATTTAAATTTGTGGTTTCAAGTTTTGGGAAAGCCCGTTGCGACTACAGTATATCCCGCATAAAGATCTTTCACGTTTTCAAGCCCGTTTTTCCCCATATTTCCTCACCAAAAGTCCACGTTTAATTGCTTTGAAAATAAAATTTCCTAAATAATATTCGTGTATTTTCCTCGGTACTATATTTGACGGCAACATTTCAAGAAATGCAGGCAAGTTTCCGTCCATCTGCACTTGTAGTCTCTAAATTTGAGGGTGGCGATGGCTGAAGTAGTCTGCACGTTGACTACAAAACCAAAAAGTCCTGTCTTCGAGCCCAGTTTTAGACTCTCTCGCATTTTTTTTAATGTGCATTAGTGTGCCTTTGTGTCAGTTGCTGTCGAATGGTTTCAGTGGCGCAGCTTTAATCACTGGCCACTTAAAAATATCGGCTGCAGGTGATAGCAATTCACAACACAACAGAGCGCCCTCCTTCGCCGGTATTGTGTAGCACCAGCGGAAAAAATAATTACTAAAACAAAGCTTGAAATTTGAATACGTATCCTTGACATCAAATGCGCTGCAGCATTGCTATAAACAAAAAGCGCGCTGGCCCGAGATTAAAAATAAAATTGCAAATAAATTTTTTTCGCATAATAGCTTTAAATTTTTTTTCTCTTTTAAAAATAAATTCTGAATCCATAAAAAAAATAAAAATTTAACATGGGAAAAACATTTCTCAATTATAATTCGATGGCATTCGCAAAAATTAACAATCTTACACAAGTGAACTGGCCTTGTTTTAATTAGTTCATATTATCGCGAGTGCACTGTATACACAAATGAACCAGTTGGAGTTCTATGGCAACCTAATCTAAAAATAGAGCATTAGATATAAGGAAAAAGGACAGTTAGACTAGATGCCTGAAGTAAAAAGTAACATGTACATTTTATTACAAAAAGTAGCTTTTGTTACAGAAAATACTGAACAAGACAAAGAGTACCTTTTATTAAACAAAAACAACTTTTTATTACAAAAAATACCTTTTATTACAGAGGATGCCTTTTATTACAAAAAGTACCTTTTATTAAAAAAAAATGCCTTTTATTACATAAAGTGGATTTTATTACAAAAATTCCATTTTATTAAAAAAGTATTAAAAAAGTACCCTTTATCGCATAAAAGTACCTTTTATTCTAAGCAGTGCCTTTTATTACAAAAAGTGGCTTTAATTACAAAAATTACCTTTTCTTACAAAACGTACGTTTTATTACAAAAAGTTCCTTTTATTACAAAGAGCACCTTTTATTACAAAGGGTGCTTTTTATTCCAAAAAAGATTTTTTATTACAAAAAAACATTTTATTAAAAAAAAAAAAGTACCTTTTGTTATAAAAAGTAGCTTTTATTTAAAAACAACCTTGTTTCCAAAAATTACAAATAGTACCTTTCATTACAAAGATTACATTTTATTACAAAAGTCACGTTTTATTACAAAAAAAAATACCTCTTATTACAAAGAGTGCCTTTTATACCAAAAAGTATCTTCTATTACAAAAAGGACCTTTTATTACAAAAATGCATTTTAATAAAAAAGTATTAAACAATTGGCTTTAATTACAAAAAGTGCCTTTTATTACTAGAAGTGCCTTTTCTTGCAAAAGAGTATCTTTTATTATAAAAAATCACATGTTATTACAAAAAATCACATTTTATTACAAAAAGTACCTTTTATTACAAAGAGTGCCTTTTATTACAAAGAGCACCTTTTATTACAAAGGGTGCTTTTTATTCCAAAAAAGATTTTTTATTACAAAAGTACATTTTATTAAAAAAAAAAAAGTACCTTTTGTTATAAAAAGTAGCTTTTATTTAAAAACAACCTTGTTTCCAAAAATTACAAATAGTACCTTTCATTACAAAGATTACATTTTATTACAAAAGTCACGTTTTATTACAAAAAAAAAATACCTCTTATTACAAAGAGTGCCTTTTATACCAAAAAGTATCTTCTATTACAAAAAGGACCTTTTATTACAAAAAATGCATTTTAATAAAAAAGTATTAAACAATTGGCTTTAATTACTAGAAGTGCCATTTTTTGCACAGAGTACCTTTTATTATAAAAAATCACATTTTATTACAAAACATCACATTTTATTACAAAAAGTACCTTTTTTTACAAAGAGGATTTTTTTTATTACAAAAAGTATATTTTATTAAAAAAAAAATTAGCTTTTATTGCAAAACTACCTTATTTCCAAAAAGTATCATTTTTTTAATTACTACTTTTCGAAAAACTATCTCAAAAATTTGATTCCTTATTTGTTTACATTTAAAGATGCTTCTTATTTTAGTATCTTTCAACGTATGACACACACTTTACGATTTTGTACCCTTAAGAAATTGTTTAATAAATAAATTGTGCGTGTAAAATTGTTCACCTTATTTAATATTTGAACTTGTTTGTTGTCTTCTTATTGCGTCGTCGTACACTTTCAAGTTGTTAATTAAAAAATTTACCGCATTACCTCAAAAACATGACAAAATCTAAGGAAACCCAAACTAACGAAACTAAACAAGAAACTACAAAAACATCAATAAAAATAATAATAACGGTGGTTGTTGTTGCTGTTGTTGAGCAAAAACATACCGCTATCAAGACCACCAGGTGAAAAGTTAGACAGACACACATGTACATACACACACATACATATGTAGGTATGTAATCGTATGCCTGCAACCGAAATACATGTATTTTTCTGGCATAATTTGCTCAATGTATTTGTAGTTGGTTTTTGGGGTGGTACAAGCATATTCCATTCTGCTACGCATCATGTCTGTGCATGTTTTCCGCCCTAAATATTTCCGTCGTTCTAACAATAATGTTAAGCAACGCCAGGGAAAATAATGGGTATGAAATTTAATTAAAATAACGACAACAAAAAAGTAAGAGTCTATTTATGTATGTATGTATGTGTGTACGTAACGTATACGTATCAGATCTTTAGAAAACTCTTCTATGCCATTTGAAGCGATAAGTGAATGTGAATAGGAGTAGTACATGCATATGTAGTTGTGTTAATACCTTGTTCGCTTAAAATAACGATTTTCTATTACAATTTTAACGTGAAAGGGTTTGTAAAGGAGCGTAGCCCCATTCCAACCGTCTAAGGCGGTCAGGTTGTTTTGACTGCGGTTTACTAATTTTATTATTCAATTATTATGGGTAGACATTTTTGTGGAAAAATTTTCCTTTCTCCTGAACGACTATGCATATTAAGAAGCAAAATTATCACATGAAAGTGTCAATATTTATACACGGGTACCTTCAATAAGTCATTGTATCACTGGATTTTATCATGCCGTGTTTGTGCCATGAAAGATTGCATAAATCTTGGCTTATTGCGTCAAGCATTTACCCAGTCTGACATATCTACCTTCACTAAACTACCGAATTGTATAAAGACACCGAGGGAAGTATGTACATATACATTACATACAAGATAGTGCAATAGTTGTCAGCCGATGTTTTTTAACTGAATTTTTTTAATTAACGAAAAACTTTAATTCATCTTCCGTTAGCGAATTGAGTACCAGCTGGACTAATTTCTAACACAATACATCAGTACTATACTAATTTTAAGCAATCTGTCAGAAAATTTTTGGGTCGGTTATAATAAATAGATGGCGCGCAAAAATTTTAATTTAAAAAAGCTACTGAGAATAAAAAAAAAACTGCAAAATTTTAAGTTAATTTTTTTTTATCTTGAAGCAGTGGTGATGGCTGAAGTATTCTGTACGTTGACTACCAAAAAGATTTAGGTTCGAACCCAGTTTCGGACGAAGTTATAAAAAAATCTCGTATTTTTTCTGATATGCATTTGTTAGTCTTTGTGTCAGTTGTTAGCGGAAGGTTTCAGTGGCGAAGGCATAGTCACTGCTCATTGAATAGTAATAGTAAACTACCAAATTTAATACGTCTCCTTGACATCAGAGGCGTTGCAACACGGCTATAAACAAAAAACGTGCAAAAGCAGAGTTGTATGATGGTAGAGCTTAATCACCTGTCATCTCTCTAACTATCCCTCACCCCTATTTCCAGAGCAATGCATTGCATGTGCAGGGGTCAGCGTCTGACTTAAAAAAATTTTTTTTTCAATTTGGACATACTCATGTATAATTTTCGCATTTGACACTGGCAACACCGGAATTTATAAAAAATATTATGACCTCGAGCGTGAAAAAAATCTTTGGTTTTTAGTTTTTTTTTTTTTTAATTTATTAAATTTCTGTTTTTTTTTTTTTTTTGTGATATATATTATTATTTATTAATATTATAATATAAAAAAATATAATAAAAAAGGTCAATTAATAATATAATTAAAATTTATTAAATTTCTTTTAAATTTAAAATTTTAAAAGTAGAGAAATTGATATCGACCATTTGGCCGCCGCCAGAATTGCTGAGCATACTGCCCGATTTATGGCATTTTAAACGGCGATCGATTCTTGAACTCCTGATGGGGCGTTAAGAGTATGAGACTTCTTGACTCGTTACTTCAAGAAACTCCACAAAAAGAAGTCTAAAACAATTAAATTGTACCATTTTGCCGGCCAGAGATTAGGAGACCTGGTAATTCCATCAGCTCTCAGAATTTCGGCTGTGGGTCGGTCGTGCATTATGCGATTTTTCTCCATCTTCTTGGCCCCACATGATTAGCTGTCTCAATTCGTACAGTTAAAACAGGACTCTATAGCACTCGACGTTCACAATAGTTGTTGGGCCCGCGCCGTGTTTTGAAAAAATAAGTGCCGATGATGACTCCAGCGTACACACCACACCATATAGCAGGATTTGCGAGTGAATGTACCAATCCATACTCTACCATACAGGAACTTTAAGCAGGTGTAATGTAGCTTCGTGTGTTATAGTCGAATTTTCGGTGCTCCGTAAGCGATATTTCGCATTAGTCACGTAACAGCAGAGACGGAAATGTCCCCATTGCTCATGCTTACTTTCGCTGAAAAGTTGTCGAAACATTTAATCCTCAAAGTATTCTTGAGAAGTAGAGGTATTCATGTCTTATTGACGTGTATTTTGTATTCATCGTCATTTGCATCATCTTCCGATAGGGTGCGCCATGTAGAACATTTGCTATTTTTAGTTGCCCTGCCAATTAATTTATTTTTAAATTTCCCTTGGCAAAAAAAATTTCACTTACACATACGAGTACATATTTTATTGTCAATAAATTTTATATTTTACAAATAAAAACATACCTTTGTATATTTTTATGTGTTGGCTTGAAAAACATCTAATGTCAGCTTTCGTTATCCTAATTGTTATCCTCATTTTAGTTTTGTCCCTGGGGAAAAGAGGGCAAATTGCAAGGCTAAACTATCAAGATGTGTAGGCCTAGTTTTTTCTACTTTTGTTTTTTTTTTTCTTTTTTCAAAAGTGACAAAATTTTCTCAGCATTAAACTATTGCGTATGTATGTGTGTGGGTGTATTTAGTTTTTAGGTTTTTATTCCAAACGTACTGCCTTGTCACACAGCCGCACACAAGATATTTACCCGGGGGAATACGTTTAGAAATAATCACATTAGCATTACGAAATTATAAGTTTTTTCTAAGGCTTTGTTGTCATTTTAGTTAATTTGATGGGTTTAATTAAATTTTTATATTATATATTGATGTCGGCATATATATTAAACTGCAATACATTAAAAGTAAATGTTTAATATTGAGAGGGCGGGCTGACCAAACTATTTTATTTTTTTAAAAGCACAAAACGTCAAACGATTTGCTATTTTTGTTAAAAGTATAACTTCTCTTACGCAATAAAATAACATATTGACACAAAGTCAGCATCAACACGACTTTTGAAGTTGGCTGGAGATGGTCTTTAATAAGAAGACATGATAATGAAAAAACTAAATTTATTGTTCAGTAATTTAGAGCAAAATATTTTTAATCCGATTTTGGTGAAATTTCGCTGCCCGTTCAGAATCTTACCAGGGGTCTGATTCCTTGGTAAATAATAACACGAAGATGTTGGTGTTATAATATTCAGGGAACACAATGCTACATTAACCTAATAAATGCTTAAATCTACCAGTCTCTCGAAATCGCGCGATATATATATATATATATATATATTTATATATATATATATATAAGTATATTTCTTTGGCGTGTAGATTTGTTACTCGGGTGGCTGACTCCCTGCTTGGTAGATTAAGATTGATTAGCTTATCAACTACGAATAGTTCGTACGTTACTTCGTGCACTAAATACGAAATAACTATACGAATATGCGAATGAATGCAGAGGTTCTTATATTCCCACACTACTTACAAATACACGAAGAATTCGGGAGTTCGTGCAGTCGTCTAAATACGAAATAACTATATGAATCTCCCGAAGAACGCGGCGGTTTGTGTATTTCAACACTACTGGTCAGTTATTTAAATAAAAGAACAAGAATCGGCAAAGCTTTCATACGGCAGTTCATGTGCCCTACTTGTAGGTATCGTATGTACGGTGTCGCGATCTGCTCCTTGATATAAGATAATAAAAGATGTCAAATCTTATACAATTTCACTTATAAACTAACTGAGAATTAATTGTCAACATCAATGTGAATAAGCAAAGCAAACAAAAACATGTATACTACATACACTACGTGAATTGAGTATGCGTTACGAAATGGCAGCCATGACATAGTAGTCTCGTAGTCTATTTTTGTTTGAATTTTGGACCAGTATTCAGGGGATGTCTTACGTCTACGTATTCTAAATGATGAAATATTTATAAAAATTATATTGATGTTGTAATAACTCCCAATTTCAATAAACAGAATCACAAAATATTTATCTAATTACGTTATTTTATTTACATCTTTTTTTTATAATTATCAATATATAAATTATATGCACGTATGTTCAGCTCTCGCACCACCGTTCACTAATAATCTCGTTCAATCAACTGCGTTGCCAGATCGCCACAGATGTAAAAATTTTATTTTAAAAGAAAAACTTTTATACAAACGATAAATGAAAATTAAATTTAAATTTTTAAAAAATTAAATTTTTTTTAGAAAACATTTACATTAAAAAAAAAAATATAAAAAAATATGAAAATGCAAACTAATTATTATTAAATTTGTAAACAGCCACAAGACTTGTAATTTTTCTTATAAAATACAAAATGAATAAAGAAAGATTATTGAAAAATAAATAATTGTTAAAAACTTTTCATAAAAAAGACCGTCGCTCAAAAATAAATATAATTAAAAAATTTTAATAAAGGTCAAAATAAAAATAGAAGTGAGACTAAAGAAAGATTAATTTAGAAAAAAAATTTAGATTTATTCAGAAGCATATAAAAATATTCCAACAAACGTTTACACATATCTGCAAGACATTTCTGAACCAAAAAAAAAAACATTTTTAAGAAAAACGACCACTATTTAGAAAGGTACAGAGTGTAGGTTCTTTTAGTATTTAACTTTAAATAACCACTACGTATATTAACAATGGAAAAACAGGTCTCATATAGAAATGGGCAAAAACGAACTATCAACACAATAGAGTTTGCAATGGATATAAACCTTTATTGTATATGAACCTCTTGTGCCATTAACAATGTTTACAGTCTTTATAAAACTATAAACGTATTTGACTTGAATAAGGACAATTTTATTTTCCGTGAGAGAAGCAGAGAGCTGCAACACGTAAAATGAACCATACCTCTGCTATCGATTCAGCACAAAACAATAAAATCCTGGGCAGATTTATTTTTGTTTGAGCTGTACACACGAAAAAACAAACAAAAGTTCTTTCCCATGTCCATTTATGATACTTTTATTAACTATTATAATTTTGTGCGCCAACCTTTTGGAACAGAAAATCTGACAAAAACATTAAAGTAATTTATTTTATTGGCAACGATTTCAAACTGCGGCAAATTCTACTTGATATGATTTTTTACCAACTATGGGACTTTTTTTATCAACTAAATGTTCACCTACTCACTTGATTGCTACAAAAATATAAAACCAATTTAGTGCAAAAGTATACAAACAGCAAAAAATTCCAATGTAAAATTAACATGGCTAAATGTTGTGTTTTAAACTTTGATTTGCATTGATTTGAAATAAACAAATTTTAAAATTACCATAAAAAAATTTATATTAGCCCAACTCACAATCTTGTGCATATGGTGTTGCATCATTGCATTTGCAAAAAGGTATAGCATATTTTTGCTCTACAGTAACAAAATACACAGCAATGCTAAAAATATGCTATACCTTTTTGCAAATGCAATGATGCAACAATATATGCACAAGATTGTGAGTTGGGCTATTATATATTTTTCGTAGTAAAAATAACGTTGCACAACGTTAAATACATAAAATCATATTTCGTATTAAAATTAACAACATTTTATCACTTTTACAGACCTTTTCACAATGTCTGATTAAAAGTTAACAGGACTAGAATCGTATAGTGTGAAAAGGGCAGTAAATATACGTTATAAAATCTACAGAGTAAAATGTAAAATTAACATTGAATCAGGTAACTTGAACAGTGTGCAATGTTAATTAATACAATAACAAATCAATCTTAAATCAGTTCGAAACTCCTTTAAAAATATTTTTTTTTTTCAGTTTGTATACTGCGTAATTCTCAAAGACTTTTTAGGAATTTTTTATATAAACATGTGAGATTTCTTAGCTTTTTCAAGAAATTGTTTGAATGACTACTGATGAGAGTTGACGTTTTGCATCAAAACGAAATAGACACAAAGACTAGCTTAACCATACACAACAACAGACATACATAAATAATTATTATTTTTATTTTAAAAAAATTCAAATTTCTATTATATTGTCTTTTATTTTTCATATAAATTTATCTCGATATTTCGCTGGAACTTATTGTAGCTTATTGTGAGTACCTAAGTCGGTTTAGCTTTTAGGAACCGAATATTGCCAGAATGATGATACTAGATGGGTTGAGAAGCATACTAAAGAAAACTATTAATCTGCATGTTGGCAAAGCAAATACATATTTGTGTATATTCGAAGCACGTGCGTTTTCAAGCATTCCTTGTTGCATCTTAAAATTTCCAACTGAAAGTTTCGAACTGCTTACAGCTCTCTGTTCTGTGTACCTATGAACTTATGAGCAGCATAATGTTTATATGTTAAACATATTTAATTACTTTCTTTAGTTGTTCTCCAAGGTAAACCGTTAAGAAGCATAAGTCTTGTTTTTCTAGTTTATGTATCTTTTCATGTCCTTGGGCTCATTACACGCATATCCACGTGTATGTATGTATGTATGTATATGAACAGTGATATTTTCCTTTTATTGTGTGCATGCCTAAACAAAGTGGTTCAAAAGCTTTAAGAGCTTTAATTATTAACAAGCATTCCATAGTGTTGGTCGATTTATACGTTCCAATTCAAACACATTTAATGTATATCAAAAAAAAAAAAAAAAAAAAAATACTTAGAAAGTTGTTGTGCAAAGCACATCATTAAGATTTCTTAATATTAAGTGTGGCTATGCTCTATATCCGTTTAGGATTTTAATTTATGTACCCTGAATATAATTAACTTTGTATCTGCAACTTAATTTCCCTTATTAAAATTTTAAACTTCAGTTTTATAGCTGTATAGGTATAGTTAAACTGCTTTTTAAAATACGATTATAATTGCATTGTAATGTGTGACTGGTTTTAAAGCAAAAGTTGGTTTTACGTTAAAACCAACATTTAAAATCTAGTTTTACCATATAAAAATATATTCTTGAAACCATCTTCAAACCTTTTGTGAATTGGTTTTAAAGTTGATTTAATAAAATACAGTCTTGATTTTCATGCACCAAATGCAGTGCTACCAAGTTAACAAAATAAAAACAGCTGGCACTTAAAATTTTGTTAAATAAACTGACTACAATAATTTAAAACAAAGGACGTAGCAGTAACAACAATAAAAAAAAACAAAAGAAAAAAAGCGAGTTGTGGAAGGCGAAAATATATGAAATTTTATTACGTAAACTGTGCGTTGAAACCTGATTTAATTAAACTTAAAGTGAGAAAGCAAAATCAGCTGTTTGTGATTTTGACGTTAAAACTTTTAACGTTAAAATCACGTTTAAACTTTTGGCGTGAAAACACATTGAGTGACGTTAAGCTGTTCTTGAAGTTCATATAAATAAAAAAAAAATAATTTAATGTGGATTTTCCTTTTTTTTTTTTTTTAAACGTTTATTTAACAAATATTATTATAACAAATTACACTATAAATAAACAAACAGTAGGTTACATAGTATATCGTACACTGTCTCATATTCAAGCATTCTAGTACATTTACATTTAGAAAATATGTGTTCTTTTTGAGAATATTGGTAATTAATTTATGTCGTAATTTATGAATGTACATAGATAATTAAAATTTCTAATGTAGGAAAAACAACTGAAAAAACCACCTTAATATTGGGACAATAAAAGTGAAAGTACGCAAGGAGTAAAAGAGAAAAAAAAGAGAAATTTTTTAGCTACGATATCGGTCTAGCCACCAGTATTTCCTAGTATTCAAGTTTGGCAACATTGTCTTATCCCTCAAATAGAGGCTTGTATCATATCTCTTGTTAACATTTGTAATCTGCTTGCTATTTATGGTCTATAAATGTGGTAAAACACCGGGATGCCCATACCGTTTTGAATATATCCTTGACTATCCATGTACAAAAATGCCTCCGGAGGCACATACCCATTTTCACGAATAGTTTCGATATATTCATCGTTAACATAATACAGGGCCATGACGAGGTTATTCACATCGCACTCGAATGTCTTTAAAATGTGGTTTCTTATTAAATGAATAATGAAATTATCTATTCTAGCTATTTTTGCATATAGTCTTCCATTGGAGATATATTTCCTAAAGTCGCTATTAGGTGATCTAAAGAGAGATGTGTCTTTTTTTGCTTTGTTATGTTTAGTTGCTAAAAGATATTCTTTGCCGATTGGTACACGATTGCTGTAATTAATTGTCAACTTAATTTTGATATCTTGAATTTCTCATTATCAGGCTTCGGTTTGATAAAGTTTTTTATTTTACCGTTTTCATTCTTTCATTTAAATATGAATTTATTTTTTTCCAAAATTTTCCCAGATAATCAATTAAATATTTTTCGCTGCTAACAAAAGTCATTTACAGCCATAACTTCAAAATGTCATGAAGTCATCTTGAGGGCAACCTCGAAATACTGAAAGGTTTATTTGTGTTTAAATTCAGAAGATGAAGAAAATAGCACATATAATTAGAATTGATTTGCTTGAAAACATCTTTGACATGTTACACAAAATTTCTGAAATATAAAATGTGATAAAATTCCCCCTCAACGATTTCCTTATTTCAAGTTGAGTCTTCTTCAACAGTCTGAACACTGACAAGTGTGTTGGAAAAGATTTATAATTAATTCAAATGTAATATTGAACAAGCCAGCATTTTTCAAGGAAAATAAAAATACATAAATTTTCTCAAAAAAAAAAAAATATCTATATATATATATATAGATACATGCATATCGTCAGCTGAAATGCAAAAGGGCGTAACAAACAAAAAACTTTAAAATGAGTTTTTAATGGATATTGGTACAGCGCATCAAGGTACACGTCTTCACAAAATTTTTAGCTTTCTATTTTTAAAAATAACGACTTTATTACAGAAATTCAAAAGGCAGTTTTTATTAAGTTTTCAAAATCAATGTACCATTTCTTGCTGTTGAGAAATAATGAGACAATAAAAAAGTGTTAAAAGCTTAATCTTTTTGAGGGGGCTCCGGTAGTCTAGTGAGTATCGGTGAGGGGTTCTAGGTTCGATTCCCAGCAGAAACTCTGCTCTATATCACTACAACACATGCACAATAGGTTTCACAAAACAGGTATTACAATTCGACCATAATAAATTGCACCCAAGTGGGCACCCTTGCATCCAGCAACCTGTCGACCTAACCTAACTTAATCTACTCTTTTTGGGATATAATTTTTAACATTGTAAATAAACTCATCTCTTCTTTTTTATCTTGGACCAGCACTCAGGAGATGACAGCTACACATGCGGTGCATTGTGCTGGAACTAGAGGAAAAGGATAGTAGGAGAAATGATAGGAGGTGAATCATATTTGTAACAGCAACACTTTTCACTTTTCATTAAGTTTTTTGTCTCTCCTGTAAAATTTTTAAAAGTGATGATAGGCCCTTCTGCATCTTAGGTGACGATATGTATATGTGGATATGCATAGATTTTCCACACAATAATCATCTTATTGAATGAGTTGTTTTCCTTTTTCTTGTTCTTTTTTTTTACCAACAAATTGAAAATTTGTGTTTCTTAAGGTTGTTTGTTTGTCAGGAATAAGAAACAAATCTTGTTGCCCTGCTCTGCTGGGAAAATTTAAGCATAATGTTACACAAACAAACTCTTGGATAAAAAAAAAAACAAATAAATAAAGGATAAGATTTTTTGCTTCGTTATTTCAAGTGGTTTGCTGTAGTAGTTGTTGCTGTTGTTGCTTGATTTTTTTTTTCTTTTAAAGGATTATTTGGAATGTTGATGTTTGCTGTGTGTGTATCCTTTTCTTATTATTTATGGATGTGTTGCTTTATTTGAAACCTCAAGATGCTTTTCGTTGTTGTTAGCTGATTTTTCAACACTTGAATTTCGTTTTGTCCAGTACATTTTTCTTCGTGATGTAGATGGGAAGGTAAAGTGATTTTTGTTTTTATTTTTTGGCAATAGCCAGAAGGTTTCAAGAAAACTTATATCCAATTTGTGGCGTGTGCCATAGACTGTTATGGAAATGTGGAGTTTTTACTGCCAGCTAAATTTATGCTAAACAGGGTTTTTTTTTTGTTTAAGAAAATAGCTCAAGGCCAAACATTTGCATCCTGTTTCAGGATTTAAATTCCAAAAAAAAAGTCAAATGTAAAGAAAAACAACAACAAAAGCTACACTTGCTAATTGTAGAAAGTAGGTTGCTTAGATCGAGCCATAACCGCCAAAAGGGCGTAAGCACAAAAAACCGAAAGCCTTTTCTTCCAGTCATTGTTACACTTTTACCGCAATCGACTTTTTTATGCCAATTGGAACTAAATCACTTAATTCAAATCGAGCATTTGGTGCAATACCGTCGTAATTCAAAAAAATCGTGAACTGAGAAAAATGCATTTGAAGTTTTGAGCCATCTTTTTGATAGTATTTTCGTTTACTAAAGTTATTTTTTTACAAGTTTTTAGATAAAGAGACACGTTTTGTAATATTTTCTGTTCGTAAATTTCTTGTCATAAAGGAAATATTTCATTATTGCAAATAAATATTGTTGGAAATAGCTGGAGGCAATAAAGACATTTGCAGCTGTAGAATCTGAACAGTTAGAGAAAGAACCATAATATTTTTTCCCTTAGATGTATATTTCCCCAATGATCATTTTTGCATACCCAGCTCAAAAAATTCAAATTTTGAGTTACTGCGGTATTGCACCAAAAGCTCGAAATGCTGAAAAAGTGTTATGGCGATAATTGTTATAGTTAAGGAGATAACACTATGTACATTTATCTTATGTGACGGCTAATGCTGTTAGGCAAATAAAAAAAAGGAATAAAACATTTTGTAACATAGGATAATTTCGCGCACAGGGGTCCATATCATTTCACCAAATATTTATTTGTAAACCACAGCTCATTCTGTTTTATGCTCTTCAATTTTAGTCGTGTATGTGACGGCGATAAGTCAACATGTTTAGTACCTGTATTTTCATATTTTTCCAAATACAGTGTGCAACATAACTTACTTAAAATACATTTTGCTTATACGAAACTGCCATAAAAGCATAAATGCTGAAGATTTTATTTGAGTTTTCGTATCACAATTCTTACTTTTAATTTTCTAAAATTTTCGCAGCAGACACTTGATGAATTTTAAAATTTGTTCCCTGCATTTTATTTTTTTTTTTTTTAATTTTAAAACCTAAAATTGAGAATTTGTTTTTATTTTACCAAGTAAACAAATAGCAAATTTATTCAGAACCGCGTTATTATACATTTCTTACAGCCAAAGTATTTCTTGTGATTAATTTTTAATGAAAATCTGTCCGCTCACTTTTGCCTGTCATTGTGCTTCAAAATTCTCTCACTAATTTATATGCAAAAGATATTTCTGAACCCATGTTCTAGAATCTAGATTCTTTCGCTAAATGATGAGCTGTTTTGTTAAATGTGAACATATCGACCGTTGTGCGCGAAATTATCGTATGTTACAAAAAAACTAAATTTTACGGGAGAGCGTTTTTATTCCATTTTTGTATTTGCCTGACAGCATTAGCTGTCACATACCATAAAATTTGCATAGTGTTATTTCCATAACTATAACAATTATCGCTATAATACTTTTTCAGCAGATGAATTAATGGATTTAGAATACATTTGCATAAAAAAGCCGATTTCGAAAAAAGTATAACATACCATAATTTTGCGCACAGGGGTCGATATGATTGCCATTGGCACTTCTACGATAAAATCATGCGTTCTTCAGCGAAATGGAACCCGTTCATTTACAATTGAACCCATGCATTAACTATTTATTAACTATTTTTGCATGTCTTTATTTGCGGAGTTGGTAATAATTACAAAAATAAAAAAACCGGCGCCATGTGTTTGGCAAAAAAAATTTCTTTTTTTTAATGGGTAACATGCTTCCCATCCCTGCTGTTTAGACATAATTTTGTTAATTATGTCTTCTAGAAAAACGTCAGTTAGTGTGTGACTTCAGGTTGAAAGTCAGCTTAAAATTTCTATAGCACAGCAAGTGCAGATTTCGTCTTTCCCTTTCTTCTTTTCCGCAGTTTGAACTGCCGCTCTGGAATATGAGAAGGCAACTTCCTCATCTTATGTATTTATTAAAAATAGCTAACAGATTAGCAGGTGTTATTTATTATGATGTGTTTCTTAATTTAATTTTTTTATTACCCAAATATTTGTCTATCCGCTATTAAATTACAAACACTGTAGTTAACGTTGCTCTCGTTATCGCGTAAGTGAGATAAATTTTGCTGATTTAGACATCAGGTTATAATGTCTTTTTTTTTTTGCTTTAAATAAAATATTTCATATTTAAAAAATTAAATAGAATTTCACACTTTCCTTTCCATTTCTTTGCAGAGCTGCAATAATTTTCTGCGAACGTGCTTCTTCAGACAACAACACAACATGTGGGCAACAATCTGGCGGTATTCGGCATTATGAAATTTTCATAGATATTTCACTGTATTTTTCATAGAATCTTAAAGAAAGCCAAACAATTTTGATGTCTTTCTTTACATTTTTTAACGCTTATTTTGCTCTCAAGAACGAAAACTTATGCGTTTAACATAATTAACGAATAAAAGATTGAGGAAAAATATAGAAAATAAATAAAAATTAAAAATAAATAATAATAATAATGTATTACCGCACCTGGTATTACGTGACAATTGGATTGCTAATTAATGGTTTGGGATTCAAAGGCTTACAAGCGGAACAGCATCCAGCGACAGCAGATGAAGGTAAGTTAACAGATTTTATTCAAAATTTAACTTAAGGAAATATTTCATTGTGGAAACATTTCCAGCAATTAAATAATTATTATTATTTTCATTTAAATACTTTTTTTTAAGTGCCATAATAATTTAGCAATTAAAAATCTTCAATAGTTCGATATTTGTTTCCCACATTCACTTCAATACTCTGTAATCCGTTTGTAAATAAATACACATGGATTTGCTTTTCTTTTTGTAAACATTAACTGCGACTGTAATAAAATCCATTCTCAATGTGTTTTTTTTTTTTTGTTCAATTAAATGTTTTAAAAACATGAACAATTTATCACTTGAAACAATTCAATATTTTTATAGTTGGAGGGGAAAAATTAATGGGAAACATTAATGAACAACGAGATTTTCATTGAAGCCGAAAGGATATTTAGTAAAGAAAACAAAAATTAAATTAAATTAAATCATTTAAAGCAATTGATGTACAAACGGTAATTTTCCCCAATGATTCAGTCATTTGCCTTATTCGCTAGAAAAGTTATTAATATGATTTTTCATTTTTCCATTTGAAAATAAAGGATTTCGCTCTAAAGAAACACAGAAAAAATAATTCTTTCCAATTAAGACTTTGCATCGCTTTCATTTCAACTAAAATTTTAATTGAATCCACATTTATTTTTAGTGAGTTAGTTAGTATCTTACAACAGTCAACAGTCAACTGTCAACAGATTAGATTCAAAATATCATAAAAGAGTAAAAAATTATAACATATTAATTGTGCGTAAATAATACGAATAAGTTTAGTTTTTATATGTGAAAAGCATCTGGTTTGTTTTTCATTAATTTATTAATTGAATTTTGAAAAAAAATTTCAATTAATGTGTTAATTGAATTGAAAAAATTTTCATTTAATAATTTAAGTAAATTTTTAAAAATTTTTAATTAATTTCTTATGAAAAAATCGTAAAATTTTTCCAATTAAAACTCATAATACGGCTTTCGTGATAGGTTGAAATCCAATTATTATTTTAATTGAATATTGATTTTATTTTTTTCGGTGAAGAGCATTTGCGAACAGCTTTCGTGCTCGCAAAATTTCAACTTAATCACACTTTAAAGACAAGCCACCATAAACTTTGTGTTTCAATTAAATTTAAAAAAAAAAAAACTAAAATGCAAGAACAAACTTTAAAAAAAACTTTACGTCATTTATTATTATTTAAGGAAGACCGCTGGTACAGCCAGGATTTAGAATGTCATGATAAAATAAAATTATAAAAAGGTTATTTCGATTTTCTTAATGAAAAATCTTTCCCCTCGCAAATATTTGTTTCCCATAAAGAAAACTTCTTTGACATGGTTTAACAAAATACCCAACTTAAATTTCACTTATTTATATTTAATGTTTTTGTTTAAGAAAATCATTCAGCGTAAAGAAATGTATGGAATCTATGGAAAGTGTGTTATAAGACCAAACCAAACAAAAAAAGGAATCTCCCCACTGCAGCAGAAAAATTTATTATTAAATACTTTAATGCGTGTTAAATATATTAAATAATTTAAAAACAAGGCTCTAGGGCATTCAATTGCTTAATCGTGATTCGCTTGAAAGCGATTAATTATTTGTTTCATCGCCGTCAAGGTGAATTCATACCAGGTGATTTCGTTCCTACAATAACAGAATTTTTTTTTTGTTTACAGATACAACAATGATATTCGAGTTGTCAAAACTATTTACGTATGAATATGCTTTGAGGTCAATACAACTTTGACAATTGAACACAAATTAGTTCGTTTATATTTTAAACAACGTGAATGTCAAAATGTGTTTACATTTCGTGCGCGCCAATATCATTTTTACTCATTTCCAATGTTGCCATTTTGGTTACTTTTAAATCAAATTGGTTACTTTTTTCTCCACTTCTGGTTAGTTTTTTAAAAGAAAAAGTAACACAATGATAACGGTTACTAACTGTGTGAAGATAAATTCGAATTTCGAAATTTAAACCCTACACACAAAGCAATTGCGTTAACAGAGCTCTGTTAACATGTTAACAGGCCTTTGTTAAACATGAAAAATCGAGATGTACCTATTCCAAATGGAACTGTGCTTACATTTTTGGAACAAATGGATACAAATTAAAGAAGCAAGTAGTTTATCCAATCTCCTTCACAAAAATATAAACTTGTATCCGCAATATGTCAAGGAATCTTGTTACTTTTGCAAATAAAAAATGCCTATTTCTTTAGCAGATGCATCAGATTCCAGGAAACTGAAGAAAATTGGCCGGATGGAAATTTATGGAATTTATAGCTGTTGTGGCCCTTTATGATATTCAAAGCACTAACATTAAGTGTTTTCATAAAAAAAATTAATTTTTACTGAAACTTCAAATTTGGAATTTCTCTAGAAGATAAATTTCTGGAGAATGCAAAAAGATGGCCGGATGGAAGTTCATGGAATTTCCTTTGGTATGGATATTATTTATCACGAACAAAAAAACCTAAGCATGCTAAATCATCTCGTTGGCCAATTGCATAAGTACTTTTGTTAATTGATTTTCAAAGCCTTAAGACCTACGCAAAATAAAAGTATAAAATATGGTGTAATGTTGTTTTTGTGAAATGCACAATTCCGAAGAGAAATTTACAAACATGGATGGACTGCTTTAGTTCGATTCTTCAGGGCACCAGCTTATCCCAACACCTCCGCCAGCTTCGCAATTTCTGACCGAGAAGGTGATTCAGCACGATTCAAAAATGCTTTAGTTTTGTGAACTGTAACCGCGAAACATTCACCATTTTTGTATTTAAATTGAAACGTTTTATTGGCACACCCTTTACATAAAACCTTTGGGTTCTCTTTTTTTTATTTGGTTACTCGGTGGTTTTTACATTTTGATTACGAAATTTGTTTGGTGGTGGCAACGCTGCTCATTCTTTATTTTTAGAGACACGTAAAAACAAATTTTTGTTTTTTTTGCTGTTGTCGATATCTGTTGTTGACATTTACATTGCGTTTTACGTAAACAAAATGCCTGCTGTTTTTTGTATTGTTGTTGCGACTACTTGATAAATATACTTTGTGTGTGACCTTCTTTTTGGAAAGTGGGGAAAGGGGTAGTGTGAAGTAGTAAAGAAGGATTTCTTCTTACACAACTTGGCCTGGTCAAATACAGTCTGACGGATATTTGGACATTTTAAGGCGGATATTTATTCTATAAATAATGACATCATTAGGACTTTGAAACGTCTTTATTTCGTTTTATTTAGGTTAGGATCCTTTATATGCAAAATTTAAAAAAAAAGTCAGTTAACAATTTAATATACAGTTAACCGTTTAAAAAACCGTTAAATAATTAATTAAAAGAGAGCGAATAACTGAATACTCTAGACACATATACATATGTATATATATTTAGCAGGGAATCACTTGGCGAGGGAGCACTGTGGAGACCAAATAACTACACAATTTCATAAATCATCAAAAATCATTCAAGTGTTACACCTCGATAGAACGACATTCAGTCATATGGAATTTATTGAAACACATTGAGACACTCAAATTTAATATAAAATCAATATGGATGGTAGAAACCTCCTGCTCTTTATTGTTCCCAAAAACAGAAAAAATTATGTTTTTTGACTAACGCACAGAATCAATGACTGAATAAATCAGATACAATTAAAGTACTTTTTAAAGTGGCTGAAAATTATAAGAAAAAGAAAACACACCACGAAAGAATATTTCAAGTGAGCGCATGGTGTTTGAGTTTACAAGTGCCTGCAACAACGTAATTGAAAATAATCGATTTTTAATCTGATTTGAAACTCTTAATAACAAAGTCATGTTATTTAGCATTTTTCTCTACGTTTTCTTTTTTAATATAAATTTTTCTTTGTTAGTTGGAAATAATTGCTTGTGTATGGATGACAAAGTCATAAAGTACAACGAAGAACAAATAACAACCATGAACTACAAACGACAACTGTCAATAATTCTTTTTCTGGGAAATTCTTGTTGTAAATGCAATTCCACCACCACCCTTCCATCCCAAGCAGAAAATTAATACCAAGTTATTCCTTTGGTTGTCAAGCATTTTAATGGAAATTTGAAAACTAGCCCAGTAGGAAAGTTTCACACGTATAAAATTTTGAAATAAAAAAACATTTAAAAACATATATCAGGGAAAAGATAGTTATCTAGAAATAATAACAGAAGATTTATATTTGTTATTACCAGGGCAGTAGTGTTGAAGCTTGTAAAAATTTTATTTGACAGCTGACATGTTCGGCTCAGTAAAATGACATAGAACAAGGTAAATATTTTCATTTTTAAACGTCATTTCAAAACTTATAAAAGACTAGCTGCCATAATTTAAAAACTTAAAATGAGAAATTAATTTTAGGGTCTCCACAGCGTTGCCATATTTTTTTTTTAATAAAAAACTACAAATTTTAAAGAGAAAAACTAAACTAAAAAAAAGCAAATGGATTAAAATTATAGCTGCATAAACAGCAATTCAAAAAATTCAAAAAAATTTAAATGTAAAAACAACAAAATGTGCACCATTTACAGAAAAACTTATTTAAAAAAAAAAATTTTTTAAAACTACTTAGAAAAAATGCTGATAAATCTGCATTTTTCGTAACGCTTTCGCTCTCTCCCGCTCACTAGTTCCCTCTCTCTCCGTAATTTTCCTACAGACACGTTTTCGTGTTTAAATATCGCAACCCAGAGATTTGGCTGGAGGCTGCTAAAATGTGACACTTGCAGTCATGTGTGTTACATAAAAGCGACATAATGACATTATGATTAACAACCAACCACTAAACAAACTGAAACACCCATAAAGTGAAAAGAGTCAGACGATTGCAAACGCTGTATGACAATATTTCAATGAACTGCCATTCTAAATAATTTTGTTAAGCCTTAAATTTATATAAAGGAGAAAATTTTACTAGTAATACGCCGCACATTAAATTTTTACCCTTCTCTTCTTACTCGTATTTGACAATTATGACACAAAACAATTTTAATAAAATCAAATTACGTGTTGAATAATTTTTTTTTATTTTTTTTTAATGATTATTACTGTTCGAAATTAGCTTAGTGGGAGACGAAAGGGAACATGGCATCCTTTTCATCTTTAGCTATTCAAAATTAAAAAAAATTATCGTTATAAATGTCAATAAATTTAGTAGATTTTTCAGTGCCTTTACGAGGCCTGTTACCGAATACATAAATTAAAAATAACTTTTTCCATACATTTGCATACATATTTAATATTAGAATTAAATATATAACATTAGCCGCTTTTGTCAAGCAAGGTAGAAAACAAATTCAAATTTGCATTTATCAGAAACTCATTTCGCTAAAATAGTATTCGAGAAGTTTAGTAGAAGAAATTTTCTTGAACTTCAATATGCAATATTTTTTTTTTCTTAATTTCTGTTCATTTGTTGCTTGCAAATAATTTGAAAAGTCATATATACGCGGTGTGTTCAATATAGTATCTACATACGAGTGTAATAGGAATTTTTAAATAATGCCGGCTTTTATTTTTAAATATGTGCCGCTAACATAGACATGTGGTTTTTTTTTTTTTTGGACCGGCACTCAGGGGATGACCCCTGCACATGCGATGCATTGTCCTGGAACTAGGAAATTAGGTTATGGGGAGAAGGATGGAGGGAGTAGTGTTTATTGACATTTAATTTAAATTTTCCCACGTCAAAAATGAAAGTTAGAAAACATAAATCTGCTACCAGACACCCTGTATATGTTGACAATATCACCCATCCTGCATTTTTAAGTTCACCAAACTCAAATAGCAATTGTCTTTAGACGTGTGTAGCGATATATCATGTTAAACATTTTTTGGGAAAAGTAGCGGGTAAAATTATTATTAAAACACCGGTTGTTTTTGGTATTGTCATAGAGTTGCTTCTACTTGATAAATATACTTTGAATATATGTGGAATAAACTTGATCATTTAACTGCAGTGTAAAATTGGGCTGTCAAATGGTTTGTCGAACAGAACAGTGTTGCCAAGACAAGAAAAAAAAAATGGTTAGGAAAACGTATGAACCTAACAAAGCCTATTGAGTTTAAGGCACCTCCTTTTGCTTTGCTTTGCCTTACTTTATATAGACAAAGCCAGCGGAAGGTTAACTTTTGGCACCGCTCTCGCACATGCATGCTGGGGACCATTTATATGATTTTGTTCGAGGGCAAAGTGAAGCTGAACGATTTTATAATGCACAGACTTTTTGCGCAATAATATTAAGTGGTATTAAAGTAATTTTTCGTTTTCAAATAAACTCTATTGTAGCTACATTACTTTTTCCAATACATAAACTAACGCAAACAACAATTTCCACTTCAATTGTTAATATTTTTTCCCCATTATTGACTGTTACATTATTCTGTGCGTTACTTTCTATAGAAACTGAAAACATTTATTACAATTTCGTTTTGTTTGCTTGTTTATTTTAAAATTGTTTCGTTTCTTTCCACTTAACAGCTGTGCAATATTTGTATTTCCGTAAAAATGAAAATGGAGTTGCTGCTAGTAACTTTTTATAAATTTAAATTACCCTCTTCGCTTCGGACATTTACCCACAACAACAAAGTAAAAAATGCTGTATTATTTAAATTTTTCATTTGTTATAATTTGAGGTTTTCAATTTAACGTCAAACAGAGCAGGGCAGGGCAGAGCAGAGCAGAGCAGAGCAGAGCAGAGCAGAGCAGAGCAGAGCAGAGCAGAGCAGAGCAGAGCAGAGCAGACCGCAGCAGAGCAGAGTACAGATGGCGACGGTTGCTCATTGTTACGGCAAAGTGTTAATGGTTCTATTTACCTTTTGCAGCATTGAAGGTTGACTGTTTTTTTTTTTTTTTTATTCTCTCCGCGTAGCACGAGTATTCTTTTGTTTGTTATAATAGACCAGAAAATGTATTGTTACAAATAAAAAGCAAAAAACACATGAAATTTGAAACATGATGTTACAAATTATTTGTTTAAACTCGATTTCAATTACGAAATTAAATTTGTAATACTCATGATGTGTTAAATGGAAATGTCAACATACAGTAGTAGATGCATAGGAGTGGCAATTCTTCAAATAAATTTAAAATAAACATTTGTTTCATTCAAATATAGATACTAGAAAATAATTGCAAAATCCATAGCGGCTGTAATTGTAATTGCACAATTTCATAAAGTGCATAATTATTTCTAAACTAAACCCAGGATTACGGCTCTAAGCTCAATGTTGTAATCAAAATATGATTGAAGCATATAAAAAAAATTCATTTTTTTTGGTAATCTGTATTATCTAATATCATAACAATTACCAATTTTATTTGAATTATATCGCAAAGAAAAAAGCAAATTTATTTCGTTTAATAATTTCATGCAAAATTTAAAATTTTACATGGCAACAATTATCCACTTGAAAATAAATACCCACAAAAACGCCAAAGAGTTGTATGCTGCTGAAAATGCTATTTGAGCATTTTTATTTGTAAAACATAAATTATATTATTGTATGCAAATCATATTTAAATAATACACAAGATTTCGAAAATATTAAAAAGTACAGGGACAATTTAAAACCAAAGACAAGTGAAGAACTAAATCAGTTATATTCAACATTTTGTTTTATGTGGGCCACAAAGACGTTATAATTATGGTGCTATGGGCTGCACAGTTTCCTGTGCTTGCAAAGAATGTCTCAAATTTCATAAGATGCTTGTGAAAATGCCAGGGTCATAACAATTTGCTCATCTTTTTAAAGAAGTCAATTTCTCACTTCTTCAGGGTGTTTGAGGAAGAAACGTTTCGTCGAAGGATTTCTATTTTATAGTAAAATGGCGAGAAATATTATATTTATTTAATATAACACTTTTACTGGATATTAAACAAGTTGCAGCATTGTTGGTATTATTTTAGGCAAAATGAAATAATCTCTTTCCCACCTCTGCTGAAACAAAAGATTTTCATCACATATTTTTCTTTTAAGTCTTGAAGAAACTCCTGGCATTATTTAAAAATTACAAAATCAATCACGAAATTGAAATAACAAACGAGCAAGATGCAGCCATTAGCGGCGATTTTTATTAAATGTCAAATGTAAAACATTTTTATGTTAAACTATTCGCAAAACTTAATCTTAAAAATCGTCAAAATCGCATAAAAACATATATTTTTTTTTTAGTTTTTGTTAAGGCAGTTTAACATTTTTGGAAATACAAAATATATTTTAATGTTGCTATTTAACTGAGTGTTCCCACGATTTATGTCGATGTGCCCGGAATTAAAATTAGCTGCCATTTTGATTACTAAGAGAGACGTCCCATTAACAAAAAATTTGAGGGCCGCAGGTTGAGTATGCCTGGACTTAATATACTGCAGCAGAGAAATCTACAAAAATACATGATAATTCAGAGATGCAAAGAATAAAAGAGAGTCCCCCAAAAATAATTTGGGTAGCAGCAGATTTGGGTAGACAGAAGATACGTATAGTCATCTAAAATGCTTAAGGACCCATCATTACCTTTAAAAATTTTACAGTAGAGACAAAAAACTTAACAAAATTAAAATACAAATACAATTTTTTTTTTTGAATATCTTCCAAATAAAATGATGAATTTATTTTTTTTACACCAAAAATAAGGGAAATATTTTAGAAAATACTGCATACCTTTTTTTTCTTCTCATTTTTGGCAAATTTTTGAATTGTGAAAAACTGTAATTTGTTGTTACGACCTTTTGAACTTCTTTAATAAAATCGTTATTTTTAGAAATAAAAAGCTAAAAATTTTTGTAGACGTGTAACTTGATGCGCTGCACCAATATCCATTAAAAACTCAATTTAGAGTTTTTTCCTTCTTACGCCCTTTTGCATTTCAGCGGACGATATTTATTATTATTTCCTCTTAATTTCTGTTGTTTTTAGTGAAACGTCATACTGAATAAATTCTATGAAAGTTTTCAGATTGAACCAACCCATCCCATCTTTCTTTGGAGCGACTTGAAGGCGCGGGTTTATGCCAACAAGCCTCGTACAATCGCAGCCCTGAAGGAGAATATTCGACAGGAATGTAAACAGTTATCACCAGAAATATTGCAGAAAGTTATGGAAATGCAATAAAACGGGCATAAATGTGTATAAACAGTGGTGGCAGCCACTTGCCTGATATCATATTTGCTAATTAACAGACAAAATTGTACAGGTCCAAAATAATTTTTTTTTTATTTAGTAAAAAAAAGTTATTCAAAAACAAAATTGGATGATAATTTTGCGCCATCTTGTATATTTAAAATTATCAACAATTTTAACATTTTGTAACTTCCAAACTGTGGGTTATGGGTCCATAAAAATTTAATTTTCATCATAAAATTTTCTCTTTCTCAATATGTCACTTACGATAATTTGGCGCTAAGGAGTCCATCATATGATTGGTTTTCTGTGCTTGGACGGTGTGCTATTCATAAATAACTCTTCCATTATGCACACTTAAGTATGTACATACGAGTATAAGTGCATTTTATATGCATGTAAACATTAATGTGTGTACAAATAAATAAAATATATGCATGTACATATGCCTATGAGGCATATTCAATAAATAACCAGAAAAGGAATTAAATATATTTTTTTTAATATTTAAAATTTTTATCTCTTCCTCTATGCTGCTATAATTTTTCTACATTTTAATATGGAAAGAAAATTGTTAAAAAAAGTGTATTAAAAAAATAAATATGTTTATAATTAATGGCGCCATTAAAGTACTCGCTGTGAATATATAATTAATATTTTTGTTTCCATCAAACATTTGCTTAATAAATTATAAAAAAAGAGATTAAAAATTTCTGGGTCTCTTTTTTTTTTTAATAAACACAAGTACGTGCTTCATTCAATTTTAAATACTTAATTGAAACAAAGAAAAAAAACAATTTAATTCAAATTTGTTTCAACTGCAATGAGCAACTTGGAAATAAATGATTACACTTGTGTTTATAATTTGGAAAATTAATAAATAGTTCTATGAAAAAAGAAAAAAATTGTTTTTTTTTTTTTTAATTAAACTCTAAATTAAAAATAGCGGGTTTAGAATTGAGGATATAACAAATTTTTGTATAAATAACAAGCACAATATTTGAGATGCTGAATTTGAATTTTTCCAGGTGTGTTACATTTTCAGAATGTAAAACGATTTTACTTATAAGCCCCTTTCCAGCGATCGGTGTATTATACACAATTTTCCATCACAGTCACACATATTTCGACCGGAACGATGATGGTATTGCTTTGCAGGTTGTCTCTGAACAGGTTTAAAGTTGCTGGTTTGTTGGTACCATCGATTGCGCCCTAAAAAGAAATCCTATGGCGTTAGATCTCATGAACGGTGGGAAACCGTTCGAACGACCATTACGGACAAAATTTGTAACATTGTTTTTGATTTCACTGCAAATAAGAGACCGATCAATATCGTCTGACATCGTGGGCCAGGCGGTGAACCATTTTCAAGTCATCACAGTTAAACAGAAACGGATTTCAATTCGTTCACTCACAAAAACTTAACAACAACATAATTTCTAATTCAGCAAAAATATTTCAAATTCCCAGACCTGATGACAGCCTATTTAGTTGGCATTATGTGTGTAATAATTAATATAACACTTATTTTCATACATAATTTTCTTTATCACATTTTTAACAAGCTGTTTTTGATGACAAAAATTTATTTTATCGCAAGCAAATCTCGAAAAAAATTCTTTTAAAAGAAATATAAATTTTCTTGTTTGTGAGAAAACTGTCACTAACTAATGGCCCCATAAACTAAATACTACAAAAGTTAAATATAATTTATTTCTACACCTAAACCTAATAAATGTCATATTTCATTAAAAACAAAATTTGGAAATTTATGGAAAATTGTAAAAATTGTTTAATTTTTTATTACCAACACAGGGCAAATTTATTAGTGTTATTTTATGTTGTTTTGGTTTACGAAGGGAGTAAAATAAATATTTTGTTGTGTTTTAAGTTGTATTTTGTATTAACATAAACATTAAAAATGTTTTAATTTTATACAAGAAAAACAAAAAGCACACAGACATTTGTAAGTATTTCTAACATCGAGTCATGTCGATATGTACAGACAGACCAGTGATGCAGCAAATTTTTTCTAAGATAAATTTAACATGAAAAAAATTATAATAAAAATAACTTGTACAGGGTGGCTCAAAATGAGCGAAAGTGTTTAATTTCTTTGCAACTTTTTTTTTATAAAAAAATAAATTTTTTTTTTGTTTTCAGTATTATGTAAAGTAGAGTTGGGGATTTTAAAAAGGATCAACATGCAATTGAACAACGTGCCTAAAGCGTTGAACTTTATTTCTCAAATCAACGATCCACTGTGCATATCGTGGTTATTTTAATGTGCGAGTAGGAAATTTTCTGAAAAAGGGGCAGTAAGGAACCTTCCGGATGCCGGCAGAAGATGAACGCTGCACACGGATGACAATATTGAACGGGAGAGTATTCGGGAAGATAGAGAAACATCTACCATAAGACGTTCGACACAACTTGACTTCTCACGAGGGTCGCTGCCGAGAATTTTGCACACAGTAAAAATGTTTCCATACAAAATGCAGCTTGTCCAGGAATTAAAAGCGGCATATTACCACCAACGATTTGATTAAGCGATTTATTTTATTTTATTGGTCTCCGCTCCAGACTGGGTTTATTTGAAAGAAAAATTCTATATAAAGCATAGAACCATACAGCAATTGAAAAATAATATAGGCGACGAAATCAACAACATAACAGCTGAAGTTTTGCGAAAGTTTATGGAAAATGTTTTGGAAGGGACACGAATATGCGAAGCAGAAAATGATCACCACTTGCGAAATATAATTTTTTCTTAATTATTATATATTTATTAAGCCTGAAGTCTTTTTTTATCTTATTTTGTTTTTTATTATTCGATATTGTTAACGAAATATCGAATAATAAAAAACAAAATAAGATAAAAAAAAAAGACCTCAGGCTTAATAAATATATATCAAAAAATATAATAAAAAAGGTTAATTAATAATATAATTAAAATATTTTTCTTAATTAAATTAAAAATATTCTACTTTAATATACACAGAGCCAAAACTGCCCAATAGAATCAAGAAGATTTTCTCTATGAAACGTTTTTAGGCTAAGGGGTATCCCAGCAGAAAGAAGCGAAGATTTTTTCGAAGAGATTCCTTATTATTTTAATGTGGTAAATCTTTTTAATTTTATCAAGAAGGAAAACACATCAAATCAAGAAGAAAACTTGTTATTCACATTTCTTTTACTCAATTACGCATTCACAGAGAAAAACTTTTTGATTCTAAAAGGTTTTCTTCTGAATTGTTTAAAAACAGGATTTCTTATTGATTTCGTTAGGCTATCTAATTGATTTTTTCAAAAAGGTATCCCTATTGCCCAATTACAATAATACAACATTAAATAACTTGCAATTGTTGATTAAACAACATAATGGAATGTATCAAACATTATTTAAAGAACAGTTAAAACCAAAATATCATAACCTTGTCCATTATACTACAATAATTAAAAAATTAGGTCCTCTTAAATATTTATGGTCATTTAGGTTCGAGGCTGAACATCAATTGCATAAGCAATATGCACGCAATATTACTTCTAGAAGAAATATCCCACTGAATTTAGCCATAAAGTCCACTCTGAGATTCGCAAATTCTGTTTTCAATAACGAATTCTTTCAACAGGAATTCTGTTTTGAAGAAATGAAGAAGATTAAACCAATTAAGTATTGAATAAAATTTGCCGATTTTCATTTGTATAAAACAACGAATAAAATAATTTTTCAAGAAATAACGTTTAAAGTTAATTATATAGTCACTGTAACTAAACATGATGCCATAAATATTTATGAAATAGTCGATTCTTGATGCAACGAAAACAATATGAAGATTGTTGGTAAGAAATTTATAAACCTTAAATTTTTAACAAAGATTTCAATCTTATTTGATCGGCAATGAAACCGCAACACATACCGTGATCAACTTGATCGATTTAGACGGACCACCTCTCCATTTTTATTTACTGAATAATGAACTTAAAGTTATTCGACTAAAAAAAATACTGGTAATAGTACTTAGTTTTTATTATTATATTAAATGTATTCCTAAGGAAATATGTAAATAAAAAAAATCAATAAAATTATCAAATAAAATCACAAAGTATTATTTAAAAAAAAAATCAATAAGACAGCCTAATAAAATCAAGAAGAAAACCTTTTGAAAAAAATCAATAAGATCGCCTAATAAAATCAAGATGAAAATCTTTTTTAAAAAATCAATAAGATCGCCTAATAAAAACCATAAGTTTCCTTCTTGATTTTTTCAAAAAGGTTTTCCTTATTAAAATAATAAGACTTTCTTCTTGAAAATAAACCCTAAAGATATCTTATTAATTTTGTTCTATTTTATTAGGTATTTATTAGACAGTGTTTTTTCTGTGTACTGTATTTAAAATGAAAAAAAAAATTAATAATTGGGCCTATTCCCGTTGGCGTCGGCGTTATAATTGTTGTTTCAATGTCGTTCTCGTTTTCATTATCGCTTCGTTCTTGAAATGGTATTCGTGAAACACATTGGCGCATATTCAGAAATCATATGCAGAGTCGTAACCAATAAAACAGAAACTAAAAAGTAGTTCATAGATAGTTATAGATGTTATTCACAGTTCATAACTAGCGTAGCATTTTCTCTCAGCTGATAAAAGAAATGCAACTATGCATAGGCATGTAGAGAAAATAAAATGTAGATAATGTTTTGTACGATATATGTATATTGTTGACCAAAAACACATCTCTAGTTTGTTTTCTTTTTTGTATGGATTTTCTTGGACGCAGTAGAAATGAACGCAAGTAGCACAGATAATAAGGTAAGTTTATTATTTAAGTATTAAGTTTAGTATTTATTGGTTTGTGTATTCTAGAGAGAGACACAAATTGGTCGCCAGACGAAAAAACTGTATTTAAAGATCTGGTGTCCAAATACGTCAAAGTGGTGGACGCTAAACGAAACGACACCAAAATGATATATAAAAAAAAGAAGCTTGGCGTCACATCAACGAGCAAATGATGTCAAACGACACTAGTCGTTTGAAGCAGCAGTGGAACAGAATGAAAGCTAAATCAAAAACAAAGTTGCAAATCAGTTAAATAGATCTTGAATGTCTATGAATATACCTACCTATATCACTTTGGTGAACATTTCGCCCCAAAAATCGCAAGGTAGCAAACACTTGCAACCTCATTGGAATTGCTTTACCTCTCCTAGTTTGAAATTATCTCGAGTCCACTAAATCAATTATAAAACACGCTGTTTCTTTGTCAAACCGATATCTTTCGTAGAAGTCTCCATTATCCATTTCAAACGGATTGCAGCGTGTTTTATACGTCCTAACTTTTCTCGCCATGTTTTCATCTGATAATATTTGAATATCTCTTATAATTCCATTTCCATTTCTTTATTTTTTTATTACCTATTCAAAAATGTTTCACTTTTCAAATAAAGTATAAAATGAAATCAATCAGCTGTTCTTTGAATGTTGAAGTTGGTTAACATTCAATTACAGCTTTAGCCATAATTAAGTGTGAACTTTTCGTGCTGAAAGTAACCAACTGGTGAATAACTTAAATAGGTACTTAAAAAAGTTAACAGTTAATAATTATTTCTGACTATGCACCATTGAAACAAAGACGAGATGTTATAGAAAACAGAAATAAAAATTATGAAAGTGTGGTAGCGCTGCAATATTTAAGTTGGTTATTTTTGACAATATTGAAAATTTTTTTTAAAGTACTGAATTGCGTTCAAGTTCAAGTGCAGATATAATGAACATAAATATTCAACGGAAAATATTGCGACAGCATATTATTATATTTGCCATTCAGAATCCAATGTAAGAAATGTTATATTTTATAAAATAATTTTTATTATTGTTATATTTTTCTTAAGAACAAATTTAATTTAAGGCTTACGATCTCTGTCAAGACTTCAGCATATGTGGAATAATATATGGAAAATATGTGCATAAAATTTTTAATCTTAGTTTTTATTTTTCGTTTCAACTTGGGTGCTCCTAATAAGAACGATAGCGAACAATTATTTGAGCGACGTTACTATCTTCGTTTCAAAATGGAGACTACCGATACATGTTTGATATACGCCAATAACGCCAATGGTGATGCCAAATAATCGTTTTTATTTCGTTTTAAAATTACAATGCCAACGGGAATAGATCCGAATGTCTTAAATAAGAAGTTATCATGAACTCAACCCCCTCCGATCATTTTGGACTACCCTGTATAAGCTTTTTATGCTCATGTTGTCGTCGTGTGTCAATCGAAAATCAACAAAATTCTATTTAACATTAAACAAACGAACGAAGAAAACATGACACATTTCGTTTGAATGTCATTAATAATCACAACCTCACAAAATGTTATATAAAAAGCAAAACTTTGCTTTAAAACTAAACAGCAAAAAGAAAAAGAAAACGAAAAAGAAAAGAAAAAACAAGACTTGCCACAAAAAGTCATTGAATATCGTTGTCACTTTTCATTTGTTAAACTCACTCCATTTAAATAGGTACATCAGCAGCTGTTGTAATTAATTGTTAATCTTCAGCACAATCAGCAACAGAAAGTTGTGATTTTATATCCAGTCCATACAATTAATTACTGGCATTAGAAGACAAATTCACCGCCATGTGTCATTTGAATGAATGAAATCACTATGAAAATATTAAAACGAAAATTACGCAAAGATTGCTCCAGCTAAAGAAAATAACACACTAAATATTTTAAAAGCGAAAAAACTGGACCATCAACTTAAATGGCTTTTGTAAGTTAAATTAATATTGTATATCTGTATGACTCCACCCCACCCATATGGCCTAAAAGTGTCAAGACAAGCTGAAGATAGATTATTGTATTTACATATGATTTCTGTGAAATCTAATTTACATTTACCTCAAAAGAAAATCTACAACAGCATATGCCTTAAAACCCTTAAAAGATAATGATTTGAATAAATAACAAGCAGGGATAGTTTAACTATTAAATAATGATAAAACGAAAATGGTTAACAAGCGAAATGGTGTTGCCATCATCAGCTGTCAGTAACAAAAGTGTGAATAGAAAAAGACTTCCCTAAGAGTCAATTATGTACGAAGGAAGAAAAAAAAAAGAACTTCTGCATAATATTTTTATGCACCATAAAAGTGCTGTACGTACGTGCCTCAAGGCTGTTCAGAAATAAAAATCTTTCGGTACATTTTTTTTTATCACACACATAAAGCGAGAGAAAAAAGCGGAATTGGCTTTATTAGTGACATAAAGTTCTGAAATTTAATTTCAGCAAATTACAGAAAGACTTAACAAGTCAAGATTACAAAACATTACGGAGAAGTAGCGATATTAACACTCAATAAAGCCCCTCCTACACTGATAGAAAAATTATTCAGTACACAAAAAAAAAAAAATATACCAAAATTTTCTTCAAAAATCTCTGTTGTTGAATATGGCGCAAAAAGTCCACAACACTTAGTGTTTCATTGAAAGACAATGTTTATCAAAATTGCAAATTAAAAAAGACAGAATATAGAATTCATAACTCGTTGAATCAATAAAACTAAAAAAAACTAAGAAAAGTATCATATATGTTACACCAATTGAGTTATTGCTCAAGTAATAAGACAAGCTTATTTTTCTTTCGTGGAACCACATCTTCGAGATGGCATAACTGCGTGGGGAAAGTCGTCACACTGTGCCAAACTTCAACAAATTCGAAATAAAATTCTTACACTAATAAAACCATTTTCGCACCAAAACCAAAGTCTACCAAATCCTATTCGACAACAGAGCACAATTGCAAACAGAATGACGTTCTCGAAAGAAGTACCAATGTGAGAGCCAAGAAAAAATTTTGAAATCACTTTTTATAGACACGCAATGATTGCTCTATATTTATTATTTTTGTATTGCATTTTATGTTAATTATACCTGCAGACAAGCCATAGAGGCTTCGCAAGGTTATCCTAATATTAATTTGTACACGACAGAATTGATAAATAAAATGAATGAATTGAAAAAAAAAAAAAAAAAAAAAATTTTTTTGTTTGATTTCCACACAACTTTTAATTAATTATCAGTGTAAAAAGTTTTTTTTTTAAAAAAATCAATAAATGACATTAACATTTCAACATGATTTCGGGCATATCGCTGCCCCAGTGTACTTCCCTTAAAAATACGAAATTTTTTTCTCAATTAACACACAAAATTTTTGGAGAAACTCAGATATGTATTTCGCTGGGCTTAACACTATGCGGATTAATTTCAACTAACTAGCCACAAAATACTACTCGTACATGAGTGAGTGCTTCAGTTAAAAAGTGAAAGTAAATAGTTTTTCTTTTCTTATTACTCTCTTTATGATCACATTTTCAATAGGCTTAGTTATTTTTGTTATTCATTAGTGCTGAGTTTGTTGGTAGTTTGTTTTCCTCAAGTGCGTTGTGAAAACTTTTGCTAACAAATAAAGTTGGTGAAATAAAGCGAAACAGGCAAAAATAAACAAAGCAAAACTAGCCGTTAGTAAACAAAAATGAACTGTAAATACGAAGAGTACTTGTGTAATTTTTACCGACAAGAGTGGCCGTGTATTTGTCCTTGCACACATGGCTTGAAACACAAATTGATTTCGGTTAGTTTTGCTTTCCTGTTGGTTTAGCATCCTTTTTTCCATTACACATCTTGTTTGCCTTGCGGCATGTTTACTTGTTATTGTATTTATTACGGTAGTTGATGTTGAAAGTGAAAGTTGGTTTCTTCTAACCGGAGCAATTCTCAAGGTCTGTTATGCTTTCTTTTCACATGTATTTTCTCTCCCTCTCTCCTGTAGTTTTAGTTGAGTAACTGCGTAAGTATTTCAGCGTACCGCCTCAATAAAATATGTATAAATTATTATCTGTACTTTTGGTGTATGAACTTCTCCCAAATTATTACTTATAATTCCATTATCTAAATAATTCAATCTTAATTTCAAAATTTACATATCAAACTTTTGCTGCAAGAGCGTTATAAATCAAACTTTAAATTATTTAGTTGAAAATGCAAAAATGTTCTGCAGTTTAACAAAATAAAATAAAAAAAATTTATATAAACCTTGGAATGACAGTGCAAAAGTTAGGTTAGAATTGCCGGCCGGAGCAGATGTGACCTCAAAGTTGTCGTCGTGTTAACAGTTGGAGAGTTTTTGCCTCTCTGGAGCCATGTTGACGAATTAAATTTTTAAACTGAAGAAGAGCCATTTCGTGAATATTTTACAAGACATAGAGACATTAGAAACTAGAATGCGCTTCAACCCACGACCTGTTGGTTGTTGGGTCAACTGGCTAACTACTCAGCCAACAGCAGCACTGTGTAGTAATTTAAATTTCTATTGGTTTTCTTTTTCTTTCTTTCCTTAACATCAGAGGAGACTTCAGCGGGTATGACATCTATGATATTCTATTTACTATATATAGATAGAAATACTACAATAGCATTCACGATGTATTTTTGGAGATGGCAGGGAATATGATGGCAGGAGGATGAGCTATAGCGAGCACTCCTGAGATTTCCCTTTACCAAACACCTGGATTACATATTCTAACAGTTAATAATTTATAAAAAAACAACAAACTTTCTATATTACATTCTTGGCTGAAAGGAATAGAAAACCGATCTAAGAAGACGGTTAAATTTTTCGCGGTGAATTTTTTAATCTCCCGCCTCTTATCGGAAATTTGCTTCCGTCAATAGTCATCTGTCAGTTGACAACCGTCGAAATTTTAACAAGTTACGTCATTCTGTTTATCAGATAAGTATGAAAATTTTAACCATCCTACTGCGGGCCATGATTATATCGGTATGCTGGTAGATAACGACTTCTGAAAAAGGGAGGAGGAAAAGCAGAAGTATTATGAAGAGCAGAAGGAAAAGTAGGACGATAATTAATAACAGAACGATGAGGAAGAGGTGAAAAGGGCGGAGGACAGGAAGTAGGAGGAGGAAAGCGGTTGAGGAGGATGAGAAGGAAAGGAGGGAGGAGGATGAGGAAAGGTAGGAGAAGTAGAAAAGGGAGGAGAAGGACAGGGCAAAGGAGGAGGAGGAGAAGGAAAGGGGGGAGGAAGAGAAGGAAAGGGAGGAGGAGGACAAGGCAAAGGAGAAAAAGGAAAAGGGGGAGGAAGAGAAGGAAAGGGAGGAGGAGGAGAAGGAAAGGGAGAAGAATGAGAAGGAAAGGTGGGGGGAGGAGAAGGAAAGGGGGAAGAGGACGAGGAAAGGGAGGAGGATGAGGAAAGGGAGGAGGATGAGGACAGGGAGAAGAAGGAGAAAAGGGAGGAGGAGGAAAGGGAGAAGGAGAAAGTGAGGAGGAGGAGAGGGAGAGGGAAGAAAATTTCGCCCATGCTCTGTTACTAACATACTCTCGCTGTTAAAAGGGCGTGTATGAGGCCTACATATTATTGAAGGACTTTATTAAAATATCGGAGTGCAGCATGATGAAAATAAATATCTTTATACGGGACTTAGTTTCGTTTAATACCGTTTAATTGTTATGACGATGCGGAAATCTTAGGTTTTTTCTCCATGGCTTCCAGGCCTGCTACTCTGTACTTCAAATTGTTAGAATATGTTTTCGGATTGCAACATAAATAACATAGACACACAAAGAAAAGTTACAAAAGTAAAAAACAAGGTTGATTTCATATTTTCCGGTGGTGGTTTTGCTTCATACGATTTTCATGTTACTTCAACACGACTGAAAAATGAAAACATAATTTTTAGCTGCTGAAATAACTTAAATTCCTGCCTTTTTAATATGTCAGTACAATTGAATCAAAACGAAATTTATGTTCAATCATCAAGGTGATTCAACATCATTTCAAGTTAACGAGTGATGAGTGAAATATATGTTGAACCAATATTATTTGAAATTCCACATGAAATTAATTTAAAATTAAATTAATGTTTATGGTAAAACAATTTGTATTCACTATGATTATAATGTGTGTTTTAATATAAGTTATTTTAAAATAATGAAATATTCATCAGTACAATTCTTGAAAAAACTAAGAAATCTCTCACAAAGTCTTTGCGAATTACAAGTATACAAACAGAAAACACTTTTTAAAATAGTTTGGAGCTAATTTCAGTTTGATTTATAATTTGTCATCTGTTTATTTAATAATGCTTAATGTTAATTTTAGCTGATTCAATGTTGATTTTACATTAAGTCTCTCTTGGTACGAAAATCTCGAATTTTGCTGTATTGATTTTGCAACGTTGCTTTAAGATGATAACACGTCAATATAAAATGGGATTTTATATATTTAACATTGTGCAATGTTATTTTTACTACAAAAAATTTAATTAATTAATTTTGAAATTTTTTTTGCTTTCAAATCAGTGTGAATCAATGTTAAATTTAAATTAAAACATAATTTTAGCAGACATTTAACATGATTTTAATCCAATTTTAGTCTTGTTAATTTTACATTGAAATTTTTTTGCTAAGGGTACAAATGCGAATAATTTTGTTCTCACGAATTGTAGAATAGTCACACAACAGTTCTCCACACGCACGCAACTCCTTGCTTCTATTCACTGTAGCAATTTCTATAAACTCCTCATATTGTTAGTTGATTAGGTAGATTTACAATTCGAGTTTTATTTTTTTAGTTATTTGCTAATATTACGATTCTGATATATTTGTAGCATAGTCTACGCTATTTTCTCTGCTTGCATTGCTGCTTAAAACTAATGACACGAAAATAATGATTTAAAACTAAAAATATTCTATTATCCTTACCGTTTCTCTTTAAATATTTATCCAATCGTTTTTGAAATACGAAACTTTTAAGAAAAAAGAACATTACGTTATTTTAACTATAATATTCAGCCATGTTACAGAGTTCAATGCCGTTGGGAAATGGAATTCAATCCGTGTTTTGATTTATTAAAAAACGAAAAAATTTTTCGGAAAATCACTTTCGGAATTGTAATTTCTACTATACTAAAGTGTAAAAAAAAACTATTTAAATACACTTTTTTTTTTTTAAAAAGAACACTGTTTCTCATTTATTAATTCACTGTTAGTTCAAAATAATTTTTTTAATTTATTTAAAATTTGTTTTAACAATTTTAATAATTTATCGGAATCTGAATCACGAAAAATTAATTCTTTTGGAATAGCAACTACGGATTCAAAACCAATTCCAACGGAATTTGTAACACAGCTGATTATTAATACGGCACAGTTGTATTAAGAGGGTAATATACACATTTTGCACTGTTGCTGATTGAATTATTTATAACCAAATCGAAATATTAGCAAATAACTATAAAAATAAAACTCGAATTCAATCAGCAAGTTGATGTGGTTCTGCTGGCTGAGTGCTTAGACCGTTTGCTCTATAGCTGGAATATCGAGAGTTCAAACCCCTTCCTTATTTACTAAATATTGATGTCTAAGCTGACAACGTCTTGTATTTGCCGAAGTAAAATAATAAATAGAATATCTGTGCGCTTTGCTTAAAACCTAACGCGTCAACTGGATTTTTGCTCGCACGTGTTTGTAAAGCGTAAAATGGGCAGAAATATTGCGAAAAATTGTTTTTAAATATGCCGAAAACCAAAAGAAAAAGGGAAACGTACAAATAAGCCTTTGTAAAAGAAGACATTGTGGTTGCGGTGACTTCTTAAGTAGTTTTGCTGGTCGTTTATTTTGTACAAAACAGTTTTTTAAATGCTGTACAAAGAGTAGTTGAATTTTTGTTGGACGAGAATTCTCATTTTTTTTTTTTTTTTTTGCACACGTTGTTGATTTGTTTGTAGCTGGTGTGTCGTCTGGAATATTTTGGCTTTTCCATGTGAATGCTTGTAAACCGGGCAGGCATCAGTTACATGTATTTGTTAGCTCATGTAATGGTGTGTGCGTGCGTGTGTGTGTTAAAGGAAACGGAAATGCCAGTCGGTTAATAAAATTGCTGTATAATAACTATAAAAGTTAACATGTGTTTGTGTGTGTGTGAGTTTGTGTATGTTTTTTTTTTGTATTTAGTCGAGAGTTTGTAGAAATTAGTCCAGCCATGTTATTTGTCATAAAAAAAAAAGAAATAAAACTCGATATTGTTACTTTCCCCAGTTCGATTGTTGAAAGAGTGACATTTTATTGTTGAGTTTGTAAGCAAAGAAATTTTCAAGTGTTGGCTAAACATTTAGGCAGTGGAAAAGAACTTCTGATTAATACTTATTGAACTTGTGATTATTTAAAGTAGAACAAAGTTTATAACATCTATATGCAGCACTGAAGTTTACTTATTATAAAACCTATACTTTTCTTAATGTAGTCAGGCAAAAGGTAATAATTTTATAAAAAAAAAAAAAAAAACAATTCATCCTGACTTCTGCTTGAGTTGAAGTGAAATATTCGTATCAAGCCGATTTCCATTAAATATTTTCTTTTTCTCTTGTTTTTTTTTTTTTCTTTACTTGACAGTTTTATTTATTTGGTTTTTTTTTTTTTTTATTTGTGTTGTTATTGATATTTTTTGTGCCTTTTTCTACATCATTTCGACGTTTCTGTTTTTAGAACACATTTATTATTTATTTTTTGGTTTCAGCTATTTGTTTTGTTTTACCGAGTCCTATTTATTTTACATATTTAAGGATTAAGTTTTAGTTGACACAGCTGTTGTCCTAATTTTTTCTCATTTGCTTTCTACTTTTTTTTTTAGCTGAATTTATGCCATTGTTTTACTTATGTATTTGTATAAGTTTTTAAGCCAAAAAAAAGGAGCGAACAAACGAACGAACGAACAATCAAATCAACCATACAAACAAACAAATGCTCATAAAAATATAGAATTTTTGGTGTTGTTCTTTTTCCGTTTGGCCAAATTAATAACGAAATTAGTCGAAAACAAGAATAACAAACAAATGTTAACAAATAAATATACATAAATTTTATATTTAACTGCTAGTCGAGTAAGTTTCTTCTGCGACAGCGGATTACATTTTACCATAAAAATTACAAACAACAGCTGCCCATTAAATGTATAGGATTTCATTTTCTTTCCTTTGCCGCTTTTATTAAACTAATTTTGAATTGATGGAAATCAAATTTATGTGTTGCAAATGAAAAAAGTAATAATTTTCGGAATTCCTTTAAATAATTTTCTTCCAGTTTGTGTTTGCCAAAATTGTAACACTGAATTTTTTTAGCTCAGCCTAAATAAATGTCAAAAAGCAACAACAACTTAATATTTCATAAGTATAATTTTTCTAGATTTTTGACCTCTTTTTATATTAATAACACTAATTATTTAAGCTGTAGGTCTTTTTAATATATTTAATAATCATTCTGATTCTATATTTCGCTACTCCTTTGTGCAGCTTCTGCAGGAAAATTGGTTTTTGTTTATAATGAAAAAATATTTTTTTTAAAATTCACAATATAGGAAAAGTTCTTGTCATTTCATTTTATATTATTTATATCATTTCATTGACAAGAACTTTTCCTATATTGTGAATTTTAGAAAAATATTTTTTCATTATAAACAAAAACCAATTTTCCTCAAGAAGCTACAGCTTAAATAATTAGTGTTATTAATCTCATAAGTATGATAAAAGTGGTAACTTGAGTTAAGTTTTAGTGTATTAAAAGAAGTAAGGGTCGAACAGCACGCCAGCGCACACATGTTCAAACTTATGGAAAACGAACGAGGAACTTCGAACAGAACACAGATAAAAGTAAAACCAAGATTCAATTAGAATAATAATTAGATTTCAACCTATCACGAAAAACGGGGCATTAATTAAGAGTTTTGATTGGAAAAAATTTTAAAATGTGGACATTTTGAGTGCAGTGTATAGAGAGCACCAACATCAATTAAAATAAACGTGGATTCAATTAATTTATTAATTAAGAAAAACAATTTGTCTGACAAAGGGAAAAATTTAATTATTATTTTTTCTGTGCACGTTCAGTAAATTCGTGGTAGAAGACGAATGCCGATGGCTGAAGTAGTTATCACGTTGACTACAAAGCCTTAGCCCAGTTTCGGACTAAGTCATATAAACATACCGCAGTTTTTCTGATGTGCTTTAGTGTAACTTTGTGTCAGTTATTGTCGGCCTGTTTCCGTGTCGAAAGCATAGTCACTGGTCAAGTTAATATCCTCTTGTTGATCTCGCACTAGATGTACAAAAATTATAAAAACTTATCTGAAACGTAAAAATTTTTATTTTTTCTTTAGTTTCGTTTTTGTAATATTTTTTGTATAACATATGAATTATTGTGGAAAAAAGAATCGTTGATTCTGCATCACGTTAATGCACCAGCTCACACATCAATGCTTGTTCGTGATTTTTTGGCCAAAAACAACACCCTGAACCAACTTATTCACCAGATTTGGCTCCCTGCTACATTTTCCTATTCCCAAAACTGAAGAGACAAAAGTGAAAGGCCAGCGTTTTGCCACAATTAAAGAGATAAAATCAGAATCCAAGAACGAGCTGATGGCCACACCGAAAAGCGCCTTTCAGAAATACGTCGAAGATTTAAAGAAGCGCTGCCATAAGTGATTATATTTGAGGGGGATTAATTTCAAGGCGACAAAATGGATATTAATGAATAAATAAATAATTGTTAAAAAAAAATTCAAAATGCTCCTTTTCTTTTGAACAGACAATGTACATACAGTGAACTCTCAGAAACGTGAACTACTCAAAAACATGAAAATTTTTTTTTTACATTTACTACTCTAAAACGTGAACAAAGGCTGAAGGCTCTAAAACGTGAACTTTTTATCGAACGTTAAAAATCAATTTTGTAAGCGGGAATTCCCGCAGAAGAATTTCGTAGTTTGTTTATTGTAAACAACTTTTGTTGCATGATAAAAAGCTTTAGTACAAGGTGGGCCAAAAGAAGTCACCCGATGTTGTTTGGCTCTCGTTTTTTTTTCTAAATGACAAACTTCGATTCTGTTTTTTGATTATGTTTATCTGAACCTTTAGAATTTTATTGGTCAAGTCGAGAAGATGATATCGGCCAAATGGGCGCAGTCACAATTGATTGCTTGATTGGGGTCGTTTTAGGGCATTTTTCATCACTTCGGCGAGAACTTCGGGCGACAGATTCTCGTTTGAGCGTTTCCAGGGTCTCGGGCTTGTTCACGTAAACATAGGACTTCAAAAAACCCCACAAAAAAGTCTGATAAAAAAATACCTGATTATCTTAAATAAATAAAAAACAAAAACAAAATATTTCTGTATAATGAAGTTTCTCTATAGTGGAATAATTGCCTGTTCCTTTGGAGATTCACTATAGGAAAGTTCGACTGTATAAATTTAATTTTAAACAAAAATTTTTTATTTTCAATAAATTCGTTTAGCATATGTATTTTCACAAACAAATTCAAACAAAAATTGCATTAAAAGTAGTAAACAAGGGGACAAAACCATAAAACAGCTGATTCGAATATCGGTTTTATTTGCATTCGAAGATAAAAAAAACCGTCACGTTTTCATGACACCAAATGAAACCAATATCGGTTTGCAAAACCGACTATCTGTAAAACCGTCTTCAATTCTATGACATCCCTGATAATTATCGTAGTTTAAATTCAGCTAACCACTATTTTTGATGAATTCAATAACATAATTTAGAAATTAATATCTTAGAAACCTTTTTGCAAACCATAGTAGGTATGCAGCATATTAAAATATGGCAGGAACTTACTAAAACTAGAATCAAAACATGTTTCATAGGTTAAAAAATTACGTACATACTTTATTTTAAATTAAATAAAAGATAAAAGAGACTTAAATATGTTATAGAAAAAATGCAATCTAAAACGTGAACAAAAACGAAAACGTGAACACCCTCGGTTAAAATTAGTTCACGTTTCGGCGAGTTCACTGTATGTACATATATTTTTTTGTACATCAGGAAGTAAACAAATAATTAAAATTTTAAAGAATATCGAACACATACTTATTATTCAAAAAAAAAAAAAAAATTGTTTTAAAAATTTTTATTTTTTTTTCCTTAAAATGTCCTATAAATTTTGTCTAAACAGTAACAGCATTTAAAAATCAAATTTTGCAAAACAATCACATTATGAACGTTTAACAAGAAGATATATTAATAATATTTAAAAAATGCACAATTATTTACACCAACAATGGCGTTCATAAATGCTGTTAATTTTTATTATACATTTTTCTTTCTTTGAATTTATATAATTGTTGTAGGGAATGGAAACGCAAAACAAAAACACCATATAATATTAATTAAACTTGTTATTGATAAAAATCTGAAAAATATACCACACATACGATGGCCAGTGAAAAGAAAAATAAATATAAAAATTTTAGTTCTGAGAAAACAACAGGCAAAAAGTTCTGCTGAAAATTAATCCTGGTAGTTTTATATTTTTAACATTTGAAATATGTTTTTTTTTTTACTTTACAAACACACTTTTCGCATACGTTGTGTAAATTCGTTTTTCATCACAGGAAGCAAAAGTTGTGACAATTACGGAAAAATTTAAATAAAGTCAGGCCATAAAGCAATTATTTTGCCGCCAGTGGTGCACGGAAGTAATTTGTTAAAAAAAAAAAAACTATCATTTGGGTAGCAAATGTTTGTGAAAGTAGAAAATTAAATTTACTTAAATTTAAAACAAGTAAATTCTATATTTTAATATTAACATTTTGTATTACTCGTACTACTTGTTCTTTAATTAATTGAATTGATTTTAATAGCAAAAATTGTAAAACTCTGCCAAAGGTCCTTCAGCATGACACAGTTGTGTTTTCCTTAATCACCTTGTTTAATTAATATATGTACATACATTTTTAAAATAATTAAAATGCATGAATTGCGAGAATGAAAAAAAAGTAAGTGAAGAAAATTGAATCATAAAACAACTAAAGCGACCTCCTCCGTATGAAATGCCAGCAAATGAGTTATTGAAAGCAAAAATGAGAAGAAAAAAATGTGGCAGCTTTCAACACGCATTTTTCTAATTGGTATTTTAGAAAATAATGAATGCCTTGGCAAGCAGCCAAGTCACTAAAATCCAAAGGATTTAATACGGAAGACGGCGAAAAAGGTTTTCTGAAAATCTCGTACACAAAAAAAAAATATTTTAAAACTTTTCCACATAATTCAGGGACAATATTTTTTTTTTTATCTGGGACCAGCACTCAGGAGATGACTCCTACACATGCCAAGCATTGTGCTGGAACTATAGGAAAGGCATAGTTAGAGAAACGAGAGGTTGTGAAGCTTAATTAATTTTTTTGCAGCTCTGCTTTTGCACGTTCTTTGTTTATAGTCGTAGCACTGCTGAAGCTTCGGTTCAGTAGCCATTTTATTATTATTTTACTTCGCCGGTGCTACATAATACCGACTATGCCTTCGCCACTGAAACCTTCCGACAACAACTGTCACACAAAGACACACTAATGCACATCAGAAAAATGCGAGATGTTTATTTTTATTTTAAAATTTTAATTATATTATTAATTGACCTTTTTTTATTATATTTTTTTTTTTTTTTAAATATATTTATTAAGCTAGAGGTCTTTTTTTATTTTATTTTTTTTTTATTATTCGATATTTCGTTAACAGCTTGTTAACATCATCAGGAATAATAGGAAATTATAATTGTTTTTTTTTTTTTAAATATTTATTTTAAAATTTTAGTCTGAAACTGGGGTTGAACCCAGGTCTCACGAACGACGAATTTCGTCTAGCGCGAATTCGTCGTTAAAAAAATGAAAATTCCATCCAAATGTTTCCGCGTCTAAACTTAGACTAACTTTTATAAACTCGTTGGTTCGTGTCTTGGGTTAAAAATTGTCAAAATTTATCTTCACGCACATAATAAATCGCTAATTCGTGAATATGTCGCCTAAAATATTATAAATTTTAAAAATGTTTTTTTTTTTATTAGTAAAATTGAAAATTCTGAAAGGAAAATTTAAAATAAATTCCTTTTACTTTGACCACATTTCATTGAAATTATTAAATTATTATTCGAAATTAATTCTCCATTTAGAGAAACCATCAATCACTTGTTTTATGACTTTTTTCTTAAAGAAAACTAATAAAGACATATTTGTGTAGCTATTGTTCGATGATTTTAATAAAATGGAAATCATTCCCTCATTTGTAGCTGAACATAGTTTTCTGAAAAGCTTATTTGCTACAAGGAATATTTCACACTTTCTAATTCAATTTGTAAATTGGTTGTCAGCCCACAACAAAAAAAAATTAAAATAAAAAATATGTTTATAAAATGCAAGGATGTGTTATTAATTTAAGTACTTACTGTGGCTTTTTTCAAAACTGCTTTCTGAAGTAGAAGTACAGCTACAGAGGATGGCAATTTATCCAAATGACACAGCCAAAATTAAAATACCAACATGATGAATTAGTTTTAGATTGGCAGTGTTAAAAATATTTTCCTACTTTTTTTTTTTTGATGTGGTCATTGCTGAAACATTAGAAGAAGAAAAGAAAAACTTAAGTGAATGTTAAGAAAAGAAACGTTTTGTGGCCATTATTAATTTTGTGTGTAGCCAAAAAGAAAAATAATAAATAAATAAATTTGCTGTTTAAAATGAAAAATGTCACAGAGAAGAAAAAGAAAACTTTGGAGTTTCTCTAAAGAATACAGTAAAAAATTTTTTGTGCTGAAATTTTATAAGAATATCTTTCATTTTAGAAGGTTAAACTGACAGAGGCTTAAAAGAATTAATTTATTACGTTGTGATCTGATAGGTAACATAGTTTAATTAACTCCCTCGTGAAGACATTCTTCGTTTTTAATAGATGATGCTTGCTTCAGTTTTTTCGGGAGCTAGAAAGTCGTGAGTTCAAACGCTACACCCTTCAGTTATCAATAACTTTGACCACAAGTGCCTATTATTATTTACAGCGCCCTCCTACGTCATTTCACTTCACCTATCCTGTCACTGCCATCGTAACTGTCTGAATGTTAGTTCGCTTAAAAAGCAAATGCATATTTTGGGAACGCTTTGTTTGGGCTGCTGGAACCAGTGCTCAACGATGGAGAGTAGTAGCAGCTGGAAAGAGGAATATTGTAGAGAATAGACAGTTGGTGATGGCAGTCCTGTTCTGAAGTCCAGAAAAAAATCTAGGAGACAGCAATCAACGACCATTCATTTTCGAAAAATGAATTCCACCGCTGCTGTTATTCTTGCATTACCTTTTACCGCCAACTTCTCGAAGATTAGGTTAGATTAGATAGACTTAGAGCCGGAAACCCATAGGGTCCATTGTGAATCCCCTCGAAAAAAGAAAAGGAAGTGGAGAAGTAAAGACAAAGATAAGAATAGAAAAGAGAAGAAAAGAAAAGAAGACAAGAAGAATTTAGTGAACATCTCATAGCCAGCCGATCCCTACAATGAAGACCCTGATATCACGCCCCGCGTTGTCAACCAGCTTCATCTGGAATCTGCATCCCAGCCACCTCAGCATGCCGCATTTCAAACCGGTGCACTGACAGCAGATGTGTTCCATAGTCTCCTCCTGTTCCTCTCATAACCTGCAAAGATCACAGACCACCTATGCCATCTGCTGATCATCTTCATTTTCAAAGCATTGCAAACTGGTCTGAAATCAAGAATTGTCCTTCTGTAGTACTTGAGTGCTGTAAAGCCTCCACTGAATTTCTGTAGTATGCAACAGTGACCATATGGCCACTGACTCAGTATTACGTCTTTACTGAGTCACATTTCAACCAGTATGAGGTCACTTATTTATTGCAGTGACAGGGCATTACGCATTACACTGGACATTTATTCCGTACATCAGAGTGAAACTGTAGTTCTATGCAGTCTTCCTGTTTTATTTTTTAAGTCACTAAAAAAGACGACTGAATATTATTGTTTCAAAAAGAAACTTTTTTTTTTATTCCCTCAATCAATTATCTAAATTTTAGTTTTCTTGGTATAAATATTTCATTTCGTTAAAAAAGAAAAAAACAATATCTAACAGTCGTTTAAATTCTGTATTAAATATTTTCGTTTAACACGCACATTAAGACTTTTAATTTTCTTTGATATGCATTGTATAGTTTGATTTTGTGCAGACACACATGAGGAATTTCTGTTAAAAAATATTGAAGGGAAGAAAATAATTAACATAATTTTTATAACACCCAATTTAAAGAACACCAAATTATTTCAAACTAATACTTTAGCGATTATAAGGCTTGTTATTGTTTAACGCCCAAAAGCTGTTCGTTTTTATAAATAGCGTCACTTTAAAAGCATGCAGCTCACTCTGTGTCTCTCTCTCACTCTCTCTCTCTCTCTATCTCTCTCTTTCTGTGGTACTAAACTAGCACACGATAACAGTAGTCTTTAAAATATGTGCCCTTAAGGCAAACACATATTCAACTGAGTTATTCTCTAAAGCTTTCCATTTATGCCTCGTAATGTTTGTATATGCTGCTTTATATATATGTATATGTAAGTATATGTAAAAAGAAAAAATAATAACAATAAAATAAAAAATCAATAAAAAACTTTTAAAATTCGCATGTCTTGGGGCAATTCATTTTAAAACAAATTCATTTTTATTCCTTAATTTTCTCAAACACAATACAACATAAAACGTAACAAAAACTTATTTCGAATCTTGTTTGAACATTACAACAATTTAAGAGCAACCTAAAATATTTGAAACATTTACGAATACTGTCAGTTCGTTCAATTCAAATAGAATGTGCCACAGCGTGGAACTGCCAGCCCCTTGAAGTAGGCAGCAAAAATACTAATAATAAAATAAATCATATTGGATTTCCTGGTTTTGGCCTCTTATTATTACGAGTTACTAATGCTTTGACAAAGCAAAAAAAAAAGAATAAATAAAAATAAAAGATAATTATAATAAATAATCATAAGAAATGTTATAATCATTGATTTTATTATTATGCGATTCTTTATTAAAATTAGATAAGTGGCTGATATTAAAGGAAAATTTGCCATCGTACAATTGCACAGGCAGTTTATAAGAATTTATGTATCATTTGCTGGCTTTTGCCTGTGCTGTTGGTGCTTACGTTCGGTTAGCTGAATATATTTTCAAATGATTCTTAATTATCGCATTCATAACAATAATAAATAGATAATAAGGTAAGCAAAGTCAAGTCGACTGAGAGGCTAAAGATAAGAAAATATTATGAAATTCTGCTCAAGGACGACATTAGTGCATGATATGTTTAATTTACTCTCGAATTAGGAAATTACAAATTAAAATATAATGGGAAAAATTTGCATTATTTTGTGAAAATAATATTTCATTTCAGCGTATCGCGAAAATTTATTTTTCTATTAACTATTCAGCTGGTATGCTGCGCAGTATTGCCAGTCGATTTATTTTTTTAATATCTACCCAGACTAAAAAAAAATTAAATTTTTCCTGCAAGTTGAAAGAATTTATTGTACAAAAATTCCTACGCGTTTTAGTCTCTGAAATAAACCAAAAAGAAAAATAATTTAATGTTATTTCTTTATTGGCAAAACATTTTCTTTTATTCATAAATAATGCAATAAGAGACAAGAAAACTACCTACAGTTAAATTTTAGGTTAGGTTAGGTCAGGTTATAAGGCAGCCGACTAGGACGGGTTTACTGCAGTATCACAGTAGGGGGCCCTTTTGTTATCTTAGCCCCGTAGAAACCAGAGGACGATACAGCCACCCTGTGCCGTTCACGTACCTCCATAAGTCCGTCAGATACAACTGATATCACAGCCCCAATTTGTCAAACAAAGCGGCCTCAAGGAATCTCAGCCTCGACATAGCGACAACCCCGGCCACTCACAGAGGTTGAGCACAACAGTCTCCCTCTCCGCAGCTTCCCCACAGCCCCTACAATGGGCATAAAAAAAATTTCCCCTACTTTAGGCAACACTGAAGCTACGTGTCATTATTTTACTCTTTGTATTGGACTTTGTTCTCATCTCAAAGAAATAATAATATTTGTTAAGTTCTCTTCTTTTATTCTCTAAAAGAGATCTCTTGAATTGACTCTTAATTTTTATAGAAAAGTAAAGGCTGCTTCGAACCGTAAGTTAATATTCACCTTGACTCTGTTACGTTGATATGATATGGGTTACATATCAAATTTAAATTCGCATTAAAAAAAAATTCAACATTTCTACGGAACGTCAACTAAGCTTTTGCATATCGAATTAAGAGATGCTAAATTTTGGTGTCGCCGTCCAAGTTGATAAGTGAAATAAGGGTGATTATGTATTAAGGAGGTACAGGGCATTTCGATAGATATCCTTTTTGTTGTCGATTTATTGAACGTTACACAAACATTTGTACGCACTACGCATTATAGAGAAAATTCGTTTTTTTTTTTGCCGAACAGCACCGCAGAGGTCTTTCCTGTCACTTGTGACGTTGGAAAATTCAAATCGAATGTCAATAAACACTACTTCCTCTACCCTCTCTCCCAAAATCTTATTTTCTAGGTCCGGCACAATGCACCGCATATGTAGGGGCTTCCCCTGAGTGCCGGTTCAAGGCAAAAAAAAATCAAAAATAATTCTACGTGCATGAAGGTTGAGTTTGGAATATTTCGATGACACAATGGTAGGCAGTCCAGATTCCAAATTACGGCAGTACATTCGTACCGTAATTATAAATAAAAAATTGTTATTAAAATGTATAGGAACAAGAAATTTTTTTACAAAAAAATAAAACAAAATTTTAATTAAAAATTTTGTAATATCAATCAAAATATTAATTGCATTTTGACCTGTAAAGGAAATCATAGCAACAATAAAATTGTTATTATTGTTAAATTAATTTTCAATTAAATTTTTAATAGTACTAATTAAAAATTTAATTAAACATTTTGAAAATGTCAAACAAATTTTTAATAGTAAAAAAAAAAACATTTAAATTCAATTCGCATGAAATAAAACGATCAGATAAGCATTTAAATAAGAATAAGCCGTCATTTTTCGTATTTCATAGCAAAAAATTAATTCTTTATTTATTTAAGTATTGAGCCCGAAAAATTTCATTGGCTTGATTAAAGTTTTAATTGAACAATTACATTATGCTCATTAAAGGTGTTCATCAAAAATAAAGAAAATAAAATTTCTTTCCGTGTATCTGGTCCAAGTTTTTCATGTTTGTCAATACGCCACAGTAATAATTTTTATTACTGGCTGTAGTATAATCCGCATACCGCACATAAATAACGTTAAATTTTCGTTTCAATTAATTGTTTTTTAATTCTCTAAATAAATATTTTGATAATTTAATATGTACCCCATAAATACACGGAGCATTTTTTTTTATCTTGGACTAGCACTCAGGAGATGACCTCTAAATATGCGGTGCATTGTGCTGGAACTACAGGAAAAGGATTGTATGAGGTATGATAGGATGTGAAGCTTCACTATCGTATAACACTGCTTTTGCACGTTTTTTATTTTTATAGCAGCGTTGTAACGTTTCAGATGCCAAGGAGACGTATTAAATTTTGAAGCTTCGTTTTTAGTAGCAATTTTTAGTAATTATTTTACTTCCCTGGTGCTACATATTACCGATAAAGGAGGGCGTTCTGATGTGCCTGTGGATTGGGTATAGCTGAAGCCGTTACAGTGACTATGCCTTCGCCACTGAAACCCTGCCACAACAACTGATACAAAGACACACACACAAATGCACAACAGAAAAATACGAGATGTTTTTATAAGTCTGAAACTGGGCTTGAACGCAGGACAAATTTTTCGTTTTGTAGTCAGCGTGCAGACTACTTCGACCATCGGCACCCTTTTTTTTATTAATTTATTAACATTATTAAAATTTTAGAAAAAGGCTTCCATGTAGCTTCTTTCGAATATCACATTTTAAATTTCACTTTTAAATATTTCTGCACGGAAAAACAATGTAAAAGAAAAATTATTGATACTACTCAAACTATCTATTGTATAAACTCAATTAGGGATTTAAATAGAATCGAGTTCCCATTCTGTTAGAGTCCTCGTCGATGGCGTTGGCCATGCTGATGGCTGAAATAGTCTGCATGTTGGCTACAAAACCAAAAAGTTCTGGCTTCGACTCCAGTTTCACTTTGCATTTTTTATGTGTGTCTGTTGTTGTTATAAGGATTCAGTGGCGAATGAGCAGTCATCACTGTTCACTGAACAGTACCTGCTTCAGCTGATAGCAATACACAGCCACATCTGAGAGCATTTCTTCGTTCAGTATTGTGCAGCACCGGTGAACTAAAATAATTACTAGTACACGGCTACTAAAAAGTAAGCTTTAAAAAGTTGAATACGTCTCCTTGACATCAGCGTCGCTATAACACTGGCATAAAAACAAAGAACGTGCAAAAGCAGGGTTGTAAAATATTACCTGTCTCACTATTCCTTTCCACTAGTTCCAGCACAATGCACCGCATGTGTAGAGGTCATCCCCTGAGAGCTGATCCAAGAAAAAAAAAATTTTAATTTTTGTTACCAATACTTTGCTGAACAGTGTTGTATGAATTGCACATATAGCGCATGATGGCTTACACAGCATGGCCCACAAACTGTAAAGTGTTTCACAATTAATATCTATAGGATTATTTGTTAATTATTTGATAAAAGAAAAACTAATAGTCCGTTGATGGCGAATAACTAGACTCATTGAGGATTCATTTCATTTCTAATCCTGAATTATTATTATCTTGATTATTAATTAATCAAATATTATTCTACTAAAAGAACACAAGGAGCAGTAGATGTTGTACACCAGGATTTTGCTAAATAACTTACACAAAGACCAAGTAAGATGGATTGAGATTGGAATTAATTTAGAATTATTACGAAATGATATGCTTGCAACAAATGAGTAAATATTTATTTTAGCATGTTGCTTTTTTGTACAAAAATTCTCTACTTGAATTCTAGCTTCTTTTTAAATTCACTTGCAAACAATATTTAAAGAGTTTTACGCTACGGATGAATAGAAGTCAACTGGTTTCACTTTGTTGGCTGAAGTTAACTGAATTTGTCAGACACTGTCGTAATTAGTTGCTGTCTGCACAAAGTTCTTATTATAAGTGAATAGAAGCAATTAATTAATGTTCATGTTAATGAACTTTGCCTTGCTATTCAGCAATAAATAAATAAAATAATACAACATTTGCAAAACAAAAAAAAATAAAACCTTGAAATATTTGCAAATTTTTAAATATTTACAATAGTGTAACTTTAAATATTTACAAATCTAAATTTAGCTGACAGAAAAGTCTCCTTTTATGAAGGGCACTGTGTAACTTGTAACGATTTTCTGGAGGTAAAGTCGTCGACGAATTCTTCTTCGAAACCAAATCAACAATTTGCATCGTTCTTATCGACGAACGCTTGCATGCAATAAAAATGCTTTTTCGAGAGCATTTTCACCGATTGCAGTTATTCATAAAGTTTTCTTTATTTAAAAACATCCCAACATCATTGTTTTCTTTCACAAAACTTTTCACTCAAATTACACACAAAAAGCAAAATGCATACGATTCTACAAAAACCTTATGAATAATTCAAAATGAAATACTTCACAAAAAATATCCATACAAACATGTTATTTAATGATAATCTTCTAGTGGAAAACATGGAAAACATGTAAAACAATCGTAAAAGTTTTATTATTTCTACTCTACTCGTATGTAGTATACATATGCTTTCATATTTTTGATACTTTTCACATTTTAGTCGAAATTTTACTTTGAACTTGTTTTAGATTAAAAGTTCAAATGGGTTTGTATGTATGAGTAAACAGCTCTTTGTTCGTACACACATACATACATACGAATATATTTTTATGGTAATGCAAGTATACGTACATACATACATATTTATGTACTTTCTGAAGCACATACTGCAATACTGTAATAAATAAATATTCATAGAAAATTAGGTTGAACCTGACAGGTACCCAAATCCCAAATTGATGGAAAATTGCTTACATGGAAATGTAAATGTAAAAACAAATTTTAACTGGAAACGAAATGAACACCTTCTTGTCCTCCCCTAAACGGCTTCAGATATAACTGAGTTGGCATAAATTAGGTCACGTCCACAAATACCCACATTCAGAAAATAAGAACTAAGAAGGGTTTTTGCTACATTTAAATTTTTCACACATTTTTTTTTTTTTTTTTTTTTTTTTTATATAAAATTTTGGTCAAAATCCTTTTAACGGGAAACGAAGCATTTAACCTTCAACATGTGTGCTACAAAAAAAAAACAGCTTGAACACGGCGACGTCATATACTGAAGATAGGACGTTTCATATTGTTACATAAAATAAACGAATGCTTCATATTATGAATGGAAAAAAAAAATGTTTTGGTTTAGTTCAAAGTGAATTGAAATACGGGAGTACCTATTTATAGACATATAAGTAAATTCAATATAGTCATAACCGGGTAATACTAATAAATAATTGTTGTTTATTTTTTGAGTTATAATTGCTCACATTATGGTTTGTTGTTAAAAAAAAAAACGATATGGTTTTATGAGCTTGTGAACCGGCAAATTTGTAGTATCGTTATTTTATGGTATTTTTATTTACATAAACTATTTTCTTGTTTAAAAAAAATTTAACATGAATTTCATTTTATTAATTTTTGTTTATTTATTTTATTTTATACCCTGAAATTAGATCAGGTATGGAAATTCAAATTTAACACGAATAAGCTTTTAAATTTTTTACGATAAGCAATTTTCATTGAAATAGCTTGAAAATTCTATTGAAATATATTAAATATATATTTTTGTATATTTTATACACTATTAAGAAGAATTTAATTTCTATTATAATTCATCGCTTATTTGAAAGACTTTTAGAAAATTCATTTAAAAAGAATTAAACACTCCCAGACCTGGGCTCCATACAACTACATATGTATTGCAAAAACATGAAATATGAAATTCAATTCCATAATCAGGATGCAATTTTCTATGAAAATTATTAACAACAACAATACAATATTGATTTTGAAATGCATACGACGCAAATGAAAAAAAAAAAAAAATTAAATGCATAATCGCGACGTTAATACGAGCTTGTGAATTGTACACATAATATTTTTTTCAAGTTTTACAAAAATCTCACATCTATTTTTATTTGGCCTTTATTAAATTATTTAATTATATTTAATTTTTATATTATTTATTTTCAATATTTCTCCACCAAACATAAAGAAATTAAACTAACTAAAATTCCCCAATTTTTCTGATTCTTAGTCAAATTAAATTAAATTTAATTCCAATAAATTGTAAAAAACAAAAGATTCGTAGTAATCCATATCCTCCAAGTTTTAATATAATACCAGCTAAAATTATTGATCCAGAAACAGGAGCTTCAACATGAGCTTTAGGTAATCATAATTAATTTCAGGGAATTTTTATAGAAAAGATCATCCCTCAAAAGAAATATAATTAAAAAAAAAGTTTTACAAAAATTTAAAAATTTTTAATATTTATTTTAATTTATTTAATATATATATTTAATATTTCTTAATACTTTTTTTAACCTTTTTTTTTTTTTATTGTTATGTTAGAAAAATTTTCAAAAAAAGGGAAAAAAATTTTAAAAATAAAAACTTCCTGAAGATGTTAACCGAATGTTAACGAAATATCGAAAATAAATATAAAAATAATAAATAAAAAGAGAAAAAACCTTTAAGCTTAAAAAAATAGATTGTTAAAATATATATTTAATATTTACATTTTTATTTGTCCTTTTATAAAAAAAATGAGAACATTCGTACATTTGTATTAAAATTACCAACAACAAAAATACAATACTGTATAAGAAAAGGATTATACAATGCAGACGACGGTTATAAGAGCTTGTGAATTGAACAAATAATATTATTTTTCAAGTTAAACAAAATTTAAAAAATTTTTAATATTTGTTTTTTTAAAAAAATTTCTTTCGCAATTATTATACTAATATTCCGTGAAGAAGTTTTCCTCCAGCTCATTTAAGAAAAATAAAGAAGCATTAAAAAGGTTTTCCTTATAAAAACTTTTAAGGCTCATAATTTTTAAAAGCAAAGTGTATATAGATAATTTTGTTACAGTCCATACGCCTTAACTTATGCACGTTTTTATCATATACAATCATAAATACAATCACGTTTGCCTTTAACCTCAATATATTTAAATTCGGGCAAGCATCGGCACGTTTTAGAAAAATAATAATAATCCCAACATGTAAATATTTTGCCCAATTAGGAGTTTGTTTAAATAACTATTTATTCGTTTTGATGCTGCTTTATATTTGTAATAAAATCAATCACTCTCGATCTAATGAAATATTTAATTATGTAGCTGGGGAAAAATTCCTATCGTGAAGTTCACGTGTTTAGTTATGTAATCACTTCTCAGTGAATGACGCAACAGAAGGAAAATTTGTAGAGTTTACATTTTGTAATTAAAAATCTAAAATTTTTATATATTAATAATTATGAAACTTTGGGTTTTATTATTAAATGTTTTTGTTATGGTGCAAAGTTGCGTCTTTGAATAAATATTTTAAGTACAGGATATTTTACCTTTCTAAGCTGAAATGTGACGGAATGAAAGAATTAATGACAGTTTGAAAATAAGAAACTTCAATCGGGCAATTTTGTTCATTATAACCGGAGTAAATAATTTTTTATTGCTAGTTTTCACTATATATTTTTTCAGTTTTTTCTTTAATAATTTTTTTAATTTTTTCAAATTGTTGACTTTCGAATTTCATATATTTCACTCTTTATCTTAAGTATTTTTTGCAAAGCTATATTTTTCTGTCTTTAACATTTTTAGTTGCTGAAGTTTAAATTTATTATTTATTTTACAACAAAAAGGACAACAGCTAGTGTTACCAAATTGTGATAAAAAAAATTTAAAGTTTCGAAATACGTCATAAAAAAAATTTGCAATTTTTTTTTGTTTGTTCGTTATAACCGTATAAATTTCCATGCACTGTTGTTCATAGGACGTCATAAACAGAAAATTCGCTATAATCTTATTAATTTTTATGAAATAGTAAAGCAAAACTATTGGCGAAAATACGCTTTAAGCGGCGTTCATTATAACCGAACTCCACTGTACATATTTTTATCGAGTTTCAAATATAAATTTACCCTTCGCGTTAATTAATGTGCATTATTAATATTTGTAAAATATAATAGCGTTTATTTATATTTTCATTTCTTTTCAGGTATGTATGTTACCAGCTGTTTGCATCCCCCTCGAAAAAAGAAAAACAATTGTAAAAAATTACGGGTAAAGTTGTGCAGCATAATAATTAAATAGAATACGTTATCAGCATCGTAATTTTTATGGAAACATGTTTACACAGCAGTAAAAAAATGTATCACTATTAACATAATACATTGGAATGCAAAAAGTTTTAATTACATTAATTAATAAAAATTTAAAAGAAAAATTTTCACATTAACCAGCTTTATATGGTTTATGGAAAATGTTTTTTTTTCTTTTGTTTTCTACATCACGTTTAATAAACATACAATTTCCATAGAAAATATATTTTTTTGAACCTTTTGCGAAACAAAATAATTTTTACGGCAGTGAAATTTTAATCCTACAAATTGTACTGCCTTCTTTGCATTAAAAAAAAATTTTTAACAACTGCCGCTTATGTAATTAATGACTTTTTTTGTTTGAGCAGAGAGTTGTAGTGAAGAGAGGTTATTGATTCTTCTACAGAAATGGCAGACCTTGCGCAAATTATTTTTTTTTTTCTATCTTGGACCAGCACTCAGGGGATGACCCCTACACATGCGATGCATTGTGCTGGAACTAGGAAATCAGGTTATGGGAAGGAGGATAGAGGGAGTAGTGTGAATGGACATTTGATTTGAATTTTCCCACGTAATAAGTGACAGGAAATACCTCGGCAGGAAGTTTGTTCCACATACGCGATTATTACGGCAGAGTTGCAGCATTTCTAGTGTTTAATAAGCGAATGATTTGTTTAAGCTTTGAAATTAATTTATTAATTTTTTTTATGTTAAAGCAACCTTCCAAGGCTTCTTCTTAAATTACCTCGCCGTCTTAGCCAATAACGTACATATATTTTGTGAGTCCCCAATACTACCGATTAGTAAACGTTTGTGTTATCGCTGATTTATGAGAGTATTAAATTTTTTGTTTAATTCCAAGTTGTAGAATTTACGATTTTTTAAAATTTGTAGCAGCCGTGGCTGCAGAAATTACGGCCTATAGAGCTCTGGACAAAAAATCAGAACAAATGCTAGAGCACTTTTTTATTGTACATCGATAACAACAGTTTACAGTAAATTGAATTCAGAAACAATTTTAGCCGTGACTGACTGACTGCACATTCAAGGTGTACTTGAACATTTTTCATCAGTTCCAGTTTTCGAGATAACGCGGTAAGTAAAAAATAAAGGCACTTTCACAACATATACTATCATAACTTGGCAAGGGTTTTCCCTATTCTATAAAAAAAAATCCCCAATTCGACACCACAAAATAATCTTTCGGCCGTGCAAACATTGTTTCTAAGTTTGCTCTGTAGTTTTCGAGATAACATGAAAATTTTAACCAAAACAAAAAATTTATTTTTATGAAAAAATGGATATTTTTTGTTTTCAAAAATGCATAAAAAATAAATATACAACAATAATATTATTTTTATTTTAGTATCTTGTAGATGAATGTATTCCAAAAAAAAATTACCACTACTTCATTGAAATTGGTGCAATCCTTTTGATTTTATTCCCAATTTAGTAGAAACACTCACTTGTTTCATATACGGAACACCAAAAAAAAAACACACAAATTCAAAAATTGTGCTGATGTATGGTAATGTAAATTGTTCTCAATTGAGTTTGGGCATAAAATCAAAAGTGCTGCACCAATTTCAACAAAATAGTGGTCAATTTCTTTGCGATAATTTTTTTTTATAAAATTACATTTGTTTTTGGTTTAAACAGATTTGAATTCAGCATTCCAAACAAATAAAGAAACAACTTTTATTTCTAGCGAACGAAAAAATTTTTCGAATTTTGTAAACTTGTGTAATTAATTAAATTTTGCAAACGGCCCTCCAAATCTTAACATTTTCGGTGTTACTAATCTGCAGAAAAATCTTTATTAGTCGAGTGGAGTGACATTATTGAATATATCAGGAGGAGGATATCTTAATGTTATTGCAAGGAGTTTGAAATTCTTCTGTTTTTAGTTTAGTCCTTCGAACTTTTTTTAAGTAAATTTTCTGAAATGAAAATAATTGATTCTTCGGTATTTTTTGTCCGTTGATTAGGAATATGAAATTTGTTTTTTCCCACCTGTTGTTTTACCTATCTTGAGTATTAATTTAAAAAATTATTTTAAAATTTGCGTTTTTTATTTCCACCCAAACGAATTTGGGTTTTATGTCAAATTGCTCATTAATAACATATTGGCTACGAGGAAAGGACGTTATACAAATAAACTAGACATAAAAAAGCATAATTTTGAACATCCTTTCAATACAACTTAGATATCCTGATGTACTCTGTAATGTGTCTCTACTCAGTTGAAAGAGATTTTTGTGTAGAAAATATTTTAAGTTTTGGAAGGTCCTTCCTGAAATATTAAGCGAATAATAACAGAAAACGGTGTAAATTATGCAAATATTACAGTTGCCAGAAAGAAAACTAATGATGCCATCGTAATCAGCAGTCTCTATTTAACCAAAACAATGCACAGAAGTTGGGAAAATTTTGCTCTGTTGAGCTGTGTAATTAAATAAAAAAATATCTTGTACTACTCATACGTTCGTTTTTCACTACACTATTGGCTTTACAGGAGCGTATACGTAATATTTATTTTTCAATAAGTATACGTTCCATAACACAGTAAAAAAATTGAATAAATTTTTATTATTTGATTTAATTGATTCTAAATTTGAATTAAAGATTCGGATAATTAATACAAATCCTGCAGAAATTGTTCTGCTAAAGATGTTTTTTTTTTCATACAGGGTGGTCCAAAATGACCGGAGGGGTTTGAGTGCATTATAACTTCTTATTTAAGATATTATTATTAAAATTTTTTACATTTTTAATGAAGTATACTAATGGAGAATATTTTTAATTTAATTATGAAAAATTATATCTCGCAATTGGTGGTAATTTTCTGCTTTGCATATTCGTGCTCTTTGCAAAATATTTTTCATAACCTTTCGCAAAACCTCAGGTGTTATGTTGTTGATGTCTTCGTCGCGTATACTATTTTTTAATTGCTGCAAGGCACTAGGCTTATGAATATAGAGTTTTTCTTTCAAAGGCAAGAATCCGGTGGACGCGAAGGCCAATTAAAATCGCTTCTATGGAAAATAATTCGTTCACGAAAGATGTGGCCTAAAAGAGCCATTGTGACCCTGGCAGTATGAATTTTATATGGAACTATTTTTATTGTATGCAAAATTTTTTGCAGCGACCCTCATAAGAAGCGAAGTTATGTCGAACGTCTCCTGGTCTCCAATACTCTTCTGTTACAGTACAATATTGTCATCCGTGTGCAGCGTTCGTTGCCTGCCGGCACCAGAAATGTTCCTTACAGCCCCTTGTTGTCGAAAATTTGCAACCAGAAGCTCCAACCAGCACATTAAAATAATGACGATATGCGCTCTGAGTTAAAACAACGGATCGTTGATTTGAGAAATAAAGTTCAACGATTCTGGCACATTGTTCAATTGTGTACTGTTCCATTTTAAATTCACCAACTTTTCTTTACAAAATACTGAAAACAAAAACAAATTATCATAATAAATTTATAAGGAATTCAAACACCTTCGCTCATTTTGCGCCGCCCTGTACATTATGAACCTATTTTGATTTTGTGGTACTCTAGCGGCTAATTATTTTTGCCGAAAGTAGCTGACTTGCTTAGCGATGGCTGAGATATCTGAAAAATAATAAGCTGTATCTTGACCGGCTTTAGTTCTCTCTTCACGACGTGTTTTCGTTTAATGTGACGATAAAAAGTACACGGCAATATTTTACGTTCTCATTTGCAAATAACTCGTATCTATAAACGTAGTAATACAGACATAATTTTTAATACAAAATCGCCTTATAGATTTTCGTATTCTGGGCTATTTCATCATCCGTACTTCACTCCTAAACAATATTTAAATATTTTATAATTTCTACGAAAACCAGGGGCAATTTAGTTCGACATTCAGTAAAATTTCAATGCATTTAAATAAAATTTTCTAAGAAATTTTGACTGATATAGAATGCTGTAATTTGAACACAGTTTGAATTAAATTTAAATGCTCAGTGTATTGTTGATTATTCTATTAAACTCAAAATAATTTATTTTATTAAAGACGTTATTTGGAATAAAGGAAGACAAAATAGTATTTTATTCTGTTGGTAACTCCTCAACAACGGCTGGTTGAGATTTTACAAGAAAATAAAAAAAAAACTAACACCACGATTTACCACAATGGAAACGTATTTGTTTTTTTCTTCATGGAATTTTGTGCTGATTTAATTTCAGGCAATCAAATAGATTTCGCCATTCCAAGCAAACAAATCAAACGGAAGCATATAAACTATTCCTGTCAAATTACAGTTCATTGTGTAAAAGTGTAATCATGCTTTCGTAAGAATTCTGAAAAAGTGTACCAACTGCGGGTTTTTTCTCTTATTTTATGTGATTGATAGCCTAACAAACAATTAATACAAGATCCGTTGAATACTTTATGAAAAAAAAAGTAATGCTTTTGTGTTATTAACATAACAAATCTATTATCCTTCGTTTTCTCATGAAACTTTCAGCGTAAATAAACTGAAATTTAATATTGAAATTTAATATTGATTGACAAGTGCATAACATTTAGTTTTTTATAGGTACAGTGGGTAGCATAAGTCATGGTATCACTCAAAATATATTTATCAAGTAGTCGCAACTCTACAACAAAATAGCAATACCAAAAACAACAGGCATTTTATTTCTGTAGTTTTCTTGCAGAGATGCGACTACTTGATAAAATACTTTGTTTAAAACATTCGAGCATAGAAAGTATACCTGAGTATACTTGATAAATACTCGTATACCATGGCATCACTGTAGAATTTCAAAATTACATATGGCCAAATTCTGCGTGTGACGAAACGCTACATTCGTACTTCTTTGCGTATTAAGATATAAACATTTTTTTTAAGTTTTCAAAAGAAATAGATTCAAAACATAATGTTTAGTGTGATTTCGCATGGTATAAAACGTAATTTGTTAATACTGTTTGTAACGAAATAATTGATCACAAAGTCTTGTGACGTACGCTACACAAAAAAAAGAAAAAGAAGAAACTGTGAGAGTGAAGTGTGTTTTCGTAATTTTTAGCGAATTTTGTTTAATAAAGTACACGAAATACATTAAAAATTCGATAATCCGGATAATAGATTGCGGACCCCAAACCGGAGTAGCGAATTATCCGGATTACTACGTATGTATGTATTTATTAAAAATTATAATAATTCATAGCAAAATTCACGTTGTTTCTCACACCACGAATATAATGATTGTTCAAACTCTTTATATTTACCATCTTTTAAAGTTTTACGCTTTTGCAATAGTTTTCGATTAGATGTCTTCGCAAACCTGAATATAAAATCTTTTTTTGTTAATACATATGTATTTAATCAAAAATCATGTAAAAAATTAACTCACCTTTTGAAGCTATCACTTTTTTTTATATCTGAAATAATGGAAGTATCAACCCCATATTTGTCAGCCAACACCCTTCCTCTCATACCTTTACTAAGTTCTTCAACAATTTTTATCTAAAATATATAAAGTCTTGTGTCACTGAAGGCATCTTGCATCAATACTAAACTAAAAACGCATGTGCAACGTTCCAAAACATACTCATATCACACTATTCTAACTGTATTTTAAGCATGCTGTGTTTTGAATAAAAAAATTAATAAAAACGGATGTTATTCAATCCGGACTATAGAGTTGCAATCAATCCGGATTATAGAATACGCAATGAGCTGCAAAATTCTGTCCGGATTACCGAATATTCCGGATTAGTGAGGTCCGGATTATCGAATTTGCACTGTACCTAAAAGAAAGTTGAATATAAAAGAAATGTAAAATAACTTATTTCCAAATTTTCAAAAATTTGGTTGACGGTCGTCTACTGATGAGTTGGTATAACCAGCAACGAAATGTGCATATAAACAATGCTTTCGAATACATCAATTTTTTTGAAAAAATAAATAAAGTTTTTTTTTTTAATCCAATAGACAAGTGCGAAATTCTTGCATAAAAGACATTTGAGACTTAATTTGATGTCGGTATTTCGTAAATCAATCTCGGCTTCGCTTTATTTCAAGTACGAATTTGGCATCAAATCAATTTTGAAATTATTGATAGCAACTCTGCGATATTGTCGGCTGTGCTCAGTTCGCTATTTCATTACACATTCGACATGACATTGTATAAGTTGCAAATAATACAACATTATTTCGAAATTCGTACATATTAACAGAATAGTCCCCTTTGGGCCGTACACCAAAGATACGCTCATTCACTCCACTATTCTGCCGGGGAATAGTGTTAATGTGAGCGCCTAATTCTAACAGCCATGATCATGAATGTTTCATACCCACGCAAATTCTAAACGAGAATATGCTTGCGCCATGAGTACTTCTCATCACAAATTATATATTTTTTTTCTGAACATCTCCCTAGAAAACGTCTATTTTATTTTAACATATCGAACAGTCATTGTTTTTCGTTCATAATGAACCTAATTCTTGACGCAATAATTATAATTTTTGAATTTGAAAATAGGGAAATAACAGAAAGATTCACTGAGATCTACTAATATATATAAACAAATATCGCCACGTTATGTCTCTTATAGACTCGCTCTTCTTTAAAAACAATTCGGTGAATATAAGGGCCAGAATATGATTCTCTTAGGCATCTCTAATTGGCAGCATTGTTTTGTTTGGCAGCAAATTTTATATATGACGATGGTTTTGTACTTCATAAAAAATGTGCTTTCGCAAGTGCAAATGCAAGATCATATTAATGGTTCTATTAGTTTCAATAACAGCCACAATGACAATTCCAGAAGGAGAGTTCAAGCAACAAATGGTGACAACGCCAGTCACGAACAGCATGGGCGTGATACCGAAATCATTCTCGTTCCAACACAGCTCATAGCCAACCTATATAACGAATATCAGCTATTAACCGCAGTGCTCAGGCGATGTCTCCTACGTATGTAACGCAGGATCCGGAACAACATAGTTGGATAGGGATAGTGTAGAGAATAGGCAGCTGATGCAGAGATAAAAGGATAGACAATTTAATTCTAACACAACTCTGCAGTTGCATGTTTTTGGGAATTTGTAAAGCAGAATTGCTGCATCCCGTGTGTCATGGAAACGGATTCATTTTTAAGCTAAAGAATTTTATTAATTATTTTACTTTGCTTACAATTCATTCATAGTGATTACATGTTCGAAATCATATCCAAAAATTAATTGTATAAAATTATCGTTTCAATAGAACGAATTTGATTCGTATTAAAAAAAACTTTTATTGGTTACTTTTTAAGTCATATGTTACGAGAACTTCAACAAAATCATTAGTCAGAATCGTAATCACCTAACAAAATTATTGATTACCTGAAAGCGATATTATAAGAGAACAACATAATAGAATCAATAGCAATTTCGCTTTTATAATGCATGGTTTTTGTTCGCGATCAGCTGCTTAAAAGCATTATTTCATGCATCCAAAACGACAAGATAGGGATAGTATCGCTTTCAGATTTTCATAAATCCATCCCGTTGCGGTTTGTTTCAAGTACAGAATCGGGGTTAAATATGGCTAAAATAAGTATTTAGCGCTTGAAGAATCCGTGAATTAAGTATTCTGTATTTGAGTTAAGAAAATCCGTACTTACCAACAGATGACTGGGGTCGATTTAAGTACGGAAGGATTGATTTTTATTTTGTGTGTGTAAACAGTAAGAGATCTGAGGTAAGAATTTTTATGTTAATAATCATAGAAATAATTTATTTCGTTTTTTATTTCTAAAATTAAATATCTAGTGTAATATTCCATTAAGAAAGAAATCAAGTTGGATTAATTTCAAAAAATTTTCAATAGTGTTTCTGGCACTTCCCCATATGTAAAGCAATTTGGTATTTATTTATTTATTTATTTATTTATTTACTTCCCACTGTGTGTCTATATGGAAAATAATTCCATTTTATTTTTACGCAATTGACACATATTTTTATGCTAAAAACATACATCGATGTGTGCCTACACATAAGTATACGCATAAATCCAGGTATTTGTGAAATAATTCTTCATTTAGGAATACAAAAACCTAGAAAAAAGTAGACATTTTTCCCAAGGGGAGCAAAAATCCAAGTGAATTGCTTTATTGAGTCCTGTTTATGAAAATAAAGAGTGTCACAATATTAGCGAAAGATTTGAACTGGCAGCTATTCGGGCAAGAAAATAGAAAAATAATTTGACTATTGAAATGTTTAGAGTTAAGAAAATTTTAGTTTAAACCACACCCTGGGGAACATTGTTGAAAGAGACAAGACTGGCGGCCACAATTCGAAAATTTTCAATCCCTATACATTATTTTTGCTGACACCCGCTATATAAGTAAACATGTAGTAGTATGTACATACATATGTATGTATATAGTAAACGAGTATAAAGTAAAATAATTCTATGCATTCGTGAAGCAATATACGATTTATAAAAGAAACAGATTTCAATAAATAATTTTGTGAATTTCTTGCCACGTAATTTCATACATTTCTGTAATTTCAATAAATAAAACGCCTATTGTCAAATCACATGCCACATACGGTTTTGAAAAGGGGGTGAGAAAAAAATAAAGAAATAAAAGATTTCGCAGGCAAGCGAAGAAAAGAAAAAAATAACATTATGATTGCGAGTATTTAACAAAAATATACGCAAAAGCATTAAAGTGTCAAAATCGTAACGCTGACAAGTGCTTTGTGTACAAAAATACAATAAAACTCACGAAACTATTTACTCATACGTTAAGGTGTGTAATAACATTTTCGCATACAATTAAAGTCGGGTTTTTCAGTGACAGTTTAACGATGGCAACAAAAAGATATTTTATTCTTGAGTTTGTCATTCTTTAATATTTATTTCTGAAAAAAAAAAATTATATATTTTCAGAAATGTGAAGTGATGAATAGAGAAGTTTATTGAGCCATATCCGTCTGTCCGTCTGTCTGTATGTCCGTTGAAATCAACTTTCCGGCCAAACTAAACATTACACTGAATTCCTTTTGATGTCAGACAGTCAGTTAATATTAGATCTGAATGGCTTGCTATTTAAATTCAGCCACATTAGTTCCTCAGTTTCCGAGCAACAGCCAAAGAAGCACGACCAGATCGTGTTTTTACTTAAAATTTTAGTACAAAAACTTCCATAGCTTCGAAGCGGCCGGTGGCTTGCATACTATAGGTATCATTTAGACCTTGTTATTAGCTAAATTCGAATTTTCTAAACCGCAGGACCGATTTTTACAAAATTTAGTACATATGCTCAGATATATATATATATATATATATATATATATGGAGAACCGATTTCAACTCAAAAATGTGGTCTGTAGGAGCGTATTAAAAAAATATGTCAAAATCCGGTCCGCTTATACAGTTGAAATAATTTCGATAAAATTTGGTTTACACGTTGAGTTGGCTATTTGACGTTCTATATATATAGTGTTCTGAAAGAACTGGTTCGAAGGACCACATTCAAATATTAGCGAAAAAATACGCTACTATTAAACTACTGTCAGAAATTTTGACGAATATTGCATATAAAGTGGGCCAGTAAAGGGTATCTAAAATTCGGCACAGCACTCTTACTTGTTTTTTTTTATTAATTGTTTCTGGTGCCAAAACACATACTATAGAAAATATTATTAAAAAAATATTTCAAATAAAATTTTAAATCGTAAAATTTTTTTTTTATATTTTTCTTGCTCTTACTAGTATTTATTTTATAGTTAAATATTTTAAAATAGTTTAAACAAATTGCTATTGTCCTTCGAAGAAAAAAGTCATAAAATAATAACACTCTTATTGGTTTGTCATAAAATAACCAAAGAAATCAGAGTCAGCCGCTGAAAATTTTTAGTCGTACCGGCGGTTATACATATATACAAACCGCCGCTTCTAATATGTGATAAAAAAATTAAAAATTGTTTAAAAATCATTCACACTTTTATAACTTCACATTAAAATAAAATAAAAATACGTAAGAGGGAAAAAATCACAGCATAAAAGTGAGCAAATTTTTTATTGTGTAGCTTATCTGGCTGGCAGCCACTTAATATTTTGCCGCCGTCCAAAAAAAAATTTTCAGCTCCTTTTCACTGGCATTGTATTTATTTCAACAATTTTGAGTCCCGAAAGAACGATTTTAGAAGTTTAATTGAATATTAACTTATTGCAAGATTTACAGGTAATTTTTTATTTTCTATATTAAAATTTCGAATAGTTTTAGTTTCTCGACTTGTTTTCATCTATTCCATATCAGATATTCATAAATGATTTTTTCTTATCAGCTTAATGATTTTTTTTTTAATAAGACACTAAATTATGACGTGTTACTCACAACAGTCATATATTTTCGTATTATTACTTTAAAACATATAAGAGTTTATGACTATCATTTGAATACCCCAATTATTTCGACTCCTTAACACAAACTGGTTGTAAGGGACATTTTGTAAAATAAAATTTCATGGTCAGAATTGAATGTTCTGGAACTACAACTTTACAAAATGTCAAAATTATTAAAAATTTTAAATATAATATGGGCCAAAGGTCACATCTGCATGTAAAAATATGATGTACGATGTATAAAATCTAAAAAAAATAATAATAAACAAAAAAGTTATTCAAATTTTAACACGCAGGCGTGACTTTTGCCCCACTCTGTACACAAGGTGTTCAAAATCTTGGAGAATTACGAAATTTAAATCTATTTAATTTTTGGGAGTTCTTGTATAAACATATAGAATTTCTTAGCTTTTTTCAATAATTTGCTTAAAGGCCTACTGACGATTTTGGTATTTGCATCAAATGAAACATACATATATCCCAGCTACACCATATTAATATTATTTTTAAAACTTCAATTGATAATATATATCAATTAAGTCAACAATAATAATTTAATTGATACTAAAGGGTGGTTAAATTTTAAAGGCCGATGTTGATTTTGAATTTTGTCATCCTTTAGCTCTTGAATTGTTGCTGGCTTATCGACGTACACCTTTTCTTTCAAATAACCCCAAAGAAAGAAGTCCAACGGTGTCAAATCACATGATCTTGGCGGTCAATTGACATCGCCACCACGTTAGATAACACGGCCATTGAATTTGTCGCGCAAAAGAGCCATTGTTTCCTTAGCTGTGTGGCAAGTGGCACCGTCCTGTAGAAATCCCATATCGTCCACATCCATATCCTCCAATGCGGGCCATAAAAAATTCGTTATCATCTCGCGATAGCGAACACCATTCACAGTAACTGCCTGACCGGCCTAATTTGGAAAAAATAATTTGGAAAAAAAAAAAAATACGGCCCGATGATGCCGCCAGCTCATAAACCTTACCAAACAGTCACTCTTTGTGAGCGCACCGGTTTTTCGACAATCACTCTTGGATTATCATTCGCCCAAATGCGGCCATTCTGCTTATTGACGAATCCACTGAGGTGAAATTGTGCCTTATCACTGGATATGATTTTCTTCGAAAATTGATCATGCACTGTTGCCATTTGGAATGTTCAAGAGGCTTTAGTTCTTGAGTCAATTGCACCTTGTAAGCGTGTAAATGCAAGTCTTTATGCATAATGTTCATCAACGACGAGCGTGAGAGGTGCAATTGTTGGGCACGACGACGAGTTGCGGTGGACGGCTCTTCAGCCACACTGTCGCGAACAGCAGCAATATTTTCTGCAGTACCAGCTGTACGAGCATGCACTGGTGTTTTCACATCTCCTACAGACCCGGTTTGCTAAAATTTTTGCACGATTTTTCCGATTGTACGCACATTTGGACGCTTAAATTGACCGAAAAAATCACGAAGTGCACGATATGCATTTTGATTTGAACGCCCATTTTCATTATAAATCTCAATAACTTTAACGCGTTGCTCGATTGCGTATCTTTGCATGGTTCAAATTGAGTTAGTCTGAAATTGAGAAATGTCAAATGAAATGCAGAAAAAAACTTAACGTTTAGGTGTGTTTCACATTCAACATCGGCCCTTAAAATTTAACCAGCCTTTACAGGTGAGAATTTAATTAATTTTTTTAATTGACAAAATTTTTAACTAAAATTTTGTTTTACTTATTTCTTTTTAAGTAGAAATTTTCTATGACTGAAATGTTCTTTGTTTTTAATTTTTAAAGTTCTACTGCTTTAAGGTAATATACGCGTATTTTGTTACAATTTAAACCCTCTGCTGGCAAAATGAACCTTTAGACATCAATCGCATGTCATACCCTCTTTTAAATAATGAAATTCCCAAATAAACAAACAAAAAAAGAATTGCTCAACATCGTACACAAAAATCGGTTTATCATTATCTTTTTTTTTCATTTCTGCTCACTGCTGTTGAAGTCTTGCATTCTGCCGGAGCGTTGTGTGTGATGTTTGCCAGCAAGCATTCATTTTTTTAATATCCTTTTCACAAAATATTTACTTGTTTATTTTTTTTTTCATTTTCGTTTTCATATTTTTATTTTTTGCCTGTGCTGTATTGTTCCGTCAATAGCATTTCTGTTTTTTTTTTCTCTTGAAATTTTTGGCTGTTTCGACACTTGAAGATTTGAAAATAAAGACATTTTCATGCTTGAAAGTGCTTATAAACTGAACGCGTATGTAGAAATATGTGCATATGTATGTTTGTTTATCTGTAGGTACGAGTAGTGTGTCAATTATGTTAAGAAAAAGCAAATAAATATCGCATATATTTAAATATTGCGTGTTATTCTATGTTTTGCTATTATAAACACTAACACGATATTTCTGCTGTTTATAATTTTATATTTGGCTGCGTTCTGTTTCTTTATTTCTGGCGTTTTGTTTCTTATGGCTGACTGAATGGCTCGAAACAAACAAATAAATTCACACTCCTTCGGGAAACATGCACACTTAATTTTTATGGCTTTTGATATTTTTTGACTGCCAGAATGAGCTGAGTGTCAGTGACTGCATGAAACATAAAAGTTTATTGAATATTTGATTTTATGTTCGTTTATAAGAAAACTAGCATATAAAATAAATAAATAAAAGGAAAGAAATTGGAAAACCAAATATTATTGCACTGAATCTTAAATGAATATAAATAAAATAAATATGCTGGTGAGATTTATTGCTTCAATAAAAATTTTGTTTCTTAAACGCAACGAGTATATCACGAATATTGTTCTTAAATAAGTCATAATAGTTGGGGCATTCATAATATATAGTCATAAAGTCATATATCGTTAAGTGATATGCAAAACCACGTAACTAACAGTTTCAAGTTGTTTACAGGAGGAAGAAAAAACTTTATAATATATTACACACATAGATATTCATAGTTACATGCTTTGGATTTTCATTTATAAAATAACAAATTTTTATTACAAAAATCTAAAAATTTGTGAGAACATTCATTTTTTCTGAAATGCATCATAATCAATCAAAAAGTAAATTTCGAATTTTTGTTAGTTAATTGGTTTTGCATTTCAACTAACGATATATATAATAACATGGCAAAATATAACTGCTAGAGAGCACCACCTCTCTTAATTTATGGCGTTTTGCTTTCTGACAATAGTGTTAAATATCTGCTACTTTTCGTTTCTACCCGTGTCCCATTCTAAAAAGCGATCACGTTCTTTTATAAATATGTTGCACCAATAACTGGCCAAATATGCAACATATTTAACTCACAAGTAGGGGTGAGATAGTGAACTGGTTTAAATCTTTCAAAAATACCTTTTCAGACAAATAAAAACTTGTATTCTTGTGGTTTTATTTTATAAAGCGGGAGCCTTATAAAAAATTATTATTATATATTATTACGAATATTTATCTGCATATGTTTGTTATATCGTTTACCTGGTCTATATGCAGCATTTCATTTTTGGTCGTAATATCAAAATCTTCAGTGGATTTTTAATCAAATTCTTGAAAAAAAAAAAGTAATTTTACATGTTTATACAAGAACTGCCAAAAAATATTTGAGAATTACGAAATATATAAACAAAATAAACCAAATAGCTTCTTTAAAAAAAAAATTTATTATTTGATTTTAAATCTATTTAATTTCTCTAAACCTTTCCTAAAATCATTAATATTTTTATGCTAAATATAAAATATGCTAAAATATGCTACGGAAACAGTGAAACGCTATATTAATTCTCAAATACTTTGTAGCATTGTGTTAATAAAAATGTATCAGTTTTTAAAGGTCTGGCCAAACTGTAGAAAAAAAAATCAGTTTTTTTATAAAAAATAAATTTAAAAAAAATTCATACTTCGTTTCAAAATGCCAAAACGAAGTTGGGCAACAGAAATGTGTTCCGCTTGAGCGAAAAGTAATATTTTTTGCTCAGTTTTGATCAGTTACGACAGTACTCAAGTACAAGAACAACTTTTTTAGGCCATTGAAAAATTGTTTAACATTATGGCAAATTGCCTTGATAACATTTGGTTTGTAGGCTTCAGCTCTTGAGTCAATTGAACCTTGTAAGCGTGTAAATTCAAAACTTTTTTCAAATTTCCCATCATTGATGTTCAATTGATGGGCATAAAGACGAGTCGAGGTTAACGGTTCTTCTGCCACTGTTTAGCGAACAACAGCAATATTTTCCGCAAAACGAACTGGGCGAGCATGAACAGGTGTTTTCACATTTGCTACAGGCCTGGTTTGTTGAAATTTGCTCACAATTCTCCCGATTGTGAACACATTTGGTCGATTATGCTCAGCAAAAAAATCACGAAGTTCACGAAAAACATTTTAATTTTAACGCCCATTTTTGTAAAAGGTTTCAACAATCTCAACGCGCTGCTCAATTGTGTACGTCTCCTTGTTTTGAATTTGTTAAACACTGAATCGAGAAAATGTCAAATTAAGTTGGGCAAAACACATGACCTTAAGACGTGACTCACAATTATGGTGGGACTACCCGTTATATAGAATGGTGGCAGTTTTTTGATATATCTCATTTTTATTCACCGACAATGTTATTCAGCATACAAGCTTCCTCAATTCTGTTACAACGCAAAAAAAACACAGCTGATTAGCCAATATAAGCTGTTGCAATTTTTGTGTACAACAAGACTTCAAGGAATTTTGTGATTAAACTACAATTGCTGCCACCGAAAATAAAGAAAAACACTAAAAACTAAAACAAAAACACCGAGCACTGACTCGAGAATTTTTCGTGACGAAATTAGCGAAAATTAAAATAGCACTAAAAACGCAGCCATTGGACAACGCTGATTTGCCGGCTACAGTGGTTAGTAGCTGCCTTCCATTAAAATTTTCTCTCTACATTTTGTATGTTAACTTAAAGATATAGAAGTGGAAAGTGCAATCCTTTAGAAATGAAATGTTCTAAAATAAATTTATGTCAATCGATTTTCGTTTGACATAATTTGCTCCCTGTAACTGTATGCTCGCTCCCTGCTCTGTTGGACGAATTTCATAGCACCACTCTTTTTTTTTTTTAATCTATAATTGTTTGTTTTTATCAAATTTACAATATTGTTAACAGCATAAATTAAGTTACGTACCAGGTTTTTTTCTGTGTTAAACAAACATGAATTTTTTTTAAATGTCTTTATCGTTTCAAAAAGATAAAACTTGTTTATTTTAAATAAAAACTGTCTCTGGCTCTGTCTGTCTGTCTGTCTGTCTGTCCAGGTCTTGCTGTCTGATTGTCTTTATTTTCTATAATGACATTATGATGAATTACACTTTTGTTTGGAAAATTGAAAATTGTATATAAAAAAAAAGAGAAAAAACAAAAATGTACAAATAATACGGAAAATAAATTGTTTGAATGTTGTTTATGACATGATGTCACTATTAAATCCGTTTTATTTTACTTTTTTATTTTCTATATTTTTTATTTCTATACAGTTCTCCTTGCTAATAAAGTTTGAGTTTTTCTATCTTGCACAGTTATTTAAGCATTTGAAGAAAACTATTTATGAAGAAAAAGATATGACAAATGCAATCTTGTCGTAAAATGAGCTAAAAGAAAGGAAATATCTATTGTACACATACAGCAATATAAGAAGAAATTGTATATATTTTTTTTGTGTGCAGTGCAAGGCAATTCGATGTGGAACAATATACACTCTACTGTAGATAATTAAATTACCGACCAACATGAATTATAACGCAAAACGTGTGCTGGCTGTCAAAATTTCTCATGCCCTAACAAAATGTATGAAACCACTCTAATAACACGGCATCAACGCTTTGCAATTGGAATATTCAATTTTGATAGAGAGTAATGAAGTGAAGTTGGCTGCAAAAAAATAAAATTGTTGAAAAGTGATGACAATTTTATTATTTTCAAGTCAATTTAGCGTCTTCATCTCTATTTTTTTTTTTCTATTTAAGCGCATGCTACACGATCAATGTTCAGCTTCAATATTACTATATGTGTGCGTTATTTTACCAAAAACTTGCCACACATACGAGGTCTGATCAAAAAAGAACCGTCATTTTAAATTTTTTCAAAAAGTATTTATTTATTCATCTATCTTGTTCATCTATCTTTATTCATTATTCATTATTCATTATTCATCTATCTTGTCCCCTTCAAAGTAATCCCCCTCAGATCTAATACACTTATGCCAGCGTTTTTTCCAATCCTCGAAACACTTCTGAAACGTGCTTTTTGGTATCGCCAACAGCTTCTGTTTCGATTTTTCTTTTATCTCTTCAATCGTAGCAAAACGCTTTCCTTTCATCGGTGTCTTCAGTTTTGGGAAGAGGAAAAAGTCAGCGGGGGCCAAGTCCGGTGAATACAGTGGTTGAGACATGATAATGGTTTTGTTTTTGGCCAAAAAGTCACGCACAAGCTTCGATGTGTGAGCTGGTGCGTTATCATGGTGCAAAATCCATGATTGTTTTTTCCACAATTCTGTGCGTTTTTGACCGATTGCTTCGCGCAAACGGCGCATAACTTCAACGGAGTATTCCTTATTGACCGTACGACCTTGTGGCAAGAATTCATGATGCACCACGCCATTGCAGTCGAAGAAAACAGTGAGCAAAACCTTCACATTTGACCGAACTTGACGTGCTTTTTTCGGTCTTGGCTCTTCTGGACGCTTCCATTGGGATGATTGGGCTTTGGTTTCAATGTCATAGCCATACACCGTATACGTATATGGGTGACTATTTTTTATAAAATAACGCACACAAAGGCAAATGAATTGAAGCTGAACATTGATCGTGTAGCATGCACTTTAGAGTTTTTTTTATTAATCAAAGTTTCTGGCGCAACGATAACGCTCTCATTTCAGCGTAAAAGCTAAGAGTGCGCTTTGCGTCGTAATTTAGGCTGAACTGTTAGAAAAGCCAGTTCATATATAAGAAAAGATTTCATATTTCTGATGCGTAACAATTTGTTTGGCGGTTGTGAGGGTGATTCAGTTCGCCATTTGCTCACAATACGTTTCGTTGTTCTACCGTTACTATTTATAATGGGATGTGTTCTAAAGAAATCAAGGAACTAGTTCATGTGCACAAGGCGCTCTTCATCAAAATCGCATACATTTGTTGGTAATGTGGCAGCGAATCGCTCTACGTGTTACATAGCTTTGGCCCAACGACACGTAAGTGGAATAGAGTTCTCGCAGAGGTGTTTCCTATCACTTTTGATGGTTTTCCTATCACTTTTAAAATTCAAAATGAATGTCAATAAACACTACTGCCCCTATCTTCCTTCCCATAACATAATTTCCTAGTTTATGCACAATGCACCGCATATATGTATATAGGGGTCATCCCCTGAGTGCCGGCCCCAAAAAAACTAAAACGCAAAGGCTATAAATATTTTTAGTTTCACATTTTTGTTTCATTAAAATAGCGTGCTTTAAGAGTTTTCTAATTCCACTTTTTCTACCCGCTATAGTTCTTAAACACAAACAGTGTTACATACAGCAGGTACTTGAGGTAAAAGAAATATGTTTCGACATTTAATATTATCAAAGATATGCCTATGAATTTCTAATTTATTTACACTTTTATTTGTTTGCTTACAAATGTAATCAAGTGACGACGCCGTAAATTGTTTAAACTTCAAATGAGCTGATTATGTTTTATAAACAATTTACAAACAATCTAGTAAATGTTGTTCTATTTTCAAACCAATCTCCATTTCGTTTAATTTTTTTTTCTTTACGAAAATATAGCAAAAATATGAGCATCGCTAGGCAACGAAAATTGAAACAAAAAAAAAACGTGACTTTTTGGAATTTTCTCATATTTAATTTGCGTTAGAAATACTTTAAACACTTAATAGGGGAAAACAAAATTTTATTACAATTCTATTAAAATGAAAATTTTTTATTACATTTGTTTACATTCAAGAATCGTTCACACTTTTCAGACATTTAAATTTTTAACGAAAATGGCAGAGGGAAAACAAAATTTAAATCACTAGAAATTTAAGTATAAAATTTTCTCACAAGTAACTCGCAAGTAATTCTAACAAACACGTACAAATATCGTAAAATTTATTTGCTTTAATTTGGTTTTTTTTGTTTTGTTTAATTTTTTAATACATTTGTAAAGAAAATTAATTTTCTTTATTTTAGCTTTTCATTTTCATTTCTGTTTTTCTATACTTTTTTAATTTTTGACACAATTGTTTAAGTGGCAAGAAGAATTTTGCACCCAGCAGTAATAACATAATTTTGACTAAATGTGGAGAAAATTTATGTACTGCCTTAGAAAAGCAAACTTAAATAATAATTACAGCGTGTGAGACAAAAAACAAAAACAAAGTGTGTCACAGAATTTTGCAAATAATTTTGCTGCTGTCACAAATTGACATCATTATGAATGTGTTTAGTTCATTGCTGGATAAGGGAAATTTTAGAGAATGAGTTAGAGTAGCCAAGCCCTTGCAATTACGCCAAACTGTGCTGCCATTTCAAGTGCTTCATTGACTAAAAATATTGGGGAGATTCACAAGGTGTGCTGTCATATATCATAATGTCATAATACTCTATTTTTTTACAATAGTTCAGTAGTAACTCGATTATCGCTCATAATGAAAACCAAGCTTTCTGCACGTTTCGAGGATGTCGCAAGTACCGAATAATTTATTCACTGTTATTTCAAAATTTATTGATAAAATTCACGATCTAATACATTTGTATTACATATTTGTACATTTCAATACATATTATTATTTTTTGGCTCGTTGGTCTGCAAACCACTTGTACAATCAATGTCTTTTCCATTTTAGGAAACTCCGACCACAAAGACATTTTTCTTTGCCCTGGACCGCTTTCAGATCTAAACCCAAAGTTTTTTATAGCAGCCTTATTTTTCCTTTCCTCTATTTATTGTTAAACTGTGTTCATTAAAAAGTTTGGAATACGCGTTTACTGACAAACCCTCCTCCATTTTTTTTTAATCTGTGCTTTTTCTTTGATAGTTAAAAATTTACATTTTTTGTTCACCATGTGTTCTCTACTCAAATTGCGGCATACAACTAAACTGTTTTGGTATTAAATGTTCATTATTTACACAAAAGAAACAAACGCAAAATTAACGTATTTTACAGTTATTATAACAACAAAAATAACATAAAATCCATAATAAAGTAAAAAGCGTTTAGAAATTCACATATGTTGCAAGTATAGTGTCAATTTTTTTTGCAATGTTGCAACTACTGAATATGTAATGTAAAATTTTAGGCCGCCGCAACAATCGAGGATGCGCAACTATTGAGGTGTGCAAGAATTCAGTTACTACTGCAGTTTTTTTTTTGTTTTAATATTTTTAAGGTTTTTATAATTATATTTATTTTTTGAGCGATGGTCTTTTTTATGAAAAGTTTTTTTTTTTTAATTATTTATTTTATTTTCAATATTTCACTACCAAATATGTAGCATCGTCAGGAAATAATAATTTGTATTGTATACAATTATTAAATTATAAAAATAAAAAAAAAAAAAAAGTGTACTACACTGTACATGCATGTGTGAACTAGTCACATTATTTGCAGGGTTAAAGCTCACTTGCATGTAATATAATAAAGGGCGATTCTCTTGCTATTTCGGTTTTCAGTGTAAATTTTTTCAGTGTAAAAAAGATTTGTTACATGTGGTAATGCCAAAAATGCTGTATAAGATTTGTCATTTCACCATGAATAGACTGACAAACGAACAACTCTGGCTAACTATTGAATTTTATTGTCAAAAATCGTGCTGTATTTGAAATGTGATTCGTAAATTTGTCTAGACTATTTTTTGTGGGAATATGTGAAGCCAGCAATAAATCCATAAACCCTGGAAAATAACATTACAGCTCCCATTGGTGACATACAGGTCGAAAAGATGGAAAAAGTATGCCAAATATGGACCTCACGGATGAACCACCTACGGAATATGCATTGGCAATATTTACATGAATTAATATTTAAAAAATAAATGGTAGGCATTCATTTATCGGCTGAAATAAATATTTTATTCAATTTTGCAAATTTTCTATTTTTTTTTTTAATTTTCAAAACCTAAACGATTAAAGAGTCAGCCCATATTTGCATGAATTTACATGAGTTTTCATATGGAATTACTAAAACTGTACTAAATAATCAATTTGTATGACTTGTTTGAATAGTACCAAAAAAAGTACAATTGTAACAAATTTTACCAACCATTTTTTTTTTTTTTTTTTTTTTTTTTTGGCGTGTGAGGTAGGGTTGAAAATGCCTTCGCACTTACAGAGACCGTCGTCTTCTGCGTCGAGTGGTGTTGCCACTAAAAAATACCCTCCTCCTCCTCTGGGTAGATTCCTCCCCGGAACCGCTTTCCGCATTACTTCGGGAAGGCCCAGAGCCACGTCCCAATCAGGACCACTCTCAATCACCCACGTCTGGATCCGCCAAGTTTGTAGCCGGCGCCATGGCACCGGCCCGTATCGCCTGGTCCCCGTCAGAGGGGGCCCCTCTATGCAGCAGCGCATCGAGGTCCCTCTTCTTCCTCCGCAGAACGTATCCCACGTACTGTGCCACAGCGTCCCAATTGTCTTCACAATCGAGCATCCTCCCTATCACGGTGGCAGGAGCGAACCCGCCAACCCGCTGCGCCATTGCACCTCTCTCAGCATGCCACCTGGTGCAGTCGAAGAGAGTGTGTTCTGCATCATCATCCGTAATACTACAGTAAATGCAGTCGGGACCATCTGCCCTGCCCATCCGGTACAGGTACTTTCGAAAGTATCCGTGGCCCGAGAGGAATTGTGTCAGGAAGTAGTTAACTTCCCCAAATTTCCTCCGAATCCATACTTCCACGCAGGGAATGAGCCTTGCCGTCCACCTGCCGACCGTGTCCGCTGTCCACCTGTCCTGCCATCGCCGGACAGTTTGGGGTCTCAGACCAATAGCACCAACACCAGGGTCCTCCCCCCTCGAGTTCCAAGCCTCCCACCGCTCGCGCGCCAAGAGGTCTATGGGTATTTCCCCACATATCACCAGGACCGCAGCGCCCGAGACCGTGCGGTAAGCCGAAGCAACCCTAAGGGCCGCCGTCCGCTGTACCGCCTCGAGTACCCTGCGTTTGGTTCTCTCACCCAGTACATTTCCCCAAATCTCGCTCCCATGCAGCAAGATCGACTTCGTGACAGCCATAATCAGCCTCCTCTTGCCCTGTGTCGGGCCTCCGACATTCGCCATGAGTCTGCTCAGCATGCCAGTCATCTTCGCCGCCTTAGTCGCCACATGCCGTATTTGGGCCCAGTAAGTCAGCCTACAGTCGAGTCTGACGCCCAAATACCTTATGGCACTCTGGGTAACCAGAGACACATCCCCTATCTGCATGCCGACATCGAGTGGTATGTGTGCCCGCGTCATCAACATCACCTCGGTCTTCTCCCCGGCCAATTCCAAGCCGTGGTCCTCAAGCCACATCCGGGTCCTAATCATGACCCGGTTCAGCTTCCCCCTGGCGTCATCCATATCCCGCGCCAAGATCACCGCCGCTATATCATCCGCGTATCCCACGAGCTGAGCATCCTCGGGCATTTCCACCCGAAAGATCCCATCGTAGGTCAGATTCCATAGGTCCGGGCCCAGCACAGATCCCTGGGCCACTCCGGACGTGATCGTCCTGCTCCTCCGCCCCGTCGGCGTATCGTACAACAGTACCCGATCGTCCAGATAACTACGGAGAAATCTATACAAGTATCCGGGAATACGGAACCTCCCCCGTAGCGCCTCTAGAACATCAGCCCATCGTAGGCTGTTGAAGGCATTCCGAACGTCGAGTGTTGCCAGGACAACTATGCGCTTCGGATAATAGCGCCTCTCGCTCTGAGCGCGCTCGAAGCACTCAACCACATCAGCAATCGCCCCGAGCGTTGACCTACCAGGTCTGAAGCCATGCTGTCTATCCGACAGCCCCCCAGCCATCCTCACGGCCTCCGCCAGCCTTCTTTGCAGTAGCTTCTCCAGCAGCTTGCCGGCACCATCCAACATACAAATTGGCCGATAAGCCGATGGCTGGGTCGGATCGCCCCTGCCCTTGCTAACAAGCACGAGCCGCTGTGTTTTCCAGCGTCTTGGGAAGACGCCCTGGACCAAACAAGCATCATATACCGGAAGCAATGCTTCCGGCCTGCTCCCAGCCAGGATCTTGAGCACCTCCGGCGGTACCCCATCCGGGCCAGGGGCTTTCCCCGTCCTAAGAGCCCCGCCGGCGATCCTCAGTTCCTCCCCGGTAAAGGGCGGTGGAACCTCATCATCGTAGGGCCCACGTTCGCCACCCAGCGGAGGGTGTGTGGGGAACAGGCCCCCCACAATCGTATCGATCCGCGCGCCGTCCAATTGCACCCCAGTGCGGTTCGCGCCCAATTTTCCCGCCACGATCCTATAGCCGAGTCCCCATGGATCACGGTTCAGGTCGCTCCGAAGTTCTTCCCATTTCGCCCTCTTGCTCGCCATAATCGCGCGACGCAACGCCACGCGGGACCTCTTGTACTCTTGGGCCTCCAGTAGAGCCTCGCCGGCCCGCCTAGCCCTAGTATAGACCCTCCTATTGCGGAGGCAGTCACGCCTGAGTCCAGCAATCTCCGGGGTCCACCAGTACACAGGTCGCCTCCCCGCCCTTCGCGACGATCGGGGCATCGATTCGTCGCATCCACGGACAATGCGCCGCATCATAGCACCCGCCAGGGAGTCAGCGTCCCCCCCACCGTCCAAAACCGTAGTACCGTCGAAACCGGCCAAGAACGACCCGCGGTCTAACCTCGCGACGTTCCATCCACGCGCGCCTCTCCCACCGTGCGACCGCGCGACGCCCGCCTCCGATACTATCCCAAATTCAATATACTGGTGATCACTCCCAGTATATTCCTCGAGTACCCTCCATCCTTCGATCATCCCAGACAGATTCTCGGATACCAAAGTGATGTCAGGAGTGGTGAACTCGCACCCCGGCCGCCTGAAGGTAGTCGCACCGCCAGCGTTTATGACCACCAGGCCCAACCTGGCCGCCATATCCAGGACGCACCTCCCCCTCGTGCTCGTCACCGGATCACCCCACTCCACAGCCCTGGCATTGAAATCACCGGCCACCACAAAGGGTCCGGCCATACCAGCCAGAGCGTCCTCGATAGCGGCCATCTTCGCCCTAAATCGCGCGACGTTATCGCTAGGAGTGAGGTAACAGCTCACCAGCACAAAACCGCCGATCCGAGCCCACGCATAGCCGCAGCCGATCCCGTACCGCGCAACCGCGAGTTCACCGCCGCCAGGTAGCCAGAGCGCCGCCGTACCCGTTTCGTCCCCGAGCCAGAACCCCCGGTGCATCGGACCGTATTGTTCGCTGATAACAACCACGTCCGCGCCCCTCTCGGCAACCATCTGCCATAGCAGAGCATCCGCCGTCCTGCTCCTGTGCATATTCGCCTGGAGCACCCTCATCTGCGGGATAGCGGGCAGCCCTTGGAGCCCGGCAGGTGGTCAGTCCTACCGCGCCCCGCCCCCGAGCACAGAACGCACTTGGGGACCGCTGTGCAGTCCCTCATCTTATGTCCTGCTCCTCCGCACCTTATGCACAGTTGCCTCCTGTCTGCCCCAGTACACTTTGCCTGGGTATGTCCCGCCCCAAAGCATCGATAACACCTACCGACACTCTCGGACATCCGCATCGCAGCCCTGATCCAACCGACACGCACGTAGCCAATATCGATCAGTTTCGCGGCGCCCTCCACCGACAAAGTAACGTACGCCCGAACCTGCTCGCGCACGTCCGGTGCCGTCACCCTCACGCGTAGCTGCTCTTCGCGCCCGGCGAGCAGACCACGGACCGCCATCTCTACCTCCTCCACGACCGTCAAGGAGTCAAGACCCCGCATCTCCACGGTCGCGCTCGGTCTTAATTCCGCGACCGACGCTGTCTCGCGGACAGCGTCCCTCAGACGCCGTACAAACTCCGGGTCAATCCTGTCGCCCCTCCCGAGTTCCAACAGGATGTCACCGGCCCCCGTCCTCCTGACGGACCGTACCCCCTTCGCGTCACCCGTCACGCTGCCACGCAGATCCTTCAGCACACCTGCATAGGTGTGCCCCACCGCGGGCTTAATAAGCACCGCCTCAGGCTTCGCGCGCCTAGGTCGCAACCGACGGCCCGCGGGCGGTGCCCTCCCATCGTCCACCGCCGGGGTCCCCAAACCCCGTCTCTTCCTCCTTCTCCCCGAGGTGACTGTCCTCCAATCACCATCACCGGTCGCAGGAGTTGCCCCGAGGGTCCCATCCGGCCCCTCCGCCCTGGCCCTCTTAGATCCGCCAGTGGCAGCCGGGCTGGCAGCCGCCCGCTTGGCAGGTGCAGCCCGTTTCGCAGGGGCAGGGGCAGCCGGACAGCCAGCAGCCCGCTCATCGGCGGCACCCGGGCCCCTAGGCCGTCCGGCGGGGGCACTCGGGCCGTTAGCCCGTTTGACGGGGGCACTCGGGCCGTTAGCCCGTTTGACGGGGGCACTCGGGCCGTTAGCCTGTTTGACGGGGGCAACCGGGCCTCGAGCCCGTTTGGTGGGGTCAGTCGGGCCGTTAGCCCGTTGGGCAGGGGCAGCCGGACCACCCACCGACCGTCCTGTGGGAGCCGCCGCAGCAGCAGTTGCAGTAGTCGCAGCCAGCCAGTGGGGACCCGGAAGCGGCCCGTTCCCCTCAGCTGCCCTCCATGCACGCCTACAATCGAGCGCGACATCCAGAAGCTCGGCCATTTTGGCCACGCCTCCCTTCACCTCATTACTTATGTTCTTCTGCCGAACACAAGCTTCCCGCATCCCGCTCAACACATTGAGCGATCGCGGCCTCTTCCTTCGCCCTCATGTCGCGGATACGTCCCAGTCGCGGCGATTCCCCCGCCCGACCAGACACACCCGCACGCGGCGCGTCACCGCCCCCGACCCCGTTGGGTTGCGTTGGTTGGTTGGTCCCAGTTACTTTAAAGTTTAACATCACGGGCCACTAAACCACGTGACTTACTTCCAAAAAACTCTGTTTAACAGTACAAGCAACCATAGGTGCCAGATGATTTTGATAACAAAAAAAAAAAAAAATAGGAATATTTTGAAACAAAAACGGCAAATCAAAAATACCCACTTTGAAAACATTTTCTTTTAAGGTTTTTTCTAATACACAACATACAATCTGCAAAACTCTTGACTCAATAAGATTGTCTATAGAAAGATACAGCGTATGGGCGGGAATCGAACCCGCAACCTTGAGTTTGCTAGACTAATGATTTTGCACTAGCGTACGCAAGCAATTTTGTTACGTTTTGAAAGAGAAAACATTATAGAATATTGCGCGTGGTCTGTCGTAAATAAACAGAAGAAAACAGCGCCGAAGTGCAAAGTCGTCTCAGTCAAGCGGCTGATAACGATGCTAAAACGCCGCTATTAATATTAGTCAGAATTGTCTTGAAATAAAATGAAACGAAACAAATAAAAAATATTCTTCAAACGCGGTTTTCTTTTCGTTCAGATATAAACAACTGCTCAGTTGTCATTAAATTTTCTTACTTTTCATACCAATGACACTCCTATGTTAAAATCATGAGTTCTTCAGCCAAGCTGAACCAGAAACTTTGCAATAGTATACATTGCAATAACTATTTCCTTTTCCATGGCTTTCTGTTGCTGGGTATTTCATACATATGGACTATTATTTGTATTTTTTCAATTAAATTTTGGCTTTCGAAAATTAATCGTTATTTCTTAAATCTTGCTCTAGTGTTATTATATTATTATTTATAACAACATAAGATACAGTAGTTTGTGAATACCCCAGTCATGTGAAAATAAGCTGATTGCAACATATGAAATTTTGGTCTGGATTACCATAAAGTATCTTGTACACAGAATGAAGTTTCGCGGATTGAATTCAATTAAATGAAAAGTATTTTGAGACTTTTATTCAAACCATCTTGAAATTGCGCCAATTACATTCTTTAGTTGAGAGAACACTAATCTCGATTTTTATGTGAATATATGTATACAGGATACATATAATTTTAAGTGAATTTTAAATATATATAAAAAAACCTCATGAATACATTAATTGTTCTGATCAATTTGTTTGCAGGATGAAAATTGGTAAAAATTTTAATCTGAAGCACACAATGAATAAAGTTTTTAATAGAAGCTCATTTTCGATATTTTTCTGTCTCTAAGAACCTTTGATTAACCGCATTAAGAAAATCACACAATTAATCGCATGGGGTCTCACGTGATCCCAGAGTTTATTGCAAGTGTTGGATAACAAAAAAATAAAAATTAGTAAGTTTTTTTAAATTTTCAGAGTTATTTATATTAATAATGCACAAAAACATAACATTTTTTCATTTAAAAACATAAATAAAACATAAAACATAAATAAAATTCAGCACTGGTTTCTTACAACTATTTCAACAGTTATTTATAAAAAGAAATTAGTCAGACTCATCAGCAGGTTGTGATGTTCTGCATCCAGCGCAGACTATGAAAACATGTTGCTGACAAATAAATTTAGCACATGTATTACATTCGGTTGAAACTTACTTAAAAAGACTTAGCACGATCAAAATAGTTACACTATTAGTCGCATGGGGTCAACACGTATTAGTAAAGCGACACGTATGTACGTTTTAACGAACCAATCGCAACTAATTTATGTTCTCTTGTTCTCAAATGTAGGAAGCTATAGAAAAAACAAGTTCACTCCCAACATTTTAACGTATCAATTTTTCGATTTTAATTTCTCCGTACCCCATGCGCCTAATTAAAGGATAAACCCACACTGCTTTAAAAAAAAATTGCGACAGGTTTAATTCCCCAAAAGAAAACAAAATCTACAGGCGAACAAGTATTTGTTGCGTCTTGATTAAAAATCAGGTTTCAAGGCTGAAGCAAAATTGATTTTACACAAGAACAAGGGTTTCCACAAAAATTAAGCATTAAAAAAATTTTGGGTGTGTAAATGAGTTATTTATTTCACATGAATTGAGGAGAGAAAATTAAAAAAATAAAACAGTAATTAAGTAGATGGTTTATAAATACTGTAGGTGCTTGAATATTTAAGTCAATTTAACACAAACATCAAAATTATGTATTGGAACAGAAGATTTCTTGTTGCACAGTAAAAAGCAATTCCACAATCTAGCATTGGACACTCGCTTGCCTTTGAAGTGAGGTAAAATAAAGAAATCTTCAATTTTCTTTTTCTTTTCTACGTTTTTTTATAGCACATTAAAGGCACTACAAATAGTGCAAAAGGTAGCTTTTATCGATTTCTATCGAACGGGACAAAATTTAGTAGTCGCTTTCAACTGCATTTAGAAAAATTAAAAAAATTTGCGATTTAGAATACCATTTTTGAAAGGAATTTTTTTTTCAAATTAAAATAGAATAATATGGCTTTAAACTGATGGTTTTCATATTCTCTTCTTTGAACAACCTTTACTATGATTGAGCACGGGACATTTAGAACGGGACATATTTTCCTACAACGTTTGTAATACAAATTTTCTTAAGTTTAAATTGTAATTGTAATTAAATTGTGAATATTTTTTTACTCATTATTTTGTAGATATTTTTACATATAAATTTTAGATTTTGGTATGTAAAAAAATAAACCGTTGATTTTAAAAGTCAGACATCTCCATTCTTAGAAATATATTTCTCAATCATTTAAATACCTAAATATTAAACATGTCTTTACTTTTTGAAGTACATTATAAATATTATGTCGTAAAATAGACTCGTATATTTGATATGTTCTATATATTTTAAATAAATTTTCAGTTTCCAGACCAATTTTCTGAAAATAACAAACACCACAAACTGAAAATACATAATTTTCTTAAAATTTGAACTTTTCCTATAGAATATTACAACAAAAATCATTTGTTTATTGACATAATCAGTTATGTGATAGAAATCGATCGATTTAAAAAGTAAATCCTCTTCTGAAATCGACAGTAGTGTGATGAATTTCGATCGATTTCATATTCCATATTTGTTTCGTTTCCACATATCTTCTCTAAATACAACTCTATAAGATCTAATAATACAACTGTAAAATATGTAAACATATATGTGTATGTGAGTGACGTTTGTAAAATATTTAAACGAAATAACAAAATAAAATTTGTATCAACATATTTTATAATTTTTTTTATAAAATGCCTTATTTTGCTGTGGTTTCCCTAATTCTCTTGGAAGAAAATAATGAATAATGAATAGCGAAAATATTCTAAGAAAACGTTTAAGAGATAAATCGGATCCCTTAAATTTGCCAGATGAATTGTGGGTATTTAAATTTTTCAATTTCACTTCTATGTTATTTCAATAGATTTGTTGAATATTTTCGTTTAAATAAGGACGGATTTATTTTCATTTTTTATTTATTTTTTTACTTTTTTTGTATATTTCCTTACATTTTGTTCATGTAAAATTAAACGATTTGAAAACGAATTTCAACTGGCATTATCGAAATGCAGCACATGCGGTGCTGACGGCGAGTATTCAAAGCGTTGGCTCTTCAGCCAGAAGGACTCGGCTTCGATTCAAAAAAATAAGTTTTTTTAGAGTGTTTTGTGCTACAGGGCTCCCCACCCCCCTTCGACGGTAAACTATTAATTACATTACATTAATTTCAAGGTGTAGAAATAATTTGGCGTAAGGCATGACTGATCCATCACCGGCCAAAATAAGGAGTGCGAGAAAACATCCGCAGCTAAAAGCCTCATCTTGGACACCATTATCAATCAGACCAATCTAAATTACGCTGCAAACCATTGTCTGGCTGTCAAAATTTCTCCTGCCCATAAAAAAATGTATGAAAGTAACCGAAATAACGCGGCATCAACGCTTTGCAATTGGGAAATCCTATTTTGACAGCGCGTAAACAAGTGAAGTTGGCTGCTAAAGTACTGTTGTTAATTTTGTTAACTAATGTAACTTTAGCTACTTTCAGGTCAATTTAGCGTCTTCATCTTATTTCTATTAATAATTTTTTTTATTAATCAAAGTGAGCAAACATTAATTTTTCTGGCGCAACATTAACGCTCTAATTTATGTTACTAATTTCAGCGTAAAAATTAAGCGCTAAATTGCCTTGCGCTGTGCGTCATAACTGAAATTGGAGTGTATGTTGTTGTACTACTTTTTTTTGTTTCAATCTTTAATCATTAATAATGATATCATCTCATGATATAGGAATTCTAAGCTTAAATTTTCATTTAAATTTTTGTTTATATGTATGTACCAGCGCCTTTCCCTTATTTAATCAAGCGAAAGCTGAAATTTTCATTTTGCTTAAAGTCGAATGTAAACAGCTTCTCCCTGGGAGCTTTGAGAATTTATTTAATTTTAGAGAATTTATTTTACAAGGCCTAAATAACACAATCACGCCTTACTTTAAACATTTTATCATATTTATTTTAAATGCAATTACACGCAGACTGGTACATTTTTTTTCATTTAACAATGTAGTATGTATTCGCTTTTTTTTTTTATAAAAATTTTCAAGTTTTGTCTGTGTTATTTTTAATTTTTTTTTTTTTCTTTTTTTTTTTGTACATAAAGTCATTAAAGCATGTTGTATGTTGAGTTTCCTCGAAATGTATAAAAGTTAATAGGTTATTAAAACGCAAATGTGTTCATATGTAAACACACACATATACATTTGAACTCTTCTTTTTTTCTCTATGCTATTTAAATGTAGGATGTCTAGGACGTTTCAAAGGAAATTAGAAAAAAGAAACATAAAGTTGTAAAAAAATATGTTACACTTTCCATGGAAATTAAATATCGTTGTACTCGTACGTGCCGTGGAGGGGGGAGAGGATAAGTATAATTTGTCAAATATATATGAAAATAGGATAATTTATTTTTAACTGAAACACAAACTGCGAAGGCATTTTGGCTGGGCTGCAGCAACAGCCAGAGTATTCGGCGGGAGAAATATTTAAAAGCAAAAATATGTAGAACAAATATTTATTTGCTAGAAGCAAATTACTAAAATTTGTAGGCAAGAGTTTGGTATCCAGAAATGGTATTGTAGGATTTTAGTAAAAAAAAAAAATTAAATAAATAAAATCTTTTAAAAATTTTTCGGTAGTTTTTAAGTAAAAACCCGCATCCGAAATATCAAATTTTCCATGACTCGGGCGCATAAATCAGGCTGAATTTAAGCGATGACATGGGTTATGTTGTCTTTAAAAACCGCTGTTATTTCTGGCTTATTCACATACACTTGCGTCTTAAGAAACACGCACTAGAAAAAGTTTAACGATCACATCACCTACACATGAGATGACCATGCCCTCAAATCGCTCGTGCCTATGAACTCTGTAGCACGTATTGTTCAAACTACAAGTACTTGCTGTCCAGAATATCAATTTCATGTTTCATGAGGGTGGCGATGGTCGTAGCAGTCTGCACGTTGACTACAAAACGAAAAATTTTTCTGAGTTCAACCCCAGTTTCCACCCACACTCATGAAAACATGTCGAATTTTCTCTGATGTGCATTTATGTGTGACAGTTGTGTCAGTTGTTGCCGCAAGGTTTCAGTGGCGAAGGCATAGTCACTGGTCGCTGAACAGTAACGGCTTCAGCTGTATCCAATCCACAGCCATGTCAGAACGCCCTCCCTCGTCGGTAGTTGGATAGCACCGGCGAAGTAAAATAATTACTAAAACTGGCTAGTAAGAACGAAGATTCAAAATTTAATACGTCTCCTTGACATCAGACACGTTACAACACTGCTGTAAAAACAAATAACGTGCAAAAAAAGCAGTGTTGTAAGATAGTAAAGCTTCACCTCCTATCATTTCTTCTACAATCTATTTCCTCTAGTTCGAGCAGGCAATGCGTTGCATGTGTAGGGGTCATCTCCTGAGTACTGGTCCAAGAAAAAAAAAAGAAGTTGGGAATCATTGACATATAGAGCACGCCATGCGACAGTGATGTCCTGGCCAACGTTGTTCTGAAAGAAATATGGACCGTTGACGGTGCCAGCCACCACACCCAACACTGACTTGTTCGGAATGCATTGCACGCTCTTGGATCTCATGTGAATTGGTATCGCTCCAAATTCGTCAATTTTGTCTGTTCACGTAGAGAAGTGGTCTTCATCGCTGGAGATATGACAACTAATTCGTCTGATGTAGCTTCAACGAGATGGCCATTACCAACTGCCAAAGTTCGGAAGTTCTTGTACGAAGACCCTTTACCTTAGAAAAAAAATAGATTTTCAAAAAGCACCTCATTAGAAAAATACCCTTTAAAAAAACCAACTCTTCAAAAACATCTCTTTAAAAATTTACCTCTTATTAGTATGTTATGGTTAGGCGTATTTTTCCGGGAATTCCCGCGATTAAAATTCTATTTATGTACGTAAGCAGTGAATATTATGCGACTCAAAACGTCTACTTGTTCTTTAAATTAGTATCGTTCACCTTTAAATTATATCTAATTAATATTATATCACTGCCGTTTAATTTTATATATTTTCCCATTCATTGAGTTGTTTTCAAAACACATAAAGTTAAACATGTTTAGCTCGAAAACAATTATAAAGCAGGGTTGCTTCCATTTCATAGGCTGTGTTCATGTATTTTTTCTTTGGTCTCTCACTGAACGTATATTTTAATGGCGGCACGTGATAAATTTTATCAATTAGTTTAATTTTATAATTTTTATACAGGCAATTTTTTCTTCTTCAAATCAATCTGTTCGTTGGGTTTTATGTTGGCTATTTATAAATGTAAAGTTATGCCTACACATGCACTGAACGAATATTGTATCGTAAGTCAATAATTATGTGCTAAATCAACAATGTTGTAATTGAACAGAACATACTTACATAAATATATTGTAAATCTGCCACACATCGTCAGCTTGTTAAGACTTTGTGTTCTTTTAATGTATTTTTTCTTTATCTAAATGTTAAACATAAAGTTTGGCGCCATCATTATTACACTCATTAAACATTTGCCAAAACGAAAGGAAAACAAAATTATGTAATAGATCTTCTTCAGTAAATTCTACTACTAGAGGGTATGAAAATCAAAAGATATTCTACAGTTGTTTGTTTTCCTTTATACATCTTTCATTTAATTCATATCAATTTTTTTTTTGTTATTTCGAATCCTTATGAAAATATTGTATGGCTTTCCCACACACACACAACAAGAAGATACAACATCAACGGACGTGAAATGAAATAAATTATAACGAAGAAATTAATTATTTGGTTGCTTAATATTTTTTTGTTTTTCTTTCATTTTATGTCTTTAGTTAAAGAAATATTTGAGTATATTCACACGAGAGTATCAGGCGATGTGTAATTAGTGTTGTGCAGTTAGAGAATCGTATAATTGTGATTTAGTGGGAGGAAACAGTTAAATATATTTCAAAAACTGTGCAATTAACAGTATGTCTCCTTCTACATACCAACGGGAATGTCTTGCGGATAGCTTTTGTTCAAATCACTCACTACCTTCTGGTACTACTGATTTTGGTTATAAGATTATTATAAATTTTTGTTTTCGAATACCGGGGAAGGGTGGTAACGGCAAAAATAAAGCATTTAATTAAAAATTGTGTAATATCAATTAACGGAAAAAATAAAACACAATCTGAATTCAAAATTTTGTAATATCAATTAAAAAATTATTACGATTTTCATCTGTAAAGCAATTAATAGTATGAAATAAATTATTATTCTTGACATATGATTCTAATTTTAAAATTGTGCTTTTCCCGAAAAAAATATGTGAAATGTATTATTACATACTTTATGATATTCTCATAATTAAAAATTTTGTAAAATCAATTAAAAAATTAATTAGATTTTCACCTCTAAAGAAATTAAAATTATGAATTAAATTAAATTCTTGACTTAATTACATGAATTTTCAAATAAATTTTTTTTATAATATTTATTAAAAATTTAATAAATATTTTGAAAATTTCAAACAAATCTTTAATAGTAAAAAAAAATATTTCGATCCAATTCGAATGTTTATTGGGTATTAATTGTTATTTGTATAAAGAGTGTTGCATATATGAAATAAAACAATAAATTAAATTGATTAAATTAAATTAATAAAATAATTAAATAAAAATAAGTCGTCATTTCGTGTATTTCGTAGAAAAAAAATTATTTATTTATTTAAGTATTGAGCGCAAAAATCAATTAAAACTTTAATTGAATTGATTAAACTTTTAATTGTAAAAATATATTATTATAATTAAGGGTGTTAAAAAAAGTAAACTCATGGATTGTTATGTTTTTGTTTATAGATTTTTTGGTTTTGTGTTCGGTATTCAACTTCAATTCTCGATTGATTAGTTGAACTTTAAACATAAGAATCTTGGATTTGTAGTCAGAAATTAGGAAAAATCCACTGATGTGCTAACTAAGCATTAGCGAAATATTACTATATGGATATGCTTTCCTCTTCAATTATTGAGTTTGCTTTTATAAAAAAAAACACTTTATGAGAATATATTTAAGTATGTAAATAATACATGTCACATATTTTGTCTCGAAAAAGCACAATTTAAAATTAGTATCATATATAAAGAGATATTCTCAAAATAAATTCAGTTAATATATTATTTTTGACTTAACAAATTTTCAATTAAATTTATAATAATAATAATTAATAATTTAATTAAATTTTTTTGAAAATTTCTAAAAAAAATTTTAATACCAAAAAAAAAAATATAAAAACTTAATTTTAATAAAGCAATCAGAGAAGAATTTAACTAAAAAGTAGCCTTAATAATGTGTATTTCATAGGAAAAAAATAATTATTTATTTTTTTAAAAATTTAATTGTTTTGATGAAACTTTTAATAAAAAAACTATATTAGTCTAATTAAAGGTAATAATTGAAAATAAAAATAATTGAAAATTAAAAAAAAAATATAATTAAAATTTTATTATTTTCAAAAAGAAAAAATTTTATAAAAAAATAATAAAAATTTCCTGAAGATGTTGATGAAATATTAAAATGGAAAAATCATAAATAAAAACAAACCTTTAAACTTAAAAGATAATATAGAAATTGTTATTAAAAAAATTAAAAATTTAAAATAAAAATTGTTGTATACCATCTCTGAACAAAAAGAGAGAGAGAGTAAAAAAGAGCACAAGATATCACAAATAAAACCACTGAACATATTTTACAATTGTTAATGGCCGGGGCACATAGTGTCTGTCATACGTCATACTATGTCATTTTCAACTGATATTCACATACCGACGGATGAGCTTGGTTTTGTTGGCGAATATCATGTCATAGCCAGCCAGCGTTGCCACGAACAAAAAACATCTGCAAACAAAATTTTGTTTAGTGTTAAAAAAATTTAAAAAAAAATGCGGAATAAGTTTTATTTTAAAAAAATAAGTTTTCTATATATTTGCACTAGCCAAAGGTTTTATAAAAAAAATCAAGATATGTACTTACACGACTTCAATAATTATTTATTTATTGAAATATATTTATTAAGCTCGAGGTCTTTTTTTGGTATTTTATTTGTTTTATTATTCGATATTTATTTATTTATTAATAAATAACTATTACTATTATTAAATAATTATTTATCTATTTGAGATTTAAATGCTGTTTTATTTTACATCTGCTACAGCAGGCTTAAATTTAATAAAACAAAACGCTGTTAACAGTGTTGCACAATAAAGTCGATATGAAACCTGATTTTAAAACTTAACAAGCTAAATATAAAAAAATTTACACATTTAAAATTATTTATGCTGAACAAAATAACCAAAATGCGAAAAATATTCTCATATCCACATTAAAAAAAAATATAAGTAATTTTGGTTGAAAATAACCTGAAACGGCAACGCTGTACATAGCTGTCAAACTACTCAACGTACGTTAAAAGTTTCACAACTTTCGTACTTTGCTTTGACGGACACGTAATGAATGTGACAACCCTGATGAGAACACATATATTGGCAATTCCACGATCTAGAACGGGACACTCGTTTGCCGTTCAAGTGAAGTAAAATAATAGAATCTTAAATTTTCTTTTTCTTTACTACGTTTTTTTATAGCACATTAAAGCCACTATAAATAGTGCAAAAAGTAGCAGTTTAAAAAGTAGTCAAAAAGTAGTAGTTTAACGATTTTTTGGTTTCTGTTGTATAACCAATAAATATGGTATCACGAACGGAACAAAATTTAAAAGTCGCTTTCAACTGCATTTAGAAAAATTAAAAAAATTTGCGAAGTAGAACACCATTTTTGAAAGGAATTTTTCTTCAATTAAAATAGAATATTATGCTTTCCACTGATGGTTGTCATATTTAAATATTTGTGTTTATCTTTTTTGAATAACCTTTACTATGATTTAGCACGGGACATATTTTCCTACAACGTTTGTAATAAAAATTTTCTTAAGTTTAAATTGTAGTTGTAATTAAATTGTGAAAATTTTTATACTTATTATTTTATAGATATTTTTACATATAAATTTTAGATTTTGGTCTGTAATAAATAAACCGTTGATTTTAAAAGTGAGACATCTCCATTCTTAGAAAAATATTTCTCAATCATTTAAATGCCTAAAGATTTAACATGTCTTTTCTTTTTGAAGTACATTATAAATATTATGTCGTAAAATTGACTCGTACATTTGATTTGTTCTACATATTTTAAATAAATTTTCAATTTCGAGACTAATTTTCTGAAAATAACAAACACCACAAACTGAAAATACATAATTTTCTTAAAATTTTAACATTTCCTATAGAATGTTAAAACAAAAATCATTTTTTTTAATTGAAATATTAATTTTCGATGAGTATGACGGATGACCGATTCTATGTGCCCCTGTCATTACTCCTTGAAAAGGGTTACCATACATTAATGAATTCTCCCCATTGTCACAAATAAGACTACGGCATTTATAAACTTTATGCAAGACAGTGTTGTCTTGAAAATTGTGTTTGTGTTTTGAGCGAATACTAAGTGATTGATGTCTCTGCAGACACCTGTTTAGGCTTCCAAGGAGAATATTTTAATTTAAAAACAATTATTCGAATAACTTTCATACCCATTTAACGATTATCCATATTAAACACATAATATATTCTATTAAAATTTTAATTAATATTAAACTGACATTTGTTTAGCCAGCATGTCAAAATTATATGCCCTAATGAAAAGTCACTGTAAACACTTGGAAAATTTATTAGATGGAAAGTAAATGAAGTAAAGGAATCGCTGTTACACATACTCGTACATACATACATGACGAGCTAACATCTCTCATAAAAGTTTGTCAGATTGTTTATTCGATTTTATATTGTTTATTTACGAATTGAAAAAACAGAAACGAAAAAAAAACCAACAAATTCTATAGACAACAGAAGAAAATTAATTGTTTACTTAAATAATGGTTTTTTGAATGATTTGTTTTGCTTATAAAATACATACGAATAAAAAACAATAATCTGTAATGATTACAAAAGTGATTAATTATAAATACACATGAGTGCACGAGAAGATATTAAAGAATTATATATGTATTTATCTTTGATTTTTAACATTTAAATGAAATTAAAATAAGACATGTGTGATTAAAAGTAAACAGGCGAACATCTAATTGAGAATAATTATGAGCAATTTCAATATAGAAGACACTGCCATGGCATAAGAGACTCGCATTCATTGTAAATGAAAAATTATGAAAGTATTTTTAAAAATACTTGAAAAGATTTTCTCAAACAGTTGCTGCTTTTTTTTTAAAAGAGACAAGTTTCTTCAAGGAATGATTTAAAATTGATAGACCGACCTTCATTATAAAAATTTTTGCTTTAGAAAAGGTCTAATAGACATATTTCCATAAAAAATTCAATTATTATGGTTTTTAGAAATCTAGAAAATCTATGAATACGGGAGATATAGCAGGCTACCGAAAAGGTGTAAATGTAATTGTCACAAGGATAGTCGTTGTTTTATTCACAAGTGATTTTGTATGCACATCAAAAACTGAGCTTTACAAAAGGTTTATAATTTTTTTTTTTATCTGGGACCAGCACTCCGGAGATTAATTCACTATGTTGCAGCTCTGCTTTTGCACGTTCTTCGTTTATACTCGTAGCAGTGCTGAAGCCTGGGTTCAGTAGCCATTTTTATTATTATTTTACAACGCCGGTGCTAAACAATACCTACGAAGGAGGGCGTTCTGATGCGATTGTGGATTGCTATCAGCTGAAGCCGGTATTGTTCAGTGACCAGTGAATATGCCTTCGCCACTGAAACCTTACGACAACAACTGACACACAAAGACACACTAATGCACATCAGAAATTGTTATGTTCACACATTGGTATATTTTTTTTTTTTATTTATTTAATTTATTTTCCCAATTTCCTTTCTTCTACAGGGTGTCTGGTAGCACAATTTATATTTTCAAACTTAAATAAAAAACGTAATAATTGACACATAATTTTATTAAGAGCATTGAACGATAGAATGGAAATGCGGATTTTATTTTTTAAAGAATATGTCATCCAGACCCTTCAGATTCTTTTTTAAAAATTCATGAATAATCGCTCTTGGTAGTCCCAGTGAGGCTGCTCTTTTCCGTATTGAAAGTCGCGGATTTTCACGTAAACTGCTTTCAACCAGTTCAATGTTTTCGGGATCGACTGGGGCCTGGCCGTGGGGCATTCATAGCCGAAGATTCACTTATTCGCCGAATACGGAACTTTGAACAAAGTTACGTAAAAATCATTACTCTTAAAAAATGTCTCCACAACGAGCGCGCAATGCTCACTCGACTACTGCGACATCGTGACTGACAAATCTGCACAGTCGATAATTCCAACGGCGCCACCCTCCCCCTCCGAACCGTTTATTACTTTTTGAAATAATCGTATTTAAAAATATAAATTTGCCACCAAACACTCTGTATAATTAACTCCGCAAAGCTGAAAAGCTTGACTGCAGAAATATACTCATAAGTGTATTGCAATCTTAAGAAATTGGTTTATGAGAAATACATTATTAACCTTCCTAAAGTATATTTAGGGAATACGAGCTGACAAATTTTTTTGGGCGGCAGCTGGTGGAAACTTGTTCAATGGCCGCCAGCCAATTAGGTTGTGAAAGCAAATTATTCTCACTTGTATATTTTTAGAAATTATTTTTTTTTTAATTTTTTTTTTAAATATAAAAATGTGATGTAATAAATATATATAAAAGTGTAAATAATTTTTAATCGTCGTTATATTCTTTGTATATTTTGGCGGCGGCTTGTGATTATTGCCGACGGCTTAAGTAAACAGCTTTAGACATTCAACTCAGATTTCTACTGCTAATTTATGACAAAGCAATAAACACAGCTCTAAAAGTCTTATTATTTTATGACTGTTTTTGTATTCACAGCCCAACAACAATTTTTTTAAACTATTGTAAAATGTTTAGACATTATGACATTATGACTTGCTAGGACACCGTTTGAATACCACAATTAATTCAAATACAGAAAGTATAATAATAAATAACAATATAATAAAAATTTAAAAAATACTAGTTGAAAGTATGATAAAAATGAGAAGATATCGCTGTTAAAAAAAAACAAATCATAATAAAATCTAAAAGGTATGTCAAACAGCACAAAAATGTTTCGAAATTTCGATAGCAAATACAATTATTGCAAATTGATAAGATATCTCTTCATTTGCCTGTTTCTCAACAAAGGATTCGTTATATTAATTATGTGCACAGGAATCCGATTTAACGTACAGCTGACATAACCTACAATAATTCACAACAGTATATGAATGAATGCAAATTATTCTGCTGGCAAATTATATACTGATTTATGTTTCTATTCACTTTTAATTGTATTTAATTTGTGTTTAATGTGTTACCAAATAATAATAAACGACTACCAAATAAATCTGAGGTTAAAAAGTATTTAACACTCCGATGCCATGCTGTAGTAATGGGATTAATAAATCAAACCCTTCATTTCAGGCTTAATGAAATAAATGAAAAACAAAAAAATAGTATGCAAACCACTATTTAGAGTTTCATAGCTACAATTTTATGTTTAAATCTTGACACTGACCATCAATCTGTAGTTAGAACTCCTAGGAATTCACATCGATACTCAAATTTGTGAAAATGTTTTATAGTTTAAAATAAGAACAAAAAAAAAATAAACAGCTTTTATGATATTTTCTTCGAATTCTTTTCCCAAAAATTAATTTAGTGTAGTAAAGAACAAGAAATCTAAATAATTGAAAGAATTCCTATTAACGCTTGTGTAACGTCTGAACAAGGTATTTGAACCAACACAAACGCTTCTAATGCGTTTCAATTTCTTTCGTATCAAATTCGAATAGAAAAAAAAGTCACTTAACTAGGGCAGAGCCAAGAAAACAAAAAGAAATTATCTTAAGTCAGAGGCAAAACAGTATTAGTTGGTATTTAAAGTGTGTTTAATGTTAAACGCCGTATTGAGGAATGTTCTCGTACATCCGATTGGGAATATAATCGCACAATTACACAAGTAATTAAGGGAAGTCGAAGCCACAGCAATTTTCATCGCCTCTGATGGTTGTTTAGTTTATTTTTTTTTAATTTCATGCCTGCTACACCTTGTAGGTTTTCTGTAATATTAAGAGCAGGCAAATAGGGTGACCCCAATGCACTTTTTTGCCCAATTGAAATATTTGTTACTCTGGCAGCGTGTTGTGTACAATTCCCACTATGAAAAACAAACCTTTTTAAATAGGAAAAATTGATCACACTACAATTATTGAGCTTTAACTTGACATATAAATAAATATGTATAAACAATAAAAAATCATCAATACAATATTAAACTGTCAGGTGTATGTGCTCCGAGTAAAATTTCTGTTAATAATTCTTCTGATGAAAATTCGTAAATGGCTTCTTTTTGAGTTTACAAATACTCAAAACAAATGAAATAAAATTCATAAAGTTTAAACCACGTTCAGTGAAATATCACAATCAAAAGAAAAAAACAACCGAACATACCCCACAAACATATTTTCGAAGGAGTCTCATTTTTAAACACATAAATTTTACATGTTGTGAAAACAACTTCATAAATCGATCCCTATGCGCGAAATTATCGTATGTTACCAAAACTAAATATTACAAAAGAGCGTTTTTATTCTTTTTTTTTATTTGCCTGATAGCATTAGCCGTCACATACGATAAAATCTGCGTGGTGTTATCCCCATAACTATAACAATTATCGCTATAATACTTTATCAGCAGAAGAATTGATGGATTTAGAACCAATTTGCATAAGAAAGTCGATTTTGAAAAAAGTGTAACATACGATAATTTCGCGCACAAGGGTCGATATGGGAAAACATCTGAAAATAAACTTGGTTTGCTCTGGAACAGCTAAAACCATCGTTTGCAGCAGTGCTATTTGTAAAAATAAAAAAACCAAAATAAAAATTTCAAACATTTTGGTCAGGCTGTATCAACGTTTTTTTAAAATGCTTATTCAGCAACAGGGAACTCTGCACCAAGTTCTGTAATCGTAGCTCACTTTTTTTCAGCATTTCTCATCGCATTTGCCAGTGCACAGCTGTTGCTTGCCATGAATTGCCGCAGGTTCTTCACCTCTCATTTCCTCTCATCTTTGCCTGAACCCTCCCACAAGAGAACTTCCATAATAGCGACATTTATTTTGCAGTCGCTGTGGTTTAATGTGGGTACTGTCTGATGCCCGTGTGCAAAAACTTGAGCCTAACTTCTAAGGCTTAAATGGAACCTTATACTTCGCGGCGAGAGTACACTATGCAACACAACCTAACAAACATAACCATATACATAGCCGGTCACTACGCTCATATATTTTTGCGTCATATTTTGTTATTTTTTATTAATTACGTACTTAGGGCCATTATTACAACTAAGCAATGAAGTTACTGATAGCTAAAATTACTTTAGGTAAACAGAATAATAAAGTGACCTTTAACTTGTTTTCATTATTACAACTGTTCGATAAAATAGAATTAATATTTTTAAAAATATGGCAGTACCACAGTAAATACCGACTACTTTTGACAAACAAAAAAAGCTACTAGCAACGACAAGGTTTTATTTTATTCTTTATTTAAAAATTAATTTGTATACATTTATACTTTCCATGTTGCCATATTTAAAGTGCATAAAATATGGCAGCTTCAAATGCTTTAGTCCATTTTAAAAGTTACAGGTAGGATGAACTTTCCGTTAGCTTATCGGTCACATTAGGTTAAACTCAACTTGTAATAACGAAAAACTAATTATTTGTCCGATAGCATCCCAACTTTAGCTATCGGCAAGTTATAATAATGGGCCTTAGTCTATTCCAGTACTACGGGCAGCCAGCGAACCGCACTGCTCTGACAATAGCTAACGGTTTAATGACTGATGTGTTCCTTGTGAGTGTTAATGTTATAGTGCTCCTTGTAGTACTTCGTGTTAACCCCGAAAAGTTGGAGTTAGTATGCTGGCATGGGTTTCGAATTCGTGGTGGCTGTGGTTAATAAATAAAGTCACGCCGGGAGTTGTTATTGACCTATGCGGAACATATTAGTCATATTACATTACACATACCAGTATGTTCTGGTATGACTTTCACTAATTTAGGTGCTGTTGCCAGTGTGTCTTGGACTATACAAGGCTAGGGCTCTATCTAAGGATAGAGATTTGGTGGAAGGAAGCCTGCATTTAAAGATCATGCCATTAAAGCTTCTTATGCGGGGCGAAATATCATAGGCAAAGGAAAACTATGGTCATTAGATTGCAACCTGTGTACTACCTAGTCAGTCGCTAGTTGCCTTTCCATGTGTTCATAGGGGCGGTGATGAACGTCAGAATTCATGCGGTGTTAAAAACACCGTCATTTAAGGCCTTACGTGCAATTGCTGACGTAAATCTTCAACACAATCTGTCCTTTGCGTTGTAAGAATGCTTTCATATGGTTAAGTTTGGTTTAGAATTTTTTATGCACTTAATAATCAATGCAATTTACACATATCTTGACCTAAAAATTTCTATTTCTATTTCAATTTATTTAATTGAATTTTTTAAGTACCAAAAGAAACGAACGAATATCGTCTGCAGCTGTGGTTGCGTAATTTAATTTTTTCATATTCTTTAAATACGAATCAATAACAAAAGATCATTGATAATTACTTTAATGTAAACCTCGACAACAAGCTCTTTCAATTATTATTACAAAATCAAAATGAATTTTTTCGATCGAAAAACAATTTTTATTTTCCCAGTTTTTGAGTTTTTCTTGCCTTTGTGATGGACAAAGATCAATTAGTTGTGAACGAAAAAAAAAAACAGAATTATAATAATAATTAAAGCAATATTGCTCTCAATCTGATAAAGCAAAAGACAAAAAATTAAATTAAATATTTTTCTATTAAATCTTGTATTCAGAGTTTGATTGTTTTTTCTATCACTTTGATCTATTTAACCCAGATTCAAGGAAACACTCGCACGAACAAACAACATTCTCAGTGCTTCTTTTTTAGTTTAATTTTTTTTTTCTTTTTAATATTATTTATTTATTTATTTCTATTTTTGTTCTTTTGTTGACTTGATGATTGAGGCATAATGACTTTGAATATGAAGAAAAAAAAAAACAGACAAGAACATCTGGCTGAAGCAGTGAAGTGTTGCGAATAAAATTCAATGTCTCAGAAAGGAAAAGAAATTATGAAGCTGCTGGCACAACTACTCGAGGAGTTTGTTCAAAATGCCCTTCAGAAGCAATTGAGTGTTCCTTTTCGTCATGCAACAGATAAATATACCATACAAGACAAGCATTACTGACATTACTTGGTAATAATTTAAGGAAAACGCTTCATTTATATATTATCGACGTTGTAACAACGAAAATATATTGCAAATATTCTGAGCGAAAACGAAATCTTCTTACGAATATTTACAAATTGGTTTCTGTTACCGCTTCAGTAAACCGAAAACCATTCACAATATTTATATTTAAAAAGTACTTTGACATAAGGTACCGTATTATACCTTGATATTTTAAAGGAATAGTGCGAAAGGATTTAGTGTGGTGAAGGTTTAATCCCAGAAGTCAGAAGACTTTCCGATTAATATCCCGCGATGTGGTATTCCAATCGCACACTACAAACCCACAAACCACCTGCGGGGAGTATGGAGGATCACTGATATAAGCATCATGTTTGAAATGTAAAAGACGGAAAATGCAGTCCACCGACATAAGCCACAGAATCGTGTGAAATATTCATGCGCCATAAACCGCATGAACCGTCTGAAAAAATTTGGCGGCGGCTGTAAGCCGGCTTGTAGCCGCTCGACCGAGCTGACCTTACATTATACGCGAGATCGTGCTTTTTCACAAATAATTTTTTTAAATATAAATTATTTAGCAATGCAGGTCTTATTTTTGTAAAATTTTTAATTTATTTAGCCCACTGTCCCCACATCAGTGCACCTATTCGGGTAACTTTAATTTAAACTGTTATATTCTTAAAGTAAACACCGTCACTTCTTTATTCTCAATTGAGATACCTCTTACTAAATATAAAATAAGTAAAATTTTTACTGTTTTTATTTTCGTATTTCGATTGACTTTTCTTTTTTTTTGTTTATCTTGGACCAGCACTCAGGGGATAACCCCGACACATGCGATGCATTGTGCTGGAACTAGGGAATTAGGTTATGGGAAGGAGGATAGAGGGAGTAGTGTTTATGGACATTTGATTTGAATTTGCCCACGTCATAAGTGACAGGAAAGACCTCGGCAGGGAGTTTGTTTCACATACGCGATATGCGGCCGAAAAATGAAAAATTACTCAACTTTGCTGGATCTATTTTAGTATTTTTTTTTTTAACGCAAATGTTTTACAATTATTCAAATTTTATAAAATATTTTGTAAAGGGAAAAAAGAAACATACAGCAAAAAAAGTGAAAAAGTTTTATTACACTGTCCCCAATTGGGGACAATGGGCCACACTAGTAATAAATCCAACAAACTGACAAGGTTTCTATTGTCTTCATTATGGCGCAAGGAAATATTTTTAGAGGTCAAAATAACTTTTTCAGACTTCAAGAAGCTTTTAATTACATAATAGAATGGTGATGACGATGCATATTATAGTCAGTAGTCAGTTCACCAGATCCTGCCTCTGTAAGTGATGTCGTCGATGAAGATAATGAAGATGATTCACTCTGTAGAAATATGACAACTGATGTGCCAGGAACATTTTAGATTATGCGAACTGAACAAAATTGCAATTCCATAGGGAATTGGAATGACAGTGATGATGATCCACTCTTTTCTTATCTTTAAAAAGATAACCAAAGTTACATTGAAAATCCTAAGTGGTGATGTGATGTGCCAACTTCTAGCGTAAAGCTGTTAAATCTCTGCTGGTACAAATGCCTATAGTATCAAAAGAAACAATAGTATACTACAATACTAACAATAGTATATAATTTTTTTGCAGATTATCATTTGAGTGTGCGAGTGTAAGATATACCAACTATCAATCAGACGGAATATTGTGCGGTCCTTTTTGTAGGCCACCGTAACAAAATGGCGTCAACCGTCGCCTACAACTATTGGTAATGAACGCGAAAATAACGATCAAAAACCCGGAACGAATAGTTAATCAATTGCGATGCGCTATTTTCCATTTCAAGTGCCGCTGGAGATGTTTATTATTTTTTTAAGAGAAGCTTTGTGTTGGAAGAAATTGCTTTGGGCAATTTCAAACCTAGTATGGCCATTGTCCCCAAGTGAAGACACCCATATGCGAAGGCATAGTCACTGCTCACTGAACAATACCGGCTTCAGCTGATAGCAATCCATAATCGCATCAGCACGCCCTCCTTCGTCGGTATTGTGTAGCACCGGCGAAGTAAAGTAATAATAAAATGGCTACTAAACCGAAGCTTCAGCACTGCTATAAACAAAGAACGTGCAAAAGCAGAGCTGTAAAATAATTAATTAAGCTTCGCCTTCTATAGTTCCAGCAGGGGTCATCTCCTGAGTGCTGGTCCCAGATTAAAAAAAAAGTGAATAGAAAATTTTAGTTTTTCTTTTACAATTCCTTTTATTTGGACGATAATGAATTAATGAATAGCAGAAAAAATTAATTTTTGCCTTTAGTTTATTCTTGGGCGTTAATGGGTTAGTAATAAGTTTTTTTCGATATTTCGCTAAGCCTTGGTTAGCATCATCAGGAAAATTTTTTTTTTTTTTTTAATTTTAAAATTATTTAATAAAACACAAAATCAAAATAAAAATAATATAAAATACTAGATCACCGTCCTGGTTTCGCACGGAATCTGTTTACTAATGAAAAAAAAAATAAGTTTTGCTGTTTTTAGCTGACTCGGCAAACGTTGTTTTGCCATATATATTATTTCTAGGAAACATTTTTTATTTTTTTAGTTCAATAAAAGTAACTATCTACTATAAGTGTGCAGGGATTTACTTATAATCGAAAGCGTTGTAGACAATGAAAGTATGCTTTATTTAGGTTAATAAATTAATCTTTATCAAAGTAACACATATATCTTAAATTACAATTCTCGATAGCTATCTAAACATTAAAAATAATTTCACTTCTATTTTTATTTTGACCTTTATTAAATTTTTTAATTATATTTATTTTTGAGCGATGATCTTTTTTATGCAAAGTTTTTAACAATTATTTATTTTCAATACAATATTTAGCTACCAAATAGGTAGCATCGTCAGGAAATAATAATTTGTGTCTTATTTTTTTATTATTATTATATCCTGACGATGCTACCTATTTGGTAGCAAAATATTGAAAATAAATAATTGTTAAAAACTTTTCATAAAAAAGACCATCGCTCAAAAATAAATATAATTAAAAATGATTATTAATATTTTTACTATCAACTGTATAGTGAGTAAGACAGGAGAGCGGCTTCGTTCTCATCCCTTTAGGTTCCGTCGCCATATTGGATTTAGGTTGTTGAACAACTTTTCAAAATCTTCTCATCATACCCTTTCATTTGATACCCATATTGCAAAAAAGGAAAAAGTAGGTAAAAAAAAGTGGGCGTGGTTAATTTTATTGGGGGATGAAAAATAGATGCTGTCCGAGTTTAACTACAAACACCCCGACACGAGAATTTTATATATTCGATTTTAATTTTATGTTTGTTAAATAAGTTTATTGAAAAAAGTCATATTTTCTGATGATGCTCTAACCAAGCGAAAAAAAAACTCATTACTAAATAACATGAAAATTTTATAAAAATAAGAACTGCATTGTTAATTAATTTATTGCATGCAATAAAAATAGAAGGTCGAAGAAAAAGGAGAATTAATATTTTTTTAAAACTTTAAAATGGTCCAATTTAACTTTCCGCCCACGCTGTGTTCAGCATAAAATGTTGAAAGGGGTAATAAAAATATTTAACAATTAATATGAGTAGGCTTTTTGTTTTAAATAATTCATGTTTTTTATTTTTTTTTTTTTTTTAATTTAAATTTCATATCGTTTTCAAAAATGAACAGCCAGCCTATTGCCGCGTTAGTGTAACACTTTTTTGCTGCAGCCCCAAAAATGCATTTTATGTCTTACATTTCTAATTTAAATTTGACAAAAAAAATTCGTTAATAGGGAATTGAAATAAAATCGAAATAAAGAAGCGGAAAAGAGCAAAATTAAAAAGAAATAAAAAATATTTTTAAAGCCGATGGTGTGGGGGCACGTATATAATTTATTATATAATTTCATGAAAATGCAACGTCTATAAATTTAAAATTCTTTTATTTATATATGTATTTATGTCTAGTGTCAGTATTTCAAATGACATGATTAGATGCGGACACATAGTCAACTCATTTATTTTGTGAGACAAACTTTTATGGTTTATGCAAAGAAATGAAGCAAATAAAGCAGAAAATCATTGGTTATTTTAAATGAGAATAAAATAACGAAGCAAATCAAAAAGAAAAGCATATTTTACTCGTATAACATTAAAATAATGATTTTATTTGTTCGTTTGTTTGTTTGTGTGTGTGACTTCATTTTATAATATGACTACGAGTGTCTTCATTCACTTGTCATGTGCTTCTTGATATTTTATATTTATTAAAAGAAAAAAAAAACAAAAAAAGTGATTATTTTAGAGTGTGTGTAAGTTGAAAAAAGTTTTTCAGTTCAATTCATGTCTACTCATGCTGAGCAATATTGCCGCTGCTTGTGTTGCATTGCTTGTCATTTGCCACTTGTTGACTACATGTGTATTTGTTTGCAAATTGTCATTCTATGCAGCAACATGTACGTATGTGTAACATGCATTCCAATTAATTAAAGTGCATCCTCATGATCATCTTCAGCTTTGTTGTCTTATTATTTTTAATGCAGATAAACAGTTGCGAGCAATAAATGCTCTGCATTCCATGATTTTATAATAAAAGTAATTAATTTACGTAGTTTTTGTGATTAGAAAATCTGCAGTTAAGAGTTTTTTTTATATTTTTTGCATTCATGTATTCAAAGACTGTAGGGCTCTGTTTTGCAACTTTTATGGTCGCCACTGTAGTGTTTTGCATACTGTTCGTGGACGACACATTTTTCTCGTTATTTCTATGTTATAATAAATTATTTATTTACATTCATATTGGATTGGGGGATACTGCCGATACGTACATACGTATCTGTGAAAGTGTATTTATGATCATCATATTCCAAGATGTGTTAAGAATATTTCCTTAAGTTTTCTTTCTTTAATTATATACAGAATTACATAGTTTGATTTTGTCAAGTACACTTCTTAGCAAATTATCAATTCCCTTTCACTTTGTAGCATGAGGCGAATGAAAATCTAAGCAGAATAGTAAAATGTTTTCAATAAGTTTTCCACAAGCAAGAGCCTAGAGAACTTAAAGCAGCGTATATAGCATTTAAAAAATTCAGACATTCCCCCTGTTCTGTACACCGAGTCGATTTAAAAACGAGTGATTTCTCAAAACCGAATGAATGCTAATTCGGTGTTCTACTAAAAATCACCAATATTCGAACTTAATTCCGAATAAGATTTTTTAAACGTCAATATAAAAAAGGAAACACCCTTTTTTATGTCGAGTGAGAAAAAATTTATTCAAAATAATGTTTATTCTTATTTAAAAGTGATTTTTTAATGATATATCTAATGAATGTAGTGAAAACGTGCTTTTATTCAGCCATCTACTTTCTCTGCATACTTAAACAGAGAACATAAAGAAATATTGGAGTGTTTTTTAAAATGATTATTTTGTATTAAAATGTATTACAGAGATATAATTGGACTTAATTTAATAAAAGACAGACTTCAAGTAAAAATTGGTAATTATTTTTTTATGATTCATCAGTTATGTATTTAATAGGAAGACAGTACATTCGATTTAATTTCGACCGGACTTATCTATACGATTTTAAACCGAGTAAAATTATGCGAATTCGGTTTACAGAACATTCCCGTAGAACATATCGCACACTAAATCATAAACAGTAACAACTGAAAACTTTTCCAAATCGTTTTTATTGCATAATCGAGGTCACAGAACAAATCTCTAACGACCACAAAAATTTTGTTGGCATCACTGTGTTCCTTAACTGGAAAAATACGGTTATGTCTGTTTTTATGTTATTTGTTCCGGTTGTACGTAATCAACTAAAGAGTACTATTTTCAGTTGTGACAGCGCGCTTATTAGTAACTGAATATTTTAATTTCACTTTAATAGTATTATTTCGAGTTGTGACGCTATTAATGAAAAGTGTTCAATTTTGTGGTGCAAATTTGTCAAAAGGTTTAATGCAAAATTTAATTCCTTAGTTTTCACTTAGCTGTCGAAAATGTCGTGCCCAAATATTGAACATTATACATCTACACTAAAAATTTCTAGTGAAGAAACTGATTCTCGTACAAATAGTGATAGTAGTGTAAATATATTTAGCGATTCTGGGAGTGAATTTAGTCTATTAGAATTCTATTCGAATTTAGTTTATTTGCAATTAAAAAGTCATAATTTGATATACTACACACAACTCACTGAAAAAATTGCTATTAAAGAGTCACAACTCAAAATATCTCCTTATTTTCATAATAATAGCACAAAATTAAAAAAAAACTTTATGAATTTTGAGTTGTGACTGTTTATGATTTAGTGTGCGATATATATTAGGTTCATATATTACATTTATATTGTAGCTACTTTTTTTTAGGGTTTTTAACAATTAATTCAGCTTTTTTTACCCCTTCTATAATGACAATAGCATACTCAAAAAGTTAACAAGAAAAACTATTTCAATTAAAAATATTATGAAAATTAGATAGATTTCGCCCTACTGATGGGTTGCCATTCGCAACAAAACCAAACATCAAACATAAATAAATAATCACGCAGAAAGAAATAAAAACAAAATATTTCTCAATGCCTGTAAAGGTATCAATTTTCAGTATCAACCTAATGAAACATAAAAAAAAATTTTAATTAAAAATTTTGTAAAATCAATTAAAAAATTAATTCGATTTTCACCTCTAAAGAAATTAAAAGTATCAATGAAATTATTAATGTTGACTTAATTAAATGAATTTTCTATTAAATTTTTTTTATAATATTAATTAAAAATTTAATTAAATATTTTGAAAATTTAAAAAAAATTTTTTAATAGTAAAAAAATATGTCGATCCCATTCGAATGTTTATTGGGTATTAATTGTTATTTGTATAAAGAGTGTTGCATATATGAAATAAAACAATAAATTAAATTAATAAAATAATTAAATAAAATTTAGCCGTAATTTCGTGTATTTCGTAGAAAAAAAATCATTTATTTATTTAAGTATTGAGCACAAAAAATAATTAAAACTTTAATTGAATTGATTAGACTTTTAATTGTAAAAATATATTATTCTAATTGAAGGTGTAAAAAAAAGTAAACTCATGGATTGTTATGTTTTTGTTTATGGATTTTTTGGTTTTGTGTTCGGTATTCAACTTCAATTCTCGATTGATTAGTTGAACTTTAAGCATAAGAATCTTGGATTTGTAGTCAGAAATTAGGAAAAATCCACTGATGTGCTAACTAAACATTAGCGAAATAATTCTATATGGATATGCTTTCCTCCTCAATTATTGAGTTTGCTTTTATAAAAAAAAAACACTTTATGAGAATATCATAAAGTATGTATCTAATAATACATTTCATATATTTTTTTTTTCGGAAAAAGCACAATTTTAAAATTAGAATCATATATAAAGAGATATTCCCAAAATAAATTCAGTTAATATTAAAAATAAAACTGTAGCATTTTTTTCAGTGACCAATTCACAATATAAAATTTTCAATTCAAAAATTCCGAGTTTACTGATGATAGGGGAGAGAAGCGTTAGTGAGAAGATTGCTCAGAATTTCTGAAATAAAAATTTGACAGTGTAAACGGGCAGTTATTAAATTTCTTATATTATCGTTTTTGAGGGCGGCAATGGCTGAGAAATTAACACTTTGACTATGAAAGGAAATAGTTCTGGATTCGAGCGCAGTATCCAATTAATGCTGGAAACACAATTAGGACGTACGACGAATTTTTCTTTGCGAACTTTTCTTATCGGAAATAAAAGAATTTTTTCAAGTGATTTTTTAATACGGTAACACAGACAGCAAAAAACAACTTTGCTGAACGAACTTTTACCGATGAATTCGTAGTGCTAGACGAAAATCGTCATTCGACCCAATTGTTTCCAGCATAAGTTACTCATATTATTGGTGATCAACTGTTTAGTTTATAAGAAAGAAAGAGAAGACAGAGAGAGTAAAGAAGAGTGGTAAATTGCATGGAAATTCATTGCATTCGTTTCGTTTATTTATTGTGGTAATTGTCTTCATTTGTTGGTGACAACGTTGCCGAAATTGCAATAGAAATTGAGTAACAAAAATTGAAGCGTATAAACCGCGGTCAGAACTTCTTGTAGCCACATCAATTCTATACATCCGTTTGCATTTAATAATTTTAATTAAAGTACCAAACAATCTCGCTGCAATTGGCAGAAAAGGCTTAAAGAAGTATTTTAATGGATGTTTTATAAATGGTTGTTGTATTGGTACCGCATCAAAACCCCAGCATATAAATGTTTTTTTTTTCTTTTTTCTTTTCTCCTTGCTTTATCACAAATAATTCAATTCATATGTACAGGCACAACATTACAGAACAGCAGACCTTAAGCATTCATTCAGGCAAGTTAAGCATACCTAAGTGTGTGTATGGGTGTGTGTGTGTTTGTATACACAGTACATATGTATAAAATAAAAATATGTATGTACATATGAATATGTTTATCAACCAGTCATTCATACGCTCATTCATTTATTCATTTATAGTTATTTTATAGTGCTTTCATGCATTTCATTCAAAGACTGACTGACAGCAAGCCTGTTCCTGCTGTAGTAAAACCAAGTCAAGTAGTTCTCTGTATTGTTTTGTTTTAATTTCATTTTTGTTGTTGTTGCATTTTACAAGTAGCATTTTTGTTTTAGTTGTATAAACGATTTTTCTTTTAACACCGAAAAATGTTAAGGAGTTTGTCGCTGCCCATAAACTACGCTCACGACGTCAGAATAATAAAAAATAAAAAAAATAAAAACATAAGAAAGGTTACTTGTTTATTTATGTGTTTTAGAGATTGAATGAAAAGCTGTGATATATAGAATATAGATGTTGAATTTATATGATTTTAAATTTTTATATGCAGTTCAAGAAACTGCTTTAGAAAATCTTGGATTTAAAGGATTAAAAACTAAGCTTTCTTAACTCCACTATTATTTAAAAATTCATTTATTTATTATTATTTTTTTTTCCGTCAGTTTGACTCATTTCAATTTCATAATTATATGCATTTAAGCAGCATATAGAAAACTTCACGCACAACCCACTTTTATTCTAAAGAATTTTGCTCTATAGTCTGTAGTAATGGAAATGAGTGTAGTGGCAGCATACCCTCCAGTCTAAGGCTGGTACTCGTATGACTGATTTTTAGCTTTTTTTTCATCAAGTAGCATCTGTTGAAAATTTCCATATGCGAAACGTAGACTATAGTTGGATTCTTAATATTTAATCTATATAAAGTTAAGTGTTCTTGTATTCTTCACCTTATTTCATATTCTCACTTTTTATTGTTGAGAAAAATGTTTTCATAAAATCTTTTCATTTAAGTATACCCATACATACATACATAAATAAATGTATACATCCTGATTTGTTTTTTTTTATCTTTTGCGTTACTGTGCCTGTGCCTTCTTGCGCTGTTCGTCTTCAAATATTCCTGCTCGTCATTGTATGTCTATATGAACCTTTAAATGCGTGCAAAATTTATATCTTGCATGCATGAAAAACACTTGTCAGAAGATGTTTTTGTTATTGTTTTGGTTCCTGTTGCAAGCCGGGCTAATGCCTGCTATGTTGACAGAAGAGGAGTGACGAGAAGCAGCTGAGGGACAAAAAAAATAAAAATAAAAATTTAAAACACGGCTTGTCCGTTTGTGTGCATGTGAAATGTTGTATGTTAACAAGCTTCACGTTAAATTGTGCCTTTCGGAGGTTTTTCACTGTACAGAATTTACCAGGGATGGGCAACAGGATTATTGGTAGTAATTAAATATTCATTGCAGCAGAAAACAAAATTAAATATTGAATATTTGAATTAAATATTGAATATTTATAAATAAAGTACAAAAGTACAAAGAAAAACTAATACAAAATTTTAATTAAAAATTTCGTAATATCAATTAAAAAATTATTAAGACTTCCAACTCTAAAGAAATTAATAGTATCAAAAAGTTATTATTACCGCCTTAAGTGAATAAAATTTCTATTAAATGATTAGTAATAATAATTAATATTATTGTTGACTTAATTGAATTAGTTTTAAATTAAATTATTAACAATAATACTTATTGAAAATTTAATTAAAAAATTTGGAAAATTTCAAACAAATTTTTAATAACAAAAGAAATATATTTGAATTCAATTCGAATGGGTGTTCGGTATAAATTCTATTGGTTGTATGTATGAAATAAAACAATCAGTTAAACATTTTAATAAAAATAAGCTGTCACTTTGTGCATTTCATAGCAAAAGAATTAATTATTTATATAATATTTATTTATTTAAGTGTTGAGCCGAAAATTTAATTGAAAAATTTAATTAATAATGTGGCTGGCGATGGTCGAAGTAGTCTGCACCTTGACTACAAAACGAAAATTTTCTGCGGTTCACCCCCAAGTTTCAGACTCATAAAAATATCTCGCCTTTTTACTGATGTGCATTTGTATGGTTTTGTGTCACTTGTTGTCGAAAGGTTTCAGTGGCGAAGGCATAGTCACGAAAAATTTAGAATGTTGTTTTTGTTCTCATTGTAATTAAGCGCACAAACGATATCGTGTGACATCGTGGGCCTGTCAGTAAAAATTAAAAAATCAGAAGAATTTTGATTGTATCATCTTTTACTAATAACAGAAAACTAAGCAACTTTGAATTGGATATTAAATGCAAGATAACGAAAAATAACAACAACATAAATACGTCAAAGAAAAATTATTTCACATAATTTGAACTGATATTAACGATGCCGACTCTAAAACCTGTTCTAGTTTCCTGCCTCCGAGATTGTTTAGCTCTGTCTGTTGCTACTGCTGCTGCTGCTGCAAAAAGAAAGAAAAACCAACGACATAATTACACACATCTGCTTGATAAATTCAGCAGAATATCAATAATTCTCTGGATTTGTATTCCTCTTCATTATTTCTTATTAATAAAAGATTAAAAAAATAAAAAAAAATATTAAAATTGTGGCAAGCAGCGCAAAGGGGCAGGCACACACCATAAACTCAACAAGACTTCTGATACCAATTTAATTGGGAGCATTTCATTTTTTATTTATGTTTTTGTTTTGTTTTTCCACTGACTATCTCAGCTATTAATTACTTTTAAGCATTTTGTTAGCCTGATTTATTATTTTGCTTTAAAAAAAAAAATTTTTATAAACACAGTTTGTACATCAGCATGATGATCTGCCTGATACAAAGTTAAATCACCAGCCGGCTTAAGTCTGTCTTACATATTATTTCGCTATTAGTATGCCTTTCTTAAACTCAAATAAATATTTATCTTTCTGGCGCTAACAATAAACTTAATTACTATAAAATTAATTAAAATAAAAAAAAAAAGTCGGCGAATATTTTTGCAAATCCTGTTTGTTATACCAAAGATAATCGCTCGCCAAAACTCTAAATTATCCAAACAAACTGTCTTATAATTTTCAATTAAAAATAAGTTTTTCTTAATGCCAATAAAGTGAAAATTTTCTGATTTTAAAGCCATATTATCCAAAGTATTTCTTTTTTTTTTATTATTAATTCACGAATGAAATTGTTTTATTGCACTAAAGTGCTGCGTACTGGTTTTTATTTTTGTTTTTTTTTTCTTATTGTCTTTATAGAAGTTTTGTTGAGTGATAATTTTAATTAACGAACTAATATTTATCGCGTGGACGCGGCCTTTGACGTTGTCACACCAAACAAAGTCTAACGGCATCAAATACTATGAGCTTGGTGGCAAATTGACGTCGCCAAAACTTAATATTACGCCCATAAGGCGAATTCATACCAGGTGACTGCATTAGCTAAAATTCTCATCAGCTGATTTCTGTCCAGTTGTCAAAATTGTGTTCTTCACAGCATGTTAATACGTAAACTGTTTTGCAACTTGAACAAATTGGTGTATTTGTAAACAAAAAATGCTGTTGTTGTAGGGACGAGTTCAACTGGAATTAATTCACCTTGTTACGCGTTCTGGTGAAAAAGCATAGCCATAAATCTGAAAGAAATTTTTTTTTTGTATCTGGGACCTGCACTCAGGGAGATGACTCCTACACATGCGAAGCATTGTGCTGGAACTATAGAAAAGGGATAGTAGGAGAAACGACAGGAGGTGAAGCTTAATTAATTTTTTTTACAGCTCTGCTTTTGCAAGTTCTTTGTTATAGCAGTATTAAAGCTTTGGCTTTTAGTAGCCATTTTTTCCATATTATTTTACTTCGCCGGTGATACACAATACCGACGAAGGAGGGCGTTCTGATGTGATTGTGGATTGCTTTCAGCTGAAGCCGGTATTGTTCAGTGACCAGTGACCAGTGACTATGCCTTCGCCACTGAAACCTTTCGACAACAACTGACACACAAATACACACTAATGCACATCAGAAAAATGTGAGATGTTTTTTTTTTATAATTTTAGTCTGAAACTGGAGTTGAACCCAGGTCTGTTTTTGGTTTTGTAGTCAACGTGCAGACTACCATCCATCGTGTCATCGCCACCCTCAATTTTGTGTTGTAGCACTTCTTTGCTACCTTTGTGGAAACCACACGCAATGTCTGCATTAGCTGCCATTAAAGTTAACAAATATTGTGTTTGTACTTTATTTATGGCCTGAGACAAAAAAAAAGGAAAATATTTCTAAGGAAAAGTGAGAAACTTCAGGCGCAATTTTTAGTCATAATAGTGAGAAAGGGACAGGCGCAAAAATTTACCGCGAAATTGGTCTAATGAAAGGAAAGTTTCAAGTTTAAACCTTCAAATAAGAAGAAAAATTAATGAAACACAAATTAAAAATTTTACACCAATCGCGTAGTGGCGTTAGAATGCCTGCCGTATGATGAGAAATCACACTTTCAGAATTGTCAGGTCGAAAATTGAAAAATTTTCCATTTGTACGCATTGTGTGTGAAAATCTTAATCAATGTACCCCGTAATAACATTTTGTTATTTGATTTCGAAATGTTTCTTCTCATTTTTTTTGTCGTTCATTCCTTTTTATTTTTTAAATGCTGCAATAATAATAATCTTGTCATAAAATTTAATTAAATATAAAAAAAAGGTTTTTATTTGTTTGCCAGCCCTTAATGTTATTTGCCTTAAATAATATTTTCTTCCTCGTATTAGAAAGCTATTGATTTTAATGTTTATATTTTGACCAAAGTTAAATCTTTTTTTTTTTATCAAAAGTAGTCAATAGTCATAAAAATTTAAATGATTTTTAACCACTTCCTTCCGTTAATAAATTTACCAACCAATTTATGGGCAAAAAGAAAACAAATATTAAAGTTAGTCATTCAATGAACACACGCTCATTGTCACCAAGTGAACTGACAGACAGCAAGCAGATACAAATTGACCACACATTTAGATATTGTACGTAGAAATAAATTTAAAGCGACAGAACTAGGCAAAAAAAAAATAAAAATCAAATTGTGAATTTCCCTTTTATGGAGTAGAAATGGTTTAGAAGAATTGAATTACATGTTCATATGTACTTCATGTACAGTCGACTCTCGATAATTTGCCAATCAAGGGACCAAAGAGAAAATTCAAATAATCAAAATTTCAAATTAACAAGAGTTCATTTAAAATTCAAGCGCATGGTAAAATTATTGCGGTACTAGAAAGCAGACCATTTAATTTTTTGGTTCCCCTAAAAAATTCAAAGACAATAAGGGTCCTGGTGGAAATGCTTAGAATTGTCATTTGCGAGACTTGCATTACTTGCATCAGAAAAGCACTACTATGTATTATAAGCTAGGTAACTGGGATAATGCAGGGTCGATCTGCATTACCCGCATAACGATGTTCAGCTAAAGTCAATATAAAAAGAAATTAAATAAAATACAAAAAAATTTAAATTGGTGTCTAAAAATTATAATTTGGTTTTAAAAATGCCTATAAAATATACACATGTTCAGATTATTTGCATAAAAAGTTAACATTAGAATTTTTGTTTTTTTTTTTTTTTGGAAAATTGTGACGGCCCACACGGGGTATTTTTATATGGAGGTGAGGAAAAAAAATATATTTTTCACACAATTTTAGCTTTATCATCACAAATTTTGCTTCAATTATATAGTAAAACACAAAAGTAATGAAAATATAGAAAGAAAGTTAGAAAAATATATATCGTCACCTACAACGTAAAAGGCCCTAATTAACAAAAAAAAAATTTTGTAATGATTTTTTGAATAATTTCGTGTTTTCCTTATGAAACATGCTGCAATTAATAAAAAAAAAATCGATATTGGTTTTTTTTGTTAGTCAGATCATTTTGCGTTTTAAGCAACGATATACATATGTTATAAATACTCCTTAACTTGTACGAAAATATATCAATTGTATTATTAATATTATTTATCTAAAAGAGCCTTAACTTCGTCGCTTATAGCACTGAACTTTTTCTCGCTAAACGAACGAGTCATATGTGAGATCCTGGGGATCTAATGTTGCCATCATTCGGTGCATAATATATTCGATCGTGCGATTTGGTGTGCATTTTCTGGAGTGTCTGAGGCGATATTTTCTATAGTCTTAAGTTAAGCCTTTCCTGAGCCTCTTCGAATAGTAGGCAGGTAAAAAAAATACACTTTTCAATTGCAATTCCTTTCCATGAATGCACTCGTACAGCGCAATAAACTCTTTTGCCGTCTCCAGGCAAAAATCACCAAATTTTTTTTTGGGTCTATTACCTCGGTGAATGTTATAGCTGCGAGAATTATTGAAAAACTTTTAAAAATTTTAAATGGCCACTTTACACCTTTAACTCTACTTTTGCAATGGACACTTTATAGGCAAGTTGTAAATATGGGCTTTAATAGCGTTGCATTATAACTGCAACAAATTTTGAGGTGGCACTTGAAATTGTTTAAAAATTGAATTGTAAAAACAGATATAAGACATTGTATTAGTAGTGACTGCCAACTGCCAATTGTCGGCAAGTGAAGCTAAAATTGCTGGTCCAAAATGATTTTTCGTAAAAATAAACAAACAAATAAAATTAAGTCTCTGCAGAGTTTATTTTTCCAATTTTAGTTTTATTGAAATATCTTATTTTAAATAAAAAATTAAAAGAATAACATTAGCTCACTTAATAAAATAATATTCATCTTAAAATTCTTAGGTTTATATGAAATCAGTTCGGTAAAACATAATAGTACTGAGTTTGAAACGGCTAAAAAAAACAAAAGCAGTCAGATCGAAGTAATTCTTTTTAATTTGATTGTGACATTTAGTCAAAAATTTCAAAATATCGCTGTATAATTTCATGACAATTTGAATTTTTTTCACGAAATCCCCAGTGTGCGTCACGTTATTTTAATAAATGCAGAATTGAACGGCGCAAATGAACGAGTGCGAATTGTTGGGCATTTTACAAAGTTTGTGCAAATGACTTTCCATACAATTTTTGACAGTTTATTTGCGAGAGTGTAAAAATGCACAGCGTAAGGGTCCCCCTTATTCTAAAAACAAAAGACTTTCAGATTAAATAATTAGTTACATTAAATTTTTATTATAAATTTAAAAATATTGCGTGTGACAATTTGAGGCAAAGCGCCAAATCGTTGCATTAAATAAGGAAAACCAATAACTTATTTTTGCCTTCAAAGCGAGCTTTCTATATACGAGTATTTCAACATACGATCGATCCACTAATAAAACTTTGATGAAAAAAATTGGTGAGCCTGCACTGATCACTATTATTAGAAAATTTAATATGAAATTTCCTAAAAACATTTCCTTAAAAAATTTTTTATTTTTTTTTCCTTCTACTCAGCAGCAGGAACTAGATAACAGGGTCTTTCTATATTCAGGTAACGAAATATATTTTCATAGATTTAAGCTTCGATATGCATTCAAATTGCTATCATTTGTGCCACATATCAACTTGAAATGCCAATTTTTATTATCTTGCGTTCCTTTTTTTTCGCTGGCCTGGTTGGCTTGCATACATCCACTTCGTAGCCATGCATTTGCCATGGAAAACTAAATGACCAGCAATTGTCTTTAAAACACACACACCAAAAACAAAATGTAAGAAAATAATTCTCCACTCTTCACTGTTGGTTGGCCTTTTTTTTTAAGACTGAGGAAAAAACCGCAAGCACGTGCAAGACCGCAAAACTGCACATTCACACACATGCACGTATCGAAAAAGTATTTGCAAACGAAAAAAAAAAAAAAAAAAAAATTGAAAAGTAAACACATTTTTAATTAAAATCAATAGAATCAATTAAATTTTGTTACTATTAATAACACAAAGACCAAACGATTGTACACTTGGCAATATTCTCTGTCCGTCTGTCCATATGTATGTATGTATGTATGTATGTTTGTGTGTGTGTGTGTGTGTGTGTATGAGTAACTTTGCAAACTTTTCTTTTCTTAAAACATTTTCAAATAAAAGAATTCAATACATACGATTAGTTTTTGTGTGATAACTATTGGCTGCATTGCAGTGCTAAAGTTTTCCAGAACTATAAGCCCCTCTCCAAATAAGGAAGTGTTAGTGGAAGTAGTCAGCACATGCATGGCTAAGTCTCTTTGTATATGTGTATGTGTGTGTGTGTCAGAATTATAGTGCTACGTGTTAAAGTGTACTTTCAGTCACGTTCGTTTTCCAACCAAAGAGTTTATAAAAAGAATCGAACAAAATGAAGAGGAAATAACAGCAAGCAAAGGCAGGCAGTATAATGCTTTTCTTTTATTAGAATATTCTCTTCTTCCCCACTAACGCTTTGTGTTTTTCTTTTTCAATATATTTTATTGCTAGTGTTTTCTTTAAACAAAGTTATTGTAATTGTCATTTTGTTGTAGCATTAGACTTAAGTGAAGTGTCATTATATACAACAGTAGTTTCTTAAAAAAAAAAAAAAGTACCCAACAGTTCGGTGATATTGACGGTAGGAAAGTTTAAATAATAAGGGTCCTCATGAAAACTATGCAAATTGTGAATTTTTCCACTCTCGCAAATAAAAAAAATGTATGGAAAGTCATGTTGACTCGTAAACTTGCGTTGTTCACAGAAAGAATAATAAATTAATTTTTCACAATTAAGTATTTACTCGGAAGAATTTTTTTTCTCAATTAATAATTTAATTGAATACACGTTTATTTTAATTTATTTTGGTGTTCTTTCAAGAAAAGAAAAAATTGTTAAATTTCACAATTTTTTTTCTATAAAAACTGTTAATTGATCCTGCGTTTTTCGTGACAGGTGGAAATCTAATTACTATTCTAATTGAATCTTCGTATTTATTAATTGAACCTTGATTTTACTTTTTCCTGTATTCAATTGTGCATTTAGCATGCCGTGACAAATTTCCCAAAAAAATTCTGGTGTTAATTGATATATTCTCTAATTTATCTTTCGTCTATTTTAAAGCATTTCAAGAAAGCAAATTACAATTTTTAGACACGAATATAAATTTTTCGTATTATATGGTTATGAAGGTAGTGCATATCGACCCTGCATTATCTCCAGTTGCCTAAATTCCAGTATATTTTACTGCTTCTCTGTCAAGTTTAAAAGGGGGCTTCAAACATGTCTCGAAAATATGCACAATTGCACAAGTGAATCGTTTTCATGAGGATTCTTAATGCATTTTAAATTAAATTATTTTTAAAATTTATTTCTTATGGCAAGATAAAATTTATGGATCTTGTGATATACACAGAAAAAAGAAGATCGTACTAAATTATAGTTTTTCCATTTAATATTAATAAGATCTGTACCTAAAAATCCTGATATGTACTTAAAACTAGCCGAAAATGAGAGATACAATCTTGGAAATTCTTAAAAAGTTTACAAAATTAAGAAAAAAAAAACATCATAAATTAACTGCGGAATTCGGTTTTGCATTTTAGTAATTCTCAAAGAGTTTTGCAAGTTTTTGTATAAACGTTAAAGATTCTTTAGCTTTTGGCTGAAGAAGGACGACTACTAATGAGGTTTCCGTACTAAATCTACATATATACCAGCTTAACCAAACAACAAGTATTTATCGCTCATTTACTTCAATAACGTCACAGAATAATGTTCGTTTCCGTTAAATCGAAAATCACTTAAAAAAAATTTTTTTTTTTTTATAAAATATTTTTACTAAATTTACTGTGTCCTGTTAGCAGCAGATTTAAGTCGCAAGCACAATCACCCACGAGAAATGCTGGGTATGTGCGTACTTCATTCATTCTAAACAAACTGACAAAATCCATAAAGTGTGGAGAAAAGACTTTGCTATGACTATGCAGAAGTTCAAGTCATACAAGTGCCATTGTAAAGTTGTGATAAAAAAAAAAACTAATAATGAAAAAAGTTCTAGTGTAATTGAAGAATGGCAACATTTGCCATTTTATGTGGCGTCAGTCACTTTATCACATTTGTTATTCAAGTGCGTTTTTTTTTTGTTTTTGCGGTATTATTTTTATTTATTATTATTATTAGTTTTCTTGTTTCATAGTTTTTTTTTTTTGCTACAATCACATATTGAACATTTGAAACGTTTTTAGAGTGATTCTTGGTCACTGATTTAAAACCAGAGCGCCTCTGGGCAAAAGAAATTTAACTAAAAATTTAAAATAACAATTAAAAGAAATAAAATAAACACAAAAAAATACATACACATAATGAAATAAAGAGATTAATATGCGACATACAATTTACTTTCATGTCTATGTAGAGCAAATTCGGTTAACGTGTTCCCCCGAGAACTGTTACGGCCGAAATCACGCCTCGTTTATATGACCTGACGTCTTCGTATTTATTTTTATGGGTTTCTCTGGCCGAGAAGTTGCACTAAATTTATGGCACCCCTTTTTTGAGTATATGCACATGTGACTACCTTGAAAGCGTTAAAATATTATTCCACCTTATTGTACGATTTAATAAGGATTTGCAATAAAAACTTCCGCATTTCTCCAGGCAAAAGTGCTTTTCCACTAGGACAATTCCGTAGAACACACATGTGCGGTTTTCTTGGTATTTAAAAAACTAAGTACATATTAATATGGATTTTCAGTTGCTCTCAAGTTTTGTCTTGCTTTATTTTATAAATTTTTGATGTAGTAAAATAAATAAAAAAATTTTTTTTTTTGGATATAAATCACTTTGTTTTCAGTTGTTTTTACAGAACTTGTTGTTGTTATTTTTTGGCAATTTTGGTAAATTCGAATATTTGGGAATTCTCAAATAGTTTAGGGGAATTTTTTTTTATAAACATGTGAGAGTATTGAGGTTTTTGAAAAAATTTTGTTGAAAGTCAACGGACAAAATGCATATGGCGCAAACAACAAGTATAAATTTGTAATAAAAAACTTATATTCTTACACTTCTATTTCATTTATTTATTTATTCCATGGTTTAGCTATAAAAAATAAAGTAAAAATCAGCTGTTTTTATGAAACTTGTGATCGATTATTTGTTGATAAAAAATGACAGAAACAAGGAAAAATCCTTAATTTTTACTCAAGTCGTTGCTTGTTTATTTCTAAGTTAATACACAAAAAAAAAAATATTTAAGGAAAAACGATTTCTCGGATTAAACCATTTAATTTCTTTATAAAGGGTGGTTAAATTTCAAGGGCCGATGTTGATTTTGAATAAAACACAAACTATTTAGGAAATTATTGTAATTTTATTTTATTATGATATATTGGTATTACTCAATTATGTATGGAACAAAATATCGGCCAAATGGGCGCCGCGACCTCGGCGGCACACCTCCATCCGATGGTCCAAATTTTCGATGATCCTGAGGCATAATGGAGGTTCTATGCCGTTAATGTGCCGAATTATCTCATCCTTTAGCTCTTGAATTGTTGCTGGCTTATCGACGTACACCTTTTCTTTCAAATAACCCCAAAGAAAAAAGTCCAACGGTGTCAAATCACATGATTTGTTGCGCAAAAGAGCCATTGTTTCGTTAGCTGTGTGGCAAGTGGCACCGTCCTGCTGAAACCACATATCGTCCACATCCATATCTTCCAATTCGGGCCATAAAAAGTTCGTTATCATCTCACGATAGCGAACACCATTCACAGTAACTGCCTGACCGGCCTCATTTTGGAAAAAATACGGCCCGATGATGCCGCCAGCCCATAAACCGCACCAAACAGTCACTCTTTGTGGGTGCATTGGTTTTTCGACAATCACTCTTGGATTCTCATTCGCCCAAATGCGGCAATTCTGTTTATTGACGAATCCACTGAGGTGAAAATGTGCCTCATCACTGAAGATGATTTTCTTCGAAAATTGATCATCCACTGTTGCCGTGGTCGCGGCGCCCATTTGGCCGATATTTTGTTCCATACATAATTGAGTAATACCAATATATCATAATAAAATAAAATTACAATAATTTCCTAAATAGTTTGTGTTTTATTCAAAATCAACATCGGCCCTTGAAATTTAACCACCCTTTATTAAAAATTAACTGAATTTTCGTTAAATTTAAATGAAAAAAATAGACCTGTTTTTAAGAGAAGTATCATTTATTTTAAATTGCAATTTCAATTAATTTTATAATTCGAAATATTTTGAGTGAATGAATTGGGCTGCCAAATACACCCTCATAGGCCTTATTCTTTGGATTTAGCTCCGAGTGACTAAAGCCTTAAGAAGATTTGACTCCAAGTATGAAATTATCTCACAAAAAAAGTGCTTCCACAAATCTTGATTCTGGAAAGTGGCAATTGGACAATTCTAGAGACGTTGGACAAAGTGTATAGAGCTCAAAGGAGACTGTGTAGAAAAATAAAATGATTTTTTTTTAAGTTGAGTTTCTTTCAAAAAGTTCCTGACTTATGGTCCCGAACTTAAAATAAATTTATTGCCTGTTCACAGAAGCCGAGGTGAAAATAATCGTTCGCCATTTATATTGACAAGAAAAACAATTTGAGTTTTTTTGATTGTTGTTTTCAATATAAATGCCGAACGATTATTTCCATTCGGCTTCTATGAAATGGCAGTTAGTCTTTGAAGTCGACCATAAACTTTATTATGTTTCTTTCGCTTTTTTTTTTTTGTATAAAGATAAGTAACACTCAGGCAATGATGGCCTACTACTATCTACCTTCTAAAGGAAACGAAATTAAAGACTACAGGGGTGAAGGGTGATAGACAAAGGAAAGCTTCATTATTTTTATGTCCAAACTTAGATTGGACATTTCATATTTCATAAAGAAAATCGCTAGAATGAAACAGCAAAATTTAATTAACAGTCCACTAAAGGTCGTAAGCGACAAATGTAGTTTAAAAAAGATGAGAAAAGTCAATATTGTACGTAGTTTAGTGTAGTAATATAGACATCAAACAAATTGGTATTATTATTTAAAAAGGTTTAACATTACCGTAGAACCAATTAGAAATGGAAATAGTACTTACTTACAAATCATTATTCAAGGGATAGACAACTCAATTTGTACTCTGTGAGGGTCTTGAATTTTACCCTCAATTATTCCAATTTATTCGTCAATTGCATTTGAAATTATACGTTAAATTTAAATTTCAACATAAATTACTTAATCTACAAGATAAGGAAATATTGATTTATTATTTATTTATTAAAAAAAAAGAAAATTTTATAAATATAAAATTGTACAAATAAAGATACCCAGATATTAATATAAATAACTGAAAACAAAGTTATTCACTTTACAACTCTGCTTTTGCACGTGTTTTTTTTTTGTTTATAATGCAGGCTACAGACGATGCAACACGTTCATTATTCGTGTCGCATATTTTCTAGCAAAGATTGAAACCAACAAGTATTTCTCAACAACAACAAGTGTTCTCTCAAGAAAGTACAATCAAAAATTTTACAATTTTTTTTTAATTAAAACTGTTAATTGTTTCTGTGGTTTTCGTGATAGATTGAAATCTAATTATTAATTTAATTAAATCTTCGTATTTTTTAATTGAACCTTAAGCTTACTTTTTGCTGTGTGGCGATATTTTGCTAATTATGAAAAAAAAATTTTCTTTTTGCCGATTATAAATATTGCAATAATTTCTGATAATCTCTACTAAAAACATTTACCAGAATTTTCACTGAATTTTTTGAATTAAACTCCTTTCATCTCTCACAATTCTGAGAAAATTTGAACGAGAACTTTTACAGCCAAACCTTTTTTTTCAAAAGCGACGCAAATATGTGTACGTACAAATTTTATAATAAAAAATATTTGAAAGAAAACAAAACTACGAAAAAGAAATAGTAAATTTTGAGACGATTTCTATGAATAAATCGAATTCCCAGTACATATTTAAAGTGAAACTGTAAAATTACTTTGAAGTGATATTTCTGGGAAACGCCTCCATTAAATTAATTTTTTATAAATAAAAATTGCTGTTCAAAATATTAATATGTCCATTCATTCGTTCACACACAAACACACACTTTCACAGAACAAATTTCTGTTTGAACATGCCTGAACGATAACAGTTATAAGCACCATTTTAATAATTTAAATGACACAAACTGTTTGCTACATGTTACACATACCAAATGCGCAGCCACTGGTGCTGGAAGCAAGCAGTTATGTGAATGTATGTGCACGTAAATATATATACTACTATACATATGTAAGTATATACATATTTGGTTATTTCTCCACTCTATGGCATGACCAAAAAGCATACAATTGATTTATTACCAAAATTTTGTAAAATTTTAACAACGAAAAAACAAAAAAAAAAAAAAACATTATTGACAAATAATGTAGTTCAAACGCACAATTTGGGAGTAGTTTCAATGGATAATGTTTGGTGCGTGCATCCAATCGTAAATGAGTTAGAGGTCAATCTGTGCCTTTTCTATTTAATTTTACCTGTAAATTTGTGGGTTTTTCTATTTTCGAATGCAGAGCTAGCTGCTTGTCATACAGACGTCAGTCAGTTGGCAAGTGCTGGTGGTAATTTAATTTTGAGTAAAAATATTAGAAATTTGTTCGTCGATGAAATAATTAAAAAAGGAAATTAAACTAGAAATGCATGCAAAAATAGGGAATATTAAATGTACTTAAACAAGACAATAAATTTGAAATTAAACCTAGAAACTAATAAAAAACGAAAATAATATTGAAATAGTCGTTATAAAATAGATTAAAGGTCTGGTGTGCGTTGGGCCAGGTGGGGAAAGTTATAGAAGAAGGATGAGCAACCAATTTTGCAAGTGCACTTTTTTCAGTGCTCCCTCCGTTATTGTGTAGAACCAGCGATTTAAATACATACTAAAAATGGCTACCTCAAACAAAGCTTCAAAATATACGTCACAATACGTTTCCTTGACATCAGAGGCGCTACAACACTGCTATAAAACAAAGAACAAGCAAAAACAGTGTTGTAAGCTAGTGCAGCTTCACCTCCTGTCATCTCTCTCACTATCCTTTTCCTCTACTTCCATCACAATGCATGAGTGCTGGTCCAAAATTAGAAAAAGTTCTATTTTTTCAATTGTGTTTCTCCAGCGATATTCAATTCACTTTAAATGAAAATATTCGTCGAGAAATCAGCTCAATTGAACCAAGTTTACTGCAGCGCAGAACACAAGGCTCCGTTTTGCACAGTGTGTTCAACTTGACGGAAGACATCTGGATGACATACTCTTTAAAAAATAAATTCCGCATTTCCTTTCTATCGTTCAATGCTCTTAATAAAACTTTGTGTCAATCATTACGTTTTTTATTTAAGTTTGAAAATATAAATCTGCTACTTAGACACCCTGTACATATAGCCTTAGTCCAGTTTAATTCATATTACATATTACATATTATTATATTATGTACATATGAGTATTTAACAATATATAACAATACACCTTGAGACATTAATATTTTCACAAAATTTAATTACGAATTTCTACTGCTTGCTGGACATCGTAATTAAATTTTAAACCGCCGTTGAATAAAATATTATTCCGGCTGATAATATTTACATACAAATATATGCCAAATATAAAAAAAAAATTCAATAATCATGTCTGCACGCATACACATAAACAGAATTATTTAAATTCGTCACATTAATGAATACTTTAATGGTATCGAAGAAACAAGACAATATGAAATATGTGCACATACATATGTATGTGTATTGGCATTTTCAGGTCACGTTAGGAAATTAATTTTTTTTGGATATTTTTAATAGCCACTTTATCAATAAACGTCGTCTATTGAAATAATGGATTTCATATCAAACGACTACTACTGCGAATGGCTGAATGGCTGGCTGGATGGCGGCTTTTTTTAAATAAATATTTTATGAGCCACAACAAACCAACCAGTTTTATTATTTGTTATTTACATATGTATGTACGAGATTATGTATGTACGTACATATGTATGTACACTTATACATTAATAACTTGTCTTATTAATTAATAAGGCAATTTGTAAAGCTTTATTAGGCAGACATTTAATATTAATTAAAGAAAATTTCATGGCGGCTGTACATGATCTGGAAATTAATAAATATTAAATATCAATTTAAATATTTAGTTAGTTTAGTTCAAGTCTGAATGTTAAAGTTATTGTATTGGCATTTTTAATTGTTTGTTTGCAGGTCCTCTATCGGAAGTACAAACAGCTGTGGGTTTGGAAGTGGCATTACCCTGTGACCTAATGCCCGGCACCATGATCGCCGATAAAGTGCAATTGGTGATATGGTATCGTCAGGGCAACGTTAAGCCCATATATACGTAAGTCATTAATTTAATTTATCGATTTCATTTAAAATGTCAAATTACTAGCGTAACATTTTGAACATGTTGCAGAAAGTGCTTAAAAGCAAAATTGTGTACCACCAGCGAGATTGCCGTTCACATTTATTTCATGTTCTTTTTTTTTTTTTTTTTTTTTTTTTTTGATGTGTAATAAATGTTTTTCTGCATTCGCTTTGTTTTAACACAATCTTTAACTCTTATTTTTCAAATGATTGATGACACTTTACTGTGTAGTTGGTTTCCAAAATTATTATTACAAACAAAAAATAAACAAACAAACAGGAAAAAATTAAGAAAAAATAACAAAAAAAAAAAAAATTGAAATAAGTATCCTCCCCTTTATTTAAAAATTGTTTATTAACAAAACAGAGCGTGTTTCAAACCGCTCTATGAGGGCATCATTTCATTTCATTTCATAATTTTTTTTTCCTGCAGAGTGTTGCTGTCGCTTCGGTTGAATGATTTTGGAAATTCGTGGAATTGCATATTAAAAATTTAATAATATGACATGCAAGTGCATAACGACTTTTTTTTTATACTGTTTTGGGAACATGAAAACATTTTTTTTAAAACTTGGTTTGAAATTGCAGCAAATGAAAAGCTAAAAAAATTGTTTTTTTTTGTGAGCACACTGAACACCCCCTTCTTTCTGCTTTAAACAAGCATATCATGCATTGACATTTCGAAAATTATTTTTAACTGTCTAATATGCAGATGGACTTCTCACACGAGCCTTTGCTGCAAGAGCTTCATAAATCAAAATTGATATTTCTTATCCATCTACAGGGTGGCTAATGAATTTTTCTACATTTGCTACTGGCATAAATCTTTTGTGGAATGCAAGGAAATTATGCAATATTTTTTCATTAATTGAAAATAGTTTAACTTAGTCTTAAAGATAATTGATTTTAAACGCCCGCCCTGCTCGTTGATGCAGGTGCGGCATTTTAGCAAAAGAAGTTGTTCTTTTGTGGAATGCAAGGAAATTATGCAATATTTTTGCATTTGTTAAAAATAGTTTAACTTGGTCTTAAAGATAATTGAATTTAAATGCCCGCTCTGCTCGTTGAAGCAGGTGCGGTATTTTAGCAAAAGAAGTTGCGGCTGGCATTGCAGCTATTGTCGCTTGAATTGATTGTTTTAGTTCATCCATATTTGTCAGTTGCGATTCCTGTGCTCTTCCTGACAAGAAAAAGTCCGGTGGAGTTAGGTTAGGCTACCGGAGGGGGCCCAATAAAATGAGCCTATAACTGGCTGAGTTATGTGTGCAGCTACACCATCTTGTTTGCCATTTTTATTAAATCTAAGAATCAGTCTACAAAAACAAAAAATCCCAGATTGGGTAGCGGTTTTCATCAGCCACCCTGTATAAAACAACAAAAATAATTCTAGTTTTTAATAAGAAAAAAAAAGATATTTTCCTTTTTTAAGATAAACATGCCACTGAAGAACATTTTTGAATGTTCAACTAAGAAATTTAAATTTTTGTTAATGACACTTGATAGACAGATAGAGCGGAAGCTTCTGTAAGCGAATAATCAGTAGCGACAAAATTTTTTTCCGTTAAAAAGAACGAAAAGAAAATAATTGTTCGCCTCAGACCTTTGTCCCTGTATAGAACAACAGTTAGTTTGTTTATTTATTAGCTCGTGCAGCACAGCATGTTTTTTTTTATTATTAATAGAAGGAGGCGCCAGCACCAAATCGGGTTCCTTTTCAACTCCTCGTATCTCAATGACTGACGGTTAAACCAACAAGTGGCCAACTCAACAGCCACTGAGTTCCGCATCAATCCAAGCGTGTGACTTTTGGTATTCGAGTGCTATTTTCGGACTTACAGCTTAATCACGGAGGCCCTATCTATCGCCCTAGACTAAGGTTCCTCATCGTACTCCTATCGAGGATGAAACGGCTCGTGTTCTTTAGTCTGGCATAAGCCAAAGCTGGACATTTACACACAATATATGCTGCCGTCTCAGTGAACTCCAAACGAACAGGGTCGATTTCAATATTCAGAAGACCGAATGCTGCATGCTTATACAGCGACGCATGCCCGATCATGCTGTTTTACCCATAATTATGAGTAATATAAATATTGAGAAATCTGAAGCTCTTGATGTTCTTGGCAAGAAACTCATTGGAAACGGTAGGATAGCCAACCCTATTGAATCCCTTGACCATCCTCGCAATGCAGAGTGTGTTTTGTTGTTCTATCGTTACTATAATGCGATGTGCTCTAATGAAATTAGGGAGCTTGTTCATTCCTGCCCACAACAAGTTTATCATTAAGAGCGCATCCATTTGTGGTCGAACTCATTTTAGGCCGAGCAGAGCGTATATGGAATAATCTCTCTGCAGAGGTATTTTCTGTTACTTTTTACGTGGAAAGATTCAGATCAAATGTCCATAAACACTACTCCCTCTAGCCCTCTCCCATAATCTTATTTCCTAGTTCCAGCAAAATGCATCGCAGGTGTAGGTGTCACCTCCTAAGCGCTGGTCGGAGATTAAAACCCAATAAAAACGAAAATAATATTGAAATAGTCGTTATAAAAATATTACAGGCGTGATGTGTGTATTCTTGGGCCAGGAGATGAGGAGACAGGTGGTGAAAGTGATAGAAGAAGGATGAGGTAGTTAATTCTTGCCAACTCTGCAGTTGTACTTTTTTGAGAATTTATAATACAAAGCCATTTTAGGTCCAGTGCTGGTCCAAGATAGAACAAAAATTGTCCGCAGATTTCTTCGTCTACAACGACAATCTGCCTCAGATGACGCCTGAAGTTCCCAACCACCTTTTACTAGCACGGTTATCCTGCTCAAGCTACTTCTGGCCTATTTTTAATACTTAAATTAAAATTAAAATTTGCTTGATGCGAAATCTGACTTATTGAGCTGCAGCTTTTTATGGTTTTTACTTTTTCACAATTTATGAAATTATCAAAAACCATACGGTTAAAAAATCATCTCTCCGTACAACATACATTTTTCATTTGTTTCAAACTTTACGGAAATTTTAAATATCAATACTTTAAAACAAACCAACATAGACTCCTTCATTGCCAATAACAATTAATTATACAGATTATAGACGAAAAAAAAAAAATTAAAATAAATATCTTTTTACTTTGTGTTCAATGTTTCATGCACAAACACACGCCATTTGCATGTGGTGTCTTTGGGGGCTGAAGTGAAAATAAATTTATGATGCATAGCAAATGTTATTAGAGGCGCCTGTTTCCCACCGCCACTATGGCTGACACTTATTCAAAACACTCATAATGAAGTGAGCATGAAAAATTCATAAAATTTTAACAAAAACAAAACAAATTCATACATATAAAAACAATTAAATGCGGTTGTAAATAATGTTTATGGATGCGTATGTTTCATTATGTTTGTTTGTATTGCTGCCTGAATTTATTACTTTTTTTTTGTTTTTGCTATTTTCAATTATTTTTTCTTTTTTTGGGCTTAATGTCGAAATTATGTATGCACTAAGGATTAGGTATGTCTGTGTGTCTTATAAATAAAAGTGTATGTTCAGGGGAATATTTATTATGGAATAATAATTACTCAAAGGAAAATGTGGCTAAAGGAATATTTTTTGGGCTGTTTATTATACATGCAGACGTACACACACACACACACACACGCATAGATATATAGCGAATTCATTCTTTAGCTGAAAACAATTAAGAATAATGTTTAAGAAAATGATATGTGAAAAATAAATTCCATCTCATTATCGCGCCACATGAGCATAAATATTTGCTGGTGTACCAACAGTCGGTGTGGAGTGAGTGGCGATTGTAATTCCTGTCAACACAAAATAACTATTTTTGAATAGCTTTACCAAGCAACAAAAAAAAATATAAATAAATAAATAATTCTACATTTGGCTCTGTGAACATTGGCTTAAGAAAATATAATTGTTGTTCCAAAAATTAATTTTCGGCCGTCGCTAGATTATTCGATGGGCTGTGTGATTCCTGAGGCCTGTGAAAAGTTTTTAACCTAGCGGGGGGTTGAACAAATGACTTTCCTGTTGTAGAATTAACACGCTTAGCCAATAGTATCAGCATAATATTTAGTAAATCAGCAATCAATTCGTGTCTAAAAAAAATTTAGTCTTTCCGACATCTCAAAAAACTTCGAAAATAAGTTAAACCTTCACATATGGTAACACTGTGCCATAGTGAAAAAAACAACTTGAAAAAGGACCTAGAGTCAGTTATATGGTGTTTTCTTCTCTGACAAAAATGTTACATATATGCTACATTTCGTTACTATTTCTGTACCATTCTAAAAAATATGTAACATTAAAAAAAGCTATTTCGGTCCTTTCTAAATATGTTGCACAAATAACTGGCAAAATATGCAACATATTTGACCCTCTACTCTCAAGTCGGGGTGATATACTAACCTTTTTTACATCTTTGTTAAGTACTTTTTTATAAAGGGTGGTTAAATTTCAAGGGCCGATGTTGATTTTGAATAAAACACAAACTATTTAGGAAATTATTGTAATTTTATTTTATTATGATATATTGGTATTACTCAATTATGTATGGAACAAAATATCGGCCAAATGGGCGCAGCCACCACGGCGGCACACCTCCATCCGATGGTCCAAATTTTCGATGACCCTGAGGCATAATGGAGGTTCTATGCCGTTAATGTGCCGAATTATCTCATCCTTTAGCTCTTGAATTGTTGCTGGCTTATCGACGTATACCTTTTCTTTCAAATAACCCCAAAGAAAAAAGTCCAACGGTGTCAAATCACATGATCTTGGCGGCCAATTGACATCGCCATTACGTGAGATAACACGGCCATTGAATTTGTTGCGCAAAAGAGCCATTGTTTCGTTAGCTGTGTGGCAAGTGGCACCGTCCTGCTGAAACCACATATCGTCCACATCCATATCTTCCAATTCGGGCCATAAAAAGTTCGTTATCATCTCACGATAGCGAACACCATTCACAGTAACTGCCTGACCGGCCTCATTTTGGAAAAAATACGGCCCGATGATGCCGCCAGCCCATAAACCGCACCAAACAGTCACTCTTTGTGGGTGCATTGGTTTTTCGACAATCACTCTTGGATTCTCATTCGCCCAAATGCGGCAATTCTGTTTATTGACGAATCCACTGAGGTGAAAATGTGCCTCATCACTGAAGATGATTTTCTTCGAAAATTGATCATCCACTGTTGCCGTGGTCGCGGCGCCCATTTGGCCGATATTTTGTTCCATACTTAATTGAGTAATACCAATATATCATAATAAAATAAAATTACAATAATTTCCTAAATAGTTTGTGTTTTATTCAAAATCAATATCGGCCCTTGAAATTTAACCACCCTTTACAAATAAGAATTATGAAAATCAATATATTCTTCACTTTGACTAGAGTACGTCAGACTTTTGTTAGAAGAAGATTCTGTTTAAATTATTATTTATTTTAATGTATACCTTTTTGATAAATTTTTGGTTTAACGTTTTTGCAGTTTGTTCTAGGTACAGTCAAACTTCTCTATAACGAAATCTTCTCTATAACAAATAAAATTCGTGAACACAACATTTTTGTGAGTATTTTCATACATTTTGATCTCCCTATAACGAACTTCCCTATAGCGAAGTTCTCTCTGTAACGTACAATTTTTTAAGACCTAAATAGAATTTTTCACACTATTGCGAAGTTTTTAGCAATCAATTTTTTGCATCAATTTAGTCACATATATATGTATGTATTAATAAAAAAAATTAATGTGTTCATGTAAAAACAAATTAATAAATATATTTTCTACATAAAAAAAATGTAGTCAAAATTTTCTGCAGTTTCTCTATAACGAATTTTCTCTATAACGTAGAAATTTGACGGTCCCCAACTGCTACGTTATAGAGAAGTTCGACTGTAATAGCAGCTGATTAGAAAACAATGTTGCTGACGATTTTTATTGATAAAATGGTGCAAAAAACCGTAGAAACAGTGAAACGCTAAGTATACATTAATGTTAAATCTCAAATATTTTGTACCATTCTGGCATTAAAAAATGTATCACTTTTTAAAGGTATGGGCAAACTGTAGAAAATGTTATCCAGCGTAAGGGCAACATTTTTGTTCAGAAAGGAAATCACCAATAGTATATATTATTATATATATTGATTAAAATTACAAAAAAATATAGAGAAGCATAATCGAAAACATTGGTCTTGACAGAAATTTAGGTACAAGACGTCCAAAAAAAAAAGACCTTTTGAACATCAATCTACGATACCATCCATAAGGATTTGAAATGTATAAACTAATATTTACATATTTATTTGCTCTGGCGCCTTCAATATTAAAATTAAAAATATAATTCTTATAAAATTAACTGAGTAATTTTGTATGATTCTAATTTGTTTTTTTTTTTATCTGAAATACAATAAAATAAAAAAAGGTAAAAAAAAATACTTTTATGTTATTAGGAATGCACATGACATTATATCGTTCGTTATAGCGGGATTTGTCTATATTTGTACTTTATTGTACAAAATAGGGCAAGAAATGCCATGCACCTTTCTGGTATTGAAAAGATAATATAAGTTTGTCAGATGTATATTTTTAAATAAAACTTACCAAAATAAATCGCCTTCCTAAAAGCCTTTTGGTTTCACTATTAGATATTTATGTTCTTAATTTATTTATATATAATTTAAATTTATTTATATTTCTTTTCTTTACATATTTTTTTACTTCTATGTAATTTCATTTTATTTATTGTTTTTCTTCCTTCTACTATATATTTTTTATTTAATTTATTTTCACTAACACTTTTATTTTAACTAATTTCATTTTATAGAATTTTAATTTCAAGTTAAAAACATTTAGGACTTGACTTTTTTTAATTTAAGGTTTTTATTTGATATCCACGATTTTCAGTATAAAACATATTTTCTCTTTGGATGAACGTTTTTAAAAAAAGAGTCTGGTCAAGAATTTACTCATAGAGAGTTTTATTATCGTGTTCTCTTTGATATAAACATCAAAAGAATATTGAGAAATATTCCCCTAAGAAAGTCGGGAATCTCTTTGATAATTCCCACTGCAACAAAACAAACTGCAAAAAATTTCTCCTTGAAATTTTTGGAAAGCAGACATGCAGCAGCTACAGCAGCGCAGTTTTTAGTTATTAAAATTTTATATATACATATATATTGTATATTCCACTCAGTCATGCATATATGTATGTATATATATTTTCTAGCACAGATTTACCCTTTAATTTAAAGATTTTCTTTAAGAATAACACTCACGCTTGGTATATTGCACTTTTTTTACATTTTATTTAACTTCAATGAATGTTTAAGAAAAACAATTAATTTTTATTGACATTTTTAAGCAGAGCGAATTAAGCACGCGCACACACCTCAACACCTTCAATTGAACTAAATTCTATGGGATTTTAAATATGCAATTTTAGCAGTAGGGTTGCCAAGCGTTTATAAAACAATATAGAAATGGGTGAAATGAAAATAAGAATATACAATTTTTGGAAAAATGAGAGTTGAAACAGTGAAATTAATGGGATCACAATAATTTTTTTCTAAAAAAGTTAACCCTGTAAATTTGCAAAAAAAAATGTTAATTGCCTGGCGCACGATGTCACACGATATTGTTCGTTTGCTTAATTACATTTACAACAAAAATAACATTTTAAATTTTGTTAATGTTTTGAATGTAATTATGCAGTCGAGCGATATTGAGTGACATAGTGGGCCAGGCAGTAACTTAACACCAGAAAGATATTCCCCATACGTTAAAGATAATTATGCGTGAAATTGACTTATGATTTCAATTCGCAATTTTGTCTTATTTTATTTATTTTTTTATTTCGAATAAACTAATCTTCCTAATATACCTATGTACATATCGCCGCGTTAATCTAGAAAGGCCCTAACTAGTTTTTCTTTTCAAGTCGGTTTTTTTTTAATTTTTTATATAAATAAAACGTTAAAATTAATAAAAAAAAAAGTTGTTGTGAAGTAAATTTTTACTTATTCAGGTAAGGACCCACATTAGTAATCTAAGAAACTTAGTAATTCCATTTCTTGGCAGGCTTAAAAGATATGGTGAGTTATTTTGACTCACTCAGTAGTAACGAAATTCAAATTAAAATAAATTAGACGATGTGCACGGCGACGGATTCGTGCTAGCTTACATGAATTATTAATGTCTTTAAAGCGCATGCGTACATTTTACGCAGAAAGATCTTTCTAAGCTTAAAAATTGCTTCATAAGATATTCATAATTTTTTATTGAGTGGCTGGAAAAATCTTAATATTGTTATTACAATATTATATTATATTAGCGACATTGTTTATGTACCGGTAACCATTATTTGCTTTGAATTTTGATAAAAGAAGGTTCTGTTGGCTGAGCAGATAGCGTGTTGACTTTTCAACCAGAAGTTCGGCGCTTCGAATCGCCGATCAGCCAAAAAAAATTCAATAGTGTGTATGCCAACAGTATCCATCTTCGTCGGTATATAATCAATTAAATTAGGTATTGTATTATGCCTTAGGAAGATAATGGGGAATTTCTTTAATTTTCGAAATATTGAACAGTATCAAAACACCATCATGCGAAATAAAGCACACTGTTTTAATAATTAACGGTAATATTATATTACGTAATTTTATTGTGGATATCATCGAAATAAATAAACAATATTTGAGTTATATCATATATTCGCGGAAATGCAAATTTTTAATAGATTTTGCTCATGTTCTTACGGTGTTCTGTAAAATGTCCAAAAGTTAATTAGTCTATGGGTATGTTTTGGCAGTTGCATATCGCATGGTATTTGCGATTGTGACTTGAACTTGCAAGAAAAGTATCTGTAAATAGCAATCGCAAGAACCTTGACGAGTTTATATAGCAAGGGTATACTAAAGTGAACTGGCATATTTAGACCAAGCCAAAATTTAAAGAAGCAATAAAATGCTGAATAAATTAAATTCATAATGCTTTCTTTTTGTATTACTCAAAATTAATATTTTTATTAAAAATATTGAGTTTATAAAATGTTTTTTTTTTTGTTAATTTTGTGTTTCTATTGTTGATCTGTATGATTATCGAAAAATGTTTGTTAAAAGCGATGTGAATAACTTTTCCAATAAAATAATTAGAATTTTTGAAAAATGCAGATTTTTTTAATAGAAATTGTTAAAACATACAATCACAACTTATAAGTAAAACGCGTCAGTTTCAGAACATGTAAAATCAAGTTTGGCGATTTGCAACTCACATGCCATTTCAATATAATGCAAATGTCAGAACATGCCTGGTAATTTACTCCCACCTACAGATTTATACAAACATATCCATACATAAGTATAATTAAAACTACCCAAAAACTCATGCACTTCCCCATAAATGTTGGCAAAACATGAATTAGCCACCCTATAACTTTTTTTTATTTATTGGAAAATTTCAAGAGCAATGGAAAAAGGCTGCAAAATTGTTCCAATTTTAATGCTCATCAAATCTAATCCAAATGAGTTCTATTGACGTTGTATGCAAACGATCAGAGCAGCAGGTTAAGTTACGTATAGCGAGTGAAAGTAACTGTTTTCTTGGAATAATTTTTGCCCCTCTTTTTTTATATTAAAATATATACACAGTGTCCGCCTTAAGAATAGGCACAAAATCATTAATTTTATTATGTAGCTGCTGTTTGTGGCAAAGTGTGGAACTGTATACTTAAGCATAGATATAAGCATGCATATCTATCACTACTTCTGAAATACATTTTAAATTCATTTCTCTTCCTAAACAAAATAATTGTTTTGCCAAATCAATTTCCAACTTTTGAAAGTACGACATACGCTATGCATTAAAGTTGAACTGGTAACTATTTTCTGATGCTCCGTTTTTAGCCATCATCTTTGTACCTGTCTACATTCATATATTATATTAATGAATTGTGCTTTTGCTATTGTTTATTATTCTTCTCGTGCCCTCAAATTAAGAACAATAACAATATTTCCATTAACAAGCACGTAAGCATTCCCTTCTTATTGCATGAAGGAGAAATTAAAAGAAATGAGTTGAACTTTAAACTTAACAAGCAGAGCAGATCAAACACAATATACTCTGCCAATTTCAATTACCCCTACTTTTTCTCAGCTACAGACATAATTATAGCCAAGTGTAGAAAGAGGAGAGTTAATGCAATTTTTTTTCTGTGGACGATAAACAGCAAAAAAAAAATTGAGAATTTGCTATGTTTCATCAAAAATCTCATTCCTATGTTGCTTGCATTGATATTAAATAGTGTTGCCACTGTAGATTTCGTAAATTACACTTGGCTGTGTGCAAATTACGCATTTGAAGAAAAATTACATACCGTATTTTGATTTTTATTTAAGCATAAATAACTATTGAACATAAAATATGATCAACTGTAAAGGAGCTCTAGGCAGACGACCAGCTCTCGCTATTGTGTGTGTCTTGTTGGGTCTTCGTCTCGCTAGCCCTCGTTAATTTATTTGCCACAAGTAACTGTAACTATTAAAGTTCTTTGTTATTTTTCTTGTTATTAGTCACGTTGCAAATGTGGAATTTGTTTTTAGTCAGTCACAAATTATTCTCAAATGATTTATATATTCATTGTTAATAACATCTGGTACATAAGATCTTGTGCAGTTATATTTTCGGCATATATTTTGTAAAAAATAAGTGCAATAAATGTATAAAGCTTACATTTTTATTTTTATATTTAGTTTTTTTTATAAATAAAAAATATGTCATTTAAAAAAACACAGTGGAAAATTGCACTATTTCTTCGTTAAAAGCATGAATCTTCAATTTGTTAACAACCAGCAGTACACACTTACATAGAATGTGTATTTTGCATTATTCTAAATATACTTTTGTTTTTATTTTTTATTTTAATTAAATAAATTTTATTTTATTTATTTTAATTAAAAGTTAATATTTGCTTCTTTAAGTAAACCTTTTATTTAGTTTAACGTTCGCGCTGATAAAGATCTTTATGTACGTATGGATCTGAAACAAAGCAGGGTGGTATATTGAACATATTTTACACAAAAATTTTGCATTTACACCAACATTTCATGTTAAATATTTTAACATTTTCTATTAAAACTAAGAAAATTAGTCAATGAGTTAAAACCATTAACATTTTAAATTAAAATTCAAAAAGTTAACACTCTTTGAAAATGCCTCCCGAGTGGGTTTGGGAGTTTTCGCAACAGCCCAAAATTTCTATTGTAGTAAATATTAAATAGAAACTGGCAACACTGAATAATTATTATCAAAAAAGAGCAGAGAGAAAGAACACAAATTTATGTTTGCATTTACAGTGAGCAATGTCAAAAGCTCCAGTTAAAATATTAAAAAAAAATATTAAATATATATAAAAAAAAATTTTTTGGAAATATTTGGAAAACGTTTCTATTACTTTGGTAAAAAATTGTTGCTGACTTAATTAAGCTTTCTATACATATACATTTATTCATTAAGAGCTCAGATTTTATAAAATTTTTTTATTTTCATCCAAGTCTGAATTGAAGCCTGTGTTAAAATATCTGCTAATTATCACTTTTGACGCATAATTTGGTGACAATGTCGACAAACCGTCTATACTTTTTACTTGGCCATTTGTGTGTAGAGAAACTTTTAACAGCTGAGTACCTATGCTTCTTCTTTTTGGTTTTCTTTAATTGTTTAGTTTTGTTGGAAATAAGTGTGGTACGCGCAAGATTCATGTAGTTTTATTAAAAAATTATAAAATAAATTTTAGTGAAGGTTAAACCTTTAAAAATTTTGTACAGTTTTTCGCAAATTTTCTCTTCTACAGAATTGACTTTGAGGAAGAAATTAAAAAAATGTTACATTAAAACAGCTCCTTTCAAAATAGCTTTGTAGAAGCTGCTGGGTATATTACAGGCGGAAGATCTACAAGTACGGCTTTTAATAGCAGGTTTTTTTTTGCAAAAAAGCAACAAGTACGATATCCCTGGGAATTATTGTCACATAGGTATAAAAACTCAGCTAAAAAAATAGAAAAATACTTCAAAAACTATGACGAAATTATATTGAATATAAACATCGACGGAGTCCTATTATTGAACAGTTCTCGAATTTAGAAACTCAGAAAATGTTTTCAGAAGGAGTTTCAAATATTAAATATCAGTGTAGACATATGTACCCCAGAGGAGTACCTAGTCAATAGTACTTATAGTACTAGTGCTTTCTTAAGGCCCTTTCACACAATAATACAAGTCTTACGACTTTCATAATACTTTGTGGGAGAGAAATCTAATGAGATTTAGTGCGACTGCCAAAAAATCTAAAGTAATATTACATTTTGCTTTCACACTATCAAACTTATAAATAAAAATTAAAAGTAAAAGTAGTAAGAAAAAAACCAGTTTAAAAGCAAAAGACTTTTTTGTTGTTTTGTTGTTTTCACTAAAACACATCCCTGATAAAATAAAAAGTAGAAGCTTTTTGAAAATTTTTAGATTATAACATATTGCTTTTACACTATTATACTTTTCCCTTAGATTTAAGTTTTTGACATGGCACGCAGATGTTAAATATCTATAGCACAGAATATTACAAAGTCATTAAGTCAGTAGTACTGGTGACAATATCAGTATTGTTTCACTATTGCCATTTTCTATAGGTTACATACTTAGTTATAAGTATGTATGGGGAACATTATTTTAACATCGTACTAAAAGGAAGTATAAATAAATATGAACTTTATTATTTTAAATTCTAAAATATGAATTTAAGAATTTATATTGCGGCAATATACCAGTCTCCTGAAAAACATATATGTATATATTACACTTAATATTTTTGTCATTTGTTAGCTACTTCCTTTAATCGTTTTGATTGCTTAAAATACCTTTAAATCAAAGACAATAAAATCTTCTGAGTAATTCCCTTAATATATAAATAAATACCTATTTATTGCTATACAATGAGAAAAAGAACGAAATTGGGAAACAAACAGCCAAAAAGAAAAAATATCTATATAAAAAAATTTATACAAAAAGAAATTTGAGTATGGGATGACCTGCTGTGGCTTGTCTAAATTTGTAAAATCCTCAGCATTTAGGGCAGAGTATACCATGAGTCGTCATAAGGGGAAATTTACTTCTTATGGATTTTAAATAGAAAATGGATCATAAGAGATCAATAAATAAAACTTGTTTAAGAGCGGAATGTATTGAATATTTTTTTAAGGGAAATATGAGCTAATTACAGACCAAGATATAGTTGCCAGATGAGTTTTTTGAAAAAAAAAATTGGCATATTAAAAAACAATGGCATAGTCGGCACTTAAACTTTTAAAAATCGGCAAATTAAAAATAATAAATACAATATATGTACATATAGTTTTTTTTTACAAATCAGAACAATACAGCATTAACTAATATTTATAACATATAAAATAATATTAAAATCAATAAAAAATAACTTTTTGCAGATAAATTGTAATTCATTTATAATAAAAATAAAAATTTTGTTATTTAAAATAAATTGTGTTTATAGTTAAAAAAATGTTTTTATATCATTGTTGACGATGGTCGAAGTAGTCTGCACGTTGACTTCAAAATGAAAAATTTAACTGTGTTCAATCGCAGTTTCAAACTCATAAAAACAACTCGCATTTTTTCTGATGTGCATTTGTGTGTGACTTTGTGTCAGTTGTTGTCGCAAGGTTTCAATGGCGAAGGCATAGTCACTGGCTACTGAACAGTACGGCTTCAGCTGTATGCAATCCACAGGCACATCAGTACGCTGTCCTTCGTCGGTATTGTATAGCATCGGCGAAGTAAAATAATTGCTAAAAATAAAAATAATTACTAAAGATAAAAAAAAGCTAAGAACATTTGGACCAAGGTATATTCGCACCAAGTAGACTCATCTAAATCCGAAAAATATCTTCTACCAACTGATTTTTATATGCGAACGACATTGACATACATATGTCATAAAAGTGAATTGCAGTGAAAAAATTAATTTATATATATGTATAAAAGTATATATATTTAAATATGTAGCTGCAACATTTACATTAAGAACATTTTTAAATTATAGTGCAAAAATAGAAGAAGACAATCACAATACACAAACAAAGTGTGACATTAGAACAAGATAAACTATGACGTAGCAAAAAAAGTGTCAGCTGAATTGTCAATAACAGAATAGTAGAGGTAATCACAGTAAAGCGATGCCAAATAATTAAATCGATTCAAGAAAGTTATATTTCTTTCCCAGACAATTAATATGGCTGGCTAATCGAATATCAGATAATCGATGCCACACTGTGTTTAAAAATATTCTTGTTGATTTTGTAGCAAAAATCGTCGTAAGTGGTTTTTTTTTTATCTGGGACCAGCACTCAGGAGATGACTCCTACACATGCGAAGCATTGAGACACACTAATGCACATCAGAAAAATGCGAAAAGTTTTTTTTTTTTATAATTTTAGTCTGAAACTGGAGTTGAACCCAGGTTTATTTTTGGTTTTGTAGTCAACGTGCAGACTACCATTCATCGTGCCATCGCCACCCTTTTTATTAGAAATACAACGTGCAATTGTGTTGTCAAGCCTACGAGAAATTATGTTTTGTCTTAAAAAAGTACCAACAGTGAACAACTACCGAAAAATTATATTTTTTATAGCAAACCGTAATTAACCTGGTATTTACACATGCAAGTGCAAATCCGAAAAACTCAATACAGTCAAACTTTTGCACTCATCCAGTCACATTTTTCGAACTTGCGAGTCCACTTCAAGAAAATTTCCATGCAAATGCCAAATAAAGAAAGAGTGTTACCAAGTACGAGTTTTCTCTTAATTTTCTATTACGTATTAAAATGAATGACTTGTTGATAGATAGAATTTTATTGTATTTGTAAAAAAAAAAAAAAGAAATAAAAAGGAACACAACTATACAAAAACTCGTGCTAATGGTAATTTTAAACAATAATTAGTCTCACTTCTATTTTTATTTTGACCTTTATTAAAATTCTTTAATTATATTTATTTTTGAGCGATGGTCTCTTATGAAAATTTTTTTAACAATTATTTATTTTTCAATATTTCGCTACCAAATAGGTAGCACCGTCGGGAAATAATAATTTGTATATATAAAAAAGACCATCGCTCAAAAATAAATATAACTAAAAAATTTAAACAATAATTTAATCAAAAAACAAAACAAAAATTAATTCTATGATAATATTTTTTCCAGATATTGCCAACACGGCAATACTGAACTCGTATAGTTATTTAGCAATTTTCGGTAGAACTTTACTTGTTGACAGCATTTTTGAAATGAACTTACACGCAAGTCTATAAACACTCAAATAACTTACCAGACATTCGAACTTATTTTTTACTTTTTCGAAGATAATACGTATTTGGTACTTTCAAGTAATCACTTACATGTGTAATTGCAGGGTCAGCTTAAAATTTTTCTTTTATTAGTGTTATTTAGTTGTTGGTGAAATTTCAATTTGTTAACAGCTGCTGGCCAAAATCAAATCTAACGTCTATTGGTGTTTTTATTTATTTTTTGTTTAAGAAAAGCAACACTGAGGCAACATTCCGAAAACACAATAAAAATGCAAAGTGATTTTATGTTTTGCATGATGGATACTGACTGGACTGGAATCCAGAACCCTTTGTTTGGTAGTCAACGTGCTAACTAACCAGTGTCTTGATTTGAATCAATGAAACCAAGTGCAAATGAAGCATTTTTGTTTTCAAAAGCCTTCTGTTTGTTCAACAAGAAAAAGTTGAGCATGTTTAGCAGTGGTTTAATAAATATTAAAATTGAAGAAATTGTTTTGGGTATTAAAAAGGAAATTAAACAACGTGTTTTTTTCTTCTTTGCTATTTTTCGAAACATTTTAAGTATTTTAATTGTGTGTATGCATGCGTGAATGGGTGGAAAAACATCAAGGTTGATTGTATTGTTTTGTTTTGTTTTGTTCTTGTTCTTCTTATTTTTTTTTTTTTTTTTTGAAGAGGTTTGTATTGCTTCCGTTCTTTGTTTTGCAGCAAAGGAAGGAAAAGCTGTAATTCCTCTCTTTTGTTTTTGATTTGGTTTTTTTTTTTCAAGGGTTTTTATTATTCTTTCATAAATAAACTCTTGCTTTGTTTTTACAAGAAATAAAAACCATAAAAATTTAAATCATGAAGAGCAGCAAAAGTTTACGATACCAAACGAAAGCGTCAAAGGACTCAGCTTGAAGAAAAGAATAAAGCAAAGAAAAAAAAACAAAAAATTAATACTAGTAGCATGAAAAGAAGCATTTAAAAATACCAACAACATTTACGACTTACAAACATTTAAAACAACAGCGCTGCCACTGCCAACCCATAGAACAACCACTAAAAAATACAGAAATAAATTCTTTAAAAGTAATAAATTTGGAATTTTGTTTCAAATTTCTTTTTATGTTACAAATTAAGCACATCCAGGCACACCTTCACGGGCATATTTTAAACTTTTTGAAAAATTATTCAACAGTATAATTATCACATACAGTAGCCTCTCGATAGTGTGAATTAATTAAACCATTTGGTTCTCAGCTTAGGGAATTGTGCATTTATTCGTATAACAAATGAAAAACTTGAACCAATAACTCGCAACAGTATTGTTTTAGATTAAAAATCAATAAACAGTGAAAAAGCTTCCATAAGCAGACACTCTACTTGGAAAAAAATGTCTCCGTTAGTTGATGAAGTCCACTAAAAAGAACACAATGAACTAATTATACTTTGTCCATTTAGGAAATATGTCCACTTATAGCAGCTGTCCACGAGTCGGGATTTCACCTTAAAGGAAATTTTATTTTATTAAAATATTTATTTTCCCTATAAAATTATTAAAAATAAGGGATACTTCGATTATCATATTTCGCGATTTGTTCGGGAACATAATGACGTAAAACAAAAGACGTAAACAGAAACGTGTAAGAAACTTTTTTAATATGCAAATTAAAATTACATTTAACATAAAAAATTTACATATACACACATGTGTTGACATAGCGAACCATAAATGCATAAATAACGTAAGCGCCATTATTATCGATTGACGTATTTTGATAAAAAAAAAACTTACCAGTATAATTCTAGATCAGTCTCTTCATTTTATAGCTGTGAAATATACCGTTAAGATTTTACAATGCAAACAATTAGGAGGCATATACAGATTATGTATGTAAAGATTGAAAGTAAAAACCTTCGCTTGTAAAATTTAGTTTTACACACTTACGTCTTTATGGATATGATATCAATATAATTCTAGCCTTCTTTAATTTTAAAACATTGATAATTTAATCGTTCCCGAATTTATATCGTTAGGATTTTCAAAACTTTCGTTTTCGAACTGACGGTATAGTTTCGGTTACGTTGAAAATAGTGGGAAACTACGCAATGTCAATCACATACAGAATTACAGCATATAAAGGGTGTCCCAACAAGAACGCAAGATTTAAATTTGGCGCCATTCGAAGTGTCATTGTTTGACATGTGAACAATTGTTATTGTTTGCTAGTAGAAGGTACGAGGTTAGTAAAAATGTAGCGCTACACGAATGAACAACGCATTCTCATTGTGAAATTGTTTTACCAAAATGGTGAAATTTTGCGGCTACAGTTCGCAAATTGCGATCAATTTAGGGTCACAATAATGCTCCAAAAGAGTCAACGTAAAGAGATTAATGGATAAATTTGCCGAAACTGGGTCTGTTAGTGATGAAGACAACAACGCGCCTTCGACCAGGTCGATCGACCGAAAATGTCGCAGCTGTACGTGATGATGTCGCTCAAACTCCATCCACCTCAATTCGGCACGGAGCTCAGCAAATTGGTGTCTCCAAATCCACTATGCAGCGAATTTTGACGAAAGATTTGCATCTTCATGCATACAAAGTTCAATTGACTCAGGAACTGAAGCCAGCTGACCATGGACAGCGAAGGGATTTCGTTAATTGGGTATTGGAGAGACAACATGAAAATGCTGATTTTGCCGATAAAATCATCTTCAGTGACGAGGCCGATTTCCATCTTGATGGCTTCGTCAATAGGCAGAATTGTCGCATTTGGGGTGAGGAAAATCCTTGAGTGATTCACGAGAAGCAAATGCATTCTCAACGTGTCACTGTGTGGTGTGGATTTTGGGCTGGAGGAATCATTGGACCTTTTTTTTATGAAAATGAAGCAGGTCAAGCGCAAACAGTCAATGGTGTTCGGTATCGTGAAATGATAACCAGTTTTTTCGTGCCTAGAATTGAATAAATGAATGTGGAGGGCATGTGGTTTCAACAAAACGGCGCCACATGTCATACAGCCAGAGAAACAATTCAATTGCTGCATCAGTCATTTCCCGGTCGTGTTATTTCGCGTTTTGGAGACCAGAATTGGCCACCTAGATCGTGCGATTTAACACCATTAGACTTTTTTCTTTGGGGTTTTTGAAGTCGATGGTTTACGCGAATAAGCCGACGACGACTCAAGCCTTAAAAGAGGAAATTGGACGCTGCATTAATGAAATACCGCAGCATTTATGTAAAACGGTCATTGAAAATTTCAGTAAAAGATCGCGTGTGTGCCAGCAAAGCCGCGGCGGCCATCTGCCCGATATGTTGTTCCATACATAACCTCATTCTGTCTACTTTACGATATAATAAAGTTTCACGATTTTTTTTTAAATATCTGTGTTTTATTTAAAATTTAAATCTTGCGTTCTTGTTGGGACACCCGTTACAATTAACTAATATAGGCAATAAAGTAATTAATTGAGCTTAATATTACCATTGCTAAATTTAGGAATTCGTAGGTGTTTAATTGCATCACTTATTGACGAAAATTCGAAATACAACCCTTCTCACAAGTATGTTTACTGAGAAGTCTGTTCAGTGAAAAGAAAACAATTCTGTATAATGGCAAGCCAAATGTCAAAACAGTAAATGAAAAAAAAAGAAAATGAAATGACCAGAGAATTATACTTAAGAAAATTGTTTTTTATCAGCTGTGCAATGCTAATTGCGTAAGCTAAATTGACAAAATTAAATATGTGTGAACAATAAATTAAATTGCTCCATAAAACTTAAATTATTTCAATTAAGAATGTATAGTACAAAATGCGTACTTAAGAAATACAGAATCTTAGCCATAAAGCAAAAAATTCCCGTATTCTATTTACCTTGAAATAACACTGTGTTTCCGCGGCAGTTCACCTACAGTAAAACTTGTTCCAAGGTTTTTATTTAACAAATTAAATCCAAAAACACCATAATAAATTTGTAATACCCAATCGGGGTTTATTTCAATGTCTTATCCTTGGCTTAGAGGTCGAGTTAATAAGAAAGAACATAGTAAGCACTAGTCTTCAGTAGAGAGAGAGCTTTTAACAAAGTTTACTCAAGCACTCAATTAAACTGATGGCCAAAAGTTGTACATAATGTGGAGTGAACAGACTGATAACCACACTGCGAATCAAACATAAGAACGCTGATGGTGAAGATGTAGCGGCTTCTAAAACATTATGTTGTTTTATATTTTATAATGGTTTTCAGTGTAATCACAACTTTTTTATTAAAGCAATTTGGTCTCTAGCTATTCGCACATTGAATTTGGCTTTCTAGAGTTTTTCGAATTTTAGTCTAATTAAAGTTTGAGGTCTTTTTCCAATTGCTCATGTAAAGGAAATTTTTTACTTGGTTTTCTTCTTTCAAAATAATGAATTCAAAAATTTTCTTTTTACATTAAGCGTTCATGTTATCGCGAGTGCACTGTATGTACATATATATTCATATCTCTTTGTATTCGGTGCTGTTAACGATTGTCACATGATGCTGACAGCAATTTTCTGAATGATTTTACAAAAAAAATAAATTTTATTGTTTTCACACATGTATAACTGGGACCCTTAAAAAATTCGGTTATATATTCTTAGTAAAGTTTTACATTTTCTGTGTAATTTACGATTTGCTATTGCATGTAAAATATTCTCCTTGGAACATACACCGCATCTAATACTGACAATACAAATTTTTATATTCGATTTTATACAACAGAGGATGCCAGTTTTGATTAGATTTGCTTTCTCCTCAGTTTATCGATAAAAACGTCAGTTTAGTTTTCAAGGTATGTAATTTGATTAGAATACAGTGAAGAACAAATTATTTAGCTCGCAGAAAATAATACTTGTCAGTGATGAACTGTATTTGTTTTGTATTATTATTATTTCTTGGAGCAGTTGTAAGGGGATGACAACACCATTCGTGTCACATATTGTATCTGACTTAGTGGGAAAGGGCGAGACGTGCTTAAGCCACATAGAATTATTTAAGAATGATAATTTCTGTATTACAGATCATGATGTTGGAATAAAGATTGGCGGATGCCTTGTTGCGGCAACAAAAATTATTGCATATTTATTCCAGCAGCTACTCATTCACTTTTTTCGATCTTCTGTGACAATTTAAAATGATAAAAATCAAAATACAGTGGAGTTCGGTTATGACGAACTCCGCGGAACCATGCAGTTTTGTTCGTTATAGTCCGAAGTTTTTTTAGAACCGATTTTCACTATAACCCTACTAATGCAGTACTGTTGGGATCGAAAAATTTCTTCGTTCTAAGCGAAAGTTCGTTATTACTAGCGTTCCTTCTAACCGAACTCCACTGTATTAGTTTTACTATCTATTACTCACAGTTCACACTATGAAATTCTCATTTCGGAAATTCTGAGTTTATAGGTGAGAGGGGAGTGAAGCAGGTGAGAAATTTGCTCAGAATTTCTGCAATAAAAATTTCATAGTGTGAATGACGTCAGACAATATTCCCCCTAAAGCCCGATTAAATGGTCATTGGCCAATAATAATGACACTTTGATTAATTAATTCCTGCAGGTGGGCGGCCACAAAAAATCCTTTGAAACGTTGTTCACTCACTTTTTGTCATACACTGTATATTGTTCTATTTATTAAATTCACCGCGGGCCCATGCAAGAGAAATAAAAATAAAATAAAAACACTTATTAAACATTTTTATATTCGAACTGAGGGATTCTATGGCCATATATCGCACTCCCATTCATTGCTCCACCGAGTACAGGGCGTTCTGTAAGCATTTTCTGGATGACAGCTAATAAAAGTAAATTAAACATGTCACTTTTTATGATTTCAATTCTACTCCTTGTCTCATATATATGTATATATGTATTTATGTATGTATGTAAGTATGTGTATTTATTTTTATTATGTGTTAAAATGTTTGCTGTTGTTATTGTTATTTGGTTGATTTTATGCCCTTTTGTTGGATATGAAGGAGAAGAATTAATTTATTTTTTTTTTTATTTTTATTTTTATTTGCTCTATAAATTTAACACCTTTAGGGAAGAAGTCAATTTTAAAATGATACCGTGTTGTATGACGGTTGATGTTGCAACAATAAAACTCTTGAAAGCATGTATTAGTGTGTGTGTGTATGTGTGTGCAACAGTCACAGAATTTAATTTAGTTAAAAGCTTCTGAAACAAAGCCAGAAATTAGTTCTAAGGTACTTGTTGATATCAGAGCAGGGGATGTTAAATGATGTGAATGCAAATTAATTGCTAGAATTTCCTCTAAACCGCACACTACTGAATTCCCTATTGAGCCATATACTACATACGCTACGGTTCTGAGAATTGCTTTTAATTTTGTTGAAATTTTTATGGAAGAGCTGTAATGACAATAAAGTAGTTTTGCTATCTATAGCCGTATCGAAGACGATACTGTACTCGCTCTGCGATGATTCGTTTTTATGGCACCTTAGATCATCAGTTTATTTAATGATCTGTAGGATCGTCAGTAGGTATTAAAATAGTGTGCATATAATTTTAAATTTAATTGCATACTTTGAGGAGTTGTGTCTGCTTGTTACATAACCGCAATTTAAACTTACTGCCGATTTACCGATATCCCCGCGTTCGTTTCGTGCGTACATTTGTTATGAAAATGAGAACAATATTTGGGTTTTTGTTTGCAATACAAATGTACGCACGCAAGAAACGAAGACATATCGGCAAACCGACAGTTAAATAAAAAAAAGACTTCACGTTAAATTGCATACTTTTGGGAGATGTATTTGTCAAATTGAACTTGCCATGAAAACTATTATTAAGCAGTGCCTTAAGATAGGCAAAAATTAAAACTGCAAATAAATCAGAAACCGTTGCATTGTAAAGAACATTAAAGCAGCATTTTGAACGTTATGAAAAAATTGTGAATTTAATTACAATTTGCTATATTTATTTTTAATAAACCAAAAAAATTTAAAAAAGTTGTATAAAAAACTAATTTCGTTCTCACCCGTACTGAAAACAGAAGCTTTGTCCTTTGGAAAAATATGGAGTATGATCTTTACTTGAAACATAAAAAACAACAAAGCTGGCAACCTTTGTTAATAGTATGTAGACAGTAACGATTATTCTCGTATGCATTTTCCGAAGCTCTGACGGGTTAAATAGATGATATTAATGACTTTACAACTACCTACCTTCCCTGTTGACACAAAGAGTACTGATGACGCGTGGAGTGGCATAGAAAATGCGCATTATACTCAACTGGTGTTGGATATTAACTGTTATTTTTTCCCTAATTCAAATCAGAAATGTAATTTCTTCACAATATTGTGATAAATTAACTGTGAACTTGAGCGCGACAAAAATTTCAGTAATATTTTTTATTTATTAATGTTATACCATTCATATCATTTGTAATTTAGAGTTGCTTATGTAGCGAAATATTATTCACCTTAAAACTGTCAAAATTTCATTGATCAGAGCAACGTTTGGCAAACGTCCAAAGACATAAATTTTCTTCAATTGGTTCTTAAAGCTTTATGACACTACAATTTTTTTCAGCATCGCTCAAATTTTGGAGAAGAGCTCAAATAATGGGTGATTCAAGTAGAGATACTTTTTTCAATAGACTTATTTTGACAGATCACGTCTGAGTCGTGTCATGCTGTCATGTTATTTTTGTTTAGTATTGTTTGGCATTTCATAATGGAAAGACTTACGCCTGTACAACGTTTACAAATTGTTCAACTTTATTACGAAAATTCACGTTCTGTGAGGAATGTGTTTCGGTCAACATAATTGGCCTACTAAGCGTACTATTCGCAACACAATCACCCATTTCGAGACCCAGCATTCATTATTGGATAATGTTCGACCGGTTTGGTGTGGTTTGTGGGCGGGTGGAATCATCGTTCTTTAAAAATGATGCCGGTGCGAACGTAACCGTCAATGGCGATCGTTATCGCGCCATGATAACCGACTATTTGATGCCTGAAATTGAAGCTCGTGATCTCGGCATCATTTGGTTTCAGCAAGACGGCGCCACTTCCCACACATCGCATCAATCAATGGATTTATTGAGAGAACATTTCGGAGAGCACATAATTTCACGTTTTGCGCCGGTCGATTGGCCACCAAGATCATGTGATATCACACCGTTAGACTTTTTCCTGTGGGGATATGTAAAGTCTAAAGTTTATGCGGACAAACCCGCTTCGATTCAGGCCTTGGAGGAAAACATCACGCGTGTCATTCGCCAGTTACCAGTCGAAATGCTCGAACGAGTCATCGAAAATTGGACTCAACGGATGGACCATCTGCGACGTAGCAACGGCCAACATTTTATAGACATAATCTTCAAAAAATAAATGCCAAAGAATGATAATAAACATTCTCCATTAAATTTGAAATTTCTGTGTTTTTTTTTTTTTAAAGTAGGGAACATCGAAATGGATCACACATTACATATAATGTAATGGGAAAATTAATTAGGTGCAAAGCGTACAATCATATATTGAGATAAATACAAAAACGTTAAATAGTCCACTAGTGTTGTAGATAAAAAATGAGTACCTGTCAATAAAAAAAAAAACTAAAAAAGTTCAACTTAAAATTGACGTTTCGAACTTCAAATCTTTTATATGTGGACAACTTAGCGACTTATGCACAATATATGCGATTTTGAGCTTAATTTTTGACCGTATATTTTTCTTTAGCGTTTTTTTTTTTGTAAATTAAAATAAGGACACTGAAAAATCTAAATATTATATTGTATGTATTTGTGTCTTTCTGGCATTTCTCTGCCTTTCTATCAATTTTATATTAATTAAAGAAAACTAAATGTAGTGTCATACAGGCTGAAGGAAGAAAAAAAAACCCAAAAACCAAGACGAATTGGTACAACAACAAGTAGTAGAACAACAACCAACAATCATTGTCTACTGTCATAATAATTCATACAATTTGATATTAAACAGCGATAAATAGTCGGCCAGCTGGGCTTATGAGTTTTCACCGGTTATAAATTCGCCTTGACTAAAATCAAAATTAAAAATGTTCAACAATTTATACATTTTATTACAATTTGAAATCATAATGGATTTTTTCTATATTTTTTATTTATTTTTATTAAGTATTTTTGTAGCTAAAAGCGCTTTTTCTTGATTTTATTTTATTTAGTAGTAAATGGCACTTGAGATTCGACCTTTTTTTATACTTCTTCTTGGCAGCACTTATCCTTCACTGCGGTTTTTGTTTAAGTTTTTCAAGCGCATAAAAAGGAAATAAAACTCTACAGTCTAGTAGAAGTATATTTTTCTTTTTGTATTAATTTTACTTTTTAGTACAATTTTTTATTTGTTTTTTAGCCAATGAATTTCGTTTTTTTCTTTTTGCTTTATTTACACTTCGTTGTAATGTGGTACGTTGAAGTTACATTTTTTATTTATTTCAATTTTTGTTGTCTGCTGATAATCTTTGTGCTTCTTCTGTGAGTGACCTGCATAGAAAGCAACATTAAAAAGAAATTTGAAATGAAGAGCAGAAATAAAAATGAAATAAGTAATTTTTATGGACTCTGTGTTCTGTTTTCTGTTTCGTTTTTATTTTTTCTTTGTTTTGCTTTCCAAGTTTAGTAGACTGTATTAAAAATGAATTGTAATACGTTTAATTAAATGACGTCTTAGTTTCTTGTTGCAGGCAGGCAAAAAAAAAAAATGAAGAAAAAGTATTGAAATTTGATATGACTGTAACACATCTAAATATAATAGACTATGAAAGCTTAAGACTACTTTAGGGATATTTGTTTGCTGTTGACGACATAAGAAGTTTAAAAAGTCAACTATGGGAAGGTATCTTCTCTTCTCTACCGCATTACCGATGCGAAGACTTAAATTTTAAATATTCTTTATAAGTACCAAGTCCTTTGTTTTTACTTTTTTTTTTTTTTTTGTAAAAAGTTTGTTTATTTGTTCGATATTTCGCTAACCTATGACCAGCAGCAGCATCATCAGGTAAAAATACAATTTTTATTGTTGGAAAAGGTCAAATAGTAATTTTAATAAAAAAAATTTTATTTTATATTAAAAATTTATGGGCGCAATATATGAGAAAAATTATGTCAATAGCCATCAAGGTAAATAAGTTACCTTTTTGGGTGAAATATTTTGTACACATTTCAATTTCTTTTTTATTACATTTGTTTTTTAGCATCTTCAACAGGGTGGGCCAAAATCAGCGAATTTCTTATAAATTTTTTATTATAATTTTTTTTTGTTTTCAGTATTTTGTAAAGAAGACTTGGGGAATTTAAAATGGAACAGCACACTATTGAAAAACGTGCCGAAATCGTTGAACTTTATTTCAGAAGAAAATCATGATTTTATTCATAATTTAATTATGAGCGACGAAGCCCCTTTCTTATTAAATGGGTGCGTTAATAGGCAAAACTGCAGGATATGAGCTACGGAAAGTCCAAGAGTAGTTCAACAGCGAGAATTACAACCACTTGAGTGTACCGTTTGGTGCATTGATTCGTCGGAATGGCTAATTGGCCCCTGTTTTTTTGAAAATGAACACGGTGTCACTGTTTCCATCACTGGTGTTACGTATCGTACAATATTGGGAATTTTTTCAAGGCCTGCTGTGGAAAATCTTCCGTAAGTGTGGTTCCAATGAGATGGAGCCGCACCATATACTACTAGGGACGCAATGGCTCTTTTACGCGACATCCATGGTGAACGAATTATTTCCCGTACAACCGATTTTAATCATCTTCCGCATTCACCGGATTTAAGCGCTCCAGACAGTTTTCTTTGGTGTTATTTGAATAGAAATGTCCACATTAACAAGTCTAGAACCATATAGCAATTAAAAAATAATATACGCGATGAAATCAACAACATTATACCTGAAGTTTTGCGAAAATGTTGTGGAAAGAGCACGAATATGCGAAGCCACCACTTGCGAGACATAAATTTTGATAATTAAATTAAAAATATTCTCCATTAAAATAGTGCATTTAAAATAAAAAAAAAATTTTATAAGAATGTCTTAAATAAGAAGTTATAATGAAATCAAACCCCATCGCTTAATTTAGGCCGTCCATATACAGCTGCGGTAAAAGAATAGTGGACATTCTATATCAGCAGAGTTAATAAAATCTAATTTTTATGCATAAATTGTTTTTAGGTTTTAATTTTTTTATTTTATTATATTTAAAAAATTCTTTAAACTTTAGGTCTGCTATATTTTCTATTATTTTTCTGCGTAAATTTCTCGATATTTCGCTGCAACTTTGTTTTTTGTGCTGCCCAAAATTGCAGCGAAATACCGAGAAATTTGTAAATAAAAATAAAAAAAAAATATAACAGACCTCTAAAGCTTAAAGAATTTTTTAAATATAATAAAATTAAAAAAAAGGTCGAATAATTTATATTAATAATTTTTCTTTTTTTTTGGCTATTTATGACCAGGCAAACAGGAAGAACGCTGAAGTTGAAGGTGTAGCAGTCTTTGAAAACAGCATGTTGTTTCGTTCTACTAGTGTTTGTCAGTGTGATTTACAATTTTTGTCTTTGAATTAATTTGTTTCTTAGTAAATACCCCATGTAATTTTGACTGCCTGTCTGCTATCGCTCACTTGCCTGTTTTAAAATAGAAACACTGTAACTAATCACGCGACTAATTATTTATTTTTTTTTTAACAACACAAACACAATCCAGCAATGTAAGGAAATTTTAATATATTGAATATTTCTTTTTTATTTCATTGAGCACCATTTAAATTACCAGCTGTTTTTAATTTGTTAACTTGGTAGCACTGCCTTTAGTACATACATGAAAATCACGGTTGTATTTTATTAAATCAACGTAAAACCAATTCAAAGAAGCTTTTAAGAAGTTTTTACAAAAATATTTTTGCTTTAAAACCATTCAGTGTTTATTTATTATTTATATTATTATTTATTTATTATTTTATTATTTATTTACTGTTTTTAATAAAAACAAAAAAAAATTCGGAATTTCGTTTTCCGAATAAATTGTTTTTCTCCACATTTAAAAAGAATAAAAAGAATTTAAGTTCTTTACATTAATTTGTTTACATAAATTATTTATGGCTTTTTTATGTAAAACTTTAGTGCTCTAATTAATTTCGCCGCATGGCTAAATCGCTCTGCCAACGTTGTCTTTTTTTTTTGACGTATTCGTATTCTATCAATACAATATCAACTTCCATTAAATATTTCAATCAATATGTATTGATAGTCTGTTGAAAAAGTCATTAGACATTTTTTTTTATTTTATTTGTGCTTAATTTTTGCTTTTAACAAACTTCAGCGCAGGCACTTTTTATGTTTTAACTTAATTTATGTTACAACTTGGAACATCAACAGGAAAAAGAAAATCAAAAACCAAAACAAAACAAAAGCAAAAAACGAAGAATTTATAATCCTGTAGCTTTATGGTGTGTGTAAAATTTTAGTGAAATTTTCTTTTGTATATTTTTTTCTTTTCACGTTGGCAGTTTGTTTTCAAAGTTTTGTCTAGAGTAATGAAATTCCCCCGTTTTACACATTCCCTGATATGATTTCATTTTATTGAACAGTTTTTGGAATGAAAGTTCAAACTTTTTATAGTTTTTTTTATTTATGTTTTCAATGATGTTTTCATTTTCGTTTTTATTTATTTATGAATAATTTTTTTTTTTTTTTGGAAGAAATTAAGAAAAATTTTATTTATTGATTAGTCAATATTATTGTAGCTGGAGTTGAATACCTTCATTATTGTTTGGCCAATGGTAAAGTTTTTTTTTTTTTTTATTTATTTTCTTTTAATAAAATACTCGTAATATTTTACCAAAATTTTTGAATTATCCGGGTCCAGGTACCAGGTATGAACCATTTCCTGCACTTTCACGGATTGTTACATTTATTAGAATTAGCATAGCATGCGCAAAATTCTGTGCTGGGTATAACAATGCTGATGGGCAGGTCTTATTTAATACTAAAAAATACTTTCTTGATTTTTGCTGGTTATAAAGCCAGTAGCAGCCAGTTTACGCTGTGCGTATTGATTTAAATCCTTTGTAATATTTTTTTGGCCACATGAAGGCTTATATTATTATATTATATTATGAATAAAAATAAAAAAAAAAATAAATAAAAAATAAAATAAAAAAAACCATTTTCACAGCGTCTTAGCCAATAATTTGATATGAGCAGCATGTCGGACATGAATTTTGGCTAATGTAGACCGCTCTTATTCATGTTTCTGCATGACATTCGAACATTCGTTCGCATATTCGCCATATCTAGGCACATGAACATATTAATACCGCTGTTTTGCCGGCATCGTTAAAATGTCTCGTTGAACTCGATTTCTGGGTTAACAATATCGCGCAAAGTATTTATGGTATTTCAAGGATTTTCAAATGTAGCAACACATTCTGCCGGTATGTCTGGAATGTCTCTAGAAAACTGTTTAACGTTTGTAAAGTTTAACAAATACCGCCGCATATTTGAACATCCTCACTTTCAGTTACACACTCGCATTACAAATGGCGTCTCATTTCATTAACTTTGCATTTCAGCTTTGAAACAGTTTTCCTTAAAACATTAAATTTATCAGCAACGCAGTAAAATTTAAAAAGTAATTATTTAAATACACAAATTTTGAGCAACTTGACTTAGAAAGTATTTACGTGTGTACGGGAGGAAGTGTAAGAAAATATTGTCACTTCATAAAACAAACGTCAGCACACAATTCTATTTGCAGGCCTACTAAAGAATTTTAAGATTTTTTTTTTCGTTTTGCGGTATATTTTTTCAACATGTAACAAAGATCATTTTCATTTTAGTTAAAAAAAAAATATTCACACGTGCATACACACCACACACACACACACACACACATAAAGATATCCCCTGCAAAAATACTTAAATAGAAATGTAAAGCGAAACTTTATAATGCCCTCAGGTAAACTTTTAGTTAGATTTTTCTTTTTTCATTTTGCTGGAATTTTTTCAGAACATGTTTCAAAAAGAAAAATGAAAGAAAAACAACAGCAACAACAACACGAGTAAAAATGTATATAAAAATTTCAGGGGGGAAAATCCAACTAAATGATGCCAAGTTTATACAGCAAGTTTGCTTCAATGTAGTGAAAAAATTATCTAGTGCTTGAAAAGAAAATCTCTTTTGTGACTTAATAGGAGATCTGGGATTTATTATTTTTCTTTTTTTTTCATAGGAAAAACTTTAATTTGTGAATTTTTTTTTTCAAATTTGAAGGGATGGGCGGGGTCACAAGCATCAAAAGTAAATAGTTTCAGTTCTAATTTTAAATTCTATGCAACAGTCTTCGAGAACGAGTTTCTGTTCAGCAATCCTGGATATATTTCAAATGTACATTTTGCAATTGTAAATGGTCAAACAAGGCAATAAAGGTCAATTATTCAAGGGGCTGGAAGCAATATGCAATGTGCATATACATATACGAGGTGTGTACAAAAAGTAAGTTGGCTTTTCAAATTTCGATTATGGTTTTTTTTTTGTTGTGGTGTCGGTACACATGTCCGGAACATATGGTCACAGTTTCATTTACAAATCATAATTAGTTAGTTTTTGTTTTTTTTTTTTTATCTTGGACCAACACTCAGGACATGACCCCTACACATGCGATGCATTGAGCTGGAACTATAGGAAAGGAATAATAGGAGAAATGATAGGAGGTGAAGCTTCACTATCTTATAACACTGCTTCTTGCACGTTATTTGTTTTTACAGCAGTGTTGTAGCGTCTCTGAAGTCAAGGAGACGTCTTAAATTTTGAAACTTCGTTTTTGGTAGCCATTTTAGTAACTGGTCACTGAACAATACCGGCTTCAGCTGATAGCAATCCACAATCACATCAGAACGCTTTCCTTCGTCGGTATTGTGTAGCACCGAAAGCAGAGCTGTAAAATAATTAATTAAGCTTCATCTCCTGTCGTTTCTCCTACTATCCCTTTCCTATAGTTCCAGCACAATGCCTCGCATGTGTAGGAGTCATCTTCTGAGTGCTGGTCCCAGATAAAAAAAAAAAAAAATTTGTCAAAAATCAGGATTTTCTTCACTTTTAAAAAAAAAATTTAAATAAAAATAGTCAAGCTGTATTGTGTGGAAAAATATATAAGTTTTGGAAATGACTTTGCTCATTTAAGTACCTTACATTATAATTTTTCGTAATTTTCCCATAAATTTTAACAATAACGCTTTATAACTTTTAAAATATTTATGAAAAAGAAAAAAAAAACTAATAAAGCCGTTTAAATTAATTCTAAATAATTTTTGAATTTGCTTTTATCTAACTTTCTAAAATATATAATTTTGAATATTAAATTTTAAATTTTTTGCTTTGCAATCAAAATCGTTTTGCGAAAATAAAAAAAAATTTTCTTTTATTTGTTAATTTTGCCTTTTTTCTTTTCTTATTTATTTTATTTTATTTTTATTTTTTAATTTATTGACTCCAAAGCAGCACTGCTTCTTGAGAACTAAATTCTTAGTTCTTAACACACAAGTATGCTTGTGATAACTAAAATAATTAATACTCTCAATTTTTACAAGGAAATTGACAAATTCTTCACTTGTAATTATGACTTTAGTTAAAAAATTCAAGCCTTTTTAGTGACGCAGATTGCAATTAAAGAGGACGCCAAGCGGTTTGGCCAATATTTTAAAAAGCGACGCTAATCGAAACGACTCAAATAGGACAGATGCAAATCACAGCTCTAGTGTATTTTGTAAACAGTCGATCGAGATTTAGCGGTACGTTAATGGCAACAATATAATTGATTATTATTAATCAATCGATTAATCATGCCCTCCCTATGCACAAGCACATACAAAGTCACATGCTTGATCTTATTTATACCGGCGGTATATTTTCTTATTTTTTTTTATTTTTTGATGGCTTAAGTTAATCTTATAGTGCCGCTATATTTTATTTAGAGCACTACCCAAGTAAATTGCCAACCCTTTTGAATGCTTCGCACCATTAGAAAAATGTCCACAAATTATTTTTAAACAAACATGGATGATGATGATCAGCAAAGTTTTAATGACTAATAAATATTTCATTTTATTGGCCTTATTAAATATGCAAATAGTTTAAAAATGCTTTTAACCTTTTCTGTTTTGCCTTGAATTTTCCTTTGGAAAAAATTGCGGAAAAAGTTCTTCCCCTTTATTTTTTTCAAATTTTTTTTTTCAGGCAATGCCATAAACATGTTTAACTTTTTTTTTTACCCTGCCATTTTTCCGCAGTTACTTTGTGCTATGAAATTATTATAAAATTCTTAAGAACTGAATATAGAATACATTTTCGAGCATATACCCTTGTTAAGCAAGACATAAATAAGTTTTTTTATTCTTTTTTGTTTTACATTTTTCAATATTCAGTTAAGAAAAGGTTACACACCAATTACACATGAAATCTGTACGTATGTGTATGATTTTAAGAAAAAGTTTTTATATGTTCCAATAATTGCCTACTTACATAAGTTTGTATGGTTTGTAGATATACCAGTTGGAACAGGGTGTGCGATGCGATGCAGTAATATTGGAATTTTGTAGTCTGCGTTCCCATGAAGATATATCACACTTGACCAACACTTTTACTCAATAATAATAAGCTCTTCCAGATTACTATTCACTTGTTGCTGCATATACTCAAGAGTTGGGAGTTGCCACGCCCACTTCCATACCAAAAACCATATGGAACATAGCATGTTTTAGATGTAGGTCCAGAATAAGTTGCTGTTGCATCTAAATTGGTGTACTTCGTTGGTATTGCATCACCTGAAATAGATAGACGAATATTAAATGTGTTAAAATGTAAATGCATGTAAATAGAAAAATAAAACAGATTTGCAAATTAACATACAGCGGAGAGCAGATAAGCTTGAAACTCCTCATCATATGATATTTAACCAAAGAAAAAACCCTCGATTACACAAAAAAAAAAAAAAATAAATAAAACAAAATGATAATTAAAAATTCTGTAGCATCAATTAAGAAATTAATTAAATTTTCAGCTGTAAAGCAATTAATAATATCAATTAAATTACTATTGTTGACTTAGGGCCATTTTCACAATTTCAGATTAAAATTTAATTGGTCTTTTAAAAGTCGGTTGGGTAAAAATATACATATTTCACAATGTATGATTAACTTTTAACTGACACCATTGAACGAAAAAATATCTCTTAAATTTAAACGAATAAAATGTGGCACTTAGCAATATAATCGAGACCTATGCATAGATATTTGTAATCGACAATTAAAAGAAATGTACACATGTAAAAAATGATTTAAAAAAAAAATGGAAAAAAAACATTTATATTTCTTCAATGCGTGTAATTTTAAAGAAAAAAAAAATATTCCTGTGAAATTAGAAGCTCTACAAAAAACCTTTCAACACATGTATCTGATATTTTTATAGACCACTCTCGTTTTTTTTTTTTTGAATTTCTAAGCTGGACCTATTTTTTGCTGATGAAAATTCCAACATTTCTTTTCCACAAATATTAAGAATTTTTTTCTATTTGTCATTGTAGTATTTTTCGTATACAAACACACACAATATTGCCATACTTTTTGCCGAATTCCGTTGTTAAGTAACTGAACGATGGTGAAACTTAACTGCCGTTTTTTCTTCGATTTATAGGAGGTATATTGTTTGAATTTTGTAAGGAAAGTTGTCTAATAAATCTTTTATAAATAAAAGAAAAATTTTATGAATATGGCAGTAAATCATTAAACGTCCTTTAAAGAGTGCCTGCTGAACAAACCGCTAGTTAGTTAATTTTTTGTTAAAAGTAAAATAATCACACAATACGAAAATGGCCATTAATTGAATTCATTTTCAATTAAATTTTTAATAACAATAATTACACATTAATTCATAAGTTTATAGAATTATTTTTATTTCAAAACTTCAAGCTTTAAGTCTATTATTTTCTCTTTTATTTTTCATATTTCAAATTATAACGATATTTCACTGCAGCTTTCAGTAGCCTCTTCAAGATATATAATAAATGTAATAAATATAATAAATAAAAAAATATAATAGAAATAAAGGTCGAATAATTTAGATATATTAATTAAATTAAATAGTTTGAATATTTGAAACAAAAAAAAAAACTTTTCATAAAAACGACCATCGGTCAAAAAGCAATATATAATTAAAATTTTGAAACAAATTTTTAATAAAAAAAAAAAAAAAATTATTTCAATGCGAGTGCTTGTTGGCCACATTTGTCTGAAGAGTGCTGCATTTAATAAAAATAAAACACTCGACTAAGTATTTGAACAAAAATAAAGTGTCAATTTTGTGTATTTCATAGCACAAAATAAATTATTTATTTTATTTAAGTTTTGAGCTCAAAAAATTAATTAAAAATTTAATTGATATGATTTAACTTTTAATTGACGAAATTAATTCTTCTAATTAAAGGTATTAATTAAAAATGCAATTTAACTTTTAATTTAAAAAAATAATTATTCTACTTAAAGATGTTAATAAAAAGTGTAATTGAATTGTTTAAACTTTAAAAAAGTTTAATTGAATTGATTAGACTTTTAATTGAAGAAACTAATTATTATTAATTGAATTGATTAAACTTTTAATTGAAGAAATTAATTATTCTAATTGAAGGTGTTAATTAAAAATGAAATTTATCTTTTAATTTAAAAAAATAATTATTCTAATTAAATGTGTTAATTAAAAGTTTAATTGAATTGATTAAACTTTTAATTGAAGAAATTAATTATTCCGATTAAAAGTGTTAATTAAAAATGCAATTGAATTGTTTAAACTTTTAATTGAAGAAATTAATTCTTCTAATTAAAGGTATTAATTAAAAATGCAATTAAACTTTAAATTTAAAAAAGTAATTATTCTAATTAAAGGTGTTAATTAAGAGTTTAATTGAATTGATTGAACTTTAAAAAAGTTTAATTGAATTGCTTAAACTTTTAAATGAATAAATTGATTATTCTAATTAAAGGTATAAATTAAAACTAAAATGGCGAAATTTTTTTTTTCTGTGTAGTCCGAAAAACTTTACGAAACACCCATTCGCTTTATTTGATATGTGATAACCTTGAATTATTGATGGAGCAGAAGAGAAAATTTTTCTGCCGTTCAAAAAAAAAAAAAAAGTAAACGAATAAAATCTCAGTGAAGTCGTTATTTGACATACGCGGACGAAAGAGTATTTAAACAGAAAATCTATCATCCGTCAAGTTGCTATTTCGTATACCTGGAGGACGATAATTTTGACTGTGGCGATGGCAGATGTAGTTAGCATGGTGACTAAAAAACGGAAGGTTCTGTGTTGTAGCCCATTAACCGACAGTCATAAAAACACTTGGCACTTGGACATAATGTTGAAAATAATGGTTTTGAACACACGTGCATATATCGCTTGCATGGCAAGAAGAACATTTCTCGCATAAATCTGCCAGTGCAAGAGTTTGTAGGCTTTTATGTGAGTCTATCCATGATGAATTACCAAACAATACTGAATAAGATGACGTTATGGCACTAGTCACGAGTAATTTATAAAAAAAAAACAATAACAAAAATACTCCAGAGTGCATCACCCTTTACATACATATATGTGTGGGTGTGTGTGTGTATCCACTCTTGATTTCAGAAAATATATATGAAATCTTAAAAATTTCCCTAATTTGTATGCGGGGTCGTTTAAGGTTGTTAAAAGTTGTTTCAGATGTTTTTCTGTAGTTGTTTTTTATTTGTTTGTTTATTTTATTTTATGTTATTTTGTTTTATTTTTTAATTTGTGTTTATTCTCGTGCTGATGCCGCTGTGTTGATACTCTTCTTGCTTGAAATAGTTGTCTTAATATTAAAAAAAAAAAAAAAAACCGAGAAGAACAATAGAATTGTTCAAGAATTTCATTTGTTGTTCAACGCGTGTCACTTTTATTTCTACTTGAGATAATTTAAAATTTTCTTTATTTAATTTGTGTACCCTTCACTAAAAGATGAAATTACATGGGTATTAAATACACATGGAAGAACGTTGCATGCGTTGATGCGTATAAAACGGTTAAGCGATGGTAAATTAAATTTCATTCAATTACTTTTCATTTTATATCACAATAATTAGGGAAAAACCTACTAAACCGTCTGAGAGCATGGTTTTTTTTTGTAAAATTTTGTAGTCTTGTGTAATAAAAAAAATTTACCATTTTCGCTCAGTACAACTTGAAATTGATCTTAAGCCTTTGTAATATCGCCGTTTCTGCATAGCATTGCCGAAAGCAGGTATATATGTTAGTGAAAGTTTAATAGCTGTCGCTTCGAGAAGCATGATTTTTATTCAAATATTTTTGTAACATGGTTTGGTCTTCGCCTGAGGTTACTCAATCGTATTTAAGGTCTACTTGTAACAGATCGATGCTCCTTAAGTAAAACAATACGATTTATTTCACCTTTATTGGTATGTAACAGCTTTAGATTTTATTAAGGGAAGAGTCAACTCGAAGATTGCTGAGGGAACACTCAACTCGAAAGCTACCGAGCGACTAGTCATCCCGAAGAAATTTGAGGAGATAGTCAACCCGCATGTTGCCGGAAGAATATTCAATCCAAAAGTTGCTGAGAAGTACTCAGCCCGAGCAGTCATATAGAGTACTGCTGAGGGCACAGTCAACCCTAAAGCTGCTGAGAGAACTGTCAATTAGAAAACTGCTGAGGAGACTGTCATTCCGAAATCTGCTGAGGGAAGAGTCAACCTGTAGGCTGCCGGAAAAATATTCAATCCGAAAGTTGTTGGGGGAAAGTCCGCACGAAGGGTGCTGAGAAAACTGTCAACACGTGGGCTCCTAAGGAAAAGTCAACCTGGAGGCTGCTGATGGAATATTCAATCCGAAAGTTGTTGGTGGAAAGTCACCACGAAGGGTGCTGAGAAAACTGTCGACAGGGAGACTACTGATTAAATATTCAAACTGAAAGTTACCGGGGCAACAGGAAACCCGAAAGATGGGGAGGTGACAGACTGCTGAAGGGACATCCAATTCGAAAGTTGCCGGAGGAACAGTCAACCCTGCTGGAACATTCAATACGAAAGTTGCTGGGGAAATAGTCAACCCGTAGAATGCTGAGGTAATTGTCAACCTGAATACTGCTGAAGAATGAATCTGGAGGCTGCTGTAGGACCAACCAATCCGAAAGGTGGCCTGGGGGAGGAGCAACAAGTTTTTTTAAATGCCATTGAGTAAATTGACTAAATTTATTAGATTGCTCGAGAGTTGATTGTAGCGTCAGAATTGTATGCTGAAGACTGGTTTGGTATTGTATACTGACTGTGTTTAATTCCATTAATCGTTGTTCGATTATCGTACATGTACTAGGTGTAACTTTGGAGAAGGAGTTCCTTGCTATCATTAGAGCATGTTTTATTAAGGTAGAGGGAAAATAGGGTGACATACCTCACAACCTGTGAGGTATCCTGCTATAACGAGATAAAAGCAATCACTAATATGCTATCGAATATAAATTATATGGATGGTGAGAAAACCAAATGGGGTGGTGTATATTTTCAACCATCCTGAAATGCCTAAGAACTTGAATCTACGAATTCAAATCATTCCATATTAAAAAAAACTTAAATTGAAGAAGAAATTTAATGCAACATATAAATGTCATACACAATTGTTGTTGCTGATGGCCTCACAATTCATTTCTGCTAATTGTTGGCGATAAACCGAAGGTTGATGTTAATCATATACATCATTTCGTAAAATACACCACAACATGCCAAAGTTATTAATTTCATAAATATTTGATTGCAATTTTTCTTATGAAGAATAATATTTCTTCATCTGTTTTGGCCAAAAAGTCACACAGCGGAAACAATTAATTTCTCCGCCACAGAAGAATGTATTTTTTTCGTAGTACAATTTTACATACGGTCGGTCCTTCAAACGAAATTAAATATCTTAATAATTTACCCATGAACAAAATACATTCTCACTTGCTGATAATTGCCTAACAGTGTTTCATGAAAGTATTTTGCCACTGTCAAATTTCGAACGTAATAACAATAGGGGTTGTGCTAATACGCTGTGTTTACTGCTGTGCTTCGTGATCGTATCTTTTCGTATACATTACATTGCTGAGAAAAAGTAGAATTTTTTGGAGGAAAATATGGCAACTCAATGAAAAATGTGGCAGCTGTTTGTATATTTCAACGGTGCATATGTATATGCACAATTACTTTAGCTCAAACCAAAAAACTTTAAAGAAGGAAAAATTTGTAAAAAAAAAACTAATTTCAATCTCACCTGTACTGAAAACAGAGGCTTGACCTTTACTAAACACATAAAAACAACAAAGCTGGCAACCTTTGTTAATAGTAATATAGACAGTAACGATTATTCTCGTATGCATTTTCCTAAGCTGTGACGGGTTAAATAGATGATATTAAAGACTTTACAACTACCTCCCTGTTGACACAAAGAGTAGTGATGAAATGCGTAGTGGCATACGTATTATACTCAACTGGAGTTGGAGATAAACTGTTATTTTTCCCTTATTCTAATCATAAGTGTAATTTCTTCACAATATTGTGATAAATGAACTGTGAACTTGAACACGACAGTAAATTTTCATTAATTTGTAATAACTGTAGTTCGATTAAATTCTAAATATTCTGAAAAAATACCTTTTTTTAAAAGACTGTACAACATTTTAGCGCGCGATTTAGCACTTTTCTTCTGTCTTCTTCTGGCAATCCTGCCACACAAATATTTTAAACAAAAAAAAATTCACCGTCCCACAGATGATATTATTTCACCCAAAAAGCTGGCCAAAAAGGCAAAACTGAATTTAAAGAAACCTTAAGAACTAAGTACGCAGCTCGATAGACAACAATATTTTACATTATATTGGAAATTTTGAAGACTTTTACTTTTAGTTGCGATTTGTAGCTCTGAGAGCCTGCTAAAGGCAGGAAAGTGAAGAAAATTTTATGAGATTTAAATGTTTTTTTTCGGTTTCTAGATGTTTATATGATATTTTTTTTGCGGCTAAACGAATAAAGGTTTATAATATTCATGATGTTGAAAAAATTCGTTCAAAAGCGAAAAAAAAAATTATACACTTATTTGCAAAAAAAAAAAAAAAAAAAAAGGTTTTTAAAAGTGAGGTTAGCATCTCTACGAATTATGTTTAATGTAATGCCACAACAAAATTTGGAATCTCTAATTTTAGAAACAAAAAAAAGTGCGCGCAAGTTTGCGCCATTATTTTTGACGATTTTTTTAAATTTTCACATTTCTTCTATGTTTGCTCATCAGGCACTTTTTCTTATAAACTTTTATGTTTATTTATTTCTACATAAACTTTTATGTATTTTAAATTATTGAATTCAACTGTTATTCACATCACTTTTAACACTTCACAATGTGAATATCTGCCTATAATTGTAAATTTTAAAAATTCTTTATTATCGATAATAGTTATAAGCCACACAGCCCCATAAAAGAGGTTTTTGTATACCTGCTCTATAAAACATTATTATTTAAAAAAATAAGTGTACGTACCTAATAAGAATAATTTTGAAAAGCATTAATCACAAAAATAAGATTACAAAAAATAAATATAGGTACATAAAAAATACATGCGCACCCAGGTATCAGGCTACTACCATCCAATTAACGCATAAAAGCATGCGCTTGAAAATACTTATAAAGGGTTATTGCACACAATTTTTATCAAAACCGTTTGTAACTTCGAGAGTCAACATGGAACAAGTTTACACAAGATTTATAAAAATTTTAAATTTTTGGTTCTTTTATTTTTTTTTTATTGCATTTTGAAAACAAAAAATTTGACGAATTTTGCAGGAAAAATTTTTTTTTCGCCATTAAATTTTTAATAACTCCGAAATAGTAATAGATAGAAAAGAAATGTGTTTGGCCAGTTTAAGCAGAATTTTCCGCTGCATCTTCTGATTGTCCTCCTATTAAAATCGTTTTCAAGTTATGACAAAATATATTAGGCAACCCAACGATTTAAGGGGTGAAATATGCAACGCTTTTAAAAGAAAATCCTTACGTACTAGAGAAAAACGGAAAACAGATTTGAATTAAGGGCATCAAAACCCATATAGTCCACATACTCTTATTTCTAGGGTAGACAAAAAATATTTTTGTTCCGCAGTGAAATTTTGTTGCGCAGTGTAATTTTTTCAAAATCTACCACTAGACTTTTTATAACATACTACACCTAAAACTATCAAAAAACTAAAATTTTTAATTCAAAAAACACGTTCAATAATTTTGGACAGCTTTTCAGGCCAAATACTCCTCTGTGCGTCCGATTAATTCTAGTTTTGACTATCTATTTATGTATCCCTCTGTATCTCTCTCTCTCTCGCTCTCTGTATATAGAATATTAAATCAATCTAATAATCATAATTGTTCCTTACCGTAGTAAAAATCCCTAAAGTGTTTAATACTACAGAACATTCATATTGAGCTTAAAATACAAATAACAACTACAAAATAGTTGTCTATAAATACTACTGACTAGTGCCGTCTTTATATTATTGTTGTTGTTTGTCTGAGGCAATGCTATTGACAACACATACGACCAAAAGACCATCTGCATGTTCAGTTATTAATTGTTATAATTACAAACCACATGTGATTACCAAGCCCTTTTAATAACGTTGATGGTTTGTTTATTGCCGGCTTGGAGTCGCTCGTTAAGTCACAAAATGTATTCATTTATTTGAGTAAATTTGTAAATAGAAATGAATATGTATATTTAAATACTTGTATATGAAATGAACAATGCTGGTTACAACTGTAGTAATAAAATAAATAAATAGACAGTGAAATGTCTCCTATTGCACTAGGAGCTGTGCCGAACACCTTCCATAATAGGAATTTCTGCTACGCAATGTGAGTGCTTAAGATTCAAATTGAACTTTTTCAGGAACAAACTTCAGTCTTGAAATTTTGCCGCTGTATTTCTTCAGTTGTTTTGATTTTATAAAAAAATAATGCAAACAAAATATACGACTGTTTTGCATTTCAAATATTTGCACTGATCATTTTGCAAGGGGGTTTTGTGTTGCAAATTTGCATAAGTGTAGGAAATCTCTATATCATATATTTTGTACTGTTATGGTAATGCAGGTAATGCAGTTTGCAGCGAAATTACAGATCTGATACATCTGCAATGTTTGCACCGCCAGTTTGCTACGAAAAGTGAGTTCCGCTATTGTATATTTTAATTATATCAACTGATCATGCCTTGCCTTGTGCATTTCCATTTTGCTCTAGTATTGATATAAAGTGTGAAGTAACTGCATTAGTAATACGGTAATCGGACATGTATTTTTTTATTGAGCTGAATATGTCATACAAAATGCAAATTCAGTTATTGCGCAATAATTGCTAAATTGTGGAAAATATTGACTAAAACTTGAAATGAAACCCTTCTCATAAGTATTTTTGGTGGGAAGTGTGTTCAGTGAAAAGAAAAAAAATTATGTTCAATGGGAAGCCAAATGTAAAATTGGAAAATAAAAGAAAGGGAAAGCGATGACCAGCGAATTATACTGCAAAACGTTGTTTGCTCACCAGCAAATTATACCTCAAACCGTTTGTTTTTTTTTTCCAGCTGTGAAATCAATGTCTATTATGGAGAAAATCAAGTAAGATGAAAACATTTTCATTTAATTTAACTGCAGCTGTTTGCTTATTTTCCCCAGGGATGGAGTTCTTGTGCAATTGATTTTTTTTTAATAACCTTGAAAAATATTTTTATAACTTTGGAATATGTTATTTTCGTGGTAAAAATTTTTAGTGTACTTTTGGAAAATATACCTATATTTTTATAAAATTATGCTGTCGTGGTCTAAAATGTACATTTTGATTTTATAATTGGTATAAATTTATGAAACCAGTTTTCCCTCCCTGGCTTTCTCACATTTGTTTACATAAAAATGCATCACTGATCTAATGGTGTGTGTTGGTTTTTGAAAAATTTTAAGAAATCAAGAGAGCCATAGTCAAATTTTCATCCGTATTTTCTCTCAAAATCTTATAGTTTCATTACATATTTCGTTTAGACGATCCGACTTGTGCTCTTCTACACAAAAATTTGGCATGTCGTATGACTTGTAGGACAATGTAAAGCACCCTTAATTGATTAACTGGGGCCTTACACGATCAATTTTTGCCTTTAAAATTTTAAAACTTTCTCTCGTTTTTACTAATACACTCATACTTTTAAAACTTGCTGTGATTTTCCTTCCAAAGTTTCTAGGCCAGTTTTTTTCAAGTTATGGACAAGAAAACAGCTGTTACCCATTCTAATGTTTTCTATTCTATTTCTATTCTAATGTTTTTAAATTGTTAAGAACTTGCGGGCAGCCTACGTCACAGCTATCAATATACATGAATTTTGACAGCTGTAAGTGTCAAAAATTTTAAAACAAAAATTTAACGTGCGACTGCAGCGTAAGCTAAATTGACTAAATTAAATATGTGTGAACACTCAATTAAATTGCTTCAATTATCGCAATTAAAAAAGGAATGTCTGTCACAGCCAAAGTTTTACTGGGTTTTTAATTTTTGTCAAGATGCTAAAGAAAAAGTACTGCAGCCAAAATACAAATAATTAATATTGTTTGTTCTACTGAAATGTCCATCAACATTTTACTGGTTAAATAAACCTCTAGTCTATCATAAATAAATATGTACGAACATATGTATTTCATGCTGTTTCTTTATTTATATATTTGCAGTTTCGATGCCAGAGGTCGGTCGTTACATCAAGGTATACCCTGGGCAGATGAGAATGTTTTTAAAAATAAGGCACATTTTTATTACGACTCGAATCCGCCAGCTTTAAGGATTAAAAATATACAAATAAGTGATGCGGGTCTGTACAAATGTCGGGTTGATTTCCATAAATCACCGACACGTAATTGGAGAATTAATGTAACTGTGTTGGGTAAGTGAAGCAATTATTTTTTTAATATTTTTTATTTTTTAATTTCCTTTATGCTTTGCCTACATATATTTATATATATATGTATGTATAGAAGTTTTTGTTTTTGTTTCATAAAGCTTTTGGTTGTTGGTATTTTCTTTTCAAGAAATTCATTATCTTTTTTTGTCTCGTTGATTTTTACAGTCGAAAGATTTCATTAAGATTTTTGTTATATTTGTTTGTAGTTGTTGTTTGTTGTAAAATGTTGGAGCTTTAATATAATTTTGATCTTCAAAGCTAAACTGTGCTGACCGTTCGTTTGCTGTTATTAACTGTGGCTTTTTCTTGTTTTATTTGTATTTGTATTTGTATTCAGTAATTAAGGAGATTTTCACAAGCATGAAATTTTCAATTCCTAAGAAATTCAAATGTCAATTGTTGTTTGTTTGGTTTTTTTTTTTTTTTTTGTAATGCGTTTGTTGTTAGATCAATAATTATACAGCATTTGTTGAATGGTCGGCCAATCATCCTCAGGGAATTAAATGGTTTATTTATTTATTTATTTCTTTCATTTTTCTTACTCTTTGTTAATAGATTAATGGTTTGGGCATTGTAGTATTCCTAAAGGCAACCTTTCATTTAGACAGAAATAAAATTATTAGTACATATTTCATTTCAGTAAAATGTTTCTCAAGTATTATAAAAATTTTTATTGTAATTTTGCTTCAAAATTGAAAATGCAGCAAATTTCATATAATAATGATTTTACCACATTTAAAGAAATAAAAAAAAGTTTCAACCCCTGATAGCATATTTAACATTGTTTGGTCGGTATAGGGCTATTCATTTAGTGGTTTCAAAACTTCTAGGCTGGCAAGGCTCCCAGCTGTTAAATATCTGTCATCTGAAACGTCATTTATTTAGTGAAGGTTTGCCATTTACGAATATGGATCGTTTAACAAACGAAGAATACCTAAAAATACTTACAACTTTTACTACAAATGTGGTTGAATCGTGGCCACTATTCGAGCATTACGGGCTGTTTATGGCCATCATAATCGATATACTGTTCAAGGAATTGCCAACATTATAAAGAAATTTTAAAAGACTAGCAGCTTTACAGATTTGGTCAGAGCTGTGCATCATTGGTTCTGTTACACTGAGTTTAGACAGGCGAACATTTGGAAGGGAGACATTTAGTTGGGGAACATATTACGCTTTTGTGTTCGGTACTCGGCCATACGCTTCGTTCACATTTCCTTTGTTTACAAAAAAAAAAATTTTATGTCGGCGGCAACATTTTGGTCAGTGTGACCGCCAATGAAAAAACAAAAGTGAATTTCAGAAATGTTTCTTCCAAATGTTTTCTCGTCTAAACTCAGTCTTAGTGAAAGTGTGCTGAATAATTCGAATTTATCGATTCCATGGCGTCCTTAGCACCTATTTTGCGGCTCATTATGGGGGTTTTTTTTGCATTTGGATTTGCATTTCTATCCTTATAAAGTCCAACTCACGCAACTATTAATTTGCAAGTATTTTCCTCAAAAATGTTTCATATTTGTCAGTTTATGATACAAAAAAAAAATTCAATTTAAATGTCATAAATGCAATGAAAGTATTTCATAAATACAATATAAAAAAATAAATTTACTTACGTAGGTATGTGAGTGTGTGTTGTATCCTTCACTTATACTATATTTACATTTCACTTTTACATAGTTTCTTTCTGTTTGTATATGCGATAATTCTCAAAGACTTTTTGCGAGTTTTTATATAAACGTGAGATTTTTTTTATCTATTCAAGTAATTCTGTTGGAGGTCTACTGATGAGTTGGCATAAGCACCAACAAAATGTACAACAACATACGATACAACACACGCACATACACACATATGTGAATGAATTTAATATTTTATGATAGGAATATTTCATGGTATTGATGCAATACTTGCATTGCATTTACGATAATAATATTATTTCATATATGAACGCCTTCATCAAGATTATGAATGAATTTTATTTATGTTTTTTGTAATAACATCAATATATAAATGAAACATTTCCATTTTATATATGAAAATGTTTCGTTAAACTAAAGCCCGTATGACACTACATTTATTTTTCATTATTTAATATAAAATTGATAGAAATGGAGAGCTCCTTATTCGCATTAAAAAAAACTACAAGGAAAAATATACAGTCAAAAACTAAGCTCAAAATCGCCAACATTGTGCATAAATCGCTAAAGCTGTCCACGTATAAATGATTTTAAGTTCGAAACAACAATTTTAAGTTAAAACATTTTACACGTGAAAATGGGTACGTGCCTCCGGAGGCATTTTTGTACCTGGATAGTCAAGGATATATTCAAAACGGTATGGGCATCCCGGTGTTATACCACATTTATAGGCGAGCCAATGTTAAGGCCATAAATAGCAAGCAGATTACAAGTGTTAATAAGAGATATGATACAAGCCTCTATTTGTTGCCAAACTTGAATACTAGGAAATACTGGTGGCTAGACCGATATCGTAGCTCTCTTTTTTTTTCTCTTTTACTCTTTGACTACTTTCACTTTTATTGTCCCAATATTAAGGTGGTTTTTTTCCAGTTGTTTTTCCTACATTAGAAATTTAAATTATCTATGTATGTACATTCATATTATAGTACGACATAAATTAATTACCAATATTCTCAAAAAGAACACATATTTTCTAAATGTAAATGTACTAGAGTGCTCGAATATGAGGCAGTGTACGATATACTATGTAACCTACTGTTTGTTTATTTATAGTGTAATTTGTTTTAATAATATTTGTTAAATAAACGTTTAAAAAGAAAAAAAAAAAAAACATTTTACAGTTTTTTTGACAGTTACTCATTTTCTATAGATAACACTAGTGGACGATTTGACGGTTTGGTATTTACCTCAATATGGTTGTACTCTTTGCACCTGCTTAATATTTTATATTTAATATATTTGCGCTTATCTACAAAATTTGAATAATGCATTAATTTAATTTTTGGCTTTATTTTCTGTGTACGAAACTTGTTCTGAATTTTTTTCTTCAGCTGTAGAGTAAGAAAAAACATTAGTTAGGGCCTTTATATATTAAGGAAACGATATGTGGAAAAAATTCAGTCTATCATAAGCTGAACCAAAGTTATAGCAGATGGTGTCGTCGATATGATTCAGATTTTGAAATTGTTAAAGTGTGAATACAGAAAAAATACAAAATTATCTGCAATGAAAAAGTTTCTTCGTAAATTGGTCTACCAATTTTCATCTTATCAATAGACATATTTCGATGCATGAAGTTTTTCCGCAATTGAATTTTAATTAAAATGCCAAATGTTGCGAACGTTGACAAGCTCTCATTCTCAACACTTTGGTGTACAGCGGCTATGTTTAAATCACTTCGGCCACTACGAACGTATTGTTTTGGTCTATTGTCAGCAATACTACCGTGAGCCTCAAATTTAGCGATTAAATTACGCACAGCGGTCCCAAAAGGAGTCTGATTACGAGAAAAAGCTGCTCGACTTTTACGAAGTGATACAGTAAAATGTTCATCTTTTTAATAGTAAATTTTCACAACTGAAACTCTCTGTTCAAGAGTGTAGCGTTCCATGGTTAAAGTTTCCCAACTTTTTACTAAATAAATGTCAAAGGGTGACAGCTTAACTCTTGACATTTCTTCATTTGACGGACTATTTACTTCCTAACCTCACCCACCCTTTATCATATACAGGGTGTCTGGTGGCAAATTTATATTTTTAAATACGATTATTTCAAAGAGTAATAAACGGTGCGGAGGGAGGGTGGCGCCGTTGGAATTATCGATTTTGCGAATTTGTCAGTCACGATGTCGCAGTGGTCAAGTGAGTATCGCGCGTTCGCTGTGGATACATTTTTTAAGAGTAATGATTCTTACGTAATTGCTCGTCGACAATTTTGTTCAAAGTTCGGTATTCGCGAATAAGTGATGGACCGAGGGTAAATTTAATTCGTTCGTAGGTGCAGAGATTCCGCGCAACTGCTTCGGCTATGAATGCCCCACAATCAGGGCTCAGTCGATCCGAAAACATTGAACTGGTTGAAAGCAGTTTACGTGAAAATCTGCGACTTTCAATACGGAAAATAGCAGCCTCACTGGGACTTCCAAGAGCAATTATTCATGAAATTTTAAAAAACGATTTGAAGGATCTGGATGACATACCCTTTAAGAAATAAAATGCGAATTTCCATTCTATCGTTCAATGCTCTTAATAAAATTTTGTGTCAATTATTACGTTTTTTATTTAAGTTTGAAAATATAAATCTGCTACCAGACACCCTGTACATACACGTAAAAATTTAGAACCAAGAAATTTAATTGGCGCAATTAAAATTAAAGTATTGTTTGAAAAAAATATTCAAAATTAATTTCATGTAATAGAATTCATTAACGCGAACATTTTTTCTTGTGAAGCGAAATGTATCAGCCCACACGAATATCTATCTGCTTGTATGCCACAAGCCATTCGCACAGCTACACACTAACGAAAAGAAATCACTGTTTCTACGCGCCAAGGAAAATATGTCGCACAAATGGCTGGCCATAAAGTACACAAACTCATTTTTCATTTATCAATTGCAGCAGCATCACTTACTCAGCTCATGAAAATCCTTTTTCTATTTAAATCGAATATTAAAAATTCCCCAAACTTGCCATTCTACAGAAATGTGTTAATCATTCCGCCAGAAATATTTAAATATTCGTCATCTAGCGAAAAGCTATAATTTTTTGGGATTATTTTTTTCATTTTCTTTGCTTATTTACTTATTTATTTAGCTGGCAATAAATAAATCTAAGTCATTGAAATTGGTATTTTATTTATGTCCTTGTAAGACAGGCAATTTTTTACTACGTTGCTTTGGCTTTTTGTACAGAATGCCCTCATTTTGTCTTTTTTTTTCCATATATTGTCTGCCATCTAACCTTTATGTTTAATAATTTATCTTATTTCATTTATACTTTTACATTTATTTGTTAGAGTTTTTATTATTCAAGGGATTTATTTTTTATATCATGTTCCTGTTTTATACGTATAAATTTTTGCTGTCGTTTATATTCATTTAACTTTTGTTGTCTGTGACGATTTTTAGTGCCGCCCACACAACTGACAATACTGGATCACCATGGTGCTGCTGTTAGAGACCAAACAGCCGGTCCCTATTTGGAAGGTGACAGCATTAATTTAACATGTTTATCGAGTGGCGGCATACCACCACCTCGTGTTTCATGGTGGCGTGAACATGCTTTGGTCGATGATTCATTTCAAGTGCTACCAGATGGTACGGTGCGCAATGTGCTGCATTTGAAAAATATTTCACGCAAGGATTTGTTAACGGTAAGTTTCGCTTTGTGCTCGTATTTCTTATTCACTTTATTTTCTATGATATTCTTACTTTTATTTTTTCTGAATTTAACACGGGGTGTGAATGTGTTTAAGTGTGGCAAAAAAAAAAAAAATAAAAAATAGAAAAACACTTTCATTCTTTTACACAGATGTGGGATATTACCACATAAACATGTATATGTGCATACATACATATCGTCACCTGAAATGAAAAATTGCTTAACAACCAAAAAAATCTTAAATGTGATTTTTTTTTAATGGATATTTGTACAGCGCATCGAGGCACACCTGAACACATATTTTTAGCTTTCTATTTTTTTTTTTTTTTATCTTAGACCAGCACTCAGGAGATGACCCCCTATAGATGCGATGCATTGTGCTAGAGCTAGAGGAAAGGGATAGTGGAAGAGATGACAGGATTTTTTTGAAGCTTCACTATCGTACCACTCTGCTTTTGCACATTTTTTGTTTTATAGCACTGTTGTAGCGCCTCTGATGTCAAGGCGGCGTATTAAATTTGTTGAAGCTTCGATTTTAGTAGCCGTTTTTTTAGCACTCTTTTACTTAGCCGGTGCTACACAATACCGACGAAGTAGGGCGTTCTGGTGAGCCTGTGGATTGGAATCAGCTGAAGCAGGTGCTGTTCAGTGTCCAGTGACTATGCCTTCGCCACCGAAAACTTCCGACAACAACTGACACAAAGACACGAAAATGCCTAACAGAAAAATGCGAGATGTTTCTATGAGTCTGAAACTGGGTTAGAACCCAGGAATTTTATTAAAGCTATTCAAAAGGTCGTAACAACAAATGATTGTTTTCCACACTTCAGAAAAATGTGCCAAAAATGATAAAAAAAAAAATATAGTAGATATGCAGCACTTTTCTAAAATATTTCCTTTATTTTATTTGAATGATATTGGGAATAAAATATTATTTCCAACCACACACAAAAAAAAAATTCATAATATACATGAATATTTTATGAAAAATTTGCCAATGTACGAATTTCTCATATTTATGAAATTTTTCATACTATTCATGAAAATGTCCTAAAAATAAAATAGTACTGGGAAAATATTCTATGAATATTGTACGCATATTTTATGAAAAATACATCAAATATATGAAAAATTTCTTTCCATTTAAGTAAATTTACGTAGTAAATTTGCCAATGTACGAATTCATAGTATTTTTGATTTATTGCATATATATGATAAATAGTGTTTTTATTGTTCTTAAATTTTTAGAAAGTTGTAATTTGCCGAAGTTTATCTTCAATTTCTTCAAGACATTTTCCAAAAATTGCAAAAGCTCCTAATGAATCTTCTACACTAAATTTTCTTGGCTGCTTTCCACCACATTTATTTGGTGATAAGATATTAAATATTAAATCACGCGTATCTGGGAAAGGAAACATTTTTATTAACTGTTAAAATTAATTCTTAATTCCAGGTTGGAATACTTATTTACTTCGGTTTCCTCATTTAAAGAATTTAGATTAAGTTCATTTGCACTTTTTCCAGAAATTTTTTCATTTAAAAAGCTTTCAAGTATGTTGGATTTTAGTGCCCTTTTTTCATGAATATTTTGACCGCGTGAATACTTAATATAAAAGTCAATATTTAGCTAAAATTTAAAAGAAGCTGTCATTTTTATTCAATTATATAAAATTAATATATTTTAGTGAAAATTATACCATTCGAATTCCGTTTGCATTTGTGTATTCCAAGTTTTAAACACATCGGCAGCAGTATTACATTTCTTAATATTTCAAATATTTAATATTTCGCACTCTTCTTCAGGCACTAATTTGATATGCATATTTATATATAAAATATAAAAAAACGAGACTTGTATAAAAAATTTATGTTGCCAATGTTTTATATATTTTCTCACCAAATTGAATATCTTCATTACTTGACGGCTTTGTTGAATCTGATAAAGCACTCTTCGTTTAATATTGCAAACTTTAGCATAAATACGCCCTCTTTTACATGTTCGATAGAATTCATAAAAATCGGTTATGTAACAAATCTGTTTTAAATCTATAAATATTATCAAACAATTGGTGAGGACTTTCATTACTACATTCAAACGTATCACTTACTGCACAATAATGTTGTTCTTTTAAATGCAAAATATATTCACTGACATCTGTAAACACTTTATTACATTTAAAGCGTGGAATCATATTAACACTGTTGTTCTATTTAACAATTTTTATGCACAAAATCAATTTCATTTATTTCTTTAAGACGCTTACACTATGCACGCTAACACAAAATTGAAATTCCTTTTTTTTTATTTTCTTTAAACTTCTAATGCTTTAGACAGCAAATATAATCTTCTGGACTCTTCTTACATGCAGCATACCAAGCATAACTTATCCAGTTTATACCGTTAGTTTCTGTTAATATTTATAAAAAAGTTTTTAAAATATTATGAACATTTTTCATAATTTTTATGAATAGTTTCATAAAACCAATTAATAGCATCATAAATAAAAAATATTTTACTTCAATTTCTTAATATTTTTTATGAAGCTAGACATAAAATCCAAGAAAAATTACTATTTAATTTAGAAAAGTTCTAGAATTAAAAATAATTCATTATATTTAAGGAAAACGTTTCATATATTTTATGAACGAAAAAAAATATGAACGATTTTCATAAATATTATGAAAATAATTTTTATCTGAGCACAACAATTTCCAATTTATTTAGTTTTTTTGTTTCGCCTGTAAAATTATTAAACGTGATGTTAGGCTTTTTTACATTTTAGGTGACGATATGTTTGTATGTGGCTACGCATGTATTTCCGTTAGAGTACGTGATTTTATGTCTGTGTTATTTTCCATTACCAGCCTGTTATCCTTTAACTTAACGAACCGTAATAACAAAGAATATCAACATCACCGTCAGCCAACACGTTATACGGCCAACAATAACAACAAAAACTCGTCTACTAAAACATACAATGACTACTCATTTTTACTTTTTACTCTTGCAGCCTGCCATATTTTTTGTTTGTTTTTTTTTTGTATTTAAAACATACTTTTTCCTATAATGTGCCTTTTTGTTCACGTTTAATATATTGAACTCTTGCAAAGTTATTCTAGTCTTAAATTAAATCACATAAATTATGAAATGAAATTATAGCAATGAATAATAAGGAATTATGGATTCATATTTGAAATTCCTGTGTGTGCAATACAGCTCATTCTGTTAACCCATTTTCAAGGTAACTAAATCACTTTGGGTTTTTGCATTCATTTTATTGTAATTAAGACAAATAATTTGCACATATCATTATTATTCATAACAGCATACGGTTGGCGCGTTACCTTGAAGAGCATAAAATGAATTGGGTGTACAAGCTGCACACTGGGGCGAGTTGGGAAAATAAGCAAGCAGTTTTTTTTTTCTTTTTTTTTTATTTATAAACAAAAACCAATTTTCCTGAAGCAGCTACACCAAGGAGTAGCGAAATATCGAATAAAAATAAATCTTACATATATCAAAAGTACCTGCAGCTTAAATAATTATTGTAATTTATTCAGAATATTAGTCCCACTTCTATTTTTATTTTGACCTTTATTAATATTTTTTAGTTATATTTATTTTTGAGCGATGGTTTTTTTTATGAAAAGTTTTTAACAATTATTTATTTTTCAATATTTCGCTACCAAATAGGTAGCTTCGTCAGGAAATAATAATTCGTATATTATATACAAAATTTATTCAGAATATTTGGATTTTTTTTTTTTTTATTTCAATTACAGCGAGTAAGATAAAGCAGCCTGGGGTGGAACATGCATTCTGTTTAATATCAGTCAGTCAGTCGCAGTGTAATGTGTCTAACGTGAGCACCTGCCACGACGGCCGGATATTAAATTGATATGCTGAAGTGGGGCTCCGTTTTTCGTTACAGCCATCTGCAACAATGCCAGACAATTGAAATTATGACATTAGTTTTGTGCCACCCTGTACTTGCGTAAATTCGGGCCAAAAAGCTGCTTCTAACTGCAGTTCATGTTTTCTATCTCATTAAGGGCCAAATTCACAGTCATTAGTTAACTATTAGTAAACTAAAATGTTAACTATTGTTTAACTAATACTTCATATTCACAGTGTATTGTTTAATTAACATTCTCAGTATAACCAAAGAATGGTAACCCTAACAATCTTTTAATTTTCAATATTGGTAGCACAGTGCTACCAATACCAGTGTATATGGTTTTTGTTCACATTTCTTATATTATTTCTTAAAAATGGATAAAACAAGCACGCGCTCAGCGAACTTTACCGCGCAAGATATTGAATTGCTGCTAAAACTGGTTCAAGAAAACCAAAATATTATAGAAAATAAAAGAGCTGATAGTATTACATATACATATTATATTATGGTGGATGATATCAAAACAAAAATAGTAATACTAAATTACTAATCAGCTGTTGTCTAACTATTGGTTAACCAATGACATTTGGCGGTTTAACTAATATTAAACAAAAAGCTGTAAATCAATTATTAATTGGTTAAACTATTGCTATTAGCTAACCAATGACTGTGAATTTGTGCGTAAAGTTTAAATAAATCTTTGTGAAATATGGTTTCGCTTGTCTCATGAAATATTTGCCCCATCTGACCACTACCCTCAATTATTTACTGCATTAAATTTAACTTTGTTTACTTGGACGATCCCATTATTTTCAATTTTCCTGCCAAAATAATTACACAGTGTTGGCCACATAATCGCATTAATGAAGCCTCAAGTACTGTTCTAAGAACATATTAAAACAAAAAAATATTTCATCGCTCAAAACATGATACGTTTTCTTCAATTTAAGAAGCAGATGTACGAAAAACAAAAGAGAAAAGAAACTAAACACCTTGTTCTAAAATAATAGAAATGTTAATAAATCTGTAAATAAATACTAAAAATTGTATTAAACACGTCATTCATTATGAAACAACAACAAAAGAACACAACGAAATGGAATACAACAGCACAGAGAAGAGCACGAAAACCGCCTGTCGTGTTCAAATGAATGGGATAAATGCACAAGTGTTTTCGGTAACTAGAAGTCAAGCTGAGAAAATAAAAAGATTTTATAAAATTTATCACAAGGATTTATTTTTTGTTAAAACTTCCTTCCTATTTTTCTGAATGACCAAAATCTGGTTTTTTTTATGTTTTTCTTTTGCCAAATTTTTTATTTTTTTTTGGGAGAGAGTCCTACCTTCTCACAAATAAATTGCCAGCACTTAAATGCACGTACTACGTTTCAGTTTTCCTATTATTATTTATTTTTTAGTTTTTTTTTTTAGAATTTACTTTGGGGAATGTTTAAAGGCCAGCTATTCATCTTCGTCGAAGAAATGTGATTGTAAAGGGTATCAAACCGTAAAATATAAAAAAAAAATTAATTATAAATCAAAACAACACTGTTTGGTTGGTTATCATTACAAGGGGGGAGGAGGGGAAATAGGAAAGTGGTACGAGTTGAGAAAGAGAAAGCGGCAGAGAAGCAAAAATTAAAAGGGGAACTTCTGAAAACTATTAACAACTCAATTTGCGTTCATATTATGGAACTTCGCTGAAGGGAACAAGCATTCCCATGTGGACAAAACACTAAATGCTGCCTGCTTAGGGTGGCTACAGACGATGCAACAAGTTTAAGTAACTTGTTTGTCATTTATGTTGTATATTTTGACACAAACACTGAAACCAGTGATGTTAACGTTTTTATTTGGATTTCCGTACAGTGCTAAAAACATTACGTATATTCATAAAATTAACGTATTTGGGTAATACGACCTTCTCTGCTCCTTAGAGGTGTCTCTGAAGTACCATTCACATGTAGTGGGATACATCTGGATGTCACCACATTTCCGGAATAAACAATTTTTATCACACTTTCATCAAATGTAGTACCGCTGTTAAGTGCTTAACAGTGCTCTGTTAAGTAGAAAAAGAGCTCCGCTAAAATAAATGGTTTGTGTCTTGGGTTTTAAATTGAAATTTAAATTTAAATTTATCTTCACACACATCATAAAATTAACGTATTTTTGTACACAAAGTCTTGTTCAAACATAATAATATTTTTTTTTTAATTATATTATTAATTGACTTCTTTGTATTATATTTTTTGAAATATATTTATTAAGCTTAAGGACTTTTTTTTTTATTTTATTTTTTTTTATCATTCGATATTTCGTTAAAAAAAAAAAAAAAGACCTCAAGCTTAATAAAATAAATATATTTCAAAAAAAAAAATATTTTTTTTTATTAAAATAACTATACTCAATTCAAAATGTTTATTTAAAAAGCAACAAAAACGTAAAGACACAAGTAGTAATAATAAAATAAAGTATTAAAAATTTGTATTTTCACGTGTAGAATTTAACTACAATTGGCGTTATTTTTTATAGTTGTAATGAAGCCTTATTTTTTATGATTGGTTTTTATGAAAAATATGGGTGCCATGTGTAGAGACGTTATGAAAAATAAACTTTCGCAATTTAATATTTAAAAAGTAAGAGTTTTTAAAATTAGTGTACAAATATAGAAGTAACCTGCGTACGTTTTTTTTTTTTTTTTTTTTGTCTTGGACCGGCACTCAGGGGATGACCCCTACACATGCGATGCATTGTGCTGGAACTAGGAAATTAGGTTATGGGAAGGAGGATAGAGGGAGTAGTGTTTATTGACATTTGATTTAAATTTTCCCAAGCTAAAAGTGACAGGAAATACCTCTGCGGGTAGTCTATTCCACATTCGTGCCGTTCGGCCAAAAAACGAATTTTCCCTGTAATGCGTAGTGCGAGTCGCCATCAAATCGACCACAAATGGATGCGCTCTTAATGATGATCGCGTCGTGCGCGCGAATACCCGGGTTTCGGGAACAAGTTCCCTGATTTCATTAGAACACCTCCCATTATAGTAACGATAGAACAACGAAACGCAGAAGGGTCTACCGTACAATACCGCAAGGTTAACATCACTGATTGCAACCAACAAGTAAATAATACACGCAATATAATGTCTGTATTTGGTATTCGGATTGAACATCGCCGGAGAATGACTTTTGAAAAAAATGAGCACTGAGCTAAGTGGCATAGCAGCAATTAATTGCTTTTTATTTTATTTAAATTTTTGTAAAAATTAATAAAATTTACCCAATGCTAATTTTTTCCAAACGCTATTTTCTCTTTTTCTCTTTCCTTCAGCTCATTTTATTTTTTCATTAATTGACAAAATCATTCATGTTTCTGCATGTCAGTTTGCACTGAGCTAAACCCGTAAAAATAATAAACAATGACACAACCAACATGAATGCAACCGGAAAATATCAAAATATTTTGACACATTAATGCATGTGAGAAAAAATGCGAAATGTTTTTATGACTTAGTCCGAAACTGTGCTCGAACCCAGGACTCTTGGTTTTATAGTGAAGGAGCTAAATATCTCAAACATCGCCACCTTCGGTTAAAGCCTGTTAATGACTGTTTTCAAGACGTTTTGCTCTAGCACTTCACCACCTGTCACTTCTCTACTTTATCCCTTTCCAAATACTATCGCTGCATTGCATACGAATACATATGTTCGTAATAGATCGGAAATCACACAAATCTTCCGATTAAAACGAATAGCAGCAGAAAATCTAATTATATTTGTCACATAATCCATTGTTACACATTAAATTCACTGAACTCCAATCACACACATTCTAGTTAAAAGCTAAGAAAATTTAAGAACATGTATTTAAGAAATACGTGGTTAATAAGGGGGCCGAAAGAGGCAAAGCGAAAGCAAAAGTAAATAACAAAATAATCTAAAACCCAAATTTAATATGTGCTTAGCCATTTAAACTGGGGAACACACAAACAAACAAAAAAAGGTATTAAATCAGGTGTTTAAGTTAATTAAAATTATGAGTGTTCATGTGAACAAAGCAAAATTACAATAGGGCCAACCGAACGTGAACGAAATGAGAAGGCAAACCAGCAAAGAACATATTTTCCAAACCCCAAATGCTGTTGTTAACTAAAAACATATTCAAATTTTAAAACTCTTCTATTTGCTTTAATGCTTAACTAAGACTTTCAACTAATTTATGACAGTTTTTCTAAAGGGTTTGGCAATAACAGCAACTGAATGTACAAATAGCAGTTTGAACATAAAGTTTGTGCAACTTTCGGTAGGCCAGGGTTGATATCCTCTGCTAGTCGAGTTTGTATGTTTGAAACAGCAGCTGACTGGCAAGTTTTGTTGCAGCAATTCTTGAGTTTCTTTCTGGTGAGAAACTTAAGACCAATTTTCTGCTACTGAGTTTCACACTGAAAAAAATCCTTCATTAAATGCAAGTTTTCATTAATACCGGGTGTCCGCCGGGAAGGTATACTATTTTCTTTTGCCGCCATTTTGGTAAACATTAGTCTTGACAGTTCATATTTGGCAGTCGTGAAGTAGACACGTGGCAAATTTATTATGGAAAAATATTCGATAAACCAACGTGTTTTAATCGTTAAAACATTTTATCAAAATCAATCATCGATTACGGTGACGATGAGAAAGTTACGTTAAATTTTTGGGTGAAACCACGTGCCAAAAAAACGCTGATTTCGATGAAAGAGGGTCTGTAGGTGAAAGGCCCAAGCATGGACCACAACGTACTGCAAGATCGGCTGAAAACATTACTGCTGCTCAAGAAAGTGTTCAAAATAATCCATCAACCTCAATTCGACGTCGTGTTCAGGAGCTTGGTCTTCAAAGAACAACTTTGGCCACAATTTTGCACAAGGATTTGGATTTCTTTCCTTTTAAGATTCAGTTGACACAAGAGCTTCTTTCACAAGACCGATTTTGATGAAAAAATCATAATGAGTGACGAGACATATTTTCATTTGAATGGTTATGTATATTCATCAGTCAGTCTGGTGTGAAATTTGGTCAGGAGGTATCATTGGACCTTATTTCTTTGAAAATGAAAACGGCGTAACGGTAACTGTGAATGGGGAGCGATATCGTGATATGATTGAAAACTTTTTAACGCCACAACTGCATGCTTTGGGCTTGATTAACATATGGTATCAACAATACGGTGCCACATTCCATACAGCCAGGATTACAATGGAATTACTGCGAAATCTCTTTCCACAACAAGTTATTTCAAGAAATGGTGATGTTGATTGGCCTCCACGGTCGCCTGATTTGACTTCTCCGGACTTCTTTTTGTGGGGATATCTGAAAAGCAAGGTTTATGCAAACAAACCAGAAATACATGAGCCACCTTAAAAAAAAAAATTCGTGATGAATTTAATGAAATATCGCTTGAAATGTGTGAGAATGTAATGAAAAATTTGCTCAAAAGGGCTCGCATTTGTGAGGCTAACAGAGGCGGACATTTATCTGATATTGTATTCCATACATAATTGCCGACATTAAACATAAAACATTTATCAATATAAGATCCATTGTCTTTCATTTAATCAAAAATTATTAACAAACAAAGTAGTATACCTTCCCGGCGGACACCCTGTACAATGAACAATGGTAGTAGATACAGGAAATCTTGCTCACTCTGCTCTACATAATGTAGTCCTAGTTCATTATATCAATGAATATATTTTCAATTCTCAAAGACTTTTTGGGAACTTTTCTACAAACATGTGAAATTTTTTCGACTTTTTCCAGAAATTTCTTTGAAGGCCTACTGATGAGTTGACAGCAGAACCAATGAAATGTACATATAAACTATCTTAATGATCCAACAGACAGACATACACGCACATATATATATAAAAATTTATTATTTTATATGTAGAAAATTTCATTTTATTGAAGAAATACTTTCATTGTGTTTACGATAACAATATTATTTCATATATGAAAGTTTCTATATGAAAGTTTATGAAACAATTTTATTTATGTTATGTAATGATATCATTATATCAATGAAATATATACATTTTATATATGAAAATGTTTCATTAAACTAAAGAAATACTTTCATTATTATATTAACGAAACACGCACTTAAATGATGTTCATAACTGAAATGAAACAGTTTTTTTTTGATTCACTGAAAAGCATCTTTTGGATGACTTTTAATGAGAAATTTCATTGTATTAATGTAAAAAATTCATTGTATGTATGACGAGTTTCTTTATAGAGCATGTATTATCTTTTGATTTGCAATTCTCACTATTAAACTGGAAGTTTGATGTGGGTGTAAAAAACGGCGCAAAAAATATAAAAATTGCAAAACTAGAATTTCATAATGTGGACACTACAGCATTTTTAATTGCATGTAAAAATTTTAGGTATAATATTGAGTAAATTCCAAATGAAATTGAGAATTCCAAATTGAAATTGTACAAAATTACAAGTGAAATTAAGAATTTCAAATTAAAATTGGGAAAATTTTCGAATATAGTTGACAATATCAAATTGAAATTGGGGAAATTTCACATAAAATTGAGAATTTTTGTTGCAGCAATTTTTACTAAATTTTTTTTTTTAACTTGGACCAGCACTCAGGAGATGACTCCTACAAATGCGATGCATTGTGCTGCAACTAGAGGAAAGGTATAGTAGGAGAAATGATAGGAGGTGAAGCTTCACTATCGTACAACACTGCTTTTTGCACGTTATATGTTTTTATAGCATCGCTGTAGCTTGTCTGATGTCAAGGAGACGTATTATATTCTGAAGCTCCGTTTTTAGTAGCCATTTTTAAAAGTTTTTTTACTTCGCCGGTGCTACACAATTTCGACGAGAAAATTGCAAATGAAATTGGGAATTTTAAGTTGAAATTGAGAAAATTCCAAATGAAATTGAGAAAATTTTATTTAAGTAATTTCATTCGGAATTTTTCTCAATTTCAATTTGAAATGCTTAGTGTCATTTGGAATTTGCTCAATTTCAATTTAGAATTCCCAATTTCATTTGGAAGTTTTTCAATGTCATTTGGAATTTTCACAATTCCAAAGAAAAATGGTGTAAAAATTGCACGGCTGGACAGTGATCGATGGAGCAACATCTTCATAAATTTAATTTTTTTTCTTTTTAATTATTTAATTACAAGAAAAATAAAAAATTCCTAATAATAATTTCGTGCTGAAAATCAATTATCTTTCGAAAAATCCCAATAGTCAGAAAACATGCTCTGTCTTATTGGAAAACACGTTGCTCTAATTTTGCTCCATTTCGTTTTCCTTAGTGTTCTGTTAGCATATTTAAATATAATTTAACAACAATATTATTATACAATTTTAATCCGATTAGTTGCTACATTTATGTTAACATTTCCCAGTTACTCAAAAAAAAGAAAATGTTTCTTTTTTTTTTTAAATATTTTTAATATAAAAGAAGATTAAAATCGATTATATTGTATGTTTTATTTCTTCTTTACTTAAATTACATGTTTAGCATACGAAATTATTCCCCATAAAATTAAATACTATTGCTTATACTGTGCTTATCCATAGAATTTATGATTTTAATGGATTTTCTAACAATTGAGCATAATTGGATTAGAACACGAAATGCTGTCAAAAGAGCTGATTAGAAAAACTTGAGCAGCTTTAAGCTTCCCATGTTGCACTTAAATAATTAATTAATCGGTTAACCGATTAATCTACAGATTAATTTGAAATTGCTTATTTTTGATTAGTGATTAAATGAAGCTGAAGGCGCTTTTAACAATTTTTATAAACACAGAAAAAAATTCCAATGTAAAATTAACATGACTAAATGGTGATTAAAATCATGACCGAATTTAAATTTCACACTGATTCACATTGATATAAAACGAAAAAAATTCTAAATTACCTTAAACCAACTTGATTCAATATTTTTCGTAATAAAAATAACGTTGTGCGCTGTTAAATACATAAAATCCTGTTTTATATTTTAAATTAAAGTTTTATTTACTAAATCGATACAGGTACAACAATACAATACAGCAAAATTCAATATTTTCGTACAAAGATAGACTAATGTAAAATTAACATTGCATTAAGTAGAATGAACATTGAGCAATATTGAATAAATAAATGACAATTTTTAAATTAAATTTTAATCAGCTTGATCCAGTTTTTTCTGTTTTTATACGAAAAATTCTCAAAGACTTTTTGAGAATTTTTATATAAACATATGACATTTCTTAGCTTTTTCAAGGATCGGTTGAATGTCTGCTTTATTAATTCAACTTAACGGATCTGGAACGAGAGGAAAGGGATTGTTAGAGAAATGGCAGGCGGTGAAGCTTCAATATTTTGTTTTACAGCAGTGTTGACACCGAGGTCTATTTATTAGGTCTGTGCAACTAGCCATGTGTGGTACATGGGTTGCGATGGCACGATGAATGGTATCTCCACGTTGACTACAAATCCAAAAACAGACCTGAGTTCAAACCCAGTTTCAGACTAAAATTTTAAAATAAAAATAAACATCTCGCATTTTTCTGCAATTAATTGCATTAATGTGTCGTTGTGTGTCAGTTGTTGTCGGAAGGTTTCAGTGGCGAAGGGATAGTCACTGGTGATTGAACAATACCGGCTTCAGCTGATTGCAATACACAATCGCATCAGAACGCCCTCCTTCGTCGGTATTGTGTAGCACCGGCAAAGTAAAATAATAATACAAATGGCTACTGAACCGAAGCTTCAGCACTGCTACGATATAAACAAAAAACGTGCAAAAGCAGAGCTGCAAAATAATTAATAAAGCTTCACCTCCTGTCGTTTCTCCTACTATCCCTTTCCTATAGTTCCAGCACAATGCTTCGCATGCGAAGGAGTCATCTCCTGATTGCTGGTCCAAAATAAAAAAAGTGGTATTTTTTCAATCGTGTTTCTCCAGCGATATTCAATTCTCATTTGATGTGGCGTTTATGATTTACTTGTTGGTATCAGGCTTTGTTAGAAAATATGCAACATGAATGATGAATGTGTTGCATCGTCTGTACCCAGATAAAAAAAAAAAAATATTTTATACTTGACTGTCAAAATTTGTTTATATTTTACACATTTGTTTAAGTTGAGCGAGCGCGCCATTAACAAATTTACTCACTTCTTTATTTTGAGAGAAGGTTGTAAAAGCTATTAATTAATTAATGTAAAAGTAATCACCCGGGGCATAAGTAATCACCCGATGTCTTTTTGCTGTAATTTTATTTAATAACAACCTTTGGATTTGCATGTATGGTCATCAACTCTGGCGGCGGTCACTTAGCCGATATCATAAGCAGTGCCAAAATTTGTCTTAAAAAAAAATTAAAGCAAAAGAACATCGGCTGATTACGTTTGGCCCACCCTGTACGTAAATGAAATTAATGTTTTTCTTGCTATTGTAGCCTGTGTGTGTTTACTTTTGAGAGGGTAGTAGTCTTCTGTTTTTGACATCCCAAAGTTAATTTACACTAACAAAATGCCAGTTGTTTTTTGTGTTGTTCATTGTTGTAGAGCTGTATAGACCTAATAAATAGACCTTAAAGGAGACGTATTAAATTTTAAAGCTTCGTTTTATTAGCCATTTTTGTAGTTATTTTACTTCGGCTGTGCTACACAATACCCATACGTACTGTGATACATGTACATACATATGTATATGGGCACTTATCGACTGATTTTTATTCTCCAAACTGTTAAAAACGTCTTCAGCTGAGAAAAATATTTTTTTTTTTTGGAAAAAATTACACTTTCACTTTTTTCTTTTTTTTGGAAAACAGCTATCGATAGGAAAAAATTACACTTTCACCTTTTTGGTTTTTTTTTTTTTTTTTTTTTTGGTAAACGCATTAATATTTATTAAGGTTTTCTAATCTTCTGTAACAAGTCCCTCTGTCATTTATGATTTTCCACACAATTTCAATCTGATTGCTAAGTTCCATTATCGTCACTAAAGCAATTTCAATATTATTTTTTGTGCATTAAATATCATCTTTAACCTGTCAGGCAAGAAGGCAAAATAGCAAGAAGAGGAAAACAAGCAAAACTTTTACGTTCTATTTTTCTATTATTTAAATATGATGACTTTTGAAATAAAAAGTAATAAGAAACAAAATAAAATCACTCGATACCGTCATATGCGTGTTTTGTTTCTTTTTTTTTTTTGTTGCTTCCTTTTTCTATTTTGTGGGTATATTTATTGTACGAATGTGTATAATTTCAGTTCCTATTCAACATTATTAGCATTTATTTGATATTTGTGTATAAATATATACCCTGTAGGAAATGTCGACAGTGAAGCGGTACACTCCAAAAAAAAAAATTCTGAAAGAAGCTGTTTCATTGTACCATTTTTTTTTTAGATTTTTTCCTCAAAGTCAATTTTGTAGAAGACAGCACAAAATCTTCAAGTGGTTCCCCAAAAATCTCTCAAATTTTAATTTTCACTAAAATTTATTTCATTATTCTTAATATTTCTATTTTTCTACAAAATGTAATTTTATGATATTTTTTCAACAAAGAAAACAACTTTAATTTTGCCCGTAACACATTTATTATCAACAAAACGAAATTAAAAAAAAAAAAATATAGTTTTCCATTTGCATCTTTAGTGTCTCTAGCCCCACAAACGGCCTAGTAAAAAATGTAGACAATGTCACCAATATATGCGACAAATGTGGGGACTAGGAGATACTTCATCCCCTGCTTACTTCCGGGTATTTAACATGTGTCCTTATTTGTGTGAGTGTGTGTGTGTGTGTGTGTGTGTTTGGTCTGCCTTGAAATATTATAAATTCTTTTGCTTTATACACATACAATCTCTTATAGTTCGTTCATTTTCATATTCACTGACTTCCTGTGCTCTTCGTTGTGCTATTTCATATCGATTTTAAATTACCGAAGACAGTCCATTTCCTTATTGACAATTTTATTGTGTCTGTAGGAAAATTTAATTTCAAAGTGCCCATATTGTATGGTTAATAATGTTAATATATCAATGGAATAAAAATTTATTAGCCGAATTTACGGTTTTGTTATTGTACACACACATGCATCAGCATTATTGAAATACACATACACATTTAGGCGTTGAAGTGTAGGCACTAATAATACGGCTTAGTATTCAATCAATGCCTTACAACGAAATTCTTTTCCATTGATTTTCCCATTTCTATTTGTATTACATTCTAATAATGTAAATATGGCATTAGATAAACAGACTTCAATCATTTGCACTGACATTAATACATTCTAAGAAAATATGCTTATAATACTCGTATTTAGAGTACTAAAGAAGAGAGAACAAATTACTTTGATTTGGTGAGGATGGAGAAAAATAATTAGAGTCATGGCTGAGGTATTAATATCGTTGTTGCTTCAATCATTACATATACACAGAAAAAAATAAAACAAAATTTTAATTTAAAAATTTTGTAATATCAATTAAAAGTTTAATTACATTTTCACCCGCAAATAAAATATTATTATCAATTAAATTATTATTGTTGACTTTGTAAGGAATTAATTTAAATTTTTATTATTAAAAATTTAATAAAATATTTTGCAATTTTCAAACAAAGTTTTTATACTAAAAAAAAAAAAATATTCGAATTTACTTCGAATGCTTGTTGGGTATTAATTTCCATTTGTATAACGATTGTTGGATATATGAAATAACTATAAGCGTTTAAATAATAATGAGCAGCCAATTTGTGTATTTCATAGCAAGCAAATAAATAATTTATTTATTTAAGTATTAAGCCCAAAAACTAATTAAAAATTTAATTACATTGATTAATCTTTTAATTGAAAAATATACTCGTATTATTCGAATTAAAAGTGCTAATTAAAAATAAAAAGACAATATTTCTTTATATATATTTAATTATATGGAAAATATAAATTGAAATATAATAAATCAACTCTAGTAGGTTGGTCGACAGATTTGGGTCGGAATATATTTTATAAAAAAAAAATTTATATTCAATATAACCTCAATTCAAATTCAAATGATTTCATACTCCAACTGGCTCAAAATACTATGCTGATGAAAACGTTGTTTTCATAAAGGACTGAGACTTTACAACATGATGCCAAATGATATTAAAATTGAACATAATATTATTGTATTTCGAAAAATTTTTGTAAATTTCGTAAGAAATAATTTAGTTTAGAACACTTAAGGATTTTTTTATCAATTTAATTAATATGTAAATTTTTAAAGTATACTACTCAATAAAACAATAATAATAACTTCTGGGAGAATATTGTATGAGATTATTGAGAGAACCAGGGTTCTATAAAGAATACATTTCTGACCACAACATTATTCTCGGGACCCTACCCCAATCCCTTACGGATTATTGTTTATATACCAGCACCCGAAGATTTTTTCTTAGTAGAAATGTGTGAAAAAAGGGAGGGTCCATGCGCGGAGTGGCTGTCTTCTCCTATGAGGTTGGTGCTAATGTTGGCTCTGTAACTAGAAGGAGCCATGTTCGATTCCCAGCCCGGCCAAGTCAAAATTTTTTTTTTGAAATTTTCTACAGCTACAGCAACCTCCTTCGTCTGCATTTGAGTAATAAAAAGGTCGGCGAAGTAAAATTATGAACAAAATTACAGCTAAAAAATAATACGTAAAAAAATTAAGATCCGAAACGAAGACCGTCGGTTAAAGACAAAAATGTTTCTGATGTGTCCAAGCTAATACTATGTTCAGATTTGCATTCGTTGGTCATCGCTTTTCCTTTCTTTTATTTACTGATTTGATATTTGGCTTACCATTGAACATAATTTTTTTACTTCTCACTGAACACACCTCCCAGCGAAAATACTTGTGACAAGGGTTGCATTTCACGTTTTACTCAATATTTATAAAAATTTCGTACTTATTGAGCGGTGACTTAAATTACATTTTGTATAGAATATTGAGCACAATATTGGCATTTATTGCATGTCGGAACAGCTATTAACAGCGCTCAACTAGGTCGAACAAGAAAACCGCGCCGAAATAAGAAAATAAATAAAATTGATCTTCTTTAGCTTAAAAATTAATGCAGAGACTTAGCAACTCTGCTTTACAAGGAGGTCTCTCTCCCTTTTCCATTAAGTTCGGGTGCATTGTGGTGCATCACTACAAGCGATAGAATAAATTCTAATATACAAATTCCAATAGGTTTCTTTAATTGCCCGAAAATCAAAAACAATCCCTTTTTTTCCATTGGAAAAATAAATCACTGAAATTTTGAAATAATTTAATGCTTGGCATTTGGTATGACCAGCAAAAAAAAAATCACGTGTCTTAGTCAAGGAAAATATTTATACCCCGCAGATTTTAATGACTTTAACTGACAACAGCAACCATGGCCTTTTAATATAATAAAAAAAAAAGAAATTATTAAAATGATTTTAAATAGAACATGCTGCAATTAATTACAAATATATTCCATTATTATGCCCAGCAGGGTGTTTGCTTTAAAAGTGATGTAGTCAAAAGAATTTCGAACAGTCGGTTTTTGCAGATATGTCCTCAAGACGGTAATTGATTTTAAAACAAAATGCTTTATAAATGCTACTGACACTTTCTTTGCTTCAGTGGAAATGTCATGCGGATAATGTCGTTTTTTCTTAAACAAACAACAAATAAAAGGTGTTTCGGTGATTACTGGTATTGATTGACACTTTTGTGAACAAAAACAAAAACATACACAGCACTCAATAAATGTTTATACAATATACAGTTAAACCTCGCTAATACGAATTACTCGGTAATTCGGAGAGCATTTTCCATTGCATTGCGTTGTCTATAATCCGCATTGATTTACAACTTTATGACTTCATAATACGGATTGCAAGCAGACTCTAGTGTTAACATCACTGCATGTATGAGAAGAAGTAGTAAAACCTATAACGTTGTTATTCGTGTATTAGTATACGAACGGTGAGTGAACATTTCGGTACAATAGATGTAATAGGTCACGTTCCAGCTGCATAACAAAACAGTTCGGACTATGGAGAGTAAAAAGAAAATTACTCTCTGAATGTGACAAAGTTTCCCAAATTTACTGCAACGAAAAAAAACCACAATTGAACATCTTGAAATACTAATGCTGCTTACTTTCTCAAATAAAATTTATTTTAGTGATTTTAGACGCCTAAAATGCATAATATTTTAAAAGCAAAACATTTGCATCATTGCCGACAGCTGTAAAAAGTGAATGAATATAAACTGAATGAAAGTAAAATTCGTTTTTTTGTTAAAGAAAGTGAAAATATGCACAAATATAATATATGAAAGACAAAGTTTTTGTGAACAAACCACAAACAACTGAAGCTCTGAAGGATGAAATTCGGCTCTGTATAAACGAGATAAGCGAAGCTTAGCTGCAAAATGTGATTAAAAATTTTGCGAAAAGAGAGGACGTCTCCCGATGTCCTAGACGTGGATATTTGGCCGGCATCACATTCCATTTTCAATTCCCATATTTCTACTTTACATGGGTAGCAATAAAATGAAATATGTAAAAAAAAACGTATGTTTTTAACCTAACCTAACCTCAAATTTGCCCACCCTTTACACAACTTAAGGTATGTACACACGATTGTCATTTACTAAAATATTGACAGAAAAATTGTTACAAAATGTGCAACAATCATGTGAACACACAATTTTTGTGTGGCAACATCGTCACAAAATGTATTGTCGGCGCATTGTATGCCAATAATACTGTCACCATTCTGACAATCGTGAGAACACCCTTCATTTCCATTGACACGCAATTTACAGTCATTTGTTATTGTCGCATGTGCTTCATTTAGTGCACCGTACAATAACACCATTGGCAGATAAATATTTCTGTTGGCAATGCTGCCCATAAATATTAAGCTACAATGTTAAAAGTTGGATCTGGCAACGTTTGCCTTACTATAATCAGACAACCGTGTGAACAGCCAATTATAATTGGCAGATCACACTTATTGTCACAGAACTGTGTGCCAATAAAATTTTATGAATTTCTTTCAATAGTGTGAACAGAAAAATTACCAGATGGTAACAATTTTTCATTGTGAGTGCATTGCCAACATATTGTCGTATCCTTACAATATTGAACATAGCTTTACAACTTAAAGTTTATTTGAAAAATTTTCCTCTTTGCTTTTTAATAAATTTTAAATAAAAACAAAACACAGCTGATAATTTAATTCTAGTTCGAACTTATCTAAAGCAAAAGTTCGTAGAACTTTAGACAGGAACTGGAAAATTTTACTCTGTCATTTTCGGTCAATGTTGCACAAAAATTGTTATCTGGAAGAGATTGGGAATAATTTGTGCGAGTTCGGACTGTTTTGTTATGCAGCTGGAACAGACCTAAGGTTTGCTTGCCTTGTCACAACATGTAATACTGTGTACAAAGATTAAGAATAAAAAAAAAAAACATTTATCTGTCCGCGAAGATTCTAACTTTAATCATTTGCAACTAATAACAATAATCCCAAGTCTTGAATATTTCAAAATGGGGTCCCTGTGCTTTTAGCTGAAGGCACAAGAGAATAACAAAAATTGCACATTCCCTGGGAAGAATATTTTATTTATAATATAGTTTTCAATTCAATTTTACATCCATATAATTTTAATTTTTCAAACTATTTCATATGAATTGTATTTTTATTCTCAATTGCAGGTTTACACATGCCAAGCCAGTAATGGTCATGTTGTGGCAGCCTTGACCAGAAAAGTGGTGCTCGATATGAGTTGTAAGTATCAATTGTGTAATAATTAATATTGGCTGTATGTATAATTTATAAATGTCGACTTCGCAACAGATGTTGCATTTTTTACAAATCGTTCCAGTTTTTAATTATTTACGAGTATATGACGAGAGTATCAGTCATAAGAAAGCGAGAGCGGTCATTTGCCAACATACTATACACAACATTTATGTAAAAGCATAGATTTTGTATTATTTTCCGTCTTGCAAGTATGCTTCTTCTTCTATTTTTGTCACAATCAGAACTGCCTCTATACTGCGGTTACAAATCCACAATCATCTTAATCATAGAAAATTTTATTTTAAATGAATCACATGGACAATATACTTTAAAAGCAGTTAGCGAAAACTTCTAAAAGTCAGCCGAAATATGTAAATGTTTGGGCTTTTCTGCAAAACGCTGGTCAAACACGAAAACTCCATAATATATTACACAATATGGGGTTGAACAAACACAAATCTCTGCAAAATTTTGGCAAACTAATAATGTAATCTATTGATATATAATTTAGAAAATAATTGGTTAGGGAATTGTGCTCCAGCCGCCCTTTTTTCCAGACCTTGTTCGTTTCGAATACCATTTTTATCGACTATTCGTAGGCAGTTGAGTAATAAAAATGTCGGCGAAGTAAAGTAACAATCAAAATTAGAGTTGTGTCGTTCAGCTCTGACCAAGTTCAATTGAACGATTCAGTAAACTGAGCGAAGTGAGCGCTCACTGTTTTTGATAATTCTAGTTCAGTTAAGAGCTCTTGCCATGTTTTGTTTTTCGTTCATTTTATTGGTTCATCAGTTAATTTTCTTAAATAAAATTGGTATGATGCCAGATGCGAATATTTCACGTCATTGGCGATTTAGTGGAAACACTATTTTTTCTTAAATAAATTTCTGTCTTGTAGTTTGTATTTATTTGATTTAAGTTTCGTTACTTGAATAATAATAATATAAATTTTATTAAAATTTTTTATATATTTATATTAGCGTATGTAAAACATTTCACAAATTTCCCTAAAATAACAAATTTCAGCACCAAAAACATATTTTCTCTTTCTACTAGTGATTAAAGCTGCCTTGGTGCTGTGTTTGATTGAATCAAATGAGCTAAAAAATCAGTTCAGAAACAAAACCAACTGAGCGACAAATTCAACTGAGCATCAAAATCAAATGAGCTAAAAGTCAACTGATACTACTGAACGAACCAGCTCACCAAAAAGAGCTGAACTAAAAAAGAGCGCTCACTTCAAAGAGCTCATGAACCCAACTCTCATCAAAATGGTCTCAAATGTATCTGATTTGCACCTGCAGACTTAAACAAGAATTCTGCCCTTTTCCTAACTTTACAAATTCCCTTGCTTAGACAAGCCTTTTCCAATTAGGATCGCTGCAATGCGATGCATACAAAAGGGACATCTTCTGGGTATTAGTAGAACACGGCATACGCACTTAGTTTCCAAAATTTTCCTAATGATAAATCCCGTAACAGATTTTGCAGAAACAAATATTCTGTTTTGTGTTTTCTGGGCGTGTCGTTATTGTCGCACAGATCACAGCTTCTTTCGAAATAAATAAGCATAACTTAAGGATATTGCATAACAAACTGTTAATAGCCAGCAGCTTGGCAATTTTTTGTTATTGAATGAATGACAACCAGCTGACTGACAGACAACTACCTGACAACCAGAGACAAACAGACAGACAGACAGACAGACAGACAAAGGAAGGGCAAGTGGGTGTTCATTCCCCACTTGGGAAGGAAGGAGGGACGGAGGATAAACAGTAGTTTTAGGCTGGACGATCGTTGCAGCCTTCCTTCCTTCATTACGTCGTCACTGGTTGATGGACTACTGTTCACTCAGGATCTGAATCTGCAAGGAGATTCGTGGTCAGGGATGTGGTCTATCAGGGGCACAGACGGACCGACGTATGCAGACAGAGACAGACAGACAATCTGACAACCAGCTGACTATCAGACAGACAACCTGACTACCAGACGACAACAACAACCTGACGACTGACAACCAGACGACAACTACCTGACTGATAACCAACTGCAAAGAAATATTCTTTCGAATTTTTTAAAAAATGTAAACAATTTCTTCTCTTTCTCACACATAAATAAAAAAAATTTTGTGCCCGCTGTAACGCTTTCTTTGCGCACCTTTTCTCTATCGCCAATATTACAGCACACATCGTGGACATATCTTTTTTGCTGGTGCTGTAATAATTTTCAGTTTTAAAAACATTTAAATTAATGACTTCTTCAGACGCCACTATAATTAAATTTTAGTTTTATGAGACAAAATCATTTTCATTAAGAATGGGGGGGGAAACAAAAAATAACAAAAACAAGCAAAGTTTCGTGCTTAAAGTTTTAACAATGTGTTTCATTTCAGACATGTCACATGCATTTAATTTTTATAACATTTATTAATTCGTATTATTTATGAAACAAGTTTCTTGCTGTTTGAAATACAAAACAAAAAACAAAAAAGAGAAAATAAACGGAAAATAAATATTTAAAATTCATTATGCAAATATCCTGTGCTGTTGTCCTTGTAACGAATGCATATTGCATGTACTTATAATGTAATTTTTCATTAAGAAATTAAATTAAACAGAACTGTCAAGATGTAAAAAGCACAACAACACGAATAGGGCATTGTTAAAGGAAAGAAAATAAAATAAAATAAAAATGGAAATTTTAAGTCAAGGTTGCTTGAACAAGCTGAGGTAATAAATTGTTTCATTTTGAAAAATTTTGTTGGTATTTTATTATTTTTTTTTTGCTTAAAGAAATTAATCAATTAGACAAGAGGAGTGCAAGAAGAATTAGAAGACAAACTATAATGATATTTATGCTCTTCTGCTAAGTTAAATGCAAGAAATTAATTTAGCAGTCTAAAAGTAGGCCGGGTTTGTAATTTTAAATACTCCATTGGCAGTACAATCGACTCTCAATAATTTCTCAAGAATAAAGTGTTGTAAAATAGTGAAGCTTCCCCTAAGCTATCCCTTTCCTCTCGTTCCAGCAGAATGCGGCGCAAATGTAGGGGTCATCTGAATGCTGGTCCAAAATAAAAAAAAAAAATTTCAAACTTTTTAATTAACAATTCTCGATAAAGGTCTTCTATAAATTGAAATATATACATGTTGTTTGGTCCCCTTAGTAATTGGAAATCATATCAAGTCGCTATCTTGCTCGCGAACGCTCTATAATTTGAAGATTTGGGCTGTACGCTTCTAACTATTTGAACGATTTGGAAGAAGAGCAAACATGACGCAATACTATTTTTTTTTTTGAGTTTGCAGGCCTTGCTCGCCGGTGTTCCACATACAAATTGAAGTTTAGCTTCCCTGCACTTTATAATTTGAAAATTTGTTTCAGTTTCTGTGCCATGATGTGTAGTGAGTGGTACCTCTAGAATGCTTGGCGAATACCGCGATTCCCTTTAATGATGCAATTTTCCGGCATTTTTGTGTCCGCGTGCTCTGGGTTTCTCGTGACAGGGACATCCCAGGTAACTGCGCTGCCGATGGACTTGCTAGGGTGGCAACACTTCCGCAGCATTATTGTACGTAGTGTGGTACGTGCTGTAGGGGTTATACCTCTTGCCACTGTTGCATTGTACATTAGGGGGAAGTATATGGTGGCTGCTGACAGATCCTTGGCTGAGGAGGAATCTAAGACTCACCTGAGCCAAGTTGAATACGAGGCGCAGCAATCAACTCATTAGGTTTGCGCGTGGGGACATCTCCATTACGTTATCTACTGTATCTCACGGGTCATTGCATCATGGTTTGGCAAGCCGAGACATTGCGTTTACCTGTAAATGATTTCTGTCGGGGGGGGGGGGGGGGGGGGTGTAGATTAGAGGAAGAATAGGAGAGTGTGACCCCCTTTGTTTGCCTCTGTCCTTTGCTGGTTTGATGTAGACTAGTCTCCTTGGCGTTAATCTTTCGTAATAGTTTAATAGAGCTATCGTTCCGTGGCGTCGTGGCTATTGTCAGATTCATTAGGAGTGCGGCCCGGCTTGCTTCAAGAGAGGTGTGCTTTTGGACGAGGCTTCTCCTGTTGATTGTCCGGATAACAACTGTACTTTATAAACTCACAAAACCTAGTCACTGCTCTATTTCTTCATATTGATTCACTATATGTCTCTTCTCATCAATGTTGCTTTCTAAATAGTTCAGTTGCCATGTATTGCACACACAGTAGAGCCATACTGACATAAAAGAAAGAACATTCTTGTTCATTGGATTCTTTCGATCTCATTTTTTAATTATCGAGAGTCCACTGTGTTTCAATATTTTTTAAAAGCGTATTTAGAAAGCTCTCCACTGAGATATGCTTCCAAACGACAGATGTTTCATTATGGCATTTCGTCGTTTATAAGTTCATAATTCCCGTATTCTTAGAACGATGCAAAGAATTTTTTTTGCTGAAACCTTTTAAATATCTTTCGTGTTTCTGCATCTAAATTAGTGATTCTTTCGAAAGAAAATGAAAAAAAAATATTCCTCTTTGACTTCACTCTCAGCTGGTCATCAAATTAGCAATCTTTGCAACAGCAACAGTATTAGAGATGGCATTATTGAACAAGTTAAATCCCATGTTAATGATTTTACTATTGTCATTTTTATTTTCTTCTTCGTATATTTGTATGCTTTTTATTTCTTATATTATTTATTTTTATTAATTATTTTTTACCCCACAAGTAGCAGTTACTTAATGCTATAGAATGCAAGAAAAAAACTAACAATTGTCTTTTGACATTCTTTAGGACAAACTTAATGATTCAACAATAGTGATTGCCAGCGACAGTTGCCATGACGATTTCCACAAGCCAATTACTGTTAACTTGTAAAAGCCAAGGCTAATTGAAATGCTGGAAAATCGTGTAATTGATATTGACATTTCTTTAAGAAATTCAAGACATTTTACGATTTTAATGTGGAAATTATTATATTTAAAACAATAATAATGAAATAATGAGCTTGAGGTCAGTTTTATTTTTTTATGAACAAAAGTTAAAATCAAGAACTTTCATAACGTTGTTTATAAAAAATAACTGGCATCAAGGTCTTTATTTCAACATATGTCAAATATAATAATTTAAACATTAAAATTGTAGGTCACTCCCCGCATTCATAATACCCATCAAAAAAAGCACGTCCAAAGTAGTGATGCAAAGTGTAATTCTTTTCCATAAGTTATTATTTAAAATTAACTAATGATGGGAAACAAGCAAGCAATCAAAAATTACATGTGATAATTACCAAGAAACAAACTAAATTAAAGACAAAAATTGTAAATCGCACTGTCAAACACTAGCAGAAGGTAACAACATGCTGTTTTCGAAGGCTGCTACACCTTCATTTTCAGCGTTCTTCGTGCTTTGTCCACTGTGTGTGGTTATCACTGGATGTAAATTATTAGCTTTATTCATTTATTATAATTATTTTTTTATTATTATTTATTTATTATATCCTATGAATTTTATATCAGCTTGTTCTTGCGGAATTTTTTTTTATTTTTTATTTTTTGTCTTGGACCAGCACTCAGGAGACGACCACTACACATGCGGTGCATTGTGCTGGAACTAGAGGAAAGCGATAGTAGCAGAAATGATAGGAAATGAAGATTCACTATATCACAACACTGCGTTATTTGTTTTAATAGCAGTGCTGTATCATCTCTGATGTCAAGGAGAAATATTATTCGTATTCGTTTTTAATAGCAATTTTTAGTAATTATTTTACTTCGCCGGTGCTACACAATACCGACGAGATTTTCTTTTCTGTCGCCCATTTAGTGAATCGGAAGCAGTGTTCTTGTCAAAAATGTTGATTCCGATCCTGGAACAAATGAAATATGCGAGAATGTGAATTCAGTTTCACTGAAACTTAATTAAAAAATTTATCGAAATTTTAGAGTTTTATAACTTTTTTTCCAATTCGGAAACTAAAATTTCCAAGTGTTTAAAATTTGTTATCTTTTTTTAGACATTTTCCAAAAGCCGTTTCAAATTCGGTGCTTCTAATAAGAGCAACAGCGAACAAATGTTTCAGTATCGTTACACTCTGCGTTTCAAAATGGCGCATACTGATACATGGTCGATAAACGTCCATAACGCCAACGGTGATGCCAAATCATTGTTTTTATTTCGTTTGAAAATTGCAACACCAACGGCAATAGACCCGAATATTCGATTTTATTTAAATGCGGTATACAAAAATTGTTTTCTTAAATATTAAATATTATTAATACAATTATTAATAAGCAACTTTTCACACAAATTTCAGTTGTTGTACTTTTTTTTATAAATGCAAAAAATTTTCATGATTACGGCAGTTAAACTGCTGCCTTGGCATGTGATTAATATTTAATACAGTCTTACTGCCGTATTCATAAAATTTTTGGAGAATTTTAGAGTATACTTATATTAATAGAATTTTATATGGAAATTTGTTTAATAAACATTTAATAAATAATATAAAAAAAAAATTTATAAATACGGCAGTTAAACTCGAACGGCTCTTTGTTCTTTAAATTAAATATTATTGTTTCATTAAAGTTCTTTTCATATTCATGGTTTTCAAATATAAACAACTCAGCCTTAAATCATTTTTGGTTATATTATATTCGATATAAAATAACATTTCAGCTAATTAAAATCAACAAAATCTGTTGCGTGCAGTAGAAATTTTTGGCAAGTTTTTTCACTTGAATACTCTCGCTCCTTTCAGCTTTGCAAATGGACTACAAAATGCATAAAATCCAATAGTGTATAATAATTTTTTTTTTTTTAATTTAATTTGTAAACAGTTCACGTAATACTTTTGCGTTTAAACAAGAACTCAGTAACAAGGTAGCAAAAGAGTGTACAAAGGAAAAACTTTTGTATGCAATACCGCAAGCGAAGCCTGAAAGTAGGCCACAAGTTTAATGTGTATACTCTGAATGCTGCATACACTTGTACAATAAAATACTGTGATACATTGTGCAAACGAAGAGTGAAAGTTGAATGAATGAATGAATTGCCCAGTGGAATTTGAAATTTCATTTTTGGCCACAAATTTAATTCAAGTTTTTTATGTAACAAATTTATATTATTTATTAATCGTCTCTGCTTTTGCCAGCATTTGCAATTGAAGGTTACATTTTAGTTGGAACAATTTTTTTCACTCTTATTTTATTTCGCTTTAAGTTTAATAGCACGTACTTATCATCTTCTCTTTTATATGGGTATTTTATGAGCCGTTAAAGGGAAAAAGTATTTTGTAAAGTTTCTTTGCTTCTTATGTAGTCTTTGATAGTGGTGCTTTTTGCACCAGTTACTTTAAATAACCATTAATTTGCATCATTTACAGGCGAATACACAGTGGAAATGGAAGTACTGTTTTTTTATATGACTTTGTTTTCTTTTCTTTTTTTTTGCCATTTTTATTGAAACTGAATGAAAGCGCATAAGTTTACCAGTCATATAATTGCCTTTGACAATCCCAATATTAGTACACTCAGAATACTCAGTACGTAAAATCAACTGAAGATGTAATTTAAAATCAAAGAAACTTTACTTAAAACGCGGTCTAATTATTTTTCAATTAAATGTAAAACCTAAAGATTATTTAATTTTTAATTGTAAAAAATTAAAAATGTTTTTGATTTTGTTTATTTAAATTTTTTTTTCTTATCTGGGACCTCAAATTAGGAGATGACCTCTACAAATGCAGTGCATTGTGCTGGAACTAGGGGAAAGGGATAGTGAGAGATGTGACAGGTGGTGAAGCTTCACTATTTTTTAAATCTGCTTTTGCAGGTTTTTTCTTTTATAGCAGTGTTGCAGCTCCTCTGATGTCTAACAGACGTATTCAGTTTTGAAGCTTCGTTTTAGTAGCCATTTTTAGCAATAATTTTACTATGCTGGTGCTAGCTGAAGCCGTTACTGAAACTGAGCTCAAAACCAGGACTCTTTGTTTTGCCACAAATAAAATAACAATTACTTACATAAAAATTAAAGATTTTTCCTTTGTTTCTTCTATTTTTACTGCCAAATAATCTCGCCAAATTCCGTAAAAAACATTGATTTTTACTGTGGAATAAATAAATCAAATAGAGGTGAAGAAATTTTCTTCCCAATTATTAATTTATGTTTGCTCTTTGGGAAAATTTCATCGTACAATAGTTGTCATAAAACTAACATTTAAAAAGATTAAAGAAGAGTAGTTAGTTGTATAAATCTTAAAATATTAAAATAGAAAGTGAGCCAGTAATAAGAAAGATAAAGGAAAATCTGCCTAGTTATTGACATCTTCAAAAATGTCTTTCCAAAAAGTTCAAAAATATCACATGCTGATATAAATATTCCCATGAACTATTTGAGAATAATAAATATTTTATCGTACCAAAAAGAAAATTCAAGTTCCGTAAAAGCAACTTTTTAACTGATTTAAATCTTTGGAAACTTATTTCGCTTTCATTTTTATTATTTTGCTGTAACAAAAACTTTCAACACAAATAAAGAGGAATTTTAAAAGGCATCGAAAATTCGTGTCAATGAAATGAATGTCATAGTGTTTCTACACCAAAAGTTAAAACCTGATTTTAATATTAAAACCACAAACAGTTGATTTTGCATACTCACGCATTTAAACTGCCAGCTGTTTTAAAATTTTTAACTTGGTAGCACTGCCTTTAGTACAAGAAAATCAAGGTTGTATTTTAATGAAATCAACTAAAAACCAACACAAAAAAGCTTTTAACATGGTTTTAATAAAGCACTTTTATATAGTAAAACCAGTTTTTAATAGTTCGTTTCAACCTTAAAGCAGCTTTTGTTTTAAAACCAGTCGGTATGAAAACATAAACAGAATCAGAAAATCAAAAAAAATAAATTTCCTTAGAAAGGTTTATTCATTTAAAACTGACTTGAATATAAAACTACAGCATGTTACGGTAATAATTTTGTGAGTGTGTGTACGAATTCAAATTTATAAATGTATTAGTATGCATTGCATATCAAATGCCTGTACGTTCATAAGTCCACATACTTTATTATTGAAATTAAAAACATGGGTATATACTCGTACACGTGTGAACATTAGCAGAAAATCAAAGAATATATTTTATTATTTTTTATTGCTTTAGTTATGTATATACATATTTATATAATTTGCGAGTAATTATTATTAACTAATTCAAAATAACAAATTGGGAAAATGACGAAAAGTATGCAGTGATAAATATATGCATATGATAAATCTAAATTATTCTTGCAACAAAGTAGTAGATTTTTTCATGAATAAGATTAAAAACAAAACTATAAGGGGCTCATGACAACGCTTAAAGGCCCAGCAAACTGTGTATTTTTACACTGTCGCAAATGAAGTGTCAAAAATTGTAAGGAAATTCTTTTGCAAAAGTTTTTTTAAACGTGCTCAACAATTTTGAGTCGTAAACTTGCGCTTTTCAATTGTGCATTTAGTAAAAAAAACATATCGTCACTTTTCCTAAAAAAAAAAATTCTAGTGTTAACTTATCACATATATCAACTTCTGCAAACAGTCTGAGCGATTGAGTCTATAGCCTATCTTAAGGAATTTTTAAAATATAAAAAATCTTACATATTTTGGACATAAATTTTGAGTTTTTATTTTCGTTTTTATTTTAATTTATTTTTATATTGGCGTTTGCTAAAAACTGCATTATCTCCAGTTGCACTATCTAAAGTTGCCTAAATTCCAGTACATTTTAATGCTTTTCTAGGAAGTTTACTACAAGTCTAGCAAATATGCACAAATGATAATACCAAGCATTTTGATGGGGAGCCTTAATGTTTTCTATTTAATTTGTTTTTATTTTTTTGAAATAAACTAAAGTTTAATATTCCCAAATTGTTTCACAATGCTCTGGCAACAAACGGCAAAATTGTCTTTGGTGACCAGGGTGGAACCTTCCATTCGATTCGATATTTTGTTTTTGGTTAAGTTTTTCTCTTCTTTTAAGTTATTTTATTTCCCTTAATTAATTTTGTCTTTTGTTATTGGTTGCTGGCACTTTGCAAATAAGTGTTGCATACTTATAGTAAATATAAACTATGATTTTCATTGTAATTTATTTGCATTAGTGTAGCAAACGCGTACGCATAGAATGTGTTTATTTTGTTAGTGTAGAGTAAAAATTTACTACATCATAACTTTGCAAATGCAATGATGCAAGACCATTTGCACAAGATGGTGGGTTGAGCTATTGTAAAAACGTCTTGCATATTTACAAGTTCAAAAACAGCTGTTTTCTTTTTAATTTATTGTTAGTCTTGGACCAGTGCTCAGGAGAAATCTCATACATATGCTTTGCATGGCACTGAAGGGGAATAGTGTGGATAATAGACAGGTGCTGAAATTGGTGGGCAATTGCATGTGAATTATAAAGCAAAGTTTCGCCATCTCTGTTGTCAATTTAGACGCATTATTTTTAAGCTAATGGGAGTCATTTTGTTTATTATTTAACTTCCTTGATGTTTTAGTGCTCAAATATCGACGAAGGGGGTTGCTGTAGCACAGATAACTCAGGAATTTTTTTTTTAATTCGCCGCGCGGCATCGAACCCAGGTCCTTCTGATTCCAAAGCCAACACGATAACTACTCAGCCATCAGTACTCCCAAATTGGTAAAAATCAAGTGATATTAACTTAAAGTTTCCAAAAGTCAGGTAAAGTAGAATAAAATGCCTTTGTTTGCAATGTACAGGGTGGCTCAAAATAACCGAAGGGGTTTGTGTTCAAAGAGCCATTGTGTACCTTGTAGTGTGCCACAGTTTCTGTTGGAACCATTATGACTATTTGCTTTCTTTGTAAGCAAAGTAAATGTAAACAAAGTGTATAGTCGAGTACCGAACACAAAAACGATGCTCTCTTCCCGATGCTAATATGGTGCCAAACTAAATGTTCGCCCGTCTAAACTCAGACTTGCAATTTTTATTTTAGCAATTGTTGAGTTTGTTGGCGATATTGGTGTGGAGATTGGCAGGGGTTTCATGTGGTTTGCAATTCCCATTCTTGCAGACTAACTGCAGTATTCATTTTTTTACGAGTATTTATAAAAGGTTTAATAGACAAATTTCCAGACAAAATTCAAACAATATAACTTCTATAAATTCAAAAAAAAATAAAAATTAAATGAGTACAGCAGTAAATAGGCAGTCAACAGTGAAAACCACTAATATAAAGATATGTAAATGTTTGTAAATAAATTGGTCTTGCGAATGGAGACAATTTCAATTGTCTTGTGTAATTCAGTACGAAATTAAATAAAACTTGCTAAATGCAGGCAGGATTACATACATACAAGAATTTTATTACATTTATCCTTTTCATAATTAAAATCTTGTATTTTTCTTCTATTTAACGAGAAGGAAAATTTATTCCAGCCATAAAAAGGTATTAATAAAAATTTTATTTCGACAAAATAACAAGAAGGGTTAAATGACATAAGACCAGCAAAACGAGAGAGAGAGAGGGAGAGATAGAGAGAGAGAGAGAGGGAGAGAGAAAAAAAAATTAAGGATAAAAAGATTTTCCTTGGCATAAAATAACAACAATAAAACCAGAATGTGGCATAAAATCCCAGATATTTACAGGAAATTAAACCGAAATTTGTCAGCATAAAGAAATAAGAAATTAGAAAAAAGAAAGTGTAAATAATATAAAGGTTCCTAATTAAAAGAAATTTCGTCAATTTGTTCAAGGCGACATTTGAAACTCACCCCTTTGAAGTCAATGAAGCATAATGAAGTTTTTATTTACTACAAGGTGGCTCACAAGGAGCGAAGGTGTTTGAATTGCTTAAAACTTTTTTATTATATATTAAAGAAATTTTTGTCGTGTTCACGTTCACAGTTAATTTATCACAATATTGTGAAGAAATTACATTTCTGATTAGAATAAGGGAAAAAGAACAGTTAATCTCCAATATCAGTTGAGTATAATACGTATTTTCTATGCCACTACGCATGTCATCAGTACTCTTTGTGTCAACAGGGAGGTATTTAGTTATAAACTCATTAATATCATCTATTAAACCCGTCAGAGCTTAGGAAAATGCATACGAGAATAATCGTTACTGTCTACATACGAGTACTATTAACAAAGGTTGCCAGCTTTGTTGTTTTTATGTTTTTAGTAAAGGTCATACTTCATATATTACCAAAGGACCACACTTCTGTTTTTAGTATTTTGTCAGGAATACTTGGGGAATTTAAAATGGAACAGTATACAATTGAACAAACTGGCCAAAATCGTTGAACTTCATTTCTCAAGGAAAATCATGTTTTTATTCATAATTTAATTATGAGCGTCGAAGGCCATTTCCAATTGAACGGGTTACCCACTTAAGTGTACGTACAGTTTGGTCCGGTGTTTTTTTTTTTATGTTGGACCGGAACTCAGGGGATGACCCCTACACATGCGATCCATTGTGCTGGAACTAAGAAATGAGGTTATGGGAAGGACGATAGAAGGAGTAGTGTTTTTGGACATTTGATTTGAATTTCCCCACGTCAAAAGTGACAGGAAATACCTCGGCAGGGAGTTTGTTCCACATACGCGATGTTCGGTCGAAATAAGAGTTCTCCCTGTAATGCGTAGTGCGATTTGCCACCACATTGACCACAAATGGATGCGCCCTTAATGATGAACGCGTTGTATGCTGAAATGAACGGGTTTCGGGAACTAGTTCCCACATTTCACCAGAGCACATTCCATTGTAGTAGCTATAGAACAACGAAACATACCCCACATTGCGACGATGCTCAAGGGAGTTAAAGGAGTTGGCTACCCCAATCGATTTGTTCGCTCTCTCCTGTACACGGTCGAGTAACTTCAAAATAGTCTTTGAAGCACCGGCTCATACATGAGAGTTGTATTCCACTTTCGGTCGGATGTACGCTGTATAAATAGTGAGGAGATCAGATGCCGTGAAGTATGTCTTGCACCGTCATAAAAAACCGAGGCACTTAAATGCCTCTTTTGAGACCTGAAAAATGTGCTCAGTAAATTGAACATCGCACTGAATTTTCATGCCAAGAACATCAAGATCTTCTGATTCCTCAAAATTTATACCGCCCATAATTACAGATTACGCAGCGTCATCGGGCAAGCGTCGATGTGTAAGCATGCTGGATTGGGTCTTTTTTTTAAGCGTCGAATTCGATACTGTTCGCTTGACCCCTTTGCAATATTTTCGTGAGGTCATAATTCAATGAATCACTCATATTCTGCCTCAGCGAAGTGATCATAGTCGGAATTCGGATAATTGCGCCATATTTTTTTTGAAAATAAACACGGTGTCGCCGTTTCCATCACTGGTGTTAGATATCGGACAAGGTTGGAAAATTTAAATTTAAGGCCAGCCGTGGAACACCATCCGCAGGTATGGTTGCAACAGGATGGAGCCACAGTGTACACTGCGAGATACATAGTGGCTCATTAAACAATAACACCTTCGGTCATTTTGGGCCACCCTGTATAAAAAAATTTTTTTTTTTTCTTATTTCTCATTTTATTATTCAATTTTTTTTTTCTTTCTTTTGGCAATAATTTTCCCAAATAAAGCGTGTTTATTAACAAAGTCTTATAATTAATTTTTTCCTTCTTTGTTCGAAATAAATTATGATGTATGTGCCAGTGACAGCAGCAGTTATAACAAAAGGAAAGTTTTAAGAAAGAAATAATAAATAAAATTCTAAAAAACAAAAAAAAAATTAATTGCTTCATCTCTATAAATATTTATTATCACCCTTTTGCTTATGCTATGAATTTTGCATTGAATTGCATAACTTACAGGCGTAGCGTAGTTTGTTTTGCGAGCAAGCGGATGTTAGCTGATGCGTTTGCATACGTGTGTGATTTGATTTTATTGACAATGCACACGTTTCGGCAATTACAGGAGTGAAAAGTATTTAATTCTTTGGCCACCAAATGCATTTGAAAAAAATAAAAAAAAAAAAAACCACACCACTAACAAATTGTCAAAATGAAGCACGTGCCTTAACCATTACGTTGTTTTGCAGTTAATTTTCTAAACGACTTCGTTCATAGCAACGGTGTGTGATTGTGTGTGTGTGTGTGTGTGTGTGTGTGTGTGTGTGCATGTATGTGTTTCATATACCTCAACTTCCTCTTTAAAACATTGCTCTAACAATAGCTGCTATTATGCTGGCATTGTTTAAGTTTTACCTTGTCAACCCATTGTGTTTCTTTTAAATTTTATGCACATATTTCAAGTTGCACACACACACACTTCCATATACATTCACCTATACATTTGGAGAATATTTGCTTGCATATGTGTAGATCGCATTTACTTTCTTGTTCATCTGTTCATCCCTTCGTTTCTATTCATTGTTAATTGCTTGGGACATCTTAAATTTCATCATTTTATTTATTTTTTGGCTGGTGTGCTTTTAATTTTTCTTTTGTTTTTTTTTTGTTTTTGTGTATTTGCTTTCTTTTGTTGGCAAGAATTATGGGATTTTTCATTTGTTTTATTTTTCAATTACTATTATTATCATTGTCGTTGTCGTTGTCGTTGTCCTCGTTGTCTCATGTTCATAACAAGAGTTTTGTCGTCTAAACAATAACTGTTGTTCAGTGCACTTGCCTTTTATGTGTAAAACACCCTTTACATTTGTTAAATACACAACGAGTTAATGATCTTGTGTTCTTTTATTCGTATTTCTGCAGACACTTAATGCACCCACCATTCAGACATGCACTTCATTGTAAAAAAAAGTACCACAAGCTGTATAGTTTTCATGGCGTTAATTTACTGCCAGGCCCACGATATCGAAAAAATTATCAACAAAAACAAAAATAAAATTTTCGAATTAGTTTGCTGGCACAAGAATTTTATTATTCAATCGAGTTGTATTCATGAATGCCAAATGTGGAAGCATAGACAAATTTTTTTTTTGGAATTTTTTAAAACGCTAATTTTGCGAAAGTTTTATAAAGTTATATAAGTTAAGATGGCTGAGTAGTTGATGCGTTGTATATGGGCAATTCCACGATCTGGAACGCGACAGTCGCTTGTCTTTGAAGTGAGGAAAATACAGAAATCTTAAATTTTCTTTTTCTTTTCTACGTTTCTTTAAAGGCACTATAAATAGTGCAAAATGTAGCTTTAATCGATTTTTTGTTTCTGTTGTATAAACAATGAACATGGTATCACGAACGGTACAAAATTTAGAAGTCGCTTCAACTGTTTTAGAAAAATTAAAAAAAATTGCCGAATTAGAACACCGTTTTTGAAAGGAATTTTTTATTTGTAATTAAAATAGAATAATATGGCTTTCACTGATGGTTGTCATATTTAAAGATTTGTGTTTATCTTTTCTGAATAGCATTTACTATGATTTCGCACGGGACATATTTTCCTACAATGTTTGTAATAAAAATTTTCTTAAGTTTAAGTTTAAATTGTAATTAAATTGTGAAAATTTTTATACTCATTATTTTATAGATATTTTTACATGTAAATTTTTTTTGTGTTTTGGTATGCAATAAATCAACCGTTGACTTTAAAAGTGAGATATCTCCAATCTTAGAAAAATATTTCTCAATAATTTAAATTTCCAAATATTTAACATGTCTTTTCTTTTTCAATTAAATTATAAATATTATGTTATAAAATCGAGTCGTATATTTGATATATATTTTAAATAAATTTTCAGTTTCCAGACTAATTTGCTGAAAATAACAAACACCACAAACTGAAAATACATAATATTCTTAAAATTTCAACATTTCCTATAGAATGTTAGAAAAAAAATCATTTGCTTATTTACATATTAATTTTCGATGCTGGTAGACCTTTCTGTGGAAATGCCCATATACAGTTTGAATATTGTGGGTTCAATTCCCTGTCAAGTAATGTTTCTCACGAGGCTCTGCTAACAGCGCTCTGCGGCAAATTCGGCAAATTCACAACAACGCATTCAAAATTCATTTATTATACTTTTTATAAATCCAAAGCAAAAATTTTTATAAGTACAGCAGTTAGAATGCGCAATCCTCAAATAAGTAAATAAAATACTAAAATGAGGGTTTCCCCTTTTTATTTTCATTGACATTTTTTTATTTTTTTTTGGAATCTTCAAAACTAATCGAATATAATTTTATATTTATAAACCTGAATAATGCAGGTAATCATGATTAATCGATAAAAAAAAGTTTATTTTTCTTGCCTCTATATAATTGATGAGGCAGGTTAATCGAGGTCTTACTGTACTGTCCATTGCACTGGCTAACAGTTGAGCGATTGACTGGCTGTACATAATTTGTTTTCTTATTCCCAACTAAACATAGAAATATTATTTTCGTTCGTTCCAATTTCTATTTTAATGTTGGTGTAAAAATACTAACTGGAACAAAGTAAGTTTTAAGGACTTTGTTTTTGCAAGATTTTCATTAATGACAAGCATTTCATGTTGATTTGTAAAACCAAAAAGGTTAGAGCTGACTGACTTAAAACTACAAAGAGATAAAAAATGCAATTTATTTTCTTTTATTTTAAGAAAAAAATTGTACATTTCAAAGGTAGTGTATTAATATATTATTACAACAACAACAACAACATCAACAACAACAACAACAAAAATAATAAATAAATAAAAAATAAAATTTGCAAAAGAAAACTTATCACACACACACACACACACACAAACAAACGTTGTTACAAACCGTAACAGCATCGTAAAAGAAAAATTAAAATTTCATGTCGTCTGTGTGTAAAAAGTCATCTTCATTTATACGAATGAAAAAAATGCGAAAGCAGTATTTGCACTGCAAAATCGAAATGACACTGAAATGCAAGATACAAAAAGATTAACAAAGATTAAAGGAAAAGAAATGAACAAATAGCAGCACAAAAGAAGATCCTCTTAAAACATCTGCGACTGATGGTTTAAATATTTAAAAAAAGAAAATGAAATAAATGCAGCAGCCAAAGTGTGTTATATTTGTTCAAATATGCACACACGTCCCTGCTAACATATACAACTACAGACGGAGAAAGTTGTTGCGTAGTGTAGCGAGTAACATTGGACCAATCTGTATGGTTGGACTCAGTGAGATTTTCTATTAATAAATCTGTTATTCCCTCTGTACGAGTATAGACTGAATGCTTTGTGAATATATAACGCATGTTGGATGAAGCTTCTCTTAGCCTTCGTATAGGAATGCTAATTTTGAAATTTATCTACTAAGAAGCAAATATTCTTAAATTTTTGGAGTTTTCTGCAGCTCCTGTAAAAAAGTAACACGCATTTTTACAGCTTTTTGATTTTAGCTGACGATATGCAGTTATAGTTATAAAGAAAGAAAACTTTTGCAAAGAATATTCTACACATTTTGTCTTATTCTTTTTTTGGTTCAATTTCTTTTAATTGCAGTACCGCCTTTAAGTTTGCTATTACAAGGTTTAAATCATGCTTTAGTGGCGGGCACCAGAACCCATGTAACCTGCACAGCTATAGGTGCTAGGCCAGCGCCACAGATAATTTGGTCCAAGGCCGGACAAGTGCTTAAGGGTGCTACACAATCGGTAAGTTGGCTTTTTTTTTCTTTTTGCTTCGTATAATTAAAAATATTTGAAGGGTTTTAAATGAAATTTTCTTGTGAATATTTTTCCCAGACTTCCACTGATGGCAATACCACCGTTTCTGAGTTGATTTTAATACCCATACCCGAAGATAATGAACGTCAGGTGCAGTGCTCTATATCCCTTAATCCCAGCACATCATCACAATATATACCGGAAGGACATACCACCATAACTACGGTCATGGGGAATGGCAATAACGGTTTATATTTGAAAGATTCCAGGGTATTAAATGTTACGCGTAAGTATTTTTTACAATTGAAAATAAGGTATAAAATAAAGAAGAAATCCCATTTAAATTTGTTAAAAGAATTAACAAATACAAATTCCTCGATAATTGGAATGTATTTTTATTTGACCTTTATGAAATTTTTGAATTATATTTCTCTTTTGAGCGATGGTTTTTTTCTAAAAAATGTTTCCTTTTTTTTTTTTTAATTATGTATTTATATTAATATCAATAATTAAAAAAAAATTTTTTTCATAAAAAAGACCATCGCTCAAAAAAGAAATATACTTAAAAAATTCAAATTATAATTATTATTTTTAATTATATTATTAATTGACCTTTTTTATTATATTATTTTTTTTTTTTTTTTAAATATATTTATTAAGCTTGAGGTCTTTTTTTTTTATTTTATTATTCGATATTTCGTTAACAGCTTTTTAACATCATCAGGAATAATAGGAAATTGATTTTTTATTTTTTTTAATTAAAGTAATTAATTTAAATTAAATTTTTAATTAAAATCAGTTAAAATTTAAATTAAATTAAATTTCCTATTATTCCTGATGATGTTAACAAGCTGTTAACGAAATATCGAATAATAAAACAAAATAAAATAAAAAAAAAAAGACCTCAAGCTTAATAAATATATTTCAAAAAATATAATTATTATTATTAATAGAAATTGAATTATATTGTAATTGTTGGTTTTGTTTCTATTTAGATGCTCCCATCGTTTCTTTAAGTCTGGGTGCTCCCTTGGATCCAAATAATTTATTGAAAAATTCCGATGTTTATTTGGATTGTGCAGTGAAGGCAAATCCCGGCATTACCAAAGTGGAATGGTATCACAATGTAAGTAAAAATATATATTTTCAATTACAATCATTGTAAAACTAAGACAAAAATTTATTACACACAAAGAAATAAAATAAAACTTTAATTAAAAATTTTGTCATATCAATTATAAAATTAATTCGATTTTCAGCTGTTAAGAAATTAAAAGCATCAAATAAATTATTAATGTCGATATAACTCAATTAATTTTTAAATAAATTTTTAATAATAATAATTATAAATATTTTAAAAAGCTTAAACAAATTTTTACAAGCAAAAAAAACATTTGTATTCAATTCGATTGCTTATATGAAATTAAGAAAACAGATAAGCATTTCATTAATTTTCTTTTAAATTTATAATAAAAATAATTAAAAATTTAATTAAATATTTAGAAAATTTAAAAAAAAAATTTAATTTAATTTAAAATGCTTGCTGGGTATTAATTTCTATTTATATAAAGAATGTTGCGTCTATGAAATAAAACAATCAGTTGAACATTTAATTAAAATTAAGCCTTCGTTTTTTGTATTTCATAGAAAAAAAAATAAAAATTTATTTAAATATTGAGCCCAGAAATTAATTAATAATGTCAATGTGATTAATTAAAAATAAAAAAGGAATTTTTTTTTCTGTGTATTCAGGCAGATAATTAATATATAGTTCATATAATATAAAGTTCATTGATATCAAAAACAGCTGAACAGCTTCAAAATTTGCAGTTTTGGTATTGTTACTATTTTAAGGCGGAATGATGGGTTCCAAGGTGTGATTAATAATTTTAAATATATTTATTTTATTTATTATTTTATTATTATTTTTTATTATTATTATTAATTCGTTGCGTTGCGATAATTGCTATTGTATATATTTGCTATGACGCTATTTAAATGAATAATTTAAATATGTATATTAGAAAATAGTCCCGTATTAAAGTCAATTTATTTTTCATACACAGCAAATAAGTACAAAATTTTTGTATTTTACTTATTTAGCTGCTGTTTTTAATCGTGGTCTGGCCTGGCCATGAGATGCACTTAGTGGTGAAAAGGTTATAAATTATCGTAGGGTTAAAAGTTAATGCGTCAATATATCGCCTGAGACATAGCAACTCTACTTTACAAATTCTTAAAAAATACGCAGCTGCAGAGTTGCCATATAATTAGTTCTTCTATTCGTCTGTCTCTTCACCAACTGTCTCTGCCCACTAGTTCCGCGGCATGCTTTGCATACGTAGGCGACATATTCTGACCACTGTTTCCAGAGGTAAAAAAAAATATAAAATACACACAGCTGTCCTTTTTGGCGTAGTTTTTTTATTTAATTACCCATCCCAAACCATAATATTTTCTTCAACATGAAAATCAAATTTTCGACTGAGTCAATCTGATTTCTTCTACCAAACACGTTGTCGTTTCTTTGTGATTTTTTCATTCAAACTTGGATTAATCGGATGAAGTTACTTTCTCCCCAAAAGGACATACCCTTTGTCAACACATACCCTAGCAATTGAAATTCGGGCGACTTTTTAATAACTCTGCAACGCCATTTATTCCAGTATTGTACAGTGGCACAAAATTACTGTTGCATTATTTTTGAGGTTAGGGCTGTTCTCACACTATTTCTTTGCGTGTTGCTTTCTTGCCTTCTTGTTTATTTTTGGTATTATTTTTAATATTTAAAAGTTTTTTTTTCTTCTCTTTCTTTTTGATAATATTTTTTTTATTTCCTCATTATGACTTTTAGTGCACAAGTTAAGTTAAGTTATTGTAGTCGTCTGCGACTTCTAAGAAATTAACAAATGGTTATTTAAACACAACTGCTGCTTGTAGATTTTTAAATTCTTTTTTTGGCAGAATTGTGTTCATTTTTTTTTTCTTTGCTTGTTTCCCACTGGCATAAAACTCGAAAAGGCTTTGAGACTTTGAGAACTTATTACTAAATTCTTTTATGTATGTGTGGATGTGTGCGGTGTGAGTGTGTGTGTGAGTGTGTGTGTTGCGTTCTAGACGAATTACCAGTTAAATTTTAAAAGAGCTGCAAATTGTTATATTTTTTTTGTTGCTGTTGTTACTTTTTATATTTTCAACTGGTTAAAGTAGCACTTGAGACATAAAAATCCCTGAGTTTTAATGTTTATTACCGTGTTTAATTTGCTCTTAAACAGTTTATTATTTTATTTCATTTCTTCGACAGCAGTTTTTTTTTCTTTCTTATTCAAGAGCCTGTTTATAAGGAAGAATATGCACTTGAGGGAAGGTTTTTTTCTCTGCTGCTTTAGAAGAATACAATTTTACAACAGCTGAATGTAAATACAGAATGTAGAAAAAGCTGTAACGATAAATGGTAAAATACAGCAGCTAAAGTTATACATGAGAGAGTTAGGAAATACTGATGGAATGAATGAATGAATGAATTGCCTGAAGACAATTTTTAAGGAATAGTGTTAGGATCTGTCCTAAATTTCTCTCATTTTAAGCACTCAATAGCTTATTGAGCATACAAATTAATTCTTCCTGTCAATCATCAATTGTTAGAAATATTAAGGGTGCTGTAGTAAGAGTGGTCATTTTGATATGTAAAAAAGGAAGGCTTTTTAACACTTCTGTTCCACAGAAAAAAGTAAAACTACCCCGTACGTGCCATTGGTTTCTTGTTGAAAATTATACTGGCAGAGAAGTATGAATATCGCTAATAGTGATATGAAAAGTGGAAGTAAGTAATATTTCCTCGAAACATACACAGAAAGAATCGAAATTTAGCTTCAATTAAAAAGTTTCTTCGTAAATTGTTTTTCCAATTGAAAAAATGTTTACCAATTTTCAGTCTGCCAAATATAGATCACACGCCAATTAACATATTTGTATTCAGGAGGTTTTTTAGCATTCAAAATTCATTTAAAATTATATATATTCTTACGTATTCATGTAGAACATACATACATTTACCTAAAATTTTTTTCAACTATAGAATTTAATTGGCGCCATTAAAAGATTGTTTGAAAAAAGGACTGGAAAAACAATTTTCTTTTAATTAAATTCAATGCCGGGAAAATGTTTTTCTGACTAGCTGGCACCGCAGCAAATATAGAAGTTTCGATTTTTCGACCCTCATCAGCCCCAAGTGTGGCAGATAATAATTGTGCTTTTTTTTAACGTGCTTCCAATAATTTTACTAATTTCACACAAAGTTATAATTATTTAAAAAAAAATTTAACTAAATTTTGATTAAAATTTTTGTCATATCAATTAAAAAATTAAAAAAGATCAGCACAATGCATAGCATGTGTTGGGGTTATCCCCTGAGCGCTGGTCCAAGATAGCAAAAAAAAACAAAAATTACCAATTAAAAATTAATAAAATTTTCACCAGTAAAAAAAATTAAAATTATCAATTATATTATTATTGTCGACTAAAATGAATTGTCAATAATAGTATTTGGAAAGTTTCAAAGAAATATTTAATAGAAAAAAAATTTTTTGTGAATCCAATTCGAATGTTTGCTGGGTATTATTATATAGAAAATTTATCCACAAATGGCGAAGTTATGCTCGGTTATATTTTTGAAATCTCTTAAAAACTATGTGGAAGGAGTAACATATTTAAAAAAAAATGGGCGTGTTAAAAAAATAGACTATAATTGAATCCAGAGTTCCAGTTAAATGTTGTGAAAATTTCAGGAAGATCGATCCAGAGGTCTGCTCTCCTATAAGGTACAAACAGACAAACATACATTCCGTTTTATATATACTCGTATAGACAAACATCGGTTAGTTAGTTTCGGAGATGCGCAAATTGCTCTCTACCACCTTTGTGGTCTTATTTCTGATAAATATTTGGGCTCTGGGTCCTTCTAGACGCTGGACTATTTATATACAATATTTAAAGTATTTAAGTTGAAGTTACATATCATTAAAAACAATCCAGTAGTTTCGAAAATTTGCCCGGACAAACATCGTGACACTTACTTAAAAGTAGACTTACCTGAAATTCCCCTACTGAGGCACCCTCGGTCAAAAGTGCATCCACATACCAAAAAGTTGCCAGACGTGATAAGCGAGTCAGACGAATTCACAAAATAAAAACAAAAAACACGGCAACACTGTTCTTTGCGCACTAACTATATGATATGGTACTGCACTATATTTATATTATTCCCCCTTATAGAGAATGAGAAGTGCGTAGTAGTCACTATTTATTTTAAAGCAATCAAAACGCTCTAACTTCTTAAAGGCTGCAGGGATTTGAATGATCGTTTCACTATTCGATAGATTGTGATGGACCAGCTATGGACCTCTAGGTGCCAGTGAGACAGAAGGTTAGCAAACACAATATTACCTTTCAACATAGTAAGCAGCTCGGCCAAAGGCCGACCATCTTGTTCTCGATATCCAGATCTATCCAATGATGAAAAAATCACTCAGATTGCTTCAGAGCTCGATGAGTTACAGTTTTAAAAAATATATCGGAATTGTTTGGTGACTGACCATGATTATTGAACAAGAAAAATTTTAAGTTTTTTCTTAAATATCAGGGCGCTAGAGAACTTCGCCGTCCTAATTTAAAAGAGTGAGCTGGGTTAAAATAAAGCAGCGTACAATTCATTCCAGACTACCAGTTAAATGTTGTAAAAATTTCAGCAAGATCGGTCCAGAGGTCTGCTGAGAATTTCAATAAAAATAGGCCTACATTTTATGTATTTAACAGCAAAAAAAAATAAATTATTTATTTCATTAAGTATTGAAACCTAAAATTAATTAAAAATTTAACAGAAGTGATTAAACTTTTAATTGACAAAATTAAAAATATAAAAAATTACATTTGTAACTGCCTGCATAAAATTGTAATATATTTTTTAGTCTGGTAACCGCATACAAAATGTTATTGACATTTCATAAAAATCATTTCGGCCTGTTGTTTTTTTCTTGTTCTTTTTTACTAAATGATTGTTCTAATACGTCCTTTTTTTTCTTAGACCGGCACTCAGATAATGACTTTTACACATGCGATGGATGCATTGTGCTGGAACTTGGAAATGAGTTTTTGGGTGGGAGGATAGAGGGAGTACTGATTATGGACATCCGAATGGAATTTCTCCACTTCAAAAGTGACAGGAAACTCCTCTTTCCTCTTTCGAAAAATGCGAAAAAGCTCACTGGTCAAAAGAGAAAAAACCTTACGGGCTACAACAGCAACATTCTCAGTTGCTCTTGAGCGTCGTGCATGAGTTCAATTCTTCATATGACTAACTTGCCCCAACAGCTAAAATTTTCCAAAGCGTTATTGCAGCGTATCTCGTATATTGAATTTTTGTTAATAGTGTAGCTTCTACTCGTCTCTCAAGTGCTTAGAGTATGAGTCTGCTCCGTCTTGTTTGAATTATTAAATTTATTATTAAATAATTTTTCAATATTTTCTCATAGAGTTCTCTAAGTGTCATATTTCCTGAAAAAGGTTTTTTTTTTTGGTTTGCTTTGTATAAAATTTGTGTGCATTTTTGGGTATTTTACAGGAAATTGCAATTGTTTTCTGTAAGTGTGAGTAAACGACTTTGGCTACCAACATAACCATAACTTGAAAAATAGCCCAAATTGTGGTTAGTTTAGGAAAACAATAAATACAAACTGTAACACACACACACACACACACACACACACACACATGCACAAACACTAATATGAGCAAAAAGAGAGAGAAAAACACCAGATGTAAACAATATAACGTAAATACTACACGGGCCATCTGGAAGGTCTATTTACAACTCTTATAATATTCAGGGCCCAAATTACGCTATGCGATGATATTGCACCAAATTTCTACAGAATAAAAAAAATAAAACCAACTTTTTTTAATTATATTTCTTGTGAGCGATGGTCTTTTTTATAAAAAGTTTTTAAATTATTTATTTTCAATACTTCGGCACAAAAAAAAAATTTTTTTTTTTTAAGAAATTATTAATTGACCTTTTTTATTATATATTTTTTTTTAAATATATTTAATATAATTTCCTATTATTCCTGATGATGTTAACAAGCTGTTAACAAAATATCGAATAATAAAACCAAATAAAATAAAAAAGGCCTCAAGCTTAATAAATATATTTCAAAAAAAAATTTAAGAAATTATTTTTGAAAGGGAAAGAAAATTTTTTGTCATTGATATTTAAAATGTTTTTTATACACATGTATAAATATGTGTACATGTCTACAGAAATAAACCTGTTTTCAAAATTATTTTCATATTTACATATGGAGATATTCTCATAAACTTTATGTAATAATAAATTTCACATATATTTATTAAGGGAAAAAAGCACAATTATAATCATATATAAAGAGATATTCCCAAAAAAAATTCAGTTAATAAACAATATTTTAATTAAAAATTTTTCAATATCAATTAAAACATTAATTAGATTTCTAGCTACAAAAAAAAATTAATAGCATCAATTAAATTATTATTATTGATGGAATTAATTTTCAAAATTAGTCCACTTTAGGCAAAAATATCTGATACTAAACTTTTGAGGTGGCGCCTTTGTTTTCCTCCCTCCACCAAAAAACTAAAAAAAAAATTTTTTTTGGGTCTATTTCCATATGCAACATAATTTAAAAAAGTGGGCGTGGTTAAAAAGAGAAGCCTCATCCAAGACTTCGAGGTGCAGAGGTTTGGTCTCTTATAAAGTGTAAAGAAACAATCACACATTCCGTTATATATATATATATATAGATAGATAGATAGATAAGGCCTTTATTGGGGCGAGCGGGTATTTAAGAGTGCAGCATTTACAGCTGTATTTAGCAAATATACTCGTACATATGTACATACTGCCATACATACATACATACATATGTACTATATATAAAACATTGAACTCAACCCCTTTTTTATTTAGAAGTTCAGTTGAACTAAGATTTGATCTCCTTATGGTTTTTCTTTCCATTGTTGTTCCTGTTTCTTATTTATTATGTACTTAAGCAACAGCATACTTTTAGGCAGAGATTCCTAAACTTTATTTTCTAATTTGAGCAACGAGAATATTTTTTAGTGTGTGAAACACTAAATTTTTTGGTTTTTTTTTTTTGGATAATTTTGAATTCATTAATGTTGAAATGTTATGCGTGAGATTGTGTTTGGAAGTCTCTGCAAAAATGTTTACATACAATCTATTAAATCGTAGCATAAGCAAATAACAATGGTATGTGTGACTTTGGATGAGCGTGTGTGCGTGTAGTACTTAAATAAGTGGTTTTAGTTGCTGTTTCTGCTGATGCTTCTGTTGTTTTAAAAATCATTGTTGATGTTACTTGGATATGTTGGCTTTCTTATTGTTGCTGTCGTTATAAGCTTCAAATGTCATTGCATATTTACGGCCCTGGTAGCTTTTGTTGTTATTTTAGTTGCAATAAAAAAAAAACAAAAGGGAAATAACGAAAGTTGAAAATAAATTCGAAAAACTTCAAATAGGCTAAGGCTCTTTTAATATGTATGTATGTATTGTATGTACATGATTATATACACACACATCTTTGTATATAGTTTATAGCAAAAGATCCTCTGCTACCAACAGACTTGGTATAATTGCTTATACACTGGCACAGAATAGAACTGGAACCGCTTTCCCTGAGAAAATTAAATATTGGAATAAGAAGATAATTTTCGAAACACTAGTATGTACTTGCATGTAATACCAGGTCTAAATAATAAAAGAAAATAATTAAAAGCTGTCTAGTTGACCGGTTTTTAACTGACTTAAAAAAAAGAAAGATGTTCTCAATTCGAGTGCATTTTTTTCATGTGTGTTACCTGAGCAGCTCTGCTGTTCACAGTGTGTCCTCATTTTAATATTGGAAATATCGAGGAAACACAATTCCCCTAGACAGGACTTTTCACTGAGTCCAACGACTTTGGTGATTATTTTCCTTTGAAAGACCGGTGCTTATAGTGTGGTTCCCTTTTTAATGGCAGACGGCTCGGCCAATACAGCTCCCTTAGACAGAACTTTTTAGTGGGTCGACCGATTTTGAAGATTCTTTTTTCATTGGAAAGCTGCCGCTTACAGTGTGTTCTCATTTTCATCCTGCGAGAATCGGGGAAACACAACCTCCCTAGACAGCACTCTTCACTGGAAGGACCGATTTTGATGATTATTTTTCCTTCGGCAAGCCCGTGCTTACCGTGTTATTCCATATTCTTGGCGGGAGGCTCTGTCACATGTTAAATTTGTGAAAAAATTATATTTTTTTATTGTGAAATAACAAATAGCATTTTTATAGAGTTGTCAGGAGATTTTATACATTCAGCTCTTAACAAGTTGTTATTTTATTTTGTTAGAAAGGAAATCAGCAAATGGATTTAAAGCGTAGAAATTAAAAAAAAAATAATTTTTTTCGCGTTTAGATATGGATACGCCATTGCAAAACATTTTTGCTTATTCAATTATGATATTTAAATTTTATAGTTATAACGCTCTTGCAACAAAGGCAATACACTAAAAAAAATCTCGCTTGCATACAAAGAATTTTTTCTTTAATGCAATAAAATTTTTCTTTAAAAGTCACCCGAAGATGCCCTTCATGAAAAATGTTGCAGATATAATGAAACTATTTGCATACATAAAATGTAAATGTTTCATTGATGTCGTTATGTTGTTACATAAAATAAATTAAATTAATTCATAAAATTGATGAAAGCTTGCATATATGAAATAATAAATGCAATGAAAATTTTCCTCAATACTATGAAATATTCTTCATATGTATCTATGTAAATAGTGAACATTTTCTGCGTTTCTAGATTCTCGAACTAATCAAATAATGGGATTCCGTCAATGTTTATATCAACAACACCACAGACGAATTGTTACGCAAAAAAAAAATAGACACGATTATTCCGCATTCTTGGGGAGTGTTTCGTTCCATGGCTTGTTCACTTGTTCACAAATGTCAAAGCGCATTTGACATTGGCCGCCATTTGCAAAAATAAGAGCATCTTCCAATAGGGTGATTTCTTTTGGCCCACCTTGTTTTAATGAAGATTTTTTTTTCAGTGCATGACTACGATTTATACGTATTTATATTCTAAAGCATTGTTGTGTTGTAGTGGAGAGAAAGGCTTATGGTAAATTGCTTAGAATTGTTTTATACACACAGCAGCATATATTCAAATACATACTTAACTAGAGCATTAAAGAATGTATGTATGTATGTATGTATGTATATAAATATTGCCGTTATACATCAGTGTGTATGTGTGTTCTCAGTATTATCATACTACCGCCATTACTTCCATGCCGAAGAGTTTTTTTTTTTTTTTTCCGGAGTAGATGGAAATTCCGCCGTAACATTGCCCTCACACGCACACACACATACATATTAGTTCTAAGTGTATGTCTGTGTGCGTGGGAGTTTATTGCTTTGTTTTTTCTCTATTTTTTTTGCATACAGTAGCTTTCACTAAGTACATCTTCAGTTGTTTGTTATAGTTCAGCATTTTTTTTTGTGCTTTTGTTCGAGTAGTTCAAATGGAAAATCATTTATTTGCTTCGTTTGTACTTTTCGCAGAACGCAAGGCAAACAAACGATTGAATGGGGGGAAAAAACACACGTATATAGAAAAAATAAATTGTCTAGAAGTAATCGTTGCATAAAAGGCAATTTAAAAAAATATAAATGAAAAGAACAAAAAAAAAACGCTAATCAGCGGGTATAGTTGAATGTATGTTTAGAGTTTGCAGTACAACCGCCAATATATCCTCCCTTTACGGTAAAGAGTTCGTGAAAAGAAAAACAACAGATTTAAAATAGAGACGTCAAAGCAGCCAGGCAGCCAGCCAGCCAGCCAACCAGCTAACAAGCTTGCGTTTTCTATAGTTTTATTTTTAAGTAACTGAGGAGCATCGAATGAAAGTTAATATGTTTTCATGCACAATAAACTTTAAATTGTTAATAATTTCGAAATCCGCATTTATGTCTGGCAGTTTAAGTTGCCATTTTATTTTAATGCTTTTTCGTCGCGTTTACGTTAGAGTTATTAAAATAATGTATAGATCATTGGTAAATAGAAATAAATGTTTGCATTATCTCTATACATAAATATGTTAAGTCTCACCTTAATAAGGCGTAAGTATTTTCTGCTTTAATGTCCATATTTGCTGTATTTGTGTGCTGTGTCAAGAAACGTAAATTTTATTGCGGTTTAATGTAACGCAGTTGTTTTTCCCTCTTTTTTGATTAATTTTTATTAAATGACTTTTCTCTCAACTCCTATATTCCCTTGGAAATTCCCCACTTCTCTAGGGATGTGTATTTATTTTTTGGTATATGTGTGTGTAGCAATTAATTTTTAATTTTAATTTACTGGCAATTTACCCAAATTCCATATAAAAATTATCAGCATAAGTTAAAACTTTTATCATGAAATGCAAAGTACCAAAGAAAAAAACTCTAACATTCTTGTAGAAAAGAGTCAGATTTGCCAATATAAAACGCCGAGCTCAGCTAAATAACTGAAACCTTACCGGCTGTTACCGAGAAAGTTCACAATGAAATATTTTTTTCACACAGCAGGGCAGCGTTACCATTTTTCAAGTTTTACCCTTATTTGTCAAGGTTTTTGAAATGCCGAAAAGTTTTTAAGTTTTTAGCATCAAAAATAAGTTTTTTTTTGAAATTCATTCAAATTTTCAAGTTTTCTTTAAGAAATTGTTCATTTACAGGGTGGCGATGGCACGATGTATGGTAGTATGCACGTTGACTACAAAACCAAAAACAGACCTGGGTTCAACCCCAGTTTCAGACTAAAATTTTAAAATAAAAATAAACATCTCGCATTTTGCTGATGTGCATTAGTGTGGCTTTGTGTGTCAGTTGTTGTGGAAAGGTTTCAGTGGCGAAGGCATAGTCACTGGTCACTGAACAATACCGGCTTCAGCTGATAGCAATCAACAATCGCATCAGAATGCCCTTCTTCGTCGGTATTGCTTAGCACCGGCGAAGTAAAATAATAATAAAAATTGGCTACTAAACCGAAGCTTCAGCACTGCTACGAGTATAAACAAAGAACGTGCGAAAGCAGAGCTGCAAAAATAATTAATTAAGCTTCACCTCCTGTCGTTTCTCCTACTATCCCTTTCCTATAGTTCCAGCACAATGCTTCGCATGTGTAGGAGCCATCTCCTGAGTGCTGATCCCAGATAAAAAAAAAAAAAAATAATCGTTTTCGTTCCTGCGGCTTTTGCCTTAAACAATCATTTTTTAAATAACGATACGTGAAGGATTTTAAATGACTTTTTTCATTTGCCTTGTAAAAACTATAATTTAACTTTTTCAAATATTTTCTTTCCAATTCTAAATTCCTAACTGTGTTGCGTCTGTTATGTTTGATTAAATGTTCTAATGACCGCAAATTGTGTGGCGTGACCTGAGATACTCTACGACATTTTGCAAAATTTGGCGAAATCGAATCATTTTTTTTTTATAAAATTCTACAATATGTTGTACAGTTGACTTGGCTAAATGTAGTTCTAATGAAATTTCCGAATAACTTTTGCCATTTTTAAATTTTTGGATGATAAATTCTCGAACTTCGTTAGAAAGGGCTTTACCGCGCAGCATCATAAATTTCAGAATTTTATTAAAAACATTTTTTTTTTATTTTTAAATTGAGTAATCTAACTACTTTAATGCAAAATATTTTCCACAAAACACAAAAATGTAAAGTACGAACCTTTCTTGGTCGATTTTCCAAAGTTGCATTTAAAAGACTATTTCAAGACATGGCTGTATAAAAAACCACTTATTAAGAATTAAAATTTTAATATTGCATTTCATCAGTCTAGCAGTTAACCTACATAAAACAAAAAAATTTTTCAAAATTTTGATATGTAAATATATTTACAAGAATATTGAACATAGCAGAAATTGCAGAAATTTTAAAGGGAGTACGAACCTTTTACTGTCTGGATAGTATATAAATTTTTGTGCTTTTATTCATGGGAAAAGTTTTTTTTTTAAATAAAAAGTTTTTCTTTAAAAATATATGGTAACGCTGCAGCAGCAGAACATAAAAAAATTTGATTCTTCAAACTCACGAAAATTAAATATTTCTGTCATTTTCTAAGCACACCTCGCAGACGGGCATTCAGTGCAAGCAACAATGTGTATGTGAAGCTAACCCGAGACACAAACCCAAGTACTGAACGGACCTCTGTTAACTGACCCTCCTAACCCCAATCTCTTGTTAAGTTGATTTACAAAAAAATTTTCGCGATTATTAGTTCAATGAAATTAAAGTTATTTTCAGTATATTTAGAATTTACTAAAAACATAAAAACAACAAAGCTGACAACCTTTGTTAATAGTATGTAGTCAGTAACGATTATTCTCGTAAGCATTTTCCTTAGCTCTACTGGTTAAATAGATGATATTAATGACTTTAGAACTGCCTTCCTGGTGACTCAAAGAGTACTGATGACATGCGTAGTGGCATAGAAAATACGTATTATACTCAACTGATATTGCAGATTAACTCTTCTTTTTCCCTTATTCTAATCAGAAATGTAATTTCTTCACAATATTGTGATAAATTAACTGTGAACTTGAACACGACAAAAATTTCATTAATATGTTATTTTCAGTATTTTTTTCAAACAATCTTTTAATTGCGCCAATTAAATTGCTTAGTTTTAAATTTGTATGTTTTGGTATGTATGTATGTTGTATATGAATATATAGGCATATATGGCATTTTAATTGAATTTTAAATGCTGAAAATGCTCATGAATATGAATATGTCATCAATTTGTTTGCTGTCTTAAAATTGACAAGCATTGTAATTGGGAGAGCACTTGACGAAGAAACTTTTTAATTACAGTTCATTTTAAATTTCTCGTGTGTGTGGTTGTTTCTTATGCTATTTAACTGTTGGCTGACTATTTGATACTTTCACTCTACAATCCGAAGATCGTGAGTTCAACCCTCAGTCGGACCAAAATTTTGTCAACTATGCAGCAACTCTGCTTTATTAATGCGCAGAAAAAGTATGTTGTCAGATCCTATTTTGTTCCATAAATTTTAAAATGTTAAACTTCTCAGGAGAACAATAAAACGCAAATATTTTTTTAAAAATAAAGTGCAAAGTGCAATGCACTTTTCAAGAATCGAAATCGCCACAAATTGCATTTACAAATAATAATTGCAAATTAATCTAAGCTATAGAAATTTGGAAATTTTGGGCTGAGTCTCATCTGGCCAAGCCACGGCGGACATTTGCACGACATCCTATTCCAAATACAAGGGCATCCAGAAGCCTTTAAAATGACACAACAAAAGATAGAAAAGGCAGCAGACACATCTCTATGAATTAGTCAATGTGATGTACGGCATTGAAACGTTTTATTTTTATTGCTGAAGTAATGAAATGAAAATGAAAATTCATGACAAACACTGATGAATATTTAATACTTTAGTGCAGCAATCCGCTAGAGTTTTTTATTTTCTTTCACCCAATAAGGCCCACTAATTCTTTGCCAGCTTTTAGATTAGATGCCAACAAGTTATTACACGGCAATAGTTGTATTTTGCCGCCTTCGAAGCGCAACTCAGCCACCATGAATTAAATGACTAGAAAAAAATTTCAAATTGAAATGAAACCTCATGCCTTATTTGGTATATTCCTTGGACGTGTGTAGTGTTAAATCACGTTAGAGAACAATTATTTTAAATATGCTGTTTTCCCATTTAACTCTGCAGATTAACCTAAATAAACATTTTTAGAGCAGTATCAGTGAGTGCTATTAGCTAAATGGAATTTTTAATAAGTTTTATCAGACTCGACTTTTTTCTCTTTCCTTTTTTTTTTTATTTATCTAAAAGAAGAAGAAGAAGAAAAAAGCAAAGTTTTTGTTTTTGAAGTTGCAGATGCAGCTGTAGCTGCAGTACAATTCACATGCTGCAGCAATTTTGTTGTGTTTTCTTAAGGCAAACATTTGGACAAGTGTTACAGTATCTCTGGTCTTTGGAAACAATTCTAGTTTAGCTGGTTTTAATTTCATTACGGTTTATCTCTATTTTGTGTAGAAATTAACAACAGCATATAAAAAGTGAAAATAAAACAGTCTTCGTTAAGAAAAATAAATTTTTTTTCTATTCTAAAAATGTATAAAGCAATTTGTACGCACTTAAAAACAGCATTTATTTATTTATTTATTTTTTTTTTTTGGTTGGGTTGGGGTTTAATTTTTTATTCTTAAAATAAAAGTTGACTGTGAAAAGTGTCATTTAAGAGCTACAACTTGCTCGCATTAGATTCGCATTGCCAAAGTTTGCTAAAAGTCAAATGAACAATTTTTAGACAATTACGTTTGGTACTTTAAATAAATGGGAAAATAAAGTTAATTGTTAAACAACTGCCATTTAAATTTTTATGGAGGAATTTTTTTTTTCATCCATAGAAGTGATTTAAAAGCTAAAAATGTTCGACAAAAAATGTGAATTTCCTTTAACAGAATTAAAAAAAATAAAAGCAATAAAGAGCTGGTTCAACGGGAGTTTCTATGCTTAAGAACAGAATGAAACAAAACAAAATATAATTAAATAATTAATTTAATTTTAATTATATTATTAATTGACCTTTTTTATTATATTTTTTCGAAATATATTTATTAAGCTTGAGGTCTTTTTTTATTTTATTATTCGATATTTCGTTAACAGCTTGTTAACATCATCAGGAATAATAGCAAATTATAATTGTTTGAAATATAAAAATATTTTTGAAACATGAAACGAAATATCGAATAATAAAACAAAATAAAATAAAAAAAAACCTCAATCTTAATAAATATATTTAAAAAAAAAATAATTAATTTAATTTAATTAATTAAATTAATTAATTTAATGAATTATTACCAGTGTTTACCAAATACATACATAGGCATTTTCTTATTCTCTTTTTTTTATAAAATTAAAGAAACAAGCGGCGTACACCCTCCTTTGGCAACTGCTTGTTTATGACTGATAAAAACAAGTAAAGTTGATATATTCAGTGTTGCCAATTACTAAAACTGTAATCGTACATCACTAGCTCTCTTTAAAACTTCATAATAAATTGCTAACGGTATTTATTGTATTACTTTTTGTGTATTACTTTGTCCTTTTATTAATATTGAAGTTGTAACTTAATTATTATAGATTGAATTGTTAGTCAATATAGCCGAGATAGAAGTGCTAAAGAATAAAACAAAACTTGTCAAATAATAAAAACAGTGAAATTAACTTTTTATTTAATGTGTTGCCTAATAAATATATAAAATGTTTAATATTGAATAGGGAAAAAAAAATATTTTTTTGCAGAAAATATTTCTGGAAAATCGGAATGTCTAATATGTGGGCGTGTAGTTACCATGAAAAAATATAATATTGAGAGACATTATAGAAGTATCCATAAGAACTACGAAAAAGGTGTTAAAAGTGATAAAAGAAATGAAATCCTCATGACATTAAAAAAACGTTTTTACGAAAATATGGCAGCTGAATATCAGGGAGAAAAGAGCGTGACAACTATTGATAGTTCTTCAACCGGGCAGAATGCAGAAAAAACCAAATCCACATATTTAATTGCGTTAGAATTAGCAAAACAATGCCGCCCATTCTCTAATGGAGTTTTTTTTTTAAATTTGTCTGTGTCTGTTTTAAAATAGTTTGGGGAAGAAGCTCAAAGGTTTTCGCAAATTATTGACTCGTTGCCATTGTCTGACAAAACTATGCACGGACGTACTGAAGAAATAGGTTCATTTCTTTTTAATAAACTAAAATATAATATTCTTAATTGTAAATATTATTCTATATGCCTCGATGAAACAACTGACATAAACGACTTGAGTCAGTTACTTATTTTCGTTAAAACAATTAATTCGCATATTTCAGAAAAAGTTCGAGTGAAAAATTTTTATTTATTTTTTATTTCGATTTGATTTTTCTTATAATTGTCATTTTCTTGAAGTTAACTTTATGTTGTTGTTTTATTTTTTTAATTAAAGTTCAATCAATATTATTACTAAAAATTACTGTGGTTTGTTCTTTACGAAAAAAATTGTTGCATCCGCATTTGTAGTTTACCCATTTAAAAAACTTAAAAGAAGTCAAGTGAAATATTTCTTCAAATGCGTAGTTTGGAAGCCAGTGGTGCGAAATTCTTCACTGGCAACACTTGTAATATTGCTCTTTCTCACTTCAGCTCACACGTATGAGACACTAACCCATAAACAATGCCCGCGGGCGTTCTAGTGGTAAACACTGATTATTACAATTAAATTAATTATTTTTATTAATTATTAAATTATTAAATTAATTATTATAATTAAATTAATTTTAATTAATTAACTTATTTATTTTTTACATTAGTTGCTCTATCTTCATTTAAAATTTTATTCGTTTAATATTGTTTTCTTAATTTAAATGGTCAAACTCGATCTCCACATTAACTGCCGGTTTAGCGGCGTCTCCTCGTTCATGGCGTTCGTTTATGTGTATTGAAAACAAAAACAATTTTTTTTGTTTTCCATATAAATTGGACCATTTATTTTGAATAAAGAAAGACTTCTATTTTGCTCATGAAAACGTTCTATTTTAATGCGAATTAGCTGCATTTTCTCAAAAATTTATATTCCTTATACCATTTCAGGATAAACAATTGCACTCTACGCGCGGCATAATTATTTCGAATCAGACACTGGTACTACAAGGCATTTCCAAATCGTCTCACGGACAGTATTTTTGTCGTGCCAGCAATATTCAGGGCAGTGTTTCCAGCAATGAAGTATATTTAGATGTCAAATGTAAGTATGAGAATATTTGATTACATTTTTTTTAAGCGGCTGCCCCACAAACGCTATGCAAATAGGAAATGTATTTTCAATATCACGTATGGCAAATAGATTTTACTATTACTCGGTGTGAATAGTAATGGTAGAATATGATTCATGTTTGCCGAGTATATTGAGTACATTAGTGCTATATTTTTTTTTTATTATTATTATTTTTTTTTTCTATCATCACAGCATTTTAAAATATAAGAAAAAAATTGTTACACAGATAATATTGAGATTTTACTTAAAAGTATTTCAACAAATGAAGTTCATTTAAAATAATTTGAGGAAACTATTCTATAACTAAATTATTTTTAGATTTTGAAGGAAAAAAGATTGTAAAAAACTTATTTTTATATATATATATTGAATATATATATTAAAAGTTTTCAATTACTGCCCTGTGTCATAAATTTATTTCCTAAAATAATCGCTTGAGACAAAACCTGAATTACATACTTCGAATTCTGGCCACCGAAAAGAGATAATAATCTTGAGGAAAAGTACAGATTTATGCCACATGCCGTTTGGCTATAAAAAGAGTTTTCTTCTAATAAGATACATCCTTGGGACTTATTCTTTGAGAACCTTCAGTCCTCCTACACGACCGTTAAGTCTGAAGCTCAATATATTGTTTTTTTTTTTGTTAATATTGCAGTCAGTACAACTTTAAAAAAAAATAGAACCCATCATATTGAATTTTGAATTTTCACAGCATGAAACATTTAATTTTTTCGGACCTTGGGCCTCGGACAAGAATGTGTATTGCTTACACTATATTTGCACAACATCTAACTTCCATTTGTTAGGTAACGGACGTGGAAAAACTAGGGGAATTTTCTTACGGTTAGTACTCTATGGTTCCACTTGAACGGAGAACTCGGATTCGATTCAAAGTAATAACGCACATTGGGCTGTAGGACTGATGATTTGATGGCTGGGTTCTGAAATGATTATTGTAGAGGTTGTAATGATCTGAAATAGGACCTGAAATGGTTCACCTCTGCCTGATGTTCGGAAGAGGCACTTTAGCTCTTTGGCTGCTTTTCGATGAACAGTTTTCAAGGCTGGAAATGATATCAGACTGCTGAAATTTCTAAAGTAATCTCCATGGTTTTGTAAGGTAAATAAACTTTTGCAATGATCATGGCCTAGTCTGGACTGCTTCACTTTTCACACTGACCGGTTTTAAAGTAAAAGCTGGTTTTACTATGTAACAATATTTTCTTAAAACCATGTTAAAACCTTTTTTGAATTGGTTTGGATTTAATTAAATACAACCCTGATTTTCTTACACTAAAGGCAGTGTTACCAAGTTAAAAAATTTAAAGCATTTGGCAATTTAAATGGCGCTCTATGAAATTAAAAAAAAAAAATAAACGAAAATTTGGTAAATAAAGTCACTACAATAATTTAAAATAATGGATGGAGCAGCAACAAAATTAAAAAAGTGCAAAAGGAAAATAAAATATTGGGTAGAAAATAATGAAAATGCTTTGATCGAATTGCGGTAGGAGAAAATAAATAAAATTTTATTATACAAACTGTGCAATAAAACCTGATTTAATTAAACTTATAGTGAGAACGCAAACTCAGCTGTTTGTGGTTTTAACGTTAAAATCAGGTTTAAACTTTTTGGTATATAAACAGATGCAAGTGAGTAAGTTTTGTAGAAAGCCTACCTATAGAACGAAACCGAACCTACGTTTTAATGCTATTACAATCGTAGGGAGTCAAGAAAATTCATCATGGATTTTTTTTCTTTAATCGGCTCTCAGGGGAAGGCTTCTACTCATTAGATTACAGGAGGAGGGCTACATGGAGTAGTGCTTATAGACATTCGATTTGAATTTTCCCACGTCAAAAGTGCCAGGAGAATCCTTTGTAGGAATTTTATACACATACCTGCTGTACGGACAAAAAACGAGTTTTCTCTGAATTAATTAATTAAGCGAAAGAAAAAAACCAGAAGTGTAAGTCAGCAGGAAATGGCTGTTGTCTATTCACATGATCCAAAAAAGACATCATGGTCGTAAAGGACAATAACTTATTAATGTTTAATATGACACTAAAAAAACAATATTTCAATATGTTTTATTTCATTATTAAAAAACTTGATTAGCTCCATCCATATTTTAGAGAATTTAGAAAAGGCTTGCTTTTTAAAAAACTGTGCAAACTATTGCATACTTTAAGGATTCTATACGAAAACGACCCAGACACTTTTTTTGTAAACATTTCTATAATTTTTCATAACACACTGATGTAACATGTAAGCAATTTCTGCTGCTTTTTTTTAATATTAAAACCCATTTTCAGTTAAACTAAAAAAAGGCACACACAGCCACACATACACACACACTTCTATTTGCATCTGAGCTTGTGTGTTTAAAGTACATTGTAAATAAAATCCATCTCTAGTACTAGATATTCTATTATAAGCAAAATTATAAATTCTTTTTTTTTTTTTTTTTTTATAAAATATTTGCATATGCTTGAGAATGAGGTCCTACGTATTTGCTGTGCCTTTGTGTAGTATTAAGTGAAATTACCCTTTTTTTGCTAAATAGATGTCTGAGTCGAGTTTGGCGTATATGTATGTTGTTGCGTGGTTAGAGAAGTGGAAAATTTACTGGCATTTTTCACTAGAACTGGCTGTTACATATTTTCCTATTTTCTTTCTGCGGGTATTAAATTTTCCCAGCTTATGTTGGGAGGCAGGTATACAGCGTCAGCTTAAATATGAAATAGCGTAGGCGGATTTTAATCAAATGATTTCATAAAATGAAGATTTATTTTCGCTACAAGTAGTTGTTGGAATCTATTTCCAGTGCTGTGCATTAGAATAAGAGTTCGAACTGGTGAATGATTTTTCTTTCTATTCCAGAAAAATGGCATCAAAATTATTATTATTTTTTTATTGTTGTACAGTTGAACCTCGATTATACGGTTCATACTGAACAGGGCTTTGAACGTATAAACGTATAGCAATGACGAAATTAAATTAAAATATTAATTAACGATTATTTTTTTTTTAAAAGACAATACAAACTCTACGAAGCACTGATTGCTTGTCTGTAGAAACACCCAGGGTCTAAGCGGGAATCGAACCCGCACCTCCATATTGATAAAACTAATGCACATGCACGAGACTACGGATTTATTATATATTATATCTTTTTAATTAATTTAAAAATTAATTAATTTTTATATTAATCCTTTTAATAGTTGTAGTTTGTTTTTTTTTTATTTTCCATTTCAAGCGACGATATACTTGTATATACCCAACTTCTACAATGTATTGAATTTCAACAACCTGTTCATATTCCTTTCATGAGATTCATACAAAGGCAAAATCTAAAATACACTAACATTGCTTTCACATTCAAGTATATAGACTAGAAGAGGCTTATGGGCAAACCTAAGTATGATGTGATTACAGTGTATGATTTTTTCCGTCTTGTCATTTTGCGAAAAAAACATAGAAAGCAAAAAAAGGAAAACAAATAAAAAAAAATTATAAAGGAATAGAGAAATAAAAGCACAAGAATTTAGCACACACCAGCTTATCTGCTTTAAATGAAAAAAGAAATAAAAAATAAAAAAAAATAAAAATATGAAAGCCTACTTTAAGGAGCTGTGACACGAACACTGAATATTAGAAAAGGCGCAAGCAATTTTAAACGCAAATTAACTAAAAAGTGTAAAATGAAACTTGAAATTTGTTAGAAGAATATTTTCGAATTCTTTTAATTTTTTTTTCCAATATTTCTATTTGTTATAGAAATTATTAAAAAATCATTAAAAAATAAACAAAAAAAAAAAATAAATAAAATTTATAACTGGTAGAGTTTTTAGAGCGGTCGTGTTTTTAAAACATCACATATTTAGAGCGTATGTCTTTTTTTGTCTTATATTTTTTACTGATAAATTCATTGAAAAATCGTTCAAAGCCCATCAGGAATAACGTAACAGAAATAACGTAAAAAAAAAATATTTCACAATTAAATGAAATGTCATTTAACAATGTTACTCACAAACATCAGGCATCAACAGTTTTTACTCATAATTATTTGGTAGTGTTTTAGTAATTTGTAACACCAGTTTATTGCGTTGTCTAGTAAATAATTGCAAATAATCCTAAAAGTATGCAATATAGTATGCGAAATAACGGAAAAAAAAATGTTTCACAATTTAATGAAATGTCATTTAACAATGTTAGTCACAAACAATTAATTGATACACATTTATTTTTCATGCATTTCTCTGTTCTATTTCCCCATAGACCCACCTGTTTGCAAATCTGATTCAACAATAATACGCGCCGCACTAAAACAAACAATTAATATAACATGCCAAGTGGATGCGAATCCACTTGATAATCTAAATTACAAATGGCACTTCAACAATTCACTTGAGAGTCTAATTGAATTGCCTTTGAACACTGGTGGCATGATTATGGGTAGTGGAGTGGGAGGAGGAGGAGGAGGAGGAGGGGGTGCAGGTGGAGTGGGAAATGTGGATGCTTCGCTGCATACACCCCTTAATAGCGCTGGCTCAAATGGAGGCATGCATCTTATGCAACAAACACAACTAACACAACATCAGCAACAAATGTTATTGCATGCGGATGCAAGTCACACATCCGCCGGATATTATCAACGTAACAAAAGGAAACATACACAACAAGAACAACAGCAACAACAAGAACAAACTTTACAAGCTAAAGTGCTACACGGTCGCCATGGTCGTGTTGCACTGCGCGCTGTGGCACCCGCCTTACAGCAACATTCACATATCGATGCCTGGGCAAATATAAAATTCGAAGACGATTTTGAAATTGACCACCGTCATTATCAGCAACAGCATCACTATGACAACAGTGATGATGACGAATTACCAACAGTCCATAATAGTGATGATGATGATGATCAAGCAGCAGATGAAAATGTTAAAGGTGTTTTTCATGATGATGCGCCATACACTCAAATGGTCTATTCTAATTTGATATACAAAAAACATTTAGACAACAAACAGCGCGGTAACAACCAACAGCAAATGCCAATCTATCAACAACAGCAACAACAGCATACACAAACGCTACATGAGCCAACGCACAATAATCAATATCAGTTAGCCGAACGTAAACGTTTGACTGCTTTACATAAACAACATCATCGCATTGTGGTCAGCACTGCTACGACGCCATCATTGCCTACACCAACAGCCCCGCTGAACAATATCTATGCGTATCACATAGAGTCGTATGAGAGTTTCGGTGCCATCTCATGTGTGGCCAGCAGTCCAATGGGTCAATCACAACCATGTTGGTATCACATACAGCCAGCAGGTAAGTGTTCTAATTATGGCAGACGATGCAAAACCAAAAAACAAATAAACAACAACAACAACAAAAAAAAAAAGCGAAACACACATCAGTAGCATATTTTTCATATTTAAGCCTCAGCCTCAGCCAAAGGAAAAACGGTTTAGTCAATCGGTCATGCAGTAAGTGTGATGCACTTTTATTGCATAATGGAGCATTTTTAATGTTGCCAACGTGTTTAGTTTTGCAACCACATTGGGGGAATTTTGTAAAGCTTGCGACTGCAATTGCATTTCAAAGAGAATTTAATTACTCTAATTGAAGTATGCAGTTGCACTTTTATTGCAAAAGTTTTTGCTGGGGTGGGAATTCGTTATAAACCAGCACAAACTGGCTTGTGAAAAATAATAAAATTTTGAAATATTTAAAATAAATTAATTAATAGATTAAATAAAAGAAATACTTTAAATGGAAAATTTGTTGTTATTGCCGGCATATTTTCTCAGTGAATCATGGGCAAATTATAAGCACTTCTGACTGCATCTTCTTGACACCAGAGGCGCTGCAATACTGCTACATATCAGCAAAAGAAATCTGTTAAACTAATGAAACTTTGCTCCATCTATCGCTTCACCTTCACCGGCCATCACTCTACCTTTCCCATTGCAGATAACATTCCGCAGTAGGCAATCATTACCAGAGTGTTAGTTCTCTTTATAAAAACACGCAAATAATGTTTTTCAGATTTTGTTAGAGGTTTTTCTGATGGACCGTTGCATTTTGAAAAGTTGCTCGCAAAATATCTGCCATCAAATTGACGATGGCTTCTACAATTTTATATAGCAAGACGTTCCTGATTTTTCGTGGTAAATGTGTGACCTTATAATGCCCCTGATCAAGAACTATGCAACAGTTAGAGTCGGCTATTTGGATGCGTGACCTGAAATTGGTGAACCGAAATTCTCATCATCGCCTCTGGCTGTGATAAAAAACTCATTTAACATAAAAAGTAGTGGCGAAAATAAGCTGGATCTTAATAGATTTGGAATCAAAACAGCAATTGAATTCTATCTGATCGTTAGAATAGACCGTAATGAATATCTGTAAAACTTGTCACGACTGTAGTGGGGTTTGAATCCACCCACTTTCGGGTATAGAGCCAATGTTTTACCAAAGGCCTCCTCTTCTATGTGTATGTTCTGCTGGTAGAGTTGTACCGCTAAGAAAAAATTAATTTGACAATATCAATTTTAAAGTGGTGAAAGAATAGCAGCCATAATTGAGGGTGGCAATGGCACGATGGATGGTAGTCTGCACGTTGACTACAAAACCAACAACAGACCTGGGTTTAACCATAGCTTCAGGCTAAAATTATAAAAAAAAAAATAAAAACATCTCGCATTTTTCTGATGTGCATTAGTGTGTCTTTGTGTGTCAGTTGTTGTCGGAAGGTTTCAGTGGCGCAGGCATAGTCACTGGTCACCTGAACAATACCGGCTTCAGATGATAGCAATCCACAATCACATCAGAACGCCCTGCTACACAATACCGACGAAGTAAAATAATAATAAAAATGGCTACTAAACCGAAGCTTCAGCACTGCTACGAGTATAAACAAAGAACGTGCAAAAGCAGAGCTGTAAAATAATTAAATAAGCTTCACCTCCTCTTTTCTCTAACTATGCCTTTCCTATAGATCCAGCACAATGCTTCGCATGTGCAGGAGTCATCTCCTAAGTGCTGGTCCCAGATAAAAAAAAGAAAAATATTGTGCTGTTTTCTTGGTGTCTCTTAACAGGAACGCGTATCATTCTATTGTGCTCCTGGCCTGGGCATGGGACCGATGTTGGTAATATCGCAGCAGATAATCGGGCAATGAGAGGAACAATATTGAGTTCGCGGATATCTATGGTCTTTATGGTACAGGGTGTCTGGTAGCAGATTTATATTTTCAAACTTAAATAAAAAACGTAATAATTGACACAAAGTTTCATTAAGAGCTTTGAACGATAGAATGGATATGCGGATTTTATTTTTTTAAGAATATGTCATGCAGATTTCTTCCGTTGATTTGAACACACAGTTCAAAACGGAGCCTTGTATTCTGCAGTAAACTTGGTTCAATTGTGTTGATTTCTCGACGAATATTTTCTTTTAAAGCCACCAGAGATTGAGGATAGTCATTATAAACCCTCTCTTTGAGGTAGTCCCATGAAAAAAAAATCCATGAGAGTTAGAGCCTATTTCACCAATTCTATTTAAATATCAATTCATATTTAAATGTCGATTTTCATTTTCATCTAGATATACTCATTGAGTATTTAAATACTGTTTAAGTAGCCAGCACTCTGCATTTAAACATTGATTTTGCAACAGCATGAAACAGCTTTAAAACAGCTTTTAAACAGCTTTTTAAAAAGCTGTAAGTTGACGCTATCATATTAAATATCAGAGCGTTACCATACTTTCTTGTGTTTCATTATTTCAGTTGGTGAAAATAAAATTTTTTTAAACATACTTTAAATAAAGATCATTAATTAAATTAAATTGTGTTTAAATATGTTTGGTGAAAGAGACCCTTAGATCGGGCGACCTAGGTGGCCATGGGATGTCCCCAAAGCGACTGATCAGTTTTTGGGGAAAATTTTCCCGAAGCAAATTCATCGAAGATCTGGCCCCATCCTGTTGAAACTACGTGTGAGAAGAGTACGATCGATGAGCTCGCAGATTTGTCAAAAAGAATTCCGTAATCGTGCGTGGATAATTTTCATCCTTATAGATGACAATAAATAGGTGGCGGATTGAGTGTACTTGTTATGAAGATGATAGAATATGAAAAGGAAATACGAAGACTTCTGAGGCCAGCGTTACCATATATTTAAAAAAGAAAAACTCAATTTTCCAACAAAAATTTTTTTTCCACTAAAGTGTCCAAATAATGAAAAAAGCACAAAAAAATATATATCTATATTGAATTAATTTTTATTACATATAAGATAAACAAAACAAACAAAAAAGTTCAACAAAAAAAAAAACTTATTTTTCCCACGATTTGGAGCAGATCACCATTTTATTTAGCTTTTGTTGGAACCTCCGATGTGTTTGTAGCACTTTCTAAGCTATTTTCTCTACTTGCATTGCGGCTTTAAACTAATAACGCCAAAAACTAAAAATATTCTATTATCCGTACCGTTTCTCTTTAAATATTTATCCATGCTTTTTTGAAATAGAAAACTTTTTAGAAAAAAAAAAACAGGCATAGAAAACTATAATATTATTAATACGGCACAGTAGTATTAAAGATGGAATGGCCACATTTAATACTGTTGCAGTAATAAGGAGTGAAAAATTGTAAGATCGTTCACGTTACATGGCAACATCAAATAATCACGCCTGTTCTGCAAACCACGTGATTTTTAATCACGAAGCTGTTCTGTAAATCACGCGATTTTAAATTTTTCGGCGTGGTTTTAATTTTTCGAAAACACGAGAAAACAGCTGATGTTTTGTATTTGTTTATATTTTTGCATTGTGAATTAAAATATTAGATGAAATAAAGAATATAAAAATGCCAGGAGCTAGTTTATTTTTTTTTTTTTTTTTATCTAGGACCAGCACTCAGGAGATGACTCCTACACATGCGAAGCATTGTGCTGGGAACTATAGGAAAGGGATAGTAGGAGAAACGACAGGAGGTGAAGCTTAATTATTGCAGCTCTGCTTTCGCACGTTCTTTTGTTTTTATACTCGTAGCAGTGCGGAAGCTTCGGTTTAGTAGCCATTTTTATTATTATTTTACTTCGCCGGTGCTACACAATACCGACGAAGGAGGGCGTTATGATGGATTGTGGATTGCTATCAGCTGAAGCCGGTGTTGTTCAGTGACCAGTGACTATGCCTTCGCCACTGAAACCTTCCGACAACAACTCACACACAAAGACACACTAATGCACATCAGAAAAAGATGTTTATTTTTATTTAAAAATTCTTTTTTTTTTTTTTTTGTCTGAAACTGGGGTTGAACCCAGGTCTGTTTTATGGTTGTGTAGTCAACGTGCAGACTACCATCCATCGTGCCATCGCCACCCTCAAAGTAATTGGTTTTCCTGAATATTGAAAAAAAAAAATTAAATAGGAAGGAAAAAGATAGATTTTTGATTTCGAAGAAAGAAGATTATTTAAAAAGAAAAACTAAATTAAAAATAAGATATAAATATTATTAATAAAGCTAAATATATATATATATATAACACCTTTGTGATCCTGTTTCCTTCTTGGCTATATGCTGCTGATGGCTATGCAACCAGTAGCACCCGGGTTCGATTCCCAGTCCGGACAAGTCCAAAAAAAATTTTTCTTGAGTTTTCTGTGCTACAGAGCTACAATTGACAATAATTACAGAGCAATTATTGTCAATAATTGCTTTAAGAAAGCATCATTTAAAAAAAGAGCGTGAAGCTTTACAAACCATAAATTTTTTATTAGCACAACAAAATACCTACATATGTATGTATGTATAATTGCGAAGTTGCCAGTGTTTTCATGAACGAAATTTGCTTAAATTTTGCATTTACTTATTTATAAATTTGAACAAAAATATTAATTTTTTATAAAACAATATATAAAATTTGTCTTAAATAAAGAACATGATGGTAAAATATCTATATATTTACATGACTTCAAAAGACTGTGTTACTTTGGCAAACTCAAAAACATGTTCGAAAAAATTAAGCAGCTGACTGCTAAAAAGTAAATGTAAATGTAAAAAAACCAGTGTTCTTACAAATTTGCTCATATTTAAGTTTTTATATAAAGCAAACCCAATTTTTTTAGAAAAATAAATAGAAAACAAATCACACGAAATATATTATAGCATTTTTATTAAATTCTAAACGAATTACATAGAAAAAATAAGCAAGTGATTTCAAATCGTCAGTCATTTAGCTGACGATTTCAAATCACGAGATTATTAAAATTTTTGTGTGCAGAACACCATTTCCGTGATTTGAAATCACTTTGACAAAAAGTGGTTTGCAGAACAGGCCTGAATATTTGCGTCGATTATTTTTTTTTTCTTGGACCGGCACTCAGCACATACAATGCATTGTGCTCTAAATTAAAAATTAATAAACAAAACTGGAAATTTTGAATGATTTTCAAAAAAAACTTATTTCTGGTGCTAAAAACTTAAAAACTTTTTGGCATTTCAAAAACTTGAAAATTAAGAGAAAAACTTGAAAAATGGTAACGCTGTCTGAGGCACATATCAAGGAGCTTTTGTTTACCCAGCAAAAACTACTGCTTCCATTTAAGCTGGTTTCTAAGCCAGTATTGCTGGGTTGTTGTTGTTCTTTATGTTGTTATAAAAAGCGCTTCGAAAAATTAAGATTTTTGCTCGCAATGTGCCTTTTTCCAGCTTCTTTATTTTGTTCAATAATACAGCTCTTCTTTCATCCAAGCATCCAAAATGCTTTAAAATCAAGTCTCTTTGCTGTACTTTTATTATAAATGCTCATATATCATAATTATTTGTTGTTTATTTTAATCTTCGTGTTAAATAAAAAATTTAAATTTTCCAAAAAAAATTCAAAACTGTTCAACTGGAAATTATGAAATTGTTCTACTGCTTCCTGCATCCTACTGATGATTACGGGACATTGTACTCTTGGGAGCCGTCTATTTGACGTTTCTCTGTCGATTTCTTTTTTTTTTTTTTGTTGTCTTTTCTTTTGCTGATTTGTCTAATCTTCTCTTCTATCCATCTGTGGCAGGTAACATAAAGGGAATCTCGCGAACCGATTCGGCCGACCTGGTTAAACTACTCCAACCTAATCCCAACTTATTGGCCTGCACATTTTGCTTTTTAATCACATTTAATTTTCCTATTTTAATTGTTGAGCGAAATTAAATTGCCTAAAATTATGAAAGAAATATACGAAACTGCAACAGTGCAGTGGTGTTCCTTCTTGTGGCACAAAAAAAAACAAAACAAATATGGCAGAAAATTTGTGTTGGCCCATCAACGTAATGAATGTTTAAATATTTATAGCCTCTGTGCACTTTATTTCTGAATTTCTTTTAATGCTGGCTAAAAGTTGTGCTGGCTGTGTGTGTGAGTGTGTGTGTGTGTGTGTGTGTGTGCAGTATACATACATTCTACATTATATATTTGTTACTCTCTGCTGTTTTGTTGTTGTTGTTGTTGTGTATATTTTATTATAACTACTCGTATTACACTTTTGGCTTAAAGCATATTGTTGACCCGAAAACTGTTGGTTCGTGTTGCATGCTAATGTTGCTGCCACACACACACAAACGGCCATACACATGTACGCTAACCCACACTCACCCATACATACATACATACATACACACATTAACGTTGCCAGGAATGAGATTTTGAACCTAATACTTCCTTAAGCTGTTGTTATATTTACAACACATGTATATAAACAGAGGTGTATGTAAAATAGAGTGTACACGTTTGTGTTTCTATACATATACATCTACATCTTCATACATACATATATATATATACCCAATAGGGTATTTTAATCTAGTTTATGTAAAAATTTCATACCTGAAAGATTAATGAATTAAAAAGTAGTTAATAAAAGTAGAAAAAAACAAAAATAAAGAAACTTAAAACAAAATAGTAACGAAAGTAATAAAGTGAAAGGAAAAACTAATTAAAAATTTTGTTTTTTCTAGACAAAACTTGTGTCGTAGTAACACTACACATAACGAAATGTCAGTAATTTGAAAGAAACTTGTTATAGCAATTATCTCTGTTCATTCTTTGGCAGCAATTTGCATTGTCTAGCAACAACAATTTGTTATTTATGTTGAAAGGATAAATTAATTTATGGTCTTGCAGAAAATGTAATAAACAACACCGGAATAAGTAGAATAAAATACGAAAAGTTTATAAAAAGAAAAATTTATATAAAAATAGAACTTAATTAAACTTATTGAGTTTATAGTATTTCAATTTGCCAATGGCTGTAAAAAATATTGTGTTGAAACTTATTTTTACTTTTTGCATAAGTTTGTGTTTGTCTAGAACCCAGACAACAAGTGACTGTATAAAGGAAAAAAATGTGAATAAAAATAGACAATTCTCGTATACATTTCTACAACTGTGTCGGGTTTAAGAGATGATATTTATGACTTTACAATGACCTGCCTGTTGACACAAAGAGTACTGATGTCGGTGTAGTGGCATTAAAAAATATGTATATACGTATTCTACTCAATTGATGTTGGAGTTTAATGGTTATTTTTTTTCTTTATACTAATCTAAATTCATTTTTCACATTATGGTGATAAATTAACTAGGAACTTAAAGACAACTAAATTTTCTTTCATTTATTTGAACAAAATAAAACTAAATTTAAATTAAAAATTTTGTAACATCAATTAAAAAATTTATCAATTTTTCACATATAAATAAATTAATAACATCCATATAATTATTGTTGTTGGCGTAATTGAATTAATTTTTAATAACATTTTTAATGGCAAAAATTAAATATTTTCAAAATTTTAAACACACTTTTAATTGCAAAAAAAAATATATATATAAATTCAAATCCAATATTTAAAGGGTATTAATTTCTATTAGTAAAAACACTCTAAACACTCGCATAAAACAAGAGATACACATTTAACTAAAAAAAGTTTAGAATTTGTGTATTTCATAGCAAAAAAAAATAAAAATTTATTTGCTTAAATATTGAGCACAAAAATTAATGAAGAATTTAATTGAATTGATTAAACTTTTAATTGACAAAATGTGTCATTAAAATAAGAAATTTATAATTTTTTCTGTGCATTAAAGCTTGCAAGGTTTTTTTTTATCTGGGACAAGCGCTCAGGAGATGGCCCCTACACATGTGAAGCATTGTGCTGGAACTATAGCAAAGGGATAGTAGGACAAATGAAAGGAGGTGAAGCTTAATTAATTATTTTATAGCTCTGCTTTTGTACGTTCTTTGTTTTTATATTCGTAGCAGTGCTGAAGCTTCGGTTTAATAGCCATCCTTATTATTATTTTACTTCGAGATGCTACACAATACCGACAAAGGAGGGCGTTCTGATGTGATTGTGGATTGCTATCAGATGAAGCCGGTATTGTTCAGTGACCAGTGACTGACTATGCCTTCGCCACTGTAACCTTCCGACAACAACTGACACACAAAAATACACTAATGCACATCAGAAAAATGCGACATGTTTATTTTTATTTTAAAATTTTAGTCTGAAACTGGGGTTGAACCCAGGTCTGTTTTTGGTTGTGTAGTCAACGTGCAGACTACCATCCATCGTGACATCGTCACCCTCAAAAAAAGCATGCAAGGTTTAAACACAATTGATAATAATTTGCAAAATACTTTTTCAATAATAATGCCTGGCCTCATAATTTTTGGACCAGTGCTCAGCTGATATCCCATACATATGCAATGCATTGCACTGGAATTAGATAGAGAGAGAGAGAGAAAGGGAAAGAGAGAAAGAGAGAGAGACCGAGTTAGAGAGATAGAAAAATAGTGTAGAAAATAGACAGGTGGTGAAAGTGGTAAAACCATACAGATAAATTCTTCCACAACTCTGCAGTTGCGTCTTAATTACAAATTTTTACGCATAATTTTTTTAAGCTAAGGCGAGCCATTTTATTTATTATTTTACTTCGCCAACGTTTTATTGCTCAAATACCGTAGCTCTGTAGCACAGAAAACTCAAGAAAATTTTTTTTGGACTTGTCCGGACTGGGAATCGAACCCGGGTGCTACTGGTTGCATAGCCATCAGCAGCATATAGCCAAGAAGGAAACAGGATCACAAAGGTGTTATATATATATATTTTGCTTTAGTAATAATATTTATATCTTATTTTTAATTTAGTTTTTCTTTTTAAATAATCTTCTTTCTTCGAAATCAAAAATCTATCTTTTTCCTTCCTACCTAATTTTTTTTTTTTCAATATTCAGGAAAACCAATTACTTCTTTTTTTTTTTTTTTTTTTTTTCTAAAACAAAGTATATATTTTCAAAGTAAATTTTTACACAAAAAAAATGTATTTCCATAAAATCAAATTTAACCAATTTAATCGCTCCCACACACTTTGAGTACTATTTCCAACTGGGTATGATGGGGGTTTACCGATATGTAAATCAAGTTAGTAGCATAATTTTCCCACATATAAATTTTTGTTACAATTATTATTGCTATTATTTTGTTGTACACACACACACACATACGAACCATGCAACGTTTTTATTCTGCTGAACTAAGAAAATATGTGTATGTGTGTGTGTGTGGTAACAGGAACATGTATATTTTTCTATTACGAAAACTAATGCCTTTTTTGAAGCCATTCCATAAGCTCAAGTAAAGCCTTTAATGCTGCTAGCATTTCAGTAAAAACATGAAACCTTCTCTAACAAGGCAACAATTTGATACGAATTTCAGTTTTAAGTACTGTGTTGCTTGTAGATGATGGTTAAGCAGAAACTAAAAATGAAATAAAATAAAATATTTGTTTATATACAGGGGGTATTAGATGATTTTACGATGCTTGTATTGCATTCACAATAAACGTATACAGTTTTACAAATTATTTTACAGGGGCATATACAAGTAGCAAAAATATTTACTCAGTGTATCTGTGCATGTATATTTTTTATATTTTTTCTAAGGAAGTCCCAAAAGGCTTTTGAAAGAGAAAGATAGTTCAGATTAATTTACAAATTTGTGGCTCTTAGGACCCTCCAGTCGACTTGATAACCTCGTAAATGTTATGCCAGTGCATGGACATTCTCAATGAGTTGGGGAACTTTAACGCCGTTATCTTGGTCTGTGTTGCGGGACATGAGGGTTATGAGATTAATGAAGTGGCGGACTATCTAGAAGATGGAGAGACAAATATGCCCCTAATGAAATGAAATTCTTAAAAATTGGGAGAAAAGGAATTTCGCTGCTCACTGGCTTGATTGTGCCAAACGCTTCCTGGTGCCGAATAGGGCAATTTTAAATATATTGCTTTCCCTGAATAGAGCGTACTTCAGCCTTTTGATGGCGTACTGCACAGACCATTGTGGGCTGAGTCACCACCTGAAAATAATTTATTCAATGTCTGTCGATTTTGTAAAAGTGACACTGCACAGAAAAAAATAAAATCAAAATTCAATTAAAAAAAACCAAGATTTAATTAAAAGAATAACTAGATTTCAATCTATCACGAAAACATAAGTTTTAATTGAAAAAATTTTACGATTTCTCGCATAAGAAATTAATTAAAAAAATTTAAAAATTCACTTAAAACATTAATGGAACATTTTTTTCCAGATTCAATAAATAAATTAATCAAAAGAAGTTGTAAGTTCAAGTAAGTTCAAGTAAAGTAAGAACTTCTTGCGTAAAAAAATAACCATTTCACACAATAAAAAACTAATAACTTTTCAAGAATCGATTATTTTAGTCTCACGTCGTGTTAAAATCTTTAAGCTGGTAATTCAGTGATTCCAATTAAATTCATTTAAAACATTGATTGATAATTTTTCTAGCTTCAATTAATAAAAAAACTACATGCTTTTCACATGCAAAAACTATTCTTATACGTACTATTTACGCTTTTATGGTATTTGGAATCAAATCTGTTGACAGCACTAACAAAGTCAATTAAAATAAACGTTGATTCAATTAGAATTTTAATTGGAAGAAAAAGATTTACTGAATTAAGTTTCTGTTCTCTGGAAAAAATTTATCAAATATTTTTTCTGTGTGAAATCTCTGAATACGGTCTTTGCGGCTGTTCTATACTGGGCAGACAGACAGCCCAATAGTAATAATAATAATAATGGATATCCCCTGAGCTCTGGTACAAGAAAATAAAGTATAATATTCTTCATTAACGACTAACGAAAGATTAGTCTCAACACAAGCATAAGTCAGTCTCATTAATTAATTATCTACGAGCTTAGAAGGACTTAAAAGGCAGAGTATTGCAAAATCCTTGACGGATCCCCCTTTTATTGGAACAATAACACACATCACACATCAATAACACAGATCTTTAGTATCTGAAGTATTTTCTTCTAACAACCATTCAATTTAATTTTTGAACTGGGCTCGTCAGCGAGCACGTTTGACATGTGCATAGACTTTTAATTATTCAAAAGTGCCATGTACGAATATGAAAATTGTAGCATAAAATCTACACATGTTTTCAAACTCATTCCCATTTCTATTTTTATTTATTTTTTATTTATTTTTTTTTTTTTTGTTCTGAGTTGTTTTCACTTTTGGTGAGTTTTAAGTGGTGCTTTTGTACAACGTGTTTAATATTTTTACACGTTTAACACAGAATAATTAAATAATTGCTTACGAAATTGAATTGCGTTCAAGTTGTAGGTAATTAAAAAAAAAAATCCCCTCCCCAATGAAAACAGCAAATAATATGAATTCAAATAAAATTTAATTACATTTTAGCATTTTAGCGCAAGAAAAAAAAATATTAAATTTTGCAAATACGAATACATTGCAGAAATAATGACTTGAACATTTCCAATTTAATTAATTTGCTTCATCAGCTACTCAACACCACAAAAGCTTTGGTTTTCTTACAATTTTCCATCTCTTTACAGATCTTCCTGATCCGGTTAAAAATTGCAGTGCCTACAATGCAACCGCAAATTCTATGCAAATCCAGTGTCTGGCTGGTTATGATGGTGGCATACCGCAACATTTTCATGTGCAAGTTTATGATGAATTGAATCGTCAAATATTGTATAATGCATCATTTCGTAATCCTGAATTTACGGTTAAACGTTTGCCAAGTGATTCGGTGTTTGTAATACGTATATCTGCGGTGAATGCACAAGGCGCCAGTAAAACCCCATATCGAGTACGTGGTCGAACGCTGTCGGCTCCCTTATTACGAACAGGTGAGTTGTACAAAAGAAAAAAAAAATGCGAAAACGAAAATGATTATCTAGACATTTTATAATCACATAAACATTTGTGTGGTATTAAAAAGAGAAGCGTTATTTGTGCACAAATTATAAGTGTGCTAACAGGACTGTCAAATAAAATTGTTAAAAAAAAATTTTTTTTAATTCTGTTTAAGCTTAAAAATATTATAAATAAAAGAAAAATTAAATACTTCAATACCACGCTCTGCGTCGCTAATTAGTTGCGGTGATATACGACGAAAACCGAAACGACTTACGGTCCTTTTCACAAAATACGATTAAAACGTGATTAACGTGAGCTTTAACACAAGTTTTCTATGCCAAAGTTGCCGTTAAAGTCCACGTTAACTTTTAATCGGACATTGTCAAAAGGGCCGTTAAACCAATTTCTGAACTGAGTCTCATTTAATTGATTTGGAGGTTCATAATTTTAGCTGGAAAATAGATTATTCCATTAAAAATACAAATTTTTTTTTATACAGTTTTTTTAAAATAAACATTAATGAGAAACACGTAAAAAAATATAACAAAAATATTAATATCAAAATCTTTAATAAAAAAAGCATAGTAAAGGTTGTCTGGTAGCAGATTTATATTTTCAAACTTAAATAAAGAACGTAATAATTGACAAAAAGTATTATTAAGAGCATTGAACGATAGAATGGAAATGCGGATTTTATTTTTTAAAGAGTATGTCATCCAGATCCTTCAGATCCTTTTTTAAAATTTCATGAATAATCGCTCTTGGAAGTCCCAATGAGGCTGCTGTTTTCCGCATTGAAAGTCGCGGATTTTCACGTAAACTGCTTTCAACCAGTTCAATGTTTTCCGGAGTCCTTTTAGATCGACTGGGCCCTGGCCGTGGGGCATTCATAGTCGAAGCAGTTGCGCGGAGTCTCTGCGCCCACGAACGAATTAAATATACACTCGATCCATCACTTATTCGCCGAATACCGAACTTTGAACAAAATTGTCGACGAGCAATTACGTAAGAATCATTACTCTTAAAAATGTCTCCACACTGTCTTCACTGCAACATCGTGACTGACAAATCCGCACAATCGATAATTCCAATGGCGCCACTCTCCCTCCGCACCGTTTATTTCTTCTTGAAATAAACGTATTTAAGAATACAAATTTGCCACCAGACACCACCCTGTATTACGATGACCTAATACATAAAGCAGACAAGCTTCACATAGATTGTTGCATTGGACTTAAACGGGGAATCCCCTTTTTCTGTTTTATCTTAGTAAAACACATTTTCATACTAACGATACAAATTGAAGCCTCTAACGAGGCAACTTCGCAATCATGTAACGCGAACTGTAATAAAAACGACACAACTTCGACATCATAGAAACTCTAAAAAGATGCAACTTTGAAACGACTCAAAACGGGGTATTGGTGTAAATTAAAATTAACAAAAATTTAAAATAAAATTTTCATTAAAAATTTTGTAAAATTAATTCGATTTTTACCTGTAAATAAATTTAATATTATTTTGTTATTAAATCAAATAAATTTAATTTTCCAAAAAATTAAATAAATATTTTTAAAATCTTAAAATCTTAAGAAAAACTTGTAATTTATTTAGTAATATGTTTTCTTTATATTTCGGTAACCCGCAAAAAAAAAAAAAAATATCGAAAAAACATATTACTAAATAAATAAAAAAATTTTATAAAAATAAGTCCTGCATTACTGAATAATTTATTGCATACGATAACAATAGAAGGTCGAATTATTTACAAAAAAAATGTGAGTCCGATCACAGGGTAATGAAATCTTTTTAAAAGTTATTAAAATTAAATGTTTTTGTATTCATGTTATTTATTTGTTTTTATTTGCCTGCGATAACATAATGTACGACAATATTAATAATTATTGCGCATTAGATGGTGTTAGTGTATTTCTATGCAGCTGTTAAGTTTCTCTGTACTTCTTGTTGTCCGTATGATTACACTAATATACTCATACACAGCTCACGCCGCGTTATTACAATCTTACTCAAAATTTGTGATTGTATTGTGAAAAAGATTTTTACCCCCTAGCGTATAGATGTTTACACATCAAAAAAAACTTTTTAATATAAAAAAAAAAAATTGTTTTGTATTGAGCCTAAAAATTAAATAGGAATTTAATTGAATTCATTCAACTATTAATCAAAAGAATTCCAATTATTTATTGACATGAAGATAACATTGTATGTAATAATATTAATTAGCAAAGCAGGTCTTTTTTATAAAAAACTTTTTTTAATTTATTTATTTTTTCGATATTTCGCTAACCCTTGGTTGGCATCTTCAGGAAAATTAAATTTTTTTAAAATAAAACTATTTAACAAACATAAAATCAAAATATTTTTTTTATATTATTTACAATATCGAAATATTCGAAATATCGAAAAAATAAATAAATTAAGAAAACTTTTTTATAAAAAAGACCTAAATTGCTAATTAATATTATTACATGTGTACAATAAAAATAGAAGGTCAAATAAAAAGAAGAATTAATAAAGATAACCTTTTTTTCGGTGTAGCTGTATAGTTTTTTTTTGTGAATTTTAAATGCTTGCAGTTAAATATTTCAACATTTTTTATAAAAATAAAGAAACCGCCAGTTAAACCATATTTAGATCAGTGATGTTCGCCACATACTACATTTGTTGAAAAATTTACACAGCCAGTTGTTATTCTCTTTTAAAAACTTTCATTCAGTCGTCGTTGAGCAAGCGATGAATACATATGCGGATGGTTATTGTCATTTTTTTCAGAAATTTATTAAGCATTGTCGTTGTTTCTTGTTGGACGAAGCACAATAAACACATGCGATTCAATTAGAATTGAATACGAAAAAATAATAAAAGTTCACGAAATGAAATGTGAAAAGTATTTTATGGTTAACGATGCTTTTCAAAACATTCAATGCCTTTTATGTTACAAAACATTAAAAGCGGGTAAAAACACGTTTCAATCGGAGCTAATAATACTTAGATCTGAGGTAAAAGATTTCGATAAAATTAGAACTCTAGAGTTTTGGAAAAATTTAGATGTTGCGATATGTCCCCAGCTCAAAAAAATGTATTTAAAATATTTATAATTTTTTTCCACTACTTATGCGAACAAATATTTTCAGACATGAAAAACGTTTGTTCCAAGCAGCGAAATAAAATGACCTCGTTGAATTTAAAAAATATTTTACTAATTCGCAATTGCCATGCAAGTATTAACATGGAATGTTTAATTTAAAATTTTCAAAGCGATTTTAAAAGTTATAATGAGGAATGACAGATGGTTAAACTTTTTAGTCTAATATTTAAGCCCAAAAAAACTGTTTTATATGAATTTATTTTTGTTTTTTCCCCCTCAAATAAGTGTTCTAAAATTATTTACTGAAATTGATAACTGCTATTTATGGTCCCTGATGCTCTTATCTTTTTCTTAAAATTTAAATTACATTCATTTAATAAGTTGTATATAGCTGGCATTTTCTTTCTCATTTTAAACGTTTGACATTATGTTTGCTGGGCAAATTCACTCACTAATACATCTTCATTTTATTTTTGAAGTTAGATGAGTTAGATGTATTCTTATACATATACGAGTACATATATATACAGTTTGTCAAACATTTCTCTGCAAAATAAAAATACTCTTAAAACATATCGTCACCGTGCAAAAGAGCCTACCATCAATTTTGAACAGGCGAAAAACTTAAAAGTGCTGTGGTTACAAATATGATTTTTCTCAATATCATCCAAATAAAATGATGAGCTTATTTTTCTACAGAAATAATATGGGAAATATTTTTTTAACATTCTTTTTTTTTATAATTTTTGGCATATTTGTTTGTATTGTGAAAAACATCGTTTGTTGTTACGATCTCTCGAATTTCTTTAATAACGTCGTTATTTTTACTAATAGAAAGCTAGAAATTTGTTAAGCCGTGTGCTTTGAAAACTAAATTTTGAGTTTTTTGGTTGTTATCTACACCGTTTTGCATCTCGGTTGACGATATATAGTATACATGGCTTAATTTCTTTATCCTTACTTTGTTCCTTGTTTGCTTTAATAATAAAAATTGCTACTAAAAACGAAACTTTAAAATTTAATACGTCTCCTTGACATCAGAGACGCTACAACACTGCTGTTGAATTGAAACACCAAGTTTTTGTAGCTGTTTATCGCTTTAAAATTCTAGAAGCGAAATTTATTAATTTTAATCATTCAACAGTTTTATTTCTAAATAAAATACCTTAGTATTTTCTCTTTTGTTTCTATAATTCAATTTAAAGGAAATAACGATTCAATTCTAATTTGCACTGGTTAACAATATCAAGAAGAAAGTAGAGAAAGAAAAATTTTATGGATGATAAAAAAGGGGTCACTATACACGGTTGATGTTTGATATTGAGTTGTCGGTAACAACTGCTATAAAAACAAGTAACGTGGAAAAAAACCGGGGTCCAAATCGTCGCATTCGTGATCGATTGAATTTGATTGAAATTTTACTTTTTGAGATCGTCATATTCGTTATCGAAATTAAAGATCGTGGCATGCAATAACGAGCAGTCGAACGAGTATATTCTCTCGAAATGTCATTCGATAGACTAAAAGCTGTCGTAAACTAAGTAAGATAAATTAGTCAAAATATGTCATAATCAACCAAAAAGTCGATTTTGAATTTTTCGTTTGTACAGGAGGTACCACCCCTACTTGTCCAATCCCTCCCAGTTTTTTACTGATGATTTGTTTTAAGTACAAAGTCATTTGGACCATATTCAGAAACTTAGACTCCAACCGTTTGCAAGTTATACAAAAATAAATATTTAGTTTTTATGGCCGTAGCAACGCCCAGTTGGAATTTTTGAATTTTATATAGTTCTTTCCACATAACACATACATACATACAAACATGTTATTTTTATATGTAAAGATTGTAACCATATGTTTTTATTCTATGACAACGCACATAAATCTTTTAAATTTTAAAACAAATTTCGATTCGAACGCTATCGAATACCTCGATCTGGCTAATCGATACGTCACAAAATGTTATTCGATACGAAAGCTCATTCGATCACGAATGCGGCGATTTGGCCCCAGTGTTGTAAATTTATGAAGCTTCACCTCTTATCATTTCTCCTATGCACCGCATGTGTAGGGGTCATCTCCTGAGTGCTGGCCCAAGTTAAAAAAAATTATCTTCGTTCTGATTTATATTTTCTTTAAATAAAATTTTAAAATTTAATCAAGAACATGAACTGAAAGAAAAATTCACAAAAATTAAAAAACTATTCTTATAATTTGGCAGTTAATCAAAGAATTAAATTTTATTTTCAAATTTTGAAAAGAATTCATTGACACACTGTATGAATTTTTTTTTTATTATTAAATAATAATTTTACTTTTAGCAGAATGAATAACAAATCTGTGTCATTTTTCTCTTTTTCGTTTCCCTTTCATTTCATGTGGTTGCTGTTGTGTTGTTCGATTTTTTGCAAACTCTCATCATTTCTCTATGCACGCAATCTAAAATAAACAACATCGAAATATACGAAATAACAATAACAAAAAAAAAATCCTCTTTTCGCCATGAACAAAACAATTGAATTTCATTGAACAAACAGCTTCCTCCACGGCAGTTTTAGTCCAGCTAACACCGCTGCTGGGAGCATTGGTTGGTGTCATTGCCACACTTGTGCTAGTGGCCATTTGCATAGTGATTTTCATGAAATTTCGTACAAAGCACACACGTCGTGGACCCAATGGCGATACGACAACAACTGAAGCAGACAAAGGTAGTGCTGAGCCGCTCTCACGCAACATGGGCAGCCATTCGAGTTTAGAGGATAAAAATCCTGATGTTATACCGCAGGAAACAAATAGCGAAGACGAGTTTCATTTGGAGGAGAAAGCATTCGATCGTTTAAATATGGAATCGCAGCGTATACTGTATACGCCGACAGCCAGAATAAATACACAGTCACCACCGCCGCCCTCACTATCGCCTACATTTGGCAAACAGGTATGTAGCAATAACAACAATAACAATAACAACAACAAGATATTTGCTTTTAAAAGCATTTATTCGTCTATGTGCGGCGCTTAGGTAAAAATGTAACATGGTTTAGCAATTACTCAGCTATCAAAAGGGAAGGCCAAAATGGGTGTTTAACGCCAGACAAGTGGCTGAAGTAAAAAAAAAACAAATATGTGTTTTATTAAAGTCAAAGAGCGTTTGCTATTCAAAATCTTTTATACGTAACGAATAACTGGATTTGTTTGCTGTTAGTCTGGCTTTGCAGTCAGAAGTTTGCACAGCAGCAGCAGCAGCAGCAGCAGCAGCAACAGCATCAGCAGCAGCAACTAAAAAGTTAATAGAAGAGGGTGCAGAAGAGGGTTTTTTTTATCACTTTGAAGTAGTGAATTGACTGTAGTTTGGAAAATATTTGCAATGAATGTACCAACAAGGAGTGCAAGTAATTCATGAAATTTGCATGCACAGTGTTTGTTTAATAGAATTTAGAGACACTGTGTATTTGTTAATTAAAATTGCTTTTCAAAACTGCCTCCGCCAAAAAGGATTATTAATCAAGCTGTGTTGGCGATTAATAAAGTTCCTAGTGTTTGTATAGTTTGTCCAGCGAGGAGATCTCAGTTAATTACTGCGACTTTGGAAGCTTTTCATTAAAAAAAAAACTGTTCACATTAAAGCGACACTTACAGCCATACCTAAACAAGCGCAGAAAGCGGAACGTTTTTTCCGCTTATCTTTTACGCTGAAATGCCGTACCTAAATAAAAGCGGCAACGCTAAGTCAAAACGATAAAAACAGGGTTATCAAAACAATAAATATAACAACCCTGATTATTTTAACAATAAAGTTTATTGGTGTTTGCGATTTTTAAATAAGCATTTTATAAAAAAAAAGTTTAAACAATGAGTTATATGGACGATTTAGAGGATTTACTTACCTCCATTTTCTAATAACAAATATGTTTTTTATGTTTATTTTTTTCACCTTCTTTATTTGCAACTGACTTCGCTATTAAACGGATTTTACAATTGCAAAGCGTTGCCGTTGTTTTGACGCCGCGTTATTTCGGTATGCAACATACAAATTGAATGGGCATGATAATTTTTGACAGCTAGAAAACGCTTTCCGCTCTTGTTTAGGTATGGCTGTTAAAGAAATTTAAATGAAACACAATCTCCTTTCAAAGATGCAGAAAAAAATAAAACGAAATTTTAATTAAACATTTTGTAATATCAATTAAAAAATTAATACGAGTTACACCTGGAAAGCCATTAATTGTATCAATTAAATTATTCCTGTCAATTTAATTGAATTAATTTTCAATTAAATTTTTATTAATAGCAATTAATAATAACAATTAAAAATTTAATTGAATATTTTTAAAATTTCAAACCAATTTTTAATTGCAAAAAAATATATTTGAATTTAAAATAAAACAATCAGGTGGCGAAGGTTGAATTAGTCTGCACATTGACTACAAAACTAAAAAATTTTTGAGTTCGACTCCAGTTTCAAACTAAAATCATAAAAACTTCTCGCATTTTTTCCGATGTGCATTTATGTGGCCTTGTGTCGGATGTTGTTGTCGGATATTTTTGTATTATTCTTTACGATCTCATGGCTCCAGTATATTTGGGGGCGATATTTACAAATTTTCCCACAGAAACAATACAATATTTTATTTAAAAATATTACTCAGACATGTGCTCATGCTTCCTGTTTTTCTTCAAATTATGCCAGTTTCCAGAAATTATTGAAGTAAAACTTAAAAAAAAAAAAATGGTCAGTAGGCTTTTTGGTTTGGGGCTACTTGAAGTCTTGAGTTTATGCCAACAAACACCAGACAATCGCAGTCATGAAGGAGAATTTTCGACAGGAATGCGAACAGTTATCAGCAGAAAGTTATGGAAAATACGATAAAACGGGCACAAATGTGTATCAACACAAGTGGCGGTAACCACTTGGCGGATATTATATTTCCCAATCAACTGAAAGAAGTGTACAGGTCCAAATAAAGATTTCCACCAAACAAAATAATTTTTTTTTTATTTAGTAAAAAAGTTATTCAGAAATAAAATTGGATGATTAATTTTGCGCCACCCTGTACAAAGAAAATGGCAACTTCAAGAATTTTCTCTATACAAAAAATATTTTATTATTCGATTTAAATCTATTTCAATTTTCTAAACAAAATTTTTTTAACGAAAATGTTCAATAAATATGATCGTAATTAATTTTGTCACGCATTGAATAAATCAAAATAAGTTGCATAATTTGAAAAAAATTAATTACGACATGGCAAAAATAGTGCTTCAATTGAATTTTTGAATATTTGTGGCCATCTTTGCTCATGTCAAGTGCCTCCTTCTATTCGCTGTGGAATTCGAGTACGCCAGCAATTTTAAATTTATTTTAAATTTCTTATTTCAATAAAAATTTCCTTAATCAAATAATAACTTCTAACAAACAAATATATAAATTATTAGATATCTGCCGCTATATCTTTAATAGAAACCATTACAACCCATTAAACTGGAATTATTTGAAAATTATCTCTCCCCAAGGTATCCTTTCATATTCAGTCTTTAATCTCTTTTGCACTTAAATGAAAATTTTGCACCAAACTAAACCGGACAGCAACTTTAATAGAACAATAAAGCGAAGAATAAATAAGACAAAAAAAAAAAAGAGAGACATCTTAAGTATACCGTCGTCTTTGTCACTTAACAACAATTACTTTTATTTACACTTAACGCCAACAATATACTTATTTACAAAAGACAAAATAAAAACAACAACAACAACAACGACAACAACAGAAATAACGAGAAATTATTAAAGGAGGAAAGTGGCGGGGCTAGGGATAAGATCTGGGTAAAACACACAATCATAACAACTTTATTACTTTCAGCGTCATTATATCCTCATTATCAACATTATTTCTAACAAAACAAATACGAAAAAAGAAATCTAAACAGAAATGAAAACTGTAAGAGGAAACATGGACTTTTATTTTAGTGCAAAAAAAAAAAACAAAAATACTTCATAAAAATTATTTTTGATTTAAGAAATAATAAATTGATTTTATAAAGTTTTTCTTTAGAAAACAATGTCTGTTGTGAATAAGATAGCAAAAGTGTGGGTTACTTTAAATATCAAAATCTCCATAGTTTACAACAGCTTTATAACAGTTTCATAAGAGAGAACTAAAAATACATTTGTTTAATTCACAAGCTCGTGTTATCTTCTTACTATACAGTATTGCATTATTCTTGTTTGTAATTTTCCGACAAAAGTGTTTTCTTATTATAAGAATGAATTTTATAGCTTTTTGAAATAGACAGTTGTCTTGAGACCAGGTCTGGGAGTATTAAATTTTTAAATACCAGAAATAGCTATCAAGTGGTTTTTCATTGCCATCCGATGGAGTAACCAAAAATTTGAATAAGGAAAGACAGTAAAAAAAATTTTAAAAACTGTTATTCAGTATCTGTTATTCATATTCATTTAATCGTAGGCGAGGCAGAATATTAATAATTCGCTAAATGGTGACTTCACGAGAATATCGGAATGGGGTCACGCGAACAGGGTCGATTTCAATGCTTAAAAGACCCAATGCTGCATGGTTACGCATCGACGCATGCCCGACTGCGCTGCCTCATCATCTGTAATTATGGGCGGTATAAATATCCAGTAATCAGAAGCTCTTGATGTTGTTGGCATGAAAATTTAGTGGTTTGTTCGATGGACTGAGCACATTTTTCAGGTCTCAAAGGAAGCATTCAAGTGCCTCGGTTTTATAAGACGGTGTAAGACATACTTCACCCCCTCTGATCTTCTCACTATTTATACCGCCTACATCCGACCGAAAAAGGAATACAACTCTCATGTATAGACCGGTGCTGCAAAGACTATTTTGAAGTTACTCGACCGTGTACAGGAAAGAGCGAAGAAACTCATAGGAGACAGTAGGGTAGTCAACTCTATTGACTTTCTTGAGCATCGTCGCAACGTGGGGTGCGATTCGTTGTTCTATCGTTACTATATAATGGTATGTGTTCTGATGAAATCTAGGAACTTGTTCCCGAAACCCGGTCTTTCACGCGCACGACGCGTTCATCATTACGAGCGCATCCATTTGTGGTCAACTTGGCAGCGAACCGCACTACGCATTACAGAGAAAATTCGTTTTTTGCCCGAACAGCACGTATGTGGAATGGACTACTCGCAAAAGTCTTTCCTGTCACTTTTAACGTGGAAAAATTTAAATCAAATGTCAATAAACACTACTCCCTATATCCTTTCTCCCAAAACCTTATTTCCGAGTTCCGGCACAATGCAGCGCATGTATAAGGGTCATCTCCTGAGTGCCGGTCTAAGAAAAAAAAAAAAGAAATAAAAAATTTCGTTTTCACCAGTACTAAAAACAGAAGCTTTAAACTTTGGGAATATATGACGTATGAGCTTTACTAAAAACAGAGAAAAACAATGCTGGCAATCTTTGTTAGTACGTGGACAGTAACAATTATTCTCGTATGCATTTTCCTAATCTGTGTAAACTGTTAAATAGCTGCTATTAGTGACTTCACAACTACTTTCTTGTTGACACAAAGAGTACTGATGACGTATGTAGTGGTGTAGAAAATATGTATATACGTGTTCTACTCAACTGCTGGTGGAGATTACTTGTTCTTTTTTCCTTTATCATAAAATCAAAAAGTAATTTTCATATTATTGTGAAATATTAACTACGAATGGCTGCAGTAGTTAGCACGTTGAATACAAAACCAAAAATCCTGGGTTCGACTCCAGTTTTGGACTAAGTCATAAAAACATTTCACATTTTTATTGATGTTCATTAGTGTGGACGAAGGCATAATCACTGGTCCTTGCACAGTACCAGCTTCAGCTGAAACAAGTCCACAGGCACATCAGAAAGCCCTCCTTCGTCGGTATTGTGTAGCATCGGCGAAGTAAAATTATTGCTAAAAATGGCTACTAAAACGAGGCTTCAAAACTGAATACGTCTCCTTGACATCAGAGGCGCTGCACAAATTGCTATAAACAAAAAACCTGCAAAAACAGAGTTGTAAGTTGTCATTATCCCTTTCCTCGAGTGCATCGCATGTGTGGGGATCATTCCCTGATAAAAAAAAAATAGTCGAATTCTTTTGAAAATAATTTGCGCACGTAAAGAATTTTGCGTAACTTTTAAACTAATGGAGATTAATCTCATCATCACACTTTTCCAGTATAATGAGGATACGCCAGGATATTTTTTCTTAACCCTTATCCTGTATTTCAAAAATAAAACGCATATGTTTGTCGTAGTGGGTCAATTTTGCCCAATACAAATTTTCATTTATTTATTGATTCTGATTATTTTTGTTTGAATGAGTTTTACAAATAATATTTTTACAATCGGAACATTTATTGGCATATTTTATCCCGTTCCATCGATTTGATCAAAAGCAACGCCCCCTTTTCGAATATCTTACTTTTGAATCTGAGTCACTTCGAAGGCTTTTAGCGTATTCGTTAGCATAAGAACGTTGAGGCATAGACGATGTAGGGGATGTTTCTTCGCTTATTAGATCCCTACCTGAGACTTCCAAATAAATACATCTCTTATTAATAGTTAGAAAAACTATGTACGCGTTGTATGCAGACATGTGTATCCAAAATGTTGTATATCGATTAGTTCTCCTTTTCAAGGTATAAGTTTTTATTAGTTAAACTACTATATCGAGTCCGGATTTTTGTTTCATTGTACAAGTGATAGATGTCAGGCTTTTTGGTATTAGAAGCTCTTCTTTCTTTGACGTGTTGTAATGCTCTAAGCAGAAACACGGATCGATATTTTTTAGATACATATCCCACTACCATAGTTTTGTTGTCAGTGTCGAAGAGAAAGTGTGCATAATTTGATGGTTGCATTTTTAGATACAAATTTTGTTTTCAAGTTCGTATCGCATGTGCTTATTTTATTGACTTTTGTATTGTATTGGGCAATTTTGACCCAAGTTTTTTAATGCGGGCATTGTGAAAACATCTACAATACTTATATTTTATATTTAAATAATATTCATTAAAATAATAATTGCACTAAAGTTCCAAACAAATCCATTGCGTATTTACAAAGAAAATTAGCAATGAAAACAGGTTGGGCAATTTTGACCCATGAGTACAGGATAAGGGTTAAAAAAACTAAAGAAAAAACACCATGACGAAGTTTGAAAAAAATTTTTCTCCTTTTTAAATAGATGTTTTTTTTTTCCAACAAATCAGAAGATTTGCTATTGGAATCGCTTATGAAATTTTCTTTTTTTTATATTTTTCTAGTACGAAAGAATAATAAAAAAAAACATTTCAAAAACAGCAACACTTTAGCACCCCACAACTCGACACAACTGATCATAGAAAAAAGAAATTTTTTTTTTCACACACATTCATATCTACCAGAAAGAAGTATAGTTATGCCAAATATGAAGAAATTTTGCGAAAAAAAAATATTTGGGCGTTGTACGCATCACCAGGTATTTGAGTTTTGGGTTCGTTTTTCGCTTGAACGCTCAGAGTAGTTTGAGACATTGACAGACTGCAATGTCTACAATGCTACAGATTGCCGGTTTATTTGGTCTGCTTTTAGTTAGAAATTATGCCGTTACACTATTTTAGTATAAATTTGTTTACGGGTCGCCCTGCCTTTTGATGGGAGGTATTTCATTTGTTTGCCCTTCACATTCATGATTAAAAATGAATGAATATTTTCCCTAAAAATTAGCTTTTCCACTTAAGTGGCCTTTTTCATATTATAGACTATTTGAAATTTGTTTCACATTTCTTTGCTATCGCACGTCTTCTTATTACCGGCATACGAGTATTTGGAGAATAGAAAAATTAATTAACTCATAAACTATGGGAGTCATTACATCACGCCGTAACCTGATATCAGTGCTATCCAGATGAAGTTTCCTAAGGCAAACAAACTTCTAAGACTGCTCGTGAATACGAATTAAAATTGCAAATGCCTTTGTAAGCATCATTTAACATGCATATGAAGTACATACTAAAAAAAATATACTCGTATATATTTTGTTCAACTTCCTGTTATGTTTTTTAATGGGCATGTAATTCGACTATAACCGGAAACATTAGAAAACAGATGTGATAGTCGTTAATATGTGTTGGCCTTGATGTAAGGCAAAAAAAAAAAAACAAAAAAAAGCTCAATACACAAAAGGCTTCTTTCTCCCTGTGAATGGCTGAGAGTTTAGTTTTCCTGGGCATTTTAAGGGACTTGCCAGAAAATATATTGTATATAAAATAAAAGGTGCTGCAATTGTAATATCAGAATCTAGTTGACAACAATAGTGTTGCCAATATACTAACCCATGTAAAATCAATTAAAAATATTTCATTTTATTTTATTAAAAAAAAAATTAATGAATTTCTTGCAGTTTTAAGTAAAATATTTTAATGTGGGAATACTGCTGGTCTTTGCTCGATCTGTGATAATGTTTTTTTTTATAATGTTATTTTAAATTTTGGATCTTTCAATATGAAATTTACAAAATGTGTTCAAATCTTAATCTAAAAAAAAAATAAAAAAAAAAAAAAATAGATTCTATTGCCACTGCAATTTCAACCCGATGGTCGCACAGAATTTTCATCCCATTAGATCAAACGTTTGGGTCCTTTGGTCAAAAGGATCTGTGATAAAAAAAAAAAACTTTTTAATTTCGTTTTCATAATTACGGAGATTGCGATTTTGTTTGTTTAAGTAAAGAAAAAATGATAATTCTTCTAGTTTTTTGACCTCTTTTTATATTAATTAAACTAATTATTTACGCTGCAGGTCCTTTTTATATATGTATATAATATTTATTTTTATTTCGATATTTCGCTACTACTTTGTGCAGCTTCTTCAGGAAAATTGGTTTTTGTTTCTGATGAAAATAATTTTTTTTTAAAAAAATTCACAATAAAGAAAACATTTTTTCTCAATGATTTTTTTATATTAAATATTTTTATTTTAAAATGGTAGAATATGTGTGACGCATGCAGCCCACAATATTTGTAGCCAGCTGTGTTCTATGTGTGCCTAACGTTCAGAGTAGTCGATCATGCTGTGCATATTCAAGGAATAATTATATTTTTCCTTAAGCCTTAAGTTCAATGTTTTGATTCCATAGGAAGTTAAAAATAAAAGAGTTTTTAATCTATAAAAATTTAAAAATACACAGACCTAGCGAAGAAATACTGAGAACTACTCAGAAAGTGTGTGGCGGAGAATTTTTGATTTTTCTATGAGCATGAAGGGAACACAATTGCCTTACAAATCCCTTTGATTGCATTTCGTTGTTAGACAACTTATAGTCGACCCATAAAAAAGGCATCACTATGTTCACCTGTCATTGAACTTTCAATGAACAAGTGAAATTTATTGTATTCTTCCCTCAATTTACATTTACAAATTGCTTGAATTTCCCCTGCTTTGCATAGTTTTTAAATCCTTAATAAAAAATTATATTTATAACCCATACAGGAGTATATTTATCGTGCACACGGCCACTGGAAAAAAAAAAATAAAAAAAAAGAAGTGCTTTACTCACTTCTAAAACTAAATTTTTTTCGCTTTATTTCAGATACCTTTTTACTTTATTTTGCCTTTTTACCTTTTTATAGGTATCAACTAATACGTCTAATATAAAACGTGACCAAAATATTTACGATTACACTTCGTTGTAAGAAAAAAAAAAATAAATAAACTCTCAACGTTCTGTGCCGCGCAACGTAAATTTTATTTTGTAATAAAAAATATTTAACAAAAAAAAAAAAGGAAAAAATATAGTATAAACGCGTAAAAAGCATATTTGTCAAATTCACTAAAATAAATATACTCCCACACATAAATTTCTCAAAGCATTTTAATCATATACACCTGGTATGCAGCAGGCTTGTGAAGGTGATAAATCAATACAAAATATATGCTGATATGGTACCTGCCCCTTCTTCCCTTTAACTTGCAAAAAATTTTTTTTTTTTTGGAAACTTTATTTTTTTTCCTCTAAGAGTGAATATCTTTTCAATCGATATTTAAGTGAAATTCTGCCCCATTCCCTAAGCCGAGCGAGAGCATTGGCTTAGTTTACCGTTCACGTCTGTATAAATTTTTGTTTCCTTTTACATTCCAAAATCGATACGTTTTTGTACATTTTATTGTACTGCTCTAATAAATTGACATGTCAAGTTAACGATACGTGTACTGGAGCTTTAATTTTGTATCCGGCTAAAGGTGGGCAGCAGGGTGTGCAAGTATTTGTAATACATATTTGCCAACATACTTCTATATTTGTCATTTGCGGCATAAATTCTGCCTTCAAATATTGAAAGTTTTTGTGAATGTTTTCGAAAAATATCGTTTATCTATTTACCTGTCAAATTCTGCCAAATATTGTTATAGTTCTATTTTGTTTTTTTTTTTTTTTTTTTGTTAATGTTTAAGGCCATAAAAAAAGCCACCGCCGAACAATAAACAATTTATTAAAAATGGAATATTTTTATGCGGGTTATAAAAGTGTCAGCTTGTCATTTAAGGCTTCACTAAACGCCATAACAACAACTACGACCAACAAAATGGTTAGGCATTATATCATTGTGAATTTAACTCAGTATTCATTACTTTTCTTGCTAAAATTAAAAAGGAAAATTAGCGAAACTGTAATAAATAAGATACGTATGATTTACAATGCATATACTTCGACTGGACGTACGTTTTGCGAGGCGGCCAAATCTATAAAATTTCAAATAGCCCAGCGCTCTTGTTTGCTGCTGAATTTTTACTTGGCCCAGACCACAGGGACTTCTTCTTATGGTCCGCCACCTAACCGAACCTAACATAAGTTCTCATAAATTATTTAATTTTGGTTATTGATATAATATTTTTTTTTTGTATTGATTAAAAAAATTAATTAAAAATTTAATTATATTGATTAAATTTTTAACTAAGCAAATATATTATTCCTATTAAAATGTGTTAAATAAAAATATAAAATTTAAAATATAACCCTTACAGACCTGAACATTATTTTTGCACGTAAAATCCAATAAATCGTCGATATTAAAATAATTCTTTCTTAGTTAGGTTAACACTTGTCTACATAATTATATTTTCATGTCCTTTTTAGTGCGTTTTCGGTCAAGAAATGCAAAATAGCTTGTAATTAGTAAAACAAATTTTGGAATATTTTAATGCTTATTAAACTTAAAAAACAGCTATTTCATTTCTTTTAAAATATAAATAATGTATAATAACACAAACAAGAAATTAAAATATAAAAAAAAATATCTTAAAAAATTCAGTCTCAGAATAATAGGTATCCGTATTTACTTAGTATAGTATTTTTTAAAACATTCTTTGTTTTTTGCCAAACATATCGTAACTTTGCACTTTTGGCATCGACCTCTGGAACGGCTTCCGCAATTATTGCGGCATATTCGTGAGGCATCATCGGAAAATATAGGCCAGTGGGCGTAACGATCAAACTTAACGTCGTCAGGTGCATCATGCGGGCGATATTTTGTTCGGTGATAATCGTTAGAAAGCTCAAACGTTCCCACGTATTCAGGAGCTTCAAAGGAAGATGCTAGCACGTTTCTCAGTTCCTTTTTAAAAGTTAAAAAAGGTTTTATTGTTGACTTTGGCAGTCCGACAAGTTTAGCATCTTGTTTATATTCCATCCGTGAATTATATATTGCCAAATCAATTAGGTGGAAAAATACTTTGTCAGTCCACTTTCTGGTCTTCATTTTGATTCTATAGTATTCCAGCATTTGGTCGCATAAATCAACTCCTCCCATATAGGCGTTGTACGTTTGTATGACAGCTGGCACGTCGACGGCACACCGGCGTTTCAAGTTTTTGTGCCACCACAGATAGTGGATGCAACTATAACTGCCTTTCGTGTCCATCCACTTTACAGCATATCCTTGTCCAAGGGAAATTTTACAGTTAAAACTCGAATTAATTTTTTAAATGGTATTACGAAATTTTTAATTAAAATTTTGTGTTATTTTTTCTGTGTGCCAGTATAAAGTTAAATTTTCTAATTCAGTAAAACCTACCGCTATTACTTTAAAACAGGATTGATTAATTTCAATTTGAATTCAATTAAATTATACTAATTTAATTCTTTTCTTTTGCATGCACTCTACAGTACGGTGAACTCTCGTTGACAACAAATCCCGCGTTCAGTCTCTACAATACACCACAACGTGCTCCAGCCGCCCAACGACCTGTGTACACAGCCCCACCACCCCTACTGTCCACACGAACGCCACCAAATATTTATACACGCATACCGGGACGCACCTATTTACCAGCTTACGAGACACGCACATCACCAACTTCCCCCTACGGTTCGACAACAACCTGTACCATGCCACTGCTGGGTGGCCAGTCGAATGGCTCGCTGCAAACGAATAGCAGTACAGGTACTACTGGCATGATGGGCAGTATTAATGGTATGGGGGCCAACGCAAATGCCAGTATTGGTGGCGGCACGCTAAATTTAACCAGCGGCAATTCAATGGGCCATTGTAATACTTTGCCACATCCTAATGCACAACATCAGCATCAGCACAATACAATTTCAACAGCGCTGACCTCATCGCTGACATCGGGGAATATAACAATCGGTGCTGCCCAATCCCTGCTCACGTCACCGCGCACTCATTCTGCCTACAGTAATGCAACGACAGCAACAATACAATCACCGCTATTAGCCAGCAGCACTTTGTTGGGCAATGGAAATTATGAAACGATATCTTCCTGAGAATTACCCAAAGATGACATTAAATGTCAGATAGTGTGCATTGGTGGCAGCAGTACGTGTACAGCGACATCCTCGGCGGAACGTACAACAATTGTTTAGAGTGTGTAGATAAAGTGAAATAAAATGAAACTAATAATAAAATCATAATTTTAATATTTAATATTTCCTTTTTTTTTCTTGCTTTACTCAGTCATTTTCATTTCTGTGTGTAACATAAACTGAGGGAATAATTAAAACTTGTTTTAGATCAACGCAGAAGTAAAAATGGCATCTGTAAAGCATGCAACGAAACAGTTGTGCACAAATTTAAGTCCCGAGAGATTTTTTATTTATTTATTTTTTTTTTTTTTTTTTTAATATTTATGAAATGCTAAAGGAAAAAGAGATTTTCATTTTCAAGATGTTTTCTGTTACGACTTTTGTTTTCAATTTATTTAAATGATATTCAGGGTAGTAAGTTTGTGAAAAAAACAAAAAAAAAACTAAAACTAAATGGCAGTCGGAGTGTCATATTTTGCAATATTTTATTATTTTAAATTATTCGAATATTTATGTGGCACGCAATGAGGAAAAAAGCAGCTCCTTGGACAATCTAAATCAAAAATTTTTTTAATTACTTCAAGGCTAGAAACGGCCAAGTAAAATAAAATATTTTTATTTATCGTATATAATAAATAGAAGCTATGAAATATAATTTCTGTTCAAATTTCTCTGGACATTTTCTAAGATTTTTGTAAGAAATCTATTACGACTGGTCGCTTGGAAAGGCGTTCGACATTCATTCTGAAATCTGTAAGAAATCAATATGAATGAAAATAACAGAATTTGCCACTAAATTACAGCAGATTTCTGCCAGATTTCTGACGGCAATGTCTCAGAAATTCCCTCGAGATGTCTGTCAGAATTCGTGTCAAATACTTCATACATTTTGCGGTCGAAAGTCTCACACCAAAATCGTTTTTTTTTTTTACCATCTTGACAACCCAAACGAACAAATTTTTAATTGAAGAGACTTCTAATAGAAACCAAAAAAAAAAAAAAAAAACCAAATTAAAAAGAACTTTAGAGTATCTATGTAAAAAATGTGAAAAAACCAATAGCATTTAAAACACCATATACATAAATAGAACACGCAAGAAATATACATACATATGTAAATCTTAACAATAATACGGGATATACAGACAGATTCATTTATTACTACAGTGTATTAAAATTATTAAAATTATAGTGTTCTTCAAGGACTCCCAATAGCTTAAGCGAAGTACAACAATTTTAACTCGAAAAAGTATGTGCTTGTTTTTCTTTTATTCATGTATGTAGCAGCGTTACCAGTTGTGGAGTTTTATATGTCTTATCAGTGTTTTGAAGTGTAAAAAGTTTTCCACAATTATATTTTAAAAAATAAGTTTTTTTTTAAATTTTTTTCTTGCTATTGACTATATATATATATATATATATATATATATATTTATTGTTTCGTGAGCTCGGGTGTTCTTGCTTTACAATCTTTACATTGATATCGATTCCCTGTTGCAAACAAAAGCAGAAGTATTTAAGAAAAAACCGCATATTTGTGGATTTGTAATCCAGTTATTGAGCAAAAAGGTGAAACATTAGGATTTTTGCGATTTTTAAGGCATTGGATACATTTTTTTCGGGTAGGTTTGTTCCGCATTTTTTTTTCTCCTATTCTATACCAACAACTTTGCTACAGACACACAAGAGATATTCCCTACAAAATAGCGAGATATAACCATGTTAAAATGTAGAAAAATTTATAAAAATCCACCTTGAGCAAAAAAAAAATTCAAATGGCCATTAAATTATTAATGCAGTCAACTTGACAAAACGAATGTGGCAGAAGTTCTTATTTTTGGGGCTACTTTCTCGTGCAATTCTCAGAATTTGGTCCTAAAATCATGTGTTATACTGTGTTATGAAGTGGCAATTTCATAGAAATTTTTGTTGAGCATCGAACAGGAGCTAATGCTGGCAGTCGTGATCGAAATTGTTTTTGATTCGAAAGTCGATATTGAACGAATCTTTTTCAGTGTTGTAAAACATTTAATTGAGTTTAAGGAATTGTAGTCCAAAAACCCAAGAACACAACCAAAAATTGTAAACACAAAATCCAAGACCAAAACCAAAAACAATTGATAAATTGTGCCGGCTAAAGCTATGTTCACATATATGTTCAATATGGTGGCAATGCACTCGCAATGAAAAATTGTTACCATTTGGTAGTTTGTCTGTTCACACTATTGAAGGAAAACCATACAATTTCATTGGCACACAGTTCTGCGACAATAAATTATTCTGCCAATAATAATTGTCTATTCACACGGTTGTCAGATTATTTTTTTTTTTTTTATCTTGGTCCAGAGCTTAGGGGCTATCCCCTACATATGCAATGCATTGCACTGGAACTAGAGAGAAGGATAGGGAAGAAATAGACAGGTGGTGAAAGTTTAGGAAGATAGAGCTTAATTCTTGCACAACTCTGCAGTTGCGTGTAAATTATAAAGCAAAGTTGCGGCGTCTCTGATGTTTTTTGACGCATTATTTTTAAGCTAATGGAGCCATTTTATTTATTATTTTACTTCGCCGACGTTTTATTGCTCAAATACCGACGAAGGAGGGTGCTGTAGCACAGAAAACTCAGAAAAAACTTTTTTCTGATTTGACCCGGCTGGGAATCGAACCTGGGTCTTTCTGGTTGCAGAGCCAACACGCTGACTACTCGCCATCAGCACATAAGGCAAACGTTGCCACATCCAACTTTTAACATTGTATTTAAATATTTATGGGCAGCATTGGCAACAGAAATATTTATCTGCCAATGGTCTTATTGTACGGTGCACTAAATGAAGCACATGCGACAATAACAAATGACTGTAAATTGTGTGTCAATGGAAATGAAGGGTGTTCTCACGATTGTCAGAATTGTGACAATATTATTGGCATACAATGCACCGACAATACATTTTGTGACGATGTTGCCACACAAAAATTGTGTGTTCACACGGTTGTTGCACATTTTGTAACAATTTTTCTGTCAATATTGTAGTAAATAACAATGGTGTGTACATACCTTAACAAAGAGGGTACTGTTCATCACTGTTTGAGCAATAAAACGTCTCCAAAGTAAAATAATAAATAAAATGGCTCCCCTTAGCTACTTTTAAGCGTCCAAATTAAGATCAGGAACGGCACAACCTTGCTTTATAGTTAATACGGAACTGCAGAGTTGTGAATTAAGCACTATCTTCCTACCACTTTCACCTCTGAAAAATCTTTTTTCTGATTTGAGCGGGCTGGAAATCAAACCTGGGTTTGTCTGGTTGCAGAGCCAGCACGCTGACTACTCGCCTTCAGCATTTTCGGTCATTAAAAAAAGAAAAATTGCCAAAAATCTAATGCACTTCATAATGCCAAATAAAAATTCGTTCGATAAATGCATTCGAGCACAGTCGAACATGGCACAGATTTCATAATAAGGACCATTATTTCATTAAACTTTAAAAAGCATTTCATTTCTAAAATCATTAATTAAATTACTAAACATTTCTTTGGTGTTTTTAGTTTCAATAAATATGCTTTATGATTTAGAAAAAAATTTGTACTCTTAAAAAAAATTTTTTTTCTCTAAACAATATGGCAACGCTGGTATGTAGATACATATTAAAATGTTTTATTGCTGGCTTCTAAACGAAACTTTGACTATCCCTTATGAAAATAATTGAGAAAACCACACAATTGAAAAAACTTCTAGCAGCAAAATTATGTGAAAAAAAAATAAAAAAATTAATTAGAAAAAAACTACTAACAACAATAAGAAAACAATAAAAAGAAATTGTAAATATTAAACACAAGCAAAACACAAACTATAGAAAATAACAAAAAAAAAAAAAATAAAAAATTAGTTAGATGCAATAATAAAAAAAAAAGCAAAACTTAACAAGAAAAGACTATGGGAAATAAATTAGATATTTTTAATAACAAATAAAAGAAGGAAATATAATTACTAAGAATTCAACAAAACTATGAAATTGTAAAAATAATAAATTATTCAAGCACTTTATTTCTTAGAAAAAGCGTAAAACATTAACATAAAAACTGTGTATACCTAATAATATTAGACCAAAATTAAGAAAAAAAAAATATTGCAAAAAAATTCATTTATTTTGGTTTTAAAGATTTAATCGAATAATTGAAAAGCAAAAAACATGAAAATTTTTCTTAGTTTTAAATAACTTTTATTGTATTTAAAATTTTGTTATACTAATTTCTTAAAGTATATTCATTCATTCTTTAGCAGATGATTCAAGCCTCTAATAGTGTTTTCACACCACTTTTTGTCTTTCGTTGCCCTTAAAAGCAATTGAATTTCATCTCTTTTTGTAGACTTAACATACGCATTCAAATTATACATACTACTAAATTATTATAAACCAGATTTTAAAGTTAAAACCACAAACAGCGTTCTTACTACTATGTGTAATAAAATTTCATTTATTTTCTTCTGATCGTTATGTTCTATCCAATGGCATCTTTTTATTTTACACTTTTTTATTGTTGTTGTTGCTGCGCCCATGTTTATAAATTATTGTACTGATTTTATTTAACAAAATTTTCCTTTATTTTTTTCTTACTTCATTTAGCACAATTTAAATTGCCAGCTGTTTTCTATTTTTTAACTTGGTAGCACTGCTTTTAGTACATGAAAATAATGGCTGTATTCCATTAAATCAACTTAAAACCAATTCAAAGAAGATTTTAATGTGGTTTTAAGAAAATATTTTTATATGGTAAAACCATGTTCTAATAGTTGGTTTTAACGTAAAACCAACTCTTGCTTTGAAACGAGTCAATCTGAAAGCACTATATAAAAATCATACAAATGGCAAAATAATTGCAAAAATCTGAATGAAGGTGCACGTCTGAACACAGTATTAGTTGAGGACGAAAGCTTTAAGTTTTTGTTGTTTTAAAAATTTGAAAAAAAAAAAAATTCAAAATTCAAATTCGTATAAAAAAAAATTTTTGTATTTACTTTTTAATAAAAAAAATTGCTTAACTAAAAAAAATTTTTTTTTTACTTTAAAAAGCATTCAGTAAAATTATTTTTATATTTTCGCGTCGACGCGACGACGAGTATCCTTAATGTACTAAGATGAAGAGTAACCATCCAGGGTTAAAGACACAAACTTAAGGCAAAATTACACATCTTGCGGTCGTTACAAATGGCTTGATATACCATTCAAATTAAAATCAATATGAAACTTCTTTTTTTAATTAAATAAATATTTGTAAATAAATAGTTTTCAATTCCTTAGTTATTAATGTCAATTAGTTCTTAATTTATTAGAAATTTCTGATAGTTTCGCATTATGCGTTATTGAAATATTCTTTGTACAGAAGTATATTTTTTTTAAACAATAATCACAATAATAATAATGATGATGATGAAACAGTGCACAGTGTGTAACAAAACTGTTTACTATACATATGTATGTGAATGCATTTATTTTTTAACAAACAAACTAATAAACAAAAAATAAAAAAAAAAAACAAAAAACAAAGCAACAAAAAAAAGAACAACAATAACAATTTATGTATGTATAATGTGTTTATATTTTCTTCCCTTTTTTACTTGTATGTATGTATAAATACTTTAGTAAATTAAATAAAGATATAATAATAATAAAAACAAATAAAATCACAAAGAAATAGTTATTAAAAAATTTAAATGTAATTGATATAAGATCTAAATATATATAATATATAAAAAATAATGATAAAAACAAGAGGAAAATAAAAGTGAAAATATGATGAGGAACAATAAAAAAAAAATTCTCTTTTCATTTTGCAGACTGTTTCAAATTGTATGTATGTGAGTAAGTACTAATTTTTAATTATATACAGAGAAAAAATTCTCACTTTTCTTTTTCATTAACAGTTTTAATTAGAATAATACAATATAATGCAATAAAATTAATTAATTTTTGGGCTCAATACTTAAATAAATATTTTTTTTTATATACAAGTAGCAGTTAATACCCAACAAGCATTCGAATTGGTTCAAACATTTTTTTTTTTTAAATTTTAAGTGCTCAGAAAAATTTCACTTTTTTATTTTTAATTCATAAAATAAATAAATAAAATAATAAATTAAATTCACATCTATCTTTATTTTGAACTTTATTAAAATATTTTAATTATATTTTTGTTTTTTCTTTGCAAAAAAATATTTTTGTGAATACAAATTATTATTTCCTGGTAGCGAAATATTGAAAAATAAATAATTGTTAAAAACTTTTCTTAAAAAAGACCATAGCTCAAAAATAACTATAATTATAGATTAATAAATTTTTTTCAATTAAAGTTTAATCAATACTATTAAATTTTTAATTAATTTTGGGCTTAAGACTTAAATAAATATATAACTATTATTTTTATAGATGAAATACTAATATCAAAAATTTTTTTTGACATTTTCGAAATATTTCAATAAATTTTTTTTTTATTACTTTCAATAGTTTAATTGAAAATTAATTGTACTAAATTGAAAAAAATAATAATTTAATAGATACTATTAATTTCTTTATAGTTGAAAATCTAATTAAATTTTTTATATTAACTGAATTTATTTTGGGAATATCTCTTTATATATGATTCTAATTGTGCTTTTTCCCTTTAAAATATATATTTTTTAAGAGAAGAAACACAATTAGAATCATATATAAATTTTTTTATTTATATTTTAAATTTTTAATGTTTTTTTTTAAGACAATACAAACTATACGAAGCTCTTAAGCTTGTCTGTAGAAACAACCAGGGTTTAAGCGGGAATCGAACCCCCACCTTCATATTGATAAGATTAAAATTCTGGTTTATTTTGTTCTGTGCAACGACAACATTTAATTTTTTTATAATTAATTAACATTTCTAATTAAAAAAAAAATATATATTTTTTCAATTAAAAGTTTAATCAATTGAATTCAATTTTTAATTAATTTTTTTCATTTAGAGATTAAATAAATACATAATTAATTTTATGAAGTACACAAAATGACGGCTAATTTTTATTTAAATGCTTCTCTCTTTGTTTTATTGAAATTTAAACATTTTGTTGCTTTGAAAAATTTGTTTAGAACTGTCGAAATTATTAATTAAATTTTAATTCTTATTATTAAAAATTTAATTGGAAATTAATTCAATTCATAGTGCCAACCTCATCCGCCGGTACGTTAATATCTGTAGATAAAGTGGACATATAACGTACGACGGATTCTATGTGCCACGGCCTTAACCTGGAGCTCATACTTAATGTGTTAGAAAGACTTTATATAGCGAACGCAGATCCAAATTTATATAAATCTACTCCCAGAAAAATATATCTATAACTGGCTGTATTATTGATATTATGTATTATGATAACAAAAGCGGTATTCATGTTCATAATAAATGAACATTTAAAATTCTTCGTTATTTAATTTTTAACTAATTCCAATATTCTTAAAAAAAAGTTCACTACCTGATTTTCAGGATAGGCCTGATTAACACGTATTTTCTATTGCATGCAAAACAGTCATCTGTTTATGTTATAAAAAATACTAGGTGGTGCAAAAGTCATCGAGTAGATGCTATAATTTTTGTAAATGACGGTAAATTCCAGGTCTGCTGCTTTGGCACATATCCCATGTAAACAGATATAAAATATACGTCAATGGGACACGAGTCGCTATACTCCTCAAGAATTCGGAATAATAGTTCAGTTTTTTTTTCTATTATAAGTCTTCATGAGCGACTTGGCCCATTCTTGTGGATACGTGAATAGGGGCACCGAAAATCTTCTTATAACGCACAAACAGCCATTACACTGGCTCAAGTATGTTTGTTGTGTATGCTTTCAAAATGGATTCGATATCGAGCGTTATTTCATCGAAAACGATTTTCTCCTTCGTCAACTGAACGAATTCACAATGTAGAATATGCGGTTCGAGCAGTATGAAGCAATGGCTCATACTGCATGAGTCACAACAACAATTCTGAGTATCGCATTTTCGGGTCGCCTGATCTCTCGTTTTGGTGATTTGCTCTGGCCCATTTTCACCGTGTTAGACTATTTCTTTTTTGGGGGGTTTGTTTAAGATTCGAGTCTTTAGCAGCAAGCCTCAGACTCTTGAAGCATTCAAAGGGAATATCCCTCAGTAATGCAAACACATATCGATGGAACTTTTGGCAGGAGTAATTCCGAAATTCTCTTTTAAATATATTCATATATTATGGATTTTCTTTAATTTGGTATTGTTTGGGCATACCATGCAGGACGAGGAAATCTCTGCTACGACGACGAATTCCAAATCACGCTAATCAAATAGATAAGTTTCGACCAATTGCTTTACTGCCTATTATAGATAAAATCTTCGAAAAAATATTACATAAACAATTGTCATTGTATTTAGACTAAAAAACAATTTGTTATACAGATGCCAGTATGGCTTCAAAAAAGGTTGTGGTACGGCAGAAGCGGTAGTTAACGTTGTTAATAATATTTGTCAAGGATTGGATCAAGGCTTTAGAGGTGTTGCTGGGCTATTTTACGATTTTTCAAAGGCATTCGATCTTGTGGATCATGAAATTCTTATAGAAAAACTACATTATTATGGTTTGAGCTTACGAGCAGTTATTTTAATAAAAAACTACCTAAATGGTCGGAAGCAATTCGTCGAGGTAAATAGCTGTAAAAGTCAAATGGGATTGGTTGAATGTGGCGTTCCACAAGGAAGTGTTCTGGGTCCACTTTTGTTCACAGTTTACTTAAATGACATAATGCATCGTGGTTTGTTTGGTAAATTATTTTTGTATGCCGACGATATTTGCTATCCTTACAAGCATGAAACAGCTTTGAAGACACATATGGAGCATGATGCATCATTTGAAACAGAGTTCTTGAGGATAAACCAATTAATCTTAAATGCTGGAAAAACAAAAATACTAAGGTTTAAACCTTATTCAGCTAATACTGAAGATTTTAGCATATATGTAGATGGAAATGAAGTTTTTGAAAGTAGAGTAACGAAATATCTTGGTGTTTACATACCGAACAACTTATTATGGGATACACATACGACATGCAACATCTGAAATCGAAAATAAATTCTGTTATTGGACTAATGTACAAATTTAAAAACAAATTTGCAATAAGAACAAAACTTGTCATTTACCAAGCACTTATTCAAAGCCATTTAAATTATTTGCCCATTATTTATGGTTACAAAAGGAGTAGCGAGCTGAAAGCATTACAAAGTGATCAAAATAGAGCTTTAAAAACTGTTTATAATTTGCCATTATTTTATTCCACCTTAAGCTTATATAAAGATGTTGCCGTAACGGTTCTACCTGTTTATGGGTCTTACAAAATGCAAATTTTACTACATGTTTTTAAATCGTTGCATAATATTGGACACCACACAGTAACGTTTGCTAGAAATCAAACTACGTTTAATACGAGAAATAATATGAATCTTCGAATAGCTTTATGCAGATTAGAAACTACTAAGCAGCGTGTGCAACACATGGGTAGTTTAGAGTATAATAATCTTCCTCAACATTTAAAAGACATTGAAGGAATATCTATTTTTAACCCTTATCCTGTACTTCAAAAATAAAACTCATATGACATTAGTGGGTCAATTTTGCCCAATACACAGTATACAAATATTTATTCTTGGAACCAAAAAAAAAAACAACGTCCCCTTTTCAAATTGCTTGCTTGTGAAACTACAGCTGAATCACTTTGAAGGCTTTGCACGAATGCTTTCGCATTACTCCTTTTTGGCATGTTCGACATTTCTTTTATTTTTCCGCTTATTAATTCCATACCTAAGTCTTCAAGGAAAATGCGTCGTTTATACTTTTTATATTGATTCCAGTTTGGATTTATTTTAAGAAAAACTACATAAGCATTATATGCGGATATATCCAAAATATTGAAAAATAGCGCTTGAGGCCATCGATTACTTCGCCTTTTGCAGCTGTAAGTTGTTATTAGATGATCTAAAGTACCGACTCAGGATTTTGTTTCATTATAAAAGTGTATAATTTCTGGCTGGTAGCTCTATTTTGTTTTCATCATGTAATGTGCTGAGCAAAAACACGGATCGATTTTTTTTGGTACATATTCCACAATGGTTGTTTTGTTCTCGAAGAGGAATTGTGCAAAATTCGCTGGTTTTTTTTTTAGTTGCAAAATTTTTTCTGGCAAAAAGTTTTGTTTTTCCGTAGTGTACCAACCATTGTAATATTTTGTATTCACGACTCAATACCCAGTTCATGCTAAGTGAAAAAATTGTCGCATGTAACATTATGCCCTTTCAAATCTTTGATTAGGTCTAACACGACACGGCGTCTCTGATATTTCTCTCGCTGATAGTACATCTGTAAGGACCATGTTTTGGTTGCTATTTGTTATGTCGTAAAGACAAAAAAATCTGTTACTAAGCTCGTATCTCATGCGCACAATGATTTAATCGCGTTAGGCAATTTTGACCCAACTGTACAAGATGTATAAGTTTTTTCACACACGCTTTGTGAAAATATCTACAAGATTTATATTTTTTTATTTAAATAGTATTCGCCAAAAAAAAATAATTGTACTGAAGTTTCAAAATAAACCGCTGTGTATTTGAAAAACAAATGAGCAATAAAATCTGCAATTTTGACCCATTAATACAGGATAAGGGTTAAAAATAAACTAAAAGAATATTTATTGCAAACTTTTGAAATGCTTCTTTGAAAGTTAACATTTTTTTTTTTTTAATTATATAGGGAATTTTTCTTTTGTTTTAATAACTCTTATGTTATTTTATATGTATGTATATGATTGTGAGCAAAATCTAATTTATATATGTGTATATTTATATATATATGTTTATGTATATGGATATATGGGATTATAAGTATATATAAAAAGATATTTAAAATGTATATTTAAATGTAAATATTGTAAAATATTTTTGAATTTTATATTACATTTTGTTAATATTGTAAAAAAATTTTAAAATATTTTGAATCATATTCTTTTCACAATTTTTATGAGGCATGTTATGTTAGAAAAATTTTTATATATATAAACTTCAAAAAAAGGGAAAAAAATTTTAAAAATAAAAACTTCCTGAAGATGTTAACCGAAGGTTAACGAAATATCGAAAATAAATATAAAAATAATAAATAAAAAGAGAAAAAACCTTAAAGCTTAAAAAAATAGATTGTTAAAATATATATATATATTTCTCTTTTATTGCCAACTCGTCTCAATAATGTCCAATGGACGCTGAGGCACAAACCTATTGTCATAAGTAATAATAATATAAGTAAAATTTGGATTAAAAAAAAAAAAAAAAAAAAACTCAACTATAATTCCATCTTAATAATCGTACACGTGGCATTCTTATGTCAATACAGCCTTATGTACGCATATTTAACAAACTAAAGAAAGAAAAAAAAGATTATGGATCGTCGAAATGTATGTCCAACAACAGCAAGCAAAAGTAGCAAAATACTTTGGTCGCTTAACAAATTTCTTATTGTTTCTCACCCACACTTAACACTTTTAACCTGAACAAAAAAATAAAATAAATAAAAATTTCTATTAAGAGTTATTTTCAGAGCAATATTTTTCCATGTAAGACACGAAAACAAAACATTCTTTTATTGTCAACACCTTTCGAGGAATACTTTTCTTATCCTTTTGCTTGTGCTGCTTGTTCCGCTGAAATTATTTCGTATTAAATAAAGAATTTTATACGAAAATATTTCTTTATGTAATCAATTCGAATTTGTGTGGTAGTTGTTACGTAGTACTTGAAAAAAAGGACGGTTGTCGTAAAAATAACTATACTGGCACGCAAAATCTTACTTTACGAGCATTTTAGGGTTTTCGTAACCCATTGCTGGCCGACAATTCTAAAAAAATTGTTTAAGACATTTTTTTTTTTGGGGAAGTAACACTCAGTCAGCCCACCCACAATGGGAACACTGTGCGTTGCCTTTTGTCTATTACGCGTCATTTGCAAAAGCAGAGTTATGGATGACATCTCAGTTTTGAAATACAGATTGAACTTTATTTCAACAGTTTTTGTTGACATTCATTAAATGAACAAAGTACAAAGCTTGAATTTCTTGTACCAATGGAGTTGGAGTTTCCCACACTGTAAAAATTCCTTCATTAATATATATTGAAATTGTCACATTAAATATTCTTCATTGTAATAAAAATTATCTTTAATATCGGGTGGGCCAAAAGTCACGCTTGCGTGTAAAAATTGCATAACTTTTTTGTTTTTTTATTATTTTTTATTAAATATATGATTGTAATTGTGTTTTTTCCCTTAAAAAAATATATATGTCAAATTTCTTATTACATACTTTATGATATTCTCATAAAGTATTTTTTTTTTTTTACAAAAGTAAACTCAATAACTGAGGAGGAAAAAAAGCATATCCATATAGTTTTTTTTTTTTTTTTTTTTTTCGAATTTGTTGCACTTTTTTTGCCGTGCGATGCATGTGGAGAATACCAATTTTCGTTTTCGTCTTCCTCATAGAAGTTTTCCTCCGAACCACTTGAATGTGAGACGTAATCTTCCACCGGTATGAATGTCGAAAATTCTTCCGCAGGTTTGGCCTTTTCAAATTGTGGGCCATTTTCTGCTGCCTGCATATTTAAGTTTGCAAGGAATTTATTTATCCATATGGCCAAATTATAAGCCAAAATTTCACGTATATTGTTCGTTATGGGGAAATCCTTATCTGAAAATTCTTTTAAGGCCTCAAATATCACTGCTCCCAATGCTGAGTTTTCATCTATAATGAATTGATCGTTCGAAAGAAATACTTTCATGTGTTCGAACACAGCGTAAACAATCTTTTTAATTTGATGTTCCTGCTTTGATGTTGCGCTTTAACTTTTGACATTAAAATTTTACCTTCCTCTTAGCGACCATTTTTAAACGCTTTTCCTCCCTTATCACATCAACAGCTTTCATTATAGTCGTTTACTCCACATCTGGTGGGGGTTTCAACGGGTTTCCGATATCACAGTCACCTGTTTCTTATTGGGATTGGCCAGGCGTATAATTCGGGGCGTACAATTCGCTATTATTGTTTTCTTCACAAAATACCGTGGCATTTTGCGCTTTTTTTTTTTGAGTTTACTTTTGTAAAAAAAAAAAAAAAATACTTTATGAGAATATCATAAAGTATGTAATAATAAATTTTAAGCACAATTAGAATCATATATAAAGAGATATTCTCAAAATAAATTCAGTTAATATTTTTTATTAAATAAAAATATGCATGCAATTTATATTTTTTATATTTGCAGTAGATATATAAAAAAATGCAAGTGCTTTTCCTTTGGCGATAAGGGTTGACATAAAGAGCCTTCCACGAGCTCAAGCTCATCAAAACCTAAAATTCAGCTAAAAACATTTATATTCATTCATAAATTTATTTATCAACATAAAATGAAAGTTCTATTAGCAACAAATGCAATCTAAAGCGATTTGAAGCTTTGATTTAAACAGCACTCGTACTTGTAAATGGGTTAAGTTACACACAACGATATCCAGGGGATATATTTTTGGCAAACACAAAAAAGGACAAACAAAACAATTTATTGCATAAGAGCTACTGCGAAATATATATGTATATAAACATATTTATATATAAAAATTTTAAAGGTGCACTAACATGTGTATGGGCGTAAATGTGTGTAAAGAAAAGGGTTATCGACTTTAAATAAATATATTTTTGTGGTTCGCGTGTTGGTGAGGCAGGTGAAAAAAAATAATACTAAAAGCTGCTTGGAGACAATATATTGTTCTGCAAATTCTATTTATTTATTAAGTTTTTAATATAAACCGCACTAACAATAAGTATTTGTATCTTAAAAACACAATATATTACTTTAGGTCCAACCAACGTGAAACATAAATCGATTTTTCCCAGTTCGGGTGTTTTAAAAGTTCAGACGAGTGTGACCTTGATAATTTTAAATGAATTTGGGCGGTGCTTTTAAAAAATTTCTTCAATTTTAAAGTTCCGCTGGAGCTTCTTAATGTGAAAAGCACCAAATAAAATATACCCTGGCAAATAGTTTTGGCCGCATATCAAACATACTTACAGAGGTGTAGTAATAATTAGTTTTTCTGTCAACCCCCTTCAGATACCCACTATGAACAGTGCTGCTGGGGTTACAATACCAGGACAATATTATCAGTTTTTGTGGGAGTGAAAGGGCTGTACAGCAGAAAATTTGAGAGAAAATTGCCTGTGGCCCCACGAAAATCCCAATATCTTTCAAAGTAATAAATTCAATGAAGGCTCATGCCTTGTGTGAGAATTAAACTTAAAACTGAAACATTTTTTTATTTCATTTTATTATTTACACGAATGTTGTTTTTATTTTACATGAATTTATTAAGAATACAGAAGCGACTTCTAGTGCACAATGGGTGTGCCAATATTAACGGCAGATTTCAATTACTACAGCAGTGTAATAAAATAGTGTAGTACAATAGTATATTACAGTAGTGTAGTGTAGTATAGTAGTGCAGTACAGTAGTGTGGTACAGTAGTACTGTAGTACAGTAGTGTAGTACCTGTAGTGTACTGCAGTAGTGTAGCACAGCAGTACTGTAGTACAGTAGTGTACTGCAGTAGTGTAGCACAGCACTACTCTAGTCTAGTAGTGCACTGCAGTAGTGTAGTACCTCCAATAAAATACATCGACCCCTCAGCGAAATGATCATAAGAGACAAAAAAAAAATTATGATTTAATATAAAACATGTCAAAATTAATAATAACTATAAATATAAAAGATCTTTGATTTGATTGTAAGTCAGATTTAATGCAAATAAATATAAGAAAATAAAAGTAAAGAAAATATTATTTCCTGTAAAATTTGTGTTTTGGCACTTACCATCATTTGCCGCTAAGGGGTCGATATATTTGGCATATGATTGCTAAGCCTTGGGTTTAAACTGTATAATATTGCGTTTCTGTAATTGTGCGCTATTGCAAAACTAATGAATAAGAGTGGATAACTTCAAATCTTGCATTGATTTTGCGACACCTTTTGGCAGTATAAATATGAATGTGCTCTATGGCATTTACAACTGTGTTCACAGGTTTGTCATTTCATTTATACTTTTTTTTTTACAATATTGACCTGCGTATCAGTTTTCTTATTGATCCGATAGTGCGAGTAAATGTTTGCATATTCGCATACGTGTAAATATTACTTGAATACTTGAATGCGTATTTATGGGGTATTTACTTGCTTTCACCTGCAAATTTAATTGAAGCGCACTATAATACGTGACAATCAAGCATATGACTACAGTGTAAAACTCTGCTTGCGAAAAGCTCTCATATTATTTAATGTGGTTTCAAACAGCTATAGAAAATCTTACCATTTCTTTCTTTCTAACGGACATTCCACTAAAAGAAAAAAAAAATTCGGAGATTGTCCTCTTATGGGAGCTTTCACTGTACTTTGGTAGTAATTGAATTTCTTGATACTGCACAACACTAAAACTCATGCAAATCCTCTGTTTCGAAATATGTTCACAAACAGTGCCCATAATCGAGATGACTGTGAAAAAGGAAAATCTTCTGTGGAAACTGTAGCTGTTGCAGGTACTGCTGAAGCTAAAATGCATAACTTTTACATAAACGAAATGAAAGTTACTGAGGAAAAGCAATATATAAAATTTGGAAAAGTTAATTTTTGAGAGAAGAAATCACTCTCAAATTTCAAGCCTGATATTCAGTAGAACTGCTTAAATTTAATTTATCAACTACACACATTTCCGACAGCAGTTGCACGGCTACATGACTACAAATATCGCCACAATTGTCGTCGTGGAAACGGCAGCTACATCGTAACCAGCTGGAAACTGAAAACTATTTACTGTAGAAATACATTGTGTTTTTGGAAAAAAAACACTTTTTAAATTTAGCGTTTCACCAAGGCGTTATAATTCTGAAAATTTATTACAAAAATTTTGTAAAGTTATGCTGATACCGCTCGCAAACTTCAAAGAATTTTCAGTCGAGAAAATACTGCTCAGGTGTAAACTATTCGAAGAGTTTTAGGAAAATTTTAAGAAACCGGCTAGGTTAGGGATAATAAGACTCCTGTGCATTAACGTGCAGGTCGCTCCCTTGAAAACATTGAAGCTGTAAACGAGAGTGTCGCCGAAAATCCGAAAACAACAATTGGTATTAAGTATAAGCCCAAAAAAAAAAAATAAAACAAAATTTTAATTAAATTAATGTTAATATTGTATTGCCTCTATACGATTCATTGAAATAAAATACTTTATTTTACGTTGATCTATATATTTCGAACCATAAGGTTCATCTTCAGGATCTATAAATTAATTTTTATTTAACAATAATTATAATAAAATTTTTAACAATTTATGTTATCAAAATTGACTGAATTATTTGAAAAATATATATATTTGATTAACAAAAAATAACATATAAATCAAATTTAATATTAATTTGTTTTGAAAGTAGAAATCAAATTACAATATGTATTTATATAATCTTTTTTATCACTTTAATAATTGCAAGCAAATTGTTCATGTTCAACTATTTGATTGACTTCATGTATTTGTAACTTCAATTTGTTTTCCTCAGTTCTATGGATTTTGGCATTTTCAAAATCAAATTCATGTTTATTAGATCTTGCATGTTTGGCCAATGCAAGATTTTAATTAAAATTTTTTTTTAAATCTTTTATAAACTTAATTCGCTTTTTATCTATTTTCTATTTGTATATTTCTAATTGTATAAAGAGGGTTGCAAGTTTGATATAAAACAAGTAGAGAAGCTTTTAAATAAAACTAAGCCTTAATTTTGTGTATTTTATAGCAAACTAAATAATTTTTTTTTTAATTAAAAATTGGTCCCAAAAATTAATTAAAAATTTAGTTGAATCGATTAAACTTTTAATTGGCAAAATATATTACAGTGTGTATTTTATTAAGTTAATTAAAAATTGGTCCCAAAAAATAATTAAAAATTTAGTTGAATCGATTAAACTTTTAATTGGCAAAATATATTACAGTGTGTATTTTATTAAGTTAATTAAAAATTGGTTCCAAAAAATTTATTAAAAATTTAATTGAATCGATTAAACTTTTAATTGGCAAAAAATATATTATACAGCCCTCTTCTGCAAATCACTTTTTGTCAAAGTGATTTGAAATCACGGAAATGGAGTTCTGCACACAAAAATTTTAATAATCTCGCGATTTGAAATCGGCAGCTAAATGACTGACGATTTGAAATCACTTGCTTATTTTTTCTATGTATTTCGTTTAGAATTTAATAAAAATGCTATAATATATTTCATGTGATTTGTTTTCTATTTATTTTTTTGTAATAAAATTGGGTTTGCTACATAGAAAAACTTAAATATGAGCATATTTGTAAGAACACTGATTTTTTTTGTAAATAATTGTTTTGCTTTGTTTACTTTTTAGCAGTGAGCTGCTTAATTTTTTCGAACATGTTTTTGAGGTTGCCAAAGTCACACAGTCTTTATAAGTCATGTAAATATATAGATATTTTAACATCATGTGCTTTATTTAAGACAACTTTTATATATTGTTGTAGAAAAAATCTCCTAATGGTCAATAATTAAATCATTTTTGTGCAAATTTATAAATAAATAAATGCAAAATTTAAGTAAATTTCATTCATGAAAACACTGGTAACTTCGCAATTATACATACATACATATGTAGGTATTTTGTTGTGCTAATAAAAAATTTATGGTTTGTCCCGCAAATGTCGTTTTTTATAACGCTCGTTTTTTAAATTATGCTTTCTTGAAGCAATTATTGGCAATAAAGTAGCTCTTGACATTTTTATATTCTTTATTTCATCTAATATTTTAATCCACAATGCAAAAATATAAACGAATATAAAACATCAGCTGTTTTCTCGTGTTTTCAAAAAATTAAAACCGCACTGAAAATAATAAAATCGCGTGATTTACAGAACAGCTTGAAATCGTTGCGGGGTTTCAAAATGGTTCGTGATTTCAAATCACGTGGTTTGCAGAACAGGCTTGATAATGTGTAATTTTTTGCCATTAAAAAAATTATTAACATAAATTAAAATTGGGCCCAAAAATTAATTAAAAATTTTAATTGATTAAACTTTTAATAGAGCAAATATTTTATTCTCATTAAAGGTTGACAGTTTAAAAAAAATTTTAAATTTTTTTTCTGTGAGTTGTCTGAAAAAGATTGATACTTTTAACCGAGCTAGCTGAAGGATTCTAAAACCCATGATTATCCAAATGGAACCTTGCCGGAGTACTGTGGTGACATATGCTCTTAATTCTTTGGAAACTCTGCTCTTTATTTCAATTAATTTTTTAGTTAATTTTTCCAGCATGGGTTCTGCTGTGAGAATAGGCTGATTAAGTTATGGGAGCCACTTGAAAATAAATTTATTTCTCAGATATTAATTTATTGAAATTTCGTTGAAAAATGGCATTATGAACATTAGAAACAGTTTTGATAACTGCCGTAGAGTTCGAACTTGGAATTTAGAGCTGTATTTGAAAGCTCGAATTAGTGCACACAATATTACTTGAATACTTGACCTTACATCAGTGGTGTGCAAACACACACTACAACAATTATGCGTTCGTATTTGCCGCTGCGAAAAACGAACGTAAACTTTGTTCTACTTCAGTGTAATTGTCAAAATTTGCATAACGAGGTCTTAGGTTAGGTGGCGGACCGCCGTCGAAAAAGAACGCCCCAGAAATTAGGCCCACGGAAATCGAACCCGTACCTGCACATTGATAAGACTATTGCTCTTGTACTAGGCTATTTCCCGCAGGGGAGTTCTGGAGACTTGTGAATCTTGTTTTTCGGAATTTACGGGTGTATAAGCGACCCCGCGGTGCCTAGCTCAAGGTGCAGCATTACCTTGTTCCTCTCTGGGGTTCGAAAATGATAGAGGAGGTGACTTTTCGAAATCTCACTAGAGATTGATGAAGGACTGCTTAACACCAGTTAGATTCTAATATAGTACTACGGGACCAGCTTGGCCCCACACCGTCTTAGCTAGTACGGGTTTAAGGACTGATGTCTTCCTTGGGGGTGCTATAGGTGCCTCGGGTAGAGGACTTCGTGTCTACCCCGAAAGGTCGGTGGTGTGCTGGCTTGGGTTTGGATTCGTAGTGGCTGTGGTTGCTACCTAAAGTTACGCAGGGAGTGGAGTTTTTGGTCTAATCGTAAATATGTGAAAGTCGTAACACGCATATTAATGATATGACTTTTACTCTACTAGGTGCTGTTGCCATTCGACAGTAGTCACCGGAATGTGTTTCGAACCAACAGTATTACTGTTAAATGGGTCTTGACATAAAAACATTCTGATGTGACAAGAGTTTAGACCGCTCGAACACCTCAACAAGGTGCATTATAGAAACCAGAGAATACTATACATGATTTGCTACCCAACTCTGGAGGTAGGTGGCCTACGGGCTCATTTGCTTATCAGTGCTCTGGGGGCGTTAGTGAATCGTTTCAGAAATTTACTCGGTGTTAAGACCACCGTCAGATAAGGCCCTATGGGCAGGTGCTGACGTAAATCTAGAACACCAGTTGTACTAGGCTACGAAGGCAACCGAACTCCTACTTCAATGGAAGCTGAATACCAACTGGTTTGAATTATTTTATTGAAATGTAGACAAATTAACAATCGCATGTGCGTCATCGTAATTCCTACAAAGAACTTTATATAGAGTCTGTGTCTTGACTGTGCTGCAACATAACTTTTTTCCCTATACTCGCCGGTATAGGAAATTAAGAAATGGACACCTCTGCTTTACATACCACCTACTTTCGTTGATTAACTGAAAAAAAATTGGCATTTCTAGTTACTTGAATGCAAAAAAAATATACGTTTCAACTAAATGAAATGAAAATGCTGCTGTTATGCTTGTTATTGATTTGCTTAAGTATCAACAAATTAAGATTTCTGCTGAGAAATGTTATTCAAATTTAATCAAATTAAGTACAGCTTATTGTACTTGTATGTAGGTTAATGCCTCAAAGTTATTGACCAAATTAACCTGATTTATTTAGCAACACACAAAAAGGAACAATGTTATTGAAACACATAAAAGGCAAGAGCAGCAAGAGACTTTACTTATAAGAAGAAAAGTTATAATAAAATTAATAAAAATATTGGATACACAACAGCAGCAGAATGTATTACAATTTTGTATAATTTTTTACCTTCGGATAGCAAGAGCAAAAAGAAAAATAAACAAATGTAGCCTCGACAATGTAAGGAAACAGTGGTCACAGTGAATGAACAGTATAAAGGGAAAGAGAGAGCGGTAGAGAGTGCGTCTGTGTGTGTGTGTGTGGGTGTGTGTATGGCTGTGTGCATAAAGAATTGGAGAGGCAGCAGTGAATGCCATTTGTAAAATAAGATGATTTTTTATGCACACCTTCTCGTACAAAACAGACCGGAAAACTAAATAAACTTAAAAAGTAAAAATCACACAAAAAGGATTTGTTGCTTTTAAAAACACAAACAAACATTCGGTTGTAGGCGCACACACACACACACACACAAATAGACACACAAATAGCAAAATATTCAAATGGAACATAAAATGCACATAAAAATTAACATGATTTCGATGGATGCTGCTAAAGGCGCAGACTTCATATACCAAAAGGGATTAGTAAAAGTAATTTGTAATAGAATTTAGAAAAATATATGCGCAAAAAGTTCGTGCCTTACCAGCAATATTTAAAAATAAATTAAAACAAAAAAAACAACAATTTCCTGTCTCTGGATTAAAAACCACGTCACTGTTCACCAGCACGAAGAAAAACAAGCATTTCGTCCATTATCTTTTACACAAACAAAAAAAGGCTTATTACACTTTATGATAATGTGTTGTTGCTGTATTTACTAAAGTATTTACAAAGCCATAGAGTATAATAATCACTTCCAAATTATGCTGTAGTAAGAACGAGCAAAAAAAAAACAACAAAAAACAAATCCAATGCAACCAACATGTGGATGTTCAATTTAAATTTCAGAACGTCAGGGCAAACGTAAATAATTTCTGTTTCTACTATCCGAAAATTTCCATTGTTTGGTTTTTTTAATTTTTCAATTTAATGAGGTTACAGTGGTGCTGGCGATCGTAAGGTATTGAAGTAAACTAAAAATACAGTGAAACTTCGATATAACGAAAAACTCAATACAACGCATTTGTTGTAGAGTCCTCTGAAATAAACTTCCGTATTGCAAAATAACTACACCGTAGTTATAACAAAGAAATCTGAGCAATCTAGCCTCTATATAGTGAAATATTCGCAACAAAGTAGGAAAAAAACTACATTCACAGCCTGGCTTTTGATGTCACACTTTACCATTCCTTCGTTTAATTACATTCAAAACAAAAACAACATTTTTAATTTTGATGAGTGCACTCGAATCAAACAAACAAAATTAACACAATACATTAGATTCCAGCTAGAGCGAACATGTGCATGCATGCCAGAGCATGTTTGCCGTCCTAAATCAATATTTCAAAAACATTATATTTATGATGAAAAAACTTGACTTTGAATTAAGAAATAAGTCCAAGGTAGCACGTTGTTTTTCTTTAGCTTTCATTAATTTTTCTACAGCAACATCCCTGATATATTCGACAACAATGATGTACTCCAGTGAGTGAGAGTGTAAAAATGCATAGTGCAATTGTATTCGTAAGGAGAAAAAACAGGTTCTTCCCAAGAAGGGAGAGGCAAGAAACCCTGAAAATTATCGCCCAATCGGAATATGCTCTACCATTTCTAAAGTAATGGAGAGTATACTAAACTTCCATCTTATGAAGTATCTGGAGTCCAATAGCTTACTTAACGACCGGCAATATGGCTTCCGTGGAGGACGTTCCACGGGTGATTTATTAGCCTTCCTCTCGGAAAAATGGTGTCGATCCATCCACCATTTTGGCGAAAGTAAGGTAGTGGCTCTAGATATTTGAAAAGCAGTATCTGCCATTCATATTCATTTGATCGTAGGCCGACATCAACAATGATCGCGGCGACGCGCCAGAATATGAATGATTCGCTAACAGGTAACCTCACGAGAACAGGATCGATTTCAATTCCCAAAAAAAAACCCATCGCCGTATGAACGATCACGCTGCCTCATCTGTAATTATGGGTGGCATAAACATTGAGGAATCAGAACCTCTTGATGTTCTTGCCATGAAAATCCAGTGTGATGTCCGATGGACTGAGCACATTTTTCAGGTCTCAAAGGAAGCATTCAAGTGCCTCGGCTTTTTAAGACGGTATAAGACATACTTCACCCCATCTGACCTCCTTACTATTTACACCGCCTACATCCGACCGAAAATGGAATACAACTCTCATGTATGGGCCGGTGCTTCAAAGACTATTCTGAAGTTACTCGACCGTGTACAAGAAAGGGCGAAGTAAGTCATAGGAGACATTAGGGGAGCCAACTCTATTGACTCTCTTGAGCATCGTCGCAACGTGGGGAGCGTTTCGTTGTTCTATCGATACTATAATGGGAGGTGTGCTAATGAAATCAGGGAACTTGTTCCCGAAAGCCGGTCATTCGCGCGCACGACGCGATCATCATTAAGAGCGCATCCATTTGTGGTCGATTTGACGGCGACTCGCACTACGCATTACAGGGAAAATTCGTTTTTTGGCCGAACGGCACGTATGTGGAATAGACTACCCTATACTACTCCCTCTATCCTCCTTCCCATAACCTAATTTCCTAGTTCCAGCACAATGCATCGCATGTGTAGGGGTCATCCTCTGAGTGGCGGTCCAAGACAAAAAAAAAAAAGCTAAACAAAGTCAATCGAAATACGAAATTAAAAACCGTAAAAATTCCACTTTTTTTTATATTTAGTAACACGTATCTCCGAATATAAACTCAATAGAGAATAAAGATGGGACATGTGTCTCTACTTGAAGAAATATAACGGTTTAAGTTATAGTTGACAGCCTTTAAAGAGGTGTGCTCATATGGGGACAGTGGGCTGTAATGTGTTAATTACATATGAAAAAATGTAGAATGTTTGGTGACGAACGTGGCCAAGGATGTGTGATTTTCCCACATTTTTTTTTTTTTTTTTTTTTTTTTTGGACCGGCACTCAGGGGATGCCCCCTACACATGCAATGCATTGTGCTGGAACTAGAATTAGAATTACTGTAAAAATGTTTTTTTTTCTTGCCTGAAAATAAATAAAAAAAAATTTATTTGACAAAAAAGAATCGTCGGTTAGTTCATTACCGATTAAAATGAAAACGAAAATTATTTTGATTGAACACTCTACTTGAACGACTGTAGTAAGAACATCATGTAACGTCTTTCCGCAAGGAATATAATGGCAACAAAAGCATTAAAAAATTTGTTCACATATCTCAGAGTAACACTATAAAAAATGAAATGAAATAAAATTAATCCCTTCTATATACATATGTATATATGTATGTATATATACCCGACTGTTCCGCTTACCTGTGCTAATCTTTTGGTTAAATGGGTCTTGTATAACTACTACGGGTTTTGTAGTAGAAAATAATAGAAAAAAATGGCTTCCTTTTCTCATTCAAAATTGTTTTGTGGTATTTAAATTTTAAGTAGCCATTATTAACCGTTACAGCTACAACTACAACAGGTAAACAAATACAAAAACACATGCACATTGAATGTACCCAGATAGCATTGAGTTGATTGTTTGGTGATTTACGTATCATTATTGATTGTTCTTGGTGATTGTTTTTTGATAAATTTACAGTTTACAATAACAAAATGTACAAGAATCAAAAAACGTTCATCAAGTTGATAAAAATTTCATAGGTCTGTTTTAAAAAAAAAAAATTATTCTCATTATTATCTCTTTACGTCTTAAATTTTGCATTTTACAAAAACAAATGTACAGCTATCAAAAAACGGTCAACAAATTGATTAAATATCAATTGTGTTGTTTCGTGATCCCGTTATGAGTATACATTTAACAACATCAAATATTTCTTTTTGTGACAAAAAAATGCATGTAATGCCAAATATAGGCAGCATTTCTCATTTTCATACAGTTCATCTGCAAAGCAACAGCTCTCAAGTGCGTGTAATAAATAAAAGAAAACATAGTTTTGAAGTAATTAATTAAAATAACTTACTCATTGTCTATATTTATATATGCTAATTAAAGTAATAAAAAATAACTTATTTTATAATGTCAGCCACTCAAATAAAAAGAAAAGCTAGAAAGGAAGCTAAAAAAATTATAAATTCACAGTTTTTGCATAGTGATTCAAGTGTTAAAGTTCAATTTCAAGACCAAGGTGTTGCAGTGGAAAATAATATTGATATTGTCGACGAAGCGAGAGGGGAAAGTAGTTTTGAGGATTTCTTGGACAGTGATAGTGATAGTGTTACAAGTGATGGAAATGATGTAAGCTATGATCTGCGTTCAGAGCTTAGCAAATGGGCATCAGACTTCGCAATAAGTTTTGTGGCATTAAATGCTTTATTGTGTGTGCTAAACAAATGCAACATAAAAGTTCCGAAAGATGCTAGGACAGTTTTACAAACACCGACTGAAGTGGTTAAGAGAAATGTAGGAGTTGGGATTTACGTACATTATGGTCTAAAGAATGCGTTGACAGACTTCTTAGTATTAAATGATTTCCGTCTTCCAAATATAATGCTTGATTTCGGCATTGATGGTCTGCCATTGTTCAAGAGCAGCTCGAAGCAAGTTTGGCCAATACTAGGCAGTATTGTCAATGCGGGCTATGTTTTCATTGTAGGAATATTTGAAGGCAATTCAAAGCCACACTGCTCAACTGATTTTTTAAGTGAATTTATTTCTGAACTTAAAGTCCTGCAACAGGAGGGTCTCGTTTTTGGAAACAATTTTTTTAGCGTGTCGGTCCGATGTTTTGTAATGGATGCACCCGCTAAGTCTTTTGTGTTAGGTATTAAAGGCCACACTGGGTACTATTCATGTGTACGTTGCACACAAAAAGGTGAAATAGTAAAAAATCGCCTCGTTTTCCCCGAAACTCAAAACTTAGTTTCAAGAACAAATGAATCGTTCCGAATGCATTTGCAACCAGAGCATCATAAGCAGCCGTCCAAATCAACATTAGAAAATTTAAATATAGATATTATTCATCAATGTTGTTTGGATTATATGCATGTAGCTTGCTTGGGGGTTATGAGAACGCTTTTGAACGCATGGGTTAAGAAAAGGGGCGAACATTACTCCTTGCCTTCGTATAAAGTAGAAGCACTTTCAACAGAATTAGTTTTCAATAAAAAAAATATATCAAAGGAATTTAATAGGAAACCACGGAGTTTAAAAGAGCTTGATAGATGGAAGGCTACCGAATTGCGGCAGTTTGCATTGTATACCGGACCTTATTTGCTAAAAAATATATTATCACCAGAAAGATATGAGCACTTCTTAAAATTTTCATTAGCTTTAAGAATTTTACTTCATAAAGACGAATCAAAACAAAACAATTCATGTGCAGAAAATTTACTAAAATCTTTTGTAAGTGACATTCCGTCTCTGTATGATATCTCATTTATTACATGCAACTTTCATTTATTGTTGCATTTACATGATGATGCCAAAAGGTATGGGTCCTTAGATGGAATTAACGCTTTCAAATTTGAGAATCACCTCCAAAAAGTAAAGCGGAAGGTAAGGAAAGGGGAACAAGTTGCTTCTCAAATTTACAAAAGACAGGTAGAAAGTAGTTTTCACTTAAAAAGACTCGATGAAAATCAAAGTGTTGTATTTGGTAGAGTAGTTAAAGGGCAAATATCAAATGTTCAGTTTAATGGGTACTTATTTTCTTTGGAGCAACCAAATAATTTCTGCCTGGTTGCGAATACAGTTATCAAAATTATAAAAATCATTAATTGCAATAATGTTCCACTTTTCATCGGTCTTGTCTTGAAAAACTTAACACCTTACTTTTGCAAACCTATAATTTCTGATAAATTTAACATGTATTATGTGGTTGACATTCAGTACGATAGGGAAATAGAATTTACAAAAGAAAAAATAGCTGCCAAGATTATATGTTTGAATGATTCTTCTAGAAGTGGATTCTATTTCACACCACTATTATCTGATTAACATCATGAGCTCTATAAATAATTATGGATATGAACCTAACATCAGCCAAATAATATGTAAGTCCAAAATAAAACACTTTAAATTTTCTTAATTTATATTTAATTTTATGTTTTTCAGATCAAAATCTAGACAGTACAGACCAACAGTCTCTTAAAAATTTAATAGCGGAGTTGACGGTGGAAGTTCGGTCTTTACGGACAGAAGTGAAGGAGCTAAAGGAAGAAAACAAAATAAATTTGTTGAAGCTGACAGAGGAAGTTATTGCGGTCAAATTGGAAAACAGGGGAAAACCTTCTGAAAGTCAAAGCCCAGAATTCGACCAACTCCCATTTCACCGTAAGAAGGATCTTGACGATTTCGAAGCACAGCTATTACAAAAGCCGGAGTTGTTAGCGAAATTTGTATGTATTATGCTTGTTGCCTTTACCACTTACAATATGTATAACAAAAAATTATTTAAAGAAACTATATATTAAGAAGACTGGGGGTGAATCGTCAACTCCTTTTCTAAGAGCTGCAATTAGACGTATTTTTTCAGACGAGTTGGCAAAGTCTTTTTCGTGGAGAGGCACGGCAGATAAGCCAAGCGCGGAAAAGTGTTTCGTTATAACAATAATAAAAAGTAATATTGTCAATTCTTTTAACATTTCAATTCTTTCTACATTTCTTTCCTCTTTCTTTAGATATTTGCCATGAAATGTTCCAAGTGGATGAAAAAGCCGTTAAATCAACGCTGCAAAAACACTTCGTTTATGCAAATGAAAGAGTAAAAAAACGCCGTCTACCTTCGTCTTTAAATAAATGATTGTAAGGAAAAAACATGTATATATGTATATGAATTAATTTTAAATATAAACTAATTTGAATTAAAAAAACCAAAAAATGAATATTGATTAATAAGATGACTGAAAACTGACTGGAAAAAACAATCAAAATTGATAATAAAATGACTGGAAATTGACTGAATATTAACTGGAAATTCATTGAGAAATGAATGGGAAAAACAATCAAAATTGATAAAAAAAATTACTGAAAATTGACTGAATATAGACTGGAAATTCATTGAGAAATCAATGGGAAAAACAATCAAAATTGATAAAAAAAATGACTGAAAATTGACTGAATATTGACTGGAAATTCATTGAGAAATGAATGGAAACAACACTCAAAATTGATTATAAAATGACTGGATATTGATATTGAAAATGACTCAATCAAAATCATTCAATTTTGTTCGACCATTTTCTCCCGAGAGAACAGTCAATTTTCAATCAATATTGATATAGAAATTGATTGTTTTCTAACAATTTTTCTATTGAAAATGAGTCATTTTCCATTAAAAATTGATAGTAAATGCTGTCTGGGTAGTCAGCATATCTGCATGTATGGATGTGTGTATACATGCTATGAAACACACATGCATTGAATTGCTGAAGGTTGTCTGTTTTGCTTCATGGAAATTGTGTGCAAATTTAATAAAAAAAAAAAAAAAACCAAAAATTTAATAATGGAAAAATAAACGAACTAGAAGAGGTAGAGAAATGTGTGTTTACGGCTCTATTCGAGCAGAACTGTTGCTTAGATATGGCTGCTATGCCCTGCACTACTTTGTAGTCCTCTTTTTATCTCTCTTTAATACCCCGAGCGTCTGGATATGGTCGAGTTAGTTTGAATGTACCTCGCCTGTGTTTGGTTCGTTTTTGTTTACTACGTATCGATGGTATTCAGCTGCTGTTCTTTATTATCAAATTTTATACTTCCTGACTAACTTTTTTCATGCCTGATGCTTTAGCACAGCTTTTAAAGGAGAAATAAAAACCTACGGGAATTATGAATGCAAAATGAAAAAGAGCTGGATTTTTTTTTAAAAAGATAATTTTTCTTTTCTTTTGTATTTCATTAATGATACGAATGTTATACGACAATGTAGAGCAGGTTCGCTGGTCAATATTTAAGCCGCATTTATTGGTAGTGCGCTTTTTAGCCCAATTAGGCAAAAACATGGAATTTATATATACATCCAGCTAATAATTAGGGAGGTAACGCTACGACTTTATGGTCGCAATTGACAACACGACACTGATTCTTATGCCTTGATAACAACTGCTGATGTATAAACATTTAACAGCTTTATCACTAAAATGTCATATAAATTATAAAATGTTGCTCCAGTTAAATGTGAGCGTAGGCGCACTCAATTAAATTCCTTTCACAAATATAAATTCTTTGCGTCCAATTTTTTTTTTTTAATTTGCTCCCACTTTCTATTTAAAGTATTATTGGCTTATTTCTCCTAATACCATATTCATTAATAGAAAAAAATTCACCTGTATTTCTATTTCATGCCAATTAAAATCCAACCCAACAGTCAAATTAATACCCCATTAAATAAACAATTCGTTAGAAAAAGAATATTGCACACATTTTTAAAATTCTCAACAGTTTTTAGATGAAAACAACATTTATTAGGAGGCTTTGATTTTAATAGCCTATTAAAATTTGTACTCACTCCTTGGCTTAAGGTTTTCTGCATTCCTGATGATGCCATTGAAATATTCATTGAAATTATATTTTGAATCAAAATTCTTTAATTGTTTCTTATTCCAATATAAAGCTCTTTAACAGCTTTGCCACTTAGTTTTATATTTATATGAAGTGCTTGTAAAGAAATTATAAATAAAACGTATTAAAAGTCAGAATTTACTATTTCTTTGGAATATGCCCACCATTTCAGCAGCTTGTGATGACTCAACCCGTAACGAGATGACAAGTAAAAATTACACGATGGCTAAAATATAGAAGGATATATGCGACAAAAAAAAAATATGTAAGTAATTTTTAGAGAATGTCATATAAATCTATATGTGAATTATTTGCACTCCTTAAGATCCATATAAATAAAATCTGACGGTTAATGGAGAAAGGATTAGCAATTTTTGTGTAGGTCATTAATATTTTAGAAACGTTCGTACCATTTCAATTAATATTCACTGATGTATTAAGTGTCACTATTAAGTGTTAAAAATATAATTTTTTATTTGTTTGTCGACAGCTACCTACATGTGTATATATATGTATGTACTGTATAGGAAAACATGTCGAACAAAGCGTGCCAGATATGAAGTGCATGATGTTATGGGTGTTATTTTAGTTGGTTGAACATAATAAAATGTGATTTTAAACAATGGACCAATCTTAAAAATCTAATTTCGTATTTGTTTCGTAAGTTTTACATGACTTTTGTCAACAATAATGGTCCATTATAAAACTTTGTTATTATTTCAATAATGAAGATATTTTTCAATATCAACTTCACAAAAATGTTTCTTAATAAAATTAATAAAATATTAAAAAAAAAGGCAAAAATTTATTCAAATTTACACAGAAAAAAATTAAAAAAAAATTTTAATGAAATATTTTCTGATATCAACGAAAAAATTAATTAGAGTCTCATCTATAAAGAAATTAATATTATTAAGTAAATCGTTATTGTTGACTTCATTGAATTAATTTTCAATTAAATTTTTAATAATAATTTTTTACTGATATTTCTTTTTTGAGCGATGGCCTTTTTTATGAAAAGTTTTTTTTTTTTGTTTTAATTATTTATTTCCAATATTTCTCTACCAAAAACAAAAAAAAAAAAAAAAAAAAAAAAATTTTTTTTTTGAATACAAATTATTAAATTCTGACAATGCTATTTGAAAGCGAAATATTAAAAAAAAAAAAATTAAAAAGAATTTTCGTAAAAGAAATATAATTAAAAAATTTAATAAAGGTCAAATAAAAATTTTTAATAATAATAATTAAAAATTTATTTTATTGAAAATTTCAAACAATTTTTTAATAGACGAAGAGAATTCAATTGAACGGTTTTAATTTCTATTTGTAAAACAACTGTTTCATATAAATATTTTTTTTTTTATTTTTTTTTAACAACACAAACTCTACGAAGCTATTATAGCTTGTCTGTAGAAACCACTCAGGGTCTAGGCGGGAATCGAACCCACACCTCCATAATAATAAGACTCATGCTCATGCACTAGACTAAGGAGGCACCTACATACATATATGAAATAAAACAAACAGATAAGCTTTGAAATATAAATAAGCAGTAATTTTGTCTACTTTATAGCCGAAAAATTAATTAAAAATTTAATTTTGGAAAAAAACATTTCAGAAAACCGCTTTAGAAAATTTTTTTATGAAGGTAGGGAAATTTTTTTTACACTTTATATGTACTCCAGTGGTGATTTCATACAAACAAAAGCTGTAAAACCATTTTGTGGCAACTATTCGTGGCTGATATATGTAGTTCTCTATTTTATTAATTGCATACCCTAAATAAACATACATTTAAATACAATTAAATAAACAAGATTTTGCTTAAAAATACTCCTGCTACCAAGCAATTCTCTACACTAAATTGCTTTGAACACACCATGGCGTATGAGGATTGTGATGACAAATAAATTATATTACTCATACTCACAGGGCTGTTTTCAATAATTAAGAAAAAAAAAAAAAATTATTTAACTACAATTACAAATCTGTTGCAAAGCGCGTACTTAACTAACATTCAAATAATTTACATTAATAGAGAAACAAACAAAAAAGGAGATCTACTAAACCCCAGTATGAGGAGTTTGCACTTGTATGCTGCTGATGGTAAACACAAGCCATTAATTTAAGCCTGCCAAGAAAAGTACTGAGATTAGAAAAATCTAAAAGTAAAGGTTGATTTTTTAACATTTGGGTTTTGAAAATTGCAAAAAAAGAAAATTGCAGAAAATATGCAGAAGAGAACGACTAATGTTTTTGGTCCGATAAGTGAATGCCTACCATGTACTTTTTAGAGATTATTTGGTATAAATGTGGCCGGAGGCTACACCGTAAACAGTTCATACATGATTTTGAATTATGACATACTTTTACCAGCATTTTGGCCGCTACTTCAGCACTAGCAGCTGTAATGTTGTCTGCCAGGGCTGGAATTTTGGCTGGCTGTACACGAGAAACTTCACGTATCGCCACAAAAAATAATCCAGTTAGGTCACACTGCATGACCTTGGCGCTCGTGAGATTAATAATTACTCACCAAACTCGTCTCTCAATAGGTTCAAGATATCGCATGCTCTGTGACATAAGGCACTGTCTTGCTGAAACCGCTTGACAATAAAAATCAATTTGTCCATTTTGGGCATTCTTGCCTGTTCACAAGCACAGAAAGACACGTTATCTATTTATTTTAATGATACAACATACGACTGACCTTGGGAAATGAGCAAATATTTCATATAAGATGTAATGCAACATATCGTCAGTTGAAATGCAAAAGAGTGTTACAAACAAAAAACTTAAAATTGAATTTTTAATGGATATTGGCACAGCGCATCGAAGCACACGTCTTCATAAATTTTTCGCTTTCTATTTTTAAAAATAACGACTTTATTAAAGAAAATTCCAAAGGCAGTTTTTACTAAGCTTTCAAAATCAATGTACTATTTCTTGCTGTTGAAAAATAATGCAACAATGGGAGAATTTTATTCTTTTTGAGACATAATTTTTAACGTTGTAAATAAACTCATCATTTTGTTTGGATGATATTGCGGAGAAAAAACATATTTGCTATCACAAAAGTTTTCATTTCATTAAGTTGTTTGTCTCTGTTGTAAAATTTTTTAAAGTGGAGACAGGCTCTTTTGCATTTTATGTGACGATATGTAGGATGTAACTGAGAATTATTATTATTTTTTACAAAAATTCATTTGAAGTTAAAAATTTCAAAAAAAAAAATTTTTTTTTTAAATGACAAGAAAAAAAAATAAGTGCCTGTTTATAGAAGCCGAGTGAAAATAATCGTTCGGCTATTTATATTGAAAACAAAAACAATTTGAGTTATTTTTTGTTTATTGTTGGCTATGAAGGGGCAGTTAATTTCCAAAGGAGAAAAATTAATTTCTTTTCAAATTAATTTAATTTATTCCGAATAACATTTCATTTGCGTTGGAAAAAATTTTATTTCAATTGTAAGAACGTAAATTTGAAAGTAAAAACGTGCAAATATGGCAGAAGGACATTTAAATTCGCTGCTTATCCACAAGAAAAAACAATTAGTATATTTCTAACCACATACTATTTAGTTTGTCTACAGTGTATATTTATTTTTACTTAATTATTTCAAATATTTCTGTACACGTGTTTATCTATTAGAAGGCATTTATTGTGGCAATTCATTTAATTTAACATGCGTAAATACAAAAGGTAAACGTAGTTTTAATCATTTCTGTTGTTCATCACATTTCATTTACTCGTGTATATTTATTATTTTTTTTTTTTGTTTTTTCTCTATTTCTCACTAAGTTTTTGTGTTTTAATATTGACATTATTAAAAAGACCTTGTTGTTTGCAAACACTTTTTGTTTTCTTTATTTTTTTTATTATTTTTTTTCTTTATTAACACACATTTTTTTTTCGTTGCTTTTTAATTTATTAAACTTTATTTCAAGTTTGGTGTACGACAAAGTCCTTTCAGTTCACCGTATGCATGTGTGTATAAATATAACATGGTGTATACCCTACGGATTATGAGGTCGTATATGAGATACAGGGGTGTTATTATTACCTTCATACAACGTAAGCTTTAAACAGCAAAAAGACGTAAGCGCTAAAAATTATTAAATTTTGTGGGAAGAAGGTTTCTCTTTTAAGCTGTACGTACATAATACACATATGGGACTTTCCACAGAAAAGTCAAACATTGACCAAAATATTAAAGTTTAAGGAAAACAATTTTTTTGGCATGCAATTAATTAAAATTTTTCAACTTTAAAAGAGGCTAGCGAGAGACAGAGAGATAACAGACAGACAGTCAAAATAACATGTGATAGTTACAAAGTTACTAAGAAACATACTAAAGCAAAGACAAAATTGTAAATAGCAACCATCGACAACCACTAGCAGAACGAAACAACATGCTGTTATCGAAGGTTGCTACTCCTTCATTTTCAGCGTTCTGCGTGTTTTGTTCACTGTGTGTCGTACGTATAGAGAAAAAATAAAAAATAAAACTAAAAATTAGGCACAGAACTAAAACGTCGAAAGCAAAAATACATTTTAAGAATCAGTTTTTTAATTCTACAAGGCGGGCCAAAAGAAGTCATCCAAAGTTGTTGGGCTCTAATTTTTTTTCTAAATGAAAAACTTCGATTCTGTTTTTTATTATGTTTATCTGAACCTTTAGAATTTTATTGGTCAAGTCGAGAAGATGATATCTGCCAAATGGGCTCCGTCACAATTGATTGCTATACGGGCTCGTTTTAAGGCATTTTTTTTATCAATTTGACGGGAACTTTGGGCGACAGATTTTCGCACTCGTGTCGAATGTTGTCCTTGAGCGCTTCCATGGGGTGGGGCTTGTTCACGTAAACACGGGGCTTCATAAAACCTCAGAAAAAAACCTGGAACGGTTAAATCGGGTGATCTTGCGGGCCAGTGCAAATAGTCAAGAAACGATAGCTTTATTGCCCAATAAAAACAAACGGCCGTAGTGAGTCAAAACACTCGAATACCAGTCTGGAATGAATGTTTTCAGCACAGCCGGACTATCGGAGCAGATAGCTATATGTGCCCCCTTAGGTCTCCTATGCAATTAAAATAAGCCAAGCGTGCTGATCGCTAGAATTCTCGCCTTGAATACCTTCGACCATTTGCCTACGGCTACACATTGTCTTAATGTTTCATCCAAAGACTTCCGCGCCAACACCAACACCAACACCAACACAATAAGCCAGACATTTTACGTCATTTTAAATTTTGTTTTTATTTTAAATGTTGTCATGCGAAAGAACAAATTCGAGTGACATCGTCATCCAGGCAGTTAGAATATAAATAAATTATAAATTATTTATATCCCGCTAACAATGCGATTCTGAAAGTATGATGTGAAACATATCGCCCAAATATATCTCCAGATCGATGTGAGAAGCAAAGGATGTGCCATCAAGCCTTAACTATTTAGAACGAAATCGCTTTAAGCCCGAGAAGTAAAATAACAAATGAAGGGACATGTTGCGACATGCCCAGTCAGTCATTTGATTTATGAAGTGTTTAAAAAGTAATTGAAATTATATAAAAATTCACATGCTGGCCTTTTTAAAACCCCCATTGCAGAAAATTATTTCGTTACGAAAATGAATTTTTTTTTTTTTGGCTTTGCACTTAAATTTGCCTTGTCCTTAGCAACTTGAGTAGCATATCAAATGTTTGTATCCACTTGACTCTATTTTGTGACATTTTCTAATTCGGTTGTAGTGTTTGAGTTTGAGGTAGAGCATGAATGGCGTAAATAGAATTTTGTTTTTGTTTTTGTTTTTGTTTCCTCTATTTTTTTTTTTTTAATAGAAATACAAAATGTGCGTGTCCTTGCCTCATTGCTTAAAAGTGTTTTTGTTTTTTTTATTGTTGTTCTATGTCATTTTATATTGTTCATCGTCTAAACGAGGTCAACATGGTCAAAAAAAAAAATAAATAAAAAATTAAAAGAAAATTAATACAATTATTTTCTACACAAAGTTTAAAAAAAGAAGTATTTTTATGGTACATAAATACATACATACAAACATACATACCCGTACATCAGCAACAAATAGTTGTTAAGGTGCTTTGGGGTTTCTAACGTTTTTATTTCTCTTGAATTTTTTTCCCATCATTTGAAAGCTGTAAAGACAAGTAGATTTTTACTTGGAATTAAAATGAAAATATTTAAGATAAGTTAAATTTCTTTTGCAATGACAACAAGAAATTCTAACAAAAACAACAAAAAAAAGAATTAAAACTAAAGTAAGCAAAGAGACACTATTTATACTGACTATTGAAGACAAATACTTGAAAAGGAAAATAATTATTTTTATTTTTTTTTTCAGTAGAAATTTTTTTTTTTTTAGTTTATAAATAATAATTTCTTGTTAGTAAATAGAAAGCAGTAACATTTTGACGTTAGAGTTATGATAGTTGCTGGGCAAGGAAACTGTGCCCTTTTTATAGGAGCTCAATAGAAGCGGGTGGGCAAATTTGAGGTTAGGAAGTAAATTGGCTGTCAAGTTATGAAATGTGCAGAATTGAGCTGTCATTCTTTGACATTTTTTTTAGTAAAAAGTTGGGAAATTTTTACCATTTAGAGCTACACTGTTCAACAAGGAATTTTAATTGTGAAAATTTACTAACAAAATGCTGACAATTTTACTGTATTACTTCGTAAAATTCGAGCAGCTTTTCCTCGTAATCACGCTCCGTCTGAGAATGCTATGCGTAATTTAATCGCTAAATTGCTACTGTACGGTACTGTTGCTGACAATAGATCAAAACAATATGCTCGTAGAGATGCAAACATAGCCGCGTTTATAAAGTTCAACTCGTTGAAGAAATGAAGGCGGCCGACCACTGTTTGCATGTCTGCTACGCATGTAATAGTTAAAATTTTTCTTATTAATTCTTCGTTTTATTTGACCTTCTTTTTTTTACTGTATGTAATAATATTACTTAAGGCCCCTTCAGACTATTATAAAAGTATTAAGACTTTCATCACATTTTACGATACAGAAATCTAAATACATTTATTGCGTCTGTCAAAAAATCTAACGTAAACTAACATTTTGTATTCACACCATCACACTTGAAATAGAGAGAAAATACAAATAAAAAAAACACAGAAGTTGAGAAAACAATTTTTAATAAACAAAAGTGTTTTAAAATTAAAAATAAGGAAAAGTCATGTTATTTCAAAAAAGAAATAAATGTAAATTTGTGGGAGTTTTGATGGCTTTAGCTATAATAAAGGAACACAAACATAATGAATTGTACGTTCGACGAAGTAGAAAACGGTATTGGAGCCGTGAATGGCTTCTACGGCGGTATTCGGGAATAGATTTAACTCATATTGCAACCAAGGAATTACGACTTTCTAAACATTCCTTCCAGGAATTGTTAAATGTTGTTGGCCAAAGTATATCAAAACAAAACACAGTGCTAAGAGAATCCGTTTCAGCTACAACACGGTATAATTTCTTAAAATAATTGTGTAATAACATCATGTTAATTCTCTGTTATCTTTTTCCGCTCAGTCTGCTTATCACACTAAGATATTTGGCTACGTGAAACTCCTTTTAAGATCTTTCCTATGCGTTTAGAGTATCTCCATCGTTGATTTCAGAGCTAGTTCCAGAAGTAGTACTTTTAAGTACCTTTAATTCGAAGTATTTTAAAAATAATTGTTTTTAAGGTACATAAAACAGCTGCGGAGTGGAAAACAGTTGCTGAGGGGTTTCATACTAAAAGGAACTTTCCCATGTGCCTAGGAGCTATTGGTAAAGAGATTTCACTTATTTTGCTTCTAGTTATTTATAATTTAAATGTTTAGATGGCAAGCATATTTCGTTTTGTCCTAAAGCATCTGAAGGCTCATATTATTACAATTACAAAAGTTTCAATATTGAATTATTATTATTGGCTAACGGCGGCAGGTTTTTTTTACGTAGACGGCAAACGTGTCGGCTCTTGAAAGTATGCAGCAGTTACAATATTCGATTTAGATAAAGGAAATAAATCAAATGAATAATATTAAAAAAGCTTTTAAGACGAAATATATTTCTATGCGATTAAAATTTTAAAAATGTTGGGCCTTTATATGAAGAAAAAAATAACAAAAAATGGACGGCACGCCACCGGCGGCGGAACAGTTGGCTTGTGAATTTTAATCAGATGAAAAGTATTATCGTTTAAGGTTGCTTTAGACGATAAGATTTGTCGTACGTAAAATGAGAGAGAAAATAAAATGAAATTCCATCCGTATTTCAAAAAAAGAGTTTAAAAATCGAATGGTTGTTTTCTGGCTTTTACATCATTGGTATGGAGAAAATCAAGTAAGATGAAAACATTCTCATTTAATTTAACTACAGCTGTTTGCTTGTGTTCCCCAGGGATGGAGTTCTTGTGCAAATGAATTTTTTTTTTAATAACCTTGAAAAATATTTTTATAACTTTCGAATATGTTATTTTTGTGGTCAAAATTTTTAGTGTACTTTTAGAAAATATACGTATATAAAAATTATAAAATTGTGCTGTCGTGGTCTAAAATGTACATTTCGATTTTATAATTGGTATAAATTTATGAAACCAGTTTTCCCTCCCTGGCTTTCTCACATTTGTTTACATAAAAATGCATCCCTGATCTAATGGTGTGTGTTGGTTTTTGAAAAATTTTAAAAAATCAAGAGAGCCATACGACTGTCAAATTTTCATCCGTATTTTCTCTCAAAATCTTATAGTTTCATTACTTATTACGTTTAGACGATCCGACTTGTGCTCTTCTACACAAAAATATGACATGTCGTACGACTTGTGGGACAATGTAAAGCACCCTTTAGAAAATTTTCAAAAAATGAGAATGTATTATGGGATGTCAATTTTTTGTCGTAATACTTGTGGTTTTCATAGCATTTTGCGTTCACACTATCACACTAGCACGTATTATTTGAATTTTTGACAAGTATTATTACAAAGTATAATAGTCTGAACGGGCCTTTAGCAATGTAGGTCTTTTTTATAAAAAATTTTTTTTTTAAATTATTTATTTTTTCGATATTTCGCTAAAATTAAAATTTTTCTTTTAAACAGCAGTAAAACTCAGAAAATTGAGGTGAAATTCCTTGTTACTTTCTTTTCCGAAAAGCTCAGACTAGAGAAGAGAAATGTAATGCAGTGCAGGAAAATGGTTTAATATCTGCTGACGCTCTGATGTTCTTTAGCAAGAACATGAGAAAATTATTTGATTTTGAGCTTCAGGCTGTAGAGTCAATATTCTAAGCTCAACTATTCGGCGAACAAGAGCCTTATTGCTACTAAAGTAAGGAAACTGGTTTCAGAACGGCCTTAGAGAGAGTAGTGTTGTCGGAGATTTGACTTGCAGTTGGTTTGGAAGACTTCGGCAGCGAGTTCGATGTGATTCGCTGGAAAATGGACCACAGTTTGTGGCACTTGCCGATGGCAACTATGAGCCAGACATTCTTTATCAAGAGAAAAACAAAATTTGACAAATAAATTAATTTTTAACAAAGAAATTTATTCATCTTTTGTTTTCCTGGGCGTCTTTAATATTTTACTATTCGCAATATGAAAGCAGTCATTTTCATTTAAATCTATTCAACTTGCAAACTTAAAATTCAATTCTCGGCATGAAGAAGGCGGGCAGTATTTTCAATGAAGTGAAACGCAAAATGACATAGAAAATAGAAAACTAAAAGCACTTATTTGCGCAGTAGAACATTAGCCACAGACGTGCAAATCTATATTTAATAGTTATTTATTACTTTTGGAAGGTAAACTTTATGATATTTTGCCAATATTTATTGCACTTTTTCTCAACTTGTCCAAAAGGAAAAAAAACAAACAACAAAAAATATGTTCATCATGAAATACCCACAACCATATTGTTTCCCTAATGCTAGTTTTTCTGTTTAATTTTACTTTTTATCCCATAGAGTTAAAGTTTAACGCATGTTTAGTAAAAAAAAAAAAAACAGAAAAATACAAACATTTTATGTTTTGCTTTTCAAAACATTTTTAATGAGTTCAGCCAGCAAAGGTCTCAATAAAAACCATAAATTACAAAAATACTTTATCGCATGTTAAGGAAGTTGTTGCAGAAAATATATTTGGAATAGATAATTTGGCAAAAATTAAATTTCCGATATTTAATTACACTCAATTATTAGCAAAGAAATACTGCTGTGGCAGCAGAAAGCCGGATAGGTGACATTTATTTTTAATTTAAAAAATCTCCCTTATTCTGTTAGCCGAGTCGATTTAAAAACCGAGTGATTTCTCAAAACCGTATAAATGCTAATTCGGTGTTCTAAAAATCACACGATTTCGAATAAGATTTTTAAAACGTCAATAAAGCTAATGAAAATGTGTTCAAAATAATTTTTATTCTTCTTTAAAATTGATTTTTCAATGACATCTCTAATGAATTTAGTGAAAATGTGCTTTAATTCTTCCATCTACTATATCTGCATACTTTAACAAGAACATGTAGAAATATTGAAATGTTTTTTAAATTGATTATTTTTTGTATTAACATCTATTACAGAGCATATAATAATAACTTCATTTAATACAAGTAAAAGTTGGTAATTATTTTTTTATATTCCATCACTTTTTTATTAGGAGGATAGTACATTCGATTTAAGTTCGACCGGACTTATCTACTCGATTTTAAACCGAGTAAAAAAATTATGCGAATTCGGTTTACAGAACACCTAAGTATGTGTATTCGTTTTAAAAACTAAAAATATTTGCGGATTCGTATACTTTCGTTCCTTTGCTATTCAGTGTATGTTTTATTAATGAATAGATTTCTTAAGATTTAGTCGTTAATTACGCCACCCCACAATATGAAACTTTTTTTTTAACAATAATATTCTGACAACTGATGGCAGATTTTTAAAGTTTCCAATTGAAACTCATTTTATGACCATTTTGAAGATTAATTCTTGTACAGTAAACAGGCAGATAATCGTGTTAAAATTACGTTTTTGCTATACGGAGTGTTCAAATGATTTATGCAGAATATTACAAGGAATAATTTGTTAGTATATATTAACCCTATACGTCAACAGAGAATGGATCGTTTTTGTTTTTTTTTTTTATAACCGGCGTAAATAATTTTTTATTGTTATTTTATAATATATTTTTTTCAATATTTTCTTTTTTTTTAAATATATTTCTTTTTTGAAATTTTTTTTTAATTATTTAATAGGTAGCATCGTCCGGAAATAATAATTTTTATTAACAAAAATTTTTTTTAGAGAGAAGAAAAAGAAACTATTTTTGAAAGAAAAAAAAAATTTAAATTTCATATAATTTGTGTCTATTTAAATTTTCTTTATATATATGTTTTCTTTATATATATATATTTATAGAATTTCTTGTCTATTGGCTGTGAGTTTAAATTTATTATTTAACTAAAAGAACAACTGATATCGTCACCAAATAATTTAAATTTAATTTTAATTATATTATTAATATACCTTTCTTATTATAATTTTTGAAATATATTTATTAAGCTTGAGGTATTGTTTTGTTTTATTTTATTTTATTATTCGATATTTCGTTAACAGCTTGTTAACATCATCAGGAATAATAGGAAATTATAATTGTTTGAAATATAAAAATATTTTTGAAACATGTCACAAAATTATTGTTATAAAAGTTAAATATAGGCGCATATAAATATTACGAATTGAAACCTACATAAATATATATACATATATATATATATATATATATATATATATATATATCTTTTTTTTTTTGAAATGCAAGATATGTACTTCTGATATTAAAGAAAAATTTAAAAATGTTGTTTACAAAATAACTTTGAAAAGAGATCATAGCAAGATATGGAATGTTATGGGGAAGATTGAAAATGAAAATGATGAGGAAGTTAACAGACAAATTGTTGGAAATCAAATTTAAAGGGGATAAAAAGGGAAGAAAAGGGTGAAATCGGTAACCAAAAATCTTCAGAACTAATACAGATAATCAGACATCTTGGGCGGGCAGTAAGGGGGCTCTTTTATATATGTACATTAGGGCGTCCGTTATTTTTTAAAGTGGAAATATTTTTTGTCTCAACCCTCATGCTGATGCTTTGTCAATGCTGAAAATAGAAGAGGACAGGAAATTTCTTATTTCTCAGAGACAACCATGACGAGTAGGCTCTATGGGTGGAATTGACTACATGTATTCAAAAGCTGTGAAAAAAAGAGAGAAGCGGAAACAAGAAGAACTCAACCGCCACTAAAATTCCTAGAACATGCAGTGAGAATTTATATGATGACGATTCAGATACAGAAGAGGAAGAAATTAATGAGCTCACTTCAACATCATCGTATCAACAATCGGCTGTAATCAAGAGGGCAACTAAATACTTTATCACGCCAAAATTAGTAGCAGTCCTAGATCGTTGTCATGTAAGTGCCCGAAATTCCATTTTAATATTACAAGCGGCGGCAGAATCGTTGGGCCACAACTTGTATAATTTAATAATTACCATGACCTCAATCCATCAACAGCGTGAAAAACTAAGATGTAGCGTGCTCAAAACATTAAAGCAAAGTTTAAGGAATCGGTACAACCATTTATTGTTATTCATTGGGATGGAAAGCTATTGTCCGCATTGAGTAAGTGCAAATATTATTTTTATTTATACAAATTTGTGTATATATTTTTATGGTTTTAGGTGTTAATGAGAAAGCTGTTGAATGCCTACCAATAATTGTTTCTGGAACCGACGTGGAGCAGATTGTCGAGATTCCAAAACTTAATAATTCACCTGGGGAAGCGCAAGCAACAGCTGTTTTCAATGCATTAGAGAAGTGGCAGTTGAAAGATAAGGTTAATGGATTGGATGGTTGTGATACTACAGCTTCAAACCCTGGTCGATTCAATGGAGCATGTGTGCTTTTGGAAAAAAGCTCGGTAGAGACCTCCTTTACCTCCCTTGTAGCCATCATATTTAAGAATTAATTTTAAAAGCGGTGTTTGAAAAGAAGTTGCCCCAATTAACAACGAGTCCAGATGTGCCGTTGTTTAAAAAATTTAAAAACTGTTGGAAGACGATCAACCCAAGAAATATAACTAGTGGACTGGATCATGAACATTGCCGTGATAGCAGAAGAAATAATGACTTTCGTTTCGAAAGAATTAACTAAAACTCAAACGGGGGAGGATTACCGCGAGTTTCTAGAATTGGCAGAATATTTTATAACCGCAGATAAAGAAAAAACTATAAGAATTCGACCGCCTGGAGCAATGCATCTAGCGAGATGGATATCTCGAGCAATATATTGCTTAAAAATATTTCTGTTACGAAAACAATATTCCATCCCAGCAGATCAAGAGGATGCACTAGCAGATGTTTGAATTTTTATAATAAAGTTCATGTTCAAAGCATGGTTCAACATCCCCAATGTCTCCGAAGCTTGCGTTAATGATTTAAGCTTTTTACAAAGTCTTATATTGTGCCAAGACAATGATGCAGTTACAACAGAGGCAGCTGTTAAAAAAATTTGTAACCATTTATGGTATCTGGGTGAAGTAACTTCGGCTTTAGCCTTTTTTGATGTGAGATTGGATGCCACTACAAGAGCAAATATGGTGAAGACGCTAAAAACAGAGGCAAAACTTAGCGCGAAGAAAAAGGCGATGATCGATAATAAAGATTTTATAAATAATTTTTCATAGATTGACTTTATTACAATGTTTTTTATTTTCAGGAAAATCAATTGATTTTTCCATTACAAGTAAAAGTATGCATTTTTTTCACGCTTCAAAATAGATTCCTCTTTTTTTAAACAAAGACCCAGAGAAATGGGAAAATGAGGAATCTTATATCAATGGACGAAATTTACTTAAGAATTTGAAGCTGGTGAATGATACTGCAGAAAGAGCGGTGAAGTTAGTGGAAGACTATAATGGTTTAATAACGAAAGATGAAAGTCAGATGGCATATGTAATGCAATGTGTTCATGAGCATCGAAAACTTTTCCCTAATTGCACAAAAATTATATTAAATAAAAAGTATGAAATTTAAACACTTTTAAAATTTTACTTTTTGGTTGCACAGAATGATTTTTCTGTGTAGTTTTTAGCTTGTACGTCATCATGCCGTACAAGTGTTATTGAATAAATTTTCATCCGTAAGTCGGCACGGCAAGGCGTTGTATAAGGGGCGTGAAATTTTTGGAGAGTCATTTTTCCATCCGGCCTCAACTTTTGAGGGATGAGACTTAAACATTTTCATAAAAAAAATTTTTTCTTACAAATAACGGACACCCTAATGTACATATATAATACAAATTAAACTAAAACAATAATGATTATTTTCTAATCAAAAAATAAAACTCAAGGAGCAATCGTTATTTTTCAATCAAAAAATAAAACTTGAAAAATAATTATTATTTTTGAGTAATAAATAAAATTCAACAAATTTTGTCTTCTTTGTTTGCGGTTTAGGACAAATAAACCCGCGCAGCTTGGATAAACGTAAAACATTTTACTTTTTATTTAATATTCTACGTGCAATATCTGCATATATTTATAGTCTTTGGTACAACAGTCTCTGAAGAATCCCAACAGCCTCTACAGCGTGTATTGAACGGAATGCCCATTCTCTCAGCATGTGTGCCGATGGCCCAGTCTCCCGTGCAAACGGTCGTAAGTCAACTAATGGATACACGGGAAAATTTTGGGATTTGTCGAGTTCTACGCAAATCATACCGTGGTCACAAAGCTCTTACTATGGCGCAGCTACAGATAGATCCCCACCTCTCCTGAGCCTTCCCCCCAGAAAAATTCATCTATCTGTCGCTTTGCAACAGCAAAGAGAACTCTACATGAGCAATTCTAGCAGCAGATGACATGAATATTGTAGAAATTATAAACGGAATTACAAAGCAGATAATATGACGACTACAAAAAAACGACGTATGTAACTTGAAATGCTGAAAAACATTCAGTACATTGACAATACGAAATTCATAAGATGTTGCGAAAACGCGGAGTATGGACTTTCAGCTGTAGTTCAATGAGTCAGTTAATGCTCAATCTCTCTTTAATTTTAAAACCGATATAGTGAGTGCAAAGGAAATATAATGCGAAGTACATATCGAGCCTTTGGTGCAATACCGTCGTAACTCAAAATTTGAATTTTCTGAGCTGGGTATGCAGATTTGATCTTTGGGGAAATATATACATACATATCTAAAGGAAAAAAGATTATGGTTCTATCTCTAACTGTTCAGATTCTACAGCTACAAATGTCTTTATTGCCTCCATCTATTTCCAACAATATTTATTTGCAATAATGAAATATTTCCTTTATGACAAGAAATTTACAAACAGTAAACATTACAAAACATGCCTCTTTATTTAAAAACTTGTAAAAAAATAACTTTAGTAAACGAAAATACTATCAAAAAGATGATTCAACCAAAGACTATAAATATATAAGATGTTGCACTGTCATACATTGTTCTGCCAATGCTAAATTTGCTGATGGTTTTAGTACAAAAACAATGCTAAAACCACTTTTTTCAAGAGAGTCATTTATTTTCTGAGAGAATTTATTATTCTCATGTCTCTACTATTCATTTACATATGTATACATGTATTCATACGTTTGTGTCTTTACATTCTCAAGTATGTTTGCATGTGTGTACATTTAATAAACAAACGAAAACAGCAAAGGCTCGTTTTGTGTTCGCACAATATATGTATGTGGACATAAGATACGTAAAGCTAATGTCGCTGATTCTTATTTGATTGGCAAATATATGTATTTTATTGTTGTACTATTGCAAGAACATCGATTCGCACCGAATTTCATGTTATTTAAAATTGGAAATTTATATAACTATGTATATGTATCTATATAAAAATAACGTGTCACGACGTTTGTTCTCGCTAATCTCCGAAACTACTGGACCGATTTAAATGAAATTTTGCGCAGATATGTTAACAGTGTATAACTTGAAATATAGGCTATATTTTATTTTGAATTTGAAATAGAAAAAATTGCTTTTTGAATAACCTGGTCATTTATAAACAGATTTTCAAAATTAATCTTTTGTTTGAAAGGTGTTGCCTGCAGTTGGGTCTCATAAATTTTTTTTTTGAAATCTGTTAATAACTCTGCCATTTATAAAACAATTTTCTTTCTCCTCTCTGAAAGAGTATAGCAACGGGACAAGATATATAAAAGTATATATGTGTATATACATATATACATATGTAAGTATATAAAAAGCGCAATTTTGGGGGGGGGGGGCGGCTTTTGAGAATGCGCTGGGGCAAAAAATGCGACTTTTTTATTTTAATGAAGATGCTGATTGTTTTAACACTGAAAACATTCCAATAGAGTTAACATCAAGCCGCTATTTCATTGGTTACATAGCTCAACGGATATGTTGTGCTCGGTGCCGTATGGATATAATAAAACCCGCGCAAATTTTGTCATATCCATCAGAAATGTTTGTACATGCAAAAAATTACGATAAAAATTCAGATTTTGGAAGTTTGTGTGCTCCATCAGACTTATTTTTTGCAGTATGTAAGATTCATATAAAAGTTTTCGAAGAAATTTTTTCTGAATCCAAAGAAATAAAAAACATTAAAAAAACTATTGTTGAGCAATGTGTAAATTGCACCAAAAATGCAATATATTCCTTTTGGTTTCAAGAAAACAACGTATGCTATAAGCACAGAATGGAGATGCTAAATTTATTAATTCTTACACTTTTACGAAAGCATTCCTCGTGGGAAACATACAAATACAAATTAACGAGCGCAGAAAAACTTAAAATTTTAAAACAATAAAACATATCGCACCTTAAATACAAAAGCGGCACAACTCAAAATTCTCAAATTTTCAGGAGAGGCAAAAAACTGTTTATGCAAAAATGATTGTAATATTTAAAATAAAATTGGTTCCATTATGAAAGAAGTCTATTTCGAAGAAGGTTTTGCTAAAATTTTTTTAATTTTATATTATATTTGTGGAAATAAAGTATAATTTTAAATTATTATATATTTTTAATTAAAAATAGGTCTTTTTAGTCGATCGTGCGTAAGCAATGGAATTAACATAAAAACAGACATAACGGTATTTTTCCAGTTAAAGAAAACAGTGATGAGAAAGAAATTTTTGAAGTAGTTAGAGATGTGTACTGTGAATTATTTTACGGAAAAAAGTACATTTTGGAAAATTTTGAGTTGTGTCACTTTTGTATTTAGGGTGCGATATGCTCAATTCAGAAAATTATAAAATATGTACCAATCACCAAAAATAATTACATTTCTTGTGCTAGTTATCACTTATTAAAAAGATTTTAATAAATTTTATAATAGTTTTGTAAACAAAATAATAAATTGTATGGTTTTCGAACTCAGGTAAGCTCACGTTTTATTTGATTTATGCATATACATAGATATTCTAACTATACAATTGAAAATTCTAAAATAAAATATTTAATAAAACAAATTAGTATACATAGTTCGGTGCGAATCAACATAAATGCAATAGTACAATAACAAATAATGTAATTTTACCCTACAGCCATAGAAATCGGTCGCATTGGCTTTGCACTGTTTATTTGCACATGATTTATATGAAAACAAGAAACTGCTTTTAGTTGTTAATATTGTTATTGAATGTGCTTTGGAAAAGAAATATAACACACAAAAACACATTTCTCAATAAGCATTATTTTTATTTATTTATTATTTACTGCGGATATGCCTACATATGATACTGCTTTTCTAAGCATACACAAGAAAGCTGCAGTAGCATGTCAACATCTTCAAGCGCATTTGAACCGATTGGAAAAATGGTTATCAAAGTGGAAGATAAAAGTAAATGCTTCTAAGTGCGTCCACATTACGTTTACTCTGAGAAGGGACAATTGTTCTCCCATCACGATGAACGGTGTTACAGTACCTGAGAGCAACCACGTAAAATATCTTGGTATTCATCTCGATAGACGTCTTACGTGGACTAGTCACAAAGCGGCCAAAATCACTCAACTGAAGTTGAAAACTGTTCAGTTCTACTGGCATATACGACGACACTCTGCACTAGGCCTAGATATGAAGGTGCTGTTGTATAAGGTGATTTTAAAGCCCATATGGCTATATGGCGTTCAGCTGTGGGGAACTGCTTCCGCATCAAATGTTGCAAAATTACAATGAAGACAGTCGAAAATTTTACGAATAATCACAGGTGCTCCATGGTACATGAAAAATGAAAATATCCACAGGGACCTAAAATTTCCATCCATTAAAGATGAAATCAAAAAAGTCTGTACGAGGTATAGGACGAAGATCACGGTGCATCCCAATCCACTTGCTAGAGACTTGCTGAGTTTCGAGGGTCACAGAAGACTCAAAAGGACCCAAACGTTTGATCTAATGGGATGAAAATTCTGTGTGACCATCGGGTTGAAATTGCATTGGCAATAGAAACTATTTTTTTTTTTTTTAGTTTAAGATTTGAACACATTTTGTAAATATCATATTGAAAGATCCAAAATAAAAAATAACATGAAAAAAAAAAAATTCTTAAGCTACCGGATACATTGCAGTGATCGCAATGGAAAGGCCAGAATGTAATGTCAATCTAATATTATGCTCAAATTGACATATGACATTGTTAGTATTAATTTCAAGAAAGTTTTTTAAGCCGCAGGAGACTAAAGATCTGATTTTATTTAAAAATTCTGCTAATTTCACAAATTTAACTTTTTAATTTTTTGTTGCCATTCTTACTAGGAAGGATCATGTAATTGCTTGTAAATGACCAAGCATATTGGAATGCACTCAAATTTATTTGTCACCCAAATATATGTAGCTGAAACTATATGATACATAAAAGTGTCCCGTGAGCCTACTTCGGCGATGAAGCTTTCATTACCAGCTGATGAGGGACTCCTTCCTCCCTTCATATAGCAGAGCGTAGTTCATCTGCACAAATTGTTGATGGCTGGCATATGCTACGAACCCACGATAACACAGGCGATACATAATTTTGAAAAACGATATGTTGCTTTTGTGAAAGTCTATATATAAAAAGCATTAGTAGCTATTTAATTCCGAAATTTCATAAAATTTTCGAAATATTTAATAATAATTTGATATGTTCAGGAATTTTTGATTGGCATAGAGACTACAAAATCATTCCACGTCAGGAGCAGTGAATCAAGAAACTAGATGCCTATAGAAAACTATTTTTTTCTATTCGATAATTTTGTAGAAAAATCCTACAATACTAAAGCAGAATATTCCTATTGAAAACTCTGCTTTCTCCGGAATAAGTATTCCGCTCTATGATTCACTTGATATTCGAATAGTTTTTTTTTATTTTATTTATTCCATTCCATATGCTTTGCAGTTCAAATCTGTTTTCCATTTTTTCAAGTAACGCCTTTAATAATTCTTGTGTCATACGTTTAAGTTTTCAATAAATTTCTGCCAGCACATGTTGCTTAACATTTTGTTTTGTCACCTACAGCTTCCACTAGCAAATTTATGCATTCGCAAAAGTAAAGTACATTTCAATTTTTAGTTTTGTCAAAGATTTTCCATAGTTTAACTAGAATTTTGGCTTCTTTATAACGGAGCAAAAAAATATTCCATTGTTACAATTAAAATAGAATAATAGACGATTTTTAAGTAATTTTTCCCGTAACAGATGTTGCCTGAAAAACTCTAAAGAAAGCAAAAAATTGGAAAAAAAATCATGCAAATTTGCAGACTATTCAAAAGCTAAATCCAACAGTAATGGAGAATTTTTTGAAGTAAAAGAAAAAAAAAAACGAGCAATGAAATTAAAAATTATATATTAAATGGTGGCAAGATTTGGGGAATGTTGTGTTCAAAAGAGAAATGAATTTAATCCGGGAAAGTTGTTATGGAAACTTAAAGCTTTTTTTTTATAAATGAAACAGTTGTGAGTATTTTTTTAATAACGAAAATTTTAAAACACTTTAAAATAAATAATGCCAGTAGAAGTATTACTTACAATATTTAACATCATCACTGTTAAAACAAACGCTTTAGAACAGCTTTCTGGTCACGCTTATACTGGTCAGGCACAATCTGCCTCTTCAGCTCTTCAAAAACATTTTAATCTTTTAAATTTTCTTTTATATCATTTCGACTTACTTGATCCCTCATTTCAACAAATATGAATTTCTTTTTTTAAAAATAATTTGAAAATTAACACGAAAGTGAAATGAATGAAAATTTCTCATCTTTCAGTTCTTTTTTTTTGTTGCCAGCAAAAAAAAAAAAATGTCTTGATTATATATCCTTTTAATATTTTAATTTACTCAGGCGTGCATTTTTGTTTAATTTTTATAATCTGCTGCTGTTTGAACATCATTGTTTTTATTACAAGCATACAAACACACATACAAGCAGAAAAATGATATACCTGGCCAAGTCGACTTTTATTGGGTCAGTATGACGTGCGGTAATAAATATTATACGAAGGCTGTTTGATAGCTCCGTGACTTTGGGAATTTCCCTCGCAGTAACTTTAAATGCAACACTGCTACCGTCAAGCGCCATCTATCAATAGACTACTGTCAACTTATGAGCAAGCAGCGTCATTTATTTTGCATTTGACAGCCAATTAAAAGCAGAAAACCCCGTGAATATCAAAAAAATAAAAAATAAATTTCCCTTAGAATGTGTGGCCAGAAAAAAATGAATGAAACAAAATTTTAATTGAAAAATTTCGTAAGATCAATTAAAATATTTCTTAATACTTGTTTTTTAGCCTTTTTCATTATTTGAACAATCTATTTTATTATCATCTCGATTTTTCGTTAACCTTCCTGAAGATCTTAGCCGAAGGTTAACGAAATAAGATATAAAAAACCCTTAAGCTTAATTAAATAGATTGTTCAAATCAATTAAAATATTAATTAGATTTTTACCTGTAAATAAATTGACTGCATAAATTAAATGATTATTATGGACTTAATTGAATTAATTTTCAATTAAATGTTTAGTAATAATAATTAAAAATTTAATTAAATATTTTGAAAATTTCAAACAAAATTCTTAAAAGAAAAAAAAAACATTTAAATTCAATTGGAATGCTAAGTACGTGTTCAAAGCTTTCAGTGGCACTTTCAACAAAAGCGACAGAAATTGGTCAGCTATTACCTCAGGCCAAAAATTAATTAAAAATTGAATTGAATTGAATCGATTAAACTTTTAATTGAAAAAATATATTAATTTCTATTTGTATAGAGAGTGTTGCCAAAATGAAATAAAACAATCATTTTTTTTTTTTTTTTTTTTTTTTTTTATTATTAATTAATTAATAATTAATTAATTAATAGATTGTTAAAATAATAAAAAAGTTTAAAAAAAAGTATTAAGAAAAATTTAATTATTTATTTAAGTATTGGGCCCAAAAATTAATTAAAAATTTAATTGAGTTGATGAAAATTTTAATTGATTAAATAACTTACGGCCCCTTTCACAATGTCCGATTAACGGCCATTTTCACAATGTCTGATTAAAACTTAATTGGAACTTTAACAGTCGGTTAACTAAAAATATATTTCACAATGTATGATTAACTTTTAACTGACAATGGTGTCGAACAATGACAATGTTAACGAAAGAGTGTCTGTTAAATTTAACCGAACAAAATGTGGCGGTTAACAATATAATCGACACCTGTGCATAGCTAATTTTAATTGATAAATAGAAAAAATGTACACATGTAAAAAATGGGAAAGCAACACATATATTTTTCCAATTTTTATAATTTTAAAACATAGAAATAAAAAAAAAGAAATCTTGCTGCGATATTAGAGGCTCTACAAAAAACTCTTTTAACATGTGTATAACTTAATATTTTTATAGACCAATATTTTATCTGTCTCACTTGTTTTTTTTTTAATGTTCCAAGCTGGAACAATTTGTTGCTTATGAATATGCCGCCATTTCCTTTCAGTATACTTCAATGTTTTTTTGCACAAATATTAAGATTTTTTTCTATTTTCTGTCATTATAGTATTTTTCGTAAACAAACACAAACAATATTGCCATACTTTTTAGAGAATTCTTTTGTTAAGTAACTGAAGGACGATGAAACTGAAATCATTAACCATCGATTCAATAGTGCCTGTTAAGCAAACCGCCAGTTAGTTAATTTTCTGTTAAAAGTAAAATAATTAGACATTGTGAAAATGGCCGTAAATGTTAACGTGGACTTTAACAGCAACTTTGCCATACAAAACTTACTGTTCAAGCTCTCATTAAGTTTTAATCGTACATTGTGAAAAGGGCCGTTATTCTAATTAAATTTGTTAATTAAAAATAAAAACATTAAATTTTTTTCTCTGTGCAGTGATGTCGTCGTGCTCCATCTACTACGTCATAGTGTTGATAAAACTCCTACAAATGATAGTTCAGTCCGTAGTGCCGATATAGAAATCAGACGCAAGTCCTTCCCCAGCATATCGTACCTCCCAAAACAATTTAAAATTTTCTCTCATGCATTTTTTTTTGATGACGACTTTGAACTAAGTAGTACTCTTGATAGTCGTGGTTAACCGATTGTAGTCATCTTTCTTGTTAAAATTCATGTTTACCAAGTTAAGCACATGATTTTCTTCACCCAACAAAAGGCGATGTTATGAAAATAAATTCTCGAGCTTTTTGCTTCCTGGCGTTTGCATCGTTTGCCATTTTGTATTTCTGCTTAAATACAAAACAAGAGATAAAAATTAAATTTTAACAACTGTTTTGAGAAAACAAATAGTAGAAGCGAAGGTAGGAAATGGAAAATATTAAAAATATGGCAGAATTTTATTAAAAAGAGTAACAAAAACAAAAAAAGAAAATCAAAAAATAAATTCATTTAAATAAAAGGAAGAAATTAATTAAAAATGGAAATAGTTGGGAAATTGTAAAATAAAATTTGTGATTAAAAAAATTAATTGCGATTTCACAAAAAAAAAATGTTATTATGAAATTACAATATATTTGTGTATATTTGAATATATTTATCAGTGTTTTTTGGTGCAATGGTGCGCATACAATTTCTACAATATTTTATTACATCAAAAATGGAAACTTCAGTTTGTTTGAAAAGAGTGCATGGAATTTAAATATGTCCTGGAAAAAGTTTAGACAAGAAGAACTTGTGAGTCCTTATTACTACTACTTTGTAAATAACTACTTTGAATTCAAATAATTTTTTTAACATAGTTGGCCGGATTTTTTTTTTAGATTCTTCAATTGCTTTAGAGTCAGCACTATTAAAAGAATTTACAACTATTTTAATTTTTTCAAAATGTTCACAATAATATAAACATGCGTTCAACCACGTTCCCCAGCGAGTTAATATTGGCTCAGGTGGTAACGGTATGTCTGGTGCCAAATGCTTAAAACGTTCTCTTCGCAGTGGAACCTTGAAGAAAATCTACTTCTGAGAAGCTATCTCTGATGTTTTCTGCCACTCTGTGCAAGGCATGACAATTCAACGAAAGAATTTGATTTTTAATTTAGCCTGACCATTGATTTTGATTGTTTTTTTTTTTTTATTTTTTGTAAAGTCAATGTGCTGACGACTCACTCATTGAGCACATATAGTCTGTAATGAGTTAACTAAAAAAAAATGAAATCATTTGCTATTAATCGACTGTGCTGCAGTATTCTACGTAAGAGATGGTAAGCATAATCGTTAATGGAAAACAAAAACGAGAATTATATAGTTTTCGTTTTTTTTTTATTTGTCAATATATTTCATTTTGATTCTTAACTTATTTTTTATATACACAACAATTGAAGAAATCACGGGAAAATTTTCAGTCAACTTTTCGTACTGGAAAATACTAACCCGCAGGGTCAGTGTTGCCCAACTATTAGGAATTAAAACAACATCGTTGCAATGAATTTTTGGTGATACAATGAAATATATTGCTACACAAAAAGCAACTTGCTAATCGTGAAACGAATAAAATAGAATCTCTACTTAAGTTACGGTACAAAAAAAAATTTAAAATTTTGTAATAACAATTAAAAAATTAATTATATTTTCATCTGTACAGATATTAAACGTATCAATTAAATTATTATTGTTCTCCTAATTAATAATAAAATTTTTTTTATTGAAATTTGGCAAATATTTAATTAAATTTTTATTTTTTTATTTTTAAAAATTTAATAAAATATTTTGGAAATTTCCAAAAAAATTTTTAATTAAAAAAAATGTTTGAATTCAATTCGTTCGGTATTAATTTAAAATTGTATAGAGAGTGTTACCTATACGAAATAAAACAATCAGAAACGGAAAATATTAAATAAATAAAATTAAATATGGCAGAATTTTATTAAAAATACAAACTGGCAGGGTCAGTGTTGTCTTACTGTTAGGAATTAAAACCACATCTTTGTAAGAAGCATTTAATAAAAATAATACAGAAAATTGTGTGTTCCATAGCCGAATAATTAATTAAAAATTTAATTGAATTGATTAAACTTTTAATTGAAAAAACATATTATTGTAATTAAAAGTGTTAATTAAAAATAAATAAATAACATCTGTTGCAGTGATTATGGGGTCAATCCGCCATTAGATATATTTGTATGTGCTTATGAGAAAACAAATTTCATATTCACTCTCGTAGAGTTTTAAAATTGTGCACACGTTCTTATGGCTTTAATAAACATTAACCCATAAACAACTTTAAAATGAACTGGGTAAAGCAGAGAAAATGTTTTATAGTTCAAACTAAAGTAAAGTCAATAAAAATTTAAGACAATGAAACATGCAGTAGAATAGAATGGAATAGAAGAAAACACTCCTCCATTTAATAAAATTTAAATTCTGGCAAAGCAACATGAAACAATTCGTAATAAAAAACTGAATTCATATCCTTGATTTACATTTATCTTTATCAACAGCAGCATCAACAGCATCATTATGATCATCATCATCATTATCATCATCATCATCATCATAATCGTAAGTGAAATGAATGTATCAGATTTAACATGTTTAGACAGCCAACTAGTTTAATGCTTTCCATTCAAGCAAATTAAACAATACGTTTTTCATTTAACCAAGCAAAGAAGGCAAGAGAAGGGCCATAAATAAATAAGAGAAAAAAGGAAATCTATCTAAAATGGTTTTTTAACTATAGAAACGCTGCCAGTGCTACTGCTGTTACCGGCGGCGTTGGCACAATGTTTTCCGTTACCATCATCACATCAGTGGCGCGCTACTGCAGAAATCACTACTACTAAATGACAGACTGGTTAAAATCGACATGACAGGCTTGAGATGAATAATGTTGACAAGCACTGTGATGGATGAACCTAAACTGGAACAAGTTATTTGTTTCACTATTTTCATACTTACGTTGCTGCAGAGTTTCAATTTTTATTGTGTGATATATCTCCCAGTACTTTTTCAGTTGGTCATTTGTATGCAGATTGGCGCACGTTTAATATTCTTTTTTTTTTTTTTTGTTTTCTTTCTTTGAATTTATGTGCGAGTATATCACTGCTGCTGTTGTTTATCTAATAGTTTGCCGTGCACAAGATTGTGCAGGGCATTAACAATATAGCAACATCTGTATGAATATAAAATACTACAATCGCTTCTACGAATGCCATTGTACTTAAATCGAAATCAATTTCGTATTTATATTTTACGACTCTTTTGTAGCTGTTAATAAACACAATATAATCTGATTTGATGGATTTAACCTGTTTGTAAAAGGATTTTCTGGGGAAAATAACGTTTTCGAAATTAATGCCGATTTACTGGAAATTAAAATGCAAACAAATAACCAAGAAAGTACGACAGGTTTGTAAAACGAAATAAGCACTGCAAGTAATTGGATTAGAAAATATGTAAAATATATTTTTAATAGGAGAATTTGAATTTCTGCAGAAGGGGATGAACATTGTTGAGTGTGCTTTTGAGCGAATTGTTGGCGCATAAGGATTACACCACTAAAGTTCTGGGGTTGCAACGATACGTCTTTCTGCAAATACGATACGGATACCGCTACTAGAAAATAAATATCGGCCATACGAATACCAATGCCAATAAGCATATTGGATTTTCTATTCAAGCTAAAATTTATAAATATTGCAATTTAAATTTGTTCAATTCACAAGCTCGTATTAACGTCGTATGCATAGTCTAATCATGGTATTATACATTATTGTATGTTTGTTGTTGGTTGGTTCTGATTATAGGATAGAATTTTGTATGTTTTTGGAATAGTTGTATTGAAGCCAGCCAGGCCTGAATATTAAATTTTTCTTTTTAATTTTGTAAAATTCTTTTGTAAAAATGTGTGATAAATAAAGCCAGAAATTAACTTTATCTTAATAATAAATATGTCTGTTCAGATGAGTTTGCAGCTTATATATGTATATATATTATTTTGAATTATAGTAGATCTAACATATTTAACAATGAATTACTGTGAATTAATGTGAACCAGGGTTTTCCATCCCTGAATGAATAAGTTCGTGACGTTTTTTCGGCTTACGATTCGGGTCAATTTGGCGGCCATAATTTATCTTGTCTAACTTATACTTACTTCCTTTTTTACCGCCAAACCAAGAGCATCTTGCGATTTACATTTTTTCTTATATTCCAAAAAAACCATATCACATGAAGTTAGTTAATTTGTTAATAAAGAATTTATACTATTGAAAAATGTTTGGTGTACTCATTGACGCAAGTCACCCCGTTGAAATACAATATAAACGCTGAATCAGTTGTATTCAACAAAGTAGAAATCTTGCCCCGAGATCTCTACTCCTTTTAAATATAACCACTCGGTTCATATTTAAACAATGTCTATATTTAATTCTATTCAAACTTCAGTTTATTTCAAATTTATTGAACCTTTATTTTAAAGCAAGAAATTGAATGTTTTCACTGCGTGTACAGAAATGACAGGGAGTGTATAGAATCGAAATGAAAATAAACTAAAGTGTCTTCAACGCTCCTCCTCAATGTGAATGTTATTTTACTATATAAAAATTATTTAATTTAATCTCCATAAATTCATTAAGTTATAATGTTTAATGTTTAATTCTCGGCCGGTGGTTTGTCAGGATATCTGCCACCATATCAGCAGTTGAGCAATAAGCAAGTTTATGTGATGAAATCGTATGTCGATATGCTTGCTTCGTTTGAGGAAAACCGTATTTTTAGCAAGTTTTTTAGCACCTTGATTATCTATATTTAATTTAACTGGATTTTCTCTGCTTATATTAATCTCCATCAAAAGTTGTTGCAAGTAAACAGCGTCCGCCGCAGCTTCTAAAGCTGCCTTGTATTCAGCCTCCGTACTGCTGAAGGCCTGGATTCACTATCATACTTAGTCGTTGAATCTGTCACAAATGGCATATGTGTTGAAAAATGTGTGGGACAGTTTTTTTTGGCAGTCTGTATGATTTTCTAATCTTTTGAAAAATGTCATAAAATGAAATGAAAAATTCCATGCGATTAGAGTTGCATTTTGTTGAAGTTAATGTACAACAAAGCAACAATAACGGGTATTGTTTTATTTGTATGTGTGTAGATTTTTTTTAGCTTCTTTTTTGTATAATAATGTGACATAAACACCGCCATTTTCAAACGATTTTTTCACGCAGGACAGAATTATATTAGATTTTTTTCTGACATAATCTTACGACTCTGTAGGATAGTGAATCGGGGCCTTAAGCGTTACTTCAGCATTGTTTCCTTGATTCCCAGGAAATAGGCCATCAATAGTAGAAACATAAAAAGACTTTCTATCTAAAGCGTCTCCGCCCCAGTCAGCATCCACAAAACCTTCTAGACCACTATTATCTGATTTAAAAACCAGACGTAAGACTATCAATTAACATATTTGCATTCACGAGGTTTTTCAACATTTAAAATTCAATTAAAATGTTATGTATTCTTAAGTATTCATATATGTTTGTATACAAAAACTTTTCAGTTTTTTAATTGAGGAATTTAATTGACGCAATTAAAAGATTGTTTGAAAAAAACCAGACTGAGAATAATTTTCATTTAATTAAATGCATACGCGTGAAAATTTTTTCGGTGTACAATTGTAAATAAAACAGATCGAATTGAATGCAAATATTTTTTTTTATATTAAAAATTTCTTTGAATTTTTTTAAAATATTAATTACAAATTTTAATTAAAAAAATTGTAACATCAATTAAAAAATTAATTATATATTGAATTACAAAAAAATCAATAGTATCAATTAAATTTTTATTATTGACATAATTGAATTAAATTTTTAATAATAATATTTAAAAATTTATTATTTTTTTAAAAAATTATAAAATTTATAATTTTAATAATAATAATTAAAAATTTAATTAACAATTCTTTTAATAATATTAATTAAAAATATAGTCAAAATTTCAATAAAAAAATTTTATTATTAAAACTTCAATTCAATTAAGTCAACAATAAGAATGTAATTGATACCATTAATTGTTTTTTTTTGTAAGTGAATATTTAATAAATTTTTTAATTGATATTACGAAATTTTTAATTAAAATTTTTTTTTACATTAAACAGTCTATTTTATTAATTTTTAAGGTTTTTTTATTTATTATTTTTATATAATCTCGATATTTCGTTAACCTTCGGTTAACATCTTCAGGAAATTTTTATTTTTTTATATTTTTTTTTATATATTTTTTGATAATTTGATAATAAAAATTTTAATAATATAATTTTCTCTGCTCTTTTTCTCTAACAAAAATAATTAGATGTTCAGGTGCCGCCGGTATATTTGACGTCAGCCGCCGCCACCAACAATTATAAATCCACTTTGCTCTCTACTCCCAACATTTCATGCAATTCCTTTGGTACGTGTCATTTTGTTTTAATGTGAGGCCCTACATTGGCCGCACAGTGCTACTTTCATCCTGAGTCATGATTTTATCAACACTTTTGGTGTTTTCTTTACCATCAAAAGCGCAATGCATTTCTTGCCCACTTTGGTCCAGTGCGTTTAAAAAATTTGCACTGTATTGTTACATTTTACTGCAGTTGAACGGAGATAAATAAAGTTTAAATATTTTTTAAGAAACACTTTTCGAAGATCCAAAATGCTATTAAATACACCAACTATTGAAACAAAATTTGGGTCAGGAGAGCTGGTCACATTTAGAAAATTTTAGCACTTATTGTTCATTTAAATAAATTTATAATGAAAAACAAATATATTGGCAATAATTGAAGGCACCACAGGTATTTTTAAGAAACGACAAGCTATCGGGTATTAATAATTTTGTGTGTGCTTGTCACTGAAATTTTTACCACAAATTTTATTTTAATAAACTCATTGTGAATATTTTATCAAGTTTAGTTAAATTTCATAAAATTCAATCTTCAAAATTTTAAATTCAAAAACCGTGTTCTAGACGTTCCTACAAGGCTGTTTGGAAAACTTTTCTTTTCTTGAATAAATTTCTGTCATAATTTGAGCAAATATTTTTCCAAAGATATAAAATAAATATTCAAATTAAAACTTTTCTAGATTATTTATAAATTTTGAAAGCTTTTCATGGCTGCAAATAGAATTTTAAGATTTAATTTTATTATGCATAAAATTCAATCTACGATATACTGCTTATGTAAGCACACAAATACAAGCACACAGAAATACACAGCCACACAGTCACACATATAAATGTTGCAATGCTCCTTTCTTTATTTGCAAATAATTGCAATTCTGCAAATCTTTCCCTCCATTTGTTTTAAAATGTGTACAAATTCTTTAAAGAGGAAAAAACAAATGTTAAATGTTTTTTTTTTCGAAAACTCTTGCAGAATGCTTCCTCTGTACCAGCAGCAGTACATTTCTTATAAAATGCAATAAATGAAATTCCAAATAAGAGAAACAGAATGACAGTCACAACTGAAATGAAAGACACACCAACACATTGAGAGCGAGTTAAACATGGCAGTGCATTCTTGTACACACACACACATACAGACAGACAACATATTTATTTTATTAAATAAAAAATAATAATAATGGTTTCGCAATAAAAAAAAAAAATTACAAGAATTTTAAATAAAAATTTTCTACTGATGAACAATGTTAATAAATACACATTTTATAAAAGTTTTGCCTTCAGCAAGGCTTTTTTTTTATTCATAACTTAAAATAATTTTCCAGAAACTGAACACACCAATTTGTTGGAGAGTTATTGAAGCAATAATAAAAGCTAAACCTGCATGAAGGACAAATTTTCCTTGGAGAAATTTTTTGTCAGACAAAACATTTTTTTTTTGCTTTTTGGTGAAAGAAAATTTTTTTCTATGCTTTCCATATGAGAATTAATTAATACGTGCTTTAATTAAGACGTATTTTTTTACAAACGGCGAACAAAATTTATTTCTTAGGCCAGGGTTCACCAACTCGCGGACCGCGGTCCGAATCCGGACCGTAGACCTGTTTTATGCGGACCTTGTGTTAACAATACAAAATATTTTACATTATGTAATAACAAATTCAAGAGAAATATTTTCGTCTCGACATCAGCCTTTGGTGATGATTCGTTAACTAGCAAGTAATAGGAAAGCCTATGAGAGCGATAACACAAACAAAAATCATTAGTAATATTGTCGTCATCAGCGAGGTACAACAAAATCTCACACATACAATCGTCGGACAGGCTCATCAAATCATTCCAAACTATCAGCACAGCCTGTTCGACGACTGTATGATATTTTTAAACACATCAATGATCTGAACCTTAAACTTCAAAGCAAAGGAAAACTTGACAGAAGTAAAAAAGCTCTTTGCGAAAACTCGATCTTTTCAGCACTGATCTGGATAATGAACGCCTGCACTTTCCTAATTTAAAAAAAATCTGCAATGACAACGATCGTGATGTCGGCCAATACCATACGTTCATTGAGGATCTAAAATCGGAATTTGAAAACAGATTCGCAGATTTTAAGAATATTGAGAATGTCATCGATATCCTCAGTAACATTTATGGCTCGATTATGGACAGTAACCGAACGAACTGTTGTTAAGTTGCGAGTTGCTAAAAATGATAATGCAGGTAATGCAGATTTACAATGCATTAACTACAGTTGCCTAATTTCAATATATTTTAGTGCTTTTCTAGCAATCACAATTTTTGAATTCCTGACAACGTTGTTTTTTTTAATTGAAATAAAAGAACAAGATTTAAAGATTCTTTTAATATTAAAATTAAACTTTCAGTTGAAAGTGAACCAGTGGAAAGTGAAGAAGTCGGAAGTATTTTTGTGTAAATATGAATAATAATAGTGTAGAATTGCATATTTATTAAATTTAAGAAAGATGTAATATTTTAATTATTGAAAAAGTGTTAATAAGGGAGCACCAAAAAAGGATAACTCAAGATATCGATCTTTTGCCTATTTTGAAATCGTGGGAACTCTGCGATGAAACGTGCCCCATTTTATTTTAAATTTTGGTATTATTTCCACAACGATGTTAAAAAAAATGGAAATTGAAGATATTCAAAATTTATTTAATAAATTGGACGAAGAATACACTGAGGGGAGCTAATAAAGTTCAAAGCAGGCTTAAGGGAATGGAGGTGTAATATGGTAAGTATAAAATAATTTTTATGAAAAAATAATATATTTTCACTTAAGTATTGTTTCAGAACTTACCATTTATATCCGAAAGAGAAATGGTATCGGCAAATAGTCGGATACTGGAGTGGCCTTTTTTATTTACTGTACAAAGGACTTAAAGTTATTCGAGTAAAAAAAATACTGGTAAAAGTACTTACTTTTTATTATTATATTAAATGTATTCTTAAGGAAATTTGTAAATAAAAATAATCAATAAAATTATCAAATAAAATCACGAAGTATTATTTAAAAAAAAATCAATAAGATCGCCTAATAAAATCAAGAAGAAAATCTTCTTTAAAAAACCAAGAAGAATAATAAGCAGCGAGCCTCTTAGTCATCTCCTCCAGTTCATAATTGCCAAACTCAGGCCGTTCTTTTTATCATACTTAGAGATATAAGAAAGTCTCTGCAGCGTTGCTCGTAGTCAACTCATCTGGCTCTTCAATATCAGATTTAGGGATATACCAATAAATTGGAGGAGTAGCATGCCGATGATTAGTCAACTCCTGTGATCTCTTATATTACCCAACCTACAGCAATAGGAGCAACGTTTTTCCAACAAAAATATTTTAGCAGACATTCGAATGCAACAAGCTTAGTAATTTTTCCTCCTCCTTTTGTAACCCACTATTTGTATTTTGATTATTATTTTCCTGTAGTTTAATTGGTCTGCTGGTAAAATTGTCTCTTTCATTTTTAATTTTACAATTTCATTTTATTTCATTTATTTATTTTTCTTTTGCTAACAAAATCTATAAATTTGTCATTCAGATGCACAGATAACATGGAAGTGCATTTTAATTGATTTAAATTTCAAACAATAATTTATTATTTTCCTATTTCTAATTCCCTAGTCAAATGCAAAAAAAAAATATATATACAACATACTCCTATACGAAATGTAAATGTTATTTCTTTAAACAAAAAAAGAAACAAATAAAAAAATATTATACATATTTAAATTTCATTATGGAGAAAAAACGAAAATGTAATAAAAATGCTTTTGGAGGACGATAATGAAATCAAATAAAAGAACTAAGAAAAGAAATCATAACAATAGTCGTGTCTGATTCTTTATATTTCATTGTCTTGCTACTTGTACTAGGAATAGTATTTTTTTTTCAATTTGTACTGCATCTCTGGCATATTCTTTCATTTATATCTTGTGCTACTGATTGTTTTAAGTAAATTTTGCAGAAATTATAAAACAAATGGACACAGTATACGCTACAATAGGCAAATGTATTTTCAAGCACGCACGTATATATGTATGTATGGTGAAAATGTGCTGATTTTTAATTTATTTGAGTTTTAAATTTTGTAATTTTCGCAGATTTATTTTAGGAAAACGCTTTAACAACAACAACGCTACAACACTGCTATGAAAACAAATAACGTGCAAAAAGCAATTCCACTCATTTCTCCTACAATCCTTTTCCAATCCAAGATAAAAAAAAAGCTCCGTTTATTTATGTGGTACATATTAAATTATCAAAATATTCATTTAGAGAAAACAATTAATTGAAACGAAAATTTAACGTTACTTATGTTCGGTATGCGGATTATACTGCAGCCAGTAATAAAAATTATTACTGTGGCATATTGACGAACATGAAAAACTGGAACCAAATACACGGAATGAAATTTTATTTTCTTTATTTTTGATTAACACCTTTAATGAGCATAATGTATTTGTTCAATTAAAACGTTAATTAATCCAATTAAATTTTTAATTAATTTTTGGGCACAAAATTTAAATAAATAAAGAATTAATTGTTTGCTATGAAATACGTAAAATGACGGCTTATTCTTATTTAAATGCTTATCTGATCGTTTTATTTCATTTGAATTGAATTTAAATGTTTTTTTTTACTATTAAAAATTTGTTTGAAATTCTCGAAAAAGTTTAATTAAATTTTTAATTATTACTATTAAAAATTTAATTGAAAATTAATTTAACAATAACAATTTCATAAGTCAACAATAACAATTTTAATGATGTTATGAATTCCTTTACAGGTGAAAATGTAATTAATGTTTCAATTGATATTACAAAATTTTTAATTAAAATTTTGTTTTATTTTTTTTGTTAAAAAATTTATTTTTTCTATACATTTAAATAACAATTTTGTTTGTAATTACGGTACGAATATACTGCCGTAATTTGGACCTTGGACTGCCTACCATTGTGACATCGAAATATTCCAAGCCCAACCTTCATGCACGTAGAATTATTTTTAATTTTTTTTTGCTTAAACCGGCAGTCAGGGGAAGGTCCTACACATGCGGTGCATTGTGCCGGAACTAGAAAATAAGGTTTTCGGAAAGAGGGTAGAGGGAGTAGTGTTTATTAGCATTCGATTTTAATCTTCGCCCAAAAAACGAATTTTCTCTGTAATGAGACGCTACAACACTGCTATAAACAAATCCAATAACGTGCAAAAACAGTGTTCTCCTACTATCGCTTGCTTATAGTTCTAATACAATACACCGCATGTGAAGGAGTCATCTCCTGAGTGCTGGTCCAAGTTCAAAAAATAAAATTACTTTCTGCCTTGAACACATCATGCCAGCAATAACTGTTGACCGATTGTACTTAAACCAACATTTTATAAAATTTCTTATTCATATTCTTTGCAACCTTTGGATTTGTATTTGTCAAGTAGTTGTGACTCCTTCATACGTACGTATTATGTATGCACGTCTGCTTGTTAGGCCTTCTTTTGTGCTCGTGCCTTCAACTTTACTCCACAATAATTTTCTTATTTAACCTGTCTTTTTCTTTTGCTTCACTTTACTTATCTTAACCTCTTTAGCATTACTTTGCGCCTCTGGTTTCCATTCAAAACGTCTGAATTGTATTGCTTGTATGCATTCGTGTTCATGGCTTTATGCTTCTCGAAAATATAATAGTCGTAGCAAACCGGTGCAATAAAAAAAAAAATGCAATTTAATTTTATACTATTTTACATTCAGGTCGTTGGTGTATCCTTAAGGGAAATTGTATTGTCAGTAAATATGACAATGTTCTATGAACACAAAAAGCGTGCGAGAAGGAGAGAGAGAGAGAGCGAGAAGCAAATAAAGAAGCAGAAAAAGCATACTGAAAAGCCAAGAACAGCTCGGTTGTGCAAAGTGCGAAAATTGTATGAAAATAAATGTGAGCACAACAGGAATTGCAGTATAAATATCCTTAATGTATTGTTTAAGTAAATATAATTATAAAAAACTGTAAACTAAATGGTTTTATATATTTTTTATATTTTACTTTACTTTGCCAAGCAAAAAAAAAAAACCCAACAACTAGAAGAAAAAAAAGAAAATTATAATTGTTTAACCCCATATTTCAAACTTAAATTGTCATCAAATAGATGGAAAAAAAAAATAACTGAACTGAACTGAGCTGAGCTGAGTACTGAGTACTGAAATTCTATTTAAACTCTGGTCAAAGAGTGGATGTGGAAAAAAATAAAAATAAATAAATTTTTGAAATGTAGAACGAAATTTCCTATGATAATAAACGGGGATAGGGAGAAATTATTAAATGGAAAAAAAAATCTAGGACAGGTAAATTAATTATATCGCGTTGAAGAGCTACAAATGCCTGAATGCACTCACTTAAATACGTTCAGACTTGCGGCAAATACTTGACAAAATAAGCTTAAGTACTAATTTTACAATACTGAATGGGCTATATAATGCCAAAATAATGTAAATAAATTACTAAATTATTATTTGGGGTATTCAAGCGGTGTGCTAAAAAACAATATTGTTATAAAGTCTTAATGCCTGTCAAAATACTCGTTCGGCCTTTTATATTGAAAATAACAATAATATATATACCCGAACGATATTTTTCAGTCGGGTTCTATGAACAGACTGTTAATATTTACAATAGTGTTACGAAATTATTGCTGAATTTTTAAACAAAAAAGTCTTAAAATAATAAAACTTTTCAAAGTATATTTATTGTTTAGTCATAAAATAGCAGTAGCAATCTGAGTCGAACGCCTGAAAGTCTATAGTCGGACCGGCGGCGAAATATTTACAAGCCGCCACTGAGACAAACATAAGAAATTGTTCACATTCTTACATATTTATATCGGAGACCGCATGGTCACTGCAACATACTTCAGGAACTGGCTGGGGGCTTTCCAACAGTCCTGGACTACAGAATGCCATTTATTGATTTCAGGCCAGTACGCAGTGCCATTACACTTTCGAGAAGATGTTGGAGGAGGTATTGCAAATCCAACTACAGCGGGGAAATCCATTTTTATACGAATCGTTCGAAATTGATTGGAAGGGTGGGCTCTGGCGTTTATTGCAGCCATCTAGATATTAGTAATACTTACTGGCTTCCGGACCATGCGAGTATTTTCCACGTGGTCACAAGGCCGCGAAAGAAGCTGCGAGAGAAAATATTAGAATTTTTATCGCCAACCCAGCCGCAATTCTTGTCCTTGAGTTCAGAGACACCATCTTCGAAGCTGGTCAAACGGCGTAGAAAACCCCTAAGACAGGTACACAGGAACCGTTAGGCGACTCTAATATTATACTGCCGGACCACTGCAATATTGCGGCGAACGAAACACACTGAAACAAATGGCAGTTGTTTTTCTTTTTTTTTTTTTAAACAAAACAAACTCTACGAAGCTCTTATAGCTATAGCTTGTCTGGAAAAACACCCAGGGTCTAGGTGGGAATCGAACCCGCACCTCCATATTGAGAAGACTAATGCTCATGCACTAGATTACGGAGGCACCCAAGTTTAACGTCTTAATGTGCGAAGTATAGCATGCAATATCAAGATAATAATAGCTCAAATAATCAGCGCCCTTACTATATATATAACTCAAAAGAAGTGGGTTCAAACCCCACTCAAATCATCAAGAACGCTGACATTTTTTTATTAGGTTGGGTTCTGAGGCAGTGATAGCTTCGGAGAGTCAGCGTCGCAGAAATACAACCTTGATTTTTATGTACGAAAGACAGTGCTACCAAGTTTTAAAATTTAAAACAGCTGGCAATTTAAATGATCATCAATGCAATAGGAAAAATAAATAAATAAACTACAATAATTAAAAAATAAATGCACACGGCAACAACAACAATAAAAAAGTGCAAAAGGAAAAGAAGTTATTGGATAGAGTATAATGAAACTTCTTTAAGCGTGTTGTGGGAGGAGAAAATAAATTAAATTTTATTACACAAACTGATTTAATTAAATTTATACTGAAAACGGAAAATCAGCTGTTTGTGTTTTTAACTTTAAAATCAAGTTTAAAACTTTTGGCATGAAAACACTACAATGCCGTTCAATTACCGCCGTTACTTACGGTTTTTCGTTATCATAATCAAGCTAAAGGAAAATATAAGTGCAAAATATTTGCTCCTTAAGAAATTAAAGTATAATATAGAAAATGCAGCCATTAAGTCATTACAAAAACGTATTGTTTCAGAATTCAAAGAAAAGTTATAAAGAGCTGTAAGTTGCCTTTCAAATCATCTTTAAAATTTGCAAATTCTCAATTATCATTATTTTACGCATTTAAAAATTAAATTGCAAGTCACATAAATCACTGCTCTTAAGGCAATCAGTGCAATAAATAAAATGTCAATTAGCATTTAGAAATCTTAACAGCTTTTTAAGTAATCAAAATGCATTTGTGACAATGAAGAAATCATTATGACTGCAAAAAATAAGCAAATCACGGGGATAAAAATTCCAAACATATTTCTTCATATCACGCTCACTTCCTCTTTATGAAACTTGACATAAATGTTATGCCAAGTGCTGTGTCAATTAAAGTATTGTGCAATATATATTCTTTTCATCTCAGCACTATGTTAATAATTAAAGCCTTTATATTTCAAGAAAAAAAAAAAAAACTCTTTAAAATATTAAATATTTTCAACCCCCTGCAACACAATACTTCTTTATCAAGTAACACAATTAATAACGTGCACACATTTACGTGTTAAAATGATTTTTAAAACAAACATTAATTTACCATTTCCTCCTTTACAAATCACTTAAAGATGAGCTGTGAACACAACCCCATTGTCAGACATGCTGCAGACAAACAAACAAACAAACAAACAAGCAAACAAATTCTACCCTTAACAATTACATACATATCAGCTCCACTGTTGTCATAATAAGCATCACCAAAAATTGTCATCATGTCAATTGTTATATAGACGATATAGGGGAATAAGTACTGCCATGTGAAAATGTGCATTTGTGCACCTTAAAATAATAAATACGTGTTTGTGAAAACTGACAACTTCTCAACCCCACCGCCTCTAAACAATGAGACAATTACGTCGAAGACAGAAAGACATAAAGAACAATAACATAAACAATAAAATTGACTGCAAAACGTGACACAACTGGCAACTCATTCATCAGTTATTTAACAAGAGAAATAACGTTGTTGCTGCTGCCGTCGCTGTCATCGTTATGGTCGCCGTTCTCACAATTCTCTTTTATTAGCAAAACTAAAACAAAAGCGAGCACAACAACCCTTTTCACGTAATTTATTTCTACATTTTATTTCTAGTGTGGGTGTTTTTCTGTATATTTTTTTTTTTGTTTGTTTTATCATCAATTCATATCAGCATTCACATGCATTTACCCAGCCAGCAAACTAGTGCGACGTGGTATGATTCAGACAACTCTGAGAAATGTCTGACTTTATTCTTACAGACTTGAGAGAGATTTCTGTCAAATCTATTCTGTTAAATCTACGACTAGTGTGTTTGTTTTCTGATCGATTTCGTATGGATATATCGGAGGGATTTAATTTTCTGCATGGTGCTGCAGCGTGTTGGCTCTGCAACCAGAAAGACCCAGGTTCGATTCCCAGCCAGGTTTTTTCTGAGTTTTCTGTGCTACAGCACCCTCCTTCGTCGGTATTTGAGCAATAAAACGTCGGCGAAGTAAAATAATAAGTAAAATGGCTCCATTAGCTTAAAAAAAATAATGCGTCAAAAACAACATCAGAGACGCCGCAACTTTGCTTTATAATTAACACGCAACTGCAGAGTTGTACAAGAATTAAGCTCTATTTTCCTACCACTTTCACCACCTATCTATTCTCTACGCTATCCCTCTCTCTAGTTCCAGAGCAATGCATTGCATATGTAGGGGATAGCCCCTGAGCACTGGTCCAAGATAAAAAAAAAAAATATAGCGATATGGCTGATGTTTTTCTGATGGCATTTGTACGGTTGGGCCTAATTTGTTATAGATAGTTTTGACGTCGGTAAAATAACTCGATTTGCATCGAACTTCCACAGGGATCGCGCTAGAAGAGTTGCTATAGACAGGATCTCTTTTAACCAGTTCAAAATAAATTCAGTTGTACCACAAGGTTCCATTCTTTTCTCCTACTACCCTATTTCTTATCTTTCTTAACGACCTTCTATGTCAAACTTCCAACCTTATACATATTTATACATATTCTTTATTATACTGCAGATGACAGCAGTATCTGCCAGTCATGTTTCTTTGCTCGTGCTGAGGTAAAATATTAATGACTCGGTGAATGCTGACCTCGCGACTATATCGGAATGTAAATCTTACAGAATTTGCTCTACTATCTCGCCAAAAAAAAATGCACTTGTATATGTACCTCTTTGTGATATAAAAATAGCTCCTTTAGAGTCAAATAAAGGGAAATAAATGGTGGTTAGATTTTAAGGGCCGATGTTGAATGTCAACCACACCTAAACGTCAAGTTTTTTTCGGCATTTCATTTGACATTTCTCAATTTCAGACTAACTCAATTTGAACCATGAAAAGATACACAATCGAGCAACGCGTTAAAGTTATTCAGGCTTATTATGAAAATGGGCGTTCAAATCAAAATGCATATCGTGAGGCACATTTCCACCTCAGCGGATTCGTCAATAAGCAGAACTGCCGCATTTGGGCGAATGATAATCCAAGAGTGATTAATTTCGAAAAAACGATGCACCCACAAAGAGTGACTGTTTGGTGCGGTTTATGGGCTGGCGGCATCATCGGGCCGTATTTTTTCCAAAATCAGGCCGGTCAGGCAGTTACTGTGAAAGGTATTCGTTATCGTTTTTATGGCCCGAATTGGAAGATATGGATGAGGGCGATATGTGGTTTCAACAATACGGTGCCACTTGCCACACAGCTCTTTTGCGCGACAAATTCAATGGCCGTGTTATCTAACGTGGTGGTGATGTCAATTGACCGCCAAGATCATGTGATTTGACACCGTTGGACTTCTTTCTTTGGGGTTATTTAAAGGAAAAGGTGTACGTCCATGAGCCAGCAACAATTCAAAAGCTAAAGGGTGAGATAATTCGGCACATTAACGGCATAGAACCTCAATTATGCATCAGCGTCATCGAAAATTTCTACCATCGGATGGAGGTGTGTCGCCGAGGTCGCGACGGCCATTTGGCCGATATTTTGTTCCCAGCATAATTGAACCATACCAATATTATGACAATAATTTGTGTTTTATTCAAAATCAACATCGACCCTTAAAATTTAACCACCCTTTATTTCAAGTTGTTGCCAAATTTAAGCTCAATTCACATCATTTTTCTTATCATTCATATCAAAAGCAAATATTTCAAGTTGTGCCTGTATTTATGTGATAACTGTTTTTAAAAGTAAGTTAATTATGCTGTTAGACAGGGTGGCACAAAAAAAACTATATGGTCGGAAATCTTTATAACATTTTAATTATTATTTTTTCTTGGTTTTTTTTGCAGCATTTTGTGAAGAAGACTTGAGGAATTAATTATGAAACATTCGAAATTTAATCATGGCCATTACAGCCGAAATTTTGCGAAAAGTTATAGAAAATATGCTAAAAAGAGCACGTATGTGCGAAGCAGAAAATGGACATCACTTGCATGATATAATTTTTCAAATCTAATTGCAAAAAAAATTCCCCAATAATATACTGTATTTTAAAAGAGAAAAACAATTATAATAATCGCATAAATAAAAAAGTTATAAACCATTTAAACCATATAGCTCCTTTTGTGCCACCCTGTTGTTCGTTTTGTTTGAAATTAAATTCGACACATTTCAAATAAGCTAAAATAAATAAAACCGATTGTAAATTTAATTTTAAGTTCATTTTTAAGTTCAATTTTAAACTTCAATAAAGTGTGTCATGCAGACCGCAGAAAAAAACAAAATTGTGTTTTTTTTATCTTGGACCAGTGCTCAGGGGCTATCCCCTACATATGCAATGCATTGTTCTGGAACTAGAGAGAGGGATAGGGTAGAGAATAGACAGGTGGCGAAAGTGGTAGGAAGATAGAGCTCAATTCTTGCACAACTCTGCAGTTGCGTGTTAATTATAAAGCAAAGTTGCGGCGTCTCTGATGTTGTTTTTGACGCATTATTTTTAAGCTAATTGAGCCATTTTATTATTATTTTACTTCGCCGACGTTTTATTGCTCAAATACCGACGAAGGCGAGTGCTGTAGCACAGAAAACTCAGAAAAAACTTTTTTCTGATTTGACCCGGCTGGGATTCGAACCTGGGTCTTTCTGGTTGCAGAGCCAACACGCTGACTACTCGCCATCAGCACACCCTAATTAAGGAAAAGATTAACTTCAGTTAAAATAGAACTTAAAAATGAACAGTTATCTTTTCATTAAACATTAAAAAGTCCTCGTTTGGATTTGGAATTGATATGCAGGTTATTGATCCGTGTACAGAGTAAAATGTAGTTTCTATTTATCGTGTTAAGAAATTGTTTGTCCTCAAAAGTGGTAGCGTTTAGTGTCCCTATGTTCTTAGAAATTAACGTAGTCGTCTCTTCGTATGTAGTCAGGTTTATGACTAAAAACTTGCTGTTTCATTACAATGACACATTTGTTTTTAATTTTTCTTGTAAATATTAAAAAAAAAAACAGTTTTTTGAAAGAAATTTTCGTCGAATTTCATGCACAGCTGGAGTTTGAATTACAACATTTTAAAATGAATGTGATTGGAAAACCCCATATTTATGGCGGACATCAAAACAATTAAGAGTATTGCAAATAGTAGAGTTTACCAACTATTAAAATGTCTTTAACAAGGGAAAATTGCGCAAGAAAAATAGAAAAACAATTATAAAATACAATAGAAAATCATAGAGAAATTTATTCAAATAAATGTAAATTTTTTCCTAAACCCTCTCTCTGAAGAAAAAATATATTCACACTGCTAAGGAAAACTTCTGCACAATCTGATGCCATTCACTTCTGCATTCATATGTAAATTATTATTTCATTTCACACACACACACACACACAGACGCACACCACATTTTACTTGCAAATAAAATCCGTATGCGGATGATGGAATATGTGCAAATGTGTTTTACTTATTTGTTTTTTCTTTACATACGTTTATCACCACGATAGATTTTATTTTTTAAGTATTTGTGCATATTTAAAATGTCGACTAAAAGGGTTTTCAGGCGATAACTTTGCATATTTACATCTGTAAAAATTTGATATTGAAAAAAAAAAAATTTTTTTTTATTTTTCATGAACTCGTATGTAACTATTTTATGTATACGTGTGTTTGTAAGCCCCTTGTCATTTAGCATCACACATTTATAAAAGCGCTGACTGGCTTTACAGCAGCATATGGATAATTTCTCATAACATCGTATTTAAAATGTAAGTCAATGTTAAAAAAAAAAAATAAATAAAATATTAACAATATTTATTGTCAATTTGTTACGAGTTTATGTTAAAGGAGAGGAGGCATTTTAATTTATGAACTATTGATGCAATAAATTCCAGCTTTTCTTAGCTCTCGTTGCAAAATGACAGTCCTGGCAGCACAATTACATACGATTACCAATAAATTTATGTATATTCATTTGTGTGGCGTAAATTGTATCTTTACAAATTCTGTAGAGGGATTATTTTTATGCAGTAATCAAACAGAATTTTAAGTTTTTTTTTTTTCAGTTATAAAAATTATATATTGATTCACTGTGTAAAATGTGATTTTATCTTCATATTGTTGACTACATACAGAAGACTTCAAATAAAGCATATCAGAGATATCACATATTCGTTTTATTATTTTTATTTTTAATTTATTTTTCATGTGCTGATTTAAAGAACTTGAGTTCGAATCCTGCCTATCATCACAAGAGATTGCAGAAGTTATAATTCTTGTTGTAATTTTTGAATTACCAAACAAGAGGATAAAAGTTAATTAGAGCCCCAGCTGGGAGCTCGCATTATCGGACTTAACTCAAGTTCTATTATAGTTTTGTCTCCCAGATGGCAATATACACCGAAAAAAATAAATATCAATTTTAAGTCAAAGAATTTTGTAATAGCAATTAAAAAGTTAATTAAATTTTCAACTGTAAAGAAAACAATAGTATCGATTAAATTATCATTTTTGAGTTAATTCAATTAATTTCGAACTAAATTTTCAATAAGAATAATTAAAATTTAATTAAATAGTTTGAACATTTCAAACAAATTTTTAATAGAAAAAAAAATATTTTAATTCAATTTGAATGCTTGTTTGATATTAATTTTTATTGTATAAAGTGTTACATATATGAAATAAAACAATGAGATAAATACTTAACTGGCGAAAAATTGCCACTGTCTAATTTATAAAAAAAAAATTTTTTTTTTAATTATTTAGTCAAAAAATTAATTAAAAACTTAATTGATTTGATACAAATTTTGAATAAAAAAATGTATTATTTTAATTAAAAGTGTTAATTAATAATAAAAGGGTAGAAATTTTTCTGTACACAGAAAAAAATAAACCAGAATTTTAATTAAAAATTTCGTAATATCAATTAAAAAGTTAATTATATTTTCACCTGTAAAGAAAAGAATAGTATCGAGTAAATTATTAATTTTGACTTAATTCAATTAATTTTCAATGAAATTTTTAATAAGAATAATTAAAATTTAATTCAATATTTTGAAATTTCAAACAAATTTATACTCGTAATAGTAAAAAATATATTTGAATACAGATGTGTTCAAGATTTACGTGGACACCGACGCATACCGTCTTATACCACGGTGTTCTCAACACTGAGTGAAATCAAGACGATCACTAACGCCCCCATGGCACTCGGAGAAACCTGTATCACTACCAGTGCACACGGGTGGCAAATCAAATTATAGTTATCCCTGGTCTATAAATTGCACAGTGCTAAGGTGTTTCGAGCTGTCCAAACTCTGTGTCACATCAGAATATATTTAAGTCAAGAACTCTTAAGCCAGTAATACTGTTTGTTAGCGACACACTCCGGTGACTACTGTTAAATGGCAACAGCACCTAGTTAAGTAAAAGTCATATCAGAATATATGTGTCAAACTCACATGTATCCCGAACAGACCAAAAACTTAACTTCCAGTGTGAATTTTGGTATTAACCACAGCCACTACGAACCCATTCCCAAACCAGACCACAACTCCAACTTTTCAGGGCGGACACGAAGTACTCCCTTAAGAGTGCATCAGTCATTAAATCCTTACTGAGCGTTAGAGCTGTGGGGCTTCGCTGGCCCCGTAGCACTACATTAGAATTGAACTGTATTTCTACAGTCACACGGAAATGCAAGCATAACCTACTCAATCTCTAGTAAGATTTCGAAGAGTCGCCTGTTCTGTCATTTTCAAACTCCAGGGGAGTTTAAGGTAATGCTAGACCTTTAGCTAGGTACCGCGGGCTTGCGCAACACCCGTAGGTTTGAAACTTGTCCCAAACCTCCCTGCGGGAATATTTGAATACAATTGGAATTCTTGTTTGGCATTAATTTCTAGCTGTGTAGAAAAAAAATATTTATTTAAGTATTATGACCCAAAAATTTATTAAGCATTTCATTGACGTGATTAAACTTTTAATTGAATAAATATAACATTCTAATTAAAGCTTTTATTTAAAAATAAAAAAGTAAATTTTTTTGACTAAGTTCAATTAAATTTTTAATAAGAATAATTAAAATTTAATTTTATAGTTTGAAAATTTCAAACAAATTTTTAATAGAAAAAATATTTATATTCAATTCGAATGCTTGTTGGACATTAATTTTTATTGTATAAAGAGCGTTGCATATATGAAATAAAACAATCAGATAAATAGTTAAATGGCGATAAGCTGACATTTTATGCATTTCATAAAAAAAATTATTTACTTTTTTATTTAATTACTGAGTCAAAAAGTTAATTAAAAATTTAGTTGTATTGGTACAAATTTTAATTGAAATATATATTATTTGAATTAAAGGTGTTAATTAATAATAAAAAAGTAGAAGTTTTTCTGAGCAGAGAACAAAATAAACCAGAATTTTAATTAAACATTTCGTAATATCAATTAAAAAGTTAATTAAATTTTCACCCGTAATGAAAAGAATAGTATCGAGTAAATTATGATTTTTGACTTAATTCAATTAATTTTCAATTAATATTTTAATAAGAATAATAAAAATTAATTAAATAGATTGAAATTTTCAAACAAATTTAAAAAAAAAAAAAAATTATCTGAATTCAATTCGAATGCTTATTGGGTATTAATATCTCGCTGTGTAGAAAAAAAATATTTATTTAGGTATTGTGACCAAAAATTAATTAAACATTTAATTGAAGTGATTAAACTTTTAACTGAATATATATGACATTTTAATTAAAGGAATTAATTAAAAATGATTTTTTTTTCTGTATAGATGCATATTTTTATTGTTACTAAAGCTTAAATGTTGCTTTATTTCTAGTTGAAGTTAAAAGAGTGATGACATTTTGTTATAGTTATCCCAAGAGTGCTGTATTTTGGCTGCATAAAATTTGCGGCCGCGCAAATTTACAATTTATTTAATTTCTAGCTGATATACAATTTAGCCAAAGTGTATCGAAAAAGAATTTAAACGTACAAAGGACAACAGTCGCGATTACGAAATGCTTCCCAAAAAAAATTTAAGATTTCAACCAATCTCCTCATAAGGATTCAAAACGCAGTAACTAAATATAGCGGACTTCCCCACGTGCTTAAAATATTAAGAAGGGTAGCTATAACAGTCAAAAAGATAGAAATACTGTAATTTTTAAGTTGAACGAATCTTAAATTTCAACATAAATAAAATTGCTGAATTTCTGCTCATCTTAGTCAGCAAATTCTTTATGAAAATAAATTGCACTTTGAAAGTAAAACACTGTGTAAAGACTTGAAGCTGATGTGATATTTTCACAACTTCACCGAACAATAATTTTATTTTTACATGTTTTATATTAAAAAAAATAACGTTTCCACTCAAATTTTTATATCCGCAGTGGGCAGTGTTAAACAAATAATTTCCAAATAAAAGTTTGCTCAAAATTCTTTGTGCAGTAAAAATTATCAGTCACTCTGTATCTTGTCATTTGTACATGAACAAAAAAAAACATAAGCCATCACTTTAATATTAACAGTCTGTAACTCTATTCATCGAATGATACTTTAGGCAAGATTACGAGCAAACAAATACTACGAAAAATATTTCAATTATAGAATTTTTTATGACAAAATATAACAAATCCTTTAAATATGAATAAAAGGTCAATATTGCAAAACATTTTTATTTCAAAAAATTTTATAGAAATATTCATTTGATAAGGATTGATAAGAGAAATGCAATTATTCCAACGGATATTTACCATAGTACGATTATAATCTAAAGTGTTTTCACGTATTTATTTTATGGTCTGAATATACTTTTCCACAGCACTCGATACTGAATAAATAATTTCAATTAATTTGTCGTTTGTTTAAAATGCTAAAGAGTCTCACAGGGCATTAGTGCGTCTGATAGTAAAGCTTTATCGATGTACTGTTAATGAAAAATCAACCATAGAAATCTACAATTGGATGTAATTTTTATGTAAAATAAATAGTCGGAATGATAACTTCGACTTCTCGCTGCCGTTACTATGCAAAATTGCCATTTCAAAAATATTTTTGAAATAAATAACCACATAACAAAAGTTAAATCAATTGCTAAATATCACCATATTTCGTATCTCATCTTATGCAATTGATTAAAATTATTAAATTTGAAATATTCTAAAAATCGATATAAAATACAATCGGTCAAAATTACATGTGACAATTGCTAAGAAAAAAACTAAATCAAAGTCGAAAATTGTAAACCGCCGACAAACCCCAGCACAGAACGGAACAACATGCTGTATTCGAGTGCTGCTACACCTTCATCTTCAGCGTTATTAATGTATATATATGCACTGTGTGTGGTTACATATACTCGTATATGTAAATTATTAGCATTTGCTATGCATTCCTTTTATTAAAAGAATACGAGAATTCTTTTTTATTCCTTATTTATATATATATATTATTGCTTATATCACTTCAGCGACGTTTTATTGTTCAAATACCGACGAAGCAGGGTGCTGTGGCACAGAAAAATCTGAAAAATGTTTGACTTGATCGGGCCAGAAAGCGAACCCACTTCGTTCTGGTTGCAGAGAAAACAAGGCTAACTACTCAGCCAACGGCACAATGTTATCGATCACCCTTTTTCTAAATTTTTATTAAATATTCACGGGACTACGAAACTTCAAATGCCAATAGCAATGGGCACGACGTATGAGTGATATTTCCAGCTTTAAAAAAATATCACTCATACGTTTCGTTTTTTAAACGTTTCTTTACAAAACAATAAATTTGCAAGCAGTACAGTAGAATAGCGATAAATCGTAACGCTTTAAGTACAAATCCGTTTACTGAGCAGCTGCAGCGTTGACTTAACCTTTATGTCAACAGCTGAAAAATTATACGTACGTCAACAGCAGCATACCCGGGTATTATATGGAAATTGTTTGCGTTTTAAAGATTCTTTGTTGCTAAGTGTGTTTGTTTTACGTTGGCTATTGTGTTTTTGAATATTTTGATAACTGTTTTTGTTTTTGCTTGTGAGTTTTGTTTTTTGCATTGACCATTAGACAGGGCATCATTCAAATAAGTTCTAATAAGATGTTCAGTCGTTACTTTTAGCTGGTGATATATGTAGGTGCATAGTTTTCGCGCAATAAAAAAATTTATATACGCATAAATGACAGACGGTGACTGGCTAACTCGACGACAATTTAGTACACTGGGTTATGAAGACAGAGAAGAATACATTCGTCAGAGATTAGAGGAATTAGTAGCAGAATATAGTGATGATGAGCCATTAGCATCTGAGGAGATTCTGGATGATAATGAAATTAATACGACTTCAGATTACTCTGATGTAGAGCCAATTCAATTATCAGAATATGACCCGGAAGATGAAAGTGAATCTGATGAAGAACTTGGTGATACCAAAGATTTGTGGAAAATGACCTCACATCCATTGTACCGTGCTTCTATGAGTGTAAGAATATTTTGGCAAATAAGTCGTTTTATACGTTTTGATAACAGAAATATGCGCCAGCAACGCAAGCAAACCGACAAAGCAGCAGTGATATCAGACTTTTTTTTTTGATGCTCAACAGCAATTTACACACCAATTATGTTGCAGGCGCTAACGCCACTGTTGCTGAGCAATTGTATCCCTTCCGTAGAGGTACTGGTTTTACGCAATATATTCCGTCAAAACCTGCCAAATATGGAGTAAAAGTGTGGTGGGTATGCGACTCCATTTCATCTTATCCGATGAAGGGACAAATCTACACGGGAATGGCGGGCTCCGGTGAAAGAGAAAAAAATGTTGGAGAAAGAGTGGTGAAAGATTTGTGCGTCAATCTCTTCAGCGGAAGTAGGAGAAATATTGTATGTGACAGTTTATTCACTAGTTATAACTTGGCAAAAAGTTTGATGATAGATAGCAATTTGTCGATGTTGGGTACTGTGAGTAAGAGGCGGTTATTTGTGCCATCACAGTTTTCTCAATCGAAGGGACGTGCAGTGGAATCCACTATATTTGGTTTCTGCAAAAACATTTCTATGTGCTCCTTTCAACAGAGCATTATACCACCGAAGTACAAGGTCCAAAAAAATAGCCAGTAATGATATTGGACTATAATAAAAATAAAGGTGGCGTTGATTGCATGGACAAATGCCTGGCAGAATATTCTACAAAAGCCTTTGGCTTTTTTTTATAATATTTTATGTTTAGATATAATAATTTGTGTTATGTTAGTTATGTTCTTTTGGTTCTGTTTTGTTTGCAAAATAAAATTTTGTTTGAAATTATATCAAAATATTTGCATGTTTTTTCCTATACATACCCAGGTATGCAGCTGTTGACGTAAAGGGTATATATCGAAATATGACCATATATCTAGTCCAAGTTGTCCAATTCCACTCAGATCTGTGTATATAATGTAAAACACTTTTTTTTAGGATATCATGAAATCTCAGATAATTCTGATAACTACTTTCGAAGATATATCGATTTTAAAACGCAAAATATACCCGGGTATGTTGCTGTTGACATAAAGGTTAACAAATTTTCGTCGCTCACGATACCGACAAGTTTTCCTCTTTCTATACTTTTGCAGTTGAAAAATACAAAATTAAATAAAAAATAAATTTTAATACCAGATAAAAACGAAAGATTCGTCATAGACATAATAGACACCATACACAAGAAAAATAAAATATCCATTGTTAAGCACAAAAAGAGTATCCGAGTGATTATTATTTAAATTTTTACAAGCGCTAATTTGTTTTGAGTTAATAAAGAAAATGATATTTAAATGAAAATGTTCATACAATTATGCGGGCAATTTCAACTGGGATGAAAATACAAAAGTCTATAGTGTCAAAATAAAGTTAGTGGGTGAAAATATTTAACCACTGAAAATATTGCAGTGACTAACCTAAAATCCAGAAAAAAAAACATTTTGTTTTTAATTAGTTTCATATTGACGACTACGACATGACGATAATGATGTCCTACATTTATCATGCTGTACTTGTCAAGCTTAGCCAAAAATTTTATACTCATTCTGTGATATAAATGGCATTAGTAATCAGATTTTGTAATTAGAACTAATACGTATCTGTACACACAAGTGTGAAGTTAAAGTGATACGGTCAGTTGATTGTTGGTGTTTTCAAGGAAAATTTTCCTAAAAAGTGTTTTCAACAGTTTTTAAATCAACGGAATTATGCTAGATTTATTGTCACAGTTAAATTAGACATCAAAACTGGGTTGCATTGCGGGTTTGAAGAGCTTTCAGGTGTAGATATGTGTAAAATTTGGTGTTGAAAAATGGCAAGCAATTGATATTTTGACAGTGCTGTTGCAATACCCATGGCTGACAGTTCAAAATATTACTTTTGCTTCGCACTATTAACTTATATATGTCTAACGAAGCTCCAATGTGGAGCATATGGTCAGTCCCCAAGTCATTTAACTCAGAGAAAATGTATTAGCAATGAAGGAGAAGTTTTAGGATTTTTCTCAACCCATTTTCACTGTAGTTCCTTTAATTTTTTTAATAGCTAGCATCAGCACTCAGAAGATATCCGCTACATATGTGATGCATTGTGCTGGAACTACAGAAAAGGGATAGTGGGAGAGTTGACAGGAGGTGAAGCTGCACACAGAAAAAGTGCGAAATTTTTTTTTCATTTATATTTTATTTAATTTTAATTTATTAATCAACTTGCGACTACTGCAGGCATCGCCACGCCAACATAAATATGAAATATTATTGTCACAACAGCAATACGTACCATTTGAAATAATTGAGGGGCGATAATTTCCAATTTTCAAGGCGCTGATAAAGAATATTTCGAGTTATTATGCAGTACTCTTGAGAACTAAAGCATGCATAATAAATAACTATATATTTACTTCCAGTAAATATAGTTAGAAATAAGAAAAACTATACAAAGGAACTGTATTAGTAAAAGTCAAGGCGAAAAGCGGAAAGAGATGCTCACCTGGTTGTTTGATATGGGAATCCAAGAATTAAAAATGAAAGAACCTATCCCTGCAGTGGTAGATTTAAAACTGTTTTATTAATATGTAAGTTTGATTTCAATAAGCTCTTCTAGCTAACAATATAGGCGAGTTAATTCGTTATAATTGAGTGTTTCAATTTGCAATAAATATTTAGAACAAGTTTAGAATGCTGTGCTGACAATATATATACATATGTGTTTAAACACTGTACATTTAAAAGAAAAAAATGTAGGTGCAATGCAAATTGGACAAAGGGAATCAATGTGAGAGCAAAATTTCTTAAGAAGTCAATAAAAATTAAAAATAACACTTTTCATATCTGGCAACACTGACGTGCACTTTTAAAATTTTTTTTTTCTGCCAGGTAGTCAAAGGGATCTATTGTATTTGCAAATGTAAAAAAAAACTGCTGGAAAACGGATAACCGAGTTTTAGGGGTGTGGCACTGCCCATTTTCCAAAAGTGAAATAATTGAACCGCGTTGAGCCAAACCCAAATGAAAATTCTTCAGACCAGTAGTTCATAACTTAACAATTACACATCTGTTTCTATGGATTTGCAACAGGAAAAAGCAACTTTTGAGAAAAGAAATTTTCACATGCAACACAAAACGAGATTTTTGTTTTTTCAAAAACAGGGTATTAATAGTTATTAAATGCCAGATATTTTATAAAAATTTTAATTTTTTCTCAGAACATGTGCCAGAACAGAGGGCTGAAAATACACGGTGGGGCAAAATTAGTCACGCGGGGCATTAGTAATCACCCGATGTCTTTTTGCTGTGATTTCATTTAATAAAAACCTTTGGATCTGCATGTATGGTCATCAACTCTGGCGGCGGTCACTTAGCCCATATCATAAGCAGTGCCAAAATTTGTCTTGAAAAAAAAAAATGGCAGCAAAAGAACATCGGGTGATTACTTATGCCCCGGGTGATTACTTTTGGCCCGCCCTGTACAAAAAAAAAGTTCAATCGGGAGGTGTATTTTGCGAAACGTTTATGTCAACCTTCCGTGTCGTTCTTTTCCACCCAGAGTTTGTGGCATAATAAGCTGACGTTATAACGATTACTAACGAACTAACTAACGAATACTAACTCAGTGACCTTATCACTTGGAGCCACACTATATGCCAGCAAATGTATTTTAGACATGCTGTCATGAGCATATCGAGACTATCTAGAGTTTGTACATAAATTTCAAAAGTGCAATAACAATCATCGAACTAAAGCTGTTATATGCTCAATAAAATAATTATGTACACGTACACTGTAAAAACAATTATGCAACAAATATTAGAATATTCAAAAAAAAAACGAAAAAAAAAAAACTGTTTCATTAAGCACTTAATAAAATTAAATTTTAATAAAAATGTTGGAAAGATATCGCAGAAATTTTCCATTCATTTGAAATTTAGAAAATATATGGCATGTGACATTGATTTTTTTTCCCAGTGTACTTATAGTTGTATACGAGAATTTGTACATTTAATAGAAAATATGTCCAAGTGTTTGTAAATTTTACAATCATAGACTCACATTGATATAATAAAATGCATGTTAAAAGCCAGTAAAGCTTATGTTTTTACACAATTGTATGTTTCTACATGTGTAGATAAATACATATGTATGTATGTTACATGTACGTGTGTAAATAAAATGAACAGTAATCCATACATTTCATTTTACCACAAGAATATATTTGTTGGCGATTTTAGTTGACTATTATGTTCGTTGCATTTGTATTAGTAAATTAATATTTAAGTTGAAATTGAAATTGAAAGGGTTTTCCAAATCCAATACAAACGAGAACTGCCAATGAAGAAGACATTAAGAACAACTCGTTTGCTGAACGTTTAAAGCTTTATTTTTCTGAATTGTTTTTTTCTTAAAGCCATTTTAAATTTTAAGAGAAAGAAACATGCAAAAGCAAAATAAATTAAAAGACAAATAAAAAATCACTGTTCAATAATGAAAAACCAACGTCATTTGTGAATTTAGCGCCCTCTTGTAGCGTAAAAAACGCAACAATTTTTAAACATTTTTTTTTTAATAAAATGTTAATTAACTTTGTATTGCTGAATCTGTTGATTTATTAATGTTAATATTGTATTGCCTCTATACGATTCATTCCAATAAAATACTTTATTTTACGTTGATCTATATATTTCGAACGATAAGGTTCATCTTCAGCATCTTATAAAATAATTTTTATTTAATAATAATTATAATAAAATTTTTTAACAATTTATGTTATCAAAATTGACTGAATTATTTGAAAAATATATATATTTGATTAACAAAAAATATCATATAAATCAAATTTAATACTAATTTGTTTTAAAAGTAGAAATCAAATTACAATATGTATTTATATAAGCTTTTTTATCACTTTAATAATTGCAAGCAAATTGTTCATGTTCAACTATTTGATTGACTTCATGTATTTGTAACTTCAATTAGTTTACTTTTAATGAATTGTTACAATCATATTCATGTTGCTTTAGTCGTTTCTTTAATTTTTTTCTTTTGTTTCTCCAATATAAAGTACATCACAATTTCATTTTATTGCGACGAGATTTTAGGAGAAATACCAGTCTTGCTTGCTGTTACGCAAATTTTTACTTGTTATTAGTTATAGTTGGATTAAACTATTTTTGAAAATATATCTTCTTGTTTTTAATTCAACTGAAGTTATTTAGATTTGTATTTCGCTATACTCCTAGTTTATTTTGTTAAAAAAAAGAAACTGGAAATTTCATTAAAAAAAAAAACAAGAAAAAAGCCATTTAAAAAAAAAATTGTTTTTAAATGGTGGGAATTTTTTTTTTTGATTCTAGTAACTAGAAAACAGTTTACGAAAGTAGAAAAAATGTTTGCTTCTTTTTTAATATTCCTTCAAAGTTAGAAAATTTTTACAGCGTAATTGATCAATATGTATCTTTCTAACCGATAAAAAATACTTTTAGGAAAATAATTTACATAATTTTTTTCTTACAATTACTTTTGCATATACTTTTCCTTTCTAAGTAAAAATGTTGTCCTATCGATGGATAACATTTTCTACAGTTTGCCCATACCTTTAAAAAGTGATACATTTTTTACTGCCACAATGGTACAAAATATTGGACATTTAACAATAATGTATACTTAGCGATTCAATGTTTCTACGGTTTTTAGCACCATTTTGTCGATAAAAATCGTCAGCAACATTGTTTTCTAATCACGTGCTATTACCTAGAACAAACTGCAAAAACTTTAAACCAAAAATTTTTAAAAATAAATAATAAATTAAACAAAAGTCTGATGGACTCTAGTCATAGTGAAGAGTATATTGATTTTCATAATTCTTATTTGTATAAAAAAGTATTTAACAAAGATGTAAAAAAGGTTAGTATATCACCCCGACTTGAGATTAGAGGGTCAAATATGTTGCATATTTTGCAAGTTATTTGTGCAACATATTTAGAAAGGAACGAAATAGCTTTTTTTAATGTTACATATTTTTTAGAATGGAACAGAAATAGTAACGAAATGTAGCATATATGTAACATTTTTGTCAGAAAACAAAAAACACCATTAGTTATAACAAAAAAAAATTTCAATATTCTATGACAAAATTTATGTATCCATTATGTGAATTTCTGTCAGTTTTACATCCACCCCAGTCTGCATCAGCATAACCGATTAACGCTTGATTACTTTTGCAAAATTTTAATTTAAGATTTTGTGTTCCTTTCAAATATCTAAGAACTTGTTTTACCGCTTTAAAGTGTTCTACATGTGGATTAGTATTTCTTTGTGCTAATTTATTTACAGAATGTAATATGCCTGGCCTTGTGGTTAAAGCTAAATATAATAAACAGCCAATAAGTGATTGATATAATGTGCTATCAATCTCTTCACATTTTTCGTTGCACTTTGTGCAATTATTAGAAAGGGTTTGCATCACCATAATTCCCGACATAAATAAATAATTCCGGACATAAATAAATAATTCTGGAAATAAATGAATAATTCCGAAAATAAATAAATAATTCCGGACATAAATAAATAATTCCGCAACGTGCAATAATAAATAAATAAATAATTCCGGAAATAAAAAAATAAAATTTATAAATTTTTTCTTGCAGCATTCAAACTCGTATTTAAAATTCATTGACTTCAGCGTCCTCTAGTGCCGCCAAAATCTATAATTGGCTTTAAAATGCATTTGAATAATATTGTTAGCCATCGATTGTTATATTCTCATCTATAATTTAAGACCAGTTCTTTGTATTTTTGTCTATGAGACATTTGCACGTTGCGACACATATCGATCATTTGCTTCAACAACGCCATAATTCCAAAAAACTCGTTTTGCAAAAAACCTACTTAAAGTTTTTAATTTATCGGGTATGTTCTGTAAACCGAATACGCAAAAATTCTTCGTTTTTACACATACATACACATACTTAGGTATTGAGAAATCACTCGTTTTTAAATCGACTCGGTTTACAGAACAGGGGGTGGGTATATGCCTCTTAATGGGGAAATTAAGAAATATTTTTCTGTCACGAAGTGAGTTTTGAAGCTATTAAGCATGAATTTTTTACACAAGATAAAAGCCCATATGAAGAATTATTCTGCATTAGTAACTCAAAAAGTGTAAAGCAAATGAAGTAATAAAAACAACAAGTCAATGGCGTTTTCTTAAAATAAATTGAATAAGACTAGATTGCTTCTGCTTTAAAGCAAAGCAATAGGCAACTTTTCATAGGTCCGTAGGAATAATAAACAATTCGTTCCAATGCATTGATTAACGGCGATTTCTTTTCAACCAAAAGTGCTTTGCATTTTTTTTCTGTTGCCTAATTTTGCACTTTTCATTCAAAACAGTTGCAATTTATTGTTTCAGTTTAGAGCCACTGTGAAGCACTTGAAAAGAGAACTAAACTACAAGTATTTCTAACATTAATATTTATTGAATTATGATGTTATTGGAGTTAAATGGGCGATATGCAGTTAACAACATTTGCAGCTCTGCAGCCCATAACTGCTTAGCACGTTAACTCCACGCACATTCTCTCACTCACTTACATACAGCTACCACATGTACAAGTAAATGTGTGTACAATTATGTGTATATGCCTTCATAATTAAGCCAATATAGCAGTTACATACGAGACATACACAAATTTAAATTAACTTTGGTTTGTCATGTGACAGCAGTCTGTCATTGCATTTATTCAATAGAATTTCCTAAATGCATATCTCATGGCTTGATTAGTAGCAAATTTTATTACTGCGAGTGCTGAACATTTTGCTGCATTAAAATGCTGCTGTTACGTTTTCGGTGTTCTTTGGCAAGAGGTTTTATTATGAAGCCAGAAAATCTATGAAAGAATTTCGCACACACATAGAAGTTTTTATATAGATTGTGAGATCAATTTTGATTTAGATTTGTAACAAAATCTAATCAGGCTCATAACTATTAATACTAATTAGGATGTCCAAGCTGTGGCACCCAAAATGATGCTCTTCCGTCGGTTATCGTGTGCTCCGAAAAGGATTTTAATATTCTGCATAGACTGACATGTGTTTAAAGGCGTTCTTAGCGACTTCATTTCAGGGCAGTGGCCACTCACAAATTTTTGCTAAAACGTGTGACGCAAGCATCAAATGTGAGCAGTGCGAGGATGTTTTAAGCATAGTAATGATAAATCTAAAAGGCATCAACTTCGATGATTGCGCTGGAACTGCTTTACATCATAAATTTTTAATTTCTCGCTTATCCACATGTATGATAATTTTTAAAATTTCTTAGGCAAATATTTCAAACAAAAGCGACACTTTGAACAGAACAACACATGCATTTGCATTGTAATTTTCAGTTGGCGCCGAAAGTGATGCATATTATATTATTAAATACCATATTCGAATATTATTCTTGTTTTTATTTACTAGCGGACAACTTACTTTACTGGGAGTAAGAATTACATCGAAGTAGTACACAGAAAAGCAATTTTTAATTAAATTAAAAATTTAAATTTTGTAAAAATAATTAAAAAATTAATTATGTTTTCACATTTTTTAATCGTATCAATTAAATTATTATTGTTGATTTAATTGAATTAATTTTCAACTATATTTTTAAGAATTGCGATTATTTATCTACTATGTTTGTGATATGGTTTAGATCTTTAAACAAATTCTTCAAAAAAGCTATGAAATCTCACTTGTTATAGAAAGGGTGGCGATGGCACGTTGACTACAAAACGAAAAATTATCCTGGGTTCAACCCCAGTTTCATACTCGTAAAAACATCTCGCATTTTTTCTGATGTGCATTTGTGTGTCTTTGTGTGTCTTTGTGTGTCTTTGTGTGTGAGTTGTTGTTGGAAGGTTTCAGTGGCGAAGGCATAGTCATTGGTCACTGAACAGTGACGGCTTCAGCTGTATCCAATCCACAGGCACATCAGAACGCCCTCCTTTGTTGGTATTGTGTAGCACCGGCCAAGTAAAATAATTACTAAAAATGGCTACTAAAAACGAAGCTTTAAAATTTATACCTCTCCTTGACATCAGAGACATTACAACACTGCTGTAAAAAAAATAACGTGCAAAAAGCAGTGTTGTAAGATAATGAAGTTTCACCTCCTATCATTTCCAGCACAATGCATCGCATGTGTAGGAGTCATCTCCTGAGTGCTGGTCCAAGATATAAAAAAAAAAAAAAAAAAAAAAAAAACTCTCACAGAATCTTTGAGAATTACGAAATATACAAATTAAATAAATTATATAGCTTCATCAAAAAAAAAATTTTATTCTTCAAAAAAAACATAAAAACTCTTTTGAAGAAGCCATTTAGTTTATTTTGTTCTTGTATGTGAAATTTCTTAGCTGTTTTCACGAATTTGTTTAAAAATCCACTAACGATTTTGGTATAAGAAAATTTTGTGGAGAAGATATTTAGTTTAGTTTGTTTGAATATTTCATAATTCTCAATGATTTTTTTAGATGAATAATCGTAAGTAATTTTGTCGCGCGTTGTGTAAATGAAAAAATCGTGACATTTTTAATAACAATAATTAAAAATTTAATTAAATAAAAAGAATATTCAGAATAGAATTTAATCGAACTACAGTTATTACATTTTAATGAAAATTTCCTGTCGTGTTCAAGCTCACAGTTAATTTATCACAATATTGTGAAGAAATTACATTTTTGATTATCATAAGTGAAGAAGAACAATTAATCTGCAACACTAGTGGAGTATAATACGTATTTTCTATGCCACTACGCCTATCATCAGTTGTAAAGTCATTAATATCATCTATTTAACCCGTCAGAGCTTAGGAAAATGTATACGAGAATAATCGTTACTGTCTACATACGAGTACTATTAACAAAGGTTGCCAGCTTTGTTGTTTTTTATGTTTCTAGTAAAGGTCATACTTCATATATTCCCAAAGGAAAAAGCTTCTGTTTTCAGTACAGGTGAGAACGAAATTAGTTTTTTTTATACAAATTTTTAACTGTCGTTCCTTATTCAATTTTTCTTGGCAATGAATCAAACAAATTTTTAATAACAAAAAAAAAACATTTGAATTCAATTCGTATGTTTCTGGGTATTAATTGCTATTTGTATAAAAAGTATTGCGGCTGGCGATGGCTGAAGTAGTATACACGTTGACTACAAAACAGACCTGGGTTCAACACTGGGTTAAAACAAAAAAAAAAAATATATGAAATCAAGCAATCAGCATTTAAGTTATTTTGTGTATTTCGTAGTAGGAAACTTAATTCTTTATTTATTTCAGTATTGAGCACAAAAAATTAATGAAAAATTTAATTGAATTGATTAAACATGTTTAATTGAATTGATTAAATTTTTAATTGCCCCGGTAGTCTAGTGAGTAGTGCACTAGTTGATCATTGAGAGGTTCTACAGAGACTCCAGTCTGCCATCACTACAACACATGAAAGCATTTTCACAGCAGGTATAACAAATAAAATTGGACCCAAGGGGCCTGGAAGCTTTCTTTACCTTTACATCCATCATCCTGGCGACATAACCTAAACTTTTAATTGAAAAAGTATTTTATTCTAATTCTAAAAAGTTTTTCCTGTCACTTTTAACGTGGGAAAATTTAAATCAAATGTCAATAACCACTACTCCATCTATCCTCCTTCCCACAACCTAATTTCCTAGTTCCAGCACAATGCAAAGCATGTGTAGCAGTCATGCCCTGAGTGCCGCTCCAATGAAAAAAAATTTAATATATTTTTCAGTGTACAAGCCAAAAATACTGCCACTAAATATTTTTCGTTTTAATATTTTTTTTATTACACAAATGCATGCAATCAGAATGTCAGGTTTATTTCATTGCAATTTGCAGAGGAGTTTTTCTACAATATTTACATATGGAAATGGGTTGCCTTAGCATGCTGCTGAAGGTGTTTATTATCATTTCAATATTCATTGATTGTATCAAATAGTGCAATCAATTTATTAATGAACAAATTAATTGTTTCCATTTCAATTTGTACTTCTTTATTTTTAAGTGCACTTAAGTGCACATCCTCAGTTACACACCAATTTCTTAGTGTTTATTTGCATACATATATTTTACTAAATTTGTCTATTTAAAGGAGGATGTGTAAAGTGTGGTTTTGGGTGTATTTGCACTTAAAAAATTTACACAAATATATTCCTTGCTTAAGCATGTGGTTGGAGTTGGAAGTGCTGCTACTCATATTTCAATTGATTACCTTCGGAATACCTTGAGAGTGATTTTGTGGATACCTTAAATTATACAAAACTAACACTTGGGAGTTTAAAATGGAATAAATAATGGAGAAGTTGGGAATTTTTTTTTATTTTTAGTCAGAAATTTACTGCACAGTTAAGCCGCATAATTTTAGAAATATTTTCGCATTTATGCTGCGTTTGTATAATAATTAATATTGAGAATTTAGGATGTGTGTAAAATAAAGTATTTAATTGAAATTCATCTAGCTGAAACAATTATAATTAATTAAATTATGAAATAATGAAAGTGATGTTGCCTGAGTAGTTAAAGCATTGATTCTACAACCACAAGATCGTGCGTTCAATGGCTCGTCCAGTCAACATTTTCTTTTTTGATATTTTGAGCCTTTTTTTATTTTAGCTTTTTTTTTTGGTTTTTAGACGTTTTTTTTGTTTTTTTTTTTAGCCTATTTTTATTTATAATTTGGCGGTCTTATTATTTCTCTCCAGAAGGTTCCGCATACCTTAATTGTAAAGTTTTGTAAACATGTTTAAGATAAGAAATGTTGGCCCGCAAACATAAAATTAATAAAATTATTAAAAATTATTAAAATACAAATACTTGATGTTTAATACTTGTTGCTTTAATATGTTTATTTAAATAATTTGTCCTTAAAAGTGTTCAATTATCTTGTATTATCTTTCATTAATGCTGAGCTTGATGTCTAGCACCATGCAAATACCTGATTTTGAAGTTATACATTAATTTATGTATTTAAAAATATGTAGATTTAATTGTTTTTATTTTTTTATTGTAGCAAAACTTTTAATATGTTTTATCTATTTTTTATTAATAGTAAAAAAAACCATTTAATTAAGAATAAATACAATTCTTAACCTTTTTAGTTTTTTTTTGTGTGACTTAGCTTTATCTAGGCTTTTTAAAAGGACTTGTATTTTTCTTTTCCCCCAGCTCCTAAAAATAGGTCAATAGCGCCCTCCTTGGTCGGTATTTTAATAATACAACGTGCACGAGTAATAAATAAAATTGCTCTCCATTAGCTAAAGAAAAAAAAAATTATGCATCAACACAACATCAGAGACACAGCAACTCTGCTTTACAAATTAACAAAACGTGCAACCACAGAGTTGTACATGAATGAAACCGTATTATTTACTATCATATCACTGTATATTGCATCGCTGTCTCTCCAACTGTTTTTCAATTTTTCATTTTTCCAATTAAAAGCTGTCAAAAATAGGCGCGTAATACTATGTCAAAAATGGAAAAAAGAAAACAATTTCTGAAATCAATTTCACTTTTAATTTTATTCTGCCACTCATAATATTTTCGCAGATTAAATTCAAATGCTCAAACAAACCATATTCAACAGCCGTTTAAATTAAAGATTATTTCGAACAGAAAATAAAAATAAAATCGCAATAATAATCATGAAATATAAAAATAATAATTTTATTTTTAGACACTTCTTATGGCAACAGTGGCAAACAAAATAGTTTTCTTGGCATATTGTGTCCTAAAAAAAATTATCCGCGCTTTAATGTCATTACATGCTGGATATTGATAGCCCGTATATCGGGCGCTACAGAGGCGACCAGAAGATTATTTTAATTTAATTCGCGGATCGTGTACAGAAGTATATTGATTTGAAAATTAGTGAAATATTTCAAGAAATGGCTTATGTTAGATTTATATGAGGGTAATACTTAACGATGAGACAATTGGCGATTTCCATTCTAAAAAGTTGAATACAGTCATTTCCACAGAATAGTCTACCAGGATAGAAAATGAATTGCACCTGCTGTTGAATGCTACAACCGTCCATAGTGATTTGCCAAAAAAGATTGACTCAATTATGAAAGCATATACATATACTTGTATACATATGTATGTACATGTGGTAGCTGTATGTATGTAAATGAGAGAATGTGCGTGGTGTTAACGTGCTAAGCAGTTATGGGCTACAGAGCTGCAAATGTTGTTGGCTGCATATCGCCCATTTAACTCCAATAACGTCATAATTCAATAAATATTACTGTTGGAAATACTTGTAGTTTAGTTCTCTTTTCAAGTGCTTCACAGTGGCTCTAAACTGAAACAATAAATTGCAACTGTTTTGAATGAAAAGGGCAAAATCAGGCAAAGAAAAAAATGTAAAGCACTTTTGGTTGAAAAGAAATCGCCGTTAATCAATGCATTGGAACGAATTGTTTATTATTCCTACGGACCTATGAAAAGTTGCCTATTGCTTTGCTTTAATGCAGAAGCAATCTAGTCTTATTCAATTTATTTTAAGAAAACGCCATTGACTTGTTGTTTTTATTACTTCATTTGCTTTACACTTTTTGAGTTAATAATGCAGAATAATTCTTCATATGGGATTTTATCTTGTGTGAAAAATTCATGCTTCATAAATTCAAAACTCACTTCGTGACAGAAAAATATTTCTTAATTTCCCCATTAAGAGGCATATACCCACCCCCCGTTCTGTAAACCGAGTCGATTTAAAAACGAGTGATTTCTCAATACCTAATTATGTGTATGGATGTGTAAAAACGAAAAATTTTTGCGGATTCGGTTTACTGAACATACCCGATAAATTGAAAATTTTAAGTACGTTTTTTGCAAACCGAGTTTTTTGGAATTATGTCGTTGTTGAAGCAAATGGCGATATGTGTCGCTACATGCACTGTCTCATAGACAAAAATACAAAGAACTGGTCTTAAATTATAGATGAGAATATAACAATCGATGGCTAACAATATTATTCAAAAGCATTTTAAAGACATTTATAGATTTTGAACTTTTTGGCGGCACTAGAGGACGCTTAAGTCAATGAATTTTAAATACGAGTTTGACTTGCTGCAGGAAAATAATCATAAAAAATTAAGTTTTTGTCGTAGAATATTGAAATTTTTCTTATTATAACTAAGTATATTCAAAAGTAATTGCAAGAAAAAAATTATGCAAATTATTTTCCTAGAAGTATTTTTTATCGGTTAGAAAAAAGAATATTGATCAATTACACTGTAAAAAATTTTTTAACTTCGAAGGAATATTAAAAAGAAAAAAAATTTGGTCCATGGGGTTTTTTTCTGTTTTCGTAAACTGTTTTCTAGTTACTAGAATCAAACAAAAAAAAATTTTCCCACAATTAAAAAAAAAATTTTTAAAAAAAGGCTTTTTTCTTGATTTTTTTTATGAAATTTCCAGTTTTTTTTTTTTTTTACAAAATAACCTAGAAGTATAGCGAAATACAATTCTAAATAAATTCTGTTTAAATAGAAATAAGACAAGATAAGTTAAAAAACATATAAAATATATGGCAAAATGATAACTATATAGTGACGGATGTGGCTTCAACAAAATGCCAGTTCTCAGCTGTCAAAGTTAGGAAGTTTCTGTTAAAACACCCTTTATATATAAGTACGTGTACCTTGCTAACCAGCCCTATTAAAATGACTGCTTGCAGAGATGATAAATTGTCTTAAAAATTGATTTGGCACATTAATACTGATAGTGGTTGGCTGAAATCGTTAACTGTTGGTAGCACCCTGTGATTAACCTATACAATCCAGTCACATTATTTCATACTTACATATATAAAAGTACATATAAGTGTCACTGCTGTTAGCTTTAAGTAACTTTTAAGCATTACATATTATATTCATAAGTTCAATAAACGTCTTATATAAAAATTCGTCTATTGTCTCGTGTACTTTGTTAGACACATTCATATTAAAACTAAAAACCCTCACATTAACGCGCTGACTCAATTACTAACATGAGGGTTCAAACCCTATGCTTGTCAACAAAGACTTTTCAGATACGCATTAGTGTCTATGCGTTCATTTAAGTCGCTATTTTAGCAACAACAGCTGTCCAGTTCTCTGCACAATGTCACCGTTGTTGGTGGACTTCTGAATGGCCCGAGTATTACTGTTCTTCAAAATATAAAAAAGAACAAAAATAATTGCTCATTTGGTGGTTACTGTACCCATGAAAACCCATAAAAAAGATATTAAAATTTTATAAGACACTGCAGTATTTTCATTTTATTTTATTTATCGTTTCAAAATATTTTGTAGTTGTTATTTATTGCACTATTTTCGACTTTTTCCCGCAGAACGAGCACAAAAAATACTTCATGTTGTATTTATTCAATACAAACATTTTTGTTATTGTGTCAAAAACAAAAAAGAATAATAAAAACAATGTTATGAATTCTATTGAATCGCATAGTCTGAGTTTAGACGAGAAAATAACTGGAATTCGTTCGCCGTCACACAGACGAAAATGTTGCCGGCGACATTCCATTATTATTGTTATTTTCGTAAGCAACGAAAATGCGAACAAAGTGTGTCGCCGAGTACCGAACCCATAAACGATGTTCTCTTTCCCACCCATAATATACTACCAAAGGAATTATTTCCCTTTCGAATGTTTCCTCGTCTAAACTCAGTCATAGTGTAGCAGCTTTGTATCTCCCTCTCTATCTAGTAGCAAATGAAATATTTGCATGCGATGTCATTTTAATAAATGCTGGCACATTGCGTGTTAAAAACAATTCCGAAATCAATTTTATTTTTGTTTATATTTTTTTTTTTACGTTTAAAGTACCAGCTACTTGACACCTGACTTGTTAGAACCATTTAAAATGAAATGAAAACAGGCTTCAACTTTTAGCAGAGATAATATCAAGATGTGTGGAGGGGTGGGGGGAGGAGTGAATGTAAAAGAGTTCTTCTTAACCGTTGGTAATGTTAAGAATGCTGTTGGCTAACTTGTTAGTGCTTTGACTCTGCAACATTTCTATCGCTTTACTAGCTGTCTCTTCGCTACTTTTCTAATCACTTCCTCCGTTGCAAAGCCTGACATACGTAGGTGACTGCTTATAATAGAAATTTCGCTAAAAATTTATATGATCTGCGACACCGAGACTACAAGAATTTGGAAAAAAAAAATTAAGGGTGCAGTTGCCGCCTCCAAAATTATTCAGTAGCCGACTAAAAGGCAACGTATGCAGCCAACCACATTTACAGACTCTGTAGCTCGCAGAGGGCTGTGGCGAATGTGTTTTAAGCTTTAGTGTGGTTGTAGTGCTGCCATATTTATAATCTGAAATATGACCAGCTGTTCTAATTTTTAATTTGTTCCTCGTTGTATTCACATAAACGTTTTCCCTGTCACTACCACCACAAACACTGATTAGTTTTTTAAATTTTTATAACCACTAAAATCACAAAAACCCAGAAAATCACCACAAAAATATTTCGAACACACAACCCGATACAAAGTCTACCGTTTTTCTCAATTAAATTTTTAAAGAATTTATTTACTAAATGTGAGTCTTTCTCCACAATCTATAATGGTTACTGGGAAAATATCCGGAGTAAAATAAATTATATTAATTTTTTATGTAAAATCTATAGAGAAAAAAAAAATTTTTTTTTCGTTTTTGTGGCACAAAATCCTTATGCTAATTATAAAATCTGACCAAAAAGGCTTACATATGTTAACATGGCCTTTGGTAATAAACTCGTTGTTGGCAGATATGAGAAAAAAAAAATTAAGAAAATAAAACAACAACGATAAAGAAGAGAATATGTTCTCAATTGGAACATATTTATGGCCTAAATCGTAAAAACTGAAAACTTAACACTTTAGTTATCTGGGTATCCTTTAGGTTTTCATTTTAAGGACACATGAGTAAGTATATGATTAAAGTTACATACCGGATTTTACCTCTTTGTGGCACACACACACACACACACACATATATGTATTAAAACTTACAGACATTCACTTAGACACAAGTACTAATACGGTTAACAAGTAAGAGGATCCAAGATTTATGGGCATTTTAGCAAACATTTACGGGCTGTCTGCTATAGTACTCGTATACCTGTTTGCATATTAGGGCGGTAACTAAGCACAGCAGTTGTCAACTTTTAAAGATTTTACAGCAATTGTGTTTGATCCACCGCGAGAGGAAGGAGAAGAGTAGCTCTCACAGAAACCTGTGAAAAAACATCTGGCAAATGTGTTTTTTTTAACAATACAAACTCTACGAAGCTCTTAAGCTTGTCTGTAGAAATACGCAGGGTCTAAGCGGGAATCGAACCAGTACCATCATATTGATAAAACTCTAGGCTCTTGCACTAGACTACCGAGGCACCCAGAACTATAGGGTGGCACAAAAGAAGCTATATGGTTTAAATGATTTATTTATTTTATTTTTATTTTTTTTATTTATACGATTATAATTTTTTTTTTTTTAAATACAGTATATTATTGGGGAATTTTTTGCAATTAGCTTTGAAAAATGATATCCTGTAAGTGATATTCTTTTCTGCTTCGCACATGCGTGCTCTTTTTATCATATTTTCTATAACTTTTCGCAAAATTTCGGATATAATGGCCATGATTTCATTTCGAATGTTTCATAATTAATTCCCCAAGTCTTCTTCACAAAATGCTGCAAAAAACAACAAAAAATAATAGTTAAAAAATTTATAAAGATTCAAACCATACAGCTTCTTTTATCCCACCCTGTATCACAGCAGCTTTAAAATTTGTTTTTGAAACAGCAGCTTGAAATGTTCAGCTTAAGAATAAATACCACCTTTCTTTTTTTTTTTACCATACCCCATACACATGTTAGCACAATAGCACATGCATACATATATGTATGTAGACATAATAATACGCCTGTAATCAAGCAGCCACACCAATCACCGCAGTTCAGACAGCTCCTTCATGTGTAAAGCTTTTAAATTTATTATCCCAAAAATCGTACGTATGAGTGAAAATTTAGCTTTAAGTATAAAATTACATACATAAATAATTCTACTCTTTACTGCAATTTTATATTTCTTTATTTGCTCTTTTTTCCAAAAATACTCAACAGATGAAAAATTCAACAAAATGTTGTGAAACTGTTACGCATGAAATTGATGGAAACTAACAAATACCTTGACAGTGAAAAATATATATGGCTGGCCCTGCAATATTTTGGGGTTGTGTGAGAAGATATGCATGCCGAACTAAATATATTATGAAGTAAGGACCAGCGTTATCTCAGAGACAAATATAAGTTGGTACCTTAAATCGTATTGCATTTAACTGTGGCTTAAAAAAGCTGTAGCGCTAGTCTTTATGCCAGAATGTATTTAAATTTTTAGTTAAATATGCCAAGACCGACTAGAAGGCAACCAATGCAGCCAACTACATTTGTAGTCTCTGTGGCTCGTAGCCTGCTGTGGCGAATGTGTTTCATGTTTAAGGCAACACGGCTGCAGGTTGTTGTCCATGCTGCTTTCATCGTTGAAGGGCGATAGCTGAAGTAGTCTGCACAAAAACAGACCTGGGTTCAACACCAATTTCAGAATAAAATTACAAAAAAAAAAAAGAACATCTCGCAGTTTTCTTTTGTGTGTCAGTTGTTGTCGGAAGGTTTCAGTGGCGAAGGCATAGTCACTGGTCACTGAACAATACCAAAAATGTTTACTGAACCGAAGCTTCAGCACTGCTATAAACAAAGAACGTATAAAAGCAGAGCTGTAAAAAAAAATAATTAAGTTTCACCTCCTGTCGTTTCTCTAACTATCCCTTTCCTATAGTTCCAGCACAATGCTTCGCATGTGTAGGAGTCATCTCCTGAGTGCTGGTACCCGGTAAAAAAAAAATATAGAATGTGAATTCCAGCCAATTTGTGTTATTTTTTTTTTTTGCTTTTTGCAGAGTAAATCGTGCAAGTGGCCGCTATGTAAAATGTAAAATCAAATATCTATGTTATTCTTCTTTCTCATTCATACATTATTTCTGTGAAACTAAAATTTTAATGTAATATTTTTTTTAGGCTGATATGTCAGTGACACGAAAGCGTGGCCGGCTCAGCTAGTCGTTAGACGAAACCAAATAAATTTGGGTTTGGTTTGAGTGCGAAGGAATGAATTCTTTCGCCAACGATAAATAGGCTATAATTTTCATGATTTCTTCAATTCAATGCTTCGTAAATTTATATCATTCCTATACGGTCAGTTGTTAAGTTGTTTTTTTAAGGTCACAATTTTGTTATTATGGAATTTATAAGCCGCTCTTAATGCAAAATATCACAATTTATTTAGCAATTTGCGTTCAAATTATAATAACCTTTTGCCACGTGGCCTTTAATATCTTTAGCCAATATGTAACTGCTACGCAAAAATATTTCTAAAAAACAGTGTTTTCGAAATTAACATAATAAAATTGTGCACATACAGATTAACATATGCATAAAAATACAGATAAAAAGTGATAAGAAGCAAGTGGAAACCCAATCCAAATCCTTATTAATATTTATTCAGATAAACGCATGAAAAATGAGCGACTCCATGAAACTCATAAGTCAAAGCTTTGACAGTTTTCCCCTGTTGTCACATTAGTGTTGTTCTTCTTTTTTTTCTTATATCGAAGTCATGCTATTTTTTCCTTTTTATTTTCTATTATTATTTCATACTTTTAGTGATGTATGACATATGTATGTATGTATGTATGTATGTTTGTAAGCGTGTTGGTATGGTTTTATGTATGTCACTTTGCTAAAAGCTTTCCCTTGAAAATTACACTCAATGTATTTAGTTTCTAGTCTGTTTGCTGCGAGACTTACACGTGTATGTTCATATTAAATAAAAAGTTGTCAAAATAAGTTTCACACAGAAATGTGAAAAATAAAGATAAATATTTATTATAAACAGAAATTTATTTAAAGATTTCAATTTTGCCATAAATAATCCCAAGGAAATAGATATGCAATACGAGGGGTGTTCGATATTTGAGTGACTTTTTGAATTTCGCGTGCAGTAACATGAAGTGCAACAATGCTGTCGTCAACCACCATCCATCAAGAAACTACTGTCAAATTTTGAGCAACAACCATCATTTCAGTTTTGTTTGACAGCCATTAAAACGCAGACAACCTCCTCGTGAAATTTAACAAAAATGGAAAAAGTGAGTTTTGTGTGTGATGTTCGACCGCAAGTCGGAGGAGTTTTCACACCATTATATAACCGTAGACGAAACATGAATCCCTCATATACCAACCCCACATACCAAGCAACAATCAAAACAGTGGGTTTCACCGGCTGACTGTTCGTCAAAGAAATCCAAGGTGAGTTTGTCAGCCAACAATGTCATGGCCACAGTGTTTTGGGATGCACGCAGTAGTATTCATATAGAGAAGAGCGGAACGATCACCTGCCATTATTATTGCGAGTTTTAGACACATTCGATATTGTTTTATAGCAAAATCAAGCGCAGTTGGCGAAAAAAAAACAGCTGTTCCATCAAAACAATGTACGAGTGGACAAGTGTGTAGTCGGTAAAGGTATGTTCACACGATTGTCAGATTGTACAATATTCTAGGATACGGCAATATAGTGCCGCCCAACTAATACCAACTAATCAGTAGATGTTCAAACAAATATTTGAAAAAGCTAAAAAAAACCTCACATGTTTAAAAAAAAAAAACTTCCACAATATGTTTGAGAATTATAAAAATACAAACAGAATAAACCAACTACCCTTTGCAAAAATTATTTTATACAACAGAAAAAAATTTAACTAAAAAAAAATACTTATAGTAAAAAATAATTTTGCCAAGGCTGCTTGCTATATTTTTGCAATTCTCAAATATATTTTGGGAGTTTTTTGTATAAACATGTGATTTTCTTTTTTCAAAATTGAAGATCTGCTGAAATGTACACATAGACCAGCTTCACCATACAACAAGTATTTATAAATTGTTTAAATATATTCAATATTTCGAAAATAATGGTTATTGGGGGGTCACTCACAATGAAAAATTGTTACCATCTGGTATTTGTCTGTTCACACTATTGAAAGAAAACCAAACAATTTCATTGGCTCACAGTTCTGCGACAATAAATTTTTCTGCAAATAATAATTGACCGTTCACACGGTTGTTAGATTATTGTATGGCAAACGTTGCCAGATCCGATGTTTAACATTGTATCTATATATTTATGGGCAGCATTGCCAACAGAAACATTTATCTACCGATGGTGTTATTGTACGGTGCACTAAATGAAGCACATGCAACAATAACAAATGACTGTAAATTGTGTGTCAATGGAAATGAAGGATGTTCTCACGATTATCAGAATTGTGACAATATTATTGGCATACAATGCACCGTCCATACATTTTGTGACGATTTTGCCACACAAAAATTGTGTGTTCACACGGTTGTTGCACATTTTGTAACAATTTTTCTGTCAATATTGTAGTAAATGGCAATCGTGTGTACATACCTGAAGGCAAAAATCCATAAAATATGCTACGAACTGCTACCCCATCCAGTATATTCCCCAGATTTCGCCACTTGCGACTATTTTCTTTTATCAAACCCGAAGAAATGGCCGGGTGGTAAGAGATTTGGTTCGAATGAATAGGTTACAACCGAAACAAACGACTATTTGGAGGTCCTTGAGAAAACCTAGTATTTGGAAGGAATAAAACAATTGGAAAAACGTTGAACTAAAGGCCAAAAAAAAATTTTATTCAAATAGTCTTGACGTTATCGGATATCCCTCGTATTATAATTCCTTAGAATAAAATTCTTAAATAAATTATATTCCAATACAGATGATTTTTGTAAGTATTAATACTTAAATACATTCATAAAAATATGTAATAAATGACAGTCGAAGAATTTTTTTTTTTTTTTGTTACACCATCCCATTTAGAAAATTGGGATCAGCAGTAGGCGGCAGTAAAAAAATTAAATTTACCACAGCAGAGTACACTTCAAATGCACGACTTGAAATGCCGCTTGGCGCCTGGTAGCCAGCTACTTACTTGTTTTGAAGATGACAGCTACACCGTAACCAGTTGAAAATTGTTAAGCCTCAGTTAAAAAAAACGTAACACATTCGCGGCGATCAGCTGGCAAATGCTGTAATGCTCGTTGTTGTTTATTAAAATCGTATCGTTGAAATTGTCACTAAGAAAATCTACAGAAAATAGATTTTTACGTTGCAAACGTCCACTTGGCATTACTTACATATAAAATAAAAACCGCAATAGCAGACTGAAAGTGCTTTTAAAGTGATTTTAAGAACTTTTTTACTGTTCCGATGCAAGACGATTGTTTGAGAAATATTTTCGAGTAACCTTACAAGTAAACAGAAATCGCATTCTTAGCACTGTAAAGTTTTTATATGACCTACGGTGACTGTCTTCCGCCGTTCGTTAATTTTGTAGAATAAAATGTACCGTCCTTTGAGAGAGAAACATATTTTTAAGCGCCTTGGCAACACATCAAACTTATTTAATCAAATTTATGCATGTGGTTTTACGAAATTCTAAATTGTTTGAAATTTTCCCAAACTCACCTCAACATACACGTGTGAGGGAAGTTTTCTAGCCCAGTCAAAAAATCTAATCTTGACGAGTCAGTTTAATTATGTACAAACAAAATGTCGTGGTAAAAGAGAAAACATTTATGTATCACCCTTTACATATATGTATATTATACTCTCCTTTGAGTATGCTTTTGAGGCAAGACATGTGTATATTCTTAAGTCTTTTATGACATTCATTTGATTGTTAAATGAAATATTTGCATTTAAATTTCTTAATCTAATTATAGAGTTCGGTTTGATATAGTAGCCGCACGTCTTGTAAGTTTAGACATGCAATTGTAATAAAACAATATACATATTTATTTGCATACGAATATTTAAAAACAATGCCAGAATGTCTTAAACAAGGCGCATGTAAGTAATTAAATGTTTAATAGCATTGCAACAAGAGAAAATTAATTTTACACATGATGTCATTTTCAAATTAATTAATTTCAAAAATGATCTGCAAACGAAATTTATTCAAAATTTCAAATACTCGTACACACATACACATGTACGTGCACATGTGTTGGTGTATATATGTATGTGAATGGTTGTGTATGTAAGAAATTTGCAACAAGAAAATAATAATAAAATTGTAATAATCCTCTGGCATTTAACTTTATTTATTACGAATATTATATTATTTTGTATATACGAGGTGTGTTCAAAAAGTAAGGTAACTTTTTCAATTTCGCTGGCAACGTATATTCGATTATGGATTTTTTTTATGGTTGTGTTGGTAAAAATGTCACGAACTAATGTTCGCATTTTCAACTGCATAACGTAGTCAGTTTGTTTTTGATAGAGAAAAAGGTTTGACGTTTTTTGTTGTTCTGGGCGATTTTCCGTTTTATAAAAAATGGACCTAAGAATTTGCATAAAATTTTGTGTGAAAAATGTAATAAAGGTCTCTAGAATACCTGATATGTTGACAGTGGCGTACGCTGAATGTGTTCAGAATAAAAAAAAAATGTTTAAAAGTGCTACAAAATCCTCCGAGTTGGCCGAAAAGAAGGCGACGACGAACCTCACTCTGGCCGCCCCAGCACAGCAACAACAGAAAATAACGTAAAAGCTGTGCAGAAAATTGCGAGAATCGAAGTTGCTGAGGATGCTGGCATATCAGTCGACTCGTGTCATGAAATTTTTTCGGATCTTTTTAGCATGAGACGTGTATCAGCGAAGTTTGTTCCGAAATTTCTGAATTTTGATCAGATTGTGAGAGATTTTTTTTAGACTAAAACAACACGACAAGCGTGCCTGAGCCACCATTTTCAACGGATTTGGCACCCTGCGAATTTTTTCCTATACCAAAACTTTAAAGACGTGGGAAAGAACGGAGATTTGCCACGATTGATGAATAAATACTGCTTCGCTGTATAAGCTCAAGGCTATACGAAAAAGTAGTTATGAGAAATGCTTTGAGGATTGAAAAAAAGCATTGATTATATAAATATGGAAAATATAAATATTGATGAATAAATAAATATTTTCTGAACACACCTCGTATGTACTCGCATATAGATGGTATAGCAATAACCCACAAATTCATATTCCCTTCTCAGCGGCTTGTGGTCTATGTATTTCATGCTATAAAGTAACGTCTACTAGGGATTCTCTACAAGAAAAGATTTAACGAACTACTACACATAAAATTTTAGTTTAAGGAAACAATGCCTGCATATGGGAAAGTTAAACATCTGATGTACGAGGTGTGATAAAAAAATAACCGTTATTTTCAAATTTCGTGAGTTACGTATGTTCGATTATCGCATTTTTTTTCGCAGAAACTCACGAAATTTTAAAATAACGGTTATTTTTTGATCAAACCTCGTATGATGCAGGGTTGCTTTCCATCAGGTTTTTTTAACGCCCTCCAAGTTTTCAAATACTTATGAAAGAAAACTGACGAATGTTAGGTAAAGGGACCATTTTGGTCCACACACAAAAAGCACTAAAATGTGTCTTTCGCCTTTTAAAAATATTTTGCAAACGGTATCATAAATAAATTATAACATCATTTACATAAAAAATATATGTGCGATAATAAATTCATTATAGGCAGCAAATTTATATGAAAATTGCCAAGAGAAAACTTAATGATTTTTTTCACTTGTAGCGTAAACTTTGTTCTTAAGATCAATAACTGGTCACTTTTTATTTTTTTTTTAACTTCTTTTCAAATGTTGTTGTGTGTGCAGCTATTCCAATTCTCTTTGACATTTCTTTTTTATTTTTTTGATTGAAATAAACAAAATTACAAATGGACTTACCTATTTAAGTCACCTTTTCATGGTGCGCCATTAGAAACCCCAGAGAATCTGAAAATTAAGAAAAAAAATATGTTTAAAAATACTGATATTTTTTTTTGTAATTACATTTCTTTTTTGAGCGATGGTCTTTTTTATGACAGTTTTTTTAATTATTTAATTTCAATATTTCGCTACCAAATAGATAATATCGCCTCACTTATTGTCTTGTATCTGTTTGTTATTCTCCTTACGCCAGTATTCATTTTTAGTTGATTCTAATTAGAACAACTTCATTTACTTCTCGTCTAACTTCTTTTTTAATTTTCAAATATTTTTCTATATTATTGCTGCTATGCTTACAAAATTTCCTTTTATTTTTCCAAATTTGATAGTCCTCTTATTATTTTTGAATAATGCTGAATTCTGCTTTCAACAAAATATTTGTTAAATCTAATTATATTATTAATTGACCTTTTTTATTATATTTTTTGAAATATATTTATTATTTATTATTATATATTTAAATATATGTTAACAAGCTGTTAACGAAATATCGAATAATAAAACCAAATAAAATAAAAAAAGACCTCAAGCTTAATAAATATATTTGTTAAATCTTTTATTTATTGTGTTGTATTGCCATTCTCATGTTTTTTTTTATCCCTATCCTTATATTAAGGTTTGCTCGGCTTTTTTATATTAGTCTCACGAAATATTGAAAATAAATAATTAAAAAAACTTTTCACAAAAAAAAAAAAAACAAGTCTCACTTCTATTTTTATTTTGAATTTTATTAAAATTTTTTAATTATATTTATTTTTGAGCGATGGTCTTTTTTATGAAAAGTTTTTTAATAATTATTTATTCTTCAATATTTCGCTACCAAATAGGTAGCATCATCAGGAAATAATAATTTGTATAATAATACAAATAGCGAAATATTGAAGAATAAATAATTATTAAAAAAACAAAAAAAAGAAATATACTTAAAAAATTCTTCTTTTTATTTGACCTTCTATTTTTATTGTATGCAATAAATTATTTAGCAGTGCAGGTCTTTATAAAAAAGAAAAGAAACATTTTTTTCAAAATATTTTTATATAATTGACAAAAAAAAAATTTTCTTTTCAAGTAATATAAAATATTTTGATTTTATGTTTGTTAAATAATTTTATTAGAAAAATTTAATATTCCTGATGGTGCTAAACCAAGGGTTAGCGAAATAAATAATTTGAAAACTTTTTTAAGACCTGCAGTGCTACATAATTTATTGCATACTATAATTAAAAAATATACTAAAGGTAAAATAAAAATATAAGTGAGACTAATATACTGATTAATAACACTAATTATTTAAGCTGTAGGTCTTTTTAATATATGTAATATTTATTTTGATTCGATATTTTAAAAAAATATTTTTTCATTATAAACAAACACCCATTTTCCTGAAGAAGCTACACAAAGCAGTAGCGAAATATCGTATCAAAATAAATATTACATATATTAAAAAGACCTACAGCTTAAATAATTAGTGTTACTAATATAAAAAGAGGTCAAAAAACTAGACGAATTATCTAATATACTGATATTATACTTAATTGCCTTTGTATAATATTGAGGTACTTAAATTATATAAATCGTGGGAGGAGACTTAACGATGGACCTATAATCTGGTATTTGAGGAGGGGAGGAGAGCAATAATCCTATTAGTGCACAAAAAAAAAATTAAATTTCGCTATTCCCAGCGAACATTTCAAAAAGAAAATACATTTAAAATAGAAACGTAATAATTAATAATAATACCACAGAGGAGGGAATACGTTTTACAATATAAATTCAAAATAAAAAGGTGTTAAGTCATATTTGCAGATTTCGACTTGTAATTCTCTAATAAAGCATTCAGTAAAAAAAAATTTAAAAAAAAATGACATGCTCTGTGTAATCTGCATGGGAAATTTATTAAAAAAAAGCAACCTTAAAAAATAATGGAAGGTAAATTTTAAAATCACCGCTGTCGTGAATACTTTTTCACTCGAAATATTTCCATGAATTTGCAATAGTGAAAAAATTTTCCCCTGAAAATAATGTCATGTCAAAATAAAATTCACGGCAAAAACAGCATTAACGATAAGGGGGTTAATGCTGTTTTTGCCGTGAATTTTTTCACTTTAAATTATTCAATCGATTTTTGCTACGGAATTGCAAACGAAATGTAAACAAATTCTTCCTTTATTTATATATTTTGATAAATATAATTTTTTTTCAAATTAAAATCAGCTATTATTAATGGAAATATACATAAATAATAAATAAAGTGCATACCAACAGTCCAATTGAGTGTACAAAGATATCGCGGCCCAATTTTGAATTTCTCTTAGGGATAAACTTAAACTGCTACGAGTACTACATTTAAGCTCCAAGCCTAAACATTTTATTTATATTATTGATGTACTCTGTTTTTATTTATTTTATTTTAAAATTCTTTAATTTTCACACTTTTCTTAATTCTTGCATTCAGGTAATTTTATTGTTCAAATGCAATACATTTTATGTGGGTGACTAATTAACTGGCCCTTGAATATTAAAAAAAAAACAATTTTAACACTTAAGACATGTAAACCCACGAACTTTTATTGCTGTATTAAAAGTTAAATTGGTTTGCTTTTTAGTTAATTTTTTTGTTTTTGAAATCTTCTTCCCTTTTCTACTTACACTGAGAATTTTAACGTGAAAAACATGAACACGTGAAATTCATGATACCAATTTTTGCCACGAAGGGAATGAAAATTTTACGTGAAAAAAAAGTTCACTTCTTATACGCGAGAGGAGTGAATAGAGTGCTACTCTTTACCTTTTTCAAATTTATATTTTTTTAATCACTTCAATTTACAATTTAATTTGAAAAGCATTTATTCATTTACTTAATAATTTTTTCACAAGGAATAATGTTGAGTTGACTTCCATTCACTTAATTTAAACGTTCGCTTCAAGAGTGTTTTTAGAACTGCTTTGTATTGCTAGCAAAGCAATCAATAACTCCAAAGCCATTTGCCACTAGACTCTGTCAGAACATTTCAGTATTATTTAGTAATTTTGATATTTGTGTAGAATATTCCAGAAATCCGTTAATTTGAATTTATATTTGCATTTGTGCGATAATTATCTTTATATTTATCTTTTGCTTATGCTATCTTACTATTGTTGTATTAGTGTGAATGTATGTTTGTCAGTCTATATAATTGTTTATTGTTTTTCTTTGCATAAGTGTAATAAGTGAGTTGTTATTATTTTATTATAGAAAGGCCTTAAGTAATTTTTTTATTATACAGAAGAAGTGGAAAAATTGAGCTCATCATTATTGTTTGTTGTGTTGTCAGAACGTTCTAATGAAATACGTTTATACGAGGGTGATCTACAAATTACTGTTAATCAATGTATATCCGCAACAATATACGACCCTAAACACAAACCTCAGCACTTAACAGAGCTCTATTAAGGTATTAACAATATCTATTAGAAATTCTTAAATTAATTTGAGGTTCCCACAAAAAGAATTTTTACGAAAGGAGTCATTTATCTTCACACACAATAAACAATATTGACGACCCCAATTTGTCCACTTCTTCTGTATAATAAAAAAAATTACTCAAGCCGTTTCTATAATAAAATAATGTATTGGTATCCCATCCCACGCATTTTAAACATAGAGAAATATGAAAATAATATTTTTGTTCTGCAGCTGAAATTATGTACTGCTACTTTAATCGCGACTAAAAATATAAAAAGCACAAAAATTTAATTTTTGCTTCTACGCTTCCCTCATACTAGCTGATTTATTAATATCCCAGTTGGCCATGTATGAATGATGTGTTTAACGATGGGTCTATAGGCAATGGAAAAATCCAGCTCAAGCAAATGGCCACGTTCACGAAATTTTTAAACATATGGCCGTGAAATTCGTTCAAGACCACACAAGCGATAGTTTCCTATAGCTTAACGTTGACGATTATACAAGCGACAGTTTCGGTATCAGTAACCTGCAAAAACAGATAATGAAAAAAATAATGAAGCTTCTTTCCACCTGTCATCTCTATCACTATCCCTTTCCTTAGTGCCGGTGAATGCATTACATACGGAGGAGACATCTCCTGAGCACTGCTCCCAGATAAAAACAATTACACAATAACTGACAGAAGTAGGCCCCAGCATAAATAACGTTATTATTAACGTAAACAACGGTTTCCCTTACGCGATGTCTTTAGAAAATTTAAACAAGAGAGTATTGCGGCATTTAAGGCAATTTTGCCAACTGGAATATTAATTCTTTTGACTTAACTAATTCTACTGAATACACAAAATATATTTAAATTAAAAACCATTATATATTTCAGCAGCAATAAGTTTACAATTTCCAATAACTTTTATTAAAAAATACGTACGAAATTATTTTATTAAAAAGTTAAGCTTTTGCTTAACAGAACGTCTTATTTAAATTTAATTTTGAATATCATATAATATTTATTGTTCTTGTTCTTATTCTTGTTTCTTTTTTGCATAAATATAATTTTATATTTCCAAGAACTTTTTGCCAAAAAGCAAGTGTGTGAGGGCATGTTCTTTTAATGAACGGATGAGTGTATGAATGTATGTATGTGTGTGTGTGTGTGTGTATTTTTTTACGTTCCCAGCGGGAAAAATAAGAAGTATGGATGCCCTCTAGAAGGCCTCTGTACTCCTTCTTTGAGATGTACAACATTTGTTTGAGCCATTCCGTGATCATATTTTTTTTACACGCGTTGTAGTTGCGGGGTACGCCTTCTGCTCTCGAATCTTTCGCCGGAGCTTCTCAAAGGTCTTCAAACTATACTTTTGCTTTGGAAAATATACAAAACAAAACATGTTACTCCTCGTCTTCTCATAAAATAAAGTGTGCAATGTGTTCTCTATCTTTTATACGGAAGAACCGAGGACCTTTATAAGCAGGGAAACCACAAATATGCATTTTCATAATTTTTCCCATGCAACATAAGAAGTCGTGTATAAAATATTTATCCGTTTTGGGAATTTTTATGAATTTTGGCATCGATTTGTTAAAGCATATTTTTGCATATTTTTGCATATTTTTGCATTTTTTTGCATATTTTTGCATATTTATGCTCTTAATAGAATTTTTGTGCATATTTTCAAATTTTTTTTCATATTTCAGCAGCATTTTATGTTAATGTATTAGCAGTGTGTTTTAAGTTAAATAAAAACTTGATTTTGCTATTTGGCTGCCAAATCCATAAAGGTATTTCACTTCAAAGTAACAAATGTTGCTTGTCACGACTTGTCCCATTGTTGTTTTCTATTCTGTTATATTTTTTCTCGTTTTGTTAATTTATCTGCCTTTAAATTCGCACAAATGTTATTGAATGTTGTTGAATAAATAATTTTCCTATTAACAAAAAACAATTATTTATCTATGTTTGTTATATGGTTTTGGTGCTACTACAGCAAAATCGCCAGTAGAACTTTAACCAAATTTTAGAAAAAAGCTAAGAAATTTTATTTATATAAGAGCTCCCAAAATATTATTGAGAATGACGAAATATACAAAAAAGAAATTAAACTCAATAGCTGCTTCAGAAAACTTTCTTTATACAACACACATTTTATTATTCAATTTAATTCTACATAATTTTCATTTAATTTCATTAGAAACAAAAAAAAATTTTTATTGTAAATTTAGAGCATTTTTTTTAAATTTTTAGATCATATTTTCAGGTCTTTAATGCATATTTTATGTGCATAAAACACTTTTTTAGAGCATATTTTTGTTTTCGTTTTTATAAGGCAAATTCTTAGGCTCACAGATAAAAGTAAAATCAAGATTCAATTAAATCATACAAAGATTCAATGAAAATAATAATTAGATGGCGAGTAGTCAGCGTGTTGGCTCTGCAACCAGAAATACCCAGGTTCGAATCCCAGCCGGGTCAAATCAGAAAAAAGTTTTTTCTGAGTTTTCTGTGCTACAGCACTCTCCTTCGTCGGTATTTGAGCAATAAAACGTCGGCGAAGTAAAATAATAAATAAAATGGCTCAATTAGCTTAAAAATAATGCGTCAAAAAACATCAGAGACGCCGCAACTTTGCTTTATAATTTACACGCAACTGCAAAGTTGTGCAAGAATTAAGCTCTATCTTTCTACCACTTTCACCACCTGTCTGTTTCTTCCCTATCCTTCTCTCTAGTTCCAGTGCAATGCATTGCATATGTAGGGGATAGCCCCTGAGCACTGGTCCAAGATAAAAAAAAAAAAAAAAAAAAAAACCTATTACGTAAAACGCAGAATCAATTAAAAGTTTTTATTGAAAAAATTTTTAAATTTTATCATTTTGATTGCACTTTCTTGAGGGAACACCAAAATCAATTAAAATAAATGTGGATTCAATTAAATTATTAATTAAGAAAAAAAATTTTCTGATCAAAAAATTAATTGGGAAAAATTTAATTCTTCTTTTTTCTATAATTAAAAAAGAAAGCAGACCTTTAATAAGGCCTGAAGTAAGAAACTCTTCTGAGCTTTCCCTTTGGGTAGATTTACCTTTGAAATATTTTTGTCCAAAATACTTATGCAGGCATGTCTTTTTTTAAAAAGTTCACAACTTGTTTTCCTTTTGCTCGTGTTCATGAGAACATATAATTTGTCAAATTCAGCAGCATAAACTTTCTTAGTTTAAAACTGATGTATGTTTATATTAAAATAAATACCAGAAAAGTTTTTCATATACATATACACACACAAAACAGATAAAATAATGCATGCTAGTTGGCTTTGTAATCGTACTATATGAATTTTGTAAAAATAAAAACTGTTTGGCTTTATAACCTGCTGGAGAAGAGTAATATTGAAAAGTATCTTCTCTTTTTAATTGAAAATGTGGAAAGAGATTTATGTATTACTTTATTTATATAGAGTGTATCAATGTTAATGCGCGAGTAGTCGGATCAATTTACGCCATCTTACCGAATTCTTTGTAATAATTCGTGTAACGTCATCATTCGATTTATGGCGTCTTGACGATTTACAAACGGAAGTACGGTGAATCGCACAAGGAAGATTCCTGGACACAAAATTTTTCAGCTACACAGAAAGAAAAAGCACGTACTAAATTTAGGTTTTTTTCTACTTAATATTAGTGAGAATGGTATTTTCAAGAAAAATTGAAATTTCTGAACTGCCTGTAGGGGAACGATTTCGGTTTAGCTTTAAATAGGCGATTCAAATAAACGAAATGAATATATGAAGCGAATACAGAACTAAAGTGAAGAGAAAGACTGGAAAAAATATTTATAAAAGCGGTTACAAAACACATAAAATAAAATAGAAGAAAACGTCAAAGAAACGTTTTTTTTTTGGGCAAATATTTGCCATATGTAACCGTACCTTTATGTAACGCCGCTCATGGTTTCCTTTCTTTTCTGTAAGTTTACAACACAAATACATTTTATATTGAATATAAAAACTTTGTTTCTTTTTCTCCAGAATGTATGGAAGCATGACTGTTTGAAATGTAGGTGACACAAAATATTAAAAAGAAATAAAAGAAACTAATAAAACTGTCAGACTTTTGAGAGTTTGTACCATCATTTTTATATCTTTTGAAGTTGAATGTTGTACATGTATGTCTTCGCATACAATTATATATATGTATACTATATAGATTGAAATTTATGTAATAAAAAATAATAATCAGTTTGGCACAGTGAATGTAAATATGCGCACATTTGATGAGTTTTTACGAGCAGGCGATAGGCGCTCATAAAATCTCAATTAATTTGTTAAACAATTAATTAGAATTCTATTCAGAAATGTAGTCATTAAAAACATGTATAAATTATGTGTGTTTTATAGGTGAAAACGTAAATATACATATTTAAAAAAAAAATCACAGCGAAAAAATTAATGGAAAATTTTAATTAAAAATTTTGTCATAGCATTTAAAAATTTAATTAGCTTTCCATGTGTAAAGATATTAATAGCATCAATTATATTGTTATTGTTGACTTAATGGAATTTATTTTTAATAAAAATAATTAAAAATTTAATTGCATATTTTTAAAATTTCAAACTAATTTTTAATAAATTTTATTAAATAAATTATTTGCTTTTATGAATATTAACATTTCCAGAAGTAATGCGGAGGGAATCTGCCCAGAGAAGGAGGAGGGATTGTGACCGGCGCAGATGACGACGTCATTTTTAACGCTACCTCACACCCCAAAAAAAAAAAAATTTTATTTCGCCCAAAAATTAATTAAAAATTTAATTTAATTTTCTTAAACTTTTAATTGGTAAATCTCATAATTGCTGGGCTTAAAACTTCTTCAAATTTCACTTTAGTAAAAATAAGGTTTTTACTATCTTTTTTCCTTGAAAATGCAAATAATTTAGTTATAGAATTGTTTCCTCTAATTATTTTAAATGAACTTCATTTGTTGAAAAGTATTAAGTAAAATCTCAATATTAGCTGTATAAAATTTTTTTATTATCTTTTAAAGTGCTGTAGTACATACATATATATTAGGTTCAAATATTACATTTATGTTGTAGCTCCTTTTTTAGGGTTTTTAACAATTAATTCAGCTTTTCACCCCTTCTATAATTACAATAGCGTGCTCAAAATGTTAACAAGAAAAACTACTTAAATTAAAATTATTACTAAAATTAGTTAGATTTCGCCCTACTTATGGGTTGCCATTCACAACAAGGAAATGCAAGATAACAAAACCATCAAACATAAATAAATAATCACGCTGAAAGAAATAAAAAAAAATAATTCTCAATGACTGTAAAGGTTTCAAATGTATCTATTTTCAGTATCAACCTAATGAAACATAAAAAAAAAATTTTAATTAAAAATTATGTAAAATCAATTAAAAATTTAATTAGATTTTAATCTGTAAAGAATTTAATAGTAACAATTAAATTATTATTTTTGACTTAATTGAATGAATTTTCAAATAAATTTTTTTTAAAATATTAATTAAAAATTTAATTAAATATTTTCAAAATTTCAAACAAATCTTTAATAGTAAAAAAAATATTTCGATCCAATTCGAATGTTTACTGGGTATTAATTGTTATTTGTATAAAGAGTGTTGCATACATGAAATAAAACAATAAATTAAATTAATAAAATAATTAAATAAAATTTAGCCGCCATTTCGTGTATTTTGTAGAAAAAAAATTATTTATTTATTTAAGTATTGAGCCCAAAAATTAATTAAAACTTTAATTGAATTGATTAAACTTTTAACTGAAAAAATATATTATTCTAATTAAAGGTGGTAATCAAAAGTAAAAAAGTAAAATTTTTTATGTGTAGAGATTATAGTGAACTATAGGGAAAAAGTGCTGGTTTAAAATCCTGCTATAGTCGTAAAAAAGTGTTCTGCTTTAAACGAAGGTGTACTCTACTCGTCGTAAAATAGTAAAACAAAATGGCTGCCCCTTACAGCTTTAAAATAAAAACGTTCACCTAACAAATCTTTACAAATCAACGAAACGCTCAACACTACAGCCCTTCATTTATCACTTCACCTTCCGTCTTTTCCCTGCACCGTGTATTACTTTTCTTCAAAGGAAATCTATGAAGAACAAAAATAATATTTTTCGCTTAAAAGGTAACTGACTGCCTGACCTTGCTGTATGAATTTCAATTGCTAAAATGACATGGCAACTTGTTCTGATGTGCATTAATAACTTACAAATCGTTATCACGTTGTTTGGGCAAATGAAGGAGCTGGCCTCGAAATTTGTTTCATTTTGCCTCCATTTAATTACGAGGTTCAGTTTTTCTTGATATTTATTTTTTCTTAAAATGCTGATTCACACTGTTGTCATAAAATCTTAAGCAGCATGTAACGTTTGTTTTCTTTTTTTTTGTTGTTTAACCATAAATTAAACGTTTGTAAAATTTCATAAAAACTAACAAGCACACAAACAACACAGCACGCCGCAATAAAATTTCGTTGTGCTCAAACAATTTAAATGCAGAATACTTTCAGTGTTCATTTTCTTTTTGTCATCGCGTTTAGCAAACACGTACAAACGTATGTGAAGTGGGGTCCTACGACTATGTTCTATACACAGAAGCTGTCTAAGTGTACAATAGACAAATACATACACATAACTTTGAGCAAGAATTCCTCTCATGTACACACATTTGTATTTTCGCATATGTATATGTTCATACTATTCTAAAGAAATTCCAGAGGTTTATTTAATACTCGTAGTTGTTTCGTGCAGATGTAAAGTGTGCACAGGATAGAAACTATTTTTTTTTTTGTTGTTTTCTGCGACCAGTGCTCAGCAAATATGTCTCCTATGTATGCAATGCATGCAGCGGCATGCATGGAAGGCCATAGTGTATAGAAGAGACCGTTGGTGTAGAAATTGAAGGACAGATTTCTTAATTCTAGCACAAAACAGCGCCTGTTTTGTGAATTTGTATAGCGGAGTTACTCCGTCTCAGCTTTTATGTTCGCAAACTGCGAAGAAAAATTTGAAAAAATTAAAAAAATTTTTTTTTTTTAAATTTTATATTTCACCATGTTTCTACAAAATTCTAACTAACTCATCAATTTGTTCAGTGAGTCTATATTTTCTTTAAATCAAAGCAAAATTAAGCAAGTTATTATTATTATTAAAGAAATAAAACCGAAATGGTCTCCAAGATGTGTATTGGCAGGTCGAAAGATCCTCAGTCAGCACGATTAGATTGACGAATGAACAATGCTTAAAAATGTATTCAGATTAACTATGAAAATTGATCATCAATTTGCGGAACTTAAAGATGCCTTCCTGATTTCTATGGTGGACATAATCATTCAAGCAAACTAAAAGCTAATTTCAAGAAATGGACCTCTCAGATGGCCTGCAAGATCGTGTGATTTGACTACGCTCGATTATATGCTGTGTGAAGTCACTGGTTTATGCTGATAAACCGGCAATGGATGCCAACTTTGTTGCTTTTCTTCATGACATAAGCACAGTATACTCGAAATGGTTTTAAAAATATTTATGCCAGTATTATTCTAACGAAATTTCTCTTTTTATTAAAATAAAAAATTTTTTTTTAATAAAATTTATTATTTTTTTTTTGTTATTTTTACAATTTTACGTTCTATCGGTATTAAAAAACAAGTAAGAGTGCTACATTCGGCTGAGGCGAATCTTAGATACCCTTCACTGGCCCACCTTATATACCATAATCGTCAGAATTTGCGCACAGTCGTTTAGTTGCAACGGATTTTCTTCTAATTTTTGGATCTAGTCATTTGGATCAGCTCTTTACACCACTACATAAATTGAAATAGCCAATTCAATGTGTAAACCCAATTTAAGCGAAATCGCTTCAAACCATTTAGGGGGACCGAAATTCGCCGTATTTTTCAAAACCAGTTACACAGACCAAATTTTACAGTCTCCGATATTTATATGTGTATTTATTAAGCCTTTTTAAAAATAATATATTTAGCTTATAAAATGACCGAAGCGCCACGTAGTGGATCAAATTGGTATTTAAAGCAGTCTACACTGACTACATTTTACCGAAATCGATCCAACCGTTTTTAAAGTTATGGAAGTTTTTGTACTAAAATTTTAAGTGAAAAAACGAGGTGGTCTTCGGCTATAGGTCAGAAACTATTGAACTGCTTAGGCTAAATTTAAATAGCAGCCGATTCAGGTCTACTACTAACCGATGGATATCAAAATGAATTCAGTGTGATGTTTAGTTTGGCCGGAAAGTTGATTTCAACGAACACACAGACAGACGGACAGACGGACAGACCGATATGGTTCAATAAAATTCTCTATTTTATTTTTTATATTATTATTTATTTGAAACTTATTATTTTATTGAAAACTTATAAACTTCTTTTCAGAATTGAATATTAAAGAAATTTCACATGGAATGACAAACTTATACACTCGTTACATTTAAAGCGAAAAAAAAACAAATTGTCTTTTTTATTTTCCTGAAATATTTGTCGAGGACACACTGTAATAAGTGAGCAACATGACATCATTGTTGTTATTATTTCAACAGCATCGCACAGTCATTGTCATTCAGCATTATAGTCATCCTAACAGTCACGGTTATTGTAAAACACCATGTTGCTTGTTATTGTGTTTTGCTGTTGTTGTTTTGCACCGTTCATTGAGAATGGCAGCAAATGTGTTTAGACAACAGAAATGTCCAATATATGGCCCTGAGCTAGTGCTCAGGAGGAGTTTCCTACGTATGCAATTCATTGCATCGGAACTGGTTGTAAATAGAATATTTAAATCAAATGCCAATAAACACTACTCCCTCTATCCTCCTTCCCATAACTTAACAAAGAACGTGCAAAAGCAGATCTGCAAAATAATTAATTAAGCTTAAATAATTAATTAGACTTAAGAAAAGCCATAGGAATGAAATTCTTAGAAACTGAGAAGACTTACCACTTTTGACAGTGTATTTCACAAGCCATAGTAGCCTGTCGATTTTGTGAGAGTGCCACTGAGAGCTCGGAACGCATTATTTGCGATTGATCTGCTCTCAGCCGACATAGGTTTATCCATCTGAGTATCAATGTTATACCACCACACAACATACAACAAGTTGTGCAACAACACACAGAAAAAATAATAATAAAATTTTTCCCAATTAAGTTTTTGCTCAGAAATTTTGTTTTTTTTCAATTAATTATTTAATTGAATCCACGTTTATTTAATTGATTCTGCGTTTTTCTTGATAGATTGAAGTCTAATTATTATCTTAATTGAATCTTGGTTTTTTTTAATTGAAGCATGATTTTAGTTTTATCTGTGCAGATCCCAAGTAGTGCCTGGATTCCTTAAGAGCCTTAGGATGAGCTTTGCACAATACATCTTCTTTGGTGGCGCTGCTTTCTGACCTCAGTAATAAAAATATTCTTAATAATTATGACCACGGGCGCAGTGTGAAACTTTGGTGATGCTAGAGGAAAGTCTCTCAAATAATTGCATAAAAACAATTCTTGTATATCTAATTTCATATATCTCTACCAGCCTTGCATTGTTGTTGTGCAACAATTTTATCTACCTGACTTGGCTGGCAGGCTTTTTGCCGTGTTAAAACGACAACGACAAAAAAAACAGTCACAAAACCTTACCAAAGTATGTGTGTCAATAACGCACAGGAACACAAATGACAATTGCATTTTCAGCAGATTTTTCTTTTCTTTTTTCTTTTTGCCACAACATGAAAAAAAAAACGAAATAAAGAAAAATTTCACTAAACTGTACTGAGTACTGCTCGTAGTGGCATGCATCTCTTGCTGTGGTTGCTTGCGATTTTATGAGTTTAAAAAAGAAATCCAAACTTAATAACGATGCCAGCAGTGACACTTTGCTCAAATTCAAGGATAATGACTGACATAAATCCAAAGTACATGTTTTAATATTCAATTGTGTGGAAAAACTATGAGTTATAAAGTTGGTTATGAAAACTAAAAGCATTCGTATTTAGTCAGAAGTTTGTTGATTAATAATTTATTTTCACGTTTCAGAAAATGTCGCTGATTTTTAAATTAATACAAAATAGGCAAATAGCAAGACCAGTTACATGACAAATGACTAAATTATTTGTAATATTGTTAAATTTAAGAAACGAAAGCAAACAAATTGCATATATTCCAGAAATTTAAACAAGCAAGAAATTATATAGAACTTGAAAATTTTATAACAAAATGTTTTCATTTTCTTTCCTTGAGTGCCAGTTCGTAGGGGATATCTCCTATATATAGCCGAATGCGATATATATAATATATATACTATATAGTAAATTGAGAAAACGAAATGCCAAATTGAACCAAGAACACACGCGTGAACACCATGGTTGGCAATGATGGTTCATAGAGCGACAAAGTGGTTCATATTGACGTGTGAAAATGGTATAACGTTTGCCATTTCACCATGAATACTCTACACTTAGATTTCTTTTGCTGTCATTTTGAGACGGCATTATTAAAATGTGTGCAATGCGTGGAATACCTATCGGAAACGACAAACATCTCCACTAGTACACTAGGGTGCCTCTTAATAAAAATTTTTCCATTTTCTCCGGTGTCCGGCCCAATATTTTTCCGAAAATATAATGAAATTTCAGCAATATGGGGCGTACCCCTACTTTGTATAGACCCCGTGATATAGGTAACAAATTAAAGGCATTTTTATGAAGAGAACTCCAAAGAAAATGGAATCACTATAAACAAAATATAGCGGATGACGCAAAATGGCGGACAACTACGTAAATGGGTTTGGGTGGTAACGAAGCTCACCGGGTTAATCTATTACTTGCTATAAGGTATTAAATATCGTCATATAAAACGTAAAACCATGTAACTACACTTTTTTAGATTGTAAACGAGAGGGATAAAACTTGATAACACGGACCGTTGAAAACTTCCAACATATGCCAAAAGGAGTAACTTTTCGGATAGAGTGATATGTATATATACGTACGTAAAATTTACAATTAATATTTTAATTGAATCTCGAAAAAATTTTCAATTAATGTTTTAATTGAATTTTTAAAATTTTTAAATTAATTTCTTATGAAAATTATCTTAAAATTTTTTTCAATTAAAACTCATAATTGAATCTGCAATTTTCGTGATAGGTTGAAATCCAATTAATATTTTAATTGAATCTTCGTTTGTCTTAATTGAATCTTGATTTTACTTTTTTCTTTAACTTTGCGGGCAGTAATGAACAATTTGTTTTGCTATAATGCGGCACCTGCATCATCGAGCAGGGCGGCCATTTAAATTCAATTTGTCTTTAAGACTAATTCAATATGCTTTCAAATGAAAAGAGATTGAAAATATTCCATGCATTACAAAAGAAGTTATTCCAGTGTCTTAATGTAGCAAAATTCTTCAGCCACCCTGTGTATATGGAGAAAAACATAGTAAATACATTTAAAAAAAAATTTTTAACTCAATTTATTGTAAAATAAAATTTTAATTTCATATTTATTAAAATCACTGATATGTACACACACACACACATACGTATGTATATAGGTCTGCTTCAACATAAACAAACTGTTGTATAGAACGAATTGAAATAATTGTTATTGTTTCAACTAACATTTGCACTAAAATATATACAGTCGAATGCTAAAGTTTTCATACACCTACACCAGTTTTAAGAACGCTAAAGAATGCACATAACATTACAAACAGCCATTATTCCAAATTGTTTATTTAAAATATAAATGTATGTACTGCCAAATAGACTAATAAGTATTTGTAATGCTTTTAGTTTACGCGATTGCTCTTAAATTTGTGATTGTGCATGAGTGTATATAAATGTACATATGTGCACGTAAATATTTACCAGCTTTTGTTTGTGTAGCAGAAAGTTTGAAAGGCAGTGTGTGTGTGTGTCTTTTGTGTGCCTGAATAATTGTATAAATTCTAAAATAATGAATAGGCTAAAAAGGTAAATACCAATAAATTTTAAAACCCTAAAACAATGTAAAGAAATTGGTCATACATTTAAAACAAATGTTTACTTTATGTCTGTCTGCATCCCAATACAGTGGATAGCCAATAATTTAAACAAACCGAGGCACTTGAATGCTTCTTTTGAGACCTGAAAAATGTGCTCAGTCCATCGAACATCGCACTGAATTTTCATGCCAAGAACAGTTTCTGATTCTGAGGCAGCGCAGTCGGGCATGCGTCGATGCAACACTACACCGACGAAGGACGGCGTTCTGATGTGATTGTGGATTGCTACCAGTGACCAGTGGCTATGCCTTCGCCACTGAAATATTCCAACAACAATTGACAAACAAAGGCACACAAATGCACATCAGAAAAATGCGAGATAGTTTTTTTTTTTTTATATAAATTTAGTCTGTATCTGGCGATGAACCCAGATCTGTTTTGGTTTTGTAGTCAACGTGCAGACTACGTCAATCATTGCCACGAAGCGCTGAATGCAAGAGGTTTCACTCCGACAATTGTTAACATTGTAGAGAGTTTCCTGTAGGCAGTTTTTCAGAATGTATGGATGTGTCTGTAAGTTTAAATTCTTATTTATGACACACTGAAGGTCTCAAGCTGTAATATTAAAGTGGAAGGCGTTTTAAATAGCAAGAAGAATAATTTAAAAAGTTTGTAACTTAAATTGAAAATTTACCATGTACATATTAAAACATGTGGACGCCCTCATTTCTACTTGAATAAGTTACTTTAATTGAAATTCATTCTATTGTTTACAATGTGGTCTAAAACTTAAGTGAAAGTAAGCTTGAGCTCCCATCTCCGCCATTAGTTTGTTTTTATGTCGATATGTTTGTTTTTTATTCATCTTCTCAGGTAACTTGATTTATTTTTTTTTTATTAATTTATGCATCTAAGAACAAATAGGTATGGCTTTTTTGTTTTGGACCAGTGCTCAGCTGCCCTAAATCAAGCCGGAAATTAGTTCGAACTCCTAAAGAATCTGCTCCTTTAATCTATCGCGAAAGGGTGACTTCTACGAGAGCAGCAGTGTAAAATCTCTTTTTGTAAAGGTTTTGGCCATTAGATATGGGCATTTCCACAGAAAAGTCAACCGTGACAAAAATATTAAAATTTATGGAGAATAATTTTTTGACATGTTTTTCTTTTTTTTTTTTGAAAGAAAACGCGTAAAATTTTATTGTACTGAAAATCCCAAAATTTTATCTTAAATGCCACGATGACAAAATGCCACTGCAATGTGCATTTATTTTATTAATTCGGACTCCTTTCAATTTGTTATTCTCTGTCTTTACTCTTATATATTTCCTTCCCTAAAAATTACTCCTATAATTGATTTTGCGCTGTTGTTGTAAAATATTTTCTGCGGTATTAAAGAACTTAAAAAAATACAGAAAAGTCTGAATAACCGGACCATATAGCTCATTCTGCGCCGCCCTGTATAATAGTGCGAAAACAATATGTTATAAATATGACGACTTTTTTTTTTAAATGTTCAAAAACCTTTTCATTTTATCAGGGATGTGTTTTCGTGTAAGCAACCAAAGAAAATAACAAAACAACAATAAAGTCATTTGCTTCTAAACCAGTTTTGCTCTTAATACTAATACTTTTCATTTTCTTTTAAGTGTTCTAGTGTGAACGCGTAATGTAATGTTACATTACATTTTTTGGGAGTCGCACCAAATCTCATATCATTTCTCTCTCATAAAATATTATGAAAGTCTTAAGTCTTGTTTTATAGTGCAAAAGGGTCTTCTACATAATATGAGACTGTAACTCTGTAAAAACAATTGGTTTTTGTCTAGGGTTATAAATTTGAATATTCTTGAGGGAGTATGTCCATTAGGATGGACCTTAAAATTAAAACTTGGATTATTCATAGCCTTACCGCCTCAAATCGTTGCCAATTGGCAAAAAAAAAACAACTGCAAAAATATTTCAGGTCAATCGGTGAAGATTAAGGCATGCAGTACGGCCACGGAAATTTGAGAAAATTTTTTCTTTCTGACTTTTATGTCTCATAAATCAATAAATATTATTTTGAAAAAACAAAAAAATATTCTAAAAAATGACTGGCAGTGATATAATTTTCCAACATACATTTAAGGATCACCCTAATATCCATATTCGTATATGCTTCGAAATAAACTACATTCAATTCAATACTACTTTCGTTGAATTTATTTTTTTTTTATTTCGTAAGAAATTTATCGAAGATTTTTTATTGTTAAACGATTTAGATGATTCACTTTGAGGCTTCTGTGTATATTGAGAAAAACCATAAAAGGTAAATTAAAATTTATTTTTGTTGTTAATAAATGTCTGTAAACTATCGTTGTATGAAACTGTCGATATAAATCATATTTCGTCCAAACTGAAAATCTTATTTTATAACTTAAATTCATTTACAGGGGCACATTAACACGCACACACACACACATATACACGTTATTATGCATCTGTATGAATTGTTTGCTTGGGAACAACAATTTCAAGAATAAATAAAAAACAAAACGGATTACTTTCCTTTGTTTGCTATTTTTATTGCAATTGCTGTTCTCTACTTTTGCTATTGCTGTTATTTGTTATACGTATGGATGTATGTATGTATGTATGTATGTGTGGGTGCGCCTATTGCCTGTGCATGTGTGTGATTGTTGTACTTAATTGTGTGTTTATTGCAAAACTAGGCACGAGTAAATAAAAGAAAGCAAATAATTTAAGTTTATTTTAACTTAAATTGAAATGGAAAAATTCCTAAGCAATACTTGCTGTAGTAAATCTTCGTTTGGTTGTTTGTTTGTGTTGCTCTTCTCTATTATATTGTGAAATCATATCAAATCATGTTTCCTTAACTCTATTGTAGGTTGGATTTTCTCTCTCCGAAGCAAATATCTATAGAAAGGTATTTAATTAAATTTGCAGTTATGGCACAGCAAATGTACAGACTGTCAAATAAGTGTTTGCACAATCAACTACTCGAAAATTATATTGCCTTATAAATAATTTTTTTAAGTTTTTTTCCTTTTCTTAATTTTATTTTCAACATTTACTTTATTTCAATAAACATTTTAAAAACGAAATGACGAAATGAAATTGTTAAACTAAAACTACTACAAGTAATTTGTTTTTGTTAGTGAATATAAATTATTACTTTTGTTTGAGCTCTTACTCTTTAATTCTGCATAAGTTCATTAAACTTTAAATATTGCTTTTATAAAAAAAAAATTTTTTTGTGCGAAATATCGAAAAACATTTTTTATTAAAAATAATTTTTATAAAAGAAAGACCAAAAGTTTACTAAACTTATTAAAAGTTAGCGAATAAAAAAATACGCCATACAATATAATTTTTCATTGTAATAATTATTTGTTGCAAATGTCGTGTATTTCATTAACAACATAACAATTTTATCTATTAAGAAAACACAGAATATTTAAGACACTGAGTTCAAATATATTAAAGATTTTGGCGTAGAAAAATAACACAAAATTTTGATTAAAAAATTTGTAATATGAACTAAAAAATTAATTAGATTTTCGCCTATAAAGAAATGAATAGTGTCAATTAACCCTTCTTTGATGAGTGATGGAAATTTCCATCATAATATTTTGGAAACAAAATATCTACCTAAAACTAGTGATTTCTTTAAGATGGCAAGCAATACTTTACAATGCTACAAAGCTACTGCACAAAAAAAAATACAGTTGGTGTAAAAAATCCTAACGGTACTCTCAATTTAAATGTTTTAGTTTGCAACGCGGCTATTTTTTGTGCGATAAGAAAACTTGAATTTTGTGTAAAATTATTACCTAATTTAACTAAGATTTTATATTAAAAAAAAAATAGTAATGAGTAAGAAAACGGTTTGTTTTTAATATTATTTTGTTATTTGTGCAGAATTTATAGAAATATACATCACAAACTAGGAAAAAATATATGACAGAAATTTACATCATCATGCAGTTACGCATAAAAAAAATTCATATAATTCTAGCTAATGTGAATTTTGTATTGTATTGTATTGTATTATTAGTACTGAGGCAACTAAATGAAACTGCATAGTGATGTAAATTTCCATCATAATGATTTTTACTAATTTTAAAAAATTTTGAAGCCCAATTTTTTATTTTAATATTTTTTTCTTAAAATAGAGCCCAACTTGCACCTATATGATTTTTTTCACGTAAAAATAAAAAATCGTGCAAAGAAGGGCTAAATTAATTTTCAATTGAATTTTTAAGAATTATTAATTATTTTAATAAAAGTTTAATCAAATATAATTGACAATTTCCAAATCAAAATTTAACAGCAAAAAAAATATAATATATAATAATTATAATCACTAAAAATTAAATTGAATATATTGGCAAATTCCAAAAAAATATTTAACAGAAAAAAAAATATTTGAATTCAATTTGAATGGTTATTGGCTATTAATTTCTATTTATATAAAATGTGTTGCATATACTAAATAAAGCAATCAAATCAAACCAAATCAAAAATAAATTATTTATTTATTTAAGTATTGCGACCAAAAATATTATAAAAATTTATTTGAATTGATTAAACTTTTAATTTCAAAAATATATTATTCTTATTAAACGTGTTAAATAAAAATAAGGGTGGCGATGGCACGATGGTTAGTAGTCTACACGTTGACTACGAAACCATAAACAGACCTGGGTTCAACCCCAGTTTCAGTCTAAAATTATTTAAAAAAAAAAAAAACATCTCGCATTTTTCTGATGTGCATTAGTGTGTCTTTGTGTGTCAGTTGTTGTCGGAAGGCTTCAGTGGTGAAGGCATAGTCACTGGTCAGTGAACAATACCGGCTTCAGCTCATAGCAATCCTCAATCACATCAGAATGCCCTCCTTCGTCGGTATTGTGTAGCACCGGCGAAGTAAAATAATAATAAAAAAAATGGCTACTAAAGAAGCTTCAGCAGAGCTGTTAAATCATTAATTAAGCTTCACCTCCTGTCGTTTCTCCTACTATCCACTTCCTGTAGTTCCAGCACAATGCTCCGCATGTGTAGGAGTCATCTCCTGAGTGCTGGTAACAGATAAAAAAAAAATAAAAGAGTAAACATTTTTTCTGTAACAAAAAAAAAATAAAACATGGTTTTAATTAAATTATTTGCAATATTATTAAAAAAATTAATGGCATTTTCACCTGTAAAGAAGTTAATAGCATAGATAATTTTTAATTTAATTTGTAATGCCAATAATTAAAAATTTTATTAAATATTTTGAAAATTCCATAAAAAAATTTTTAATAGCAAAATTTTTTTTTTAATTCAATTTTTATAACTTATAAATAGTATAAAAAGTTTTTCTTAATGAAAGGAAACAAACAGGTAAGTATTTAAACAAAAACTTCATAGCAAGCAAATAAATTATTTACTTAAGTATTGAGCAAAAACAAAAATAATTAAAAATTTAATTGAATTATATGCAAGGGATATGGGTCATCCCCTGAGTGCCGGTCCACGAAAAAAAAAAATTTGTAAATTATAAGCATTCGAATTGAATTCAAAAACAATTTTTTTTTGTTATTAAGAGTTTGTTTAAAATTTTCAAAATATTCAATTAAATTTTTAATTGTTTTTGTTAAGAATTAAATTGACAATTAATTTAATTAAATCAAGAATAATAATTTATTTCATAATAATAATTTTTTTTACAGATTATTTTTCTAATTTTTTTACTCTTTTTATATTATAACACTAATTATTTAAGCTGTAGGTCTTTTTATTTTTATCTTTATATTTATTTTTCTTCGAGTATTTTTTTACAGATTTTTACCGATAATTAATTTTTTAATAGATATTACATAATTTTGAACTAAACTTCTGTTTTAATTTTTTTTTCGTGTTTATTATGGATAATTTGATCACATAACATAAATTTATTAAAAGTATTAGCCTTTGTTAGCTATGACATCTTCCCATCTATCTGGCAATATCTGGATTCCGTGCCTAAAGAACTGCTCATCGTTTGAGGCCGAGAACGAATCAAGCCAATTTGGCATACCCTGTTCTGAAGAGAGCGAGAGAGAGAGAAAGTGAGAGAGCGTTCTGCACCGACAGAAGCAAATTGTAGTTGTGTGGGTGTGGCAAAACTTTCCTATCACTTCTTTCTAAATAGTTCTTTCACAGATGTTTGCAACATGTGTCCGAGCGTTGTCATGATGAAATATAATGGTTTCATGTCTGGCCGTATATTTTTGGGCAGTTTTCCTTCAAACGAATTAGTTGTGTTCGGTAGCAGTGCCCTGTTACGGTCTGGCCAGATTTTCGCATCTCAAAAGTTCTTCAAACGTTTTGCGACTGGTCTGAGCGATCTCTTTTTTTACGTGCCAAAACCAACACTTCTGAGTCGCACAAACCATCTGTCGCGCGTTGAAAGCGCTGAAACACTTTTGCCATAAACTTCGGTGCGTAATTGGTGTGCTTCAGCGGCACTGATTTTTCAAATTAAAGAAGTAAAGCAATCGTTCCACAGATAACGCTGTTTTGGTACAAATTCAAAATTTCCGAAGCACAAAAAAAAACTTTTTTCTTTACACTAATATGTTAAATGCAATAACTAAGTGAGAATATATGACAGATATTGACTTTTCAAACAGACATTTTTTTAATTTTAATTTTATTCAGCCCAAAAACGCGTACAAAAGATACGACATGTGTAGTGAATCCCGTAATTTTTAGTTATACGCCCAGTACTTTGGCTTTTGAAAAATTAATTATTATATTTTTATTACTCCCCTTTGTAGTTCGTTTTCCCTTTTTCTCTTTTTTCTTTTTGTGCTCTACAATAAAAGCTGCATAAAATCTTCAATGTTGTAAATAGTTTCTAATAACGTATCGAAAAGACTTATGCAGGTATTTTATATACTCAAAGCTTTTAACATTATTAAATTCATAGTTTTTCATTTGTAGTACGCAAAATGTACGTCGGAATGTATGTAGTAGGGTGCCCCCCATTTGCAACTGGTTTATTTATTTTCTTTTATATGTTGCAAAGCGTTTGCTTTTCTCTGCTGTTTCATATTTTATTACTAATTTTTATTTTAATTTATTCTTTTATATTTCGATTTTATTCCTCGCAATTATGATGCGCCTTAAAATAATAATTTAAATTTAAAAGCATTTTAGATGTCAGTTGCGTGTAAACATCTTTTATATTTTTTTTTCCTGTTGCATTTGGCGTTTTTGTACGTTGCACTTCATTTTTTTTTTTTTTTGATATCTCAAATGCAATAAAAAAGAATACAAAAAAGCATTAAATTTACTATGCAACGAACATGCTTATTTTAATGCATTGCACAGTGGTGTTAAATATATTCGAGAAAGAGAATCAGCTTTGAACAATATTGCATTGTTACCCAAATCGTAACAGCAAATCGTATGTGATATTAACTCCGAATGAATACAATCACTGCATCCTTCTTACCAAAACATATTTTTCTAGATTCTGATACAAAAAACCGATCGATGCAAAACTTCAAATGTTTAAGAGAGCGACTGTGCAATCTTGTCTTCACAATCACGGATGATTTTAAATTCGGTACTCTTATACTCCTAGAGTGCAAGAAAATTTCTCTGAAGTGCATTATGCCAACATAAACATTTTCATTCATTCATATTTCAGCAACAAAAAACTTCGGCAAAAAAATTCTCAAAATTAAGGCGTCTATTCTGCACCACAGACGCAGAAACTCTGACAAACCGCAGAAATATTAAGTACGAAATAAGTCTCTATTCCATTAATGTGCTAGGATGTAGCCATGAATATCATGAGCACATTTGTAAATGATATTATCGCAGGTATTACTGCTGAGGCGTCCCTCTTCCACTACAGTCGGTAAACGAGAAAAATATCAATATTTCAATATTCAATATTTGTAAACCATATGTGCTCATCGCTCTAAAATAAACCGTTTTTTGTTTGCAAATTTAATTAATTAGATTATTCTGTGAATAACCCTTTGATTAATTAACAAAAAGTTAATTTTTTATTATTTAAGTAGAGCATATATCGAGCCTTTGGTGCATACCGTCGTAATTCAAAAAATCGTGAACTGAGAAAAATGCATTTGAAGTTTTGAGCCATTTGATAGTATTTTCGTTTACTAAAGTTATTTTTTTACAAGTTTTTAAATAAAGAGGCATGTTTTGCAATGTTTTCTGTTTGTAAAGTTCTTGTCATAAAGGAAATATTTCATTATTGCAAATAAATATTGATGGAAGTAGCTGGAGGCACAAAAAAAACATTTGTAGCTGTAGAATCTGAACAGTTCGAGATAGAACCATAATATTTTTTCCTTTAAATATATATTTCCCCAAAGATCATTTCTGCATACCCTGTTCAAAAAATTAAATTTTTTGAGTTACTACGGTATTGCAGCAAAGGCTCGATATGGCTTAATTAGCACCTTTAATTAGAAGAAAATATGTTTTCAATTAAAAGTTTAATCAATTCAATTAAATTTTTAATTAACTTTTTGACTCAATACTTTATTGAATATTAATTTAATTTTTTGTTATGAAATATACATAAATTTTTAGGAACAAAACAAACAAACAAACAAAACAATAATTAAATTTTTAATAAAAGTTATTAAAAACTTAATTAATTAATTCAATTAAGTCAACAATAATAATTTAATTGATACTATTAATTTCTGTAGAAGAGAAAATCTAATATATAATCTTATTATTTTTTTGAAAAAAAAAAAAAAATGCATTTCGTACAGCGTTGTACTGTGGTTGCACCCACTGTGCATTTTAAAAGTCTTCATGAGACGCACTACACGTACTTGACTTAACAGTTTACGGTTTGAAATGCAACTTTATGTCACTAACTTTTTTTTTTTTTTTCCTCCAACGTATTCAAAGTTTATTGCCATCAGACATAAAATGCGGGGGATGGCGACAAATTAAGTTTTATTATAAGTATTTCCGATAACTATCGCTAGATGATATTCTCTACAAATATTTTGCATTACAATTTTGTTTAATAAATTCTTGTAAAAGTTTTTAAAAATATTAAAACGTTTGTTGTTGCAGCAACAAAGCCAAGGTTAAAATTAAAGTGCTTTAAATTAAAGCATAAATTACAGTAAAATTGTATTAATAACGCCCCCATTCGTAATGTACAATTAAAACTTAACGTGAGCTTTAACAGCATGTTTTGCATGCCGAAGTTGCCGTTAAAGTCCATGTTCAGTTTTAATCGGACATTGTGAAAAGTGCCGTAAGAAATTTTTAAACCATTAAAAGTTTAAAGAAAAAAGTAAAATTAATAGGTTTTAAGAATATTCAAGAAAAACGAAGATTCAATTAAAACAATAATTCGATTTTAATCTAACACAAAAATTGTAGCAGCAATTAACAGCTTTAATTGAAATATTTTATGATATTTTCCATATGACTATTTTATGGTATTTCAATTAAAATGAATGTAGACATAATTAAAATATTAATAGAAAAAATTAATAGATTTACTGAACACAGACTTGATGGAGAAAAATCTAACTACTATTTTTATATCGTTGGCAGATATGGTCGAGCAAAACAGCAATCTTGTTTTTAAATTTCCCAAACAGCCTGTAACTTAGTTGAATATCAACCGATTTCAAATTTTTAAAGCAGAGATTTAATCTTTTCGAACAGTGTGTACTTTTTTTTTTTTTTTTGGGATTGTTTTTCCACCATATACCAAAAATTCCCCTTCTGAGGCACCCTCGGCCCAAAGGGCGTCCACGTTTCTTAGCCTTCCGTGCTTTATGAAATTCAAGAAGGAAACCATATGGAACCTAAACAAACTTTTAAGTGAATTACGCATCGAATACATAATATTATGGTATTGCCATATATCTAAATTATATAAATATACAGTAAATATTATATTATATAGTAATAGCTGGCCCGGCCACGCGTTGCTGTGACTTTTATGTCAGCTTTAAAGAATATTACGTTAAAATTTTAATTCTAAAGAAATAAAGAATGAATGCAAATAGCGTTGCCACAAGAAAAAAACCACCCTTTATATCGAATACATATATATATATATACTTAAAAATAAACTTACCTGAAAATCTTCTACGGAGGCAGCCTCGGCCCAAAATGCGTCCACGTACCAACAAGGTGCAGGACGTGATCAGTGAGGCAGAAGAATTCACAATTAAAAACAAAAAAACACAGCAACACTGTTCACTGCGTATCAACTACATGATATGGTACTGCACTAAATTTATACTATTCTCCCCCGTGTGGAGAATGCGAAGTGTGTAGTAGTCACTATTTACTTTAAACCAGCTAAAACGCTCTAACTCATTAACGGCTGGAGGGATTTTAATGATTTTTTCACTATTCGATAGATTGTGAAGTAGGCTATACGATTGAACCCCTAGGTACCAGCGGGCTCTGTGATATTTATAATTAATTGTTGAGACAGAAGGGTAGCAAACACCAAATTACCTTTTAACTTAATAAGACGGGAAGCGGCTAAGACAAAGACTGACCATCTTGTGCTCGATATCCAGATCTATCCAATGAAGAAAAAATCACTCAAATTGTTTCGGGGCTTGATGGGTTCCATTGTTTTAAAAAATATATCAAAATTGTTTGGTGACTGACCGTGATTATTGAACAAAAAAATTGCACGTTTTTTGTGAAATAGCAGAGCAAGAGAAATTCGCAGAAGGTCTCGTTTCGTTCAGATATATACAGCCATATAGTTACACTAAATATTGCTAACACGACATATTTTATATATTCTATTTTAAAGTGTGAATGTCAAATTTTCAATTATTAAAAATTTTTTTTTTTTACTGAAATAAATATTTGATAATTTTTCTTGTTTTTTGACCTCTTTTTATATTAATAACACTAATTATTTAAGCTGTAGGTCTTTTTCATATATTTAATATTTATTCCGATTCGATATTTCGCTACTCCTTTGTGTAGCTTCTTCAGGAAAATTGGTTTTTCTTTATAATGAAAAAATGTTTTTGTTTTTTTTTAATTCACAATATAGGAAAAGTTCTTGTCAATAAAAATTCAAAAAAAAATCATTATACATATATCGAATCAGAATAAATATTAAATATATTAAAAAGACCTACAGCTTGAAAAATTAGTGTTATTGAAATAAATATTTTTGAAATCAAATTCAGTTAAAATTAAATTATAATATTTTTCAAGTTTAAGGTCAGTAATGTTTGTTCAATATTTCGCCACTTCTTTGTGTAGTTTCATCTGCTTGAACCAATAAAAATTAGAAAAACCTTGCTGACCTTGAGCTTGAAAAATATTTTAATTTAATTTAAAATAAAAACCGGTTAAATAAATAGCAGGAAATATATATTGAGCCTTTGGTGCAATACCGCAGTTATTCAAAAATTGTGAACTGAACCCCTAGGTGCCATTGGGCTCAATGATATTAAATATTAATTGTTGAGCCAGAAGTATTGCAGGCGCAAAATTACTTTTCAACTTAGTAAGACTGAAAGCAGCTCGGCCAAAGGCTGACCATCTTGTGCTCAGGGCTTGATAAGTTACAGTGTTTTAAAAATATATCTAAATTCTTTGGCGACTGACCGTGACCGTTGTTCAAGAAAATTGCAGTTTTTTTGCGAAACAGCAGGCCAAAAGAACCTCACAGAAGGTCTCCTTTCTTGCGAATATTTTCTACAACCATAGAGTTATTAAATATTGGTAACACGAAATATTTTACGTGTTAGACATTTTCCATTTTAAAGTGTGAATGTAAAATTTTCAACTCCAAATTTATTAACTGTTGCTGTACAACTAGTCGTAAGAGGCAATATGGGGATGTGCAATTTAACTTTGGGCCACAGCTTTTTTTTTTTAATTAAAATGCATTCTGGCTTTCAATTGTATGCATTCACAAATACATAAATTCCAATACCCACTTACATCAACTTGTATACGAATCAGTGAATTCCTACAGCACACCTGCCACTAAGCACAAAACACAGATACAGCAATTACATTTTGCAAATATTTTAAATGCTAATATATCGTATAAATACATCATGGTATTACTAGCTGCTCATAAACGTAAATGACACAATTTCTATGAACCGCAGATGAAGTGAATTGCGATTCACACATATTGCGGTGGCTTAAATCGAAATATGAGTTAGTGACGAGGATCGTCGTTATATTTTCAAGCAGTAATTTTATTTTCTATTCCAGCAGACATGAAATATTTGCAGTGATATAGTTGAAAGCAGAGATCGCCAAACTTTATTGACTTTTAGACGATTTATCATGCGGCGGAATATTTTAATGCTTGTCATTGTTATTGTAAGTTAAATTTTAAATAATATTGAGATGAAGGAAAAACTTGAGACTGTTGCAGTAAAATCTTCTTATTTCTATGGAATTCTTCATTTAGTGCGAATTTTAATTACAATTGACAAAGCATGTGACATCAGCTGTTTTCGTGTGTATATACAAAGTAAATTATGATCAACAAACATATGTACGTGAAGACAATAATTGAAAACTTTATGTAAAACACAGATTTGAATGTACACAGTATACGATATGTGTTTAGAAAACTGACATTCCGCTTGACACACGTACACATATAATAAGAACTTTGCTGAACTGCTCAAACAGCAACACACCATTTAAACTACTGCATTTAACTTTTTATTATGGCAGCACCATTTTTTTTTTTCAAATTTATATCAACTCTTGATTCCTGCGACTTCATGCAAAAAAAAATTGAGAATCCCTGAATGTTACCTTTGTCAGTGTGAAAGTGTATGAATTAACTAAATTTCTACAACCGAGATTTGTATCTGTAAAAGACAAGCGAGATGTATGGATGGTGTGTATATTATAGGTATTATGTTTAGGTATGTGTAACCATATCCTTCCCTATGGGAAACCTGGCACGAAGTGACATCACTTTGTCGAATGTTTTTGGTGAATTTTTGTATGACATTGTCAAAAAATCGTTTATAATTTCTATTTTATCTTTGATGGGAAGATAATGTTTCTCTCTCTTTAAAAGAGATTTGGTCTCAGTCTCTCATATTGTCCCACAGTATGACACAACCAGCGTTGCCATCTTTCTTTTTTGAGAAAAAAAACTTTTTTTTGCTCCAATATTGTTTTTATATTTATTTTCTAAAGCATTTTATTTTATACAAAGAGTCCATGCCAAATCTGTTGAATTAATAAAAAAAATAATTTTTAATTGATTTTTTTTTGTTATTTAAATAAGGTTTAATAGAAAAATTCATCATACAAAATTCAATATATTTTCTATAAATACCAAATATTTTATGAATGCAGGCGGTTAGTTTACACAAAAAAAAATAATAGTTAAATTTTAACTAATTAAGTTTGTTTTGCTTAATTAATAATTTTATTGAATCCATACTTATTTTAATTGATTTTGTTGTTTCCCCAAAACACTGCCAATTAGACAAATTTTCATAAAAAATTCAATGAATATGTCTTCCATAAATACCAAAATTTTCATGAATGCAGGCGGTTAGTCTATATTGAGCAATTCACAAAGAAAAAAAAATTGTTAAATTTTAACCAAAAATAGTTTGTTTTAATTAATTAACAATTTTATTGAATCCATGCTTCTTTTAACTGATTTTGTGGTTGCCCCAAGACACTGCCAATTAAAATACCATATTTCATAATTTTTTTATATTATTTAATCACTAAAAACCTGATTTAAAAATTAAAACCCTGTCATTGAGAGCACTAGAGCACTACATGGCCATCAGCATATGTAATTAATATTTTAATTGAATATACGTTTTTTTTTTCAATTGAATCTTGATTCTACTGGAGCTCCCAATTCTACGAAGAAATTGCACACAGACAAAACTTTTAAACTAAAGCAATGTATACACACTTATTAGATATTACAATATTGTAAGATATGACAATGTGCAGACAATAAAAAATTATCACCAAAAAGGTAAATTATCAGTTCAGATTATTGTAAGAAAACCTGACCATTTCATAGTCACACAGTTTTCCGACAATAAATTTAGCTGCCATCAAAAAAATTGTCAATTCACATGGTTACCAGATGATTGTTTGGCAAAAGTTACCAGATCCGATGTTAAACTTTGTCTCATAATATTTATGGGCAGCATTGCCAATAGAAATATTTATCTGACAATGGTGTTAACGTATGGTGCACTAAATTAAGCACAGCTGGGAATAAAAAATGACCGTACAATATCTGGCAATTACCTGTGAATCGAAATGGTGGGTGTTAGATGCGTTACAATATTATTTTCCTACAATGTAATGACAGAGCTTTTTGTGCCAATGTTGCCAGATGAAAATTTGCATGTTCACACGATTGTTAAACATTTTATGACAATTTTTCTCGTAATATTATAATGCCTGATAATAGCTGAAGTATATTTCTTTATTAAATTTTTAGCCTATGAACTAATTTCTTACAGGCTTAAGCATAAATTAATTTCCAAAATATTAATAATAAATATAACAATAGTAATAATATTAAATTATAAATATAAATATAAAAATATAACATTAAAATTAAAGATACGTATGCAATTATTAATAAAATGCATTTAACGGCCATTTTCACAATGTCTGATTATTTTACTTCTAACAGAAAATTAACTAACTGGCGGTTTGCTTAACAGGCACTATTAAATCGACGGTTAGTGATTTAAGTTTCACCATCCATCAGTTACTTAACAAAATAAATCGCCAAAAAGTATGGCAATATTGTTTGTGTTTGTTTACGAAAAATACTATAATGACAGCAAATAGAAAAAATCTTAATGATTGTGAAAAAAAACATTGAAATATAAGAAAGGAAATGTTGAAATTTGCATCAGTAACAAAGAAGTGAAAGAAAAGAACAAGTGAGACAGGTAAAATATTGGTCTATAAAAATATTAAGATACTCGTATACACATGTTAAAAAGTTTTTCGTACAGCCTCTAATTTTACAATAAAGATTTCTTTTTTTTCGTTTCTAAGTTTTAAAATTATAAATATTGAAAAAAGATAAGTGTTGCTCTCCATATTTACCATTTACAATGATGTGTGCATAAGTGTCGATTATATTGTTAACCGCCACATTTTGTTCGGTTAAATTTAACAGACACTTTTTCGTTAAATGTGACACCATTAAAAGTTAATCATACATTGTGAAATATATTTTTAGTTAACCGACTGTTAAAGTTCCAATTAAGTTTTAATCAGAGATTGTGAAAATGGCCGTAAGTGCCTTCAAATATTGTTTTTTAGAGTATTAGAAGCAATCGAAAAATCAATGGAAGAATATAGATCATTAAATTCAGCGCATATTCTACGGAATGCATCCAAATTGGCATAGTTGGAGCGGAAATATTGAAGTTTTATAGGAACATAATATCTTGTTGGACGATTTGGTATTGTAAATTCAATGTGACGGAGTAAGAACGAACGCTGAGTCAATAACGCCATTTATTAGATTCATTGCAAATGATACATTCATGTATGTTCTCCTACTTTTCAAAGTAGGAAGCTTAATAAGTGCAAGGCGACTTTCATATAATGGGAGATTAAGATCACGACGATTCCAAGAAAGTCCACGCAGACAAAATAAAAGAAATTGTTTTTAAACTGATTCAAATGTCTTTATGTGGATATCATACTGCGGATCGCAAATAATACAGGCGTATTCGAGAATGGGTCTCACCAGCGACCTAAACAAAAGCTTTATAACGTAGGGATCATTAAATTCCTTACCCCAACGTTTTATGAAATCCAAAACTCCTTTGGCTTTATTCACTGATTGGGAAATGTGTAAATTAAAACTTAATTTTCTGTCGAGTGGGACACCAAGATGAAGGAATGTTTCAACTTCCTCAAGAGTATAATCATTAATATAATAATAATTATAGGATATAAATAAGTGAAATTTTATGAAATTAATAAAATTGAAATGACTTTTCAGCACAATATTAAAAATTATTACTCTGCACGAATTGTGTGTGCTAAAAATTTCTGACATAGTCGAGGTCGACGAAATAGTGATAAAAATATTATGCAGCAACAAGAGGAAAAAGAGAAACATATTCGTTGCCAACCCAAAACAAATTTCGTCTGTCTGACTTTTAATTTCATTGTCTCGTCTATATGAATCGAATAGTGCTGATGACTAGTTATTTCAATAGCAAATCTTTGCAGTTCTACTATTGTCATTTCCTGCAGGGATACTATACATATTTCAATATGAATGTGTTTCACTACACATATGATTCAACACATATCAAGTCATGTGTATAAACATGCTCACATATGCCACACATTTATCATTTCGTTGCAATGTTTTTGTATTTTTTGTTTTTTAATTTTTTTTTTTCTTTTTTTATTATTATTCTGCTTTATTTCGTTCATTTTGTCTATTGTTGTTGTAAAATCTTTTTCGAGCTTTGTAATTTCTACAAAATTTTAATATGATTTATCTAGAAGAATGATAACGAATACTCAACGAGTATTTTAACTGCTGTGAATGTTCGAGGAAAAACAGCAATTCACATTTATTTTAAAGTTTAAAATTTTATCGTGTTCACTAATTTCAAAAAAAAAAAATTACAAATATTTAAGAAAGTTCATTCTAACAATTAGGAATTTACTTTTAAAGAATTTTTGTAATTACGTTCCTTTTAAAACAGTTGCGACATTTAAGCATTTTAAGGTGCTATTAATGCAAAGTTTATGGCTGTAATAAACACATGTCTTCGATACTACAAAGAATTGTGATATGCAGGGAAATGAAATGCCCGACAGGCTTGTTCGATAGGGAACGGCTTTATCCGAACCACAATATACAGGTGTTCTGATATCAATACGTGAGATCAGTGTGTTCAAGATTTACGTCAGCACTTGCCCGGGGGTCTTAATCTGACGGTGGTCTCAACACCGAGTAAATAGGAGACGACCACTAACGCCCCCAGAGCATGTACCTATTGCTCTGACTAAGACTTGCCTTCTAGAGTTGGGTAGCAAATCAATATAGTTATCCCTCATTCTATACTGCACCTTGTTGAGCTGTTCGAGCGGTCTAAACTCTGTGTCACATCAGAATGTTTTTTCGTCAAGAACTATTTAACAGTAATACTGTCAGTTCCCCACACACCCTCCGCTGGTTGGCGAACGTGGGCCCTACGATGATGAGGTTCCACCGCCCTTTACCGGGGAGGAACTGAGGATCGCTGCCGGGGCTCTTAGGACGGGGAAAGCCCCTGGCCCGGATGGGGTACCGTCGGAGGTGCTCAAGATCCTGGCTGAGAGCAGGCCGGAAGCATTGCTTCCGGTATATGATGCTTGTTTAGTCCAGGGCGTCTTCCCAAGACGCTGGAAAACACAGCGGCTCGTGCTTGTTGGCAAGGGCAGGGGCGATCCGACCCAGCCATCGGCTTATCGGCCACTTTGTATGTTGGATGGTGCCGGCAAGCTGCTGGAGAAGCTACTGCAAAGAAGGCTGGCGGAGGCCGTGAGGATGGCTGGGGGGCTGTCGGATAGACAGCATGGCTTCAGACCTGCCAGGTCAACGCTCGGGGCGATTGCTGATGTGGTTGAGTGCTTCGAGCGCGCTCAGAGCGAGAGGCGCTATTATCCGAAGCGCATAGTTATCCTGGCAACACTCGACGTTCGGAATGCCTTCAACAGCCTACGATGGGCTGATGTTCTAGAGGCGCTACGGGGGAGGTTTCGTATTCCCGGATACTTGTATAGAATTCTCCGTAGTTATCTGGACGATCGGGTACTGTTGTACGATACGCCGACGGGGCGGAGGAGCAGGACGATCACGTCCGGCGCGGCCCAGGGATCTGTGCTGGGCCCGGACCTATGGAATCTGACCTACGATGGGATCTTTGGGGTGGAAATGCCCGAGGATGCTCAGCTCGTGGGATACGCGGATGATATAGCGGCGGTGATCTTGGCGCGGGATATGGATGACGCCAGGGGGAAGCTGAACCGGGTCATGATAAGGACCCGGATGTGGCTTGAGGACCACGGCTTGGAATTGGCCGGGGAGAAGACCGAGGTGATGTTGATGACGCGGGCACACATACCACTCGATGTCGGCATGCAGATAGGGGATGTGTCTCTGGTTACCCAGAGTGCCATAAGGTATTTGGGCGTCAGACTCGACTGTAGGCTGACTTACTGGGCCCAAATACGGCATGTGGCGACTAAGGCGGCGAAGATGACTGGCATGCTGAGCAGACTCATGGCGAATGTCGGAGGTCCGACACAGAGCAAGAGGAGGCTGATTATGGCGGTCACGAAGTCGATCTTGCTGCATGGGAGCGAGATTTGGGGAAATGTACTGGGTGAGAGAACCAAACGCAGGGTACTCGAGGCGGTACAGCGGACGGCGGCCCTTAGGGTTGCTTCGGCTTACCGCACGGTCTCGGGCGCTGCGGTCCTGGTGATATGTGGGGAAATACCCATAGACCTCTTGGCGCGCGAGCGGTGGGAGGCTTGGAACTCGAGGGGGGAGGACCCTGGTGTTGGTGCTATTGGTCTGAGACCCCAAACTGTCCGGCGATGGCAGGACAGGTGGACCGCGGACACGGTCGGCAGGTGGACGGCAAGGCTCATTCCCTGCGTGGAAGTATGGATTCGGAGGAAATTTGGGGAAGTTAACTACTTCCTGACACAATTCCTCTCGGGCCACGGATACTTTCGAAAGTACCTGTACCGGATGGGCAGGGCAGATGGTCCCGACTGCATTTACTGTAGTATTACGGATGATGATGCAGAACACACTTTCTTCGACTGCCCCAGGTGGCATGCTGAGAGAGCTGCAATGGCGCAGCGGGTTGGCGGGTTCGCTCCTGCCACCGTGATAGGGAGGATGCTCGATTGTGAAGACAATTGGGACGCTGTGGCACAGTACGTGGGATACGTTCTGCGGAGGAAGAAGAGGGACCTCGATGCGCTGCTGCATATCGGGGCCCCCTCTGACAGGGACCAGGCGATACGGGCCGGGGCCATGGCGCCGGCTGCAAACTTGGCGGACCCAGACGTGGGTGATTGAGAGTGGTCCTAATTGGGACGTGGCTCTGGGCCTTCCCGAAGTAATGCGGAAAGCGGTTCCGGGGAGGAATATACCCAGAGGAGGAGGAGGGAATTTTTTAGTGGCAACACCACTCGACGCAGAAGACGACGGTCTCTGTAAGTGCGAAGGCATTTTCAACCCTACCTCACACGCCAAAAAAAAAAAAAAAAAAAAAAAAAAAAAAAAAAAAAAAAAAAAAAAAAAATACTGTCAGTTCCAGATACATTCCAGTGACTACTGTTGAATGGCAACAGCACCTAGTTAAGTAGAAGTCGTATCAAGAATATGTGCCTTACCTGACATATTCTCGAACAAACCAAAGACTCGACTTCCTGCGTAACTTTAGGTTTCAACCATAGCCTCTACGAATCCATTCCCAAACCAGCACACACACTCCAACTTTTCAGGGTGAACACGAAGTACTCACTTAAGAGTACATCAGTCATTAAACCCTTACTTGGCGCTGAAGGTGTGGGGCTAAGCTGGTCCCGTAGTACTAGATTAGATTTGAACTGGATTTAATCAGTCACACGGATATACAAGCATATCCTCCTCAATCTCTAGTCAGATTTCGAAGAGTCACCTCTTCTCTCATTTTCAATATCAAGGGGAGACCAAGGTAATGTTACACCTTTAGCTAGGTACCGCGGGGTCGCTAAAACACCCGTAGGTTTAGAAACAAGTTCCTAAACCCCCTTGCGGGAAATACGTGAGATCAGGCGGAAACTATGGCTTAAATGTTTGAAAAAGACAGAAAGCAGGTGCAGCAGATTGAGCGTCTGGTCAATCTCGAGGCAATCTTGGCCGTGCTATAATAGGCAGAGGATACTGGGAGCTTCGGTCTTTGCGGAGCTTGGCGATTCTTGAATGTGGCCGGCTGGATTTAGATGCTGAGTGCTACAGCCCACATCAATTACTTCCTTTATCTTTGGGTTATGCGAGATTTTTTTTTTTTGGTATCAAAACAGCACTTTGTGCTAATTCTCAACATAACTCAACATCACCCCCTCCTCTTCAACCCAACATTGCCACAGCCGGTTTTTTTTTTGTTTTTCTTTTTTAGCAGATTAAAATCTTAAGTCTCAAGACATTTTAAATTGCCATACGAAATTTATCCAAATTATCGTATTAATTTCAAATGAAGTAAGTCAGTGTCCTTAATTTGAATATATTTCCGTTTGAAGTATTTAAACGGTGTGTGTAGATTTTCGAATAAATCCCAGCAAAAAATAATTAAAATTTTAGAAGCAGTATTGTCTGCCTTACGGAACATGATTAGATTTTTCAGGGGCTCAAGCTTAATTTGAAAGCTTAAGGAGTCAAGTATTTCTGAGATTTTTGATTCGATGCAGTAGTTTTTGCTGGGTTGTTACATTTGCTTCAACTTTTGTTTCCTTTTAAATGCAAAAAAGGCTTACAACAAATTCTCCCAACTTTTCTAAGACGATTTACAATCCCCTAGAGTTAATTTGTTTTCATGGTTTTTCATTTTCTTTTTTTTTTTTTTACTTTTCCCTATTCTCCATTCAGAGGAAAACAATTTCAACTTAAATATGGGCAACAAGAAAACAACACACAAAAAGCATGTTGAAGTTTCTTTGAAGCAAAACAGAAAAAAAAATTATTTGTTTTAGTCTGCAAGATTCTCTGTTGGTTTTATTGTTACGAGCAAAAAAAAAAAGAAAAAAATTGCTCTTATTTAAGATTTAAAGCCACTTTATTGTTTTACTTCTCAATTTCAACCTCAACGATTACAAGCATTAAATTCTTGAGAGAGTTTTTGTTTCAGTTTTGATCAATCTTTATGCTGTTGTAGTACACTTTGGCTAATAAATGAACTCTACAAGACAATCAATAAGTGAAAACTTCAATGAAATCATCGATTGGAAATGTTTTTATTCAATTTACAAGACTGCATTATAAATAGAAAACAGTGAAATGGTCAAAGCCGCTGCCTAGTTACACCCTGAATTCATTTGCAGTTTCAGAAACCCTCTTCGCTACTCTTTTCAATTCAAACTAAAAATTTTTCCAAATGAATGTATGAATATTTAATTGTTTTTAAGACTGCATAGTTAATTTATCACAATCATGTGACAATAACTGTTAATTTTAGAATAAAGGAAAAAAGAAAAATTAATCTGCCACGTATATACATATTTTCTAGGCCTCTACACACGTCATCAGTACACTGTGTGTCTCCAGGAACGAAATTGTAAGGCCCTCAATATCATCTGTGTAAACCGACAAACTTTCAAGATTTAAATAATGATTAGATTTTTATGTAAACGAAATCTATTCGAAAGCAGCTGAAGATTATTTCAAATTTCATAAATAGTAATTTTATAAACCTTAATACTTTCGACTTCTTATAGATAAAATTATAGCAAAATGAAATGAATTTAATATGTGCGAAACTAAATTGTCCTAAACGAAACATACCTTTGAAACATTTGCACGGATTTAACGTACCCCGTCAGCAATTTATTTCTCATGCCATCGCAATGACACTTTATAATTTTTTTTTATAATAAAACTACCTTAAATCGAAATAATGTTATTCCAAATTTAATTTATCTATTGAATATATTCTTATAACTTTAATTTTCACCTCATTCTCTACTGTTGTTGCCATCCATTGGCTCTTTTAATGTCCATTAATGGTTTTCTGTATTCCGTATAAATCATTCAGTGACAATAAAGCTGTCAAACATTTTTGAAATCAACAATCATAAAGTTTGGAAACTGTCAAAAGTGTTTTGTATGCCAATACAATTATACAAGTAGTGAAAGTTGAAACACAACAAACAAACAAAAAAATAAAGAGTTAAATGATATTACACCACACACATACATACATAGATACATACACACGGGCTGACAGACAACGTACGAGTATACAATACAGACATGCAGCAAATGAGTTCAAATAGCAAGCAATATGTTCAAGTATTTGTCATCAACTTTAAGGGATCAGAAAGCCACTGAGCATTTATGTATTAACTTTCTACACCATGAGTAGCAGATACAACAAACGTGTGACAGTTTGATTGACGTGCTCTTCTTGTTAATAAAACAATTTAATAGAATAATAAAAAGAACATGCGGTGTATTAATTGTTAAAGTAAGTTGGACTAGTGACCGTATAAGTCTGCAGTTCTAAGATTTGGAACTATTGAAATTGTAAAAACAAAAAAATATGTGAAATATGAGTTCGTTTCTTTAGCCTCTGCTTTCGCCATTGCGTGACTAGAATAACAATATGAAAAGAAAATCAATTGTTCAATTCACAAGCTCGTAGTAACTTTGTGTTAGCCTTTTAATATACAATACTGTATTTTTATTTATGGCAATATTCATACAAAAGTGTGTTCCGATTAAATGGTTGAATTTCATGTTATTATTTTAAAACATATAAATTTGTCACTAACTGGTTAATCCCCCAATGTTAACTACACAGAAAAATTTAAATTTTGCATTAGAATAATATATTTTTTCAATTAACTATTCAATTAAATTTTTTATTAATTTAATGACTCAATACTTAAATAAATATATAATTTATTTCTTATATATTTATTTATTTATCTATTTTCTTGAGTAGTATTTTTATTTAAGTACTTAACTAATTGCTTAATTTCGCATATGTTACCCTGTCTATGCAAATCGAAATTAATATACAATAAGCATTTAAGTAGAATTTAAATATGTTTTTGCTATTAAAAATTTGTTTAAAAATTTCAAAATATTTAATTAAATTTTTAGTTATTATTTTATTAATTATTTAATTGAAAATTAACTCGATTAATTTAATTGATATTATTAGGTTCTTTATAGGTGAATATCTCATTAATTTTTTAATTGATATTACAAAATTTTTAATTGAAATGTCAGCCCGCTAAACATGATCAAATAACTTGTGGACCTTTACTTTATCGGACGTCTACAGATGATATATGGATTTCACATGTTTTGATGTACACAGAAAAAAAGTTTTTTTTTAATTTTAATTAAAATTTGTTTAATATCAATTAAGAAATTACTTAAACTTTTTTCTTTAAATCAATTAATACTATCAATTAAATTCTTTCACAGCAAAAAATAGTTTATTTATTTTTTCAAGTATTTAACTCAAAAATTAATTAAAAATTTATATGAATTGATTAAAGTTTTAATAGAAAAATATATTATTAATAATAAAAGATAATGACAATATTATGATTTTTTTAAATTCTTTGGAAGTTCTTTTATTTTTCTGGGTTGCACATTATGGGTTCATTATTAAGAACGCAGCAATTTGTGTGCGATTTGGCAACAAATAACATTGCGCATTACAAATTAAACTCTTTTTTTGGCACTAATAACCGATTTAATCAAACGCCTTAATCAGCTATCAATTACTTTGAATTCCCTATAATGCACATATGCGAATTAATGTTTAGCGCAATACGTAAATATATTTAAAATCGTTATATGAAAACTGTTTCTAACTGGCAGTAGGATAAAGTACTTAAATCCAAGGAAAAAATCAGCAGCATTTCTATAAATATTTTTTGCCATCTGAAGCTCATTAAGAGCCAAATTTTGTCTGCGTTTCGCTGAAGATAAACACATCAAGGGATTTGGTCCGTTACAATACATTGAAAAGAAATTATTATACGTTTATTTGCAGAAATATTTGCACAGCGTAAATAAATTATAAACGATTCTAAAGGAATACACGCTATAACAGTTTGAAATTAGTTCCATGTAATGCATATCTTACTCACGCAAGTGCAGACTTTATAAATTTCATAATGTAGCAGTATAACAAGGGAACTGCACGCGTTCGCTGGGGGAAAAGACATCTCATATGACGGACAAGAAATCCCATAATAAGAAAACGCCGCCTTACAGCAGGGTTTACTGTTATTCGACATGTCTGCGTATACTTGTTATATTAATAAATATTGCTCATACGTTACCATGGCCACTAATAAAAATATATGTATGTATGAATGAATGTAAGACAACATCCATCTTAATAATAGAAAGCATTTATTTGAAGAATAAAAGATTTCAAAGGAAAACTGTTGAGTATTTAACGTATTACATATTTTAAGATTTTTGGCTGTAGAAGTCGGTCGCATAGCCACGGATACAAATGAATTCTGTGAATTATTTCTGTTACAATATAAAGCCAGCAGTAATTTATCAACATCATAAGCTCTTTATATCAAATTCGTACATTTACCGCAAATATGTGTATCATAAGGAAAAAGAAAAGAATATATTAAATCTTTCATAAGATGAGAACTTTAGTTGTAAATGTTGCAAGGAAAGAAATGAATATATGACAACCTTAAGAAATTAACGTCTTTGTGACATAATTTTAAAAATTATATTCTTTTAATTTTTTCGATATTTTTGTTGTTGAATTATAGTTCTTGTTGAATTTAGAGCTTGAGTTCTAATAATATTTCGAGTTTTAAACTTATTTTTTAATTGCGAGAGTATTGAAGATTAGTGATATAAAGCTTAATATATGGAAAATTAAAAGTATTTCAGTTAATAATAATTACGCACACATTCACTGATCTCTGGATTAATAAGGCAATATAAAAATTGCAATAATTTAAATAGAAGAATGAACCAACAATTATAAGTCATTAACTTATGTACCTTTTACAAGATTTTTTAATTTTGAATTAAAATTTTGTTAATTAATTAATTTCTTTACAGCTGAAAATGTAATCAATTTTTTAATTAATGTTACAAAATTTTTAATTTAATTTTTTTTTTTAATTTTTTTGCGTGTATTGAAAATTAATTCAATTTAGAATAAATTCAATAATAATTTAATAGATACTCTTTTTTACAGGTGTAAGTCTAATTAATTTTCTAATTGATATAACAAAATTTTTAATTAAAATTTAGTTTTTTTTCAGTGTATTGAAAATTAATTCAATTAAGTCAACAACAGTAATTTAATTGTTAGTATTAGTCTAATTAAAGTTTTAATTGATATTATAAAATTTTAAATTAAAATTTTCTTTAATTTTTTTTTTTTTAATATTTTTGTTAATACAAATTATTATTTCCTGACGATGCTACCTATTTGGTAGCGAAATATTGAGAAATAAATAATAATTAAAAAACTTTTCATAAAAATGACCATCGCTCAAAAATAAATATAATTAAAAAATTTTCATTAATTTTTTTTTTCTGTGTATAAGAAACATTAACCAGGCTTAAAGGAGTACCCTATCTATAATCTATTCTAAAAGTTAGAAAGAAAAAAAGAAATTATATTCTTAATTCTTAAATTCAAAAATAATTTAATCTTTTTTACAGGTGTAAGTCTAATTAATTTTCTAATTGATATAACAAAATTTTTAATTAAAATTTTGTTTTTTTTTTCAGTGTATTGAAAATTAATTAAATTAAGTCAACAACAGTAATTTAATTGATGCTATTAATTTCTTTACATGTGAAAATGTAATTAATGTTTTAATTAATGTTACAAAATTTTTAATTTAAATTTTTTTGCGTGTATTGAAAATTAATTTAATTAAAAATAAATTCATTAATAATTTTATTGATATTCTTTTTTACAGGTGTAAGTCTAATTAATTTTTTAATTGATATAACAAAATTTTTAATTAAAATTTTGTTTTTTTTCAGTGTATTGAAAATTAATTCAATTAAGTGAACAACAGTGATTTAATTGTTAGTATTAGTCTAATTAACTTTTTAATTAATCTTACAAAATTTTAAATTAAAATTTTCTTTTATTTTTTTTCTGTGTATAAGAAACATTAACCAGACTGAAAGAAGAGTACCCTATCTATACTCTATTCTAAAAGTTAGAAAGAAAGAAAAAAAGAAATTATATTCTTATACAGTTTCCTATTTTACAGGTTAAACTTTTTGTTGCTTGTAAAATGCCATTGCAACTTCCGGTTTATGGCTCAAGCAAAGTACTTGACTGAACGATATAAAGTTATTTTGCAAAGTACACACTCAGAAAACGGTAAAAAGAAAAATAGATATATTTAACAGAGAGCTGGAAAATAAAGCAAGAAAATTAATGTAATTTTTATGTGTGAAAAAGAAACCACAACAACAACGCAAACAAATGGAAAAAATCTATATTTATCAAACACAGCAAAACAACTTAAAAGAAGAAAAAAAAAAGAAATATCTTCAGATAAATAAAAAAAAAGACGAAAGTGCCATAAAAGAAAAAAGCAAGAAAAAATATTAAATCCAAACAGGATGTTAATCTAAAATTCTCTCTATATTCAAAGATAAAATTACTACTCACACATCTACGGAATACATACACACACACACACACATATAAAATATTTTGATTATACAAAAATAAAAGCGGAATCGTAATGCTGGCTGGCATCACATGAAAATTAGGAGCAAAAAAATACAAATGATTTGCCACGTATCTTTACGTGTATTTCATGTGCAAAAAGCAATTTATGTTCTGATTTTTCCTTTCTGATTTCTTTTCTAATGTAAAATTATCGAGCGCATCTATAGTTTGGAAGATTGTTTTTTGAAAAAACTAACTTTAATGGATCTTCTTCGAGTATTCGCAAATCAGAGGAATACAGATGGATATATGATAAGAAAACGATTCGAAAAAGTGCTGAACGTCACACAGAGGAGTATTTCACCCAAAAAGCTGGCCAAAGTACGCAGCTCGATAGACAACAATATTTAACATTATATTGCAAATTTTTTGAAGACTTCTAGTGGCGATTTGTAGCTCTGAGACCCTGCTAAAGTCAGGAAAGTGAAGAAAATTATATGAGATTTAAATGTTTTTTTCGGTTTCTAGATGTTTATATGATATTTTTTATGCGGCTAAACGAATAAAGGTTTAACATTGATTTTTTTTCGCTGAAAGGTTAAAAATATATTGAATATTCATGTTGAAACAATTCAAAAGCTAACAAAAAAAAGGTTTTTAAAATCGAGGTTAGCATCTCTACGAATTATGTTTAATACCACAATAAAAGAGTCGCGAGTAGAATACAATTTTCTCCCGATAAGAGCACAGTTCATGATCACAAAATGAGCAAATATTCTGGTTTTTTAATCACGCTGAAATGTAGAAGAAGACTAAAATGTTTTTTTTTGCGCTTAAAGCACTTTATTGAATTAGTAATAATTTGCCCTGCATTAAGAATAAAACCCGAGCACTCATTAAGAATAAAACCGAATATGCACAGCTTTTTTCAATAGAGCTCTAAGAAACGAGTCTTCGTTTATTTTCACATAGCTCTTCATCCACTTAACAGACCCCCACATACATAAATTTTATGTAGAAGTCTCCATTTTTCCAAAATGAGCAATCCCCTTAAAAATTTCATCTAATTTTGCTAACTGTTCTTACGTTCTGTTACGTGGAAAGAGAGTCATGTGAAAAGCAATCGTTTGCGTCTTCGTTAAATAAAATTTTTGTAGTGTTCAAGTTCACAAGTAATTTGTCACAATATTGTGAATAAATTACCTTCCTGATTTTAATAAGGGAAAAAAGAACAGTTAATCTCCAACACCAGTTGAGTAGAACACGTATATATATAGTTTCTATGTCACTACATACGCCATCAGTACTCTTTGTGTCAACAGGGAAGTAGTTGTAAGGTCATTAATATCATCTATTTAACACGTCATAGTTTAGGAAAATGCATACGAGAATAATCGTTACTGTCTACATACTATTAACAAAGGTTGCCAGCTATGTTTTCTTTGATCTTTTTAGTAAAAGTCATACTTCATATATTCCCAAAGGGCAAAGCTTTTGTTTTTCAGTACGGCTGAGAACGAAATTAGTTTTTTTATACAACTTTTTAACTGTTTTTCCTTATTCAATTTTTCTTGGTTTATTAGCCCTCCATCGGATGGCAATGAAAAACCACTTGATAGTTATTTTGTCCTTTCATTGAAAGTCTAACTAAAATTTGTTTGCCGCACACTTGCGTTCTTAATATTTAGAATTGTTCATAAATAAGAAAAAATTTTTAAGAAGACGACGGAAAAACTTGTGCTATTTTTACTACAGCAACTGTACATGTGCATGCATAAGTCGTAAAAATATTATATGAAAATATATGTTTGTATGTACCCCCAGTCACTCTTCCCTTCACATTTGCTTATAGTGAAATTAATCACTTTAACAACTGAACACCTGAAACACTAACGAAATATGTTTCCTCTTTTTTTTTTTTGCTATAAAATAATACAAAAAAAATTATTTAATGCTTCTTAATTCCCTTTAACTTTGTGCTGGGAAAAACTGAATTAAGTGTCTGTCTAGCAGCCACCAACAACATTTTCCGATATCAAATTCTTTTTGCCAGTAGTCCGTAATACGACGATGATAAGAAGCGTTTTTAATACTAATGATTGCGCGTGATAGGTGAGAAGAAAACAAATAGCTGGATTTAAAAAAAAAAAGAAATTGTGCTTTAAAGCAAAATATTTAACTGCAATTTAATTGAGTGTATGAGTGGGGTTTCCATTCCATTCAAAGGAAATAAATGTTTTAATTAGTGGAAAATATGACAATATGATGCATATTCCAGCAGTCGTGGATATCTGACAAATTTCAATCGGTTGGTCCAACACTTTCAGAGAGTGCTAGAAATTAGAATAAATTTTTCTAAACCTTTTAAAATTAAATAGATTAAAATTCAAATTTTAGATAGCATTATTCCGAAATTCTAGTGATTCCATATATATATAAAATTAAAAATAAAACTTCAGTTGACGAAAAAATATTATATGGGCCATGGTCAAATTCGCCACATTATATTAATCCCTCCCTCCATGCTGATAAAAAAAAATCCACTTATCAGCCCGATAAATAAATTAAGCAAAAAGTAGTTTACCCCAGTTGTCATCACCTTTCGTACCACCGTAACTCTAAATTCAAAATTCCATATTTGTAAACAATTATGTGTCAGAAATTACATTATTTAATAATTAAATTTATGTATGAATATCCGTTCAATTAAACAAATAAAAACATTACAAAAAGAATTGAAAAATGTTTGTAAAGATGCTGTTTGGTTTGTTTTGTTTGTATATTTTATAATTCTCAAATACTTTTTGGGAGTTCTTGTATAAACATGTAAAATTTATTAGCTTTTTCCAAGAGTTTGGTTAAAGATCTACTGAGCATTTTGGTATTAGCATCAAATGAAATGCTGCATGTGGACCTGCTAAACCATATAACAAACATAGATAAATAATCGTAATGAATTGTGACTAACATTGAATAGTTGAAAAAATAGCTGCATAATCTTATTAATTTTTCAATTTATATTTTTTGCAATTAATGAAAATTATTGCAATTAAGTCAACAATAATAATTTAATTGATACTATAATATCTTTTGTCTTCACCGATGGTTCTAAGATGGAATCTGGGGTGGCGGCGGCGTGTGTTTTCTCCGCTGATCTGGGAGTTTCTTCTACAGGCTTCCGGATACCTCGAGTGTCTTCCGCTGTTCGCTAACTGCCAGGATTCCCTGATACTAAGAAGACGGTGTGTGGGGCGCAATGTTACTATTCTTTTCAATAGTCAGGCGGCGACAAGGTCTTTTGATAGTTTTTCTAGTAAAGGGTCACTTTTTCTGTTGCAAGAAGACAGACGTAGGGGTTTTGCAGGGAACGTGGGTTAATTGATATTACGAAATGTTTAATTAAAATTTATTTATATATTTTTCTGTATGTAGCGCAGCGCTCAACAGCTTAAGGTAGTGGTATATAAAATTCGGTTTTGCCTTTTAAAAAAATTCATAATTTGAATTTACTAGCATTTCATTAAACTGTAGCAAGTACATTTGTAGCATATTTTGTAGTTTTTTTTTTTTTAATTATCAAAATGATTTTATGAATTTATTACCGTATCATATTATGAGCATGAATTAAAACAATTTACGAGTGCCTTGTTTTAAATGGCAGCAGACTATTATCCATTAATATCACATATGAGTTGGAGATAGTAAATGGAAAAGTATGTAGTACGCACATACTTGTGTTTATACATGCAAAATTTTACTAAATATTTATAATATTTGCATACATTTAGTAAATTGTAATTATTATTTGTGAAGTGCATACTTTGTTGATATTAAATATTATTTTCAACATGCAATTAACAAAAACATTCTGCTCTCTGGTACATATAACACACTCACACACACACGCACACACACACACACTCAAACACACACGCACACACGCACACGTATGTGTGTAACAAATTGTGGGCTTTATTGGTTTTGGGTTTTATGTAGTTCACTGATATTGGAAACTGGTCAGAACATTGTTCTTAAAAATAAATTCCATTATAGTAAACAAGCACACCTTCTCCCTGGTTTGAAATTGAAATACTTAAAACTGAATAAACAAAATTCCCTTGAGTGATGATGGCAAATAAATGTATGTTTTTCTATTGTTATTTGTTACAAATTTTATTGCAAAATTATTTCGGTCAGGCATTAGTCAAGGACCACTCATCCCAATTGTAAGTTATGGAATAGAGTAATGCAAGACGCTTAATTTGCCTTCAAGATTATTAAAATTTTATTCAGTTTATATGTGGTTTATTTCATATAATACTAGGTTAACCTGTGTGCAGTACCCATTTTTTGGCAGCTGTTGTGATAACCCAGCGATTTGTAACAAATTTTCAAACTTTGACTGCTGCCGCACAGTGACCTTTTCTTTTGGTACTGTGAGTCATAATAACGTTGACATTTTTTAGTGGATCTTTATTGACAAGTTTATTATTTTATTGATACTAATATTTGTTTACAAAAATTATTGAGTTCAAATTTGAATAAATTTAGAAAATTTTCAAATTTTTTTTTGTTCTTTTAAAAATAAACTGCTAAAGTTTTTATACATAAATTTTTTTTGGACATGATAGCAGTATTAGTTTTCAACTTATATTACGTTTTTCGGTTATAATAATTAGATTATTTTTTATTTTTTACGGGAGATTTTAAATTAAAATTTTTTTTTTTTGTATTTTTAAAAATTGCACAAATTCCGCAGGAAAGTGCGGATAAACTGCTGAAGTTTTTATACATGAATTTTTTTTGGACATGATAGCAGTATTAGTTTTCAAATTATTTTACGTTTTTCCGTTATATAATTTTATTATTTTTTATTTTTTACGGGAGATTTGAAATTTGAAATTTTTTTCTTTTTTTAATTTTTTTTTTTTAATTTTTGTTTTTTAATTTTTTTTTTTTTTTCAAAATTAATCTAAACCTTCAGCTACTTTCTACGAGCTTAATCAAATAGGTGAAAATATTCAATAATATATATCTTAAGTATCCTGTGAAAAATTCAGCTGCAAACTCGTGGAAACAAGGATACAAAAGCAAATAAATTAAGGAAATCCCCGAATAAAAAATACAGTAAAATATTGATAATCCGTATATTTGATTACCAAATTATCTTTGTATGCTTGTAAATTTTAAAATTTCTAGTTATAACAATCTTGTTGATCAAGTGCGAGATGTGATGCTGATTAGACACTATTGTAAATGGTATTGTTCTCCCAAGTATTTCGATATGAAAGAAAAAATATCACGTATATTCCATGTTTGAGTAGTTTATGGAAGCCTTATTTTTGTTTCTAATAAATAAAGTAATGTGTCTTAAAAACTTTAATGTTTGATATGATATTCTGAAATGCTTAAGAGAAAAAAATTACATTGTTTTCAAAACTTCTAACGCCGACCCGCTTATATGTATCTGTACGGCATTATTTATTATTATTTGTATTATTATTTTATTAAAGTCACACAAATTCCATTTTGTTATTTGCCTCGCTTAGACATACTTATTTGATTTCTTGTCATAATTTCCTTCTTTTTGTTTTGGTGTTGTGCTTCTGTTTATCATGGCGTTCAATATACGCCATATTTCAAGTACAGGCATATTATTTATGGAAGACCATTTAGCAATCAATATTTGACAAAATTTACGATTCGATTTACGATTAGATGTGGGAAATAGCTTTCATTGTGCACATCACAGATATTTATTTAAATGAATACGAGCAGAGGAGGAATGTCATGGGATTGAGCTGCAGGTATATTTTTCATTAATATTTCATTTCTTACATAGAAAAAAATTCAACGTTTTTATTTTTAATAAACAGCTTTAATTTGTAATAAAATAGTTTCTCAATTAACAGTTTAATCAATTTAATTAAATTTTTAATTAATTTTAGGCTTATTACCTAAATCAATAATTAATTGATTTTGATTGAAATGCTATAAGCTGAGTGTTTTATTTCATATTCATTTCATATGAATAATGAATTATTAAAAATTTGTTTCATATTTAATAATAATATTTAAAAATTTTAAATTAATTGAAAATTAATTCAATTAAGCCAACAATTATAATTTAATCCATATAATTAATTTCTTTGCAAGTGGAAATTTAATTAGTTTTTTAATTGATGTTTTTATAATAAAAAAATTTTGTTTTATTTTTTCTGTGAATTGACTGTCTATTCTTTGGTATTTTTTTGCTTTTTGAACAGTCAGGCAATAACGATGCATATTAACAATGGCGTTAATGGGTGTTGCCTTCTTTTTCTTAAGGTGAAGTGATTGTGTAAAGTCTGATTTATAATTTGCAAACAAGAGCTGTAGTGCCTTTTGCGTCAAGTAGAAGATAATTTTTTTAAGCTGAACCACCAACAACCAAGAAAAAAAATTTGATAACTGGAGTAGGTTTCGCACCCACGAATTTCGGCAGAGTGGAGTCAATGCCCAAAATACTACTGAATGTTCACAAAATCAGTCCTCACTTTCTTACTATCAGCGGCAGCATATCGATGAATATACAGAACAAATAAAATGAAATTTTAATTAAAACTTTTGTAACATCAATTAAAAATTTAATTAGATTTTCACCTGCAAATCAATTAATAGTACCTATATATTATTTAAATTTTTTAAACAATTTAAACAAATTTTTAATAGCAAAAAAAAAAATATTTTAATTCAATTCGATTGTTTTTATTTTATGAAAATCAGATAAGCATTAAAATAAGCCGTCATTTTTTAGCTAGGAAAAAACATTACTTATTTATTTATTTAAATATTGAGCCCAAAAGTAATAAATAATAATAATAAATAATAATAAAAAAAATAATTCAATTCAATTCGAATCATTCAATAAAATAAGAATTTTTGTAACAAACCCTGGAAGTCGAAATTTTAATTTTAATTAATAATTTAAAGGAAAAAAAGTGAATATTATATTTTTCAATTATATTAATTTAATTACTTTTGGGCTCAATATTTAAATAAATAAATAATTAATGTTTTTTTCCCAGCTAGAAAATGACGGCTTATTTTAATGCTTATTTGATTTTGATGATTTTTATGAAATAAAAACAATCGAATAGAATTCAAATATATTTTTTTTGCTATTAAAAATTTGTTTAAACTTTTCAAAATATTTAATAATATTATTAATTATTATGATTAAAAATTTATTAATTATTATGATTAAAGATTTAATTGAAACTGAATTCAATTAATTCAACAACAATAATTTAATTTCTAATATTAATTTCTTTATAAGTCTTTAATTGGAATAGTATATTTTTCAATTATAAATTTATTTAGTTCTATTAATTTAATTACTTTTGGGCTCAATATTTAAATAAATAAATAATTAATGTTTTTTTCCCAGCTAGAAAATGACGGCTTATTTTAATGCTTATTTGATTTTGATGATTTTTATGAAATAAAAACAATCGAATAGAATTCAAATATATTTTTTTTGCTATTAAAAATTTGTTTAAACTTTTCAAAATATTTAATAAAATTTTTAATTATTATGATTAAAGATTTAATTAAAACTGAATTCAATTAATTCAACAACAATAATTTAATTTCTACTATTAATTTCTTTATAAGTCAAAATGTAATTAAATTTTTAATTGACATTACAAAATTTTTAATTAAAATTCTGTTTTCTTTTTTATATGTAATAGTACTAGATAGTAAAAAAATAAATAAAAAATTGGATCGTGGTATACGCAACAAATAAAAAAAATACCATTTTGTAGGTCAGTGGTATGGACGCAGACCGCGAATCATTTTGTTATTTTTATAATTAAAAACGTTTTCTGAAGTATTAAGTAGTGCATCGAAGTTTCATCAGTAATAAAACTCCAGCTACAAGCTAATTGCTTCTTAATAAATATAAAAAAATGTATTTAAAGTATAGATTTTGCGTTGTACGATTTCTTTGACGAGTTTTCAAAGCGTAAATGACGATTTTTTTATTTTTATCGGGATTTTGAAAATTTTTGGAAAATCTTATCTGGCAGCCTTGATGACGGTTATATTTTTTTTATTTTCTTTAGAGACAATGGGTGTTTTTTTAACACCATAGCACTTGAAATTGTAAAATGGAACACCTAACCTAACCTAAGCTAGGTCCTACTCATACTGGGCCCATTGTGATACTTTTGAAGAAGAGAACGAGAATGAGCGAAGGCAGTTAATAAATTAGAATTGATGAAGAAAGTCTGAAGCGGGACGGACCGAAAGTTCGATAAGTGCGAGAAAAAGTTTGGCAGTGCTAATGGGACAACCATCCGTTGTAACTGATGTATTTTATCAAATTGCTGAACCCCATCCCAGACAGTTCGGGTAGGTATCAGAAGACCGAAAGCCACATCTTGCAAAAGTGTAGGTTCTCAAGTGCTCCCCTTCTCCTACTCGCCATTAGAACTGGAGCAAAACTCATTGTAGGACAGACCCCTCCATTTACATATGAGCGCATAGGTTAAAATATAACTGAAACAGGGAATAAGTCAAGTTCGACGTACAGTGAAAATTGAGAGAGCCAAATTATTATGTCCTCGAACATTCAGCGAGGCCAGTTTTAACGAACCACACTATAATTAATGCCTTGATAAGGGATTTTAAATTACCAATTTATTCTATATTGAGATATTATTATTATTATTATTATTATTATTATTATTATTATTATTATTATTATTATTATTATTATTATTATTATTATTATTATTATTATTATTATTATTATTATTATTATTATTAACAAAATAATTACAAATTATATGTTAATATTTAACGAGCAATGACATCGTAGGCCTGATATAGATCTACTTAAATAAAATACATAAAGATACCATCAAATTTTTCCATATAGGTCTATTTTCCTGATATATTGTGAAATTAACGATATATTATTTGGAGATGGATTCGACAGGTAGGATTTTGGGCAGGAATTGTGGAAAACTTGATTGCGTATTCTATTGAATTTCGGACACTCCACAAGGAAGTGAAGTGGGTTACCCTGGGGTATATTACAGTCACAGTAAGATGGTGTGTCAATATTAATCAATTGTCCGTGGGAAATTCTGGTATGGCCGAGTCTAAGGCGAGTAAACTTCACCAAGTATAGTCTATTATTATGTGATGGCGTTAGATCGTCTATAGTAGTGCAACCACTATTGATTGATCTATACCATGAAGATGTCATAGATAATGGCATCAATGTGAATTGAAAGTGAAGGTTATTTTTTATCGGAAGAGTCGTAGGTAGAAGACTGGTTCCGTATTATTTTAAAGAAAATGTCTTGTTTATTCGTGAAATATATTATTTTCCAACAAAACTACGATAATGAAAACGCTTAAATTTTCAATAATATAGAAAATTGAATAATCAAAAATAGCAAGTAACAAATTATTGCAAAATTTTAATAACGACAAAAAAAAACCACAACATCTAGTTTTCATTTTAAATCTCGTGTAGTAAATGAAAAGTAAAGTTAACAGTAATTGTTTGCCACTTTCGTAATATTAATTATTTTGGTTTTGAAATAACAACAGTGCACAAACGTTGCAATAATCCTTGACAACAAAATATTTACAGAAGGAACTTCAAGCAGCTTTTGTGTCACCGCCGCCATTTGCGGTCACAAACGAGTAAAATTTCCATTTCCGTTATAATAATTTGTGGTGCAATATTTTAATGAAAATCTCTTCAACAATTTCCTAATGATTTTGTTTGTTTTAATTTGTTTCTTGTTGGTTTTATTTAAGCAAATATTTGTCGTCGTTGTCGTCGTCGTCAGAGAAAAGAAAAACAACCACTAAACAAATCGCTGCATTTCTAAAACGAAAATAACTAATTTTGGTGCAACCATTTTGTCATTTGCCACAATATTTAAATAATTTTTTTTCCCCCAGCACAGAGACAAGCGTTGCAAAGGAAAAGCTCAACCAAAAACTAAAAATGAATAAGTCTTTCAATAGTAGTGGAATTCATGAAAAATATATGTATGTATATGGTCAGGAGATTTTCAAATGTTGCAAAAATAGTGTTTGTTTTGCTGTGGTTATTGTGGAAAGTTTGCTTGTTTTTTTTTTACATTTTTTTTTTGATTATTTCGTTTGCTTTTTGGCAAGTCTTTTGTGTATTATTTGTTTTTGTTGGTTGCAATTTGCTTAATGCTTTTTATTGTCAAAGAGTTTTTTTCTTTACAATTTTGTATTTCGCTTGGATAGTTTTATGAAATAAGAGAGCACCGTGGAACAGATTGCAGCGCCATTTAAAGATTTCTAAAATTTATAATTTTACTATATTCTTAATTGACCTTTTTTATTATATTGAAATATATTTATTAAGCTTTTTTTTTATATTATAATTAAAATTTCTGTTAACGAAATATCGAATAAAAACAAATAAAACACCAAAAAAAAGACCTCGAGCTTAATAAATATATTTCTAAAATTTATAATTTTACTTTCTTATGCGGGAAATAGTTTATTTGCAAAATATTTTATTAAATATTGGACTTTGGCAAATTGTCTTTTTGTAAAGGAAAATAAAAAATAAGTGTATTTTCAAGGTCTCTAACAGATTAAAACGCACGCCCACTTATCCAATCCTGGCCACTTTTTGACAGATGCAACATGTGTAAAATTTTTTTTTGTGACTTAATGAACCTGGGTTTTAAATTTTATAAAAACTGCTGCAATAGTTTTCGATTTTTGCATGCAATGCATTTTCCATATTTACCCTCTTTGGTACTTTTTGCTATATTTTTGGTACTTTTTCGTCCCATTGTGGTAACAAAAACTTTTCTAAAATCATTTTCTATAGAGTGGTAGAGGCTCATAATAAAATATTCAACAAATTTTTTTTTTACATCGCAAAGTACCAAAAAAAGGGCCACTTTTAGTTGCAAATAGTACCAAAATTCATTTAAGATTTTCTCAAATTAAATTGTATTTTTTTGTTTATTAATTTAGTAAAAGTAGCAAAATTTTACTTTTTCCCGTTTATCCCCAAAAAAGAGTACCAGGACAAATATTAGGTTCATCAATGTCAGATAAGAGACGCCGCTGTGGGCCTTTCCGAAGTAATGCGATAAGCGGTCACGGGAAGGGATCTATACAGAAGAAGAGGAGGGAATTTTTTAGTGGTAACACCACTCGACGCAGATGACGACGGTCTCTGTAAGTGCGAAGGCATTTTCAATCCTGCCACACACGCTAAAAAAAAAAAAAGAAACTCAGTTAGGGAGATTTTAAGCTACCCGTTTTTACCCTTTTTTTACCCCCTTTAGTAAGCGAAGTTTGAAACATTGCTTTATCAGTTGATCTTCACATATTCACAATTTTTATGTGACTGTCAGAGAACGACAAAAAGTGATTGGCAGAAAATTCATACATAATCAAAAGCATAAAAATACGTCTTTGTAGTATACAAACATTCCAAAAAAATCAAATTACAAATATTTGCTGTTGCTTTTCAATCACTGCTGCTGTAGACTCTGTGATGTTAATCATGTGCCGTATCATTCCAGTCATTTCGGCTGTTTGCTACTTTGATTCACTGATTCAACGTCAGTCAAAATTCATTACGATTATTTATCGATGTCTGTTATATGGCTTCATTTGAAATGAAATGCAGTGAATTCTTTCCAATGCCACTGTATGGTGTACAATTCTTTCTTTTGCTTTTGTTGGACTTCTCTGTTCTTCAACCAGCAAAAAGGTCAACAATATTTGTTTGTTTGCATTACGTGGATCCAGGGCAGAAACACAGCCAACCGAATGCATAACTAATTATTATGTGTCCATGTTGTCAAATGCCAACAAACTTGCAGTAAATTATGAAATTGAAATAATTAAAAATGTTTTGTTTATTAAAATAACTTGAGCTTAAAATTATAAAAACAAAATGTCAATCAACAAAATTGTTATTTACCCAAGTGGAGCTAACAAAATCTCCGAGAAATTCATTAACATGAAGCTAATGGCAGGACTAGGGAAACGGTTTTTTTAGATTTTTAGCTTTTTTTAAACATGTAGGGCAGACTATAAGATTATAAATGTAGAGTTACATCACAGCGGTATCGCAATACTCCAAAACATGCAGCGAGAAAAATGAGAAAATATTACACTCCGAGGAATTTTAATTTTTGTATCTTCAATACCCAGACGGAGCTGTGATGTTCATGAAGATGCCTCCGTAGTCTAGTGGATGAGCATTAGTTTTATCAATATGGAGGTGCGGGTTCGATTCCTGCTTAAACCCTGTGTTTTTCTATAGGCAAGCTTAAGAACTTCGTAGAGTTTGTATTGTCTTGAAAAAAAAAAAAAAGTGGGGTGGGGGTAGACTATGCTTCACTCCATCTGCCAGTATCATGCATTGTCCGCTGATCAGGGTATGTACATTGGCTCCAGATATGCTGGATATGAGCATTCAGGCGCAAGGCTGAATACACTCTTCGGATTTCGTGATGCTTGTCAGGTCTCGGCTCTTCACGGCACATCACAAAGGTATCGAAGTGGCGAACGAAAGTGACCCGCTTGTCTGCCGTACCTTGCCTAACAACAGAGGGTTGCAATCTCTTTTCGATATTTATAACCGACTTTTGCTAACCTGCTATTGAAGATTATGAACTGGATGGTATGCGGTTTCAACAAGACGTTGCCACGAGCCACACAATACGACCGATTTTAGTTTTATTGCAGAAGAATTCTCCAGAAGGCGTAATTTCACGTTTTGGCAACGTCAATTGGCCGCCAAGATCATGCGATTTGACGCCGTTAGACTACGGCAAAGACCATATTCACGTGAATAATTTCCGTAACGGTTAAGCATTTGAAAACCCCGCAAACGTCATGTTATCGCCGAGACATCGCGCGAAATGTGCCAAAAAATTGTCGAAAACTGCCGCAAAGAGATCGGCTGCTGCAACTAATCTAGAGACGGCCATTTAAATGCCATTGTATTTCGTCCAAATATTACAATGAAATGAAAGTCTCATCGAAATCATAGATTTACTGTTGAAACCGAAAACTGGACAAGCCCGTAATATGCCCAACAGTTTTAAATTGATGGTGCTGATTGGCTGAAGTGTTAATGCGAACGTCTTGGATTCAAATCCTACTCTAGTCATTAGTGTCTATGCTTATTATATTTCACAGCGCTTTCCTAACTAAACAATTAATTTCCATATCGATTAATATGTGTCTTAAATGGCTTATTACTTTGCCCTTGTTGTCAAACCACAAACGAGATAGTTAATACTCGTAATAATAGCTGCTGGCCTTTCCTTCCCTTGGACATCAAACAAAATCATAAATTCTCATTATACTGATTCTACTTGTTTTGTAATCCCACTTAACCTTGCCTTGTGCAGCAACATATTGCTCTCTGACAATTACTGCATTGAAGCTTTTCTTTATCTTCTTATTTGAACTTGACCCCAATTATCTTGCCACATAAATTAATATTGCAATAAAATGTTTTCATGATTTCATTTTGTGTGCGTCTTTTTTCTCCGAATCTTTCAATTTAACTACAGTATAGCAATCGGGGGAAAAAAATAAATACGAGCAACTGCCAATATTTTATGAGGCATATGCAACCAGATAACAACATTTGTACATATTTAAAGATACATAATGCCCAGCATATTCGTACATAAGTCCGTTGAAGGGTGTTCCAAACATAAATTTCTAGGCAATTTGTAATGGTAGAGCCATAAAAAAGAATTTTACGGAAATATTAAATATCACAACAGCATTTAAGGTTTTTTTTTTAAATACTGAAAGTTGAAAAAATTTGTTGACGAGGCGTGTGTTCTGAAGACATGGGCACCCTTATAGTCGTTTATACATCACAGTAATAACCCTATAGCAAATATAATTTGTATTAAATAAATCAAATTGAAAGCTTCTATTTGCTATAATTTGAAAATTTGCCATGCAGTTTTGTGCATTTCACAGCAACAAAAATTTAATTGAATTGATTAAACTTTTAATTGAGAAAATATATTATTCTAATTAAAGCTGTTAATCAAAAATTAAAAAGTAAAATTTGTTCTGCGAAAGGAAGAATATTATTTTGTAAACTTTTATATTTTAAACTCATTTTTTATGAAAAAAAAATACGTACGATCTTCGTTTTGCTATTATTCTCAAATTCAAGTCGATAGAAAAAGCATCTGCTTCTATAGGTTGGGCCAATGCGGAAAGCGGTCCCGGGGAGGAATCTACCCAGAGGAGGAGGAGGGATTTTTTTAGTGGCAACACCACTCGACGCAGATGATGACGGTCTCTGTAAGTGCGAAGGATTTTCAACCCTACCTCACACGCCAAAAAAAAAAATAGGCTGGGCCAAAAGTCACGCCTGCATGTTAAAATTTTAAAAACTTTTTCGTTTATTATTATTTTTTTTTTAGATTTTATTCATCAAACATCATATTTTTACATGCAGGCGTGACTTTTGGCCCACCCTATATAATTTATTTATATTCCAGCAAAAACTTTGACTGAAAGAATTGCCTTTCTTCATTGATGACACAGGTCAACAAACACAAATTTTTTTTTGTGGTCTAAGGTTTCGCCTTCGCTGAAATATTACACTGGTCAACAAAAATTTATTGGCCTGAGTTTTCTTAGTCACTGTGAATACATATGCTACTCCAATTCTATGCCTATAAATTACTTTTTTTAGATTGACTCTTGTTCTCGAGATTTACCGTTATATAAAAAAAGCGGACGGTGCACCACGTAATTTGCAATAACTCGAGAACTAGTTAAAATGAAACCACACAATAATTCTGTAAAATAGGTCCGAAGTTAATTGTGAATAAAATCAAAATTTATGAATGGATTTTAATGAAATATGGCTCATTTTATTATGTTATTGCAAATGTTAAAAATATTTGCAACACCAAGAAATTTCAATTAAAAAAAAATTCTTCACAACAAAAAAATGAAACCATAAAAATTTTCTGTAAAATAATCCGAATTAATGAATGAATTTTAATAATTCATTTGTAACATTTGTAACAACCAGTACCAAAATTAATGACAACATTTCAGATTTTGTTTAATTTTCAGTTTTAATAAAAATTTTAAAAAACTTTTTTTTTAAATTTTCTTGAAAAATATGGGTTTTTTGTCAAAACATATCTCGTAAATTACAAAGATTTAAAAAAAAAATTTAATAACATGATTTAAAGTTTATTTTATTCTTGATCCTTGCGTGTTTTTCTTAGTTCGATCGAAGAACTAGTTGTCGAGTTATTGCAAATTAAGTGGTGCAACCTGCGCGTTTTTGTATACAGCGGTAAATTTCGAGAGCGAGGGTCCATCCAAAAAAAGTAATTTTCAGGCATTGTATCGGAGTACCATATATATTCGCATTGACTAAGAAAACTGTTAGGGTTTTGCGTTTATGTGTGGATATGTCTAACAAAGTACACGAGACAAAAGACGAACTTTTATATAAGACGTTTATTGTACTAATCAATATAATATGTAATGCTTAAGATTAACTTAAAGCTAACATCAGTGACAGTTATATGTACTGTTATATATGTATGTAAGTATAAAATAATGTAACTGGATTGTATAGTACAGGGTGATACCAACATACTCCTTCTCAATCCAAAAACTTTTTTATATTTATATGTACATAAAAATTTCGCATGTAAATACTAGTAATGTTCTAATATGTTCAACATATTACAAAATTTATAATGTTTTCCTTTTCCTAAACATTTAGTTAACAAATCAGCTATATTTTCTTCGGTACTAACATAATTAAGACCGATTTCATTTGATTCAAATTTATCACGTATGTAATGGTAGCGAATGTCAATGTGTTTGCTTCTTTTATGTGCCACTGGGTTCTGTACAAGAAACATAGCACTCTGGTTATCACACATAATCGTTGTCGGAGTTTTTGTATAACTTTCGAGACCTATTTCGGACAAAATGCTTCGATGAAATACTACTTCTTTAGCTCCTTGACACATGGCTATATATTCAGCTTCCATGGAGCTGAGAGATACAATACTCTGCTTTTTGGACTCCCAAGATATTGGTCCACCAGCCAAAAATAAAACGAAACCACTATACGACTTACGGTCATGCTTTTCAGTTCCCCAGTCAGCATCTGTATAACAAACTAATCCATTAGTAGAATGATAATTTAACGTACCTCTAGTGTATTTCTTAAGATATCTTAAAATATGCTTAGCTGCTGCAAAATGTTCCTTTTCTGGGTGTGTGCTGAATTGTGCAAGCTTCGACACGGGATGAGCAATATCAGGACGAGATATGACAGACAGATACATCAACGAACCAATAAGTGACTGATAGGCTTTGACATTATCACCACTGCAACTTTCTTTCTTACATTTTTCTAAAACAGTGCCAGCAGCAAAAGGGGTGTACGATGGTTTACATTTGTCCATTTGCCATTGTTGGAGAAGTTCTGTAGTATATTTATTCTGATGGATTTTGACTGGACCTCTAGGACTGTCCCTTTCAATTTCCATACCTAAGTAATATTTGACTGGGCCTCTATCTACAGCATCAACATGTTTGTTAAGAATTGAAACAACTGCATCATTTGTTGAGATGAGCATGCTAACAATATGTCATCGACATAAATAGCCATCAAAACTAACTGTCCATTTGAGTTCATTGTGTACAAACAATTGTCAGATTTACAACGAGTAAAATTATTATCAATAAGTATTTGATTTATCTTACGGTACCAGTCTCTACCGGCTTGCTTCAGTCCGTAAAGCGATTTTTTCAGCTTACATACGCGATCTGGATAATTTTTATCAATAAACATTTGCGGTTGGTGCATATACACCTCTTCCTGCAATTCTCCATTGAGATAGGCAGCAACAACATCTATATGATTTATAAGCATTTTATTTTGTGCAGCAACTGCTAACAACATTCGTATTGTAGAATATCTGGCAACGGGAGAATATGTATCAGTGTAATCAATTTGGTGTTTTTGAGAAAATCCTTGTGCCACAAGGCGTGCTTTATATCTCTCAACATTTCCGGATGAGTTTCTCTTTGTGACAAAAACCCACTTACAGCCAATAACGTTTTTATCGTTGGGTTTTTCTACCAACTCCCACGTGTTGCTATTTTGTAAAATCTTAAACTCTGCATGCATGGAGTCTCTCCAAAAATCAGCATTCTCACTTTCCATGGCTTCGTTAACACTTTTTGGATCTTTACTTACTGAACTTATTCCATTTAGGCATTCCGGATTTTCAATCCCTCGAATTTTTCTGGGGCGACCTCTATTTCCAATTCTTTCTATTCTTGGTCTTCCTCTTTTACGTTTAACCCCAGCTTGTCTGCTATTTTCCTCTTCAGAAGTGTCATCATCATCAATATTTCTCTCTTGTTCATCATTTTCTATTTTACGCAAACATTGTTGTTCTGTTTTGTCATTCGATTTAATAGTAAACTCAAACCAATCATTATTATTTTGACCAACAGTATTCTCAATTTCCTTTTCACTTATATCTACTGTTTGGTTCTTTTTATCTTCAAAGAATATAACACTGCGCGCCAAAATAATAGTCTTACTCTCGTTATCGTATAAACGGTAGCTTTTGGTGTTTTGTGAGTAACCAACAAACGTACATTTCTTACCTTTTGGCATAAGCTTAGAACGACCAGGTTTTTTGTCCAATGCTATGGCTAAGCAACCGAATGTGCGTAAATGAAATACAGATGGCTTACGTCCAAACCAACATTCATATGCAGTACTGTTATTTAAAACTTTTGTTGGACACCGATTTCTCAGGTAAGCTGCGGTATTTAAAGCTTCAGACCACAGCGAGTGCGATAAATTTGAATCCATTAGCAGACATCGTGCCATTTCCATTAGTGTTCGGTTTGCCCTCTCTGCAATGCCATTTTGTTGCGGAGTATAACATACTGTTGTTTGATGTGATATACCTGCTGACGATAAATAATTTTGAAAATTGTTATTTATATATTCAGTGCCGTTATCACTACGTAAAATTTTTAGTTTCAAACCAGTCTGCCTTTCTGCATTTCTGTGAAAATCTTTAAATACTGCCAAAGTATCGGATTTTTTCTTAAGGAAATACACTGCTGTATAGCGAGAAAAATCATCAATAAACGATATGAAATATCGTGATCCTCCTTCACTTGGTATCCTCATAGGGCCGCATATATCTGTATGGACAAGCTCCAATGGTTTTTTAGTAAAACGTTCTCCATAATTTGTAAATGGTAGCACACTAATCTTACACATGGCACATGTCACACACGAAAAATTGTTATCATTTATTTGTAGACCACGAACTATTTCTTGCTTTGACATTTTCTTTAAATCACAAATATTTACGTGACCAAATCTTCTGTGCCATATTTCAGAATTTATTTGTGCACATTTTGCCATCATCACATTTTCTTTCTGGTCTTTTCTTAAAAAATTTATTGTAAATATACCACTCTTTGATTCTGCTTCAAAAATTTTTCCACCAATTTTAGTTCTTGCAATTACCTTCTCTTTAGAGAAATTAACTTTGTTTCCATGCTTAATTATTTTGTTCACAGACAAAAAATTTGCATTTAACTTTGGCACAAAGAGAACATCGCATAGAGTAATGTCGGTATAATCCGATTTCAAAGTTACATCACCTATGCCTACTGCATATAGACAATCGCCCGAAGCTATTGTAACCTTTTGGTTGTACTTTTTAATTGAAGAGAATAAACTTTTATCTCCACTCATATGGGATGAAGCTCCACTATCAAGCACCCACTCATTTACATTTAAACTTGAAATATTTTCTCTTACACTCATGACAATTTCTCTCTTATTACAGTGAGCTCTTATATGACCTCTCTTCCCACATGAATAACATTTAACATTGTAATATTTCTTACTTGTATGGTTTTTATTTCTTAATTTTTCTTTTTGTTTTAAATTCGCTGCAAATACATGTTCTTCATTACTATGGCCTTTTTCTCCCCGACGTTGATGTTCTTCCAATATTTTGACCTTCAACTGATCTACAGATGGTAATTTGTCTCTACTTTCAATTGCTACTATGAAACTTTCAAAGTCATCAGGGAGACTACAAAGTAACAAAATACTTGTAAAGTCATCGGGAACTGAGACATCAATTTCTTTTAACGATTCAACCAAATTTGCAAATTCGTTGATTTGTTGAGAATAACCAATTGATTCTTGAATTTTGAAACGTACCAGTTTTTTAAATAAATTTACTTTCCGAGCCGGACTTCTTGCTATATAAACCGACTTCAATTTTAACCATGCTTCTTTGGAAGATGTACATCCCTTTACGTGTATTAATTCAGATGGTTTCATACTAAGAATAATAGTTGCCAGTGCTTTCTGATCTATTGCATTCCACTGTGCTTTTTCTTCTGCTGCTATTGTTGAAGAACAAAAACCATCTACTACTGACCAATAGTCCAACGTAATTAAAAGACTTTTCATGTGGATCGACCAACTTGCATAGTTGTCTTCACTCAATTTTTCGATCTGCATCGAACTTGACATTCTCACATAAAAATAATATTTTCACAAAAAAATACTAAACTTTTACAAAAAACTCGACCGACTTAAATTAGACAATTTAATTAGCACTCTGGGCCCATAACCTTTGTTAGGGTTTTGCGTTTATGTGTGGATATGTCTAACAAAGTACACGAGACAAAAGACGAACTTTTATATAAGACGTTTATTGTACTAATCAATATAATATGTAATGCTTAAGATTAACTTAAAGCTAACATCAGTGACAGTTATATGTACTGTTATATATGTATGTAAGTATAAAATAATGTAACTGGATTGTATAGTACAGGGTGATACCAACAAAAACTCAGGTCAATAAATTTTTGTTAACCAGTGTAATATTTCAGCGAAAGCATATTTAAAAATTTTTCTAAATATTTTCTAAAACTGTAGTGTGACCAATGAAGACAACTATTGGCGCAAGCTAATTTTCCTAAATATAACAGCTACATCAGCTGATCGTGTAAACAACAACAGCGTGTGAGCATATGTCTGTTAGCTAAGCATGCTGCATTAGTAGTAGTAGTAGTAGTAGTAGTAGTAGTAGTAGTAAACATATTGAGCAAAACATTTACATTTTATGCCGCAGCAATTAATCTTATTTAAAATTTAAATATATTTTCCTCTTTTCTTGTAAGCGGAAATTAATGTTGAAAAGCACTCACACACACAGGCACGCATACAAAGGCATGTGTAACACATGTGCAGCTGTATCCACCCTGCAGGAAAGAGCAACAATAAGTAAAACTGTTCCGCGTTGCTATTGACTTGGTCATCAGTACTAGTGACTTGTTATACCTCAAGCAATATAATTTACTAAAGACATTTATCATATGCCTGTCATTGCAAATCTATTGCTGACATTGGTAATATTTAGTCAATAGGGAAGTTGGTGGTTTTTATAGGAAATGAACAGCAACCGCATTTATTTTCAACACAACAAAATGAGACAATAAAAAATCGTTTTGCATCTGCAAAGAGAAAAATACGTTCCCTTTCTCATCAAAGACAAAATAAAATAAAGTGTAGAGGAATAATAATTGACAGTGTCATCAAAAAGTCACGAAAACCAATAAGCAAAATTGTTGATTCAAAGGCACTTAGAGTCCCAGGTTTCCTACAGGGCTTAAGCACACAGCGCCACAAACACAAAAGTTAATTCATCTCTTAGCAAACAAGAGATAAACTTAACATATGCTTTAAGCCATATGCTTTTAATTGTACTAGTTCACGGCAATTCAATAACGGATAACAATAATTTGTGAATGAATAAATCGTTAGAAAAAAAGACTTTTAAGTTTTGTTCAAATAAAAATTTATGGAGTAAAGTCGATTGAAAAATTATTCAAGGTCAGACAGGTAGTGATTCAAATCGGCGGTTCCAAGAAATTAAGCTGTACAGCAACATGGCTGACATTGAATAGGCATAGTGTTGAAAAGAAACAGCGGGAACTGACGACATTTTAAAATGTAGAGAAATTCCGTTCGACGTAATTTGGACCCCGAATTTATTCTCTTTCTTTCGCTATCGAATGCCATGTTTTTATAATCATTTTTGAAAGACATGTAAAACTTAGACGCCTACCACAGTTGTAATTATATTAGAATTTGCTTTATTTTTGTCAAAGAGTCACAACTCTGCTACAACATAATTTGGAAGCAAGTTTGTTGCATCTTTGGCGTTGAGTACAAGCATTTATTTGTGGGTGACGAAGGCTGCGGTAGTCAACATGTTGACTACCAAAAATAAAAGTCATAAAAAATTACTTTTTCATCTCGGACCAGCACTCAAGGGATGTCCCCTTCAATATGCGATGCATTGTGCTGGAACTAGATGAAAGGTATATTGAGACAGATGCCAGATGCTGAAGAGATAGATAGATGAAAGCTTCACTATTTTACAACTCTGCTTATGCAAGGAAGCCCTTTTCTCAAAAATGTTTGGTAGTGGCAACAATAATTGTGAGAAATGTTTCGTTGGGAGAACACTCAATCTGAGAAATATTTTGTAGAGGCAACAATCAATCTGAGAAATGTTTCGTAGTGGCAACAATCAATCTGAGGAATTTTCCGTAGTGGCAACACTCAATCTGAGAAATTTTCCGTAGTGGCAACACTCAATCTGAGAAATATTCCGTAGTGGTAACACTAAAAATTAAAATTTTACAGCATAATAGATTAACAAGTTGCGCCGAAACGTAAAGTTATTTCAAGAAAACCACACTAATGCGAATTAAAGAAAATTCAACTCATTTTCCAATATGAATATGCTGATCTGACGTAAAATTGTAAAAACTGCCCTCCCACGTTGCAAATTTTATTTGCATAACAAATAAATCCTAAAAATATTTAATTTTTCATCATCGTATAGCACGTGTCATGATGTGTGATTATCCCAAATCAAATAAAATTTTAGTGGCTTTTCCATATTTTCTCCCACAAAATGTTCACAGTGCTGTTGTTGTTTGCATTTTTGTCTCCTTTTTTTGAAAAAAAAATAAAAATTCCTAAAATGAATGAAATCAGGAAGCTGACAGAAGGTTCTCGAAAACATTTAACAAACAACACCCTTTAAAATATAATAATCCTTATGCTGTTGTTGTTGTTGTTTTAGCTAGAAATTCTTTATTTGATTTCAAAAATAAAATATAACAAAGTTTTTCTTACATTTTTGTATTTTATTTGAAAAAAAAACACCTATTTTTTGGGAGAAAAAATGTTGTAAAATTTGCTGATGCTTTGATTGATTTATAGCACAACACAGGCACACAACACTCACACATGTGTGTGCATGTATACGTGTATGTATGTATGTCTGTTTGAGTTGTCCTTTATTTGTCACGTTATGTAACGGCTATAAATATGAAATTGAAATCGAAATCGAAACAACAAACTGTCAGTATTTGATATTAATTTCGAAGCAATATAAACAAATGTTCTGTTTTACTTTTTCTTTTTTTTTTTTGCCTGATTCCAAATAGTAAAAATAAATAAAATTGCGTTGAATAAAATAACACGAATGGGTAAAAAAAATTTGCAAGATTTATTTAACGCTCAGTCAGTCATGAATTATGAAACGATGAAAATTAATAGCGAATGTGTGGAATGTTTTTGTTTTTTGCTCTGTATCTCTTCCGAACCCAGCAAAAAAATGGAAGTCATTCTGAGAGAATTACATATTCATGGCTTCTAAGGGAGCCATATGTGAATATCTCCCATTCACAGGCCCAATGGAAAAAGGATTAACAGTCAATCTATTTATTTTAAAGTATAGTTAAAGCTTTAATTTAAATCGCGTTCAAATAAGAAGCTCTGGAAAATTATAAAATATAAAAAAAAAGAAAAATTATATAAAAAATTTGGGCCTTTGTAAAAGACATGACGCGAAATTAATGCTCCAATCATGGAGCAATGGACGGCGATGTCACGATGGATGGTAGTCTGCACGTTGACTACGAATCCAAAAACAGACCTGGGTTCAACCCCAGTTTCAGACTAAAATTTTAAAATAAAAATAAACATCTCGCATTTTTCTGATATGCATTAGTGTGTCTTTGTGTGTCAGTTGTTGTCGGAAGGTTTCAGTGGCGAAGGCATAGTCACTGGTCACTGAACAATACCGGCTTCAGCTGATAGCAATCCACAATCGCATCAGAACGCCCTCCTTTGTCGGTATTGTGTAGCACCGGCGAAGTAAAATAATAATAAAAAATTGCTACTAAAGAAGCTTCAGCACTGCTATGAGTATAAACAAAGAACGTACGAAAGCAGAGCTGCAAAAATAATTAATTAAGCTTCGCCTCCTATCATTTCACCTACTATCCCTTTCCTATAGTTCCAGCACAATGCTTCGCATGTGTAGGAGTCATCTCATGAGTGCTGGTCCCAGATAAAAAAAAAAAAAAAAAAAAAAAAAAATGTTCACTTTTTTTGAATTACTATACAAAGTTTCAACAAAGATGAATAGACAAATGCATTCGGTCAACGCTGATAATACAGTAATTCAATGAGTTTATTCTGATCAATGTTTTATACAGATTATTATCTTAAAACGGTAAATATGTATAAACAATCAATAAATATTCGGAAATAAACAGTTTGAAGAAATTTAACGAAGTTTTTTCCATTAGTAAATAAAGGCGTAGGTATATTTAAATACAATAAAAAGCGGGACGTTATTTAAAGAAATATATTACAATGATTCAATTCAATCTAATAATTATGATATGACTTTTAATGTCTAATTAAAATAATGCAAAACAATAAAGACCTGTGTATATGAAATTTTTACCAGCTGTAATCTCCAACACAAACTTTTGTTTAGTTCAGTTCAATAAAAAAATTTTTAATTTTTAATTTTAAATATATTATTAATTGATCTTTTTTATTATATTTTTTGAAATATATTTTATTGTTACGTGCTTCGCACTTGGCACTTAGGTGATCAGACCCGGCAGCTCGTCGATCAGAGAATTAATGGGGTGTGTTCTTAACCCTCACTTAAGCCCGGAAACACATCAATAAAAAAATTCTAATAAACAAAAAAAAATTCTCTAAACGGATACTTTATACTCATGGTCACAATTCTATTAGGGAAGTTGAATTCAATTTCCAGCCGCCCTATACCTACCATGGTCATTATATTCCCTTCAGTTTAACTTCATGAAGAATATTTTTATATTTTCAATGTACAACTTTGTTAATTCTTCTAGTTTTTTGACCTCTTTTTATATTAATTACACTAATTATTTAAGCTGCAGGTCCTCTTAATATATGTAATATTTATTTTTATTCGATATTTTGCTACTCCTTTGCTGGATAGGTTTTTAGAAGTCTTGGCGTAGGAAGTAGGAAATGGCTCCCGTCACCATTACACCCCCTCCCGACTATGAAGGCAATCCAACTGGTGTTCCTCCTTGCGAGGGGGGTGTAATGGTGTTAGGAGCCATTTCCTACTTTGGTATGAGCGAGCTACAGTTTTTGACAGCAAATATGAACGCCAACACTTATAAAAACGTTCTTGGAACAGCTTTTCCCCAAATTTAAAAATTTATTTGGTAATTTACCATGGCATTTTCAACATAATAATGCCCCTATCCACACTCCTCGGGTGATTAAGTCATGGATTGAGGGCCAAAATGTCAGTTTAATGCAGTGGCCGTCTTATTCACCCGACATCAATATAATAGAAAATGTCTGGGGATGGCTCGTTCGTAAAGTCTACGAATCTGGAAGACAATATGGCAATAAAACGGAATTGGTTGATGGTATCAAGCGTGCCTGGTCAGAGATTTCCTGGGATTATATAGGAAAATTGTATGAGTCGCTGCCAAATCGAATGTATAAGATTATTCTCAATAAAGGAGGATCAAGCCATTATTAAATTATGTAAAAAGATTTAAACAAGTTAATTGATAAGTTTAGAAATAAGTTCATACCTCAAATTTAAAAACAAAGTAAAACAAGTAGCATGTGCGTGCTAACCTGGTGACCAAAACAGAATTGATATAATTTTTTCTATTTTCCAAAAAAAAAAATCATAAGAAATTTCTTTGCATTCGTATATCAACATTTTGTATTTGATGTTAATTGAGGACTTAATAACGTATAAATAAAAAAAAAAATAATAATTTTAATGCACTTAGTTTGGTTTAAATTGATACGAAACCACTTACGTGAGGAGGTGTGCTGACCAAATAACGCGCAGTGTGTATATAGAGGACCTGCAACTTAAATAATTACTGTAATTTATGTAAAACTGTGTATTAAAGTCAACTTTCAAAAAAAGAATTTAATTGGAATACCATAATTTATTTTTCATTTTTATTTTTCACTTGTGAGCACATCTTTCATCGTTGTTTTGTGATTATTTCGTGGGCGTGAGTTTGAGTGCTCGTGACAAAATATTTGCCCACTCACGTGAGCATGGATAAGAGTGCATGAATAAGTTTTTGTTTTGCATGATCGTGCATGATGGTGCATGATTTTTAGATATCCAAATATTCACATCATATTTATATCCCGTAATACCTCCACCGTTTAGCCGCCCTTTTAATTGCTAAAATCTCACTCTGTACGGCGCTACATTCATCCTTTATCCTAAAACGTATTCTATGATGCGCTGCGTATACGGTTGCAAATATATTTGTTATGTTTAACACTTTCAATATACAACATTTATATTTTCTAATGGGCTGTGAAAATTGTTTTATTTTTTTTACATTACATTTTTAATTTTTTCTATATCACATATTGTTTTTTGGAGTTCAGATTGAGTTTTTGATCATTTCAAAGGAGGTAGAAAGTATATTTGCAAACTTTGAATTTTTTTTTTGTCACAAATTAATTTTTTGCAAATTATTTTTTAAAAATGTTTCAACCGAACCTGGTTTTTTTTTGATGTTAAAATCTACTTTTATGATAATTTCAATCATTTTGAAATTATTTCTGCAAAATTTGATCTTGACAAACACATAATTCATAGTTATAAAAAAGTAAATCTGTTTTAAATAATTATAAAAGATTTTCATCAAATACGTCAAACACTTTTGGATTTGACGTATTCGTATCCGGGCTTTCCATAAACTCCTACGTCAACTTTCCCATGCGGCAACAGCGTGGATGTGGCGTAGCGGGATTATTCCCCAGTTTTCATAATGTCATTACATACCCAGTGATTAGCTTTCTCCACGTACTGGCAGCCGGCTTAGGAATGTGCTGTAATTTAATATTTTATTTGTGAAAATAGAAACCTCGAACTCTTGAAGTGTTTTTTTTTTTCAGAATCTATTTTTAATCAATTTTATTTTCAATTAAAAATCAAAAAATGTTTTTGATTTACAAAGAATTTAGAAATAAACAAATTTTCAGACAAAACTTAGATTTGCTCTGTCATCTTCATTAAAAATATTTTAGATTTACAAAAGTTTTAAAAAATAAATTTTTTAAGGAAAATCTTTTTTTACGAATATGGCAGCAGTTTAATTGATTTCTTTCTTTTATTTCGACTACAAAATATTGCTGAAATTCTTTGTGATTAAGATTTCTATGACAAATTTTTATTTCATATTTTCTTAAAATTAAAAATATAAAACGTATCTTCGTTTAATATTATTTTAGCCTAAAGCAATTATTTTATTAGTAGACGTTTCTTTAACAACTCACAACTCAGCTCGAAGAAAATTCTTGTGTTGCAGTTGTTTTCATTTCGCTTGTTTTTTTTTGCTAAATAATTGCAGTAGAAATGTTTTAAATAAGAAACTTTCTCTAGTAAATTGTAATTCAAAAAATATTTCTCTAAAAGTTTATTTCTCGACACCTTTTCTTTTTTCTTTTAGATTTCCCAAGACATGTGGTTTGAATTTAATCTTTTTTTATTTTCAAATAAATTGAGCAAAAATAGTTAAAGTTTTTCGTCGTAATGATTACAAAACTGTAAGAAATTTGTTGGGAAATTGATTTTAATGAAGTTGTCAAATATATAAGGTTTTTATTAGAGTTTAAAATGTTTTTCTTAATACTTTTTTTAACCTTTTTTATTATTTTAACAATCTATTTTTTGAATGTTAACGAAGGTTAACGAAATATCGAAAATAAATACAAAAATAATAAGTAAAAAGACAAAAAACCTTAAAAAAATAAAAAATAGATTGTTAAAAAAAAAAGGAGTTTAAAATGTTTTTGTTTTTTTTTTGTGAAATTTTATTAAAATATATTCAAGACAAGTTATTATTTTCAAAAATAAAGGGTGGTGAAATTTTAAGGGCCGATGTTGAATGTGAACCACTCGTAAACGTAAAGCTTTTTTCTGCATTTCATTTCTCAATTTTAGACTAACTCAATTTGAACTATGGAAAGATACACAATCGAGCAACGCGTTAAAGTTATTCAGGCTTATTATTATGAAAATGGGCGTTCAAATCAAAATGCATATCGTGCACTTCGTGATTTTTTTGGTCAATTTAATCGTCCAAATATGTGCGTACAATTACTAATTTATGTATGTATGTATGTTTTTTGGGCTACATATCACTCGTAGACCTCAAATAAATAATTTCAAAAATCAAAGAAATTTAATATGTTTATATAAATATTCACCATAAACTATTTGAGAATTGTCAGTACCGAAAACAAATCTCAAGTTCCGTAATAGCAATTGATTAACTGATTTAAACCTTGAAAAATTTGTTTCTTTTTTATGTTATTAATTTTACTGCATGAAAAACATACTTGCATAAACAAAAGATAATTTTGTAAGCGAATGAAAATTCATTTTAATACGCACTTAGTTTTTGAAATAAATATCAGAATCAGTTAAAAATAAAAATTCGTTAGAACTTTAAATATTTATTCATTTAAAAATAACTGAACGGCATACTTCTTGAATAAACTGCCGTCAATTCATTTTAAATCTTTGAGTGTAAGAGCAAAGAAAGCACCAAATTCCAGCAAAAAAGTATGTCAAATTAGCAGAAGATTGCAAAATTATAGAAATAATTGCTGCTCCCCAAGTGTTTCTCTATCATTCATAAAACCGGTGCAAATCTACATGAACTCTGTTGTTACTAACGAATTTGTTCATTTAAGCCTACGAGTGAGATCCTTCGTGAATATTTTCATTTCGCTTTTCAGCACTGCTCCGCTGCTTAAGCACACATTTACACTGCCACACTTAAAGGAGTCTTCTTAGCCTTTCATTGCGGCGTAAAGAATATGAGAAAAAAGAAAAATGAAAAGGCAAAATCTACGAAATTTAAACGATACTTAACCCAAATACATGTTTCTTTCTCAGCTTAAAATAATGTTTTTTTTAATCCACAAAAATGCCAACAACTACATTTGTTGTTGCATATGGATATTCACTTGAAATACCAGCAATGAAAATCGTGGAAATACACATGAATGAGAAAATATGTTTGTATGAACACACAAAAATCTATGCGTTAAATAATTTTTCATAATTAAATTAAAAATATTGTCCATTAAAATACCGTATTTAAAGTAGAAAAAATTATAATAATTATGCCTTAAATAAGCAGTTATAATAAACTCCAATTCCTTCGGTCATTTTCGGGCACCCTGTATAATTGAAAATCTAATTAATTTTTTAATTGATATTACAAAATTGTTAGCTAAAATTTTGTTTTGTTTTGTTTTGTTATTGGTACTCCTCAACAATAAAATATTCTCCATTATTGTATTCAATCTATACATCGGCTTTCTGTCCACCATCATACGTGAAAGTCGCTTATTACGCTGATGAAACTGCTCTCTTAACGTCTAGTAAACTAACTAAAGCACGGTTAAATAAAATGGAAAAATGATTTTTTGCATGTAACAATTACTTCCATAAATGGAAAATAAAAATAAACCCTATTAAAACTCAGGCTATTATATTCCCTTACAACAACTCCCCCAAACGATTACCAAGTCGTCAGTTAAATTTTCAAAATGAGATCTTGACAATTAAAAACGAAGTGAAATATCTTGGCGTTTGCCTCGATAAGAAACTTAATTTTGGGAAATACATCGGTAAAATCTGTAAAAAAATCTATGAAAACTATCAGAACTTTGTGGCCACTTCTTAGTAAACGTTCAACACTTAACCTTAAGAACAAAAACTTAATATTCAAAAGCGTTATAAGAACAACTTTGACTTATGCAAGTCTTATTTGGTATAATGCAGCAAAGACACATTTGAAAAAACTACAAATTATTCAAAAAAAATGTCTTGAAATAATAAACAACAAAAATGGGAGATAATCAACTTTACTTCTCCACTACGAAACTGGATATCGACTTCATAAAAAAAATTAACCATAAATACCACGAATCCATTCAAAATTCTTCTTCTCAAATGTTAAGAGAATGCATACAATTGGCTTAATTGCAACTTAAAACAGAATTCATTAAATTGATGCATGTATTATCCTCGGATAATATCATGGTATATCTGATACTTTCTAATTATATTTAAATTTATATCTCTTTTCATATGAAGGTCTTACCTATTTTCCTTTGAATAATGTTATAATCTTAAAAATTATTATCAAGTTTTTTATGTGTGTGAAGATAAATATAAATTTAAAACCCAAGACACAAACCATATATTTTAGCGGAGCTCTTTTTCTACTTAACAGAGCACTGTTAAGCACTTAACAGCGGTACTACATTTGATGAAAGTGTGATAATAATTGTTTATTCCGCTGCAAAAATGCAATGAAAAAAATACCTGTTTTCTAGCTCATTTTTCTAAACTCCCAAAATTATTTGGGTAATACGACCTTTTCTGCTCCTTAGAGGTGTCTCTGAAGTGCCATTTACATGTAGTGGGATACATCTGGATGTCACCATATTTCCGGAATAAACAATTTTTATCACACTTTCATCAAACGTAGTACCGCTGTTAAGTGCTTAACAGTGCTCTGTTAAGTAGAAAAAGAGCTCCGCTAATATAATTGGTTTGTGTCTTGGGTTTTAAATTTAAATTTATCTTCACACACATGGTTTTTTTATCTAAATTATTCGCTGTAGTTTATATAGATGAAATCTCGAAAATGTAAATTTATATGCTAAGTAAAATATATTAATAAAGAAGAAATGAAATGAAAATGATATTCGAAATATGATTTATTTCGTAAAATCAGCACGGCGAGCCAATTTTATGAGGCATTCACAGTACTTTAGGAATCACCTGATCTTTCCTGTCCAATGGCATACTGAACTTTTAGTTCTGTTTTTGAAAAAAATAAAGAAAGAATATGTTATTTGTCCGAAAAAAAAACTCATCATATTTCGTTGCTAAATTTTTTAGGAAACGGATGAAATTTCATTTTGTTTTTTTTTTTATTTCACTCGCATAAAAGTTTGTCGTCTAACAGATACTTTTACGCAGATCAAGCACAATGGCATTAAAAGCGATTTAAGTATTAAATCGTATAAAAAGTAAAAGAAACAAAATGAAATTGAATTCCAATCAAGAATGATGGCTCGATTGTGGATGGCAATCTAACTCCAGTAAAAGTTTGTAGTTGCCAGTAAAAAACAATTAAAATTTCTAATTCTCATATGGCTGTTTTGCCATTCGGCAACTGCCTACTAAAGTTTCGGAGCCTACCACACTACTCGCTAGACTACCGAGGCAGCCCATGTATGCAATACTTTTTATACAAATAGAAATTAATACTCAGGAAACCTTCGAATTAAACTCTAATACAGTTATCCCTTGATTTACGTCGCCTCGATTTACGTTGTTCGATGTACTCGCCAAATATTGTGTACCGTTTAAATTTGATCGTTTGAACGTTTTTAATAAAAAAAATACACATTTTAAACAATACATATATGTATGTGTGAGAAATTTTTAATTCGATTTATGTCGTTTCGTTTTAAGTCGCTCTTTTGCGGAACCAATCGCGACGTAAATCAAGGGATTACTGTATTTGTTTTTTTTTTTGTTTTGCAATTAAAAAGTTGTTTGAAATTTTGAATATATTTAATTAAATTTTTAATTATTATTATTAAAAATTTAATTGAGAACAATAATGATGAATTACTTTATACTATTACCTTTTTTTATAGGTGAAAATTTAATTAAGTTTTTAATTGATATTACTAATTCAATTCAACGAAGTCAACAATCATAAATTAATTGATACTATTAATTTCTTTATAGGTGAAAATTTAATTAAATCTTTAATTCATATTAAAAACTTTTTAATTAAAATTTTGTTTTATTTTTCTCTATGTACGACTTTGAAATCTGTTATCATAAGGTCCAACAGAGGACCAAATGGGTTGCTATGTAATTCGAACCGAAAGAAATTTGGATCGTATATAAATGTGATTGAACAAATTCGAATAATTTAATTTTTGTTTAATTATGGCGAGGGCGTGGACAATATTTATGTAAAGAGTAATCTGTTTCATCATTAATTTAAAAATCTCTCTGATATGGAACATGCCAGATGTGCAAAAGGGAACGAGAAGAATTGAAGCAGTAACAGTTTGTTAGAAGAGGTCGTGCGCGAAAGTTGAGATAATTTGTCAAAATATTAAAGTTGTGAAATAAAAGCTGCTAATGAGTATAAAGTGGAAGTTGCTTGAAAACTTGTAAAGTTCAGTAAACTAAATTCTTGTTCAAAAACTATATAATTTTCATTAATATAAAATCTTTTGTTCTATATAAAGTTCTTTAAATATTAAACTTTTAAAAAACTGAAAAAGCCTCACTATACCAAATTATTTATTACTTGTGTTTAACTAATGAATTCAATAAATATTTAAAACTAAATAATCTGGCTTTACTTTACATTTATATGAAATAATCTCTAAATTTCTCCCATGTTGATGGCCTTGAAGTAGGCAAGAGGGCTTAAATGGGCATATAGGGCCCCAGTAGGGGGGCTGTAAATCGCCACTAACTAAGAGGGAAGCTTTTTATTTGATCCATGTGCTCTGAAGATGCTCCCTGGTCGTGCACGGCAGCAGGAGATCTGGCGGTAAAGTGAAGAATACATTACCAACCTACGCTAAGCCAAGCTATTGAGGTAGCCGTACTGAAGGCTGAATAATTGGCGGTTAGTAAAATTTGTCAATCGCTAACGGTCCCCTGTTGTGCCAGCACAAGACTGATCATATAAGTGCCAAGAAGAGGAACAAGAAGTACTCGGGATCGCTGTTGAGGACGCAGTACCAAAGACCGCAGTTCATTCAAAAGATTCCTGCAAACGAGCGAGACGGTGGGGAGCATGAATGCGATGCTGGTGACAGGGCCAAGTACGAATAAGACAACGAGAAGTATGTATCGGAACGGGCCAAGTCGCAGCAGCCGCAACAACAGCCTCCAAAGCGACAGCATCAGCAGCAGAACCCTGCGTCTTCCAAGAAAAATCGCTAGCAGGACGTGATTGAGCATGCGGGTAAAAAAAACAGAGTTCGAGAAGAAAGTCATGGTCCATCTACCAGTGCGGCAGCAAGAGAACGTAGTGTAGTAGCCAGGCGACACTTAAGTGTTGCACTTGTGGACGCAATGATCAACAGTGAAAGGAAGGTACTGTGCCATTGAGGATCCATAGAGCCAAAACTTTTAAAGACTTTAAAAAGTAAATTGCAGGCATTCATTTATCACTCCAAGTAAATATTTCTTTCGCTTAGCAAATTGTCGGGGTTTTTTTTTTAAATTTTCAAATCCCAAACACTAAAATTTACCCTTTTTTATAATCGAATATGTCCTTGGTTTCCTACCATAATTAAATTGGGAATAAGTATATTTCCTAGAAGTCAGTGAAATGTCTCCACTGTAGTCTTACTGCTTCGTTACATAAAACTATCAATTGCAAAAAAAATCCTAAATTGCTGTAGTTTAATAACTTTTGCCAGGCAATCAGCATAATCAAATGTTACAGTCTATTCTAAACGCACAAGTAGTTTCACAAGCCATAAACTTCATCCCATAGTGATAGATTTAAGCCGAAAAACAAGTGCTAAACTAAAAAAGAAAAATCAACAGTTGAAATTGTGGAGAGTATAAAAGCCAGAAAAATTCACATCATGAAGAGGAAACATTCAAAAAGTAGAAATAAGACGGACCCGCAAAAAAAAAAAAAAGAAAATGGAAATCCCCTACCAAGAAGAAGATAATAATGCTGTAGTAGTTTATACTCGAAACTACGCTTATAAAAATCCCTTTCATTGCACCGCTTAAAAAAAAGGAAACAAAAATAAGAAGGAAAAGATTTAAAATCGAAGTACTTGGTCTCCGGCTTCAGCTAACAGGCTGTTGGTTGTCGTTGGATATCTATGAGACAATTAAGAAAATGTCTTAAATCTCAAAGTGATTTCCATATACACAGACACACACTCATATATTTATGGTTATGTTATGTTATGTTTTGTATGTATGTGTGCGTGTGTGTGCATGTGTTATCCTTATTTTTATGTTTGCATATATATTTGCATATTTTATCGTGCAGCTGTTTATTGTAGCATGCAAGTGTTAAGAGTCGTTAGGCAGATATGGGTTGCTTCTTACTGCTGTGTTCGTGCACACACACACACACACACATACGTAGGGATCTCTTTCTAAAAAAGTTTTGAATATTTATGAGCAACAATGAACAACAATGACTGGGCTATAGAAGTTTGTTTTAAGAAGTGTCAAGTGACTGAGAAAGCAAAAATGCAAAATGCTTAAACGACAGCAAAGCTTTTTTTTTTAAATTAATGAAATTGGAAAAATATGAAAACAATAGCTCTGTTCATTTACTTTACTAGTAAAAATTAGCAACGAGAGAGTAACAAGAAATTTTCTAAAATTACTCTCAAAAATGTGAAAAAGTAAATGAACGCTTTACTTGCTAAAATTTGCAAGTGAAAGTAGTGTTGTAATGTATAGGTATATATGAGTACTTAATAACTGCCCCTATATTTTTTGGACAAATTATACATATATCTATATTATTATAAAAATATTGTGATTATGGTCATTTATATTCAGCATTGTCGTGACTGGCGTTTTTCGAGTACGACTTGTAATGGAATAATGAAAAGTTTTGCAATACTAGGCGTAGTCGAAATACGCTAAACACGATAAGGGTGATTAGCTACTTTTGAATAAAATGAATGAATAAAATATCTATTTTTAATTAGTTTATACGTTATAACAGCCTGCCTACACATAGCATTTTTATTTCAAACAACGTAAATAACGACAGAATGAGATCGCAAAAATGTTTATTTCCAACTTTGTGTTTTATTTTCCAAACGACTTTCATAATGTGTCGATTCCTCATACGAACTGAAGTTCATGGGGGTTTGAGCGTTTTGTTTGACTAAATTTTGGGACTTAGGTACATACTATGAACTATGTTTCATTTCATATGTACACCAATAACTTTTGCGAATTTACCTAATTTGATGTAAATTTACAAGTTCCAAATTTTGACTTCGATTGATTTTTCACAATAAGAGAAATATTTTCAAAAGGGTTTACATTTATAGACAATAAATGATTTTTACACACTATTTCGTAAGATATTTCAGTTTTTGCAAATAAAATTGCCCTATTACTTTTTGTAGCATATTCACAAATTTATAGCAATCTGCTCCTAAAGTATTTAAAGCGAATATTCAATAAGTATAAGCCTCCTATTAATTGATTTAATAAATAAAATAATAAACAGCCGCCGAAAAACGTAAAACAAGGAAACAAATTTAAGCAATTTTCATTTTCATTGTAATAAAAAGCTTTATCAAAAATAAAATATCCTGTTGCTGCCAGCATTAAACCCCAAATCAGTATAAAAAGTAATTTAAAAAATTATGTGTTAATTTAAATTTATTTGCAAATATATATCTGAACTAATTGAATTATTTGCCTGCTTAGTGTAAAGTACCGAGTAGATAGGTACCCATAATATTCACAATACTAAAAATAACAGCTGGTCTGTTTGCCGGAACATCCTAAAAGAATCCTAAAATTAGCCTATGCTGTGTTGCTTAGTTCAGTTCCATTAGACATCTTAATTTGCTTCTGTTGTTCCTAAATTACACTAAAATTAATTTCTTATCTTTTTAATACTTTCTATCGTTATAAAAGTTTACATTTACTTACAAATTCTTAAATTTTCCAAAATATTTATTTTTTAATTTGATTTAGAAATATTGTTTTGTAAACACAAACGCAAAACAGCTGTTTGAATAATTATTGCAAGTAAAAATTTTACTTGTAAAAACTTGAAAGAATATTTCTGCCTCTCAATTTTTTACGCGCTTTTGACGCTCTCTCGTTGCAAATTTTTTGGGTTAATGAACGCTTTCTAGAAACAATTTTTACAAATTTGTAAAAAATTTTAGTAAATGAACAGAGCTAATATCTATTTCTTTAGATTTAATCAAATTTTTTACATTAAATTATATAAAAATTTATATAAAAATTATAAAACTTTATTTTTTTTTCTGGACAACATTTTCTTCTCTATTAATTGTTAAATTCAAAATTTTATTTAATTCGAAACAATTAAACTATTTAAATATAAACTATTTAAATTAAACTATAAAACTATTTAAATATAATCCTAATATAAATGAATCACTTTTTCTAATTAATAAATTTAATGGAAATCAATGTAAAAATAATAATAAAAATTCCCGAATTGATCATATATTAAATGAATAAATTCCAGAAAAAATGTTTCCCTGTTGAGTATAAGAATATAAATATAATGTATAAGCAGCTCTAAAAAAAGATAAACTAATTATAGAAATTCTTGATCATATAATAATTCTATTAATTAAAGAAATTTCTCCTAATAAATTTAAAGAAGGAGGGGCAGCTATAATTATTGAACTTAATAGAAATCATCATAATGTATACAAAAGGTATAAAATTTAATAATCCTTTATTAATTAATAATGAGTTAAAATTTCATTTCATTTCATTTATTAAATTGCTTATTAATCGAGCCCATGGGGCCCATATATGATTAAGAATATGGGTTACAGTGGTAGTGAAATAGAGGAAAATAAAGAAATAAACTACAAAAGAAAAATTATAATAGATACAGTAAAATTTCGATAATACAGGGTGGCACAAAAGCAGCTATATGGTTTGAATTGAATTGCTTATAACTTTTTTAATTATTATTTTTTTCTTTGTTTTTTTGCAGCATTTTGTGAAGAAGACTTGGCGAATTAATTATGAAACATTTGTAATGAAATCATGGCGATTACATCCGAAATTTTGCGAAAATTTATAGAAATTATGCTAAAAAGAGCACGTATGTGCGAAGCAGATAAAGGACATCACTTACAGGATATCATTTTTCAAAGCTAATTGTAAAAAATTCCCCAATAATATACTGTATTTAAAAAATAAAATAAATTATAATAATCGCATTAATAAAAAAGTTTTAAACCATTTAAACCATATAGCTCCTTTTGTGCCACCCTGTATTTAATTAATCGAATCCAATATCTTATTGGCGTAATATTTATAAATTATAACTAACATTGTGTATTGCAGTGTAGGAAAAAATTAAGAAGAGAGTAGATGATATTGAAATGTAGTTGTGGTGATGCAAACCCTTTCTAGTAATTCCACAAAGTTCTTATATAAAAAGCAATGTACAAAACACAATGTACATGTATGACTTTTATTGATGACAAATTCTTTTAAACTATATATATAATTTTTCTACAAAGTGACACAACATAAAAAATATTTCAAAGCCAACTATGTGAATATACATGTTGAATAAGCAAAGTGTTAATGCTCAAATTATATTTCCAACACTCCTCCTCAACATATATATTTTACAAACTGATTTTATGTTTTTAAATTTAACAAAGTAACAAATTTATTATGTTTTAATTTAGACAAATTTTTAGTAAATATATCCGCAATCATATCTTCCGTAGGACAGTATTCCAAATAGATTTCCTTATTATTTACTACTTCTCTAATGTGATGATACTTTATATCTATATGTTTGCTGCGATTATGAAATACTGGATTTGTTGCTAATTTTAAAGCTCCTTGATTATCGACGTTCAATTTAATACTTTCTTCATTTATGAAACCAAGTTCTTGTAGTAATCTTCTTAAGTATACTGCTTCCTTTGCTGCATTTGATATAGACATATATTCAGCTTCTGTACTGCTTAATGCTGTTGTGGATTGTTTTTTCGACTCCCAAGATATTGCACAATTTCCAAGATAAAATATGTATCCATTATGTGACTTTCTGTCAGTTTTACATCCACCCCAGTCTGCATCAGCATAACCGATTAACTCTTGATTACTTTTGCAAAATTTTAATTTAAGATTTTGAGTTCCTTTCAAATATCTAAGAACTTGTTTTGCCGCTTTAAAATGTTCTACATGTGGATTAGTATTTCTTTGTGCTAATTTATTTACAGAATATAATATATCTGGCCTTGTCGTTAAAGATAAATATAATAAAGAGCCAATAAGTGATTGATATAATGTGCTATCAACCTCTTCACATTTTTCATTGCATTTTGTTTGAAAATTTGGTTCTAGTGGAACTGATGATGTTTTACAATTTTCCATATTGTATTGTTGTAACAAATCTTTAATATAATTTTCCTGACAGATATTTATATCTCCAGTTTCACCGTTACGTTCAACTTTCATCCCCAAAAAATGTTCCAATAAACCTTTATCTGATACTTCAAATTTCTTACTAATTTGAGACTTGAATTTTAATATTTCTGCTTTATTTTTACATCCAACTATTATATCGTCGACGTAAACTGCGACTACAATCAATTCTTTGTCTTGTATTTTTTTATATAAACACGGTTCATTTTTGCAACTTTCAAATCCCATCTTACATAAAACTTCATTTAATTTAAAATTCCATGCTCTCCCGGATTGCTTAAGACCATAAAGAGATTTGTGCAGACGTAACACTTTATTTGGATACCTTTTGTTTTCAAAACCTTGAGGCTGTTGCATGTAAATTTCATCATATAAATCTCCATTCAGGTATGCTGAAGTTACATCTATTTGGTGCAAATGCATTTTGTGCTCAACTGCTAATGCCAAAATCATTCTTATCGTTTCGTATCTTATAACAGGGGAAAAAGTTTCTTCGTAATTTATGCCGTATTTTTGACTACAGCCTTTGGCGACCAACCTTGCCTTAAACCTTTCAATTTCACCTTCACTATTTTTCTTTAAAGTGTATACCCACTTACTTTTAATAGTTTTATGACCTGCTGGTAAATCAACTAATGACCATGTCTCTTTTTGTTCCAACAAAGACATTTCTTTTTTCATAGCTTCTCTCCATTTTTCACTTTCACGACTGGATAATGCCTCTTCTAAAGTTTTTGGAACTTGCTCCTTCACTGCATTATTCAGTTGTTGATATATTTTTCTTGGACGACCTGGCCTACCATTACTAAAAATTTTAGGTCTACCTGGCCCACGTTTACCTTTTTCATTTGTTTCTACAACCTCATCAAGTGAAATATCGCTATTTACTGATCTTACAATGCTATACTCTAAATCTTCTTGATTTGAGGTATTATTTGTCTCAAATTGTTCATCGACATCTTTCTTATTTACAATCGCTTCGAAATCCATAAAATTTTGAATGTTATCATTAATTTCTTTACAGGGTAATTTATATTCATTAAATAAAACATTGCGTCTTTCAATAACTTCTCGTGTTTTCTTATCATATAAGCGATATGCTTTTGATACTCTAGAATAACCAACCATCATCATATTTGCACCTTTTGATTCAAATTTTCCTCTTCTTTTATTCAAAACTACTGCATTTGTACCAAAAATTTTAAAATGATTTACACATGGCTTACGACCCGTCCATATTTCATAAGGCGTTTTTCCATCGAGACTTTTTGATGGAGATCTATTACGTAAATAAACTGCTGTTGCTACAGCTTCAGCCCATAAATCTTGTTTTAAACCAGCATCGACTAACATACAACGAGCCATTTCTACTATTGTTCTATTAAACCTTTCCGCTACCCCATTCTGTTGCGGCGTATAAGGTACCGTTAACTGACGTTGAATTCCGCATTGCTCCAAATAATTATTAAAATCTTTATTAATATATTCTCCTCCATTATCACTACGAATACATTTTATTTTACGATTTGTATGACGTTCTACTAATTCTTTGAAATTTTTAAATTTTTCAAATACCTCGCTTTTGTATTTTAAAAAATAAACAAAAACTTTTCTTGACTTGTCATCTATGAATGTGAGGAAATACTTTGAACCTCCAACTGAATCTATTTTCATAGGACCACAAACATCCGAGTGTATTAAATCTAACAACTCACCAGATTTACTTTCAGATTTCTTCGGGAATTTTATAGCATGAATTTTGCTAACCATACATATTTCGCACGGATCTTGATGTTTCTGCGTCAAATTTATACCATTCACCATATTTTTCTTCGACAACTCAAACAGGCTTTCATAGTTCAAATGTCCATATCGACGATGCCAAGTTTCATTAATGGATTGTACAACACATAATTTCTCGTTCGGTATTTTTATTTTAAATTGGAACAAATTTTCTTCTTTACGGGCTTTTAAAACTATTTCACCGTAAGCATCAGTAAATATTGCACCCTTATTATTAAATTTGATTTTGCCACCATACTGTACGACCTTATTGACAGATAAAAAATTTCCATTCAGATCTGAGGAATATAAAACATCTTTTAGTACAATTTTATTATTATTTATAAACAGATTGACTGTTCCTATTCCTTCAGCAGCAATTGATTTTCTATTTGCCAACATTATATTATCACTGCATCTGTCTAATTTACAAAATAAATTTCGATTTGCACACATGTGACTTGTAGCACCGCTATCAATGTACCATGTCGATGTTTGTGTATCTCTTTTTTCAGAATTCGCCATTGCAATCAAAGAGTAAGTTTTTTCTTGATTACGTTTTTCGTTGCACCTATTTGCATAATGCCCTTTCTTACCACATATGAAGCAATTTCCCTTTTTAACATTCAAATTATTATTACCTTTCTTGTAACCTGTTTCTCTTTTGGCTGCACCAAAAGCTTGTTCAATCGTAGATGATTTGTTTTGTTGATTTCGACGTTCATACTCTTCAAGAAGTTTAACCTTTAGCATTCCTAACGCTGGTAGAGAATCCCTCGTTTCTATGGCAATAACGAAGTTTTCAAACTCTCTCGGAAGACTTGACAATAAAATGACTACCAATAATTCTTCTTGAATACTAATTCCAACATCGGCTAATTTCTCCGTAATTTCACAAAAACTGTTTAAATATTCGGCCATATCTTTGCTGTCTTTCATGTTCAAACTTAACATCTTTTTATATAAGCTAACCTTTTGCATCGGACCACTCGGCTTGTAAACTTCCTTAAGTTTAATCCAGGCATCTTTAGATTTGTTAATGTTTTTAATATGGTTCAACTGGTTAGACTTAACACTTAATAAAATTGTTGCGAGCGTTTTTTCATCATTACTCTTCCACTCCAAAATTTTATCACGACTCCAGGTTGAATCTGCTTCTTCTTCGCCACTTGCATACTTCCAAAAACCAGAATGAATAAGGATACTTCTCATATGAATACTCCATGTTTCGTAATTCCTTTCATCTAGCTTTTCTATCTGATATAATGACGACGATGCCATTTTTTCTTTTTAAATCTTGCAATAAAAATTCAATAACTTCCAAATCGTATGTCTGGGCCCATAACCTATTGAAATGTAGTTGTGGTGATGCAAACCCTTTCTAGTAATTCCACAAAGTTCTTATATAAAAAGCAATGTACAAAACACAATGTACATGTATGACTTTTATTGATGACAAATTCTTTTAAACTATATATATAATTTTTCTACAAAGTGACACAACATAAAAAATATTTCAAAGCCAACTATGTGAATATACATGTTGAATAAGCAAAGTGTTAATGCTCAAATTATATTTCCAACAGATGATATACACAGCATTAGATATCGGTGTTAAAAGCAGATGTTTAAGCATCAATGTTACAATTTTAAATATGATGATGATCGATAAAATACAGGCAATTAAAATTACATGTGGTGGCGATGGCACGATGGATGGTAGTCCAAAAAACTCTATACATTCAAATTTGTTCACCAATACAGTTACATTTTTCGAACTTGCGAGGCTACTTACAAGAAAATTGTCTCGCAAGTAACTTTTTCGCACTGAAGGCAAGTGAAATGGCAAATGAACCAACAGTGTTACCAAGTACGACTTTTATATTAATTTACTGGTACGTATTAAAATGAAGGTGTGTGTTTATTGAATGAATTTGATTTTTTTTTAACTTGGACAAGCACTCAGTTGATGACCCCTACACATAAGGTGCATTGTGCTGGAACAAGAGGAAAGGGATGGTAGGAAAAATGACCGAAGGTGAAGCTTCAATATCTTGCAACACTGCTTTTTGCACGTTATTTGTTTTTATAGCAGTGTTGTAATGTCTCTGATGTCAAGGAGAGGTATGAAATTTTGAAGCTTCGTTTTTAGTAGACATTTTTAGTAATTATTTTACTTCGTCGGTGCTACACAATACAGACGAAGGAGGGCGCTCTTATGTGCCTATGGATTGGATACAGCTGAAGCCGTTACTGTTCAGTAACCAGTGACTATGCTTTCGCCATTTAAATCTTACGACAACAACTGACACAAAAGCCACACACAAATGCACATCAGAAAAAATGCGAGATATTTTTATGAGTCTGAAACTGGGGTTGAACCGAGGAAAAATTTTTCGTTTTGTAGTCAACGTGCAGGCTACTTCGACCATCTGCACCCCATGAAAATCCAGAACGTTCTAATGAAATATGATTATACAAGGGTGCTTTACAAATTGCTGTTAATAAATGTATTTCCTTAACAATATTATTGAAGTTTAATTTTTTAATTGAGTATAATTAAATTTAAAAATGTTTCTGTTGAAATTATCGAATTACTTCATTAACGAACATGTAAAGTTTTTTGGCGACACTAGGTTGGTCGCAACAGAGATCTGATGGATAAATACCAGCACAGAATACTGGAAGTCAATGGCCATTGATGCAGAATATTGGGATTCTCGAGACAAAAACATTGATATACCATTCTTTAAGATCCAACTGCAAATGTCAAAGATATAGAGGAAAGGCCAGCCCCACCTGCGTCAAAAAAAAAAAATTTTTTTTTTTTAAATACTGACCAAATATACGTTATATTACGGGGTATACGGGGATTTTTTTTTTATGTACGGTCTAGTGAACACACTAACACACTTTTATAATTTTTCTTTTTTTTTTTTTAATATATTTATTAAGCTTGAGGTCTTTTTTTTATTTTATTTTGTTTTATTATTCGATATTTCATCAGGAATAATAGGAAATTATGTTTAAAATTTATATAAATATTTAAATAATATAATAAAAAAAGGTCAATAATTAAAATTTTTCTTTTATTTTCAAAGCCACTGACCATTGGCTTAGCATTGGGGAAACAAAGTATTGAGTATGAGTGTACCTGACGAAGTCTATTTGAAGCAATGAAGTTTCGGCATTCAACGGAAAATCAATGAAATAAATAATTAAATATAAATAATAAAAAAAAGCATATGCTAAGCCGTTGGGCCTGAGATCTTTGCACAGTGGGAGTCATATAAACAAATTATCACCCACAATTGTTCGACACGTATTGTTATACCTGTATAAATAATATGAAAACTTTATGTTAAAAATCCAAATTCGTACAGCTGTAACAAGGATGTCACAGAAGGGTTAATGAAATTAACACACAACACAACATTTTAAATTTTACTACACAATAAGATCATGTTTGGTTAAATGAAAGGCAAGACGATTAAGTTATTGTCTTCCAGCATTCACAAACAAATTTCATTCTGTCTGTCCGTCTGTCTGTCTGTCCGTATGTCTGTCTGTCTGTCTGTCTGTCTGTCTATTCAGCCCTGATTAAAGAAAAATGACATTAAGCCTTTTGTGTATACCGTTGTCATGTAAAACTTGCGATGCGTACTAATGTAAAATCATTTTAATATGATGATGTGTGTGTAGAAATAAAATGTATTTACTTCAGCTTGCTATCACGGTGCCGCCCTGCAATCTTATCTATTACCACACCTACATGAATGCATATATATACAGACACATACACATACACACTAATAATATGGCTACATTACCATACACACACACACACACACACACACATTTAACTTTACAACTTTGTGTGCGTTGTTATTTATTTGCAGATCTTAAAACCTTAAAACATAAATTACGTTACACTTTTAAGCTGAAACAAAAGAAAATGTTTAAGAAAAATGTCCTGGCTGTGCCAGCAATAAATTACAACAACTTCAATGCGTAACATGTTCATACATTCCGCATATATAGAGATTTTATTGGCTTGCAAATGTTGGTGTTTGACATTTTGACACACGAGCAGAGTTAATTTACCCAATTACTGATTACAAGCGAACAACTTCTGCAATATAAATGATACAGTTTGCAAACAGTTTTAGATAACAGAACAACATTTGTGAATGCTTGCAATACAAAAGATGAAATACGTACTTTTCTCTCTTTCGTTTTTAGTAAATTTAGTGAAATTGAAGAGCAGAATGCGCTCGATCTTGTCTCATACAAAAATTGTGAATGAATCAACATCTATGCCGAGTTTTATAAGTTTTGAACGCAATACAGCTACCCCTCCCGTGAAAATCATATAAGCCAACTTATTATTAAATTCACTAAATTTTTGTTTAAATGTCTATTAATTTAATCATGTTTAAACATGTCATTAAAGAATATTATGCATTAGATAATCACTCTTTGTGTTAATTATGCCATTGTTGTGGCCAAATAATTAAACTTCAACGACAACGGAAATGCTTATGAGCGATTTTAGGTAAAAGCTCGTTTAATTTTGAAGAGGGCCTGCTGTTTTTGTTTTATTTCAAAAAACAACAACAAATTGGTATAACTAAACTTATTCCAGTTTAAAGAGAAAAAAGAAAACACAGCAGCAAACAAAAGGGAAATACTTAAAGCCACATTATGCAGTTTCTCTTGACTTTTTATTTAATGTATGTCGTTTTTTTTTTCTTATTTCATTTTTTATTGCTCCTTTAACCTACTCAAGAGGAGCATGAAAAAAAAATAGCAAAGTACTTCCTATTGTGCTATGCAATGATTATGCATACATATCCGTTTGTGGTTGGTTTTCTTAACCTTACTCTTCGTTTAGTTGCCGGTTTTTCTGCTTATGTGAAGTCAAATACCCTACACTCGGTCGATTGGCATAAAATTCGTAGAGAAAATTAGATACATAGAAAAAAAATGTTACTTTTTAATTGTTAATTAAGACTTTTAATTACGCTAGAACAATATAATTAAAAATTTAAACAATTCAACAATGTGATTGTTCTATTTCATATATGCAATAAAAATAGAAATTAATTTAATAAACATTCGAATTAAATGCCAATAATATTTTCTAACTATTAAAAATTTTTTTTGAAATTTTCAAAATGTTTCATTAAATTTTTAATTAAAATTATTGAAAATTTAATTGAAAATTAATTCCATTTATTAAATTGTAAATAATTAAATTGTTGCTATTCTTTACAGTTGCTATTCTTTAGAGGAATATTAGTCGAAAATCTACGTTCATATCTCGGGAACCGGTCCATGTATTTGAATGAATTTTTTTTCACATGAAAGGTCTTGAATTCTACTTTTATACGCATCGCACTTTTCGAGTAAAAATCAACTACAAATATTCGTAACGATAGACTTTTTGTATAACGCCCACTATGGCCATACCAAAGGTGGGCGTGGCAAAATTTCAATTTCAACTTATTCTCTAAGATGTCGCCGATCGGCCTCTGCCAAGTTTCATGCAATTCTCTTGAAAAACATGCGAGTTATTAAGCAAACGCCAAAAGCATTTTTGACTGAAAAATTTCTAAATCTGAAAAATAAAAACCGTTTTTTTTGTGAAACACCTTTTAATTTTTTAATCGATATAGTAAAATTTTTAATTAAAATTTTGTTTAACTTTTTTTTCTTTGCGTACGTACATGAGTGTGCCACACATTTGCCTCACCAGAGTGTACCGATCCGTACATTGTGATGAATGTACTGTACTATTACTTTACGAGAAAAATAGTAAAAATGAAATTGAAATTTTGAAAAGAATTTAAAAAGAAAAATTGGAAAGAAAATTTTTTTTTGAGAGTCTGAACACAATGTTTGCGGTGCGGTGCGATTTCTCGTTGCGGAAGAGAAAAAAAAAGACAATACAATGGAAGACGGCGACGGTTAGACTTGTCATAATTTGTTTACATTTTTATTAATTTATTTGTGCATACATTTTTATAAAATTTTCTAAACAAAATTACTCTTTAAATAAATGATGAAATATTTTTTAAATTTTTTATATTTGATGAAAAAAAATTTATGAACTTCAAAAACATGTTTTTTGTTTACAATAATATTGTGAAGATCGCCAATTATTCAAAAACTATGGCAACATCAGAAAGAGAAAGAGTATAAAAAATTGACAGAATAAGAAAGCCCGCAATGAAAATAAAACAGATTTTAATTTTATGCCGTTCCGCACTGCGGTTTTTCATACGATTTAGAAGTAAAAAACCGCACCGCAATAAATTATCGTTACATTGTGTTCGGACTCTGAAAAAGAAAAAAGTTTGAAAATTATTTTGAAGGAGGAAAGAACATATTTTCCGTGAAATATTTTTTCGAAATAAAAAAAAATTATTAAATAATTTTAAATATAAAAATATAAATAATTGAATTTATATAATTTTCTCAGGAATAAAAGCAAAACTAAAATAAATAATTGTGTTTGTGAATACACGAATTTATATAAATAGTATATATTGTCTATCATCCAGTACATTGTGGTCCAGAAATAAATAATTTTTATTCAAATAATAATTAATGTGATGGGATCAATGTAGAATAGCAATTATCAAATATTCAAATAATCAAATTTTCAACGATGTCATTGCGTAAAGGAAGGACGGTAGTAGACAATAGAAGTAGTAATTATTATATAAAACTGCTCCACATATGTGCTGTTAAATAAACTGTTAAATTTAAATATTATTTTTTATTTAATTCTTTTAAAATCGATAATTTTGTTTTGCTATCTAATTTTTAATTTGTTTATTGACGTGTCATAATTTAGTTCTTCGAAAGAGGCAAAAATTCGCCCCATTATCACTGAGCACAGCCGGAATTATAGGTAGCGCGGTCTTGAAAAAATTGGTTTTATTCATTGTCGACCGTAACAAATTTGGTATTTTAACTTTTCTCAATGCCTGTAAATAGTTGAGATTTTTTATAACTTTCGGTATCAGGCTTCCAAAATTGTCTAACCGCAGCATTATTTTTAAATATTTAATATGATTTATTGTCAATGGTATCAACAAAGTTATTACAACTTCTTCATAATAGTTTCTTGAATAAAGCAATAATAGCCTTATGCACAGCTTGAATACGAGACTTGGTATTCGTAGGAAAAAATACAACATTTTACTTCAAAGTGGTATTCGATGTGTTTTAGTTTCTAAATAGCCTTAGCCACGAAAATTGATTGACATCAAATATAATTTTTTTTTTGTTAAATTTCGTATTAACAAAAATGGAACAATCAATTAGTAAAATTTGCCTACTGAAAGCAGACTTAAAGAACAAACAATGTAACTGCCTTGAGGAATAAATTTTTGCGTCTTTTGCAAAAATAATCATATTAAATTTTAAAACATCTTTTGTAAAGCACTTTTTCAGTCACTTAAGCCAGTTGATTTCCATGATTTCACGAAACCTACTTTTTGCAACCAGAAGACTTTCCTTTGTGATTTGTATGATTTTATGTTGATTCGCCACACAGCTCCTGGAGTATTGCTTTAACTTGAAAAACGAAAAAAGAAATTTTCATCTGCACAAAAAAAAAAAATGTGTACACTTGTGGCCAAAAAAGGGTTCAAGATTATTTCAATATAAGTATTAGAAAAGTACAAGATTGCAGAAGAAATTGCAGTAGAAAAATAAAAATGAAAATATAAAAACGGAAATGATATTTTATTAAAGTTAAGAAAAACACAAAAAAAAACAAAACATGGAAGAAAACTGCAAAAAGGATAATGAGTTTAAAGAAACATTTGTATTTAAGCATATTGTTTTGTAAAGTTTCATTGTATTTAAATGAGTGAAAAGAAAACGTATTCCAGCCAGTCAGGACTGGCTGGTTAGTTAATCAATGTAATTCTACATAGAGATGTGTAATCCTGTCAAATGCTGGATTCGGTGAGGTTTACATGATCTAGCGCTTGGCATTAAGGTTGTTGGCTGTATAGTCATTGTTCGGCACTGCCCAACGAGCGGCCTCGCAGAGAATCACAGTACAGAGAAAAAAACTTTACTTTTTTATTTTTATTTCAATCAATTAAATTTTTAATCAATTTTTGTGCTCAATATTAAAAAAAAATAAACAATTTTTTCCGCTATCAAATACACAAAATGATGACTTATTTTTCTTTAAATGCTTCTCGGAATTTTTTTGTTCCATTAAACATTCGAATTGAATAAAAATATTTTTTTTTTTTACAATTAAAAATTTGTTTGAAATTTTCTTAGTATTTAATTAAATTTTTAATTATTATTATTAAAAATTTAATAGAAAATTAATTAATTAATTAAGGCAGCAATAATAATTTTATTGGTACTATTAGTTTTCTTTGCAGGTCTAATTAATTTTTCAATTGATATTACAAAATTTTTAATTGAAATTTACTTTTTTCTGGGTACATGATTTTTCAAGGGGCGATTGGTTTTTACGAGTTATTTAAATTTATCCTGCAACTATTCATCCGGATTCTACTGTACATATATATAGTTTTAGATTACCAAATTAGTACGTATGAGTGATATTTAGTATGACTATGGAAATATCATTCATACGCCAAGCATGCACAATAGTGTGTCCCTTTAAAAAAATTTTTGCTGCTCAACCATAATTTTAAATCTTATGGGGTCAAATATTTTCAAGATTTTTTTTCCGATTTTTCGGTAAAAGTTTACTGGTCGCACAAGTCGAATTTCTGCCAAAAATCCAGTTTACCGGCCGTTCTGTGTGTTTTTGTCATAAGTTTGTCAAAAACCAGGATTTTCTTAATTTAAAAAAAAAAACAATTAAAATAAAAATATTCAAGCTGTATTGTGTGGAAAAATATATAAGTTTTGGAAATGACTTTGCTCATTTAACTACCTTACATTATAATTTTTCGTAATTTTGCCATAAATTTTAACAATGACGCTTTATAACTTTTATGAAAATGAAAAAAAAAACTAATAAAGCAGTTTAAATTAATTATAAATAATTTTTGAATTTGCTCTTATATAACTTGCTAAAATATATAATTTTTAAGGCTTATACCTGATGAATATTAAATTTTAAATTTTTTGCTTTGCAATTAAAGTCGTTTTGCGAAAATAAAAAAATATTTTTTTTTGGGACCCACTAATTTACACTGCCTTTGTGCATGTAGTTGTTACCCAGCAAAAATTAGTGCGCTATTGTAAGGGAGAACTTTTGTAAAACAAAACGGAATGACTTGCAGCGATAAGCTGCTTAATGGTGCTTTACATTGTCCGACAAGTCGAGCGACATGCCAAATTTTTGTGTAGAAGAGCACAAGTCGGATCGTCTAAACGTAATATGTAATGAAACTATACGATTTTGAGAGAAAATACGGATGAAAATTTGACAGTCGTATGGCTCTCTTGATTTTTTAAAATTTTTCAAAAACCAACGCACACCATTAGATCAGTGATGCATTTTTATGTAAACAAATGTGAGAAAGCCAGGGAGGGAAAGCTGCTTTCATAAATTTATACCAATTATAAAATCAAAATGTATATTTTAGAGCACGACCGCACAATTTTATAAAAATATACGTATATTTTCTGAAAATTTTTACCACGAAAATAACATATTCCAAAGTTATAAAAATATTTTTCAAAGTTATTGAAAAAAAATTCAATTGCAAAAGAACTCCATCCCTGGGGAAAACAAGCAAATAGCTGTAGTTAAATTAAATGAGAATGTTTTCATCTGACTTGATTTTATTCATACCAATGGTGTAAATGCCAGAAAACAACCGTTCGATTTTTACTCTCTTTTTTTGACATACGGATGGAATTTAATTTTATTTTCTCTCCCATTTTACGTACGACAAATTTTATCGTTTAAAGCGGCTTTTGAAGCATTAATTTTTATATACAAAGAGACAAGCATTATTGTTGTGCATTTTTTGAAGCATTTATACTGCTATAAACAGTGCATTCTCTTACTTTAATATAGTTCGGCAGCATTTTCGTAAGCATTTGTTCTTAAATATGTAATGTATTGTTTCCGGCAGCCTTTAGTTCTTCCAACTTTCGATACTTTTTTGCTGGGAATATGTCTACACATGCGTGAAGTTACGAATACCAATTATACGATTACAAATACGATTACGAATATCTGCGGCAATATTCGGCGATAAAAACATTAGGAACATCACAAATAAGGATATCATCGTCCCGATCCCCATCGCAAGATTTAAGATTTTACGGTCTAGCAAAACTCCATATATTTCAAACAGTTTAGGAGATATGACGCAGCCACTTGAACGCATAACCAGCTTGGCAAAAAATTTAACGCATTAGAAAACCAATTGTCTTATATCAGGGCTTGAAAGCAACCAAGCGTGGGTAGTAGGTTTTGTTGCCTGAGTGTTTCTTTAAAAAAAAAAACACAAATTCTCACAAGTCAAAAATATTACTTGCAAAAATTTGTTTCACAATTTCTTACGGTCTTCCTGCCCCCTCTGCTTTTTCAGTTAATGAACAGAACAACTGGTATAATTCTTCACCTTGCACGTACACATTTTATTGCACGCACGTTCATATATATAAAATAATATTTATATAAATTTTTCAACAAAGACTTATTTTCGTATTTACTGCAAGTAAAGTTTCAAAATATGTACATTCCATTTGTAAAATGCTTCAGTGTATAAAGAAACAACTTTATATTTTATGTCAAATTGTACGACGAGTATTATCTTTTATTTTGTTCGTTTTTAGTTGCAGGGCAAAAGAGTTAGTTTTAGAATTAATCAAAAATAAAGAAGGACCAACTGTGACCGTTCATTTTTAAAGCAATTCCTTGAATAATTTTATTTTTCTTAATATTTTAAACTTTTGAAATTTGTAGTTGCTGACCCAAAAGAATGCATACAGCAAAACGTGATGGATGAATAAATTTTAATTTGCTTCAGGGAAATTGATAAGAAAGTAGTGTTATCAGCCCGGCTGATGGTTTTCTAATCATTCGGAGTTTATGTGAAGAAATCATCACGGGAAACTCATAGCACACATCTCTCTCAGACACAGCAACTTTAGTCACATCATCAAACTTGGCGTTGAGTAACGCTGCCATTAGCAAATAAATTGATGATAATTTTTATTTCATTTCGTCTTACGGTACGAATTTGAATTTACTGTTTAAATATGAGGTTATATATTCCAATTTTTATAAAAGAAATTCGCAAAGCATAAAACTCGTGGTCAGTAAATGGTAGAAAAATTATTTGATTTTCTAATAGGACTTGGAATTTTTCTCTGCACAATAAACAAAATTCAATGAATAGAAAATACATTATCAAAATGACATTGCTAAAAGCTGTAATATGATGAATTGATAATCAACATAATTCTCGTATTCTATTTACCATGATGAAATTTATATATAAAAATATATATAAAAATATATATAAAATTATATAAAAATTTTAGTTAACTGATACCCACACACAGTGGGCATAAAACAAGCGAAAACTTTTTAATGCTTCTTAGCCCTTTACAGCTTCTCTTCTTCAGTAAAAGTAATTATTACGTATGCTATTAATTGACTTGCTGGAATTTTCGAACTAAATTAATTAATATATGATTTTAATTGTGCTTTTCCCCTTAAAAAATATATCGACCCCTGTGCGCGAAATTATCGTATGTTACAAAAACTAAATTTCACAGGAGAGCGTTTTTATTCGTCTTTTTCTTATTTGCCTGACAGCAGTAACTGTCACATACGATAAAATGTACATAGTGTTATCTCCATAACTATAACAATTATCGCTATAATACTTTATCTGCAGATGAATTAATGGATTTAGAACCATTTTGCATAAAAAAGTCGATTTCGAAAAAAGTGTAACATACGATAATTTCGCGCACAGGGGTCGAAATGTGAAATTTATTATTACATACTTTATGATATTCTCATAAAGTACTTTTTTTTGCAAAAGTAAACTCAATAACTGAGGTATTTAATAATAAATTTGACATATATTTTTTTAAGGGAAAAAGCATAATTTTAAAATTAGAATCATATATAGGGAGATATATTCCCAAAATAAATTCAGTTAATATTTAATTAAAAATTTTCAAAATTTCAAAATTTCCAACAACTTTTTAACAGCAAAAAAATTTGTTTTTGATTTATTCTTAAAGCTTATTGCGTATTAATTTCTATTTATATAAACAATGTTGCATATATGAAATAAAACAATATGCTAAGCATTTAAATAAAAATAAAGCTTCATTTTGTGTCTTTCACAGCCAAAAAATATATTATTTATTTATATTAATAATAGAATTTTAATTGAACTGTAGTTATTATTACATACTAAAGAAATTTTGTCGTGCTCAAGTTCACAGTTAATTGATCACAATATTGTGAAGAAATTACATTTTTGATTAGAATAAGGGAGAAAAAGAACAGTTAATCTCCAACACTAGTTGAGTATAATGCGTATTTTCTATGCCACTACGCATGTCATCAGTACTCTTTGTATCAACAGGGAAGTATGTAGTTGTAAAGTCATCAATATCATCTATTTAACTCGTCAGAGCTTAGAAAAATGTGTACGAGTATAATCGTTACTGTTTACATACTATTAACAAAGGTTGACACAATTCCTCTCGGGCCATGGATACTTCCGAAAGTAACTGTACCGGATGGGCAGGGCAGATGGTCCCGACTGAATTTACTGTGGTAGGACGGATGATGATGCAGAACACACTTTCTTCCACTGCATCAGAACGGCATACTGAAAGAAATGCAATGGCGCTGCGGTTTCACTCCTGCCGGCGTGATAAGGAGGATGCTCGATTGCGAAGACAATTGGGACGCTGTGGCGCAATATGTAGGGTACGTTCTTACGGAAGAGGGACCTCAATGCGTTGCTGCATAGCGGGGCCCTCTCTGACGGAGACCAGGGGATACGGAGCGGGACCATGGTGCTGGCTGCAAACTTGGCGGATCCAGACGTGGGTGAATAAGGGTGGTCCTGATTGGGACGTCCCTCTGGGCCTTCCCGAAGTAATGCGGACAGCGGCCCCGGGAAGGAATCCACCCAGAGGAGGAAGAGGAGGAGGAGGGAATTTTTTAGCCGTAATACCACTCGACGCACATGACGACGGTCTCTGTAAGTGCGAAGGCATTTTCAACCCTACCTCACACGACAAAAAAAAATGTTGTCAGCTTTGTTTTTTTTTTTTTTAATTAAAAGTTTAATCAATTCAATTAAATTATTATTTATTTAAAAATTGGGCCCAAAAATTAGTTAAAATTTTAATTGAATTGATGAATCTTTTAGTTGCGGAAATACACAAAAAACAATTTTAAAGAATACAAAAAATTTTTTAAGAAAATATTGAAAAAAAATATTGTGAAAACTAACAATAAAAAAATTATTTACTCCGCTTATAACGAACTTTGCCTCTATAACGAACAAAAATTGCCGAGTCCCGCAAAGTTCGTTGTAACCAAACTCCACTGTAATATTCACAAATTGTATTTTCATTTTTATTTTATTTATTTGTTTTTTATTTCATTGAAAGTTTGTCTTATTCTTGTTTTAATTTTTATTTAAAAATGTGCTTCTTTTGTTACTAATTTTATTCGTTTTTTTTTTCTTTTTTAATTTAAGCATCTAAATTTTATTGTGTACACATTCATTCGTGTATAGATAGATACGAGTATGTATGAATTTCCCTTTTTAAAATTTAGTTTTTCTTCTTGTATGTACATTCGTATTTGTTTACTTGAGTCAATAGATATTTTTCCATCATTAAAAGTTTTCTCCTCTTTAACTTTTTTCTTGCAATAACTTTCAAACATGTTGTCAGCGATTGCATACATGATGGAGTAGGAGATGTAGAAAATATATGTATATGAGTAGAAATTGTTGTGTCTACAATGAAATGAAAGGAAAGGAAAGTACTCGAATAACAAAAACATCTGTAAAATCGGAAACTTGTTAATGGGACTTTTATAAGATTTCAGTGGCATAATAAAATTAATCTTTTAAGGGGCTTAACTTTTAGAAAAGAACCAAAGTTAAGCGTTAAATTTATATAGAATTTCAGCGGCCTCAAGATCTAGAATATAATAAAAATTCCTTATTTGCCCGGCCTCACTTGTTAATTTGCAACAAAATTCTTTATTTAATTGAAAACTTTTGCCAATGTTCAGCTTTAATCTTTATTGCTGTCATTTATTGGTAAAAGAAATTAATATGCAAGTGCTGACATATGCTGTATTTGCTGCTGCTGCATGTTTTTTTTTTTGATGTGTCTGAATTGCAGAAATTTTTAATACGAAAAATTAAAGAGAATAATCGAGAGTAGATTTTACGTACGTAATTAATAATTGCCACAATTAACGTTAATTTTAATGGACATTAACAGTTTTATAATATTTAATATTGCATAAATAAACACATGTTAATGTTAATAAACGCTTGAATTGACAGATTCACGGAAATGCACACGCACGCAGTCACGCACGCACACACTTAAAATCATACAAATATAGACGCAGCATTTAAAGCACATCACAAAGTTGTGCTACTGGTATTTAAAAATTTTAAACTGCTACCAATTTTAAATTTATTATCATTCCCAAGCAAAAATTGTTTAAAGAAAAAAAAATATCTCTTCTTCTAAATGCGAAAGAACGAAAACTACTTTTGTATTGGAAGAAAAATATTATTCTTCAAATTAAAAATTAAATTATTTAAATGAAGTTAATAATTTTCCAGAAAAAAAAAATTACAATAATGCATTACGAACACATCAACAACAAAACCAACTTACCAGCAGATTCCTGTGGATTTAAAATATCAAAAAAAAAATTACAACAGCATTTATGGAAAGAAATGGATTACAAAGCAAATTTTATAAATTTTATTTCCTTATTTAAAGTTGCAGTACTTTAAAGCTAAAAAACTATGTATGTATTTTGTTACACACACACACACCCACACACATTAAAATAGAAAAGTGCACAATAAAAGATTGCAAAAAGATGAAAAAGAAAATAAAATGAATAAAATTTGGAAAAAGTCGATTATGTTTGTAAATTTTAAATAAATTCTTACGACTTGTCGATTTACAAACGAGAAATGCGACAAAATTGAATACATGAAAAATTTAAGTCAAAAGCACAAAAATAGAATGAAACGGAACAAAATTATAAAATTTCTTTCTTTCTTTTAACAATCTTTTTTTTTAAGCTTTAAGGTCTTTTTTCTCTTTTATTTTATTTTAAAATAAAAACTTCCTGAAGAAGTTAACCGAAGGTTAACGAAATATCAAAAATAAATATAAAAATAATAAATAAAAAGAGAAAAAAAAACCTTAAAGCTTAAAAAAATAGATTGTTAAAATAATAAAAAAGGTTAAAAAAAGTATTAAGAAAAATTTCTTTCTTTCTGCTAAATTTTGATTAAATAAAATATTTTTCCAAAAATTTTATTTTTGTGTTCGCTTTCACCTTTTTCTTCGACTTCTCTCAAAAAAACAGTTCCCTTCAATTTTTAGCTCAAAGTTTTTCGTCTTAATGATCAAAGAACTACTTAAAAATTTGTTTGGAATTGTATTTTAATGAAACTGGCAAATTAAGCGGTAACGGTTGCTAAATTTCCATTCAAGTTTAAAATACATAAAATATATTCAGTCACGTTCAGAATAGTTTATTATTTTGAAAAAAAAATTGTATTTCTATGTAAGCCTTGCTTGGGTGCAGTCAAAATGCCTTTTCAAAGGTTAAAAACGGGTCTAAAACCGATTACAGACTTTGAAGTCAGTTAACAGATATGCGCCCAAACCGGTTTCTTTAAAATGGCAACAATGAGAGGATAGTTATAGATCGCATTAGAACGGGTTTCGAAAGCGAGTTCGAAGCGATTTTAATTATTTCTTATTTAATGAAACCGTTTGGAATGGTTGCAAAGACTATAACCGCTTTTAAATTCCGTTTGTGATGGAATATTTTTCTTGTCGACTTGAAGTTCTTTTCGGTACTAGCAGATACCCAAAATCGTTTAGGTACACATTGGTTGGATGGTTTCAAAGTATATAACCGGTTCTATAACCGGTTCTAAAACCGGGTTCGGAACCCCTTTTTTCGGTTTCGCGTCCATTTTTGAAGGACTGCAAAAATAACCGACGTTAAAAAGAGATTTTTTAATGACACCAAAAATTATTAATAAATAAATATATCGTCACCTAAAAATTCAAAAGGGCGTAATAACCAAAAAACTCTAAAAAATTTAGTTTTTAATGGATATTGGTACAGTGCATCCAGGCACACGTTTGCACAAATTTTTAGCTTTTTATTTTTATTTTTAAAAATTTATTAAAGAAAGCTTTCAAAATCAATGTATTTATGTATGTATAATGAAACAATGGAAAAATTTTACAAGCATACTCTTTTTAAGACATTTATTTGGATGATATTGCGAAAGAATCATATTTCTAACCACAACACTTTTCATTTTATTAAGTATTTTGTCTCTCCTGCATAACTTTTAAAAGTAATGATAGGCTCTTTTGCGAATACCAACGCCTTAGATATTGTAAAGTTTTCCTGAATAATATGTTACTTAAATATTTCATAAGCACGTGTTGAGCCTTTGCTGCAAGAAAATTTAATTAAACGTGGAAAAATGTTTTCCATTTACATAAATAGCAAATAATTCTTGATCTTCTACACTGTTATTTCAAGTTTTCATTAAAAAATCATTTTTTTTTCAGAAAAATACCTATACCAATTTTAAGTTTTGACTTGTGGCATTCTTGCAGTAAAGGCACGATATTTGCGTATCAATCATACAGGAGGAAAAACTTACCAAAATAAATATATGTAGAACACGCAGATTGTCTTGTTTTATTATTTCACTTTCTTTTATTAATTCTATTTTATTAAATTTCTTATTATTTTCAAAAATTTTAATTAAAAAATTTTTATGTAAGTTTCATGTGACAAATTTTTTATAAAAAAACAAATGTTTAACAAAACATTTTGTATAAGAAAAATATGTTTATGTAAATGGCAGTAAAACTTTTGATTAAATTTTTATTGATTATATTTTATTTAATTTTTTTAAGCAATTTTTACTATTTTATTTCTTTAACTATCTTTCATTAATAAATTTTACTCTGCTTTATTCTTATTTTTTTATAATTTTTATTAATAAATATTGTTCTGCTATATATTTTCATTTTAATTTTTATTTTCTGATTAATTTTTATTAAAAAAAAATTTGCTCTGCTTTGTTTTTATATTAATTTTGTAAATAATTTTTATTAACAGATTTTCCTCTGCTTTATTCTTATTTTAACTTTTTTTTTATTTAAATTTTTAAATAATTTTAATTAATAAATTTTACTGTGCTTTAATTATTTTTTTCACTTAACTATTATTCACTAAAAAGATTTTCTTTTTGCTTTGCTTTTTTTCTTTTATGAATTTTTTTTTTAATAAATTTTATTAACACATTTTCCACTGTTTTATTCTTATTTGAATTCTATTTTTTTGTTTTAATTTTTATTAATAAATTTTACTCTGCTTTAATTACTTTTTTCACTAAACAGAACTTGCTCTGCTTTATATTTTATTTTATTGTTATAATAATTCTTATTAAATGATTTTGCTCTGCTTTATTCTTATTTTATTTTTCATAATTTTTATTAACACATTTTGCACTTATTAATTTTTTATTTTAATTTATTCAATATTATTTTATTATTTTAATATATTATTTTAGTTTTATTTCTTTTCATTTAATTTCTTAAATAATTTTTATTAAAAAATTTTACTTTAATATTTATTTGAATTCTTTTTAAATTTTTAGTAAAAAAAAATTGCTCTACTTTATTTTATTTAGTTCTTTCATGTGTGCTAATAAATACAACACACAACTCTTTTTTGTATAACACATTATTTTCTCTTCAAAATATTAAAAAACCTAAGCCAACCACTCTTCAAAACTAACTCTTCAAAATACACTACCACTCTTAGATTCGGTCTTCTTATTTACTTCAAATTTACAAACAATAATAAAAATAAATTCCCTTAGCGACGACGCAAACCACTTAATAAATTTCCTTCTGCGACTTATCTGGGCATGACTGAATATTTCCCCTTAGAAACGCGAACTGCAGAATGGCATAAAATTGACCACAGCAGCGCAGCCGCAGTGATAGCTTTTATATATTTTCTTTATATGCATATACTATATGCACACATCTATATTTAAATGCATAACCTTTAATGATTTTCACTTTATTTAGTTATTTTCATTTCGAATAATATTTATTGTTTATTTAGTGTACTTGCCTTTTTGATTTTATTAAATTTTATAGATTTATGAAGGAGACCGTAGAAACCACACTTGAACACTTCAACACCTGCAATTAAACTGATTGGAATCGGTTTCAGTTGCACAATTTTAAAAATAGGGTTGCCTACCTTTTAGAACGTGATTTGAAGAAGGGCAAAAGTATAAAACTTTTGGGAAACATTATGTGCATTGCTTATGGTGCCTTTATTTCTGCGAAATTTTCTTTAAGTTCTTTTCTGAAAATTATGTGTTATTCTTTTATGCCGAAACATCTGTTCTTTTGTAACCGTAATACATGAAACATTACCTAAAAATCGGGTGAAGATATAACAATGTTGTTAAATCACATGTAACACTTATTATACACTTTTACAAATTAGTAGAAAAAAATGAAAACAGTTAAACATAAAAAATAGTGTGTGGACATTTTTTTCCTTTTCTCATTCTAAAGTTTTATATACATTAATTTTAGTACTTTACCCGGTGTTTGTGGTTGTGCTATTGAAACCTTTGATAGACTACGTCAATATTTCCCATCAATATTAATTTTTTCGCGATTTTTTGAGTGTAAATGTTTTTTTTATCTTGGACCAGCACTCAGGTGATAACCCCTACTTCATACGGTGCATTGAGCTGGAACTAGCGGAAAGGGATAGTAGGAGAAATGGCAGGAGGTGAAGCTTCACTATCTTACAACTCTGCTTTTGCACGTTCTTTGTTTTTATAGCAGTGTTGTAACGTCTTTGATGTAAAGGAGAGGTATGAAATTTTGAAGCTTCGTTTTTAGTAGACATTTTTAGTAATTACTTTACTTCGCCGGTGCTACATAATACCAACGAATGAGGGCGTTCTGATGTGCCTGTGGATTGGATACAGCTGAAGCCGTTACTGTTACTGAATATTAGAAGTAACCGTTGGTAAAATATCTTTTCAACTTACCGTCGGCAAAATACATATCAGTTTATTTATTTATTTATTAAAAGAAAGTACTGATGATATTTTTTATATTTGTGTCGCAATGTTTGTTGCTTAGCACGTCCCATAAAGCCAGCAAAGAGCAATATACTTTAATTAATTTGATTATAAACATTATTTCCTCCATTTTTAATGCGTCACAACTATGATCTTCACTCATGATTAGGTTAGATCGGCAGGTTGCTGGCAGTAAAGGTAAAAAAAACGACCACCCCACTTGGGTCCAATTTATTATGGTCCCATTGCGATACCTGTTGTGAAAAAACTTTCACGTATTGCAGTGATACAGACCAGAGCCTCTGCTAGGAATCGAGACTAGAAACCCCTCAATAATAAACTAGCACACTACCCACTAGACTATCAGAAAATGAGATTAATATTGACAATAACAATGCTACACTACGTAAATATGCTGCAATATTTTAAAGAATATCAAAAGCATTTTAACTATTTTTGGTACAAAAAGGCACACACACACAAATTATAAAGCTGAATATTGATGTGTCTGGCTTGCATTTAAGACCTGTCGTTTAAATGGAATTTCCTTTTTGTTGGCGACAACGTACTCATGTTATTGTTATAACATTTTACTTTTGGTCTGTCGTCGAATCAACTAGTACTGAATTTCTTATGTTTATATTGTGTTTATATGTTTATTTATTTTAATTTTATTTTAATAACTGGTATTTCGCACTTTTATTTTATTATTTAATATTCATTCATGCTCCGTTTTTGGCAAATTTAATAAAGAGTTGATGAAAAGCAACAACAAAAAGACTGCTGTCAAATATAGACGTCATATTTTGTTATAACAGAGCTTTCAAGACTTGCAATCTCATCTCCATAGTAATTAAACTCGTGGTCTAACTTGATAAAATTTTACAACAATGCGCAACGTGTAGGGGCCGCATGAAAAATTTACGACAATCACTGTAAAGAACCGCTTTAAAAAACACGTATTTAACAAAATTTCTCGTTTATGTAGATGCTAAAAACAGCAAAAAATACACGATACGCTTCTAATTCCCACCATTGATGTGCTTAAAGAGTTTTTGTTTTCGTTGTCATATTATAAAATTAAAATGAAATTATGAAAGATAAACTAAAGTAAATGAAATTTAAAATATCCGATATTAAATCAAAACTTATCTACTTCAAATTCCAAAATACTTTCCCATATTTATATTTAAATCTTAAAACTCAGAAGCAGCAACCCTGTCGTTCTTTTTGTTTCTATTCTTCTCTGGGAAATTTCCAGAACAAAAATAAGCAATTGTTGTTGTTTCATTATTCTCCTTAGACTGTTAGTAGAAGATAATACAGATTCGGCAACATTATGTGGTCAGTTTTCTTGTCGCTAATTGACTTCTTTTGCTCTGCTTATTACCATCTATACGCGCTACCTAATACACTCACACATGTGTATGGTTCTATTTCTCCTTAAAAAAAATAAATACCTACGTACCCTTTTCATCTCCTAAACCAATTGAAATTCCAGCACTAACTTACTAATGCCAACACATACATCCCCTAAGCTATTGATCGAATGCTGAGTACACACTATGACATTTTGTGACATACCAAGCACACATTATAGTGTGTACTTGTGGTAACGTTTGCCATGTTCGATAGTTATTTGCATGCATTTGCACAAATTTCAATAAAGACAAAGTGTGAACTGGACTTTAGGCTGCTTGGCAACTCATCAAACTGACACGTCTTTGATTGAGTTACTTAAACCAATTTTCTGCCGCCTCACTTGTATAGTTTGATGGAGTTTGACGAATATCAAAAGAATTTAGTTTTTCGGCACTAACGTTTTCCAACAAAATTTTAGCAAAGATGCATAAATTTGATGATATCAGTTACTTTTTTAATCGCTCAATCTTTCTCCTTATTTCCCCTCAAAGTTGTTTGAACTCTCGCTCTCTTTCTTCTCTTCACTAAGAAATTCATTAAAGCCATAGCACAAAGTATATATTAATTTCGTACCCCTACTCAAATGAACACGACGTAAATTTGCTCTCTTAAAATTTTTCAATTCTAACATTGAACGCTGTATTGCTATTTTAAACCAATTGCAGTGATTTACCAAGTATATGATGCTGCATTAGGTAAGTTTTCATTTTCTACTGACCAGCGTTACCGTTGAGAAAATTTCAAAAAGGGTATTAGAAAGAAAAAATGGTAAAATATTTTAACAAAAAAATTAAAGCTTTATTTAATTTTTAAAATACAAGAAAACAAAAAATTTATAATAATGCACTCACAATATTAATCCGCCAATGGTGACGTACTGGGCTGTGAGACCGGTTGTGTTAAAAAATTTTAAACTTTATTTTCCGTTATTGTTTTTTGTTGCAATTTCGAGTTGCTGCAGCATTGCACATACCCCACCATCAGTTAATGACGAAACTGCTTAGTGAGCACAACTTCTTTTTTTTTTTTCTAACCTGGTGTGTAAGACCGTGAGTCACCGTGTATGTAAACATTATTATCCTTAATGAATATGTGATTTTTTTTAATTTTTTCTTAATTTAAAAAAATGTATTGCTAAAACATTGTTATTTTTAATGTATTTGTGAATTTTAATATTGAAATAAAAGAGCTTAAAATGATTAAATATCTTTGTTTTATTGTCAAAGTGCATAAATAAAAAATTAGCAACACGTTTCGAAAAATCTTCAGTTGAAAACCCCGGTGCATGAGACCGGCGTCACCATTAATCAAAGTAATATTTGCGTCACCATTGGCGGGTGACCAACGGCTCAAAATGTGAACACCCCAATATATAAAAAATATTTTTTTTATTTTTTAACGGGTTTTATCTAGACAGTGTTAATGTCTATCACAACAGGTTAGTGGTAAAATTATGACTCATGTGCATTCTAAATTGGGGATTTTCTATTTAAATTGCCTTCTTACAAGCACACAAGAGAAACAGCAAAATAAGATCACTAAATTTGAAACTTTTATTTTATTTTTAAAAAATCAATTGTTGCATTTTTAAATCCAATATACAATAAAAAAAAACATAAGGAACTTCTACTGTTATTGGAAAACGTTTTTATACGTAAATAGGACACCATTCAAAAATCTGAACAATCACGTAAAAGTGTACTGATCTGTTTTTAATTAGTTCATATTATCGCGATGTCACTGTATTTGTACTTTATATTTAAAAACATTTTTTTTAATTTAAAATGCTTTCCCCATTATTCATAAAACTAAAATTGAGTATATTTTTAATAAAAAATTTTCTTAAAATACATTGCAAATACATCGGTACATCGAGATATTTTAATTAAGTCCTCCCTTGAAGTTCGGTATGCTTTCTCTTCTTGGATTACATTAGAAAATTAATTTTTGAAAAACGCTATCAGCGGAAGAACTAAATATTTATGCAACAAAATTCAATAAAACATTTCTGCATGAGATATTTTAGTTATAGCTTCATAAGTTTTGTCTAATAGCTTAAATTTCTTTATGAAAGCCTCCGGTTCACTAATTACATCATTAACTTCAGTAAGAATTTCGAAATATTTAATATCTTCTCTTAACTTTACACACATCGAGCCTTTGGTGCAATACCGTCGTAATTCAAAAAATCGTGAACTGAGAAAAATGCATTTGAAGTTTTGAGCCATCTTTTTGATAGTATTTTCGTTTACTAAAGTTATTTTTTTACAAGTTTTTAAATAAAGAGGCATGTTTTGTAATGTTTTCTGTTTGTAAATTTCTTGTCATAAAGGAAATATTTCATTATTGCAAATAAATATTGTTGGAAATAGCTGGAGTCAATAAAGACATTTGTAGCTGTAGAATCTGAACAGTTAGAAATAGAACCATAATCTTTTTTGCTTTAGATATATATTTCCTCAAAGATCATTTTTGCATACCCAGCTCAAAAAATTAAAATTTTGAGTTACTGCGGTATTGCACCAAAGGCGCGATATGTACGAACATATTGGCTCAATTAAACTTAAACCATTTAAAATCTTATCTGCAATATCGATCATGAATACAATTTTCGTAAAAAAAATTAAAAATATGGGGTTTAATTTAGTTTTTCATAATTTTCAGCACATATTTCTAGCTCAGCAACATTTTTTTTCTAAAACGTGCCGGGATCGTTTTTATTACTTAAGGTCACTGTTAAAATAAAACCATAAGTACTATTTGCCAAAAAAGGTAAAATTGTAGCACAAACTAGTTAAAAATGTCACAAAAGGGTAAATTTCAAAAAAGGTCCGAAAAAATGGCATGTGCGTAAAAAGCGCCACAGCGGCAACGCTGCTACTGCCTAAAAACAGATTGAGTGTGTTTTTACTCTCTCCTTGATTTGTAACTGGGGAATGCGTCTATTTATATTTTTTGCATGGCCACGTTATGTATGCATGCGTATGTATTTCCATTGCTCCCTATATGTATCATTTAATTCCTTTTGAACAGTGCTTCTTGAAAAGCTAACGGTTCTTTTCCAATTATGCAGCTACTGCTTGGTCATATAAAAAGAGAGTACAAATTACAGATTTTTATTGAGTATAAAATTAAAAAGAAGAAAAAAAAAACGAAGTGAACCAAGTAATTCAATATTATCTCTAGGGTATGTTTGTACCCAATGTCTCGTACTTTTCCTTCCAATAACTGTTGCTGCATACCAAAAATTGTGCAAGTTTGACACAAAAATATCCCTAAAAATTTAAAAAGTACAGAAAATTGGGTTAATCAAAAAAAATTTTTTCTTCCCTACAAGAAGTTTAACCATCACAGCGATGAGGCACTGCAACTGATCTGTTTTGTTATACATTTGAACATGTATGTATATACATACATAACATTATATACATACGCATATATGTAGGTATTTATTATTAATATTTTAGATGGCTTAGAACTCGAACCTTCCATGATACTGGAAGTTTTTGCTTTAAGAACAAAAGTGGTTTAGGGATGCCGCTTTTTGGTCTTATGAATTTTTTTTATGGGTTTGTTCAATTAGGACATTTCATTAATATTTTGTTTTAAATAAATTACCACATTTAATCTAGAAAAATATTTGGGCATATTCAGAAATCATAACAAAAATCGGAACTAGTAAAACAGAAACTAAAAAATAATTCATAGATAGTCATAGATCTTATTAAAAATTGATAATTAGTGCAGCAACTGTGCTCAGCTGGTAAAAGAAATGCAACTTTGCATATTGGCATATAGAGAATATAAACTGTCGAAATAAGAAAATATAAAAAATTCATACAAATTCTTAGCAATTTTTTGGTTATAATTAGTATATAAATCAATTCATATAAGGGCCTATAAAAATAAAGATAATAAGGTAAGTTTATTATTTTAGGAAATAAACAGTGCTTATTGTTTTATTTATTTTAGAGACACTAAAATTGATCGCAGTTTTTTTCTTTTACTTTTCAAATTAACTATAAAATGGAATCAATCAGCTGTTCTTCGAACGTTTTAATTATTTGGTATTTAGTTACAGCTTTAGCCTTTTTTAAGTGCAAACTTTACGTGTTGGAAATAACAAACTGTGAATAACGTAAATAGACACAGTCGTGTCTCAATAATTTTAAATTCAAGCGATCAAAGAAAAAGTTAAAATAATAATTACAAATAATTAATATTTTATAATAAAATGCAAAATAAATTGGTCTTTGCAGTAATTCATTTAAATTCAACTTATGTTACACAAATTTAATACATTCTTTTTTGGTATTGTTATACAGTATACTCGTGCTAGAACGCGCTATTGAGAGAAATACTCGATTGAGGAGGCAGCAAAAAATTCTTTCATTCAGTACTCTATAGAGAGAACCTTCATTCTGATTTAGTATAGACGCTAATTTGAACTGATTTGGCATAGAATGAAGAGCAAAATAAGTAAAAAAAAAAGCCAAAAAGCATGTGTGTTTACATATAATAGTTGTTCTATTGAAGATCTGTTACTATTGTTGTGTTTCTAAAAATCAAATTATTGAAAAGATATGTTTTTACTTGAGAGCATTAAGAGCATAGGATGTAAACAAATAGATCCTATCAGCGATTAAAAATGGTGAAAATAAAATTTTGTAGATAGCTTCGGCGAGCTGACGTTACAGAACCACAAAATATTTAATAACATGCTTGAGCAAAAATTAATTTTGTAACCGGTTTTAATGTACACTTCAACTTTAACAATTGTTTTTTGCATATGACCGTAGAACTACAGTATTAATCAACAATTTTTGTTTAGTAAAAGTTTTGTATAATTTCCATCTCGATTGAAGGATACACTCTTGATTAAGAGAAAAGCCTTTGCATTAATTAGTTCCCTCTATTCGCAGTCTACTATTTATTTAAAGAACAGACTTGGTGCAATAGGCGACTGCCATTAAAAATTATTATCTTTTTATTGCTGTAATATATTTGTTTCGAGATATTTTCCATTAAACATTTAAAAAGATTTTAATTTATATATTTAAATTAAAAAAAAAATTAATTTTAAAATATTTAAAATTGGTTATAAATTTGTATATTTGATAATAAATTATATTTCTGGGTTGAATTATTAACATTTTTATACACACATATTACAAATACAAACACTTAATCGCAAAACTCTACATGCAATATGAACATTTCATTTAATCTCTTCGTTATTTTGTATATAAATTTAAATTTTTTAAAATTCTTGCTTGTAAGTATTTAACACCTAGAAATATGAAATGAAAATGCTTTTAAAAGAGGACCTCTTTCCTCCAAATAGTAAAAAATTTATTTCCTTTGATTCCTTAAAGGGTTAAAGAATTTTTGAAAGCAATAATTAATTAATGTTAATTAAATTTTTGATATTATTGTTTTATAAATATTAATAATTTTTTTTTTGATATATATTTATTAAGCCTGAGGTCGGGCTTAATAAATATATATCAAAAAATATAATAAAAAAGGTCAATTAATAATATAATTTAAATATTAATAATTATTATATTAATATTTTCTATTTTTTTTTTTTTATTTCTCTTAAATATTTATTAAATCTTATGTGGAATTTTGCGACTAACTGTTTATAGATAGTATAGATTTATAGAAAAAAATCTTTGGCGATATTTTACCGATTTCATAGATTTCTTCTATTTTCCTACTTCCTCACTTTCCCAATATTAAAGTTTTATTTATAAAAGTTTGGTAACCCTAAAGTCAAAACGGTATGCTTAAAAGCGTTTCAAATTAGTTTAATACCGGGTGTTGAAACGTTTAGGTGTGTTTAGTAGCAGCTCCATATAAAATCCATCAAATTTAATAAAAGTTTATTAATATAAAGTAAAAAGGTGAAGAAAAGTGCAATAAATAATTAAAAAGTGTTTTTCGTAATGAATATATTTAAAAAAAAGTGAAAATCATAGCAATATATATGTATGAAAAGAAATAAGTGCATCCATATACATATATACAGTAAATATATCCATACGCTGCGCTGCTGCAGTCTGTTCTTCTGTTTAAGGAGAAAAATTCCTTACGTAGTTGAGTGGAAAAAGTATATCTATTAAGTGTTCCCATCGTTCTTAAAGGGAAATTAAAATGTTTGTTGCTGTTAAATTTGATCCATTTTTAAGAGAATAAATATATTATAAGAGCAAATATAAAGTGTGGTCAATTCATAGTATTAAGAGAGTTCTTGTGTTTTAAAAGAGATGAAAATAAATATTATAAAAATAAGTTGTTATAAACATGCAGAGATGTTAACCGTTCTCTAATTGCTGTATTTTAAGTAATTTATGATAAACACAATACGATCCAGCATTAAATTTTTTAAAAAATTTATACAATTTCCCTTATTTACATAAAACTAAATATAGCGTTTGCCCTCAAACCAAATTTACATGCAGTTTCTGTTGACACTGTGTGCCATATTTTACTGGCCATATGCAGTATTTTTTTTATTGGAAAACAAACGCTTTCTAAAGTATTAAAATAAAATTTATAAAAAACTAAATTTTTCTTATTTTCAAATTTAAAACTTGACAACGGGTAAGAATCCGTCGAATTGAATTTTTGAGATACATAAAATTATTTGTAAATATTGAAGTCACTCGTTCGTTTTAAGAAGAATAGGAAATATTAAAATATTTCTATATTTACTACCTTTTTAAATTGTTTCTAAATTTTTGTTCTGCCTATATAATAATTTTGTGCTAATGACCATAGAGTAATTTAAGAAAACAGTTAACATCATTGCAAATAGGTAATTATTAATAAATTAATTGAAAAAGTATTGAGCTAAATTTCAAATATCAAAATATTATTTAACATCATAAAACGATAATAAAAAAAAATCATTATGTCAATAAAAGTAAGAAACAGTGGTTTGATGCGTTCTCTAAATTCGGTGAGTTTTATTTAATTTAAGAAAAACTGTCAATTGACTAAAGTAATCGGTTTAAAGAAAAATAAAAGCATTTTTTTCTAATTCGTAATACGACTATAATTACAGTATATCTAAGTGATGAGCTAAGTGACCAGTCGGTTCGATTTACAGATATACAGCTATTCAGAACCATAGAAACGCATTGAAACTAGAAAAAAATTAAAAATTGCATAATTCTGCATTCTCAAACTATAAAAAATTTTAATAAACATCCCAATTGATTCTTATGCTTTTTGCCATGTTAGAGCGAATGCTACACGATAAATGTCCAGCTTCAATATTTGTCATTGTATGCGTTATTTTATAAAAAAAATAGTCACACTTATACGTATATACGTGCAGACAGGCCATAGAAGCTTCGCAAGGTTATCCTAATATTAATTTGTACACGACAGAATTGATAAATAAAATGAATAAATTGAAAAAAAAAATATATGTGTCACTATTTTGTATAAAATAACTCATACAATGACAAATATTGAAGCTTAACATTGATCGTGTAGCATTCCCTTAAATAATTTTAATGTCCGGCCGATTACACTTTTTCACACCGAACCCTAAACCGAGCTTCGGTAAATTTTGCTAAAAGTTCGAAAGAAGTCCAAATTTTTTTTATTTAAAACAAATTAAAATTTCAGGAAATCATAACGTTTACACTTTCGTAAAGAAGCAAAATGAGAAGATAAATTGCACCTTAAAGTACTAGAACTATTTTATAGTTAAAAAATAATTAGTATTTGGTTTTATTAAAAAATCAGAAAATTTGAGAAATAAAAAAAAACTCATTTTATTAATTATTTATTAAGCTCGAGCTCATTATTCTTTTATAATTATATTTTGTTGAATTTATTGTATGTATTTCGAGCTTAATAATGAAATAATAAAATAAATTATCAAAAATGTCAAATAAAATAGAATAGAAAATATGAAAAAAAATGTTAAAATTAACTGATTTTCTTTTAAAATAATAGTTTTTATCGCAGCATTCACATTGTGTTTATTTTCTATTTATTTAAATGATTTAATTAAAGAGACGGTTACAGAAGCTAAATACTTGCAGGCAATAAAAGCGAGAAATTTAGCAAAATCGCGAGATGGGCTACATTTTGCATTTAATTTTTTTATCGTTGTATTTTTTCGCACTAACAATCATATCGAAGCATGGTTGTATTGTTTTCGTATTATTTTTATAGTTTTGTTTGGTAAAAATTTCGCCGAACACCGAACGCCTAGAGAGTTACGCGTCTTCTCGTTTTTAATCTCGGCCTTTAAGAGGAGGATTATAGGTTTTTTTAACATGGATACCATGTAAATTCTAACATACTGGGTTCATATTGTACTTCTTATTTTTATTATATTAATTTTTAATTGGAGATGTAGGAGTCGCTAGGATGTCTGGTGTATTGTTATAATTGTTAAATACTAATATGTACATAATATAATAACATGTAATACGAATTAAAATGGCCTCAGGCTATATGTATTATGAATGGAATAAATAAATAAATAAAATAAATAAATAAATATGAAAGAGCTCAGTTTGCTCCCATCACGTAAGGATTTTTCACAAAATGTAGTAAAATTTTCAAAAAAAATTAATTAAATCGCAACTTTTTGTTCGTTTAAAACAGTTTCATAATAAAAAAATATGTAGCTACATGGTTTAAAATATATTTGCTACCATTTTATATTTATTCATCAGCTGATAGCTGAGTAGTTAGCATGGTGGCTCTGTAATCAGAAGAAGCCGGGTTCGATTCCCATCCCGGTCAGGTGCAACGTACAATAAAATGGCTCCTCTTAGCGGCAAAATTAAAATCACAGACACTGTAGCTTTGCTGTATAATTAACACAATTTTTTTTTACATTTACGAATAACCACACACAGTGGATAAAACACGAATACCGCTGGGTTTTATTTTCTGGTTAAATGGTTAAATTAAATTTTTTTTTTTGTTTAATAAACCTGATACGAGAATGAAAGGAATGATATTTTTTACGGAAATCTAAACAAACAAAAATTTTTTTCATCTCTTTTTTTAATTGTAAAAATGTTGAAATAATGATCTCGATGTCAGTTTTGTATAATAAAAAAAAAAAAAGACAACACGAGAACTTTGAAAACAGCATGTTGTGTCGTTCTGCTAGGATTTGTCAGTGTGATTTACAATGTTGTTTTAGATATTGAAAAATTTTAACTAAACTTTAAGATTTTTTATTTCTTATTTTTATATAAATTCAAAAAGAAAAAATTTTAAAAATAAAAATTTCCTGAAGATGTTAACCGAAGGTTAACGAAATATCGAGATTATATAAAAATAAGAAATAAAAAGCCTTAAATAATAAATAAATATATTGTTGGAAAATATTTATGGTTTAACAAAAGCCGTATTCCAAAAATGTTGGTGAATTTAAAGTGCTTGTGAAAGCCTTTTTAATTGTAATTTAATTTTTGCAGCTGAATTTTAATTTAATATTTAATTAAAAGTGTGCTATAAAACCAAGTTTATGATGAGTTTATTTAAAAAAAACTTTCACTCGTTGCAGTGAAGCTTTTGCTGGGACTCGAAACCAGAACCCCCCAAAACTGATACATTAGACTAGCCGTGCTCCCTGGCTTGTAACTTTATTTGACAGTATTAGTAATTCTCAGCTAGTTTCAATACAAAATTTATTTTCTGAATATTAATCAAAGTCGTTTAATTATTTCACACATCACAACAAAAAGAAAAGGGCTGTCAACTTTTCTAATATACATTTTTGGCTTCTCATGTTATTGCAAGTTATAATTGATGTTTTTTTTTTGCACTCGGCAAATGTTTTAAGATACTTTCACAATTAAAAGTTGCGATATCATGAAACCAAAACAACAAAAAAAAGGGGATTTAATTAAAGTAAAACAATAGTAACAATGAAAAAAAGTAATCGTTCATTCTACAAACATTTATGGTTATAAAAACATATTTTCGTTTAGAAAAAATTCTTTGAATAAATTTTTATTTTCGCCAAGAGAAAAATGAAACATACCGGAAATTCATTATTATTCTATTATGCAAAAATCCTTCAAGTAACAGCTAGTAACATGCAACAGAAATAATACACTAGCAGTAGCAGCAGCAGCACCAGCAGCAGCAACAGCGGTGGAACAGTATAAGCAGCCGTTATACATTAAGCAGACAAAAGGTTTGCATGTACATACAGACATGCCTGCATACGTGTGTATGTATTTGTGCAATTTGTGCAGTATAGCATACATTGCATGTGTGTTAGTCTTGGCTCTTCTATTAGGCCCGCTCACGAAAATTTTAGCTTCATCAAATATTTATGAAGAAATTTTATTCGACTTTTATCAAATCCAGTGAAGTGATGCATGTCCTAATCGACTCCAAATTACTTCAGATCTTTTTTCTCATATGAGAAATATATGGGAACGCACTATTAGTCGTTCGATATATTTTTACAATTTCTTATCCCAATTTCCATAGATTAATTTTCAAATTCTATAGTTAATTGATTTTTCACTTTTATTTGAGTTTATTTCGAACTGCTAACGCCATCTGCCAGCTCTTCCGCCAGCTTTTAAAATGCTTTTAAATTTCGATAATTTTTTGCTGGCTACAAGAAAGAACATTTTCCAAAAAACTATTAATCCCATCCATCAATTAGACGAACTTCACTACTGTAGCCCAGAAGGCAGTATGTTAATGCCAGTATTAGTTGTAAGTGGCATTGATTCAAATATGTTGCTGGGAATACGTATGTAGAAGAAGGAGTTGCTTGAAACTTGTGTTTTTAAGTTTACAGCGTCAACATTGTTAACCTCGTGCCACATGCAATCAAAATAATGTTATTTTTCCACTACCCTCCCTACCGTACGATATTGTTTCTAGCAAGGAAGTATGTTTTGATGTTGATGTTTTTCTTTTCACATGCATTTACTTGTGTGGTCACAGCAGAAAAAAAAACAAAAACCTTTCTTGTTCGCTTTGTTTTCCATTCTGTTCTTCAACAGCATACAATTATTATATGCTAGCCAGTGTTTTCTTTTCTTCTTTCTTTTTTTTTCGTCTTCTTTCAATTGTTTTGTTATTTTATATTTTAACACTTTCCCATCAAGTGAGTACGACTTTGGGCTGCAGGTGAAGTTTTCGGGCCGGAATTAGCTTGTACACTTGACGTAGCACTGCAGTTGGAAGCACATTGCGGTATTTGTCTGGATATGAACAACACTAATAATAGAGGATCTTGCTGGTGCTCATTTAAAAAAACTAGAACTTCACAAGGGATTACAAACAATTACTATCCATCTACTATTGGCTCACATAGAATTCATTTCAAATTGCAATTCTTCCTTGATTTGAGAAAGAACTTGTTTTTCAGTCATTAGGAAGTGTGGAGTACAAGTAAAATGTATCCAAGTCAACATCTTTAGTCGACTAAGTTGGGGTCTTTTTTTTTATCTGGGACCAGCACTCAGAAGATGACTCCTACACATGCGAAGCATTGTGCTGGAACTATAGGAAAGGGATAGTAGGAGAAACGACAGGAGGTGAAGCTTAATTAATTATTTTACAGCTCTGCTTTTGCGCGTTCTTTGTTTATACTCGCTCCTTTAGTAGCCATTTTTATTATTATTTTACTTCGCCGGTGCTACACAATACCGACGAAGGAGGTGATTGTGGATTGCTGTCAGCTGAAGCCGGTATTGTTCACTGACCAGTGACTATGCCTTCGCCACTGAAACCTTCCGACAACAACTGGCAGAAAAATGCGAGATGCTTTTTTTTTTTTTTTATAATTTTGGTCTGAAACTGTATTTGAACCCAGGTCTGGTTTTGGTTTTCTAGTCAACGTGCAGACTACCATCCATCGTGCCCAATATCAGGCATTACATTTTTTACATTTTTTTTATCAGCATTCAGGGCATGACTTCTACTAAAGTGTGGCACAAACACAACAAAAATGTCTTACAAGCATTTCATGAAATTGCAATTAGTGTGTATGTATTACTTGCTCATTGCAAAACACATACTTTCGAAAATATTTCTTTTGTTCCACGATCAAAACATTGAAGAAGAGAACACAAGTACAACAAAACAATGTTAAAATAGAACAAGGCTGAAGTAGAATAGAAATGAAGTAGAACATCAAAACTATTTTGGAACATTCAAAACATGTTTGAATAACTCGTAGACAAACTTGCAAAGAAACTTTTGCATTTTTTATGAATATAAAAAATCGAATGTATGCATGCAAAAATCAAATTTTTTTAAATCACATTTGGAAAACAAATAGAATAAAAATATCACAATTCATATTAAAAAAAAATATGTATATATATATACACTTATATGTATATATCTAGCTTAGTCTAACATTTTTATTTTAAAAGAAATTAAGAAAAAAAAATACACTTTTAAAATGGAAGAGAACAAAAAACAATATTCGACAAAAAATATTTTTGGCATGTATAGTGAAGTCAGTATACTAATAACTTAATTATTATAATTTAAAAACATAATTTGGGATACTTTATCTGTATTTCCGCCCAATATACACCTTTTGTCAGTTAATAAGCTTCGAGCAGCAGAAAAAACTCTTTCTGAAGATATAGTTGTTGGATCGGGTATGAAAGTGGGGATATCAATATTTTTTCCAAATTCAGCTCCAATAGAAATAAAACATTCAGCCATTTCTTTTAATCCAGGGTCACCGACAATTTTAAAAGGTCGACAATTTGTAACTATCCACTTTGTGAATATCTCCACAGCAATTCTTTTTTTACTATTGTCTGCAATCATTTTGGGTTTTGCTGAAATCTGTTCTACTTCGGCCTTAACATATTTTGTGTAGCACTTATGCTTCACCAAATTTGAAGTGGTAATTTTATTATATTTGTAAATATTTGAACATTTACTACATATCACATTTCCACACCGCGATCACTTTCAATACTTTGGAAAACATTGCACACTTTACTTCGTCCTTGCTTTGAGACCGCTTTGTACTCACCAGAAATAACTTTTACCTTTATTTCGCTTAAGCTTTGAGGTTCGTTTGTAAGGTTCTTTAAAGAAAAATATTTAAAATTTCGCAAAAAATTTTAAAAATTTATAATTTCACCTACATTTAATGCATCCATTTCAATATATATTTGGTTTTAGGTTACTAAAATTTAGAAAAATCACGAAAATCAGAAAGTTGAAATTATGAAAAAAAATTATATACCTGCAAGGTGTTTTCCCTCCTAAATGATATTATTTATTAACACTCATGTTTACATTTTTACGCTTTTTTGTGTTTGTTCTTGTGTACTCGATGCTTTTGGTGTAATTTACCGTTTTTTTTATTTCATTGTCTGTTTTTGTTTTGATGTTCTGCTTCATTTGAACACACAAGCACAAACAAAACTATAGAGAGAAACTTTTCGAATGGTGCTTGTTTTGTTTCAGTGAGAGTCATGTTTTGTTATGTTTGTTTTGTTGAGAATGTTTACACTGGAATACACGGCTTGGAAGTAGTGTGCTTTAGAATGCAGAACTTTCAATACATTTTGTACAGCTATTTAACTTCTACACATTTCCCTCCTCGGAGATGATGTCGGATCTCGAAAATTCCCACTCGACTACCAGAGTTCAATAGAGTCTAGAACAAGTGCTATATTTGGCGGTGCAGATCTCAATGGTTAATAGATGGCCATGCAATCATTGGGTCTTTTGGGGGGTCAGAAAAGAACCCGATTTAGTTGTGGTCTGCTGCGATTGCCCCCTACACTGGACAACTGACCCAATCTAAACTCTAAAGGTTTACAGAAAATATCCAACCAAAATCAGGCGTAAATATTTACTGGCAGAGAAATTAAAGTCTGTGAAGAATTAAGGAAAGAAAATCAAACAAAACTGTTTCAGAATACCCTCACCATAAGGATATATAGAGACATTTGCGTATAAAGGCCTGCAATGCAGAAGCCTTTTGATTACTGCAACTGATTATTTTTTTTTTTTTTTTTTTTTTTATCTTGGACCAGCACTCAGGAGACGACTCCTACACATGCAAAGCATTGTGCTGGAACTGATAGGAATGGGATAGTAGGAGAAATGACAGGAGGTCAAGCTTAATTATTTATTTTTGCAGCTCTGCTTTCGCACGTTCTTTGTTTACACTCGTAGCAGTGCTGAAGCTTCGGTTTGGTAGCCATTTTTTTTTCATTATTATTTTACTTCGCCGGTGCTACACAATACCGACGAAGGAGGGCGTTCTGCTGCGATTGTGGATTGCTATCAGCTGAAGCCGGTATTGTTCAGTGACCAGTGACTATGCCTTCGCCACTGAAACCTTCCGACAACAACTGACACACAAAGACACACTAATGCACATCAGAAAAATGCGAGATGTTTATTTTTATTTTAAAATTTTTAGTCTGAAACTGGTGTTGAACCCAGGTCTGTTTTTGGATTCGTAGTCAACGTGCAGACTACCATCCATCGTGCCATCGCCACCCTCGCCCATCCTAAAACATCGACTTTTAACATCTACAATATATAAAACTCTATATAAAAGAACTAATAAAAAAAGGAGGTAGAATTGTAATTAAAAGTGAACAAAGTAGTGACATTGTAGCCCTACACAATCCAAGATCTATAATTTTTGCTTCATAAAAGTAAAAAAGTAAAAAAAGTAGTTTTCTGAATGAAGAAATTCAAAGAAAAGAATCCTTATTAAAGTGTCCCTCTGTCCGGCTTTCTATACGGTGGCATTGTCTCCAACTGCATACCATTAGTCCTACATATATAACAGTATATTAAAAATAAGCTATAAATTATAATTTTAACAATCTATTTTTTTAACCTTTAAGGTTTTTTCTCTTTTTATTTATTATTTTTATATTTATTTTTCGTTAACCTTCGGTTATATATAAATATATATATATATAAAATAAAAAAAAAAAAAAAAAAAAAAAAAAAAAAAAAAAAACTTCCTGAAGATGTTAACCGAAGGTTAACGAAATATCGAAAATAAATATAAAAATAATAAATAAAAAGAGAAAAAACCTTAAAGCTTAAAAAAATAGATTGTTAAAATAATAAAAAAGGTTAAAAAAAGTATTAAGAAAAATTATAAATTATAATATAACGCACTATTTAAATTTTATTTTAATTATTTTCAGACTTCGCCTTCATATTCTCGAAACGAGCATAATTAATGTTCTTTTTTTCTAAGGTAAGTGTTTCTTCAAAAATAATACATACTGGCATGTTTTGGAAATCACAAGATTTTAAATCACTTTGTGATTTCAAAATCACAATTTTGATTTCATGATGTTCGAAAAATCACAATTATTTTTAATTTTCTGATTTTCGAAAACACAAGAAAACAGCTGTCATGAAAACACTGGCAACTTCCCAATTATACATACATACATATGTAGGTATTTTGTTGTGCTAATAAAAAATTTATGGTTTGTAAAGCTTCATGTTCTTTTTTTAAATGATGCTTTCTTAAAGCAATTATTGACAATAAATTAGCTCCTGACATTTTTATATGCTTTATTTCATCTAATATTTTATTTCACAATGCAAAAATATAAACAAATATAAAACATCAGCAGTTTTCTCGTGTTTTCGAAAAATTAAATCCACACCGAAAAATGTGAAATCGCGTGACTTACAGAACAGCTTCAAATCGTCGGCATGGTTTCAAAACGGTTCGTGATTTCAAGTCACGTGGTTTATAGAACAGGACTGAATATTTATTACAAATTATGTTAATAATTTTTATTAATAATGAAAAATTAATTACTAAAAAATATGCCCATTTGTACATACATACAGTATAATTCGATTAATGAGATAAATAAAATGAGAAAAATAAAAAAATAAAAAAATTGTGCTTTGATTGACACAACTGTAAAAGTTGAAGATACTATTTTCAAGCGAAAGAATGAATATAAAAACTTTTAATTAGTTTTAGATGTGCAATATAAAATAGATGTGTGTCCAGTCTCGAGGGGAGATTCAAATGCAGTTCTATAGTGGTCGTAACAATTCGTCGAATTTATAAACAGCTTTCACATCTCTCAAAATAGTGCTGACAAGAAAACTGTTGACTTTATCAGAGTTGAAATTATTTCCCAATTAATTATAAATATAAATAGGGTCCTCATGAAAAGAGTTGCAAACTGTGCATTTTTACACTCTCGCACATGAACTGTCAAAAATTTTATGAAAATTCATTTGCACAAAATTTTGTAAACTAGCCCCACAATTTTGACTAGCAAATTTACACTGTTAAATTGTTGAATTTAAAATAAAACAGCATGTAATCAGTTTTCTTAAAACCTTAATTTTAGTTTTAAGTTGATTTAATTAAATACAACCTTGATTTTCATGTACTGAAGACAGTGCTAACAAGTTAAAAAATAAAAACAGCTGGAAATTTAAATGGCGCTAAAAAAAAATTTATGAAAATTAGGTAAATAGAATCACTACAATAATTTTAAACAGCAACAACAATAAAAAAAGTGCAAAAGAAAAAGAAGTTATAGGGTAGAGCATAATGAAACTGCTTTCATCTTGAGATGAAATTTCATTACACACACAGTTGTGCATTAAAAACTGATTTAATTAAAATTATAGTGAGAACGGCGAAGTAAAATAATAATAAAAATGGCTACTAAACCGAAGCTTCAGCACTGCTACGAGTATAAACAAAGAACGTGCGAAAGCAGAGCTGCAAAAATAACACGGTGCGACAGTCCAAAAAACCTGGGACCGGATATTATTTTTCTTGTAGGTCTTGTCGAGTTAAAGAAGAATCCAATAGTGAAATATGCCGGACACCTCCAAAATCCGGATTTACGGTTAAAAAACCGGTTTTTGTACCTTTGCGCACTTATAAGCCTGTAATTTTGTTGATAATAATCCGATTTTCAATTTCTTACTAGATTTGGAAAGAAGTAACTGAGATCTTTCGAAAGATATATAATTTATCTAAGAAAACTTGAGAAATTTGGGTGTTATTGTCGAGCAAACACAAATTTTGTAGATTTTTCAAAAATTTTTCAACTTTGGTGACGTTTTTATACATTATAATGTAATAAACTATAATACTATTTAATTTATTTAAAAAGTACGTTTATTAACGATTACAACGCATATTTGGGGTTAAAAATAGATAAAGAATTGACTGAGTTATTAAACTTTTCATGAAAATAAACTTTTAAACATTTTATACAAATTTTATTTTTGGTCATTTAACTCAAAAGTGTTTGCTTGACCGTTTTTTTTTTAAATCAGCATCATCAGTTTCTCGTTTAAGTGACCAGCAATATTCTGAAATCATTTTTATTATATTTTTTCCTTCAAAGCGTTTTTCAATAGTTGCCATTTCCTGGTGAAAATGTTCGCCTTGTTCATCTCTGAACTGGCCCAGGTTATCTGGGAAAAACTCCAAATGCGAATGCAGAAAATGAATTTTTATGGACATGTTGCAGCCCATTTCACAATACGCACTTAAAAACTCATTGACAACTGTGACATAGTCGTCGCTTCAGTGATTTCCAAGGAAATTATCGGATAGCGCAACAAAACTCTTCCATGCACGTCTTTCAACGGAACTTAGCTTGTTAATGAAATCTGCATCTCTCATAATTTTTCGAATTTGAAGTCCAATAAAAATACCTAAAAGTTATCAAAACAGATAAAAACGTACTAGATATGTAAACAAATTAATTAATACCTCCTTTTATTTTGGCTTCACTTAAGTTTTGGGAACACCGCTTTGAGATGACAAAAAGCGTCGCCGTTTACATCTAATTTTTTTACAAATTGTTTCATGTATCCCAGTTTAAGATGCAGTGGTGGCAGAATAACGTCCTCAGCTGTAACTAATTGGTCATTTAAACTGTTTTTCCAGCCTATTCTATGTGACTCGCGAGATGGCCATACTTTGCTATCATAACGATTCGGTGCACGACTATCCCATTCACAAAGATAGCACGGTTACTTACTTTTACATGAACCATCAATGAAAAGTCGCCATTCTTCTGCATTATAATTGTGATTTAATGCCGAAAATAGTTTTGGTACATCAACGCAATACACTAGATCACTGTCATTGGAACTAGTCTTAAAACTTTCTTCAAGTAACCAAATACCACTGCTTTAATCGCGACCCGAGGACTTCAGATTGCCGCTTTGACAAGTGTAAATCGCGAACAAGATCGTCGAAATCAGCTTTTGACAAAAAATGCAGCTCCGTTGTTGTAGATCTGGATGGAAGGAACTCTTCTTGTTCAAAATCTTTTTCTGTTACATCGACAGATTTGCTCGTTGTCGGTAGATCATTACTTAGAGGTATTGGTTTTGTAAAGTTACAGCATTTGCGTACTTAATGTTTTTGCGCATTTTAAAACAGTGACTTAAAACATCGGTTTGACAAAAGTAGCAATCATTTGGTTTATGATATGGCTGATGATGCCAAATTATAGGCGTAGAAAAGGGCAAAACAAACGAAAGTTGAATTTTCTTTTTTTTTAATGTATTACAGCAATATTGACAAACAAACATGAGGAAAGCTTTCATTACAAATATTTGTTGTAATTCTAAATTGTGTTTAGGCTAACAGTGATTTGTAATTTTAGAGAAAGTGCATAAAAACAACACCAAAAACATTGTGCATGCATTTTGTTAAAAATTTTGTTTTCATGAAAAGTTTAATAACTCAGTCAATTATTTATCTATTTTTAACCCCAAATATGCGTTGTAATCGTTAGTAAACGTACTTTTTAAATAAATTAAATAGTATTATAGTTTATTACATTATAATGTATAAAAACGTCACCAAAGTTGAAAAATTTTTGAAAAATCTACAAAATTTGTGTTTGCTCGACAATAACACCCAAATTTCTTAAGTTTTCTTAGAAAAATTATATATCTTTCGAAAGATCTCAGTTACTTCTTTCCAAATGTAGTATGAAATTGAAAATCGGATTATTATCAACAAAATTACAGGCTTATAAGTGCGCAAAGGCACAAAAACCGGTTTTTTAACCGTAAATCCGGATTTTGGAGGTGTCCGGCATATTTCACTATTGGATTCTTCTTTAACTCGACAACACCTACAAGAAAAATAATATCCGGTCCCAGGTTTTTCTACTTCATTCAATATTGTAACACTGTGTAATTAATTAAGCTTCACCTCCTGTTGTTTCTCCTAATATCCCTTTTCCTATAGTTCCAGCACAATGCTTCGCATGTGTAGGAGTCATCTCCTGAGTGCTGGTCCTAGATAAAAAAAAAAAAAAAAAAAAAACATCAGCTGTTTGTGCTTTTTAAGCTTAAAATAAAGTTTTATCTTTAGGTGTGCCAACACTATAACAAACTGACAATAACTGCTGAAAGTTGCGAAACTAAAATGATACAAGTCTCGCTTATTTACCCAATAATGCAAATGGCAATGTTTTTACATGAGAACACTTTAAAAAGTATCATGTTATTTTTAAAATGTTGAAATATTTATTATCGGGACTGTAGCGTACCTCTTTACCCACATTATAAGTGTGGAAATATGCAGAAACTCCTTGGGATAAAGTTTATAAATGGAACAGAATGCATGAGTTTGCTTTTTTTTCCAAAAGGTGCAAAATATAGAAACAAACAATGCAACTGCAGGTAGAAAAAAATTAACAAAAAAAAAAAAAAAGAAAGCAAAGAAAAGAAAAAAAAAACAAATAACAAAAAGAATAAATCCTTAAAAACACCAACATGCTGAGCAACACTTTTTCATTTAGCAGTAGTTTTTCTCTCCTTTTCACCGTATTATTTTTCTTTTTTTTTCTTAATTCTTTTAACTTTCGACGAGTTTATTATTATTTTTATTATACAAAAGCGTCTATGTGTTAAATTGATTATTGTATGTTGGTGTATTGTTAAGGAAAAAGAAAATTAACTTTGTGCTTTTTTAAATACGAAATATGTTGTTGCACTAAACTACACACACATTTTTTTGTGTCACTATGAGCACAGGTAACCCGCATATAACAAGTTACTAACGCGGTGTGGCTTGGTTCGAAGCTAAACTAAACTTACGTAAATGACATGCAGAATACATTTATTGAAGCTGTTGAAATGTGTCCGTGCGATAAAGAGCAAACAACTGTTTAATATCCGTCAACAAAGTACCCATTGTGCCAACTTCTTGGGACGGTACGTTAATGTCAGTTGCAAAAGTCAAATGACGGATTATACGCGCATTGCATAGCGCTAGGCGGTATAAATCACAAAGCTAAAGGCTCTTGTTTAGTTTAGTGTGTAACAAACAATTCTGGCTGTTTTTTTTTCCAGATCTTCAACTGGTAACCTGGTAACACTGCACTATTTGACAACCGATTTAACAGCTGATTGTTGCTTTTTGTTTAATTTTGTTGATGATTGCATCGTGGGTGGACTTATACGAGAGCTATGCTTGGAAATTACTGAACTTTTCTATGGAAATAATAGGTCTGTTCGTCAAACGTATCGTGCACTATCTTCGTACTTTGTAATTGTTCATTAGAGCGGATAATACAAATGACTATGTATCGTTTTCACCCCATGTTTACTCTTAATTATGTATATGTATTGAAATCGGTTAGTTAGTTTCGGGGAAGCGGAAGTTGCACCTACCAGCCGTCGTGGTCTTATCTTTAAAAAATATATAGTCTATGTGTTCATCTAAATGCAGACCTATATATGTTGTAGCTCCTCTCTCTACCATCCGAAATAATTATTGCCTTTGTATGGGAGCTACGTCCACTTGTACAATTCACCCAACTTTTCTACTGATAATTTGTACTGACCATTAAGTTACGCAGATCCAATACAGAAGCTTTAACTTTAACCGTTCGTAAGATATAATAAAATCAAGATTTAGTTTGTATGGGAGGTACCACGCCCACTTGTCAAATCTCGCTTCCTCTTTTTTTTTTTTTAAATACATGAGGGTGGCGATGGCACGATGGATGGTAGTCTGCACGTTGACTACAAAACCAAAAAACAGACCTGGGTTCAACCCCAGTTTCAGACAAAACAAAAAAAAACAAAATTTTTAAATAAAAATAAACATCTCGCATTTTTCTGATGTGCATTAGTGTGTCTTTGTGTGTCAGTTGTTATCGGAAGGTTTCAGTGTCGAAGGCATAGTCACTGTTCACTGAACAATACCGGCTTCAGCTGATAGCAATCCACAATCACATCAGAACGCCCTCCTTCGTCGGTATTGTGTAGCACCGGCGAAGTAAAATAATATTACAAATGGCTACTAAACCGAAACTTCAGCACTGCTATGAGTATAAACAAAGAACGTGCGAAAGCAGAGCTGCAAAAATAATTAATTAAGCTTCACCTCCTGTCGTTCCCAGCACAATGGTCCTAAATAAAAATAAAAAAAAAGTCATTTGGACCATATTCAGAAACTTTCACTTCAACGGTTCTCAAGATATACAAAAAGAAATATTTTGTATGGGCGTGGCAACGCCCAGTTAGAACTTATAAAATGACGTTGCGGGTTCGATTCCCGCCTAGACCGCGGTTGTTTCTGCATACAAGCTAAGAGCTTCGCGGAATGTGTGTGCTTGTTGAAAAAAAAGAAAAAAACACCTACTTTTGACAACTTAAAAGTATTGTATTTCAATTGCTATCTAATCGAGTCAGTATTGGAAGAACTCTAAGGTAAGAAAATATGTCTTCACTCACGAAATGTAGCCATTTATAACTGCCGGTTGTCCTATATCCCCGGTTCGTTCCGTGCGTACATTTGCATTTAAAATAGTAAGACAAATCAAAAAATTGTTTTTGTTTTCAATACAAAAGTACGAAGGGACGAACGAGGATATCGGTAAACCGGCCGTAAATTTAAAATTTAATTATTCAACGCTGTTTTGCTTTTTGCCAAATTTTTTTAAATATTTCAATATACGAATATTTATTTTTAAAATAAAAAACAAACCATTAAATAAACATTAGTTTATTGATTTACCCAGTCGTTTTCGTATAAGGGCGTTTGTGTTTTTTATAACTTTTGGTATTTTAAGTATATTTATTTCATTGTATTTGAAGCATTTTTATTGAAGTTAAATTTGCTCTTAAATGCTTTTCATTTATAAACTGTAAAGTGTAATGTTTTTTTTTAATTTTTTTGCAAATTTCAAAACAATTTACACATTGCATACGTCCATTCACGTACACCCAAAACGAAAGGAAGCTTTTCGGGCACACAGGCCAATGGCTGCCAATGCCAATAATGGGCACCAAACAATGTAAAGCCGTTGTAATGCCTACAATTAAAAAAAAATCGATGCTGTTGTCAGCAAATGAGGATAAGTCAGTCTATTTTATGGAAGATTTCATAAAAAGATCTTTGTTTACAAGCTTTCAAAATTCAACTTATAATCGTAGAAGAATTGAAGTTGAACGACCATTGTATATGACGGCAGTTTGATCAATCTGAAGCTGAAGCTCAAAGTGATTTTAATTAATTAATTGGATTGAAAGCAAATCGCTTGAATTATTATTATGTCGCTATATAATGCAGCTACCATGTTATAAGCTGGTTAACTGTATGTGTTCACGCCAGTGAAAATACAAAATGGCAGTCAGTGGGTGTGATTGTGTGCTAGTGTTCGCATGCAACACTTTTTGCTCTTAAAAGTCGTTGGTTTTTTTTTTTGTTGCAATTGAAAGACTGAAAAGTTTCTATGAAAAATACAAATAATTATACGCTGTGTTTGTTTTAATTTTAAATAAAATATTAAAGTTTAGAATTACTGAGTCTACGTTTTGCCACCTCAAATAGTTGATATGGTGCTAACAATTTGGTATTGTGTGTTATTCTTGGTGGCATTATTTAAATTTAAAAATTTTTATATACCTCGCAAATTAGTTTAAATTTACAAACAAAAGTTTTTACATTTTTCTTCTTATCAACTTTCACATTCTAGTGCTAGTGCTGTTTCATTAGTGGCAGATTTTACATTTCGCACAGAACAAATAGTTCTATTTTTTCCAAAAAATACTGGCTTGTTAATTTCCAATGATGAAAACTTTCACAGTTTTATCTCTACTTTGGAATATGCTATCAAAAGGGAAGAAATATATATGTATGTGTATGTGCAATTTTAAATGGGGTACAGTGTTGTAAACTTTTTATTTACTTGATTTTTTTTTTACATGCACCAAAACAACAGATAAGAATGCTGAAAATAAGGAAGAAGGTGGTGATCCAGTGCAAGACAGAGACATAGGAGCTCTGCCGGTGTTTCTTCGCCCTCTTCATCATGACAACTAGCACAGTAGTCTTTGTACTTAGAAAAAAAAAATAAAACTAATTTTCAATTAAAAATTTTGTAATATTAATGAATTAATTAATCAGATTTTCACGTGTAAATAAATCAATAGTATCAATTAAAATCTTCAGGTATGTTCTGAAAATCGTTTTCGGCGTTAAAACTTAATTCAATATTTTATTGAATTGATTAAACTTTTAATTGAACAAATATATTAGTCTAATTAAAAATAAAAAAGTGCAATTTTTCTTGTGTTTTAAAGTTCATTCAGTTAATAACTGAAACTGAATAACTGCAGCTTAACCCATTCAAACCTAATTTCCAGCATGCGACAAAGTTTGTAAGTCGAAAAAAATTAATGCTCATTGAAAATCGATTTGACAAGAACTCGCGGAGTAATTAAATACAACATTTTTTTTCCGCCAATTTTCGACATCGTTATCTCTCCAACTAATTTAGAGATTTCGGTCAAATATGCGTCATTTTATATACATTCAGGTATGTGGTGAAAATCGTTTTCGGCATTAAAACGTTTTGAAATCGACAAATAGTGTGATGAATTTGTATGTGACGATTTGTTGTGACGATTTCATATTCCATCTTGTTTCATTGAAAAAAAAACACGTTTTTAACATGTGATAAATTTCGATAATGCCAGTTTAAATTCGTTTTCAAATCGTTTAATTTTACTTGAACAGAATGTAAAGAAATATTCCAAAAATGTAAAAAAATAAATAAAAAATGATTATAAAGCCGTTCTTATTTAAACGAAAATATTCAACAAATCTATTTAAATAAATACTAGTTAATAAAGAAGTGAAATTTAAAAATTTAAATACCGACATTTCATCTGGCAAATTTAAGGGATCCGATTTATCTCTTAAACGTTTTGTTAGAATATTTTCGCTATTCATTCTATTATTTTCTTCCAAGAGAATTAGCGAAACCGCAGCAAAAAAAGGCATTTTATAAATAAAAATGATAAAATATGTTGATACAAATTTTATTTTGTTTAAATATTTTAAAAACTTTACTCACATACACATATATGTTTCCATATTTTACAGTTGTATTATTAGATTTTATACAGTTGTATTTAGAGAAGATATGTGGAAACGAAACAAATCTGGAATATGAAATCGATCGAAATTCGTCACACTACTGTCGATTTCAAAAGACGATTTACTTTTCAAATCGATCGATTTCCATCACATACATGATTATGACAGGTTCAGTTACTTCATTTATTTTCTATTAAATATTTAACAATAATAAATGACTAATTTAATTAAATATTTTGAAAATAAAAAAAATTAAATTTAATAGCAAATAAAAAAAATCGCATTCAATTCGTTCACTATCACAAAATCGACAGACATTGGTATCAGAGACACAAATTCTGTTCAAGTAGTACCTCAGGCCGCAATTAATAAAAAATTTAACTGCATCGATTAGACTTTTATTTGAAAAAATATATTAATTTCTATTTTTTATATTTATTTTTATTTAAAAATTTTTTTAAACTTTTAGTCTATTATATTTTCTTCTATAAATTACTCGATATTTCGCTGCAACTTTGTTTAGCTTCTTCAGGAAAGAAAAAGGAGAAGAAGAAAAATATCACTTAATTTATATTAATAAAATTAATTTCTATTTGTATGAAGTAAAACAATCCGATAAGCTTTAAAAAAAATAAGCCGCCATTTTGTGTATTTTTCAATAAGTATTGAACACAGAAATTAGTTAAAAATTTAATTGAATCGATTAAACTTTTAATTGAAAAAAAAAACAAATATTATAGTTAAGGGGGTTAATTAACCCTAGAACCATAACGATATTTTATAATACGTTAATACCAACGATACGTAAATTGTACGTATATATAGATTTAGTTTGATAAATTTCAATAAATGACAAATCTTCGGTAGGATTTCATTTCAATTGTTTTTTTTAAATTCATTAAAAATATATATTGAAATTACTTTCTTATAAAAAGTAAAATAATTTGCAAATATTTATTTATATTATAAATATAAATATTATATTTATTTTTCTCTAAATAGTCCCTCATAGTGCATTGATGACAGCAATAACACGTTTTTATTTTTCATCGGCATAAAAGAGACTAACGTCATGTTTTCATCATAAACACAGCGCGATGATCCACAGTGCTGCAACCGAGTAGCTCGGTAGTTATCTCAGCCTTGTTCTTTCGTAGTGTGCTAACGTTACGAAAAAATTACGTGCAAGAATTTAACCTTTTTAATACCAACGATACGTAAGTTTTACGCACAGTCTCTAAGTGCGCATACTGTGAATTCCTATAAAACATTAAATATGTGTTGCTTTGACACTTGTAAGCATAGCAGCACAATTGATGAGAGCATAGCTAAAATGAATTGGCGTTAGATTGCCGATCACTTCTTTTATATACATGTGAAAAAAAACTGTATATAAAATTTACGTACATTATGGTTCTAGGGTGAAAAATATAAAAGTAACATTTTTTTCTGTATAAAAGAGAACCATTCTCTTGTCATGACTACCGAACAGACAATGCTTAATAATTACTGCACCAAGATCTTTGATCTGTATCTAGGGAAATCTCAGCAGCCACCATGTTCATACATATCAGGCCGTTACCAAAGAGTCCTTAGGTTCATTATCTTTAACACAGAACAATATATTTAATTAATAAAACGAAAAAGCCAATGCACTTTTCGTGCATCGAAATAAGTATTATTAGAAGTTAAAAAAGAAAAAATTTATCAAACATCAGTATTGCCATGCTGTTACAATTTAAAATTAAGAAGCAGTCAAATGAAATATTGTGCGAATTTCAGGGTGGTCAACAAAAATTAGGAGTTTTCTTAGCAAAATTTTAATGTATAAGAAAATATGATGGCAGTGAGAAGTGCCCAAATTTATTTGTTGAAATTTTCCTATACTATTGGCAACACTTATGGAACATAACATTGCCGCTGTTTTGCATAGTGATATAGAAGGAATGGTTTGAATAGCTGACTTTGCACTTCGAGCTGATAATTTACACGTCGGTTTATTTTCTTCTCTAGGGTGTAGAAGGGATAATTACAGCTCTTCAGAAAGATGTTTCTGAAGCCCCTTTTTGCATAGATGGTTGCGCGCCATATGCAATAAGTTGATACAGTAGTGTGACCAGTGTAGTGGCATTAATATGGTGTTTATGTGCAAAATATTTTTACTTAATCGTACGATAAATCGTACAAGTAAAAAATTAGTAGCGCGTAGCGTAGTACGAAAATCAAAACTTTTTTATGCAGTAAGTACGATAATAAGTATAAGCGAAATATATTTTCTGAACAGCTGATTTGTAAACGGATAGTTTAAGTAAAAAAGGGAAAAATAATAATTATTTAAACTTTATTATCGCAATATTCCAAGTATTTCTAAAGCAAGTCACCACATCATATATTTTTTAAATTTTTAATTAATTTTTTTTTTTCAAATGAATTAGTACGATTGGTGGTAAAATGTACCACATACCGTGTATGCCCGGCATAATTATGTACTTCATAAAACACTGCACTCCTAATTATTTCGAAATCAATGTTCCTGCATTGAAATTTCACTACGTCTGTTATCATAAGCACTCACATCTGCTTAGTTGCTTCATTGAGTTTTATAGAAATTTTAATGATTTCATGCTGGTCTTTCGATTCAGTACAAACTTTTTCTCCAATTCAAAAAATGCTTAAAAACTAAAAGTAAAGTTGTAAAAAGCAAAAAATCGAAACTTAAATTTTATATTGCAGTTTTTTTTTTTTTGTAATTTTTGAATTTTGTCACTTTATCAAGAAAAACAAAAAAAAAAAAAATAGAGAATAAGAATATGTAGGAAGTAGGATGAATGTATTATTTCGTGCTGCAGTCTTTGATTGGATGCAATTGATTGGAATGGAGATGCAAAAATTTTAATGTTTTTTTTATTTTTTTTTTTTTTTTTGAGAAAACTTTTTGATTAAAACTAATGTTTTCTGAAGTTTTTGCATTTTATTTTAAGGAATCTGGTTTGATTTACTTTAGTCTTCCATGTGACTGGATTGCAAAGTTTGCAAAATTTAGCAGATGTTGTAAAAAACAACAACAAGGCAAAAAACAAGAGCTTGTTTTATTTTCAGAAAGCAGTTTAAGTTAAAAATAAATCTATAATTTTATAACACAAACGCGAGGGTTAATTGTTTGCTTCTTAACCAACTCTGTCATGATTTCTTTTCTACATGCACATGCATGCACATCTGAAACTACTCGCCAGCTGACAAATAATGGTATTTGTGATTGGACGAAAATGCAACATAATTTATTCAAAAATTAGAACGGTCTGTTTTTAACATCTGAAAAGTAATGCTGGGAACGCAATTCAGATGAACGACGGATTTTTCGTTGCGAATTTTTTCGTCATCGGAAATAAAACACATTTGGGCATTAGAAAATTAACACAACTCCGCCGCACACTAGGGATAGCGCGTAAAAAAGATCAAATTGTTAACATACTCTTCATGCAAATATGCATTATGGCATTTTGAAATTTTGGACTAAATGGCACAATCAAATTAAAAAGAGTTACTTCGATCTGACTACTTCTGTTTTTTTTTGTTGTAGCCGTTTCAAACTCAGTACTCAGTATGATTTGCCGCACTGACTTAATATAAACCAAAGAATTTCTACATAAAAAATACAATTTTCGAAACTATCACCGAGGTAGTAGCTCAAAAAAAAAATTTCGTGATTTTTGTCTGGAGACGTCTAAAGAGTTTGTTTCACTGTACGAGTGGTACAATATGCCACCTACACTCCACAAAATTTTCAGTCATGAAAACGTAAAATGCTCTGACTAACAAAAAAAAATACAAAATCGATTTTTTTATTAATTGCAGCATGTTTCAAAAGAAAAACACGAAATTATTAAAAAAAAACATCATTAAAAATTTTGTTTGTTAGTTGTGGCTTTTTACATTGTAGGTGACCATAAATGTATCTATATTTCTCTAACTTTCTTTATTTTGATTACTTTTATATTTTACTATATAAATAAAGCTAATTTTCTGATGAAATCACTAAATTTTTGGGAAAATATATATTTTTCCTCACTTGCATACAAAAATCTGCAGTGTGCGCCGTCAGACGAAATTCGGCGGGCGTGACATAATCTGCACTATATTTATTTCCACATCATACGCCGACGAACAAATCAGTACAGAGTTACCGTTTTTCATTTTTTTTTTACTATCTTTTTTCCTTAAAAATGTAAATAATTTAGTTGTAGAATAGTTTCCTCTAATTATTTTAAAAGAACTTCATTTGTTGAAATACTTTTAAGTAAAATCTCAATATTATCTGTATAAAATTTTTTTTATCATATTTTAAAGTGCAAATATATTGCAAATATATTAGTAAATACATTTTTATTTTATTTTAATTAAATGACAATTTATATATTATCTTTTAAGCTTAAAGATTTGCTTTTACACTTTATTTTTCTTTTTCGATATATCGTTAACCATCTGTTAACATCTGCAGGAAATTTTTATTTTTTATTATTTTTCTTTTTTTATAATATAAAAACAAATCTTTGAGCTTAAAAGATAACATATAAATTATTATTAGAAGAAAAAAGTAGGGGATTAAAAAATTTTAATTAAATGTTTAATTTTGTATTGTTTTTGGAACATAAAAAACAACTTTAAATTCCCATGTATTATTAATAAAAATTGGGTTGGAGCACATACACACTACATACATGATACTGTAGTATACTATATATATTGTATAGTATAGTATAGTATAGTATAGTATAGTATACTATGGTATAGTATAGTATGGTATGGTATAGTATAGTATAGTAAAGTATAGTATGGTATAGTATAGTATAGTATAGTATAGTATAGTATATTATAATATAGTATAGTATAGTATAGTATAGTATAGTATAGTATAGTATAGTATAGTCTATACATAGTATATTAGTATACTCTATTATATTGTATATATATACTATAGTGTTTTAATAATTAATTAATAATTTTTTTGCATTATTCTTCTAATTTAAACAATTTTATTAATTTATTATCACATGGGTTGTTTAAATAACTGGCGATATATAAAGTTGCAATAATTCTAGTGTGAACAATGTCCTTTAATGTTTGCAAAAACTTATTTGAACATCTATATCTTTGATAGTGTAAATAGCACAAGTGAAAAGAATATCAAACTGCACGTTTTAAATCAAATGCCACATTTGTCTTGGAAGTAAAAAAAAAACAACAACAAGGCGAATTCATATCAGCTGAATTGTAAAAATTGCAAGAATTACTTTGACCACGACCAATGATTTTTGTGGTTGTTCTAGTAGTAAGTTTACCTACTATGAATTAGCCTTCGAAAACACCATAATATATACGGTTTCATATTCAGATATGAAATTAATTTAAATTTAAATTTAAATAAAAATTAACATTTAACATTTTTCAAAAATGCTTCCTGTATCTTTTTTTTTTTTTTTTTTTTTTTTATCTAGGACCAGCACTCAGGAGATGACTCCTACACATGCGAAGCATTGTGCTGGAACTATAGGAAAGGGATAGTAGGAGAAACGACAGGAGGTGAAGCTTAATTAATTATTTTTGCAGCTCTGCTTTCGCACGTTCTTTGTTTATGCTCGTAGCAGTGCTGAAGCTTCGGTTCAGTAGCCATTTTTATTATTGATTTACTTCGCCGGTGCTACACAATACCGACGAAGGAGGGCGTTCTGATGTGATTGTGGATTGCTATCAGCTGAATCCGGTATTGTTCAGTGACCAGTGACTATGCCTTCGCCACTGAAACCTTCCGACAACAACAACTGACACACAAAGACACACTAATGCAACATCAGAAAAATGCGAGATGTTTATTTTTATTTTAAAATTTTTGGTCTGAAACTGGGGTTGAACCCAGGTCTGTTTTTGGATTCGTAGTTAACGTGCAGACTACCATCCATCGTGCCATCGCCACCCTCGCCCATCCTAAAACATCGACTTTTAACATCTACAATATATAAAACTCTATATAAAAGAACTAATAAAAAAAGGAGGTAGAATTGTAATTAAAAGTGAACAAAGTAGTGACATTGTAGCCCTACACAATCCAAGATCTATAATTTTTGCTTCATAAAAGTAAAAAAGTAAAAAAAGTAGTTTTCTGAATGAAGAAATTCAAAGAAAAGAATCCTTATCTTCATCATTTTCTTTTTTATATTTATTTCATTTGGAGGGAAAAACAAGACTTTGATTTATTCTTCATTTGTTGCTGCTACTAGTTTTCCTTTTTTTTTTTTCTTTTTTTTTCTAATTCCAAGTACCATTATTATCCTGGCAAAATAGCAAAATCCTTGTCATACATATTATTCTTAACAAGAAAAAAAAAAGAAAAAACTCTTTAAGTTCCTTTAAATTACAATAAACAATTCATAATGACATTTTCACAGTTTTATGTTCAACAGACAAAGAACCAGACAAATTGCCATATATTCTCAATTGGTGCCAAGAAATAAGAAATATAATACACATCCTACACAACTTGGCTACTTTCAAGCATACGATATACGTATGCATGTATGCATGTGTGTGCTAACCAGCATCATATCGACCCCTATGCGCGAAATTATCGTATGTTACACGTTTTAGGTAATCGACTTTTTTATGCGAATTGGTTCTAAATCCATTAATATATCTGCTGATAAAGTATTACAGCGATATTTGTTATAGTTAAGGAGATAACATTATTTTATCGTATGTGACAGTTAATGCTATCAGGCGAAAAAAAGGATTAAAAACGCCCTCCTGTAAAATTTAGTTCTTGTAACATATGATAATATCGCGCACATGGGTCGTTATGACATGGTAAAAAGTTTTACAAGGGAATTATTACAATAAATACATGTAAAAAAAAATTTAAAAAAAAGGGGAGAATATTGTTTTAAAAATGAAAATTATTATAAATGTGTACATCATATTTGCATAAATAAATATGTATATTTATTATATGCTACGGATATGCACATACATACGAACATATGGCTGTATGCATGTGCAAGTATGTACATTCTAGACGTACAGCTGGACGGACGGGCGGACAGACAGTAGAGAAAAGTCATGCGATAATAAACAAACGTTCCTGTCTGACAATTGACACATCCGTGCAAGAGTAAATTTACGCACACATACACACTTGCATACATCCATCCTTATGTACATATTTATTTACTGTAATGCTTATGAATTCAGTCGTATTCATATGCGAGCATGGAAGTGCAAATGTATGAGTGTGACTGAAAATTACTTATTTGCCAAGAGGCAGCCACAAGGAAAATTAAATAAAATCAAGAGTGTTGCAAATGTTATAGACAACAATAAAAACCAAAACAAAAACAACATACAAACAAACAAATAAACAAACAAAAAAAAGAACGGTAATAAAAACAACAATAACAAAGAGACTGTGAAATAAACAATTAAACATGAAAACAATGATGACAACGATAACCCAACATTACAGAACAAAAGATGGCAAAATGAATGACAAAAAAATATTTTTTTTTATTTTGTACATGATGAATGAACAAGAAAAAAAGAAGAAGAAAGGAACCTGTACACAGTTTATTCGATTGCAATATGACAGAACCGTTAGCGTACACTTAATCTTATCCAAAATGAATGTCAGTGCACTAAACGTTCTATGAATAATTTAGATGACTATTTTACGTCTGGCCGTTTATACTGCAGCTCAGTCCTAGCAAAAATGACTCGAAGCTCGAACTTTAATGACAACAGCATGCACTGCTCTTCGCAATGTTGCACTTCGAAACTCTAGAGGCTGCTGCAACATGTATGCCGTCCAGCTAAATATTTTTGTGATGGCCATTAATGACTGCTCCCTCCTTCGATGGTATTTGTACAATTCAAACGCCAGAAACGGCTGTAACTTTGCTTTATAAACTAACAAAAATGGCGCAACTGTACAGTTGTGCACAAGACTATCCAGAAAAAAGAACAATGAAAATTCAATTAAAAAAATGTGAGTTTCAATTAAAATAATAATTAGATTTCAACTTCTGACGAAAATTGCAGAATCAATTAACAGTTTTGGAGAAATTTTTGCCATTATTTTTTTATGACCATTATATGACATATTGATTGTTAACTGTTTGACTGTTGTTGAGAGAACACCAAAATTAATTAAAATAAACGTGCATTCAATTAAATTATTAATTAAGAAAAAAAAAAAATTACCGAGCAGAGATTTAATTGGCAAAATATAACTGTAATTTTTTCTAGGCAGCTTTAATCACTTATCACCGCTATTGCAGATGCTTAATGTTGACATTACAGAAAAATGTCAAAGTTTATTTAGAAACTGCACGAGTATGTGTATGTGTCTTATATCGTTAGAAAAACATACAACGCTGTGTAATTTTTACATATACAAACAATTGAATTAGACATCCTTCTGTATATTTATAACCGGAAAATGCGTGAGAAAAAAGGTTGAGCATTGCTGCACTGTCAAATTCACATTTTTTAACCTTTCAGGGTTGACGTCGCGTTATTACGGTTTGCTCTATATAAATTGTATTGGCTTGAGCATTTTTTACAGCTAACAAAACCTTGATGCTTCCGTTTAGGCTTGCACAGCCTTATACTGCCTTGGTTGTCCATAAAGCCATATGGCCATTTCTTCACCGGTTGTCTCTTCTCTCCCACTATTCATTTTAAAGTAACTGTGTTACAATGCTGACGTAGAGACATTCCAGAAAAAAACAGGGCTTTAAAATGATGGAATAAAAATTCTGAGACAGAAACATAGAGAGAGAGAGAGAGAGAGAGAGGGAGAGAGTACACGGGCTTCGTATGAAGTAAAACAGCTATTTTTTATCGTATGTTTTTGGTTCACACAGCAAAATATTCCCATATAAAATTACCATGACTAAATGTTGCTTAAAATCATGTTAAATGTCTGCTAAAATAATGAATCTATTTAAATTTAACATAGATTTACATTGATATGAAACGAAAAAATTTCAAAATTACCTTCAAATAAATTGATTCAATATTTTTCGTTGTAGAAATAACATTGCACAATGTTAAATATGTATATAAAATACCATTTTTTTTGCACTTTAATTTAAAAATTATTGTACAAATATAGACTACAGTAAAATTCACATTGAATCGGGTTAATGTGAAATTTACAATAACAAAGATGATTATATATGTACTATTAAGTTATGAATAGAATATGATGTTTTTTTTTGCTAATCACCGTTTTTTTTAAATCCAATTAAATTTATTTTGTAGGGTACTAAAATTGTCTGCGAAATATAAAACCAGACTAGTGTCGGACGGGTTATCCTGCAAGTTATAAATTACGTAAATAAATGTGCAGAAGTATGTGAATTTATGTATATGCATACATATGTACATACACATGTTAATAATATATGTATGTGTGTCTGTAAGAGCATCTGTGTATTTTTCTACGTATGTATGCCGCTGTGTTTTTAACAATGATTCTCTGTTATTATGACAACCTGAAGAGAAGTGTGCTGTTTTGTATATCCTTGTTCTTTTATTCTTAAATAGGAATATCTGCAAGTCATATGTCATTCGCTTAAATGTGTAAAACCATGTAACTCTACACCTGCTTGAAATTTACAGAAGACGGAATGAAAATAATAAAATATTTCAAGCGAAGCTGTATGAGTAGTTACCTTTTCTTGTGCGAGTTTATAATTTCAGAATATTTTTCTGTTTTGTTTTTAAAAAAATTTCAATGTATGCATATATATAAAAGTAACATAAGTTATTTACATTTCTGATTTTTAAATAAGATTTCAAGTGATAAAATCATAAGTGTAAGTCGTGTTCGTTACTCTATGAGACTACGGCATCTTGAAATATTTTATATTGCCTAATGCCTCAGTAGTAATTTACATTAAGACTCAATAAATCAGCTCACTTAGCAAACAAAGGAAATTAAATTTAAAACGATGTACAATAAAACACCAAAATAAAAAGAAATAAAAAAAAAAACACTGAACACACCCCATTTACATGCTGTCGAAAGAGTTTAATTTTTAAACACGTAAATTTTACATGTTTTGAACACAGCTTAATGTGAAAACAATTTGTTTTGCTCTAAAACACCAGAAACTTGCCGTGAACACCATAGAATTTTTTGTAGAAAGTTTTGTAGCTTTATCGCTTTGACGTGCGACAATCACTTACTACTTAAGTATTTCTGTTTTACTAATTCCTATTTCAATTAACAGAGTACCGGCTGTACATATATTTATTCAAAGAAGAATTTTGTGCATTACAGTGGGTGGACCTACCCGTCAAACAGAACTCCGTGGTCTTTGCACTGGTACCACGCGGTAGTTCCAATGATACCGAAAAGAAAACAAGCGATATTAGGGAATGTTTAATTTCTTCTGCAGTCTGAGAATTGCTATGGGATAACATTTCTTTCCAGAGGTGATTAACAAAAAAATTTATTTGAACCGATTTTGCCAGTATGAAGAGAAGATGTGTACGTTCAGTGAAAATTCATAGCCATGGTATACTGAGCAATATATCACATTCCTTATATTGAAGTTTTTACTTTTTTTTCTTCTTTTATTCTATTGAAAGAAAAAATCTTTTCAATTTTTTTAGTCCCCTCCAACAATTTATTTTCTCTTTTCTTAGGAATTATTTATTTTTTTTTTTTTTTGAAGCCATAATTTTGTTAAAACATTGAAACCAGCAAAACAATGTTCATGAGATTCGAAATTTTTGTCTCGCATGTAACACTGCAAAAGTTCGATTCTTAAAATTTACAATAAATAAATAGACGACAAGCAGCTTAAGACCAACAAAGCATAATTAACTTTAATTAGTTGGATTGTTAAGGAAAATATTGACACCATAAAAGCAACACATCTAAAGACAATTTATTACACATCCACACATACATACATAAATACAGTTTGGTACAATTTTTATTCCAGACTGAATGGGGAATTTACTTCTTTTATGTATATCTTCATTCTGTTTTAAGCAGACTAATAAATAATCAAGAGATTTTCACATAAATCCGTATTTTCCCGAATTATCCAGGCATTTTTATGGTTTGAATGTTTGTACCCTGAACAACCTTCTTTAACCGTAGAATACATAACCAAAAAATACCACACAAACGCATAACCAGGGTACCCTTGTACCCCTTTGTAATATTTAATCATTGTCAGTTACACAGAAAAAAGTATTTAGTTTTTTTTTTGTTAACCCCGAATAATATAAATATAAGTGAAGTAAGTGAATAATATTATATTTTTATTAGCTTATTAGCAATTATTAACAATTAGAAGGAAAAAGACGAAAATAAATTTATTATTTTCATATTTTACCGAATTATTCGAAATATTAGAAATTGTTGAAATTGAAATTCTGTTAGAAATTGAAAATAAATTTAATTTATTATTATATCAACTGAATTTATTTTGGGAATATATATTTATATATATGATTTTAATTGTGGTTTTTTCCCTTAAAAACTATATGTGAAATTTATTATTACATACCTTATGATATTCTCATACAGTATGAAAAATATCATAAAGCATTTTATTACAAAAGCAACTCAATAATTGAGTAATAATTGGCTGAAGATATGTGCATGCATGCCCATTATTGAGAAACGTGCACAAAACCCTCAAATAACTAAGCATTTTACGAAAAAAAAAAATAGCTATTGAGAGCTACATAAACCGACCTATGGAGACAACTTGTAAAAGCGGCCCATCTATGTCTATTTCAGTAGGAGGATCAAGGAAGCCAGTAACTGGATCTTGCTATTTATGCTACATGCAGGACACAAAACGTAGAAAAAAAACACGTAAAGCATGCAGCATTTGCAACAAACCAATATGCCTGGAGCACTCTATCACAAATTGTATCTGTATTCATTGCGACCAGAATAATTAATACAATTTTTTTTTTATATTTTCTATTTTTTATGTTCATGCTTCGCACTACATTTTGAACTTTTGTTTATTTCCCAAGTTTTGTATTCATGCTTTGCATTATATAAATATATTCCGAATAAAATGTCTAAACACCCTCTTATTCGTTCATTTCTTTATATAAAATCTATTGGGTACACGGGTACCACGGTTATGTGTTTACGTAGGTGTCGTCTTTGAAAGCTTATAACTTTGGAACCACTGAACCGAATTTCCGAAGTTTCAATAATCCATTGTATTTATTTTTGCAGTTACAAACGTTCAAAGTCGCTATTGGACACACAGGTACCCGGTTATGCATTCTAGGGTTAAGAATGATTGCTTAAGCATGTTTAGCAAAATCAATAAGAAAAGTGTTATGCATATTTTATCTGTAGAAAAAGTCAAAGGGACTGAATTATAAAAAAATAATAATTTTTGCCATAAATAAAAATATAAATTTTTTTGTAAAGAAATTTTTTAAATATTAATATTTTTAATATTTAAAAAATTATAAATTTATTAAGAAAAATATAATAAATTCAAGACGAAAAACTAAATAAAGAAATAATTGATTGATTGAGTTCATAGTAAATTTATCACAATAACGTGAAAATTACAATTTAATCTGCCTCTAAATGCCGCACCACTTATTTCATGTTGATTCATGTGAAACGCAATGACGAGAAAATTCACAATTCAACAACACAGTGCAACAAGCTGTAACAAAAATTCCAGCACATTCTTGGATAAATTGTATCGCTCCATGGCCTATTGACAATTCAATTCTCGCGCAGCATATGATTATCTACAGCATGAATGTGAAACTACAACGATCGGCAAAAATAGCAGGCATTTCACCCTGTATAAATAACGTTATTTTACATCTCGTATTGCTTATCTTTTAGTTTTTATTGCACATGTCTGTCCTGGTGTAATTGAAACAATAAAAAAAAATTGTTTTATTGTTTTAAAAGATTTTAATTGTTGTTTTATGCAAATTTTCCAAAAGGAATGAACAAAAATCAACAATTGTTGATAATTTAATATAATGAAACCTCTGGAGTAAACGTAAATTTATGAGATGTTTTCAAGCGGAGGTAAAAATTTTATTTTGCTGGCAAAAAAGCAACAGTCTTTTTCATTACAAAAATTTCATGTGAAACGTACAAACAAAATATTTTTTTTTTTTGCTGGAACTTTTCTTTTTAATTTTGTAAAACAGTACTCGTTATAGCTGTGAGTGAATACGAATATCAAATCTGAGGCGAGGAAAATTCTTATCAAAATGTTTAATAAAAAGAAATTCAATTGTTTATTCAGCGTATGGTGCGAGCGTATGTATGTGTGTTGTGTGTATTATTTTGCCAGCGATTGTTTATGCAACCCTTTTCATTAATTAACGAATTCGTCGTGCTGTGAGAAATTCCTGGCTGTTTACAGTTACGTTTGCACCATCATTGGGAAAGTTTGCGAACAAATAATTTTCAATAATTGAATTTTTCTCTGCTCTCTGTTGAGTTCGATAAAATTAATATTTGCTGAATGCACGACACTTTAAAAGTACAGTTGTATTTCGATATAACGAACGACCTTTTCTTCATAATGAATTATTTTCTTAAAGTTTTCCTCACATTTTTATCTCCCTGCAGCATGTGTTTCTCTGTAAAAAATTTTATCTTGAGATACGACTTCATTTCTGTGAATATTTGTGCATGAAGTTAAATTTAAAAGTCGAAAACAAACAAATATAAGACTTGTTTTTTTTTTTTCAAAATAAGTCTTATATGGTGTTCACGCTATCGATATTTTTTAGGTGCTTTGAAGCTAAATATTATTTTTTTACAAATTAATTAAATTTTTGTCGTGTTCAAGTTCACAGTTAATTTATCACAATACTGTGAAGAAATTACATTCCTGCTTTGATTAAGAGAAAAAAGAACCATTAATCTCCAATACCAGTTGAGTAGAACACGTATATATATATTTTCTATGCCACGACATACGCCATCAGCAGCACTCTTTCTGTCTACAAGGAAGTAGTTGTAAAGTCATTAATATCTTCTATTTAACCCGTCAGAGCTTAGGAAAATGTATACGAGAATAATCGCTACTGTCTACATACTATTAACAAAGGTTGCCAGCTTTGTTGTTTTTTTTTTAATTAAAAGTTTAATCAATTCCATTAAATTTTTAATTAATTTTTGGGCTCAATACTTGAAAATTTATGGTTAATTTTTTTCAATAGTAACTATAATTTAATTGATACTATTAATTTCTTTCAAGGTGAAAATCTAATTAATTTTTTAATTGATATTACAAACTTTTCAATAACAATATTTTTTATATTTTTTCGGTGTAAATATCACATAAAGCCGATAAAAATGGAATATAACTACCACGTATGGGTATATTTTGAGAATATGAAACGTGTTATCAGTGAGAGTAGAGTGGAGAACGTCTCATTCTTCCATATTGCTAGCGGCCTTTCTGACACCCGTATCTTTTGACAACGACTTTACTCCTTATTATATTTTCAACCCAACTGCTCGTATATGGAATAGTCCCCACGACGAAGTATTTTCTGGTTTTTTTTTTCTAAATAAAATTGGTGATGAGTGGACTCACCCGGTTCTGGCGCCTTAGCTTACCAGTAACCCAACATACGCAAATTCCTTCGGACACAACTTAAAATTCGCTTAAAGCCTCAATTCATCCACCCACACAGAACAAGTATCCTTCAGCGCTGCTCCCACAATCTAATTTCTGGGCAGGCTTCAGTAATTTATCTCTGGTTGATTATGATTCTGTTGGCTGATACCCCAGAATTTCAGTTCCTGGACGGGCTTCAGTAATTATCCGCGGTATAAATTTTAAATTTAAGTTTCTTCAAATATATTTCTCTTTTTTATTTTTTTTTCTTTTGAATTTTTTAGAATTTTTATTTATTATTTTAATCTTTTTTTAGTCCAAAAACAACCGCGGCTTCTCGCGCAAAACTAATTTTATAAGTTTTCCTCCAATGCATGCTTTTCGTGGGAGAGTTCCCCTGGGCACTGGTCCAAGAAAACAAAAGAAGTAAACTATAATATTTATTTAAATGTTAATTGCAACAATTAGAAATTTAATAGGTTGTTATTGTATATTTTTAATTAATTTTTTAATTATATTTCTTAATTGCTGAAGTAAAAAAAAACTAAAAACTTTTAATTAATTTTTTAATTGAGTGCATTAAAATCGATTCTCTCTCTCTATTTTCAAAAAATAGATTTTATATTATTGATGTTTCTTAAACATTGGTTAAACATTTAATTGTTTCATTTAAACCATTTAATTGAAATAAAAATAAAAATTAATTAAGGGACTGAGTTAATAAAAAGCAAGCCATAATTATTTCTGTGAGAGCAATTTTTTCTTATTTTACTTGGCCGACTTCAGCAGTTTTTGAACACCCAATCATCTGGCTGTAGACTCCATACGCTAACTACTTGGCTGAGCTTTTACAGCTTAACTTTATATTCCATTATTTATTTATTTTTTTTTTTTATTACAAACCACAAAGACTTGAACAATTGTCTGACAAAAAAAACACTTAGAGACATTTTAATAAATTCTCCTACAAAAACATTGTGCTCTTCATTAATAAAGAATTAATTAAAATTTTACATGAATTTTACTGCACCCTTTCTACGCACTTATGCTGCAAAAGTTTAGTTTTATTTTAATATTAAAAACCAACAGTAACTTCCATTACTTGGGATTTCAGTGCCCACAAAAAAAAAGTTAATCCTCTGTAATGCCTTTTAAACAAAACAAAAAAATAAAAATATTTTAAGCTTTTCATTTTATACACGCAGCTTTATCTTTTTTAATACGTCGTTAGGAAGTTTCGTCAGCAGCGGCTCATGCTTAAAAGTATGTAATCCATTCAAGATGTTTTGTGTCACACAAAATATTTTACTATTGTTTTTTTTTTTTGGCGCTTAAGAACACATCATCAGCAAATTGAGGGAAATGTGCGATTTATCGTTGCATTGGCAACAACTTCAAATGTTGGAAGGGCATTTAAAAAATTATAATTAAAAAATTATTTTCAATTTCTTACGGCATAAAATAAAGTGACTTGTGATCATTGTTATTTCATTAAAACACAGGCGGAATTGATTTCTTATTAAGTTCAGACCCATGATCAGAAGATGGCATTGAACAGAGTGATGATGACTTAAAGCTTGAGAGAGTAAAGCGGAATTACTCTCAATAATTCATATTATTACTATGATACACAGAAAGTAACACCTTTAATTAGAATAAGAAATTTTTCAATTAAAAGTCTCATCATTTCGATTAAATTTTTCATAATTTTTTATGTGATGACTTATTTTTATTTAAATGCCTCTCTGATTGTTTTATTTCATATGAATACGCAATACTTTTTATACAATTAAAATTAATATTCAACAAGAATTCGAATTCAATTCAATTATTTTTTTTTTTTTTATTAAAAATTTTCTAAATAATTAATTAAATTTTTAAAGCATGATGTCCTCCTCCTCCTCACAGCGGTATCCCCATTGACTAGATGGTGTCCGTCACATTTTTTTTAAATTAATTTTTGTTTCAATTATATAGTTTAATTAATGGAATTACATTTTTAATCATTTAAAAAACCTAGTTTTTGCAAACAGTTCCCTAAATTTTTCAATTAAAATTCTCATCAATTCGATTAAATTTTTAATAATTTTTTATGTGACGTCTTATTTTATTTAAATGCTTCTCTGATTGTTTTATTTCATATGAATACGCAATACTTTTATACAATTAAAATTAATATTCAACAAGAATTCGAATTCAATTCAATTATTTTTTTTTTTTTATTAAAAATTTTCAAAATAAATTAAATTAAATCAATTAAATAGTTCAATTAATCGAATTGAATTTGTAATCATTTCAAAAACAAATTTTTGCAAACATTTCCTTAAGTGGTCAATTAAAAAATTAATTAAAAGTTTTTAATTTTTTTGGTTCAGTAATTAATAAACATAATTCAAAAATTTATTTAAAAAATACAATAACAACCTATGAAATTTTTAATTGTTGCAATTAACATTTAATCAAATATTATTTTATATAATTTGTGTATAAAAATTTAATTGATATTACTAATTTGTTTAGTGGTGAAATTTTAAACAATTTTTTAATTGAAATTAATTTTATTTTTTTTTCTGCGTAGTGTCTAGCGGTAGTTCCGTATAGAATTCTTGAACTTCGTCTGTGAAGCTTCAGGAACTTCTCCTTTAAGACCGCAATTTATTGCAGGACAGGGATTATTTCGCGTGCTCAAGTCCATCCTGATCATGCATGTATTTAATAGGTGCCTTCAACAGGCTGTGAACAGTTAATGGCAGCAATGTTCTTCAAGTGCAATGAGGTTATTAGTTCGAAATCTCGTCACTTGCGCTATAAAGTCAGGAGAATTTCTTCGTTTTTTGGACCAGACTTCAGTCATCAAAATATTTCCATATGTATTTGTGTCTTTGAGCCCTATTTAAGTATTTTAATTAATCGGCTTCTATTGTTTCAAAATCAGTGTGTCAGTAAAATGCCACATAGAAAAACTACCACCTCTCCTTTAAAATTTCCTGCAGACATGCAGTCACTTTTAACTTTAATTTCAAGTGTAGGGTATATTGAATTTATTACAACCATATACAAGCTTTCTGCCTGATTTAAGCACTTTCAGTTTGAAAGATAAACAAAAGGAAGTTATTTTTAAATGTTTTCAAAACCTCTTTTTTCACTGCGCATAAAAATTACAAAAACAAAAAGATAAAATGAAGTTGTGGAATGAGTGTGTGATGGCATTCAGCTGCTGTTTATTTTATACATAATTTTCGTTTATATTCAAAAGAATTTTATTTTACACAATACGTTGCTTTTATACTTTATTGTTGTTAAATATTGTATATTTTTTTTTCTTTTTGTTGTTAAATTTATAGATTTGAACTGGAGGTTGCTACTTCTCTACCGCTAAGTGATTCCAATGTGAGAAAGAAGCTTTACATTATTGTTCTCTGATATTTAAATAACAAATGCTTTTTAATGTTTATTTAAAATTTTGTATAACTGATGATTTTAATTTCCATCACCAACGAGAATAAGTGCAGCTGTGGTATATTTGGCACGTTCGGTTTCCTCTGATACTTTTCCAAGCCTTTGGTAGTCCTTTTTTTAGATAGAGACGAATTGTATACTTCACTTTCTGGCCGTCTACTTACTGAAATAATTTAGTTGGATATATCTAGATAATCCCACTTTAACGGAATGAACAATAATCTTCAAAATTTCATCAAAATTTACTGACGCTTTTAAGTTTACATAAAAAAAACAAAACAAAATTTTTATTAAAAATTTTGTAATATCAATTAAAAAATGAATTAGATTTTCACCTGTAAAAAAATTAATAGTACCAATTAAATTATTTTTGTTGGCTTAATTGAATTAAATTTCAATTAACTTTTTAATAATAATTTAGTAAAAATTTTCTTAAATATTTTGAAAGTTAAAAAAAAAATTATTATCAATAAAAAAAAGATTTCTATTCAATTCGCGTACTTATTGGAATAATATAAATAAAATTATTTATTTACTTAAGTAGTGAGAACATAAATTCTTTAAAAATTTAATTGAATTGATTAAACTTTTAATTGAAAAATATATGATTCTAATAAAAAATAAAACTTTTTTTCGAAGAGCTTAACAGTGCTCTGTTAACAGAAATGGTTGGTGTCTTGGATCTTTAAAATTTAAATCTGCACACGAAATTATATTTACAACTTTTAACTGTCTTTTCTTACTAAAATTTTGATTTATCAACTGCCCAGCGACTCGTTCTCACCTCTACTAAAGACAAAGCTTTGAGCTTTTAGGAATATGTGCATGTAGATAATAATAAGCATTTCTCGTATTTTTGTTTTTAGACTTTGTAGCGTTCAATAGATGATAGATGATATTTCCATACAAAATTCAATCAATTTACTTTCTATAAATCAAAGAAAATTATTATGAATGCGAAAATATATATATTAACACATACGTTTATATAGCTTTCTTATATTTACATTTTTGCTTTGCACAAAATTTAAACAAATTCCACTCGATTGCTTTCATATTTCTAAATTTTAGTCTCACTTCTATTTTTATTTTGACCTTTATTAAAAAAATTTTTTTTTTATTCAATTATATTTATTTTTGAGCGATGGTCTTTTTAATGAAAAATTTATAAATTTTTCTTTTTTTTTGTTAAAATGTAATCAGCCAAAAAAACCACAATATGAGTGTTATAATTTTATATTAAAAGCTTTCTGTTCGATAATGCCATTAAAAAGTTTTAATTAAAAAAAAAAACGTAAATTAAAAACTTTGTCCAGATGGAATATATTTTTTACAAAACAATTTTTATTTTCATTCTTTTTTGTTAAACTAATGAGTTCATTGACTCTGCTATAAATTTTGGTGCTGATGGCGTATGAACAATATACATTTTAATTAGCTTAAATATCAATCATACGCACGCTTAATGTCTCAAACACATGCAGACAGTGGGCTGCAAGCAGGCAAATAAGCAAAATTATAACGTTTCAATTATTTTCACACTTCACATAACAGATAATGAGGGGGGTGCCCTATTGAAGTTGTGGTTGTTGCCAGTAGATACAGTTAATTTCTATTTTTCGAAGCGAGAATAAACAAATGTAATATTGGAAATAGAAAGAGAATTTCGTAAGAAATGAGATGTTAAAAATATTTAATTTTATTAAACTGAAGCAAAACACACGTAAAACATGCTGACTAGTTAGAGCGTGGACTTTGCAACCAATAGCCATACAAAAGAAAGAAGGTCCTGAAGCTTCACAGACGAAGTTCAAGAATTCTATACGGAACTACCACTAGACACTACGCAGAAAAAAAATAAAATTAATTTCATTTAAAAAATGTGTGATATCAATTAAAAAATTGTTTAAAATTTCACCACTAAACAAATTAGTAATATCAATTAAATTTTTATACACAAATTAAATGAAATAATATTTAATTAAATTTTAATTGCAACAATTAAAAATTTAATAGTTTTTGTTGTATTTTTTTAAATTAATTTTTTAATTATGTTTATTAATTACTGAACCGAAAGATTTCAGAGAATTTCGTAAGAAATGAGATGTTAAAAATATTTAATTTTATTAAACTGAAGCAAAACACACGTAAAACATGCTGACTAGTTAGAGCGTAGACTTTGCAACCAGTAGCCGTACAAAATTTGCTAATAGCGACCTCCTTCGTCGGTATTTGAGCAGGAAAATAATGAATTAAATGGTTCTCCTTTAGTTTAAGAATTAATGCGTCAACAGAACATCCTAGAAGCATTAGCTGCGCTTTAGAAATACTCAAAAACGCGCAACTACAGCGCTTGTGTTGGTCTTAAAGGTTTGGATTACGAATCTTCTTCTCAAATCTTGGATTATCGTTATTATCAATGCTGGAATGTCGAAACCTCGAATAAGTTCTGCCTAATTTGGGTTGCGGGACAAAGAGAACACTAAGGAAATTAAGAGGCGGGTGCCTAAGACAGACAGAATGCCGACGTTCTGATTATTAGGCCGGGATCTTTCCTTAGGCTTAGTAAGCCGGCCCAACGTAAGGCCAGAGATGAATAACTGTTCAAGCTATATAGTATTTAAATGCATGATCAAGATGGACGTGAACACCCGAAATAGTAGCTGTCGTGCAATAAACTAAGGTTCGAGGAGGCTCTGAAGATTTACACACGAAGTTTCAGAACTCTATACGGAGATAATACTGGTAACTACTCTTGAAGCTACCAACTTCACACAATGGTGCTGAAGCTTTACAAACGAAGTTTGAGAAATCTATACCTTCATAAAATGGTGCTGGCATGATGTAATCAGTGGGGATACTGCTATGAAGAGGAGAATGAAATCATGATTTGACTTTAATGACATTCAGCAAGAATGCCCGGAGAATATCAACTTGAGGACTTTGCGTAGGGAAAGATTTCGTATAAAAATCTCATTAGTTTCCTGGAAATAAGCAGGTGGCTTTGTAGACCGAGTAGATCAACTTGGTGCATGCGCTGCAAATACCGTTCTCAACCTGCCCCCTCCACCGTTTATGAAGCACATTCCCTTTCCAACGAAAGAAAAATTAATTTATATCCGGCGTAAGTGTCCACAGATTTTCCCATTTATTATGAATAAAATATGATTTTAAGATACAAGAAATAAATTGTAGTAGAAAATAATCATCATTTGTTTGAACTTTTGACAGCAATTTAAACAATTTAACTTGAAACAGTTCCACATAAATATCTGTTCTCATATACGTCCTTCGTTTTCTAATCCTGCTCTGCCAAATGAAATTTAATAATTGAATTCGGTTTAAATATTTCGTAGATACATGTTTATTATACTCGTAATCAATCGATAAACGCTTAATTCTTCACCTTAAATGAGTACAAAAATTTAGTTCTTGCTGCTGGCAATTGGGTGCACAACGGAAAAGCACAGATTTAAATTGTGTTGCACACAAGCAAAGCGCCGTAGTAGTGGTAGGAAAATTTAAGACCAAATATTGGCACTTTGCCAAAGTCAAAGTTAGTTTTTGCTTCGTCCGTTTTAAAGCATTTTTCCATGGTCTCAGAAATACGTTAAAAGAATTTTAATTTAATGTCAGTATGTTAAGTTACACACAATGAAGGCAGAAGGAAGTAAAAGTTTTACGATCAATTTCATTAATAGAGTCTCAAACTAAATTTACAGCAAATGAAAAAAACAAAGTTATAAACGAATATGGATTTTTAGATAAAGACTTTGATTTGTGTGGCAATATTTTTAAATTAAAAAAGGTGGTTTTATTTTGTTAATATTCAATTTTAAATTGCAATAAAGGGGGCGGAAAGTTGCGGCTTGAAATTCACTTACTTTGAAGCACGATGCTTATTTGATAATTATTTGAATATTATTTTCGGTCACCCATGCTTATTCATGTCTACTCACGTTCAACAGGACGTTTTCTTTTCTTAATATTGAACTTTAAATTGCACTAAAACGAAGATAAATTGTGGCTTGCAAATCACATTATTTGAAGAATAATTCTTGGAAAAATAATTAATAATAATAAATAATAATAATTTTTTTTTTTTTTTTTTTTTTTACACAATATATATTATTTATTGAATCTTCAAAATCAATTGAAGTAACAATAAGTATTCAAATCTTAAGAACTAATTGCTAATTATTATTAAGTACAGCCTAGCTGTACAAAATTATTTATTGCTCGTATAGTTTTATTTCCGCGTCTACTACGTTCGGGTTAGGGAAAGAGTATCCTTTCTTTTCAGTCGAATGAACCCTCTTTCGCTTAAAATATTTCGGGCCAGTATATTTGGATGATCTTGGAGTTTGGTTAGGTATGACGTTGCGTATGTTGTTATCTCTTGTTTGACTGTCGGAATATTTAAATCCTTGTGTATGTTAGAATTTTTTATATACCACGGCGCATCTGTTATCATTCTCAGTATTTTGTTTTGACACCTTTGAATTTTTTCTATATTGGAAGCTGAGGCAGTGCCCCAACAGCTGGATACCATAGCTCCATATTGGTTTTAAAATTGCTTTGTAAAGCAAAAGCTTACAGTCCAGTTTTAGCACAGAATTTCGAACAATAAGCCAATTTAGTTGAGTTGCTTTTAATTTCATTTGAGTTAATTTTGCATCGATGTGCTGTTTCCATGTTAGCCGTCTATCAATGTGCATCCCTAGATACTTGACCTCCAAACGTTAAGGTATTAACTGGTTGTTGATCAGAATAGGAGGACATGTGTCTCTGCGCAGGGTGAAGGTTATATGTACGCACTTATTCTCATTAACTTTGATTCGCCATTTTTTTAGCCAGCTTTCCAGCTGCGAAGTTTGGTGCTGTAGGCGACGAGATGCTTCGTCAGCACTTTCGTGAATGCTTAAGAAAGCTGTATCATCGGCAAAAGTTGAGGTATGGATGTTAGCGACTGTTGGCAAATCTGCGGTGTATATCAAGTACAGCAATGGAAATAATATGCTGCCTTGGGGAACTCCAGCTTCAATCGGCTGCGGTGATGACAGCCAATCACCTTGTTTTAAAATAAATTTGCGACAAAGCAGGTAACTTTCCAGTAGCTTACAAATATATTCAGGAAGGTACTGGGTCAGTTTATATATTAATCCCTTATGCCACACTTTATCAAAAGCTTGGGAAACATTGATAAAGAGGGCTGAGGAGTACTTTTTTTCTTCTAGGGTATGCTTTATAACATTCACAAGTCTATGTGTTTGCTCAGTTGTGCTGTGTTTACTTCGAAAGCCAAACTGATGGTCTGGAATGCAGCGCTTTTCGCTAATGATTTTATTTAACTTGATAGCTAATAATTTTTCAAAAAGCTTAGATAAATTTGGCAAAAGGCTAATTGGCCTGTAGGACTCAACTCTGGTGTGGTCTTTACCTGGCTTAGGTATCATAGTTATTAGTGATATCTTCCATTTAGATGGAAAGTATTCAATACACAATATCGCGTTGAAGATGTGGAGAATTCTTTTAACTACTGTAGTTGGGAGCTCTTGTAGCATCTTGTTGCTAATTTTATCGATGCCAGGAGATTTTTTAGGATTCAAGTTGGCGATAGCTTCTTCGACGTCTTTCAATTTAAACTTTATCGAAACTGCTGCATCCGTAACTACCGATGGAAGTTCTTCAGGGTCGCTTGGTGCATTGGGGGTGAAAACATTTTTTAAGTGCTCAACGAACAACTTGCCTTTTTCTGTGTCGTTTCTTGCCCAATCCCCAGTTGGGGTTCGAAATGGAGGTTTACGAATTACCGGTCTTTTGAGATATCTGGTAGCACGCCATAGTGAATGATGATGAATAATAATAATAAATATTTTTTAATTATATTTATTTTTGAGCGATGGTCTCTTTTATGAAAAGTTTTTAACTATTATATATTTTTCTATATTTCGCTACCAAATTTTAATAATAATATATAAATAAATAAATTTTATTATTATATTAAATAAAATAATTTTAACCAGGATGTTAAGTTTACGATAGAGAAGGAAATAAATTTAAAACTTCCATATTTAGATGTATTAATTGAGAGAAGAGGTCAGAATTTAATAATAGATTGGCATCATAAACTTACATCCTCGGATAGAATAATAAACTATTTTTCTAAACATCCAACGGGAAGTATAATGAATACGGCAGGGAATTTAATTGACAGAGTTTTGAAACTTAGTTGTAGTCAATTTCATAGGAATAATAAGGATATAATTATGAATATATTGAGGGAAAATGATTTTCCAATACGAGTTATGCATAAATTATTGAAAAAATACGGTAAACGGGATGATATTAATGGGAATAGGAATATGGAACCGAAAATTTATAAATCTACGACAAGATCGAAAATAGTTAATACGGAAAAATATAGAATAACATATAAAACATGTAATACTTTAGGAAAATTATTTAATAAAATGAAAGATAGAGTTAAAAACACAGAATAATCTAATTTAGTATACGGGATACCTGTGTGAAGAAAATAATTTAGAAAGTTGTAATAAAGTAAATGTAGGAACAACAAAAAACCAACTTAAAACTAGATTAGCAGGACATAAGTCAGATCAAAAATACAGACATATAAATACACAAAATAATAACAGCATTAACTACACATTGTGCAACATTAAATCATTATCCAAAATTTGAAGACACAACTATATTAGAGAAAGAAACTAATTATAAACGACGTTTTTTGTTGCAACTGTTACAGATAATTAAAATACCTGCGGACAATAGAATAAACTATAAAACAGATAGTAGATAATTTATTACAAAATTATATATATTTAGTTAATACAATTTAGATTTAGATTATGTATTATATATACAATATTTTTATGCAAAAAATAGAGTTAATAATAGATAGTCACAGATCATTTATTAAATAATTTTTAATAATTATGTTCTGTTGTTGTTATAGTTATATGTTATTAGTAGATTGTAGAAATATATTATTTTACATACATGTATATATCGAGCCCAAGAAAAAGCAAAAGAGAATATTTCTTTCTGCAAAATCTGTTACGGGATTTATCATTAGGAAACTATTATTTTGGAAACTAAGTGCGTATGCTGTGTTCCACTAATACCCAGAGGATGTCCCGTTTGTATGCACTGCATTGCAGCGATACTAATTGGCAAATGCTTGTGTAAGGAAGGGAAGTTGTAAAGTTACGAAAAAGGCTTAATTCTTGTTTAAGTCTGCAGGAGAGTTGCTGAGTCTGCGGTGCAAATTAGATGCATTTGAGACCATTTTGATTGTTACTTTACTTCGCCGTAATTTTTATTACCCAACTGCTTACGAATAGTCGAAAAAAATGGTATTCGAAACGAACAAGGTCTAGAAAAAAAGGGCGGCTGGAGCATAATTCCCTAACCTAATTATTTTCTAAATTATATATTAATGATTAAATACATACGAGTACATATCGAGTCTTTGGTGCAATACCGTAGTAATTCAAAAAATCGTGAACTGAGAAAAGTGCATTTGAAGTTTTGAGCCATCTTTTCGATAGTATTTTCGTTTACTAAAGTTATTTTTTTTTACAAGTTTTTAAATAAAGAGGCATGTTTTGTAATGTTTCCTGTTTGTAAATTTCTCGTCATAAAGGAAATATTTCATTATTGCAAATAAATATTGTTGGAAATAGCTGGAGGCAATAAAGACATTTGTAGCTGTAGAATCTGAACAGTTAGAGATAGAACCATAATCTTTTTTCCTTTAGATATATTTTTCCCTAAAGATCATTTCTGCATAACCAGCTCAAAAAATTAAAATTTTGAGTTACTACGGTATTGCACCAAAGGCTCGATATGTAAAAAGAAAATAATTTTGAAAACATGTTTATTTATGTATACATGTACACACATTAATATGTACATGTGTATAAAGAATATTTTTAATATCAATGACAAAAAATTTTCATTTCCTTTCAAAAATATTTTCTTTTTCTTATTAAAAAAAAAAAAAAAAAAAAAACAAATTTTTTTTGTTAATACAAATTATTATTTCCTGACGATGCTACTTATTTGGTAGCGAAATATTGAAAAATAAATAATTGTTAAAAAACTTTTAATATAAAAAAACCATCGCTCAAAAATAAATATAATTAAAAAATAATTATAAATAATTAAATAATTAATTATTTCCGACCTATAACCATTTTCACTTTTGGCTCAAACATGTTCATTCATGTTTAAAAAGAAGGTTATCTTTTTTTTAATATTGAAATTTAAATTACAATAAAACGGCGAAAAGTTGTGGCTTTTTTTGCAGAATAATTATTAAAAAAAAATATTTATTTAAATATTAGTTCCAGCATATGCCCCTTTTTAACTCGTGGCTCAGGCATGCTTCGTCATGTTTAGTCATGCTTATCCCTGTGGCATTGCCTACTCACTAGTCGGGTCATTCTGGAATTCTGGATTCCAAAACCAAAGTTACCTTCCGCATTCGTCACTAAACCTGATGCCAACTATTACGTTCGGGAAAGTATTGTTGAAGGCCCTCTCGATATTCCAGTACTACACCAGGTGGACACTCCAAGAGCAGAGCCTTTCTAGTCCAACTCATGTTGCATGCATGTCATGCCTCCCAACTTTGTGACTAAAGTGTTTGTTTATTCACATTTATGCATAGCAGTTTACATCAGACTATTACCTCGTAACTATCGTTAATAATTTTGAAAAAAAAAATTAATTAAATTAATGAATGGAATTTATTAATTTTCAATTATTTTTCTATTATGGCATTTTATACTTCAAAGTTAATTGAAGTTGTACTAAGAAAATTTTTTTTCTTTAATAAAATATCAATTTTATTGGAAATTTTAAATGAAAATCTTGACAATTTATAGTCCAATAAAATACACACGTAATATCAATTAATGACTTTAATTGGGAAAAAAATTTATTACTGCTTTATTGCAAAGCAATGCTGCCTTAAATATATCATTTCTTTCATATTTGAAACACTATTTAAAGTTGCAGCTGTAGTAATCAACTGAATTTTTCATACAATGAGTTTAGGAGGAAATAAATTATAAAGTAAAGAAATTTTCTTATTTTATGTCGAAACAATCCAGGTATGAGAACAAAAGGGAATTTTAAATGAAAACATAACAAGCTGCTAATAAAATAAAACAAAAAATAAAACGAAATTTATTTTCAGCGTTGCCGATTTTTAAAATTGAAAATTCACCAACAACCCAACAAAAAAGGGGAGGCGTTCTTCCCTTTCACTGTGGTCATGTGTTTGAGGTATTGCCAAAGCAAGAAGGGACTAATTTTGATATGATATTGACTGATTAGTCAATATTTCAATACTGGAATATTACAGGATGCCTTTATGTATATCAGTGTTAAAATAATATAGCGACCTGAATTTCTATAGCCCTGTACATTGATTGTATTTCAGCACTTACAGATTTTCTCATTATGAATATTACTTGCTCATATTTTTGTGGTTATTTTTGGCCTTCAACATACCGAAATGCGTCTGAGATTGACGTGGGCACCTGCCTTAAGCCTGCCAATTTTCTTTCGCATCGAGATAGGTATTAATCCGCCACGTCCACTCGGCTCAACTGAAACCGAAAGAGCCGTATATCAGCCACTAAGCCTGTATTAGAAAGTCGACGTATATATTAGCACAGCAGCAATAGATCCATTGATCGTACTTTGAAGTACTAGTGCAGGAGCTTTCATTTCATCATCTTTGAACACGAGGAGGTTCTCGCTGAAGATCAACTTATATACAGGCGTGTGCACCAGCCGGAGATTGATATATATTCTTCTTGATAGTCGTATTATTAAAAGGCTGTACTGTTGACTGAGTAGTAAATGCGTTGACTCGTCAGCCAGAGGGTCCACCGTTCAATCCCGCACAAGACCAAATTTTTTTTCTCTTGTGTGTATGCTTCATCAGCTTAAATTTATCCTCAAAGGCACAGCAACTCAACTTTATAAATATTCAAAAAGGAATTCAATTTACAGAGAGTTTCAACTTCTGAAATGCATGCTGTCTCTTAAATACTTTTTCAAAAGTGATACCAGAATACTGATAGAAAATTTACTTCGCCAATGGCAACACTGGCTATAAAACAAAAGCGGCCCATTGACACACATCCATACATCTATGCATACATATATATACATTCACAGCCAACATTAATACCGAACTACAATAACAAACCTGTACAAATACTCTGACAACGGTTTCCAAGTATCAAAGGGAAGAGATCAGCAATGAGTCATGTTTTTCGCTATTTATAGTGATTCATGAAATTATAAGTACAAGTGAGTACGTGTCAGAGAGGTACATGAGTTGATTCACTTTTTTTTATATGTATGAACTCACTGCTTTTGTTTTGTTTTCAATCATCAACATGTCTAATAATATTGCTTACAGTGTTTGCGCTCTCACAATTGCTTGTCATTCTCTCAATAACATTAAATGCCGTTAGCAATTGATTTGTATGCAAAGCATTCAAATGATTCATAAAAGCTCAAAGATAAGTTGATTGCATATTGCAAAATCAGTGCGTTAATTTGTTTTAAATAAGTTTTCGAGATGAACTGCGTATAAAATAAAAAATATTGAAAATGCTGTTTTTCGTATTGTAAAAAATAAACAAATCAGAAGTAAAATTTGGGATATTTTCTGTCAAATTGAAAATGACGAAGGTAGGCTTACTGATGGAGTGGTGATATGTGAGAAGTATAATAACATATTAAAATATAATGCAAAGCAAACATCTAATCTCATCCGTCACAAGTGTTACGCTGTACGAAATTGCAACGTTGCTGTAAAAAAAGTTAGCAATGCAAATCATTATCATTATTATAATACATATGTTTAAGAACTAAGAAATAAAATAAAAAGGAATATGCAATAAATATCCTCATAAATATAGTCTTAAATTAATTCAAACATACGTATATAGGAAAGTGTATATTTACTCAAAAAGCTCTGCGTATATTCATAACACTCATACTCATTCAATGCTTTTGTGAATGGTAAGTGCTTACAGAGTAATCAAGCAATTACATGCATTTTGTAAGAAACCACTTGTTGTGGTGAATCATGCAATGGCAGCTTTCGTTTAGTTTATTTTATATTGATAACTCAGTATTCACTTTTGCAAAATAATAAATATGTCATTTGAATGGTGTTCATGCACATCTCTGGTACGTGTCATTAAAATATTTTGACAAATGAGTATAAGTAACAATAAGTATGAATGGTCGACTCATAAATCATCTACTTATACGTTTTGAATATGCGTCATTAAAATTCAACTACTCTGACGTACTCATACTCAAAATAACGTTGATTAATGAGTATAAGTGGCCATAAGTATTATGAATCACACATCTGTATCGTACTCAAACATCTCTCCAACCGCATGACTCATAGATCACCTACGTATGCCTTATCAGTTTTGGGGAAATACTCATAGTACTCATAAATGATTCGAATCATTCATATACATTAATTAGCAAATCATTACCGGCCAATCAAGCGGGTGGGGAAGTTGAAAATATTGATCGAATATTAAAAAAATTTATAAATTTTAATTTATTTTATATTTTGAATATTTAATTTTATATTGGAGAAACAAAACAAAAATTAAAGAAACGACTAAAGCAACATGACTATGAATGTAACAATTGAAAATGCAAAAAAATCAAATACATGAAGTCAATCAAATAGTTGAACATGAACAATTTGCTTGCCATTATAAAAGTGATAAAAAAGATTATATAAATACATATTGTAATTTGATTTCTACTTTAAAAAAAAAAAAACTAATATTAAATTTGATTTATATGTTATTTTTTGTTAATCAAATATATATATTTTTCAAATAATTCAGTCAATTTTGATAACATAAATTGTTAAAAATTTTATTATAATTATTATTAAACAAAAATTAATTTATAAGATGCTGAAGATGAACCCCTTGCGGTTCGAAATATATAGATCAACGTAAAATAAAGTATTTTATTTCAATGAATCGTATAGAGGCAATACAATATTAACATTAATAAATTTTAATGTTGTTCAAATATTGTTATTTTAAACGAAAAACTGTCGGATTACTTTTTGTTTTTTAGTATTTTGTGTTTCAGTGTGACTGCAATTACAAACAAATTTCTTGCTGAATGAAGATTAAAATAATAACAAATAGCGTGAATACTTTTTCTTTCGAAATATAATCATTTTTCCCAAAATTACAATCATTTGCCGTGAATGCTAAAAAAAAAATTCCTTTTATCGTGAACGATGTTTTTCCATTTTTCCCTTCGATTTCTTCACTTGATATTTCTGGGGAATTGCATATAAAAAAAAAACATTAGAAAGTTTTTCTTTTAGTAAGATAATTTGATAAATGTGTTTTTGGCACACATGTCATATTTGATCGATCGTGCGATTATCTAGGATAGTGTATTAAAGTATCTTAAGTACAAAAACTAACGAATCATGACTCGAGTATACTCTCTTTAATACTACTCATTGCTGAACTCTGCCTATAAGTAAATTGTAAGTACTTAAGTTTATAAGACCATTGGTATTGCTGAGAGTAGCTGGAGTTAGTATTGGTATTTTTCCCTGAAGTACACACAAACAAACACACACACACATACACGTACGTATAAAATTTCATAATATTAAAATGTTGTTATGCTGCTGTTACGTTTTATATGCCGGCAATTTCATCTTAATGGCCATACTTAAGAATGCCATTGTTCAAAAATAATTTATGAGATTTTTATCTATTTTATGTTGCTTTTGCAACGATTGCCCGCCATACCTTGACGTCCATTTCATACTCCCTGTAATTAAAGGTATCTGTAATACTGAGAGTTTTATTTATTTATTGTTACTTCAATTAGCATAAACAAAGGAACGAAATGTAACAGTTGTCATTGCATCCTTTTCGGTATATGAAAGCAAATATGGAATGGTATAATATAAAATATTTATAAATATATTAAGAGTACTTATTCATTTATGCTCTTACAATTGCCATTTGTGTGGATTTGAATTTCAATTTGGATTTATCAGGTTTGTTTTAAGAACCCTGCCACAAAAAAAAAACCAAATTAAATTTAATAAAATGAATGTTAACAAAAAAAAATTTGTAGGATATTTTCAAATTCTTAAAAGGTCTAAAAGCAGTGTAAACCCATTTGTTAACATTACACGCTGAGCATTGTTTTATTTTGGATAGAGAAAAAATATTTGGACAAATTCTCAAACAAATTTTTAACAGTTCAGTTAGTTTTCTCGTCGAGTGCTTTGAATTCAAAATACAAAAATATACACTTCTTTACGAAAATAGCTGCATGTGCCTGAAGATATTTTACATTGGCAAATAATTGAAGTCATTAATCATCATTACAATGTGTTTCATTAGTCATTGGGAATGAATGAATGAATGAATGTTGAAATTTATTTTAAAAATTGTTTTATTGCTAAACAATACAAATTATTGTAGTTCTAGTGGATGAGAATGTGAGCGAAGAAAAATACTCTATTGGCATTTACTGAACTTCTCGTAAGCTGAATGAATATGTTGTAGGATTGTAACATTCCAGCATGTTTTGAAATTTTATTAAATATTCTATCAAGAGGAATGCATATAATTAAATAGTTGCTAAAGGGGTGTATTTATTTGAAAAGGCTTTTTATCGATAAACTACAAAGTTCTCAGTCGTATGGTTGTTTGTCAGGGTATTCAATTCAAAGATTTATTTTTTTGTATTACGAATATTTTAAAAATTAAATACAATAGAATGTGAAAAAAAAGTTAACCAAAATATTTCAATGGTTATTAACTTTTTCGAACTTTTAATTTTTCTAAGCGTTTTTTTAATTGAAAAAATCAATTACACTAATTATTTAAGCTGCAGGTCCTTTTTATATATATATAACATTTATTTTTATTCGATATTTTGCTATTCCCTTTTATGTAGATTCTTCAGGAAAATTGGTTTTTGTTTATAAGGGAAAAATTTTTTTTTTAAAATTCACCATAAAGAAAAAGTTTTTGTCAATGAAAAGTAAAAAAAAAAAAAAAATTATTTATTTTTTTTTTTTATTTTGACTTTTATTATAATTTTTTAATTATATTTACTTTTTGAGCGATGGTATTTTTTATGAAAAGTTTTTAACAATTATTTATTTTTCAATATTTCGCTACCAAATATCAATATACCACAATAAATAGAAGATTTGACAAATATTTTGTTGGAAGCAGAATTCATCATTATTCAAAAATAATTAAAAGACTATAAAAGTTGGAAAAATAAAAATTTTGTAAGCATAGCAGCAATAATATAGAAAATTATTTGGAAATTAAAAAAGAAGTTAGACGAGAAGTAAATGAAGATGTTCTACTATCAATTAAAAAATAATACTGACATCAGGAGAATAACAAACAGATACAAGAGAAGAAGTGAGAAAATTGTAAAGGTAAAATCATCTATAACATTTCTAATAAAGTGTCGTAATATAGGTATTGTACCAAAATATATTAATAATTCAATAAAAAGTTTGCAAAATATATTTGGAATTAATAATAATCTGAAAATTAAGAATACACTACAAAATTACATTAATAATTTACAAAGATAATAATAATAAACGTAACATTAAAAAAAAAAATTTTTTTTTTTAAGTTTAATTTATTGAAAATAAAAATATTGTCAGCCATATTCATAACAATTGAAAAATGTTATAAATAAAGCAAATATCGTTTTTGTGTGACATAATACGTTAAATTTTTATGTATTGAGTTGTTTTTTTTCTAGTATTAATTTTTATTTCATTTAGAGTGAATTCAGAAAAATTCGATGCCTCAGCGCCAATAGGCATTTTAGAGGCGAGTTGGACTAACTTTAAAAAGTAATAACAATTGAGATATATATGACATATATATATATATATATATGCTTATATGTATATAAATGAAAAGAAAAAAGAAAAAATACAATATTGTGTGTATATGTTTAATAACTTAATATACATACAGTAGCAACTCGATTCTTGCACACCTCAATAGTTGCGCATCCTCGATTATTGCGTCGGCCTAAAATTTTACATTACATTATCAGTAGTTGCAACATTGCAAAAAAAATTTACACTATACTTGCAACTTATATATGTGAATTCTAAACGCTTTTTACTTTATTATGGATTTTATATTATTTTTGTTATTTTGTTAATAACTGTAAAATACGTTAATTTTGCGTTTGTTTCTTTTGTGTAAATAATGAATATTTAATACCAAAACAGTTTAGTTGTATGCCGCAATTTGAGTAGAGAACACAATGGTGAACAAAATATTTACATTGTTAACTATCGAGGAAAAAGCACAGATTTTAAAAAACATGGAAAAGGGGTTTTCAGTAAACGCGTATTCCAAACTTTTTAATGTACACAGATTAACAATAAATAGAACAAAGAAAAATAAGGCTGCTATAAAAAACTTTGGGTTTAGATCTGAAAGCGGCCCAGGGCAAAGAAAGACATTTAAGTGGTCGGAGTTTCCTAAAATGGAAAAGGCATTGATTGTACAAGTGGTTTGCAGACCAACGAGCCAAAAAATAATAATATGTATTGAAATGTACAAATATGTAAGACAAATGTATTAGATCGTGAATTTTATCAAGAAATTGAAATGAAAAAAAAATTACAGCGAAAGAACATCGGGTGATGAGTTTCGCCCCGAATGATTTCATTTGGCCCATCTTTTACATTTTTAAGGAAAAAATATAGTAAAAACCTTAAAAAGTCCTCAATTAACCGAGAAATTATTAATCGAATTTATACTCTCTGACTAATTGCTTGTTATTCATAACACTCGTAATAGTAACGCATAATTTTGCAGCAACTCTATGTGCGGTAGTTTAAGAATTTCTGTTAAGCTTAAAAAAATTTTTTAAAAATAAAAAAAAATTTTTATCTGTGTTTGTTATATGGTTTAGCTGGTCCATAGGCATCATTTCTAATACCAAAATCTTCAGTAAACCTTTAACAAAATTCCTGAAAAAATACATACAATAACTACCGAAAAATATTTGAGAATTGCAAATATACAAACCAACTAGCTTTCTAAAAAATTTCCCTTATTAAAAAAACATGTTATTATTTGACTTTAAATCCATTTAATTTTTCCAAACCGTTCATAAAATAAATAATCGTAAAAAATAATTGAAAGAATATTTACATAATTTCGTTTATATTAATTTAATCAATTTAATCGTTTTAATCGTTAATCGAAAATAAAAACATTTTAACTCATCGACAAAATTGATGGCACAGCAATTGAATACTCTATAATTTATATACTTGTTAATACACATAACAGATATTCTGTTGCATATTGAAAATAACGAAACAAAAAAAAAATAATAATAAATTCTTTATGAACTTTTAAATAAATTCTTAAATCAAATATATAAAATACTACAACATCGATGACTGCTAAATCCTTTTATCAGCAACATTGCGTTACAGGCGATATGGAAAGAACAATAATAAAGTACAACTTGTACAATTGAGAACAATAGAAACACAAAACAACATATGAATTTGGAAATGTTTGTCGTGTAATTATTTACTTAAAGTTTTCTGTTTCAAATTTCCTTTAGTAAAATGTTATTCACTGACATATTGTGTGTATTTCTGCAACTGCAACAAAAGCAGTAATGACAATAAATAACGAAGCAGAAGATGACGTAGAAAAAAAAATAAACTTTTTTAAAACTTTATTCTATTGTTTCATTTGTCATAACGCCCAAAAATAAGTTAAACGCAATAGGAAATATTAGTTTAACTTTATAAGTTCACACAGAGACACACACACACACACACACACGCACATACATACAAACACAGTTGTGTTAGGGTTAGGCAACAGAGTTTGACAGGAATAAACCCCTTAAGAGGCAAATATGCTGGCAAGTCAATTTTCTGTTGAATATTAAAAACAAAAAAAAAAAAAAAAACAACCGAAAAGTCTCTAAAACACAAGATAAATGAAAGAAACTAAATGACAAAGTATGACATCAACATTTCTTGTCAACATAATAATATTCATTATACAGCATGCTGTGCGAGTACAAACAACACAAAAGAATTTCAATGCATGTGAGCCTTTGCAGGCAGCAACAGCAATAACTACTACACCAGCACAATTACACAGCAAACATACGAAATAATTGCATAGACGAGGATATAATTTCGTAGAATTTTAGAGTTGAAATCATCAGCAACAAAGGTTTCATACGTACAAACACACATACATACATACACACATACATACATACATAAATATATATTAAGTCAGTGAGGCGTATGAGTGATAGTTGTTTGCCGGCTATATAATTTGAAATTGCACATACGCACGCTGTTCTTGCAAATTGCTTTAAGAAGAACCCAGCAAAAAAAAAAAAAAAATAAGGAATTAATTTTCAGAGAATGAGGATTCGTATGTCTGCTGAGGTTCATATTAATAATTGCTGAGGGTCAACGGTGAAAATATTTTCCCCCGTTCTGTAAATCGTGTCGATTTAAAGACGAGTGATTTTTCAACACCTAAGTATGTGTATTCGTTTTAAAAACGAAAAATTTTTTGCGGATTCGCTTTACAGAACATTCTCGATTGTAACAATAACTGTGCCTGATTTCTGTAGCGTATGTGAGTAAAATTATTATCATTGTGTGAACCGTAGGATAAGTAAGAAAAATGCTTAAGTTTTCATGTATTTTGTCAGTTTATTTTAGTTTATTCTTAGATGAATTGTCCTGTGAAACCGTGGTTAATCATTATAATTGTTTTATTTTTCTCGATGCGAAAACTTTTTACAAGTTACCGACATAAGTCAGTGTTTTCACTCAAAATTTGGACAGTTCTTCAGCTGATTTGTTTAATGAATTAGATGCCTTCAACTAGTTTGAGTTTCATTCATGCGGTGTGGAGGGCTCACTGAATTATTAACTCGTTGACTCTGCAACCAGATGGACCAGGGTTCGATTTTCGGCCCGGTTAAGTGAAAAATTTTTTGTGATTTTTCTGGGCTACAGCGCCCTCCATCGTCGGTATTTGAGCCATAAAACTTCGGCAAAGTAAAATAACAAATAATTAAATAAATAAAATAAAAATAAATAAATAAAATAAACAAAATAAAACGAATTAATAAAAATTAATTAGAAAAAATTTGTTGAAGATTTTAACCGATGGTTAACGAAATATGGAAATAAAATGAAAATAATTAATAAAAAATATTAAAAAAGAAAAACTTAAATAGATTTAAATCAAATAATGAAATGTTTGTTGTTGTATAAGGAAAATTTTTAAAGCAGCTATTTGGTTTGTTTTGTTTGTATATTTGGTAATTCTCAAATACTTTTTGGGAGCATGTAAAATTTCCTAGACTTTTTTTTAAAGAATTTGGTTAAAGATCTACTGAGGATTTTGGTATTAGCACTAAATGAAATGTGCATATAAATCAATAAGTTCAGTAAAAATCTTTAAGTTGTAAAAAAAAATTCATTGCCATCCGATGGAGTAGCCCTCCAAACCAAGAAAAATTGAATAAGGAAAGACAGTTAAAAAGTTTTATATAAAAAATTAATTTCGTTCTCACCCATACTGAAAACAAAAGCTTTGTCCTTTGGGTATATATGAAGTATGACCTTTACTAGAAACATAAAAAACAACAAAGCTGACAATCTTTGTTAATAGTACTCGTATGTAGACATTAACGATTATTCTCGTATAAATTTTCCTAAGCTCTGACGGGTTAAATATATGATATTAATAACATTACAACTACCTCCTCTTCGACAAATGTTTCGGAAGTTGTTGCCATAATTAGGTCACTAAAGAACAGAAAAGCAGCTGTAATCGACGGTATTCACAACATATGCTTAAAATTACTGCCCAATAAAAGCTTAAAATACTTAACAATAATTATAAATGATTGTCCTTCTTCTTACCGAGCGATTAGCTTATTGTTATCAATCAGTAAAATTTTGGAAAAAATAATCAAAGTCATATTAATTAATTTTATCGAGACTAACAACATTATTCCACCTGAACAGTTCGGATTTCGCAGGGAACATAACACTTCCCATCAACAAAAGTCAACGGGTATGGTCTTACTAGACGTCAAAGCTACCTTTGACTCGGTGTGGGACGACGGGCTAATTTTTAAAATGATTAACTATGGTTTTCCAACACAACTTATAATAATAATTCAAAACTTTCATACACTACGTTCCTTCCGAGTACATATTGGTTCATCATCGTCTGACCCTTTCATCCATACAGCAGGTTGCCCACAAAGTTCCTGTTTGTCTCCTATTCTCTATAACCTATATACATCCCATTTCCCACATTTAAGTTACTGCTCTATGTGGATATTTGCAGACGACACAGCTATCTTCAGCTCTGGGGTAGATATTATCGATGAACATTATATCAAACCTTCAAAGAGCCCTAACTGAACTACATTTATATTTTAATAAATGGAAAATAAAATTGAACTCTTAAAATACAATCTATTTTTCAAGAAATCACAAAGCATGTTTTCTGCCACAAAATAATATTGTTTTTGATAACCGTTCTATCCATTGGGAGCAAACAATTAAATACCTCGGGGTTATAATGGATCCAAAACTGAAGTTCAGAGATCATATTTCATACATTGTGAACAAAGTAAATGTACTAACAAGAATACTAAACTCATTAATCAACAGGAATTCTAAACTTAGCATTAACAATAAAAAGTTAATACTAAAAACAATTTTTCATGCTGTTATTTTTTACGCAGCACCTGTTTGGTCGACCGCTACAAACTGAGATTTAGGAAAATTACAAATATCCCAAAACAAATTGCTGAAACTAATTTATAACCTTCTTTGGTTTATCTCAACTGAGCGGCTGCACACACTTGCCGGCATAGAATTAATTAAATATAAACTTAACAGGATTAGCGAAAATTTTAACACTGCATGTCTAAATTCGGGTTATGAATATATCAATGAGCTGGCTCATCGTATGTAGCTTAGTTTTAGGATTAGTCGTTTTAATATAAAAATAAAAATATTTAAATAGGTTTTGCTAAATTTTGCCTCCATTTAGAAATATTGTAAATATGGCTACATAACTTTATAAAACAACTTACATTATAATTAAGTAGAAAAAGATACAAATCTTAAACTCTTCACATATATAATATTTAAGACTAAGTAAAATGTATATATTATATAACAAGAATAAAAATTGAATTGAATTGAATTGAATAACTAACTCCTTGTTGACAGAAAGAGTATTGATGGCGTATGTAGTGGCATAGAAAATATATAGTATATATACGTGTTCTACTCAACTGGTGTTGGACATTAATAGTTCTTTTTTCTCTTATTCAAATCAGGAATGTAATTTATTCACAATATTGTGATAAATTAACTGTGAACTTGAACACGACAAAAATTTCTAAAATATGTAATAACTACAGTTCGATTAAGTTCTATTCTGAAAAATCAAGAATTATTTATTATAAAAAAAAAAAGTTTAAATAAAATAACATCAGACATGCCGCAACTTTGCTGCGCAAACACGCAAACACGCAACTACAGAGTTGTGCAAGAATTAAGTTTCATCTTCCTACCACTTACACTACTTGTTTATTTTCCACATTATTCCTCTCTCTCTCTCTCTCTATCTAGTTCCAGTGCAATACATTGCTTACGTAGCTGATATGCCCTGAGCAGTGGTCCAAGAAAAAAGAAAACAAATTCATATTTTTGACAAATTTTATTGTTGGTCTTAACAAAACCAGCCTCCATTCATTCATTATCTGCTCTATACAAAATTATCATTATTTTACAGCTCTGTATGTCATGACATAAATATATAATTTATATTTTCTACATGTAAATTTAAATTCCATGCACTTCTAGTAACAGGCGTACGCACACATTTTTAAAATGTTTTACTGTCTTTATCGGCATTTTTGTTGTTTTAGTAATTCACTCGGTTATTTTCGATTACGAGAAAAAAATGTTAATTTGTCAACAATTTTCCAGCCTTGGAAATGTGTTGCCGTCGCAGCTGCTGTTATTTGTACGTGCTTAAACGGAGAAAAATATTTCTATCTTCGTTTTATTGGCATTTTTTCCAGCCCCCCACTCCGTTCAAAAAATTTCCTGGCAGTTACAGCAGCAGGAAATATTTAATCGAAATTTTCGTGTTGAAATGTTTTAGAAAATCACACACAACCAAACATTTGCGATTACGAAACAAAAAAAAAAATAGCAAATTTTTGGCACACAGAAATGCAAAATTCCAATCGTAAAGTATTATAATAAATCCTGGTATTTTATTTTACAAAAAAAAATAAAAAAAAAAAATGGTTTATTGAATCTTAAATTCTGAATAAAAAAAAAATATCGTCAGTGATTTTATGAGAATTGCGACAATTTACAAGCAATTTTGCAACAAAAAAAAAAAAAAACAAACACAGAAATTCCCTGAAATTAAAGACTATAAAAGTTGCTTAAATTACAACAGAAAATCTGCCAGCAGACCAGGTAGGAAAGTTCAAGTGAATTGTAAAGATGAATGCTATCGAATTGGCAAATGCAACTACCAGCATAAATGTAGCCGTTAAATACTTGTTAAATACTCTTTAAATCTGTGCTAGTGCTACTGAAATGAAATAAATTACCCTGGTGGTAGAGGGAAAATATACTTTTGAGATCACCTACTGCGGGCCGACTTGAATAGCTTATTTTATAATTTTTAAAAAATTTGATTAACGACAAAAAATACGATTTTTTGGCACATATTTTGAAATAATAGAGAAGTGCATCGCACTTTTCACTTTCTTTCTTAAAAATATTTGCACTTTATTGTTCTCTGTTAAAGTGCCGCCGAAAGGCTTTCTAATGGAAAAATAAAGTGCAACTATTTGCAATGACTAGAGCAAGTTTAGACAAGAAATGCAATGCACTTTTGGTTGAAAAGAAAACACCATAAGCATTTTAGCACCAATGTTGAAGGTTCAAACGATGTTCCGTAGAGGACTAGGGAAGCTTTATTTAAAGCAAGATGAGATAGAGCAACCTTTCAGAAATATATTATCGTCTCATATCATTTATTATTAAATCTTGAAGATTTTGATCATGTTTTTTTTGTCTTGACTCAGCTACAGCTACCCTACTTATGCGTTACATTGTGCTGGAACTAGAAACATAGGTTATGGGTGGGAGGATAGAGCGAGAGGTATTTATGGCCACTTGATTTGAATTTTCTCACGTCAAAAGTGACAGAAAAGACCTCTGCAGGGAGTTCGTTCCACATACGCGCTGTTCGACCGAAATACGTAGTGCGATTCGCTGCTAAATCGACCGCACATGGATGGGCCCTTAATAAAAAACGCATTGTTAGCGGGAATAAACTGGTCTCCGGATTAATTTCCCCGAGCACATCTCATTATAGTAACGATAGAACAACGAAACACATCCCACATTGCAACGATGCTCAAGAGAGTCAATAGAGTTGGCTACCCTACCGTTCCCAATGGATCAGGTGGGCTGAAGCACTTGAGTGCTTCTTTGGAGACCAGAAACTTGTGCTCTGTCCATCGAACATTACACTGAATCATTATGGCAAGAAGATCAAGAGCTTCTGATTCCTCAATATTTATACAACCCATAATTACACTGGTGAAGGAGCGTGATCGGGCATGCATCGATGTGCTCAAATGTAAGATTGGGTCTTTTGAGTCTATTCGCGTGACACCATTGCAATATTTTTGTGAGATCACTATTCAATGAATCATTCATATTCTGCCTCAGCACTGCGATCATAGTCGATGTCGGCCTACGATTAAATGAACATGACTGACTGACAAATGCTGCTGCCATCGGCAAAAAAATGGTTCTATTCTTTTGCAACGCCATTCAATAATTTACCCAGCACCATATTTAATTGTTTGTTATCTATTTTGCAAATTAATAAGTATTTGTATTTCCGTGTGTGGAGAGAAATGATTTATTTTTCTCTCATCCTCCGGGATGTCCATTTTAGGCTGATGTTATCTGAAGTTTCCCCGCACAGTAATCAACGCAGTCAGAGCAGCCCAATGTACTTCTAATATATATGTATGTGCACCTAAGGACTAAACATGGTTTCTCTTTATTTTTAGATCATGTTATATCCTTCATATAAATCTTTGTTTTAAAAATTTTAGCTGCAGGAATGTGAAAACTTTTCCAACTGACATTGTAATTGATAATAATTTGCTTAATTCGAAATATAATTGCTTGCATTAGTATTCAATTTATATTCAATCACATATTTGAAAAGAAAAACAACTATAAATTTAAATATTTATATGCCTGTTAATTATTTAAATATTCTCACAAGTGCAATTATTTATTTACAACTGATGTGTTGTTGTGAGCTTTAATTTTCTCACCATTTCCTTCATATGAACTTTAATAATATTCAAATGTCTTACAGTTCACAATTACAGTGACTCCACATACACAAGTAATATTTACGGCAAAATATTTATAACATGCCGCTCCGCTTGCCCATTAACTTTTATCGAAAATAAAGAGTGATTTTCTTGCTATTTGGTTTTTTATTGAAGAACAGCCAGAGGCAGTTCAAGAGCTGCCAAAGCCCTCACATGTATGTACTGTTATTATATTGTCGGATATCAGAGGATATCCCCTGCATATGCAAGGCATTACACTGGAACTAAATATAGCGAGGGTTAGTGTAGGGTATATACAGGTGGTGAAAGTGGTATGACGATAGTCGTAAGATACCTTGCAATGATTACCGACTTTTTTTTGTACAAAATGGAAGTCATGTGGTTTTAAAGGACAGTGCTACACGCCAAACGCCACGCGTTGTCATGAACCTATTGCAAAATCAATGTGCTGGTAAACTTTATTATAATCAACACAAATTCTTGATAACGGATCAAAGTTCGCATAGTTAATTCTAAATAATCTAATGTACAGCTGATAAAAATTACGTGTAGGGCGTGATGGAACATTAAAAGATATGTTACATATCAAAAATTCACAGCATACACTGCCTTTAATTAAATTAAAAACAAACGTAACATTAAACATTTTTCTACGACTCAAGAAGAACAAGAACTGTTTCTGTACAGATTCAACCGTATTGATATGAACATTGTAGTATGGCTGCCATATTATTGATCCGTATTCCAAAATTGGTCTTACAAGGGAAGTATAAAGCTGCTTAGTTATATACGGGTCCATAAATTCCTTAGCCCAGCGTTTTATAAATCCTAAGACGGCTCTAGCTTTATTTGCAGTTATTGAAATATGTTGCATAAAATTTAATTTGGAATCCAGCAAAACTCCAAGATCGGAGATAACATTCACTTTGTTGAGCATATGATCATTCAAAACATAATGTGACATTAATGTGACATCTACGATAGAAACACATGTGATTATAATTTTTTAGAGTTTAATTCCATGAGATTAAGACTACACCAAGCATTAAGAGCCTCAAGGTCATGTTGTAAAAGAATGTGATCAGCGTGATGATTTAAAGTTAAAAATATTTTGACCTCATCAGCATACATAAGAACTTTTGAATATTTAATGAATTTTGGCAGGTCATTAATAAACAGAGAAAAACCTAGAGGACCAAGTTGACTTCTTTGCGGCACAGCAGATACAACATTGATTGATCTAGACATTAGTTTTTTGAAAAGAACTTTTTGTGTTCTATCAGTCAAATAAGAAAATATCCAGCTAAAGCAATTCTGAGTAAATCCCATCATATCAAGTTTTTTTATAAGAAGTTTGTGGTTGACCTTATCAAAGGCCTTGCTAAAATCGGTGTAAATTACATCAGTTTGTTTTTGTTGAACAACTCCACTATTGACTAACGTTGTTAAATGCAGAAGATTTGTAACAGTTGAGCAACCAGTCCGGAAGCCATGCTGAATCGGCGTTAAAAGTGTTGAAACTTGATGGCAAAGATGATGAGTAATTATTTTCTCAAAAAGTTTCGGGATAGTACTAAGCTTGGCAATGCCCCGGTAATTTGAGATATTGTTCTTACAGCCAGATTTAAATAATGGAATAATGAAATAACCAGCTTTAATTGAAAGATTAAACAATGCAATCCGGGGATCTGTAAAAGCTCCAGCACATTTTAGAAGCAGGGAACTTGGAATATCATCAGTTCCACATTTATATGAGAATTTCAACCTCCTTAGACTATTAAAAACAGTTTCTTTGTTAAGAAGTGGTATCGATATAATTGAATTCATCAGTTCCAGTGAAAAACACGATCCCGAATCATCATAACATGCATCAGAATAAGTGGTGGAAAAAAAATCGGCGAGTTTGGTGAATAGTTTCGGAGATCATGCGATTTGACCCCCCAATAAACTTCTTTTTGTAGGTATACGTAATGTGTCTC